>JAUPFV010000003.1:153889789-156404789 GCA_036936605.1 Limnanthes douglasii subsp. nivea | reverse complement strand
CGAACCGGAACCGAACCGAACCGAATCGGACCAAACCGGACCGGACCAAACCGAACCGAAAGCTTAGTGGTTCGGTTGTTCCAAAAATTAAAACCGAAAGCTTAGTGGTCTGGTCCGGTCCGAACCGATAAACTTAGCTGTCACGGTCCGATTCCTTTAAAACCCGGACCGATAACAACCTTAGATGTGATGAAGAGGTTGGCTAGAAAAAAAGATATGTTAGATGATATCTTAATTAAGTATTAGTAACTAAATTAGACATATCTCAATAAAATATTATAGGATATGATTATAAATATATAAAAAAGGCAAAGCTATATGGAAACCCCATTTATCAATATTGAGACTCAAACCAATTTTTTTATTTTATTTTATGTAAAATGATAATTTTATCCTTTTTTGTATAAAACCATATGGTTAACTAGAAATCAGACCAAACTTCTCTGATTTAATAAAGAATACTTCATTCTATTATTCTCTCCTACTGAGAGAGATACCATCAAAAACCATAACTTTGAAATTTGCAGAAAAAAGGAAGAAACTTTGCAACTCTCCTCTCTCTAATGGAAGGAACAACTCTACCTTGAAAACCGGTATTGCCAATCCAATCGACCAAATTCACCAAATTTACCTCTCAATTTCAGCTCTGCTACGGTTCATCTTCATCCGCAAACTAAAACACCTCCTTCATTTGCACTTGACCTCATTCTTTAACAACTTCTGCATATCTTTTCACCTCCCAATAAATTCACTTCTCTTTAAACCTCGAACGGACATGTCGATTCGAAGAAACCCAGTACAATTTCGTTTTTGGATTTCGGTAGTTTTGATAAAAAAAGTTCAATTATGAACTGGATCGTTTGATTTTTTGTCGAGAAAAAAGTAAACTTGTTTTTTACTCGATTATAGAACAACCATTAAATAGTTGAAATGTGTATTTCGATTCGATTAGATTGGAGTTGTTTAGATCCGATTTGTTTAGTTTGGTTAAATATTTAGATGATGTTGGGAATTATGATTTTTTTAGTTAAAAATTTGGTTTTATATAAAAATAGTAAAATTATAAATGTACATAAAATAAAATAAAAAATTTGGTCCGGATTCTCATTATACGGAAATGAGGTGTAGCATTACCCTAAAACAATACCACGTTATAATCGGCCAATCCAGTATGATTGAATTTTTTTTAAAAAAAATATACCTTTGAAAATAGTAATAAAAAATATAAAAATTGTTCGGGTTTACTATTATCTAAATGTAGACTAAATTTTAATTTTATAATAAAATATTTAACAAAAATATGAATATTTTTTCATCAAATATAATTACCGATTTATTACTAATTAGACCTCATAAATGTTAGCCTATTAAAATTATCGGTCAAGTTAACCTAATTATTATTTTTTACCTTTGAAAATAGTAATAAAAATATAAAAATTGTTCGTGTTTACTATTATCTAAATGTAGACTAAATTTTTATTTTATAATAAAATATTTAACAAAGATATGAATATTTTTTCATCAAATATAAATACGGATTTATTACTAATTAGACCTCATAAATGTGAGCCTATTAGAATTATCGGTCAAGTTAACCTAATTAATTAACTCGTGAGCTAGCCTATTAAAATTATCGGCCAAATTAACCTAATTAATTAACTCGTAACTGCGGATTTACGATGGGGCGGGGGGCGTAGACCCCTTTTACCTAAAATATATGTTTTATAAAAAAAATTAAGGTAATAATTATTTAAATAATATTAAATTAAAAATTTAAGATAATAATTGTTTTTATGAATATTTTAAATTTGAAGTCTGAAATAATGGTATATAATTTTTAATTTAAAAATTAGTATTTTGACTATTTTTAAGAAACTTTTTAAATTAAAAATCTCAATGGAAATTTAAATTTAAATTTTTTTGGATTATGGTTATTTTTAAAGAAAAATTGAAGTTAAAAATCTTGATTATTTTAAAAGAAAATTTTAAGCTATATTTATAAATGGTTGGATCCAATCTTAGAACTCGATTGATTTTTTGTAAGTATTCTCAATTTTATTTTTGCCATAATTTGTTTTGATTCTATATTGTTTAATCTTTCTAATTAATTATGTTTTATCTCTTACTTTGATTTATAAAAAGATAATCTAACTAGAGGATATTTAAATTAATGAAAATAGGAAAATGAAGAAAAAAATAATCAACTAGACGATATTTAAATTAATGAAAATGGGAAAATGAAGAACACGATCTGAAGGAAGAACACGATACGAGTTTCACCAATTTATTTTTTCATAATTTTTTTTATCTGATTTGTGGTCACCTAGTAAGTGAAAATACATTTACTTAGTTTTAGATAGCAAAGTTTTAATTACTAAAATTATATCTTTTTATTTTTATTTACTAAAATTATTATTTTTTTAATTTTATTTACTAAAATTATATATCTTTAAATTATTTTCTAAAGTATATTTTAAATAACCATTTTCATTTTTTTATATTTAAAAATCAAAATCAAATTTGTATTAAACATAATTTATAATATAAATATATAATTTTATTTAAAAAAGTAACAAATATTTGATTATATATTGTCTTTAAACAGATTAAAATTTAAAATCAACCAAGTGTTTTATAAAAACGAATATTAATATATTAGTAATTAAAAATATAAACAAATAAAAATAAAATGAAAATATAATTTTAGTAAATAAAACTTTGCTATCTAAAACTAAGTAAATGTATTTTCACTTTACTAAGTGACCACAAATCAGATCAGGAAAAAAAATTATTATCAGATACCTTGAAAAAATAAATTGGTGAAACTCGTATCGTGTTCTTCATTCGGATCGTGTTCTTCATTTTCCCTTTTTATTTTAATATTATTTAAATAATTATTACCTTGATTTTTTTATAAAACATATATTTTAGGTAGGGGGCCTACACCCCGAGCCCAACGTAGATCCACTGGATGCTTGGACAAGTACTTGTCACCAAACGAACTATTGCATAGGGCAAAGATGTTAGTAAATGTTTACTATTATTAATTATTTGTCTTTGTACTTAGCTGTTTAGGCTTGCATTCATGTCAGTTGTGCAACTTTAGGGTAAAAAGCACCCGTAATCCATGTTTACCATTTGTATCAACTTGGTCATCTTTCTTCAACCATGCATAGAACTCATCCTCATCCTTTTTTAATTTTTATTTTTAGCCCCCCGCACATGTGAAGCTTCAAAGCTTGACACGTGACATTAGTTTTTGTTGCAAGAATGGTCCCCCAATTGTTTTACCAAAAATGCCCCTTAGCATTCCGAGTAAGCTGTCATATCACATTTACCTTTTACCTTCAAATTTTACCATTTACCCACTAAGTTAATAAACGGACATGGTCGAACCCTAATTTAATTAACACAACCCAAAACCTAATATAACCTAGCCTAGCCCACTACAATATAACCCAACCGACCCGTTACACTTACCCAAATCAGACACCAATTGATCTCTACATTCCTTCCCCTTTCTAATAGAATAAACACATATTTACATTATAATCCCAAAATCAAACACTCTTCTATCACTATTCTTCCTTCTCAAAATCAGTGTCACGTCACAAGTGAAACCAACGCTAGAAATCTTGATGATATTATTCCATATCCACAGAAATGAAAGGAAACCATAATAACTCGTCGGCTAAAAAGCACCCGTGGTCCCTCATGTTTACCACTTGTATCAACTTGGTCCCCTTCCTTCAATCATGCATAGAACGCATCCCCATCCTTTTTTTAAGTTGAAAATTTTAGTCCTCCCGCACATGTGAAGCTTGTGAGCTTGACACGTGGCATCTATTTTTGTTGCAAGAATGGTCCTCCGATTTTTCTTCCAAAATTACCCCTTCTTCCTCCATCTCAGCTGCCATGTCAGCTGCCCCCTCAACTTTACCATTTACTATAATTTTTTACTAGTTTTACTTAAAAACTTACCATTTACCATAAGTTAACCCAAACCCGAAACCATAAAGAACCCAGCCCAGCCCAAACCTAATATAACCCGACCCGTTTAACCCAATTACCCCAAACCCCAATTACCCAAATCAATCCGTCGTCGTTCTCCTTCCATGGAGAGAGAAATGAGAGGAAAGAGAGAGAGAACTTAAACATGAAATCGCTTGATTTAGGTATTCAGATTCGTGTCGTAATTGTATTTGAAAACATTTTGTTTCTACCTTTATGGTTAGCATCATCTCATTTCTTGATAGAGTTCGGTGTTCGATTATAGCAACATTTGCTTTTCTATATGTTTTAAGAAATGAAATTCAGGTTATATCGACTGAGAACTTCCACTGTTCCGATTTAGATAATTATTTGACACTTAAGTAGATTTTCTGGTGGATTCTAGTTTCTGTTTGCAACAGCATGAACCAAGTTGAACCATTTGGTGTTGTGCCTTATTTTCTTAGGTTTCAGCGGCAATTGGATTTGACCCTGGAGTTTTATCTTGCTTAGAATTCTTAGAAGCTGCACCATGGGCAGAGGATGAAGAAGAACAAGTGGCCTCACTATTAGCAGAGCTACATCTTGAAAATGTTGGTGCGACAAAAGTTCTGAAAAGGGTTTCTATTGAAATTTCGAATAGAACAGAAGAGACTAGTAGTGAAAACGAGGAAGTGCTTCTCAAGCTCTTACACGTAGTTCTTGGTGGCAAAGACGAGAAGGCGAGACGTGAAATGAAAGGGTTAGTTTCGAAAATGCTTAGGGAAAATACATCTCAAACCGATCTTAGAAATGAGTCCTTGTACTCAGCTTGCGACATGTGTTTACAGTCGTTAGAGCACAATTTCCTCCTTGCAGCCGCTTCCCATTTCGAATCGGTAAATCAGATTGCAAGAGAACTCGTCGAGGACGAGTTTACTGATCCGATTGGTAGTCGGGTCGCATTCGACTCCGATCCAATGACATGGGTCGTTTGATTCCTCTGTCCATGAAGCGAGCTTGGAGTTCGGGTCGGTTAAACCCGCTTTGAAAACGATTAGTCCGAGAACATCGTCGTTGAATGTCGGGTACACAGATTGAACAGAAACTATAGTTATTGCTAAAAAAAGAACAACGAAGAAGAAGAAGAATTTCTTAACCATTTTTTATGTTTAAATAACGAATTTCAAGCTTCCATTGACATTAAGAAGCTGAAAATGAGCAAAACGAACTAGAACTTAAACAGAAGAGAGAGAAGAGTGGAGGTCTACTTTATTTTTTCCCACACAGGTAAAAAGGCATGGATGCATCAATCGTTTCAATTGTAGAAGCACACAAGCTCCATGGAGAGAGAGAAATGAGAGGAAAGAGAGAGAAAATGGAAGGAGAACGACGACGGATTGATTTGGGTAATTAGGGTTTGGGGTAATTGGGTTAAACGGGTCGAGTTATATTAGGTTTGGGCTGGGTTGGGTTCTTTATGGTTTCGGGTTTGGGTTAACTTATGGTAAATGGTAAGTTTTTAAGTAAAAATGGTAAAAAAATTAGGGTAAATGGTAAAGTTAAGGGGGCAGCTGACATGGCAGCTGAGATGGAGGAAGAAGGGGTAATTTTGGAAGAAAAATCGGGGGACCATTCTGGCAACAAAAACAGATGCCACGTGTCAAGCTCACAAGCTTCACATGTGCGGGGGGACTAGAATTGCAACTTAAAAAAAGGATGGGGATGCGTTCTATGCATGATTGAAGGAAGGGGACCAAGTTGATACAAGTGGTAAACATGAGGGACCACGGATGCTTTTTAGCCTAACTTGTCGGATAAAGTTGATCGGATCCAACCCGGGTCGAGATCCGTACCAAAGTTGATTTTATGGCTCATCTTCTTGGTCTGCGTTACCTACGTCATGTACACGTTCAAGCTCGTCTCTACCACATGCTCTACCATCACCTGCCGTGAAGAAGAACAACTCATTTCCGCCACAACTCATTTGTCCTCCATAAACGTATCAAAGTCGTTAACGACGATCCAAGCACCACCTAATCCAATGGTTCTACTCAATCGCAAGCGTCGTAACCTCCTACAGGCAACCAACTTCGGCCACGTGGTGTTTGTGATCGCCGCCTCGTCATTACTATGGAAGAAGAGGAAAGAGTACATCAAGATCTGGTACCGACCGGGAAAAATGCGAGCCTACATCTGGCTAGATAAAAAGATCAACCATCAGCCCCAACGACGGCGACGAAAACCTCCCGCCGTTGAAAATCTCCGGTAACACGACAACATTCCCTTACAAAGAAACAGGGAGGTCGCTCTGCACTTCGAATCTCGCGAATAGTATCTGAAACCCTCCGTCTCGGTCTCGAAGACGTACGAAAGTACTGTCTTTTAACCATTTTGACTATTAATGTCACTAATTCTTATATGAAGGGTGACTTTCCAAATGATGTTCTGCAATGTACACAGGTTCAAGTTCTCGATTTTAGCAGGAACAAACTCTCTGGTGACTTTATGGTCGAGGGTTTCTCTTGTAACCTGACGGTTTTGAATTTTTCGAGTTGGGTTACATTATAGTGGGCTGGGCTAGGTTATATTGGGTTAATTAAATTAGAGTTCGACCCGATCCGTTTATTAAGTTAGTGGGTAAATGGTAAGTTTTTTAGGCAAATGGTAAAATTTGAAAGTTAAAGGTAAATGTGACATGGCAGCTTACTTGGAATGCTAAAGGGCATTTTTGAAGAAAAAAAATTAGAAAAACATTCTTGCAATAAAAACTGATGTCACGTGTCAAGTTCTCAGGCTTCACATGTGGGGGGACTAACAGTGCAAATAAAAAAAAGATGGGCATGAAATTTATGCATGGTTGAAAGAAGGGGACCAAATTGATACAAATGGTAAACATGAGGGACTACCGGTGCTTTTTACCCGCAACTTTACTTTTAATCTTCTTTATTATTACCCAAATAAAAATAGATTTTCTATGTGTTTAATATTGGCATTAATACTGAGTTTTATTGGGTCTTATATATGAATTGTTTCCTAAAATCATCATTTGTTACAAATGAATACTACTTTATTTATATATTTTGTAGTTAGATAATCAGCCTCATTGACACTTGTATATGCATTGTCTATGTACCAAGCACTTTTTTTTTTAATTTAGTGATAAAATTTAGATAACGGGTCATGGATAATGATTATCTTTTACTTTTAGCATTACACTATATATATTTTTGTTATTTTTTTCAAAACAATAAATATATCATAAAAACGATTACATATCCCGAAGTTTTAATACTGGAAAAAAATTACAGCGTACTCATAGACTACAAAGCCACGCGAATGTCTAAATTCGGATGGAGCTTTTAGAGAAGGCTGCGGTTAAATTAGGGTCACTCGCGATAAACATCCCAAAATATAAAAGCGTACCAAAATTATTTTTTTATCCCGCCGGTTGAAACCCTCTCAACTGGCGGAGAAGCTTGACCTGGCGGATGAGAAGGTCCCACCCGTCAGTTGAAAAAGATTCAACCGTCGGGATAAGGGTAAAATAATAAAAAATCAAAAACACCTTATTTTTTTGGGCTGGTTAACATTTTTTTGGGCCCGAAATTAGCCAAATCCTTTAGAGAAACTCTCTTCTCTCTTAATTAGAAACTTTGATTAAAGTTTGAGACCCCATTCGTCATAAGTAATACAATAATACTCATAGATTATTAGTGCATTCACTGTATCAGTGAAACCACGACCAACGAAGTCTCCGCCAATTGTAATACTTATCAATCCCGTTCAGATGAGTCACATATCTCATGAGACCTGGTCTTATATAATGCTTTAGCTTTTACCCATTTGGTGAAATAGTTAATTGTGACCATGATAAACTTCTTTTTCACTGTAGCACAAAGGTCCTACTAGGTTTATGCCCCATTTTTCGAACGAACAGGGAATAGAATTGGCGACCATGGGCTTGTTGGGTAGATGCCCAGTGTTAGCATATTGCTGACAAGTATGACATTGCTGTATAATTTTTTCTGCGTCAACAGCCAACTCTGGCCGATAGTATCCAACGATTAGGAATTTACAGATAAAAATTTATAACCGCAGTGTGCTCCAGCCTCGTTAGAGTGTAAATCATAGAAAACCGTGGTAGCTTATTCTTAATCCAAACAGCGTAACAATAGTCGGGTCGCGCTTTTACGGTATAGGACACTATTGAGTATGCAATACTTAGTTGCTCGCAATTGTAGTGCCTGAGCGAGCGCTTTGTCAGATGGTAATGTTTTATGGTTGAGGTAGATTATATACGGGTATCTCCAATCGGTGGGATTGTTGATCGAAAAAACAGTGGTTGGTTGGAGATAAGTGACGATACTATGATGTTCTTGCGTAATTATTAGTGGGTGTTCTGCTGTCGCGGCCGAGTTGGCCAAAAAGTTCGTTATGGATTTGTCAATGCGAGATACTTGCTCATAATGCACGACGACGAATTCAGCCTCACATTTCTTTATGATTGTTAGATAGGTGCGCGTACGTTCCTGAAATGTATTAGCACCGCATATACGAGCCAATCACATACCGTCTATGATTGATTCATACTATACCATATTGTTAGTTACCGGGAAGCCAAACCGGATTGCCTTTCTGATATGTTCACCTATTGGTGCTTTAAGAATGATTCCAGCTCCTCCATCCAAGCTGTTTGCCCCACCGGCCTCCAATATTCACATGTGTTATTCTTCTGTAGTGTTGGTGCCTCCATCTATTGGTCGAGGTGTTAAAAATTTGGTTAGGAAGTCTGTTATATCTTGTCCTTTGATCGTCGTACGGGGTTCGAATTTGAGGTCATATTCTTCGAGCTGGACTGACCACTTAGTGAAATGTCCCGAAACGTTTGATTTTTGTAGTACATTGCGCAAATGAAATGACGTTCGGACAATGATAGTATGACCCTGAAAATACGATCGCATTTTTCGTGCCTCGACTACTAACCCAAATCCAGCTTTTCTAAGTTCAGATATTGGGTTTTGGCATCTACCAATGTCTTACTTGTATGGTAGATGGGACGCTGAACACCCTTTGTTTCCCTAATGAGGACTTCACTAACGCAAATCTGAATACCAATAGGTAGAGGTATATTTGTTCTCTTAATGTGGGGGCCAATAAGATTTCGGGGGAAGTAAGGTAAAAATTTAAGGCAGTGAAGGCCACGTCACAATCTGTGTTCCATTCGAACGTTTTTGCTCCCCTCAGGACCTCAAAAAAGGATTTACTTTTATTAGACGAATTCGATATAAAGCGGGAAAGGGCTGCGAGGCGCCGCGTGAGGCATTAAATATCCTTTATGTTCTTAGGTGGTTCCATTTGAATAAGTGCCTACACCTGGATAGGATCCGCCTCTATTCCTTTTTTTCTAACCATGTAGCCTTGAAATTTTCATGTTCGGACACCAAAAGAACACTTTAATGGATTCAATTTCAAGTTATACTTATGTAGGACTGTGAAAACGTTGCTCAGCACTTCCAAGTGTTGCGCTGAGATATTGGTTTTAACGATCATGTCGTTGATATAAACCTTCCTTCATATAGTGCCCTAGCTGGTCCTTGAATATCAAATTGATTAAGCATTCGTAAGTCAAGCCTGTATTTTTCAATCCAAAGGGCATGCTAATGTAACAATATATGCCACGTTCGGTTTGAAACGCCGTGTATTCCTTATCATTCTAATGCATGAATATTTGGTTTTAATTGGAATAAGCATCCATAAACGATATATACTCACATCCCAAGGCGGAGTCCACCGACTGGTCAATTCGAGGTAGAGGGAAGACGTCTTTAGGGCAAGCTTGGTTCAGGTCAGTAAAATCAAAGTACATGCGCTACTGCCCTCCTTTCTTCTTAACAAGAATCGGTTTGCAATCCACAACAGATTTCTAGCTCGACGGATATGCCCGAGCTCGAAAAGTTTGGTTACTTTTTTGTTTATTATTTCCTGTTTTTTGATAGAAAATGTTCTACATTTTTGCTGAACAGGTTTGGCATACAAGTCTATTTCTAGTTCGTCACATTTCACTGAGGGTTCTACCTCGGTTACATCCTTGGCTACCAATGAAAAAAATATCCAAATTCTATTTAATAATTCGATCAGAGAAAATTTGAAACTTGGATCCAGAGAGGCTCCTATAAGGATGGTGCGCCCTGCTTCTAGCGTTTCTGCAAGAGCGTCCTCTGGGTTCTTACCTTGTGGTTATCTTCTCTATGATTATTTATTAGGTCAGGCGAGGATGAAATGATTAATTGCTTGCTCGGTTCTCCCTCGCCTTTTAATTGATATCTAACTGGTTTGCTAGGATCCACGATAACAGAGTAACAGGTTCACGCCGTGCGCTGGCTGCCTCGTATAATCCCTACAACATTACCGACGGGGTACTTAATGCACTGACGGAAGGTGCAAGGGGTTGCTTCTATCATATGCAACCAAGGTCTCCCTATAATGGCGTGATATGAGCTGGGTCTGTCCGAGATCATGAAGAGGGTCTTGACTTATTTTTTCGTAGCGTCATGTCCCACCTTAACCATGAGTTCGACTTCGTCTACACATTGAGACGTTTTTCCTTCATACCCAGTCAAAGTGCACTGTGTTGGTTTGTACGTAAGGACCTCTATCATTTGATCATAGCTAGTTTTAAAAATGATATTGGCCGAGCTTCTCTTACCCACCAATACTTTAGTTATCATTACTCTTGATATCCTGATTTATGGTCAATGCATCCTCATGTGGGGTGACAATTCCCCTCAGGTCGTTGTTGTTGAATATTAGGTCGGTTACTGCTTCCGTATAAATGTTGTAAGAAGTTCCACCCACAGAGAGTACCTATTGGTCCTCTATTTCCCGTTTCCTAGATTGTTGATCTGCTTCAGTTAGAGTACCTCCTCCGGATATCGCGAACAACCACTGTTATTTCCCAGTGTTTACTCTTTTGTCCTTCCAGCGAGGCTATTGTTCATCCCGTCGGGCCTCTTCTGTATTGCCTTACTGGTGGTTACGCTCTTGCTGGCGTACGAACTGGATCAGCTCACCGTTGTCTACTAATATTTGGATTTTTTTTAGTTGCCAGAAAACATCATTCACGTAGCTGTGGTCGTTATGGTAGGTGCAAAAGTGTATGGTCGGTCTCTTGTAACTTGGGGCTGACATAACTTGTGGGGATTGGTATCAAACTCTATCTTTGGTACGGTCGTAAATGGTAGAGATGGTTTCCATAAACTGAGTGAATTGTCGAATGGAGGTCTCATATACCGTAGGGTGTTGGGTGACTGAGCTTCTTTGTGTTTTCCTCCGTGGCTCATTGTCGGCCTTTCTTCTATCGTAGGTAGATGCTCTCATTTCCGATATGATTTTTTTGTAGCTAATTTTGGTTTCATCGTCCACTTTAATGAACTGGTCGGCTCGAGCCAGAAGATCTCTCATCTTATCACATGGGAACATTACTAGGTTAGCGTAGAGTTTTCCTTGCCTATTGAGCCCCCTTTTTAGGGATGTCACTATCATGTTTTTTGCTAAATCGGGGAGCTTGTTCATGGCATGGACGAATCATTTGACATTACCTTTCAAAGACTCCCATCTTCTCTGCTATATGTCCATGATGAAGTCAGCGTCCAGGCGCAACTCTTTGTTTCCTACCAATCTGTTTATAAACATATTCCACAACCCTGCAAATAGTAGATAGAAACTTTGTGTGAGCTACTAAACCATTCTATTGCGTTATCTTTAAGGGTGTCTCCAATCGGAAAGGGCCGAGTTTCCGAGGGAGCTCTGTGGCTAAAATATTTTCTACAAAATGCGATTTTTTAAGCACATACGCCGCCATTGTTGGGCGCACATGATCGTATTACTCCGCTGCACCTTCTTTGCTGGCTTTTGGGGATGCTTGTTTGTCCTTATGGCAATGCTCCTTCCCTTTTTGGCAATTTTGGCCGCTACTCTCCCCTGTCTCTTTACCATATTTGCTGAGTTTGGATGATCCTTCATGGCTGACTACTCTGCTAGCCTCGATAGTTAACCTTTGTCGTGGATGTGCGCCCTCACATAGTTTCGCGATTAAAGCATTGATTGCATCATTCATTAATGTCATGGCCGCTTTGGCAGCATGTTCCTTCAATTTTTGGTCCCGATCGACTGGGCCTGCTGTATTGCTTGGATCTGCTGTTCGAGCCGCCTAACCTCTGTCACTTCATTAACATTATTGGTTTTAGAGGTTAACTCAGTCAGATTGGCTATAATTTCTACGATAGTCGGTGTCAGCGGCAGATTAACAATTACTGGGGGGATTCATGACGGAGTTTCCACCTCTCCTTTGGGATGGATTTATTGGACATTAGTCGTCTGAACATCGTTTTGCCCCATAACATGTTCCACATTTTGGTTTGAGTTATTCAAAATTATACGTCTCTCCGCAGGCTTTATTTCAACCCCGAATCTAGTTACTACCATTGATGATTGGTCTTAAACAAAAGCTCAAAGTGTTTCTCACATACGATTCGAAAAATGTTTAAGTGAAAACTTTAACAAGTATTATAACTTTATTTATTCGAGAAGAAGATACAATTATATGTCATCAGTCCAATATTTATACTGCTCATAGGAGTTACATCACGTTTATTTATTACGTGTCCCTATTGGTCTTGCACGTAGACCTCCACTAATGATAATGGTCATAAATTGACGGCAATTACTCTTGAAGTTACAGTCTTAGTGGGTTGACTCATCGAATGTATTTGAATCTATTTAATAATCTTTATTTCCGTTACTCCTAGTGAGCGGATGAGATGAGCGCACCATCCTTATACTAGATATTAGTTGCCTAGTCAAAACATTTGCTCGGTTCTTCTTGAACTGGCCATTTCTCTGCTCAAATGTACTTCGATTGTGCTCGGACTGAGCTCAATTCTGCTCTACTCGACCTCAGCTATGCCCGGGACTTACATCTGTTCGGCTCAACCTTATTTACTTTATTCGTCCAGAATCTCCTCAGATTGTAAGGATTTTGATCATCTCGTCCTTGCTTATGTCTGCTCTTGATCGCTTCGTCCTTATTTATGTCTGCTCAGATTTATACTCGGTCTGACTTATCCAGCTCACTTTAAGCCTTATTCACGTATTTTCTTATAATAATGGTATGGATATTACCAACCTTATTAGTTTGCTTAAGGATTTAAAGAATTAATGCATACTTTTTTATAGATTTATTAGTGTTACAAAATGTTACTTGCAAGGAAATTGTACTCTGCTATTGATGAGGTTTGAAATATATAAGGGGCCTATTTTAAGTAGCCCTATATATTTTTATAACCATCCTCAACTTCTTACCCAAAATACCCCCGACATTTCTACTAAGTTCTAACCCTAAACTCCAACCAACCCCAAAACCAAACAGCCTCATTTCAAAATCCTATCTTCTTCACTTTCCCTCATCAAACTTCTGAAACCCAAAATCACAAAACCAATACCTTCGTCTTACAAAAAAGTGTTTTCCATGAACTTATAAGTACTTTAATCCAATAAACAACATCAAATGGGTAAGGGGAAAGAGTAAGTATCCATTTTTCTTAGTTTTTGTTATATTTAGGTTTTAATGGTTTTTGTAGATTTAAGCTATTTATAGTGTGAGGATATGCAAATCTATGTTTATTTAAGTTTTTGAAGTCATATGTTGATGTTATATGCGTGGATTTGTGTTAGAATAAGGTTTTTAGGTTGGATTTATCAAAGTTTTTAGGGTTTTTCGCGCAGGTATTCTTGGTCTCCATCGAGTGAAAAACTTCCAACCAACGGGGAACATATTTGTTTTCCAGATTTCTCTTGGTCCCCGTCGGGTAAGTTTGGGTAGCCCCGACGGGGAACATTCTCCTGCAGGTTTTACATGTTCCCCATCGGGGCTGCCCAAGCTCGCCCAACGGGGACCTAATTGTTTACAAAACCTAACAATTTTTTTTGTTGACGCAGACAACAAGTACTTTGAATCCAGAGAAAGAGAAAGGGTACAAAAGAGCAAGAACTGAACGGGAAGAAGTCTGAACGTCGAAAAAGGGTACCGTTAGTGGTAGTGCCCTGAAGAGAGATCGAGCCGACCAGGGAGAGCGTACGAAGCATTCTGACTGATCCGTACGGCTGAAAGAATTTGTTAAAATGAGGGAGCTCACTTTACAACCATCACATCCATAGAATAACCCTTCCCTTAGAGAATCCGAATATGAGGAAGAAGAGGATGTACCCGAGCTACCGTGCGTAGCCGAGTACGTCCAACCGATCCGGATAGATGAAGAAACCTCTTCATGTCGCAGAACATTATTATTTTATACATTTATTACGTACATCATGAGGCCTACAACACTTTTATCGGTGACGTAATTTATTTAATTTACGACTTAAATAATTTATTTGTTACTTTAACTAATTTATTTTTATGGTATATTGACATGTTTTTCTTTGTTTCAATCTCGTTTCAGAATTACAGACCAATCTAAATACAACCTGCTAAGTCAATGAGACCTGAGCAACCAACAAAGGGTGAAATTTATCTTGGAAGGTACTCAGTTTTGGCCTCTTATGTGCCAATTACTGAGATTCAATTCCAACTCGCAATTGAATGAAGTGTTCATTGAAAAGTGGTATCAAAAGACTAACACCTTCTAGTTCTCCTTCAACGAGATGGCCATCACGTTGGACGACGTGTTTGTGATTACCAGCCTCCCGGTTGAGGGGAGAATTATCGACCGTTCAGGACCCAGATGCTAGATCAGACGTACGCTTGATATGCCGAGTTTTTGGGAGTTCCGGATGGATATGTGCAAAAAGAGATTGAGGTGTACGATGGTAGTGATTTCGGCCTTTGATCGCTAAGGGAAACATTTTTATGAGATGATTATATGGATTTGAATACGACACTTATGGTTGAGATGGAGAAACATGTTGGTCGTGCGTATATTCTTTTCTTTCTTGGATTTACCATATTCACCAACACAAGCCAGAAAAATATCCATTATAATTTTGTCACTCATCTCAAGCAATTGGGAAAGCTTGATAAGCTTGCATGGGGTATGGTGTGGATTATTTCAGTATGGGGGTAATTTGGTCAAGTGTTTTGTGATGTTTTAAGGGTATTTAATGTTTAAGTGGATTGTAGTGAGAGATTTGAGCTGCCTGGTTGTATTAAATGTTCATTACATTCATTTAATGAAAGTGGTTGGGTATTTATACCCTTAATTATGGGCCTCATGGATTTTCATGTCAAACTCATGAAACCGGGTCGAATTCAAAGACTCATTAGTTTATTAAGCAGGTTGGTAATTAGCTTAGTCATAAAGTGATTAGTTTTTAATACTTTAGTCATGTTCGGATAGTTCAGTGGGTGGTTTTTGTCCGAATTTCCCCTGTCCGGTTTCTACAGTGAGTAGTGAGAAAAACTAGACTAATCATGGTATATACGCATTGACATGATTGTACAAGAGTTTTTGAGAAATTTCAAAGCACTTCTTGAAGATTTTAGTTAGTTTCTCGATGTTGTTGGACTGTTGGGTTCATGACCAATTCCCATGGTTTTGGGTTACGGTGAATAGTGGTTACAACCCAACGGATCTGAAGATGTTGGCGTGATTGGCCAAAAAGCTATCCAGGCTAAAGTTTGTGGGAAGCCATACTACCATGAACTCCTCGCGGCTCAAAAATAAACGGATGTAAGTGTGTTTGTTTACGGGATTGATTAATTTATATGTTTGTTTATTACACGTTTATGTGTGTGTGTGTGTGTGTTTGTTTATTTGTAGGTGATTTTCTAACCATTCCTTGATGTTCGACAAGCATTTCTGGAGCAGACTATAGGGTTTTATCGCAACCTTATTCGCTTTATGTATGTTTCCAAGGCATACCACCCGGATCGAGAAATGTAGTAGTTTAGTTGGGTCCAAAAGAAGCCGCTGGATCCCATTGCTACTAAATCTGGTCTGACCAGAGGCAACAATCTGTGTTATAATGTTGACGGTAGTCATTGGACCAATTGGATGAAATGCTTATTCGTGATTGATAGGTATTCACGGCGGTTGGCAACAAGCAGTAGGACAGTCACGCCTAAATACGCAGCTTATGTCGTGAAGTATGGCTAGTTTCACATCACGCCTCATGTTCTCGACGAGCAATCCACGGTGGGTGCGGTTAACACGATAAATCGTGTTTGTCCTCGCGACGAAAGTCCTGATGAACTCATCTATTTTACAAGAAAATGCTTCAAATCACAAGTCTGTGGCTCTTTATCATGCTTGGCTTGTTGATTGTGTGTTTTTTGTTTAGTTTCTAACTTTCTCGAACAATTAGTTTTGTATTCTGAATGTTTTACAACATAACAATCGCCCTATGTATGTTATATTCCTTCATCTTATGTTTTATTTGATGTTTGTTTTAGTTTGTATGTTAATCTATGTTTGATTTATTGGTGTGTATGTGATGTATGTTGGACTTGTTGGTTTCGTGAACTCCTTGTGGAGGGTTAAAACTTGCTAGATACCAAATGGTTGAAATACTACCTTTCCCCGTTTTAGATCACGTGATCCAACGGACAAAAAATTATCTACCGGTGGGGATTTTTCCACTCGTGGGGTGAAAATAATCCACCTGTCGGTTGATAATTTAACATATGAGTCTCAATGTAAAATACGATATGGTCTCCATAATCGTCGGTTCAATCAATCTCAACTGGTGGTTAAGTTTCCACCCTGTCGGTTGAAAATTTGTCACCCGACGGGGATGAAGACCATATTACACTAATTTAATCTAGGAAGAAGTTGGTTCTTAACCCACCGATGAGGGATTCACGATCTGGCGGGTGGAGGCCTGCCGATTGAGAAATTCTCCATCGGTGGACATGGTTTTGGGGAAAGTATTTGTACATACCAAAGACGGGAAATTTGGAAAGCTAGCCCTAAATTGGGAAGGACATTGCATTGTGAGTGAAAGGATCAAGCGTGGAACTTATCGACTAGTTGATCAAGAAGGCAGCTCTTTAAGGCATCCATAGAACTTCAAACACTTTAGGCTTTATCTTGAGTAAATATGTAAAATATTTACTTATTTCTATTTAATATAAATATTTGGAGGCATACTATTTCTTACTTTGGTGGCCCGATGAGATTTTAACGACGTGCCCGACTCTTATTAATGTACCATTTTTACCGTGAAATTTTCTTCGTAATATATCTTTGTATTAAATTTGTGTACCTTCGAAAGGATTATCTCCGAGTGACTTGTGTATTAAATTTGTGTACCTTCGAATGGATTACATTCAAATGGCTTGTGTATTAAATTTGTTTTCCTTCGAATGGATTACTTTCGAATGATATGTATATTTAATTTTTGTATCTTCGAATGGGTTACCTTTGAATGACATGTGTATTAAATTTGTGTGCCTTCGAATGGATTAGATTCGAAGGGCTTGTGTATTAAATTTGTGTGCCTTTGAATGGATTACCTTCAAATGATTTGTGTATTAAATTTGCATGTCTACGAACTGATTACCTTCGAATGACGTGTATTAAATTTGTATGCCTACGAATGGTTACAATGGATTACTTTCGAATAAATTGGATTAAGGTATGGAAATAAGAAGTTGTAAGGGTATAAAATAGAATGTTAAATTAATAACAAGTACAAAATGACTTGGATGACCCAATAACTTAATGGAATCCGGGTTAAACATTACAAAAACATTTTTGCCATGCCAAGGACTTACATAAAAACTTCCAAATAATATCACAAAATTTCCTGTATACAAAAATGACTTGCATAAAACAATAGCATATGAATCTACTGGCCTTTGGGCTTTTTCCCATAAACATTTTCTTCTACTTTTTCTTCTGAACCCCCACTTCTGGAGTCCCCTGCATCACTATTATCAGAGCTATCACTGGGCCAATCCATGGATATACATAACAGATCAGCTATGGGCATATCGTGAGGCCATAATGTTTTTGGAACCATATCTCACAAATACGCAATATGTATGCCTTCAAGTGTGGGGAGAAATGGAGGTGGAGGGTTAGATACTAGAACTAGTGGAGGATCAACGGTGGGGATTATAAAAGGGATAATATCCGAACGGAGGACAATCTCTGAACGAGTCAAGGTTTTCTTTCTCTTTTTCTCTTTTTTGTCACTGCCATATTGGTTTATCTTGTGTGTCTTCTTCTTTTTAGACACACCTTTATGAGTGCGTCACCCTCTTCGATAGTGGCAATAATAACATATAATAAGGATTCATCAATCTCATCTAGCGACTCATCAGTTCCAGCTTCAATGACACCCTTGGTTGTGTCTTGCTTATTTCTATTATTTTTCTTGTTCTGATGGTTGGGGCTCTGGTCCTAGTTGAAAGAAATACCTTGCCATATGAGGTATATAGTTTTACTTTCATCCATCTTATGAGCCAACTTGCATGACTACTACTACATTTAGTTTTTTTTGTAATTTATTGTTTGGGTGTTCATGCTCTAATTATGGAAAATAATTATTCTTCAAAGATATTTTAGTACAAGGATATCAGAATAGTATTACATATGCATAACATAAACACATATTTGATTTGATTTTGGTATATAAGGTATGTCTTTAAAGATGACTAATAATAATTTCAACTTATAATATAACTTTGTAATAGAGAGAATGTTTATTAACAATTAACGCGCAAATATTACACCAAACTAACGTATTGAACATAGGATTCTGTACCATATCGAGATTATGAAATAGGTGATGGGTCAACTTTTAAACCATAATTGTTATTTTTATATGTTCTTTGAAAAATACATAAATTAGCTTATCGTTGACAAAGAACAATACTTAGAATATGAACACATATGTACACATATTTTTCATGGTTTAAACATAACTAAGATTCTGTCATGGGATATTTCCCATGGGGGAGTTGATTGAGAAGGCTAATGGATTTTTGAGAGTTTTTCATGGTTATATTTTACCTATTTTAAGAGATTTTTGGCTTGAATTTTTTGTATTTATTTGTTCTTTTTAGATGAACTGACATAACATGAATATGATATTGTTGCGAAGCTACAACACATGTGGAATGATATGAAATGATGACACCCTTTCTTTGAAATAAGAAAATATTACGCTAGAAGATGATTTAGTCTATCACGATATATAATTTATTTATAGTTTCAGTTTTTGAGAATAAGATATATTTTATAGCAATGAAGAAACAATTGAATAAGATATTTAGGAGAATTTAATATATTAGGAAATTTAATTTCTAAAAACATCTTTTCCATTTATAGTTTCATCGTGCTTATAATACTACATTTAAAAAAATCATATTTAAAACAAAAATTATGATCATAACCTTCGAGTCTTTATCGATGTCATGTATAATATAAATATAGTGATAACCATTTTAATATTTTTCCATATGTCAAAAACCTATAATTATCTTATATACGAGCGTAAATGTATTTTTTGTTTGATCTTTGATATTTTAATATTGTTGAAATGATTTTTTTAAGATCACACATCAACCTTTAATGAAAATATAAATAAGTTTATAAACGATGATGGTAACGAAGATGCGCATGTTTCATATACTAAAGATGAGACCAACTTTGAGGAGCAAAAGTGATATTGTGTCTAATGTTGATCACTAGCTTAGTTGAACTTGGTGTTTTATGATGGTATTGGATTTTAGTTAGTTTAATTATTATTTTCTTATTAGTATTGTTGTTGGTGTATAATATGTGGTTGAATTGTATAGGTGAATTTATTAAACCGGCATTGATAAAATTTCAAAATCTCTTGAAAAAATTGATTTCTCTAATTTTTGCGCCCAAATGATTTCCAATATTTTAAATACCCTCCCCCATTTTAAATATCACTTACTCATCAATTCCTCTATTAATACTAGAACAATCATTTTTTATCTTACATTAAAAAATCTTTGAAACCATAATACATTTATTTCTCTATTCTATTAATATTTGTAGCCTATTTTATTTTTCAAAACACTAATTTCTACACCATTTTTGAAGACACGGAAAATAATAATATGATGTTTATGATTTTACTGAGTGCATGTGATAGGTTTGTTTGATACTGTAACTTCGACATAAATTTGAACTTTTTTTCTCTAAATTGTTGTTTGACCTTATAGTATATAGGGTTTGTTTGGTATTGTGATTAATATAAATATTGATACTAGTTTCTTTTGATGTAAATTGTTTTTTACTTATGGATTTTTTTATCTTTATGACGATGACCAACATATGAATCAAAGAAGCAATTTGTAGTAAATATGAACAAAATATAAATGTAAATATAGATATTAGTATGAAGACAATTTATACTAAGATTTGTTACTTATATTATATGTGTTGTTATCACTCATTGTATAATTAGAGAAATACTAGTAATACTAGTGGAGGTTGAATTTTCCTTCTCCTTCAAGAACATGCACACCAGAGAGAGAGTCAGGGGGCTAAAAAGCACCCGTAGGCCCTCATGTTTACCACTTGTATCAACTTGGTCCCCTTCCTTCAATCATGCATAGAACTCATCCCCATCCTTTTTTTTAATTTGTATTTTTAGTCCCCCCGCACATGTGAAGCATGCGAGCTTGATACGTGGCATCAGTTTTTATTGCAAGAATGGTCCCCCAATTTTTTTTTCCAAAATTGCCCCTTCTCATTCCATCTCAACAGCCTTGTCAACTTCTACGTCACCTTCACCATTTACTTTCATTTTTTACCGTTTAACTAAAAAACTTACCATTTACCCTAACTTAACAAACGGACCGGGTCGAACCCTAACTTAATTAACAAAACCAGAAACCCTATATAACCCAGCCCAGCCCATAGAAATATAACCCGACCCGACCCGACCCGTTTACACTTACCCAAAACCCCCAATTACCCAAATTTACACTAACCCTAATTTCTCTAACTTATTCAATTCATCACTAAGTTGTTTATCTATTCGAAGAAGTCAACACAACAATAAACTAGCTCATTAAGGTTCAAGAAGCACACCTAGGTATGATGCGTATCTCCAAACCCGAAACTAAAAAAACAAACCTGATCGGTTTCTCTTCAAAAACTAAACCTAATAAACCCTGTTCATCTTCGGATTTGCCGAAATCTCCAATACCATTTGAAAAATAACGACAAGAAGTTGCAACCCGAAATGGTTTATGAGATTGTTGTAAGAGCAAATGGGTCGGGTTGGTTAATTGGTAGTTGTGATTGAAATCTGAAATGGAGATAGTGTAAGGGTTGATCAATGAGAATCTGAGATGAGTTTTTTTGTTGGTCAGTGAGAGTGTTACCGGTGGTGTTGACAATAAGAGTGAAGTTGTCATTGGGAATGACGAGAAGAGAAAGGGAGAGTGAGATAAGTCGAGCAGACGAACACAACTAATTGGGGTTTGCTTTGAGCTTCATTGATATTGGAATTTAATGTTTCACTGTGATTTGTTAGTGTAAAGTAGACATTTTTAATAGATTGTGTGCGGAAGTCATGTCAACCAGACTCACAATTTGAGACAAAACAAATGTTATCCATCCGCTATGCGAAAGTTTAGGGTTTCGTGCTTGGGGTTTGGGATGGAGCTTGTGTGGAGTGGGTTTGTCCGATGTTGGGTTTGGATGATCCTGTTCTGTTATGATCACCACTGATGAGATTTTGAGGTTTTAGGGGTTGAGTTATATTGCTACGGGTTGGGCTAAGTAAACGGGTCGGGTCGGGGTATATTTCTATGGGATGGGCTGGGTTATATAGGGTTTCGGGTTTGGTTAATTAAGTTAGGGTTCGACCCGGTCCGTTTGTTAAGTTAGGGTAAATAGTAAGTTTTTTAGTTAAACGGTAAAAACTAAAGGTAAATGGTGAAGGTGACGTGGAAGCTGACAAGGCTACTGAGATGGAATAGGAAGGGGCAATTTTGGAAAAAAAATTGGAGGACCATTCTTGCAACAAAACCTGATGCCACGTGTCAAGCTCACAGGCTTCACATGTGCGGAGGGACTAAAAATGCAAATTAAAAAAAGGATGGGGATGAGTTCTATGCATGATTGAAGAAAGGGGACCAAGTTGATACAAGTGGTAAACATCAGTGACTATGGGTGCTTTTTAGCCGAGTCAGGGTATTGGGTGTAAAAACGTGGAAGTGGTTTGTAATGTTTTTACTTATGCAAATTATATAATGTTTAATTCAACCGCAACAAATTTATATAAATTTAAATTGTAATATGTTTTTATTGTAACATTGTAATATTCTTTTAATATAAATATTGTAATATTTTTAAATATAGATATTATAATTATTACAAGGAAATAGATATAAATTAGATTAATAACTAATTTATTTTCTTGTATATTCCAATTGTGATATTGTAATATTTAATACTGATGTACATTATAGAAATTTTATTTGATGATATGTTTTATAAAAATTATTAGTCTATACTATATTAGATTGTACTTATCTTATCCAATAATAAATTTTATATAATGTATCTTATAAGAAAAATGAGAGCTTGATTATTCAGAAGTAAAAATCAATATAGGTTTATAAGAATAATACATATGACCGAGTTTATATTTCAACAAATAATTATTAGAATAATTACATATTATACAAAGTAACATCGAATGATAATTCAAATTAAAAAATATGATGGTTTTTTAATAACTTAAAATAGTAATAAACAAAAAAAAAGTATAAAAAGTTTAATGAGCTAATAAAAATTTAAATATGTGACTTTCATAATTACAAAGTTCGTCCTATTTAAAATAATAACTTAGTTTGTGTGTCGTATGGTTGATAATTGGTGTGCAATTATAATAATGGTTGCATGTTTATATATAACTAATCTAAGTGATAAGTTGCGACTACGCAAACGCAGATGTAACTTCGTGCAATTTTACAATTACTATGTTTTATAAAACTACTCGTATGATCACGATTCTTAGTGTTGATCCGAAAAAAGAGTTATCATTTTGTTAAGTTGAAGTTTGACATAAAATATATTCTTAAAAAAAATAGATAACTTGTTAGAAAAAAACAAGTATAAGATTTGTAAAAGATTTTAACAAACTTTGCAATAAATATTAATTTATAAGATAAATATCTTATTGTCATAACTTCGCGTTAGCTCATGTAAAATTACATTGACTGTCAATTTAAATAGCTTGTGTAACATGATTTATGTTTGCATCAATTTTAACGAATAATATATTTGCAAATTTGATTGTGTCAAATAAAGTTGATTTTTATTCACTAATATTATTTATTGTCTCCGTCATTTAAGAGTATGTATTTATGACATCATATTAACATATTTCTAATGGATAATGTATTAAAAAAAATACTAGCTAAGGGGTAAAAAGTATATATGATTCATAATAATTTAATAAAAATATAAATTTTATTCGCATAATCTGATTTTAGAAAACAAGCTTAAATATTTTTCGAATTTGATGTACAATAAGTTAGCTGTATATATTAAAATTAATACGATCCTAATTTGAATAAATAATATAAATACAATAAAAATAATTTTAAATTTTATAATAAAAAATATAAATTAATAAAATATTAAATTAAAAGCTTTTAAGTTTTGGTCATACTTAGATGGGTTCTAATTTGTATAATTTTTTATTAAATAAACTATTTATATTTCGATATTATAAATTCACATGAGATTAATGTAGAATAACCAAATTTAATTATAAAAAATAACAATAATCGTTAAAAGCTTCAAATCGTGTTAGTTAAAATCATATTAGATTCACAACTAAATATGTCTAAATTTTAATTATAAATATAATTTGACTAACTATTATTATATTTTACAACATTATCTAATTCATATTTAATTTTTAAAAATATTTAATTTGATTGATTGTCACATGTTCAATAATGCATTTGAGTATTATTATTAGTATGATTAAATATTAATGTATAATAATAACATCACGAGAATGATTGTATATATACAATATTTATTTTAGATTTTATGAATGATAAAATTTATAAATAAACAACCGGAAAAGAATTACAATTTTTAAAATATGGTCTATAGATATTGTAGCTTTAAAAAAAAATTATTTATATTTTATATATGATTTGAGTTTAAATTTATAAAATAAAAAATAAAATATGACAAGTTTTTATCAAATTTAACAAATAACACTATGAGTTTGAAAAAAAAAACAAAATTAAAGAAGAAAAATATTGTATTAAAAATACTATAAAAAGGTTATTCTAATCACTTATCAATAATATAATAACTTTTACAATCACTTTAAAAATTAAAAATCTAATTTATAATCATTTTCTTTAACAGACTTTGGAGTTCTTCATAATCATCAAACAATAGTTTTCTTAAAGTTTTTTATTTTTGCATTAGGAAGACTGATAATGTATGAAGTGTTAAGTTATAATATAAAATTTATGGTTTAAAGATTTGAATTTTTTTATAAAGGATGTTGAAGTTTGCTATTATATAAATAACACATGCACTAGGTTTCATGTTATTTTGGTTTATAAAAATATGTATTAATAATAAATATACATGTTCAGGTGATTTTAAATTAAATTCATGTTAAGTTTAAAACTTCACATCTAATGTTGTATAAAATGGTGAAAATATATTTTTTGAATGTTTTTCAACAACATCACTGCGACAAGAAAGAGACACAAAATATCAGATTGTAAAGTTAATGTTTAAATTTAAAGTTTCACCATGCACAAAATCTTTGCAAAAATGGCGTACCTTTTTACAGTGATCTCCCTAAGCCTCACCATAGCAAAGTGTAAATTTGTTTGGTGGGATATCTTGTGCCTAGTTCACTGTAGTGTCCATTGTTGGTATTATGAAAAAAAAAACAATACCACATAACCATTACGTTTATCGTGACAACTTTGTATGAGTTTTTCTTTGAATGTTAGACTAAACTATGAACCTTTTAGGCGGAGGATAAAAGTAACTCATAAATATATGTATTGTTGCATGACTACATGAGATTGTACGGATCAGCCAACGACATGCATAAATATGAACTATTGGATTATTTAAAAACAGAGGTTTGGCCAAAATTTAGGTGCAAATAAGTTTGCTATAACTAAAGGGAAAACTTGTTTAAAGACATATTGGTTATTTTATTCTAGGATGAAGACTTGTGTTGATGGAGTAGAGCATAAAACAAAGGCATGTGCCAATGACTGTATCTGATGGTATGATATTGATGCCTAGATCGAAGTTGCGTATCATTTTTTTCATAGATTAATGCTTCAAATGGTGTTGGGATTAAGTTCTTAATTGAACTAGGCTTCTTTCATTGTTAGATTTTCTTATTTAAATGAGTATCATATTTAATTGTTTTTTATATTAATTGGATTTCATATTAATTAGATTTCTTATTTAATGGGATTTTTATTTAATTTGATTTCCTATTAATTTATATTTTCTATTTATAAGGTTTGATATATTATGATTAGGGATTTATGACAGTCGTTGATTAACATGATTTAATCTTACGCGCAAGTTTGAGAACTATGGTTTTCCCTAAGTCTATAAATAAAAGAAAAAACACAAATCTAAGGGGCGTAACTAGATAAGTGACTTGAGAAACGAGTCTGATTTTTTCCAAGTAAGAGAAAGCTTTGATCTTTTAAAGATAGAAGCAAGGTGAGGGATAAACACTACATAGGGAGTTCTACAATCACATTATCTTTATAA
Organism: Limnanthes douglasii subsp. nivea; assembly: GCA_036936605.1. Lineage (NCBI taxonomy): Eukaryota > Viridiplantae > Streptophyta > Magnoliopsida > Brassicales > Limnanthaceae > Limnanthes > Limnanthes douglasii. The sequence continues at coordinate 156,379,035 of JAUPFV010000003.1, read as the reverse complement.
ACTATGAGAGTTTTGTAACATAGAGTGATTGAGATTTTTGTATTTGGAGAGCCCTTCTATACCCTTCTTGTTTAATAAAAAAGATTATTTATTGCATATATATATGATTACTTCCACAATTTGAAGCACGTTAAATATTGTCTTGTATGTTTTTCATTTTCTTTCATACTTTATTTTATTTTATTTCTTTCCATCAAACACGAAGTTCTTTGTCTTCAAATGATATATAATCAAGTAATCATCATTTTTGAATCTCTTTTGAATGTGTACACAAAATTTATGGATACCATACTGTACGATAAAGGCTACCTTACGATGGTTAAAGTGAAAAATGCCTTGAAATATAAAGATCTTCACAAGAAGACTATTATGAAAGGTGACTTCAAAGAGCACAACCCGAGTGTGAATGGAAAACCATGAAAAATATATTAAATCAGGAGTATATGAGACTCTTGGACTGAGTATAATGGGCTTGTGACTGGTTTAAAATTAATATATTAGGCATGTAAGAATAAATGGCATATCTGTAAGAACGGCCCAATGAAGGTAAATAGTAACAACTTTTAGAAGACCGAAGTCATATATGCTACAATGGTGTAAGATAATTGTGAGAACGTTAATGAATTAATGACTTCTTACTTTTACATAAATGTGTGCTAGATTTGGGTGCGTAATTACATATGACTTCAAATTAGCATTAGTTTGAAACCTGAGAATTTCTGATGGTGAAAGGGTCATCTTTGTCAATGCTAAATCCTTTGATGTCAAATAAATTGGAACTGTTCGACTCAAATCGTCTACAAGAATTAAAAGAATGATTAACAACGTAAGATATGTAAAAATAGTGTTTGGATTCCAGATAAATCCCTGAAGTCTTGTAAATAATTTTTTATTGAAATACTTTTGGGGTTCTCCAAAAATTTTATTGGAGAAATCAGAGAGATTTCAATTGAAAGGAGAGTATGAAATTGATGTGTTTTCGTTTTTCAACGAAACCCAACCTTTAAGTAATTCAGCCAACAAAATTAGTTTGGCAATTAGGGTAACTAAGGTCTTTAACGAGATATAATCTAACAAGCATGCACTCCGCACTCTACGACTTGTTTGATAACGTATCATGATTAAATTGGTCGACTAGTCGATCCAATTACACTAAAATATCTAACAAGATATGGACTCGAACAAAAGCGTAACCATTTTTTTATTAAAATATTAAATGATAAAGGGTTTACCAATAGGGGTGTAGATGAAGGGTTTACCAATAGGGGTGTAGATGAAAAACTTAGGGTCTTGCAAGGTTTCCTTGTTGTTATAAAATCTTAGAGGATTAATGATGTGTTAGTTATCGATGGCTCTGTAGTGGTAGGATGTGTGTCTAATATGATGAAGGATTCTACCACGTTGTGACATTATCGGATATTAAGAATGTTGTCTTAGGAAGAAGTTATATGTGAATTATAGAGAGAGAAAGAGGAGAGAGTTTTTTAGAGAGAGAAAGTCTGAGTAAAATTGAGTAAAATAGAAATTTGTTCAACCCTTTTTATTAGGTTAGCCTTGCCCTTTATATAGAGGTGCCAAGACTTAGCCTTAAACTGAAAATGGTTACACAAAAGAGGGTAAAACCCTTAGTCCTAAATAATATTACATAGTTACAATTGTTCTCTCAAACTTACATTGTTCACATTTTAGTCCTTAAATTCATACTTCCATATCAGTAGCCCCCCTAGTTCTCATGTCAGTAAATGAATGAGAACTAAATGTCTTCAACGTGTTCTTCATCTTTCTCAGTGTCTTCATCAGAAAACTCAAACTTTCAGATCAAAACCTATATTCTCCGGTCAATCTTCATCCAATTTATGAGAAAAATCCAAAAACCATAAGATCCAAGGTTAAAGTACCCAAAAAACCTAAATCTCTGAAGCCTGACGATAATCTAGTCTTCAGATTATACGACTACTTTTGCATTACTGAAAGGGCAGAGGAATACAAGGCTGCTGGATTAATTAACAACGCTCTTTTTGGAACAACTTATTACAATAAATTTGATCCAACTAAATTACCTGCTTTTTCACCTTCTCCTTCAACCGAATAGTGCCCTCATCATAAAGTTCAACCACCTAAAATGCCTCGAGCCTCTTCTTCTCAAATCAAAGTTTCACCTCTAATTATTGAAGAATCAAACAAATCTTCCTAAAAAAATCAAATACTCTCTTCTCGACTCATCCTTCATCAATCAGAAAAAGAAAAACTTGTATAGCCATGGGAGACGATTCAGACGTTATTCCAACTCCTCTCTCCTCGAATCTAGCTACTCAGTCTCATCCTCGGAGAGAGATAATCAAAGAGGTTCCATTATCCCAATAAAATTTATCCAAAAATCCTCGCCAAACAAAGGATCCTTCACCGGAAGTTGAAGCTTCATTGTTTCAACAAAATCCTTCCCAAACTAGACATGAAATATCAGGAGCCGACGAAGCTGATTGAGGCTATTACAACTGTTAATGAAGCTAAGTCCAATGAAGGGAATTCAGAAACTACTACAGGTAAGAATACTCGTAAGCCTAAAAAAAGAAAGAGCCAAGATTTGTTTCCGAGGAAGAAAGGGCTGCTATTGGCAGAAATTTAAGGGGTCTCGATGCTGATTATATTATTCAGCTGAAAAAGGTTCCATATATATATATATATATATATATATATATATTACCAAGAGAGCCAAGCCTAGGACTTAAAAAACAATGGGGAATGGGAGATAAAATCACAGTTCGACTGCCTAAGAAAGGGGAAACTCCCTTCGACTACAAAGACGATGAGTTGGTGGTCTACCCCGAAATCATCAATTGGGGTCTTCAGTTCCCACTGGATCCTATGATGGTGGAGTACTTCGAACTTCTCAACCTATGCCCTACTCAAGTGAAACCAAATCAATGGTTCACTCTTATGTCTGTGATAATGGCGTCTCAGTTATCCAAGATTCCGATCAGCATCAATGATTCCATCTCCTTAACCCAATTATCAAAAGGTCTGAAGCTCCCTTATTATTACCTCACTCTAGTAGATGACCTAAAAATCATTGATGAACTCTTGGAAGCTGATAAACTCTGAAGCAAAAGTTTATCTTCATCTCAGGAGCATGGGAGAATGGCAAAGAGGTATCTGATGCCAACCCTTCAAAGCTAAATCTTATCTGGAGAAGCAATCATAAGTACTTCGAAAATTATACACTTTAAGATAGATTTCATCTGTTGTCTTTATTAATTATTTACTTGCATGATTATTTCAGAAATTCTGAGGCGATAAGCTATACGTCGATCATCATCCAAGGATATTTTCAAAAAACTTTCCGACTGGGCCGAGAAAGTGTGGAATAACGTTTTCCATATTGTCTTCCAAACGATTAACTTCCTTAACAGTCATCTTTTCCGATCAAGGAGGGAGCCTTGCCGCCTCAAAATTTGATGGAAGAGCCCAATCCTCATCTCACCTGTAAAAGGTTAGTTCAACCTGATTGCAAAGTATTCATCCATATCCTCAATAGGTCAGAAAGTCATCTGCCAAAGAAGAAAAAAGAAAAGGCTAAAAAAGAAAAGAAAAGTATAAAACGCAGCTAGCACATCTGGTGCTAGCCCTTCAACACCGTCAAGTCCTAAACCTAGAAAAAGAAAAGCAAAAGAGTAGACCCTTTCACCCATCGAAGAAGGAAAAGATCAAGAACCTTCCTCAAAGAAAAAGAAAGCTTCTTCAAGTTCCCATGAAAAGAAACAGAAACAATCCAAAATCATTGAATATACATTGGTCGATGAGGAAGAAACCACAACTGTTGAAAATCAACAAAACCCTAATCTTGAAGAGCATACAACCAATAATGACGCTTTGATTATCATCGAAGACAATGCTGATGATGGGAACCAAAACGCTGAACACGTCGATCCCGACAACTTTATTAATTTTAACGAGTCACAAGAACTCGTTGGAGAAGATGATCCCGTCCTCCAAGATATTCAGACTTGTATGCATCACTTCAGGAGAACAACAACCGTCGAAGCGTCTCCAAAAATTATTTGTCTCTCTGCTCCAACTACAACTTTGGATATGATTCTTTGTCCTAGTTCAACATATATTCATCCTCTACCACCCAATCCTAAAATCTTTGCTGCACTTCAACCATTTGCCGATCTCAATGCTGCAATAAAAGAACTTGTTTCCCAAGTCGAAGCTTCTCAAGATCATTTGAAGCAATTAGCAAAAGACATGGTACGCTACAAAGGACTTGCTGAAGATGAAAAACAACTAAGGGAAAATTTTCAAGGCAAGGTGGTCGAGCAATTCCATATGTTCGAATTAGCAAGGTCTGAACTTATTCGAGGCGCCCTCTTCATGAAAATTCATCCGCGAACAACACATCTTGCTGAAAAAGAAAAGCTGACTGCTTCACATCAAAATGAGATGGATAAGCTCGAAGCTAAACATACTGATGGGCTAACTACTGAAAATTTCAAATCTGAAGGTCTCCAAACTTCTCTTATTTCCAGCGAGGCAAAAAATAAAGAGTTGACCGATAACATATCCAAATTAAATAGTTATATTGAGAAGGAAAATGAAGATTCTGTTGCTGCTGCAAAAGCTGAATGTTTAAAAGACATGCTGGCTGCCATTAACAATGGCGAAGAAGAAACAACCATCACTCTTCTTCGAGAACTTCATGCAACTTATCCAAGAATCAACCTCCCAAGTTTTTGGAACGATATTCCTATCGAAAAGCATCCAAGTGAAGCCTTCTATCCTATCCCTGACTCATCATCATCAGAGGAGGAGGAATCATTCGAGAAGGATGAGTCGTCTGAATAACTTTATTGCTCTTTAAACATACCCTTTTTCGTACTTGTCAAATTAGAAATTTTCTTATTGTACCTCGAATAATTAATGTAATTGACAAATGTTTTGCTTATTTTTCATTTTTATCATCTTCATAAACTGTTTGATGTTAACAATCCTAAAATAGAATTGATAACTTTTTAAATTTAATTCCTTAAATATGATAGTGCACTTCGAAATTCACACAATATATAACTAAAAAGTATAAGTATACCACTTCGAATACCTCAAAGTAGTTATCGAACGTTACACTTTAAAAAAACATAGCATGTCTGGTGAACGTTGCACTTCGAAAAAATATAGTGCATTATTGGACATTGCACTTCAAAAAAATCACAATGTATTCACTGAACATAGCACCTCGAAAATGGTTGTTTCTTCGAAAGGTGTAATAAACACTTCGGAACATTCTACTCTCAACCAACCTCAAAGATGATTAGTCTTTGATAAGTTGTTGAGATAGTTTTAATAAGCACTTGTAAACATCATTGGCCAAAAATGTATTTTATTGATAATATTGAATATGTACATAACGCCTCATTAAAACCATCCTGGGCCAACTAGGTAGGAAAAAGTGGGCCATTCAATAGCAAAAAATCGAAAATACAAAGACAAATCTATTCCAATAAAGCTTCAAATGTTGTATATTCCATGGGTGTTGAAGCATCTTCCCTTCAAAGTCACAAAGACGATAAGACCCTGGCTTTATCCTTTCAACAACCATATAAGGCCCTTCCCAATTCGGAGCCATTTTTCCAAGGATTTTATCCTTTGTATGTAAGAACATTTTTTCAACACTTTATCACCTTGTTTAAATTCTCTTCTTTTCACCTTTGAATCATATCTATTCCTCATAAGAGTTTGGTAATGGATCACATTCAAATGAGCTTGAACTCTTTTCTCCTTAATCAAATCTAAATTCGCCATTTTAACTTCATCATTAGATCTTTCAGAATATTGACTTATCCTAAAAGATGACATCGTAGATTCTATGGGTCTGACTGCATCAATCCCATATGTTGAAGCAAAAGGAGTTTCTTTTGTAGCTTCTCTAGGAGTTGTGCGATAAGCCCAAAGCACCTCTTGCAAATAATTTGGCCATTTCCCCGCTGCCCCTGTCAATTTTTTTTTCAAGCCATCTAAAATTGTTCTGTTTGTCACCTCGACTTGTCCATTAGATTGAGGATGAAAAGGCGTTGAAAAACATTGTTGAATTCTTTTCGATGTGCAAAATGAAGCCATCTCTTTATTGTTAAATTGAGGGCCATTATCTGTCATAATTATCTGAGGAACTCCAAAACGACAACAAATACTTTTTGCAATAAACTTGATCACATTTTTTGCCTTTGTTCCTGATCGTGGTTCTGTCTCAGCCCATTTTGTAAAATAATCCGCTGCTACAATTATCATTTTCCTTCTTTCAGAAGCCATTGGCAAAGGCCCCAATAGATCAATCTCTCATCTATCAAATGGTATAGCCTCGGTTATAGACATAAGTGGCACCGCCGACCTATGAATAGCATTGGAAAATCTTTAACAAGCATCATAACCTCGAACTAAGTTCTTAGCATCATTCATGATTGTAGGCCAATAGAATCTCGCAAGTAAAATTCGTCATGAAAAAGATTTAAATCCGCAATGAGCTGACCCTTCACCATTATGCAATTATGATAACACCTCTTGTGATTCTTTCTTGTCTAGACATCGTAACAATATCATGCTTATTGCCTTTTTATACAATATTCCATCTAACACTATATATTCAAAGGCTTTACCTATCAATGCTTTAGCCAACCTTGTATCATATGGTATTGTTCCTTGAGTAAAATAATTAAGAATATCTGTTCGCCAATCGCCTTGAATATCCTCTGATGTGACAAATAACTCCTTTATACATTCGCACTGACTAGATTGAGTAACAATTAAAGGATTTTCTTGTAGCAAAATCCAAGGATATTCCTCCTTATAAGCAATATGTGCTAAAGAATCAGCCACCATGTTACTCCCTCGACCAATATATTCAACAACAACATTATCGAACAGCAGCATTAAACTCTAAAGTTCCCGAAGATATAAAATCAAACGATTCTTTCGTGCTTCGGAAAATCCAAATACATGATTTGCTAACAATTGAGAATCCGTTTCCAAGCGTACTGAAGTTCCTCCACAAATGTTTTCCAATCTTAAACTTGCCAAAGCAACTTCATATTCAGCCTCATTATTTGAAGCGTGAAAACAAAATTTAATAGATTGAATCATCGTTTCTCCAATTAAAGCTATTAACCGAACCCCAGCACTTCATCCCGAAAAACTAGACCTTCCATCTATTCGAACGATCCACCTCAAACTCAATGGTGCAATATCCTTGCTTTCTTTCACATCCGATCTGCTCGAATAGAATTCAACAAAAACAATATGCCAAGACTTGCACTTTTATTGTAGTTTGAGGTGTGAACAAAATATCATAATCTCTCAACTCTACTGACCACTTGTTCATTCTCCCCGAAACATCAGGTTGATGTAAAACATTTTTCAAGGGGAATGAAGTTCGGACTTCAATAGTGTGAGCTTGAAAATAGGGGCGCATTTTCCTAGCAGCAATCACCAATGCTAATGCCAACTTTTCCAGCTTCAAATACCTATTTTCTGCTGCCACTAAACTTTTAATGATCTAGTACACTGGCTTCGGAAAACCTGAGTCTTCACTGATCAACACTAACCTTAGTGAAAAATCTGATACCGCAATGTACAAAAAGAGCTTATCTCCATTTCGAGGCTTTGACAATATTTCTGGTGATGATAACAAATTCTTTATATTGTGAATGCTACCTCACATTTCGATCTCCATTCAAATCTCCTTCATCCTCGTAAAACTTGAAAGAAAGGAAAGCATTTTTAGAAAATCTAGAAATAAATCGGTTAAGTGTTGTTAACATTCATGTCAGAATTTGAACTTCTTTAATAGACCAAGGTGAATTCATTGTTATCAGGGCTTTCAACTGTTCTGGATCAGATTTGATTCCTTTTTCACTGATGATATATCCCAAAAACTTCCCTGACCGAACACCGAAGGTACATTTTTCAGGATTCAGCTTTAACCTGACTGCCATTAAATTAAAAAACGCTTCTTCTAAATCATCAAGATGCACATCATCCTTTAAAGTTTTTACCACCATATCATCTATATATACTTCCATATTTTTTCTCATATGAGTGGAAAGTGCTTTATTCATCAATCTTTGATAAGTGGCTCCAGCATTTTTCAATTTAAAGGGCATAACCCCATAGCAATGCAACCCTCTATTAGTTATGAAAGTCGTACATTCTTGATCTTTTGGATCCATTTGAATCTGATTGTGTCCCACAAAAGTGTCCATGAATGTTAGTAGTTTATTTCCTAAGGTAGAATAAATCATTTGATCTATTCGAGGAACAAGAAATGGATCTTTAGGACAGGCTCGATTCAAGTCTGTAAAATCCACACACATTCTCCATTTCCTATTCTTCTTTTTTACCATTACCGGATTTGCCGTCCACAAAGGATATTATGACTCCCTTATATGTCCGACCCTGGATAACCAGTCCACCTCAGAAACAATTGCTTTTGTTTTTCCGAGGAACAATCCTTTCTTTTCGGAATCAATGGCTTCACTTTTGGATCAATAGCCAAGATATGGCGAATCACCTCGATTGGTACTCTTGTTACATCCTTTTGTTTTCCAAGTGAAAACATCCAAATTAACAGATAAAAACTCTAGCAGTTATTGACGTAAGAGTGGGGTTAGTAAGGTTCCGATTCGAAGCACTCTTCCTTCTGAAAAAGTAAACTCCTCAATTTCTTCACTTACCGTTAACGACCCCGGGGTTTCCCTCAGATCGTTAACTCTTTCTTCTAAATCCAAGGTCAACCCCTCTGACTGCTATTCATGCATCAAATCCTCACTATTGGATCCCCGAATCCGAAGTGCAGTGACACAACATTCTCTAGTTACCTTCTGGTTGCCTCGAACGACCCCAACTCGATCTCCTACCACATACTTGAAACACTGGTGAACCGTTGATACAAACCCATACATTCTAGAAAGCCATGACCTTCTAAAATAGCATTGTAACTCGTGGGGCAGTCCACTACAAAAAAAATCACATGGACCTTCTTCTTGAACGGTCTCTTTCCCAAGCTTACTTCTCCCTCGAATTCCCCAATCACACGAGTTGTTGCACCCCTAAATCTTATAATTGTTTGATTTGATTGAGAAATTGGAGGTGGATTTGTCATTCTATCATAAGTTGACTTAAAAAGGATATTAGCAGAATGCCAGTGTCAATAAGCACACGTCGAATTTCGACGATAGCCACCTCTGCTCCAATAACCACTGCATCTTCATGTGGCCATGCTGTTCATCATAGATCATCTTCATCGAATAGAATGAAAGGAATGACCTTTTTTCATACAAATATGTGGACATTTTCCCTTCAATTTGAGTTGTCAGATTGACAACATGTCTCTTCCTCGAACTATCAGAGTTTCCAGTCATTATATCGGCTCTTCAACTGCCATTAAGAGCAACATGTTCGGATCCTTCTCCACATATTACGAAGAAGTATCAAATTATTCAACCTTCAAATCTAAAATCATCAAATTCTCAGCTGGCGCAACTAGATTAGCCTTCGAAGTTGACGCTACGTTTTTTGAACCATTTCTATGTGACTTCATATAAGTCAAAAGCTTTCAATTTTCAATTATGGTCTGAATCTATTTTTTCATAGCAATGCAATCATTGGTATCGTGCCCGATATCTTCATGATACCTGCAATATTTTTTGTTCTGTTCCTCCCTTGGGCTACTTATTGGAGCTGGCTTCCTAAATTTTACGAAGCTCTTGTTCTTATCAAAGATTGCAACCACAATCTCTGTCAAATCAGCATAATATTCTGGCCTAACCCATTGATTTGTCCTTGGTCTGTTATAGTTATAGGATGGAGCATGATTTGAATATCCACCAGTTCGATGTGGGAAGTTGTTGTTCTTCTATCGTGTCTATTGATTCCCATTTTTATTTGAGGGTTGCCCTTGGTTATTGGTCACGTGACTCGAATTCTTTGGAGTTCTAACGGTCTTCCTCAGACTCTAGTTGACTCCTCGACCTTAATCTGATACTCAACTTGGGCCATTAAGGCTCCAAAAGTTAAAAATCTTCTCTTTGTAGTTTCATTGTCCAGATCCCCTACCAATCGTCATTGACGAAAAGCGGTCAACACTATATTTTATTTACAATTGTCTAAAATTGATTTAATCAATACAAACCTCTTCGTATAATCCTTCAATTTCTTCTCAGCTACCTGCTTGCACTGGATAATGTTATCTTCATTCGCTCTCATTTCTTTACTCCCCACAAACTGACTTCGAAAAGAAGTGTAAAAATCCCTAAAAATTGAGATGGATCCCCTCGGAATCCGATTGTACCACTTCAAAGCCATTATTTTAAAAGTTTGCAAAAATGCACGACACACCAGCCGGTCGTCATCTTCAAAGTTTATCATGTAGTTCTGAAATTGTTCGATGTGGTCATCGGGATCTTACATCCCATTGAAATTCTCCATTTTAGCAATGTCAAAATGCTTCGTAAGCATTATAGACCGAATTTCACTTGTCAACGGAGAGTTTCTCCAGTCGACACCTTGCACAAACTGATCATCAGTTCCCATTACTGCATATAAATTTCGACCAGTCTCAGCATACTGATTCAAAGTGTTCCCTTCACACCACGTAAAACAAGGAACATTGTCCCTTCTAGATTTGAATTCTTTTTTAGACTTCCCCGGCTGTTCTCTATTCGGTTCCTCTTTCGAAGAACTCCAATATCTTTTAAATCCTGAAGCAGAGCTTTCTACCTCTTCATCACTAGAGGTTACATACTTTTTCTTGTCTTTTTTCTCTTTGCGAGAGGAATAACGCTCTTTAAGAGATTCAAAGCACGCTTTTTATGTTCACTTTTAGCTCGCCGATCAGCACAGGACCGATCAAATTGATCTCCATACTGCCTTCCAACCGATCAACTTCCTTAACAATCATCTTTTTTCGATCATGGAGGGTAGCTAGAAAAATGTTATGTCACTGTACTTTGGATCCAGGGATCCAGCAGTGGGGATTTGATGCATGGATAGCAGTCAGAGGGGTTGACCTCGTATTTAGAAGAAAGAGTTGACGATCCGAAGGAAACCCAGGGTCTTTAACGGTAAGTGAAGAAATTGAGGAGTATACTTTTTTATGTTCAATTTTAGCTCGCCGATCAGCACAGGACCGATCATATTGATCTCCCATATCAGTATTTTCATTCTCTTGTCTCACCTCGAATTTGAGCTTCGCCGAGTGGATTTCTTGTTCTCGTTATTCATATTTTTCGTGTAGCGCATTTATTTTGTCTAAAAGATGATTTATACGCATCTCAATGTCTAATTGAATTTGGATCAGAGTTGATCCATCCAACCTATTTTCATTTCTTTGCAAGTCATCTTTTAAAGTTTCCATCGTTGATCGAAGTGATGGATTGTTTTCGGGATTCATTTTATGAAATTCAAACGAAAAACAAGAAGATTGTATTAAAATTTGAACAAACAAGTCACTGATTCTTAATTCTATCCCCAATGGAGTCGCCAATTTGGTGAAGTCAGATATTAAGAATGTTTTCTTAGGAAGAAGTTATATGTGAATTCTAGAGAGAGAAATAGGGGGAGATTTTTTTAAAGAGAGAAAGTCTGAGTACAATTGAGTAAAATAGAGATGTGTTCAACCCTTTTATTAGGTTACCCTTTCCCTTTATATAGAGGTGCCAAGACTTAGCCTTAAACTGAAAATGGTTACACAAAAGAGGGTAAAATTACCCTTAGTCCTCAATAATATTACATAGTACAATTGTTCTCTTAAACTTACATTATTCACATTTTAGTCTTTAAATTCATACTTCCATATTAATTAGTTGAGGCATTTAAGTGAGTATAGACTTTGTGAACTATGCAAACATGGGCTATTAGATGGTATTGCAGTTCAGAAGCTGAGCTTTTGTGAAAGTTATGTATTGTGTTAAAGCACGAGGGTGAAGTTTTTACCCAACAATCAGGCAACCAATAAAGTGTTTGATTATGTTTATTTAGATCATTGGGGTCTGAAATATGAGCATACCATATGTGGTGCAAGGTACTTTATGTCATTGATAAATGATTGTTCTAGGAAAGTATGGATTATACTTTTGAAGACCAAAAATGAAGCTTTTACTTCCTTTGTGGACTAAAATAGATTGATAAAGAATGAAATCGGGAAAGTATTGAAGAAACTTGAGACTGATAATGACTTGTAATATGTGAGCAAAGCGTTTGGGCAAAGCTGGGAATTATCTAAACACCAAACCATAATTGGTACCCCTAATATAATAAACTTACTAAGAGAATGAACCAAACCATGCTGGAACGAGTTAAATATATGCTTCATACAACTAGAATGATCAAAGATTTTTGGGGAGAAACCGTGACAACACTTATATATATATATATATATTATAAACAAGAATCTATATACGATTCTTAATTTTCTTTGTACTCAAGAGGCCTATACTGAGGAGAAACCTAAGCTTAAATATTTTATATTGTTCGGATGTGCTACCTATGTATAGATGAGAGCATTGAAATATTTGTCCATCGACTATTTGAAAAGAGTAAAAAAAGTATAGGTTATGGTGCCTTGAACTTAGACGTAAAAAAGATATGATAAGCATGGGCATGTTTTCAATAAGGAGAAGACGCTATTGAATAAGGTGGTGTAGACTCATACTAGTACTATCGAGAAGAGATGTGAAGTTGATAATCAGTCTTATCTAGAGAAGCTTTTGTTGAATATAATTTTGTACATGGTTTAGCTTTGCCTCGTATAGAGGAAGTTCAACCAATGCATAATTCCAAAAATGATCGAGGGTCTATTGTTCCAAGGCCTTCAGACTATCAATTATCAATGGATAGAATATGAAGGCTAATCAAATAGTCACAAATATATGGTTTTATCGACGTAATTGGTTATGCTTTATCTATTAAAAAATTGAGGGAGATGTATGATTGTGCTACAATCAGGATGATACGACTGATACAGTGCGGAAAAGTTATGTGGACTCTGATTATGCAGGCTACTTTTATACAATGAATTTTTCTTTAGTTATCTATTTATTGTGCTTGGCTGAGTGATTACCTTAAAGTTTTGTATACAACAGGTAATTATTTTGTCATTTATGGAAGTCAAATATATGGAAACTACAGAAGCAATGAATATAACTATTTGGCTTAAAAGATTGTTGAGTAAACTCACTGGTGTAGAGCAAGATGTATATATTATGTGATAAGGCTAGTTCTCTTCATTTAATAAATAATCCTAAGTTCCATGAGTGAACTAAGTATGTAGATATCAAGCTACACTTAATATGGGACGTGATGAAGAGGGAGTAAGTGAAAGTGGAAAAAATTGATAGCGAATAAAACCCTTATGATACTTTGACCAAGGTATTGCCTATTTAAATCTCATGAGTTGTACGAGACTTTTACAAGTATGGGATGCAGGTGTGTGGGTCTCTAAAGAGTATTGTATTGGATGCAACAGATATTGGAGTTATTATAAGCCTAGACGAATAATTTTTAGGTGTAGGCTAGAAGTAACTCGTAAATAGATGTATCACGAAGGACTACATGGACTAAAGATGAACCGTCTAAAGACGTGTACAAGTAAAAACTATTAAATTATCTCACGAAAGAATTATGGCTACAATTTAGGTGTAAAGATGTTTAATGGAACCTAAGAGAGCTTGGCCGAAGACATGTTGGTGGTCTTCAGCTTGGTTGAAAACTTGCATCGATTGAATAGAGACCTAGCCGAAGCCTTGTGTCGATGATCCTATCTGATGACATAGTGCTTACACCTAGAGTTGAAGCTGTATTTCGAGTTCTTCATAGGCTGATGCTTCAAATGGTGTTGGGTTTAAGTTCTTGATTGAAGTGGGCTTCTTCTATTTTTGTAGTTTCTGATTTAATCGAGTCTTATATTAAATTTGACTTCATATATTAACTGAATTTCCTATTAACTATATGTCATATTTATTAGGATTCTATCTAATTTAATTTCCAATTAATTTAGATTTCGTATTTATAAGGTTTCCTATGTTATGATTAAGGTTTATTACAATCGTTGATTAATAAGAATCAATATGGAGCGTCTGTTGGAGAATTAAGAGTTTCTCTAAATCTATCAATAGAATAATAATTACAAAGCTATGAGGCGTGATAAGACAAGTACTTTGAGAGGAAAGTTTGAATTGTTTTTAAGTGACAGAATACTCTAACCTTTTAGAGAGATAAACAAGGTTAGACACACACGCCGAATATAGAGTTTTGTGAATCACATCATCTTTATAAATTGTGAGAGTTTTGTAATAACGAAAAATTGATCCCTTTGTGTTTGTATAGTCTTTACATAACATTATTGTTTAATATAAGAGAGTTTCTGTTACCCGTTAATGTACGATTATTTCCACAATCCGATCCATGATAATGTTGTCTTCTTTTTTTACGTTTTTTTTATTTTGTTGTTTTCATAAAATATGAAGTTATTTATCTTTAGATGATCGATTTTCCAACATAACTAATATGACCTAAAACCTATGTTTACTTTTCTGATATTCTTGTAATTTTATTTACATTTTTTAGTCAATCAAATTCTAATAAATGATTAAAAATCAAATATACTGCTAAAGTGATCCATATTGGCAAGTTGTTCTATTTTAAAGCTTTGATAAATTTATAATTACGAATATTGTATGCATAAATTATCTCAAATGGAAGTTGGTGTTGATATTTATAATCTTGAACACAAAAAATAATTATATGTGAAATGAACATTAAATATCAAACTATAAAAATCGATCAAAATAAAGATTATATTGATTCAGATTATTATGGGTTCATCGTTGATTTTTTAAGGTCACACATATACGACTTAGTATCTTCTGTTAATGACATATTATTTTTGTAAATATATGTATTTTATTGATTTTAAATTCAAAATTAAATATTATTTTAGATTATTTATCAAATTGTGATGTTTAGATGTTATGTGTTTTTTTTTCGAAGGGAACCCGCAACCGCTACTCAGAGTGCAATGAGTGCGCACAAGGTAAACTCTCAGTCTGACGCGATAGCCTGCAAACCAACGCCAGAAGGTAAACCACACAAAGTGACAGGCTCAGCCGAGAAAGCGTATGTAGAGGGACTCGAACTCATGACCTTTGGTCACAAGTATGCCATACTCAACCAAATCGGCTACCTCCCTTGATGGCTCATATGTTATGTGTTGTTTATTGGTTGTGGTGTTATACTATTTAGCTAATGCATAGGTCCATAATATAATAACCAACAAATATATTATACTTAATGAGATTAAATTTAAAAAGTTGAAGAAGAACACATTGTTGTATATAATGTCTCATGGTTTTCAAGTGAAAATTTAATTATCTCACACTAAAATAAGTTGTCTTAAATAAATAAAAATGGAAATCTCTCTAACTTTTAACTTCTTTTCATGTTTTATAAGTTTTAATTTAATTTTCATTTTTTTTATAATAAGATGTATTTTATTTACATAATATTATTATTAGATATGGAAAGTTAATTATAAACAATAATATAGAATTAATAAATAATTTATAATTTCTAAATACATTTAAGATCATAAAAGGTCAATAACATAAATGTAATTTGTAAACTAAATTGTGGGCAAAATTTTATCATAAATAATTAGGTTAAATTTTTAAAAAATAAATTAAAAAGCATGTCACATAATTTTTTTATCAATTTATATATCTTATTAAAATTTATATATTTACATCCAATATATCAATGGGAAACAAACCAAAAAAGAATAGATGCATATAAAGTAAAATATGAATTGAAACTAACTATATGTATATTTGCATACTGTTCTGTACTTTTATGAAATGGTTCTCTTCATTTATTATTATTTATATATGTTTTATACTATAGTTAGTTTCAATGAGAATTTCAATTCTTTTGAGGTTGATGGGCATTAAAATGCGTCAGATCTAACTGTGGTGGTAAATATTACAAAAAATATAGTTTGGATGGATAATATCATGGATTGTTTGCAAAATACCTAGACGATTGTAAATATTTCATCAATATACAATGTTAGATTCACCTAGTATGAATGAGAGAGATAAAATCGTACTTTAAACAATATGGTAAGAAATATAATTAATTATTCGATTTTACATGTATCAGTTTTTAGGATAAAGCATTAAATATGTGATTAATCTTCTTAATATAGCTTAAATGAAAAAAATTGGTAAAATATTATATGAGATTTGGATAAAATATAAATCCAGTTTAACGATCTAAACTTGAAGGAAAGCTTATATGTTAAATTCAAATGAATTGTAATAAAGAATAATTATTAAATATTTTATTAGATATTAAAATATTTCAATGACTCTAAAGATTTATAATATTTTAGAATAACATATAATTCAAAATACATAGTTGGTGTATGCGAAGTATGTGAAAATGGTATTTGGGACATGACTTTTTATGATATGTAAAATTAACGCACATTCGTAACTATCCTAACTTCTTATAAACTAGTATATGATTGGCATCCATACGTGATAAAGCATGGTCCATACCTAACTAAGTGTGTTTATATATGATACGATGGTCTATCTTTTATCTTAAGAGAATAATCATCTCTTGTGCTTAACGAGATGGACCCTCGAGTCAATAGAAAGTCAATAAAAAATAATTCATACGGGAAACTCATATTACATTGTCCGTTTATATGTAGCTCAAAGCCTGTTGTACTTATCATGATCTTTGCGACCCTCAACCTTTAGTTATGTTGAAATTTGACATCTTTGATTTCTTCCATTGGCTTGAATCGATGAAAAACTATTGTGGGTCATCCATTTTGTTGGTTTTGGTAAGGCCTCGATCGATTCCTCTAACCGAAGAGAAATAAAGGCTAAGTAGTATTTTATGATTTTTCTCTAGTTACTTCAGACAATTCCAATGCAACTATTAATCACATATCAGGTACACATGTGGATGATGGAAATGATGAAATGCATGAGGCTCAACTAAGTTAGGCATATGATAATGTCATAAGAGAACGAGATGTTGACTACTATGAATATACAATAGATCTTGGTGTGATATCACTTTGATATAAAATAATATAGCACTCAAACTCCCATATGACCAAGGTGTATTTGCTAATGAAACCCGTGAGGTCATACTTGGAGGGTCGGAATGCTGTTACACCCCTCATCTTATAATATACAGAATTAAGAAAGACACTGGTCAAAATTTCATATAGATCATGATTTACCAAACCTCAACAACTATTATCTCGATAATGATTATCGCACAATATTCATGAGATTTACAGACTATTCTTAATTATCGTTATTGAAAATATGTTTTTGTTCGATCATAATAAAATATAATCAGATTATTCATGCCCATGATTTTATCCATGAATCCAATATATTTAATCAGTAAATTAGTGTAAATAGGAAAAATTACCGTTTTCCATTATGGATTCTCTCTTGGATTTTGAGTTTAAGCGAAAGCCTTTTTTCATTCATGTTAGTAGAGATGATGCAAGTTATGTTTTTTCTACTAACTTAAAAGTTTGTGTCAATCTATTCTTAATAGATTATAATATAAACCATAAAAGAAGTTTGTTCAAAAAAATGTTTAAAAAATAGAGAAAAAACTTTATTAGAGGCGACTAGTTTTATGATAGTTGTAATATGTATTAGGTTTTTACTTTAAATAGTATATTAATTGAATGAGTTAATATATAATAAACTCTCTTAATTGTATTCAATAATAACACGCATCTTTTTACTACTTTAATTGCACGTTTAGTCATATAATATTACATGTTTTTTTCTCTCAATTAACTACGTAATTCAAACAATCCACTTATTGTTCATTATTGAATCTCCACCAATAATGACCATAACCTTATTAATATCTAAGCCTCATACTTAATTGTTGGATTAAAAGACCCTCCATCTAGGTACAATTAAGCATAGGTACAATTAAGCACAACCGGTATTCACACTTTATTTTATAATATCATAAGATTAATAATAATATTAATTATTATTACTTGTCGGTCAAATATTTCAATTGATTAATTTAATTAAAGTTTACCACAAAAGGTTTGGATATTCTAAATTACACATGATGAAAAATTCCAATTTAGGATTTCCTTATCATCTCCCACTTGGATCGTTCTTGTGTACGAAATTGTATTCGTCTAAATGTGCACTTATATAACGTTATTGCTTATACATAAAAAATGAACGGATATCCATGTCAGGTAAAACTAACAACCAACCAAAAAGTTGCACCCACGACTCAGTTTGTGTAATATTTTTACAATTAATTAAATCGTTAACTGCTACCTTAGTAGACCATTACTTTTTATGGAGTGTAACATGAAATTAAGATGTGATCATGTAATGAATATGTGTATACCATTAAATTGGTCATAAGGACATAGACTAAATCATTGTATTACAAAGCTAAAAATCTATACATATAATCTGAAAAATATAATACGATATACCACCTCATACTAGAATGAACATATATTCAATGGTAAACTTTCTGGTATCCATACACCATGTACAAGAGTTATAGCTGAATTCCCTGACATACTATTTATAAAAAAATGTAAGGTAATATAATCGACTCATCAATGTTAGAGACTACATGAATTGGTTCAAAGTTTTCCTCAAAACTGATGATGTTATCTGATGCATTCCTTCCAAATTTTGTACCCTCAAAAAAATACTATCGTTCGCATCTCAAATATAGTTTGGTTAGTGGGATAAAAAAAACTTGTAACCCTTGTAATGGTCTGGGTACCATATAAAGTTGCAACTAATTATTTTACAGTCTAATTTTTGCTCACTAGGCCTGTATGGCTTTGCTTCTGCTGGAAACCCTCAAACATAAAAAGGCTTAAAGTGAGGCTTACTCCTTAGGAATAGTTCATGTGGTGTTTTAGTTACTGCTGATAAATGTACTATGTTTAGGATATATAGTGCACACTTAAGAGCTTCATCTTATAGTGAAAATTGTAGACTTGAATGAGCTATCATGCTTTTAATCATGCTTATTAATGTGTGGTTTCTCTACTCAAATACACCATTCATAGTGGACAACCCGACAACATATATTAAGGGACAATCTTACACTCTTGTAGGTAGACATTAAATGAGTCATGACGTTATTCCCATGATCTATCTTATTTTCTATAGTAATCACCACCACGGTTATATATGAGAAGCTTAATCCATTTGACTCATTGTGACTCAACTTCTGCTTTGAAGGAACATATCAATAGCCTTTGATTTTGTATGATAGCCTCTAATTTGAACAACAATAATTTCATATTGACAATGTTGGATAGATGAAAGTGACACAGGTTGGGTGATATAAAAATATTAAAGTGTGTGAGTATTAGATGTATAATATTAAATCATCCAACCCAATATCCTTGATTGAGTTTGAAATAACTGAACAACGTTGGGGGACGGGGGAAGGAGGGGAATGAGGTGGTCGAATTCAATCGACCATATTACGATTGTTGATTATTATTTTCCAAATATGAGTACACAACTTCGTTTATCTTCTTATGAATATACGTGTGTGTGTGTGTGTGTGTGTGTGTGTGTGTTTGGTAAAACCTCATTTTCGTGGCGAATAAGATCTTGAGATCACGATTGGTCGGGAGAAGGTGACAAATAAAGATGTTGATAGATGCTACGAGACTCGTAAATAAGTTTTTGAAGGTACTTACTTTTTGGATATATTGTGATTCGTATATATAATGCAAAACATTTGTATGGATCATAAATAACAAGTCATATCTGAAAACTTATAACAGAGGATATGTTGCTTACACCAAATAATAATAATAATAAAATTATCTACACATTCACTCATAAAAGTTTTTTCAGTAACGAATAGTATAAACTTTATAGTATGATGGGTGTAAATTACATAAGTATTTATATATATATATATATATATATATATATATATTTGATATATACAAGGTAAGTTTTAGAAATTGACTTGATTCAACAAAGACCGGGTTTAATTATATAATATCAATTTAACCCAAAACATTGTATTTTTAACTTTTTTTAACCTTATAACCTTTTATCTTTAAACATTATGACAAAAAATATAAAAATAATAATGAGTGAATAAATAAATAAATTTAAAATCAATTAAAAATATTTTGAAAACACTAACTCATTAAATCATTTGAACAACAAGTTGATAAAATAGTTTAAAAACAATACATACACAACATAAATGATAACTTTAACATATAAAAATAGAATAATTAACTTAAGTAAAATTATATATATATATATATATATATATTTGTTGTTTATAAAATGATGGTTATCGCAAATAATTAATTATAATATTTTAATATTTCAATAATAACGTGCAATATTAATTACATTTGAGCTCCTATAAGAGAATTATTAGTGGTTCATTATTTGAATTTGGATCGACATTTAATCATGTACAAATAAAATGTATAAGGTTACCCAATAAAATTCTTAGGTCAATACATATCATATGCAATAAGTCCACTTAAAATAACTATCAATAGGTCAAATCAAATGTTTTAGGAATAATGTACAATCTTTTTTATATTCGTAGCTTGTAAAATTTTGTCTCAACATTTTTTTATTTATGAGTAATAGCTTGACTTATTCGAGTTATTAGGTTTAGAGAGTCGATTTTCAATAGTGGTATCATTTTTGGAAAGAGACCGGTACCTGAAAGTGTTTCTAAAGCCATTATCAGAAGTATGCATGAGCATTCGGTTCTTCATTTCGGTTAAGGTTGATTTTTTCGGTTTTTAAAAACCGGTAGCCATTTAAAAATAGATTAAAATTAATTCGATTCGGTTCTAATATTATCGGTTTGGTTTGGTATGAATATTTAATATGAGAAGCGGAAAAAACCAAAAATATTTGCTTATCTTTCAATTTTGGTTTCAAATGGTTACTTGGTAACCAAACTACCCAACTGGAACTGAAGATCCAAAACTGTATTTAAGTGATATAAAATAAAATAAAATAATAAAACTTAAGATACAACTTTATACCATCATTGTTGGTATCATTAAGTTAAATGAACACAAAATACCATTAAATAAAAACACATATTCAAGTACTTGGTGGCTTGATGGATTTTACAAATTCAAGTAGTGGGTGACTTGATGGCTTTTACATTCCTACATGCATTAATGTAATAGTAAACCAAAATTCAGTACAAGTATATGCAAAATGATATAACAACACGAATATAGTTTCAAAAAATTAGACTGTGTAACCTGCTTTAAACATTGCCCACAAAAAATATAACCATCGGTATAAATTAAAATGAAAAAAACCACATCAGCAACACCATCTAAAATGACCATACTGATAGATTCAACAACAACTAAAAAGAGGAGAATGTAGAGATTCAAGAAAGCTATACCAGTTTCATACATCAATTATGGTGCAACATTCTATTACCAATACTATATCTGTCTGAAGCAAAAAAAAATTAACTTGGCAAAATATTCTCCATCGTATCGATGAGAGCCTCAAGTCGATTCTTAAAGTTGAGTTGTACAATCATGGCTTCAGGATCTGTTTCCTGGTCTATTAACAATATGACCATTGGAACAAAGTCAACATCTTATGTCTGTAATCAAATTGTAATATTTGATGAAGTATCGTATACAATGAAGTTTTTGTATTTATTTTTATAATATAAATAAACCCCACAATCTAATAATTTATATACCAATTTATATGTGTGTGCGTGTGCAAGCGCTTAGGATCATATCCAATTGTAAAAAAACTCAGTTTCATACTTTAGTGTTTAAGATATAGTTAATTAGCAATTTTAATTACCACAACTAATATCTACTTAATATTACTAATATTCATGTTCAATCTATATATTTTGTAAGTCTAATATAAAATGACAAATAACTACTAACTAGTTATTGATATTGCTCACAGAAAGATAAGAATAAACTTCTATGGGTCATTATCATTCATCACAACAACTGATGGAGCTGTCAAATGCGCATATAAAGCCATTAAAGAAAATAAAGAGAAACAAACTCACTAATGAAGCCGAACTTAAAGTATCGATAATGTCTGTGAAAGCATAAGTAACATTTATGTACAAACTTTAAAAAAATATCAAGAAACAAAAAGATTTATTATTGCAGATAAGTTACTTTATGATGAGTACAAACAAACAACTAAGTCGGGCTTATCATTTACAAGATCCAATAAATTAGTGCATAGTTTACGACAAAGTTCGTCAAATATATAATATACTGCTTCTCAACTAGATTAAAGAGTCAAACCAATATACATTCAATCACATCATAATTTTAAATAAAACATAAAGTTTTTAGACAAGTTATGAATAGTTAAGGTGTGCATAGTTAGCCAACTGCACTGAATAAACTTTATAATTAAACTCATCTTCTTTACACGAGACTAGATCAAACATTGCTTAAAATGGTAAATTACCAAAATAAGGTGACGAAGATATTCGAAACCGATTATAACTAAACATTTTGAACAAGATATGTTTTTGTACTTTTTTGCTCTTGTTATACTTAAGAAATTTTACAAAATATCAATAACCACCATATATAAAAAATTTAAAGTAAATTCTCAACATGATTACAAAGAAAACATAACTACAATTCAAAATAACTGAAAAAGACAAAACACATGTTGTAGTATAACCAACATAATAAAACCATTATTCAAGTAATGTGATGTAGCCCAGAAAGTCCAAACACAAAACTTTATTATTTTATTTTATTTTATTCAAATATCTTATATTATTCAAATTAAATCTAATTATATTAATATTTTATTTTATTTTAGAATATTTATTTTATTTTCTTGTACTCTAATTTAGGGTTTTGAGAAGCTCTTATATAAAGTCTCATATACCTTAAATTATTTTAAGTTTCTGGAATAATATTTTTTTTTTATCTCTGAAAATTTCAATCTTTGTTACCCTTAGATTAGGGTTTCATCATGTTACTCTTGAATTAGGATTTCATCTATTGTTGCTTCTTCTTCTATTTCTGCCGCGTCATTAGTTTGGTATCAGAGCCTCAGTTCCTGCTACGGGGCAAACATGTTTCTCAATCATGATTTCATCTGATTCAAGGTCTAAAAAGAGAACAATATTTATGGTCATGAAGATCTTTTGGTATGCGGGGACACACCAGGCGTTTCGATAGACGATCGTATTGAGCTGTTATAGATAGAGTTTAAATTGGTTACAAATCGTCGGATCAAGGTAAAACTTTCTTATCAAGATGTCGTCTCAGGCTATAAAGAGGTTTTCAAAACCATTTTTTTCATCAATTGGACATGGGGATATTGTCTTCAGGCTATGAAAAAGTTTTCGAAACCAATTTTTTTCATCAAGTGGATGACTTCAATGTGACTTCAAATAAGGAACACTCGAGAATAATTTATCTTATTCCGATAAGGTCAACAATTAGAATTCCCAATGTAATAATTGAAAAAAAATAAAATAAAATAATTTTGGTTATTGATGGTGATGGTGCTATGAATCCGAGGACGAATTCTTGTCAACGAGGAGATGATGATGTAGCCCAGAAAGTCCAAACACAAAACTTTATTATTTTATTTTATTTTATTCAAATATCTTATATTATTCAAATCAAATTTAATTATATTCAGATTTTATTTTATTTTATTTTAGAATATTTATTTTATTTCCTTGTATTCTAATTTAGGGTTTTGATAAGCTCTTATATAAACTCTCATATGCCTTAAATTATTTTGAGTTTTTGGAATAATATATTTTTTTATCTCTGAAAATTTCAATCTTTGTTACTCTTAAATTAGGGTTTCATCATGTTACTCTTGAATTAGGGTTTCATCTATTGTTGCTTCTTCTTCTATTTTCGCCGCGTCATCATAATGATACATGTATAGATTCAAATACTCTTCTCTTTAACACTTTTCTTTTCTTAACACTTACCTTAATAGTGAATCATAAACTCAATCTATTGAAGAACGAGCCATCCGAGATGATCTCTAATTATTACAATATTTAAAGTACATCAATAAATAAATACAATAAAATTGGAACCTCAAATTTTTCTTATTCATTCCCACTTGAACCCTTAAATTATGCATTATACTAAAAAAATATTATCCTTCATATTTCAGAAAGATGAAAATTACACTCTTACAGTAAAATTAACATTACAATAGAATTTTAGATATTACAGCGTTCACGGAATTCTATACAAAGATCATAATGTAAAAATAAGACACAAGTGATGATTTAGATATCTCAATATAATATAAATTTCTTTTTCAAGACCATGATTAGAGAAAGTAACATCTGAAGTGAAACAAAGAGAAGCTGAAAGAGATAAGAATTATCGAGTATACAAGCACATGACAATCCTCCATTGTTATTTATAATAAAAGGAAAAATAATTAATAAATAACATGAATGTGAGATCAACTTACTGAGGTCGCAATCTCTTACAACTTAAGTTTGTACAAAATAGTTGTCTTACCAGCTGTAACGAGACCCACCATCTAAATTTGCATCTTTCTCTTGGCAAAATGTTTAAAATCTTCCCAAAACTGAGCCATATCCAACATACAACAAACATAAAGAAACGAAATTAAAACAAATAAATATGAAATATCAAGAGAAATAGAAAGAACCAAGAAGTTGAGAACACAAGAACCAAGAGAAGAAAAATCAAAATGAAAGGAAAAATAATTGAGATTTTTTTTAGATTTCAGTATTTAAGGTTATTGACTTCCGTTTATATCGGTTACTTATTATTTCTCAATTTATAACCAAAACTAGAACTATTGGTAATCAAAATAGAAACCGATTGTGTATTATGAAGGAATCAAAACCAAACCAATACTTTTATTTTGGCTCGGTCGGTTCAGTTTTTTAGTTTCGGTTAAAATGTTCACGCCTAATCAGAAGTTACGAGCTACTCATATCAAACGAATTAAAGAATGAAACATCTCAGTGAGGCAGAAGCTCCGGTAAGAGATAAATTTCAGCAAGGGACTGACGACTCACTTGATCTGGTCTCTCTTTAGGCACAACTCGACTAAGCACATCGTGGTCCTATTTTTGAGATAATTAACCTTTAACTTCGAATCTAGAACGTAGGCATGAAACCTTTGTGGTTGAGGTATCAGGTAGATAAATATTAGTGATTAATCTAGGAAGGCTCAAGATGGAGTCCAAGAGTCGAAACGGAGGTCCTGAGCTGACCAAAATGAATAGAAAAAAATATAAACCCTAATATAAGTAATGATCTTATTCTTCCCTAAGTGAGAAGTCTATTAATCTCGGTTAGGAATTAATTTCTTTTGAAATAAGATACCACAAGCGCTCCCTCTCTCGGTACCATAGTTGAGCTAAGGATACCAATCAGAACATTATACCTACTCGGATATCCGAAGTAAAACAACTACGAACCAAGGTACAAATGATATACCCTAAGACCAGAGGTAGTTCATCAAACTCTTCTTCAACCACAACAAAAACTTTTGCAAACTCCTCTTAAACTAATGCGTCAACTTATGCAACCTTGTCGATTATGAATCTAGTTATGTGGTCAATCTTGGGACATGGGAACTTCAAGTCAAATCTTTATGATTATTCAACTTATTTCCATAATATTTACTTTCCAAATAATTATTCACCTCATCTTAAACCCTTAATCAATATCCTAGGTTTAATAAAACAGTTGAGGAACCATCCTACCTTCAGATGTATAACCCATCAAGGTATATTTTACCACCAGATATTATGGAAATTGACGTACCTCCTAAATTTGATCATTATAAGATAGACAATTATGAAGAGTCATGAAATATGAAACATCATATTATGAAATTTAAAAATATAATGCTCAGCTTTGACAATAAAGATTACTTACTTTTTTGGTTTCTCGATGACTTTCAGATGAAATGACATGAGTTACCTTAAACAATTTCCCCTTCGATCAGTTTGAAGCTTTAAAATACTATCATATTTATTCATGGATCAATTAGTTAGAAGTAATGTAATCAAATGTGAGTATAATTACATAATGCATTGCAAGAAATAATGTGACTATACTATGGTCGTTGGGCCCTACTAACTCAAGTTAAATAATAAATAAAAGTAGGTAAGATAATACATCTGAGAGTTATGTAAAATCGACACCATTTTACTCATCATAACTTTACTTTAATTAAGACATTGATATCATATAATCTATCTTATACTATTATGCAAGAATTATAATATCCTCAACCAATACAAGTGAATCTGACTCAGCTTTGTTCCCAGCCGAAACAGTCGGGTCCCGAATAGGAAAACTCGTTAGACAAAGGCCGAATAGACTGTAAAGATCGGTGGAATCAGAAAGGTAATTATGGTAAGATTTTCGAAAGTACATAAATTGATTAAACCAAAAGTATAACATATATCTATGATAAATTCAAACATTTTGCGCATTTCAAAATACTTTACTCATGTCTAAACCACAAGACGGGAGAAACAACAATTATGCCTACAAGTATCATAATGATGTCAATAATAACATTAAAAGTGTAGATTTTTAAGAGAATATATTTAAATTAATGGAAAGTTTATTAAGTTCGTTAAGAGCAAAAAAAAATGGGATGGAAAAAATAGGTCAAATTTGAGCATAAACAGTATGAGCCTAAACCATAAGCTATAGAATTTAAGCCCATATAGCTCAGTTAAAGCAAGAGCATGCTCTTGTTATTTTAGATAAGTCCAAAGATTATCCTGGAGAATACTTGGACCTCAATCATAATTGTAAGAATATATTCATTATTAGAAGCCACTAATACCTTGAGAAAAATATATGCTTCTGATCTTGAGTTCTGGTACCAAGGTCCATCGTATGATCATTTATACATAACTCCATACCCATAAATGATATTTATTGATGATGATCTTCAGACGGGTAGTCGGACCTCATAAGGCTTCCGTGCTCATAATTTCTTGCATTTTTTAGGTCGAGGTCAAAAGAGTTATTGATGACATGTGTAACTTAATGAATATTATATTTAAAGGAAGAGTTGATAGAATGAGGAATATTCTTACTTTTGGGAGTTCAAAAAGATAATGATCGGGTGTACTCGTAACATGGCCCCTCTATATGGCGAGTTTGAGGGTGAAGTAACCTTGGGTATTTTGAAGATTAAGAAGTTTATGAGTATCTTGTTCATGATAATTGATTTCTTTTTTTCTTATAATTTTATTTTGTACGGTCATGACTTGATAAGATGCATGTAACTAACGATAATTCACACCAATATCTTTGCTATATAATGAAATATAATGTTAAAGTTATAAGAGAAAACCAGAAGATTATTCGTGAGTGCTATGTGGCTTCTTATATTTGAAGAAATAATAGTAAGAAAAACTTTTGCTTGACGTAGAATGACTTAACGACCTTGTGATATTTTGAGGTTATTTGTTTGTGGGGAAAAATAAGTACTTGAGTTTGCCAAGTGGAAAATGTTAAAAGATTGAAACAAATATTTCAGGTAGATTTTGAGATACTTTGTTATTATATTTACTAATAAGTTAGATGTTTTTACTTGAAAGTTGGAAGACATGAAAAAAATGTCGTCCGATATAATTTGACATAAACTATCAGGCCACCCAAATATTTGACCAATCAAATAAAAGAGACGAGTCTTCAATCTTGAGAAGTCATAAACAATTGTGATTGAAGTTAACATGTTCTCAAGTGTCGAGAATATCCACGAGTTTAACTACCCCATATTGACTGAAAAATCTATTTTTATCCAGAAGAAGGATGAGAAGTGACGAATATGTGTGGATTTTACTGATTCAAACAAGGATTGTCACAAAGACCACTTTTATTTTATTTTATTTTAATATTATAAATATTTATTTTATTCAACAAATCAAATTTGGCTATATTTAGATTTGATTGGATTGTCGTTTAATATCTTTTTTTTAATATCTGATTAGATCTTATGGAAGTCTCCTATATAAAGCATCTCATACCCTAATGTTAGAACGTTGTTTTATTGAAGAAAAAAAATCGGAATTTTGTCTATTAAACTGTATGTTCTTTGTCTACAAAACTACGTGTTCTTAAAATCATAGAATAGTGTTTTGCTTATCCATCAATTTCTTCTATTGAAGCTGCATCATATTGGTATCAAGTACTGATGTCCCGCTACATGGATACAAGATCAATCATGCCTCCAAATTAAGGCTTACTTGACGAACCAATATACGATGACTACAGTGATGGTTATTTCATGGTGAGAAAGTATGAAACTTCAAAAGAGAGAGCTTGTCATGACCGTCAATATAATATGAATAGATCGATTATCAACCAGATAAGACATGGCGTTGCTGCGTTTAAAGCACTAGCTTGGTTACCCATGAACTTATTCAAGGTTCTAACCAATGGCGATCCTGTTATTAGATTTCTCATAGGAAAAGACAAAGATACTAATCATATTCGTGATCTACCTTTTGATACAGGTGAAACAATTCTTTTAAATGTTTTACTAAAGTAATATTTAGTGATATGCCGTTAGTGGTTGTTGCTGGTCTAGAAGAAAATTGTTTTTATACAAGAAACTACATTGTCAGAGTTTTGAAGTTGATACACTTATTAACAACATCATGCTAAGCGCATACTCGAAAGCTCAAGTTTTTGACGATGTACGTACACTATTTGAAAGTATACGTGAAGGAAAATTGATTGATTGGTCAATATTGGCTCCAATGTACAACTGACATGGGTATCATGAGGAAGTTTGTTATATTAAGATTTGATTGGATTGTCTTTTAATATCTTTATTTTATTTTTTTAGAATATATAATTAGATTTTATAGAATTCTCTTATATAAAGCATCTCATACCCTAATGTTAGAACGTTTTTTTATTGAATAAAAAAATCAGACTTTTGTTTATAAAACTGTATGTTCTTTATCTACAAAACTGCGTGTTCTTAAAACCCTTGATAAGTCTGTTGTCTATCCATCAATTTCTTCTATGAAAGCTGCATCAGATTGGTATCAGGTACTGATGTCATGCTATATTAATACAAGATCAATCATGCCTCAAATTAAGGGCGTACTTGACGAACCAGTATACGATGACTACACTGATGGTTATTTCTTGGTGAAAACTTTTGAGACTTCGAAAGAGAGAGCTCGTAATGACCGTCGGTATCATATGAATACATCGATTATCAACCAGATAAGGCGTGACGCAACTGCGTTTAAAGCACCAGTCTTGTTACCCATGAATTTATTCAAGGTTCCAACCAATGACGATCATGTTATCAGATGTCTCACAGGACAATATAAAGATACTTCTTTTGTGACTAATCATATTCGTGATCTACCTTTTGATACAAGTGAAAAGAATTCTTTTAAAGAATTTACTAAAGTAATTTTTAGTGATATGCCGTTAGTGATTGTTGCTGGTCTAGAAAAAAATTTGTTTTGTATACAATAAACTACATTGTCAGAGTTTTGAAGCTGATACATTTCTTAACAACATCATGTTAAATGCATACTCAAAATCTCAAGCTTTTGATGATGTACGTACAATATTTGATAATATATGTGAATGGAAATTGATTGGTTGGTTAATATTGGCTCCAACGTACAATCGACATTGTATCACGAGGAAGTTGTGTTTGTGTTTGCGGAAATCGATAAGTTGAGTGAAGCTGTCAGTATAGTTATGAAAATGAGAAACCAGAGGTTAGAATTTAGTAGTGTTACTTTGAACTATACTCTTCATGTATGTGTTGAAATAGGATTGATTGATTATGTATAAAAATTGTTCGACGAAATATTCAGAATAAGAATATGAGAGTGTTTTCCAAAATGCTACACTTATAAATTGGTGTATTTAGTAAAAACCATCACGGGTTATGGAGCTTCTTGTGGGTAAAATATTTAGAATTGCCATAAATATTGGAGCCTACTTGAGAGCCTAAGAAATTACACAGATCATGATTTTGACCTGGAGAAAAAGATTTCAAGGGAAAAAGAATGTAAAATTAAAGAGAATTTTCTTTCCAACCATGAGAAGATAATGTAGTTAAGAAGCCCAAAACAAAATCTGTTTAAATTTAATTTAATTAAATTTTAATATTTTAAGTATTTATTTTATTTAGCAAATCAAATTTGATTGTATTTGATTTTGATTGGAGTTTAATTTTAATATCATTATTTTATTTTAGAATATATTATTATGGTTTATGGATGTCTCATATATGAAACATTTCATACCCTAATGTTATAGGGTTGTTTTACTAAAATAAGAAAATCAGAATTTTGTCTACAAAATTGTGTATTCTTCGTCTACAGAATTGTGTGTTCTTGAAACCCTAAATCATGCTTTCATCTATCATCAATTAATTCTATTGAAGCTGCATAAATTAATAATTTCATGAATCTTACTTTGGATAACAAGATCTTGTTGTTCATGGATGCGTATTTAGGGTACAATAAAAACTAAATGAACCCAATAGATCAAGAATGCATTATTTTACCAGTGACCGAGGCATGCATTATTATCATGCCATATATTTTAGATTGAAGAACACAATGGCTACTTACAAAGAGTTGTCAATAAATATTTTGCTAATCAGATAATTTTTAACGTGGAGGTGTATATCGATGACATGTTTCTGAATAACCCAAATGTTGACCATAACAACAAATCAGTGAATTCATTCTAAAACTTTAATGCCATCAAATTGAATTGGAATCCAGAGAAGTGTGCTTTTGAGGTTCAATCAGACAAGTTCTTGAATTATCTAGCAGTAAAAGGGTATTGAGGCATGCACATCTCAGTTAGTGACCTTGCACTCATGCACACTCCTCGACCATTTAAGAGAATTATTAGCATCGTCATTACCTGATTTTTATCAATATTCAGTCACATACAAGTCAAACTTAGCCCAATAGATCTCCTATGTATTAATGAGCCTCATGTGTCATAAACTCACATGTATTGTCATAAATAGGCCAACTAAATTCATTGGAATTGTAACAATCATTTTTATATTTGTAGCTATATAATTTTCTCTCTCTAAAATAATAATTATTTATTAGTGACAACTTGACTTGGTCGAGCTAATAGACTAACAAATTTGACATTCATCAAACAAAATATGTATAAAATACTAAATAATTATTGTACATTATGTGTGTTATTGATCATTTACCATAAATATATTAACTTCGTACGACTAGTACGATAATATATATTTGTTTTCGCATAAAATATGTATTAATTCATATGAAAATCTTACAAAACCGTGAAAAAGTATTGTTACAATTCATAAAATTAGCTATGAACATATGCAGAAAAAAAAACTATCTTCGATATATACATATTATTCTAAACAATAATATATATATATATATATATATATATATATATATATATATATATATATATATTATTCTAAACAATAATTATTTTCATTGAAACATTCATCACTAACCAACAAGACATAAATCAAACTGAATCAACATAATTCTATAACTAAAATAATATATTAATTTTTAAAATTTTGAATGTATTTATAGTTAAACCAATAAATACTCCAAATTTTAGCTGATAATATGGACTAAAATTCACCATTAGTCTAATGTTTTACGTTTGTATCAAACTATTATTTTATGTTCATTTTTTCTCCCATTAGTCTGTTATATTCTAGAATTTTAAATTATTAGTCCCTCAATTTGTGAGTACAAATAAGCGGACACGTGGCTGTCCAAAAATCAACTTTTTGTATTACCATAAGTGGTGTCTAACGAGATGTGATACGAAAATATTTGGCGTGTTTACGACAATTTGTCATGTTAGCCACGAAAAGTAGCCACGATAGGACACCGTGTGAATCACTAATATGACTATCATGGCCAAGACTGTCACGGTCACGACAAAACACAATCACAACCGTCACAGCGCACGACATACACGGTAAAATTAATGCCAACGCACGACACACACAATAAAATTAATGTCACGATCATCATGACAGTATATTATATAAATTATTAATATAGTTTTATTATTATATTTTCATTATTATTATGGTTTAATTATAATTGATAAGTACTAATAGATAAATAAGTAGTGTTATTATTTGATAAAAAAAATTATTATTATGTTTTGGTTATTATAATGGTTTGATAGTTTTATTATAGATTTATTGTAGGTTATAATAGTTTTATTATTTTACTTTAAATATTATTAGCATTTGATTATAATTTACAAGTATTACAAATGTTGTTATATTTTTATTTTAACATATAATATTAGTGTTGTTAGTAATAAAATTATTATATTGTTTGTAAATTATTATTTTAAATTAGTACAAGGTTAATAGGTTGCAGGATAAAAAATATAAGATTGAAGGATAAAAAATTATATTTATTTATGATAAGTCGTTATAACAGTTTTTAAGCAAACAATATTCTTATTTTTTTAAATGAAATATTTATTAATGAATAATTGTTTACAAAAGAGGCGGCAAAATTTTGAATATGAAATTCAAAACTAGCGCCAAAAAACAATAAACCCTAATCTAGGGAATTACAAACTAATATTAAGCAATAACAATGAATGAAAGCTATATAGCTAAGAAGATCATGATTTTAGACAAGGATTAGCAGCATCAGAAGGGATCCATCAGCAAATCTATGCGTAGAGCAACATCCACCACTAAAGAGCCAAACAATCGAAATCAAGCAGCAACAACGACCTTCAGTCTGATAACAGCCAATGAGCTATCAGCAACATCCAATCAGCAAGACCTTAAAGTTTTGGCAGCATCTCCTAAAGTTCTACTACTTCAATCAGAATGATAGAAACCTAAAAAGCAACAGATATTACAAGAGATGCAAGGTAAGAGATGTTGGGTAGAAGAATAAATACTGAAAATTACTTGAAAAATAGAAGGCGCCAAACAAAGATAATAAGCGCTAAATCTTTTTTAACTAAATTTAGCTTTCACCCATTACAATGAGCAAGTTCACCTGCTTGATTATAAGGAAGGAACTAAACATGAATTGAATTGAGGTAAATTTCTCTTACAAAGCCTATTTCTCCTTGAAGAGAAAGGAATGAGGGAAGCCTTTCTACGAGAATGAAGAACATAGTCATTGAAGAGCCCTGGATATCACAAATTATCTAAGACTTGAAGTTACATTACAGGATCAAGCTAATCTGAAATCAAGGATTTGCATCTTTGAGATGGAGGGGCTGACGACCTAAAAGCTTAATGTCTCTAACTAGATAATGTTTTTTTGGAAGAATGGCATACTATCTGCTCGATTAAATGACAAGTCAGGTAAATTGATTATTATACGAGCTTTGAGACTTGATCGCTGAGAGATAGAGATTTATCTTCAAAGTTTAGTAAATAGTATATTATGAATCTTATTTGTACTTTGATTAGGAGGAGATGATGATGATGATGAAGAGATTAATCGTTTTTGTGCAGGTATGCACTCCAGAGATGAGGTCTGAAGGAATACTGAATCATTTCGACGTTGCCGACTATTTGTAGTATAAAAATACTATTACAGAAATTGATTTTGAGGGAACAAACACATAGCCAAATATCACAGAAATATTAAGAATCTGCAAGGCCAACTTTAGAGTGCTCTCCTTCTTTTTTTACTTTTCTTGTCAGGATACTGATCAACGGAAGTCAAGTGGGATAGTTGATAATTTATTTCTGCCTAGGAAAGAGATGTAGACAGGAAAGAGCATCTTGCTTAGATATGCTGAGACCATCCATTTCCAATATACTATTAGTTATTCAACTTCTAATTACATATTAAGAGCACAAAAGATTTTCATTAGATTTATCACCATTTATATTATGGTTGAAATTTGATATCATTGATAGGTTGGTAAATATTGATAATGTATCGTCTATGCAATTTTTTCAATGCAATATATCTGACCCAACTACATGGGTAATTTTGTGATTTCTAGTTGAAAGTGGTAGAGATAACCGCGGGGTTACTACACCAACTCACCACTAAGACAACCCTTACCGTTGGAGGAGTATAACATGTGAGATTCTTGATTTTTTCAGTCTTTAATTGATTTGAAAGACTTGAGTTAATAAAATAGAATTGTTGCATATGCAAGAATTTATGGAAAACGTGAAACAATTATTAAGAAAACTAATTGTTTATACAATGATTTAGAAGCTTAGTCACGATTAAGATCATGTTAAGCTTGTTAGTAACATAAAACATCAAGAGACATTAGAAATATCGTCATTCATTTTTACGATTGTAAATCGTACCAAATTTTATTTCTCTTAATATCTTTAAGCTTATTATTAAGTAATATTTTAAGTTCCTAATCAACCTCAGTTTAATGTCTTATAGGTGAAGTAGTAAAACTACCTATGCTCTCATTGTAAGAGGTTGGATGCTTAGAGGGTAAGTTGACATAGTTAGATAAGTTATTGCAATTGAAGCATGTTTCCAAATCTTCAATAGCCTTAATGACTTCATCCTCATAGAGTATGATGCTAACCCTTGTCCTTTTTAATATTCAGATCAAAATGTGGGGTAATCTAATTCCTTTTGTCCTTAGAAGGGATATTATCAGTTCTGTTAAATTGATGATCCTTATACTTCTTATTAAGGTTAGTGCTTTTAGCAATATCTAAATCATGATGAGATTTCTAAGATAGATTAGGATCTTTAACCACTATAGATGTGATTTTTGAGGCCCTGTGTTGTTGAAATCAATAGGAATGGAAGAGGACCTAGAATAAAATTTAGTAAAAGGATCTTATAAGTTAGGTAGAAACTTAAGGGGGGCTTTTTTACTATCAGAATTTTTGTGCCCAATGTGATGGCAATGGGTGCAGTATAAAAGAATATCCTTGTAGCTAACATTGACCCAACAAACATCATTATACCTAAACCTCACTCGTATTTCATACAAGTTTTTTTAAACATTAAGTTCAATCCATGCATAACAAGCATTGTGTTTAACCCTATTTTGTTCAGGTATCTATGTTTTTAAAGGGTTTCCTAATGTAGATGCAATAGTTTTTATAATGCTCTCATTGTATTAAAATTTAGGCAAACTAGAAATGTGGATCCACACGGAATACATATGAATTTTAAAATTGAGGTTAAATTTTGAACACCACTTAAACAACCTCATTGAATATTGGTTTATTGTTCATAAATTCTTGGTCCATATTTTTTAAAAAATCATTTATCTGCGAAATTTTGATTATTTAATCATGAATATGCGAGCTGGAAACATTAACACTTCCAATAAATTTGAATATTTCCAGAACTTTATTGATAGTGGTGATTTTAGGAATACATTTAGAAAATTTTCCTATTATTGTGAATTTTGAGGAAGCCAACAATTTCTCTTTGTCATGCGTTGAGTATTGAATTGTGCCATGGTCTAATTTCTCAAATATGTCTGTAGGTCATATAGTTGGATCCTTTTATTTGTTTCCAAATGCTTCACCGTATGATTTGTGTATCAATTTCTCTCATTGCCATGCTTTGGATGCTGGATCTTGATTTCTTGAAACATTTGTGAAATCTTGAGTCATATACTTCAAAGTTGGTGTTGGGAATTCCTCTGATGCTTGTGAACCTCTATTTCTTTCTATATTTATTATTCATTTGTTTTCAAAATTTATAACTCATTATTTTGATTTTGAATTTTTTTCCAGCTTTGATATTTCAGCAATTGTTGTTCTTATAGGTTGGGATGACTCCATGAAATAAACTTTTTCCATGATTTATTTCTTGAAAGTCAAGAGAACGAATCTTGAGAGAGAAGAGAGCTGCTCATTTGATTATAAAAGGATTGATATTATTATTTTCATACATTTTCTCTCAACAATTGATAAAAGATTAAAGTTGTTATAATATGAGATTAAAGAATTTTTTTTATGTGATCTATATGCATGACAAGATTAGTAATTACCTGAAGAAAGAAGTGGATGTTATGAGTATATTGCGTAAAAAATAAATTGAGTTGCATTATTAAACAACCTCAATAAGCTTAAAACTGAGGCACACTAAATCCAATTTCGATTCAAGAGGTGTAACAGGATTACGTCTATTATAAATCATAGTAATCTCATTTCTATATGCATAAGCATGTGCAAAAAGATACTATGTAGATTTTTATCTAGTTTGATATCTAAAACTAGTTTTTGAATGGTTTTTGGTAGCGCCAAGCTACGAGATAGAACAAATGGCGGCAAACACAAAGAGAAGAAGGCGAAACAAGGATATATAAACCCTAACCCTAAGTTAGAGTATAAGAGACTAAGAGAAAATTCTCAATTTTTATTCATCAAAGTCTGACGGTAAAATAGGGTATAAGATGCTTTATATATGAGACATCCAAAACCCTAATAAAATATTCTAAAAATACAATAAAGATATTAAAAATAAAAATCAAATATAATCTGAATGCAATCAGATTTGATTCACTAATTAAAATATTAATTTTAAAATAAATTAAAATAAAATATCAAAAACAATAAAATAGGATTTTCGGACCCTAAACAGTAGAATTTGAAGTCCGAATTTAGTGACAAAGTCACGCTTTTGACAGTTGTTGGGCTCGTCGAGACGTTCGATTTGACTACCAATTTCGCCTAGTTTGGATACCCGAGCGAGAAACCAGTCTGTCTGCAGTCTTCGCTACATCAGTTTTCCACTATTTTTAACAATTTATTTCCACTACTATTTTCTAGGAGCCGAGGTAGAGCATAGTAGGACCTCTTGTTTAATAGGGTTGATATAATCTTTAACTGCACTTATTCCATCTTTTGCAACCAATCGAGGTATACGACATAAATATTTGGTGTGACAATTTTAGAAAATATAGGGATGCAATCATTTCTAAGATACTCAATAGCTTTCACGTTCATAAATGCATTATCAAAAGAAATATAAATAATTTTATTTATAATTTAAAATTCATTTATGGTGTGGATTATTTCTGATTGAGGGTAATTTAGTAAACTGTTTTGAGCATTTAATGTTTAAGGTGGAGTGTAGTGAGATAATCAAGGTGTGTGCTTGTATTAAATTCTGATCACCCTCATTGATGAAAGTGGTTGGGGTATTTATACTTAATCAATGACCCATGGGCCTTTTGGGTCGGATTGTGGAGTCGTGTCAAGTTTAAGAATCCATTAGCCCAAAATGTGGAATGACCAGCACCTAGCTTAGTCACTTTCCACTACATTTATCCTATTCGATTTCTCATGATAGTGGTTTGGTCCGAATTTCCCTTCGGATAAAAGCAAGTTGCAATATCAAAAATATCTGACCTTATCAGTAGCCCATTTAGGTCTTGCAAAGAATATTTGGAGGAACTAACCCGTAAAAATAGAAATTAAGGTATTTCCGATGTGAAACATGTTTTTTCCGATCTGCCTTTGTATCTGAACTGAATAAATTACCTTTTTCTGTTTAAGAATTTCAAGAGTCAGCCCGATCGGAATTCGGTGGGACTGATTTTACTATTAAGAATTGCAAGAGTCTTTTTCAACGTGGGAGACGTGTCAGGCTCTGATTTGACCTCTCAGCCGTTTTTCTCCTAGATTCTCGTACTTACTAGGCTAGAAAGTTACTTAGGGCGTAACCCCATGCTTAATAGTCCTTAATCATGGATATGATCAGTTTATCTTCCCATAGGTAACTTTTTCTATTTTCGCATTTATTTAATTTGACTTCACTGTTCCATTATCTTCAAAAATACAAACACTTCAAGAGAGAAAAAGCTTAGTACTCTTTCAAATTGTGTTCAAGTAATTTATCTTCACATCCAGAAAAGCACTAATAAAAGAGGGTTGGCTAAATTTTTCTGAATTAAAGTTGCAAGAGACGAAAGAATAACTGTTAGTCTTCCAGTTTCTCCTGGTGAAGTACTCAATCAACTAAAAGCAAACACAGACCAAGGTTCATCGTCATCAGAGACATCTAAGGTCAGAAAACTGCCTTTTGTCCCAACTCTTTCTCCTCTTCAATCAGGATCATCTATTCAAGAATCCCAGAACCCTCTCCCTAAAGAAAAGGTCGTTTCCAGTTAGGAAGCCTTCACCCTTTATTGCCATGGGTTTGGATGCTCAGAAGTCTCCTAAGAAGACTACCCCTCACTGAATAACTTGCCAATCTAAGGCTAAATCCACTTCTAGCTTTTCGAAATACACTAGTTCAGAGACAATAAAGCCTTTGGCAGAACCCAAACCATCCAGACAACAACCCCTAGAAGAAACCAAGCCATCAGAACGGCTTTCCATTGTAATGGAAGAAAATATGGAGGATAGTATGGAAGATACTCATTTTGAGCCGTCTGGCCAGACGGAGGAGACCGCAACAGATTAAAAGGGCAAACGTAAAGTGGGTATGTCCAATCCGGAAGCACTTCCGGAGTGTCTGGAAGGGAAAGTAGGGCCAAATTTCCAGAAATTCAACGTGAAATACCTGTTATCCCTCCAGAATATAGCCTACGTATACACCTATACCGCCGGATTGGGTCGTATTCGTACAAAGTGGGGGTTCCCTGAGTCTGTCATGGTGAGAATCCCGTTCATCCCGGAAACTCTGATGGATTGCAAGCCTAACAAGCTAGTGATCTACACAGAGGTATTGAACTGGGGACTCCGATTTCCTTTGGATCCGGAGATAGTCAGGTACTTCCACCTGATAAAGCTGTCCGAACGCGTGGAGCAATTTGTTGTTGTGGCAAATTTGTGCAAGAACCACCACATTCATTTTTACCAATAGAATATGGGGAATGATTACAAGGTAGTGAATGACCTTCTGGAGTCGGAAAAGCCATGGAAGACACAATTCATGTTCATTAGTGGAGCCTGGGAGAATGGGAAAAAGATAAAAGTTGACTCTAATCCAAGCCAACTAACTAGTCGCTTGAAAAGTATAAGTAAGTTTTATTTACGTTTCCCTTAGTCTTTTAAACACTATGTGTTTATTTCGAACTGACTTGTGTCCTTTTCAGTTTTTCCGAAGAAGTTCTCAGATCATGTAGAGGATGGTCAAAAAACTTGCGGCAAGCTAAACGCCTGGGACTTGGAGAAATGGGAAATGGTTTCACAACAGCTTCACCTCATGGAATTTTTGTGAGGTCTCATCTGTGGAACACCACAGGGAGAAGAGACCTCTCATAGGAAGAACTGACCACCCCTTCTCATGCAGACATTATCCTGAGGAGAACTAAGGCTAATGACGCCAAGATTTACTTGTCTTCCGGGGTCAAAGCCCCTAGCCATTTGGACAAGATGAAGAATAAAAGAAAGCAGAAAACCACAACAGACCCACCTCAGGCAACCACAGAAGGGAACGGTTTGGATAACTAAGGATGGATCAATAATGTTCTGTTGGAAGCAGTTGAAATTACTGTTAAGGAGGTTGGTGGATTGGACAACCCACAAAAGATTACGAAGAAGGATAAGAAACCCAAGGCAAACATTGATGAAAAAGCTGCAAAGAAGAAAAAATTCACTCTAGGATCAAAGATAATTCTACGTCCTTCTAAAATTCCTCCTCCGGCTCCTGTTGATCCTACTTTGCAAGAAGAAATTCCACCCAACCCTTATTCCGTACAGGCCACTGCTGATGGAGAGGTAAATCTCGATACTTTTCATAATATTAACATATATTTCAATGAACTGGACAAAGATGACTTTGCGGGGACTTAACATCCTGCCAACTCGTCCAATATTGTGACCCATAACGGTGAGACTTATGTGATATCAAGCGAGCAAGACACCCAGAGTCATGCCTTTTTAGGTTATATCCGACCGATAGTTGATCTGAAAAGACAAGTGAGGGAACACACAAGCACTATCAATTCCCTAACCACAGCAAACCAAGGCTTGACAAATATCCTCTTTACAGCTCAGCAAAGCATAGAGTCTCTGAAGAAGGAAAAAGAGGATTTAGCTACCAAACTGCTTGTCAGAAGATACTCAAAGAGATCTTCAGACCAAGTATTCCAGACTAGAATTTTTTTCTTTCGATGAGATCAAAGCTTTGAAGGGGCAACTAGAAGCTAAAGACAAAACCATGAAGACTCTATCCGAGGATAAGGCCAGCTTGGAGGACCTTGTTAAGAAAAAAACAGAGGAGAATACTGGTGAGGTTTATTTTCGTTTGAGGGTAATTTTGTCCAGAGTTTTGTGGTATTTCAAAGGTATTTAATGTTTGGATTGAGTGTAGAGGGAGAATTGAGCTGCCTGGTTGTATTTAATTTTCATTACCCCCATTTAATGAAAGTGGTTGGGTATTTATACCCTTAATTGTGGGCCACATGGGCTTTCGGGTTGACTTATGGATTCGGGTCGAGTTCAAATACCCATTAGTTTTAAGCAGGTAGATAATTAGCTTAGTCATGAAGTGATTAAGTTTTTAGTACATTATTTCAGTTCGGACGGTTCAGTGGGTGGATGTTGTCCGAATTTCCCCTGTCCGGTTCTCTTAAAGAGTGGCAACAAATTCCGGACTCATCAAATACAACTCTAGTACAAAAACAAGTTGAAGAGATAGCTGCTAAAATAGAGAAGTATACCTCTGGAGTGGTAGATTTATGGGAGAAAAGAGATGACGACATCAACTGCCATCATATTGGACACAAAAATTGATACTTAAATAGTAAATATTTACAAGAGAGTTCTATTCTAAGTATTACCTCAGATGTTCAATATTCCATGAGTGCTTTAGTGCTCTCCCTTCCTTGTCTTGGAGCAGGTATGTTCCAGGTTTAACTTTCCAACATACCATATAAGGGCCTTCTCAATTCAGAGTCAGCTTACCGAACTGTTGTTCCTTGGTGTGTAAAAATACTTTTCTTAAGACTTTGTCCCCCGATTGAAAATCTTTTCTTTTAACTTTGGAGGAAAATCTGCTCCTTATCAAACCCTCGAAATGCGCCGTTCTCAAATGCGCTTTAACTCTTCTTTCGTCAATCAAATCCAACTGATTCTTGATTACTATATCATTAGCCTGTTCGGAATATTTTTGGACTCTGTGAGATGGTAAAGTAGATTATATGAGAGTGATTGCATCCATCTCATATAGAAGGGAAAAATGAGATTCTTGTGTAACAACCCGAGATGTAGTTCGGCAGGTCTACAATACCTATTGTAAATAACTTGGCCACTTTCCTACAACTCCCTCAAGATTCTTCTTTAACCCGGACAAGATTTTACGGTTAGCGACTTTAACTTGCTCATTTGCTTGAAGGTGGAAAAGAGAAGAAAACAGTGTTAAATTCCTCTGGAGGTGCAGAGCATTTCCATGTCTTTATTATCAAACTGTGGCCCATTATCTTTGGTAATCTTTCGGGGAACCCCAAATCTGCAACATATGTTAGATAAAATAAATTTAATAATTTCCTTAGAAGTGTTTCCAGCTAAAGGAGTTTCCTCTATCCACTTACAGAGATAGTCATGCAACTCTGATTGTTCTAAATCCACCGGGTGCCATGGGAAAAGGCCCAACTAGATCTAACCCCCACCTGTCGAAGGGTATCGATTCGGATATGGATTCCATAGGAACTGCTGGCACATGAATTTCATTTCCATATCTTTGGAAAAGATCACATTTCTTTACCATATCTTTAGCATCTGCCATTATGGTTGGCCAGTAATACCCCGCTAATAAAACTCTCATGGTTAAGGCTTTATAGCCACAGTGTGCAAAACCTTCTCCATCATGTAATTTAGATAACACAACTTGGGATTCTTCAAATCCTAAATAATGCAAGAAAGGTCTGCTGAAAGATTTCTTGTAAAGAACTTCCCTTAATACCAAAAAACCACGAGCCTTATACTTGATTTTCTTAACCATGGCTTTATCTAAAGGCAAAATCCCATCAGAAATAAACTGAAGAATATCATACCTCCAGTCCTTGGGTTGAATGGTTACTATGATCATACTTTCTTCATCCTCTTTACCTTTTTCTTGGCTCGTTTGTATTGATGGACATTCTTGCATCAGAATCCAAGGGTAAGATTCAGAATAAGCTATGGTTGCCAAAGAGTCTGCCACAGTAATCTCTGATCTAGGGATGTGTTCATAGTAGATATTCTTGAAGCTTGCAACAGCCTCTCTCAAAATTAACAAATATTTAATCAATTGTTCTTTTTTTTTGCTTCCACTTGCCCTTGAGCATGGTGAATTAGTAATTGGGAATCACTCATTAACCAGAATCTTTTGGCGCCGCATATGAGGGCTAGCTTAAGACCAGCTATAGCTGCTTTGTATTCATATTCATTGTTAGAAGCTCTGAAACCAAAACATATAGCCTGGTACATAGTATCACCATAGGGAGAAGTTAAACTAATTCCAGCCCCACATCCCATAGTACTAGATCCACCACTAGTTTGGACTACCCATTCTTTCTTAGACTAGTTTTTTGGCATCTGTCCGAAGGATCTATCAGCATGAAATTCTACCAAAATATCAGCCACTGATTGGGCTTTAATCGCCGTTCGGGGTGCAAAATCAATATCATAATCACC
Source organism: Limnanthes douglasii subsp. nivea (assembly GCA_036936605.1). NCBI lineage: Eukaryota > Viridiplantae > Streptophyta > Magnoliopsida > Brassicales > Limnanthaceae > Limnanthes > Limnanthes douglasii. Next base: position 156,336,349 of record JAUPFV010000003.1, on the reverse strand, counting down.
CAGCTCAACTGGCCACTTAGTCATTCTGCTTTACACATCATCTTTTTGAAGAACACTCTTCGTGGGAAAAGATGTTTGAACGACGATGGAATGAGCTTGAAAGTATGGTCTCATTTTTCTTGCTGCAATATAAAGGCCAATGCTAGTTTTTCCAACTTTAAATATCTTTTTTCAGCATCCAACAAAATTTTAGTAATGTAATATACCGTATGAGAGTAATTGTCCATCTCTCTTACTAGCACAACACTTATTGCATACTCTGACACATCTAGATATACATAGAGCTTTTCCCTCTAAATAGGTTAAAATAGAGTCTTGGGTGAAGACAAATGATTATTGATTTCAAGAAATACTTGATCACACTGGGGAGACCTATTAAAGTCTTTGGTATTCCTTAATACCTTGGAAAAATAGAGCACATTTGTATGACGATCTTGAAATAAACTTTTTCATAGCAGCCAATCTTCCGATCAGCATATGAACTTCTTTAGTGCTCCGGGGAGGGTCCATAACTAGTAGGGCATTAAGTTGATCCGGATCCGGTTGAATTCTTTTTTCACTTATTATGTAGCCCAAGAATTTTCCAAATCGGACCCCAAAAACACATTTTCAGGGTTTAGTTTCAAGTTCAGAGCCTTTAAATTAGAAAATGTTTCTTAAAGGTCAGATATATGTGCATATTCCTTCAAGATTTTTACCATCATGCCATCTATATAAACTTCCATGTTTCTGCCAATCTAATTAGCAAAAGCTTTATTTACTAACCTTTGATAGGTGGCCCCATCATTTTTTCAATCTAAACGACATCACTTTATAACAACGAAGCCCCCTATCTGTAATAAAAGTGGTACGATCTTGAACCATCAGATGCACCTGTATCTGGTTGGACCCGAAAATGCATCCATGAAAGAGAAAAGCTTATTCCCATAAGTATAATCCACCAACTGATCTATCTGAGGAACAAGATAAAGATCCTTGGGGAATGCCCTATTAAGATCAGTAAAGTTAATGCACATGCACCATTTGCCATTCCTTTTCTTGACCATGACAGGATTGAAAGTCCACAAAGGGTACTGAGACTCTTTTATGTGACCCATCTTGGTCAGACGATAAACTTCTTGAACAATCACATCTGTTTTTTCTTTAGAAAAAGACCTTCTTCGTTGTACAACCGGCGTAACATCAGCTCGTACAGATAACTTGTGAAAAGTTATATCAACTGGCACTCCGGTAACATCGTTGTTGCACCAAGAAAATACATGTTGATTATCCATTAGAAAAGAAGATAGTCTGTGTTTTAAACTTGGTGCAAACTTGGTACCAATTTTAATAGTCTTTCCCTCAGCTAGGGAATGGTTTCCAACCTCCTCTACGGGTATCATGACACTAGAAGCCTCTCTAGGATCATTAATTTCATTCTCATCGGTGGAAGGCTCCAGTAGCTGTTAATCTCTGTTAATCTTGTCTGCCTTTACAATTTTAGAGGCAAGGGCTGTTGTATAATATTTCATGGCTATCTTCTGGCTGCTCCGGACAACACCTACTTATCTGTGGACAACATATTTCAAAAACCGGGGGACCGTAAAGGCCACATCATTCATTCTAGAGAGCAAAGACCTCTCAAATATTGCATTATAAGATGTTGGGTAATCCACCACAAAAAACAGTACTATTACCATTTTCTTAAAAGGCCTTTTGCCCAACAACACATGTTCTTCAAATTCCCCAATCACATCTGCAGAAATTCTTGTGAAGCCCATGATGATTATGTTCGAACGCTGTATAACCGAAGGGTTCCTCACCTGCTTATAGGAGCTTGAAAAAAGGATGTTTGCCAAACTGCACGTGTCAATCAAAATTCGACGTATATCATTTCCCCCTATCGATGCCCCTATTACCACATCGTCTTCATGAGGCCAAGCAATGTCTCTTAGGTCATCCTCATCGAAAACTATAAAAGGAGATGGAATTTGTCACAAGTGTATGGACATTTTTTCATCCAACTGGGTGGTCAAGTTGTGGACATGCCTCTTCCTTGATGAACTAGAAGGTGCAGTCACAATATATCCTCCAAATATGGTTAAAGATTCGAAGAATTTAATCAAACCAGAAACAGTTTTAGTCTAGTCTGTTATTACCCTTACCCGATTCCGACTTGGATCCGGATCAAGGTACTCAGAGTCTACATCAAACCTTTCAGTTATCACCACCGCATCCTCATGTATAGACGTTCCAGGATTGCTTGAAGAAGTAGTTCGGGGAGCATTGGCATTGGCTTGTGCATTATCCGTTCTGCTCCCCCCTCATTTTTGACATATTCCATCAACTTATCCCTTTCAACGAGGTTCTGGACCTCCTGCTTCAAGGCTATACATTCCTGGGTATCATGCCCTATGTCATTATGGTATTTGCAGAAGTGGGTACTCCGGTTTTCTCTGGAGGATTGCAACACTGCTGGCTTTCTATAGTGCACTTTGTTCTTAGTTTTGTCATAGATTGTAGCCAAACTTTTCCCCCAATTCAGCAAACCACTCACGTTGAACCCATGGTCCCCTCTTGTTTCAGACTTGTTGGTTCTGATTCTGGTTAGATTGATTATGCCTTGATCGATTAGATCCCTGTCCGATCTTCTTTGACTTGTACCCGGACTGATTACCAGCCCGAGGTTTTGATGTTGTAGTAGTGGACCTTATCTGACGAGGCACCCTAGTCTCTTTAGTTTCCTCTACATTGATTTGTTTTCCCACCTGATTCAATACCCCCCCCCCCTCCCCCAAAAGTCATGGCTTTCTTCCCGGTGACTGAATCAGCCAAGTTGCCCGGATTTAACACTTGTCTTAGGGAAGAAATTGCAACTTGTTCGAAGCAATCTGTTAGCCCAATCTTTGTATACACAAATCGGTTGATGTACTCCTTCAGAGACTCATTTGGCTCCTGAGCACAATGGATAATGGTATCCCCATTACCCTTAAACTCTTTACTTCAAACAAACTGCCTCCAAAAGGTAACCCAAAATATATCAATTTTTTATAGATCCCCAAGGGATACTATTATACCATTGAGGGCACATCCTGTGAAAGTTGGGGAGAAGGCCTTGCACAAGAGTCTATCATTATCATCGAAGTTCATCATAAAGTTCTTAAACTGCTCCAAATGATTGTTCGGATCTTTGCTCCCATCATATTTCTCCATCTTAGAGCTGTCAAACCTATTGGGAAGGTGTCCGGAGAGTATTTTCGATGACAAAGGCGATTACCTCCAGTTCCTATTGCGGGTAAAAACAATATTTCCATTTAGTGTAGCAAAAATACATGGTTCGGATTGAAAAGCAAAAGGGTCAATCAACAAACGGCCAATATGTTGATCAACTGAACCCTTTCCCTTCTCATGGTGCTTCTTAAGCCTACCATGCCTATCCTTTTTTCTTGAATGTTTTTTTGTTAACCTCTTTTTATTTTTGGATCACTCTTCGTCACTGCTTGAGGACATTGATTCTTTAAGTTCCGCCTCATTAGATGAGCAGCTGGAGGATTTCGATGTAGAACTCTCCCCCAAGCTTAGATCAGTGTGTTTTCTTGGAGTTGAGGTGGGTCTTCAGAGACTGCTCATTTTCTTCAGGATTGTCAGTATGGTGAAGTACCAATGCACCAGATTTCTCTTTAATCCCATTTCCTGCTTATTTCAATGCTCTCAACGCCTCTATCTCAGCCCTTAACTGATCGCGTTCCTTAATAGTGTATTCAATATTTTATTTTGTAACTTCCACCTTAAGAGGTGGAACATTCTGCGCATTCAGATTCATCCGAACTATTTTGTATGCTGGTTTTGAATGTGAAATTCAGGCACCCTCGTGCTCCCACCGTGGTCGCCAATTTAGTGTGGATAAATTTATGATTGAGGGTAATTTAGTAAAGAATTTAATGTTTAAGGTGGAGTGTAGTGAGATAATCAAGGTGTGTGTTTGTATTAAATTATGATCACCCTCATTAATGAAAGTGGTTGGGGTATTTATACTTAATCAATGACACATGGGTCTTTTTGGTCAGATTGTGGAATCATGTTAAGTTTAAGAACCCATTAGCCCAAAATGTGGAACGACCAACACCTAACCTAGTCACTTTCCACTACATTTGTCCTGTTCGGTTTCTCATGGTAGTGGTTTGGTCCGAATTACCCTTAGGATAAAAGCAAGTTGCAGTATCAAATATATCCGACCTTATCAATTTATACACTCTAATATGTATTCTCTAATTATAGACGTGGTGTGCTTGCCAATATACTAAAAATAAAAACTTGTTTTTCGTAGTATCCAATGTAAAATAATACGCATCATATTAAACTCAAGAAAAGTAGTTATATCACTAGTGAAAGAATTTTTCCATGACAAATCTAAAATAATATCAATAATGATTTGTTTTTTATGTGCATAATATTTAAGAATTTCTGATCTCATAAAGCTACATGAGATACATGTGGCTTTTGGGTTTACCTCACTTTGCATCCAATTTTCATATCTCCGATTATCACCAAAATCAATCGGTTGTGAAGTACCAACAACATATATAATGGTTTATTCCCTATATATTTTTTGGTTAAAACAAATGTATTACTAGTTTGAGGATCTATGGATGTATTCAGTTCTTCATAAATTTTGAAGGATTAATAATGTTATATGTTGCTAAGTGTCTCGAATATACCATCGGTGTCATATTTGTTTTCCAGATTTATATGTATATGTATATGTTTGCTCACTATAATTACACTTAGCATAATTTTCAGTAAGTTTATCACTAAAGTATACCCATGCTCATGGTTATTTCTTCCTACTTTTATTACCAACGCTAGTAGTACCAGATATATTAGCAATAGCTTGGGAATAATGTATTTCAAATTGTTGGTTTTCTATGAGATCATGTGTACCAAAACCATAAAAAGTATCTAGGTTATGATTACCTATATGTGAAGGTTGGACATTAGTTTCATTACCTATATGAAAGAAACTGATAAGATCTTTTAAGAATTATTATCAAAGAGATTGAAGGCAACAAAACATAGAAGCAAAACCTAAAAAAAACATCTATAAGCCCCTATATGGGACCAACAAGCAAATCAAACAAAATCAAGATCATGATAAACATACTTAGCTGGAATATCAGAGGCCTTGCAAATAAAGATTCCTTGAGAAGACTCAAGCACATTATAATCAAAGATAAATTCAGTATTCTCATTATCCAAGAACCAGTGGTTAGCACTGATCAAATTAATTGCATTGCTGCTAAGCTTAGTTTTAGCCACTATATTTCTAACTGCTCCAGCAAAATTTGGCTCTTTTGGAATGACTAGTTCACTCTGAACATTGTCCTTGACCACCCTCAACTAACTCATGCCGAGACCACCTACATTAAACTCAACAAAGTCTTCTCTTTCACTTGAGTGTATGGAAAATGTCAAAGACTAATCAAGAAATATCTATGGTCTAATCTATATAACATAGCTCTTAATGTTAATGAGCGGACAATTCTAGGGGATTTTAACACCATTTCTAATCCTTCTGAGCAAAAAAGTTGCATCAACTATTGTGCTAACAGCTCAGATGACTTCAATGATGCCATCACTCAATGTAACCTGGAAGATAATGGTTTCATTGGGAATATTTTTACATGGAACAAAAAACTTAAATGGAAGCTTCTAGACCAGGTTTTATAAAACATTGATTAGACTGACTACTTTAACAAAACTATTGTCAAACAGCTCCCAAGAATATGCTCTGATCATACACCTATGATTGTTTCTATCACCAATAGAAAAACCAATAAGAGCTCATGTTTCAAATTTCTTAATATGTGTTGCTTAAATGAAGAATTCATTCCTTTTGTAAAATCTAACTGGTTGATTAAAATGTAGGGTAATCCTATTAGCAGGTTTTGGAACAAGCTCAAGAGACTAAAAATGGCTCTTAAGGATGAAATGAAGCTGTATTTGGAAATATATTTAACAACGTAGCTGATGCAGAAAATAAAGTAAATAAGATGGAATATCCTTTAAGAGATAACTACAGTGATCTAAACAGAAAAAACTGGTCTAGAGCTACCACTAACTTGTTTAATGCATTGGCCCAAGAAGAAGCTTATTGGCTTCAAAAGACTTATTCCACCTGGTTAAAAGATGGCGACAAAAACATGAAAAATTATCAAAACTATGTGAAACAAAGGATAAGGGGAAACAAAATCATCAAAATTAAAGATGGCTCAACCTGGATCACAGATGAGAAGCTTATTAACAGCTTTGCATAGACTTATTTTATAAACATTCTTACAAAATATCCTTACTCAAACAACGATTCTAATAGCTATTTGACACAATCCTTAATATTGTTAATGAGCAGGACAATCATGATCTAATGTTAATGCCAAAAGAAGAAGAAATACTAGAAGCAATCAAATAGCTCAACCCTTCCAGCGCTGCTGGAATGGATGGATTCAACATCACTTTCTACACAACATGTTGGAGCATCATTAAGAGTGACCTTACTGAAGCTATCATTTATTTCTATAATGGCTATCACCTTCCTCAAGCGGTTTTGGCCACAATTTTAGTACTAATACCTAAAAATAGTAACCCTTCTAATTGGAAGGAGTTCAGGCCTATAAATATGTGCTCTATGCTCAGCAGAATAATATCTAAGTTACTAAACAATAAGATATGAAAACTTCTACCTAAGCTCATTTCTGAAAACCAAGGGGCCTACGTTGTTAATAGATCAATTCAGGATAATATAAATCTAGCTAATGAATTGATTTATGACCTAAACAAAAAGACTAAGGATAATATAAATCTAGCTAATAGACATGGCCAAAGCTTTTGACATATGCTTTACAGCTTTATTAAGAAAGTTATCCTTACCTTTGGCTTCTCTAATAACTTTTTCAATCTTATAAATAATATCATAAGCAATGTCAAAGCATCCATTATAATCAACGGTAAGGTTGTTGGATATTATAAAACTAAAATAGGACTAAGACAATGAGACCTCTTGTCTCCTTGTCTTTTTATTTTGGCAGAGGAAATTCTGATCAGAGGACTTAACGTCCTCTTCTATAACAACAAGCATATTCAATATAAAATTAGGAGTCAAATCTGCATTCCAATTTTAGCTTTCGTTGATGATCTTTTAATATTCACAAATGCTTCTAACTATAATATAACTACCATAAGTAACTTTTTACATGACTACCAAGATGCCTCAGGTCAGATGATTAACAAGGACAAGACTTCTATTATCACTGCTGCAAAGTTTCATACTCACAAAGTTATTACAATTACAACTGAAACTAGGTTTAAAAGTGATGGTCTGCTTATTATTTACTTGGGTGTTAACATTAACAAAAACAAATGGTCCACGAACTATGAGCCCCTGATAAATAACATCAGATCAAGAATTAAAGAGTGGGAAGATAATAAGCTATCTTATGCTGGTAGACTTAATCTTATCAATACAGTTTTAATGGATATACCTAGTTATTGGATCCATAGTAATTTTCTTCCTAATAGCATAATTGATTGGATATAAAAGATTTTCAATAGCTTCCTTTGGGTTTCTACACAAGATTCTTCAAAGATACATTGGTGCAATTAGAAAAAACTTTGCAAAACATATTTTGAAGGTGGATTAAAGATCAGCTACCTGAAGAACTTACAATACTCTGCCTATTGTAATATATGGATTAACTTTAGACAAAAGAAATGTCTTTGGGCCCGATACACTCATAGCATATAATGCAAAAACAATAACCATCTTCTTGCAGATTTCAAAGCTAAGAAAAGCTCTAAAGTTTGGAAAAGATTAGCTGCCATTAAGGATGTTGTTGAGCCCAAAGTTAAATGATCAATAAGATCTGGTGAAATTGATGTAAGGCTGGACTCTTAGATCAGAGAAACTCCGCTGGTCAATGTTGACAATTCCCTTACCAACAATGGTTATAACCTTGACAAAGTCTCAAAATATTGGACTCATAATGGTTGAAATATTTCCAAGTTAAGTACTATTTTATCTCCTAGTGACATGATTAACATTAACAACCATTCCATCGACGCTCACCAATCTGATTCAATCCTATGGATGATATATAAGAATGGCAAGTTCAGACACTTGGGATTTTTTTAGAACAAAACATAACCAATCTAACCTCTTTTGCAAGATCTGGAACATTATTACCCATAGTAAATGTACATACCTAACCTGGAGAATTCTTCATAATTGGTTACCTATTGATGATATCATTCAGAAAGGAAACATTACCTTAGCATCGAAATGCCAGGTCTGCAGCACTCAAGAAAATATTAAGCATCTCTTTGTGGAATGTAATCTGGCTTGAAGAATTTGGAGTCACTTTTCTTCCATCTTCAAAATTAAAAATTAGAGGTTCATGACTTTCCACCATATGCTCAGGCTGGATCTGGTCTACTGCAAAGAATGTCCACATTAGCTCCATCCTTCCCCAAATCATTTGCTGGGTTATATGGAACCTGAGAAACCAAGCGAAAATGAAAAATCAAATTTTTGATGCCCACATAACAATCAACTACATAAACCATATTGTATATGGTTTAGATCAAGCAAACCTTATTTCCTTCAAGCATTGGTCTCCTTTCAACAATGCTCGCAAAGATTTGGGTTGCTATAATTGTTTCATCAATCGCAAGACTCTGATGCTCGTCTACTCGTAGCCTATTAACAACAACAGAATCAAGGTCAATACTGGCGGTTCTTCTCCCTTTAATGGTGAATCGTGTGGAAATATAATCATCAGGAATAGTGCGAGATCTTTAAGTTTTGGCCAATGTCGTCTTTATGGTAAATTATCTTCCCTTCATGCATGATAAGGAGAGATATTTTACGAGGGCCTAAATGTAATTAGTAAGGACTAGATTGATAAGTTCTACAAATATAATGTAAGATTAAGTTTGTATAAGAAATATAGGGACTAAGTTGTAAAGATTGACTCATGTAACCGTTTTTGTAACTGTCTCACCTGGCCTATTTATAGAGGCCGAGGAGGACGATTACAGGTATGAAATATTCAGGAGTGAAATACAACTTTGACTATTTGGAATTCTCTCTGTGAAATATAGCATTCTCTATTCAACATTAATTCTTACCAAATTGGCGCTAGAAAGAGGGGACGAAGATACCTTGATCAACGGATCAAAAATCGAAGTCTCAAGTTTTCGTTTTCTAAAGTTTTGCGTTCGAGTTTTTCTGAAGTATTCTTGTTTAGTTCTTCGCTGATTGAAGATGGATCCAGCAGAAGGTGACAATCCATCCGTTCGAAAGGCTATGGAAACACTGAAATCTGATCTGCAAGAAGCAGGTAAATCGATTCCAACTCAAGCAAACCAATTTGATTTCGAAGGAAAAATGAATGCGATGATTAGGAAGGTGGCAGAGCTTGACGAATTGGTGAAAAAGAAGGAAAGTAATGATAGCACTAGACTTAGGTCTAAAATAGCAAAAGGCGATCAAAATAATCAGTCGGATCAGTCGATGGACGATGGCGACGCTCAGTATGAACAGCGTGAAGCACGTTTTGAGAAAAAAAAAAGAGTATAGTGGGATAAAAAGGAAAGGAAAACTGCAGAAGCGACAGTATTTGAATTCTAGTGATGAAGAAGATTCCGAAAATTCGGAGTCAGATGAAACACCGAGGTATGAATATTCTCGAGGCCATTCAAGAGGAGCAGAACGTGAATTCCGGGCAGCTAAGGTGTATAAGGAAGGGAGGAAAAAGAAAGATAGGCGAGTATATTCACCTCGGAAATATTCGCCTCGGAAATATTCGCCTCGAAAGTATGAAGGTGAGTCAAGTTTATATGCTACTGTGGGGATGAGAAACGAAGACCAGTATGTTCAAGGAGTTGACTGGAGGGACTCACCATTGATCAGGGAGATCAGATCTGTGCCGCTTCCGAGGCGATTTGATATTTCCAAAGTTGATAAGTTTGATGGGACTCAAGATCCCGATGACCATATAGAACAATTTAAAAACTACATGACTAATTTCGAAGACGACGATAAATTGGTGTGTAGAGCATTCTCTCAGACGTTTAAGGGAACTGCGCTGAAATGGTTCAACAAGATTCCTAAGGAGTCAATTGCAAATTTTAGAGGCTTCTATGCCGCTTTCCGAAGACAGTTTGTGGGAAGCAAGGAAATGAGAGCTAATAGAGACACAATAATACAATGCAAGCAGGCTGTGGGAGAGAAGTTAAAGGATTACACTAAGAGGTTTGTGTCAACAAAGGCTGAATTGGATGATTGTGAAGAAAGTGTGGCTATGGCGGCGTTTAGACAAGGACTGTTGCCTGGGGATTTAGCCGATGAGACTACGAGGCGCAGGGCGTTAACATTTGGAGCTCTTATGGCTCAGGTTGAGGATCAGATTAAGGTCGAAGAATCGACGCGGGTTCGAGGAGGAGGCAGTACTATTCAGAAAGGGAATGGTCAAACGAACACTTCGAATAATAACTCATCGCGCCCGAGGAATAATCAAAATGTTTCTAACAGAGGAGCTTCGAGTTCGTATCAAGGGGGATATAATCAACACAATTCTAATAATAATCAGCAACAGTTCAGATCCGGATCGAATGTATGGGTAAGGCCAGATTACTATACGGATCTGACTGAAAGTGTGGCTTCGATATATGAAAAAACAAGGGGAACAATAAATTTTAGAAAGCCACCAGCAATTAACAGGCCAAGGGAGGAGCGCAATAATAAGTTCTGCAGGTATCATGATGATATTGGCCATGATACAAATGATTGCATTGCTCTAAAGAAGGAGATGCAAATTTTGATAGAAAATGGAAAGCTGCTGGAATATGTCAGGAAGAATGCTAAAGCTGCAGCTCCGAAAATTGGTAATCCTAATTCTAAGCAGGAAACTGCACTGATGATTTTAGATGCTGCAGGTGACGATTTTGATGTGGCTTCAGAATATGTCGACCCAGACCCTAGTCGATTATTGTTAATGTCAATAGATGAGCCGATGCGTCAAGGACGTGTTAAGGATTTGTGTGCCTTCTTCGAATCACTGACAATATTTGGGGGAGATTCAATGACTAACAACACTAATAATTCAAGGAAGAGACATATAGTGAATTTAACGCGTCAAATTGAGGGAGGAGCATCGACACACCTAAACAGCAAGAAGGATGTGCCCTTTATAATTTTCGATGGGGACGATTTAAGGGGGATAACTGGGCCACATGAAGATGCAGTGGTCATAGGAGCAGAAGTGTGCGGAGTGGAGATTCGACGAGTGTTGATTGATACCGGGACCTCTGCTAATGTGCTTTTCAAGTCAACATATGATAGATTAACCACTCCGCCTCGAATTGAAAGGTCAGAGAGAACTATCATTGGGTTTACTGGTGCAACGGCAAATGTGATAGGAGAGTTCGAGGGACAGATTTCTTTGGGAAAGGGGCCTTTCAAAAAGAAAGTACAAGTGCTTTTTGTGATGGTGGATTGCCCATCGAGCTACAACGCTATTTTGGAAGGTCATGGTTGGCTAAAATGTATGCTGTAGTCTCTACAGTCCACCAATGTTTGAAGTATGTGATCGAGGATCGAGTCGGTATAGTTCGAAGTGATCAAAAGGTGGCAAGAGAGTGTTATGCTGCTGCGTTTAGATTACGAGGCAAAAATACTGATGATCCGATGGAGAATTAGCAATTTGGGGGGTTGTCTTCAGGTAGCACAGATGAGGGAATTGATGATCCGAGGTCAACCCCGAGTTCTGTGGTGGTAAATGAAGAAATAGAAGAATATGTTTTCAGTAATGGCAGGGTACTTCGAATCGGGACTCTGTTATCTTTATCGATGCGAGAAAAATTGTTGGAATTTTTGTCTGAGAATTTGGATGTATTTGCTTGGAGGTCCGAGGACGTAGTGGGGGTCCCAAGTGATATCATATGTCATAGTTTGGCGGTGGATCCGAAGATTAAACCGATAATTCAAAAAAGAAGAGCTTTTTCGTTGGAAAAATCCGAGGCCATAGTTGCTGAGGTGGATCGACTATATAAGATGGGGCATATCAGGGAAGCCAATTATCTGAGGTGGACGGCTAATCCTGTGGTGGTAAAAAAGAAGAACGGAAAATGGCGAATGTGCGTGGACTTCACGGATCTGAATAGAGCCTGTCCAAAAGATCCTTTTCCAGTGCCTCAGATTGATCAACTAGTGGATTCCACTTCGGGAAATAAAATCTTGACATTCATGGATGCATTTTCGGGGTATAATCAGATTCGAATGAATCCAGATGATGAAGAAAGCACGACTTTTATTACTGACAGAGGTTTGCACTGCTATAAAGTAATGTCGTTCAGATTAAAAAATGCTGGGTCAACATATCAGAGGCTGATGAATAAGGCATTTGCTTCACAAATAGGGAGAAATATCGAAGTGTACATTGATGATATGCTTGTTAGAAGAGACGTTTTTGAATCTAAGAGCCATACAATTGAAATTGAACCCAGAAAAATGTACTTTTGGAGTCCGATCTGGCAAGTTTCTGGGGTACATGATTAGTGAAAGAGGAATCGAAGTGGATCCAGAACAATTGAAGGCTCTAATATTGATGTCTTCACCTCGGAATATTAAAGAAGTACAAATGTTAACGGGCAGGTTAGCAGCTTTGAACAGATTCATTTCTCGTTTTTCAGATAAGTGCTTGCCTTTTTTCCAGGTGCTGCGTAAACGTAATAATTTTGAGTGGACTTAGGATTGTGAAGAAGGTTTTATGAAGATAAAAAATCTTTTGTCCTCTCCTGAAATATTGACAAAGCCTCGAAAGGGTGAGCAGTTATTTTTGTATATAGCAGTATCGGATTATGCAGTGAGTGCAGTTCTGGTCAGTGAAGATACGAAAATTTCGAAGCCTGTCTACTATGTCAGCAAAAGTTTGGTGGATGCTGAGAAACGCTATTTGAAGCTCGAAAAATTGGCACTGTGTATAGTAGTGGCAGCGAGAAAAATGCGCCCTTACTTTCAGGCACATACGATTGTGATTCGAACTTCATATCCATTAAAAAATGTGTTGCAGAAGCCAGACATTTCAGGAAGGATGACTAAGTGGTCTGTAGAGTTGGGAGATTTCGATGTGTTGTTTTCTCCTCGAACAACTATCAAAGCTCAAGCCTTAGCAGACTTCTTGGTTGAGTTCCACTCGAGTAGATCCGAAGAGAAAGATGGGGAAAAAGTGAACGAGAATCCGACGTGGACGATACGAACTGATGGGGGGTCCAGTAATAAAGGGTCAAGTGCAGGAGTTGAGTTGGTGGCACCAACAGGGGAGTTTATGTTTCAAGCTATAAAATTTGGATTTCATGCTTCGAACAATGAAGCTGAATATGAAGCTGTGCTAGCAGGATTGCGGTTAGCAAAGATTTGTGGAGCAATATTTGTGCGCTTGGAAACAGATTCGCAGTTGGTAGTTAACCATTTTAAGGGAGTATCAGAAGCTAAAAAGGAACGTTTGATTTTATACTTACAAGAATTACGAGGAATGATGGCACAGTTTGAAAATGTCGAAGTGGAGCATATTCGAAGAGGTAGCAACACAATGGCTGATTCTTTGGCAACAATGGCTTACTCTGAAGAATATCCATGGATCATAACACAACCATCGCCTTCGATCATATCAAATTCTGAGCAGTGTGAAGTTGTTAATAAGGTAGTAAATGATCCGATGTGCGTTCAAGGAGATTGGAGGTTTGATTTGTTAAACTTTATTTCGAAGGGAATATTACCTCTTGACAAACATTTGCTCAAGAAAATAAAGTATAAAGCTCTTGGCTATGTGGTATTGGATGGGGTATTGTACAAAAGGTCTGCGTCGAAACCTTTGCTACGATGTCTAAGCAAGCAAGAGTCTCAAAACATTCTATCCGAGCTGCATGATGGGGATGGATCAGCTCATTGTGGATTCAAAGCTTTAACGCGTAGGGTATTGTTGGCAGGATATTATTGGCCTACCATTTTGCAGGACGCCAAGCTGTTAGTTCGAAGTTGTGATACTTGCCAAAGGTATGCAAATTTGATACATAAACCAGCAGTACCCCTAATGACAATCTCAGAGGCGGTTCCTTTCGATAGGTGGGGGATTGATTTAGTAGGACCATTACCTATGGCTTCTGGTGGAAGGCAGATGATTATAGTTGCGGTTGATTATTTTTCGAAGTGGGCAGAAGCAGAACCTTTAGCTGGGACAAAAGCTAAGGATGTAATCAAGTTTATTCAGAGTAACATCTGCTACCGTTTTGGAGTTCCTCGAAAAATAACGACTGACAACGGTCCTCAATTTAATAACAAGGAAATGGACTCTTTTTGCTCTTCGAAAGGGATACAGCAATGCTTTTCTACTCCTTTCCACCCCAAGCAAATGGACAGGTGGAAGTTACGAATAGATCTATTTTGGATGGCTTGAAGAAAAATTTGGCAGGTGCAGCAGGGAAATGGCCAAATTATCTTCAAGAAGTGTTGTGGGCATATAGAACAACCCCTAGAGAGGCTACAAAAGAGACTCCTTTTTCTTTGGTATATGGAATGGATGATGTGTGCCCTACTGAATCTACATTGCCTTCTTACAGATTACTACGATATTCCGATGTGGATAATGATGAAGCTAGAAGGGTTGAGCTTGATTTGTTAGAGGAAAAAAGGGTCAAAGCACATTTGAATGTGATCCATTATCAAACATTAATGAGAAGCAGATACGATGCTAAAGTTAAGAGGAGATAATTCAAAATTGGCGATCGAGTGTTACGAAAATTATTTCTTCATACTAGGGACAAGCACCTCGGAAAATTGGCTCCGAATTGGGAAGGTCCTTACGAAGTTAAAATGAAGGTCAAGCCAGGTTCCTACAGGTTGTCTGATCGAGAGGGGAGGATGCTCAAACATCCTTGGAATGTAGAGCATTTGAAGTTGTACTGTGAGTGAAACCAAACTTAGAATTTTTGTAAAACAGACATACTCTTTCCTTATCTGTTGGCCTAGAAAGGTTTTAACGAGGTGTCTGGTTAATATTGAATTTTTTAATAAAATTTCTTTTGGCCATTGGTTGTTTACTAATGCGTGATTTATTATTTTGGTGACTTGGCAAAGATTGATCATCTTTGGAAGTTAGCCAAGAATAATTTTCCGAAGCAATAGCTTTGAAGAAACAACCAAATTTTCGAGGTGCCACGTCTTATGAGTGCATCTAATTTTCGAGGTGCCACGTCTTATGAGTGCATCTAATTTTCGAGGTGCCACATCTTATGAGTGCATCTAATTTTCGAGGTGCCACATCTTATGAGTGCATCTAATTTTAGAAATAACCAGTTTAAACAAGTATACCAGAAATTTAAGATATGCAAAAAAGAAGTGGTTTGTTCGTTGGATAAAATACGAAGTTTACAAAAAAAAGGGAGAAGTACTTAACCAAATACACAAAAAAACAAACTTCACAAAAACAAACTGCCTAGCCTATTAGGCATCTTCTTCTTGTTCTTCCGATGACTCCTCTTCTAAAGCATCTTCTTCTTCTTCTGAGGAGCTTGTTGGCACCTCGAATGCTTCCCTCGAGCGAATTTCTTCAAGAACTTGTTTCCAAAGATCTGATAGATCCAGCCTTGGACAGGCAGCATGAACCTCTCGAAGAAGTTGAATAGCTGTATCAATTTGAGCTTTCTTGATACCTTCAAGCATTAAAGAACCAACGGCGGCTTCGGCCTTTTTGATGGCAGCATTCTTTTCTTCCTCGAATTTTGTTCGAAGCGTAGTCAACTCAGTTTGGCAATTCTCCAGCTTCTCCTGAGTTTCTTTAACAAGTTTCTCAGCATCGGAAGATTTTTGCTTTGCCTCGGAGATAGCAGTGGAATGTTGAGAATTTAGGTCTTCAAGAGCTTGTCGATGAGAAGTCTCCAGAGCTTCGACTTTTTCTTTGTGCTCTTTAAGAAGTTTGTCTTTTTCAGCTTCGAATTTCTGAAGTGCCTCCATTTTCGAAGTCTTTTCAGACTCTGTTTCTTTTTTGCTCTTGATCAATTTTTGTGCAAGAAGCTCCAATTGTGCGTGTGAATTTTTTACTTCTTCACATAATTTATTGGCTGCAGCACTTAAATTCTCAAAAGGATGAAGGATCGAAGCTACCTCATCGGATTTGTCTGAATTAGGAAAGATTGTTGGTTGGTGATGAACAGGAACGATGGCGTTAGATGTCGAAGCCATAGCAGCCCCAGTAGAAGTTGATGGAGTAAAATTGGTAGGTTGAGAATCATTGCCAGTAAATGCAAAATCCCCGCTTGAATTGAAGTTTTCGAGGTTGAGGTAATCGTCTACTTGATTATCTCCTAGTGTCAGTCTTCCATCAGGGTTTTCTTCGATAAAAGTTTTCCCGTGCACCTCGGAAGCTAGTACTTCCTCTAGTATATCAGCCTCGTTCTTTTTCTTTGGCGTGCTAGACTTACTCTTTTTCTTCTTTGGAGAATTGTTCTTTTTCTTTTTCAGAACAGGTTCGTCTTCTTCGGAGATGGAGGGAAGCTGAGGTGCAGATGCTTTTCGCTTTCCTGCAGTCTTCGAGGTGTTGGAAGGCTTAGCCTTGATTGTTTTGGGCTTTTTGAGGGTTTGCTTCCCTTTCTTTTTCAATGGTAGGTGGCTGTCACTTCGATTCCGGGTCGGAAGATAGCATTTCCCATCTGGTGCAAGTATCCTCTGAACTGCTAGGATAGGATCCGGGGGGATCATCGGATCTTGAGGGAAGTCAGCCCCTAAGGATATACGCCAGAGATGGCTGTTGACGAAGTTGATCGGCTCAAAGGCTGAGTGAAAGCCATTTCCCCAAGACTTTTCTGCCCACTCAGCCATTTGCTGGAAGATGACCTTGGCTTCTTTTCGACGACTCTTAAATCGCCTCGGAATTTCTAAGGAAAAGGGGAGATAAACAGTTAGATAAATAAACTTGATTAATTTGGCTAAGTAAAAAAAAAGGGGGGAGGTGTTACTTACTGCTATCTCTCCAAGTAAGGGTGAGTTTTGAGGGATTGGCATCGGAAATCTCTTTGCCGTTTTCCCAAGCTCCTGATAAGAAAACGAATCTTTGCTTCCAGAACTTGTCGGCTTCGAGGAGGTCGTCGACAATTTTTAAATCATCCTCTAGAGTTAGGTAATAAAATAGCAAAACTGGGCCATTCGAAACTTTGGTTACTGAGATGAAGTCCTCGATTTCGAGGGGAATGCCTCCAAGCCTCGATACCATGATTGCAGAGAATAAAGTGAAAAGCTGGTTGGGAGTGACTTGTGTTGGACACAATCTATGGATTTCGAAGTACCTCACTATCATCGGATCAAGGGGAAACCGAAGTCCCCAGTTGAAGAGCTCAGGGTAGACTACCAACTCATCTTTCTGACAGTTTAGAGGTGTCTCTCCTTCTACTGGTAGTCGAAGAGTCATATTATCGGTTAATCCCCATAGTTTTTTGAGCATCTCTTTCTCTGACTCGAGGTAGTAACTGTAGGGTACATTCTTTAAGGCAAGAATGTACCGAGGAGAAAGTGGTTTAAGATTTTCTTGAACCAAGGCAGAAACGTCCTCGGGAAGTGTAATAAGAGGTTTCTTCCCTCGAATCGTTTTTGGAGGAACCACACCGTCAGCCTCGGATTCCTCTTCGGCATCAGATTCAGTAGCTTCAGAATCGTCTTTGTTGTTATCTTCATCAGTGACTTCATTAGAGCGACTTCGGATTTGAGTCTCCTGTTGAGTCACAGGAATTGGCTGACTACTCTCTGGTGTAACGTCACCCACTTCTTTTGGGGGAGGAGAAGAGGTCTCTGTATCATCGGCCATTGCTAGAAAGGTTGATTTTTTGCGTCGCTTAACTTTGATAGCTTCGAATTGAGGAGGAAGTGAACTGTATTGAAGATTTTTAGTCGCTTCGAATTGAAGGACAGGCGATTTGGGTTGTGGTTTTTTATCAGTTGGTGGTTTGTCTAAAGTAACAACTTTAGATGTTCGATGAGGTCTTAGAAATGGAGAAGTAGGTTGATTTCGAGGAGGGAAAGTTTCTTGATTAGTTTCTGGGTTTGAAGCTAAGGGTGAAGACGAAGTGGCAAGGTTGGGGTCGAAGTTACCATATTTAAAAGTGGTAGAAGAAGAATGAGGACCGTTGTAGATCAACCCAACAGCCTTGTATTCTTTGGCTCTTTGAGAAATACAAAGATAATCGTAGGCACCGAATACTTGGTTACTAGAACCGGGAAAGAGAGGTTTCTTTGATTTTACTGGTTTTCTGGGTTTAGATCTTTTGTATTTAGGATATCTTCTCATACAATGGGTATTGATCTAAGAGGTTGCTTTGGTGGATGAAAAAGATGAAGTGATTTAAAGGTTTATGAAGAACAGGTTGAAGATGGCTTGAAGAATAGGATGAAGATGAAGAACAGGTTGAAGATGGTTCAAGAAGAGATTTCTCTAAAAAGTTCTTAGTGAATGAAGAGTTGGGTATTTATAGGTTAAAAAAGTGACGTTGAGAATATGGAGAAGCAAAACCAGTGAGTTGCTCTCATTGGGTGGAATGTGAAACGAAAAGAAAACGTGTAGTGTTATAGGTCTACTGTTAAAGGTCTAATCAATCTATCAAGTAGGGATCAGGGATATCGAAGTATCAGCAAAACTATGTTTCTAGTAATAGTATTCGAAGTAAGGACGAGGCTACACTTCAAGTTAATAAGTTCGAAGCGATTGGGAAATCTGTTTGCACTTATTAATAAATTCGAAGAGAAGTCACAGATCATTGAGTTCAACCATAATGAAGAGATAAAGTGAATAAAGTTGTATTTACTCGAGGTAAAGTTCGAGGAGCAAATAGTTCTTATAAATTGTTTGTATAAGAACTAGGGGAGCTACTGATAAGGAGAGATATTTTACGAGGGCCTAAATGTAATTAGTAAGGACTAGATTGATAAGTTCTACAAATATAATGTAAGATTAAGTTTGTATAAGAAATATAGGGACTAAGTTGTAAAGATTGACTCATGTAACCGTTTTTGTAACTGTCTCACCTGGCCTATTTATAGAGGCCGAGGAGGACGATTACAGGTATGAAATATTCAGGAGTGAAATACAACTTTGACTATTTGGAATTCTCTCTGTGAAATATGCAGAAGCCAGAGCTCTACTAGACGCCCTATTCACTGCCACCAAAATTACCTCACCAATGTTGACATTGAAACAGATTCAGAGCTCGTCGTTAACATGTTAGCTATTGAAAACTATTCCAATCATATTGGTGATATCCTTAACTGTTGTCGCAATCTTATTAAACCATGTATGGTTATTAAGTACATCAACAGAACATAAAACAAAGATGTGGAGTGGTTGACCAAGTGGACGCAGAGATGCAAAATGAAACTCTTCTTCGTTCATGCATACCTCAAAGCAATTATTCATCTCGAAGGCCAAAGAATAGGATACGTCACGAAAATTTTTCAACTCTAATTATTTCAGTATCCCCTTTATTATACTCTTACAAACATTCTAAAAATGAATCTACTTTGTGTAGTATCAATTTTATCATTTCTCCATCAGCATCATCCATCAGCCGTTAGAGGAAGCTTTGGAGAAAGCTACCAATCCCTGATTTGATCGAAGTCTTCTTGAGCAAATCAAGTTAGCCTTTTCCAAATATGAGAATCATCAATTTTCTGAAGATTTAGTTTGAGAGTGCACCATAAAGAGAAATACAAAATTAAAAATGAAGCCTTTGCATTTCTGATTATGGAGGTAAATTAAAAATTTATTTTTCAACATTAAATATTGTACTACCTTAATTAGTGAACTTTAAATGATCTCCTTGTAAACCGATGGTGGGTATCATTTCTTTTAATAAAAATATCATTGGTATAAATAAAAAAGTTAAGACAAAATTTTGCTATTACAATGAATTTTAATTTTTCGTCGGTTGCTGTCAGTTTTACTACATAAAAGTTTGTAATGGTAGGATAGAAGTTATCGCTTGGACTCTTTTCTAAATACTTCTGGATTTAATTTCTCCCATAACCGTTTTCAACAAGATCTCCTTTGTAAATTCATCAAAATTCATCCATACATCAAGAGGTATTCCCAAAGCTCTTTGCGTCAGGTACTCGGCATCTTCTCGAGCATATGGAGCTCGTCTCACCTTGTATCCCCATACCTACAACCATTCCACAACAGTTTCCCGCGGATAGTGCAAGGTAGTAGGATAAGGGGGAAAACAAGAAGTTCCAAAGTTGAGGGTTTTTCAGCGCCCTTAATTTGCAAGTCAAGTTCTTTTCCTAAGATCTTCCTCCAATTTTAAAAGTGTAGAGACCAAGAGGTATCGTGTAATCGAAGTATGTGATTAATCTCCTACTTGATTTTTCTTCTCTTTTTCCCTCGATAAATGACCTTTTTTTTCCGGAGGGAACCCGCAGCCGCTACTCAAAGTTCAATGAGTGCGCACATGGTAAACCCTCAGTTTGACGCGATAGCCTGCAAACCAACGCCAGAAAGTAAACCACACAAAATGACAGACTCAGCCGAAAAAACGTATGTAGAGAGACTCGAACTCATGACCTTTGATTATAAGCATACCTTACTCAACCAACTCGGCTACCCCTTGGGGCTTAACCCTTCTTCTTATTGGATACTCTGAATCGATAACTTATAGAAATCATTAGAAACAAACTGAAAATAAAAAATCAATTTGTTTTTAGGTATTATCGGAAAGTTTCTATTTTACACGGGCTAAGCCCGAATATATTTGGGTATAGGCCTCGGGCCAGAATAACCCGGCCTAACTTTTAACGGGTGTTATTCCTAATTAGTCGATCAAATTAGGGTTTAATGTCTCAGAGCTAGAGAAAGGGTTTTTCAACGAGATTTTTTATTCGTTTTGTAGGCAAATTAGGGTTACAAAATCTGCATCAAATAGCCATAAACGAAGAAAAAGTTAAGTTCAAATAATCCATTCATCAGGTCTCTCTCTCTAGGTAAACATAAATTTCGGTTCCCGTTTGAGTTTTAAAGATTTCTACTGATTTTGTTTGGTTCTTCATGCTATTCTATCATCAATTGTTGATTTTTATCTTTAAATCTTTTTAAGAAGTATCAATAGTTTAGCTTGTATGTTCTTCACAAGACAAACCTTTTAAGTCTCTATTTCAATTTTTCGCTTTACGCTGTGTATTTTGTTTCTGGGTTTTTGAGTTTCTAGGACTTTTGTTCTTGAAGAGTAAAATTAAGGCTTGTATTGTACTTGATAAATCATTAAATATAGTAGAAGCAGTTTGTCGATGCTTCTATCATACCCATTAGTCCATTGTTTCTGCCAACGGACTAGTAATTATGTAGTAAATTATGTACACAAATGCTAATTCAATGACAGGAAGAAGAATTGTTAATGTTATTTCAACTTGAAGCCTTGGAAGTCATAGGCTAATAGGATGATTTTGTAATGTTATTATGTCTCATTAAGGTCTAATAGGATGATGTTGTAATGTGATGTATATCAAAGGTGTCATCTATATCTGTATTGATTATTTGTCCTCTCTTTTATCGACCTCTGTTTGATTCGCTTCAGGTTAGTGTTTTAAAAGGAACCAAATGGCATATGCTAGTGAATGTAAATTCATGTTTTGTGATTTGTGCGGGACAATGCTTACTTTGATATCAGCCAAGTATGCCCAGTGTCCTCTGTGCAAGAATAAGCAAAAAGCAAAAGGTAATGACAGTTTAACTTGTATTTTGATATTTGCATTAGTGTATTTTAACACCCAATTCTTGTGTAAACATTAAAGAATAGTTCTTCACTTTGCATGTTCAGTGCGTTATTACTTTGTCATGTTTCTGTTTATCGGAGCTAAATTATGATAGTTTTCTGATATATTTATTTTGTACATTGCCGATACAAAATTTTCCAGATATTTCCGACAGAGAAATATCATACATAGTCACTACCGAGGTATTGCTTGATCTTATCTGCTGTTTTGTTGACTTTGGATATTTATTGTTGTCATTATACATCTATCTGATGTTGCTTAATCTAGTCTGCTGTTTTACTGAGTTTGTGTATTAAATATTTTCTTAATGCATCTCTCTGCAGTTTTATTATTAGTTTTTGACAATATCTGAAGGTAATATACATGATCTTTGGGTTGATGGACTTCCCAAGTTGGTTAAGGGGTTATTTGGTGTCCATAGGCTTATAAGCAAAACACTAATCAGAACATCCATCTGCAGTTTTATAATTAGTTTTTGACAATATATGAAGGTAATATACATGATCTTTGGGTTGATGGACTTCCTGTTGGTTAAGGGGTTATTTGGTCTCCATAGGCTTATAAGCAAAACACTAATCAGAACTTCACTTGGTATATTCAGTCATTTATACCTCTTTGTCAGCCATGTAGTTACAATCTATTCATAACAATAATCCGATCTATAAAGGCTTATAAAATTACCTCAAGAGTCTCTTATGTGTTTAAGAGAAGTGTCGAATCAACGAGATCTCAAGATATGAACTATTAAGGAGAATACATGATTATATGAAAAAAAAAACAGATTTTTACCGCTGCATCCTGATTTCTATACGAACTTGAAAAGAAAAGAAGGTATATAAATCATATCACTTTAGGTTGAAACCTAACATGAAACATTTTCTGTCCTTTAGTTTGTAATCAACATGTTCACGCTAAGTGACATTGTTCATTGATTATGCTTTGCAGGATATAAGAAGGGATCTAGGCATCTCACTATTTGATTTAAGAAATGGGCAAACCGAGGCTGAATACCCAAAGGTGACTTATTTTCAGTACCAGCTTCAGCTTTAAAAGAGAGGTGTTTTCTTAACTCTGCATCGCTTAGAATGTTGAAGTGACTTTAAATTTTCTTGCAGATTAAAAGGGCATGCGAAAAATGTCAGCATCCCGAGCTTTTATTTACCACTCGACAGGTTTCATACTTGACCTCTATTCATTGCTCCATTTTGACTTCTATCATCCTAATCTTTTGATAATCTGATTACAGACAAGATCTGCGGACGAAGGACAAACCACATATTATACTTGCCCAAACTGCGCTCATAGATTCACTGAAGGTTAAGTTTTGTGAGCATAGTGTAATTGTTACTAGAAGAACTATCCGTATGGCTAGATGTGCTGTATCAATTTTCCAATAGATAGAGTGGTGCGCTTAATTTATTTTCAATGGCTTGGAGATCGATTGTCTTTAACTATATCATTTCGGGTTCAACATCAACTGTAACTGATTCGAGCTTAAATTTTAGCTTCGTTGGATTCAACGTGTTCAGCTCCACATTGGTTCAAGTATTCGAGATAATTTTAAAAAACGAAACAAGAATTAGAATTGAAAAATATAGTATAGAATTGTTGTAAGAAGAATTTTATTTTAGGCTTTTCAAGGGCTGGTTTAGTTTGTTATGATATTTAAGTGTGTTAAAAGAATATATGATATTATTAGAATGAAACGACAATTTTCGGTTTAAATTTTAGTAAAAAAATGAAACTAACTATTTTTTTTGGACGGAATACATCCTTTTTTGAATTCTGTAATCTTGTGATTATATTTTTCTGCATAAAACTTTTAAAATCTTATAATCCTTCCAAAAGATTTCTGGTTTCTTAGGATGTTGCTGATCTTGATTTCTCGCACCAAAAAAACATTTTTGGAGTTCTATCTTTATTCAAACATTGGCTGTCCTAAATATATGCCAAAGATCTTTGTAATGCTTTGGTTACGTAGTAATAAGATACCCGTTGACATCATAGTATCCATGCTGCCAGCAAATATAGACTATATCTGTGATTTCGACTGGTTTTTAGAATCCTCATGCGTCGAGTTGTGGGGTTGATGCTGATTCTTCCTATCAACAGGAGCCAAAGAGACTCCCTCCTTTTGAGAAAAGAAAAAATAATGTGTTAGAAACTTCCTTTTCAACTCCATCAATGACATTCCTTAATCATCTTTCTTCTTCCATGGAAACATATCCATGGCACATGCCTTTATCAACTGGGGAGCCCGTGAAGTTTCTGAATGGAACTTGTTCTATCACAGTCTGAGATCCATAAGCTTGTAGTCAAGCACGAGAAATGAAAAATGCACAGAACAGAAACAATTAGAAAACATAAATGGAAACATAGCTCAGACCCCCAAAAGATCCATCCAATGTTCTCCTAACTGCTTCACCGCACAACAGAAAGTGGCAAATCCGATGTAGTATCGGAAACTAGCTTTGTAGAGATAAGATTAAACTAACAAAACATCCTTGAACTTCATCCATATCCATTAAGGGACCTCTATATAGAATCTAAATATAACCTTCATCCCAATACATTTAGTAACATACTATAGAATCTAAATATAATAATTGAGTGAATGAAAAGAAAAACACCCAAACACTCGTGGAAAAACCAAAGGATAATTGAAACAGCAGACTACTTGAACCGCGAGTACCAATTAAATACTTAAATTTTACTCAGTCTTACCACATAAAGGATATCCATTTGTAAGGGTGAAGCCAAAAGAGAATATAAAAGAAGAAAGTAGAAGCGCAAATAAAACCAAGCATGGTTCAAAACAAAACTCCATGTCTTGACAGTATGAACCGCTACTACTTTCTATACAAACTTCGTCCTGACACGAAAGAGTGTCCGTCCAGTCCATATACAATGGTAAAACCCAAAGTTAATTGCCACAGACTTATCGATATAGAAAAGAATCTAGCTCTGACATTCAGGATTCTCACATGCTGTACTCAATAAGCTTGTCCTGCACAAACAAAGTCCATACATAAGTGGTGCGTAGAACAATGTGAAAACCAAATGATAACGCAAACCAAACTCTCCAACCATCTATTGTTAGAAATTATAAGCGTTGAGAAACTCCCTTGCATAACTCCGCATAGATGGAATATCCATCAAGTTTCGATATGTGATCTTCCTTGCAACCAAAACATAACACATTAAAAAAGACAATGGAGCATTAGAAACTCCATGAAACTAACTAATTTGATCAAAGGTTTTACCATTTTGTTTTTTATCAATTGCCAACGAGAGAGTTAGATTGTTTGGTTGTGTGATTCTTTAGAAAGTATATCATCCCTTTAAAATGCTTGTATTCGCTGACCTTATTACTGCATACATAAGTTCACACGAAGAGGTTTTTATAGGTAGGATTGAGTTTTCAAAGAAACCTTTCTTATGCCACCTATTTCTTTTAAGGCTAAACCCCAAGACCCGTTTAATCAATATGAGTTATTATATTTTTATGCATCAACTTTTTCAGAGACAAGAAACAAATTATTTCATTCACTTAGGAACACCATGCTGCAGTTCCCCAGAACTATTTACAAGAGATCTAATATATACAAAAAAATATCCAACTTTTTCAATATTTGGATAATTCATTACATTATAGTTTGCCTTTTTCTCATTAGTTGATCATCTTCCGCTAGCCTCTCATCGCTAACCATTTGTTCTGGTTTCGAAGTTGGGATTGGCTCCGGTGGCCGTTAAGAACTTTCCTTCTGAAGTCTGACGTAACACGAATCGCTAAAATTGAAAATAATGGATCTTAACTTGGCATTGGCCTTGGTCTTGTTGTTGCTTTCGGTCTGAAGTAATGCTTTCTCCACGGAAACTGCAACTTGTACATGATCAGTAGAAATTTGTCCTCCGGTCTCACTACTAACCTTACTTAAAGCAGCAACAATCAACTCGACCGTCTTTGTTTTCTCTGTACAAAAAATTTGTTTAATAACAACAACGGTCTTACTCTTGATTATAAAGCCGTGTCTGCTCGTGTCACCTCCGCAGCTATCTTCGAGGTACAACTTTGTTTAACAACTCTCAGTCCTAGCAGCATTTGCAAGTTTGACGCGCGCCGTGTCACCGTGTCTGCTCGTGTCACCTCCGCAGCTATCTTCGAGGTACAACTTTGTTTAACAACTCTCAGTCCTAGCAGCATTTGCAAGTTTGACGCGCGCCGTGTCACCGGATCCTGTAGAAAATAGTGTTTCGTTTCCGGATAATCTCTGAAGTCTTGTAAACAATTTCTTATTGAAATATTTTTGGGGTTCTCCAAAAATTTCAATTGGATAAAATCAGAGATATATATTTTGAACAGAGAGGATGAAAATGATATATTATCCTTTTCAACCGAACCCATATTTATAAATTCGACCAAACAAAAACAGTTTGGATGTTAGGACAGTTATGGTATCTTAACTGGTTTTGTAATAAAACGGCTGAAATTTAAAATTTGAATAAAACGGTCAAATTTTCAATTTTGAAATTCTGTTGACTTGCAACAATAGCCGATTTAACCAAAATAAATTTTTTCCAAGCTAACCTGTCAGCTCGACCCCAGCCAGGGGCTCCGCCCCTTGACCCCGCTAATCATGATATAATCTAACAAGCGTGCACTCCGCAATCTACAACTTGTTTGATAATATATCATGATTAAATTTGTCGACTAGTCGATCCAGTTACACTAAAATAAATAACAATCTTCCCCCATTTTAGTGTAATTCATGATCTACTAAACACAATCATATCAAATATCAAATTTATGCATAAATGAAATATCGTAACGATTGAATTTCACATTAGTATATTACACATTCCAAATATTCGAATATCATGGTATCACTAAGGATTGAACCTTTACTATTCACAATGAATACATGAAGATAATATACACATAAATTTACATTCTCACTTGTTCTTACTTGACACTATATTTTACTAGCCTTGTGTCCTTATCCTTCTTCAGCATATCAAAGCCAAATCAAATCCAAGTCCTAGCTTCTTGAAGCGGCTAAACTTCATGCTCAAATAGGTAGTTCTTTTCATCTTGCACCTGCATATGCAATTTTTCAAAAAAGCTATTAAGAAGATAATCTTAAACCTTCACAACTTGCAGTTCTGAACACATACCTTAAGATGATATACAAATGTGTTCCAATATCTTGATGTTAAGCTTTCCACATTGAATTCAACACCTAATGTCATATTAGATGGGAATTGGGTATCTCAACATGAGAGATTTCAAATGGACTTTAATCCCATCCCAATAGCCGATTTGTGCACAAGATCTCTATTTAACCCCTTGGTTAAATGATCGGCTAAGTTATATTGAGTTCTCACAAATCATACTGTGTCTAACACCTAAGTGTCTAGACCTGCCTTTGTAAATTTGTCTATAAACATTGGCCAAGGCAGCCTCACTATCACATCTGATAGATATAGGTGATATCGGTTTGGGCCACAACGGAATTTCATACACTAAATTTCTTAGCCACTCAGCTTCTTTACTCGCTGCTGCTAATGCCACAAACTCTGATTCCATTGTTGAATTAGTAATACAAGTTTGTTTCTTAGACGCCCAAGAGATAACACCTCCCCCAAGTAGAAATACCCATCCACTTGTGGAAGAATGATCTTCCATATTGGAAATATAACTGCGTCTAAATATCCTTCAAGTACAGAAGGAAATCCGGTATAAGTTAAACCATAATTCATGGTTCCTTTCAAATACTTGAATACTCGATTTAAATCTTGCAAATGATGCGAACTAGGATTGCTAGTATACCTACTAAGTTTTCCAACAGCAAAGGCAATATCCGGCCTAGTGCTAGTCATGGCATACATAAGAGACCCGATGGCTCTCGAGTATTCAAGTTGAGATATAACAATACCTTTATTAGGTAGAAGCTTAAGACTAGGATCTATAGGTGTGCTTACCGGAGAACAATCTTTAAAATTAAATTTATTTAATATCTTCTCAATATAGTGAGATTGAAAAATCGATATACTATTGTTCTTTCGCTTGATTCTTATACCAAGAATCATTTCAGCTTCCCCCAAATCCTTCATCTCAAAGTTAGATGATAAAAAATTCTTCGTTTCATTAACCTGATTTTGGTCAGTACCAAAAATCAACATATCATCCACATATAGACAAATCATAACTCCTTTACCAGAATTATCAAATTTTCTATATACACACTTGTCTGCTTGGTTAAGAATAAATCCATTAGACAATATCACATTATCAAATTTTTAATGTCAATCTTTTGGTGCTTGTTTCAAACCATACAAAGACTTTTTCAACTTGCATACATTGTTTTCACAACCAGGCATCACAAACCCTTCCGGTTGTTTCATATAAATCTCCTCATCCAAATCATCATTCAAGAATGTTGTTTTAACATCCATTTGATGAATTACAAGATTGTATACAGATTCAAGTGCAATCAACAATCTAATAGTGGAAATCCTAGCAACCGGAGCATAAGTATCAACGACTTGTTTGATAATATATCATGATTAAATTTGTCGACTAGTCGATCCAATTACACTAAAATAAATAACAGATCCTTCGCGGGTGGAGGAGATATCATGAAGGAGGACAACCAAGAAAACCTAGTTTTCTTGGTTGTTTGACCTAACCCGTTGATTCAAAACGATATCATGGGATGATCTAACAAAATAGGATCTCATTTTAGCTTAGCTTAATCGCATGAAAAATAAAATGTTTCGAAATACCACTATTTTACACAATCTCAACCATTTTTTGTGAGTACTTATAACGAACCGCTACGAGTTATGTTTTTCTTAAAGACTTATAATTTATATAGACATTCAAAAACACGAACAAGTTTAGTTTTTGACTTATCTAAAAGAAACAAGTAATTAGTTTTTCAATAAATTGTTGAGATGCTTTAAATTTAAATTTTTAAAAGCACTTACCAATTTTGGTTACGGTATCTATCTAAAACATAGACCTTTCATCCTACCAAATTTTATCATTTAGCATCTATCGTTAGATGTTGTTATAGTTTTTAAAAACAGATTTAATGATCATAGATTAGATAGATAATGAATAAAAATATAAAAAGACAGAAAAAAACATGGATAAATATTGAATTTTTTTTTGTGGAAATGAGATTACTCACCTCAAAACCGATATGGATACTCTAACGAACTAATAAATCATCACACTTTTCCGGGTTATGAGAGTCTTACAAATCTCGAAGGATATTTTTATAAACCTGAAATGGTAGATATTACAACTTTTTATAAACCTGAAATGGTAGAAAGAATAGCTTTTTATAAAAGTGTAAGGATACATTGAAGAGTTTTTAGTAGAATTCAAACATATACATTTTCAATTCAAATTTCAAATTTAGTATTAACTTTCAAACATATTTATAGGAATACACAATATATCTTATATCTATAAGAAATTTGTTATAGTTGGGATAAGATCTAATATCTGATTTACTGATATTTCTAACTTAGTGATATGATATGTTTTTTATGATTAGGTGAGGTTATAAAAAACTAACTGTTTCGAAGAGTCTGTTTTATAGACTGAAAAATTTAACTTTTATATAAAATATAGATTATTAACTAGACTGATTATATATATAATTATATAGATATAGATATTACTAAGTATTAGATTAACTCGATTTTATTACCTCTATTCTATCATAGTTGTAACTTTTAATAATCTTTAACAAACTTTTCATATAGACAATAACATTCTTTTTGAGGAGTGACTTTATTGTTATCAGAACTTAATGTATGTTTTACAGGCTTAGGGTTTAAGTTAGACTACGAGGTTATTGAAAGTTGGTGGGATTAAGGAGATGGATTTGGCACAACACTCCTGGAGAAATTAATCTACTGACATTGGTGTAAACAATACGATGGATCTCTTACAGGAAAAAACTCAAACTTTTGAATTATTAGAAAATGAAATAAAATTCATACCTAGTTTTGTTTTTTCAAGTAGACAATTCAAATAAAAATATTTCCTAGTCTTATCTTTTGTGTTATTGGTTTTGCAGCGAGCAATAATCCACCGCTCAAAGACACCCTTCAATCCACCACCACTGCTGCAAAAGTGCACATCAACCCGGGCCAAAAGGTTTCCCAAACCTCCTCATCTCTCTCTGTCCATTCGGCTTCCCAACCCGAGTATTTTCTTCTTATTTTTGCAGCACATTTGCACATAATCCCGCAATTCAAATTTTATTTTATTAATTTTCTTTACAGTTTTTACCCTAAAAATGCATATATATTTTTTATTACAAAAATGTTAATTGTTTCACACCTCAATTAACACTTGTTTTCACAAAACACAAAAATGTATTTTGTTTTTTCACACGATTAGATTTATTGAGCAATCATAGTCATATTTTTGTACCTACACATTGGCACGTATTTCTGTAACACATTTGCACGTATTTATGTAACTAAACAACGCTTGCTTGCTCGCAACCTAATAACATGTAATTCCGAAACTAAACACTAATTTTTTTATAACTAAATTGCACGTAATTCTACAACCAAATAACAATTGTTTTTTCCGCAACCAATTTATACGTAATTTTATAACTGTTTAAAAAAAATATTATTGATGAATTTAATTTTGTTCGTGTTTAAAAAATGAAACTAATAGTATTCTCGGATATTTTTTGGAGCTATGGTTTGAAAGATATGAAATTTAAAAAAAAATACAAAAAAGAGAGAAAGAAATGGTTATGGGTATTTCGGCCTAACAAATGGTTATCTGTAAATACTTATTTATTACCATATGGTTCGTACTTTATCTCAAAATTTAGATGGTTGTTGGTAAATAAATATGATATTGGGTGGTTATTGGTGTTAGAGATATTAGACGCATTATACCATATGTTTTAATTTTAAAATTTTCAACGATAACCAAATATATGCTTATTATGTGGAGGTTCAACCAAATCTCATGTATGAGTCTGAAAGAGCAATAAGATCTTCAGACATATTTTTTTACCAATAGGATTAAAGACGGCTTATTTAAACGATCCAAGTTCATATAAATCATATACATTGGCTATAAAAGAAGCAAACAGAGCTTAGTAAAAAGAATAAGGAAAATCTGACAGTTTTATAAACCTATTTGTACGAGTAGATCTTCTAACAGGTGGATAATTTATTGTTTCACTAGAGGAAGAAGTTGACACGAGTCTTGATAAAATAGAAGCAATATCAACTATTGTAGATGTCTGATGAGCTGGTACATCAATGC
This sequence comes from Limnanthes douglasii subsp. nivea, assembly GCA_036936605.1. Lineage (NCBI taxonomy): Eukaryota > Viridiplantae > Streptophyta > Magnoliopsida > Brassicales > Limnanthaceae > Limnanthes > Limnanthes douglasii. Next base: position 156,305,195 of record JAUPFV010000003.1, on the reverse strand, counting down.
GATGTATCGTCATCAGTTCCATAATGTATATCAATCCAATAGATGTATCACTATCACTTCCAAAATAATCGATAATCTGAAATTCGTTCTAAATTCATTCTTCGTTACGTCATATGTTTTGCCGGAACTAAAGAAATGAGATATGTTTAAAAAGTATAATATATATATATATATGTATATTTTTTAACCAGTTAGATCATTGATTAAAATTTAGATAAGTAATTAGATGGATAAAATTATAAAATTATATTTTTTTTAATTAAAAATTATATGAGTTCTTAATTGAAATATATTTTAATAGTACTTTTATAAAATAAAAAGTGAAAAGAAAGAAAGTTTGAATGTCAACAGCGTTGTTATTTATAAATATAGAAAATAAATATTTACAAATTATTAATATCATATTAAATTATTAATTATTATTTTTTATAATAAATATATTTTTGAAAAATGATATTTTTTTTATTAAATTTTGATAATAAACTTATGTTTATATAATAACTGAATTCAAAAGCCAATTTTTATAATATTTGAAATTAAATTATCAATAAATATTATTTTGACCAATTTAATGGATGTATATCATCATTTTAAAATAAAATAAAATTATATATTATAAAAAATTAATGACATAATATTTATAAACCTTCGATGTCATCATGCATTATCATCTATTATTATCTTGATCATCATTTAAAAAAAGACATTTGTTTTGGTATAATTATATACAATAATTATATATATTTTTAGGTTTTTTTCGTAATTATAGATAATTATGATTCTTGAAAAAGATTCTAGGTAAATACCATCGATGTTATTATTAATTACGTAATTAATATTAGTTTTTTGTTATAGAGATCATTTTCAATAGTCAGATAACTATTTGGTTTTGACCTAAAATATTATAACTATTTAAATATATATTTTAATAATTTGAAGTATTTTTATTATTTTTTGATTTTTAAATATCATATTATTAATATAAACTTCTACAAATAAATTATTTTACATTGTTATAAAAAAGTAAACTATGCAAAGTGACATACTCAAGCCAATATCATGTTTTGTTCACTAATCTAGTTGTTTATAAAGAGGTTCAGGTAAATGTTTGGAAATATAATTTATATGTAGAAGTTTATATTAATAACTAAATATATATATTGGTTATACATTTATATGCTGTTTAGAAATACGATTGTTAATAGTTAAATTTTATTATATAAATTTTTATTTTTGTTTCGTTATAATATTATTTAGATTTTTAAGTTATTTCAGTAAAGTAATTGAACTAACAGGTTTTTACATATTTTAATGGTTTACATTGTTTTTTGTAACAACTAAATCTTTATATATACATATTAATTTTGTTTTGCTGCTTTAGATATTGCTATAGTTATAGATACATGTTACTTTCATTTATATGGTTGTTTTATTTATTAATTTAGTCATATTAGTTTTTAAGTTGTTTTAACTTTCTTGTGTCCTTTTTTTATTATTAGTATGGATTCCTCTTTAATGGTTATTTTTAAGTGTGGGTTGAAATTTTTGGTTTCGCTCATATCCAGGTTCATAAGTTTAAGTTTTTTTATGTATTTATTTTACATAGATTAAGTGTTTTGGATATGTCAAATATGAAATTATCATATACTTTAGTTGATGTTAATAGCTATTTTTTTACTCAATTAGTGTGTTTTTTCAAGAATGCTTGTGTTGGTTAATCACATTATGTGCAACTATATGAAATTGATTGTTGAAAATATTATAGCATCGTTAGATTGTACTAGTAAGGCTTTATCTATATTTGGTGTTGATGCATTATGTGATACATACTATATATGAGGTGGTAATGTTGAAAATGAGACTATTATTAATTATTTAGGGCATAAAGATAATAATCTTCCTAGTTTATCTTAGGCTAAATGTATAGTTTATCCACAGATAAATTTTCACGTTGGTGTTGACGAGTTTCATCATACTATTTGTATGTTCGATGCTGAAGTTAGATTTGCTACCGATTATATTCGTAACCATCAACAAATTATTATGGATGTTTGTAAATTGAAAGATAGTACTGGATGCAATTGAAATATATAGGCAATCAATGATATGTACAGCAGTAAGTATGTAGATCATCAAACCTGTTATTTTTTTAAAGACAAAAAAAATATGTTTATCTTATGATGTTATTTTTGCTCCAAATTTGAAAGAGTTATGATCAAAACCTCTTACTAAGGTTAGACATGGATTTTCAATTACTTTCCAAATCTCTAAGAATGGTATATATAAATCTAAAATGAAATGTTTAAAGTTTGATGTGATAAACAATGAGTTTAAGAGATGTTTTATTAGGTTTGGTTCTTATTTATAAGATTTTCATTATTTTCGGCTTTTGTTATTTATGGATGATACCTATTTACAAGGAAAATATAAAGGTCAATGACTTGCTGCAATTCTGAAATATTGGAATCAAGGTATATAATTGTTCTTATAACTAAATGTTTGACTTAGAATGTTAATAGGTACATCTATAGTTAATATGTATATCATGACAACTACGTGCTTGTCTAAATACTAAAAATATATTTGAATTTTTAAAGTTTAAGTTAATGGTTTATAGTTCAATATTTTAAACATGACAACAAAATTTATTTTAAATAACTAAATATGTCATTTAACTAAATGTTTATTCAACACTTAACTATGTAGTTTATATATTTACCTATATATTAGTATTTGAATCTAACTTGCTTTGATCTCATTGTTTACACCAAGTGTCTCGTTCATTTGATTCATGATTGAACTGATACTAATATTTACAAAACGATGTTCCCTAGAGCTTGTGACTTGGTGTTGGCTCTTTTTTAAGTGGAATATGTTAAACATATACATTTTTTATATAATTAAATTAATGTTTATTAAAACTAACATATAAATATTTAGTTATTGTTGTAGCTGAATGCATCTCTATTCTAATATGTACCATCTTGTATTTCAGTCTTACAAGTTACCTTAAATGTTTTATTGATCTCATTCAGACTAGGAGGAAATCCTAAACTATCAAAACTGAAATCTTCTTCAAAATTTTTGTGTTGTTAGCCATTGTTGTATCATTTGATCAGTCATTGGTTATTGGTATACAACTATTTTTTGAGGTAAATCTAATTATTTAAATACAATGTTTAGATTTAACTATATCTTACAGTTAAATATTTTAAATATGACATCTAAATGTTTTTTTTCCGAAGAGAATCTATGTATGAAACACTTTTATGTTTTTTAGAAATTAGATAACTAATAGTTATATATATATATATATATATATATATATATATATATATATAAAGTATGAAGCTAAATACTTACCTCTTGATTTTGATTTTTCTTTTCTTTTCTAGCCATGTGATTATTATCATCATATGTTTCATTGACATCATTAATAGTATCATCGATATTTTCTCCAGACTAGATGACCCTCGTGATCACAACATTTTTCTTATTGTTATTAGTGTTGTCTTTGTTTTTTAATGCTCTTCAGTTTGCATTTGCATTATTATTCTTTTATTTTTCCAGAAGAATATGTTGAAGAAATATTTTATTTTAAATACTTTGTAAAATTGATACAATAAATAAATTATATTATAGGTAAGTGTTTTGCTTGCTAAATATTATTTATTTCATAGGTTAATGCGTTTATATAGTGATGTAAGTATTATATAGATAATTTGTTTAAAATTAGTTAATAAATAGTTACATTTTCATTCTTATCCATCTTTTTAAAACATATTTGCGATATTGATTACTTGATTACCTTCTTGTTATTCTTCTATTGATTTTTCAACTACTTGTTTTCATGAAATACTTGAACTTATGATTGTTTTTAGTCTTCATTTTTCTTTCTTTTTTGCGTTTGTACACAGCAGTTTGTTTACAAATATTTTCAATTTTTTTTTGTAAAAACAATACAATAAACCTTTATTAATATAATATTTAACGGGTGACAAATTATGATGTATTAACTAATTATATAAATATTTAATTTTATATTTTGATATGTAAATATATGTTGACATGTAAATGTTTTTTATATAATAATATAAGTATTATATAAACATTTTGGCTCTTTAGTTTGATTATTTTGAGATGTTTTGGCACTAGTATCAGTTTGCTTTAATGTTGGTTAGGATATAATTTATCTATGAATTAATTTTTCAATAAAACATATTTTAATAGATAGATAAATGACAGCTAAATATTTTTAAAGTTGACAGTTGAGTTGTTATGTTTTCATCATGATTTTTCTTTTTTTTGTCCTTAACATAATATGTTTTGTTGATGTCAACTACATTATTATTAATGTTATTTACATACTCGTGATCAATATGTATGTCTTGTTGTCCATTATGTTATCATTGATTATTTGATCACTTTCAGATTTTATATTGCTTTTGCTCTACTTTTTATTTAAAATATATATATATACATGTATTGAATCAACTTGAATTCTGTTATAAGATATTTACATTTCTATATTTCCCTTATTTATCTTTGTTTGGCAACTAATTTTCTCTCTCTCTTATCAGAGAGATGGTTGATTAGAACACCATCTTCTTCTTTTTCCTCATTGTTTTTTCTTATCTCTTTTTATTTTTTCATCTCCAGCTTCTTCTCTAATATTCAAAAATAAAGTATTTAAATCATTCATTTCTTTCTCCCTTGATTGATATTTAACCATAAATTTTATCTAGTAATATTTTTTATAATTAATATGATTTTAAAATATTAAAATATTATTTATTTTACCTAATTCATGCAAAAAAAATTATATCATCGATAGTAACTTTATCTAAATGAAAATATATCTAGCTAAGCCATCTTGGTAACCTAAGTTCTATGTCAGGGTTTGTATTTGGGTATGCTCGTAAAACCAATGATGTAAAAACAAACAATACTATTCTACTTTATTAATTTCCAAAATTAATCTAATAAGTTTAATAAAATGTACTTACAATTAGAAGCATCGCACAACCTGTTACTTCCAATGCACTTGGTTTTGAGGAAACTGATTTCTTTAAGTTCTCAAGGATTTGCTTTCCCTATTGACTGCTTTATCTTATCCAAATTTCCTACCAATGCAACATACATATAAGTTAGTATATCTCTATACTTAGAAAATAATAGTGAAATACAAAGCATAAGTGACAATAACTTTAATTCATCGTTTGTTTATTCTTATGTGGTTCCTTTTACAACTTCCTCAAAATAAGACATTTATCATTTTCTTAAAGAGTGAAATGAATTGTTATTATTTGTATTTGATTATCTTGATTTCATTACCCTTGGGCTGAGATACATCTTCTATGTTCCGTAATTTTATTATTGTTTAATTTCATACTTTACTTTTGGAAAATATTCATACAGACATAATAATCTGTATATTACTCTTACATATTTTTTTTATGATTGGTACTAGACATTCTCAAAGTTTGATTGCATCATCTAGTTTATTGTATTGATTTATTATTGCTACCGTCAATGTTCAAACTATAGTTCTTTTTTAGTTGTCATATCTTTATTGAAAAATATTTTTAAAATAAATTACCATTTAATTGTATTAAAAAGATAAATAAATGTTTGACATAAAATAAGAATGTTAAAGACAACTATATGTTATAACATTGAGTTAAATATTATTCATTTTGACTATGAATATGCAAGGTAAATTTATACTAAATTACTATAAGTAATGGATTAGTGTTTATTCTTATAGCTAAATGATTTTTTTGCAGTTAAGTAGTTAAATGTAATTAGTGCATGTTTAACCACATAATTTGAACATCCAAGAAAGTGTATCTTGCGTTGAACAATTAATTATAACCAATCATCTACCATACAATTTGAACATCCAGCAAAACCTAAACTATATATGCATTGAACATTTACATGTACCTAATGCACATCTAACCATACAATTTAAACATCCATAAAAAAACCCAAACTATACGTGAATTGAAAATTTAGTTGTAAATAGTGAACATTTAACCATACAATTTGAACATCCATCAAAACCTAAACTATATATGCACTAAATATTTACATGTAACTAATGCACATTTGACCAAACAATTTGAACATAAAAACATAAACAAGATATGCATTGAACATTTACATGTAACGAGTGAACATTTGACCATACTTTGAACATCCGGCAAAAGCTAAACTACATATGCATTAAATATTTATATGTAATTAGCGCACATCTAACCATACAATTTGATTATCGAGCAAAACCAAAACTACATATGAATTGATTATTTAGTCGTAATATATGAATGTATAACCATACAACAAAACCTAAACTACATATGCATTCATCGTTTACGTGTAACCATTGCACATCCAACCATATATTTTGAACATCAAGCAAAACCTAAACTATATATACATTAAAAAACTACGTTTGACATGTGTACACCTAGTCATACAATTTGAATATCCAGCAAAATCTAAACGACATATGCATTAAAATTTTATATGTAACATGTACACATCTAACAATACACTTTGACTATCGAGCAAAAGCTAAATTATATATGCATTGATTATTTATTTGTAACTAGTACACATCTAACCATACAATTTGAACGACCATAAAAATCTAAAGTACATATGCATTGATCAATTATTTATAACCACTTCTCATCTAACCATACGCTTTGACCCTGCAAAACTGTTATTAAATTAGTATGCAATAATCAAAATGGCTCAAGCACAAAACTATACGAATGACAAACTTGAATGAACACAGGATTTAACGTGGTTCGACAATTGTCTAAGTCCACGGACGCCGCCAGAGAAAAGAGTTTCACTATGATAGAAAAGGTTATAGATTTCAGATTGTGTTTTGTGTAGTCCTAGTAGTATATTTATATGGAATTAATAGACTTACTAGACAATGAGCCTAATGGGCTCATAGACTCTTTTAGGAGAACCATCCATTGTATTACAGTTTGTCAATGACACAAAACTATACCGCCGAGCACGGTACATTGTCAAGGTACTATTATCACTATCACAGATACAAAACCGTACTGTCGGACACAGTACAATGTCAAGGCACTATTCGACTCATTCACAACAAATCTTCCCCTTGAGGCGAATATCCTTTCTTCACTATCAATAAAGAAACTTCTCTTCTTCTGACTCACCAAATGCCCCTAAGGTATTCACTCTATACTTCGAACACCAATCCAGTTTAGGCACTCTTTAAACTTTCGAACTGATACTGCCTTGGTCATTATATCTGCTGGATTATCGTGTGTAGACACTTTCTTCCCATAAAAAATTCCCTTTCATATTATATCACAAATAAAATGATACCTGACATCTATGTGCTTTATACGATCATGGTATATCTAGTTCCCTGTAAGGTGTATGGCGCTTTGACTGTCACAAAATACTTTTGTAGTAGCCCTATCAAAGCCCAATTCTGCCACCAAACCTTGCAACCATATTGCCTATTTAACTGCTTCTGTTACCACCATGTACTCTGAATCTGTTGTAGACAAAGCTACAGTAGCTTGCAACTGTTCTTTCCAACTGATCGCACTCCCAGCTAGAGTAAATATATATCCTGTCAGAGATCTTCTTTTATCCATATCACCTGCAAAACCAGAATCAACTAAACCAACCGATGATCCTGCAACATCATTCAGCTATTCACCAATATCGGTCTTGTTAAAAGTTATGCCAACGTTCACAGTATTATTTTGAAGAGATTCAATCTCTTCCCCCATAGCACCAATCCGTCGATCTGCCTCTGAACTCGCTATAGCTTCTCTGTAGCTACTAGGTTCATGCATCTCAACTTCTGCTGCAACTGACAGAGCATATGCAACTAGATTCGCATACCTTTTTGGAAGTCTAATATCTCTTCTTTCTCTGCCCAATGCTATGCTATAAGGTTGTTGTTCTGGTTCAGGCCCATCATCTTCACTATCATCTGATGCTGACGCTTTACCTCCTGATTCTGGATCCACCTCAGAACCACTTGAATTATTGGACCTGCTAGAACTGATTCTACTTCAAGCTCCACCTGTTTACTCAAAACCGATCCTGATTCGACCATTTCTTCTACATCCTTCTGACTGTATATCAAAGCAAATTCATTAAAAGTAACGTCCCTACTGATGAGGATACTTTGGAGAGGTACACCATAACCTATATCCCTTCACTCCAGTAGCATATCCTAGAAATATGCACCTCTTTGCCCTCGGCTCAAGCTTACCATCTCTCACATGAGCATATACAAGACAACCGAACACCCTCAAATTTTCATAATCAGCCGACAATCCAGACCAAATCTCAAAAGGAGTTTTACAATCAATAGCCGTTGATAGGACCGATTCACCAAGTAACACGTTGTATTGATAGCTTCAGCCCATAAATCCTTTCCCACACCGGAATGCGAGAGCATACATCGTGCCTTGTCACAAAGCGTTCTGTTCATTCTTTCTGCGACTCCATTCTGTTGTGGTGTTCTAGAACAAGTGTGATGGCACACTATTCCCTCATCTTCGCAGAACTCGTTGAACTCACGACTGCAATATTCTAACCCATTATCTGTCCTAAGACGTTTGATTTTTCTTCCTGTTTGCTTCTCAATCATCGTCTTCCATTTGACAAAGGTTGGATATGCCTCATCTTTCATTTTCAGAAAGTAAACCCACACCATCCTTGAATAATCATCAATCAAACTCATGTAGTATCTGGCTCCGCTCTTGGATGGAAATCTGTTTGGACCCCAAAGATCTGAGTGAATGTAGTCCACTGTCCCTTTAGTCTTTCTTACAGCCAATTTTCTGATTTTGACTCTAGTTTGTTTACCAAACACAGTGCTCACAAAATCCCAATGATTCTGCTTTATAACCTTTCAACAAATATCTCTTTCCCAAAACAGCCAATCCTTTGTCACTCATGTGACCAAGACGCCAATGCCACAAGTTATTTTGATCCTGCCTACTTTGGCTATTATTCCCTGATGATGCTACTGCATCATCACCCATAACAACACTCCCTGGAGAATGTAAAGACCCTTCTGCAAACTGCCTTTCATGCATACCATTGAGCCTTTTGTAACTTTGATTACACCTTCTTCTGCACGGTACTTGTAACCCCGAGAGTCTAGAGTCCCAAGAGAAATCAGGTTTATCTTTCACCCAGGAACATGCCAGCACGTTAAGATTCTAACAACCCCGTCAAACATTCTGATTCTGACGTTACCAATACCACCAACAGTCAACGAATGATTGCTCCCTAAATAGACAGTTCCCTGCATTGGCTTGTACGTATCAAACCACTGCTTGAACTGACACATGTGATATGTAGCGCCAGTATCGAGTACCTAAGAGTTTTGCCCAAAGTCTGAACTCACGGACAATACATCTCCTCTACCACTGTTTTCACTATCGTCGGAATCATTCACACCTTCAACGATGTTTGCTGAATTTTCCTTTTGATTTCCCTTCTTACCATTCACTTTCGGACAATCTCTCTTATAATGAGCCTGCTCACCGCATTCATAACAGTTTGAGTGCTTTACCCTTAACTTAGACCTCCAGTTCTTCCTTCTTAAAGAACTCGCTTTGCTTCCAGATCTTTCCTTAGTCATAAGACTTTCCCATTCAGCTTGATTGTCTGGCTGTAACTGTCTCATCTCCTTTTTATTTCAGTGCCCCTTTGACATCTGCTAGCGATAACTTATCATTACCATACATAATGGTATCTACAAAGTTTTCATAGGGAGCTGGTAACGATCTCAATACAAACAAAGCTTGATCCTCATCCTCAATATTGATATCTATGTTCTCCAAGTCCATTATAATTGATTTGAAATTATCTAAGGGCTCTGTTATGGACATACCTTCTTTCAATCTGAAATCATACAAACGCTTCTTCAAGTATAATTGGTTTACTACTGATTTCTCTGAGTAAAGATCTCCTAGCTTTTTTCATGCGCAGGCAGCAGTCTTCTCACCACTAATCTCGCGAAGCACATTGTCTTTCACACTCATTAAAATCCAGTACAGAGCCCTTTCTTGAAGATCTTACTTCTCCTCTTCTTTCATCTCTTCTGGTAACTTATTCTCTACAGCCTTCCACAGCCCTTGCAGTACCAATGAATATTTCAGTTTAATCTTCCACAACGCAAAGTTGGATCCCCCATCAATTTTTTCAATCATGTATTTTGTTACTGTAGACGCCATTGTGAAACCCTAATTGCAAAAGCCCTAATTTCACCACGTGGCTCTGATACCAATTTTGCTATTAAATTACTATGCAATTATCAAAATGGATCAAGCACAAAACATATACGAATGACAAACTTGAATGAAAGCATGATTTAACGTGGTTCGACAATTGTCTACGTCCACGGGCGCCGCCATAGAAAAGAGTTTCATTATGATAGAAAATATTACAGATTTCAGATTGTGTTTTGTGTAGTCCTAGTAATATATTTATATGGAATTAATAGACTTACTAGACAATGAGCTTAATGGGCTCATAAACTCTTTTAGAAATACCATTCATTGTATTACAGCTGGTCAATGACACAAAATTATACCGCCGAGCACGGTACATTGTCAAGACACTATTATCACTATCATGGATACAAAACTATAGTGCCGGACACAGTACACTGTCAAGGAACTATTCGAATCATTCACAAAATCAAGGCACTGATCGACTCATTTACGTATAACCATTGCACATCTAACCATATAATTTGAACATCAAGCAAAACCTAAACTACATATACATTAAAAAACTACATTTGACATGTGCACAACTAGTCATACAATTTGAATATCCAGCAAAATCTAAACGGCGTATGCATTAAAATTTTATATGTAACATGTACACATCTAACCATACACTTTGAATATCTAGCAAAAGCTAAATTATATATGCATTGATTATTTATTTGTAACTAGTGCACATCTAACCATACAATTTGAACGACCATAAAAATCTAAAGTACATATGCATTAATCAATTATTTATAACCACTTCTCATCTAATCATACGTTTTGACCCTGCAAAACTTATACTACATATGAATTGAATATTTATCTGTAACTGTGCACATCTAGCCATGCACTTTGAACATCCACCAAAACTTACACTTTTTTATATTCTCTTAAAAATTGGAATCAAAGGTATAATATTATATATTTTTTCATCAATCAACCAGTAATAACACAATTAAGATAATCTTAAATCCTATATATACAATTTAGGGTTTTTAATAGTTTTTTTCTAAACTTAAACCTTATATTTATATTTAAGGTTTCTCGAAGTTGATTTAGGTTTATATAGGGTTACGGTTATGTAGTTAGATTAATTAGGAGTGTTTCCGTCGATCGAACCAACCACGAATGTGTTAAATCATATGTCAAGAAAATGACAACATCTTGTCTGCCAAATACAAACAGACAAGACATGGATTTTCTCTACACCATATGGAAAAAATCCAAGTAATATACTGTATTATGTTATACACAGTGGCACAATTTATCTTCTTTAATCACCATAGTGGTCGATAAATCTATCTTCGACTCTCAAATTATTTGCAACACTTTTTTTTCTTCCATGTTTGGTTGTTTTGTAATGATATATGTTATTTTTTTTATATATCATGTTATTTTTTATATTTACAAGATTGGTTGAATTTTTTTATTTTTTTTCCATATTTAATGAAAAAGTAGAAGGTTTGCGTATAGTCGCGGGTAGATAAGCCTCACCTGATGGAAACTCTCCCTCTGACCTTTGCGTAACAATGACAATCTGCACACAAAACCATGGCTCATCCTCCAAGTGGGTACTCCAATGTTTGGCCTTATTTTAAAAAAAAACATATTGCAATTGAATTCAGATTGTAACATATATATCATATAATATAACTAAAATAATATATTTTTATTTTTAATATGACCATATTTTTATATTGTAGGATAAGGGTATTCGATTTTATACAAATTATATGAGCTTTAGATTATGAAATTTGAGATCTCAGCATCAAGTATTTCATAACCGATGACAAACCATTTTGCTGACTTATCGAACGCTTGGAAAATTTCCAACCTAATACACTTGGAACATAAGTGTTCCTCGAGCGATGGTAGACAAAAACTAACAGTTTCCACTTTAGGTTTGATGAGATGACCATCGACCTAGATGATGTCCACGTAATAACGAGATTGAGGGTCACCGGTGAAATTGTGGATTTCCAGTTTTTTATAGAGAGCATAAATATGAGATTTTGGTTGGGATGTCAGTCGCTTAAGTGCAAAAAATCTCACAATAGTAAACTAGTAGATAATTTGAATAACCATTAAGAATCTTGTGGAAGTACTACACTACTAAGTCTATATTTTTAAAAATTTGTTAGAACTAGTTTTTTTATATGTTTCTTATTTGTTTTGTTAATGGTTTTGTTTTGCAAGTTGTTTAGTGTCCCTATTGATTGATTAGTGATTAGAAATTTTAGAAGGTAGTTTGGTAGGGATTGGATATTGTTATTATACACCATGTAAAGGTGTACTACTAAACAAGTATTTCCAGTGTACACCATATTCAAGAGCTATGATACATCATTTTATAAATCTTAAATCTCTTGTTTTTTTTTAAAAAAAAAACTTATCACAAATGTTTTTTTACGTCTGTCACTTGTTTAGTGAATACTCTAGATTACCTAATAAAAAAATAAATACGACTACAAATAAAACTTAATACACATACATTATAGATCTTAAACTCCAAAAACTATCTTATGATTTGGAACCAACTTGGAGATAATTACTTGAGGAGAGCGGTTACCACGGTTCAAAAGACCATGGATCATTCTAAACGACCAACTAATTTTAATATGTCCTTTTGCAAATATATATATATATATATATATTGATCTTCCTGTGGATTCACACACAAAAATTGACATATAAAAAAGATGATCTGAGTTATAATCATTGGTTATGTATCATACTTTTTCATTTAACTCACTACGATAGACAATCAGTATTGAGAATATACGGAAACAAAATTTACGATACTCTCAGTAAAAGTCTGTTCGAATGGATACATCAGAAAACGGAAAGATAGAGTCCACGACATATAAAGTACTGTTTGAAGAAGAATACTACATTTGATAATCAAATTAGTTTGTTAGTTTATGTAATTTATTTATGAAGTTTGTATGTTAATTTTATTTTTCATTCTGATATATTTAATAAAATAAATTTCGGTATTATACACCATATGAAAATTGTCCCATAATTGAACTTAATAACAATAAATATAACCCTTGCACATAAAATACACTAAAAAATAATTGTTCGATAATAAAATATAACAAAAAAGCATCATATTTTGTAGAAATAAAAAACCATCTTAAATCTCGTAAATGATCTAATTTATCCATATTTCATTATATCGTGGATATTTTTTTATCCTTCTCTCGATGTAGTCGGAGTCGGATTAACCATAGTTGTAGATAATGGAAAGTTGACCATATTCATGCATCCTCTTAACTCGAGTACAAAAATGAGGGATCTATCATTGCTAAAGGTCCATCTTGAACCATCTGAACCTATAAAAAAATGATTATAATAATAAAATAAATTTATTAGATAATAATATAAGCATTAAATGTAAATTTTTGTTACGTACATGAAAGAAAATAATTTTCATTCACAAAAATAACTTTGAGCTCTTTGGATGAGATGTCCATAGAAGGTGCCTCTTTGATCGGAAAATAAGTGTTTAAACCACCTATTATGAGATAATAGAAACTTCACTTGAAAATGATCATGATTAGTAAGCTCACACTTAGTAAACTCATCCACTGTTCGAATGCTGTATTTTCTAAAAAGTGTCGTAAACATTTTAGTTTTTGATCAATTTCAATGTTGTCTTTAATATGTGATGCATAAATATACTATTTCTTTGAAGTTCTTAGACTAAATATTTTATGACGAATGAACGTATATTTTAATTACCAAATTTTTTTAATTTAACGACTTTAAATTTGCAATGTTTGTTGACTTTAATCTCGCTCACCTTAGTAATATAAAAATGTATAAATGATGGTATGTCCAAAATAAACTTCATATCCGACTCCACGTTACTGATATTCACCGTATCACACATATCTTATATGCACAAGAAAAGCCATGAGTAGATCAAAATACATTTTTGGCATCTTCGTATCGTTCGAGCATGAGTTTAAGGCATGTATTGGTGACCCATTCTCTAAATTGTTTGAATAGGACATTATCATAAGCAAAGCCAGAGATTTACTTACATTTCTCAAACAATGCGTTTATCATCGTGTTTTACATACCAAGCAAAATGTGAAGTTTTTTCCAAAATTATTCTAAATTTATTTGGCTCATCCTGTTGTACCGCTTCAATAATGAATGCTGGACTTGACTTACCAGTTAATTTTCGTGTTTTGTAGTGCTTGATAAAGTTAGTGTGTGCATGTAAGAAATTTTCATCTTATTTTTTGAGCCAATTAATTTTAACGTACTCCAACACCGTTAGATGTTTTATATGTCTCCTTCATTTTCGTTATGTTTGTATGAAACTCATAAACATATTTTTCGTACACACGATCGAATTCCAAAAAATAAGAAACTCGTCTAACACCGTTCTTTCTTCAAACATTTTTTTTATTCGCAAGAATATTCCAGCTTATATGCCACTTGCACAATAAATATATTCGCACAACTATTCTAACTTATATGTCCTTTTTCAAATATAAGACATAGTTTTTTTTATTTCGATCTACCCAACCAAAACTGCATGCGCGACTAGATACATATTTCCAACATTACGATTAATTTTCCGCATGAGATGTTTAGAGTCCATAATCCACTCTAGACTGAAACAAAAACATCTCCAAGTCTAAACTAACATTAATTTTTTTTAGTACATCAACGTCTTTTCTTAGCATTTGGTTTCTTATGTCCTTGCTAATAGGGTTTTAATTTCTCACAAACAAAATATAATCTTAGAGTTCTTTCACACTTCGTGTCATCTTTATAAGTATAACAAACCACGTATCTTATATATTTAATCATTCACTCTACCCATTGAATAAGTTGAGTTCTAATGTAATATATGGACATCGTAAATATGTGCCAAAGATCTTCAATTTTTTTTGTTCTGTAACAATTAAGCTTCCCAAAAAATGTAAACAACAAAAAATATTATATAACACTGGTCAAATAATCTAATGTCGACATCTATGGCCAACATCGGTCGACTGCATATATGGATGTCAATAGATCGGGATACATATGTGTATAGCTAAACCCTTAATTGATCCCATCTTTATTTTTCTCAGCTCAAATATGAATCCAAAGCCGAACACGAACCCAAATACATCAGATGAAAATATTTGTTTCCCATGTTCGAACACGTTGGGTTTGGGTTCGTACCCACAGGTACCTAATTAATATTTATTTAACCATAATTTTAGTTTTTGTGAGAAACTATCCATGGTAGTAGTTTTGTGCGGATAAGCTATTCACTTAAACAGTATTAACTATTAATAAACCAATTTTCTATTTAATTTTAGGATTTATTACCAATAAATACAAAAAACATATGATATTTACATAAAAAACGAGATTACATATCCAATATACCTATAACTATAAAGAAAAAATATCATCAACGATGACCAAAACGATAAGCAATGACATCCACAGTTACCGATAATCAATGACATCCACAGTTTATAAATGTTATGCCACTGAAACCCCCGATACAATCTTCTATAAAAACATACAAATTCATAATAATAATTTTTATTTTGAATTTGATTAATGACTTAGAAACGTAACCAGAACTAGATAAAAGTTATATGAGATAGATTTTTTTAAAAAAAAATTGATTTTAAAAAACTTAATTGATAGTTATAGATTAATATGAACTGTTTTTTTGTTATATGTAATTAAAATATATGATCTCACTATTATATATATCATTTGGTATTTGTTTACAATAATCTTTAATTATATTAAAATCTCTTAAATTATTAATAAATAAATCTAAAAATTTAATAACATATCAAACTTTTTATTTAAAATTCATAGTTAGATAAATAATTATAATTATATAAATATATATTTTAATTAAACTTATATATAAAACACCATGTTATAAACAAATTATCCATAAGTTTTTAAATTTGATAACAATTTTAAAAATATGATAAAAAAAAATTAGATAACAAACCATATGTTTTATTTAAATTTTATAATTGCATAAATATTTATGAATAAGTCTATATTTTACCGATCTAGAAATATGCATATACTGGTTTATATAATATTTTACAATAAAATCTCCTTTTCTGACTTATATACAGTTTGCTTTTAACTTATTATAAATTATAAATATTTATAATTATAATTATAATTATATAAACCGATTAACATGCACTTTTACATTCCATCAAAATAAATATTTTACACAAAACTTACCTATCTTCCATTTCAAGAAAATGTACATTTTGATTTATATAAAATATTACCGTTAAAAATAATAATTAAATTTAGGTTTAGTATTGTAAAAATATATACATCAATTTATATAAATATTTACCGTATAAAAAATATATTGAGGAACCAAAATTTTTATTTTTAATTTTTTTAATGGAAAAACTATATGCTAGAAAAATAGAGATGTGGAAACAACATCTATAGACTTTAGTCTTGAGAAGTTGGTAGGAGATTCACCTGAAAGTTTCTAGAAACTATGGAAGCTTGAAAGACGTATATAAATACGTTTTCCAAAAATACTTATTATGATAATTTATATTCCTTATATATTTTTAGGAAGTTCTTTTGGGATATAACAAGCAACAAAAAAAATTAAATTAAAGTGACAGTGTTTGAAATATCAAAGAGAGATCTTTCACATTTTGAGATTTGATAAATTTTGTTAAAGTTATATTTTTTTTCTTCAATGAATTACTTATTTATAGAAATTATTAAAACTTTACAAAAATGTTATAATATTTCATAAATCTATACGTAAGACCAAAACCTTTTAAGAAGTCCATTTCGGAGAAACGATATCTGCCAAAAATACACATGTTCACATGTGAGGGCCTTTGATGCGACTAATTATACCGCAAGCACCGCATTGCATCAATTATTCGATGAATAATTGATGTTGATGTAGAGGCATGATTATCATGGCAATCAAGTGTTTGTTGTGATCATCCTATACTAATCGTAACCACAAACCTCCCAAACAAGATAAAGACTTTATGTATTGTCATATTCCACGATTAGTATTGACACGCTTTTCGCAATCAACATGAGTATGATCGCGAAAAACTTCACCATAGCATTTTCTCCAATCTTTCTTACCTGTTTGCTTCATTAAATTTGATGATCAGAACTCTTCTTCCGGTCATCCACATTTAATCAAGAATTTTAAACAACCCCCTACTTGATTAAATATCCTCTATATGATATTTTTATTTAAATTTTACTTTAGTGTAAAGATAAAAAAAATTAAGTTGAAAAATATTGGTAGTCATTGATGAATTAAGAAATAGATCTAGGGTGATTTTGTGTTATGTGATTATTCGGGGGTCCAAACAGTAAAGAACAAATACTTCGTGAAAGTACCTTTTTAGAGAGAGAAAGTGAGAGTTAGACTAAGTAAAGAGAGAAAGTAGTTTTATATTGATCAATCAAATTATGAACTCGCGTGTGGTCATTTTATAGTATAATAACGGGCCCCACACACCTTAATTCCTACCTATTACACATTTAGCCCCTATATTATCCCACTTATTTATAATAACTATTTCTATTGTACTTTTTACAATACTTCCCCAATAAGAATATTTCCTTATACTTTTCCCATATATCTTTTATTCTCCCTCATCAGTAGCCCCCCAGTCCTAGTAAAAATATTTTTACTAGGACTGTGAAGACATCTCCGAATCTCATCTTGTTCGTTTCAATGCTCCTCGAAAATGCACTTCCTCGAATATCTTCTATTCTTTCTCTGTCTTCGAATAATACCTCTTCGAATACAAAATGCCTCTTTAAATAGCCTTCCTCTTCGAATATTTTTTCTCTTTGAATATTTTTTCTCTTCGAAAATCTTTTACTCTTTAAATATCTTATCTCTTCGAAAATCTTTTACTTTTTAAATATATTTTCTCTTCGAATATCTTTTACTCTTTAACTGTCCCTGAATAATACCTCTTCGAAAAATCTTATGCAATACTGGTCAGTAGCCCCCCAATCCTTGCAATGTCTTAACAAATCTTGAACCATGCCTCTCATCAATATTGTTCATCGAAATTAATCGTCTCAACATAATATAGCTTCCCACATTTAGCTAATAAATTTCAAGGATTGGACTCATCGAAATTATCAGTGCGAACTTGCATACCTCAATCAACAAACTTCCATATTTTTCATGACGTCATTAGTCATAATTCCTTGTCACCAAATCTCGTTAGAGATCTTATCCCGTTTCCTAATACTTTCCATCATTTGATTGCCTCTTCATCTTCTCCCTCGTTTTTTGAATCAACATATTTGTGCCTATGTTACCCATAACGCCCCTAGGCAAACAAAAGAAATTGTCCCCATGCCTATCTTACCCTAAAAGCCCATATTCCTCTATAAATATTGAGCTCCTTCATTCACACTCCAAACTTTTCGTTCTAAAATTTCTAGAGAGAGAAAACTAGCTTATAAACCTCGTCGGATTCCAGAGTTGCTTTTAATCAGTAAAAAATTTCAAGAGAGAGTTGCTGCTGGAGAATACATTGAGCCTCAACCCCATCCTTGTGTCACCACGTTCTACGGTTCCTGGCCTCCATCGGAAAACTCTGCTACAATTATACCCCTCGAAATTTCTCAACAAGACCAAGCTTCCGATCTTATTCCCCTCGAACTCATAGGTAAAGATAGACACCAAAAGCATTCTTCTGGTAAGAGGAAAAAGCATCATAAGAATAAAAAGAACTCTCAGGAACGCAAGCGTGCCAAAGAAACTCCCTTCGAAAACCCAGAGCCCACTTTGGCTTTAGTAGTTGAAAATCCTCCTCGAAAAATCGACACTTCTGGATCAAGCCTTCCAGCCACTCCTTCAATAACGGAAACCGGGAGCCCTCGATTTTCCCCATCAAGAACAACCATTGCTGAAGACGATATTCAAGCAATGTGAAACAAGTCCTTAGCTAATAAAGGGAAAACAATTGCCTCGGATAATCCTGAGCCAGAAACTCAATCAATTTCTACTACAGAGCAGAGCAAGGCCATTGACCTTCCCTCGAGTTCTTCTAGTCGAATGATTACCGCTCCTCCAACAAGTTCCGAAGAACAGGCTCGTCAGATTGCCCCTAAATCTAAGGGAGACATCACTCTTCCCTTAGAAATTGATGTCATTGCAAGCAACAACATTCAAGGAATCGAAAACAAGCATACCTACAATAGATTATTGTGTCTCAATTAGCTCGAAACTTCTTGATCCCCACAAAATGCTGTCTGAAGATATTCCAGAACATTTCAAAATTCTTTATGGAGTCCTACGGAAGCCGGTTATACCACTTGGAAGCCACCCCTTTGAAAGTTTGAGAAAATGCCCTACACAGCAATCTATCATCGTCATCGAAATTAATCATGAAATTCTTGAACTGCTCGATGTGATTATCGGGATCCTGCGTCCCATCAAACTTTTATAGCTTCGAAATATCAAAGTGTTTTGGGAGGTTTCCAGTTAGAATTTCCGAGGACAAAGGAGAAGCTCTCCAATTATGACCCGTCCTATAAATATTTGCTCTCAAATGTTCATGGCTCGGAAAATAGAGTCTTTCTTCGGACGAAAAAGTATACTGATGCTGCCATTCTGAATTCCGCTGGTCGACATGCTGGTTCCCAGAGGGAAAATTCATTTGGTCATAGCCCTGCTCATTAGCACGAGCGTGATAGGTCTTTTCTCTCGGAGATTTTCTCTCCGAACTTCTTCCCCTCCGGTGTTCCCCATAGCTTCGACCACATCTTTTCTTTCCGTGATTCCTCCTTGGAGACAATTTTGGTGAACTATAACGAGAATAATCGCTTGAATCGTCAGATTCCAGGTGGCGTTTTTCTTTCCTCCTCGAAGAACGTCGCTCGCGACCTCTATATCTATCATCTTTGTTTCTAGGATGAGAGTCGGTTGCACGCTTTTCCTTTCCACTGTCAGGCTCCCTCCTTACCTCGGAACGAAGTTTTGCCTGAACGGTTTCTTATTCTACCCTCAATCTTTCAATCTCCAGCAATAACTCATTCATTCTAGCCAGCAAATCCGACTCATCAATTTCTCCGACGCGCTGGCCACCATGTGCCTCGTATTCCATGTCATTCCGATAAGTATTCCCCACAAGATTTTCCTCACAGTCGTTAAAAAAATCATCCCCTTGCTGTTCCATGATTCCGCTCGGAGCAGGAATAACTCCTAGAAAGATATTGTCGTCAGAACAATCTTCGCTTCCCACAGACGGCGCCACTGATGAATTAAGAAATAACTCTAGGGTGATTTTGTGTTATGTGATTATTCGGGGGTCCAAACAGTAAAGAACAAATACTTCATGAAAGTACCTTTTTAGATAGAGAAAGTGAGAGTTAGACTAAGTAGAGAGAGAAAGTAGTTTTATATTGATCAATCAGATTATGAACTCGTGTGTGGTCCTTTTATAGTATAATAACGGGCCCCACACACCTTAATTCCTTCCTATTACACATTTAGCCCCTATATTTTCCCACTTATTCATAATAAATATTTCTACTGTACTTTTTACAATACTTCCCCAATAAGAATATTTCCTTACACTTTTCCCATATATCTTTTATTCTCCCTCATCAGTCATAACTTTGAACTAACCTCACATGTGACCTAACGGACGATCTCACATACATAATTATTTTTATCATACATTTGTCCATATTTTACTTTGACACTATTTTGGCCATATGCTCTATCCATTTTAAGAACCATAACTTGTGAGGAACTCATTTTGTCATGAGACGTGACACCACTTCTAGATTTTCATAGGTACAATTCTTATAATATTTTCGTTAACTTTAAAAAATATGTCACAATTAGACCGAATTGTATTATAAGTTTCTTTGAACTTATCCCTATGATCAAAGGATATTTATCCTTGATTTTATATTAATTTTATACTAATTTAACTGTTAGTTTTAATTAATTATGAATAAAAATACTATCATTTGGTTATTTTTGATTTATTAGTGAAATGGGAGCAAAAATGAGCAAAAAAAATGAATCAAAAGAGTTAAGATTGCAAATAGAAGCTATATTAAAGAAGAAGTTAAAATTCAAGGACTTGAAGATAATTAAAGAAAGAATAAAGGAAAGAAAACGAATTAATTGAAGATAATATTTTAGTTTCTTAATAAATTATAATATTTTTATTATTTAATTTAAAATAATAATATAATTTTTTATTTTATTTGATAAATATTATAAATTAAAATTTTAGGAGAATAAAATATTTGGTCTTCTATACTAAATTATATTATTATATTATATAATATAAAAAAATTAATTCTTTTATTTTATTTAATATTATAATTATACTATCTGGTTTATTTTTACGAGATTAGACTGAATAAAAAAGCGCATGCGACCCTCAACAATCTACTTTTCTTTCATTATTTCTTTCTTATTTTGTTTTTCTTATTAGTATTATGCTCACTAGGAGCTAAACCTTTTTTTCTGTATATACAATTTTTAATGGGCCAAAGCTATTTCCTCCATGTTATTTTTTATTTCCTCCATCATTTGATGTTATTTCCTCCATAAAGGAAGTTACAAAATTGCCCTTTTACCCATTTTTTTCTTCACAAAACTATTACCCTAACATACCCATCCAATTTAGTACAACAAAACCCATTCTTCACCATAAAGAACTACCTTACAAAGAAGAAAACCCATTTTTCACTTATCACTACCTTACAACAGCTGATTCGAAGATAGAGAAAGCTTGGAGAAAGAAATTCTAGGTTCTTCCCCATTATCAAATTTAGGGTTTGTAGTTAGATTTTGTTCTTCGATTTCGATTAGGGTTTGAAGTTAGATTTCTATGTTAGATTCGTATCACAGAATTGAAGACGGCAATAGGTTGATTATATTTAATAGCGAGCACCATGCTTTTATTACACCGGTGTTTTACACTTGATTGCGAGAGGGCCACTCGGAATCAAGTGCAATGTCCCAGTAAACAAATTATCACATAAACTAACGAGACAGAGGGTTTGTAACTGATTCCGAGTGGCCCTCTCGGAATCAGTTGCACATTTTTTTTTTAAATTGCAACTGATTCCGAGTGGCCCTCTCGGAATGCACATTTTTTTTTAAAAATCACACCTGATTCCTAATTCCCGGCTCGGAAATAGTTGTTTTTTTTTCAGAACTGTAAAATCGGGTTTAGCTGAAAAAAATAAGTTTCGAAATAGGTATTTTCAAGCTACGAAGTTGTAAAACGTAAAAACAAGTTTAAATTACATTGTTTGTCGATTGAGTGCTGTTCTCCGGCTTTGTTTGGGTTTCTTCATTTTCCATGATTAATCTTCAATAAAATTGAAGTTCTTTGTTTTAGGGTTAATTTTGGAGGTAGAATCATATATCTTGGATTAAAGTTAGGTTAATGCTGTGTTTTTTCATATAAGACTTTTAATTAGATAAATGACATCTAATGATAAATTTGAAATAAAAATAAGGGTAATTTGGTAAAAGCAAGTCACTAGTGTTTTTGAAAGTTTGAAAGATGGAGGAAATAAAAAATAACATGGAGGAAATAGCTTTGGCCTTTTTAATGTACTATATTTCCTTTACTAATTTAGTTTTAGTTTTTATATTTAGTATTGATGTTAATCATAATTCTTTCAATTTCTTACTTGATTAATTGATTGATCATAGATTTAGGTTGAGATCGAGAGATCATATATACTTCTGAGCTATATCAATACCACTAGGTTGAATGAGTAGTTTACTACGACCAAGATTCAGTGAAGTGTGAACTAGGTTGTTAGGTTGCATGACCCAATTGTAGTAGGTATGGACTAAAGATATAACCATCCATACAAGAAAGTTAGTTGTGTGAGATCGAGAGATGATCACAACACTCTGAAAGAGAACCTGACTTTAAAGAATAATTGCAAAATTTAGGTTAATTTGATTATATAAAAATATATTATAAATCGTTACATGTTTAGTAACTTTAGAATAATTTTTAATATTGATTAATTTTATTTTTAAATTTAAACTTTAATTTTTGTCTATTAATTAGTATATTTCCTTATTAGATTGTAGATTTGAAAATAGATTTATTCCCTTGGGTTTGATATTCGAGTCTTAAAATACTCATAAAACTACAACGGAAATAGTACACTTGCGATTTTTCCTATCACCCTCTATGGTAACGAACAACATATCTCACACACATGACAGATAAAACTATAATTTATTTATATGTTGAACCTTTCACAAATAACTTATTACCACATATTGCAAGTTTGATGTTTAGGTTCTTTATAAATAAATTGGGTTGCCATTATTTATAAAATAACTATTTCAAGAGTTTTAGTCCCATGATGTAGAGTTTACTAATTCTCGACCTAATTGTTTGGTAAACAAATCTACTAAGTTCTCACCAGTATGTATGTATGCGACTCATATAATTTCACTTTGAATTAGTTGTTTAACATACTTATGTTTTAAGCTTATATGTCTAGACTTTCCATTGTATGCTCCACCTAATATTTCTTGATTATCAGAATGTATTTTATTGTCATATTCCCATTGGAAGTGAATGATATCTCCAAAAAGATATCTTTTAACCATTCAACCAATATATTTTTGTTTCTTATATCCCCAAGAAACAACACCATCTGATAATATGAACACCCATCTCATAGTCGATTTGTTATTAGTCAAACTAATGATCCAACTTGTATTTGTGTATCTCTCAAGTACCCTAAATATCTCCCAATATTTTGTATAGAGAGAAATATTGAGAGATACACAAATACAAGTTGGATCATTAGTTCGAGTAATTTTGAGAATAATTTTCCTCCTTAGTAATTTTGAGAATATTGAGAGATATTGTTTACCAAGCATTATGCAGAGGGACTCGAACAAATCTACTAAGTTCTCACCAGTATTATTCTCAGCGTATGCAGAGGGACTCGAACTCATGACCTTTTGTGTATCGAACAAAGGAGGAAAATTGTTACTAAGCTTGTTACTATTGTCAAGTCAGTTGAGTGTTATTTCAAAAACATTCTTACTAGACTTCCTTACAATAACACTGAAGATGAATTAAACATGATGCAATACAAGATTTTGATAATATCCCTAAGCTTGTTACTAAGGAGGAAAATTATTCTTTAGTAATGTTTACTAACGATGATGAAATTTTGAGTATTATCAATGACATGAACCCTTCAAGTGCAGCTAGGATCGATGGTTACAATATCTACTTCTATAAAGTCTGTGGGAAGATAATTAAAACTGATCTTTGTAAAGCTCTCAATGCTTTTCTTCATGGCCAAAGTATTTCGAAGAATATTGTTGCTACTGGTTTATGTTTAATACAAAAATCTATAAATCTTACTTGCTGGAGTAATTACAGTCCCATAGGATTATATACTATGCTAAATATAATAAAGTTCAAACTAATCAATTTTAGACTTTCTAGAATTCTGCCTAACATAATTTCTACTACTCAAGGGGCTTATGTAAAACTTGTGCTATTCCTTCTGCTATATGTTGGGTAATCTTGCAAAACTGCAATAATTCTAAGTTTAAAGGAACTTTCGAATCTGCTTATACATCTGTCAATCATAATAATCATATTATAGTTGGTTTAGATACATCTAACATATTTTCAAGTAAGTACTGGTCTAAAGCTACAAATGTAGGATTAACTAGAAAAGAAAAGACATTATACCTTAAATGGAATCCTCCTTTTGAGGTATAATAAAGATGAATATAGATGCAACTTGACTCAGAAACGGAGAGTCCAGTGGTGGGATTGTTATCAGAAACAGCCTTGGCGAAATCATTCATGGATCAAACAATACTTTTAGCAAGTTATCTCCTCTAATGGCTGAATCGAGAGCCTTACTTGACGACCTCCTAATCTGTAAGAAAACAGATGGTTCAAGGTTGACATAGAATCAGATTGTTTAATGCTTATTAAGCTTCTCGCTGAAGGAAAATCTCCCTGGTATCTTAATCTCTTGTTAACAATCTGTAGAAATCTAATAGCATCGATTATGACTATAAAGCATATCTGTAGAGTCCAAAATTAAGCACCCGATTTGCTTGCTAAATGGACTATGTGATGCAAGAAAAAACAAAAAATTTATGAGTTCCAAGCCTCAAATCATCTCTTAGCCATTGTTTTTTTTTAAAAAGCTCGGGGCTGAGATATATCAATCAAAATCTAGAATAATCACTTACAATTGTTCCAGTGCTATGTCAACATGATTCTTCCTGTTATCTTAGCATGGAAGAAGGACCTGCAGTTGTTGAAGATTGATGTTTTATTCATTGGTGGTCGAAGATGTGAAAAATTCCCGAATGACTTAAAGATGAAATGGAATCCAGAATTTCAATAGATTTTGTTAGAGAAGCAATTCAGATTTTCTAAATTAGGATGTAGTTTTAAATTAAGTTTTTGTCTTGAATTGAATCCATTAATTAAGGCCTAAAATTTAAGTCTTGTAAGGTATTTTCTTTTAATAAAATATTCTTTTATTTTTTTCAAAAAAATTACCCCGACTTATAAATTGTTTACACTTTTAAAAACATCCAATTGAATGATTATCTTGTGATGTGAAAAACACAATTACCTCCTATCAAATTCATCGACTTTCTTACAGGGAACTAAATATTTCGAACCATATATGGTGGATCAAACGAAAGCACATACCAGAAAATCTAATGGTCTAAAGAATTTAGGAATTGACACCGATACCATCTTTTATCGGGATGAAATATGCACGAGTTAAATTTTGACTAAAAGCTAGCGATAAATCATAAGAAAATGCAGTTTATCGGAAATAAATTTGTCGTTACATAGATACATACTGAAAAGTGAAAAGAATACCTCATCACTGTCATCAGCATGTCAATTGTTTAGCCAAAATAGATAAATCCGATTCCGATTTGTAGACTCTTCTTATGGTTTATTTTGACGGAAACCATCGAAATCCACAAATCCATCAACCCACAATATCTCTTTCTTTAGATTCCTGCAACTGAACTCTCTCACTCCAAACCTATCATACTGATCGTCGTCCTTTTTTCTTCGATTCCGCAAAAAATGGCGGACGGTAGCAGCGCGGGTGGATCGGAACGAGGTGAAAGCAGCACAATAGGATTAGCGTCGATGGACTCGATTGAGTCACGTTGGGTGTTCCAAGACGACGATGATATCGAGATCGATGATGACGGAGAAGAGTACAATTACGAGCACAACTCGAATCGATTGGACTCTGATGACGATGATAATGCGGATCAGCGATTGATTCGCACTGGACCTCGTGTTGATTCCTTTGACGTAGAAGCGCTTGAAGTTCCAGGAGCTCAAAGAAATGAGCACGAGGTTGTTTACTTACCTTCTTCATTCATATATGTGTTGCATGTAGATTCATATTTTATATTCAATTAATGGTTTGGGAGAGTTAACTGAGCTGAATCATTCCAAGAATGAACCTGAGTTAGTCAGTTCATTCCCCAGGCTTTCATTTGGAAGAACTAAAGTTTGAGGACTATCCGCTAAGTGAGTTATTGATTATGCTGTGAAGAAGAGGAAGTTCGACTTTTACTTGCCTCTAGATACATGCTTTTGAATTAGATTGATTATGTAGTTAGAAAATCATCTTAGGATTACCTTGTTTTGTTATCAAGAAACTAATAAATTAGATTTCCAAACTGAACTTTTTATAAGAAGCTAATTCTCTGCTTATTTCTTTGGTATACACTTATGAGCCCTCTACTTCTGTTATTATTAGTTGCCTACTTTTGCATATATGTGATCAAGGCATCTTGCTTCATAATGATGACTTATGTTGCAATTACTTTTTTTCTTATTGCGGAAGCAACAATTTAATGGATGAGAATATGGCGTCTTCTTTTCATTTGCAGGCCTTCAGTGTAGGGAGGAGAGTTATACTTGCTTTTCAAACACTTGGGGTTGTCTTTGGTGATGTTGGAACAAGTCCATTGTATACCTTCAGTGTAATGTTCAGTAAATCGCCTATTAATGATAGAGAAGATGTCATTGGAGCTTTATCGTTAGTCCTATACACCTTGATTTTGACCCCCCTTATTAAATATGTTCTTGTTGTTCTTTGGGCCAATGATGACGGTGAAGGTAAGGCTGTTCTAAATCAAGGCTCATTTCCTCGTTGTATCTCGCTAGCATTTGCACGCCCGCATATTGCGAATATCTGAACTGTTCCTTTTGCTATTGGAATTGCAGGTGGTACTTTTGCTTTGTATTCATTGATTTGTCGGCATGCAAAAGTTAGTCTGATCCCGAATCAGCTTCCATCTGATGCCCGAATATCAAGCTTCAGGCTAAAGGTGCCATGTCCTGAACTTGAGCGGTCACTAAAATTAAAAGAAAGACTCGAAACTTCAATGATGTTGAAAAAAATCCTTTTGATTTTAGTACTTGCTGGCACGTCTATGGTGATTGCTGATGGGGTTGTGACGCCGGCAATGTCAGGTGCTTTGCTTGCTGTTATTCTGCCAGCAGTATATTGTGTTTGCCCAATCAATTTGTTATTTATATGAACACTGTACTGTACATATGTCGTACTTTTAGGCAAGGAGTAGGTTCTACATAGTGTTAATTACCTACATATTCACTCTCTAATATCTATTTCTTCATGCAGTAATGTCAGCTGTTGGTGGTCTAAAGGTCGGAGTGGACGCAGTGCATCAAGGTAGCATGACATCATGGTTGATGCGAGACCTTTATTCCTTTATCGTTACTTTCAAATGTTAATGTATTGCTCTACCTAGGAACTCCTATCTTGCGTACCGGTGGCTATCAAAGTAGGATTTTTAGTCGGAACTTCTTTGCAGTCAGTTAATATGATTATGCGGACTGTTAGACACTTCATTCCACCTAGATCTTGTTCGTGTAATGTATTTAATATTTGGTTAAAAGTTTTCTTATTTCCCATGTTCTTATAAGAAGATTTATCATTTCCGATTGATAATGCAAATGCAAGATATCAGACTGTAGACTTTTTGTCCATTTTAAATGTATGAGTTCACAATCTATGCTCTAAACACTATATAATGAAGAAGCAGTCACTATCTTCTAATTTGTTGGTATGAACTGCGTGCTCGTTTCATGATATTTATACTGTTATTGTGGAAGGTAACTAGTAAATGCGTAACTCTTTTCCTTTCTTATTTGCAGATCAGGCTGTGATGATTTCAGTTGCATGTCTTGTCATTTTGTTCAGTGTGCAGAAGTTCGGAACAAGTAAAATGGGACTTGTTGTTGGACCTGCTTTACTTATATGGTTTTGCTCTCTTGCAAGCATTGGAATTCACAACCTTCTTACATATGACAGCAGTGTTTTAAAAGCATTCAATCCTATTCACATCTATTACTTCTTCAAGAGGAACTCTATCAATGCTTGGTATGCTCTTGGAGGTTGCCTTCTTTGTGCCACAGGTACATTGATTTATTTATTCTCTTGTTCTGTAATTTCAGATATGTGTCCTCATTTTCATTGACCCCGAAGTTCATTAGGACCCAAGAGAAATTTAAAGTGTGATTGCCTGTATTCTTGACTTTTGTTGATATTTCTATATGGGCATATTACATTTTGTCCTGTAAGTAAAGCTGCACAGGACAACGTGGCTTCTTGTTTGATCATTTACAGTTATGAAACAATTTTTTCGTGGTACCTTACTTTATATAGTTCAATTGTATATATTGTGGATTTGATTTTTTGTTTCCTTCCAAGTATGTCAAGCATTTTACTGATGGAAAAAAAGGTTTGATAGTTAAAAAGATCTTGTATAAACAGTTAAATGTGAACCCTTTTTGTGTGTGGTGATAACTCCATTACTGCAGCTGTATATTTTTATCTGTTTTTGGTTCCTTCAAGTATGTAAACATTTACTGTAATTAGAATGTCTAAACAACAAATTTCCTGTATTGTCCATTATGTATGAACTGTGTGAGCTGCTTTTGGATAATGTAAGAAAAAATGAATTGAGTATCTAAATTAGTTTAGAAGGCTTCCTTATAAATGGTATTGCGAAGTTTTGGTGAGATTTATTTAGATTACTGATGTACTTGACACTCTTGTCTAATCTATTATTTATTCCTTATATATACTTTAGGTTCGGAGGCAATGTTTGCGGATCTTTGTTATTTTTCTGTTCGATCAGTTCAGGTAATTAAGGATTTCTGACATTCTCTTCGGTTTGTATTACTTGTAACCTACACCTTTGATTCATTTGGTACGGGTTATCTGCAGCTTACATTTATGTTTCTCGTTTTGCCTTGCCTCGTGTTGGGCTACTTGGGTCAAGCTGCATACCTTGTGGAGAATCATAGTGATGCTGGGCAAGCTTTCTATAATTCAGTTCCAAGTAAGATTTAATACTTTGTTAAGTTCAGTGGGCTAAGGATCATGCTCAACTTATGCAATTGTCTTTATGTTTACGTTTCTTAACCCTCTCGCGTCTAGGATCTATATTTTTAAGCCTGCTCAATTTTTGATTTGATTCTTGATATTTGAAGTATATCCTTCGCAGATTACCTAATTGTTTATTGAGAAACGTTCTTCTTGCAGGTACTGCTTTCTGGCCAGTCTTTTTCATTGCTAACGTTGCTGCTTTAATTGCCAGTCGCACAATGACCACAGCCACATTTTCGTGTATAAAACAATCTACAGCACTTGGATGTTTCCCTCGTCTTAAAATCATTCACACTTCTCGCAAATTTATGGGTCAGATTTATATCCCGGTCATAAATTGGTTCCTGCTGGCGGTTTGCTTGCTCATTGTTTACTCTATCTCAAGCATTACCGAGATTGGAAACGCATATGGTAAAGTATATTCTTGTGATTTTTTTATAATCCTACTATGATCTGTGCTGCATACAGGGGAGCACTTTCTTAACCATGATTGTACATTAACATGCTTCACTTTCTCTACTCCTAACATGTGCATTTAGTTGGTGATGGTCATAATAAATGCTGCAGCAAAATTTTTGCTCTGCCTTTCAGTTTGCTGCATACACAAAGTTCGTTTGTAGAAGTTGCTATCGTCTTTTATAAGGTTATCCTGTACTTGTTATGGAAGAGCTGCTTCCTGATTGCATGCTTATAAGTTACTAGAGAGCCTCTTGCATCTACTGTCAAAAGCATCGGTGCAATCAGTCTGTCTATATTTCTAGTTTCTGTCATAAATTCCAACATAAAGAGGAAAAACATGTGGAAAAAGAATGTCAATTAAATATTACAATAATATATTGGTCAATTTTCATGTGTAAGCTTTTGGGATAATCTGTCCATTCAGGACCCCGGTCTTTGACCTGGAGATGTGACGGCATATGCGAGGTCTGCCTTCAGTCTCCTTACAACCTCCCAGTTTTCTCCCCGATGTAAGGGGCCGTGGGGTTGGAAATTGAACCAATGTTTACAGCAGAGCTATTATTTAACATGGTATTAAAGCCTAGATCTTAATTTGATGCTAAGAATTTCCAAAATTCCTTAGCAGCTATTTGCCATGTTCACCCCGGGTGCTGGTAGGAAATCCCATACTTTGTGGGATTGCTCATGTCATCTGATCAATTTATATAATTAGGGTGGGTTGGGCTCAATACTTACTAACTTCTATCTTAACATAAGGAAAATGTAAATTTCACTTCTAGCTCACTCTTTTCTCCCGAAGACTGCACTTTTATTCATTAAAGATGTATAAGATCCTACTTGTGTCCTTAAATCACAGACCTTATATTTGGTCGTTATGTTTTTTATGTTGTTTGTTGCAATAAAGGAAACTGATTACGCCATCAGGCACTCAAGTCATAAATACCAGAGTTAGAATATCATAACAAATCAGACTGTTTTGTGCTTTGCTCTGACAACTAGTTGGTGGGTCTTTACTAGTCATACAACTACATATCTTCAAGATTATGTTTTCCACAGTATATTTTGTTTTGAGTAAGTTTTAAATTTTATATTAATCTTTACTTTTACATTACCTCCAGGCATTGCGGAGTTAGGGGTGATGATGACAACAACAATTTTGATGACCATTATCATGCTTCTTATATGGCAGATAAACATCATAGTTGTCCTTGCTTTTGCAATTATTTTCTTGGGAATGGAATTGATTTTTCTCTCATCGGTTTTATCATCTGTGGGGGATGGAAGTTGGATAATATTAGTTTTTGCCGCGATAATGTTTTTCATAATGTACATCTGGAATTACGGGAGAAAGATTAAGTATGAAACTGAAGTCCAGCAAAAGTTATCTATGGACTTAATGCGGGAGTTGGGTTGTAATCTTGGAACAATAAGGGCTCCTGGCATCGGTTTACTCTATAATGAGCTTGTCAAGGGAGTCCCGGCAATATTTGGGCATTTCCTGACCACTCTTCCCGCGATTCATTCCATGGTAATCTTTGTGTGTATAAAATACGTTCCAGTTCCTGTAGTGCCTCAGACCGAAAGGTTCCTTTTCAGACGTGTCTGCTCAAAAAGCTATCACTTATTCCGTTGCATTGCCAGGTACCATCTGCATATTTAGTCATTTAATAATCTGCAAAACATCAACATAGCCAGTTAAAATCAAACTTCAATTAAACAAATCCATTAGTTCAACTACACTTATTTTCCTTTCCCGTTGATGCTCTTGCTTTAATAATCATCGCAAGGAACTTCCCTTGAAACTGAAAAAGAATGATTGAATCCCCTATGATCTCTGATGGGGAAATATCAGCAAGAACTGTTTTGAGGAAAGAAACAAATCAGGTAGTTGTATTGTTTCTAATGAAGAAAGTCTTGGGTACCCTCTATTACCAAGACAAGAATAGTTGTTATGTACAACAGAAATCTATCTGACCTACTCTAGCTTGTCTTTGATCCTGCACTAGCTTAGAGTTTGTGCATAGAGTGGTTACTGATTTGGTTTTCTAAAATTGGGTTGACCTCAACTTTTCCGGCATAAAAATTGAAGCCAAAAAAAGATGCTGCTTTTTGGCTGTTTGATGTTTCATTCTGAAACTACGAGGCTAATCATAATGCAAAGAAAAAAGCAAAGGATCTTTTCAAACAAAGCAATTACTTTATCTTTTTGGGAAACCATAAAAGTCTGATGGGTTGTGTTAGTATTGCATATTTTCACAGTTTCTTTACCCCATTTGGTTAGGTATGGTTACAAAGACGTCCGTAAGGAAAATCACCAAGTATTTGAGCAACTACTTATTGAGAGTCTTGAGAAGTTTATTCGTAGGGAAGCCCAAGAGCGATTGTTAGAGAGCGATGGGGATGATACAGATTCTGAAGATCAATGCTCTTCTTCGAGAGTTCTTATAGCTCCAAATGGCAGTGTGTACTCACTTGGGGTTCCTCTTCTAGCAGAGTACAACGTTGGTAACAGGCGGATTTATGAGGCAAGCACATCTGAGGAAGTGAGACCCACCTCACCGATACCTGACGCCGAACAGAGTCTTGAGAGAGAACTCTCTTTTATACATAAAGCTAAAGACTCAGGGGTTGTTTATCTTCTTGGCCATGGAGATATTAGGGCGAGGAAAGACTCGTGGTTTATTAAAAAGTTGGCTATAAATTACTTTTACGGCTTCTTGAGAAAAAACAGCAGGAGGGGGATTTCGAATTTGAGTGTGCCTCATTCACACTTGATGCAGGTTGGAATGACGTACATGGTTTGATGCTTATATGTGAAGCTATAGTCGCGTTTTATAAGGTTGAGACATGAGTTTTAGAGATGCCTTGCACCGAATGAGTTGTTTGGATCTGCGGAATCGGTTGATTAGAAAGTTTGTAATCATGTATCAATATTTTTACATTTGGGGATTTCTGTAAGTATAGCCAAGTTAGATTTCAATGGTGACCCATCATTTATTTGTTAACACCCAATCCGCCAAAGATTTGGATAGTTTCTGGAAAGAATATTCGAATGACAACTAGGAGTGACTGGATTTTAAAAAATGTAATGGGTATAGAGGTACTCTTATGGTATACCAAGTAACATGCTTGATTTTTACTTTTTATCTTTCAAGTTTGAAGGCCTGATATGATCCAACTTCGTCAAAATATGTTGACAAAGACATGGATTCCAAGATTTAATTTCTTATTGTAAGTTCACGACAATCATCTAAAGATGAAACGGGTATAACCGATTTACTTTCTGCTCTGGCCAAAGCTATTTCCTCCATGTTATTTCTTATTTCCTCCATCTTTTGAAAAATCCTCCATGATGTTATTTCCTCCATAAAGGAAGTTACAAAATTGCCCTTTTATCCAATTTTTTCTTCACAAAACCATTACCCTAACATACCCGTTCTATTCAGTACAACAAAACCCATTCTTCACCATTATCACTACCTTACAAAGAAGAAAACCCATTTTTCACCCTAGAGAACTACCTTACAAAGAAGAAAACCCATTTTTCACCATTATCACTACCTTACAACAGCTGATTCGAAGATAGAGAAAGCTTGGAGAAGAAATTCTAGGTTTTCTATGTAATTTTTTGTTTATCGGATGATAATGACCTTATCGTATGTAATTTTTTGTTTATCGGATGATAATGATGTTTATCGGATGTATCGTTTTGTTTATCGGATGATGTTTTTTGTTTATCGGATGATGTTTTTTGTTTATCCTTGTTGTTTAGCCTTGTTTAAGTGTTTAGAGGTTAAGAAACAATCAAATTTTAATATACACTGGTGTTTTACACTTGATTCCGAGAGGGCCACTCGGAATCAAGTGCAATGTCCCAGTGAACAAGGCTATCACATTAAATAACGAGACAGAGGGTTTGCAACTGATTCCGAGTGGCCCTCTCGGAATCAGTTGCACATTTTTTTTGAAAAATTACAACTGATTCCGAGTGGCCCTCTCGGAATCAGTTGCACATTTTTTTTGGAAAATTGCAACTGATTCCGAGTGGCCCTCTCGGAATCAGTTGCACATTTTTTTTGAAAAATTACACCTGATTCCTAATTCCCGGCTCGGAAATAGTTGTTTTTTTTTCAGAACTGTAAAAATCGGGTTTAGTTAAAAAAATAAGTTTCGAAATAGGTATTTTCAAGCTATGAAGTTGTAAAACGTAAAAACAAGTTTAAATTACCTTGTTTGTCGATTGAGTGTTGTTCTCCGGTTTTGTTTAGGTTTCTTCATTTTCCATGATTAATCTTCAATAAAATTGAAGTTCTTTGTTTTAAGGTTAATTTTAGAGATAGAATCATATATCTTGGCTTAAAGTTAGGTTAATGCTGTGTTTTTTCATATAAAACTATCTACTAGATAAATGGCATCTAGTGATAAATTTGAAATAAAAATAAGGGTAATTTGGTAAAAGCAAGTCACTAGTGTTTTTGAAAGTTTGAAAGATGGAGGAAATAAAAAATAACATGGAGGAAATAGCTTTGGCCTTCTGCTCTCTCAAGTGTTTATCCCTGGCGTACAAGAAAGGACCAAATTATCCTGATGAACAAACTTTAAAACGAAAGGTGAGCATGAAAAGAAAAACCTAAACAGGACAAAAAGAATCCCTTCGTTACAAATTTTAAAATATCAAACCAAATTTGATCGGTAAATATATGTCCTTGAAATTGTTAATGATGTCATCGTTTGAAATTTAAATAGTCTAACAATTCTAATCTTAATTATGATCTTATATATTAAAAATTAAAAACAAAAAAGATTTAAAACTTAAAATACTTTAAAAATGAAACGGGCAACTTAAAAGTTCAAACAGAAAAACCCGCTAAAAAAAATAGAATAGAATCCAAAATAATGTAGAGAAACTCACAAATAAAGTTATAGATTTCAGCTCTCATATAACTGGCTGTTAAAATCAAATTATACAATATGATACGTTTGTTTTCTTACGAATTTTAACGCATCTTAATCTATATGTCGTAAGTGGAGTCGATGTTGATGTTGACAAATAAAATCGACTTGATGCATCGAACTAATTTGTGTCCACTAATGTGGAAACATCATATCGATATTAGTTGGAATTGTGTCGACTTTGACAATACCATGCGTCGGTATTTGTTGGAAACCAATATTTTTTATATAAATATTTAATTTATTTTGATTTAAATATTTTTATATGGTTAGTTTTAGTAAGGAAATAAAATAATTATTTATGAAAATATTTCGCATGTTATGATTTTTGGACATTATATTAAACCTCAACTTCAAGAATTGATATAATGCATGGATAAAAAAGTGGGATACGTGATAGTTAAGAGTTTTTATAATGACGGGAATACTGGAAAAGATCTAAGATTAATGTTTGTTTATAAAAGTTCTGTATGTATATGAAACAACCTAATGATAAAAGAAAAAGTGTTGGGACAGAAAAAAAATATTGTCCTTTTAGCTTTAGGTCTTATCTCATTATAATTGAAAGTTGATTATGAACTCTAATAGTTATACGCAGAGATCATAATCATGACACTATGAATTTTTTATAAGGATGCTACGGAACAAGAGGGTTGATAATAGACAAAAAAAATTGTATGAAAGTATCTAAGACTGGTTGAGGAATGAGAAACCCATTAACGTATCTAACATACGTAATATTAATATTATACGACACAGAAATTATACGCCCCAGATGTTCGGTGAGTTACACGTGTAGTTTATGTTAAATAAATGAAAGAAAATAGCTCGTCTAATGACATAGGAAGACATGTGAAGAGTTTGAAGTAATCACATTTTTTTTATAGATGCGATATCCACCAGAATTCTAAAGACATTTCCACAAAACTTCTAAAATTATGAGGTATAAAATGTTTGTGAAAGTGTGGTTCTGACTTGTTGAAAAATCTCAACTGATGGAATGCATCGGCTGTATCGTCCTAAGCGTCATCGAGACATCGACTGTATAGGCCTAGGAATCAATGAGGCATTGATTTTGTTAATGTATTGGTTGCATCGCCCCAGAAGCCTTTGGCAAAGCTGATCAACTGCATATACCAGAATATTACCATCCAATGCATTGACTTATTCGAATATGAAGCCATTGGTTAAACCAAACAAGGTCATCTACCAGGAAGAAATCGTTCAGGAGACCATCGACAAAGGTATTGGCTGCTACAGTTAGGAAGAGTTTTGGTAAAATTGACCGAGGCCATATGCCTAGGGCCTTTTGACGAAACAGAGGCTGCTTTGGTCGAAGGACACCGGATGAGGTAAAGTCTGTACTAGAAAACCTGTTATCACGTAAATTTGAGTTGTTTAAGTGTGACTGCTGGTATAAGGATTCAATTACAATGATTAGATCTATCTTATGTTAGAAACATAATCAATTACTTTTTGTTACAACAAAAATGTTTATTTTTTTAGGAGTTTGTTACATTCTGTTTTGGAGAGAGATTGACACTAAACATTATAAATAATTCTCCTTGGACTTCAAATAAGAAGGAAGATACATTGAATAAGAGAGAAAATACTTAGTAGGTTTCTTCTTGGAAAAAACAAAGAGTTATATTGGAAGAGTATTTCTGTGAGCTTTGAAATTTGGAGTTTCTATAAACACTGTTTATTTATCATCTTAAACTATTTTAATATCTAATAACCAATAGAATAACATTGCTGTGGCTTAGAATTGACGTAAAAAAATTTCCAAACCATTATAAATCTTATGTGTTCTAATTCTGTTATTAGTTTCGTTATATTTTTCTAGTAGAATCATTGCGTGTATAGTGACATAATTTTTGGAATAATTTATTTGAGACATTAATTGATCGAATAAAGCTTGTTAAAAGTATCACAATATAACTGTTTGAAATCATTGGGTTTACGTCAACAGGTTTAACATCTAATAACTTTGTATTTCTTTTTATGCAAAAAAATTGAACAACTATATTTAGGTGATGGATCGTCTTAAGTTTCTCATTTATGAAAACGAGTGCATATTACCCGATGTTATGCGGATATATAGGGAATTGGCGTTGATATGATCAATCGAATAGTTATTTTCATAAGCTACACACTTGTTATGCAAGTGGCATAAAAGCATGATTATTCTTACAAATATGAAGAAATTGTTCAAAAATGAACGATGTCAAATGAGTTTCTTGCTTCTTGGAATACGGTTAAATTTTAGGTGAATGCTTCAGAATTACATAAAAAACATAACAAAAATGAATAAGACATATATAGTTTATCCTAAGGTGTTGGAGTAGGCTGAAACATCTTGGCTTTAACCAAACTGTGATAAATTCCTTTATACATAAACTAACATGGTGAAACACTATACAAACGCGACAAAATATCAGTAAGTTTATTCATCCTTATATATTAAAATGATATCACTAATTTTTTTAAACTATTATTAGTGTCGAAGACATGTTTTGATCATTGAAGCAGTTTATCAAGACGATTTGACTCAATTTTAAACAATTTTGGGCGAAGCTTGATACTTTGCTTGGAATCCAAAAAAAGAAGATAAAATAGTATTAAGAGAAATGTAAGAAAATATCTAATTTTAAGTACAAAGATGTGATATTCAAATAGGTTAGAGTTGGGTTCAATGAGACATGTCTTGATATCATGTTAAAAGAATACGAAAAAGCTAAAAATGATGCTTCTAAAGTGATATGTGGAAGTATTGTTAGATAGACACATGAGTTACCATGTGCATATGAGATGACTATTATGGAAATGGAGGACCGTCTTATGATTTATTTGATGATTTCCATGAATGACAAACTATATAATTTTTTACAAAAGGCAAATGCGATGAAAAGAAATTGATGGATAAAGAGATCTTAGAATTGGTTAGATTATTCTGTGATTATGATCCGAATGGGGGCTTGTATCTTATCAAATGAATTTAAATTACTTGATTCCAAAAAATCTAAGATTTTCCCTCAAAAAAGCTAGTGAAAGCGAACTGACGTGGGAAAACATGGTAATACTAGTTTAACGAAATAGGAAAATACATTTTGAGCATGTCACTAAACAAACAAGTTGCAAGAGAACATCCTCTCAATACACCCCTCTAATCCCGGAAAAAATTACAAGAACCTCAAGAACATTACAAAGTCAAACCAAAATAATAAAATTGCCTAAAACATCCAAAACTCTAAAGACAACCAAATGGAGATAAATTAAAGAAGAGTTGTTATTTCACGACCATCTTCTCTATTTTATGATTTCTTTGATTTATAAAGTAAAAAATGTAAAAATATATGGTCATTATGGTTCTAGGACTATAGCTCACTCTTTGTTCGGAAGTCAAGATATATGGTTGCATGTGTGGGAACGATTGATGAATGAAATCATATCGAACTTGACTTTGTATGAAGCTATTTTACGCTACTCGCAAACACAATAGATGAAGAACTAAATAGGCTTAAATGCTTTAATATAATTGTCACCTTAAGAACTGGAAAATTATATTAAGAACTAAAGAGGCTCAAATGTTTTGATATAGTTGTCGGGTTTGAGAACTGGATGCAAGTGTCTGATATTTGTTTTGTAATTGTGACCGTGTTTAAAGGTATCATGTGTATTTCTTTATGTGTATTTTTAAATTTTACCTCTAAAAGGTGTTTTGCCCCCTCTCACAGAAAGAAAAGAGGGTTGCATCACTCATATGAATAAGAATCATTTTGCTAACGTAATACAATTTATGAATTAAGTTGATGAGGTTCATGTTCAACTCATGCATGAAAGGCTTGGTAATGAAATCATTAAAATGCAAAGACAACTCCTCGACGCATCTTGTGCCGGATCATACAAGAGGTCGTAGATTCAATAATTTGAAAAAATCATAAATCATAGATCGAACTCCCGATCATTTTGTGGATATTATAGATATGCTTTGTTCATAATTATGAAGATTGAGATTTAAGAGAATATTTGATTGGTAATTATAAAGAAATGAGTGGAAATTTTGGTTAAAGCGTTTTCGGGATAAATAAGGTTTGACCAATAAACTATCATCATATGGATAAATGAGATATGGTAATTAATATCAAAGGGATGAGTAGATATTAACGGTTTATACAATAAAATTATACACCTACTACCAACGAGATGCATCGATATTAGATGTATTACACCAACAACTGATTGTTGAGCGTCAATATTAGTTGTTTGCAGCAACACAAGCTACATTTTTTATGCAATTGTTGCACTAATGTTGAAACATTGAAAATTAATTTTATAGACAGCTAATGATGACATTAGGTGATATGCTAAAAAATTATTATTATCAAATGTTTATTGGTTAGGTGAAATTGCTTTTCTAGTATTTATTGATTTTTTAAACTTTATTACAAACGTTTATTGGTTACGGTTTTGTATGTTTAAATCTAGATAAACATAAAAATTATTTTGGTCTTCAATTAAAATAAACTTTAAAAATATAAATCATGATATGAAATACATAAAATATAAAATATGTAAAAAATAACATCCAGTTGCTAACATTTGAAAATTTAAACATAAAAAATATAACTAATCAATAATACATAATGCATATATATAACTCACATAACTATATCATTTCCAACAATGCATCCTTACTCTCCTCGAGAAAAATATCTAGAAATCATTCATTATATCAAGAAGCTATCCTCTAAGGTAAAGTATATAAGTTATCTTTATGCATCGTGTCATACTCAACTAGCTGCAAATGGATTGAGGGTACTGCTTAGTCATACTGAGCTCCCGTTTATTAGGAATTTTTGTGTTCCTGGCAGACTTAATTGTCGTAGTACATGTAGCCAAATTAGCGAAGACCCTTTTTTTTATACTCAATTAACTAGAGTGAGGAGAATAGTTGAATTTCCGACATCAGAAAAAAAACTTGAAGCATACGTTTGTATTCGTATCAAGGAATCAGGACCACGAAAGTGATGTGATGAATCTCCAATTAGAAATACGATGTAAAGCTAACTGTAAGGAGAAAATGTTATATAGTACTGACTCATTTGATCCAGTATTGATGTTGATTAAACGTTTTTATGTTAGCATGTGAAGGGAAGCACCATGAGTGGTGCAAGGAATGGGGTTCAGAAGATGCTATAAATCCTTTGATCATATTATCAACATTAGCTAATACGACGTCGGGTCAGGAAGCATCACGCTTATTTACGCAAGTAAATTATTTAAAATCTGGGTTGTGGCGTGTTCCTGAGTTATATATTGCAAAAGATGAAAAGGTAAGGATGAATGGTAGCGGA
This sequence comes from Limnanthes douglasii subsp. nivea, assembly GCA_036936605.1. Classification (NCBI taxonomy): domain Eukaryota; kingdom Viridiplantae; phylum Streptophyta; class Magnoliopsida; order Brassicales; family Limnanthaceae; genus Limnanthes; species Limnanthes douglasii. The sequence continues at coordinate 156,264,634 of JAUPFV010000003.1, read as the reverse complement.
GAATCGGATAAAACGAAATGATTGCGGTCGTTGATGGAGCAAAGATATCGTGATCGCAATAGTGTGGGGGTCTGGTTGGCAGTACCCTAGAATCGAAAGTCTATGGATAAAAGAGGAAGAGATGTTGACTATCCATGATGTCGGTGATGAGAGCCAACATGAAGATAGTGTTGCACAATCAGGGGAGGGAGTGGTGAAGGAGCGCACTCGTCGTTCTAGAGAAGATGAAGAAATGGAAGAGGAAGAATGCCCCCTTTGAAAATATATCGTGTTATTGTGAATGCAGTTCCATCATCACAATGGAAATTGATGTTGGAGGACAAGGAGGAAAAATCTAGAGGCCAAGTTCCAGAAAACAAAGAGACAGAAGCGTCGGTTCCTAAAGGAGAGCAAGAAAAAAGAAAGGCACCTGAGGTGATAGTATTCGATAAGGCCCGGGTAGAGGGTCAGTCACATCGCACAGGTGAAAGTAATGGGATACCAGAGCAGAGGAATGAAATTTCTGAGGATATAGTACGTATGATGCAAAAAAAAATCAAGTGTGCAGGTGCACGACCGTCATGTCTCAACTTTGTGCAATGAGTAGTCATGGGGCCATCGTTTGTAATTATCGTGAGGCCAGACCTCGCGCCATCATGGATCAAGCGCCCAAGGTTGTCTAAAATGGTAAAGTAACTGAGAAGTTTCTGCCTACAAATATCGTGATGTTGTGTCCATCTATGCTCATGTTTGAGCAACTCAAACGGTGCCCAGAGTTTTCATTTATGACAATATGCCAATGAGTGAAATATCACAGAGGCAACTGGAACTTGCCATCGAGATAAATTGTGCTATCTTGTATATACAGTTTATAAAATGCTAAAATAATGGAGAAAAAATAGAATTCTAACCTTTTAGCGAATATAAATGCACCATAACTCCGTTGTACTATCTTACCTACGCATTTCGAGCACTGACTACTAAGTGACGGAGAAGTGGAAACCCGAGGTCATGTATTTTGGCTTGGTAAAATTCTTAACTTACCAAGCTTGCTCGGTTTAAGAATGTATATAGACCGGCCAAGGCGCAGAATGACAAGACGTCTTAGGAAAACGATAGGCGTCGTCATGAGTTAGCCTCCGTCAAGGGTGCTTGGGTTGTGTGCAAGGATGAATGCAATGAACTTACCACTGGTATTGCGGTGCTGATAGTGTAGAACAATTAACTTATTAAAATGAATGATGATCTGATGTTGCAAAGCGCTGGCCTGCTCGCGCATAATATGGCTCAGGCTCAGAGGGTAGAAGAGCAGTTTGAGCGTATTGTGGGGTTAAGAGTGGAGAATGTAAACTTAACAACAATAGTTAATGATCTGAAGATAACGGTAGAGCATCAACGTAGGAATTCCTATAGAAGGCAAATGCTGATTTAAAAGAGCATGAAAGACAAGTGATGGAAGTAGTCATTGGGATGATGGAAAAAAACCAATATGAGACAATTGCAGAGCTACTAAAGCTCTACCCAAGTATGAAGTTGGGATCATTGTAAAACATTGTTCATGTTGAAAAGTGTTTACGCATAGAGGGGGTAGTACGGCTCATGCACTGGTGCATCAGCAAAAAGAATCAGTTGAATGATTCACCAGGATAATTGCGGCGGGCTTAGGGAAATGACTGGTAAATACCCCATCATGTGGTATTATAGCGGTGGGAATCGAGGCCCTACCTATTATTCATGATGTTTAATTTTGTTGATTGTATGTATGAAGAATTTAAATATATTTTTAGCTAATTATTGGGGATGTGGTGTTAAGGAGAATATGTATGAAAACAACGATGCATGTTTTTTTATAGATATCAATGTTTATTAACCTATTCGTGTTTTTTAATTTGACACATGAAAAGATATTTAAGATATAATTTGATGGATATATATGTGTTTGTGTATCATGTTATGTTGCAATAAATCTTACAAGGTGGAGCTCAGTATGGCACATTGCGTAACATAAGTGAGGCATTCCCCTCAGCTTGTTCGCAGAACGACTGTTTCTATCAATTGCATGGCCCTAAAAGGGCTTGATACTTGATCACTTCACTTATTAATACCAATATAAGTTATTGGGCTCAGTATGGCCCTTATGTAGCATGTAGGTGTGGCATTAGTTCGTTCGTATTATTCGACTCAAATGGTCAGGGCTCAGTATGGCCCCTTGCGTAGCTCGTAGGCGTGGTCATTGAACCGGTCGCAATTGTAAGGATGAATAAAAATAATAGACAAACACATGAGTTTCGAAAACGATAAAAATATATTAAAGTAAAGTATAAGTTTGATGCCTCGTTAAAAAACCCTCCCGCGCCATTAGGGGGAAAATAGGCATCCACAAATTAGAGAGTATTGTGATATAATTTTAAGTGACTTATACTCCAAGGGTGTTTAGGGTGTGGCCTTCCGCATCAGCGAGGTAGCATGCATCGTTGTGTCATCATTGATGATGATGGTGTAAGGTCCCCCCCTAGTTTGGGCCTAATTTTATCTCTTGATCCTTGAAAAATATTTTTCATAACAGTTTCCCCTACTTGTAGACTTCGGATTTAAGATGAGATTTGAATCTTCCTCTAATCAAGCTTCGGTATTACTTTGGTCGCACATGTGCTTGATGGCAGCGCTCCTCTATAAGGTACACATTAACGGCTCGGTCAATATCATAAGTGGCCTCAACATAGTTGGTGATCCGATGAATCGAGATAATAACTTATGCTGGGACAATGGCTTCGATACCATAGACGAGAGCGAAATGGCTATCTATTGTCGTAGTCTGTGTGGTAGTACGGTAAGTCAATAGGAAATGAGTCAGTTTGTCTGGCCATTTCCCTTAACCACCTCGAGCTTCTTTTTTATTCCATCTAGCATGGTTTGGTTGGTGACTTCTACTTTCTCATTTTCATGAGGGTAGTAAGGAGTGGAGAAGTGCTGGTTGATCTCGTAGCGTTTGCAAAATGTTGTGACCATTAAATTTCGAAACTGGGGGTTATTGTTGGTCATCAATATTATGGGGATTCTAATCCGACAGGATCTGATGATTAATAAAGTCGCAAATTTCCTGAGCTCAAGTGTGGGAGAGAGCTTTTGCTTCAACCCACTTAGTAGTCCACATCTATAATAAAAAAAATTGACAATTCCCGGTCGCCAGAAGAAGTGGGCCAACCAGATCGATGCCTCATTTATCAAAAGGGAAAGGAATTGTAATAGCATGCATCGGCTAACTTGGTAAACGACCGGAACATGCAAACTGCTGACATGAATGAAACTGTTGTACAAGTCATTTAGATTCATTTGCTAACTCTATCCAGTAACACACTGATAAAAGAAAACATCGAATGAGGCTGCGATATCTGCAATGTGCCCCTGCGTCACCAATAAGAAAGTCGTGCAGAACTGTTGTAGCTTCTGCTTGACCGAGGCATCAGATTAGTGGTCGTGTTATGCTTTTCTGGTAAAGGACGTTATCTAAAATATAGTACTTGGCTTCCTGTAGTTGGAGTGCCCGAGCAGCAGCCTTGTCACTCAGAAGTGTACTCGAACGAAGGTAAAGTAAATAAGGTTGTCTCTGATCGGTGTTGTCCTCTATTGTACATATAGTGTCACGCTGGCTAAGAGTTTCAGTGGTTGAAAATTGTTGTATAATGATAAGCGGGTGTTCTCCTAAAGCTGTTGTTTTAGCCAATGCATCGGCTGTGGAGTTATTGAGGCGTGACACTTGATCATAGACAACCTTTGCAAATTTGGACTCATATTCCTTAAAAACCGTTAGTTAATTGCGAATCCCCTCTTTCTTAGCATCGTAGGTTCTATTGGCTTGGTTGATAACCAACTAGGAATCAGAGCGGCTCAGAAGGATTTGAGCTCCACATATCAATGCTAGCTTTATACCACCGATAACTGCCTCATACTCCGCAACGTTATTAGTTACTGAGAAGTTGAAATGGATGGCTTATCAAACTTGATGTCATACGGCAACAACTTTCCCCTTAGTCGCAGTGCGAGGTTCAAACTTCATGTCATACTCCCCCAATTCGATGCTCCACTTAGTCATTCGGCCAGAGGCATCAGTTTCTCTAACACATTTTTGAGGGAAAAGATGTGCGGACGGTAATCGTGTGTCCTTGGAAGTAGGGGCGCATTTTCAGAGCGGCGATTATTTAACCCAATGCTAGATTTTCCAGGTTAAGATTGATGAGTTGTTGTTTTGCTTTAGTTCATTGTCAAGAGTGTATTCTAGAGAGAATAAAAGCTTAGAGAGTTATTAAAGAGAGAAAACACAAGTACAAATGAGTTTCCAAGTAAAAAATGTTCAACCCTTTTATTAGAGTAGTGTGGTCCTTTATATAGAGGAGACAAGACTTAGTCTCAAACTGAAATCTGTTATAAAAAGTGGGCTAATTGCTGTTTAGTCTTCACTAATTAAACATAGTTACAAATATACTCTAAAACTTACATCAGTCATTAATTAAGGACAAAACTTACATTACTTGCAATTAAATCCTTAAATTTACATTATTAACAATTTAGTCCTTAAAATCCTATTTCCATATCAGAAGCCCCTATAGTTCTCATGTCAATAAATGAATGAGAACTAAAAAGTCTTCAAATCCGTTTGTTTTCGAATCTTAACATCTTTGAAAACTCTCATATGCTATGTAACCTGTGATAAACTTAAAAACAATCATTTGAAGCAGTTAGCTTAAATGGTTATTCGAAGCACTTACGCAATTTAACATCTCAAAACGTATTCAAATCAAAAAAATAAAAACAAACTGGCCTCAAAACCCCATATCAGTAAAATGTTTGCTTGAAATCGCCTTTGAAGTATTATGTAAGCAGATCGTCTTCGAATAATCATCCTCGAATATAACCGTTACATATGTAACCGTTAAATTCATTATAACCCTAGAAGTCTAGCCTGACAGATGTCGAACATCTAATCAATTCAGCGATTCATATTCCAACATATCATCACAAATGTCTTTCCACCTTCACACGCCTTAATTCGCTTTAGTATAAATACAACCTTCCTTTCATTTCCACTCTCCTCACATAAAAACCTTTTTTAGAGAGAGGTTAGAGGTTTTGGCTACCTTCATTGTGTTCTTCCCCTTTTCTCAGGATTTTTGCTAGAAAATTTAAGCTTTCTGACCAATCTTCATTATCTCCGATCAACCCTTAGTTGGTTTATGAGAAAGAAACCAAGAACCAAAAAATCGAAGGCCATTCTACCCAAAACACCAGAATCTTCTGATATTGACAACAATTTAGTGTTCGGGTCTTACGATTACTTTTGTATTACACAAAGGGATGAAGAATACCGAACAACGAGATTAATTCGAGGAGGTCTAATCGGAACTACTACTGAAACATTCTACTAGGGTAACTTCGATCCTACTAAAGTTCCAACTCTTTCACCTTCCCCAATAATCATCATCTAAAATCTCAGGGCCTAAAACACCTCGAGTCTCCTCATCTCAGAGTAAAATTTCTCTCTGATTACTGAAAAATCTCCTCCAAAACCAAAAGAAAATAACCCTTCTTCGGAACACTCTTCAATAACCAGAAGAATAAAAGCTTTCATCGCCATGGGAGATGAATAAACAATTATCCAAACTCTTTTCCCTCCAAACCCAAATGCTAACAATCCTCCTCAAAGAGAAGTGATAGAAAAAGCTCCTCGAATTACTAACCCTTCTTCAGAAACTATTATCCCAACTTCTAAAAACCCTCGAGAAGAAACTTCGAAGGCCAACGAAGCTGATTCAGAAGCTACAAGAATCGATCTCAAGGTTGACTCTGACGATGGGAAATCAGCGTATACTCAAAAACATCAAGAAGAAGCAGATGCTTGCTCCATCTCCGAAGAAGAAAGGGAAAAAATTGGGAGAAACCTAAGGAACCTTGAAAACAAATACCTTATTGTTTTGAAAAACGTTCGCTACATATACTATAATGATAGCCAGGATTCAGCTCTTAAGAAACAGTGGGGAATGGGAGAAAACATAACTCTTCGTCTGCCAAAGGAAGGAGAAACTCCCTTGGACTACAAGGATAATGAATTAGTAGTATACCCAAAAATCATCAACTGGGGTCTTCGGTTTCCACTAGATCCAATGATTGTGGAATACTTCAAACTCCTCAGCTTATGCCCTACTCAGGTGACACCAAATCAGTGGTTCACCCTTATGTCAATGATCATGGCATCTGGTCTGTCTAAAATTCCCATCAGCATCAAAGACTTCATCTCACTGACCCAATTGTCGAAAGATCTGAAGCTTCCCTTTTACTACCTCACCTTGATGGATGACCTCAAGATTATCGATGTTCTCTTAGAGACTGACAAATTCTGGAAAAAAAATTGGTCTTCATATCAAGAGCGTGGGAAAACGGTAAAGTGATTTCTGAAGCCAACCTTTCGAAACTAACTCTCGTCTGGAGAAAAAATCGTAAGTTGTTCGAATTTTTTATGTTATGATATAAAATTTACCTTTCCTTCTTTCCTTAACATTTTGTTTTACTAATTTATATCATAAATTTTGAAGTGTTACTCAACACGTCGAGAAGATGTTAAGGAAATTATCCAACAACTCGCTGCTTGGGCTGAGAAGGAATGGAACAATGCATTTCATACCTCCTTTCATCCCATCAATTTCCTTCATAGCCATATGTTTCCAATCAAAGAAGGTGGCTTGCCTATTCAAGATCTATCGTCAGAACTAGATCTGAAGCTTGTGTGCCAACGAATATCTCAACATGACTGCAAAGTCTTTCTTCTCATTCGTAACAGATCGGATAGCCATTTGCCAAAAAAGAAGAAAGAAAAAGCTGCCAAAGAAAAGAAGGCTAAAAAGGCAGCTACCACATCTGGTGCTAGCCCTTCCACACCATCGAAGCCAAAGCGTAGAAAACACAAAACTGTAGAACAACCTCTCTCACCCATCGAAGAGGGAAAAGACCAAGAACCATCATCAAAGAAAAGGAAAGTTTCCTCTGGTTCCCAAGGAAAGAAAAAGAAACAGATGAGAATCACTTCGTACACTTTGGTTGATGAGGACGAAGTCACTGTTGTTGAAAACCCACAAAACCCTTCAATCGAAAATCAATCAAACAAAGACAACCCTCTGATAGTCATTGAAGATAGTACCTCCAACAAAATCAAGCCACTGCAGCCTTCGATCCTAACATGTTTATCAACTTCAAAAATACCGAAACACTTACTGGTGAGGAAGATCATGTTCTTCAAGTCATCTAGAACCACATGCTTAACTTTGGGAGACCACCACCAATAAAAAATTCTCCAGAATCTATCCGCTCTCTTGAGCCCATCACCCTAATGGTTCAAGGTCCTAGAATATCCGAACTTTGTGTTCCTACTCCAAATCCTGCCATTTATGTCGCTCTTCAGCCATTTGCCGAGCTTGATACTGCAGCAAAGAAACTTGCTTCCCAAGTCGAAGCTTCTCAGAGCCACCTAAAGCAACTGGCCAAAGATATGGTTTACTACAAGGAAGCTTACGGGGCTGAGAAAAAGTTTAGAGAAACTTTGCACGGCAAAGTAGTCGATCAATTTCACAGTTATGAAATGGCACGGTCCAAACTTATAAAAGGCGCTCTCTGCATAAAGTATCATCTGCGAAACACCCATATTGTGGATACCGAATTGTTGACGAACGCTCATGAAGCAGAGTTGAATAAACTCAAAGCTAGACATGCTACTAAACTAGCCGCTGAAAAATCCAGAGGTGTGCTATTAAGCGTTCACTTCGAAATAAAAATGTACTGTAATTATTAAACACGGTTGTTTCTTCGAAAGTGTCATAAACACTTCAGAACATTATACTCTTAACTAATCTCAAAGGTCATCAGTCTTTGATGATTTGTCAAGCTAGTATTCAAACATATGTAAACAACCATTGGCCAAAAAATAAACTTTATTGATTATATTAAATATGTACACGACGCCTCGTTAAAACCTTTCTGGTCCAACAGGAGAGGAAAGAGTGCGTCATTTAAAACAAAAAATTCCAAAGTATAAAAACATGTCTACTCCCAATAAAGCTTCAAGTGCTGGATATTCCATGGATGTTGGAGCATTTTCCCTTCAAAATTACAAAGTCGATAGTGATGAGTGCGGATTCCGTTACCACTTCGGACAGGGTCAGTTCGGACAATGTCAACCTAACCGGACAGGGATAATTCGGACACCATCATTCATTGGGCTGTTCGAACAGAAATAAAGTACTTAAAACCTAATCACTTCTTGACTAAGCCGCCTGCTCTCCTACTAAGAGTTCATGGGTCCTTGAACTTGACCCGGGTCCATTAAACATGACCCAAAAGCCCATAAAGCCCAAATGTAAGGGTATAAATACCCAACCACCAACATTAAATGAGGGTAATAAAAATTAAATACAACCAGGCTGCTTAATTCTCCCTCTACTCTCTACCCAAATATTAAATACTTACAAACTTCCACATAACTCACATAACTCACATAACTCGAAACAAAAATTACAAACTTACCCTCAAACGAAAATAAACCACACCAAATTGGCGACCACAGTGGGAGCACGATGGTTCATGAATCAAGCATTCGAAACCATCAGAAAAAATCGGTCTGAATGAATCCGGACGCCCCGGAAGTACTACCAGCTTTGCTTGAAGTGGTGGGTGAGAATGATGAATATACCATCGAGGAGCGTGATAGATTAAAGGGCGAGATAGAAGCTCTAAGGGCAAATAAGGCTAAGATGGGCATGAGAGAGAAGTCAAAAGCGTAAGTTGCTCATCATACCGACAACCCTAGAGAGCATTAGCCTTCGAAGACTCATGTGAGTACCAAGAAGACTCATGCTAGCTCCAAAAAGTCTCACCGGTCTAAGCCAGTGGAGAGTTCTGATTCAGACTCAGAGTCTTTTGGTAGCTCCTCGGACGAGGATGGAGTTGAAGAGTCCTTATCCTCCAGCAATGATGAGGGCCGATCTAAAAAGAAGCAAAAGTTGATTAAAAAGTATTCAAGAAAAAAGGGATAGACATGGGAAATTGAAGAGGGATATAGGCAAAGGATCATCCCACAGCCGGAGGCATGTAGACCGGATGCTGATGGATTCTTTTGCCTTCCACAATGAACCAGGTATCTTTGCAACTCCCAATGAGGATACTATTTTCAGTCGTGGCCGGAATTGGAGACAATCTCCATTATCTTATAGATTCTGTCCGGAAACCTCCCCAAGAGGTTCGATAGTACAAAAATGGAGAAGTACGATGGCAGCAAAGATCCGGACAACCACTTGGAACAATTTAAAAACTTTATGATGAATTGCGATGATGACGACAAGTTACTCTGTAGAGCATTCTCCCAGTCCTTTACGGGGAGTGCTCTGAAGTTGTATAACAGCCTACCACAAGGCTGCATCAGAAACTTCGATACCTTTTGGGTGGCCTTAAGGCAATTTGTTGGGAGTAAGGAATTAAAGGGCAATGGGGACACTATAATCCATTGTGCCCAAGAACCAAACGAATCACTAAAAGAATACATAAGTCGTTTTGTAAACACCAAAAACGGGTTGGCTGATTGCTTCGAGCAAGTAGCCATAGCATCTTTGAGGCAGGGCTTAAACCCTGGAAATTAAGCTCATTCAGTGACCAGAAAGAATGCAATGACTTGGGGAGGTCTATTAAATCAGGTTGGAAAGAAAATCAAGGTTGATGAAATAAAGAAAACTAGGGTGCACATGCAGGTGAGGTCTGCCCCGGCTGCACCAAACCCCAACCAAAACCAGTCTGGGATCAAGGCAAGGGAGACCGGACAAGGACATAACAGGGCTAAAGCTCAATCTCAGCCAGCTGCCCCTGCCCAGAGTCAACAATCTATAAATAAAAGGGGGTCTTGGGTTCAACCGGAGTGGTTTGCAGAGTTAAAGGAAAGTGTGGCCACCATTTATGACAAAACAAAGGAAGAAGTACACTATAGAAGGCCGGCCGCACTGCAATCTCATAGGGAACATCGTAACAATTCTTTCTGTCAATACCATAATGATACTGGCCATACCACTGACGATTGTATAGCCTTGAAACAAGAAGTTCAGAACTTAATTGAAAGAGGAAAGCTGGAGGCATATGTCAAAAGAAGAGGAGGAAATATGCCTGATAATGCTCATCGGGTTGGTCCGAGCAATGCTGCTCCAGAGGGAACTATGGTTATAATTGAAAGATTTGATGTAGAATTAGAATACTTGGATCCTGATCCAACTCGAAATAGGGTGGGTGCCATTGAGGAACGTTGTAAAACAGTCTTCGGGCTTATTAAGTTTTTTGAGTCACTCATAATTTTTAGAGGGGATACTATGACAGCTCCTACTTCTTCTTCGAGGAAGAGGCACGTTCATACTTTAGCCACCCAGCTGGAAGGAGGCATGACCTCCTATCAATCACAAATTCCATTTCCCTTCATTGTTTTCGATGAAGATGACTTAAGGGATATAGCTCGCCCTCATGAAGATGCTGTTGTCATAGGAGCATCCATTGGGGGCAATGACATAAGACAAATCTTGGTGGATACTGGGAGTTCAGCCAATATCCTCTTCTTAACCTCTTACAAAAAGATGAAAAATCTAGCCGTAATTCAGCGTTTGGACAGATCAATTATGGGCTTCACTGGGAGCTCAGCAGATGTGATCGGGGAGTTCGAAGAAGAAGTTTTATTGGGAAAGAGCCCTTTTAAGAAGATGGTCAGGATACTTTTTATTGTCGTGGATTGTCCCACTTGTTATAATGATATTTTAGGGAGGTCTTGGCTCTCTAGGATGCATGCAGTGGCCTCGATAGTCCACCAGTGTTTGAAATATGCTGTTCAAGGACAAGTGGGAGTTGTACGGAGCAGTCAAAAGATTGCAAGAGAATGTTATGCTACAACACTGGCTCCACGGACGTTAGGGCAGTTCGTATCAACGAAGAATAGTAGTTTGAGGGGATTTCTGGGGGTGAGGGTGAAATTGATGACCCCAGAGAGACCCCTGGAGTGTTGATACCAGTTGAGGAAGTGGAAACACACTCTTTGGAAGAGGGAAAAAGTGTTAAGATAGGATCCAAAATGTCATCCGAACTAAAGATTAAAATGCTAAAGTTTCTAAAAGACCATCAACATGTTTTTGCTTGGTGCAATGCTGATGTTACTGGGGTTCCAGCAGACATTATATCACACCACCTATCCATTCAGAGAGATATAACACCTGTGGTACAAAAGAGAAGGGCTTTTTCCAAGGAAAAGGCTGATATTATTGTTCAAGAAGTTGACAGGCTCACTAAAATGGGGCATATAAAGGAGTCTTAGTATCCTTTGTGGACAGCCAATCCGGTCTTGGTAAAAAAGAAAAATGGAAAGTGGCGTATGTGCATTGATTTCACAGATCTCAATAGAGCTTGCCCAAAAGATTTATACCCAGTTCCTCGGATTGATCAGCTGGTGGATTCCACTTCTGGAAACAAGATGTTGTCTTTCATGGATGCCTTCTCCAGGTACAACCAGATTCAAGTAGATCCGAAGGATCAGGAGCATACCACATTTGTCACTCATAGGGGTCTTCATTGTTACAAGGTAATGCCATTTGGGTTAAAAAATGATGGGGCTACATCAGAGGTTAGTGAACAAAGCCTTTGCTAATCAAATTGGAAGAAATATGGAAGTGTACATTGATGACATGATGGTAAAAAGTGTGGATGAACAACTACACTTGGAAGACCTCCGAGAAACTTTTGCTAACTTAGTAAAAGTAAATTTGAAACTAAATCCCGAAAAGTGTGTGTTCGGAGTACAGTCCGGGAAATTCCTGGGTTATATAATAAGTGAGCAAGGGATACAGCCTGATCCGTACCAACTTAATGCTTTATTCCAAATGGAGCCTCCTCGAAATGTTAAAGAAGTGCGACGGTTGACTGGGAGATTGGATGCTTTAAATCGATTCATCTCAAGGTTTTCGGACAGATGTGCCCCGTTTTTTCAAACTTTAAATTGTGCGAAGGGATTTGACTAGACTTCACAGTGTGATGAGGCCTTCAATGAGATTAAGAAACATTTTTCCACCCCCAAGACCTTATTTAAACCTATTGATAAAGAGACACTCTTCGTATACTTGGCAGTTTCAAGTTGTGCCATCAGTGTTGTATTGGTAAGAGAGGTGGATAATTACCCTCATCCGGTGTACTACATCAGCAAGAGCTTGGTAGATGTAGAAAAACGCTATTTAAAGCTTGAGAAATTAGCATTAGCCTTGGTAATTGCTGCAAGGAAGATGAGGCCTTATTTTCAGGCTCATCCTATTATCGTCCGGACATCTTTTCCCTTGAAGAATGTTCTTCAAAAGGCAGACATTTCAAGTAGAATGACTAAGTGGTTAGTAGAGTTGGGGGACTTTGATATTGATTTTTCTCCTCGAACAGCAATCAAAGCCCAAGTTGTGGCTGATTTCTTAGTCGAATTCCACTCTGATAGGGATACGGAGCAAACAACCGCAATGAAAGATAAAAAGGTCTGGGTTGTCCGGACGGATGGTGGATCAAGTACTATGGGATGTGGTGCAGGAGTATGCTTAACTTCTCCATATGGTGACAAAATGTACCAGGCTATATGTTTTTCTTTTAGGGCTTCTAACAATGAGTCTGAATACGAAGCAGCTATAGCTGGTTTAAAGTTAGCTTATATTTGTGGGGCCAAAAGGGTCAAGCTGATGAGTGATTCCCAGCTTCTTATCCACCATGCACAAGGTCAATCTAAAGCCAAAAAGGAGAAACTAGTGAAGTACTTACTTCTTCTGAAAAATGAGACACTTAAGTTCAAAAGCATTGTTTATGAGCATATACCCCGAACAGAGAATGAACTAGCAGATTCATTGGAAACCATAGCATACACTGAGTCATATCCTTGGATCCATGTGCTGGAGAGCCCCTCCATTCAGCTTAATATGGGTAAAGAGGAAGAGATTTTTGATTTACAGATAAAGCAACCTCAAGATTGGAGATTTCCGCTCCTGCAGTATCTCTCCGATGGCATCTTGCCTCCGGATAAGTCACTAGCTAGAAAAATGAAGCACAAGGCTCGTGGCTTTATCATACTAAGAGACATTCTGTATAAAAAGTCTTACAGTAAACCCCTTTTGCGATGTTTGGGAGATGATGAATCTCAAGTAGTCCTCTCCGAATTACATGATGGTGAGGGATCGGCTCATTGTAGGTTCAGGGCACTAACAAAGAGAGTTTTATTGGCTGGCTATTATTAGCCCTCTATAATGCAAGATGCTAAGGAGCTGGTGAGAAGGTGTGATCCATGCCAGAGATATAGCAATGAAATCCACGTTCCAGCCATCCCTTTAGAGTCGATTTCTGAGCCTATACCTTTTGCTCGATGGGGGTTGGATTTGGTGGGACCTCTTCCTATGGCATCCGGAGGGCGCAGAACGATTATTGTTGCTATTGATTATTTTTCAAAGTGGGTTGAAGCAGCCCCACTGGCAGGAACAACATCAAAAGCCGTCATAAAATTCATTTTATCCAACATTTGTTGCAGATTTGATGTTCCACAGAAGATAACAACAGACAATGGGCCACAGTTCGACAACAAGGAAATGGAGAGTTTTTGTGCCTCTATGGGTATACAACATTGTTTCTCTTCACCTTTCCACCCACAAGCAAACGGTCAAGTCGAGGTGGCTAACAGAACTATACTGTCCGGTTTGAAGAAAAATTTAGAAGGGGCTGCTGGAAAGTGGCCTAGTTATTTACAAGAGGTTTTGTGGGCCTAACGGAATACTCGTGGGGCTGCAACACAAGAATCACCCTTTGCCTTGGTCTATGGGATGGATGTCATAGCTCCTATAGAGGCAACTCTCCCTTCTTTTCGAGTTCACAATTTCTCCGAACACGCCAACGAAGTGGCAATCAGGAGTCAGCTTGACCTAATAGAGGAAAGACGAGTTAAGGCTCACCTTAGAGCTGCAAACTATCAGGGTTTGATGAGAAGCAGATTTGCTTCTAGAGTTAAAAGAAGAGATTTTCAGCCGGGGGACAAGGTGTTAAGGAAGGTCTTCTTACACACTAAAGAGAAGCTGCTCGGCAAACTAGCCCCGACTTGGGAAGGACCTTATATGGTCATTGAAAGGCTTAAACCTGGAACGTACTGGCTAGAAGATAAGGATGGAAGGGTTTTGAATCACCCGTGGAATATTGAACATCTCCGGATGTACTTAGAATAGAAGCAATGTAAATATTTACTTGTTTAAAAATCCATGTAAATATTTGGGGGCATACTCTTTCCTACCCTGGTGGCGCAGGGAGGTTTTAATGAGGTGTCCGGGCTTTTTATAAAAATTTGATGCCTTCTTAAAAATTCGAAGTATTCTTACTTTGTTTTTTGTCATACTATCCAGATTAAATTAAAGGAATGATGACTACTTAAACATTTGTCATCGGAGAATTTAAACACTCTCGCTTTAGAATATTTATGAAATAAATAAGGGCTATTTAAACACTAGCCATCAGCATCAGAATTGAAACAAACTATGAAAGAATGCAAGAGTTGTGCAAAATGAAGATATTCATTGAAATAACCTAAGTGCCTTGGGCTTCCAAGGAATTTTAATTGTCAGACAAAACAAAAGATCTATCCGGTCAAATGCCGGACACAATTACAAAAAATGCCTTGGCCTTCCAAGGACTTTAGTTCAGATAACATAAAAAATGAAAAGATAATTCATAATTTAAGACTGAGCCTTTGAAGATGGCTCAGCCTCACTTGTCTTCTTCTTCTTCTTGGGATCATCCTTCTCTTCGTGAGGGCCCTCCCCGGTATTTTCTTCTTCATCAGAGGAGGAAGCACTGGAATAATCATGCAAGTCTCCATCAGCCATGGTATGGAAGGGAAGGTCTTCGTACTCTACATGAAGCCACAAATCTCCCAGGTTCCTCTTCGGAAACTTCTCATGAAAAATCAAGACCATGTCCGACTTCACTTTAGCGTACATTTTCTCTTGAGTGTCTATTACATTGTTGGCATAAGCATCGATCTTGGCCTGAATTTTGGCCTCTTGCTCCCTTAGCAGATCTGCTTTCTCCTCTGCAGCCTTGGACACTGTGTTCTCGAGCGCAATCTTGTCGTTTGTCAAGTTATGGATGACTTGTTCCTTGGCATTTGCCTCCTCTTTTGAAGAGGTGAGATCTTTCTCCAATCCGGACAGCTTCTCCCGGAGCTCTTTGGCAGTATCCTCCAAAGTGGCAACCTTTGTGACCCACCCCTCTTGACTCTTCTTTAACTCCTCGTTTTCTCCCTTCAGAATGTCAGCATTTTGAGTGGCAGTGAGGAGATCGTTGGACAGTTTCTCCTTGTCAGATGTGAGATCCTTGATAATATCTGCCTGACCTCGAACTTGTTTCTCCAGAACAAGCATTGGCTGAACATTACTTAATATGGAGTGAGTTATGATGTCCCTTTCACTTGAAACCGTAAAAGTCTTACCATTAAAAGTAATGGTGTTCGAAGTGCTTGGAGGGAGGTAAGGCCCAGCAAAGTCGTCTCTGGGAAGGTTTGCAAAATAGTCACCAAGTCCATCAAGCCCTGTGATGTCAACTCCATCAATGCTGAGGTCTCCTCCTTCAACCTCGTCGGTTTGAAAGTCACCAGGGATCTCCTCTGCTCTGGTCGGATCAGTAGGGTCTACAGGGGGGAGAGGCTCCGGATCCCGGAGAGAAAGTTCATCACCCCTGGAGGTCTTTTTCTTTTTTGCCTCCCTCTCCTTGTTCTCTGCTCTACGTTTCCGGTCTCTATTGGGAACCCTTGGAGGTTTGGGAGATCCTACCTCTTCCTTAGCACTCTCCTGCTCCACCACTTCTAGGAGAGCAGCATCAATCTGACTTGGGGCTGGCCCCTATGGGATCGTTGGAGTAGCCTCCTCCACCTCGACAGGGTTAGCCTCACCTGCAGCCTTCTTACTTTTCCCTTTCTTGCCTTTCATTTTACTTGGGGCCTTGGCCCGGCCTGGCAAGTATAGTGACCCATCCGGCTCATGTGTTCTCTTGAGGACTACGTCCGGAGGGGGTGGAGTGGTGAGTTATCCCAGGTCAAGTCCCTCCGGCCAGTAGTATTCAGAGGTGAGAACTCGCAAAATTGCATCCTGCGAAAGCATCATGAAACCGGTTCCCCCACTTTTCAGCAGCCCAAGTGTTGATCTTGGTACAAGTGGTCTGTCCGGCTTTTAGATAGTCAGTGAAGTCTTTGGGCAGCTCTGTTAAGAAAAAAGATAAGACCAGTCAGTCTAGGAAAATTCGATAAGAGTAAAAATAAGAATGTAAGGTAGGATCCTTACGATCACTCCTCCATCTGCTGGTGAGAAGACTTGGATTGACTCCAGCTTTGATTTTCCTCCCATTCTCCCAAGCACCGCTTACCAACATGAATTGAGTCCTCCAACTTCTCTCCGACTCAAGCAGATCATCCATTGTTTTATAATTATCACCCATATTGAAGTGATAGAAAGGAATGTGGTGGTTTCTGCAGAGACTGGCCACAGCTGCGAATTCCTCCATTGGTAAAGGAATTCCGGAGAGCTTGGAGGCCATGATGCAGGCCATAAGTGTATACCAGGCGTTGGGGCTCAGTTGGCTAGGGCAGAGCTTAATGAGGTGGAAATACCTGACTATCTCCGGATCTAAGGGGAACCTTAAACCCCAGTTAAAGAGCTCAGTGAAGATGACTATTTCACTGAGTTTGCAGTCCATCGGGGTTTCGGGGTCTATGGGGATTCTTATCTTTACATTCTCCGGAATCCCCCACTTCGTACGCATCCGGCCCAACTCAGGTGTGTGGATGAAGGCATAGTTGATTTTTTGTATATCAAGAAGGTATTTAACGTTTACCTTGTGGAAACAAGGTCCCACTTTCCCTTCAAGGATTTCTGGTAACTCTGGATGCCTAAGGCATAGTTTCTCTTTGCCCTTATCCTTCTTGGCAACAGCAGCATCACTAGTCTTTCAGGAGGGTTCAGACTCGAATGGAGCCTCTTCGATAGAGTCTTCCATTATTTCCTCCATTATTGATGAAGGGTTTTCAGTTGTCTTCGTGAGGGGGGAGTTTGGAGTTGGTTTAATCTGACCTTCGGACTGATGAGCTTCAATTCTCTCCTGAACTCCAGCCTCCGGCCTGGGCTCTGAAATGATGGTTTCTCTTCGGGGGCTTGAACCAGTGGCCTCCGGTCCGGACAGCCTGTCCTTAGGTACTTTTATGGGTGCCTCTGACCCTGTACTGCTGTCCTTGGTACATGATTTCGAAGGGGTGCCTTTGGAAGCCTACCCTTTAACCAGCCGGCCTTTTCTCTGATCGACCAATTTGTTGGGAGAAGTATCTGCATCGGACCCCATGGCTATGAATGGGGAAGGTTTTTTTAAACTAGTAACAGTTAAACCTGGTTCAACAATGGATTCTGACTCTTGAACCGATGAACCTGAGACAATAGGAGAAAGACTGGTTTGAAATAATCTCCTCGGTTTGACACTTTTTGTAGAGGAGGAACCTTGGTCAGGCTCTGTGGTTGAGGTTATTGGTTTGTCAATGGGGGAAGTAGGTAAGCCTGCTGCGATGCGCCTTTCCCTTTCAACTTTTTGTGCTTTTTCTAGTTCTGATAGATTGAGCCACCCGCCTTTGATTAAAGCGTTCCTAGCCGTGAACATAAACAACCAAAGTGAAGAACTTGTGTTTGAGAGAGAAAGCTCTGAAAATTAACAAAGTGAAATGGAAGGTGATAGTGAAACAGTGGAAAAGTGTTTTAATTTATAGTAAACCCCAAAAAGGTGTTGTGATTCCTAGGAGAATTCGAAAGGATTCGCAATGATTAAGAAACGACGATGATGTCACCTTCATTTAATGAAGAGGTTGCTTTTCAGAGAAAGTGGGTGCGAAATTCGAGGTGAGAAAATGGTTGAAGTAATGAACCAGAAAGAGAAACGTGTCCCATGAACTTTGGCAAAAAACCATTTAGATTCAAAGAGCTTTTTTCAGTCCGGATAAAGCTATAATACAAATCGGATGACTTGTCCGGATATAACTGTCATTAGCCACAAACTGTTTTTCAGGTTTTGACAAAGGTTTTTTGAACAAACACCTAAAAAAGGGGCTACTGATGAGTCCGGATTCCGTTACCACTTCGGACAGGGTCAGTTCGGGCAATGTCAACCTAACCGGACAGGGACAATTCGGACACCATCATTCATTGGGTTGTTCAAACAGAACTAAAGTACTTAAAACCTAATCACTTCTTGACTAAGCTGCCTGCTCTCCTACTAAGAGTTCATGGGTCCTTGAACTTGACCCGGGTCCATTAAACATGACCCGAAAGCCCATAAAGCCTAAATGTAATGGTATAAATACCCAACCACCAACATTAAATGAGGGTAATAAAAATTAAATACAACCAGGCTGCTTAATTCTCAGGCTTAATTCTTTCAACAACTGTATAAGGCCCTTCCCAATTCGGAGCTATTTTTCCGAGGTTCTTCTCCTTTGTATGCAAGAAAACGTTTCGAAGCACCTTATCACCTTCTTTAAATTCTCTTCTCTTCAGCTTCGAATCGAATCTACTTCTCATAAGAGTTTGATAATGAATTACACTTAAATGAGCTCGAACTCTTCTTTTCTCGATCAGATCCAAATTAGCCCTTTGAACTTCATCATTAGATCTTTCAGAATATTGAGATATTCCAAAAGATGACATTGTAGATTCAATGGGGCTGACTGCATCCATACCATACGCCAAAGCAAAAGGAGTCTCTTTTGTAGCTTCTCTTGGAGTTGTTTCATAAGCCCAAAGAACCTCTTGCAAATAGTTTGGCCACTTTCCAGCTGCTCCCGATAAATTCTTCTTCAAGCCATCTAAAATCGTTCTATTTGTCACCTCCACTTGTCCATTAGCTTGAGGATGAAAAGGCGTCGGAAAACATTGCTAAATTCCTTTAGAGATACATAATGCAGCCATTTCCTTGTTATTAAACTGAGGGACATTATGTGTCGTAATTCTCCGAGGAACCCCAAAACGACAACATATACTGTTTACGATAATTTGATGACATCATTTGCTTTTGTTCCTGATAACGGTTCTGTCTCTGCCCATTTCACAAAATAATCAACCGCTACATTTATCATTTGTCTTCCTCCAGAAGCCACCGGTAAAGGTCCCACCAGATCAATTCCCCACCTATCAAATGGTATTGCCTCGAATATAGACATAAGTGGTACTGTTGGCCTGTGAATAGCGTTGGAAAATCTCTGACAAGTATCACAACCTCAGACTAAATTCCTAGCATCGTTCATGATTGTAGGCCAATAAAACCCTGCAAGCAAAATTCGACGTGATAAGGCTTTGAACCCACAATGAGCCGACCCTTCACCATCATGCAACTCTGACAATACTCTTGTGATTCTTGTTTGCTTAAGCATCGTAATAATGGCCTGCTTAATGCCTTTTTATATAAAATCTCATCCAGTACTATATATCTGAAGGCTTTTCCCCTTAACTTTTTGGGCAATTGTGAATCATCTGGCAGTATTCCTTGAGTCAAAAAAATTAAGAATATCTGATCGCCAATTGCATCGGCTTTCATCCGTGGCAAAAAATCTTATATGCATTTTACATTGGTTAAAATTGAGTAACAATTGAAGGATTTTCTTGTAGCAAAATCCATGGATATTTTTCTTTGTAAGTAATATTTGCTAAAGAGTCAGCCACTATGTTACTTCCTCTCCCAATATATTCCACAACAACGTTGTCAAACGGAAGCATTAAATTCCGAAGTTCCCAAAGATATAAAATCAAACGATCCTTCATTGCTTCGGAAAATCCAGATACCTGATTTGCCAATAACTGAGAATCCGTTTCCAAACGTACTGAAGTTTCCCCACAAATTTTTGCCAATCTTAAACGTGCCAAAGCAGCTTTGTATTCAGCTTCATAGTTTGAAGCATGAAAACCAAACTTAATCGATTGAATCATTGTCTCTGCCATCAGAGCTATTAACCGAACCCCGGCACTGCATCCTGAAACACTAAATCCCCCATCTGTTCGAACAACCCACCTCGAATCAACATGTATGACTTTTTCAGTTTCTTCCTCAACTGATCGGCTTGAATGGAATTCAACAAAAAATATGTCAGTGTTTGCACCCTTATTGTTGTTCGAGGTGTAAACAAACTATCATAGTCTCCCAACTCCAGTGAGCATTTGGTCATCCTCCCCGAAATATCAGGTCGATGTAGAATATTTTTCAAGGGGAATCAAGTTCGGACTTCAATATTATGAGCTTGAAAATACGGGCGCATCTTTCTAGCAGCAATCACCAATGTTAATGCCAACTTCTCTAATTTCATATAACTCATTTATGCTGCCACCAAACGTTTACTAATGTAATACAAAGGCTCTGGAACTCCTAAATCCTCACTAATTAACACTGCGCTTAGTGCAAAATCTGATACCGCAATATACAAAAACAATTTCTCCCCATTTCGAGGCTTTGACAAAATTTCAGGTGATGACAACAAATTTTTTATGTTTGTGAAAGTTGCTTCACATTCTGACATCCATTCGAACCTACTGGGCCCTCGTAACACTTGAAAGAAAGGAAAACATTTATCAGAAAATCTTGAAATAAATCGATTAAGTGCTGCTAACCTTCCTGTCAAAATCTGCACTTCTTTGATTGACCGAGAAGAATTCATTGTTATCAAAGCTTTTAATAATTCTGGGTCAGCTTCTATTCCTTTTTTACTGATGATAAAACCCAAAAACTTCCCCGATCGAACTCTAAAGGTGCACTTCTCGGGATTTAATTTCAACCTGATCGCTCTTAAATTCAAAAAAGCTTCCTCTAAATCATCAAGATGCACTTCATCCTTTGAGCTCTTTACTACCATATCATCTATGTATACCTCCATATTTCTTCCGATCGGAGTAGCAAAAGCTTTATTCACTAATCTCTTATAAGTGGCTCCAACATTCTTCAATCCGAAGGGCATCACTCTATAACAATGCAAGCCCCTATCAGTTATAAAAGTTGTGCACTCTTGATCTTTTAGATCCATTTGGATCTGATTATACCCTGCAAAAGCATCCATAAAAGTTAAAATTTTATTTCCTGAAGTGGAATCAATCAACTGGTCTATTCGAGGAACATGAAACGGATCTTCGGGACAAGCTCTATTCAAATCTGTAACCTCCACACACATCCTCTATTTCCCATTCTTATTTTTTACTACCACCGGATTCGTCGTCCATAGAGGATACTGTGACTCCCTTATGTGTCCGACCTTAGACAATCGATCCACTTCAGCAACAATCACTTCTGTTTTTTCCGAGGAAAACACTCTTCCTTTCTGAATCACCGACTTGACCTTCAGATCTATGGCCAAGTTGTGTCAAGTTACCTCAATAGGTACGCCTGTTACATCCTCTGTCCTCCAAGCGAAGACATCCAAATTTTGAGATAAAAAATCAAGCAATTGTTGACGTAGAAAATGGGTCAATAAAGTTCCGATTCGAAGTACCTTTCCTTCCGGAAAATTAAACTCCTCTATCTCTTCACTCACCATTAAAGACCATGGGGTTTCCCTCGGATCGTCAACCCCTACTTCCAAATCTGAGGATGTCCCTTCTAATTGTTATTCACGCATTAAATCTCCACTACCAGATCCTCGGATACGAAGTGTAGTGGCATAGCATTCCTTGGCAACCTTCTTATCGCCTCGAACAACCCCAACTCTGTCTCCAACCACATACTTAAAGCACTGATGAACTATAGACACCACCCCATACATTCTTGAAAGCCACGATCTTCCAAAAATAGCATTATAACTTGTGGGACAGTCCACCACCACAAAGAGTACCTTGACCTTCTCCTTTTCCCAAACTCACCTCACCTTCGAATTCTCCAACAACACGAGCAATTACACTTGTGAATCCAATAATCGTTCGATCCGACTGAGAAATCCGAGATGGATTAGTCATTCTATCATAGGTGGATTTAAAAAGAACATTGGCAGAACTGTCAGTATCAATCAGCACACGTCGAATTTCGACGCCAGCCACCTAAGCTCCAATTACCACAACATCTTCGTGTGGTCCTGCAGTACCTCTCATATCATCTTCATAAAAAAAATGAAGGGAATATATTTCTTCCCATACACATGCGTAGACATCCTCCCTTCAATTTGAGTTGTCAATCCTCGAACTATTTGAGTTCCTAGTTATTGAATCGCCTCCAAAAATAGCCAACGATTCAAAAAACTTGCACAGCTCCCGAACACGTACCTTTTCCACAGATTCTTCCATTGTCATCAAAATCAATATGTTCGGATCCTTTTCAACATACTTAGAAGAAGTGTCGAACGGTTCAGCCTGTGAATGCATAATCATCAAATTCTCAGCTGACGGTGCAGCCTTCGAAGTCGATGCACCATTATTTTTTGATGCGCTCCCATGTGACTTCACATAAGTCAGGAGCTTTCCATTATTAATTAAATATTATATTTCTTTCTTCAGAGCAATACAATCATTTATATCATGTCCGATATCATCATGATGTCTGCAAAATTTATTATTTCTCTCCTCCCTTGGTCTACTGATGGGAGTCGGCTTCATGAAATTTATAGAACTCTTGGTCTTATCCCAAATGACAGATACATTCTCTATCAGGTCGGCATAGTACTCAGGTTTGACCCATAAATTTGGTCTAGGCCTGCTATAAATGTTAGATGGAGCATGATTTGAAAAACTGCCGCTCCGAAGAGGCAAATTATTGTTCTTCTGCCTCGACTGCTGATTGCCATTGTCATTGTTGTTACCATTCGAGGGTTGCCCTTGATTATTGGCTGCATGTTCCGAATTCTTCGAAGTGCTGATTGGTCTACCTCGGACTCTACTCGACTCCTTCACTTTAATCTGATCCTCAACTTGAGCCATCAAAGCTCCAAAAGTCAAAGCCCTTCTCTTTGTTGTCTCATTAGCTAAATCCTATGGCAATAACCATTGGCGAAAATATGCCATTCCCACATTTTTCTCACAGTTGTCCAAACTAGCCTTGGTCAACACAAATCTATTTGTATAGTCTTTCAACTTTCTCTCGTTGCCTGCTTGTACTGAAAAATAGAATCACAATTTGCTCTCATCTCTTTGCTTCCCACAAACTGCCTTCGAAAAGCAGTATAGAAATCTCTGAAATTTGATATGGACCCCCTCGGAATTCTGTTGTACCACTTAAGAGTTGTTCCCTTACAAGTCTGTGAAAATACACGACACACAAGTCGGACGTCATCTTCGAAATTCATCATATAAGTGCCTGCTTGCACTGAATAATAGTATCACCAGTTTCCCTCATCTCTTTGCTTCCCAGAAACTGCCTTCGAAAACCTATATAAAAATCTCTGAAATTTGATATGGACCCCTTCAGAATCCTGTTGTACCACTTAAGAGTTGTTCCCTTAAAAGTCTGTGAAAATGCACGACACACAAGTCGGTCGTCATCTTCGAAATTCATCATATAATTACTGAATTGTTCGATGTGATCATCGGGATCCTGCATCCCATTGAACTGCTCCACCTTTGAAATGTCGAAACGAATCGGAAGCGCCATGGATCGAATTTCATCTGTCAACGGAGAATTTCTCCAGTCAACACCCTGAACGAACTGATCATCAGTTCCCATTGTGTCATAAAAGTTCCTATCAGTTTCAGCATACTGATTCGAAGGATTTTCTTCATGCCAAGTAAAACGAGGAGCATTCTTAGATCTACTTTTCTTTTTATACTTCCTCGAATAATCTCTATCATATTCCTCTTTTGAAGAACCTCTATGCCTCTTAAAACCCGAGGCTGAGCTTTCGACCTCCTCGTCACTTGAAGTCATTAATTTTTGCTTATCCTTTCTCTCCTTTCGAGACGACTATCGCTCTTTAGGAGCCACAAAACGTGCTTTTTTGTGTTCAGACTTAGCGCGTCGATCATCAAAAGATCGATCTGACTGACCTTCCACCTTGGTATTTTCAACTTCCTGCCTAACCTCGGATCTGAGCCTTCCTCGGAGTATCTCTTGC
This sequence comes from Limnanthes douglasii subsp. nivea, assembly GCA_036936605.1. Taxonomy (NCBI): domain Eukaryota; kingdom Viridiplantae; phylum Streptophyta; class Magnoliopsida; order Brassicales; family Limnanthaceae; genus Limnanthes; species Limnanthes douglasii. Next base: position 156,240,492 of record JAUPFV010000003.1, on the reverse strand, counting down.
TCCCTCCATTCATATTTCTCATTCAATTTATTAATTTTATCAAAAAGCTGATTCATTCGTGCCTCAATATCATATTGAGCTCGGACCGGAGATGATCCATCAGTTCTATTTCCATCAGTTTTCTCAATATTCATTGATGACTGGAGCGTAGGATTTTTTTTCAAGATTCATCGTATGAATTTTAATCAGAGAATACAACTAGATTGTATCAATATTTTGAACAAAATAAGAGCAATAATTTTACGTCCCTAGTGGAGTCGCCAATTTGATGAGTTGTTGGTTTGCCTTAGTTAATTGTCAATAGTGTATTCTAGCTAGAGAAAGAGCTTAGAGAGTTTTTAGAGAGAGAAAACACAAGTACAAATGAGTTTCCAAGTAAAAAGTGTTCAACCCCTTTATCGGGAGGGAGAAATAATCATGTTATCTTCTCCGCGCATCCTCTCGCTAGTTAATTCTATCGGAGAGATTTTGTTGGGTCAACTATGACCGCATAACATGTCCTAGTAGTCCTATGGTCCCCCTGATGATGTCGATCGTATTCTCAACTGGGTGTTTAATGCATTGTCTGAAAATACAAAGGATGGCCTCCATCCGATGCAGCCACAGTCAACCAATGATAGCATGGTAAACGTTGTGCCTTGGTGATCATGAACAGCGTCTTGATTTCTTTCTTAGTAGCTTCGTGTCCTACCTTGACCATAAGCTTGACATTTCCCATGTATTGAGATGATTTCCATTCATATCCCACCATAGCACACTAGGTGGGTTTATAGGGTGATGCCTCCTACATGCGATCATAGCTGGCTTTGAAGATGTTATTAGTCGAGCTGCCTTCGTCGACTAAAACCTCTGGGACCGTGACTCCACCAATATCCAAGTTAACCGTCAGTGCATCCTCGTGTGGTGTGGCGACCCCACGCAAATCACCATCGTTCAAAATAAGGTCGACGACTGGGTCCCGGTAGTTGTGGTATGATGAAGCTTCAATGGTCTTCACTTCATGATCGATACTGTCCCTTTTGTTAGACTTTTGGTTGCTACCTGGCAACATTTCTCCCCTAAAGATAGTGAATAACCACTACTACTTTCCTTTATCCACATGTTTATCTTCGTAGTGAACTTTTTCATTGACCGGTGGAGGTTCATCCCTCTGCTCAGGCTGGCGGTGGAAATCTTGCATCTTAACGAATTGGATGAGCTCACCATTGTCTATTAACCTCCGAATTTCCTCTTTAGGCTGCCAGCATTCGTCAGTTGGGTGACTGTTGTCATTATGGTAAGAGCATAAGTTCCTGCTCGACCACTTATGGTTGGGTGCGCTCATAGTTCGAGGGGTTTAGTATATTGTCCTTTCCTTCGTTTGATCGTAGATAACCGAGATCGTCTCGATTAATAGGGTAAAACGTCTGGTCAGGTTCTCATAATACGTTGGTCGGTGGGCGCCTGGATGGCGAGGCCCGCCATCCATCTTTCTCCAGTCATACGATCCTCATTTGGGGTCTGAGGAGTGTCTTGCCAGTGAAGCTCCTTTCCTAACATTATCTACTCCTATAAATTGATTTACTCGAGCCAAAAGATCCCCCATCTTCGTCACTGAGAACTGACTAGATCTGCATATAGCTCCCCCCATCGGTCGAGGCCTCTTTTGAGGATAGTGACTGCCATATTCTCTTCCAAGTCTGGCAAAGCATTCGTAGTATGGAAAAAACGCTTAGTGTATCTTTTTAGCGATTAACCTTTTCTTTAGTATAGATCTATAATGGAGTCACTTTCGCGCCGGATCTCTTTGTTGCCCATGAATATTTCTTGAAAGACTCTTCATAAACCTACAAATCTTCAAATGTTATGCGAGACCAATGTAACCATTTTTACGCGAGACCAATAGAACCATTTTTATGTGATACCATGTGTAACAAATCTTTATTCGTGATGCGGGACGAGGATAACTAATTATATACAATAAAAAAGTAACCAATTTTATATAAGACCATTGTAAAAATATATAACTAAATAAATAATTTCATACCTTTATCATTAAATATATAATTGGTTTTATTAGTATATTTTATTCTTTCATATCATTAGAAAAATAAGTTTTCGGTATCCTTGATTCTTGTTTTTCTGATTTATAATATCTAGGTTTAAAATTTTTGTTGTTTAATAGCATATGTTCTTCTTCATGCATCAAAACCAAATATATTTTGCACATCTTTGGTTTTAAGTGGTACCAATTTTGAAACCAATCTGGAAGGTTCTTCGGTATCATATGTTTTGATTATTTAAACGATTAACTCCCAACTATTTTGTAGGAGTTCTTTCGTTCCTTATATCATATGTAGCTTTAAAAAGGGTATAAAATGGTGTGTATGTGTGTGTGTGTTTTCAGCGTCTAGGTGAACATTTCTTATTTTCTTTTCTTTCATCTTCTAGTGATTGCAAATAGGTCTAATCTTAAAAAGCAAGTTTTTGGCGGCATGTTTCCAGTAAAAATTGTATCCTTGGTGGTAATTAAAAATGCTAGACAATGAAGAATGCGAGATAATGATAAACATTGGACAGTACACTGTATGATAAATACAGTATAGTGTATCACATGATAGATATGCGACAGTACACCACATGATCGATGCGGGACAGTACACCATATGATAGATGTGGGATTGTACACCATATGATGGAAGCATAACAATATACCACACGATAGACCAGGTGATGAGGATAGAATATTCGGATAGTGGTAGAAACATAAAGGCATTTGTATAATTAATTTATTAAGGAATTTTACTTCGTATTAGGAGTCAATATACCTATAAATGAGGGTATGTTGGTCATTTATACTACTATACCTACAAATAAAGGTGTATCGGTTGTTTACACTTGTATACTTGATATTTGTTATATATAGGAGAAGTACCCCAAAAGAGGGATCTATCTCATTTATTCTAATTTTAGTCTTTTGATTAATTTGTATTGGGAGTCAATATGCCTATAAGTATATTGGTTATGTATACCAATATACCTACATATGAGGGTGTATTGGTCTTTACACTTGTATACTTGATATATGTATATATATAAGAAGTACTCCAAGAGGGTGATCTATCTCTTTTATTCTAATTTAGTCTTTTAATTATTTTATTTCTCTAAAAACCTCTATCTTCTCCTTTCTTTGGATCTAAAACGCTTTTGGCATATTTGATGAAGGTTTAGAACCTCATCACTGGGTATTGAAAACAAAAGTAATGTGAGACTATGGATTAACGAAAGACCAAGTATTGTAAACAAAAGTAATACAAGACTATGGACTGATGGAATACCATGTATTGCACCACAAAATAGATGTGGGACACTACACGACATAATAGATACGGGATTATACACCAAGCGATAGACCAAGTATTGAAAACAAAAGTAATGTGAGACTATAGATTAATGAGAGACCAAGTATCGCAAACAAAAATAATGAGAGATGCAGAATAATATAATACATGATAGATGACAATTCACCACGCGACAGAACATGTAATGAAAACAAAAGTAATGAGAGAATTAGATTATGAGACACCAAGTATTGCAAACAAAAGTAATGTGAGACTATAGACTAATGAAAGACCAAGTACTGCAAACAATAATAATTGGAAATTATGGACTAATTAGAGTCCATATATTGCACCAGAAGATAGATGCGGGACAGAACACCTCATGATAGATGACGAACAGTACACTACATGATAGATGCGGGACAGAACACTTCATGATAGATGACGAACAATACAATACATGATAGATGCGGGATACTACGCCACATGATAGATGTGGAACATTGTACATCACACGAGAGACCAAATATTACAACCAAAACTAATGCGAGACTAAAATATAAAAATATTGTTGGTTATAAATTTGGTCTCGTGTCTCGGAAAGCTAGATACGAAAAAGCTAAAGACTCAAAAACTAATAAAGGACAACAATGCTCAAAAACACATGCAGTATGATTTCTTAGTATATTTACGATTATTTGTAGTAAATATGAGTCAAAAATTCGAAAAAAAAAAATCTAATTTTGTGTAATTTCAAACTCTTATTCTTAAAAATATACAAAGAACTTAAAACTGTCTCCATTACTTTTTTTTTTTACTGGAGAAAATTCATTTTTTTCTGTTTTATAATTTTTTAAAACTTGATTTCTTATTATTGTTTAATCCCGAAATCAATCTGAAATCGTTTGATTTATTAGAAGAGGAATAACTCGAAACGAAAAAAGAAAACTAAAATTTAGAAACATAAATCAAATAATTAAATTGTTCAGTTATATTTTTTAAAAGGTTAATATTATATGAAGTGTATTTCAATATTTTGGACCATCTAATATTAGTAAATTGGCCATTTTTATAGTAAACAGTGACGATATAGTTACCTAGCCTTATGAAAAGGCGTTTAATTTTCCCAAAATTAAATTGGATTCTCTAGATATGTACTTTACGAATTAAATGGAAATAATATTATAAATATTTTAGGATACCATCGTGTTATTTGGTTCAATCAATTTTATCTACTATAAAATGAATAGTACGAAAAATGCAAAATACAAAAACATTATGATAACTGATGTGAGGCATGCATAGAATTATTAAGAGTAGGCCACGTTAACATAACTTTCCAAAAATACATTTTACAAATATTCATGAGAATCAACTGTTTGGTCTGTAGTGCTTAGCTACGATTAAACGTCTATAATAGATTCAAGTTGTTCCGGCTAGTCAACCGCGTAACCCCCTTTTAAGTCTATCATGGTAACAAAGAAATCTCCTTACACAAAAACTTTAGGAGTTGTACCTTCACCATAAGAAGCAACATCAACATCACCGTGCTTGCTTCCATCTAACATCGGTAGTTGGATGGTGAATTCTTTTTCTCGGGTTGAATTCAACATCATCTTGTAAAAGTCTATCTTTGGGCGACTCCTGGTGTATTTTAGCCTGTTTTGAGGAGAACTTTAATCGTAAAAGTAATGAATTCGCCATTACTCCTATAGAACTCAAACCCATTAGTGCTCCAGCAATCGATGGAGTTAGTAAAGTCCCAGTCACTGGTAACAGCACTCCAGCCGCAACCGGAATTCCAACCTGAATATAATACAGGTGCAAACAATTCTTGTGATATATGTACCAAACGCAAAAGACATCAAGGCCAAACTCAGAACAAGCAAAAAAAGGAAGGCAAAATTGAGATAAAAAATTCCAATTGTATGATGTCCTCGTCCAAAACTATGTTTTTGACCAAATATGATTTTTCTCCTATCTAATATACTCCATTTATCTCTTTTATCATATATATTAACTATATTTTTCTTCAGATCATAAACTTTGTTCTTCAAAAAATATAAAACTTTATTTTTAAATATAATATTAAACATTATTTTAAAAAGTTATCAAACCTTGTTTATGTGAGTTTTGTTTTTTTTATAAAACATACATCAGCTTCCAAATTATATATCTAAATTTAATTTTAAACAAACAAGTGTACTACCGTCTCCAAAAATTCCAACTCCAACAATTTTAACGAGGCTGCTAAACTAATTATTTTTGCATATATAATAATCTAACCAAACAAATCCAAAAGTTATCACGAACAATAAAACAAAAATATTTTATATACCTAAAAAGTAAATAAGAAAAAAAAGATATTTTTCACAAGTGGGTTAAAAAATCAAAATTTTAGGTATACTCAAAACTGGAATGAAAATCACGCTTTTGGGTGAAAATAATTCTACACTAAAAGAAACTGGGTATAACTGAGTATAACCAAACGGAGCAAATTTGAGCCAATTTTTCCAAAATATTACTTTTTTTTTATTCCTTTTGGAAAACCACCTTGGTACTAATGGAACAATTTGATTGATTATTTTTTAAAACATATATATATATATTAATTCCTTTGATTCTCTTTTTTTTTTCTTCTGAAAAATCAACTTGCTGGTTTAGCACCTTGTCCAGGATTGTACAATTCTTTTTCCATTCTAGGTATAAATTTTTGAAAACTAAACTAACGAAGAACCAAACCTGACTCTTTTAGAACTAAACCTGACTCTTTTAGACCTAAATCCGACTCTTTTACAACCAAACCCTGACTCTTTGACTCTCTCAGTTCAGGAATCTAAAAATCTATTTTGTTCAGTTTAGTCCCCTAACTGGTATATATAAAGCACCAGCACACCAATGACTACATTTTCGAACTGTTTTTAAGACTAAATAGGGCAATTATTGATATCCTTGTGTTAATGTACATAGAGGGAAAAGAATAAAATCTGCTTACAATGTTATAACCGAAAGCCCACCAAAGATTTTGCTTCACTGTCTTCATGGTCAGTCGGCTTAACTCCAACGCATCAAGCAACTGGACAATCAAGCAGTGTTAGGAGCATGTACGAAAATAATTACACTTAGTGCAAACATATTTCTAAAATCTGTATTGTAACTATGTAGAATAAACATGTTTCTCTTATTCCCTTGCTTATATGGTTCCCAACTTCCCATAGGAAGGCTTCACGAGAAACTAAATATTTAGCTCGGCACAATAAACTTTTTTTTGCTGCTAAGTATACTTTCAGAACCGAGGCCTCTAGCTATAATGTGTTACCTCCAGGCCCCTCTCCGACAAAAAAAACCATTGGTAAGTCAACCTAGGTCCTGATCATCGGGTCAGATAGAAAATGTGTATGGGAATATAAAACGGGCGCCTCCAGAATGCAGCAAAAAATATGAAATCCGTTACAGAATGCATCCATAAACATAAAACCTGTGATAGCCGGTTTCCCATAAGTACAATGGAAGATGCCTCACTGGCAGCTCCAACACCCCCACTCATTGCAATTCCAACATCGGAGGAAGCCAGTGCAGCTGCATCATTAATGCCATCACCAACCATAGCTACGACCTTTTGATTTTTCTGGAGTTTGTTGACAAAGTTCTTTTTACCGGCTGGTTTAACTTCAGACATCACCTGCAATGTATTGTTGACTGAATATCATGCTATAATAAAATCACTTACTTTTAGGTACTTATTAAAAAATTACATACATATTAAAAAATGGAGGTCAGCTATTAGGTCTAGACATTTGTCACTATTTGCCATTAAAAGTTATCTCTTAGTGTTTTGAGTCTTTTGACCTATAGTAAAGAAAATGTACTACTTATATTAGGGTTTTAGATCATTCAGCATGTCAGCTATATAAGGTTCAGGTAAGCTTTCCCCCTTTAATAATTACCTACAGACTCATCCCACCGTTATTTTGATTTCATTGTCTATCGAGTCTTGCTGACTAATTCTGTAATTTCTGTTATCTACAGTTGTGATATGTTGACAATTTTAGGGGTATGCAACAAAACTGATCGTCAAAAGATTTAACATACAGAAAAAGTTGAAGGATAATATGTAGTGAGTCAACCGACAAGGCAATATGATACTAACCCGAAGAGTTAAACTTTAACAGCACTCAACTTGTTTGGCTAGGGTAATTCTAGGCTTTTTGACACATACTCAATGAAAAACTTTATGTTGCTTTAGTTATACTCAACTTGCAGTTATGAGATGGAAACTTGATCACCTTTTCTTTTGGAATTCCAACAACAGATGCAACATACTCAGCAGTACTTCTTTTGTCCCCCGACAACATATATACAGTAATTCCTTGCCTGTGTAAAGCTTCGACAACTTGTCCAGCATCGTCCCGTATCTGATCTTCAAAGTAGATAAGACCGACAAGGGTATTATCTACTCCAACATAAACAGTAGAATGGTTTTTAACTTCCTCTGTTTCCATCGCTAGAAATGTATTCTCATAAGCTCCGTGTCTGCATAGAGAAGGACTAATCACTAAACTATGATAGCAGACATCCCTTGATACCTAAACAAGGAATCTTATCTAATAATACTGCCTTATAAGCGGTTGTGCAAAAGCTCGAGTATGGTCTTGCAGCAAGACTCTTGCCATATACAAAACAGCTATATTATAGCCATGAAGACTTATACCAATTTCCTTGTAGTAATATGTTCAAACATACTACCATAAAGTTTATATTCAAATCGTTTGAATAAAGAAGACAAAAAATATGACAGTTCAGTAGAATAGGCTCATTGACAATATCACCCGATGTAAGCCACCTGCATGTCAACGTGTATATCAAAGATAACTTTACCAGAAATTGAAATGGTTAAGAGTTGAGCTACTTATGAGGGTGACAGACATTAACTTGACACATTCATCCTATCAAAATCATGCATGAGAGAAGTGTGTTTTCAGACTTAATTTGAAAATCCCCATGGTGCAACATGCACAGAATCATGATTGGATTAAAGATGATATTTACGTCATGAGCTCAAAAGCATTCCCTACTTTACAAACTAGATGCGTTAACACATGATATGATAAGAGTCATAAGTTGGTACCTCTGAACCCACTCTAGTGTCCCGACAGAAACTTTTTTAGTGTCAATAATTGCAACTGCGCCAGAGCCAGGTTCCTCTCTGAATGTTCCATCCTCTGCCTAAGAAAATAACATCATCCTTAGCAATGCATAATTCAGTGAGCTATAGGTTTTTAAATTCTATAGCTAGGAAGAAAGTACCTTCAACATTTGACATTTTGCAGCTTGAGCAGCTTCGACAATAGCTTTACCAACGGGATGAACTGTATTGGACTCTACACTAGCAGCCAGCTTCAGAATCTCATTTTCTGACAGTGTATGACTTACATTCTGTCTGCATAACAACAGCCTAAAGATAAGCATTGCCAATAAAACAAAACAAAACCGACAAGATTGGCCAAGGCCATACAGGCTTCAAGTCTCTTCCTGACATACATAGGCCCCAAAAGTTCTCCAGATGTAGTAAATGAAGTCTATAACTAACAAGACAAACCAAAACTAAACACCATAACTGTAGCAAATATTTATCAGCAACGAGGACAAGAGGGAAGTCCAAAGACAGATATAAGGCTCTTAGGCTCTCACACAGTAACTGTATACTATATACTGATTATCTTAAAAACTTGAAGTGAATTCGGTGATAAGCAATAGGAAACAGACCCCAAATAGAATTAGACAAATATATGGCCAGAGCAAACTGGAGCAATTTTCCAACCGCACATCTTTCGACTCTAAAAGTTTGGTTTCAAATCAATATCCGATCTGACACATCACTAGACATTAATATAGGCGTGAACAGTAACAACGAGCATGTTCTCTTTAGTCAAAAGAGGGTTACTAGAAGTGCAAAACTCAACCTTGCATCCGAGGGAATCACAATTTTAGTCACAACAGGTCTACCGACTGTCAAGGTCCCTGTTTTGTCAAAGATAACTGTGTCAACCAACGAAAACTTCTCTAATATACTTCCACCTCGTAGAAGCAATCCTCTTCTTGCCCCTAATGAAGTTCCGACCTGAACATCAAATAGTTGTTAATGTAACACTAGTTGTAGCATATAATTATGTGATATAAAGTTTTATACAGTTTAGGAAGACAATACCAGCATAGCAGTGGGTGTGGCCAACCCGAGGGCACATGGGCACGCCACAACCTGCATCAGGATACAGAGTTGCTATTAAGAGAGTTTAACAGAGAGAAACAAATCATTCTCATAACCTTTCATACATTTTCGATTTACTACCTCGATGAATATGTCTACAAAAATTATGCATTGCCCCTATAACTTAATGTATAAGATTTTCTATCACAGCTTACAGCGAAGAAGAGCTACCAATGATTTATTTCTTACCACCATTTAGAGATTATTAATTATAGGGATCAGAATGCATTCATGCTTGCTGAAGAGCATCGCAGAGGAGGGTTAACAAGAAGATTTTACATGTAAAAGTAGCCGTAGGAAAGCCAGTGGTAAAAAACATGTAGGAAATAAATAAGAGCTAAAAGCAATCATACCAAAACACTGCAAGAAAGCTGTAGTGCCAATGAAACGGGACTTCCGTGATGCAATGCGGCGGGGAGGATATGTGCACCAAAAAGACTCCAGAACATAAATGTAGCAGTAGAGAGAGCCATAACTCCATAGGTAAAGTTACCAGAAACCTTTGATTGAAAAATATTTAAATAGTTAAGAATTCAGAGTTTGACTAAATGCAACCCAGTCAAAAACGGAAAATCTAAATTGCTCATTTATGATGTAAAAAAAATGAAACACAAATACATTCAAAAATCATGAGTATAACCAGATTCGAAACATAAATTGGCGGAATCAAGAAAGAAGCTATCAAACAGAGTAAAAAATGAAGTAAATACTTGATTACTGCAGAATTCCTTTTTATGGACTTAAAAGTCTCATTATTTCTAAAAATGAATAGATCAGTTTACAAATTAACCAAGAACTTGAAGAAAATGGAAAAGGCTCACTTGTGTGACACTGGTTGATACTGAATGAAAAAAGGATATAAAGTTTATGAGCAAAACTTCAAATCAACTCCTTCTTCTATATTTACTTGGTTTAACCAACAGTTGACTGATCATTAATCACTTGTAGCCTAAGCTTGCGGGAAGAACCCAATATATTGTTTATCTATCCATTTTGTATGTGGATAAAAATGGAAAGTTAAGTTGTTGTCTCCAATTGCCTAGCTCAATTGGAAGACACCATCCAAATATCCTCGAGGTCTTCGATTCGAGTAGGAGGTTGCCCACCATAATAATAAGAAGAAGAAGAAGTTGGTGCTGGGTAGACAATAATTAATAGACTGCAGGGCAAGTCATTAACTAAGGTGAGGCTTTTATGCGGTTTGAGCAGAGAACATGTCTTTAGTACCATATACAAAAAAATGGTCAGCTACACCAAAAGTTTGGCTGATGGGTAAATTAATAGTTTGTCATTTACATTTTAACACATCAATTATACTATCTATCAACTTACACAAAAGGATAAAATACCTTGTCAGCCAACCGCTGTATGGGAGCCTCAGTACTCTGTGCTTCTTCCACTAAACGTACTATGTCTCCTATGGCAGTCTCACCCCCTGGTCTGCGCACCTCAACTGTAAGAGTTCCATTTAGATTTATACTTCCAGCAGCAACTTGACTCTAGCAAAGAAATAAGTTTCACCACTGTCTGATTATGATGGAAGAAGACACAGCTGAGACAATGCTAAAGCCTAAAATAACATTTCAAAAGAAGAAGAAAAAAATCGAGATAGGCACGTTTTTAGGAGGATACTAAACAAGGCCTGCCATTGAAGTTTCGATAACAAGAAACAGTTATATGTAAAGAAAGATACCCCCGGAAGCTTGGTCACTGGCATTGGCTCCCCAGTGAAACTTGACTCATCAATAGTGCTTCTACCAGCTCTGACTATGCCATCTGCTGGGACCCGGTCCTATAATGACAAGAACATTACTTCGAGAAAATCATGTTCATAATTACAATGATGAGTAATGATAGTTAATATTCGATACAACTTTCTTTATGCACTAGAAAATACAACAGTCAACTTATGTGAGTCAATCTTTTAGGGATGAACGCATCTGTGAAAGAGTAAAATGTTATGCTACACGGAAAAGCTTGAAAGAAGAAAGACATAGGAAAACAGATACAGTAAGCTTCCTTTCAACTTACTCCAGGTAAAACAACAATTTGGTCCCCGACAGAGAGGCTGTTAGAATCAACTTCTACAGTGGAAGACGAAATCCCGGAATCACCATCAAGCAGAAGGCGGGCTTTTGCAGGTAATAGAGTTAAAAGGCCAGTCATATCACTGGTGGCTTTTATTTTTGCTCGCTGTTCAAGATTTCTTCCCAACAACACAAATGCAATTAACATAATTGGTTCCTCAAAGAATGTATTCCAACCCTGCAAAACAAAACCCAAGTTAATAGGTTTGCACATCAAGTAATTATTGCGAACTACCAATTTTAGTTTCTGCTACCTCAAACATGACACTATATGTATAAGTTGAAATTATGTTGTACCAGCTGAATAAGTTAATTATAATCATAGTTTAATTTGTCTGAAAATTACAGATTAAATGAATTACTGCATATGCAGTCCCAACTTTGAATCTATTGACTCAGTATCCAAAAGTGGAGACAGTAATTTGGCCCTCAAATTGGTTGAATATATCCAACTCCAACTAATTGATTCTGGGCTTGAATCACCACTTTCTACATTTCATGGACAAGGATGTAGATATGGAAAATCTCATTAATTCAGACAAGGTCCCGCCAACTTATAGGTAAATTTACTAGACACGAAAGAAGGGGCTTAAGCAAGGCTTAAAGACTCCAACAAAAGAAATTCTTCAGTCAGTACCCTCATTAAAGTAAATTTTAATCAACTGGCTACCAACTCTAACTGACCAGTTCTGCTCTCTATTCTCAGCCAAACAAAAACAGTGCATTCAAGAATAATAGAACAATTAAATATCATACCAAGATAGAAGATAAAAGGAAATCACTCAATGAAATATTCACTAAGAATAAGAGTAGTCTAGCGTTGAAATATTATGTTAACCCGTCGAGCTGATTTTTCACTGCTTACTGTCCTTAAGGATACACGAAATCATGACAAATCAAGTAGACCTTAAAATGTCTATGATGGTTAGTGTACAAGATTTCAGGGTTTAAATTGCCTTTAGAGGAGAGGAGACTCGTCCGTAACCATAGGTTGGACCTCGACGAACCTAGTGGTAATGGCCGAGTCTCTCTTCTTCCTCTCCGGACAATAAAAACCCTGAAATTTTGAACACTAACCCAAACTCCTTGGTCAAACCAGTAATGTCTATACAGTATCAGCATTATTATTACAGACAGAGTGGGCCTTCAAATGCTTATAATGGTTAGTGTGCAAAATTTCAAGGTTTACATTGCCTTGAAAGGAGACTCTGGCCATAGCCATAGGTAATAGCCGAGCTCTTTTCTTCCTCTCAAGAATGTAAACCCTAAAATTCTGCACACTGATACCATAGACATTGTAACGCCTACTCGGTTTGTAATGATAACAGTGATACTTTTATGAATACTACCGGGTTTGACGAAGGAGCTTAGGATGATCCCTGTGATGTAAGATCCAGTGTATCATTATGGAGAGTAAGTGGTGAAGAATCAGCTCGAACGTTTTATTCAGGTTTGGGTTGACATAATAATCCAATGTTACACTACTTTTATGCTTAGTGAAATTTTCATCGAATACCTACTAAATATTTTTGCTAGATAAAACTAGCATGCTTATGCAAAATAAAAACCGAGTGTATTTTCTAGAAAGTGTTGTCTGCCTTTAGAAAGATGATAAATTTCAAAATGCTTTTAAATTTGTGAGATATCATTCAAAGAGTATAATCAACTACTCATATTCCTAAACTACAAATTAAAAAGTGAAACTCCAGCTTTTTAGGATAGTATCACTCACCAAATTTGGAATCAAGGCAGCTATTGAACTGACTGTAAATGATGATAACGCCCCAAGACCTACTAAAGTATTCATGTTCGGAACACCCTTAAAAAGGCTCTTTGCACCATCAATAATAAGTTGGCGTCCAGGACCAAGCAACGTAAACAAAGACAGTGACATATGAAACCCTACTGAATGAAATGCATGTATCCATGAAGCTTTACCACCAACAATATGAGATAGGTGACCGAAGAGGCATACAGCACACAGAGCCCATGAAACAGCTAGCTCCCGGCCTGCAAGTCAAGGTTCAAGTATCGCTGATAATCTATCATCGTCATTTTAGATAACCCTGAAAGAAAAAACGCCTTACCGCTTTCTTTTAGGCGCATCCGCTTCTCTTCCATCTTTCTTTCAAATACTTTAAAGAAATTTTCTCTCCCTGGATCTGTAAAAGCAAAAGAAGCTAAAAGTTTCAAGCCTACCTACTTAGTAAGAGCGCAAACATTGTAGTTTAAGCTTTATACAGGTGACAGGAATTATGGACTTCTGTCTCCAGTAGTCAAATCTGTTCAACTTTAGTCCAGTACAAAGTGGGAAAAAGTAGTCATGTGATACCTCTTTTCAAAAGATGAAAGAGGCACATTAGACTACACTAGACAAGTTATAAATAGATGAAGAAACAGGATGAGAGATCAAAGTATATAAACAAGCACAAGATTAAACCATTAACATTTTCTAATAGTATCACAGTCACATAGAAACAAAAAAAAAGAAGAAAACGATGCTTTACCAGATAATAATAAGACAATGACCAAATCAATCGTCTTGCAAGATAGCACAAATTTATCTACCAAAGAGTCAAATCCAACGACGAAATAGAAATCATTCTAGCTTCTTAATCTAAAAGATAGACCAACAAATCTTCAACATTATAGCCCCGGAAGTATATGATGATCCTTTTGCCAGCATCAAAATTTAGCATAAAGAAAGAATTAGGCTTGTGTATATATGACCTTTACTTAGGTACAAAGAACCATGACCTTACCTCCAAGGACTAACTAACAACAGTTCTACCCTACAGATTAAAATATTGTGAAACTAACAGATGACTGGTTAATAAAAAACTGAGCTAATGATTTCAAGTAGAAAACCCTCCACTGATGATAGACAACTTAGTTTCCGATTGAAAATAAATAAATTAGTAATTTGTTTTTAAAAGCCAGCTTCCTCAGTATGTATGATCCTTAAGATCAACCTACATAATGATTTAGGAGATATACTGGGATCCCTCAGCTTGCAAAATGGAAAATGAGATGAACTGAGTGATAGTAGACCATCTGATTAACTAGTAGTACAAGTATCAATGTGCTTCAAGCACTTAGTAGGCTGGGTTAAACAAGCCAATAACAATAGGAGAGATACAAAGATGGTATCATTCCCAAACGAATGTCTCAAACAAATATTACTGGTTGTAAAGCGCAGATAATTTGGAACACATACAAATACAAATCTAGACTAGAAAAATTATTCAAGGTAGTTAGGGGGGCTGGTGACTATTGCCTTATTACAATTGGTACCAAGAAAACGAGCATGAGAAAGTCTATAGACCTTCAGCTATATTTTTATACTGAATACAAATCAACATCTAATGATGAGTATTGTTTCTGATAAACCTAAAGGGTTACTAAACCCAGATAGAGTAAATACATATTCTCCCAATTGACAGGACTATCACCACCAGAAATTTCTCTCTCCAATTGATCCACCAGAAGCTGCTGCTTTAACTTACCTATTCAATGAGAAATTATGAGATTAATTAAGACTCAGCCCATCCTCTCTATATCTAGTACGGCTATAATTAGATCTTGCAAAAGCCTGCTTAAAGAAGACTGAAATCCAGCAGACAGAGGACATACCATAAACAATTATGGTTGCTCCTTAAATAGGACTTGCATTACTATGGTAAAATTCATCCTTCGATTTCGTCAAGACCTGCCACTATCCCACCAGTTCTACAGAATCATCAAGAGGGAAAATCTAGTGTGTGGCTATAGCCACTTTGAAATATTAATGTAGTATCAACAAATCACCTATGCATAATTCACATGGTTTTATGAGACACCAAATTTACGTTTGGATCTCACAATCAAAGGGTATGATCACCTATTCAAATATTACTTTGATTTATCAAATTGTATTGTTGATCTAGACTACTGGCACAGACAGAAGAGAAGCTTTAAAAGGTGAAATGACTAAATGCAACAAATGCAATGAAATGAAGAAAATGCAGGGTGCAAATGGATGTGTGTTGTCACCATACATGTCAGCAAAGTATAACTTAGTTATAATATCACAAGATTAAATCCACCAATATAAGTGACATCCATGAAGAAGCATACATATTTTTGGCACCCTTGCCTTTACAGTTATGGAAAATGTCTAAACAAAAACACATAAAGCAAAGATTCACTAGAAAATGACCTAGCAAACGATGATAATAAAACAATTAAATTCTACCTCGAAGAGAAGACTTAAAACCACAGGTCGTCAGATGTGTTGCAAGTGCTTCTCCTATTTGTTTTTGCCAATTTGGTATGACCTTCGCTTCAGAGACAGGCCATACCACAGCTGTTTCCGTAGTGAGATTGACATTGGCAGTGGAAACTTGTGGCTGTCCAGTGCAATGTTAAGCGTTTAATGAATTCAAGTCACTGAGGAGCAAGAACTCTTTCATAATCAAATAGACATTTTCAACAAGGTATCTTGAATTATATTGCTCACGTGACTCGGGAACAAAGGCTTAATATTTAAAAAATGGTTCCGTGCTTGAAGTACCTTGCAAGAAATTACTTCTATCCTACATTTTTGCAAAACCTCAATCTTTTTAACTTTTTTTTCTTCTATAGTTAGAATTTAACCAGATGCCAATATAAGCATAATACTTCTAAAAAAATCTCGTTTTAAAAAGGCCATGCTAGACTTTAGTGAAAGAGGAAAATCTTGAGGTACAAATACTCGAGAGAATGAGTTGAAAAATCTAGAGATAACAATGGAATGCATCACTAGTTGGCATCTACCTTGGAGAAATCATGACTGAATTTCAGTGAATATATATGTGAGTAGCTACAAAGTACAAGGAAGAAAGTTACTCACTTGACTTTCGAGAATTCTTTTCACACTTGCGGCGCAACCCCCACACGACATTCCCTAAATTGAAGCAGATATCAGTTGCAGAAGAAGAGAAAAATCACATTAGTATCACATGACTAGAGAAAGCTTACTCCGACATCGAGAATAATGACATCAGGTGAGAAGGCAGAGGCCTCTTCAGCCGCACCAGCGTCCAATTTTGGTTTCCGATTCCCTCCGTCGGATCCATCCCCGTCACCACCTTCACCGCCGCTATATCCACCCAATCCACCACCTCCACCAGCGGCCGTATTAAATCCCGCCGCCGAGCTCGATACACACTCCAAGCGCCGACGTAGTTCCGGTACGACCAGAGCGTAGGAATGCCTAATCGACAAAGATGGTAGTGGAGAAGACTGTTTTCGGCTAAGGTAAACACAACGAAGGCGGCGATAGGCGAGTTGGGAGGGAGAAGGAGAGGACCCGGTGATAGAGAAATGGCGGTTTAGAGCTTTGGATATTGTGAAAAGAGTGAGGGACGCTCTTGTTGCAGAGAAAGTGGACTCCATGGCGGTTGAATACTGAAGCCGATTCTCTCCCTCTCTCTGTTTATCTTAATATGGTTATCTAGAATTTTATTTTCTGTGAACTAGCTTTTCTTTACTGGCCACACTAACACACTCCCTAACATTGACCAGTAACGAAATGAATTTTGGATTCTTTTCAGTTTATCTATCTCGCAATCTAAAATCGAAAATGTAATTGACATGTATTATAAAAAGAATGGTTAAAAAATATTAATTGTTATATATTATTTGTGTTTGTTTTGGAGGCCTGATCATATAAGTTTAAAATTAGTTTTAAAATGGAAAAAATATGTTTATTTAGGTTATATATATTTACCGATTTCGTTGTAGATCACGCCGGGTAGAAAGATACGTTTGAAACTTTAAGTGTTTATATGTTTGCCTTTGTAGAATATTTGGGATCAGTATTATGTTTAACCATCTAGATGGTATTTTTTGCGTTGGTTCGATTGTCTATAATACTCATTCGTCAATAATCTTATTATAATATTTTGATAACAGCTTTTGAATCATTTCAGATGGCTCCGGAAAAAAAGAAAAAAAAACAGGTAATGTCGTCGAGATGGTACAGATACGGAATTCGAAAGTTCTTCGTTTTTAGACGAGTATTTCGTGCGCGTGAATTTCGAATATGGATATTTGACCGAAGATGATCATCGCGAGTTTAAGATTAGGTATGGTATTTCTGAAATTCTGATGCAACAACACGGATCGACTCTAAATGAGCGGTTCTGTGAATGAGATCTGCATGTATACGACGTTATATCATTGGATTCTTCGCCTTTCTTCGTCATCATTTATCCATGACTTATTTAATTTTATAAATATATGCCCTACGCAACTCACGACCAACGGGGTGGAGGGTGCTCCTGAGCATAATATTGAGCTTCAAGTTTATGGATATTCTCGTGTGTTTGGCATAATTTTTAGCCGTGGTTGATGTCTCAAAACTAGTTTGGCCTTCATTCTCTTACCTCCAACTTACCGGAGTAAAAATATTGGTGAACCTACCCACGTTAAATAAGAACTGGAAACATACGTTATTTTTTGTTTATGAAAATTGGGAGCACGAGAGTGTTGATAAAATTCTTCAATTAAAGAGGTGTTGGAGGGCCAAGTGTAAACATTGTATAGTTTTTATAAATTCATTCCATTGGTGATATATTTTTAACTGTCATTTTGGTTTGCAGGTGAAGGTAAACGTCATGAATGGTGTAGGAAATGGAGACCATAGGGAGTTGTGAATCTTTTTTGGGGTTGTCTGTGGCTGCGAACGCGACGTGTGGCTTGGATGCATCTCACTTATTCACGCATGTGAACTATCTACGGTCTGGATTGTGGCGCGCGCCAGAGTTAGAGATTGCTGAGAACGGTCAAGTGAAAATGAAAGGCAGTGGGAGATGGCAACTGTGGATCAGCTGTGTGCATTGATGGAATAGAGATATTAAGATCGTAACAATACTGGGGTTGGGTTGATGGTTCCCCATATTTTCAAAGTTAGAGAGACAGAAGAGTCATCACATTCATGAGAAAAGAAGGGGAAGGAAAATGGGGGACTCACTATACAAGTCGATGGGAAGAGTAGTAGTCCCTAAGAAGATGGGATCCAACAATCATGAGAAAATGAAGGGAATGAAGGAGGTTTTTTCCCCCATGAAGATGATGAGGTTCCACCTCTGTAAAAGAAGTGGGTAGTATTTGATGACATACCAATATCCAAGCGTAAGCTGGAATTGGTGGATGAGAGCGATGAAGTCGAGGGTAGTTTGATGGAGAAGAAGGTAGTTGAGACATCAGCGCCGGAGGCAGTGAAAGAAGGGGGTCATGCGCTCGAGGTAATTGTGCTAGAGGAGTCATAAAACAAAATAAAAGAATGTGATGGAGATGATAGTATACCGGTTAAGGCGAAAACGTTTCCCGATGGGGTAGCCCAACGCGGGGAGGACTTTGTGAAGAACGTGGGGTATGGTTCTTCGTATATAAACATTGTAAGGCCAGATCTAGTGCAACTGAGAGGTCGTGCTGGTGAGGCCGTTCGAGCCGCTAGTGGCACCGAGGATGTTCCCCCAGTGGATATGAAGATGTCACGACCTTTGTTAATGATACTTAGGAAATTGAAGTACTGTCCAAAGTTGTCTTTTTACGATAACATGTCGATGGGCGAAATTTTACAGAGGAAACTTGAATTAGCCATAGAGGTAAGTCTTCTCAGCTGCTTAGGGTTTAGTTGTCATTAGTAGAGATGTGAAATGATGCTTTTATTTGCGTGTGTTGCCGACTCATCAAATTTTATGGTATTGGCTTATCGACGTATGACGATCGTCGACTACCAAGCTATAGAGAACTGAGAAGCCCTATTCTTTGGCTCGGTTTGAGGCTTGACCATATAGTTAGCATGATTTAAGGATGCATATGGGTCGGTGAGGACAGGCCATGAAAAGGCGGTGTGCGAGAATGACGACCTGCGACGCGAATGAACCTTGGTTGCTAATGAATGTGCCGCGTGCCGTAAGGAGTGTCTTGAGTTGATCAGTAAAAGGACCTTATTGGCCATATAAAACAACAATCTAATGAAAAAATGACAAATTAATGTCTCAGTGTGCTGGCTTGTTGACCCAAAACATGGCCTAAGCTAAGAGAATAGATAATCAATCCGAGAAGGTAACTGAGCTAACTATAATACTAATTTGCGTGCGATTATGCTAGAAGCTAAATAAGACAATGAGCAGCAATGGTAAAGCTAAAGTCGAGCAGGATTTAGAGGATCGGGTGAGCCAAGTTATGAAGGTGATGATGGGAATGATTGAAAAGAATAAGAGGGAAACTATTACGGAATTACTGAATTTGAACCCTGGGATGATGATAGGGTCATTGAAGAAATTTGCACTAGTGGATGAGCAGCTAGCATTGGAGTATACCTTTATAGCAGTTGTTTATCATGCCGCAAAGAAGCCAAAGTATGTGTCTCCAAGTTTGATGCATTGGTGACAAAAACAGGTCTAACCAAGGTAGCTTTTGAGGATGGTGTGGCAAATGTAGCACGAAAGTGGGGACCACACCACCCTCGCTCGGTGGTTGATATTTTGTGCTATAAAAGTTGAAAATCTAAGTTTTTTACATGTTACTTGTATGTTAGGGAAAAAATTGTGCTTAACCCATGTTGGTGATAGTTTGTGGAGATTGTAAAACAGTAGTTGTATTAATGTTGTTGATGGTGAAGTATTATTGATGATCATGACACTGAGTAGTGCCTGCAGTAGTAAATACTTGTAAGTGGTATGGGTGGAAGTCGATGTGTTTGTTAAATATTTGGTGATATGTTGTGTCTTTATAAAATTGGGTTCAGTATTACCAATCGCGTAGCCCTAGAAGGACATGCCAATTGGCTGATTCGCGGAAGAGACCAAGTTTGCCTCTTGTGTGGCCTTTATTGGCTTGGCTTATTACCAGTTCGCATATAATACAATTACAAGTGATTGGGCTCAATGTGGCCCCTTACATAGACTCGGTGGGCGTGGCAAATTCGCCCGTTCGTATTATTTGACTCAAGTTCCCTGGGCTCAGTATGGCCCCTTGCGTAGCTCGTAGGTGTGATCAGTGATCCAGACGCATTTTTTAATAAGGGAGAATAGTATATAACAAACACATAAATTGGCGAAAGCACTAATAGTTCAGTGAAGTAGAAATAACCAGATGCCTCGTTAAAAACCCCTTTCGCGTCATCGGAAGGGAAAATAGTACATCGCTAAGTTATATGGCATGGTGATACAACTTTAAATGACTTATATTTTGAGGGTGCTTTAGGGTGTTATCGTCTGTATCAGCGAGGAGTTAGGCGTCGTGGTGTCTTTGGCGATGATTGTGTAGAGGCGCTCCAATGTAGGACCTAACTTTCCAACAGTTCTATCGCATTCACCTAGAAAAAAAAATTCATGACTAAATCACATATTTTTAGTGTGTATGGCCTCAATCTTAAGTTAACTATCCCCTCATCATACTTCTATAATTCTTTGTGCGCACTTGGGATTGATCGCGATGCTCGTTGATAAGGTCAATTCTTGCAACACGATCAGTCTCATCGAATACCTCAGAGTAATTGGTGATTCTATGGTTAGGTATGATGACTTATGTTGGTACACTGCCTCTAGACCATATACGAGCGCAAAGGGAGTCTCTTCAGTTTTTGTTCGTGGAATGGTGCGATAAGCCCATAGCACATCGATTAGTTTACCGGGAAACTTCCTTTTAGTGCCATTGAGCTTCTTTTTATGTCATATAACATTGTGCGCTTGGTCACTTCGAACTAACAATTTTCTTGGGGATAGTAGGGGGTTGAGAAATGTTAGTCGATGTCATAGCACTTACAAAACGTCGTGAGGATGGAATTTCAGAATTAGGGTTCATTTTCTGTCATAAATATACGTGGAATACCAAACCGGGACGAGGATCTTGTGTTATACAAAGTCACAGATCTCTTGGGCCCGGGTATGGGAAAGTGCTCTGGCTTCAACCTATTTGGTAAAGTAGTCCACAACTACTACTAGGATTTCGGTGCTTCCTTGTTGCCATTGGTAGCGACCTTTCTAAGTTGATGCCCCGTTTATAAAAAAGGCAGGATATCGGATTAGATCTTATAGGCTCGCTTGGCAAGTAGCCCGTGTTAGCGAATTGCTGGCAAGGGTAGCATTGTTACACTATACGCTCTACATCGGCTGTCAGGACGGGATAGTAGTAACATGCAAGGAGAAATCGGTGGATCAGGCTGTGATTGCCACAATGTGCCCCTACATCTCACGTTTGTAAGTCATGTATAACTTTGGTAGATTCTTCTTGACTTAAACATCGTAGTAGTGGTGGTGTTGCATTTTTACGGTAAAAAACGTTATCCAGTACATAATATTTGGTGGCGCACAGTCGCTGTTTTATCAACTGGAAGAGTGTCGTCACGGAGGTGCAACATGTAAGGTTTCCACCAGTCAGTTGTGCGTACAAACGCTTTCAATGGTCATTGGGGTTGTAGTAGAGAGAGGGTTCTATAGGACTACAAGTGGATGCTCTCCTAAGGCCGTTATTTTGGCCAGGGTGTCGGCTGCAGAATTATCAAGGCGGGGGACTTGGTCGTAGAAGACTGAATGGTATTTAGATTCATATTCTTTCAGAGTGGTCAAGTAACTGCGAATTCTTTATTTCTTGACGTTGTAGGTGCCTTTAGTTTGGTTATTAGCTAACTGCCAATCAGATCAAATTATAAGGACTTGTTCTTCATACTCTGCCATAGCATTCGTGTCCGAGAAGTTAAAGCGGATGGCGAGCATGATTTCTTCTCCTATAGGTTATTTTATTAATATACATGCATCACCGCCTGATGTGATAGATGCCTTATCGACCTCAATAACCCATTTATGGTTAGAGTTATCCGGTAAGGGTACATGCGGGCAGGATTGACAATATGGTATGGAGAATTCAGTAACAAAGTCCGCAGTGGATTGTCCCTTGATCGCGGTGCGCTACTCGATTTTGATGTCGTACTTCTCTAGCTCGATGGACCATTTTGTTTGTCGGTTGGAGACATCGAGCTTCTGCGATACATCCCTCAAGGGAAATGAGGTACATATAGTTTTAGTATGGCTTTGTAAGTATGGGTGCATCTTATGAGCAACAACCACGAGTCCTAACGCCAATTTTCATAGATTAAGATAATGAGTTTCTGCCTCTACCAGAGTCTTACTAGTGTAGTATATGGGTCATCAGACGCATTTTGGTTCCTGAAATAGTACTGCACTAACTGAAAAATGAGAAATCGATAGGTAAATGAATAAAGGCTCACCTGACGTGGGAGTGGATATGATTTCTGGAAACGTAAGGTAATTCTTAATTGTCGTGAAAGATTTGTTACACTTCTCGTTTCATGCAAACTTCTTTGCGTCTTGAAGTACCTCGAAAGAGGGGTGACTTTTATTTAATGCCCTTAATAAACTAAACACTTTATGACTAAGCTAATTGCTAGACTGCTTAATAAACTAATGGGTTTTTTAACTCGACCCGATTTCGTAAGCATGACCCGAAAGCCCATGTGGCCCATAATTAAGGGTATAAATAGCCAACCACTTTCATTAATGAGGGTAATGAACATTTAATACAACCAGGAAATTCAAATATCTCACTACAAACTACTTAAACATTAAATACCACAAAACACCTGACCAAATTACCCTCAGACTGAAATAATCCACACCAAATTGGCGACCACGATGGGAGGATAAGGTGCTTGAATCTAGCATTCGAAACCATCAAGAAAAAATAGTTCGGATGAATCCATACGAGAAAGAAGTGCCACCAGCTTTGGCAGAAGTGGTGGGAGAAAACGATGAATATACGATTGAGGAGCGAGATAGACTAAAAGTTGAGATAGAAGCCTTGAAGGCTGCTAAAAGGGCGGAGATAGGTGTGAAAGAGAAGTCAAAAGTGTCAGCAGTTCACCATACTGACAATCCAAGAGAGCATGAGCCATCAAAGACCCATGTGAGCACTAAAAAACTCATGCTAGTTCAAAGAAGTCTCACCGGTCTAAACCGGTGGAGAGCTCAGATTCAGACTCAGAATCTTCTAGCAGCTCCTCAAATGAAGACGGAGTCAAAGAATCCCTATCATCCAGCAGTGATGAGGGCCGTTCTAAGAAGAAACAGAAGTTGGTCAAAAAATATTCAAAGAAAAGGGACAGGCATGGAAGTTTAAAGAGGCATATGGGTTAAGGGTTGTCTCGTAGTCACAGCTATGGCCGGAGACATGTAGACCGGTTGTTAATGGATCCTTTTGTCTTTCATGATGAGCCAGGTATCTTTGCAACTCCCAACAAAGATACTGTATTTAGTCGTGGCCGAAATTGGAGACAGTTGCCATTGTCCTCCAAGATACTGTCTGGAAACCTTCCTAAGAGGTTTAACAGCACAAAGATGGAAAAATATGATGGCAGTAAAGATCCAGATAACCATCTGGAGAAATTTAAAAAAATTATGATGAATTTTGACGATGACGATAAGTTACTTTATCGAGCGTTCTCCCAGTCTTTTACGGGGAGTTCTCTGAAGTGGTACAATAGTCTGCCACAGGGCTGCATCAGAAATTTTGATACTTTTTGGGTGGCCTTTTGGAGGCAGTTCGTTGGAAGTAAAGAAGTGAAAGGCAATGGAGACACTATTATCCATTGTGCCCAAGAACCAAATGAATCTTTGAAGGAGTACATAAGTCGCTTTGTGAACACCAAAAATGGATTAGTTGATTGTTTTGAACAAGTAGCAATAGCTTCTTTGAGGTAGGGTTTAAACCCTGGTAATTTGGCTGATTCAGTAACCAAGAAAAAGGCCATGACATGGGAGGGTTTACTGAATCAGGTCTATAAACAGATTAATATGGATGAAACAAAGAAAACCAGGGTGCACCGGCAAGTAAGGTCTGCCCCAGCTGCACTAAATCAAAACCAAAATCAGTCCGGGTACAAGGCCAAGGAAGCCGGACATGGTCAAAATAGAGCCAAGGCTCAATCCCACCCGGCTGCACCAGCTCAAAGCCAGCAATCTAGAAATAAGCGAGGACCTTGGGTTCAACCAGAGTGGTTTGCTGAATTGAAAGAAAATGTAGCCACCATTTATGATAAGACGAAAGACGAAGTCCATTTCAAAAAGCCGGCTGCATTACAATCTCCCAGGGAAAGTCGAAATAATAGTTTATGTCAGTATCATATGATACTCGCCATACCACTGAAGATTGCATTGCGTTGAAACAAGAAGTGCAGAATTTGATTGAGAGAGGGAAGTTGGGGGCTTATGTTAAAAGAAGAACTGGAAACAAGCCTGATAATGCTCATCGGACTGGCCCGAACAATGCAGGGACATCGGCTCCGGATGGGGCTATGGTGATAATTGAAAGGTTTGATGTAGAATCAGAGTTTTTGGATCCTGATCCAACCCAAAACAAGGTAGGTGTTATCACAGAGCACTGCAAGACGGTGTCCGGACTCATAAGCTTTTTTGAGTCACTTATAATATTTGGGGAAGACACCATGACTGCACCAACTGCTTCTTCGAGAAAAAGGCATGTACATACTTTAGCTACCCAACTGGAAGGAGGCATGACTTCCTATCAATCACAAATTCATTTTCCCTTCATTTTTTTCGATGAAGATGACTTGAGAGACATAGCTGGTCCTCATGAAGATGATGTTGTTATAGGAGCATCCATTGGGGGCAATGACATAAGGCGAATTTTGGTGGACACTGGCAATTCAGCCAATATCCTCTTTTTAACTTCCTATAAACAAATGAAGAATCCAGCAGTGATTCAACGTTCGAACAGGTCAATAGTGGGTTTCACTGGAAGCCCAGCTGACGTAATCGGGGAATTTGAATAAGAGGTTTTGCTGGGCAAGGTCCCTTTTAAGAAGATGGTCAGAATACTGTTTATTGTGGTGGATTGTCCTACGTGTTACAATGCTATTTTGGGAAGATTTTGGCTCTCTAGGATGCATGTCGTGGCTTCAAAAGTCCACCAATATCTAAAATACGTTGTGCAAGGACAAGTGAGAGTTGTCTGAAGCAGTCAGAAGGTAGTAAGGGAGTGTTATGCAACAGCACTGACCCCTCGAACTTTGGGGGCAGTTCGGATCAGTGAGAATTAGCAATTTGAGGGGCCCTCTAGGGGAGAGGGTGAAGTTGATGACCTCAGAGAGACCCCTGGTGTTTTAATACCAATTGAACAAGTTGAAACTCACTCTTTGGCTGAAGGAAAAAGTGTTAAGATCGGGTCTAAGATGACATCAGAGTTAAAAAGTAAAGTGTTAGCCTTTTTGAAAGACCATGAGCATGTTTTTTCTTGGTGCAATGCTGATGTAGCCAGAGTACCAACAGATATTATATCACACCAACTATCCATCCGGAGGGATATGACACCTGCTGTGCAAAAGAGGAGAGATTTTTCTAAGGAAAAAGCTGATGTCATAGTTCAGGAGGTTGACCGTCTTACTAAAATGGGGAACATAAAGGAATCTCAGTACCCTTTATGGACAGCCAATCCGATGTTAGTAAAGAAGAAAAATGGAAAGTGGCGTATGTGCATTGATTTTACAGATCTCAATAGAGCTTGCCCAAAAGACATATATCCTGTCCCTCAAATTGATTAGTTAGTGGACTCCACATCTGGGAACAAGCTATTGTCCTTTATGGATGCCTTCTCCGGGTATAATCAGATTCAAGTAGATCTGAAGGATCAAGAACATACTACATTTGTTACTGATAGGGGCCTCCATTGTTACAAGGTGATGCCATTTGGGTTAAAGAATGCTTGGGCTACTTATCAGAGATTAGTAAACAAGGCTTTTGCTAATCAGATTGGAAGAAACGTGGAAGTCTACATCGATGAAATGATGGTAAAGAGTGTGGACGAAGAGCTACACTTAGCAGATCTCCAAGAAACCTTTGCCAACTTGGTAAAGGTGAATTTAAAATTAAATCTAGAAAAGTGTGTGTTCGGGGTGCAGTCCGGAAAATTCTTGGGGTATGTAATAAGTGAAAAGGGCATACAACCTGATCCAGACCAACTTAGTGCTTTGTTACAAATGGAAACTCCTCGGAATATTAAAGAAGTACAAAGATTGACGGGGAGGTTGGCTGCTCTAAACCGTTTTATTTCAAGGTCTTCGGATAGGTGTGCCCCGTTTTTTCAAACTTTGAAAGGTGCAAAAGAGTTTAATTGGTCTCCCCAGTGTGACCAGGCTTTCGATGAAATTAAGAAGCACTTATCCTCCCCCAAAACTTTGTTTAAACATGTTTATGGAGAGACACTCTACATATACTTGGCAGATTATGATTGCGCCCTAAGTGCAGTGCTAGTAAGGGAGGTGGATAATTATCCTCATCCGGTGGACTATATCAACAAAAGTTTAATTGATGCAGAAAAAAGATATTTAAAACTTGAAAAACTAGTATTCGCCTTAGTAATTGCTGCTAGGAAAATGAGTTCTTATTTTCAGTCTCATTCGATCATTGTTCGGACGTCTTTTCCATTAAAAATGTTCTTCAAAAGGCAGACGTTTTAAGCAGAATGACCAAGTGGTCGGTGGAGCTGGGAGACTATGATATTGATTTTGCCCCTCGTACAGCAGTCAAGGCTCAGACTGTTGCTGATTTCCTAGTTGAATTTCACTCAGACAGAGACACTAAGCAAGCAACAATTGAATAAAATAAGAAAGTATGGGTTATCTGGACTGATGGAGGATTGAGTACCATGGGTTGTGGTGCTGGAATATGTTTAACCTCTCTATACGGCGATAAAATGTACCAAGCTATATGTTTTTCTTTCAGGTCTTCCAACAATGAGTCCGAATATGAACCTGTTATAGCTGGTTTGAAATTAGCTCTAATTTGTGGAGCCAAAAGGGTCAGGTTAATGAGCGATTCCCAACTTCTAATCCATCATGCACAAGGTCAATCCGAAGCAAAAAAAGAGCACCTGGTTAAATACTTATTTGTTCTCAAAGAAGTGGCACTTAATTTCAAAGACATCACCTATGAGCACATACCCCAAACAGAAAATACGGTAGCAGACTCCTTGGCAACCATAGCCTATTATGAGTCATACCCTTGGATTCATGTGCAAGAGTGCCCATCCATTCAAATCAATATGGATAAAGAAGAAGAAAGTTTGAATATACAAGTAAATCAACCTCAGGATTAGAGATTTCCTCTTTTCCAGTACCTCTCAGATGACATCTTGCCTCCGGAAAAAAAATGGCAAGAAAAATAAAGTATAAGGCTCGTAGTTTTGTCATCCTAAGAGATGTTCTTTACAAAAAAAATCCTTTAGTAGGCCTCTTTTATGATGTTTGGGGTTTGAAGAGTCCCAAATGGTGCTCTCCGAATTACATGATAGCGAGAGATCAGCACACTGTGGATTCAGGGCTTTAACCAAAAGGGTCTTGTTAGCTGGGTACTATTGGCCCTCCATAATGCAAGATGCCAAGGAGTTGGTGAAAAAGTGTGATCCATGCCAAAGACATAGTAATGAAATTCATATCTCAGTTGTCCCATTAGAGTCAATTTCTGAGCCAATACCTTTTGCTCGTTGGGGGTTAGATTTTGTGGGACCTCTACCCATGGCATCCGGAGGATGCAGAACTATAATAGTTGATATTGATTACTTCTCAAAGTGGATTGAAGTAGCCTCATTGGCAGGAACTACTTCGAAAGCTGTGATAAAATTCATCCTATCTAATATTTGTTGCAGATTTGGGGTTCCACAAAAGATAACCACAGAAAATGGGTCACAGTTTGATAACAAGTATGTGGAGAATTTCTGTGTCTCTAGAGAGATTCAACACTGTTTCTCTTCTCTTTTCCACCCACAGGCAAATGGTCAAGTTGAAGTAGCTAACAGAACCATCATGTCCGGTCTTAAAAAGAATCTAGAAGGGGTTGCGGGAAAGTGGCCAAGTTATCTACAAGAAGTACTATGGGCTTACCAGACCACTCTCGGGGCTGCAACACAAGAATCCCCATTTGCCTTGGTATATGGTATGGATGTAATAGCTCCCATAGAGGCCACTCTCCCCTCATTCCGAGTCCACCATTTTTCCGAAAAAACTAATGAAGAGGCAATTAGAAGCCAACTTGACTTGATGGAAGAAAGAAGATTCAAGGCTCACATTAGAGCCACACACTATCAGGGTTTAATGAGAAGCAGATTTGCTTCCAGAATCAAAAGGAGGGATTTTCAACCAGGTGATAAGGTGCTGAGAAAAATCTTCTTGCATACCAAGGAGAAGCAGTTCGGCAAGCTAGCTCCAACATGGGAGGGACCTTATGTGGTCAGTGAAAAGCTTAAGCCTGGGACATATAGGCTCAAAGATAAAGATGGAAGGATTTTAAATCACCCCTGGAACATTGAACACCTCCAGTTGTATTTATAATAAAGACTATGTAAATATTTACTTGTTTAAAGTCCATGTAAATATTTGGGGGCATACTATTTTCTACTCTGGTGGCGCGGGGAGGTTTTAATGAGGTGTCCAGGTTTTTAAATGAAATTCGATGCCTTCTTGAAAAATTCGAAGTGGTTTGACTAGGAGTTCGATTTGATTCGGTGGAGTGATGGCTATTTAAACATTTGTCATCGGAGAATTTAAACACTCTCACTTTAAAATACTTATAAAATAACTAAAGGCCATTTAAATACTTAGAAAACTACAGAACAATGTAGGAATTATGTAAAATAAAATTGCCCGGTAGATACCAGAGAGTGATATTAAATATGAAAATGCCTTGGCCATCCAAGGACTTTGAAGTTTTAAAAGAGAAGGTTTGTCCGGACAAGTGCCGTACACAATTACAAAAACGCCTTGGCCATCCAAGGACTTTAGTTCAAACGCAAAAATTAAAAGATAGTTGATATTTTAAGGACTTTAGTTCTTAGATGTCCCAGCCTCACTTGGTTTTTTCTTGGGATCGGTGGGTTCCTCATCTGGACTCTCGTCGGTTTTTTATCTTCATCAGTGGTGTCATCCCAACCGCTGGAATAATCGTGCTTATCACCATCAGCCATAGTATAGTGAGGAAGGTCTTCGTATTCCACGAATCGCCATAAGTCTCCGAGTGTCCTCTTCGGAAATTTCTGATGAAAGAGCAGGACCATTTTCCTGCTCCTTTAGCAAGTCATCTTTTTCTTGCTTAGCCTGGAACACAACATCTTCAAGCGATATTTTGTCGTTTGTTAGGGTCTGAATGACGTTGTCCTAGGCCTTCACCTCCTCTTTCGAAGTAGAAATATTTTTCTACAAGTCAGAATACTTGGATTGAAGTTCTGTGACAACCCCCTCCGAAGTGGCCAGCTTGGTGGCCGAATCTTCCTTCCCCCTCTTCAACTCCTCATTTTCTCTTTTTAATGCCTCAATGATTTGGTTGGCATTAAGGAGGTTGTTAGACAAACTCTCTTTATCAAAGGTGAGTGTGTTGATGATAGCTGATTGATTTCGCACCTGCTTCTCCAAGTTGAGCATTGGTTGGATATTACTCAACAAGGAATGGGTCACCATGTCCTTCTCCCCTGAGACAAAAAAGATTTACTGTTGAAAGTGACGATGTTCGAATAGCTTGGGGGGAGGTAAGGGCCAACGAAGTCGTCCTTCTTAAGGTCTTCGAAGTAAAGACCAATTCTTTGGAGTCCACTGATGTCTACTCCATCAATGTTGATGTCCCCTCCGGCGCCCTCTCCGGTGTGGAAGTCACTTGGGATTTCCTCTGCTTGAGTTGGGTCTGTTGAGTCAATCGGAGGAAGGGAATTTGGAGGCCGGAGTGCAACTTCATCTCCCTTTGAGGTTTTCTTCTTCTTAGCCTCTCTATCTCTACCTTCTGCTCCCCGTTTTTGATCTTTCTTGGGGGATTTTGGGGGCTTTGGAGATCCAACTACCTCTTTGGTACTCTCGTTTTCTACCACTTGTAGCAAAGCATCATCAATCCTTCCTTGTTCCTGCCCCTCCTGGTTTGCTGGGACAGTTTCCTCAGCGTCACCTGGGTTGACCTCAACTACGTCTTGCTTAGCCTTGCCTTTCTTGCCCTTCATTTTGCTTGGGGCTTTAGCTCTTCCCGGAAAGGCTAGCTTTCCATCATTTGCATCTGTCTTATGAAGAATCACCTCCGGAGGGGGTGGAGTGGTTAATTCCTCCCAAGACAAGTATCTCCGGCCGGTTGTATTCTAGAGATGGGATCTTACCAAGTTGCCTCTGGTAAAACAGTTGTGGAAGATATTTCCCCATTTCTCAGCAGTCCAAGCATTTAGCTTGGCACAAGTAGTCTGCCCCTCCTCTAAGTAGTCATTGAACTCCTTCGGCAGCACTACCAAAAACCAAAAGAAGAAAAATTAAACAAACAAACTTATTATAAGAAAAGATAGAAAGATGTAATGAAATATTTACCTGTGCTCTTCCATCTGCTGGTAAGCATGCTTGGATTATCACCAGCTTTAATCTTCCTCCCATTCTCCCAAGCACCACTGATAAAAAAAATTGAGTCTTCCAGTTCTTCTCCGACTCAAGCAAGTCATCCACCACTTTGTAATTGTCACCCATATTGTAATGGTAGAAGAGGATGACATGGTTTCTGCAAAGGCTGGCCACAGCAGCAAACTGCTCCATTGGAAGCGGGATTCTGGAGAGCCTGGAGGCCATGATACAGGCCATGAGGGTGTACTAAGCGTTGGGGCTCAGTTGGCTTGGGCAGAGCTTTATCAGATGGAAATATCTGACGATCTCTAAGTCCAAGGGAAACCTAAGCCCCCATTTGAATAACTCCGTGAAGAAAACTATCTCACTGAGCTTGCAATCCATTACCGTCTCCGGATCGACCGGTATCCTCACTATAACATTTTCTTGGATCCCCCACTCATCCGCATCCGGCCTAGTTCAACTGTGTGAATAAAAGCATAATTGATCTTCTGTATGGCTAGCAGATACTTTACACTCACCTTGTGTAAGCAAGGTCCCACTTTTCCTACGAGGCACTCCGGCGGGTCCGGGTGTTTTAAACATAGTTTCTCTTTGCCCTTGCTTTTCTTAACAATGGCAGTCTCACTCGTCTGCCCGGAGACGTCGGTCTCAAAAGGGGCTTCTTCAACACTGTCCTCCATCACGTCTTCCATTACCGTAGAAGAGTTATCAGCTGTTTTTGGGAGGGAAGTGCTAGTGGTTGGCTCAATAAGCTGTCCGGATTGCTGAGCGTTGCTTTCTTCTTGTGGTCTGGAGTCCGGTTGGGGCTCAGATCCGGATGATTTGTTTCAAAGGCTTGAACTGGTGGACTCCGGACCAGACAAATTATCTTTAAGAACCTTGATGGGTGCTTCTGACCCTGTAATTTTATCTTTGGCCCCAGACTTAGAGGGCACAGATTTTGGAGATTTAGACTATGGAGCAGTCTGACCTTTTAATAGACGACCTCTTCGTCGATTTATTAGTTTTTCTGGGGAGATGTCAGCATCCGATCTTATGGCAATGAATGGGGAGGGTCTTTTGGTACTTGTAACTGCTTGCTCTTGTTCGAAAATAAGCTCTGATTCCTAGACCGATGAGCCTGAGACGATTGGCGAAAGACTAGGTTGGAATAACCTTCTAGGTTTAGAACATCTGATAGAAGACGAACCTCGATCGGGCTTTGAACAAGGTGTTTCAGATTTGTCGATAGGAGAAACTGGTAGGCCTGCAGCAACACGCTTTTCTCGTTCGATTCTTTGTGCTTTTTCTAAGTCTGACAGATTAAGTCACCCACCTTTTACAAGTACGTTTCTTGCTGTAAACATAAACTTACACCAAAAACAGGTTTTTGCAAAAGAGAGATAAAAGCTTAGAAAAAAAGAAGTGAAAAGATGATGAAGATGGTAAAACAGTGAAAAATGAGTTGATTTATACTAAAGAGATAAAAGATACCTTGAAACCTAGGAGAATACGAAAAGATAGAGTAATGATTAAAGACGGTGCTGACATCATCAGCATTAATTGAAGAGGTTACTTTTTGAAGTAAGCAGGAGCGCCGTTCTAGGAGAAAACGGCTGGTGAGGCAAATTAGAAAGGGACACGTGTCCCACGATCTATGGCAAAAATTTTGAGCTTCTAAGGATTTTGCCAGTCCGGATAAATCCGTTATACAAATCGAAATCGATCCGGACATTGTTACAAGAGCTCATGAGCGATTTTTTAGGTCTTGCCAAAGACCTTCGAACATAACCTAGAAAATGGGCTACTGATGAGTCCGGATTTTCTCACAACTCACTGTAGGAACCGGACAGGAGCATTTCGGACAAAAACCACCCATTGAACCATCCGAATAGGACTAAAGTATTAAAAACTAATCACTTTATGACTAAGCTAATTGCTAGACTGCTTAATAAACTAATGAGTTTTTGAACTCGACCCGATTTCGTAAGCATGACCCGAAAGCTCATGTGGCCCACAATTAAGGGTACAAATACCCAACCACTTTCATTAATGAGAGTAATGAACATTTAATATAACCAGGTAGCTCAAATCTCTCACTACAAACTACTTAAACATTAAATACCACAAAACACCTGACCAAATTACCCTTAGACTGAAATAATCCACACCAAATATAGCTCTATTTTAGTCTGGAATATGGTATGTTCTTCATCCTTATTGATAAAGATATAGAATATTGAGGTCTTAAATGTAATAAACTAAAGTCATGTATGATAAATTGTATAGTTAATAGATAGAACTTGGACTGCTTGTAAATTTGGAGGGCTATAATACAATTACTCTTTGTGTAACCGAATTAGTTATACAAGTCAATATGCATATAAATAAAGGCCCAGACTCTTAATAAAGAAGGCAATATTTTTCATTAGTTCAAGACTTACTTTTACTTTTACTTTCTCTCTCTATAGTCAGACTATCTATTTCGCTCTCAAGAATCTAGTGTCATAGTTAACACTTATAATGCAAGCTAATCTGGTTGTAGCTTGAGTATGCATCCATAAATGATAAGTATTCGCATTTGGCGGCCGAGTCTACTAGTTGACCGGTATGTGGTAGCGAGAAGGCATCTTTAGGGTAAGCTTTGGTTTAGGTTGGTGAAATCGACACACATGTGCCATTGGCCTTTTTTTTACCAACACGAGGTTCATCACCAAAATCGGATACCGGGCTTGGCGTATATGTCCGAGCTGAAACAATTTGTCTACCTCATTGCTAATGGCTTCTTGATATTCTGTAAAAAATGATCGATGCTTTTGGCGAACGATTTTAGATCATCTATCTATCGCAAGCTCATGCAGATTACTAAGGTATCTACCCCTAACACATCACTAACGCTCCACACAAAATGTCAAAGTTTTTTTGCAATAAATTTATCAATAAACATATAAAAAATTATCTAAATTATTACTTATTCGTAGGTTGCTGCCCTCGACCACTAAGTTCGTCTTTTGTGTCTCCAGGAGAGTCAATTGGTTGTTCACTTTCACGGCGGTCATCCATCGGGTCAGGCGAATGGGTGAGGTTATGTACTTGGTCTCGTTCCCCATCTTCGGTTAGTTGTTATCGCAAAAGATTAGTGGGGTCGACAGTCACCGCGCAGCAGGTTCTGGGGGTTCTTTGGCTCTCTTTTATTATACTAAAAAAATTATCGATATGATACTTAAAGCATTGCATGAAGGTGCAGTGAGTAGCCTTCATCCGATGCAGCCACGATCTTCCAATAATGGCATGGTAGGAGTTGGGGGTGACAAAAATGATAAAAAGCGTATTGACTTCCTTCTTAGTAGTACCTTGGCCAACGTATCCCACCAGGGTTCGTTGAATAGATCGGTACAGAGAAACCTCCAATATTTGGTCGTAGTTTGCCTCAAAGATCATATTGGATGAGCTACCTCCATCAACCAATACCATAGTTACCATAACTCCTATGAAGTTGACGGTTAAGACATTCTCTTAGGGTGTAACAATCCCTCACAGATCGTCATCATTAAAGGTGAGGTCAGATACTGGGTCACAATAATTATGGTAAGAAGAACTCTCGACCACATGTCCTTCGTGGTCATCTTTATTCGTATTCCTATACTGGTAGTCTTTGTTTTTAAGGTTTTTCTCTCTGAAATCGTAAATAACCATTATTGCTTACCCTTGTCGACCCTCTTGTCTTCCCGTCGGGCTTCATCATTTTCTGTTTGGACCTTCTCTTTTTTTTTTGCGGTGATGCGCATACTGCTTCAAAAAATGCATAAATTCGCCTCTATCGATGAGTCTTTAAATTTATTCTTTTAATTTCCAGCATTCGTTCATCGGATGGCCATGGTCATTGTGATAAGAACATAAATTCTTACTCGAGCGCCTAAGGCTAGGGGAGCTCATGGTACGTGGGGCTGATATCAAGTCTTGACCTTAGTCTTATCGTAGATGACCAATATCATCTCGTTTAGTGAAGTGAAACATCGTGTTGGGTTCTCATAGAAGATCATCATGCGATTACTCACGCCCCACGCACTGTCTCGATGAGGCATTTCTTTCGTCCTTCTTCTATCGTATGGTCCACTTTTGGAATCTGATGGGGCTCTGTCTTGTGAGTCACCTTTTTTCTGCATCGTCGACACAGATGAACTGATATGCTCGAGCTAGAAGGTCTCCCATTATTTTAACTGGAAAACAGACTAGGTAAGCATATAATTCCCCATTTCGGTTTAGGCCTCTCTTGAGGAAAATAACTGTCATAGATTCCTCCAGGTCTAGCAAGGAATTCATGGTATGGAAAAACGCTTAACATAGCTTTTTTAACTTCTCGCCCCTTATTTCATAGAGGTTTATGATGGAGTCACTATCACGTTGAGATTTCTTATTGCCAACAAACTTGTCTCTGAAAGCGTCTTATCCGCCTGCAAAATCATATATGGATCCTTTAGGTAAGCCACTAAACTAGTCCAATCTATTACTTTTATGTGTCATTGAGAGGTCACGACACAATATGACGTCATATGGATTGAACATCATCATCATGTTTCTGAACTGCTCCAAATGCCTTTTTACGTCTCATGTGCCATCATAGACCTCGATGCGGAACAAAAAGAACTTTCAGGGTAGCTAAACCTCAAGACTCTTCTCTAAGAGTGGAGATTATTTGAGCAGGTAAGCATCCATTTTATGGCGGACTTGACCGTATTGCTGGATTTCATTTTCCTTGGCCCGCTTGGGAGCCGTTTGTCTGACCTCACGGTTTGGTTCTCTCTTAGAAGATCTGTCTCCTCAATGTGCCCAACTGGATTCTATTCCTGACCGTTATCTCCTACGGTTGCATCTTCGCACCTTAGATGTTAACGCATAGAGGGCGTCATTCATCTCTGTCAGGGTTGCTTTTCCGTCTAATTTTTATCTTCCTGGTCGTGGGAGACCCTTTGTTGTTCCTGTTGCATATCCTTGATCATATGTTCCAATCGATTAATTGTGGAGACGGCTTCCGGGTTATGGACGTCAATGACGGGCTCCACCTTATTCGGGACACCAACTGTAGCTAACTGAGCAATTTTCGGGTCGACTGTGATAGGGCATCGACCACCATCCGTTTACGTTTCAGTTATGTTTGCATTATGGTTTTCTTGATGAACTGTGTTTGGGGGTGGAACATGTGTTTGCCCGCCGGTTTAGTCTAGAATGGAAGTTTGATTTTCTAATGTGAGACTTCTCTGTAAGGTCTCATTTTACCACGATTAAGAAGCACAACTAAGAGAGCACGTGCGTGAGGTCTAGTTGGTTAAATTATGACATTGGCTAAATGATTTCCAAAGAGGTGTATTAGAGATAAGGATCATATTAGACTCTCAACCATGAAGGCCAAATAAAGGTTGCAAACATGTACAGACATTTTAACATTTGGAAAAGGTCGTGTGATTGTCTATAAATTATTATGTCAAATGATAATGTTGCACCGATGAAAATGTTAATCCTAAGAATCTCTAAATTGGGTGTCCTATTGAAACAAATATAAAGTTATGAAAGTTAAGATAAGTAAAAAGCTAAAAATATAGTATGAGAAAAAAAATCACATCAAAATTATTATATTTTTTTACAAAAAAATATAATAGTGTTCATCACGCATGAGTTCATATATATATTTACGATTTAATCTATTTAGATGAGTTTTTTCCTCATAAACACCCTCCATTAAAAAATTAATATGTAAATTTTTTCAAAAACATGACATGATTACTTATAAAAAGATATGTATTATATTTTATTTTCAATGAAATAAAATATATTTTTAAATTTATATAATATTATCTTAAATCTAAATATATATATTGTTTAAGGTTAAGTACCGATTAAGATCAAAAGAACAAAGTATTATCCACTTAAGACCCTTCTTTATATACCTCTAAAAAAAGACTCATTTAACTTTTTTATTTACTATATAAGAATCCAATTATTTTTCAAAATATCCAAAATACCCGTAATGAATTATATAAAAGATTTTATGTTTTTTTACTGACCTTTTTTTCTCTTTCTACTATAACAATAATATGATTTCTATTTTTCTCTCTCTATATTTTTGGATCTACAATAGATTGCAGGTACTATGACAATTCAACTTCTCATTTGATTCTCAATTTTCTTTTCTTATTTCAATTTTCTTTTCTTTATATATTTTTGTTTCGTTGTTGATTTTCATTTGATTTTGTTGTTAATTTTGAATATATTTTATCTTTAAAGTCGATTTTGCAGTTCTATGTTTTTTAGTTTTTATTTTATTTTTACTCGATTTTAGTTTTATCGGTAAAATATTTTTAAAACATTTAATTGAGTTAGGTTTTACTCGTGTTTTTTTTGCAGATCGTTTGTAAAATATAGTTCAAAATTAAGGTTTTAGATGTATTTTTACAAAGAAGAATAAGTTACAAACATGTTTCTTTTACGAGTCTAGTATCCCTCGTCTCGTATGTGTGAGGAAAAAGATAAGAGTAATTAATACATGAGAGACTTTCTTATCTTATGTAATAGATGTGGGAATGTGTTAATCATGAGATGTGAGACTTTTTTTTTGCTAGAAGCGGGACCGTTGTTATTTTTCTAATGATAGATGTATAGTATTGTTATTTTCTAATGATAAATGTTAGACGATTTTTAATATTACTTTTTGAATTATCAAATACAGTTACACGATGTCTAGAAGTCGACTATTTATTTTTATACTAAATGGTGAACTTGCGACCCTTGATCTTGGTATGTTTGAATACTTTGAAGATATGATTAAATTTATTTTAAGTAAATATGGTGTGTTATTTTAGCATAAATTCATATTAAGATACTATTGAGGTGACCTAAAAATATTATCTTTGGTTGCGATGGTGATTTAGTTGTTTTGATATCAATTGTTTGATACTTTGGGGGTTTCAATTGTTACTATTAATATTGTAAGTGATGTTATTATTGAAGACAATGTTAGAAAAATTACTCATAAGTTTATTTGAAGCTTCAAATCAATATTTTATTTATGGTGAAAGTAGTTTTAGTATGAACTTTATTGGTCACAAGAGCAAACAACTTGCTATTGTTGGTTGCGTTAATTAAATTAGTGGTGTCAGGCAGGTTTTTGAAGATGGTGCAATAGGTTTAAAAGTAGTTATTAGTAAGTTGTCTTTACAAGAAGGTTTTACTTTTAAATATCTGCGTGATAATAATAAAAAGTAAATGTTTATTACACGAAGATGATTCAAAGGTTGTCTTTGGAGACTTTATGCTAAAAAATATAAGTCTATTGGTTTTGGTGAGACTAGTTTTTCCAAAAAAATTAAAAGCACTTATCATCAAATTCGATTGCTAATGAGATACGTGATTGTGCTAGGAGAAATGCTGATGTTACAACCACAAGTGTAAAGTCACTTTTAAAAAACAATTACAATTTAAATATCTTTTTTTTATCTTTCATGGATTGATTTAGAGAAAGCTAAGATAATTGTATATATAGATAGTTCTACTTTGTATAAACTACTTAAGATTTATTTCAGAACATTAAAGATTCATGGTAATAGTAATGACTACTTACGAGAGTATACTTTAGAAACCAATGTCTTCAAGCGTTGTTTCATAGTATTTGGTTCTTGTCTCCATGGTTCCGTTTTTTGTCGTCAGTTTTATTTATTGATGTAATTTATTTAACGGGAAATATAAAGGGGTATTTCTATATACCATATTTAAATATGGTAACAATGAGTAATTTTTTAGGTATTGTTTTTTTATTTCAAAACATGTTATTTTCTTATGTTAGATCTAAAAATATGAAACCAGGTATAACCAAATACGATAGTGTTAAATGTATGCTACAAGTAACTAGAAGCATAATTTTTTTGGTAAATGAGAATGCTATATTAATTAGATATTCTATATTAATTAGATTTCATATACTAATTAGATATTATATATTGATTAGATTTCCTATATTAATTGGATATATTAAGTAGATATTCTATATTAATTGAATCTTATATATTAATTAGATATTCAATATTAGTTAGTGTTTCTGTATTAATTAGATATTATATATTAATTATGTTTTAATATTAATTATATCTTATTTATTAATTAAATCTTCAATTAATTTGGTCTTGAGATTTTCTATTAATTGTATCTCTATATTAACTAGAATTCCTTAATTAATAGATTAATATTTATCGCATTTAGCCTATAAATAAAATAAGATATTGCTTTATAATTTGTGGCGAGATGCGATGTGAGCTATATATTTCTTCAAATAGAGAAATTAGCTCTAGGATTTTGAAGAGATAAGTGAGATGAGAGATAAATATTAAAAAGAGGGTCATGTGAATCACGTCATCTTTTATTACAACGAGTGATTGAGTCATTTGTGTTTGAAAGTCTTTTTGTAACCTACTTATTTATAAAAGGAGTGTTTGTTGCTTGTGGATGTAGGATTTCTTCACGATCCGAACCACGTTAGATCTCTTGTTATGCAGTTGTTTACTCTTTATTTTTCTTGTTAAGTTTTTTCTTGAAATAAGGTAGGAGTTGAAGCTCGTATTACCTCATACGACCTCTCGAGTAGGTGTTCGCCAATTGTCCGTCATTGTTTCGGCTAAGTGGCTAAGATTCGGCCTAACAATTCTTGTTAGGGTTGGGTCGGATCATGTTCAGATATTGATGGTTTCCTTAACAAGTGGTGCGGTGAGCATGAAGATCCGATATCAATATTCATTGTTGGTGAAGAAGACAAAGTCGAAAGACGAATATCGTGGATCTTGGAGTAACACCAAGCGTAGTCATAATGATATATTTCTCGAGGAAAGTATTAGATTCAAGCTATCCATTGGACTCATAAATGCTTTAAAAAATGTGAATCATGGATGAGTCCGTAGTAGAAGAGGCGTCTAGTGTGGGAAATAGATAGTTGCGATTCGATTGGAGGAAATTGAAGGCTTGTTGGAGCAAGTAGAGATCTAATCTAATCCAGGAATTACCTTAAAAGGTTTTCGGACTGACAATGATGTGGTATTAGTGAACCGACCACTCACTAGTTATTGTTCTAAATTTGGTATGTATAGACGCAAGATCTTGAAGAGTAGTACCTTACAACATGGAATAGCTACGAAGACGAGTTGTAACTTTCTTAGAGTAAGGGTTATACTTCTGAAACTTGGAAAGAACAAGAGGTTGAGTGAATGAGTTATTTTATACAGTTATCATCATCAAAAGAAGCCAATGGAATTTCGTTCGTCATTTATATTTCACATGTATCAGAGTTGAGATGAAGTTTGAACATAAATGAGGAGATGTTAATGCCTTTGTGGAAGCTGTTTTCAAGTTGAGGTTGGGTTCAGCCTTTACAAAGGAAGTTCAACCATTGTTGGGTTTGGTTTTAACTTAAAGTTTTATCGGTCAAAGGTTTCAGATGTTCAAATGTTGGAACAACTTTCAAGTGTTGCTCGGTCTGATATTAAGATAGTTCAGATGGATGTTACTACTGTTTTCTTGGATATATGAGGCTGAGAGACTGGTATATTGGGGAGGGATTGCATCGATAGAGTTCACGGAATGCATGGAATTTATCACTTTATACGTCTATTTGTATAATTTGTCACTAGTGAATATTGAAGCATCAAGATAACATATATTTAAGTTCCTATAAGCC
Organism: Limnanthes douglasii subsp. nivea; assembly: GCA_036936605.1. Classification (NCBI taxonomy): domain Eukaryota; kingdom Viridiplantae; phylum Streptophyta; class Magnoliopsida; order Brassicales; family Limnanthaceae; genus Limnanthes; species Limnanthes douglasii. The sequence goes on along the minus strand of JAUPFV010000003.1, from coordinate 156,199,700 downwards.
TAAGTGGAGAATTGTTAAGTGTAAGCTAAAATTAACTCGAAGCATAATCTTCTTTTCTAAATGAGTCTGTCATCTTAATTAGATTTTCTATTTTAATTAGATTTCTAATATTAAATGTATATTCTATATTATATAGATATTTTATATTAATTGAATATTTTATATTAATTAAATATTATATATAAATTAGATCTTCTATATTAATTAGACTTTTGTATTAATTAAATCTTCTATTGATTTGGTTATCTCTATATTTCCAATTAAGTTGGTCATATATATTAATTAGACTTCAACAATCAATGGATTAAGATTTATTATAGCTGACCTATAAATAGAAGAAGATATTGATTTACAATTTGTGGCGAGATGCGATGTGAGTTGTATATTTCTTCAGAGAGAGAAACTAGCTCTATATATTTTTAGAGATAAATGAGGTGAGATCAAAACACTAAAAAGAGGGTCATGTAAATCACGCCATCTTTTGTTATAAAGAGTGATTGAGTCATTCTTGCTTGAGAGTCTTTGTGTAACCTACTTATTTATAAAAGAAGTGTTCGTTGCATGTGTGATATAGGATTTCTTCACGATCCGAACCACGTTAAATTTTTTGTTGTATAATTATTTACTTTATATTTTTTTTGTTAACTTTGTTCTTGAAATAAGGTAAGAGCCGAAGCTCGTATTACCTCTTACGGCCTCTCGGGCAGGTGTTCGCCAACTATTAGTCACAGATTCGGCTCAGTGGTTAAGATTTGCCATAACAAGTTTTGTTAGGGTTGGGTCGGATCTTGTTCATATATTGATTGTTTCCCTTAAAAATATATCTGAAACCATATATGATAGATATGAAACCAGGTATATCAATATGATAGATACACAACGTGAGATAAACAGTATGATAGATACAAAACCATATATAATCAATATGATAGATGCGAAACCTCATATATCAATATGATGATGCACAACTAGATATGATCATTATGATAGATGCGAAGTAGAGTATAATCATCAATTTGATAGATGTGAAACCTGATATAACACGTTATAGATGCATGACATGAATACGATAAATGCAAATCCATATTTAATCAATACAATAGTGTGATGTATAACATATTTTCCATAGCATTTGACAAGTATCTTTCCTATTGCATTTGGTATTGTTGGGGCTGAAGATTCTGAAAATTGGTTATGGTTTCCAGAGATGTCGAAACCTCATTTATTGGATCCTCAAATCACATTTATTAGTGATTGTCATGTAGGTATTGTTAGTGTTGTATCTGCTTTATATCGATATTGTTATCATGCATACTCTATTTATCATCTTATAAACAATTTGAAGTATTCTTTAAGTGGTACATCTACACCATTTAAGCAAAAGACGATTTAAATGTTTATAAAATGTGCTTATGTTGTGACTAAGAACATGTACATTAAATATATGGACGATTTTCTTAAAGAAGAAAGCCTTAAATTTATTAGTTTTTGTGAGAATTTACCTTCATATAAATATAATTATGTTTTTTTAAAAAGAAATAGGTATGGTTCTATGGCAGCTACTTCAACTAAGTATTTTAATCACATGATCAAACAATATTTTAGTTTACCTATATTGAAGTTAGTAGACAATATTAGAGTATTACTTATGAGCCAAGGTTCAAGACATTATGTTGATGTTGAACGTTGGACTAGTGATTTACATCCTAATTCTGATAAGAAGTTAAACACCAATGTGGAAAAAGTTCGTCCATGGATAGTTCATTCGTCTACTCACTCTTTTAAACGACGTCTTTGTGTCCTGTTATGGTTGTTGATATTATTGTATCTACATGTTCTTGTGGTGCATGGAAACATGATTGTGTTCCATACTTTCATACTTTTGCTGCTATATCTTATATAGATGGTAATCTTATGAAATATATTGAGTCATGTTATTTTATATGCTATTATAAGGAAATGTATTCATATGACATATCCGTGTTTACTACTTTTAGTCAGAAATTTACCTCTATAACTTCTCCAGATATACTTCTTCCAATTTTGAAAAGGAGAGATAGAAGACTTATAAGAAACATATTCACCTAGAGGAGAATTAAGTACCCGAAATAAAATGTGTAGTTGTTGTTTGAAATGTGGTAATTGTAGACAAACATGTGTAGAGATTTTGTAAGATCAATGTATACCTTTAAGTGTTAGTTTTTTTGACGTTTTTGTCATAATCAAAACACGTGGATAATGATAAGCCTTATGTTAAAACTATCCTCTTGATATTGACATATGTTATTACCAAAATACATGAATAATGATAGATGCAAGACCTTATGATGCATGATATATGTGGGATCCGTATATAATACACGGGTGGTAATAGATGCAAAACCAATCATAAGAAAATACATGGTTGGTGATATATGTCAAATCTGTTTATTGGGTTGATAGATGCAAAACTGTGTAATCTAGATCACCTCTTTGTCCATAACAACATTCTCTTCTTTCAAATCAACAGCATAAACCCTCTTATTTTTTGCATCTACCTTAATATCTATATTGATAACATTCTGGATCACTTTTATACCAGGAGAAACCTCATTGATTTCCATAATAGCATTAACATCTATAGTAGGAACATTCCAGACCACATCTATAGCAGAGAAACCTTTTTGTTTTTGAAAATAACATTAGGTGGAGTATCTCGGTTTTCCATAACAACATTAGGATTATGTTCTTCCATAAAATTAGGTGAAATGCCTTGGTTTTCCACAACGATATTAAGGTTTCCTGGGTTAGAGGAGGATCATGGTTTTACACAAAAACATTAGAAGAAGGATCATGTTCTTCTACAATAACATTAATAGGGTATTCTGGGGTTGAAGCCTCAATAATATTGAAAGCAGGGTCATGTGCATCGATTTGTTGATCATCCTGGTTTGTAATCACTTCTTTGTTTGTATTCAATAATTGAGTTTTCAGAGTTTGGAACAATTTCCTGTCTCATATCTGTAGTAATATTAATATGCATATAAGTTGGAAGACCACATAATACATTTTTTTTATTTGGTGATTCTTGCAATATTTCATGTATTCATTTTTTATTTTCATATGTTTCAAAGATTTTTAAAGTTCAAACTCTGTGTTTAACTTCAACATAGGGAGTTGGAGTGTATTTTGTAGCTCCATCTTTATATCTGCTCTATTTTTTCTTCAATTTCATTTATCTTTTTTTCCAATTCTGAATGACATGGTCTTTTTCAGTGAATATGTTCTTTAGTTCTTCAATCTTAAGTTCAAAACTTTTAAGAGCAATTGCATCTTTGTGTATTCAATCCATTGTTGATAAGTCTATGCTTTGGCTATACACATGCTCAGTTGTTGTGGATTTTATGTTAATCATCTGTAAAATACATGTGAAACCATGTAAATGATGCGAGACCATTCAAAATGATGATAGATACACAATCATATAAATGATGCAAAACATATGTACATGATGATAGATGCACAACCATATAAATGATGCGAAACCAATGTAAATGATGATAGATGCGCAACCATGTAAATTATGAGAAACCATTCAAAATAATGATAGATGCGCAACCATTAAAGGATGCGAAACCAATGTAAATAATAATGCGCGACAGATGCACAAACATGTAAATGATGTGAAACCATGTATCATGATAGATTCACAACCTTAAAAATGATACAAAACTATGTAAAACATAATAGATGAGAGATCGTTAGGAGATGATACATTGGATATTTTTACTTTTTTTGCTACAATAATCTCTTCAGTATTTTGATTTCTACCATAAAATGGTAGTTTATGTCAACTAGTTTGTTTGAAGACTTCTTATCTACTAATTTTTCAAGTCTCTTTAGATTCCTAAGAATCTGATATATTGAATTTTTATTTTGTGAAGTAGCAACACGTTCTCTCGGTACCATCTTCTGTTTTGTAAAAGACCAATTTTTGTTGCACATTCTATTTGTTGTGCAATGTTCTTTACTGGTTTTCTACTTTAATTTACTGTATTTTTAGTATATATAGATGTTTTACTTATATTTTCTTTCACAATGAATTGATCTACTATTTTCTCTACATCTATAGATTTATTTCCATCACAATCTTGTTGCATATCCTAATTTGCACATCTATCATCATCATCATTAAGATTCCATTGCAACATCATCATCTTTTTCTTCCTCCACTGCAATATCATCATTTTTTCTTTCTCCACAAGAACATCATCTTTTTTTTGTGCATCAATATTTTATTCTTCAGAATATGCATCCTCATCAATTTCTTCTTGTTGGAGCTCTCCGCCAAATTGCTCTTATTCTTTATTTTTAGGTTAAATTTATTTCTTAAACCTACTTAATCTTAAAATATTTAAGTAAATAACATATATCTAGAGAGTTTATTAAAATATAGATGCAAGATAATAAATTAAATGTTAGACGCGATACACTTAATTAAATAATAAACGCGAGGTAGTGTACTAAAAGATAGACACAAGACATAAATATTATGCAAAACTAGACAAAACAACAATGCTAGACAGTTTACATGTGCAAATACATGTTCACTTGTGATCTATTGTAGATCAAATTCAATTTTGTTTTACCCTCAAGACCTAGCCATTTGTAGCATATTAGAATCTTGCCTTCAATTGCATCTTCTTGACAAATAGTTGTGTGTTCCATGATCAATACTATATTTTAATGATAATTTAGATACAATATTTTTACTATTTTTAATGATGTTTTCAAAATAGAATAAAAGTACTCACGAGTAATAAAGCAACACACACAACTACTTATGATGTTCCATGCAACATTCCCAAAAGAAAATTTGTCAAGCTTTTGGAAATTAATCCCCATAGAGAATCGTCCTTGTAAAGCCTTCGACCCTGCGTTAATTGATTTTTCGAAAGAGACGGACTCAAAAGAAGATAAGGATGCCACTGAACAAGAAGGAAATTCATCTGAAGAGAACCCCAAAGAAAATAATTAGTTGTTTCTTTTGTTTATGTCAAGAAGTCATCACTTGTTCTCGATGACTCATTTTTGTGAATGCTTAACTACTTCACATTCAAACAAGTGTTTTTGTAAGATCGGAAATTTACTTTAATGAACAAATACTTTCCGCTTTTCACATTTATTTGCAAACTTTTACCTTATCATGAATACTTTTTTATTTTATAAACAAGTCATTATCACCTCGAATTCCAATATATGTCACAAATGAATTTGTAACATCTTAAATAAAAAATAGTGCATTTAAAGAACGCATAGCACTTCGAATACAATTAATGTGTTTAAAGAACATTATCAGTTCGAATACAACCAGTGCATTTAAAAAAAAATATTAGCACCTCAAATACAAATAATGCGTTTAGAGAATGTTAGCACTTCGAATACAACCAATGTGTTTAGAGAATGTTAGCACCTCGAATAGAAACAGTGCGTTTAGAAAATTTTAGTAGTATAATATAAATACTTGTATTTAAAACAACCATTGGCCAAAAAAGAATTATATTAATATCCTCGAATATATACATGACACCTCATTAAAACCTTCACGGGCCAACATGATATGAAAGAGTATGTCAATTATTCAAAAAGTATCAAAAGAAAGAATTACTCCCAATATAACTTTTAAATGTGCTATATTTTAAGGATGTTGAAGTAATCTGCCCTACTCATCACAAAATCGATACGTACCCAACTGTATTCGCTCTACTACCTCATAAGGACCTTCCCGATTCAGGGCCATTTTAACAAGTCATTTGTCCTTTGTATGAATGAATACTTTCCTACAAAACTTTGTCACCTACTTTAAAATCCCTAATTCTCACCTTTAAATCATAATGACTCATCATCAAAGTTTAATAATGATTCATATTCAAATGTGGCCTAACTCTTTTCTCTTCGATCAAGTCTAGGTTATTTATATTTGCTTCTTCATTTAGCTTTTCGGAATAATGAAGTACTCTATAAGAAGGTAAAATAGATTATGCACGGATAACAACATCCATACCACATACCAAGGAAAAAAAAGTTTCTTGAGTAGCCTCTCTAAGAGTTGTACGATAAGCCCCTAACACCTCCTACACATATTTAGGCCATTTCCATGCAGCACTTGTTAATATTTTCTTCAAACCCTCAAAAATAGACTTATTAGTCACCTCCACTTGACCGTTTTCTTGGGGATGAAAAAGTGTAGAAAAACATTGTGTAATACCCCTAGAAACGCAAAAATAACTCATTTATCTGTTATTGAATTGAGGAAAATTATCTGTGGTGATTTTCCGAGGAACTCCAAAGAAACAACATATATTATTCACGATGAATTTAATAAAATCCTTGGCTTCTGTACCGGATAATGGTTCAGTCTCAACCCACTTTGAAAAGTAATCCACCACAACAATGATCATTTGACGTCCTCTATAGGCCATAGGCAATGGTCCCACCAAGTCTATTCCATATCAATCAAAATGAGTGGATTCAGAAATAGACTTAAGTGAAACTGCCGGTTTATGAATAGAATTGGCAAAACGTTGACAAATATCATAACCTTGAACTAAAACTTTAACATCATTCATAATTGAAGGCCAATAATAACCTGCCAACAAAATCCTTCGCATCAAAGACTTAAACCTACAATGAGCTGAACCTTCACCATCATGCAACTCAGATAAAATCTCATGAGATTCTTGCTTACCCAAACAACGCAGTAATGGTCTACGTAAAGACTTTTTGTATAAGATTCTTTCTAACACAACATAACCATGAGCCTTGTACCTTAATTTTATATCCAACTGTGTATCTTTAGGTAACGTACCTCTTAGTAAAAAATTAAGGATATCAGACCTCCAGTCACTTTGAATTATGTATGGAGTAACAAATACTTCCTCAATATATTTACATTGTTCTAATCGTGTTAAAATCGAAGGACTCTCATGTATCTGTATCCATGGATATTCCTCTGTATAAGAAATCGTTTTCAAATAATTAACAATTTTATTATCTCTTCAGTTAATATGCTCAACAATCACTTTGTCAAACAAAAGAGTCAAATTTTGAAGCTCGCGTTAATATAGAATTAAATGATTTTTGTTGGCCTCAGATACGCTTGCCATATGATTTGCCACTAACTTCAAATATGTTTCCAAACAAACTGTTGTCGCTCCACAAATGTTTGTGAGCCTTAAATCAGCTAACACAACCTCATACCCAGCCTCATTATTCGATGCATCAAAACCAAACCGAATAGCCTCGTACATTGCCTCCCCAAAAGGAGCAACTAATTGAACCCCTGCATTAGATCCCAATGTGCTTGAACCACCATCAGTTCGAACCGCCCACGTCAAAGTTTCTGGTAAGACCTCTTTATATATCCCCTCATCTATTCTGCTCGAATGAAATTCGACCAGAAAATCAGTTAAAGCTTGAGCTTTAATAGCTATTTGAGGACCAAAAGTGATATCAAAATCTCCCAATTCTACCAGAAATATCTGGACGATGTAACACATTTTTAGGAGGAAAGAAGTCCGAACCACAATGGTGTGAGCTTGAAAGTAATAACACGTCTTCCTAGCAGCCACCACTAAAGCCAAAACCATTTTTTCAAGCTTCAAATATATTTTCTCTTATGCTAACAAACTTTTGGTAATATAATAGAGTAGCTTTAAAACTCCCTTGTCTTCTCATATTAAAACAACGCTCACAACAAAATCAGACGTTGCTATATATAAAAACAACTGCTCTCCAGTTCAAGGCTCAGACAAGATCTTTGGTGACAACCAAAGTTCTTTAATCTTCGAAAAAGATGCTTCATAATCTGATGTCCACATGAACTATATCGGTCTTCGTAAAACTTGGAAAAAAGAACAACAATTATCAGAAAATCTCAAAATAAATCAATTTAGAGCAGCTAACCTTCCTGTCAAGATTTGCACTTCCTTTATAGTTTGAGGCGATGTCATCAAAACCAAAGCCTTCAATTGCTCAGGATCAACCTATATCCCATTTTCACTAATGATATACTCTCGAAAGTTTCATGATCGGACACCAAAATTAAACTTTTGAGGATTTAGCTTCAAACGAATAACCCTTAACTTTAGAAAGGTCTCCTCTAAATATTTCAGGTGTTCACCATCTGTCGAGATTTTAACCAATATATCATCAATGTATCATATTCCTTCCGATCTGAGGAGCAAAAGCCTTATTCACCAACCTTTATCGCTCTAGCATTCTTCAACTCAAATGGCATGGCATTATAAAAATACAATCCTCAATCACTGATGAATGTAGTATTTTCTCGATCTTTTGGATCCAATTGAAACTGATTATAACCTGCAAAGGCATCCATAAAAGAAAGAATTTTATTCCATGAAATAAAATCAACCAACTGATCAATCTGACGGATAAGAAATGGATCTTTAGGGCATGCTTGATTCAAATCTGTGAAGTCAACACACATTCGCCACTTTCCATTCTTCTTTTTTACTAGCACTGGGTTTGCAGTCCATAAAGGATATCGTGCCTCCCAAATATGTCCGACCCGAGAGAGAGACGTTCCACCTCTTTCACAATAGCCTCTGATTTTTCTACTATAAATTGCTCGTCTCTTCTGAATAACAGGCTATATCCTCGAATTTATAGCTAGGTTGTGACATAGTATTTCAGATATAACTCATATTACATCCTCTATTTTCCAAGAGAAAACATCCAAACTATCAAACAAAAATTATAACAACTGATAACGCAAAGTAGGAGACAACAATGCTCATATTCATAGAGTCTTCCCATTAGAAAAATATACTCTTCAATATCCTCACTCACTGTTAAAGAACCCGGGGTATCCCTCAGATTATCTATTCCATGTTCATCCGAAGTTAACCCTTTTGGTTATTATTCAACTATTTGATCCTCAGAATTATAACCTCAAACGTGGAGTGCTGTTGCATAAAATTCTCTGGCCATTTTTTGGTCACTTCGAACCACTCCAACACGATATTCAATGATATATTTCAAACATCGATGATCAATAGACACAACAACATACATTCTTGAAAGCCACGATCTCCCAAAAATAACATTGTAGCTGGTTGGACATTCAACCACAATGAACAAGACTTCAACTTTCTTTTTAAAAGAGCTTTTCCCCAAACACACTTCACCTTTGAATTCACCAATCACCTGAGTTGTTACCCCTATAAAACCAATTATAGTACGATCAGACTGAAAAATTCGAGGTGAATTACACAACCTATCATATGTAGACTTGAATAACACATTTGCGAAACTTCATGTATCTGTCAGAACACGTCGAATTACAGTTTTAGATATATTTATGCTACATTTAAAATAGAAAGAGTTATACGCCTCATTTAAAATTAGCCATGAGAGGTCGAACACACGATATATTGGTTCAATTTTAAGATACGTGTGCCTTGTAGATATTTTTGCACAACTACGTGGAGACGACATGGGTTTTCATCCAAAATCTCTGTGCATGTACTCGTACATGTAATACGTTGTACATAACACTTCATTGATAAACCTATCAGTATTCTCATCCGACCTTATTATATTCACACACTTGAAGACTTGGAGGAGATGAAAGTCTTCTCTGACAGTCCATTCCATATCGAACAAAAGTATGAATTTTTGATAGATTATATTTAAGTAGATTGAGGGTGTGCTAAAAATTCTGTAGTTAGAGACCTTTATATATAGGAAGAGAATGGGCAGGTAACATTTTGGCGGAACTTATATTGGCGGGTAACATTTGTCCTTGGACTGAATATTGGCGGGAAAAAATTTAGGCGGGAGTTATTAAGTGTTCATTTCATTAATCGTTGATCGTAGTACTAAAGTTCATAAATTTGTAAGCGCGTTAAACCAATCGTTAATTGATGCAATTGCATGTCAAATTTTTACCTTCGACCTTCTCCGTATTCTCAGGATAGTTATCGTATATTATCGTTAAAGCAATCGGTGATACGTAACCCGTAGTAATTTGAAAAGTTTAAAATTTTAGACTTTAAGAATAAGACGACCTTTGCTTAACTCTATAGATTATTTTATGGATTAGAAGTGGACTAACATAATAGCATATAAAATTAGATTTAAAAATTATATATTCATTACAATTATTTTTTAAAAACAATGTCGTTGATGTATGTACAGTTACAGAATTTTTATCATCGACGATAACAATTCTAATCTATATCTTTACAATATAGATATTAATTTGTTGTAAATACAAATTAAACAAATAAATTTAGGTCATCAATAACAGCGTGTGTTGTTTTAATAAAATGTAAATTATTTATTCTACTAAAAAAATTTAGATTTTCTAGAAATCAAACCAATTTTATTTTTATATTTTATATTTAAATATATAATATATTATGTATTATTTTATTAAAATTACTTATTTTAATTTTATAATTTAAATTACTTATTTTAATTTTATATTTTAAATTTATAAAAATAATATATTATTTTAATATATATATATATATAAATTTAATGTATATATATATTACATAATAAAAAAGATAAATAAAAATATATGCATTCCAAAATTATTTATTTTAATATAAACATGTGAACTTGATGGGTTCAATGCAGCCTTTTACCAAAATTACTAGTCTATTAACCAAAATGATCTTAGTGTCATTGATTATTTCATTGATAAGCCTATTCATAATGGCCCATTTTCTACTACATTTTTCCTTATACCTAAAGCAGACCATCCTAAACAATTTAACGATTACAGACCGATCAACGTGTGTTCTGTTTTCAATGGAATACTCTTTAGAATTCTTAAAGACAGACCTTCCTAAAATTATATCTCCTAAGCAAGAAGGATTTGTTCATGGAAGAAACATCCATTAACATATCCTTCTGTTTAAAGAAATTATATATGATTTGAACAAATATACAAGAGGTGGTAACATAGTATTAAAAATTGATACGACTAAGACTTTTGACAAGATGGCCTTTAGTTTTATCATTGATATCTTTCATGATAACTTTACAAATCTCATTTGAAAAGAATGGAAAATATCTTTTTTTATATTATCATTAATGGTAACTTACATGAATACTTTAAAGGAACTAATGAAATCAGGCAAGAGATCCAATATCCCTCAACCTCTTCATTATAGCCGATGAATACCTCATAAGAGGTATTAATCATCTATTCAATTTAAATCCTCAAACATGAGGTTTAGAACAATAAGTAGTATGAATGTGAATTGTATGACCGTTGCTGATGACTTTATCATCTTTGCAAATGGCTCTTTAAACAATATATTAAATCTAAACTCCTTCCCCAATCTTTACCAATTAACATATGTCCAATCCATCATTAACGATAATCCTTTCTCAAGCGAGTCCCACGTGTACGTCAGCGCAAAGGAGACTAACAGACCGCTTCGCAGATGGGCTGGATAATCCTTTCGACCCGAGTTAAGCCCACCAACCAGAACTCATGATGTAATAGCCCAAGATCGAACCAACAGAGACAAAACTGATTTTTTCTCCTAAGTACCGTGAGGAATAAGAACGGGTCAGGCATAACGTTTCATAAAGAAACGGACTGATGGCCTCGGCAACATGGAGTGAGAGATGCACTCCCAAGCTCTTGAAGACTGGAGGGCTACTGATGAGGAGATAAATCACCAAGCTCAAGATTAGAAATATTAATTGTTAAGAAAAATAAATGTATTTGTCCCGTTGTTGTATTTATTATTAGTTAGAGGAGAATATTCCTAAGATATTAAAAGTAAAGGACCGAGTTTTAAAAGTGGAAGGACCACAAAGGAAATAAGTGGGGGCCACCTCATCCACTATATAAGGGAACCCCTCCTTTTTCTGGGTTGGTGGACATTATTAAATACATTCTCTATCTACTTTCTCTATCTACACTTTCCTCTCTAGTCACATCACTCACTAGATCCAAGATTCCCTCTTTAGTCACATTTTAACTCATCACCTTCAACCTTTTCATTATAGCCGATGAATACCTCATAAGAGGTATTGATCATCTATTTAATTTAAATCCGCAAATGAAGTTTAGAACAAGAAGTAGTTTCAATGTGAATTATCTGACCTTTGCTGATGACTTTATCATCTTTGTAAATGACTCTTTAAACAATATACTAAATCTAAACTCCTTCCCCAATCTTTACCAATTAACATATGTCCAATCCATCATTAACGATAAATCTAACATGATTGTATCAAATAAAATAAGCTACACCAGAGTTATCTTTTTATAAAATATCACTAGATTAAAAAAGACCATTCCCATTAAATACTTAGGTTTGTACATTCATGAAAACAATAAAGATAAGTTATATGATGATCTTGTAAACAAAATTAGAGTTAAGATTCAAGATTGGGATGCAAAATCCCTCTCTTTTGGTGGTAGAATTGTACAGATTCAATTGGCCATTATATCTATCCCTTGCTTTTCCATCCAATGTTATAGCCTACTTAAAAGTGTTATTAATAGAGTTGAGAGACTGTTAAATATATTCCTATAGGGATCTAAAGGCAACTCTCATTCTATTATTTGGACCAATTAGAATAACATTGTAAACCTTACAAGAAAGGTAGCTTGAATTTTGAAAAAAAATTATGATATTCAAGACACATTTTCTTGTAAATTATGGTACAAATTTTATGAAAATAAAACCCTCGGGTCTAAGTATATGCATTCCATATACTGTACGAACCCTCATCCTATCCTAAGTTTAAACACTAAAGGGTCTAAAATCTGGAAGAAATTATTGTAAATCAAAGATAAAGATAAAACATATATAATGTGGAAAATTGGCAAAGGTGACACAAAATTTTGGTTTGATAAATGGTTTAGAGATAAGCCTTGATAAAGTGAAAAACTTATGGCTTAATGGAACTTGGGATATATATAAATTTAAACATATTATAGATATTAAGTTAATCACTAATCAATAAATTTGTAATGATAAAAAGGATATAATTATATGGACATTAGACAAATCTGGAAACTTCAACACTAAATCAACTTGGGAAAATCAATAAATCACTCAAATCATTCAAAACTTTTTGAAAAATTTGGAACAATTCTATCCCAACCAAATATTTTTTCCTACTTTTGAAGTTTATGAAAGGTTATATTTCAGTTGATCATAACCTTCAAAGAAGAAACTTCTCTTTGGTTTCTAATATCAATTATGCCCCAATTCTGAAATTGTGAATCATTGTTTTGTCAATCATAAAACTGTTTGGCCTCTCCGGCCTGAGCTTGCTAGCTTATTTAAGATTGATATTATAAGTTATATGATCATTGAACACCTAGTAAGATGTTGGTTTTGGTCCACTGATAAAAAATTCCATATGAACTATGATCCCACCGCTAGTGTGCTGGATTATTTGCCATTTTAGGAATAAAACTAAGTTTGACATTACAAAATTATAACATTTAGTCAAATGTTACTTAAAATCAAATTTATTCTATCAAGATTAGATAATGAAAATATTTTAAATAGGAAGATGCTGTTAGATGATTATAATATTACTAAAAATCTAGGATGTGTTCCTTCATATAAATGACAATAAGAAGATTATTGTTTTAAAATGGATTCACCCTAATGAGGATAAACTTAAACTGAATGTCGATGGTTCTTGTATGTTCAATGGTGATTCTAGTGGAGCTGATTTAGTTAGAAATAATAATGATGTTTTAATTGCATATGGTAGATTATATTATAGGCAAATTGTCTTTGTTGCTGAGTATAACTTTAATAGATGGCTTTATCATCTGCTTTCAAAATTGATATATAAATATTGACATTGAAACTGATTCAGTAATACTTGTTGAAATGTTAGCATTAGGCCTCTCCTCTTGGTATTTAGAATCAATCTTAAAGTGTTGTAGGAAATTAATTTTTCCTCACCATCAAACATATATCTAGAATCCAAAACAAGACAGCCGACTGGCTTGCCCATTGGACCATTATACGTAAAATAAAACATGATTACCTTAATAACCAGCTTCCAAATCCTTATAGGGCCATAACCATACTTGAAATCCTAGGTACTTGTTGCCTGGAAATAATTAAACTTCCAAAACTTTTTTCATATATTGTCTCAATTCTAACTCTTACATGAGTTTTTTCAGATACAAGAAATACCTACAATATCAAGTTTTAGTATCATGTGGTTACCGATGGTGGAATTAGCATATTGTTAATGACCTTTATAGGAAAAGAAAGCCATCTTTTTGAAGAAGAAGAATAAATAAATTGAAGTTTTGGATCGACTCAGGATGATAAAAAACAATAAAAAACAGTAACTTCTCGTGATCTTCCCAGGTCTTTAAAACATTATGGTTGTTGCGCAATCAATTTTTTGTGTCACCGAATTGTTCCAAGTCTTTCAAGACATTATGGTTGTTGCGCAACCAATTCTTTGTGTCATGTTTTGTTTACCAATCTCTCAAGTAATAGATGATGGATATTTTAAAAGATAAAATATGTTTTGCTTTGTTGAATGAAAATATTTGAAAACTTGTTTAGAGATTATATTGATGTGACACTCATGTCGAACATTTTTAGAAGATAGAAATATCACCAGGGTGGTTTTAATTACTATAAAAAAAATATTAATCTAGGTTCTAAGTATTTAGAGTGAGTAATGAAATAGTACCAATATTGCACCAAATCATCAACCATCTGAACCTGATCTACATATAATTTTTCAAATTATCCCTACTTTCAATGTATTCTTGCAGATCTGATTATTCTAAGGATTATTCTTCAGTTCTGTTATCTTTTTATAAAACACAGAATATAAGTCACCATTAATGTTTAAAAGTATATCTTCATCATCAAAAGTCATTCAAAGCTATTATATATAGATCAATGTCGTCAGGTACACCTGTATCTATACCATTTGTTAGCTATAGTTATCAATTGGGAAGAACCCAAACACTCAACGATAGTGACCAGGAGCCGGTGCCTCCCTCAGTTCTTTTCCGTCCCATTGAACATCCTGCGGTAAAACCAATATTGAGATGAATAGCAAACGAAATACGCGAGAGATATAATTAGAGTCGGGGGTAGTGTTAACTTACAGAAGCGAAATGGTTAACATCGCGATGATTGGCTTCATCAGCACGTATGACAATAATGACATCTTTCAAGGTGGCATCTTTGGGTAGCTTCTTCCAGTAATCCTTTGCGATCTCAGGTGCTTGAACATTTTCGACTAGATCAGCATCGATGTCTTTTATATACTAGTTGTAGGAATGGACAGCTACCTCTTCCAAATAGCTGACCATTCTATGTGCTACTTTGGGACAGTAACTACAAGTATTCTTTCATATTTACACTGATCCTGTTGGTTTTCCAGTACTGATCTTCGAATTCAAAGAGAATGGAGTTTATGAATCTGTAATTTTGCGTTTCGTTTCTAAAAATGTCTTAAAATATTGGATGTTCAAAGGTTCTTTTATTATTTCTAAATATAGTTTGTTTGTTTGTTTGAACGAGTTTTCACTCAAATTTTGTTTTGTTTTCTAATATGCTATCTAATCAAAGAATATACCACGACTGTATCATACCAAATAAAAATAAATTTATATGATCATCATACACAGAACAGCAAATATACAAACATATTCGATGATACTTTCATCGATTTCGTATAGATCACCATTGCGATATATAATATTAGTAATACACACGAAAATAATCATTAGTGGTAACTGATGGGAGCCGGTGCTTCCTTCAATTCCTTTCCTTGGTAGTGTATATCCTGCAGCCAAAACAATTCCCATAAATATAGTCTTGAATGCTAATCTCATAATTATGAGAGGCTCAAAAACTTATCTGTCAGGGTTTTGACATAGGACTGAACAACTAAGCTTATCGGTTCGGACGAGACTCCTGAGCTTTTGGTTCTAGTTTTCGGGCTTTTGGTTCTAGTTTTCGGAACCAGACAAGACCATTAATCTTTTAGTTCGGTCTGCTCTGATCCGGTTCCAAAATTTCAGTTAAGCTTATTTTTCGATCTGTTTCGATTTCAATTTTGTACGGTTTCCCTCATATTCAATCCATTTAAGAAGAAAATCAAATTATAAGTTGATTTTCAATTTATTTTTTTACATAAATAAATGATATAAAGTCCTTATCTAATAATTTTGCAAAATATTATATAAAAAAGATTTTTTTAAATTTTTTCGTACCAGTTCGATTCCGTATTGGTTTTACAGGTTTACCGATTTTATCGGTTTACCGGTTTTGCCGGTTCAATTCCAAATCGGTTCTATCGGTTCATCGATTTGATCCGTTCAGTTCTAAATCGGTTCTACCAGTTTTATGGCTTCGGTTCCGGTTAGATTCCCGATTCTCATGAACCGATAAAACCAAAAAATTCATCCCTCGATTTTTTTATTAAAATTAAAACTGAAATTAAAATTAGTAGTTATGGGCTTGTACTTACAGAAGCAAAATGATTGACATCGCGATGATGAGCTTCATCAGCACGAATGACGGTTATGACATCTCTTAGAGTTGCATCCTTAGGTAGTCTCCAGTAATCTTTGGCAATAGCAGGAGCTTGAATATTTTCGACTTTACCATCGTCGATGTCTTTTAAATACTCGGTGTAGGAATGAACAGCTTCCTCTTCCAAATAACCGACGATTCTATGTGCGAGCTTAGGAGATGCTATATAAAGCACAAAGAACGCATTGAAGAATACTCCTTGAACGGTAACTACGAGTAATCGCTCGTACCACTTCGGTTTAACAAGCTCCATCATCGTCATCAAATGCATTCTCTCGTTCTCTGCTTCTTCGAGTAAAGCTTTGATCCAACCACCGCTTGGTTGGAATCTACGGAGAGACTTGAGGTGCAGAAGCATGCCTCCTACCATCCCAGGCACGGCCGCGACCGTTTCAAGCATCATTGCACGGCACCCGTATCGTCTCTACATCATTTTCATTCCGTATTTCTTTAATTCATACTAATTTAGTTATTCTAAAGTAATAGTCTATATTTAGATTCGGCATTTAAAAACCTTGCAAATATAGAAACTTAAATTCAAGTACCTGGAAAAATATATCAGTCGGGATCCGTAGAAGTTTGACAGTCCTGTAAGCAAATTTGTCGAGGAATGTCTTGGGGACGTGGTGCTTACTTAAATCTATGGATACGTCGGCCTGATAGGTCTCCCAAGGCTGCGTCAAAGTAACCACCACACTCAGCTTCTCAGAGTATATATTTCTAACCAAACTAGTTTAGTTTAGCAACCATCTTCCTTCAAATAGTAAATATTAAGATACCATATCGGTCCGATCATTACCAATACCAACCCATCCATTTTTGTTTTTATCAAATAATCTCTAAGGAACAGTATTAGGAGATCCGACAAGAGTTAGATGGTAATTTCTAATTTGGTCCAAATGGATCTTAGAAGTAAATCTTGAAACATAGAACAATTATTGTTCAAAGACTACGAACAGAGGTTCATTAAATGGCAGTGTGAGGGAATTATAATAGAAGAATGACAAATGAAGATTGATTAAATGGTCAAAATATGAAGAAGAGGGTAAATACCATGAAACAATTCCAAGGCCATTCAGTCCCATCCTCTTTAACGATCTTCGGTCTTTTGATTCCCCAATAGCTCGAAGTCACCACCTCGTTACTCTTTTTCTCATCTTGCTTCACCGACTTCTCCTTTTCTTGTTCCTTCTCCTTCATTATCGTCTCCACACTCGAACTCATCATCTTGTGGAACCCAAACTTCTCTACACTCCGATTCACGATCGTTCTCGTCGAACTCAAATCCTCCATCGGTCTCGCAGCTCCGATCATGAAGCTTCTGGTTATGACGAGATCTCCGCTGTTTCTGCTGTTCGTCAACAGAGCTCGAATCGCAGACCTGACAACAAGCTGCTTCATTTTTGGCTGCTCTTGGTACAAACTAAATTTGAGATACTTGTGAATTTTTAGCAAAAATATTTTTGTGTGTTGTTTGCTTTCGCCGTTTCCTTGGAAGAGAAATGGACAAGTAGTAGATAAACGAGGGACATAAACAACGTGGTCGGGGTGTAGTTATATGGTGTTTCGCGGTGTAGGTAAATGGATAGTTTGTTTGATTATTATTTAGCTTTTGGGCTTTGATTGAATGTTCCAGTTCTTACTTGGGACTTCTAAAAGATAAAAACTCACCTCTTTTGGTTAATATGGTTTCATTTATCAAAAGTATGTATATATTTTACAATTGGTTTTTACTATAATCATATTAACCATTAAATAAATGAAATTTGGAGGAAAGGTTCCCAATTGACGGAAGAAGTCCGATTAACATCCGACTCCAATAATAGAACCGTGTGGAATCAATCCATGTGATAATTGCACCTTTTAAAAGTTTATTCTCTTTTGTTTTTAATTGATTTTATTATAAAAGAATTAGATTTTATTATTATTTGATGGAGGTAAATTATAATATCTTTTATTAAGATCTCGACTCCAATAAAAAAACAATATTTTTTTATTAATTTATGAAATAGGGGTTATGTCAAGTGGGTATGAAAACATATACAATTTATTCATAAGTCAGAGCATATTTGTGAAATTATTTTCTTCATAAAATTTATTATTTCCTCTATCATTCATAAAAATCATATTTTGTTATTTCCTCCGTAAAGAAAAACTCAAATTTACCTTTGTTTTAATTTTACACCAAAAACCCAAATTTCTCCACTAACCATCCACTTTCACCTCTTCTCTTCTAATCCCAAAAAAATCCTAGCCACCAAACACTTTTGAATAAGTCTATGGAGTTTCAAAAAAATATATGTTGTTAATCTTGTTTTTTTAAAAAATATATGGGTTGTCATATCGAATAAAATCTCTTCTTAAATCTATGATTTTTTTTTTGCATAATGAGTTACAGGAACTCGATTTTTCTTGCATATCGAGTTACTGGAACTTGATATGCAGGAAAATCGAGTTTTAGGAACTCTATATACATAAAAAAAAAAACTCGTTTATCGTTTAATCGAGTTCCTGCTGATCAAGTTACTAGTTTAATCGATTTTTAATATCGATTTCTGGTTTGATTATTTTTCGTGCATATAGAGTTCAAAATATAGATTTTGGTGGTTTGATTAGTGTATGCTTATTGAGTTCTTTTTTTAAATATTGCATGTGATTACGAGTACCTAACTCAGAATCACATGTTTTTTAAAAAAAACATGTCATTCGGAGTGGTTGTCTGAGAAATACATGTTTTCTTTTTAAAGAACATATAATTCCGTGACTAGTCTTTGAAAAAATTGAGGGTTTTTTTGTTTTTAAGATTTAATTTTAGAAGTAAAATTATATATGTTGGTTGTAATTTATCTTAATAGTGTGTTTGTAGTAATAAGAGTTTGATAGTGGATAGTGAGGCTTTGAACAGTAACTCGTCCTTGGACTATCGCACTTGGTGACAGATAGTCCCTGGACTTTCAAAAGTCCGTTCGTAGTCCCTCGACTATCCAGTTTGGATAAAGTTAATCCCCTTGCATGTGTTGACTATCAATTTTTGTGACAGATAGTCCTTCAACTATTCATTTTTGATAAATTTAGTCCTTTGACTTTCTATTTTTGATAAAGTTAGTCCCCTTAATAAACATGCGCATGAGACTAACTTTATCCAAACTGGATAGTCCAGAGACTACCAACGGACTTTTGAAAGTCCAGAGACTATATGGCACCAAACTGGATAGTCCATGGATTACGAACGGACTTTTGAAAGTCCAGGGACTATCTGTCACCAAAGTCGATAATCCAAGGACCAGTTACTGTTCAAAGCCTGGATAGTGACATCAAAATATAAATTACAAGTGAATAAAAGGCAAGAAGGTAAAAACAAGCGTTCATTGTTTTTGTAAAAATTTGAGATGGAGGAAATAATAGATCTTATGGAGGAAATAGTTTCACCCAAATATGATTTCATTTATCCACTTGTCTAAATTAAAAATTTTAATACAATTTTAGGCATTGAACTGTACATCGTCCCTCGACTATCGCGTTTGGTGGCAGATAGTCCCTTGACTTTCAAATGTTCGTTGACATCCCCTGGACTATTGCGTTTGGATACAGTTAGTCCACCAGATCGTTTGATCCATGAGAGGCTGTCACCTGTCACCATAGTCCACAGATTTTTGTATCACCACTAGTCCTTTGAGTTTAGGTCAAACCCAAAATGTAGAATATTACTGATAAGTAAACTCAAGGGACTAGTGGTGATATAAAAATCTGGGGACTAGTGCTGATACAAAAATCTGAGGACTATGGTGGCAGTCTCTCATGGATTAGAGGATCCGGTGGACTAACTTTATCGAAACGCGATAGTCCAGGGACTGTCAATGGACATTTGAAAGTCAATGGACTATCTGCCACCAAACGCGACAGTTGAGGGACGATCTACCGTTCAAAGCCTACAATTTTACCTTACTTGACTTTGACCATAAGGTGGCACTCTACCCTCCTCTTCAGCACCACTACCATGCTCTTCAACACCCGTTGCCTCATCTTCAACACCATCCTCAGTGCCCACTGCTTCTTTCTCAGCACCCACTGGCTCATCCACATCATGATCTTGACCAACAGCATGAGGTGCACCTGATTGCGCAGCATCTGAAGCACCTGATTGAACTTCATTCCAATTGACCTCAGGATGCAACTCTCTTATAAAACTGCTTAATCCTAATATATCATCATCAGGCCCCTGTCCACCAGCATGCCTCTCTCCACCCTCATTTGCATTTCCACCAGTAGTAGCCTCTTGTCCACCAACATTTACGCCACCATCTAATGACCCTTCTCTACTAGCCCCATGTTGTCCACCATCTACGCCACCATCTAATGGCCCTTCCCCACCAACATCAACCTCTCCACTAGCCCCTTGGCTTCCACCGTTTACTTCTCTATCTAATGGCCCTTCCCCACCAAAAGCAGCATCTCTACCAGCCCCATGTTGTCCATCATCTACTCCTCCATCTAATAGCCCTTCCCCACCAACAGCATCCTCTCCACTAGCCCCCTGTCCAGCAGCATCTACGCCACCATCTACTAGCCATTCTCCACCAACAACCTCTCTAATAGCCTCATGTCCACCAGCATCTTCATCCATCCCTTTTTTACCATCATTTGCATCCCCACCATAAGTAGTCTCTCCACTAACACTTGTACCAGCGTCTGTCCCTAAACCAGCCTCTGTCCTGATACCGGCGTCTGCATCCTCATCCCTTGCATTTTGCGATTCAGAATTTGTCGACAGCTCTACAACAGGAACATCAGTGGGTTTATCACGCCTAGGAGACAAAATTACTTCCAACGAACGGACAACCTCAACGTATATCTTCATATACCTCCGCCTATTAATGAAAGAGCACATGTGCACGACATCTCTGGCGTTGGCGATATGAATGAGGTTGTTGTCATCTTGACAACCCTGTTTTTGATACGCGAGGTTTAACACTCTAAATATCTTTACTGGCTCGCACGACATATATATTTGGTCCGTCAAATATAGAAGGGAAATCCTATCTAGATTGTCGTTATCAATAATACTTTTTGTGCCACCACGATAGCATAAGGAGCCATATTTGTCATTGAATTTACCACTATGTCTAATGATGAAAGTAAACAGGTGTGAATTTACGCCTGCACAATAAATAAACAAAACATTAACAACACTCCTACAACCATAAACTGACCACAAAAACATATATTCAAAGCAACTGTCCAAAACAGGAAACATCTGTCCCCCTAATAATATATACAAAACGGACCAAATATAGCAACAGTTCTCCAGTGGCCTACAAATGCAAAGCAATACCAGATATAACAATTTATCTTCAATTATTACACCCATTTCAACGAATCAGTGCTACTGACTTCATAATTACACCCATATACCCATATACCCAGTGCTGCTACTGACTTCTAACAAAGGACAACCTTTTAGGGTTTAACGAGTAACAAAATAATATAAAAAATTGTATCCATTTTGATAAAACAGACATGAAAAAGACTATCTTTTTAGGGTTTGACGAGCAGAAAACAATAAAACTATATCCACTTTGACAAAACATAAACGAAGATGAACACTTTTAGGGTTTAAGGAACAAAAAACTATCAAAAACCATACTTATATACAAGTCAGAGAAGTCATACTCTTCTTTCACCTTGGATTTTCTCGACTTCCTTGATTTTCTACAACGCTTCATTTTGTGGTATCAATTAGGGTTATTGGAAACGATTTAAGGGTTAAAATTTCTGATTTAATGTCTTAAGGTAAGAATTTAGGGTTCAATAATAGAGAGAGATAAGAGTTACAAATAGAACTCGAGTTTGGGGGAAGAGTTGTTTTGAAAATAAGATTAGGGATTACAAATTTCAGGGTAATTCTGATACAAGAATTAGGATTTGTTGTTTTCATTTTGGGAATTTAATATTCCGAGTGACTAAAAAAACTGATTCATCTACTTAATCTATCACCTATTCGTCCACGTCAGAAAAATTTGCCACATGTGCAAGTGTGAAAGGTGAAGCAGGCATTTAAGCATTTTGGGCACAAACAGGGTTGACTCAAAGTCAAGGAACTATCTGTGGAACGCAAACCATTTAACTATAGTGACACATGGCAGCATTACAGCAAAAACCATGCGCGGGGACTGAAATTATTGATTTTTGATAGTCGAATGACCCTCACCCGTGATTTTTTTGTCGGCGGACTAAATGACACAAAACGTGATAGTCGAGGGACGAAGCTGCGATCTAAGCCTTTGGTCTATGTATTAATAGGTTTTAAAGTTGTATGCCAATGCTATACCTAAATGGGAATTTTCTATTTGGAAAACACAAAAGACATCTACTGTTTACTATAGCCAAATATGGAAACCAAGGTAATATTTTCTGTTTTTTTTGTTTTGTCTATGATTTGGATAAATTTGTTTATTCCTGTTATTTTGTATGTATAATTTTACTTGTGTGTAGTAGTGTACTAAAATTGTTAAAAAAATAAGCTTTATTAATGGTAGTATTCGTTATTATTAGATCTGAAGACTCGGTTAACTGGCTTTCGTTTTTGTCATTGTTGAAAGTGCATATTGGTGATCGAAAAATTAATTTAATTTCTTATCATCATAAAAGTATCATTAGTTTAGTGAGGTTATTTTTTCTAGACTTTTATCCTTTTTTTGTCTCTATCATATGATCCGAAATTTGAAAGATAAGCTTTGGTCGATGTCTAAGCAAATTAAAGATATGATAGTTGTCAAATTTCAAGCATGTGTCTTTTCTCCTACAAAGCAAAAGTGTTTTAACTTTATAGAATAATTGTTAAAAATTGGTGGAAAAAATGTTTTAAACTTTTTAAATAATATTTCTCCCAAAAATTATGCGAATGTATTTTTTAAAGAAAAAAAGGTTCGGGCTGTTTCTTCAAGTACTGTTGATTCGTTTAATGCGCATATAATATTTAATTGTGATCTTCCCGTAATGGAATTGATTGATAAGATTCAGATTAAACTTATGATCAGCTGTCTAATCGTCGTGTAGAATCCAATAAATGGACTAGTGTGTTATGCCCTAGAATGGATAAAAAGTTTAGACATAGTATTGAGGATTGACGGTCCTGGTTTTTGCATGCATCATCATAATACATTTTTAAGTACATTCAATACCGAAAATGGTAGTTAATATTTTAGATTATACATGTTCATGTGGCCGTTAGCAATTCGAATGTTTCCCTTGTGCACATGCTCTAGCCGTTATAACAAAAACTCAATAAAGTCAATTTGATTTTATGAAGAAGTACATATATTCAACATTATATAAAGTTTGCTACCCATTGTCCATCCATCCATATTTTTCTTTTGGTCGAAGTGCTGTTATAGATGGTTTTTCGGCTACTTACTTACCTATTTTGTAGAGACAATTTGGTAGGCCAAAAATGAAAAAGATTCCATCAAGAGGTGAAATTATTCTGAATAAGATCAAATGCAGCCAGTGTGAAAGAGTTGGAAACTACAACAAGAGGTCTTGCCATTACACATACATTTGAGTATTATTTTTTCATTGATTTATCAATCTGTTTTAACTTATAAGAAGACTAATTTTCAAGAAGTTTTTGTTTTCATTGTTTGATAAATTTGTAAGGATACATGTTTTTATGACTTCAAATATGATTGGATTTAATTAACTTTGAAGAATGTTATTGTGTAATTTTAATTTTTAAATTTTTTGTATTAATATGCCAGACTTATAAGTTATTTTTATATTTTCTACGACTTTTATTTCCTGTTTATTTTATCCTTGTTAATTTTTGTTCAGGTTGAAATTTAAGAATTGTTTTCTTTTTGGTTTTTTACCTGATGTTTTATGTTTTATAAGATGAGTAATTTATTTTCTTGATTTATAAGTTATTTTATAAGAATTATGTTAAATATATTTCTTATACTTAAGGTCTTTTGTTCATAAATAATTTAGTCATAAGATTTTTGTTCGTCATATTTTTTCTTGTGATTTATCTTCCTAAAATTTTACAAACCATATACAAACACACAATGTATTTCTACAAAGTAATATTGTAAATAACTATTTTCATATATACAAACCATATACAAACAACATATATATATTTTAAAAAAGTAATACTACGAATTAATACTACAAATACACAAACCATATATAAACACATGATATATTTCTTCAAAATAATACTATAGAGTAATACTCCAAACAACTGCATTCATATATTTTTACAAACAATTATATTCATCATATAATATTGTGTGAAATATTTCGGCTCTTTGTTTGCAAACTTTGTCTTCCTCATACAATGAAGGTGAAACTTAGATACCGTGTCTTTTATGTATGTCCAAACCACAATCCTATAATTAATAGAATTTAGATTTTATTATGGACAACTGCACTCATTTATGAATTGTTCATCCCCTTTAAGAAACCTTATTGTTTTTCCAAATATTTTTGCTTCAATAAATAAAAGAAATCAACTACTTAAGTATTACAACTAATGGAATTTAATAATAATATTTATATATAAATAAACTTACCATCTCCATTGTTGCATCTAAATATTTATCCATGATTTTCGTATTCCGTGGATGTAAGGGGTTGTAATCAATCAACACATTTGCATTAATATCAACCAGCAGCGTCCAGTGGTTGGAAGTTGCAACACTCGATAGCATGTTAAGGGGTCCATTATCAAAAAAAGATAACAATTAGGCCAAACAATCAGTGCACTGAACCACAATTATTATGGTAATGTTGATGCATGTGCGAATGTTGCAGGTTTGATTCTATCTACTATTATTTATGTTATTTTTGGTAGTACAAGTCCTTGGATTTGGGAGAGTGGTGCCATATATTATATTGTCTCTTACATATCACTTTTAATCGATCCAAAGCCTTCAACTTTTACCAATGTTCATTTACCAAATAGTGAACACCACAAGTCACTCACACTAGCACAATGTTTTAATTCAAAATTAACCCTTACAAATATCTTGTGTGTATGAGCCTTTAATTTAAATTTAATTTCAGCTAAATATCACAATTGTTGTATCGTTTTCTTTCCGAACTATTTTATTTTGCAAGACTTGGTTTCAGGGAAGATTATTGGCTTGGGTAGACGAAATGGTGGTATATTTTATATACATTTATAAAAAAAATAAATTGGCGATCTGTATGGTTTATGAGTCATCTAACCTATGGAACTTACACTTATGCCATCCAAGTTTTTCTCATTTTAAATTACTTTCATATTTTTTTCCAGATATTCACGAAGAGTGTAGAAATAATTTTATAATTTTCACACAAGCAAAGCAAACACGCTCACATTTTCCTAAAAGCTCAATAAATAAATAAATAAATTCATTTCTCTTTATTACATTGTAATGTCTGGGGTCCTCACAAAATTATTTCATATACTGGTTCATGCTATTTCCTTATAATTGTTGGCAAATTTACTCGATCCATATAGACTATTCTAATGCACCATAAATCCAAAACATAATCTTTATCAGCCAATTTTGTGCAATTCGTCAAAACTCAATTTCAAACAAATTTTTCATTTAATAAGAGTGAATAATGGTAATAAGTCTATTCATCTTCTTATTTTTTCTCAAGACATTTACACCATCCCGTAACAAAACGGAGTTGTCAAACTAAAACATCAATATATTTTAAATGTTGCTCGATCTCTCATGTTTTAATTAAATGTACGACTTGAATTTTGGGGGTATTTCATTTTAACATTAATTTATTTAATCAACTACATTCTTACTCTTTTACTATCAAATAAATCCTTGCTCGAGGTCTTATATAATCGGTCACCCTCCCTCACGCACCCGCGTGTTATTGGATGTGCATGTTATGTAACTAATGTTCATCTCAAACATATTTAATCTTCGTGCATCGATTTGTGATTTTTTGGGTATCCACATAGAAACAAAGCTACTCAATTCTTGATCTACATACATATAAAGTTTCCATAAGATGTGATGTCTACTTTAAGGAAACTTTATTTCCCTTCCATCCCATCTCGACCTTGCCTTTTCCAAACCAATCATCTTTATCAGCTTTCAGTTAAGCACCAAACTCATTATTAGTTATATTTGTCGATCTCACATCATATGACTCAAAACCTAACCCTTTATCTATTTTGTCTACATCCCATCTTAAAAGTCTCACACCATGAACCCATACATCTCCTATGTCCCCAAAGTCAGCTCTGAATTCATCACCCTCACTTATCATGCGGTCATCATCTTCTGCTCCACCAACACCTTATTTTTCCTCACCATTCTTAACCATACCTCATTCTCATCCCATTCCAAATGATATATCATTTCGATGTTCCATCCGCCATATTCAGCCTCATGTATGGTACCAAGACTACGATATATCTACCGGAATCAATCACTCTTCAATGCAATAAAGTTCTCCTCACTATCCAAGGTATCTCCTCTCATCTCATACTTTTATATTACGTTTTACTCTAACCATCGTTCTTTCTTAGATTTATTAACAACGGAAACAGAGCTTTCATTATTTAAACATGTTAACTGTGATCCACTCTCGTGCCAAGCCATATCAACTGAACTTTAGGCTCTACAACCTAATAGCACTTGGAAGATGGTTTTCATTCTTTTGGGGTAAAAACTATCAGATATCGCTGGTTTTACAAAATAAAATACAAATCTAATAGAACTATTGAGTGATATAAAGCCCGTTTGGTGGGTAAAGGCTAAACCCAAGTTGAAGGTATCGACTACCATGAGACTTTTTCTGCAGCTTCCATAAATTGGTATATTTATCAAATTGATGTGCACAATTTATTTTTTCATGAACTCTATATGATGAGGTATATATGTCTCCACCTCATCATCTCCAATAACAGATGGAGGATTTGCTATGTCAGTTTCGCAAGTCTATCTACGGTTTGAAACAAGTATCTCAAAATTGGTTCTCTATATGTTCAACCATTGTTAAAACCGCATGTTACATACTGTTAAAAGTGGATTACTTACTTTTTACTGAACTAAAATATTCACTATTATTCTCATCTATGTTGATGATATCTTATTTGCTGGAAATAACTTGTAAGAAATCAAATTATTGAAGAATCATCTACTCGAGTATTTTCACATTAAACATCTTGGCAAGTTATAATATTTTCTAGTTATTGAAGTTTCTTGATCTAAGAGGTGAATCTTTTATGTCTCAAACAAAATATGCATTACGTATTTTGCAAAAAACAAGATTATCAATAGTAAAACCCAAAAAAATTATAATGGAATAGAACTTAAAATTAATCGATGATGGTGAGATACTCCATGATTCGACTAGATATCAGAGACTCGTTGACATATTAATATATTTGATAGTGACCAAGCCTAGTATTTCGTATTTGGTCCGTATATTAAATCAATTTATGGGAGCACATATGAAGCCACACTGGGAAGAAGCGTTAAGAGTCCTTAATTACATTAAGAAATAATAAATCAAGGTATTTTCTTTCCATCAGAACACAATATGACACTTAATGCCTTTTGTGATTCATATCCACGTGGATGTCGTATGTCAAAATAATCTGTTTTTTGTTACTGCGTTTTTTTGGCTCATCACCCATATCGTGGAAATCAAAGAAGCACACTAATGTTTCATGATCATCTGCAAAATTAGAGTATAGATAAATGATAAATCCTTATTTAGAATTAACTTGGTTGAGATATAGACTTAAATATTCAAAGGTCGACTTGGATAAACCATCATCATTGCTTTGATATAATCAAACAACTTTACATATTGCGGCTAATCTGGATTTTCACGAGCGTACTAAAAATATTGAGATTGATTGTCATTATTTCGAGAAAAGTTGCAGGCCATGATAGTTCATCCATGCTATATTTCTACAAAGATAGAGTTGACAGACATATTTACTAAAGCACTCGAGAAAGATCTATTTGATTTTTGTGAGCAACAAGTTGGGAGTCATTAATTTACACTCTTTAACTTGAGGAGGATTATTAAAGTAGCTTTGTACTTATTTTAAAGTAACTGTAAACATGAAGGTACATGAATGACGGCACTAGCTATAGTCATATTTAGGCGTGAATGTTGATTATAATCATAATTAACTATAGTTATAATTATCTCTCTCTCTCACACACACACACACATATATATATATATATATATATAGTATTTTATATGTGTAGTATTCTAATTAAAAATACATATTTTTATTCTTATCACGAGGTTCATCTTTTTGCTAAAATTAGATGCCTTAGGTTAATTGATACGCAAAATGATTTAATCCAAAATGAGACTTTATTTTTTGGCTTTCCTTTCAATGTTAGTCAAAAAGTGTTACATGGACCATTTTACAATGTATTGCCACTCCTTCATATAGAATCAACGTCAATGGTGATCCTTCTGAGTGATTTTTGGGAAGAAAATGACTCAGACAAAAAGATCATCTCTTGCTATTCCTTTTCGCGCTCGTCATGCAAGTCATCTCTGGCATACTCAAAGAGAAAAGTAACGAACGTGAATTCAAGTTCCACTAAAAGTGTTACAAACTTAAAATTGTTAATCTCTGCTTTGTGGATAACTTAATTATCTTCTTTTATGGTGATATCAACTCTTTGTGTCTTATTAAGGAAGGCCTCAATGATTTTTTTCTGCTCTCAGAGCTTTAAATTAGCACCGATAAGAGCTAAATATTCATGTCCTGCACCAACCCCACTCTAAAACAATACCTTATTAATCTCTATGGGTTCAAGGTTGGCTATCTCCTAGTTAAGTATCTAGGGGCCCCCCTGATCACTAGTTGTCTAACCCATTTTGACTGTTGCCCCATTATGCATAAAAGTACTGCTCGTATCAGCTTTTGGACCTCCAAATACCTTTCATATGCTGGTCGCCTTTAACTCATCAAATCTGTTCTCTTTGTTGAGCATGTTTACTGGTCTTCAGTTTTCATTGTCCCTTTGAGAATTCTACAAGAACTCTTCCAAAATCCCCATCGTACCTCTGGACCGACCATGAGCTAAAGTGGCATGGACTTATGTTACAGTGTCCACGTTTGAGGACAACCTTGGTATTCAACATTTAATAACCTGGAATCAGGTAGCCGTCCTTAAGCATCTATGGTCTATCATAAACAAAAGTTTCAACTCTATCTGATGCGAATAGGTTAAAATTGAAAAAATATAAACAATAACTTATAGGATATCACTCCAAGCCCTACCCCCTCCAGGACGTGGAGGAAACTTTTATCTCTTAGTCCCCTGACCAGTAATATGTTCAACATGGCTATCAACAATGCCAAGAACACATCTTTCTGATTTGACCCATGTCTTTTCTCCACATGCCTTGCAACTCAGTATGGTCATACCATCATCTACGATTCAAGGTTAGGTAAGAACCTTAAT
Organism: Limnanthes douglasii subsp. nivea; assembly: GCA_036936605.1. Classification (NCBI taxonomy): domain Eukaryota; kingdom Viridiplantae; phylum Streptophyta; class Magnoliopsida; order Brassicales; family Limnanthaceae; genus Limnanthes; species Limnanthes douglasii. The sequence continues at coordinate 156,169,660 of JAUPFV010000003.1, read as the reverse complement.
GTCTCTGACTTTATCTTCGATGAACGGTGGATTTGACCTCATAACAGGAAATCCGTCAGTGCCAGAAACAGAAGCAATCTCATAGAAATATGCAACATCATTCTCTCCGTTCCTCCTCCATGTTTCATCATCGATGACATTCTCTATTGCACTGTTAAAGCTGGAAACCCCAAGTTCACGATAAAATACACTTACAATGCCATCTGCACGCTCGTCCCTTCTGTCGGATGAACAAGTTTAGTTTGGAATAAATTTAATATTCTGCATCATTATTTCATCATTTGGCTTGTCATTCATGTCAAGTTAACTACCTGTGACAAATTTTTGTCTTACGGTACTACTACTCCCAACCTGGATTCTTTACAACTCTACCGATGAAAATATTAAGCATATCATTTATGATTGTAGTTTCACGCAGAGCTTGTGGGAATTGGCTTGTGTAAAGTATGCGATCCCTTAATATAATAATTCCAATTGGATCTCTTGCCTATTTGAAGCATCCAATTGACCCCCATCTAGCTTACGTCATATATAGCTGGCTTGTTTTGGTGCTACCATTTACCATATTTGGTGTGAAAGAAATAATAGAATTTTCGGCTCCCCTCTGAGCCTTGTCTCTGTTGTTACTTTCCGTATGTTAGCTGATCTCTGTTTCCGTTTTCTCATAACTAAAATTGATTGGCCTTTTCATTCCCTACCTATTCTAACTTAATTTGTTTATATTTGGTTTCCTTTTAGGGTGCAGTTCCTCCTATTTGTCGGTACCTGCATGGTTTGGTATATCATATTTTTTATACTCTCTTCGGACTCTGGTTTGATGTCGTTCAGTTTCTTCGTCCATTTTTTTATACCTCTTTATGTATTTTATCACTTAATATATGGCTTCAATCCCAACCCTTAGGGTATGCTCCAAGTATTTGTATGAACATTGTTATTTATTTTTAATGCATTTATTACAACAACAAAAACGACTTAAAAAACCAAATATGAAAAGAAACATTTATTGTTTAACATGTCGCGTGATAGCGTTGATCCATCCTACGACTTCTAAAAATATAAAATTTTAAAACATAAAAAAAAAACCAAAATGAATTAAACATATTATATTAAAAAACACAAATATGTGGAACTTGTTTCGGAGCTTGTACCTACAATCTTTAGGAACATTGTTGGGGTAAATCTATTTCCTCCATAAGTTTTATTATTTCCTTAATCTCAATTTAAAAAAATACTCAATATTTGCTTTTACCTTCTTGTCATTTATTTACTTTCTAATTTATATTTTGATGCCACTATGCATTATCCAACTCTTAGTCTAACAAACACATCATTAAATCAATTTACACCTAGTATATATCCTTTGAATTCTAAAATTAAACTTTAAAAATATAAAAAAACTCATTTTTTCTAAAAATTACTCACATCCTAATAGAAGAAAAAAATATCCAAACCAAAGATTCTACACTTGAGAATATCACCCAACCAACCAACAAGGTAATATAATATTTTATTTTAGTTATACATTCATCTAACATCAAAATCCATTTTCAAAATAACAAAAATAAAAAATTTGATTTTGTATATTCAATTCCGAGATACCCACTCGGATTTAGCTGTATTTACAAAAAAAACTGAGACAACCACTCAAAATTAGTTTTTTTAAAATAACATATGATTCCGAGATGCCAACTCGGAATCATGTCTTAATTTGTTTTATAAACAAAAACTAATTATGAGATGCTCACTAAGAATCATGTGCTATTTTTTCCTAAAAATAAAGGTTAATAGAAATCGGTTACCATGAACCTTCGAAAAGGTGTTTGGAATCAATTTTAAAAAAGAAGAAGAGAAAACAAACAAACAAAGTTTTTGAAAGTTTCATCAAATCCATTTCGAAAATAAGAAGTTGGAAATCGATTTCGAAAAAAGAAGTTAGAAATCAATTTCATGAACAATTGATAGAGTCGATTTCCCGAAAAGAAAACAAGAATCGAAGAGAGTTTTGTTAAGGCTAAATTTTTTTGATTGAAGGAAGTAATTTTACAATTATTGTAATTTGTTGCGCCAACACGTTGAGCCGAAAATCAAAGCATTTCCCTCATTCTCTAATTTGAATTTTCAGAATCAGGAGCTAGAATCCATGAACATATTTTCCATTTTATTTTGTGATAGTTTGACATCATATTTATCTTGATAGTAACATTTGATGCATACAAAATTTCTAGCTGACTCTATTTTGATGAAGAACAACAACACAACTCCTTTAGATCTATCTTGAATTTGATTTCCTTCATGCAGAACTTTGTTTTCCTTTGTAAAAGAGAATCTGACAGCATCACAACCCTGCTAATTCCTGAAAATTACAATGATGCAAGTTAGTATTCAATTCTTATATAGCTTATATTTAGGCTTTCCATTAACAATATTGCATCCAATAGAGCTGGAGTTTTAAAGCATTTGTAATTAAGCTTCATCTTCCATCTATGAGTCCATCAAGCAAGCCAATCAGCTGCTCGATTTTGTTCTCTATAGATGTGATGAAGTGCCATTTTACTAGTTAGAAGAGACTTTATGCTATTAAGAATAGAGTTTAAACTAGGTGGGTGATTTCCTGTTGAAAGAAGAGCTACAAGAATTTCTGAATCTGTCTCTACGTCTACTTCCCTGAGTCCTTTTGTTATGCATAATTGTAGGCCATCGTGGATAGCTCGACCTTCGGCTTGTAATGGAGTGAGAATTCCATAGTTATTCTCGTATACAAGTATAATCTCGCCATGGAAATCTATGATGATAACTACACCACTAGCTTCTCCAGAGAGTGAAAAGCTGGCATCATAATTGATTTTAAAACTTCCAGGACTGGGAGGAGTCCATGTAAGGTAAGTGACATTTTTCTTGATAAGTAAATGGTTAGTACATCCTAGTATAACAATTGCATTTTCACAATGTTTCCAGTGCTTATTTTTCAGTAGTTTAGAATAGTCTAACCCCATCAGCATGTTCTTAATGTGCTTAATTGCTGTATTTATAGAAGTTTATGTCTGCATTCATCTTCACTTTGTTTCTCTGCTACCATATGATCCAGATTATTCTAGTAGACAAGATTGTTTTGACATGTATCCTATTATAGGCTGACCAAAAGCAGGCCATAAACATGTGCTTCACAACCATTAATCTTTGAATTTATACTTTGAGAACACCTGCAAAATAAGACCAAATTTCCCAAGAAAATATACAAGATACAAAGAGATGATTTGTAGTCTCTGAGTTTGGACATAATTGACATTTTGATGCCAATGTTAGGCGTTCAGATTGTAACACTGAGTTAGTATGAAATTTGTTTAAGATAAGTTTCCAAGCAAGGAAGGAGCACTTCCTAGGAGAAATTTGATTCCATAGATTTCCATACAAAGATGAACTATTGTGTGCTGTTCTTATAACTTGTATTGTATATTTTATATTAAAGATACCATCATTTGATGGTGTCCATATAATAGCATCAGTAGTCTGACTTTTAATACTAAGTTTAGTAATTAAACTTAGTCAGTTAGAATAGGCTTAAGCTTATTCATATTCCATGAATTGTTATCTCATAGAGAACAAACCATCTTACCCTTAAACTAGCTGTTATTTAAACTATAATTGAGATTGATAAGGGGAGGCCTACCATACCAATTATCCAACCAGATATCCATCTTACCACAACCAAATTTCCATTTGATATGAGCTTCAGCAAAGTCCTTTATTTTGGCCAACCTTTTCCAAGTTTGTGAGCCTTGTTTGGAGTAGTCTTCTTGAAGGCGTGCTTGTCTTTACAGTAAATGCTATGTAATAGGCTAGCCCAGAGAGAATTAATTTCTCTGAATCTGATCCAGAGCTTACATGAGAAAGCTTTTTGAATATCGTGTAAGCTTCTCACATTTAGTCCTCCCTTCAAAAAAGTCTTACAAATTACTGGCCAAGAAGTCCAGTGAGTTTTGTTTTCTTCTCTAGTGGATCCCCACATAAATCTATTCAATATTCTTTCAATTTTTGTTATTATTGAAGTAGGAATCCAACAGCTTTGTAACCAGTATAGAGGGACAAACATCAGGACATAATTTATTAATGTTAGACGACCTCCATATGAAAGCTTCTTGCCTTCCCAGCTTGATATTTTGTCTTTGATCTTTTCAAGGTAAAAGTATAAAGTTGGTTGACTTGTTATGAGGGCTAAGCGTTACAACCATGTATATTGTAAGGAGAAGAGCAGTCTTGAAACTTGTTTGAATGACAAGACAATTCCTTTGTGTGACATACTATTAGAAGTTATAATATTTGTTTTTCTTTTATTTATTGATTGTCCTGAAACATCTTGATATACTTACACAAACTAAGAAATTTTCTCTAGGGAAGCATTAAAACCACTAGTAAATATTAAAACATCATATGCAAAAGCTAATACTGGTATTGTAACATTGCCTTGACTTGAGTATTTGAGATTTTTGTTAGATATAAAGAGCTTGTTCATGCCTCTAAGTAGAACTTCTTCTGTTAAAATAAATAGCCTAGGAGACAAGGGATTTCATTGTCCTTACTCCTATTTTAGCTTTGAAGTATCCAACTGCCTTACCATTTATAAGAATTGAAATATAAACTCATCTTATAATACTTCTAATCAGTTTAGCAATATGATTATTAAAACCAAACCTCTGTAGCACCTTGATGATGAAACTGTAAGATAGATTGTCAAATGTTTTGGACATATCTATCTTGATAACTACATTTACTGCCTTTGTTTTACCTGCCTATATCATGGAATAATTCCTTAGAAATAAGCATGTTATCATGTATTATTCTCCCTTTGACATAAGCTCCTTACACTTTAGATATTAGTTTAGGCAGTAGTATAGAAAGTATGTTGTTAATTAGTTTAGACATCATCTTGTTTGTTAGGGTACAAAGGCTTATTGGCCTGCATTGACTCCAACAAGAAGGATTATTAGACTTTGGAATTAAAATTCCAGTAGCTAATATCCCTTTAGGAACGTCTTGGCCTATGAGGAATGATTTAAGAGCATTACAAAGATATTTTTTTATGATTTGCCAGCATGTTGTGTAATTTTTTTTATTAAAACCATCCATCCCAGCAACTCCAAATGGATTTAAGCTTTGAATGATAGTCCATATCTCTTTTTGAGTAGGTGTAGCAAGAATTAGCTTGTTTTCAAAATCACCTATTAGTTTAGGAATAACATTGAAAACACTGTTATTCATATTTTCAAGTTCAGTATCTCTATTTGAGTAAGAGGGTGAAAAAAATATATTTGTAAAATAGGCTTCAATAGAGGAGTTTATTGCATCTTCATCTGTGCTCCATCTGTTATTGATTTTTATTCAATTTATTCTATTTTTCCTTCTCTTCTTCATTACAAAGTTATGGTAGATCTTTGTGTTTCTATCTTCATCCTTTATCCAATTGGCATAACGTTTTTGTCTTCAATACTCTTCCTCCATAGTTAGTGCTAGTAAGTGTTTAGCTGTTGCTTAGGAAATGTTGTTCTTATCTTAAATGTTATGATCTACTTTAATTATCCTCACACTTTTGTAAATTTTCTTCATCTTGCTTAACTTTGTCAAACAGATTACCAAAGTAATCCTTATTCCACCATTTTAAAGCATGCTTCACTTTATTCATTTTGTTCCAGTAGACATATAATGGGTATCCCTCCATTGTTTCATTCCATTTTGCTTCAACAAAGCTAAAAAATTCCTTGTCCATAGTCCAGATGTTGACTAATCTGAATGTTTTACTATTTTTTTTCGGAGGGAACCCGCAGCCGCTACTCAGAGTGCAATGAGCGTGCACAGGGTAAACCCTCAGTCTAACGCGATAACCTGCAAACCAACGCCAGAAGGTAAACCACACAAGGTGACAGGTTCAACCGAGAAAGCGTATGTAGAGGGACTCGAACTCATGACCTTTGATCACGAACACGCCATACTCAACCAACTCGGCTACCCCCTTGGGGGGGGGGGGGGGGTAAAAAGGTGTAGATATGAATCTGAATGTTATACTATGTTTCTTTCTATTTTTGTTTATTGTTATACAGAGATGGGTGTTGCCAGAGCATATACGGACTATATGAACTACTTTTGTTTCTGCAAAATACCAAGTCCAGTCAAAGAGAATTTAACTGGACATAAATTGATAAATTGCATTGTTCGACTATGATGGTAAGGATTTATTGCTGGATTCAAAGATAGGTGGCTAGGATTGGAAGGTATAAAAAATTGGTGTTTAATAAAATAGAATAAAATAAATATATATTATAAAAAAATAAAAATATATTTTTATAAACATGAAAAAACAATAAAAGTTACAAAATATAGCTTTATCTACTTCGTTGTTGTGCACCAATTGATTCCCTTTTAAAGACACATACTGCTTTGCGGTGTCAACGTATGATCCATGAATGGGAAGAAGTTTATCAGCCGTCGATTAGATTGTATGACTGGATCTGCACAAAATCGAACGGCAGCGATAGCATTGTGTTTGGGTAACGTAATGGGATTTGCTACACGTAACAATTTGTTGGCTGCTGACTTTCACGTGCTTCTCGGGAAAGCGGTCAAATTCGAGTATTTTTCTTTTTCTTTCGTCACGGTCCTCATGGACTGAATCTGTATCTCAAGACTCAATAGAACGTGCAGGAGATGCAACCGAATCTGAGATTTTTTATAGGTTTTCTCTGTCGGCTAAAAATCACTAAACATTTTATTATGCATACCAATTTTTTAAAACAGTTTTTTTTATTCTTTTTTATATTAATCTTTCTGTATGTTTTAATAATATTACATTTTGTTTTTTTATGTATAATTGATAAAAATTAAAAATTCAATTTTATCAACATATAAAAAAGTATTTGATAACATTCGATAAACATATAAGTTTAATATTTTATATTGTTGAAATATGAGATGCTTTTAATATAAAAAGAAACATGGATGACAATTTTGAGACAATGGGTATACAACACAAATGTTTTAGGAGACTTTAGAACAATACTTTTATGATAAAATATAATTAAATTTATCGAGTTCAATATTTTTAGTTAATTTTGATTATTTATAATATTTTAATAATAATAATATGTTTTTTTAGTAATGGTTGGAAATTCGTTTGTCTTACGAAAAATTATTATCTTAAAAGTGCAAAATAAACCAAATAAATAATGTACTATTCAACGTGGTTTAGAATGTGAAGAAATTTTACACCATAGACAACAGACATTCTGTTTTATTATCAACAGAAGGTTATAATATTTTAACAATAATTTTTTTGGTATTAGTTGGAAAATCTGTTCGTCTTAAAAAGAATTATTATCCTAATTGTTAAAAAAATGCAAAATAAACCAAACAAACAAGATAATATTTAACATGGTTTAGATTGTTAAGAATTGTACATGGCATGCAACGTGCACTATGTTTTATTATCAATATGAGGTTGCAAGAAGATTCTCCACACACTAAATACTTAATCACTCACCTATGTTACAAAGTTCTCTTTTAGGCTTACAAAGGAACAAAATCTCAGAATGCATATTCAAGTGTTAATCTCCTACCTCTACTATAACCAAAGCTTCAAGTTTTTTCTCTTTACAACCAAATATTTTTCTTATTAGAGAGTAAAGACCCGCCTCTTAGCTCATCACTCACGGCACATGTCTTGCCACACCTTGAAACCATGTTTTGCTTCTTCATTTTATGGATTTCACAAGCAAAGCCATAACTTCGCTTCAGATCAGACACTACCGATAAAACTCTAATACTTTATACAATTTAGACCAAATGACTTTAATCAACGACTATAATAAAATCCTAATCCAATAGACACTCTAGATTAAATGACTTTAATCAACAACTATAATATGCCCTAATACAATAAACGCTTCATATTAAATATCTTATTCAACGGTTGAGATTGAAATCATAGTTAAAGCCTATATGAAGAATCTCAGTTCCACGTATGAACAAAATGTAACGTTATTGAAGCTTCGGTCCAGGTAGCTTTGGCAGACCGATTCTGATCATGTCATCAACAATGAGCTTTGGCTCAATCTTTACATTTTCTGCCCAGTATAAACAACCAACATGTCTTTGTCCAAGCTTTCTCTTAGGTTCCAACAAACATATTTGCACATAAGTGTTGGCAACAAATCTATCATGAGAAAAACCAATAGTTCATGCCTATACATGTTTTCATCTGATCCATCTTTAGGCGATGCAGTCATTTGATAGTACCTCTGTTGATGACATCTCCAACATGTACAAAAAACTTCTCAACCTAGTCTTATAGTAACTCTAATATCTTTTGCGCATAATATTCTACTATTTAGAGACCAAATCACATGCATCCAATACTTACAAAAGTCTCATACAATTTGTAAGCTTTGAAATCGCCAATATTTTGGTCAAAGCATGCAAAGGATTTTCCTTGTTAGCAATAATAACCATCTTCATGTTATCTCCCTCTCTCGCTCTCTCTCTTCACCATATTTTGGATGAAGTAAAACTTGATATATATGTGTTTAGTTCACTCATGAAACTTTACATTCTTCATTAAATAAAGAGAACTAGTATTATCACTGAAAATAATCATATTTCGATCCATATTAGTTATGATGTAAATAATAAGGATTTAATTGTGAATAAGAGTTGCCTGATGTAGCTATTAAGGAATTTAAGATTTCTCGAGGACCAATGTATAAATATGGTACTTACTAAGGGGCCTGATTTGATATGTAAACCAGCCCACTAAGGATTCAAGCGGGTCCACTTTATTTTAGTATAAAAGGTGACCCACTTTCTTGGTAGGTGGGACATTGAATATTATTCTATTACATTCTCATTCTCTCTCTAGTCACATCAATCTCAAGATCCAAAATATTCTTCTAAACAATTATTGACTCATCATTGGCGCTGTCTGTGGGAACGAGTGATACCAAAAGGAATCTCAGTTCTTTGAAAATCACGTTTTGCGAAATGAGCAACGAAGTTGTGATAGAGAGGGTCGGTAGTGAGGTGATCCGAGCCGTCTCGGTGTCAGAGGGCGAAGAAGCGCCTGGTCGGGAGCACCGCGACCAAGGTCGGGAGCACCGTGACCAAGGTCGGGAGCACCGCGACCAAGGTCGGGACAAGCGGTCGACCCTGATAATGACCCGAAAACAGCTCCTTGAAGACATTGCCAGGCTAAACGCAGAAAGGGAGCGGGCACTGGACGAGAAAAGGATCCGGGAAGGAAAAGGCAAGGGACCCCTCTTGGAGGATCGAGAGATAGCGGACCATGACGTTGGGCCGCGCATCGAAGCCCGACCTGTTAGGTATTATCGAGAGCCGCATCCCGAGGAAGGGCAAAATACGAGGACTCGGCGGTATCCGGAGGACCATCGCGGCGCAACAATTGGTTACACCTCGAGTGATTCGTCGGGCAGAGAGTATCGGCGACGGGAAAGAGCCCAGCGGACATAAAAGAATCATTCCCGACACCTCCGAGGGCCCCGGGAAGACTCACCAAAATACAAGAAGGGTAGCACCGAGAAGCGGACCCCGGTATCATTCGGGAAGGAAGAGATGCCTACCGCTAGCCGTGAAGAGCGGGCAACACTGCCTCCAGTGCCTTGGCAACCATCGAACAGTCAGAACCAAGGTTACCGAACCAGTAGCCAGTTTGTCAGCCCCAGAGATGAGGGACTCTACGGAGTTCAGACAGAAGGACTTGGAGGAAGAGCATATGGGTTCGGTATCAATTGGAGGGCATCCCCATTGTCTGACGAGATATTAGCGGGGCAGCTCCCGAAACGATTTGACATTTCTAAACTAGAAAAGTACGATGGGAAGAAGGACCCAGATAATCATTTGGAAGCTTTCAAAAACTTTATGCTAAGCTTCGACAACGATGACAAACTCCTATGTAGAGCTTTTTCCATGAGTTTCAGGGACCGAGCATCCAAGTGGTATAACCGTTTACCGCAGGGCTGCATCCAGAACTTCGGGATGTTTTGGACGATGTTTAGACAACACTTTGTGGGGAGTAAAAGCTTCCGGGCCAACGGAGATACTATTATGAATTGCCGACAGAAATTGGGGGAAAGCCTCAGAGAATATACCAGGCGGTTCATCGACGCGAAAACCGACCTAGACCACTGCGAAGAGAACGTGGCCCTAACTGCGTTTCGCTTGGGTTTGCTCCCTGGACCAATGAAGTAGGCGGTGACGAAAAAACAAGCATTCACGTTTTCCGCGCTTCTAGCCCAGATAGAAAAACAGATATTGATCGAAGAGACCGAAGCGTCTGAGTTGGCAGTGCAAATTCAACAAAGCGCCCAAGCATTGGTAGTAATAAGGCAAGGCACTCGGTCAGATTACGCTCGGGCAGCCCAACCGGTCAGCACGTTACACCCGAACCCTCCTGTATCAGCCAAACCCCCGGTCCTGACAAGCCCGAGACCGAAGCAAACAGGTCAGGAAACTTCACGTCCCATGTCAAACAAGTGGATCCGACCTGCATATTTCGTAGATCTTACAGAATGCGTAGCGTCGATCTACGAGAAGACTAAGAAAAGCGGGATATATCGAAAACCTTTCCCAATACCGACACCTCGGGAGCAAAGGAATAACCGTTACTGCCGCTATCACGAGGACGTCGGGCATGATACTAAGGACTGCATCGCTTTGAAGAAGGAAATACAGATGCTCATAGAACACGGAAACCTATTGGAGTATGTTAAGAAGGCACAACAAGGTACGAACTCGAAGGAAGTCGTGATAATTCCAAAACCAGAAACCACCATGGCAATTTTGGAAGTGACCGATCCGTTCGATGTTTCCATCGAGTACCTCGATCCCGAAGCGAACCGCAACATCATCGGAATTATCGAGGAAGAAGCCGGGAAAAACATCGGTAATGTACGAGGCCTGTGTAAATTTTTTGAATCCCTTACTATTTTTGGGGGAGATTCTATGGCAGGAGTTACACATTCGTCCAGGAAGAGGCATATCGTCAACTTAACCACTCAGTTGGAAGCCAGAACTTGCTTCCAAACCAGAAGCGTCCCTTCACCGATCCTGTACTTTGACGACGACGACATGAGAGATATAGCCGGCCCCCATGAAGACGCCATTGTAATCGGGGCGGCCATCGCGGGGGAGGAGGTTCGGCGCATCTTGGTGGATACCGGTAGTTCGGCCAACATAATCTTCGCGTCCACTTTTTCCAAGTTCAGAACACTGCCAGTGATTGCGCGGTCCGACCGCACCATAGTAGGGTTTACTGGGTCAGCAGCCGACGTTATAGGAGAATTTGAGGGCGTCGTCCAATTAGGCCGCGGACCATTCAAGAAAGAGGTTACGGTTTTATTTGTGGTAGTAGACGCGCCGGCTTCCCACAACGCCATTTTCGGCCGATCGTGGATATCGCGAATGCACGCAGTATCCTCTACAATTCACCAATGTTTAAAATACGTGGTCAGAAACAACGTGGGAGTGGTCCGAAGTAGCCATAAAGCAGCACGTACTGCTACAAAGTAATGCCCTTCGGGCTGAAAAACGCCGGCGCAACATACCAGAGGCTGGTCAACAAAACGTTCGAAGGTCAAATTGGGAGGAACATGGAGGTATACATCGACGATATGCTGGTTAAAAGTGGCGCGGATGAAGCACACCTTACCGATCTGAAAGAAACCTTTGATAACCTGCGGGGAATAAATCTCAAGCTAAACCCGGAAAAATGCTCCTTCGGGGTCCGATCAGGAAAGTTCCTAGGTTTCTTCGTTAGCGAAAAAGGAATCAAAGCCGATCCTATCCAGCTTCGGGCTCTGACCGACATGACTCCGCCCCGAAGCATCATGGAAGTTCAGATCCTTACTGGGCGTCTGGCGGCCTTAAATCGATTTATTTCCCGCTCATCTGATAAGTACACTCCATTTTTTCAGGTCTTAAGACAAGCTACAAATTTCGTATGGACTCCCAAATGTAATGAGGTGTTCTTAGGAATCAAACAATATCTGTCATCACCGAACCTTTTGACGAAGCCCATCGCGGGCGAGACACTTTTTCTTTATGTTGCGGTTACCGACTTCGCGGTCAGTGCGGCTTTGATTAGCGAGTCGGGCCCGACACCTACAGCAGTTTATTTCGTTAGCAAAAGCCTGTTAGATGCGGAAACCCGGTATTTAAAGTTGGAAAAAATAGCACTCGCTCTGGTGATAGCAGCGCGAAAAATGCGCCCATACTTTCAAGCCCACCCTATCATGGTCCGAACATCATTTCCACTCAAGTACATCCTTCAGCGGCCAGACATGTCCGGAAGAATGTCCAAATGGTCGGTCGAACTAGGCGATTTTGACATCGACTACGAACCTCGGACAGCCGTGAAAGGCCAAGTCCTGGCCGATTTTTTAGTAGAATTCCATTCCGAACGACCTGATCAGGACGTGCTTTCCCAAGAGGCCGCACTGAGTGAATGGACCGTTCGTACCGATGGAGGGGCTAACGTTAGTGGCTGTGGAGCAGGAATACAATTAGTGACCCCATCGGGTATTAGCATGCACCAAGCCGTCCGATTTGGTTTCCCCACTTCGAAAAATGAAGCTGAATACGAAGCCGCTCTGGCGGCATTACGGTTAGCACAGGTATGTGGGGCAAAGCGAGTGCGCCTCATAAGCGATTCCCAACTCGTGATAACCCAAGCTTCGGGAAGCGCTGAAGCTCGGAAAGAACATTTGGTACAATACCTAGCAGCGCTCAGGGTTCTAGCCGCCTCGTTTGACAAGGTCACCTATGAGCATGTCCCGAGAAGCGAAAACATAGCCGCTGATTCTTTGGCAACACTCTCCTGCTCCAGTAACTATCCTTGGGTGGTTGAACAAGAAAGCCCGTCTATTATCAAGCGTCAAGAATTAGACAACCGACCTGAAATGGCCTGTCAGATCTCTTCGGTAACCCTCTCAGACTGGCGGCAGGACATTATCACTTTCTTAGCTGAAGGTCGGTTGCCCAGCGATAATGCCTCGGCTCGGAAAATACGCAACAAGGCTCAGGGTTACGTCCTTTTAGGTGAAGTGCTATACAAGAAATCCTTCAGCCGCCCCTTGCTCCGATGCTTAGGGGCCCATGAGTCGCAAATAATTGTATCCGAACTGCATGATGGTGAGGGTGCAGCACACTGCGGTTACAAAGCTCTGATCAGAAGGATTCTTCTTGCAGGATTCTATTGGCCGACGATCGCAGCGGATGCACGACTGATAGTCAAAACTTGCGATACATGTCAACGGTTCGGAAACGCGATAAACATCCCCGCGGCTCCCCTAGAGTCTATATCCGAAGGACTACCCTTTGACCGGTGGGGAATCGACCTGGTCGGACTGCTACCAATGGCGTCGGGAGGAAGACAGACGATTGTCGTGGCAGTGGACTATTTTTCCAAGTGGGTCGATGCTGAACCTTTATCCTCCACCAAGACCAAAGATATCATCAAATTTGTCTGGTCTAACATATGTTGTCGGTTCGGGGTACCGCAGAGGTTAACTATGGATAACGGACCGCAATTCGACAGCGGGGAAATGAAAGCGTTCTGCACCACCCATAAGATCCGACAATGTTTCTCCGCTCCTTTCCACCCTCAAGCAAACGGGCAAGTCGAAGTAACCAACCGGACCATTTTGGACGGCCTCAGAAAAAACCTTGAAGGAAAGGCCGGGAAATGGCCCGACTACCTACAAGAGGTACTGTGGGCTTACCGAACCACCCCCCAGACGGCTACTCAAGAAACACCTTACGCTTTAGTATATGGCATGGATGCGGTCACCCCTGCGGAATCCATCTTTCCGTCTTTCAGGATCGGAACCTATTCGGAGGAAACGAATGACAACAGCTGACACCTCGAGCTCGACCTTATAGAAGAGAAACGCAACCGCGCCCAATTAAACGCCTTACACTATCAGGCCCTGATGAGAAGTCGATACTCTTCAAAAGTCCGACGTCGAGAGTTCAAGGTCGGTGAAAAAGTTTTAAGGCGCGTATTTCTTCACACCAAGGACAAGAGCCTCGGTAAACTTGCCCCGAATTGGGAAGGGCCCTACGAAATCGTGGAAAAAATCAAGAGCGGGACATACCGCCTACAAAACAGGTTCGGGCATCTTTTGAGACTACTGTGGAACATTGAGCATCTGAAATTGTATCTAGAGTAGTAGCGGAATTGTATTTAAAATTGTGTTGAAAAATAGTGTTTAGAATTGTAATCGATTGGGGATGCACTCTTTCCTACCTCGGTGGCGCGAGAAGGTTTTAATGAGGCATCATAAACACCCGATCACCCAACTACATTAATCAAGAATTTCTTTTGCCTTCCAAAATGTTAAAGTATTACGACCTTGGTCGGCTGACGAGCTGATCGACGTCTGTTCTTACTAATATTAATGGATCTACATATATGATTTTCCCGATCCTTTGGGAGAAGTTTCGATAACATATCGATCTACAGAACCTTAATGGGTTTTTCAGTTTCTACAACTGATCTACATATATGATTTTCCCTACCCTTTGGGAGAAGTTTCGATAACATATCGATCTACAGAACCTTAATGGGTTTTTCAGTTTCTACAACTGATCTACATATATGATTTTCCCGACCCTTTGGGAGAAGTTTCGATAACATATCGATCTACAGAACCTTAATGGGTTTTTTATCTTCTACAACTGATCTACATATATGATTTTCCCGACCCTTTGGGAGAAGTTTCGATAACATATCGATCTACAGAACCTTAATGGGTTTTTCAGTTTCTACAACTGATCTACATATATGATTTTCCCGACCCTTTGGGAGAAGTTTCGATAACATATCGATCTACAGAACCTTAATGGGTTTTTCAGTTTGTACAACTGATCTACATATATGATTTTCCCAACCCTATGGGAGAAGTTTCGATGACATATCTGATTTTCCAGACCCTCTAGGAAAAGTTTCAATTTTACGTTGGTCTACAGAGCCAACTTAGGTTTTTCAGTTCCCGAAGTGGTCCACTCTACTTTACCCAGGTGACAATATGTGAAAGGATATAACTAGAAAAGTTAATATATTAATAGGGGACCCCGTGGCCCCCAAAAACACAAACTAAAAGTGTATATCAGAAATATTGATAGGGGACCCCGCGGCCCCCAAAGAGTAGCAAAAAAAAAAAAAAAAAACAAACACAAAAAAAAGGAGAGAGCCTGATCACTCGTCCTCTTCCTCCTCTTCAACATCATCGGATTCCTCTTCATCTCTACAATCGACTCCCTCAGGGCGGTCTCCCTCTGGCACATCCAACCACATTGCCCCGAGGGGAAGGTCTGGAAAGCGGTTGTGCAGCGACAACACATACGCGGCTTTGGCATCGGCAGTTTCTTTCTCCGACCATTTCCTACACCGATTTGCGAAGGCGACGTTCGAAGATTTTAGCTTTTGGACCTCTTGAGCCAAGGCAGCAGCACGGTCTTCCGCGGTTTTCTTCGTCTGCTCTACGGCCTTCTTCGCATCTTCCGCAGCATGCCTTGCCTCCTCCGCGTCCTTCTTCGCCTCTTCCGCGACACGTTCGGTTTCAGCGATCCGGCCCTCTGCCGACGCCTGAGCCGCCTTGGCTTTTTCCACCTCCCCGGTGAGGATAAAAATCTTCGCCTCCGCGCCCTTTAGTTGCTGGCCTAGCTCGGTCGCCCGACGCTCTTTCAAGACTGCCGGTACAAGCAAGTTGTACAAGGACAAAGCCAGACCATCTGATCCCCGCAGCTGGAATGTGTGCGGACTCCCAAGCATTGTCAGCACCGGAAAATTTGGACCGCTCGACGAGGCTACAGCCGGGTCCGACGCTTGGGGGGGCTCGACATCATCTGGAATCTCCATAAGGTCCGCCGTTGGAATACCTTTCGTAGCACCGTCCTGATCAGACAGCTTCGGTCCCGTGGCGCCATTCCCCGCACCGTCGACAGGCCTACTCACTGCCTTGGTATGCTTGGGTTTCTTTGCCTTAGTCCCCTCCGCGTCTGTACGACCTTTCCTCTTTTGCACCGGAGCCTGCTCCTGATTCGCCTCTGCACCTGCATGAACGGGTGCCTCTTCCCGAATCAGCACACCCGCATTAGCCGCCCCGGTTTCGTTCTCCCCGGCTTCGTCATCGGACTTCAGGCGCTTGCTAGGCGCCTTGTTGCGCTTTGGCAGATACACCTGCGACCCAGGGGCACCGGTTTTTGCGATCACGTCCTCCAAGCTCGGGGGCTGTCGCAGCTGCTCGATGGTGAGCACCTCGGACGAGCAACGCCAGAGGTTACTCATGATTAAGTTTGTATCTTTGAAAGTCCGATGCATAGCCCGACCCCAATGCGCCCGTGCGTAGCCTTTCAGCACCTCGAACGTGGCCTCAGCGGCCTTCGAGTGGTCTTTCTTCAACCCTTGCAACCACTCCTTCGACACTGCACGAAGGGTCGGTATATATAAAAAAACAAAAAAAAAAAACGGGGAGAAGAGCGGTACCATCGTGGACCCAAGTCCGAAGCAGCTGCCTCTTGTTCTCCGGGGTATAGGGAAGACCGTTCTCCCAACACCCGCTCAGGAACACGAACCGATGCTTCCAGCCTTTGTCTCCCTCCAAGAAGTCATTAACTATCTTCCAATTGTTTCCCAAAGAAGAGTAGAAGAACGGGGACTTCGGGGCCTTGGACAGACCGGACATAGCAATATATTCCTCCATGGGCATAACCCGACCTGAAAGACGGGAAGCCATTATGCAGGACATCAAAGTATACCAAGCATTCGGCGTCAGCTGCGATGGGTAGATTTGGAGGGTGCGGAAGTATAGCGCGATCTCGGGATCTAAGGGGAAGCGCAGACCCCAATTGAACAGTTCGGTGAACACCACGATTTCCCGAGATCGGACGTGAACGGGGGTCTCCCCAGGAACCGGGAACCGAACATTGACGCATTCGGGAATTCCCCAGCGGATCAGCAGATCCTTGTACTCAGACTCTTGGAAGTAGAGGTACTTCCCTTCATAGAGAAACGACGTCCTTCGACCGAAGCCAGCTGAAATAGGTAGTAGTGATGGCAGCCTTAACTTCTTCGGGCAGAGGATCGTCAGGAGGGTTAGCTGCGTTACCAACAGCAGCAACGCAGACTTCCGCGGGCGCAACGTCCGCCTCTGATTCTCCCACTTCGGGGTCCGGAGCTTGATCAGAGCTTCGGGCAGTAGCGGCGTTCGGGTCCGATGATCGTACCCGAGAGGTGGAGGGTTCAGCCGTATTACCCGAAAAAGCCCGATGAGCCGCTTCCAACTCCTTTGGCGTCAACTGGCGCTTGGGCAAACCTAAAAAAGTTACCGCAGTGTTAATACCGGTCCGATACCCTTGAATTGAGGGCATAAGCTGAACCATTTCAAGATAGTTACCTCCTGCGGGAGATGTAGAGGGACTGTCTTCGCCCATGGTCAAGAATTTTGTTTTGCGAACGCGTCGGGGCGGGAACGGAGGCGATGGAACGAACGAGTTAACAGACGGAGGGGTCGGATTCTCTGACCGAATTGCAGGGGAGCGAGAGGAACTGCTGCTGGAAGAAAGGACAACGGTCTTCAGAGATAGGCTGACCTCGGGAGATGGAGAACTGGGAAGGTCGGGCAAAAGGAAGGATTCAACAGGGATCGGGGTGACTAAAACAGGGTCGTGAGGACGCGGGACGGGAGTAAAGGGTTTTGAGTTAGATCCCCAAATCAAGCCGGCACGTCGGTATTCCTCGGCTCGGTCTCCGATGCTAGCCCACTCTTTGAAACTCCACACAGGCTTTTTCTTTTTCTCGGTTGATGAAGGCTTCGGGTACCTGGGTTTCATGCAAACATTCTCTTCTCACGAATGGTCGGACATCACTCTTATAAATGGTCCGGCAAGCACTTTCTCTCTCTAGAAAACGATCTGACAACACTTTCTCTCTCTAGAATGTCTCTGAGAGAAATCAAGACTTGTGGAGTATTTATAGGCGAGTTTGAATGACCGGGGGATACCAATCGACAAAAGCACAACGGGAAGACGAAGAGCCTCCCTAAGAGCCTAGTCTGGCAAAGATGCATCCGGTAAGACGGTGACACGTGTCGACCACCCTCTGACGAAGACTAACCTAGGCTACCCCCCTCGAACCAACTGATGATATGGGCCTTCGCAACCGTATCCACTTTGAAAAGCCGGCCCACCATAGAAAAGCCCGGGACAGATGAAGAACCAGCCCATCACGGAGAAGCCCGGGTCAGAAGCTCGAAAGAACGCGAGAACCGACCTGACTCAGAACTACGAACATCGGGCGAGAAAGATCCAACCGAGCCTGAGTATTGCCTTCGAAAATGCCATCGTGCACCCAAAAGTCCGGTCGGGACAAACGGCGCTGTGGGACGTCCGACGCAAAAGGAAGAAAAGTAAATCCAGAGATAGGCCATTGGCTCGAAGCACAGGGGGCAGCGGGCGACAGGTGTAGGTTCAGCAGTAAGTCTTCGCTCCTAATATTCCCGAAGACTTGGGGGCTACTGATGAGGGTAGAATTTTCCAAATGTAAATAATAAGGATTTAATTGTGAATAAGAGTTGCCTGATGTAGCTATTAAGGAATTTAAGATTTCTCGAGGACCAATGTATAAATATGGTACTTACTAAGGGGCCTGCTTTGATATGTATACCAGCCTACTAAGGATTCAAGCGGGTCCACTTTATTTTAGTATAAAAGGTGACCCACTTTCTTGGTAGGTGGGACATTGAATATTATTCTATTACATTCTCATTCTCTCTCTATACTTTCTCTCTCTAGTCACATCAATCTCAAGATCCAAAATATTCTTCTAAACAATTATTGACTCATCAAGTTATTTAACTTAATAATCATGTCAACCAAATGCTTATTTTCATGGCTTATGTAGCAGGAATATATACGTCTTTCGTAGATGAAAATACAAAAAAAAAATTATATACAAGAATTCCAGCTAACCACTCTTCCAAGTACAGTAACCAGATAACCCAAAGTATAGTTCATTATGTCAAGGAAACTTGCATAATCAATGCCAACATACCCTCTCAACATTATATTACCAATATCCCTCTGAATGTAACATAAACCTACACTAGTCAAACCATTAAAGTATCTCATGACCATTTGAGTTTATGTAAATGTGGTTTTCCTGGATTATATATGAATATGATCAAAACACTTACGATGTAGGAAATATCACATCTATTACAACTCACAACATACCAATAACATTTGCATAAGGTATCACCATCATATACTTCTTATGTGCAGCTTCCGTTGGTGCTTGAGTAGCGCTAAGTTGAATTGGACACCAACGAGAATTCCAACCTATTTGGCTTTGGATATAGAGAACTTCTTTAAGATGTTATATATATATATATATATATATATATATATTTGTTACTATTTAAATAAATACCATTCGGTATGTTTCTCATGATATCAATACCACATATCCTCCTAGCTTCTCCCATATTCTTCATCTCAAAACATATTTTCAGCTGAGTTTTCACCTTTTTAATTATGTTCCAATCCTTTACAAGTATTATGATATCATCCACATATAATATAATAAAAATTATCTTTTCATGTATGTTTCTCTATTCTAATAGATACAATTCTCATAGCAAGTATGAACATACTTGATGAATCTCATAAAATAATCAAATTTTCTATTTAAATGCCTTGATAACTATTTAAACCTATACATATATGTCTATTCAACAAACACATATCATCTTCCATCCTTTTTTTCAAACCTTTTTTACTCAACAATGTATATTTTATCTTCCCATTTACAATGCATGAAAGTACTGGTAATATCTATATGATCTAGCTCAAGATCAAATCTAGCAATAATTGATAGCAGAACCCTTGTAGAGGTTTGTTTCACAAGTTGTGAATATATCTCTTTGAAATCAACACACTTTTTTTACATGAAGACCGTAGCCACCAGTCTAACCTTGTATATGGGTAACCCAACACCATGAGTACATAATTTTATTTTGAATATCTATTTACTCCCACCAAGCTTCTGACCTTTTGGTTGCAACAAATCATGTTTACAAAATATATTTTTATAAAATAGTACATTTCCGAATCGATTTACAAAACACGATTTTTTTAAAAAGATCTAAACTATTTTCTAAACTAAGAGTTGACAACATGCAATATAATTTTGTTTTTCAAATTGTTTGATTTTTTTCGTTACTATTTAATCATATATCGAATCAAAATTTTGATTATTAATTGTTTTGAAGTTTTAAAATTTTGTTATTATCCTTAAAATATTTTAATAGTTTAAAACAATAATACGATAATATTATTTTTTAAACAATATTTTAATAGACACAACTAGATCTTGATATGTTGCTGTTGGATCTTAAACCGTTGGATCTCGCATAATTTGTTAGATCTCATACCTAATTTAGTATAATTTTACCCTTTTACTTTTTCTTTTAAGAAAAGAGCTATAAATATAAATTATTAGATCTCATACTATTTTTTTTCTCTTTTATTTTATTTACACTAAAACCTCTCAAAATATCCATCTACAAAAGTAGTCCTTTTACAAATCCAACTTTACAGTTTATATGTTCTTATCATCCATCAATATTATAATAACAAATATTATAATATATTTATTATATATTATTAGTTCCTTATTTTTAGAATGCTAATATTCAGAATCAAATAATATATATGTTGAGTTTGATGAGTCCGGATTCCGTCTCCACCTCGGACAGGGTCAGTTCGGACAATGTATACCTAACCGGACATGGGCAGTTCGGACACCATCATCTTCGAACAGAATTAAAGTACTTAAAACCTAATCACTTCTTGACTAAGCTTCCTGTTCTCCTACTTAGAACTAATGGGTCCTTAAACTCGACCCGGGTCCATTAAACACGACCCGAAAGCCCATAAGGCCCAAATATAAGGGTATAAATACCCAACCACCAACATTAAATGAGGGTAATGAAAATTAAATACAACCAGGCTGCTTAATTCTCCCTCTACACTCTACTCAAACATTAAATACTCACAAACTCTAAAAAAAATTACAAACTTACCCTCAGATAAAAATTAACCACACCAAATTGGCGACCACAGTGGGAGGACGACGGTGCCTGAATCCAGCATTCAAAACCATCAGAAAAACCAGTCTGAATGAATCCGGACGCACCAGAAGTACCACCAACTTTGCTCGAGGTGGTGGGTGAAAATGATGAATACACCATCGAGGAACGTGATAGATTAAAGGGTGAGATAGAAGCTCTGAGGGCAGAGAAGGAAAAGATGGGCATAAAAGAGAAGTCAAAGGCATCAGTTGCTCATCATACTAACAACCCTAGATTGCATGAGCCTTCGAAGACTCATGTGAGTACGAAGAAGACTCATGCTAGCTCCAAAAAATCTCACCGGTCCAAACCGGTAGAAAGTTCTGATTCAGACTAAGAAACTTCTAATAGCTCCTCGGGCGAGGATGGAATTGAAGAGTCCTTATCCTCTAGTAGTGATGAGGGTCAATCTAAAAAGAAACAAAAGTTGATTAAAAAGTATTCAAGAAAAAGGGATAGACAAGGGAAGTTAAAGAGGAATATAGGAAAAGGATCATCTCATAGCCGGAGACATGTAGACCGGATGCTGGTGGATCCTTTTGCCTTCCATGATGAACCAGGTATCTTTGTAACTCCCAATGAGGATACAGTTTTCAGTCGTGGCATGAATTGGAGACAATCTCCATTGTCTTCCAAGATCCTGTCCGGAAACCTCCCTAAGAGGTTCGATAGTACGAAAATGGAGAAATACGATGGCAGTAAAGATCCGTACAACCACTTGGAACAATTCAAAAACTTCATGATGAATTTCGATGATGAAGACAAGTTACTCTGTAGAGCATTCTCTCAATCCTTTACGGGGAGTGCTCTGAAGTGGTATAACATCCTACCACAAGGTTGCATTAGAAATTTCGATACCTTTTGGGTGGCCTTTCGAAGGTAGTTTGTTGGAAGTAAGGAATTGAAGGGCAATGGGGACATAATTATCCACCGTGCCCAAGAACCGAATGAATCACTGAAAGAATACATAAGTCGTTTTGTAAACACCAAAACGGGTTGGCTGATTGCTTTGAGCAAGTAGCCATAACATCTTTAAGGCAGGGCTTAAACCTTGGAAATTTGGTTGATTCAGTGACCAGAAAGAAAGCCATGACATGGGGAGGTCTACTGAATCAGGTCGGAAAGCAAATTAACGTTGATGAAACAAAGAAAACTAGGGTGCACAGGCAGGTGAGGTCTGCTCCAGTTGCACCAAACCCCAACCAAAATCAATCCGGGAACAAGACAAGGGAGGCCGGACAGGGTCATAACAGAGCTAAAGCTTAGTCTCAGCCAGCTGCGCCTGCCCAGAGTCAACAATCTAGAAATAAGAGAGGGCCCTGGGTTCAACCGGAGTGGTTTGCTGAGTTAAAAGTAAGTATGGCCACCATTTATGACAAAACAAAGGAAGAAGTACACTATAGAAGGCCGGCTGCACTACAATCTCCTAGGGAACATCGTAATAATTCCTTCTGTCAGTACCATAATGATACTGGCCATACCACTGATGATTGTATTGCTTTAAAGCAAGAAGTCTAGAATTTAATTGAAAGAGGAAAGCTGGGGGCATATGTCAAAAGAAGAAGAGGAAATAGGCCTGATAATGCTCATCGGGCTGGTCCAAATAATGCAGGCACTTCCGCTCCGGAGGGAGCTATGGTTATAATGGAAAGATTCGATGTAGAGTCATAATACTTGGATCCTGATCCAACTCGAAACAGAGTGGGTGCCATTGAGGAACGTTGTAAAACAGTCTCCGGGCTTATTAACTTTTTTGAGTTACTCACAATTTTCGGAGGGGATACTATGAGAGCACCCACTGCTTCTTCAAGAAAGAGGCACGTTCATACTTTAGCTACCCAGCTGGAAGGAGGCATGACCTCTTATCAATCACAGATTCCCTTTCCCTTCATTGTTTTTGATGAAGATGATTTGAGGGATATAGCTGGCCCTCATGAAGATGTTGTTGTCATAGGAGCATCCATTGGGGGCAATGGCATAAGACGAATCTTGGTGGATACTGGGAGTTCAGCCAATATCCTCTTTTTAACCTCTTACAAAAAGATGAAAAACCCAGCTATAATTCAGCGTTCGGACAGATCAATTGTGGGTTTCACTGGAAGCTCAGCAGATGTGATCGAGGGGTTCGAAGAGGAAGTTTTGTTGGGTAAGGGTCCTTTTAAAAAGATGGTTAGAATAATTTTTATTATGGTGGATTGTCCCACTTGTTATAATGCTATTTTAGGGAGGTCTTGGCTCTCTAGGATGCATGCAGTGGCCTCAACAGTCCACCAATGTTTGAAATATGCTGTTCAAGCACAAATGGGAGTTGTTCGGAGCAGCCAAAAGATTGCAAGAGAGTGTTATGCCACAGCCCTGGCTCCGCGGACGCTGGGGGCAGTTCGTATCAATGAAGAATAGCAGTTTGAGGGGCTTTCTGGGGGTGAGGGTGAAATTGATGACCCCAGAGAGACCCCTGGAGTGTTAATACCGGTTGAAGAAGTTGAAACACATTCTTTGGAAGAGGGAAAAAATATTAAGATAGGATCCAAAATGCCATCCGAACTGAAGAATAAAATGTTGATGTTCCTAAAAGACCATCAGCATGTTTTTGCTTGGTGCAATGCTGATGTTACCGGGGTTCCAGCAGATATTATATCACATCACCTATCCATTCGGAGAGACGTAGCGCCTGTGGTACAAAAAAGAAGAGCTTTTTCCAAAGAAAAGGCTGATGTCATAGTTCAAGAGGTCGGCATGCTTACTAAAATGGGGCATATAAAGGAGTCTCAGTATCCTTTGTGGACAGCCAATCCGGTCTTGGTGAAAAAGAAGAATGGAAAGTGGCGTATGTGCATTGACTTCACAGATCTCAATAGGGCTTGCCCAAAAGATTTATACCCGGTCCCTCGGATTGATCAACTGGTGGATTCCACTTCTGGGAATAAACTACTGTCTTTCATGGATGCCTTCTCTGGGTAAAATCAGATTCAAGTAGATCCAAAGGATCAGGAGCATACCACGTTTGTCACTGATAGGGGTCTTCATTGTTACAAGGTGATGCCATTTGGGTTAAAAAATACTAGGGCCACCTATCAGAGGTTAGTAAACAAAGCCTCTGCTGATCAAATTGGAATAAATATAGAAGTGTACATCGATGACATGATGGTTAAAAGTGTGGACGAAGAGCTACACCTGGCAGACCTCTTAGAAACGTTTACCAACTTAGTAAAAGTAAATTTTAAACTAAATCTAGAGAAGTGTGTGTTCGGAGTACAGTCCGGGAAATTCCTGGGGTATATAACAAGTGAGCAAGGGATACAGCCCGATCCGGACCAGCTTAATGCTTTATTCCAAATGGAGCCTCCTCAGAATATTAAAGAAGTACAACGGTTGACTAGGAGGTTGGCTGCTTTAAATCGATTCATCTCGAGGTCTTCGGACAGATGTGCCCCGTTTTTTCAAAAATTAAAGGGTGCAAAGGGATTTGACTAGACTTCACAGTGTGATGAGGCCTTCAATGAGATTAAGAAACATCTGTCCTCCCCCAAGACTTTATTTAAACCTGTTGATGGAGAGACACTCTTCGTATACTTGGCAGTTTCCAGTTGTGCCATCAGTGCTGTATTGGAAAGAGAGGTGGATAATTACCCCCGCCCAGTGTACTACATCAGCAAAAGCTTGATAGATGCAAAAAAAAGCTATTTAAAGATCGAAAAATTAGCATTAGCCTTGGTAATTACTGCAAGGAAGATGAGGCCTTATTTTCAGGCTCATCATATTATCGTCCGGACATCCTATCCCTTGAAAAATGTTCTTCAAAAGGCAGACATTTCAAGTAGAATGACTAAGTGGTCACTGGAGTTGGGGGACTTCGATATTGATTTTGCTCCTCGAACAGCAATCAAAGCCCAGGCTGTGGCTGATTTTTTAGTTGAATTCCACTCATATAGGGATACAGAGCAAACGACTGAGATGAAAGATAAAAAGGTCTGGATCGTCCGGACGGATGGTGAATCAAGTACTATGGGATGTGGTGCAGGGGTATGCTTGACCTCTCCGTATGGTGACAAAATGTACCAGGCTATATTTTTTGCTTTTAGGGCTTCTAACAATGAGTCCGAATATGAAGCTGCTATAGCTGGTTTGAAGTTAGGTTTCATTTGTGGAGCCAAAAGGGTCAAGTTGATGAGTGATTCCCAACTTCTTATCCATCATGCACAGGGTCAATCTGAAGCTAAAAAGGAGCAACTAGTGAAGTACTTACTTCTTCTTAAAAATGAGGCACTTAAGTTCAAATGCATCGTTTATGAGCACATACCCCGAGCAGAAAACGAACTAGCAGATTCCTTGGCAACCATAGCCTATACTGAGTCATACCCTTGGATCCATGTGCTGGAGTGCCCTTCAATTCAACTCAATATGGGTAAGGAGGAAGAAATTTTCGATGTACAAATGAAACAACCTCAAGATTGGAGGTTTCCTCTCCTGCTGTATCTCTCTGATGGTATTTTGCCTTCGGACAAGTCGATAGCAAGAAAAGTAAAGTACAAGGCTCGTGGTTTCATCATACTAAGAGATGTTCTTTATAAGAAGTCTTACAGTAAACCCCTTTTACGATGTTTGGGGGATGATGAATCTCAAATAGTCCTCTCCAAATTACATGATGGTGAGGGATCAACTCACTGTGGATTCAGGGCTCTAACAAGAAGAGTTTTATTGGCTGGCTATTACTGGCCATCTATAATACAAGATGCTAAGGAGCTGGTGAAAAGGTGTGACCCATGCCAGAGATGTAGCAATGAAATTCATGTCCCAGCCATCCCTTTAGAGTCAATTTCTGAGCCTATACCTTTTGCTCGATGGGGGTTGGATTTGGTGGGACCTCTTCCTATGGCATCCGGAGGACGCAGGACGATAATTGCTGCTATTGATTATTTTTCGAAGTGGATCGAAGCAGCCCCACTGGCAGGAACAACATCAAAAGCTGTCATAAACTTCATTTTGTCCAATATCTGTTGCAGATTTGGCATTCCACAGAAGATAACAACAGACAATGGGCCACAATTAGACAACAAGGAAATGGAGAGTTTTTGTGCCTCTAGGGGTATACAACATTGTTTCTCTTCACCTTTCCACCCACAAGAAAATGGGCAGGTTGAAGTGGCTAACATAACTACACTGTCCGGTTTGAAGAAAAATTTAGAAGGGACTACTGGAAAATGGCCTAGTTATTTACAAGAGGTTTTGTGGGCCTACCGGACTACATCCGGGGCTGCAACACAAGAGTCACCTTTTGCCTTGGTCTATGGGATGGATGCAGTAGCTCCCATAGAAGCAAATATCCCTTCATTTCGAGTTCACAATTTCTCCGAACACGCTAACGAAGTGGAAATAAGAGGTCAGCTCGACTTAATAGAAGAAAGAAGAGTTAAGGCTCACCTTAGAGCTGCACACTATCAGGGTTTGATGAGAAGCAGGTTTGCTTCCAGAGTTAAAAGAAGAGATTTTCAGCCGGGGGATAAGGTGTTAAGGAAAGTCTTCTTGCACACTAAAGAGAAGCTGCTCGGCAAACTAGCCCCAACTTGGGAAAGACCTTATATGGTCATTGAAAGGCTTAAACCTGGAACATACTGGCTAGAAGACAACGATGGAAGGGTTTTGAATCACCCTTGGAACATTGAGCATCTCTGAATGTACTTAGAGTAGTAACTATGTAAATATTTACTTCTTTAAAAATCCATGTAAATATTTAGGGGCATACTCTTTCCTACACTGGTGGCGCGGGGAGGTTTTAATGAGGTGTACAGGCTCTTTTATAAAATTTGATGCCTTCTTAAAAATTCAGAGTGTTCTTACTTTGTTTCTTGTCACACCATCCGGATTGAATTTAAGGAATGATGACTACTTAAACATTTGTCATCGGAGAATTTAAACACTCTCGCTTTAGAATATTTATGAAATAACTAAGGGCTGTTTAAACACTAGCCACCAAAATTGAAACAAACATTATGCAAGAATACAAGAGCTGTGCAAAATAAAGACATCCATTGAAATAACCGAAGTGCCTTGGCCATCCAAGGACTTTAAGTTTTCAAAACAAACAGATCTGTCCGAACAAACACCGGACACGGTTACAGAAATGCCTTGGCCTTCCAAGGACTTTAGTTCAATCAAAACAAAAAACAAAAGATAATTGATATTCTAAGACTGAGCCTTTGAAGACGGCTCAACCTCACTTGTTTTCTTCTTCTTAGGGTCATCATTCTCCTCACCTGGACTCTCCCTGGTGTTCTCCTCTTTATCGGATGAGGATGCGCTGGAGAAATTAAACCTGTCACCCTCAACCATTGTATGAAAGGGAAGGTCTGGATACTCTACAAAACTCCATAAGTCTCCGAGATTCCTCATCGGGAACTTCTCGTGAAAAAGCAAGACCATGTCCGACTTCACCTTGGCATACATCTCTTCTTGACTGTCAATCACATTATTGGCAAAAGCATCAATCTTGGCCTGGATTTTTGCCTCTTGCTCCCTTAGCAGATCAGCCTTTTCCTCTATAGCCTTGGACACCAAGTCTTCGAGGGCGATCTTATCGTTGGTCAGAGTAAGAATGACTTGATCTTTGGTCTTCAACTCCTCTTTTGAAGAGGTAAGATCTTTCTCTAACTCGGACTACTTTTCCCGGAGGCCTTTGATAATATCTTCTAGGGCAGCTACCTTGGTGACCCAACCCTCCTGGCTCTTCTTAAACTCCTCGTTCTCTCTCTTTAAAACATCAGCATTTTGGTTGGCAGCAAGGAGGTCTCCGGACAATCTCTCCTTGTCAGAATTAAGAGCAGTAATGATTGTTACCTGACCTCGTACTTGCTTCTCCATGACCAACACTGGCTGAACGGTACTCAGTATAGAGTGAGTTATAGCCTCTCTTTCACTTGAAACAGTGAAGGTTTTACCATTGAAGGTAACGGTGTTCGAAGTACTTAGAGGGAGATAAGGCCTAGCAAAGTCATCCCTGGGGAGATTTTCGAAGTACTCACCAAGCCCTTCAAGCCCCGTAAGGTCCACACCATCAATACTAAGGTCTCCTCCTCCAACCTCATCAGTTCGAAAGTCGCCAGGGATCTCCTCTACTCTTGTTGGATCAATAGGGTCAACAGGAGGGAGAGGCTCTGGAGGCCGGAGAGAAAGTTCATCACCCCTAGAGGTCTTTTTCTTCTTGGCCTCCCTCTACTTGCTTTCTGCTCCCCGTCTCCGGTCTCTCTTAGGAACCCTTGGGGGGTTTTGGAGATCCTGCTTCTTCCCTAGCACTCTCATGCTCTACCACTTCTAGCAGAGCAGCATCGATCTGGCTTGGAACTGGCCCCTCTGGGTTTGTTGGAGTAGTCTCCTCCATCTCGGCAGAATTAGCCTCACCCGCAGCCTTCTTTCCTTTCCCCTTTTTTGCCTTTCATCTTACTTGGGGCCTTGGCTCGACCTGACAAGTACAGTGACTCGTCCGGTGCATGTGTTCTTTTAAGGACAACATCCGGAGGGGGTGAAGTGGTAAGTTCCTCCCAGGTCAAGTCTCTCCGACCAGTAGTGTTCCAGAGATGAGACCTTGCGAGATTGCCTCCAGTAAAGGCGTCATGAAAACGGTTTCCCCACTTTTCAGCAGCCCAAGCGTTGATCTTGGTACAAGCGTTCGACTTTTTGTGCCTTTTCTAGCTCTGATAGATTAAGCCACCCGACTTTGATTAAAGCATTCCTAGCTGTGAACATAATCTCACAACCAAAGAGAAGGATTTGTGTTTGAGAGAGAAAACTCTGAAAATTAGCAAAATGAATATGAAGATGATGGTAAAACAGTGGAGAAGTGATTAATTTATAGTAAACACCTAAAAAGGTGCTTTGATTCCTAGGAGAATTCGAAAGGATTTGCAATGATTAAGGAAACGGCGCTGATGTCATCATTCATTTAATGAAGATGTTTCTTTTCAGAGAATGTGGGAGCGAAAGTCTAGGTGAAAAAACGGCTAAAATAACGAACTAGAGAGAGACACGTGTCCCACGAACTCTGGCAAGAAACCGTTTAAATTCAAAGAACCTTTTTCAGTCCGGATAAAACTATAACACAATTCGAAGGACCTGTCCGGATGTAACTGTCACTAGCAACAGACTGTTTTTTAGGTCTTGCCAAAGGTTTTTGAACACCACCTAAAAAAAGGGCTCCTGATGAGTCCCGATTCCGTCTCCACCTCGGACAGGGTCAGTTCGGACAATGTCTACCTAATTGGACAGGGGCAGTTCGGACACCATCATTTATTGGACTGTTCGAACATAATTAAAGTACTTAAAACCTAATCACTTCTTGACTAAGCTTCCTGTTCTCCTACTTAGAACTAATGAGTCCTTAAACTCGACCCGAGTCCATTAAACAAGACCCGAAAGCCCATAAGGCCCAAATATAAGGGTATAAATACCCAACCACCAAAATTAAATGAGGGTAATGAAAATTAAATACAACCAGGCTGCTTAATTCTCCCTCTACACTCTACTCAAAACATTAAATACTCACAAACTCCCACAAAACTCTAAAAAAATTACAAACTTACCCTCAGACATAAATTAACCACACCAGAGTTAAAGTGAGATTCTCTACTCATACCATAATTATGTAATATCAATAAAATAAAAGAAATTTGTTTTATATATATAATGAAATACATTATGTGGAAACCATTAAATTCAATAGTTTTTCATTTATTTATAAACTTTGGTTTTATCATTTTGTTTTTGGGCTAGGCTAAAATAAGATCCGTTTTTTCTATAACGAGACCCGGTTATAGTGAGACCCGGCTTGGCTATAACGAGACCCCTATTATTTACAAAATTTCCATTCATATAAATACCAAAACCCTAAATCTATTCCTCTTTCTCCTCTTCCAAACCCTAACTCTCTCTAGCCTCATAAAACCCTAGATTTTTTAAACGATTTTTTTTTTCAAATCCAACGCCAAGAAGCTGTTAAGGTAAGAATTCTCTACTTGTTGGTGCAATTGTTTTTCAATTTCCATGTTTTTAGAGATATTTAGAGTTTACGTTTAGGGTAGAAAAATCAAATTTTTATGTATTTGCAGTTGTTTTGTTCAATTATAATTGCATGTATGTGTTTAGTTAGGAGATTAGGATTATTTATGGGTGTTTGTTTTAGGATTTGGGATCAATTTGGGTGTTTTGGGATCGAGCAGGGGGATTGCTGTCCTGGGTATTTTCACGCACATTCTTGCGTGGAAATACCGGATGCACGCATTAAATTGCGTGGATTTGCCAAATCCACCATTCAGATCCATTTTCCCCGTTTGTGTGTAATTCGAAGTATGCTGTGTGTTATAGTTCAATTTTATATCCATTTTCCATTGTTTTTAATTTTCAATTCGTCTAAGTAATTATTTCTGTCTTGCGTAGGATGCCTCCGCGCCCACGTCCTCCTGCTACTGATACAGATACAGGCCTAGATTCGGGTCATGGAGGGAGGAGCTCGTTCGTGGTGAGACGTCTCGGAGCGTCCGCTGCTGTGTTAGAGGGACCTTACAGGTCTCCGATGTCCCTGTCCGTCGTCGCTTATCTACGGACCAACGGTTCCGTAGATATAATTCTCACGTCGTAGACCTATACTCGACATTCCATGCCTACAAAGAGCATGAGGTTTATAGCGTCTTCAAAGGCGATGTAAGTTTTTTAGTTTTAATTTACTTTTTAAAGTTATTATTATTAGAGGCAATTTGGTATGTGCTATAGTTATAGGTTTATTTATTGGCTATTGCATTCGATTGGTTATCTGTTTGGTTTTAACACTGTTTATTGCATTGGATTTGTTATTGGTTTGTGTTATAAATTTTATTTCTTAGAAAATTTATTAGTTTAGGTTAGAATGAATTTATATATTACATTTATTCGTTATGTGTTTATCTTATAGGTTTTATTTATTATTCGATTTATTCGTTATAGGTGTATCTTATATGTTATACATGTGATTTAAATTATTGGTTATTGGTTTATCTTAGTTGTTATACTGCATATATATTGAACATGTTGGTTATTGGTTTATCTTAAATGTTAGATTACATATATGTTTATATATACTGTATTTTTTTATGCAGCCCCGGGTACAGTTGCGCTGTTATGCCATGTACAATACTCATCGTGGTTGGGACTTGAAAGTCCGCTAGACACGGGTACGTGAGCACGTTATGGCCACATGTTTCGGGCCCATTGTTGACACCTTGGGTAAGTGGTCTACAAATGTCCATTTGATTGAGTCATTTTTGAAGAGATGGCATCCCGAGATGAACACGTTCCATTTCTCTTTCGAGGAGATAACCGTCACCCTGGATGACGTCCATATGATCACAGGGCTCTCAGTTGTGGGTGTCAACTGTGAGATATACGAGTACCCTACTACTGATGAGCGTACTGCGGCATACACTCGCGTACTTGGGTGCAACGCTAGGGAGCTTGAGGCGGAGATTAAGGAGAACAAGGGTGGTGGTAAGAGGCATGTTCGCCATGCGTGGCTGAAGAGGAGATTCTGCACTCATCAGTATTACGACGATGATATCACTGATGCGGATGTTCACCGAGCTACCAGGGGTTACTTGTTACACTTCTTTGGCTGTACCATATTGGCCAACAAGTCGGGCAACAACATTAGCCTCGACTACTTACAGTTCATTGACGATTACAGTAGCTCGGGAAGGTATAACTGGGGACTGATGATACTCGCACAACTCTACTACCAGCTAGGCATAGGTTGCCTACACCTTACTTCAGGTATTTCTGGATTTTTGGGCTTGTTAGAGACGTGGATTTACGATCATTTCCAGTCGTTTTCTGTTCATCAGTACCCGAGGTATAGTATCGCACATCCTACTTTGTGCCGGCATGCGCCTCCAAAGTTTTGACAAAGTCAGGAGGCTGGAGACGGTTTTCGAGATCACCTAGCTACCTTCACCGAGCACGATGTAAGTTATAATTAGTTTCATTTTAATTATCGTATATATTGATGAGTCCGAATTCTGCTTACTCCCCGGACATGGACAGATCGGACCAAGACCTCCGGACCGGACAGATCACTTCGAACACTTAGCCTATTGGACTGTTCGAACTATGACAAAAGTACTAAAAAACATAAACACTCTATGACTAAGCTACTTTCTCTCCAACTAAGAGCTCATGGGTATTTAAACCTGACCCGGGTCCATTAAACATGACCCGAAAACCCATAAGGCCCAAATATAAGGGTATAAATACCCAACCACCTGCATTAAATGTGGGTAATGAAAATTAAATACAACCAGGCTGCTTAATTCTCCCTCTACTTTCTACTCCAAATATTAAACACCCATACACTTCCACAAACCTCCGGACAAATTACAAATTTACCCTCAAACGAAAATTAACCACACCAAATTGGCGACCACAGTGGGAGAAGAAGGTGCCTGAATCAAGCATTCGAAACCAGCAAGAAAAGTCAGTCCGAATGAATCCGGACGCCCCGGAAGTACCACCATCTTTGCTCGAAGTGGTGGGTGAAAATGATGAGTACACTATTGAAGAGCGCGATAGATTAAAGGGTGAAATAGAAGCTCTGAGGGCAGAAAAAGCTAAGATGGGCATGAAAGAAAAGTCAAAAGCGTCGGTTGCTCATCACACCGATAACCCCAGAGATCATGAGCCTTCAAAGACTCATGCCAGCTCCAAAAAATCTCACCGATCTAAGCCAGTGAAGAGTTCTAACTTAGGCTCAGAGTCGTCTGATAGCTCTTCGGATGATGAGGGAGTTGAAGAATCCTTATCCTCTAGCAGTGATGAGGGTCGAACTAAAAAGAAGCAAAAACAGATCAAAAAGTACTCAAGGAAAAAGGATAAACATGGAAAGATGAAGAAGAATATTGGTAAAGGGTCATCTCATAGCCAGAGGCATGTGGACCGGATGCTGATGGATCCTTTCGCTTTCCACGATGAACCAGGCATCTTTGCTACTCCTAATGAGGATACTGTGTTCAGTCGTGGCAGAAATTGGAGGCAATCTCCATTATCTTCCAAAATTCTATCCGGAAACCTCCCTAAGAGGTTTGACAGCACCAAAATGCAAAAATACGATGGCAGTACTGATCCGGACAACCATTTGGAACAATTTAAAAACTTCATGATGAACTTTGATGATGATGATGATAAGCTACTTTGCAGAGCATTCTCCCAATCATTTACGGGGAGCGCTCTAAAATGGTATAACAGCCTACCACAAGGCTGTATCAAGAATTTCGATACCTTTTGGGTGGCCTTTCGAAGGCAGTTCGTTGGGAGTAAAGAACTAAAGGGCAATGGAGATACAATAATCCATTGTGCCCAGAAGCCAAATGAATCCTTAAAGGAATATATAAGTCGTTTTGTGAACACCAAGAATGGGTTGGCTGATTGCTTCGAGAAAGTAGCAATAGCATCCTTAAGACAGGGATTGAACCCTGGTAATTTGGCTGATTCAGTGACCAGAAAGAAGGCCATGACTTGGGGAGGGTTGCTGAATCAGGTTGGAAAACAGATCAACGTTGATGAAACAAAGAAAACCAGGGTGCACAGGCAGGTGAGGTCTACCCCGGTGGCACCAAATCCCAATCAGAATCAGTCCGGGAACAAGGCAAAGGAGACCGGACAGGGGCATGGTAGGGCCAAAGCTCAGTCTCAGCCAGCTGCTCCTGCTCAGAGTCAGCAATCCAGAAACAAGAGAGGGCCTTGGGTCCAACCGGAGTAGTTCGCAGAATTGAGAGAAAGTGTGGCCACCATTTATGATAAAACAAAGGAAGAAGTGCACTATAGAAGACCGGCCACACTCCAATCTCCTAGAGAACATCGTAATAATTCTTTCTGCCAATATCACAATGATATTGGCCATACCACTGATGATTGTATAGCTTTGAAGCAAGAAGTTCAAAATTTGATTGAAAGGGGAAAGCTGGGGGCTTATGTCAAAAGAAGAGGAGGTAACAGGCCTGACAATACTCACCGAGTTGATCCAAGTAGTGCTGCTCCGGAGGGAGCCATGGTTATAATCGAGAGGTTTGATGTGGAGTCTGAATACTTGGATCCCGATCCAACACGGAATAGAGTGGGTGCAATTGAGGAATCTTCTAGAACGGTCTCCGGGCTCATCAGGTTTTTTGAGTCACTGACAATTTTCGGAGGAGATACTATGACAGCTCCTACTACTTCTTCGAGGAAGAGGCATGTTCATACTTTGGCCACCCAGCTAGAAGGAGGCATGCCTTCCTATCAATCACAAATTCCATTCCCCTTCATTGTTTTTGATGAAGATGATTTAAAAGATATAGCTGGCCTTCATGAAGATGCTGTTGTCATAGGGGCATCTATTGGGGGCAACGACATAAGACGAATTTTAGTGGATATTGGAAGCTCAGCCAATATCCTTTTCTTAACCACATACAAGAGAATGAAAATCCAGCTATAATTCAGAGTTCGGACAGATCAATTGTGGGCTTTACTGACAGCTCAGCAGACATGAATGGAGAGTTTGAAGAAGAGGTTTTGTTGGGCAAGGGCCCTTTCAAGAAGATGGTCAGGATACTTTTTATTGTGGTGGATTGTCCCACTTGCTATAATGCTATTTTAGGGAGGTCTTGGCTCTCTAGGATGCATGCAGTGGCTTCAACAGTCCACCAATGTTTGAAATATGTTGTTCAGGGACAGGTGGGAGTTGTCCGGAGCAGTCAAAAGGTTGCAAGAGAATGTTATGCTACAGCTCTGGCTCTCCGGACGTTGGGGGCAGTTCGTATCAATGAGCAATAACAATTTGAGGGGCTTTCTGGGGGTGAGGGTGAAATTGATGACCCCAGAGAGACCCCTGGAGTGTTAATACCGGTCGAAGAAGTAGAGACGCATTGTTTAGAAGAAGGAAAGAGCGTCAAGATAGGGTCTAAAATGCCATCTGGTCTGAAAAGTGAGATGCTAAAGTTTTTGAAAAGCCATCAGCACGTTTTTGCTTGGTGCAATGCAGATGTTACTAGGGTTCCTGCAGATGTGATATCACATCACTTATCCGTCCGGAAAGATATAGCACCAGTGGTTCAAAAGAGAAGGGCTTTTTCCAAAGAAAAGGCTGATGTTATTGTACAAGAGGTTGACAGGCTCACAAAGATGGGGCATATCAAGGAGTCCCAATATCCTTTGTGGACTGCCAATCCGGTCCTGGTAAAAAAGAAAAATGACAAGTGGCGCATGTGCATTGACTTCACAGATCTCAATAGAGCTTGCCCAAAAGATTTGTATCCAGTTCCCCGGATTGACCAACTAGTAGACTCCACCTCTGGGAACAAGCTACTATCCTTTATGGATGCTTTCTAGGAACAAGCATACCACATTTGTCACTGACAGGGGTCTTCATTGCTACAAGTTAATGCCATTTGGGTTGAAAAATGCTGGGGCTACTTATTAGAGGTTGGTAAACAAATCTTTTGCTAATCAGATTGGAAGGAATATGGAAGTATACATCGATGACATGATGGTGAAGAGTGTGGATGAGCAATTGCACTTGGATGACCTCCAAGAAACTTTTACCAACTTGGTGAAAGTGAATTTGAAGTTAAATCCGGAAAAATGTGTGTTCAGAGTGCAATCCGGGAAGTTTCTGGGCTATATTATAAGTGAGCATGAGATACAGCCCGATCCGGACCAGCTTAACGCTCTGTTCTGGAGCCTCCTCGAAATATTAAAGAATTATAACGGCTAACGGGGAGGTTAGCTGCTTTAAACAGATTTATCTCAAGATCTTCGGACAGGTGTGCCCCGTTTTTTCAAACCTTGAAGGGTGCAAAGGGATTCGATTGGACCCGACAGTGTGATGAGGCTTTTAATGAGATCAAGAAGCACCTATCCTCCTCCAAAACCTTGTTTAAACCAGTTGATGGGGAGACACTGTTCGTATACTTGGCAGTTTCAAGTTGTGCCATCAGTGCTGTATTGGTGAGAGAAGTAGATAATTACCCCCATCCAGTGTACTACATCAGAAAAAGTTTGATAGATGCTGAAAGGTGTTACTTGAAACTCGAAAAGTTGGCGTTAGCTCTGGTAATAGCTGCAAGAAAAATGAGGTCTTATTTCCAGGATCATCCTATCATCGTCCGGACTTCTTTTCCCTTCAAGAATTTCCTCCAAAAGGCAGACATTTCAAGTAGGATGACTAAGTGGTCGGTAGAATTGGGGGATTTCGACATTGATTTCGCTCCTCGAACAACAGTTAAGGCCCAAGCTGTGGCTGATTTTTTGGTTGAATTTCACTCCGACAGAGATTCAGAGCAGGCTACTGACATGAAAGATAAAAAGGTCTGGGTCGTCCGGACGGATGGTGGATCCAGCACTACGGGATGTGGTGCAGGGGTGTGTTTGACTTCCCCATATGGTGACAAAATGTACCAAGCTATATGTTTTGCTTTCAGGGCTTCCAATAATGAGTCTGAGTACGAAGCGGCTATAGCTGGTTTAAAGTTAGCCTATATTTGTGGGGCTAAGAGGGTCAAGCTACTGAGTGACTCCTAGCTTCTTATCCACCATGCCCAAGGTCAATCTGAGGCTAAAAAGGAGCAGCTAGTGAAGTATTTACTTCTTCTTAAAAATGAAGCACTCAAGTTTAAAAGCATTATTTATGAGCATATACCCCGGACAGAAAATGAGTTGGCAGATTCATTACCCCTTCATTCAACTTAATATGGGTAAAGAAGAAGAAATTTTTGAAGTACAGGTGAAACAACCTCAGGATTGGTGATTTCCTCTCCTGCAATACCTCTCCGACGGCATCGTGCCTCCGGACAAATCACTGGCAAGAAAACTTAAACACAAGGCCCGTGGTTTTATCATACTGAGAGACATTCTGTATAAAAAGTCTTACAGTAAACCTCTTTTGCGCTGTTTGGGGGATGATGAATCTCAAGTAGTCCTCTCCGAATTACATGATGGTGAAGGATCAGCTCATTGTGGATTCAGGGCTTTAACAAGGAGAGTTTTACTGGCCGGCTACTATTGTCCATCTATCATGAAAGATGCTAAGGAGCTGGTAAGAAGGTGTGACCCATGCCAAAGATACAGTAATGAAGTTCATGTCCCAGCCATTCCTTTAGAGTCAATTTCTGAGCCTATACCTTTTGCCCGATGGGGGTTGGATTTAGTGTGGCCTCTCCCTATGGCATCCGGAGGGCGCAGGACTATAATTGTTGTTATAGATTACTTTTCAAAGTGGATTGAAGAAGCCCCTCTAGCAGGAACAACATCAAAAGCTGTCATAAAATTCATTTTATCCAACATCTGTTGCAGATTTGGTGTCCCACAAAAGATAACAACAGACAATGGGCCACAGTTCGACAATAGGGAAATGGAGAGTTTCTGTGCCTCAAGGGGTATACAACATTGTTTCTCTTCACCTTTCCGCCCACAAGCAAATGGCCAGGTTGAAGTAGCTAACATAACTATTCTATCCGGTTTAAAGAAGAATTTGGAAGGGGCTGCTGGGAAGTGGTCTAGTTATTTACAAGAGGTCTTGTGGGCCTAGTGGACAACACCTGGGGCTGCAACTCAGGAGTCACCTTTTGCTTTGGTCTATGGGATGGATACAGTGGCTCCCATAGAAGCAACTCTCCCATCATTTCGTGTTCACCACTTATCTGAATGCGCTAACGAAGTGGCAATCAGAGGTCAGCTCGATCTAGTGGAAGAAAGACGAGTTAAAGCTCTCCTTAGAGTTGCACACTATCAGGGTTTGATGAGAAGCAGATTCGCTTCTAAAGTTAAAAGAAAAGATTTCCAGCCGGGGGACAAAGTATTGAGGAAAGTCTTCTTACACACTAAAGAAATGCAGCTCGGAAAATTGGCCCCAACTTGGGAAGGACCTTATGTGGTTGTTGAAAGGCTTAAACCTGGAACATATTGGTTGGAGGACAAGGATGGAAGAGTCCTGACCCACCCTTGGAATATCGAACATCTCCGGATGTACTTGGAGTAACATTTGTGTAAATATTTACTTGTTTAAAGTCCATGTAAATATTAGGGGGTATACTCTATCCTACCCTAGTGGCACGGGGAGGTTTTAATGAGGTGTCCGGGTTTTAAATAAAATTTGATGCCTTCTTAATTTTTTTTTCCGAAGTGTTCTTACTTTGTTTTTTATCACACCATCCGGACTGAAATAAAAGAGTGATGACCACTTAAACATTCATCATCGGAGAATTTAAACACTCTCACTATGAAATAACTAAGGGCTATTTAAACACTAGCCATTAAAATTGGAACAAACTATGAAAGAAGGTGAAAATTGTGCAAAACAAGGATATTTATTAAAATAACTTAAGTGCCTTGGCCTTCCAAGGACTTTCAAATTGTCAAAACAGAGTAAAGGATTTATCCGGTCAGATACCGGACACACTTACAAAAAGAATGCCTTGGCCTTCCAAGGACTTTGGTTCAAATAAAATGAAAAGTAAAACGTAATTCGTAAATTAAGGCCGAGCCTTTGAAGATGGCTAAGCTTCATCTACCTTCTTCTTCTCCTTAGGATCATCTTTTTCTTCGTTTGGGCTCTCCCCGGTGTTTTCTTCGTCATCGGATGAAGATGCACTAGAGAAGCCAATCCGGTTGCCTTCGGCCATTGTGTGATATGGGAGGTCTTCAACCTCTACATGAAGCCATATATCCCCTAGGTTCCTCTTCGTAAATTTCTCATGGAAGAGCAAGACCATGTCTGATCTTACCTTGGCATACATTTGCTCTTAAGTGTCGATCATGTTGTTGGCATAAGCATCGATCTTGGCTTGGATTTTGGCCTCCTGCTCCCTTAGCAAACTAGCTTTCTCCTCGGCAGCTTTGGACACTGTATTCTCAAGTGCAATTTTGTCACTGGTTAAGTTGGTGATGATTTGGTCTTTGGCCTTGGTCTCCCCTTTTGAGGTGGCAAGATCTTTCTCCAGTCCGGACAACTTCTCCCAGAGCTCTGTGATAGTGTTCTCTAGTGTGGTGACTTTTGTGGTACTCACTTCTTGGTTCCTCTTCAACTCTTCGTTTTCTTCCTTTAGAGTGGCAGCATTCGAAGTGGCAGTAAGAAGGTCGTCGGACAGCCTCTCTTTGTCAGACTTAAGGTCTTTGATAATGTCTGCCTGATTTCAAACTTGTTTCTCCAACGCGAGCACAGGCTGAACATTGCTTAATAAAGAGTGGGCTATGACATCCCTTTCACTTGAAACAATAAAGGTCTTACCATTGAAAGTGACTGTGTTTGAGGTGCTCGGAGGGAGGTAAGGGCCAGCAAAATTGTCTCTGGGGAGATTGATGAAGTACTCACCAAGCCCACCAAGACCAGTGATGTCTAACTCATCAATATTAAGATCTCCCCCTTCGACCTCATCGGTTTGGAAGTCACCAGGTATCTCCCCCGCTTGTGTTGGGTCAGTGGGATCAGCTTGGGAAGGAGGCTCCGGAGCCCGGAGAGAAAGCTCGTTACCCTTAGAGGTCTTTTTCTTCTTGGCCTCCCTGTCTTTGCTTTCACCTCCCCGTTTACGATTTCTTTTGGAAGCCCTTGGAGGTTTTGAGGAGTGTACTTCTTGCCTTTCAGTCTCCTGCTCCACCACTTCCAAGAGAGCAACATCAATTTGACTGGGGACTGGCCCCTCCGGATTTATTGGAGCGTCCTCCTCCACCTCAGCAGGGTTAGCTCCACCCACCACCTTCTTGCCTTTCTTTTTACCTTTCATCTTGCTCAGGGCCTTGGCCCAGCCTGGCAAGTAGAGTGTCCCATCTGTTTCATGCGTTATTTTGAGCACTACGTCCGGAGGAGGCTGGGTGGTGAGCTCTTCCCAAGTTAGGTCTCTCCGTCCTGTGGTGTTCCAAAGGTGAGACGTTGCTAAGTTGCCCCCTATGAGGGCAGCATGGAACCGATTCCCCCACTTCTCAGCGGCCCAAGAATTGATCTTGGTGCAAGTGGTCTGCCCGGTTTTCAAATGATCACTGAAGTCCTTGGGCAGTTCTGCTAAAGCAAAAATAAGACCAATTAGTTTAAACTAACTAAAAAAAATGTAAAGTAGAAGACTTACGGTCGCTCCTCCATCTGCTTGTGAGAAGACTTGGGTTGACTCCAGCCTTGATTCTCTTCCCATTCTCCCAAGCACCACTTACGAACATGAATTGAGTCCTCCAATTCCTCTCCGCCTCCAGCAAGTCATCAACAACTTTAAAATTAGCCCCCAATTGAACAGCTCCGTGAAGATGACAATTTCGCTCAATTTTCAGTCCATGGGAGTCTCTGGGTTTATGGGGATCCTTATCTTTACATTCTCCGGAATTCCCCACTTCGTATGCATCCGGCCCAGTTCAGCTGTGTGGATGAATGCATAGTTAATCTTTTTCAGGGCGAGGAGGTACTTGACATTGACCTTGTGGAAACAAGTCCTTACCCTTCCTTCAAGACTCTCCGGCAGCTCCGGATGCCTCAAACACAACTTTTCTTTGCCTTTGTCTTTCTTGGCAGCAACAGCACTACTGGTCTGTCCGGAAGGCTTAGACTCAAATGGAGCCTCTTCGATAGAGTCCTCAATTACTTCCTCCATGATTGATGAAGGGTTTTCGACTGCAGTGGCAATAGGAAGGTCTAGATTTGGCTCAGTCTGGTCTCCGGACTGCTGAGCTTCAGTTTTTTCTAGGTTTCTGGCCTCCGGATGGGGCTCTGATACAGGTGTTTCCCTTCGAAGGCTTGCACTGCTACCCTCCGGACCGAACAACATGTCCTTGGGAGCTCTGATGGGCACTTCTGATCCAGTGCTGCTGTCCTTAGCACCCGATTTTGAAGGAGTGCTCTTAGGGGCTTGACCCTTGACTAACCGGACTTTTCTCCGGTCAACTAATTTGTGAGGGGAATTTTCGGTGTCTGACCCCATAGCTATGAAGGGGGAGGTTTTTTTGAAGCTGGTAACAGTTACCCCTGGTTCAACAACAGGTTCCGATTCTTGAACCGAAGAACCAGAGATAATGGGAGAGAGATTAGTTTGAAATAACGTTTTCGGCTTGATGCCTTTTGAGGAAGAAGAACCTTGATCTGATTCTATAGCTGAAGTCACTGGCTTGTCGATGGGCGAAACGGGTGATCCTGCTGCAATGCGTCTTTCCCTTTCGACCTTTTGCGCCTTTTCTAGTTCAGAGAGGTTGAGCCACCCACCTTTGATCAGAGCGTTCCTCGCTATAAACATAAACAATCTGGGTAAAGTTTTGCTTTGGAGAGAAAAAGCTTTAAGAAGTTGCAGAGTAAATATGAGATTGATGGTGAAACAGTAGAAAGTGTTTTAATTTATAGTAAATCTGAAAAAGGAGTTTGATTCTTAGGAGAATTCGAAAAGATTGGTAATGATTAAAGACGACGCTGATGTCACCATCTTTAATTAAGAGGTTGCTTTTTGAAGAAGGTGGATTCGAAATTCAAGGTGAAAAACGGCTAAAGCAACCAACCAAAAAGCGACACGTGTCCCATAA
Organism: Limnanthes douglasii subsp. nivea; assembly: GCA_036936605.1. Lineage (NCBI taxonomy): Eukaryota > Viridiplantae > Streptophyta > Magnoliopsida > Brassicales > Limnanthaceae > Limnanthes > Limnanthes douglasii. The sequence continues at coordinate 156,127,934 of JAUPFV010000003.1, read as the reverse complement.
ACTCTGGCAAAAAACTGTTTGGATTCACAAAGCTTTATCAGTCCGGATAAAGCCATAGCCCAAGTTGAGAGACCTGTCCGAGAAAAACTACCCTTGACATCGGACTGTTTTTCAGGTTTTTGACAAAGGTATTTGAACAAACACCTAAAAAAGGGGCTCCTAATGAGTCCGAATTCTGCTTACTCCCCGGACAGGGACAGATCGGACCAAGACCTCCGGACCGGACAGATAACTTCGAACACTTAGCCTATTGGACTATTCGAACTATGACAAAAGTACTAAAAAACCTAAACACTCCATGACTAAGCTACTTGCTCTCCAACTAAGAGCTCATGGGTCTTTAAACCTGACCCGGGTCCATTAAACATGACCCGAAAACCCATAAGGCCCAAATGTAAGGGTATAAATACCCAACCACCTGCATTAAATGTGAGTAATGAAAATTAAATACAACCAGGTTGCTTAATTCTCCCTCTACTTTCTACTCTAAATATTAAACACCCATACACTTCCACAAACCTCCGGACAAATTACAAATTTACCCTCAAACGATAATTAACCACACCATATATAATATAAGTTGCTAATGATAAATGGTTTGCTAATATTTTGGAGGTATCATTCATGCCGTATACGACCATGCATGATGCTCGAGGTCACTCTGATATAGCTTGGATAGATGCGATGCTGAAGTCGTCGGACATTGTCGAGGCGTACTATCCGCTACGGGTGGCTAGACAGTTCGGTCGCATCCAGCAGGTAATATTTTGTTACTCGAAATATTAATATTGTTTGTATTGCGCATGTGTGCTACATAATTTAGATTTTTTTCTAAATACAGGTTCCTGGTTCACTGCGTCCTATTCTTACCGGTTCTAGTAGGGTTTGTCGTGCGAACATCCTCTACCTCTAGGATGCATTCACTTGGGACAGCTGGGAGTCACACTGTATTCACCCGAGTTTTAAGAGTGCAGAGTTTATTCCTAGTCAGGAGGATGGTACCACTTTGATCTACGCTTCATGGGTTACGAAGAACTTGTGGTACATCATATCTGATCCAGAGGCTCACCGAGATGATGCAGAGTTAGGGGTGAACCCTTCACCACACACACATGCCACCAGACTGCACGAGCTGACTTCGCACATACTGGATTTACAGGCGTACGACCGTAGCCACCCCGACATTAGTTTGGCGGACCTTCGGGAGCCTTTGGAGGAGGTCTACCGTCTCGCTAACGAGTACAGAGATTGATTATCATTTTATGATATGGTTGTTGATGTGTTGCGTCGAACATTTTTATGTGTTGTTTACTTTTGACCAGTTTCAATATTGTGTTATGGTATTGCGTCGTTGTTTAAATATGTGTTATGTTATTTTGTTACATTTTAGTGATATAACTTTCAAAAATTTGTTCAAACTCTAACTTTAAAATAAGCATCAGAATGCAAAACAAATGCAACATAAACTCAAACACAAACCCGAACATTTTTATAAACACGAATAACAACACAAACTCAAACATAAACTGAATCAGACACTTAAACATAAACTCAAACAAAAATATCAAACATAACGTAAAACCCACTTTTTGTATCAATTATAAACACTTGTAAGATAAGGATAACGTAACCCATGTTGATGAATGATTGTGCGACACCTAATATTTACAAAATTACTCAAATGTAGCAGTGCAATAATAAGGGTCTCATTATAGCGTAACTTCCATTATTAGACGTCTCGCTATAACGAGACACCTGCAAAAATTGCCGCCAAACACACCCACCTTTAAAAATTTCCTGCCCAAACATCCACGAGCCTATAACTGGATGCTTAGCATTCCTCAAACATAAACAGTGCAATAATGGAGTTTACCCCTCATGAAGACTACCATTTGCTTGAGGCAGTAAAACTTGCCCTGCGAGAGTTGGGTGAAGATAGTAGCGATGCGTTTTTCGAGCTAGTCTTGTGTAAGATGTACTACAACTATGGCCGTTTAGGAACGGAAGGTTTTGTTGTGCGTAACCGTGAACAAATCAAGCAAAGGTACATTTTTTTGCAAACCAATGGATCATTTGTTGTTTCTACCATTTAAAATAAATCAAGAAGCAACCGCCGTATGGAACATGACAGTGGTAGACTACATCACTAGGGATATGGTACTGTATCTTCAGAATAGGATTACTAAAAGGGAAGAGGGGACTGACTCTAACGATAACTTGGAATATGACTTCGACTAATGAGCATTACGTTATGTTTTTAATTGTTTGCATCTTGGAGTTTCTGTACTATTTGTTTAAGTTAATGTTTGAACTTGTTGTATTTTACATTTACCATGTACTACTGTTTCTTATTTGACTCTCCATTTTATTTTGTTCCCCTTTTTATGTATCCAACGTATCATTTTCTGTTTCAGATACTTTTTCCTTTGCGTTTGATATTATAATATTGTATTTATGTATTTATAATAACAAAATAAACCCTTAACCACAAAATTTTTTTTGGAGCGAATGTTTCCCGCCTCAAAAAGTTTTACGCGGGAAGAACAACCCTATTTCCCGCTAATTATTTTAGAATTGGCACACCGACTTCGAGTCTATAAATACTAGAATCTGAGTATGAAAATTTATATTTTAAGTTATAACAATGGGTGATTCAGGGTGGAACGTGAACGAAGATGCAAACCTCCTAGGCGCATTTGACATCGTCAGAGGTACGATGCAAGAGGAGATTCCTAGTTTTATCGATGCGGTTTTGTGCAGAATGTTCTTCAACCACGGTTGGGAGGCATCGTGTCCAGGTTGTTTAATGCCTCGACCACGCGAAGAAGTGTTAGAGAGGCTAGCTTATCTTAAAACAATGACTATACAGATTGAGTCACTAGATTACGAAGTCCGAACTAAAGTCCAAAATGTATTCAACATGGGATCCCAAAGTACAATTACGCATGAGATAGTGTCACATGCGATTCAACAAATGGAGCAAGAAATAGCCGACACAATAGCCAGCGCCGTTGAAACTTACTCAACTCCCGACGGTAGTAATGATGAAGAGGAATATTCATTCGAGAAAAGCTTTGAGTATGGAATGAACTACCCGACTCCATAAAACTAAGTGTGAAATGCTAACTCAGGGTTAGCTTATGGATCATTTGTTTTAAGTTATTTGCTTATGTATTTCTAATTATGCAATGCTTTTGATTAAATTGTAATGTTTTTATGCAATCGATATATTTAGATGTTTTAGCTGCTATTGTTTTTAAGATGAACATTCAAACATAAAACATACAAAGTTTACATTCATTCAATCACAACTTAAAATAAAAACAACTAACGGAATAAAAACTTCAAACAAAAACTGGAAAGAAAAATCACAAGTTCAAATAACAACCGCTACGAACATAACAACTTGAAATAACATCAGTGGAAGGCTTATTCGTATCTAAGTCTGTATTGAACATCATCCACTCCCCCCTTGCAATAATCTTATCCTCCAGAAATTCTACCATATCCCTCGTGATGTAGTCTATCGAGCTCATGTTCCAGACGGTAGCTGCTTCTTGCTTAATTAACGATGGCAAGAAGCACAAATGCTGTATTGGCTGGCAAAAAATATATCTGCATTTGATCTGCTCACGAGTACGCACAACGATACCTCTTGTACCCAAACGGCTGTAGTTTATGTACATCGTCCTTAGGACACGCTCAAAAAACTGGTCGCTGGTATCTTCCCCTAGTATCTGGCGGGCAATCTTCACAGCTTGAAGCATGTGGTAGTCTTCGTCCGCCGTAAACTCCATATGTAAACGTTAACGAGTTTTATATTTATGTCGAATGCTAAATGTTTGGCAAGTGTATTATGATTTCTTGATTTTATGTCATATTTTATAAGGGACGAGTCAATTTTGGTGGGCGAGCAATAGTAAGGGTCTCATGATAGCTGAACTTCGGTTATTAGGTGTCTCGCTATAACGAGACCTCTAAAATATCTCCCGCGTTGATTTTTTGGCAGTATATGTTTGGTAGTATATGATTTCTCGATTTCTTGTTTTTTTTGCATAAGTTAATGTTGAGCTTGTTGTTTGTTTGTTTAAACTAATGCTCGTATTTGTTGTTTTAGTTTTTGATTAGTTAGCCCTTACGGCTTGAGTTTGTGTAGAAGTCCAAAAATAATTTTTCTCAAATAAAGGCCTTAATAGGTACCCATTTGCCAAATCGTCGCAAAATCATGCCAAGTTTGTGCCAAATCCTTGCATGATCATGCGAAGATTTTGGAAAATCTTCGCATGAACACGCGAAGATGTGTCATCTTCCATGCGTGTTGTTGCGTGGAAGTGTACATTTCAAAGCACGAAAATGCGAAAATTTGTTCTGTGCATAAAAAAACTTAATTTTTACCTCAAGTACACTATCCATATGGTCAGTAAGCGGCTCCTCCTCCTCTGAAAGGAAATCATCAACGTTGCAGCTCCAATCGTCATTATAGTCGCTTAAATCCATGCTTGGAGTAGTTGAGTTTTAACTTTTAATAATTAAGGTTTATTAAATGTTTGGGTGGGAGTTTGAAATTGTTATATTTTGTGTTTTTGTTTGGAATTTTGGAGAGAAAAGTGGTAGCGAAAGAGAGAAGGAAAAGAAGAGAATGGGTAGTTGGAAAAAATTATGGTTTTTATATGTGGGGGTATTTTGGTAATTTCACGTTTTCAGAAAAAATCAAGATTACAGGTCTCACTATAAAGAAAAAGGGTCTCATTTTAGCCGTGCTCTTTGTTTTTCCATGTTTACGGATTTATATATTTTGATTTTATTTTAATTTATTTTATTTATTTTGGTGTATGTGAATTTTATGAACTGAGTTAGAGTTTGGTTACCAAGTTATAAAGAAAAAGGCATGTACTTTTGTGAATACTTTATTTCTATACTCAAAAGACTATTATTTATAGTTATCCAACTTATTTTTCTTTGATCAAAGAATAAAATAAAAATCAATCGCAAAGGCTTGACGATAAACTTCATTGTAAAAACAAATTATTAAAAAACTTTATGTTTATGGTTGTTGTCCAAAAATCATAGATAAGTGTGAATTTTGTGAAATCGAGTTGTGATTTATCATAAATTAATAAAAAAATCAATTTTTTTTTTAAATATTATCTAAATATAACAAAAAACTTACATATGTGAATCAAGGAATGGATAAAAAAATAAAAAAGGGAAAAAAATTGATGCGATAAATAATAATAATATATTCTAAACTAAATTTAGAAATAAGAGATAAAATTAAAATTTTAAATGACTTACAAAGTTTTAAAACTCTTCAACGAAAATCCAACAAACTAAATATAAAATATAGCCTCGCTATAATACACGCGTTAGATATTTTGTCATTTATATAAGCATATTGTTCAATCTTTTCTGGAAGCCAAGTCACAAACAAATAAAGCAACACTCACGGTTCTAACCATATTTAATGTATGTTTTGCTTCAACAAAAAATTCAAATGAGAATGACCAGCTACTCCTGGAATTTACAATTTAAAAAAAAATAGAGAACAAAATTAGATAAAAAGTTATATCAGATAAAAAAATTTCCAAAGTTAGTTATGAAAACTAGAATATGTCTAAGAATTTCAAGATCTTCATCTTCATCTTCATCTTCGATCTTGATTATAATCATCCTTCTTCTTTGATTGGGTCGTCCTCCAGTTTGATGGAGGAAGGTGAATTCCTTTCACCCAACAATCAAGGTTTTAGGAATAAGACTTCAAAATTTGAATCAGAATTCCCTGTGTTGAAACAGAAAGTTAATCAAAGTCACATATGAATCCGAATTCAACACAATATTAGAAGCAATCCAATATATGATGATACTTCTGACATTCAGAAAGATCACAATTTCAAGAGCTTAAGGAATTCTAATAATCCATATAAATCCTTTGTTAATTGTCTAAATCCTAAGCCTCAAGATATATATCATGAGAATGTCTCCATCTCTCATAATACAGATCATATAGTTATTAGATTTGATAAAAAAGATAAAGAGAAGCTTTTGATCAACTCTAAACACACTATTGTTGGGAATTTGGGACTGGGAAGCCTATCATGGATTATTAAAGACGTTTCTTGGTAGCTTCAAGTTTAAAGGAGATATCAACATCACTCAACTTAATTTTAGATATATATTTATTGAATTTGAGTTAAAAGTAGGTCTAATCGGGTCGTGAAAAAGAAATGTGTGGGTTATATGGAAGAAAACCATGATAATTCTTAAATATGGGCCTTATTTTAACCATAACCATGAAAACCTTATTACACCAGTCCACATTGATCTTCCAAATTTACCAAAATATATGTTTCAAGAGAATAATCTCTGGAAATAGCTAAATGTCCAGGTTCCCCTTTGAGTGTATGAGTTCCTTCTAAAATTCGGACCAGGTATAACTATTGTAGAATGTGGGTTGAAATTGACGTATCCAAGCCTATGCCTAATAAGCTATGGATATGATTTGGAGATGAAGGGTTTTGGCAAGATCTTGTTTATGATACTTACCCCTATTATTGTAGTCACTGCTATCACCTGGGCTATCACTATCTCATCTACTCTAAACAGGTTTATATTTTCCTTTAAATTTATGAATATGTGGATATTACATAAAGATTTCAATAGGGTTGTGGAGGTTAGTTGGTCTAAGGAGATTCAGGGTAATCCTATTCAAAAGTTTTGGTTCAAACTGAAACGATTAAAAGCGGATCTTCAAGTTTTGTACAAAACCATATATAGGAACATCTTTGACTCTATTAAACGTATTGATAAAGATATAGCCTATAAGGAGATTAATTATCAACAAACAAACTATGTTGAAGATAAGAAATATCTTGACTCTGCGAAGGAAAATCACCTAAAAATTCTTGAAAGAGAAGAGGTATTTTGGGAACAAAAATCTCATACTAATTGGGTTAAAAATGGTGAAAGAAATACTGCTTTCTTTCATAACTTTGTTATAAAAAGGGCCATAATGGGTAGAATTTACAGAATTTGGAATATGACAGAATGGATTGAGGATCAGAAGGACATTGGGGACTCTACAGTGGATTATTTCAAGGACTTATTGACTGGCAAGCCCAACCCTTAGAACTCAAATGTTATTCTGCGCTTAATCCCTAAAACTATTGATGATGATATGAATACTAATCTTATGAAGATTCCTAATGAAGATGAAATTCATAACATCATCACTAATCTTAATCCTAACTCTACTGCTGGCCCTGATAGCTTTAATGGGAAGTTTTTTCAAGTCTGCTGGTCAACGATAGCTAAAGTTTTGTGTGACACTATTAGAGATGTTTTCAGAAATCAACCCATTTTCTAATGGTGTCTACACAACAACAATTTATATTATCCCTAAAGTCAAATCTCCTAATTCCTGGAAGGATTTCAGGCCGATTAGTTTAATTACAATGTTCAACATGATAATCTCTACGGGTTCTAAATAATAGAATTGCTGCAATTCTTCATCTGCTAATATCTGAGAAGAAATGGGCTTTCCTAAAAGGTAGGAACATTCATGAGAATGCGATGATAGATAAAAAACTCTCTTATGATTTGAATCTTAAATCTAGAGGGGGAAATGTTATTATGAAGTTGGATATGACCAAGGTCTTTGATATGATTGATTATATTTTTTTATTGAGTATCATAGTAGCTTTTGGTGTTGGGAAAGGTTTTCTACAGCTAATTGAAAGAAGTATTGTAAACACCTACTTTTCTATCATAATAAATGAAGAGTTGAAGGGTTATTTAAAGTCTAACAAGGGCTTGAGACAAGGAGACCCCTTATCTCCCAGTCTATTCATTTTGGCAGAAAAGTATATGGTCAGGGGTTTAAAGAAGTTATCAGCTGAATTTCGTAAAATTAATTATCAGAATAGAGGCAGTGTGAAGATACCTTATCTTGCGTTTGCAGATGACATGCTTATCTTTTGTAATGTTTCTTCTGATTCTCTCTCCATTATTTGTGACTTTCTGGCTCATTACGAAGAAAATTCAGGTCAATTAGTGAACAAAGAGAAATCTAAGCTAACTGTTTCCATTAAGATGATACCAAGAATAATTTCTTACCTTGAAAAGATAATTGGGTTCAAGCAAATCTATTTGCCCTTCAGGTATCTGGGAATAACATGGACATAAGCAATAAAGTAAGTAATCTGATGAATTGGTTTCAAAATCAAGCAACAAATTTCTGAATGGGACAAAACAGTTTTCCTTTGGTGATAGACTCATTTTAATCCAAACTATCCAATATACCTACCATATATACACAATTCAAAACTCCATTATCCCTAAAACTGTTATTCAAAGAATATGGAGGCTATATAGTAACTTCCTATGGGGCTCTAAAGATAGTCAAAAAGCAGTAATCTGGACTAAATTGAGCAATGTTTGTAAAAGCTACGGGGAAGGTGGTCTAAATATAAGGGGTAAAGAAGACTTTCAAGAAGTATTCTCCTATAAACTCTAGTGGAACTTCAGAAATCAAAGATCTCTTTGGTCCAAGCTGATATTCTCCATTTATTGTAAAGGGAAACATCCCATTACTGTTTCTAAGGGTACTAAATGTTTTAAAATATGGTCTAGACTACTGAAAGTCCGAGATAGTGCTGAAAGGTTTATTCTATGGTACCATGGTGTGGGTTTGACAGATTTTTAGATTGACCGGTGGTGTTCTTCTTAACCTTTTACTACTTCTGAGGATGGTGAGGAAAAGTCTGGTTTTAGGAACACTTTGGTCAAAGATTTCTGGGTCAATGGCAGATGGAATGGTGAACTGAGGAGTGTTGGTTTATCTAAATCTAACTATCTTAATATTCATAAGATTTTTCTTTCTAATACACTTGACTATATCATTAAATGGTCAGTTCAATACCAAATCAACTTGGGAAACTATTATGAATAAAAACAATAGTTCTAATCTGTTTAAAAAAAATTAGAACTTGATTACTCCTCTTAAATCCTCTTTCAGTTTGTGGAGGACTCTTCATAGCTGGTTGCCTATTGATTCTGTCTTGCAAAAAAGAAAAGTTTTGTTAGCTTCAAAGTGTCAACATTGTGAATCTACTGAAACTATTAAACACACTTTTGTGGAATATCAAACTGCTTGGAAAGTATAGGTATTTTTTGCTGGATTTTTCAACATTCAAATCAATCGATCTATGACTTTCCCTCATCTAGTGAGAACGTGGTTCTGGAGCTCTAAAAAGGTTGTGGATATATGATCTATCCTCCCTCTGATTATTACTTGGGTGATATGGAACACAAGAAACAAGAGGAAGCACGATGACCATCTTTTCAACTCTAATAGTATAATCGATCATGTAATTTTTATTCTCACAGGCTTAGACAAATCGTTTCTTTTCAAAAGAAAAATACTGGGGGAAATATGGTTCTACTGGTCCTTCGTTGGGTTTTCTAAGTCATATTCAGAAACCTTGAATCGCTATTTCTATTCGTTGGATTAATCCTAAATCTAATAGATACAAGCTCAACTCAAATAGAGCTTGTAATCTATTCAATGAAGCTAGTGGGGGATGAATTGTTAGGGACAATAATGGTCTCATTGTCTTTGGGTATGGAAGATTGTACGTGAAAAGTATCCCGATTGTGGTAGAATGTATATCGTTGCTTGATAGGTTGATACTTTGTCAAGAGAATTGTATCTTCAATCTCGATATAGAGACCGATTCTTCTCTCCTTACTACGATGATCCTTAGGGGTAGAACTCCATGGTTTCCAATTCCTATCATCTCTTGTTGTCGGAAACTAATTTCAAACCATGTGAATTTGATTCATATATTGAGAGAACAGAATGAAGCGAGAAATTTGATTGCCAAAGAAACTCTAAAAACCACTTTTGAAATGAATTTTAACAAAAATCAAGCCTCAAATTTTCTTAGGACTATCACGTTTCTGGAGAGCTTGTGAACCGACTACATAAGAAGGGAACCTAATCCTTGATTTAAGCTGATTCTGAAAAACTTACATGGAATCAAAAGTTCTTATTTTCTTTTGTTCGCCTAATGTGGTGTATCTGCCAAGAAATTCTCGATTGTTGTTGAAAGATTGGTTTGATTGATAAAGCTGAGGATGAGATAAAGATTCGATTGGTAATGAAGACTTTGATTTTCATTTTAGCTCATGTAATTCTGTCTGAATATGAAGTTTTAAATCTGAATCTTGTTTAAGGCTTTATTTGTAATCTACCCAAGTCCTTCTTGTTTTCCGATCAATGAATAAAAAACCAAATTTTACTTTAAAAAAGCATATTGTTCAAATTATTGCAGCCGAACAAGAGTCCAATCGTATATTAGTAAATATTCCGTTCACTGTTGTCTAATTTCTAACCTATTAGATTAGGGCACGGTTATTTTGAAACCCATTTTTGTTATAATGGCACGTTTGAATAGATAAAAATGAATTCAAAATGAATCTTTCTTATATAGTTCGAGTAGGTTTCATTTTAACCTACCCCATTGTATTTTTATCGAAACTCTTGATTGGTTGTACAACTAAATGAATAATGTTCAATATCGAGATGCAGTAGATTCTGTTATTATCGGGACACCAATCAATATTCTGAAATGAAAATGTTCGGTTGGTAATTGGGTTCGTTAGTATAGCACCGTTATCTGTGTTGTCCGGATTTCAACCTGAAATCCGGATCACATTTCTTAGCGAAACTATATTAGAAGGATTCTGATTCCGTTAGATGAGTTCAAACTAAAAACGTTAATATTTAGATTGAATTTAAAATCTGGATTAAGACCGGACAATTAATAATTCAATTTAATTTAATCCGATCCAAAACAAACGGCTTCGATTAAAATATGTAGTCTAATATATTAAAATATTGAATTTTATTTAACTAAAAACCGAAATGATGAATGTTTCATAAAATAATCACATATTTATGGACATGTGATAAGTAACCAAAAGCCAAAATACTAAATGTTTTGACGTAAAAACAAATATTACTCGTTTGAAAAGCACTAACTAGATGTTTTGGTTTCATCGAAACATGGGTAAAAAATATGGTAAGTCCTTTATGTTTGTCAATTATTTCATTTTAGTCTTCTTTTTTTATTTTTGTATAAACTTGTCCCTTACGTTTTAAAAACGTCACATATCATTTTCTGTAATAAACCGGTCCCTCATGTCTGTAATAAACAGATCTTTCACGTTTTCAATTTGTAATAAACAGGTCCATCATATTTTCAGAAAATGATCTCTTTGTCACGTTTTTAAAATGTAGGAGACCAGTTTAATACAAATACAAAAAATAGAGACCGATGTGTTACAAATGACAAACATGGAGGACCTGCTGTGTTTTTTACCCTCGAAACATCCATTCGTTTTTTGCCTTTTCATTCTCTCTTGCCTCTTGCTCAATATTTTAATAAAAATATGCTGGCATCATTTCGATGCCTAGTTATAAATGGATTTGGGCTATAAATATACTTAGTTGTTTTATTTGTAATTATATCGCTAGTTTATAAATGGATTTGGGCTATAAATATACTTAGTTGTTTTATTTATAATTATATCGCTAGTTTATAAATGGATTTGGGCTATAAATATACTTAGTTGTTTTATTTGTAATTATATCGTTGCCGATATAAGCTAGGCTTTCCTAAAGTATTTGTAATTATATCGTTGCCGATATAAGCTAGGCTTTCCTAAAGAAAGATGGATTGAAATTTATATGTTTAATTTATTGCAGTTAACTACTTGTAGCTGCAATCTTGTGTGCTTTTTATTGTAATTTTTTTTCAATTAAACAAAACACAAGTACAATGTATTGGACATAAACTCGTGTTGAGGTTATGAGCAGCAAGCTTTTTTAGAATCTAAAAGGTGAAAATACTCATAACAACACTGAACAATAAACTATTTTGATTTTTAAAACATATGATTACTCCCACGGTAGATCTAAACAATTCGTGTTCGAATTCGAAAACCATGGTAAGTACCATGTCCAAAAACAAGCAGAAAATCGTTGGCGGAAGGTTTTATGAAATATAGTAAGTGCATGTCCAGAAGCAAATACAAAATCTTGGCGGAAGGTCTAACTCCACACTTTGAAAAACTTTATTGTTGTATTCTAAAAAAGAGAAAATAGTTTGTTAAACTGATTATATAATATTAATTTTAGTAAAAAAGGTATAAAATATTATATTTTAAAAGATGAGATATCATGTCATTCTTAGATATGTTTGTAGTAATTTTGATTTTTTTACAATGTGCGATAAATAACACATACTATATATATATATATATATCGATTTTACCAGGGTACCAGGTTTATCGGTTTGATTACTAACCAGTTTATTGATTCGATTCCTTATCGATTTTGGTTTTTAAAATGGAACCGTAAACCAGATCGCTAAAGTTCGTTCAGGTTCTTACTAATTATGTTCTGTTTCGGTTCCCAGCTCTTTGGAACCATCAAGGGTTCTAAGCTTTTACATGACTAGTGTACAACATATTTTTCACTCTCCATGTGGAGTTCTTGACTGAGAAAAGAGTATAGAAAAAACATAATATATTTTACATATGTAGTTGTAAAATACATCACAAATTCTTTATATAGTAATACATCTTACACTAAACCTTTACTAACTATATTAACTATACTAACTAGTGATTTGTTCTAGTTAGTTTATCTAGATTCAGTTTTGAACTTGATTTAGTTTTTTTACCAAATATAGTCTTTATTGTATGGAATCACATATCTTGCGTGCATGGCTATATTAGATTTGTATGGCTTGAAGATGTCTCTTCATTCTTCATCCCTCTTCAAGATGAGAGCTAAAGAAGTCATGAAGATTCATCTTGGACATGAGATTTTGAAACAAACACGTAGGCAGTGCTTTTGTGAAGATGTCAGCTACTTGTAGCTTGGTAGGCACGTTGACAAGTTTAATGAAACCCTGAAGACATTGGTTCTTTCCAATGTGATAATCTATACATAGATGCTTAGTCTTTTCATGGAAAACAAGGTTAAAAATAATATGAATAACTATCATATTATCACAATACAGGAGAGATACTGTATTTATAAAATTTTAAAGTTATAGCTCGATATTCTACCTAGCTGAGCTCTTGTTCACTTTGCCTTGTTTTTTTGTTTTTAATGAAATCAAAGAAAAACCCAAAAAAATAAAAAAAATATGTTACTAACTTTTTCGTTTGTATGCATGAGCCATAATCATCATCACAATAGGCTTATTGATTCAAATAAGAATTTATGCAAAGAAACATCCTTATGATGGAGAACCTTCGAAATACATTAAGATATTGATCAATGAGTTCTAATAAACCGTCATTGGTTGAGAAATAAAATGGCTAAGTATCTGAACAACAAATGTAATATCAGGCCTACTAAAATTCAAATACAGCAGTTTTCCAATCAGCCTTTTATATCCTCCTTAATTCTTGATCAATTCAGATTCTATTCCAGTTAAGTCTACACTAGTAACCATAAGTGTCTTAGAAGGTTTGCACTACAGAAGTCCACCCTCTGTGAGCATATCGAAAATATACTTGCGTTGATTTAAATACTTTCTTTATCTTCTAAAACTTTTATACCAAGGAAAAACTTTTTTCACTTCAATATCTTTCATAGTAAACAGACTATCCAGGTATGTCTTCACTTTAGAAATTTTTGTTGAAGAATTGTTGATTAGTAATATGTCATCTACATATACACAAAAGAAAGTTTCAATATTAGATTGTCTTATAGTGAAAAGACAATTGTTTCCTAGAGACTGGATGAAACCAAATGCAATAATTTTTTCTGTCAAGGTATGATTTCATTGCCTTGAAGCCTACTTCAATCCATAGATTGATTTTACAAGTATGCAGAGCCTATTATCTCATTTTTGTAGCAAAGTTAGTGGTAGCTTATGTAAATAATTTCTTCTAAATATTCATGTAAGAGTTAATTGTTAATATCCAGTTGATACACTTGCACTCCCTTTGAAACTACAAAAGCAAAGAGAATTCTTACTGTGATAGGTTTGGAAACTGGAGAAAAGTTGTCACTATAATCTTCCTATTCTACTTGCGTATATCCTTTTGAACAAGTCTCGCCTTTAATCTTTCGATAATGCCATCAGTTTTTCTTTTAAATTTAAACATCCATCTAGATCTTATGACCTTTTTTCAAGTTGGTAGAGCAGTTAACTCTCATGTATCATCAAAGTTTAAAGCTTGTAATTCCTTCTTCATAACTATGATCCATCCATGATGATGTTTAGCTTGTTCATAAGATTGAGGTTCCTAGATATGTGATATATTTGTCAAGAATTCTATATGTGATGCATGTAAGATAATATTATATAGGTAAGGGAAAGTTAAAGGAATATATGGAGAATAAAGTTCTTTTGAAGTGTGCGTTTATCATCAGATGTTTAAAGAAAAAATATATAAGCCATACTTGGGAATATATTTTCATTTATTATATAAGTATCAGAAATAAAATTTAAGGATCTATGATCACAAAGCAAAATGTTATTAGGTAGTATTATTGATTTAGATTGTCTATTGAATTTTTCATCAAAATGGTTTATAACTGGAGTAGGGACATATTCATGTTCAACATTAGTTTTATAAGGAAAAATATCATCTCTAAAGTGAACATCTTTGGACACTAATAGTTTATTCTTCTATAAGTTATATAACCTATAACCCTTTGTGTGGATGGATATCCTCAAATACAATTTTATAAGCTATAGGGGAACTTATCATGATTTCTTATATTGCTAGAAGCAAAACCCAGACTTCCAAAGACCTTAAGGTTATCTATATTAGGTGTTATTCTTGTCAACATCTCAATAGGATATTTCCATTATTGAACATGAGATGGCATCCGGTTAATAAGATTTGTAGCTATGAGTATTAATTCCTCCTATAAACATTTTGGAAGGTTAGGAGGAACCTGGAAGTTTCAAGTAAGTGTTTATGTTTCCTTTCCATATTGTTATTTTATTGAGGAGTATAAAGACAACTCATTTGATGAACAATACCAAGGCTAGAAATGATAGAAAAATACATTTTGGTTGATAAACTCGATGTCATTATCAGATCATATGGTTTTGAACTTCGTATTAAACTTAGTTTAACACATAACAACAAATTATTTATGATGAATTCAGATCATACTATGTCTTATTGACTTAATCCGATGGGAAATTTAGACCATGACCACTATAATAAAATTCCAAACATGACAAATGTATTAAATGTTGACTAAGCTAGCTGCTGGTCACTTCAAACCAGATTAATAATGGGTCCTCAAACTTGACATGACTTCACAATCCGACCCAATAAGCCCATGGGTCAGTAATTAAGTATAAATACCCCAACCACTTTCATTAATGAGGGTAATCAGAATTTATTACTAGCACACACCTTAATTATCTCACTACTCTATAGTTTAAACATTAAACACCACAAAACATCCAAAACAGTTTACAAAATTACCTTTAGACAGAAATAAACCACACCAAATTGGCGACCACAATGGGAGCACAACGGTGCCTGAATTTCATATTCAAAACTAGCAAACAAAGTAGTTCGGATTGATCCGAATGAGTAGAATGTTCCACTTACAGAGGTGGAAGGTGCAAGGGAAAACAAGGAATATACCATCGAGGATCGAGACTAGCTAAGGGCTGAAATAAAGGCGTTGAGAGCGATAAAACAAGCAGAAAAATGAGTTAAGAAGAAATCCAGAGCGTCAGTACTTCACCACATTGATAATCCTGGAGACAATGAGCAATCTCTAAAAACTTATCTCAGCTCAAAAAAGGCACACTGATCTAAAACTATAGAGAGTTCTGCATCTGAGTCCTCCACCAGCTCATCAAATGAGGCAAAACTTGAAGATTTATTATCTTCAAGTAGTGATGAAATAAGATCTAAAAAGAAAATGAGACTGACTAAAAAACATTAAAAAAAAGGGATAGACATGGCAAGATTAAGAAGCACCACGGTAAGGGTAAGGGGTCAGCTCACAAGCATAATAATCAGTTGCCGATTGATCCCTTTACCTTTCAGTTCGAACCAAGTATTTTTGCAACCGCTAATGAGGATACCATTTTCAGTCGCAACAAAAATTGGAGGCAATCTCCTTTGTCTGCAAAAATACTCTTCGGAAATATTTCTAAAAGGTTTGATAGCTCTAAGATGGAGAAATACGATGGGAGTCGAGATCCGGACAACTATCTGGAACAATTCAAGAACTTTATGATGAATTTTGACGACGATGACAAGTTATTTTGTAGGGATTTCTCCCAAACTTTCACAGGGAGTGCCTTTAAATGGTACAACAGTCTCCTCCAGGGATGTATAAGAAATTTTGATACGTTATGGGTTGCCTTCCGGAGGCAATTTGTTGGAAGTAAGGAACTCAAAGGTAATGAGGATACCATTATCCATTGTGCTCAGGAAACAAACAAGTCCCTGAAGGAATACATTAATCAATTTGTGAATACAAAGAATGGGGTAGCAGATTGCTTTGAACAAGTTGCAATTGCTTCCCTTAGTCAAGGGGTAAATCCAGGGAATCTAGTCGATTCAGTAACTCGGAAGAAGGCTATGACCTGTGGTGGTTTGTTAAATCCAGTGGGAAAGCAAATCAATGTAGAGGAGGCCAAGCAAAACCATAGTACACCGTCAAGTGAGATTTAATACTACAACAAAAACGCCACCAGCTACTAACCAATCCTGTTATAGGGCCAAGGAGACTGGACAGGGGTAAAACCGATCAAGACAGAATCAATCGAGCCAAAATCAGAGCCAACAAACTAGAATTAAAAGGGGGCCTTGGGTTCAGCCTTAGTGGTTTACTGA
This sequence comes from Limnanthes douglasii subsp. nivea, assembly GCA_036936605.1. NCBI lineage: Eukaryota > Viridiplantae > Streptophyta > Magnoliopsida > Brassicales > Limnanthaceae > Limnanthes > Limnanthes douglasii. The sequence goes on along the minus strand of JAUPFV010000003.1, from coordinate 156,111,032 downwards.
GTTGGGGGAGAATGTGGCTACTATTTATGACAAGACTAAGAATGAGGTGCATTTTAGAAAGCCAACAACAGTGCATTCCTAAAGAGAAAACCGGAGCACTCGTTTATGCCAATACCACAATGACATATGCGATGATACTCACGATTGTATAGTATAACCATCTAATCCAGCTGCACTGTCAGTTTTCATGCTATTGCTAGTATTCCAAACCTCTTGCTCATCGGCAGGAACCATAATAAAATCATTCTCTTCCCTTGAGACCACTTTTGGGATGGAGTCAAAAAGGTCAATGGATATAGAAGAATCTTCATCATACTTACTGCTATAGGAATCACAAGAAAGGTTAGTAGTAAAGTAGCTAACTGCTGAATTTCCTATATTCATATCATCATATAACCAAATATTGTCATGCTTGATGCCATGATCTTCCTTCTTTTCTTATTAACAAAAACATGATAGAATTTAGTATTTCCATCACCCTCCTTAAGCCAAGTATTGTAGCATTTCTGCCTCCAATAATTTCCTCACACCTTAATGCTTTAAGATGAAGGGAAATAGCTTTCTTAAGGTTGACATTAGAATGTAAACTATTTTCTATTTGATGAATATTGTTTAGATTGTTAACATTTTCCTCTGTCTCTTTCACTTTACTGAAAACATTTCCAAAATTGTTTATGTTCCAATTTTTCAAACATCTTTTTAACCTTCTCATTTTAAACCAAAAAAATTCATTAGGAAGAGCATTTATGTTTTGGTTCTAGTTTTCTTCAACCACTCCTTTAAAAGAATCATCAGTAATCCAAGCATTAATAAACTTAAAACTTTTCTTCTTGTTAGTATGATTATTGAATAATGTAGATGCAGAGATTAGGAGAGGGGCATGGACAAAGCAAGTTCTGACCATGCTAATAACCTGAGTGTTGCTGCAAAAGGTTTGACCAGTTGTTGTTTATCATCACACGGTCTAATCTTTTCAATTTTAAGTTTTTGTTCCAGGTAAACTTGGAACCAACCATCCTAACATCTTCAAGACAGCAGTCATTGACAGTGTTAACAAAATCCTGGATATTGCTTTGACACAGAGAGGAACAGCCCATTTGCTAATCCACAACAACAACAACGTTGAAATCACCCATGGTAATCCAAGCTTTATTCTTATTAGAAATATTTTTAAGCTCAAACCACAACATCTCCCTTATCAGTCTATCGCACTTAGCATAAACAACAGATAACATAAAAGATTCATTAACATTAGGAATTTTAACCTCAAGAGTAAAACAATGATCATGATTAGAAACAACCTCCATATTAATATCACTAACCTAACCCAGGAACTCAGGAACTTCACCCAATCTAACCCAGACCAACGAAACAGAGGACTCATATTTAACGTTAAAATCAGGTTGCCAACGAAAAATTCTCATCATAGAACTCCCGATTCGCCATACATTCTTGGATAAAACCTTGGCAACATCATCTTTCGAATCAAACTCCATAACGAGATGTCTAGAGTCCCATTTACAGATACTATAACTTATTTTAAATTTAAAAGAAGATAAAAACAAATCCATAGAGCTCTTTCTGGTAAGCCCAGAGAAAACTTGCCAACAATTGTAGTTTTTTCCGATAAACTAAGATAATCCTTAACATCCTTAGCAAATTGGATAGATATATTATCTCTACTAGTTGTAATTCTTTCAGGAGACAAACTAACAGTCTGATGCTTCATGATTTTTCCTTTAATAGCCTCTGCAAAAGTCTTCATTTTAACACCCATTTCTTCATTTCCTTTGTTTCTTGAGTTAAGAACATGGAAATCTTCTTCTTCGAAAATTTCATTATTGTATATCTCCATGAAAGAGATGTCAACAATAATAAGGAATTAAGAAGTAGTGGAATAGAAGGAGAAATTGAGTTCCACCATTAAAGACACTGAAAGAAAAAAGAAAGAAGAATAATAAGGTAAAAAGACATATTTTAACTTATTTTTAATCTTTTAAGTTAACATAACAAAGATTATGAGATTATACAGTTCCACAACTTGTATTTAAGTGGTCTTATTTTCTCAATAAAATGAATCGTTCGAGCCCGCAATTTTCTCAGCCAAAGTAGTAATTGAAATACGAATTAATTTTTTTTATAAAATGATGTTTTAATTATTCCCGTAAAAAAGAATAACAAAACAAATTAAACATAATAAAATGAAACACACAAACTAGTAGTTAAAGTGGTTTAGATTGCGAAGAAATCATACATTTTTTTGAAATGATATTGTTTATATATAAATACGACATAGAAAGACGTTCGAGATACAAAATACTTAATCACTATTTGTAACAAAAGATGATGTGATTCACAGAACTTTATATTTGGTCTTTTTATCTCTCATCTCACTTATTTCTCGAAAGGTCTAGAGCTAATTCAATCTTTTAAGATCAAATCGTATATTGCATGCAAATATGTTATTCTATTTATAGGTTTAAGGAACCCTAATTCTTCATCATACACTTCATTATTATTGAAGATCCAACTAATATAAGGAATCTAATTAATATAAGAAGATTAAAATAGGAGACACAATTAATATAGAAGTCCTAACAAATAGAATACTTCGCTTCAGCTCAGCTGTGGTGCTATAGTTCACCTCGCTTTAGATATGTATAGTGCTTTGGATAAACTATCTTTGTACCACCCTGATTTGGACTAACCTACTTCATCTTAACAAATATTTCCATCGACACAATGGTTACCGGTCTTCGGTAGCTTGTCTCAACATTTAGGATCTGCAGACGTCTCTGCAACTAAGTCACTACTCAAGCTTTAGAGAGCTTCAACAGTTCTTGCATATACATGTCACAACATATCTAATAGTCATGTAGTCCTACAAAATACCTCTTTTGACGAGTTACTTATAACATATACTTAACAATTTTCCACCCAGACTTCTAGTAACTCCAGTACCCATTACACCTACAGATTTTTGTTTTAGAGACCAGCTCACTTGCATATTAAACTTGAACCCGTCTTATGCAGTTCGTGAGCTTTTTAATTGATAATATCTTGGTCAGAGCATCCGAATGGTTTTCCTTGTTAGCAATCTTAACCAACTTTATTTTTTCATTCTCTACAACGTCTCGGATGAAGTGCATCTTAATATCTACACATTTCATTCACTCATAGAATTTTATATTTTTGAGCAAGTGAATGGCACTAGTGTTATCACTGAACATAACCATATTTTGCGATACACCAATAAGTTAACTCAACAATCCCTTGAACCAAATAGTTTCCTTCACGGCTTCCATAGATAAAAATACAATGAACTTATGTATAAAAGACATCCAACTTACCACTACTCCAAACACTAGAAAACCGTAAGTAAACTTCCTTGTGTCGAGACAACCTGCATCATCAGAATCAGCATACCATCTCAACATTATATTATATGCATCCTTCTAATTATAATAAAACCTTACATCACTTGAGCCCTTCAAGTATCTCATGAGCCACTTGAGTGCATGCCAATGCGGCTTCCTCGGATTTGACATGAATTTTCCTTAACACTTATGACTTATAAAAGATATGTTCTTGTACAAATCATATCATATATAATGTTACCAATTACATTAGCTTATGATATGTCCAACATATACATTTTATTTGATGCTTGAGTTGGTGCTCGGGTGGAAATGAGTTTGAATTGGAAACCAATAGAAGTTCTAACCGATTTTACTTCGGATGTTGAGAACTTCCTTATGATATTTTGTATATATTATTATTGAGATGATAATAGATTTCATTCAGTCTATTCCTGATGATTTTAACACCAAATACCCTCTTAGCATCCCTCATATCCATCATCTCATTTCAGTTAAGTCTTTACTTCTTCAATCTTTCTCATATCTCTTCCAGCTATTAGTATGCCATCAACATACACCAATGATATGAATTCTTTCTTTGTCCGTATTTATCCATTCTAGTAGACACAATTATTGTAGAAATTACAAACATAATTACTTGATCTCATAAAATAATCAAATTTTCAATTCTACTGCATTGGCGACTGTTTCAACCCATAGAAGGTTCTCGACAATAAACACTCATCATCCTCCTTCACTTCTTCAAACCCCTTCGACTGGCACATTTAAATTATCTTCATTAATTTACCATGCAGAAAGGCAGTAGTAACATTGATTTGATCTAACTCAAGATTAAAAAGTAACAATTGACAGTAAAACCCAAGTGGAGGTTCGTTTCACAGCCGGTGATAATATTTCATTTGCGTAAAACCCTTATCCACGAGCCTAGCCTTGTATTTGGGTTACTCAACGCTAATATTACATGTATTCTTTTTGAATATCTATTTACTCCTAAATAAATTTTGATCATTCAGTTGTATCATAAGAATCGAGGTGTTCATCTTCTTAAGAGATCTAAGTTTTTCTTTCATTACTATAAGCCCCTTCTATTTATCATTGCTCTTGATAACATCATGATATGTTTTGTTTTCAAGAATATCTCCCTGCATTTCATTCGATAAAGCAATACTAATTACATCAACAAAAGTATACCTCTGCATTTGATTACTTGGTCTCCGTGATTTATCCTTCGCTAGTTGATAACTGCTAAATTCATGTTTCTCTCCTATATGATCAACCGAAAGCCTTAGACAAATAGAACCTCGACATATTTTAGAGTCATGTTTTATGAACCGAAGCGAAATCATGCCCAATATCTTATTCTTTATAAGCATTACCAGCTTCACTTTGTTGATTAGATCCATCATCTATATCATATCTCTTCCCGATAATGCTAGGTTGAGTTGTCAGTGCCTTCTCTATATTTGAAATCACGTCCCTTATTATCAAAGGCTTTTGAGTTCCAGGTTAGAGGCATCACAACCTATATTATTTTAATCCTTCTGAATAATAGAGGAAAAAAATTGAAGTGTTATTTTCTTAAGCTTATCTTGCTTTATATGTGCGTAAACAAGACATCCTAACGTTCTCAAATGTTCCCATTTAGGCTTCTATCCATTTAGGCTTCTTGAGGATAAAGAAATGTAAGTTTCATAGATGGACTCATGTTGATGATATATAGAGCCATTGTAACAGCTTCTCCCCATAACCTTTAATCAAGTGTAACTGTATGAAGCGTCCATCTAGCCCATTCTAGGAAGGTTCAATTTATTTTATCAGTAAGCCCGTTATATTGCGGAGTTCCACTTATGGTTTGGTGTCTAAAAATTCCAATCTTTGAAAAATAGCTAGTGAACTCCTTGTTCCCATATTCCAAGCCATTATCAATCTGAAAGTTCTTCAGTACTTTCCCGGTTTGATTCCATACCAAATTCTTACAGTTCACAAAAGCAACAAACACTTCATTTTTAATATTAAAAAATAGAACCTATACTTTCATGGAATAATCATCATTTAGAGACATAAAGTACCTTAGGCCACCTATAATAGATTCTCGTTCCCCCACCATTAAGGTCTTAATGAAAATAATCAAGTATTCCATTGGATGTGTGGTTGCTGGACAAAAACTTCACCCTCTTCCTCTTACCCAAAACACAAGTTTCATAAAAGCTCAGGTTCTAAACTATAGTACTATCTAACAACCCTATTTACACAGGTTACTAAATTATTTCTCACTTAAATGCCTCATTTGACAATGACACGATTTGGTAGAATACTTCACCATACTAGATATTTTCCTAATAATATAGAGCCTTCGAGAACTAACATACCATTAGTCCTATAGAATTTCATAAAAATAAGTAAGCCTTAAAAGACCTTAAGTCTTCTATCTCCATTTATATATGTAAACCCTTAATCATCTAACATCTCAACAAAATGAAAGTTACGTTTAATTTTAGGTACATACCTTCCGGCATTAATCATTCTCTCAAGTTATGTAGACAATTTGAGTCGTACCGTTCCAACGTATTCGATATCACAAGACTTGTCATTCCTAAGGATGATCCTTCCATCATCAAGCATTCACAAGTATTCAAAGCAATTATTATTGGTAGTCATGTGTGGTTTGGTTTATTTTGGGCTGGGGGTTGTTTGGTAAAGTGTTTTGGGAAGTTTAAAGTATTAAGTGTTTAGTGTGGAGAGTAGTGAGATAATTAAGCAGCCCGCTTGTATTAGATGTTGAGCATCCTCATTAATGAGAGTCGTTGGGGAATTTATACTCTTAATTTTATGATCCATGGGCTTATCGGATCAAGTTATGAAACCAGGTTAAGTTTAAAGACCCATTAGTCTTTTAAGCAGATTACCAAATAACTTAGTCAAAAGATGTTACACATTTGTCGTGTTTGGATTTTCTAGTGGAGTGTTATGGTCCGAATTGTCCCTGTCCAGACTAACCAGTAGGGTGTGTCTGAATTATCCGAACTCATCAGTAGCCCCTTTTTTAGGCCTTAGAAAATATTTTTGGCAGGGCTAAAAAATTAATCAAACCATCGTCAACTTCATCCGATCTTCCCGTGTCGTCCGGACTAAGAAGTTCATTTTCAACATTAACCCAGTTTGAAAGTAATCAGGACTGGTTTCTTTCCAAGAATTCTAAGAGTTTTCTTCTTGGATCGTGGGACACGTGTCGACATTTGGTTTGACCTACCAGCCGTTATTTTTCCTAGACCGGCGCACCTACTAAGTCTAGAAAGTTACTTAGGAATTTGATTTTTCACACGTTTGCGCAACCTTTAATCCTTGCAAAACCCTCTTCAACTTCTCCTACGTAACTGTTACTTTTATACTGTTATGTAAATACTCTTCCACACTCAAAGCTTTTCTAGAGAGATTCCCATCTTTGCTTTCAAATCGTTCTTGAGAAGTTTTATGTTCACAACCAGAATCACACTAGTTAAAGGCGGCTGGTTAAATTTATCAGAGTTGTAAAGAGCAAAAGAAGTTGAAAGAGAGAATCGTATCGCCACCGGCCTCCCAGTTTCTCTAATTAATAAATCTAGTCAACCAAGCCACGACGCCGATCAAGGGTCTTCATCTTCCAAAAAGCCTAGGCCCAGACAACTTTCATTCAAACCAAACCTCTCACCTCTTCCTTCTGGTTCTTCTGTTCAATTATCCCAACCTTCTGTACCTAAGGAGAAAGCAATTTCAAGTATAAAAAAGCCCTCTCCCATTATTGCTATGGGTTCTCATATTGAGAAGTCTCCGGAAAAGATAACCCCTTGACGAACGACCCGCCAAACAAAAACCCAATCCACACCTTCACTGTCAAAAACCTTGTGGATGACTTGCTAGAGTCCGAAAAGAACTGGAGGACACAATTTATGTTTGTCAGTGGGACATGGGAAAATATAAAGAAGATTAAGGCCAACACCGACCCTAACATGCTAACTATCATGTGGAAAAGTACTGGTACTTTCTTTTCCTCTCTTTGTCTTTCATGTTTTTTCTTCTTAAATTATAAGTTTTTTCCTATTCTGATTGGCTTGTTACTTATTTTCAGTGCTGCCAAAGGAGTTCACAGGACATTTGAAGGAGGGGCAAAAGACCTGTGCAAAACTCAATGCATGGGCTGCAGAGCACTGAGGGAATGCCTTCCACTACTACTTCACATCAGACACTCTAGTAAGGTCCCATCTATGGAACACCACAGACCAGAAAGACCTTAATTGGGAAGAGCTAACCACCCTTCCTCCTCCTGGCGCGATTCTTAAAAGGACAGAGGCCAAGGATGGCAAATTGTTCTTACCTTCTAGAGAAAAGGCTCCCAACAAGATGAATAACAATAAGAAGAAATTTGCAATAGAGTTAGCTCAAGCAACCACCGAAGGGACTGGTTCGGGGAACCAAGGGGGAATTGATGCAGTCCCGCTCAAAGCAGTAGAGGCTGAAACTGTGAGGGAGGTTGGAGAGTCGCAGAACCCACCAAAGCCTCCCAAAAAGGACAGAAAACAGAGGGCCAGCAGTGATGAGAAAGCTGCTAAGAAGAAGAAGGTCACCATGGGAGAATAAATAATTCTTCGTCCTTCAGAAATCCAACCTCCACCAGCCCCTGTTGATCCTACCTTGCAAGAGAAAATCCCATAAGATCTGCAGACCGGAGAGATTGCACGGGGAGGGAATGAAGAAGTGGACATTAGTGCCCTTCAAGACATTGATTTGATTAATAAAGATTATGAGAATGATGATTTTTACAGGTATCTACTATCCCCCCAGCTCTGCCAATATGGTGACCTTCGATGGTAAATCTTTCTCTGTATCCAGAGAGAAAAATGTTCTGAGCCACTCGCTCCTCGGTCATATCCGGAAAATACTTGACGTGGAAAGACATGTGAAAAATCAGACCACCGTTATCAACTCCCTCACCTCTGACAAGAAATCCTTGTCAAAAAATCTCAGAAACGCTCAACATAGTATATAGGAATTGAAGAAGAGGATGGAGACATTGAAGAAGGACAAGGAGGATTCGGAAACTAAGCTAGCCTCATCGGAAGTTTCCAGAACTGAGCTCCTGACTAAGTAATCTAACTTAGAAAAAGACCTCACGACGATGAAAGTGGAGGTGCAGACCAAGAATGGTGCCATTCAAGCCTTAACCAATGAGAAGGCTCAACTGGAGAACTATGTGTCAAAGATGGCTAAAGAGAAAGAATATTTAAAGAGCCAGTAGGAGCAAGCTATTCAGGAAGATTTTGATAAGTACACCAATGAAGTTATAGAATCCTTGGAGAAAAGAGATGATGGAGTCAAGTCTGACATGGTGCTGCTCTTCCATGAGACTTTTTCGAAGAGGACCCTTGGGCCCTTAAGGAAATATACATAATATCACTACTAAAATGACTAGCCTAACAAGCAAGTATATTCGTCCTCTAGTAGTATGGATCAATTCACAAAGGGAAACATTATCGTGCTGTGTACATAAACTAGATTGAACGATTCAATCAATTCTATTATCAGAGCCGATTCTCTATTGAAGTGACTGATAATATGTTATATTTCAATTACCGAGCATGTTTTTATATACACTAAATAATTCACATATTGGGAATTAAATTTCAATTGAACCAACAGAGTGTCAATTTAGGATTAAAAAAACATATTTTTGAATGATTTTTTCGTTGAAGCATGGTTATAGTTACATGCTTTTATGTAAAGATAATTTGCAAGTGAAAATAGGATATTTTCAAGTAATATAAGGTTTCTTTGTTGGTGAAAAAAGATAATTTTGAGGCAAAAAACTCTTAATTGAGTGCAAAATCAAGACAGTGCAAGTTCGTCATAGTAACCCTTGATGTGTACCATAATAAAGTGATATCAAGTGATGTTCGGCATGACGACCTATGTTTTCACCGTGATGAAGTTACTTGTTAACTGTGGAAAAGCTTAGATCATCGAGGTGAAGTCACATTCTAGTTGCGGAAAATCCTAGTTCATCACGTCAACACGTACTACTACAACAAAAAAGTTATTCGTTGAGTTGCACACTTATAAGGGTGCTACGTATGGTCATCCACTCTTCGGAGGTGTGACCACATAAGATATGTTTAAACATGTTGTATATTTTGTGTATGTGGTTAATTGAGATGTGTTTGAATGTTAAATGAAACTATATGATTAAGGTTTTTAAGAATACAATAGGTAAATTATGAAACCAATAAATCACCCCAAATGAACGTTGATGATGAATTGCAAAATCTAGAGTAACTGATCATTGTCAGCCCAAAAAAATATCAACACTTGAGATATTTAATCATGAATAAGATATTATCATATGTAACTGATCATTAAAGTTTTATTAGAATATATAAACCAACCAAAAAGAGGGTTTCACCAATACTCGATCAATTAAAAAATGGATATATAATATTTTTTCTCAAACTCATAATATACATGTTAATATGTTTATCCAAAGGTATCTTATTAGCGATGTATGCTATCTTTTACATAAAATATATCACAATTGAACATTGTTTAAGATTAATAAGTATATGTTAAATAAAGTGATTTATGTTCTATTTTTTATGTATATAAATATAGTAAATACGTATAACCTATAAGGCACAAACTCCCAATTTTCCGATGTCTTGATATTTTGGAATGAATAGAAACATTGAATTATATTTGAACTGTTGTGATCTTTACATGACAATAAGGTTTAAGAAGCCCATGTCTCTCACTAAAACTCATTGTCTTAAAAAGAATAAATAATTTGAGGTTGAGAAAAATCAAATAGGTTACATTTATAAACATTAAAAATGAATACATATTGAATTTCACTAGACAGTTATGATTGATCTCACCCATGCAAGTGAGTCTCTTAAAGTATTTGAGAAATATTTTCTAAAGTTAAATAACACAGAGATTAAAATGTTATTATTCCAGCTTCATGTCCCGAAGTTCAATGGAAAAAAGAACAATAAAACAACATATTTTACATATGTCAATAATTTCCTCAAAGTTAAATGCACTTAAGATTTACATTTCTAAATAAGTTTTAATAAGGTTTGTATTTTGGTTTTATCTCACCGTGATACGTGAATAGTCAATAAACTAAGTTCTCATGCTACGTAAGAGGAGAAGAGGTTGAAACAAGAATGTACTAAGGTGCACAAAGTTAGTTTTTAATAGGAAAATTGGAAAAGTGAAAGTATGATATATCATTTGACAAGGCTTCAGGTTCAAGAGAAAATAAATCTAACGAATCACATGCTGCAGGTTGATGTTTATTTTGAAAGAGAACAAGACATCTAAAAAAGGAGTGTGAAATTTCTAAGCTTAAATGAAATATAATGGTAATATTACAATTTTGGTATATTTCAAAATTCAATTCAATTTTATCTACAAAAAGAAACATGTGGTAGGTTGATGCCTTTACGACCACCCATGTTTGTATTTCTATGAAGAATACGGTAAGGAATCGACGCATCAACGATGGTGGAAGTTCCATTCATCAAGTAAATGGGAGTTCATGCTTAGTGTATGTTATTTGTGATTTTAAGTTGTTTTTTTCTAGTGAACATTTATTGTACTTGAAACATGTCAGTAGAAATTTATTTTCTTCTTTAAAATACGAATTAAAAGATATGTGAGAATAATCAAATGACTATTTATTTACATGATACTATAATAGGGACTATATATTTTTCAATGAATAATAAGTTGTATATATTCGATACTATTAAGCATCACAAAGAAGAAATTAATATACAAGTATATGAAAAACTATAATGTGAAGCTACAATTTAAGTAATCTTTGACAGCAGCACTTGGGGGTATCTGAAAAGAAAATGGATAATATTTTTGTTGAAATATTTATTAAGTTTACTTAATTTAGTGCTTGCATCGAATGTATCAAGGGAAAACATACCACAGTGAAAAAAGTTAGGTGCATACATATCGAAAGAATTTATGAATTTGATAAATACTAATGACTGTGGACTATTCTGAAATGTATCATGAAACATGCAATGGTATATTATCTTATTTATAGATGATTTCTCATAGTACATGTATTTACACTTTGTTTATAAGATACCAGAATCCCCATGACAAGTTTATAGCTTTTCAAACTTAAGTTAAACAACTTATTAAGAGCATTACGTGTGTTAGATCTGGCTATGACAATAAATACTGTAGAAGATATGATGATTTGGATGAACAATATCATGGATCATTTAGAAAGTACCTATAGTAATGTGTTATGGTTCCTCATAAAAATATATCTAGTTTATCTAGCATAAAAAAGTGTATATAAAAAATGAAACCTTATGCCTAAGGATATAATGAGAATTTTGTTTCCTCATTTAACTTTACCAATATCATTTTAGAGAGAGACCATTAAATGCTCAATATATATTCTTAATATAGTTATCACAAAAGAAACCATTAAGACCCCACATGCACTTTGTATTAAGCCCTCAAACAAGGGAAATGTAACTGTAGACCAAGCCATTTTCGCACCCGTAACCTTCATCCCATGGTTAGACCAGAAGAAATAACAGACTGACTAAGAGAATTCTGTAAGATCTCTAGCGATGATAATGAAAATTGAAGACCCATAAACTTGTTGGAATTGATTTAATTGCTTTAATTATCTTATTTAATAATTAGACATTACATCAATTAGTATTTTAGACATTACATCAGTAGTATTTTAGATGTTACTATTCCGGTCAATAAAAGCTATCATTTATTGACCGGAATATGTAACGCTTCTTGTAGGCTATTTAAAGTCATTTTGTGTTGCAGTTTAATATGTCGAGTCTTATTCTCTCTCCATATTACTCTTTCATATTCTAACATGGTATCAGAGCAAGGTATGTGTGTATTAGTAAAAACATTTGAATGATAGTGAGGTATGTGTATTTGAATGAAACACAAAAAGAGTAAGGTATGTGTGTGTCAGTGAAACACAAAAAGAGTGAGGTATGAGTATCTGAGTGAAACAAAAAAATAGTGAGGTATGTGTGTCTAAGTGAAACACAAAAAGAGTGAGATGTGTGTGTGTGTGAGTGAAATATAGAAAGAGTGAGGTATGTGTGTCTGAGTGAAACACAAAAAGAGTGAGGTATGTGTGACTGAGTGAAACACAGAAATAGTGAGATATGTGTGCATGAGTGAAACACAGAAAGAGTGAGATATGTGTGTTTGAGTATAACAAGAGTGTTTGAGTGAAGAAAGAGCGAGGAACGTAACAGGAGTGTTTTGAGTGAAAAAAGTTAAGAAACTTTGTTACAAGAGTGAAGAAAGTGTGAAAAAATGGCATCTGATTCAACAGTGCCCCATGTGTGCCCAAATTTGATGGAGATTACGATCACTGAAATTTACTCATGGAGAATTTCTTACGTTCAAAAGAGTACTGGTATGTGATTCAACCAGGTCACCAGGAATCTGGAGAAGGTGAAGTGTTGACGACGGTGCAGCAAAAGATGTTGGATGAATCTAGGCTTAAAGATTTGAAGGCAAAGAATTACTTGTTTCACTCCATCGACAAGACTATTTTGAAGACCATTACTCAAAAACAGACATCCAAACAACTTTGGAAAGCATTGAATACCAAGTATCATGGCAATGAAATAGTGTAGCGTGCTCAAATCCAGAGGCTTTGAAGATTGTTTGAAACAAAGGAGATGAAAAATGATGAGACAGTGCCAGATTATTTTGGAAGATTCATGGTCACAACAAATAACATGAGAAACTGTGGAGAATACCAGGAAAATGTAAAGATTGTTGAGAAAATTTTACGCACGATGCCGAGTGATTTCAATTATATTGTATTTTCAATTTAGGATTCAAAAGATATTGATCAAATGACAGTCGATGAGTTTCAAAGCTTATTACTTGTTCATGAACGGAAGCTACGACGCAAGGTCTATCAATAACAAGTACTGAAAGTTGAGGGTGATCGCAATTATGGACAACGTAGTGGAAGAAGTAATTTTGGCAGATGGGAAGTAATTTCTCGAGAGGTAGAGGAAGAGGTGAAAGATGATGGACTATTAACAGAGCTCACGTTGAGTGCTTCAGGTGTCACAAGCCAGGACATTATCAATATGAGTGCCCAAATGAAGAAAAAAGAGTAAACTATGTCGAGTTCGATGAAGGAGAAGAATTACTTCTAATGGATCATATGAATATAAAAAAGGTTGAAGATAAAGGAGTTTGGTTTATCGATTCCAGTTTCTCAAATCATATGACAAGTAACAATGATTGGTTTTTTGAGCTGAATGAAAACTTTAGACATGGAGTAAAACTAGAGAATAGATCACAAATGGAGGTGATGGGAAAATAAAATGTGAAGTTTGAAGTTGAAAGGCTTACCTAAATATTAACAGATGTGTTTTTGGTTCCAGAATTGACTTATAATCTACTGAGTGTTGGGAAACTTCAAAAAAAGGGTTTAACTATTTTGATCGACCAATGAGCATGCAAAATCTACCAACCTCGTAAAGGTTTGATTATAAACTCTACAATGACAATAAATCACATGTTCACTATATCTGCAATTAGAAAGTCCGGTCTAAATAGGTGTCTAAAAGTAGAAGATTATGAGTCATCCGGTTTATGGCATAAGCGCTATGGGAATTTGAGTAACATATACATTAAGACTATGCAAAAAAAGCAAATGGTAAAGGGATTACCTCAAATAAAAGAGGCAACGAAAGTGTGTGAAGTATGCAATATTGGAAAGCAACATCGGGAAATCATGTCAAAGAAAAGTGAGTGGCGAGCAACAGAGAAATTGAAGCTTGTTCATGCAGACTTATGTGGGCCGATATCTCTATCTTTTCAGAGTGGAAAAGGTATAGATTCTTGTTGGTAGATGATTATAGTCGCAAAAGTTAGATATACTTTTTGTCAGAAAAAATAAAGCTTTTGTTGTTTTTAAAAGCTTCAAAAGCCTTATCGAAAAGGAAGCTGAAGAATTTATATGTTGTTTGAGAACTGATAGAGGATGAGAGTTTACTTCAAATAGCTTCAACCAATTTTGTGAAGAAAATAGAATCAGAAGACAACTAACCGGTGCCTACAATCCTCAGCAAAATGGAGTAGCCAATAGACGAAATTGCACAATCATGAACATGTGCAAATTTCTACTCGCAGAAAAGAACATGCTAAAGAATTTTTGGGCTGAGGCGGCTAAGTGGACCTGCCATGTGTTGAATAGAGGTATGGAAAGTGTTGTAAGTGATATGGTTCTAGAAGAGTGATGGAGTGTAATTAAACAAGGTGTGAGCTATTTTAGAATTTTTGGTTGCATAGGTCATGTGCACATCCTTGAACAACATAGAATAAAGCTAGATAACATGAGCCATAAGTGTGTTTTACTTGGAGTAAGCTAGGATTCAAAGGTATACCGACTTTATGATCCAACTTTAAATAAAATTTTCATTATTCGGGATGTAATATTCGAAAAGGAAGAGAAGTGGGATTAGAATATTGATGTGAAAAGTTCAGATGATAGTCTTGAATGGAGAGAAGAAAAACTTTTAGAGAGGATAATGATAAAGAAATCAAAGTTGTTGATGAAGATGTCATTGGTGAAAATAATGTCATGTCACCTCAACTTCAAATACATCAGAAAATAAATCATAGAGCACCGATATGGATGCAAGATTATGAAAGTGGCAAAAGGATTTTAGATCAAAAGGCTGAATTACAAATGTAATTGGCACTATTTATGTCTCATGTTTATCCGATGCGTTTTAAAGAAGCTTTCAAAGAAATAAAGTGGATTGAAAAAATGAAATGTGAAATAGAAGCCATTGAAAAAACAACACATGGGAACATGTAACTCTCCCTGCTAATGCAAAGAAAATCGGGGTTAAAGGTTTTTCAAGACTAAATTAAATGAAGATGGACAAGTGGATAAATACAAAGCAAGATTGGTGGTAAAAGTATATCCACAAGAAGAAGGCGTTGATTATGATCAAGTCTTTGCACCGGTTGCAAGATGGGATACAATCATAATTTTATTGGTTGTTGTCGTACACAAAAGTTGGAAAATATATCATTTCGATGTAAAAAGTGCTTTCATATATGGAGAATTGAAAGAAGTGGTGTATGTGGATTAACCAGAGGGTTTTGTCAAAAAAGGTGAAATAGATAAAGTATACCGACTCAAGAAAGCTTTGTATGGTTTGAAGCAAGCTCCCCGAGCTTGGTTTTGTCGGGTAGAGAGGTATTTCAAGCAATAAAGATTCAACAAAAGTAGTCATGATCACACATTATTCATTAAGAGGGAAGGGGTGAAGTACATCATGGTGAATCTCTATGTAGATGATTTAGTTTTAACTCGAAATGATGAACAATTAATTGAAAAGTTCAAGTTGTCAATGACACGAGAATTTGAGATGATTGATATTGGTTTGATGAGGTTCTTTCTTGGTGTTGAAATTCATCAAAGCCAATATGGGATTCACTTAAGACAGAAAAATTATGCTCATGAGGTGCTCGAAAGGTTTGACATGACAGACTGTAATTCAGTAAAAAATCCCATTGTCCAAGGTTCTAAATTCTCAAAGGAAGGAGTTGGAAAATAAGTCGATACTACTCTATACAAGGAGTTGGTGGGTTCTCTAATGTACCTCACAGTTACAAGACCTGACATGATGTTTGTGGTCTACTTATTGTCTCGGTTCATGGCCAAACCAATAGAGGAACATATGCATGCAAGTAAGAGAGTTCCGCGATACTTAAAAGGTACAATGGAGTTTGGCATTTTTTATAAAAGAGGATCAGAGATGAAGGTGAAAGCATACACGAACAATGATTATGCTAGTGATCTCAATGATAGAAAAAACACTTCATGTTATGTTTTTATGTTCAGTGAAGCTGCAATATGTTGGAGCTCAAGAAATCAAGAGGTAGTTACTTTGTCTACAACCGAAACAGAATACATTGACATCTTGTGCTTGTCATTGTGTATGGCTCAAAGAAAGTATGGAACAAATCACATCTGAACAATCTGAGTGTTTGGAAATCTATTGTGACAACACTTCTTCAATAAAATCTCGAAGAATCCGGTGATGCATAGGCGCACGAAGCATATCAATGTTAGGTATCATTATCTACGAGATCTTACAGATCTAGAAGTTGTGAAGCTGGTTTATTTTGGAACATAAGAACAAGTTGCAGATATAATGACCAAACCAGTGAAGCTAGAGACGTTTGTTAAATGTCGAAGTTCACCTGGAGTGTAAGCACTAGAAGATTAAACTAGTTGAATTCCACATGCGTATGAGAGATGTTTAAAAATCCATGACTCAATAGGAGTAGTGATGTTTTCCAAAAGGAATCGACATTTGTTGTTGAAAAATGAACCGTGACAAAAGGGACTCCAAGGTATTTAAGCTTGAGTGAACCAACGTTGAAACTAAAGATAATGATTGATTTTTTTCTAAGAATGAGGCTAACCACATAAAGAAAGACGTGACCAAAGAGATTAAAGAAATTATTAAGAGTATCTTTAATAAGATTGAAAGTTAATGTCACTTACGAGAAAATTATTAGTTCATGTGCGAAACTGAGGTGACGTTGACAATCTTTAACTTAATTACTAATCTTTTGAATTATATTCAAACATTTTTTAACTAATATATATTTACATGATAAACTCCTATATTTATTTAAATCAAAATAAAATTAATAAAATCAATAAAATCCGATTTAATTTGCAGGTGTAGCTATTTTTTATATAACTTTTTATTTAAAAAATAAAATAAAAATAATAATAAAAATAAAAAATAACGCTAATTATGAATTAAAAAACTTGTTATTTACATAAAATAAATAAATAATTTTCTATAATTTCACGTCACAATTTCATTATTTTGTCTACGACAGGTTCCACCATCTTCTCCACATCATTCAGGTCTCGCTTTAATATATCAACCTATTAATTATTTTAGTAAAAAAAAAACTTGATCAATAGAAATAATAATATGATTGAAACTATAATAGTAAGTATGACAAAAAAAATAAAAAATAAAAAATGCTAATATAAACAAACCAAATAATAATAATAAAAGCCAATATAAAATAGTAACACTACTTTTTGTTTTGATCAACTTCAAATATATAGTTAATTTTTGTACGAAATATAATTAACATTTTAAAAATATGTTTCATACGTTTAGTAGTATTTAAATCAAATAAGGTAGTTAAGAACTAAAGTAGAATATCATTTAAACAAATATATAAGTATTTTAGATTTAAATGATATTTTTTGAAATGTTGACATGCATTAAATATGTTATAATATGTATACGCAATTTAATACTTTCTTATATAAAAAGTTAAAAAAATAATCTAAAATATTATTTGAATATATTGAATAAAAAGAATTCTATAAACTACAAACTAATACTTAAAAAAATATCTACAAAACTTATAACAGTCCTGTATAAAATATAAAATGTATACTCGAAGTCGAAATCGGATCCTTTTATTCAGGTTTTGAAAGAAGTTGTAAAATTCCCACTAGGAAGAACTTGGACCTACCCGCTAGGCCAATAGCAATTTATTGAATTTATCACATGCGAAATATTTTTATCATTTTCGAAATTTAAATATGACCTCCATTCAGAGAGGTTTAGGCCGCTGCCCGCCCGCTATAGATTGGGCCGGATCTATATGTATTGTATAAAAATAAGAAAATTTTATATTAGTAACTACTTACTTTGTGCATGAAATCCTGGGCGACATGAGCATCATGTGCAGCGACTTTAGAAATTTGTTCTACCGCCAAAGCTGCTTCTTTGAGCTTCGCGTCATCAGGAAGCTTTTGAGCAATCTCTACTGCTACTTTCTCCGTCGGACTCGCCACCTCTTCCACCACCTCGGCCACGCCTTCAACCACTTCTGCTACCAATTCAGCTTCCGCTAATCGCAGGATACATTAAATTGGTAAAAACATAAATCAATACTTATTTACGAGGTACTATATTTTGACCGATTAGTTCAATGGTTACTTATATCTTTATGGACAGGCATAAAAATAAGTTTAGCTAGGCTATCGGACCGTTTATACTTATATCCAGAAACAGAATATGCGCTAATCATATTTCCAACAGTATCGTATAGCACCGTTGCAGCATGTCGGACTCAATATTTACTGATTTTAAGCCTTTTATACCTGGATTGCGTACAAACGACCGCTAAGACACAAGATAGCATAGACGAATTATTAAAGGCTAAATATTTTAGAATTTATCAATACCTTCGATCTTCTTTAGCCTATTGCAATTTTGGTTCCAGAAAGGTAGAAAGAAAGATACCATAGTCCCTAAAACAAACTTTGCCCTGCATATATATGATAATTATTTACACAAATATACTGTTTTTCTTTCATCCATCATAACTTAAATTATATAAATAAAGTGATACTGAAAAGATTAAGTAGAAGAAATGAAAGAAAACTTACCAAAAGGGAAAGTTATACCATTTATTTGGTGCTGGCGGTGGTGGTGGTGGTGGAAGAGGAGGAGGAGCTGATGCTGCTTTAAAGTTATCTTCCCAAGCTCCGGCTCTGTTTCCGATCAACTTCAAACCTGGTGGTGCCGGGAAAGCATACCTGTAAGGATTGTTATAGCTGCTCAAAGTAGGTACGTAACGACGAAATGATCCTACAAACCCTTGCATATTGTAATGAATTTGATGCCCTCTTGTTAACATAACAAGATTGTAATATTACATATGCAATTACCTATTAATTTTGAAGTTCGATGTTATATAATCGCAACTGCCATTGGATAAAATAAAGATAAGAGTTCCGTTACGCCAAGCAATGAGTGATTGCTTAGGATGATTTTCTTTTATGTTCCTTCAATTGTATTCTTAGAATTTCGGATCACGATAAAATTACTAATGCATTATGTGTAATCATTAATATGAACATAGTTATGGTTTTAATCTGTTTCTTTTTTCTTTTCGTAATATTTATAAGATAAATGGAAAAAAAATGTTAAGGAGGTTACTTGCAAGTTAAATCTGATTGGTTTTTGAAGGAAATGCCACATTATGTGTTGCTTAACTTAAAGCCTTCAACTTTGATTACTTGTTTTTTAAAGACAAGCAAACTAATAGGTAATACAACAAGACAAACCTTACGTATATTAGTTAGCATTAATGGTAAATCTGAGTGGATTTTTTTTTGGTTTGTATATTTTTCGGATCACAAAAATTGATATAAGAGAGCAACCAAAAGATGTTACAAAGCCCAACATGCTCTAGTAATCTGACCAACCAAGAAGATAATTTAAGATTACAATAAAATTCTAACCAAGAATTGGTAAATCATTTTGTATATAAAATCAATCTTCATTGAATAAAAAAAATGGCTACATATCCTTAAATTTATTTTGGCACAAATAAAAACATGATAATGTTCAAGTTTGTCCAATTAAAAACTATTTTAGGGGTCAATTTTACCATCATTTTTAATGTAAAATATTTAGAAAATTAATCTCAATTTTTAGCCGACAATTCTTTCAGACCGAATTCCCTTTTTTTCTATAATATTATCGTATATCTAGGTTTTAGATCTTTAAGCACTTTATCTATGCGGGTCGGTCTCAACTTATAGAATTTATTTTGTTTGTGAGTCATGTTATCCGGCCAAACATCTTCGTCGTTTTTTTATCGAGTCTTGAGATGAAAACCTCAAATGCCAAGAAGGCCTGATCTAATGTTACCAGTCCAACGACGGTGGACGGGTTTGAGATTCTTGATCTGAAAAACTGGAATAAGGTGGTTGGAATTTTTAAACATCTATAGTCTTTAATAAGTAATAAAAATAATCCAATCTCGTGCGACTAGATCAAATACGAAAAAAAATAAACAATGATAACTTTTGGCTTTTACATATAGGGTCTTCGCCTTCCTAGACTTGATTTTTTTATATCTTGGGCCTTTGGCTAGTAACTTGTACATGGTAACGATTTGTAATAGGGTTGACACATCTTTATGGAATGAGCCTTGGTTCCTTTCCACCTTTCTCGTAACGCATTATAAGTAAAACATGATTAATGATTTTATGCCCGTCAATAATCTCAAGGTCTTACAGCTCATTCAAGATGACCATTGGAACTGGCTATCCCACATCAGATATGCGCGAGCAAGTAATCACATCAATATTCAGGAGATTAATAATCTCATTCTCTCCTTACCTCCTCCAAAATAACTTTAATCACGTGTACTACTAGACCTCGAAAAAAGTATGTGGCGAGGTTCACTATCAAGGACACCTACAACGTTATTTGTATATTAACACCCTGACAGAAGTATAACATTCCTCGTCACTCTTTCATTCTTTGACTTGCAATCCAAGGAAAGTTGTTCACTCAAGATAAACTTTTAAGTTTGGGTTTTTATACCCCGTCGTATTGTGTCTTATTAGTTCAGACTCTGAAACTATCAATCATGTCCTTTATGATTGTAGTTTCACTCACACTATTGGAGGCTTTTCTAGTTCCAAATTTAGGTTCACGCTTAATGCTCCAAACTGGCACTCTTGGTTTTACGAGGCCTCAAATTGGTCTTCATCTCAGAATCAATATCTTTAACGTTCTTGCTTTAACATGATTATTTACCACGAATGACATGAGAGAAATACGAGAATTATTTTTTCAGCTCATACCTTGCCTTTACAGTTTTGCACTGTATTCTCTGAGACCTACCACTCAGATTTCTTAGTACCAAGATAGCGTGGTCAAGGTAATTTTTTAACTTATCTATAACTTACTATATTGTTGTTTGTTGTCCTTGTAACTATCACTTTCCAAACATGATGGTTGCGGTCTCTTTTTGTTGGACTCGAAGTCTGGTATGAATTCATCGCTATTCTTTCATTGTGGATGTTACACTTGATTTTACATGATCCTATCTTTTTATTTGTATCTTAGTCAGCCCATATATCAGAACTGGTAACAATCTATCATTTATCATTACTTTCTTTTAAGGATCTCATGTCTCTCCTAGGGGTATGCCCAATGTATTTGTAAGAATCTTTTGATTTAATTTAATGTTTTTTCCACAAAAAAAATGCATAGAAATTTTAGCTTAACTTTGATAACCCGTCTCATTTTTCAAAACTAAACTTGATTTTGGATGTTTGATCCTAAACATTCGTCTAAGTTAAAAAATCTCTCTATAAACATCAATTTTCTTAAACTTGATAAAATATGTTATATATAGATAATTATAGTGGAATTATCTAGATTTTCTAAGAGAATTTCATATCTAGATAATTGTAGTAGAAATCTCTAGATTTATTATTAAAATATTTTATATATTTTGTAGATTGGAGCCTATAAATGCATCCATCTTCTTCATTTGTAATCAAATTGATCAAGTTGTACCAAAATAATTCAATGAATTCTGAAATAAACAATAATATTCGATTTCCTAATAAATCTTTATTCTCTTCCAAATTCTAAAAGCCTTTCTCTATCAAAGTGGTATCACAACTTGAAGTTTTTAAAGATGGTATGTAGAAGTGTCCTCTTCCAACTTCTGATGCTCACAAAGAGTAACTAGGATAATTGGAGTCTACGAATAATGACTATCATCGGAGCACATGATATGTGGAAGATGGTCGAGAAAATTGAACCGGCAAACAAAGCCAATGCATCTCAAAGTCAAAAAGATGGTTTGAGAGATTTGAAGAAGAGAGACAATAAGTCTCCATGGCTAATATCAAGGATTATATAAATATAAGTTTGAGACAGTCACAAAAAATATATGGACCAAAGAAGCGTGAGAGTGTTACGGGAAATAACGAATCTTTGCAAAGTAGAAAAACTAAATTTGTTAGAAAAGGTAAGTTACATTTATCTTAGAGAATTTCCTTAATTATAGTTCTTCCCATTTATGGACGGTTACAAGGACATTTATTCTCACTTAATATGCCCACTACTGCACTTACATTACGTTGCCTATAATTATGGCTGGAATTACTAAGTGGTTTTCCTAAAACTTAGAACATCATTAAATAGTAATTTAGAATCCGTTTCTCTTATAAAATACTTCGCCTCAGCTCGGGATGCGCACTAGTCTTAGAAAGACTTAGAGACCTCTTTACTTATCTTTATCGCTCAGTTCGAGACACGGTGTAGTTTGAACTAGGGTCGATTGTTTAAGCTCTCTCAGCCTTTTGTTAGCTCGTTCAGCCTTCAACTCTTGCATAACTAGCTCGGTCTGCCAACTCGCTCGTCAGAATTGGTCGTTACTATCCCTTTATGTTGATATTAACTTCGTTCCTTATATCGCTTAATTTACTTCCTACTACATCTTTGCTTATTTTTTTAGCTCGAGCTCGTCCTTTATCGTTCTCGTCCCCTGCGTCTGCTCGGTTTTTTGTGTTCTGCTTGAGTAAGGAATACCCCCTCATTAGGGAACCCCCTAGTTTATGGATTTAGCATTTAATTAAACCGATAAATGTATAAATCAAAATTACCTTTGAGGAGAAATATATTTGCATTGCAGGTGAATGCCAAGCAAAATGACTAATGGTGTTTTATTTTCCATCATTGCATTCTGTTTAGTCGACACTTGAATGAAGTGTAATTGCGACGGTTCTGCCACAACCGTATTTTGGAAACAACGCCTGGCGCTTGGGTTTTGAAGAAGTGTGCAAGTTGTTGCTGACGTTTACTCAACGTATCTCATGATTTATTGTGCAAAATTCCAAATTAACTTCATTTGAAATCATGGTTTCTCTAAAACTTCTTACTTGTGTTGTGCATTTGCTAAGTTTGTCGCTGTCTTATGCTATCAAAAGGAATATTGTTGATTTTCAAACTGCAAACGAGGTACATCATTTTTTCTTAAGTTGTGCATACATGTAGTGTTTGATAATAGTTTAGAACCCTAGATTCCGGAATAAGGAGTCTGTGATTATGACGACAAAAAGAAACTTGTATACACAGTATGTTGAACCAATCAACCTTTGCCTGCTATAATCATGCTTATTCGTGACATTAACCCATTGCAGTCCAAGTAGAAACCATGACACCAAAAAAAACGACAAGGAGGAACTTGGAGAAAACTCCAGTATCCGAATTTGAAGACCTTGTATTCTTGGAAAGCTACTTCTCACAGATAGCTCACAAATATGTGTATCTAGATGATGCTAGGTTGTTCAGTTTTAGGGCTAGGTATTCCATTCGAGAAGATGTTACAGCGAGAGTACCCCTGGTCGGCGAGCATCCATACCATGCCCGTGAAACTGAGACTTGTTTGTTTACAACTGTGTTCGATTAGGGACTGCGGCTTCCTTTGCCCATGTTGATTCGTGATTTTGTTTAGCGTGATAAGCATTTATCCCACTCAATTATCTGCTAACGGGTAGAGGATGCTACTTAGTGTAGTTCTTAGCTCACGCTTACTAGGGATTAAGATATGTCTGTCTGATTTATTATTAGCTACCAACATGACTAAACTTTCCAAATCCCCTTTCTTTTCCACTCAACTAAAGGGAATGAAAAACATTGTTGAACTCCCCTCGTCAGATAAAAACCTGAAAGTTCGTGTTTGTGTCTGGAAATTAGGAACATGAAAAACTGATTATGAACCTCCGATTAGAGAGGAAATAGAGAGTGGAGTGCAAGCATCAGTAACTTAATCTATATACTGAAGTATCCTGTAATTAAATGTTTAATATTGAACCCAACTATATTTGTGTATGCAGGTGAAGTAGCCAACCATGAGTGATGGAAGGAAGGACTGACAAAAAACTACGTAAATCCCTTGATTGAGGTTGGCAATCTGCCAGCTCTACTTGGTTATAAGAGCCTAAGTTGTTATTCACATAGTTTAATTACCTTAATTCAAGTTTGTGGCCAATACCAGAGTTGACAGTGACAAATGACGAAAGGTTGATAATAGCAGATGGTGCAGAACCCACGATGGACCGCATCCGAGCCCAGAGGGAAAAGAGATATCGAGAGAAGAATAACACTGGTATTTGGCTATCAGTGCCTCAGACCTGCAAACATAAAGAAGCCGAGGGTTCATCCCCAGTTCATTGCCAATATGATGGGCAAGAAGGGAAGCTGGTTATTCAAGAGATTGATGACGTGAATCAAGGTAGAGGTAGTGTTCTTGAGGGGCAAGGGGCTAGTGATGGCAATCGAGTGCGACCTGAACGAGACGATGAAGAAGAGGACAAGATTTTACCACTTTAGTATAGCCCTCGAATAAAAATCATAAATTGATCCCTGATGTTGTTCCTCTTACTACCATAAAGCTTCAACTAAGAGATGAGGAAAGTAGTAGTGAGGAGGTTGCACGGGGAAATTATGCTGATCCTCCAGCTCTACCTTCACCAACGCAAGGACAAGGTAAAGGGACGAAGAACTTTGTCAAAGCGTCAACTATTTATCCCTCAGTAGGAATTGTGCGATGAATGGGGTCGCTACCTCCAGCTGGAAATGTGGTGAGGCCTATAGTGGCTACAGTAGGAAATAGCAGTGCTGGGACCAGTCAGCAGAATCTGGCCATTGATGACCTACTCCCCAAGAGGATCGTCATGCACCTCCCATTGATGCTCATGTTTGAACAATTCAAGCGTATTCCTAAGTTTTCCTATTATGATGGGATACCCTTGAGTGATATTATACAGCGACAGGTGGAGCTCGCCATTGAGGTAAGAACATGCATTGTAGAATAAATTACCATACAACACAATGTAACTAATTTCTTATGTTTTGTAGTTGCATCATGATTAAGTTGTACAGTCATATCGACGTATGTCTGCGGCCGACCTAGAAGTAATGGAAAGGTGGAAAGCAGATCCGATACTATTTAGATCAGCTAAATAAACCACTGCAGAGGGTCGTGTGCTTGAGGCACGCCTATGGGTCTGCTAAAGCTGTCAAGGATAAGGCGATTGGGGCTAGTGAGAGGTTGCAAACCAAGATGAAGACGTTGAAGGAAACTTTAATTTGTAGCAATGAAAAATGCAAAGCACTATCGACAACCAATACGAATTTACTAAATCAGAAAAACTCTCTAATTCAAAGGAATGATGAGCTCATCATTCAAAACTCAAATTTACTTGATAGAAACTTAGCGCAAGCCAAGAGGGTTGAAGAATAGGCTGATCGACTGGCTGGTATGTCCTTAGAAAATATTGAACTGAAAGCAAAACTAGAAAACGTGCAGAGGGAGTTTGAACTTGAAAGGCAACAATTGAAGAGAGATTAAAGGCCGCATTAGAGGAGTGAGAGGCTGAAAAGATGAGTGTTGTGATTGATATAATAGCCCGGGAGAAGAAAGAGGTTGTCGTTGAGCTGGTGTCATTAAATCCTGGCTGAAGCTCGGGTCACTATGTCGCCCGGTTAACGTGCCTGTGGATCCACAAGATGCTCCATCCAAAATAATGCCTGATGTGATTATCTTCCCGACCGTGAAAGGTCCCGCTGCTGATTTTGTTACTGTTGCATCCGATCTAGTAGGTGTTGCTAACAACGAGGCCCAACCAGATCATACCGGGTTGCCTCCCCCTTCAAACCTTTAGTGTTAGTATATCATTATTGGTGAAAGACTTTAAACCTGAAAATTAACTGTGTGTAATTTTGGGTCACACTCTAACTCTTGTTTTGCTGAACTGATTCAAAAGATAAGTTATCTACTATTGCATTTGATAAGGTCGAATAATTTTGACACTACACCTTATATCAATCCGAAGGGAAATTCCGACAAAACCAATACCATGTCCAGCCGAATAGAATAAAATAGTGGAAAAAGACTCAACTAGGTGTTGGTCTTTTCATCTCTTGGGCTAATCGGTTCTTAGACTTAACCTAAGCCCACAATCTGTCGTGAAAGGCCCATGGCTCGTTAATTAAGTATAAATACCCAACTACTTTCATTAATGAGGGTAATCATAATTTACTACTAACACGCACCTTAATTATCTATCTACATTTCACCTTAAACATTAAACTCCCAAAACACTTTACAAAATTACACTCGATCAGAAATAACACTCACCAAATGGGTGACCACAGTAGGAGCACGATGGTGCCTAAATTTCATAGTCAAAACCAGCAAACAAAGTAGTTCAGATGGATTCGAAAGCACATAATGTCCCACTTCCTGAGGTGGAAGTAGGAATAGAAAACAATGAGTAAACTATTGAGGAGCGCGATCAGTTGATGGCTGAGATAGAGGCATTGAGAGCGCTAAAACAAGCAGAAAAATGGGTTAAATAAAAATCCGGTGTGTCGGTGCTTCACGATATTGACAATCTTGGAGCGAACGAACAGTACCTAAACACTCATCTCAGCTCCAATAAAATGCATTGATCTAAACATATGGAGAGCTCTACTTTGGAATCCTCCAACAACTCATCTAATGATGCAGAACTTGAAGACTCAGTCTCATCCAACAGTGATGAAGGACAATCAAAAAATAAAATAAGACTTACTAAAAATCATTCAAGAAAAAAGGATAGGCATGACAGGCTCAAGAAACATCATGGGAAGATAAAGGGTTCAGTAGATCAACATATTGACCGTTTGCTGATTGATCCCTTTGCTTTTCAGTCCGAACCATGTATTTTTTCTACTCCAAATGAAGATACTGTGTTTAACCATATGTAATTGGAGGCAATTACCTTTATCTTAAAAAAGACTCTCCGCACATCTTCCTAAAAGGTTTGACAACTCTGAGATGGAAAAATACGATGGGAGCAAAGATCTGGACAACCATCTTGAGTAGGTTGAGAATTTTATGATGAACTTTGATGATGACGATAGACTGTTGTGTAGGGATTTCTCACAAACCTTCAAGGAAAGTGCCCTCAAGTGGTATAATAGTCTCCCTCATGGATCTATAAAACATTTTGACATATTTTGGGTTTCCTTGCGGAGGCAGTTCGTAGGAAGCAAGAAGCTTAAGGGTAATGGGGATACCATCATTGATTGCGCTCATGAGCCAAATGAGTCTCTAAAAGAGTGCATCAGCCGGTTCAGGAATTCAAAGAATGGGTTAGCAAACTGCTTTAAACATGTTGCAATTGCTTCCCTCAGACATAGTTTAAATCCGAGCAACTTAGTTGATTCAGTGACTCATAAGAAGGCTATGACATGGGGGGTTGGTTGTTGAATCAGATTGGAAAACAAATTAATGTTTAAGAAACAAAGAAATCCAGAGTGCCTCGCCAAATTAGTTCCACCACTACAGCATCAACACCTGAAGCTGCTAATCAGTCCGGTTACAGATTAAAGGAGACTAGACATGTATCTAACCGATCAAGGAAAAATTAGTCCAACCAAAACCAAAACCAACATGTTAGAATTAAAATGGGACCTTGGGTTCAACCTGCGTGGTTTGCTGAATTGGGGAAAAGCATGGCTACAATATATGACAAAACTAAAAATGAAGTACATTTTAGAAAACCAGCAGCGTTGCAGTCTCCCAGAGAAAACCAGAGTACCCGTTTCTGTAAGTACCATAATGACATTTGGCATGATACCCATGATTGCATAGCTTTGAAGCAAGAAGGTCTAGAACCTCATTGAAAAAGGTAAGTTGGGGGGCTATGTTAAAAAATAAGGGGGAGCAGACCGGATAATGCACAATCCAATGCTAACACTCCCCGAACTAATCCTTCAAGCAATCCTGGAACGCCTAGACAGGAAGATACTATCGTAATTACTGTAAAATTTGATATGGACTTTGAGTAACTTGATTCGAATCCAAGTCGGAATCGGGTGGGGGTAATAACAGACAAGACTACTACTGTCTTTGGTTTGATCAAGTATTTTGAATCTTTAACCATTTTGGGGAGGACACTATGACTACACCTTCTAGTTTTTCAAAGAAGAACCATGTCAACAATTTGACCACCCATTTTGATGGAAGAATGTCCACACACTTGTGCCAAACTCCATCTCATTTCATAGTTTTTGATGAGGATGACCTAAGATACATTACAGGACCTCATGAAGACGCTGTAGTGATAGAGGCATCGATAGTAAGGAAATGATATACGTCGAATCATGATTGACACAGGTAGTTCGAAAAACAACTTGATATCAAGATCTTACAAGCAGACGAGAAACCCTTCGGTCATACAACGTTCAAACAAAACAATTGTGGGCTTCACAAGGAGTTCACTAGATGTGACTGGAGAATTCGAGGAAGAAGTATTGTTGGGAAATGACCTTTTAAGAAAATGGTAAGAGTATTGTTTGTGGTGGTGGATTGCCCAACATCTTATAATGCGATATTTGGAAGGTGTTGGCTCTCTAAAATGCATGTTGTGGACTCTAATGTCCATCAGTGTTTAAAATACCCTGTTTAGGGACAAGTAGGTGTTGTCCGGAGCCGTCAGAAAGTAACTAGGGAATGCTATGCAACAGATCTTGCATCTAAGTCTGTGGAGATCTTGCCTCTAAGTCTGTGGAGGCAGTCAGGATTAACAAATATTAGCAGTTATAAGAGTCTTCCACCGATGTTAATGAAATTGATGATCCAAGGGAGGCTCCCAGTGTCATCATACCTATAGAGGAAGTTGAAGTTCATTCCGCAGCTGAGGGAAAAAGTGTTAAAATTGGTACCAAGATGGCCCCAGGTTTGAAACATAGGCTATTATCTTTTTTAATGAATAATCTACATGTATTTGCATGGTGCAATGCAGATGTTACCGACTGCCAGCTGATGTAATTTATAATAAATTGTCTATACGACCTGATGTTGGGCCAGTTGTACAAAGAAGAAGGTCATTCTCTAAAGAAAAAACAGATGTAATTGTCAAAACGTTGATTGCTTGACTAAAATGGTCCACGTCAAAGAATCTCAGTACCCATTATGGACTGCCAATCTTGTCTTGGTTAAGAAAAAGAATGGCAAGTGGCGCATGTGTATTGACTTCACCGATCTTAATATAGCATGTCCCAAAGATCTTTATCTTGTCCCTCAGGTAGATCAGTTGGTGGACTCCACCTTAGGGAACAAGTTTTTGTCCTTCATGGATGCATTTTCATGGTATAACCAAATAAAAGTAGATCCGAAGGATCAAGATCATACCACTGTTATTACAGACAGAGGTCTTCATTTTTATAAAGTGATGTCGTTCGGATTGAAAAATGTTGGGGCCACCTATCAAAGGTTAGTAAATAAATCTTTTGCTAGCCAGATTGGCAGGAATATGAAAGTTTATATAGATGACATTGATGAGTCCGAATTCTGCTTACTCTCCGGACAGGGACAGATCGGACCTAACTCTCCGGACCGGACAGACCACTTCGAACACCTAGCTAATGGGACTGTTCGAACTATGACAAAAGTACTAAAAACACTTCTTGACTAAGCTACTTGCTCTCCTACTTAGAACTCATGGGTCTTTAAACATGACCCAAGTCCATTAAACGTGATCCGAAAGCCCATAAGGGCCCAAAATGTAAGGGTATAAATACCCAACCACCTGCATTAAATGTGGGTAATGAAAATTAACTGCAACCAGCCAGCTTAATTCTCCCTCTACTCTCTACTCTAAATATAAAACACCCACATAGTTCTTTAAACTACAAAACAAATTACAAGCCTACCCTTAGGCGATAATTATCCTCACCAAATTGGCGACCACAGTGGGAGAAGAAGGTGCCTGAATCAAGCATTCAAAACCAGCAAGAAAAGTCTGTTCGAATAGATCCGGACGCCCCAGGAGTACCACCAGCTCTGCTCGAAGTGGTGGGTGAAAACGATGAATACACCATCGAAGAGCGCGATAGGCTGAAGGGTGAAATAGAAGCCATAAAGGCAGAAAAGGCTAGGATGGGCATGAAATAATAATCCAAAGCATCAGTTTCCCATCACACCGATAACCTTAGAGAGCATGAGCCTTCAAAGACTCATGTGAGTACCAAAAAGACTCATGCCAGATCCAAAAAGTCTCACCGGTCTAAGCCAGTGGAGAGCTCTGACTCAAGCTCAGAATCTTATGATAGCTCTTCGGACGATGAGTGCGTTGAAGAGGAATATTCGAGAAAAAGAGATAGGCATGGGAGGATGAAGAGGAATATTGGTAAAGGGTCATCTCACAGCCGGAGGCATGTGGACCGGATGCTGATGGATCCTTTCACTTTTCACGATGAACCAGGTATCTTTGCAACTCCCAATGAGGATACTGTGTTCAGTCGTGGTAGAAATTGGAGGCAATCTCCATTGTCTTCCAAAATTCTGTCCGGAAATCTCCCTAAGAGGTTTGACAGCACCAAAATGGAAAAGTACGATGGCAGTACTGATCCGGACAACCACTTAGAGAAATTCAAGAACTTTATGATGAACTTTGATGACGATGATAAGCTACTTTGTAGAGCATTCTCCCAGTCTTTTACGGGGAGTGCTCTGAAATGGTATAACAGTCTACCACAAGGCTGCATCAAGAATTTTGATACTTTTTGGGTGGCTTTTCGAAGGCAGTTCGTTAGAAGTAAAGAACTAAAGGGCAATGGAGACACAATAATCCATTGTGCTCAGGAGCCAAACGAGTCCTTAAAAGAATAAATAAGTCGTTTTGTGAACACAAAGAATGGGTTGGCTGATTGCTTCAAGCAAGTGGCAATAGCATCCTTAAGACATGGATTGAATCCTGGCAATTTGGCTGATTCAGTGACCAGAAAGAAGGCCATGACCTGGGGAGGGTTGCTGAATCAAGTTGGAAAACAGATTAACGTAGATGAAACAAAGAAAACAAGGGTGCACAGGCAAGTGAAGTCTGCCCCAGTGGCACCAAATCCCAATAAGAATCAGTTCGGGAACAAGGCAAGAGAAACCGGACAGGGGTATGGTAGGGCCAAAGCTCAATCTCAGCCAGCTGCTCCTGCTCAGAGTTAGCAATCCAGAAACAAGAGAGGGCCATGGGTCCAACCGGAGTGGTTCGCATAATTAAAAGAAAGTGTGGCCACCATTTATGATAAAACAAAGGAGGAGGTGCACTATAGAAGACCAGCCACACTGCAATCTCCCAGAGAGCATCGCAATAACTCTTTCTGCCAATATCACAATGACACTGGCCATACCACTGATGATTGTATAGATTTGAAGCAAGAGATTCAGAACTTGATCGAAAGGGGAAAGCTGGGGGCTTATGTCAAAAGAAGAGGAGGTAACAGGCCTGACAACACTCACCGGGTTAGTCCAAGTAATGCTGCTCCGGAGGGAGCCATGGTTATAATTGAAAGGTTTGATGTGGAATCTGAGTACTTGGATCCTGATCCAACTCGAAACAGAGTGGGTGCAATTGAGGAATGTTCTAGGACAGTCTCCGGACTCATTAAGTTTTTTGAGTCACTTACAATTTTCGGAGGGGATACTATGACGGCTTCTACTGCTTCTTCAAGGAAGAGGCACGTTCATAGTTTAGCCACCCAGCTAGAAGGAGGCATGACTTCCTATCAGTCACCAAATCCATTCCTCTTCATTGTTTTTGATGAAGATGATTTAAGAGATATAGCTGGCCCTCATGAGAATGTTGTTGTCATAGGAGCATCTATTGGGGGCAACGACATAAGACGAATTATGGTGGATACTCGAAGCTCAGCCAATATCCTTTTCTTAACTACGTACAAGAGAATGAAAAATCCAGCTGCAATTCAGAGTTCGGACAGATCAATTGTGGGCTTTACTGGCAGCTCAGCAGATGTGATCGGAGAGTTCGAAGAAGAAGTTGTATTGGGCAAGGGCGCTTTCAAGAAAATGGTTAGGATACTTTTTATCATGGTGGATTGTCCCACTTGCTATAATGCTATTCTAGGGAGGTCTTGGGTCTCTAGGATGCATGCAGTGGCTTCAGCAGTCCACCAGTGCTTGAAATTTGCTGTTCAGGGACAGGTGGGAGTCGTCCGGAGCAGTCAAAAGGTTGCAAGAGAATGTTATGCTACAGCTCTGGCTCCCCGAACACTGGTGGCAGTTCGTATCAACGAACAATAGCAGTTTGAGGGGCTTTCTAGGGGTGAGGGTGAAATTGATGACCCTAGAGAGACCCCTGGAGTGTTGATACCGGTCGGGGAGGTAGAGACGCATTGTTTAGAAGAAGGAAAAAGTGTCACGATAGGGTCTAAGATGCCACCCGTTTTGAAAAATTAAATGTTAAAGTTTTTAAAGAACCATCAGCACGTTTTTGTTTGGTGCAATACGGATGTTACTGGGGTTCCAGCAGAAGTAATATCACATCACTTGTCTATCCGAAAAGACGTAGCACCAGTGGTTCAAAAGAGAAGAGCTTTTTCTAAGGAAAAGGCTGATGTCATTGTGCAAGAAGTTGACACGCTCAAACAAATGGGGCATATCAAAGAGTCTTAATATCCTTTGTGGACTGCCAATCCGGTTTTGGTAAAAAAGAAAAATGGCAAGTGGCGCATGTGCATTGACTTCACAGATCTCAATAGAGCTTGCCCAAAAGATTTGTATCCAGTCCCCCGGATTGATCGGTTAGTAGACTCCACCTCTAGGAACAAGCTGCTATCCTTTATGGATGTCTTCTCCGGATACAATCAGATCCAGGTAGATCCAAAGGATCAAGAGCATACTACATTTATCACTGATAGGGATCTTCATTGCTACAAGGTAATGCCGTTTGGGTTGAAAAATGTTGAGGCTACTTGTCAGATATTGGTCAACAAAGCTTTTGTTGATCAGATTGGAAGGAATATGGAAGTATACATCGATGACATGATGGTGAAGAGTGTGGATGAGCAATTGCATTTGGCAGACCTTCAAGAAACTTTTGCCAACTTGGTAAAGTGAATTTAAAATTAAACCCAGAGAAATGTGTTGTCGGAGTGCAGTCCGGGAAGTTTCTAGGCTATATTATAAGTGAGCATAGGATACAACCCGATCTGGACCAGCTTAATGCTCTATTCCAGATGGAGCCTCCTCGAAATGTTAAAGAAGTACAGCGACTAACGGGGAGATTAGCTGCTTTAAATAGATTTATCTCGAGGTTTTCGGACAGGTGCGCCCCGTTCTTCCAAACCCTGAAGGGTGCAAAGGGATTCGATTGGACTTCACAATGCGATGAGGCTTTTAATGAGATCAAGAAGCACCTGTCCTCCCCCAAAACTTTATTTAAACCAGTTAACGGGGAGACACTCTTCGTATATTTGGCAGTTTCAAGTTGTGCCATTAGTGTTGTGTTGGTAAGAGAAGTGGATAGTTATCCCCATCCGGTGTACTACATTAGCAAAATTTTGGTAGATGCAGAATGGCGTTACTTGAAACTCGAGAAATTAGCATTGGCCCTAGTAATAGCTGCAAGAAAAATGAGGCCTTATTTCCAGGCTCATCCTATCATCGTCCGGACCTCTTTCCCCTTGAAAAACGTCCTCCAAAAGGCAGAAATTTCAAGCAGGATGACTAAATGGTCAGTAGAGCTGGGGGATTTCGACATAGATTTTGCTCCTCGAACAGCAGTTAAGGCCCAAGCAGTGGCCGATTTTTTGGTTGAATTTCACTCCGATAGAGATTCAGACCAGACTACTGACGTAAAAGATAAAAAGGTATGGGTCGTCCGAACAGATGGTGGATCTAGCACTATGGGATGCGGTGCCGGGGTGTGTTTGACTTCCCCATATGGTGACAAAATGTACCAAGCTATATGTTTTGCTTTCAGGGCATCCAATAATGAGTCCGAGTACGAAGCGGCTATAGCTGGTTTAAAGTTGGCCTACATCTGTGGGGCTAAGAGGGTCATGCTACTAAGTGACTCCCAGCTTCTTATCCACCATGCTCAAGGTTAGTCTGAGGTAAAAAAGGAACAGCTTGTGAAATATTTACTCCTCTTTAAAAATGAAGCACTCAAGTTTAAAAGTGTTGCTTATGAACATATACCCCGGACAGAAAATGAGTTAGCAGACTCATTGGCAACCATAGCATACACGGAGTCATATCCATGGATCCATGTGCTGGAAAGCCCCTCTAGCAGGAACAACATCAAAAGCTGTTATAAAATTCATTCTATCCAACATCTGTTGCAGATTTGGTGTCCCGCAAAAGATAACAACAGACAATGGGCCACAGTTCGACAATAGGGAAATGGAGAGTTTCTGTGCCTCAAGGGGTATACAACATTGTTTCTCTTCACCTTTCCACCCACAAGCAAATGGACAAGTCGAAGTGGCTAATAGAACTATACTGTCCGGTTTAAAGAAGAATTTGGAAGGGGCTGCTGGGAAGTGGCCTAGTTATTTACAAGAGGTCTTGTGGGCCTACCGGACAACACCTGGGGCTGCAACACAAGAGTCACCCTTTGCTTTGGTCTATGGGATGGATGCAGTAGCTCCCATAGAAGCAACTCTCCCATCGTTTCGTGTTCACAACTTCTCCGAACGCGCTAACGAGGTGGCAATCAGAGGCCAGCTCGATTTGGTAGAAGAAAGACGCGTTAAAGCTCACCTTAGAGTTGCACACTATCAGGGGTTGATGAGAAGCAGATTCGCTTCCATAATTAAAAGAAGAGATTTCCGACCAGGGGACAAGGTATTAAGGAAAGTCTTCTTACATACTAAAGAAAAGCTGTTCGGCAAGTTGGCTCCAACTTGGGAAGGACCTTATGTGGTTATTGAAAGGCTTAAACCTGGAACATATTGGCTAGAAGACAAGGATGGAAGAGTTTTGACTCACCCTTGGAATATCGAACATCTCCGGATGTACTTAGAGTAGTATTTGTAATATTCACTTGTTTAAACATCCATGTAAATATTTGGGGGCATACTCTTTCCTCCCTGGTGGCACGGGGAGGTTTTAATGAGGTGTCCAGGCTTTTGAATAAAATTTGATGCCTTCTTAAAAAATTTCCAAAGATTTCTAAGTTTTGTCCTTTGTCACACTATTCGGATTGAAATAAAAGAATGATGACCACTTAACTATTCGTCATCGGCGAACTTAAACACTCTCACTATGAAATAACTAAGGGCTATTTAAACTTTAGCCGGAGAATTTAAACACTCTCACTATAAAATAACTAAAGGCTGTTTAAACTCTAGTCATCAAAATTGGAACAAACAATGAAAGAAGATGAGAATTGCACGAAACAAAAATATTCATTAAAATAACTTAAAGTGCCTTGGCCTTCCAAGGACTTTTGAATTGTCAAAGTAGAACAAAAAAACCTGTCCGGTCAGATACCGGACACAATTACAAAAAAGAATGCCTTGGCCTTCCAAGGACTTTAGTCTGAATAAAAAGTAAAAAAGTAGTTCATAAATTAAGGCTGAGCCTTTGAAGATGGCTCAACTTCATTTGCCTTCTTCTTTCCCTTAGGATCATCTTGATCTTCGTCTGGGCTCTCCCCGGTATGTTCTTCGTCATCGGATGAAGAAGCACTAGAATAACCATGCAAGACTCCATCAGCCATTGTATGATACGGGAGGTCGTCAAACTCAACATGAAGCCATAAATCTCCTAGGTTCCTCTTCGGAAACTTCTCGTGGAAGAGTAGAACCATGTCAGACCTCACCTTGGCATACATTTCCTCCTGGGTGCCGATCACGTTGTTGGCATAGCAAAGTAGCTTTCTCCTCGGCAGCCTTAGACACTGTATTTTCAAGAGAAATTTTGTCATTGGTCAAGTTGGTGATGATTTGGTCTTTGGCCTTGGATTCCCCCTTTGAGGTGGCAAGATCTTTCTCCAGTCCGGACAGCTTCTCCCGGAGCTCTGTAATGGTGTCTTCTAAAGTGGTGACTTTTGTGGTACTTGCCTCTTGGTTTCTCTTCAACTCCTCATTTTATTCCTTTAAGATGGCAGCGTTTGAAGTAGCAGTACGAAGGTCATCGGACAGCCTCTCTTTGTCAGATTTAAGATCCTTGATGATGTCTGCCTGATTCCGAACTTGTTTTTCTAACACAAGCACAGGCTGAACATTGCTTAATAAAGAGTGGGCTATGACGTCCCTTTCACTTGAAACAATAAAGGTCTTACCATTGAAATTGACCGTATTCGAGGTGCTCGGAGGGAGATAAGGCCCAGCGAAGTCGTCTCTGGAAAGATTGATGAAGTACTCACCAAGCCCACCAAGACCAGTGATGTCTACCCCATCGATGTTGAGATCTCCCCCTTCGACCTCATCGGTATGGAAGTCGCCCGGTATCTCCTCCGCTAGTGTTGGGTCAGTAGGATCAGCTTGGGAAGGAGGCTCCGGAGCCCGGAGAGAAAGCTCGTCACCTTTAGAGATATTTTTCTTCTTGGCCTCCCGGTCTTTGCTTTCACTTCCCTGTTTACGATTTCTTTTGGAAGCTCTTGGAGGTTTTGGGGGGTGCACTTCTTGCCTCTCAGTCTCCTGCTCCACCACTTCCAGGAGAGCAGCATCAATTTGGCTGTGGACTGGCCCCTCCGGGTTTGTTGGAGCATCCTCCTCTGCATCAGCAGGGTTAACACCACCCGCCACTTTCTTTCCTTTCTTTTTACCCTTCATCTTGCTTGGGGCTTTGGCCCGTCCTGGCAAGTAGAGTGTCCCATCTGGTTCCTGGGTCCTTTTAAGCACAACATCCGGAGGAGGCTGAGTGGTGAGCTCCTCCCAAGTCAAGTCTCTCCGACCTGTGGTGTTCCACAAGTGAGACCTTGCCAAGTTGCCTCCTGGAAAAGCAGCATGGAACCGGTTCCCCCACCTCTCATCAGTCCAAGCATTGATCTTGGTGCAAGTAGCCTGCCCGGCTTTCAGATAATCACTGAATTCCTTGGGCAGTTCTGCTGAGGCAAAAGTAAGACCAATTAGTTTAAACTAACTCTAAAAAACAAAAAAAGAGAAAGGCAAAAGTATAAAGCGGGAAACTTACGATCACTCCTCCACCTGCTTCTGAGAAGACTTGGATTCACTCCGGATTTTATTTTCCTTCCATTTTCCCAAGCCCCACTTACGAATAGAAATTGAGTTCTCCAGTTCCTCTCCGCCTCTAGCAGGTCATCCACAACTTTGAGATTGTCCCCCATATCGAAGTGGTAAAAAGGGATGTTGGGGTTTCTACAAAGACCGGCCACAGCAGCAAACTCCTCCATAGGCAGAGGAATCCCGGAGAGCCTCGAAGCCATGATGCTGGCCATGAGGGTGTACCAGGCATTAGGGCTCAGTTGGCTCGGGCAGAGCTTTATCAGATGGAAGTATCTGACAATTTCAGGTCCAGGGGGAGTCTAAGTCCCCAATTGAACAGCTCCGTGGAGATGATAACTTCGCTTAATTTACAATCCATGGGAGTCTCTGGGTGTATGGGGATCCTGATCTTCACATTCTCCGGTATTCCCCACTTTGTATGCATCCGGCCTAGCTCAGCTGTGTGGATGAATGCGTAGTTAATTTTCTGCAGGGCAAGGAGATACTTGACATTGACCTTGTGAAAACAAGGCCCCACCTTTCCTTCAAGACTCTCCGGCAGATCCAGGTGCTTCAAACACAGCTTCTCTTTGCTTTTGTCGTTTTTGGCAACAACAGCACTACTGGTCTGTCCGGAGGGCTCAGACTCAAATGGGGCCTCTTCGACAGAGTCCTCCATTACATCCTTCATAATTGATGAAGGGTTTTCAGTAGAAGTAGTAGAAGGAGGGTTCAGCTCTGGCTCAGCCTGAACTCCGGACTGATGGGCTTCAGTGTCCCTTTGATTTCTGGCCTCCGATTGGGGCTCTGATTCAGATGCAACTCTTCGAAGACTTGGACTGGTGCCCTCCGGACCGGGCAGCCTGTCCTTGGGAACTTTGATGGGCGCTTCTGACCCTGTGCTACTGTCTTTAGCACCTGATTTTGAGGGGGTGCACTTGGAAGCTTGGCCCTTAACTAACCGGCCTCTACTCCGGTCAACTAGCTTTTGAGGGGAGTGCTCCGTATCTGACCCCATAGCTATGAAGGGGGAGGGTTTTTTAAAACTAATAACTATTACTCCTGGCTCGACAACGGTTTCCGATTCCTGAACCGAGGAACTAGAGATAATGGGGGAGAGGTTAGTTTGGAATAGCTTCTTCGGTTTGGTACCTTTCGAGGAAGAAGAACCTTGATCAGATTGTGTGGCTGAAATTAATGGCTTGTCGATGGGCAAAATGGGTAGTCCTGCAGCGATACGTCTTTCCCTTTCAACCTTTTGTGCCTTTTCCAACTCAGAGAGGTTGAGCCACCCACCTTTGATCAGAGCGTTCCTCGCTGTAAACATAAACTATCAGGGTAAATTTTTGCTTTAGAGAGAGAAAGCTTAAAAAAGTTGTGCAGAGTAAATATGAGAGTGATGGTGAAAAAGTAGAAAATGTTTAAATTTATAGTAAATCTGAAAAAGGAGTTTTGATTCCTAGGAGAATTCGAAAAAATTGGTAATGATTAAAGACGGCGCTGATGTCACCGCCTTTAGTTAAGAGGTTGCTTTTCGAAGAAGGTGGGTTCGAAATTCAAGGTGAAAAAACGGCTGAAGCAACCAATCAGAAAGCGACACGTGTCCCACGAACTCTGGCAAAAAACCGTTTGGATTCATGAAGTTTTATCAGTCCGGATGAAACCATAAGGTTAACATACCTGTCTGGATTAAAACTACCCCTGGCATCGGACTGTTTTTCAGGTTTTTGACAAAGGTGTTTGAACAAACACCTAAAAAAGGGGCTCCTGATGAGTCCGAATTCTGCTTACTCTCCGGACAGGGACAGATCGGACCTAACTCTCCGGACCGGACATACCACTTCGAATACCTAGCTAATGGGACTGTTCGAACTATGACAAAAGTACTAAAAAACCTAAACACTTCTTGACTAAGCTACTTGCTCTCCTACTTAGAACTCATGGGTCTTTAAACATGACCCAAGTCCATTAAACATGACCCGAAAGCCCATAAGGGCCCAAAATGTAAGGGTATAAATACCCAACCACCTGCATTAAATGTGGGTAATGAAAATTAACTGCAACCAGCCAGCTTAATTCTCCCTCTACTCTCTACTCTAAATATAAAACACCCACATACTTCTTTAAACTACAAAACAAATTACAAGCCTACCCTTAGGCGATAATTATCCTCACCAGACATAATGGTGAAAAGCCTTGAAGAAGATGCGCACATAACCGATTTTCAAGAAACATTTCCTAACTTATAGGTTGTGAATTTAAAGCTAAACCCTAAAAAGTGTGTTTTTGGGGTCCGGTATGGGAAGTTCTTGGGTTATGTAATAAGTGAAAAAATAATTCAACACTATCCTGATAATCTTAATGCTCTATTATCCATGGATCCTCGTTGGAACACCAAAGAAGTTCAAAGATTAACCGGACGATTGGCTGTGTTGAATAGATTTATTTCAAGATCATTAGACAAATGTGCTCTATTTTTCTAGGTGTTAAGAAATGCCAAAGATTTTAATTGTCCTACACTTTGTGATCAAGCCTTTCTTGAAATCAAGAAGCATTTGTCTTCACCCAATACTCTCTTCAAAATTATTCAGGGGGAAAATCTCTACATAGATTTAGATGTATCAGAATATGTCGTAAGTGCTGTACTAGTAAGAGAAGTGGATAATTACCCTCGTCCAGTTTATTATATTAGCAAAAGTCTGTAGGATGCTGAAAAAATATATTTGAAGTTAGAAAAGTTGGACTTGGCTATGGTAGTTGTGGCAAAAAAAATGAGACCATACTTCCAAGCTCATGCAATTTTCGTTCAAACGTGTTTTCCCTTGAAGAATATTCTCTAGAAAGCTAACGTATCAAAGAGAATAACTAAGTGGTCAGTTGAGCTGGGTGATTATGATATTAATTTTGCGCCCCGAATAACGATTAAAGCCCAATCAGTGACCGATTTCTTTGTAGAATTCCATGTTGATATGTCCCCCGGACAAATGCAAGAAAACCCGTCTAAGAAAACATGGGTAGTCCGAACTAATGACGGATCTAGTACTATAGGGCGTGGGGCTGGAATTTGTTTAACTTCTCCCTATGGTGATACTATGTACCAGGCTATATGTTTTGGTTTTTAGAGCCTCTAACAATGAATCTGAATACGAAGTAGTTATAACTGGTCTTAAGCTAGCCCTTATATGTGGGGCCAAAATAGTCTGATTGATAAGTGACTCTGAAATACTTATTCATCATGCTCAGGGGCAATCCGAGGCAAAGAAAGAACAACTTATTAAATATTTTATTATGTTGAGAGAAGTTGTTACAAGCTTCAAGAGTATTCACTATGAACACATATCTAGATCAAAGAATATTGTGACAGACTCTTTGGGAACCATAGCTTATTCTGAATCTTACCCTTGGATTCCAATGTTAGAGTATCCATCAATACAAGCAGACCAAGAAAAAGGTAAAGAGAATGAAGAAAGTATAAGCATATTTGTCATTCAACCCAAGGACTAGATGTATGAAATTGTTCAGTTTATTTCCGATGGGATTTTGTCTTCGGATAAATCCCTAGCTAAGAAATTATTTACAAGAAATCTTTCAGCAGACCCTTCTTGTGTTGCTTAGGATTTGAATAATCCCAAAATCTGTTATCCGAACTACATGACGGGGAAGGTTCTGCATATTGTAACTACAAATCCATGACCAAAAGAGTCTTATAAGCAGGATACTATTGGAAAACGATAATGGCAGATGTGAAAGATATGTTAAAAAAGTGTGATCATTCCCAGAGATATGGGATTTAAATCCATATGCCAACAGTTCCTATGGAGTCCATATTTGAACCAATACCTTTTGATAGGTGGGGGTTGGACCTTGTTGGGCTTCTTTCCATGGCATCCGGTGGAAGTCGAACTATCATAGTTGCTATTGACTATTTTTCTAAGTAGATAAAGGCAGCTCCCCTAACTGGAACCTTATAAAATTCATTTTATCCAACATATGTTGTAGATTTGGGGTTCCTCGGAAGATCACCACAGATAATGGGCCACAATTTGATATTAAGGATATGGAAATATTTTACACCTCTCGAGGAATTCAATAATGTTTCTCTTCTCCATTCTACCCTCAAGCCAATGGATAAGTTGAAGTTGTTAATCTAACAATCTTGTTTGGGTTAAAGAAAAATCTAGAGCGAGCTATAGGAAAATTACCAAGTTATCCAACGATAAATACTATGGGCTTACCGAACTACTCCTCGGATTGCTACACAAGAATCCCCTTTTGGCCTAGTGTATGGGATGGAGGCAATCACACCTATGGAAGCTACTTTACCATCTTACAGAGTCCACTATTCCAAACAGGAAAATGATATGGCAATAAGAAATTAGTTGGATTTAATTGAAGAGAGAAGAGTTAAAGCGCACTTAAGAACAACACACTATCAGCGTCTAATGAGGAGCAGATTTTCCAACAAAGTTAAAAGAAGAGATTTTCAATTCGGAGACAAAGTCTTAAAAAAAGTCTTTCTGCACACTAAGGAGAAGCAGTTCGGCAAGCTGGCTCCAAACTGGGAAGGTCCTTATGTGGTATCTGAAAAAGTCAAACCATGGACATACAGACTTCAGGACAAAGAGGGTAGAATAGTAAATCACCCTTGGAACGTTGAACATCTGAGGTTCTACTTAGAATAAAACTCTCTTGTAAATATTTACTTTTTTTACGTTAATATAAATATTAGAGGGCATACTCTTTCCTACCCTGGTGGTGCGTGGAGGTTTTAATGAGGTGTCCGGGTTTGTTTAATAATATTTTATGCCTTCTTCAAAAGTGTGGTGCAAAATTCTTCTTGACATAACCATAGTATGAATTGATTGGATATTAAATACCCATTAAACACCCCGGTTCTCAAATATCTTTGAGTTGATCGGATTTATTAAACACTTGATCACATTCCTTAAACATTTGTGATTGGAATCATTTAATGATTATTAAACACTTGTTTAACAAATCAAAAATATTGAATGCTATTTAAACATTGGTTATAACGAGATAAACAAGATTCATACAGAGTAAGATACGATATTAAAACTTGATCGGAATAGACCCGATCCACGGTTCACAAGATGCCTTGACTATTGAAGGACTTTTGTTCATGAGACAAAAATTTAAAAATACAACAAATGCATTGGTCGTCCAAGGACTTTAGTTTTAAACACAAAATAACAACAAACCCTTAGGGCTCTTTTCCTTCGGCTTCTTTATCACTTTTACGTTTCTTAGGACTTTTGGGTTCAGCACTCGAACTCTCACCAGTTCCTTTATTATCTTCGGATTCTTCTCTACTTGCGTAGTTTTTCTTATCACCATCCGCTATTGTATGGAAATGAAGGTCTTTATATTCCACAAATTTCCACAAAGGACCAAGGGTCCTTTTCGGAAAAGTTGTAAAATAACAAGACCATGTCGAACTTAATCTCATCATCTCTTTTCTCCAAAGAGTCCACCACTCCAGAAGCAAACTTCTCTATCCCTACAACTATCGCTTCAGCATGATTGTTTACTAAAGATGCATTCTCCTCTGTCTTCTTCTTAAGAAGATTCCTCAAGTTGACTTTATCTTCGGATAAAGTCTTGACAGTACTATCTCTAGCATCTAGTTTCTTCTTCAAAATTCTAATCTCATTTGAAGAAGAAGTTTCTAGTCCAGTATACTTAGTCTGAAGACCTTTCTCTGCATCCTGTGACTTGTGCAGTTTGGAAGCTAAATCCTCTTCTTCCTTCTTTAAGGATTCAATGCTTTGCTTACGGTAGAGAGACTGCTCGTCAACCCTGGTTTTCTATAGTCGGGGAGGTTATGGTAGTTTTTTGTTCCTTCACTTGCCTTTCCAGGTCAACCACCGGACGGATATAACTTAAGAGGGCATGACTCAGAGTGTCTTGTTCGCTTGATATCACGGATATCTCACTGTTATGGGTTACAACGTTCGCTGAATTGGGATGAGGATAAGGCCCCAAAAAATCATCATTGTCTAGATCACTAAAATACATATTAATGTTCTGAAATGAAACTAGATTGACATATTCTTCAGCACTTTCCTGTTCAGAATGAAGGAGTGTTTGAGAAGGAAGTTTAGGTGGAATTTCTTCTTGCAAAGTAGGGTCAGCAGGAATAGGAGGATGGAGTTCAGAAGGACGCAGAATTAGCTCTGATCCGAGGGTAACTTTCTTTTTCTTTGCAGCTTTTTTGTCATTTCTTGCCTTGCGTCTCTTATCATTCCTTATGATCTGAGGCGGATCATCCGATCCACTAGCCTCTTTGACTGTAACTTCAACTGCCTCCAGCAAAGCAGCATTGATTCCTCCTTGGTTTTCCAAACTGACCTCTTTGGTGACTTGCTGAGATGGGTCCGCTATGGTTTTATTCTTCTTCTTGTTCTGAATCTTGTCCATGTGGCTAGGGGATTTGACCCTGGAAGGTAAATAAAG
Source organism: Limnanthes douglasii subsp. nivea (assembly GCA_036936605.1). Classification (NCBI taxonomy): domain Eukaryota; kingdom Viridiplantae; phylum Streptophyta; class Magnoliopsida; order Brassicales; family Limnanthaceae; genus Limnanthes; species Limnanthes douglasii. The sequence goes on along the minus strand of JAUPFV010000003.1, from coordinate 156,067,258 downwards.
TTTGGCATCCTTAGCCTCAGTTCTTTTCAAGATGACATCTGCAGGGGAGGAATGGTTAGTTTTTCCCAAGTGATGGCTCTATTCCCTAAAGTGTTCCATAGGTGAGACCGTACGAAGTTCCATAAAGTAAAAAAAATTTGGAAACTGTTCCCCCAACTCTTTGATGCCCATTCATTTAGCTGAACACAAGTGCTTTGGCATGTCTCTAAATAATCCAAAAAAATCTTCGAAAAAACTACAACGATACACAACTGTCAGTTCAGAATAACAACACAATGCCTGGAAACTAAGGAAACATAAATAAAGATTACCTATACTCTTCTAGAGATTGGTCAGTTGACTTGGATTAGTGACAACTCTTATCTTCTTGCTGTTTTCCCATGCTCCACTGATAAACAAAAATTGGGTCCTTTATGGCTTTTCGGACTCCAACAAGTCATTTACCACCTTATAATCGTTCCCATGTTATAGTAGTAAAATGGTATATGGTGGATCTTACACATACTCGCTACAACAACAAATTGCTCCGTGGGTAGTGGGATTTTTGACAACCTTGATGTCATTATGACAGCCAGCAAAGTGTACCATGCGTTTGGACTTAGTTGGCTCAGACATAGTTTTACCAGATGAAAATACCTGACTATCTCTAGATCTAAAGGGAACCGGAGTCCCCAGTTCAGCACTTCAGTGTATACTACTAGCTCATAGGACTTGCAGTCCATAAGAGTCTCTAAAGTGATTGGGATTCTCACTTTAACAGATTTGAGGAAGCCCCACTTCGTCCGGATACGACCCAACTCAGCAGTATGGGTATACACATAAGCTATGTTTTGGAGGGATATCAGGTAATTCATGCTGACTTTCTAAAAATTAGGCCCCACTTTCCCTTCCAAGAACTCCGGAACTGACTCAGTTTTGTGCAGACCGACTTTAACTTTGCCTTTCCGATCTGCTGCAGTGTCCTCTATCTGTCTTGACCTCTAAAATGGAAAGTCTTCTATACTATCCTTCATGGTCTTCTCCATTATTCTTTACTGTTGTTCAGATGGTTTAGTATCTGTTAGGGGTTTTAACATCTCTGAACTAGCAGGTTTCGAAGAACTACGAGTAGTTTTAGCTTTGGACTGACGAGTTATTCTGCGAGGGTTGGTTTTCTCAATAGATTTCTTAGCATCTGAATCCATTGCCAGGAAATTTGAAGGTTTCCTAACACTAGAGACTGCCTTTTCTTTAGGTATGGGGTTTTGGGACTCTTGAATAAAAGACCCTGGCTGAAAAGAAGATAGGGTTGGGACAAAAGGTAATTTTATGACCTTTGATATCTTCGATGATGACGAGTTATTCTGCGAGGGTTGGTTTTTTAAATAGATTTCTCAGCATCCAAACCCATTGCCAGGAAAGTTGAAGGTTTCCTTAACACTGGAGACTCCCTTTTCTTTAGGTATGGGGTTTTGGGACTCTTGAACAAAAGACCCTAACTGAAAAGAAGATAGGATTGGGACGAAAGGTAATTTTCTGACCTTTCTAAGGCTAGTTTCTCGAGGTTAAGGTATCTGGTGTCTGTGTCCACTAGTGTTTTACTAGTATAATTTATCAGCCTTTCTACTCCGTTGGGCTCCCGAACCAAAACTGAACTGACAGAGAATGAGGATACTGATAGATACAAAAACAATGGTTCACTAACCACTAGTGCAGATGAAATCTCTGGTCAAGTATAATATAACTTGAGCTGGACAAAGGATTTATCACAGTCTTCCGTCCAAGTGAATTTCTTGTCCCCTCTTAAAATTTCAAAACAAATGGTGACTCTTTTTTTATGCCCGAGAAATAAACCGTGATAACGCTGCTAGGCGTCCCGTAAGGCATTATATCTCCTTGATAGTCTTTGGGGGTTCAATTTCTAAGATTTTATTCAATTGAACAGGATCATCTTCGATACCTCGCTGACTCACTGCATAACCAATGAATTGTCCCCTAGCGACCCCAAATGTACATTTAACCGGATTAAGATTGAGATTGAATTGTCGGAGTAGGTCATAGACTACTTGTAATGTCTCTAGATGTTGTTCTTTAGTGTGGGTTTTGACAATCATACCGTCGATATATGCCTCTAAATTCTTCCCCAAATGATCCTGAAAAATGTGTGTTATCAATCGTTGGTATGTGGACCATGCATTATTTAATCCGAAAGGCATGGCCGTATAATTGTATAAGTTGCGCTCGGTTTGAAAAGCGGTGTGCTCTTAATCTGAAGGATTTCAAATTTGATTGTCTCTTGAATAAGCATCCATAAATGAAATGTATTTGCAACCAGATACTGAATTTACAAGTTGATCGATATGAGACAAGGGAAATGCATCCTTAGGATGTGCTTGGTTTAAGTTGGTAAAATCCACACACATCCTCCATTGACCATTTTTCTTCTTTACTAATACGGGGTTTTCTATCCAGATACGGTACTGTGTTTTTCTGATGTGTCCGAGATGAGATAACTTGGAAACCTCCTCTAATATGGCCTCTTGCTTTTCCAGGGAAAAATATCTGCGCTTCTGGCATACCAGCTTAACACACGGGTTAATGGCCAATTTGTGACATAAGATATAATTGTTGACTCCTAAAACGTCATTTTTCCCATAGGAACAAATCCAAGTTCTTGGCTAACAATGTAATTAAAAATTTCTTAAAGTTTGGAGATAACTTACCCGCTATCCAGAGGAAGCGACCTGCAGCTATTGGTTCGTCCACTATTTCTAAAATCATCACAATGGATTGATCGAGTTCGCGAGGATCATCGATCGGGTCGGGCGAGGGTGGTTCCAAAACTTCCATTTTGGGCCCCCTCGCCGTTTTATTGCTATCAGAGCAGTTTGGATGGGTCCACCTTAACCGCATAACAAGTTCTTACCATCGTTGGCTTCCTCGATATACCCACAAAGTTCTGCACCGGATATTTCATGCACTATCGGAATGTACATGGTGTTGCCTCCATTCTGTGCACCCACGATCTTCCAATCATTGTATGGTAGAGGCTTGGTGCATCACAAATTAGGAATACTGTCTTAAGCTCTCTTTTTGTTTCTCCGTGCCCAATTTTTATTAGCAACTCTACTTTCCCTACACACTACGAAGTGCTTCTCTCATAGCCGGCCATCGTACGTTAAGTAGGCAGATATGGGGGCACATTAAGCATGTGATCAAAATTTTATTTAAATATTATGTTAGTTGAACGGCCTCCATCGACTAGAACGTGGGTTACCATAACCCCTCCAATATTCATATGAATGGTTAACGCATCCTCATGGGGCAGACTAACGCCTCTGAGATCATCTTCTTTAAAGGTGAGGTCAGCCTCTAGGTCCCTGTAACTGTGGTAAGAGTTGGCATCAATTTCGTATACATCGAACTCAGTTTTTGTTCGCTTGTTAGAAGTGGTTCCTTGGGATGCTGCAAAAATTTCCCCCTACTATGGTGTAAAGGGGCGGGGCTACACTGTGTGTGGCTATGAAGTTGTCAGCAGCCTTAGATTTTTAGCAAATTTCATTGATGTGTTATGTTTTCTCTGAGATTCCCGAGCTACCTCCCCCAATAATAAGGAGCCACTATTACTTATTAGCCTTCCCTCCTCCCTCATTTCTAGGCTTTTCGTTAATAGGTGACCGAGCCTCTTCTCGACGATCCTGGTGCGAGCATTTGATGAACTGTACTAGCTTTTCGTTGTCAATGAGTCTTTGGATTTCCTCCATAAGTTTCCAAAAGTCGTTCGTTGAATGGCCATGGTCGTTATGATAAGCATAGAAATATCGGTTTGATCGCTTGAACCTGGGAGCGCTCATTACGCGGGGCATCTGGTACTTTGTTCTCCCCCTCCTTCAATCTTATATGACAGAAATGGCTTCAGTTAAGGGAGTGAATCGCCTAGTTGGATTCTCGAATTGATGGGGACGTTGGTTGGTTTCTCTTTGGGGATTCTCTTCAACTTCTTTCGTTCTGATCCTCCTTCCTTGGACTCTGACCCATACTTTCCATCGAGCCACCCCTTCGGGCATCATCGACTTTAATAAAGGTATACGTTCGGCCGTGTAGGTCTCCTATATTTTCCGTTGGGAATTTGATGAGATCCACGTAGAGCTCCCCTTTTTGGTCAAACCCCCGTTTAAGTGATGTCACCGCCATGTTTTCCGCTAAATCTGGCCAGGCATTCATAACATGAACAAATTGTCTAACATAATTTTTAAGGGACTCACCTCATCGTTGATAAAGATCTTTGATCGAATCTCTCTCAGGTTTAAGCTCTTTGTTCCTAATGAACGTCTTTCTGAACGCTTTCCACAAACCAGTGAAATCATGAATCCTTTCGGTAAACTACTGAACCAATCCATTGCGTTGCCTTTTAGGGTCAAAGATAGTGCTCGACACAGCAGCGCATCGTCCGGGTTGAACGCCATCATCATGTTGCGTAATCGTTCCAGATGTCTTTCATGGTCGGCTATTCCATCATAGGCTTCCATTCGAAAGGGATCAAACTTCCTTTGGAGCTGGGCCTCGAGAATCTTTTCCCAGAATGACCATTCCTTTAGTATGTAAGCTGATAGCCTCAGGCAAACTTAGTTATAACGGAGGTTCTCATCCTCTTTTGCTCGATTGGATGATGTAGGGTTCGCCTCCTTCCTAGACTCTTTTTACTGAGATTACTTCTTGCCTTTGCTTTATCCTTCGCCCTCCTTGTTGCCGTCGCGTCTAGATGACCATTCCACCCGATTAAACTTGCTGGCCTCCGAACCGGATTGATGATTTGCCTGAATCTCTCCCCTGATCTTAGCTGTTAGGGCGGGGATAGTGTCATTTATTCCTGCCATGGTAGCGTGCATGGCTTGTTCTCTCGCATCGCGCTCACATGCAACGCCTAAATTCTCATGTTTAAGGTGTTTGATTTGTTGTTCTAGTTGCTGGAAGATTGAATTAAATGCTGCGTTAGCTTGCATCACCTCTTGATTCACGGGAGCTTCTGCTGGCCGACGAGATTGGGCATCGACCCTGGTGACGATTGCAGGCGGCAGCGGCTGATCCACCGACTCTCCTATCCCAACAGGTACTAAAATATCGGCCTCCTAGGAAGCAACATGGATAAAATACAAGTTAGCCTACCTGAGTGGTGGATTCTCTACCACCCTCATGCTGATTAATACCTCACTCGATTCCTGGTTTTCTCTTTCGATTCCTAACCTAGTGACTACCATGGTTAGTGATTGATCATGATTTCCCACAGACAGCACCAAATTTGTTACGAGAAATAACAAAGCTTTGCAAAAGTTGAAAAACTAAATTTGTGAGAAAAGAGAAGTTGCATTTATCTTAGAGAATTCCCTACTTATACTTCTTCCCATTTATGGGCTGTTACAAGGACATTAATTCTCACTTGATACGCCCACTACTGAACTTCCATCACGTTGCCTATAATTATGGCTGGAATTACTAAGTGGTTTGACTAAAACTTAGAACATCATTAAATAGTGATTTAGAACCCATTTCTCCTTTAAAATACACCGGCTCGGCTCCGGATGCGCGCAAGTCCGTGCAAGACTTAAAGAAATATTTACTTATCTTTATCGCTCGGTTTGAGACACGGTGTACTCTGAAATGGGCTCGATTGTTTAAGCTCGCTCAACCCTTTGTTAGCTCGTTCAGCCCTTTATAAACTCGTTCAGCCTTCAGCTCTTGCATAACTAGCTCGGTCTGCTAACTCACTCGTCAGAATTGGTCGTTACTATCCCTTGATGTTGCTTTCAACTTTTTTCCTTACATCGCTTATTTGACTTCCTACTGCATCTTTACTTATCTTTTTAGCTCGAGCTCGTCCTTTTTTTTTTTTCGTCCCCCGCGTCTGCTCGGTCTTCTGTGTTATAATCGACTGGGGAATCCCCCCTCATCAGAGAGAAGCTTCAGACCTCTTGCAAAGGTGTCAATAAAGTCAAGAAGGCACGTCTTAAAACTAAAAGAGGAGAATTTGAAGCATAAAAATGAATAAAGGTGAACTCATTCCAGAATACTTCTCAAACGTTTTTAATAGTTACTAATAATTGAAAAGGAAACAGTGAAAAAATAGATGAGGTAATAATCATAGAGAAAAAGTTTACGTCTTCGGATTTTGTCTAGTAATTTGTATAGGGTATCGACTGGTAATTAGGATGATACCTCTTTCTCATATGATCATTTGTTCCTTCCTACATCTATGATAACCCATTATAGGGAAAAAATCATTTATGATTCCACGCTCGGCAAGAACCTCGAGATATCAGACATCACTCATGATGGACTTTGTAACTATCCCTCCCACATCACATATGCGTGAGTAGAAAACCACAATAATCTTTAGGAGATTAATAATCCTATTCTCTCCTTACCTCCTCCAGATATAAACTTTAATGACATGAACTATTAGACCACAAAGAAAGGAAATACGAGGTTCACTATCAAGGACACCTACAACTTCATTCATACGTCCACCCACTATTTCAGGTGGGCCAAGGTAGTATGACATAAGTATAACATTCTTCGTCATCCTTTCATTCTTTGGCTTGAAATACAAAACTTTTGAGTTAGGGTTTAAATATCCCTCCATATTGTGTTTTACGTTATTCAGAATCTGAAACTATCAATCATATTCTTTATGATTTTATATTCACTTAGAGTATTTGAGGCTTTGCTAATTCCAACCTTTGGTTCATGCTTAATGCTCCAAACTATCACTCATGGTTTTACAAGGCATCAAATCGGTCTTCATCTTGAAATAAATATCTTTGACGCTCTTGCTTCGGCACGGTTATCTCCTATGTCTGGCGGGAGAGGAATGCGATAATATTTTTTCCCTTCCTACCCTTATCTTTACGGTTTCGTACCATATTCTCTTAGACCTTCGATGTAGATTTCTTGGTACCAAGATTTCATGATCAAGGTATGTTTTATAACTTATCTTTAACTTACTGTATTGTTGTTTGTTGTGTTTGTAGTTATCACTTTCCACACTTGATGGTTGCGGTCGCTGCTCGTTATACTCGAATTTGGTCTGGATCTGCTGGTCTTCTTTTATTGGGGATGTGACGTTTAATTTTACACGATCCTGTATTTTTCTTTGTATCACAGTTGGCTTATGTATTAGGAATGGTAATTATGTATTGTTTATATATTTCTTTTAAGTCTCTCATGCCTCTACTCGGGGTATACTCCATGTATTTATAAGCTTTTTATTTAATTTAATGTTTCTTTTCCATAAAACATAAACATGCCCATATTAGCTTAGTTTTGATAACCCATATCTTTAATGAAACTAAAATTTGATTTTGTATGTATGATCCCAATTATTGGTCTAAGAACTAAAATATCTCTAGAATCGTCGATTTCCTTTAATTTTGTAGAGTATTCCATACCTAATAATTATAGTAGAACTATCTAGATTTTATAGAGATAAACTATTTTATATATTTTTCAGATTGGATGCTATAAATACATCCATCTTCTTCATTTGAAAAAAAATGTTCAAGTTGTCTCAAAATAATTTAATAATTTCTTTAATAAAAATAGTCTTTAATTTCCTAAAAATCATTATTCTCTTCGAAATTCTTAAATACATTATCCGTCACTTCTTTTAAATTTTTTATTCCAGTAAAATGCTATCAAATCTTAGATTTTTTAAAGATGGCAAGTAGTGGTGTCTCTTTTTAAATTCTGATGCTCACAAAGAGAAACTACTATGATTAGAGTCTACAAATGATGACTATTATATGAGTACGTGATATGTGGGAGATAATGGAGAAATGATTCATTGAACCTCCGAACGAAGCTAGTGCATCTCAAACTCAAAAAGATGGGTTAAGAGACTTGAAGAAGAGAGACAATAAGGCTCTCTATCTAATTTATGAAGGATTAAATGAATATACATTTGACAAATTCGCAGGAACTACCATAGGAGAATCTTCAAACCTCTTACAAAGGTGTCAGTCAAATCAATAAGGTATATTTTCAAACTATAAGAGGATAATTTGAAGCATTACAAATGAAGGAAGGTGAACTCGTCCCCGAATAATTCTTAAGAGTTTAAATATTTAATAATTATTTAAAAAGAAACAGTAGAAAACTAGAGGAGGTGAGAATCATGGATACCGTTATAAGATCGTTAGATCTAAAATTTGAACATATTATCATTCTCAATGAAGAGAGAAAGGATCAGGAGAGTATGATAATACAAAAACGTCTTGGATTGTTACAAACTTATGAAGAAAAGAAGAAGAAAATAATTTATATCAAGGAGCAAGTACTTAAGATGCAGATTGATCATAGTAAAGAATAAATTGTCCAAAGTTACCAAAGAACCAGATGGTAGCCAAGTACAAGGTCGAGGTGGTGGATATGGAAATAGACTACGTTGGAGACCTCATGAACACAACACTAATAAAAAATGGAAAGCTCATTAAGAGATCGTCGAAGAGGAAACACAAAATCAAGGTGCGATAAGTTAAATATTAAATAGTACAATTGCAAATAGTTTGGATATTATACTTCTGAATGTAAAGCTCCTAACAAAAAGGAGTTGAAAAGAAGTGGAACTACATCGAAGAAAGCAACTAAAAATATAATATGTCACTTATGGCTTACAAAAAGGGTGAATAAGAAGATTTTTGCAAATGGTATCTCGACAGCAATGTAAACAATCACATGTGTAGAACAAAATAATGTTTGTGGATCTTGATGAATCAGTAAAAGGAAGCGTGACCTTATGAGACGAATCGAAGATGAAGGTGAAAGGTAAATAAAACATTCTCATATTTATTGGTTATGACACCAACACCAAAGGCTACAAGTTGTGCAACCCGAACACAAGGAAGACAAATTAGTCAAAATTATGTATTTGATGAAACAAAGGAATGAGATTAGAGACCAACTATAAAAATTAAAACTTCTTTCCACGTTTTGAAGAAAATAGCTCGTAGAAACAAAGATAAACCCTTATAACACCACTGATTTCACCAACCAGCTCTCAAGGAGAAGAAAGTTCGAACCAAAAGACTCCATGTTTTAGAGGTACCGAAGAGATTTAAGAGATAACCAAAAATCAAGACAACCTCATTTAATTTTCTCTATTTGCAGCATGTGAGCTCATAAAGTTTCAATAGCTATTGAAAATAAAACTTGGAAAAATATCATGGAAGAATATTTAAAGGTAATACAAAATAATCATACATGGGATTTAGCTTTAATTCCAACGGCATAAGGAAGTTGGTGTAAATTGGTTGTACAAAGCGAAGAAAAAATCTAAAGGAGAAGTAGAAAGTTACAAGGCAAGATTTTTGAAAAAAGAAAGTATAGTCGAAGAGTTGAAATCAATTATGATGAGGTATTTTGTCCAGTTTTTCGTCTAGTTAGTGTTATACAAATAATTTCATTGGCAACACAAAACAAGTGGAGGATAAACCAAATAGATATCAAATCAAACTTCTAAAATAAATACCTTGAATAAGAAGTTTACATTGACCAACCACAATGATTCATATTCAATGGAGAAAAAGACAAAGTCTTAAGATTAAAGAATGCACTTTTGGGTTAAAACAAGCACTAATAGCTTGGAATACTCAAGTTAACAAGTACTTTAAGGAGAAAGAGTCCATCAAATGTCCATATGAGCATGAAATCTATATCAAAATAAAAAAATGTAATATATTGATTGTATGTTTGTATATAGACGACTTGATATTCACGGGTAATAATTAAACATGTTTGAGGAGTTAAAAATAAGATGATAAAAACGTTCGAGATGATAGATATTAGATTGATGTCTTACTATTTTGAGATTGAAGTAAACCAATACGGTAATGAATTATCCATTGTCCAAGAAGGATATGCTAATAAGATAATGGACTTGTTTTGGGAATAAGACTAATTGACACTTTGGAAATTTAATTTTTTTTGATTACTTTCTCTCTCTAAAACTTGATCTACTTTGTCTTTCTAATAACTCTTTTAACAGCTCTATCTAAAGTACATGAATGCACAATTTTAATGTTCCACTTGTTGAGTCTGTCGTCCTTTAGATAAAGCCTCAAATAGCAAGCTAAGCTATAAAATCATACTTATTTTAAACCAAATAAGTTTCAACCATGCTAAAATTATTAATTAAATGGAGTGATTATAATAAATTTTGAAACGAGTTTGGATCGCTGGAATAATTGAAAATTAATTGAACAAGTGAATTAGACGGTCAATAATGATGAGTTCAGATATTTGAGCTATTGTGCCTTGGCTAAATCCGAAGGGCAATTCGGACTAAACCACCACAATAAAATTCTGAACGGGACAAATGTATTAAGTGTTGACTAAGCTAGTTGTTAATCAGATCACACCAAATTACTAATGAATCCTTAAACTTGACCCGACTTCGTGACCCGACTCAGTAAGCCCGCGGGTCAGTAATTAAGTATAAATATCCCAACCACTTTCATTAATGAGAGTAATCAGAATTTATTACTAGTAGGCAGTTTAATTATCTCTCTACTCTTCACACTAAACACAAAACATCAGAAAATACCCAAAACACTTTTAAACACTTTACTTGGTTACCCTCAGACATAAATGAATCACACCAAATAATATCGTAACGAACGGTGAAAAAACAGAAATTGATCTAAATTATTGTAATCACAAGACGAGTTTGTTGTAGTGTTGAGACAATCCCAGAAGGACGTCCCGACAAACATCTTGAATAAATTTTATTTTTAAAAAACAATTGAAATAATTAGTCGTCACGGCGACATAACATCTGTAAAGAGGTTCGTTGACACCGCAAAACCATTGTAATTGCAAAATGATTAATTAACTATTTATCACCGGAGCAAGCCCATGGTGGTCTAACATTTCAAAATAATTGAAAACAATAATGGACCATTTTAATTAAAAGATGTTTTTATGACTTTTCAGCGACTCAAGTTATGTAACTTCGTTTTATGTAGTACTCATTCTCTAACATTTCGAAATAATTTAAAACAATAATGTATATAGAGACGACAATGAAACCAATACTTGATTTGCTCAATCAATTCAATACTAATTTAATCGGTAATAAAACCATACCTAATTCATATGAAGCTGGATGAGTTATAAATGATAAGCTCGTGACTGGAACCTTTGAAACAAGGGTGAAATCATCAGCGTAAGGAGGAAGAAATTATCACTATGGTGATAAAGTTAAATGTGATGGATGACAAAAGGCTTTGAACAGTAACTCGTCCCTAGACTATCGACTTTGGTGACAGATAGTCCCTGGATTTTCAAAAGTCCGTTCGTAGTCTTTGGACTATCCAGTTTGGTGACATATAGTCCCTGGACTTTCAAAAGTCCGTTGGTAGTCCCTGGACTATCCAGTTTGGATAAAGTTAGTCACATGCGCATGTTTATTAAGGGGACTAACTTTATCAAAAATAGAAAGTCAAAAGACTAAATTTATTGAAAATGAATAGTTGAAGGACTATATGTCACAAAAATTGATAGTCAACACATGCAAGGGGATTAACTTTATCCAAACTGGATAGTCGAGAGACTACGAACGGACTTTTGAAAGTCCATGGACTATCTGCCACCAAGTGCGATAGTCCAGAGACTAGTTACTGTTCAAAGCCGATGACAAAAACTTAAGTTACAGGTAAGATATATGCGCATCGGTAAATGGGCCCAGGATATATATTAATTCATAATGATGGAGGAAGTGGAGAACACATAATGGTTATAAACATGGGTGTCAAAGGGTTTGAACCGCGAACCATCAGAACCGTTTAACAGAGAACCACGAGTTGCGGTCCTGGCGGGTTGCGGTCCTGCCGGTTTGCTCGCTCCCTATGCGATTTGGTGGTTTGCCGTCCTGCCGGTTTGCAGTCTTAATGGGCCAGTTTCGGAGTTAAACCACCAGTTCAAACCACGAGACAAACAATTTAGAAACCGTTTATCAAAATATTTTATAATATTATTTAAAATTAATTTGTAAGTGTTAATTGAATCTAATTTCAATAATTGAGATATCTACCATCTAAATGAGTTAATATGTTATTTAATGTATTTTAATTTAAATATGTTATCATTTTAATTCAAATTTTATAATGAAGCAATTATATTCTAAAAAAGTAATTGTAATTTGATTTTGATATGTTTGATTATATTTATGTATTTAAGATATTTTATTTAATATTAGGTAGATATTAAATAAAATATATACATCTAATTGTATTTCGATTACAACTTTCAATATTTAATATTACTAGATATTTAAGATGTTTATGTAATTACAATATTTAATTTAATATTACTGTTATTTTTTCGAACTATTCAATATTTGAAGTATAAATTTAAAGTTTTTAAAATTGTATAAATTTGGATTATGTAAACACATGTAATTTGGTTGTGAAATAAATTCAAAAATATCAACTGTGTTTCAATTAACTACGTGTAATTTGGTTCCTAAAAAGGAATTATATTCCGATGGTATAATTAAATATAATTAATTAGATATATTTATTTAGGAGATTAACATGATCAAAAATATAAACTATCTATTCTGATCGAAAATGAATAGTAAAAAAAATTATTTTTATCAAAAATAGACAATCGATAGATTCAATCCACACAGATATTAATTTTTAGATAATCAATAGAATAATTATGATCCAAATTAACTTGTTAATAATATAAAATTTCTTTCAATATTAATTCGGTCAATTTTAAGCGGATTTTTTTAATAGATAACCGAACTACTTGTGGTGTGTTATAAAATTGACAATAGGATTGTTTGTGACATCATGCTAAGTCAAGTCTTTGATCAACTCAATTGCAAATAAATATATTCCATGCCTTAAAGATTTAAGTAGAAAAAGGAAGGGTTAAATAAAGAATAGAATATTACCATGAGGATAGAATATTACAAACATCGAGATAGAATATTTTTGTCAGTCAGAAATAGAATATTACAAAAAAAAAGAATAGACAAAATACAGAAGGGTTAAATGGACAATAGTAAGCGCTATTTTTGTCGGTCAGAGATAGAATATTTAAAAAAAACGATCTTATTTTAGTCGAACACCAGAAATAAATTAATTTGAAAAAAACAAACATGAACATATTATTATTATTATTATTATTATTATTATTATTATTATTATTATTATTATTATTATTATTATTATTATTATTATTATTATTATTATTATTATTATTATTATTACACGATTTGTGAGTACGATTCTGTATAAATCTGGCCCAATTGCATGATTTGCATCAAATCTGGCCCAATTGCAAGTTAGCAACTGCAAGTCTGCAAGTGCCATTATGTGTGAAAATAACGGTGTGAGGTATCCCGAGAATTCTCAAGATGGTCCGAATTTGCAGTCCGGGCGTCCGGAAATTACGTCTGGATGCCCCGGACCAGACGTCCGGACCATCCGGAGATTTATCCGGATGGTCCGGACAATTTGTTTTTCATTTTTTATGGGTCTCCTCTATTTATAGAGGAGACCCCAAATCCAAACTCATATACTCCTCCATATATCTCTCTAAATCTCTCTACTTGTTCTAAATATTCTAGAAAACTCAAATTTATTAATTTACATATTGTAGTTCTACTTTCGGAATTGTTTGATTTGTTTTTCCGCAAATTGTTTATGTTTGATGAAAACACTTAAATAACGTTGGGATAACATTATAATAGCTCGATTAAGAGCTTCGTATAATTTATCAAGTTATTTACTTGTTATAGTTATTTAAATTAGTTCTTTTAATTCTAATTTTATTAGTTGTTATTGCTTGTTATTAGTTGGTATTAGTCTAAATTTAGTTTTTATTATTTGCAATATTAATTAGTTTCGATTAGTATTTTATTGCATATTTAAAAAAACGTTGTTTTAAGTTTTAAAATACCTCTAAAAGGTAGACTTACTAATGCTCACCCACCCACTAATTTTCACTTTGTTATGAATGATGTTTGTGATAACCAAAACAAATTAATACTAACCGAAATGTAATAATAATTTTATAATCATTATTAAAATTACAATAATAAAAGGTAGACTTACTAAAAGGTAGACTTACTAATGCTCACCCACGTACGAATCCGATAACCTAGTTTTGGTAGTTAGATAGTCTTGCTATGATATGGTTAACTTAGGTAGTTATGTTTTATTTATTACTATTGTGAAATAATATATATATATATATATATATATATATATATATATATATATATTATTATTATTATTTTTTATGTCAAAATATATTTTTTTTCTAGTCAAACTTTGGGCATTTATTAAAACTATTAAATAATTACACGGTGTTTGACAGTTTAAATCGATCTTAAACCAAAATTCTCAAAATCAAAACCTAGTTCTATCTTTTTTTTCATCCTCGGCTCTTCTTTCTCTCCAATATTTGCAAATCCCACCAATCCAAGCTAACCCATAACCCAAAATTTTGATTCAGACAAAGTTTAACCACGAACAGAAGAAACCCTTGCTTTATAACCTTCCCCATCCAACAAACAGAACATCAATAGAAGATCGCATGCGAAAACGAAGACGGATTTCTGGAGATGTTGTCTCTCATTTAACCAGGTACACCATTTCAGTCACTAAATCCTTTCAATTCAATCTTTACTGATTAATTCTTAGATATCCCAACCCGAGACCTTCCAAAAATACTATGGCTCTCAGTCTATTATGGATTTCGTTTCCTTCAAGGGACAAATTATTATTAGACTCGAGAGTGAACTTCACCGGCCAGTTAGCTGCTGCATTCTGCTCTTTGAAAATATGAATTATCTTCATGTTTGAGGAGATTAGTTTGTAGCAAAAATTTATCATGGGCTTAAGATACCATGGGCTCTTCATGTGAGAAGAATTTGAGTCAAAATTTGCGAGTCTGTCTTAATGTCCAACAGGTTTATCTCATTTTCAAAGCATAACTGAAGACCATCCATCATGGCTATGGTCTCATCAATAATAGGGCTACCCTTACCGTAGACCTTACCATACCCAAAAATAAACTTACCCGAGTTATCCCTGACCAAACCTCCTCCATAGCACTCTCCAGACCCAGCACAGGCTCCATCTTAGTTAAGCTTGTATCAGCCAAATTTGGGACAAACACAGCTTAAAAATCATGGAATGTTAGGCCTTAACAAGTGATTAACACAACCAATAGAAGGACCAACTTCACTGTCCTTTTCTCAGTGCTTCCTTTTTATGGGATGAGCTTTGTCCAGGCTCGAGAGGATATAAATGATATGACCAATCGTATTCTCAGAGCTGATGTCCTTAGTCTCCATTTTTATTTTGTTCCTTGCGTGCCATATTACCCAAACTATGATTGTAGGTAAAATGGTACGCAAATGAACCTCTTTTCCCATAGACCAGAACCAGTTTCTCACCATGTGAGAAAAATACATATTCCTCGTGATGTAGATGTTGAAACAGGAAGCAAGAACAAACTGTATTAATATCAGCCTTCCCTAAAAAGATAATACTTTGTGATCCCATTCATTGATCTTGCTAACTGTTTTGGCTATCAAGTCATCAAAATTTCCAACACTTGTTTGTTGCTTATGACATCTCCCAAATATTTTAAAGGAAGGTTGCAATGCTTGAATCCCAACATTATTTTGAAGCCTTTAGCATGAATGGTTGAGCATCTACCAGAGGTAATAACCCTTGATTTTTCTTTATTCAGAAGCTGAACATAAACTTCTTCATAGTGACTAACCATCTCCATAATCGTTTTGATAGAACCAGAAGACCCATTGCAGAAGATCAAGATATCATCAACAAAACACAAGCTTGGTAAGTTTAAACTCCCTCTATACTTATAGTTTCTGGTAGGTAAATTAGTGTACAACCTCCTTATACCTCTGAGAAGATATTATTGGCATAAGATAAAAAGAATGGGTAATAATGGATCACCCTGTCTAAGTCCCTTGTTGGACTTGAAAAAACCCATTGGGACTCCATTACCAGCACATAAAATTGACAATTAATCATGTTTCTTTCAATCAACCTTAGAAAGTCATCCATGAACCCAAAGCCAGCCAAAACACTTAGTAAAAAAGTGTGGTCCATCATATCAAATGCATTGTCCATGTCCACCTTCATCAAAATATTCCCACCTCTGACCTTGCTTTCCAAATAAGTAAACAACTCCTGAGCAATCATAATATTATCATGTATGATCATACCCTTGATAAATACCCCTTGATCAGCTGAGATAAGCTTGGGGACGATAGTTGAAAGCCTATTATTGATGATCTTTGAGATAATTCTACTGAGAAGAGTGGTCAGACTTATTGGCCTAAAGTCTGTCCATCTTTTTGGAGCCTCCACCTTAGGAATTAAACAAAGGACAGTAGCATAGAGATCCATAAAAAATGAACCCTCAATGAAGAAATCCCTTATAACATCACAGAGGTCGTCCTTTATTAGAGGCCAATAATGCTTAAAAAACTTACCATTAAACCCATCTGGCCCTGCTGCAACATTACGACACAACCCTTTAATAACTTTATAGATTTCAGTCTTCATTGGCAGACTCATTAACATGTTGTTCTCCTTACTAGAAACCAGCTTAGGAATGTAGTCTTTGAGTATATTAGGATACCATGGATTAGGAAGGTCAGATATAAGAGATTTGAAATGAGTTACAACAGAATATCCTATAACATTCTCATCCTCTTCCCACTTTTCACCATTCCAAATACGAGAGATTTTTAATCTCTTGTGCTTCCTTTTAACATAATTGTGAAACAAGTTTTTTTTTACCATCTCTAGACCAGTTAGTGTGGGACTTTTGAATCCAATAATATTTTTCCCTTTCAAGCAACAATAGGTTATTATCTTTAGCTTTTTTAAGCATCTCATTGTCCTCAGCAAAATTAGTAATAAGAACCTTAACTTCTAAGAAATTAATCTCCTCCGCCTGACTTCTTATGGAGTTAAAAACATTACCAAAGACAGACTTGTTCCATACCTTTAGATAGGCGGCCCTGAGTATTCCACAACCCAACACTTCTCCACAAAACTATAGAACTCACTATGAAGGCACCACATGTTTAAGAATTTAAACATAGATTTTCTTTTATTGATAGTTGGGGATATATTAATAAGCAAAAGAGAATTATTTGAACAAGTATTAGGGAGATGAGTAACTGTGTGTCATCTATATAACCAAGCCAATTATTGTTAACCAACATCTTGTCCAACCTTCTCCACTGCTTCCCATTAGACCAAGTGTACTTATTCCCAGAGAACCCAACATCCATTAGGTTACAGTCCATTATGAAGCTATTGAAATCATCCATACTAGCAGTACAATTTGTAGAGCAGTGTATATGTTCATCATGATAGGCAATGATGTTAAAATCACCAAATAGAATCCATTCTTTTCCCTCCTCTATAACATTCCTTAAACCATCCCAAAGAAGACTCCTTAGGCTTCTATAACACTTTGCATAAATAACTGTAACAAAAAACTCCTTTGCAGCTAGACCGTGCATAACCTTTTGATGAATAAATTGTTTCTCATTGATCAGAACATCCATAACAAAGTCACCGTTCCACATAACCCATACTTTATTACAGATATTACTTGTAAAACCAGGAAACCTAAACTTCTCAGAGATATATTGAAGCTTTGAAGAACTTATCATATGCTCTTGAAGAGCAAGAAAATTTAGTCTCATAGCTCTCTTGATAGATCTTATTCTAGATTGTTTTTCGTTATTCCCAATACCGCGAACATTCCAGCTTAGGATTTCAATATTCATTTAGAATATTTAGGATTTTTTGCAGCAATTTTATACTGCAAACATTTAGAGGAGATGACCCCCTTTGAGTTTAATGTTCTAATATTCTTGATTTTCTTCACCTCTATTTTCTTATCATTAACCTTTCTATTTATAAGAGATTGTGGTAAATCGCCAATGGTTTATTTTGTTGGAGAAAAGATTTCAAATAAAGTGTTCAAGGCAATACTACTAGAAGATTCTTCCTGATTGTTAGTTTCCGTTTCCAGCATATGGAGAGCCCCAATCATTTCATTGCTCTCCACCCCAATAGGAGGTAAGTGATTCTCAGATAACTCCTTGCTCAAAATTATATCCCCCCTCAACATCATTCTTTTTATCAATTATAACTTAATTTATTTTATACTCATTTGCCTCAAGTTGTAATGCAGGTAACAGAGCATCCAACAACCTTGGATTGGAGGGTTTTGCATGAGCATCAGACTTCCTTTGTGGTATCTTTTTACATTCCGATTCACAGTGGCCTAGGTGAGAACAAGCTTTACAGTATTGAGGTAACTTGTCATACACCAATTCTTGTTAAAAATTATGCGCCCCAAATACAATCTTGATTTTTTTAGGCAGAGCTCTAAACACATCCAAAATAGCCCAAATTCTACAAAAATTGTATCTAACCCTATTAGATGTAGGAACCCATATGTTAAGATAAGTTCCTATACATTTAGCCACCTCACGAATAGTCTCTTTACAATATATATATATACTCTGGAAAATCAATAAAGACTGGAGTTTTAGGGTTTTCTATATTGGGATTAAAGTTAGGAGACCATTGTAGAAGTCTCATTATTTTGTCCCATATCTTCCATGCATTCTTGTGCCATAACTTCTTTAGGTATTCTAGTAGAGAGAAATCTATGAAGATATGCCTATAATTCCAACTGGAGACACTGAATTCACCCTTAAAAATTGAACCTTTCAAGAAAAGCCTTGACTTTAGAGTAGCTTGGCTTCCCAGTAGCAAATTTTCCCACCAATGTATGTGTTGATTTCTGTTTAAGTAATTCTAAATCGTCTTCTTCAAAATGGATTTCAAAATGATCTTCCTCTCTTGTTCTCGTAACATTTTTATGCACAAGATTAGCTGGATTACTCTTAAAAGATCAACAAAAGTTTTCTTGTTAGCTGATAAGTTAACCTTACTTGTTGCAGATTCAAACATTGGGTTGATCCTAATATTTGGCTGAACATGGTTGGATTTCATCATTAGGAATTGCATATCATGATCAGCCGATCCATGATATGGGGAAGAGCCTTCTCCACCATCCATCAGGCGAATAAATCAAACAACCAAGGAAGAAGAAGACTTAGAATTAGGAGCCATTCTTGGAGAATTCTTGAAAGTTGTAACTAACTTTTTAGTTCAAAATTTGAGTGGATATATATATATATATATATATATATATATATATATATATATATATATATTGTCTCGCTTAAGTATAATGTTTTTGACATATTCACATATTGGTAATAACATAAATAAAAGAGTTATTAAGTCTAGCCTTATAAATTGTGATTATAGGTTCATAAAAATGTAAATGTATGTTGAATAAAAAACGATTACAAAATGTTATAGTATTTTAAAAAGATGTATGAAGATTTTAGACTTGATACATGTAGATATGTATGAGTGAAATGATATATTGGCGTGGATAAAAAATACTTTATATATATATATATGTCTATTTGCTTCTACACAATGATAAAGTCTTTTAAATGTTTAAGTATATATATGTTTACATGCTTTCAGAGTTCAATTCAAAAACTATTGGGTTATATAGTAAGCAAAAAGGGGATTCCAGTCGACTGAGTACAATTAAATGCTCAAAAGGTGAATAGGTTCATCTAGACTCCCAGATGTCACAGAGCCTTTATAAAAATAAAATAATATTTATCCTCTCTAGAAATTTTGACAAAACCTATTATGGGCGATGAGCTATTTGTCTACATAGTTGTGTTGGATTATGCAATAAGTGCGGTTTTGGTCTGGGAAGTTGAAAGTTATCAACGCATAGTATATTATGTAAGCAAAAGCTTAATGGGTGCTGAAAAAAGATACTTATAAATTGGAAAATAGCTTTGGGAGTAGTGGTGCCAACGTGAAAAATGAGGCCATATTTCCAAGCCCATTCTATTATAGTTCGAACCTCATTTCCACTTAAAAATATATTGCAAAATCTAAATGTGTCAGGTCGGATAACTAAATGGGCAGTGTAATTAAGAAAATATGAAGTACCCTGGGCTGGTCTACGGCTTGCATAAATCTATTGTACCAAGATCGTTCGTGTGATAAGTGATTTACACCTTCTTATTAACCATTCATCAGGCCATGACGAAAAAGGAAAATATCACTTGGTAAAATACCTAAAACCATTGAAAACGTTAACAACCTTCTTCTAGTGCGTCAAGTAAAAACACGCTAATCGGGTTGAAAATTTGATGGTTAACCGTTATATATTATCTCATATATTAAATGGTCTCCAACTGGAATAAGAGCACCCTTCGATAACATCGATTTCTAGAAAACAATAGTCACCGAAGAAGCATTCCAAATTTCGATGAGCTTAGAGAAATATTGGAGATATAATATTAAAGAATTTATAATCAAAGGACCTCTGCTAGTCGATAAAATCTTGGCTAAAAGGCTATGGTTCAAGGCACATGGTTTCACAATCCTCACAAACATACTTTATAAAAAAACAATTTAAGTCGACCACTATTACGGTGCCTCGAATCTAATGAATCACAAGTTATGTTATCCAAATTGCATGAAAAAGAGGGGTATATCCACTATGGTTATAAAATATTAACAATAAGAGTTTTATTGGTCGGGGATTATTACCCTTCCATCATGGTAGATGTCAAAGACTTGGTTAGACGATGCAATAGATGCCAACAATTTATGAGTACAATACATGTGTCAGTTACCGCTCGAGTCAATATTCAGAGGCATTACCTTTTGACATATGGGGTTTGGACCTAGTTGTATATTTTCCTATAGCCTCTATGGTACATGAGACCATCATAGTGGATGTTATCAAATTTATCATATCTAACATATGCTACAGATTCATAATTCTAAAAATAATCACAATAGATGATGGCTCTCAATATGAAAACAAAGACATGAAATCATTTTGCTCTTGCTGAGGTACTTAACATTGCATCTCATCACCTTTTAATCCTCATGCTAAAGGAAAGTAAAGGTTGATAAGGAAGTAGGATTTTAAGGACTAAATTGTAAATAACGTAAATTTAAGGACTAAACTGTAGATAATGTAAGTTTAGTCCTTAGAATATAAATAATTTAAGTTTTAAGAACATTTGTGACTATATAATATTGTTAAAGACTAAAGGGAAATTTGTCCTCTTTTGTAACCGATTTCAGTTTAAGGCTAAGTTTTGGCTCCTCTATATAAAGGGCAAGGCTTACCTAATAAAAAGGTTGAACACTTTTTTTACTGAACTCATTTGTACTTAAACTTTCTCTCTTAAAACTCTCTAACTCTTTCTCTATCTAGAATACGCTTATAACAATTTCCTAAGGTAATATCTGAACTCACCAAATTGGCGACTCCACTGGGGAAAAAATTAAGAATCAGTGACTTTATTTGTTCAAATTTGATACGATCTTGCTGTGTTTTTTGTTCAAATCTTATAAAAAATAATTCCAAAAACAATCTGTAGCTTCGATCGGCGATGGATACTTTAAAAGATGATTTGCAAAGAGACAAAAATAGGCTGGATGGATCATCTCTGATCCAAACTCAATCAGATATTGAGATACGTATGAACCAGCTTTTAGAAAGATAAATGCGCTAAATGAAAAATATGAACAACGAGAATAAGAAATCCAGTCGGCGAAACTCAAATTCGAGGTTAGACAAGAGAATGAAAAGACTGATATGGGAGATCAATCTGATCGGTCCTCTACTGATCGACAAGATAAATACTGAGCATAAAAAAGCGCACTTCGTATCTCTTAAAGAGCGATATTCCTCTCGCAAAGAGAAAAAAGACAAGAAAAAATATATAACTCCTAGTAATGAAGAGGTAGAAAGCTATGCTTCAGATTTTAAAAGATACAGGGGTTCTTCGAAAGAGGAGTCCAACAGAGAGCAGTCGAGGAAGCATAAAAATAAAAGTAAATCTAAAATGGACAATGTTCCTCGCTACAAGGTGTGAAGGAAATACTTCGAATCATTATGCTAAGACTGATCAAAATTTATATGGAGTAATAGGAACAAATGATCAGTTTTTGCAAGGTGTTGATTGGAGAAATTCCATTAACAAGTGAAATTTGCTCTATAATGTTTCTGAAACATTTTGATATTTCCAAAGTATAAAAGTTCGATGGATCGAACAATTTAAGAACTATATGATGAACTTTGAAGATGACGACCGACTAGTGTGTCGTGCATTTTCGCAGAATTTCAAGGGAACAACTATAAAGTGGTACACTCGGATTCCGATGGGGTCCATTTTCAAATTTTAGGGATTTTTACACTACTTTTCGAAGGCATTTCGTGGGGAGTAAAGAAATGAGAGAAAAATGGAGATACCATTATTCAGTGCAAGCAGGCACCTGGAGAGAAGTTGAAGAATTATACGAAAAGATTCATTTTGATCAAAGCTAGTTTGGACAACTGTGAAGAGAATTCGGCGGTATCAGCTTTTTGCCGAGGATTATTGCCACATGATCTGGCCAATGAGGATACGAAGAGAAGAACCTTAACTTTTGGAGCTTTGAGGGCTCAAGTTGAGGATCCGACGAAATTCGAGGAGTTAACTAGAGTCTGAGGATGACAAGTTAGTACTCCGAAGAATTCGATTCAAGCGGCCAATAACCAAGGGCAAACCTTGAATGGAAATGGTAATCAGAAAATACGATAAAAGAATTACAACTTGTCTCCTCGGAGTGGTGGATATTCAAATCACACTCTGTCTAACAACTATAATAGGCCAAGGCCAAATCAATAGGTTAAACCAGAATACTATGCTAATCTGACAAAGAGGAAATGAACAACAAATATTGTTAATATCATGAGGATATCATGCATGATACCAATGAATGTATTACTCTGAAGAAAAAAGTTCAAACTTTGATCGAAAATGGGAAGCTCCTAACTTATGTAAAGTCACAAGGGAGTGGTTCGAAAAATAATGTTGCATCAACTTCGAAGGTTGCGCTAGCTGAGAATTTGATTGTTAATTTGATGATTTTGAATTCAAAGCTTGAACCATTTGATGCTTCTTCTGAATATGTGGATAAGGATCCGAACAGGTTGCTTTTAATGGAAGTCGAAGAGCCCATAGAAAAGGGGCATGTGCGAGAGTTTTATAAATTTATTAAGTCATTCGCCATTTTCGGAGGCGATTCGATGACTGTCGATTCAAATAGGTCAAGGAAGAGACATGTTGTCAATCTGACAACTCAAATTTAAGGGAAGATGTCTACACATTTGTATGGAAAAAAGGTTATTCCTTTCATTTTGTTTGATGAGGATGATCTGCAAGGTACAGTAAGGCCGCATAAAGATGTTGTTATTATTGGAGCAGAGGTAGCTGGCGTCGAAACTCGACGTGTGCTTATTGATACTGGCAGTTCTGCTAATGTTCTTTTTAAGTCAACCTATGATAGAATGACAAATCCACCTCAGATTTCTTAATCAGATCATACAATTATAGGATTCACAAGTGTAATAGATCGTGTTGTTGGGGAATTCGAGGGATAAGTACGTTTGGGAAAATGACTATTTAAGAAGAAGGTCGAGGTTCTTTTCATGGTGGTGGACTTTCCCAAAAGTTACAATGCTAAGTTTGGAAGATCATGACTTTCAAGAATGTATGGCGTTGTATCAACAGTTCATCAATATTTCAAGTATGTGGTTGGAGATCGGATTTGGGTCGTTTGAGGCGATCAGAAGGTAGCTAGGGAATGTTATGCCACTGCACTCCGGATATGAGGATCCAGTACTGGGGATCTAATGCATGAATAGCAGTTAGAAGAAATTGAGGAGTTTAGAAGAAAGGGTTGACGATCTGAGGGAAACCTTAGGATCTTCAACGGTAAGTGAAGAAATTGAGGAGTTTACTTTTTCGGAAGGAATGGTGCTTCAAATTGGAACCTTATTAATCCTGCTCTTACATCCTTTCCTTTCATTTGGGTTTTGTCATCAGTAAAAAAGGAATAGAAGCTGACTTAGAACAGTTGAAAGCCTAAATAGTAATGAATTCACCCCAGTCTATCAAATAAGTGCAAATTCTGACAGGAAGGTTAGCAGCACTTAACCGATTTATTTCTAGATTTTCTGATAAATGCTTTCCTTTCTTTCATGTTTTACGAGGACCAAGAAGGTTTGAAGGAACATCGGAATTTGAGACAACGTTCACAAATATAAAAAATTTGTTATCATCACCAGAAATTTTGTCAAAGCCTCGAAATAGGGAGAAACTCTTTTTGTATATTGCGGTATCAGATTTTTCATTAAGCACAATGTTAATTAGTGAAGATTCAAGAGTTCTGAAGCCGTTGTACTACATTAGTAAAAGTTTAGTAGCAGTAGAAAAAAGGTATTTGAAGTTAGAAAAACTAGCATTAGCACTGGTGATTGCTGCTAGGAAGATGCGTCTATATATTCAAGCTCACACTATTGAACTCCAAACTTCATTCCCTTTGAAAAATGTTTTACAACGATCTGACATTTCGGGGAGAATTTCCAAGTGATCAGTGGAGTTGGGGGACTATGATATTTTGTTTACACCTCGAACAGCAATAAAAGCGCAAGCATTGTCAGATTATTTTGTTGAATTCCATTCAAGCCGATCGGATGTGGAATAGAGTAAAGAAGATGCACCAGTAAATTCGAGGTGGGTTTTCCGAATAGATAGAGGAGTTAGTGTTTTTGGGTGCAGTGCTGAGGTACAATTAATAGTTCCAACTAGGGAGAAAATCATTCAATCTATTAAATTTTGTTTTCAAGCTTCGAACAATGAAGCTGAATTCAAAGCTGCTTTGGCATGTTTAAGATTGGCAAAACATTTATGGGGCAACTTTGGTACGTTTGGCAACGGATTCTCAGTTGTTAGCAAATCAGGTATCTGGATTTTCTAAAGCTAGAAAAGATCATTTGATTTTATATCTTTGGGAACTTCGAAATTTAATTCTTATGTTTGATAATGTTCTTGTGGAATAAATTGGTCGAGGGAGTAACATGGTGGCTAATTCTTTAGAAAATATCGCTTATAAGGAAGAATATCCTTAGATTTTGCTACAAGAAAATCCCTCAATTGTTACTCAATCTAATCAGTGTGAATGCATAGAGGAGTTCTTTATCACATCTGAAGTAATCCGAGGTGATTGGCGAGCAGATATTCTCAATTTTTTTACTCAAGGAACATTACCAGATGATTCTAGGTTCACAAATAAATTGTGAAGTAAAGCCTTCAGATATATAGTGTTAGATGGAATATTGTATAAAAAGGCATTGAGCATGCTATTATAACGATGTCTAGGCCAACAAGAATCACATGAGGTGATATCAGAACTACATTATGGTGAAGGGTCAGCTCATTGCGGGTTTAAAGATCTATTACGACGAGTTTTACTTGCAGGATTCTATTGGCCTACAATCATAAATGATGCTAAGAATTTAGTTCGAAGTTGTGCTACTTGTCAAAGATTTACTAATGCTATTCATAGGCCAGCGGTGCCACTTATGTCTATAACCGAGGTGGTACCATTTGATAGATGGGTGATTGATCTAGTGGGTCCTTTGCCGATGGATTCTGGACGAAGACAGATGATAATTGTGGCAGTGGATAATTTTACAAAATGGGCTGAGGCAGAACCACTATCACGGACAAAGGCAAAAGATATGATCAAGTTTATTGTGAATAATATTTGTTGTTGTTTTGGAGTTCCTCGGAGGATTATAACAGATAATGGCCCTCATTTTAATAAGAAATAGATGGCTTCATTTTGCACGTACAAAGGAATTCAGCAATGTTTTTTTACGCATTTTCATCCTCAAGCTACTGGACAAGTGGAGGTAACAAACATAACAATTTTAGATGGTTTGAAGAAGAATTTGACGAGGGTAGCGGGAAAATGGCCAAATTATTTGCAAGAGGTGCTTTGGGCTTATGAGACAACTCATAAAGAGGCATATTTATAGTCTAAGATTAATTATTTTAAGATTTTGCTACAATTCATGTAAAGGTGGACCATTTGTAGGTACAATCCAAGATTGGTCAACTATATGTGTGAATTATGGGTGTATTTTCCACACGTAAATGAACTTAAAAGATGATTTTGGCATGTTCAAGCTATTGGATATGGTTATGCATAATGGTAAATGATTTGAACCAGTTCTAGCCATATGGTTAACCTGAACGTTTTCAAAATAGTTTCTCCATGAAGCATTGAGTAATACCATATCCAACCTTTTACATTTCGTATCCAGGTGTATGGAAGGCCTATATATCATGTATCATCCAGGTGCCAGTCTAGAATTGTGTTATTAAAGTAATCAATACTTTCAATACACGATAGTTAGTGATGCCATTAAATTCACTCATAACAATCTATTCAAGCGAATTGTTAGCTAACTCTCTAAGCTTATCCCATAGTGTTAATCTCTAAACTCTATAACACTTAGTATATACCACATTGACCATCGAGTCTTTATTTAGAGAAGAGTGTTGAACTTTAAGATGGATAAACCGGTCATGATTATCAATAACATCCACCTTAAAAGAGTCATTTCAAAGGATCCAAATTTTTGTTGTTTAGGTTAGCATTAACAAATTCAAAACCGAGGATTTTAAAGGTGTTTTCAATTTTATCAGCATATATCATAGGTTCATGTAAAGAATTAAGTAAACTTTTTTTTTATTTGGAGATTTATTTAAATCTTCTAGTAGTTTTTTGTTGGTTACACCTATATCATTCTAATTTATTATTTTAATGGTCATTTAGAGATTGAGGTAAAAGGTCTAGATGACCATTTCATGTGGATTGTTTTAGTGCTAAGAAAACCCTTAATAAGTTTTATTTTGCTTTTCTTATTTTTCCATTAACTAACTTTTTAAATTCTGGTTCTTTGGTAGTGATAAGGGTGAGAATAATCTAGATTACTAGTCAGATCGGTTAAATATAGGGGTAATTTATCTTTATAAAAGTCATGTAAAAGAACCCAAACAAATATATAACATTGAGGATAATTTGTATAATAAATAATAATTATGGTTGAGATTAGTAAAATAGTAGGCTAAATGACCTTAAATGGGGTAATCAGTGATTTTTGGGACCCATCGCTTGTACTATATAAAGCAACATTCATTTTTTATAGAAATATGAAAATTTATTAATTTATTACTACTTTTGTCAACTCTCTCTATCTTTCCCATATTTATCTTTCTTAGCAATCTTCTCCAAGCATATTTTAGACTTATAATCCCTCTATAAAATCTTTAGAACTATTATTGGTGTCGTTTGTGAGAATTTGATTGGTACCCGACACTGTTTATCCAAAACCACTACTGTATAGCTAAACACTTTCAGAGAAATAGATGTGGAAGTATTATTAGAGCCTAATGCTGGCACTAATGGTTTTGTGACCAGAAATGTATCCGAAGATCATCCCCTCAAAGAACAGATGATAGAAGAATGACACTATAATTATCAGTATGTTCGAGCTACTTAAAGAGTCTACCTTAGTGGCTCGGAATAAAGAACTTTTAGAAGATATAGTAAAATTAAACTCAGAGAATGATGCAGCTTTGAATTGTAAAAGGCTTGGTTCGCAGGTTCCAAGGGAACATGTAACTAAAATAGATTGATATGAGCATGATCATCGGACCAGTGATAGACAGGAAACGTGTCAGAGATGAAGTCATTATTATTCGAGGATAAATATGAAACTCATACGGCGATGCGATTTCAATAAATCTAGTGACTATTCCTTTTATGAATCGGCCAAGTCTTCCTCCTCTGAAAGGGACACCAACGCGAGAAGAGTATTAAAGGAAAGGATTTGAGGTTCTCGTTGGGCCATAGACTCAAAAAGAGAAATAAATTATCAAAAGAAAATGGCACTCGGTTCCTATGAATGGGATAAAGTGGTGACCGTTTCTAGAAATGAGCAAGCTACGCCCTATATTCAAATCTCGTCGAGAATTCAAAGCTTTGAGTACTGAGTGAGAAACCAGTTTGTAAACCTATCTGAAGTTTGTATACCATTGCGAAAAAGGGTCTTGGGGTTGTATGAATAAGATCAGGAAAAACTGAAGGTCATCCCCTCTCTCCGCCGAAGTTCTGTCATAGTACATGTCGAAGCGATTTAACATTTTGAAATTAGAAAACTTAGATATGAATCAAGATCTATACAACCATATTGATAAGTTCAAAAAAAAATTAACTACGATGATAGACAATAGTAGCTCTTGATAAGGAAATAAAAGTTCATAGACTTAAGTGTAAATAATAGAAGTTTAATGGAACAATTATGATTATGTATTTTTATTGAGGACTAAGGGTAATTTATCCCTTTATATAACCGTTTTCAGTTTTGAGCTAAGTCCTAGCTACTCTATATAAAGGACGTGGCTGAACTTATAAAGAGGTTGAACACTTTTTGATCTAACTCAATTATGCTCTAAATTTCTCTCTCTAAAACTCTTTCTCTCACTAAAATGCATGTATTACAATTTTCTAAGGAAACTTCTAACAATTGAACTCCATATTCAACATGAATATCATTCTAAAAATTGGAAATGTTGATTTGTCGACGAGTCGCATGAATTTATTGAAGGAGAGTGATGGTTGTCTCTTCTTTACCATTGTTAATAGCAGTCAACATGTCCTTGGAACATTCAGCTTGTGCGACAGTGACATCAACTTGTGTTTCCTTCTCAAAACTATCCTCCTTATAATAAAAGAAGCTTGAAGACCATCGATTTAAGCTTTGCAGCAGCCAAGTCCTCAACATGTTTTGCTTTGAGCTTGTTTAGCTCCTCTTGATGCGAAGGAATAAATTTTTCTTTATTATCATGATTTTGTTCTCGTAAGTGGCTTTTGACAAAAAGAAGTCCTCGAAAAAGCTCAGATTTTTCCACTTTGAAGTTGTGGAATTGGTTGAGGTAATGAGGTTTCCTCAACAATCTCCCTCTGGGGAGGAGACTTAGTAAGTGGATTTGATGAAGGGGAATTTGGAGCAGCATCAGAATCATCTCCCATGGCTATGAACGTTTTTCTTCTACGAGTTTGTGGAGGATAAGTTGAAGAAGGAATTGCTTTGGCTTGTTTCAAAGTGGATTTGGGATAAGTGAAGAAGGAGTCGCTTCAGATAGTTTCAAAGTGGATTTAATTTATTCGTTCCTAATTCGAGGTGCTCTGGGTGTTTGAGCTTTAGAAGAACGACTTTTTTCGGTAACACGAGAAGGTGAAATAATAGGAGCTTTGAATGGATCGAAATTACCGTAATAGATGGTTTTGGTAGTTGTTACAAGAGAAGCATTGCTTATTAACCCAGCAGCTCTATACTCGTCTGCCCTCTCACTTATGCAAAAATAATCGTAAGATCCGAAGACTTGAGTATTGTCAAGGTTTTGAAGTTTTGGGTTTTTTGGGTAGCCTTAGATCTTTTGGATCTATGATTTTTTATCATGAACGGGATGAAGCTTGATTAGAAAGTATGAGTTTTCCGACGAGGATAATTGGGAAGTTTGAGGAAGGCATTGAAGGTAGCCAAGGGTTTGTTGTTTCTCTCTCAAGAATTTTGGGTTGTGAAACAGAGAAATAAAATTACTAATGAATTTATAAGGGGAAGACGAAGTGCGTAGAAGTGGAAAAGTCTTTGTGTTGATTGGACTGAATATGAAACGGTAATGGTGTCACAAGTTTGACATCTTTCATACTAGCTATAAGCCTGGTAGCTAGGTATTCATGATAAATTTAAACGGTTAGATTTTATAGGTCAACTTCAAATAAATCATGCAAATTGGTTATCTGAAAGTATAATCCAATATGGTGCAACATCTGGCAAAGTTCGATGAAATATAGTAAAATTTTGGATAATCAAATTTATGTCTGATGAAATTCGAAGAGAACGAAAGGTTGTTAACTCTGAACTATCAATTTCTGGAATTACATTGGGCAGGATTCGAAGACAACTAGTTCTCATTCATTTACTGACATGAGAACTAAGGGGGATACTAATAAGGAAATAGAAGTTCAGGGACTAAAGTGTAAATAATATAATTTTAATGGAACAATTATGATTATGTATTTTTATTAAGGACTACGGGTAATTTATCCATTTATATAACCGTTTTCAGTTTTGAGCTAAGTCCAAGCGCCTCTTTATAAAGGCCAAGGCTGAACTAATAAAGAGGTTGAACACTTTTTTATCTAACTCAATTGTGCTCTGAATTTCTGTCTCTAAAACTCTTTCTCTCAATTGTGGTATACAATTTCCTAAGGAAACTTCTAACAATTGAAATCATCACCTCTACCAACATAATTTTCATGGCGACTTATAAGAAGATGGAAAAACCTCATGCTATTCTTCGTTCGGATAAAATGATTGTTAGTTTTACTAGTTTGAGTGTCAAAGTATTTAAAGAATTCGAGAGTACCATTGATCTTGGTCGCGGACCGTTCATACAAGAGGTGACAATGTTGCTCATCGTAGTAGATACGCCTACATCGTACAATGTGATATTTGGGAGATCTTTCCTGGCTTAAAGTATGAATAGCGCCATTGGATCCTTGCAGCAGTTAGGTTTATATTTTGGTTAACTTTAATTGCAACTTGATTCTGGTTTTTTTATGGTTCACCAACCAAATTTCTTGACCTTCGTTCCCTCACCAGTTTGAGGGATTGCATTTGTGTGGGCGCCATAGTAGGCACCGCACCCTCTATGACTACCAAGCGATGAGCATCCGAATCGCGATGTGACATGCTGGTGGGAGTATTTTAAGGATAATGGGTATTTGAAGTATTTTTAACCTTCACGTACCTCTTGTGTAGAGGTTTAAGGGGACGCTTTCTCTTTGAACAATCGTCATTTGCTTTCTCAACGCCTTTATTTTTGTCACCCATCAGAATCAATGATGATTCGTGCACTAATATTTTCAAAGTACCAAGGTCACCCTTGTCGTGTATTAGACAAGTTTGACCGGGGGGCTTAGTGTTAGTAGGAGAATGGGTAGATTTTGGGTATTCGCAGTTTCTGTCGCTCCGTATTGCTTCTTGGTTGGAGTTCACGAGGCGTAATACGTGGTTTGACTTATAGTCAACGATCTTGGTTCTTTGTCCAACCCAGGTGATTTTCTCTCTTAAGATTTTTTTATGGAACACGTGAAGAATGTGAGTGGTGGAAGAAAACGCTTAGAGGGATGTTTCACGAAATTGCAGGAAACTCTTTCTCTTTACAAGGTCTGTGTGTCTCTAAGATTTTAGAAAAAAAATCCAAATTATGAAGAGCATTTGAGTATATATAGAAAGATATTTGGCCTCTCAACGGACATAAAATCTGAAGCACACAAAAGGTATTATTTAACTAATAAGTTCTTAGGGATATGGAGAGTCATATAGCTCTTCCATCAATAGTTTGAAAAACGTTTTCTGACAGGTCAAATCACCCACTGATGATTCTTGAAGGCGTGCATGTCAGTTTCATATATTAATTGACACGTGAATTTAAATAAAGCACATGATTTTCGAACATCGAATAATGAGGTAGAATACTAAGCTGTTTGGTAGGATTAAGGCTCACCCATATCTGCAGAGCCAAAAAGGTTCGACTGGTGAGTGACTTGTAGCTTATTGTAAATCATGTGTCGAGCTAATCCGAACCTAGAAAAGATCACTTAGTGAACTTTTTGAGGACATTAAAAGTCTTATCATTAAAAGTCTTAGCATCTGTTTTTGAAATCTTAAAGTATGAAGAACGTTATTGGATTATTGCGCAAGAAAGTCCTTCAAACACAGAGGGGTCTGAACGAGTTGAAGGGTCGGTCGAAGCTTTCCAAATTTCTACAAGCATTGACAATGATTGGATGCACGCCATCAAGGAATTGTTAGCCAATGATGTATTTCGAATCAATAAGTAAATGGCCAAGAAAATACATTTCAAAGCGCACAGTTATATGATACTCGGAGACATCTTGTATAAAAAATATTTTACTAGGATTTTTCTTCGATGCCTTAGGGAAAATGAATCACAAATGATATTATATGAACTACCCGAAAATGAAGGGTTTATGCACTATGATTATAAAACTTTGATATGAAGACTCCTTCTAGTAGGATATTATTGGCCCACAATTCCGTTTGATGCTAAAGAATTGGTAAAAAGGTGTGACACTTCCGAAATATTTTCAGATGGTATTTATACGTTTCGGCCGATGGGATATTGACATGGTCGGACTGTTTTCGATGGCATCCGGGGGACGGCAGACAATAATGGTTGTAGTAGATTATTTTCTACGTAGATGGATGCTTAACCACTTTCTGGGAAAAAACTAAATATGTGATTAATTATATTGTCTCTAACATCAGTTGTCGCTTCGGTGTTCCGACAAGAATAACAATGAACAATGGGCCACGTTTCAAAAACAAAGGCATGAAAGCTTTATGCTCTTCTTATAGCATACGACAATGCTTTTCGACACCTTTTGATTCACAATTAAATGGCCAAGTTAAGTAACTAATCGGACAATCCTTGATGAGTTCAAAACGAATTTGGAAGGCAAGGCTGGAAAATGACAAGATGAAAGAGTTTCCCTTCATATCGAGTTAGTAAGTATTCCAAGGAGGGTAACAATGAGGGGAAGTGTGCCGAGTTAGACTAGATCAAATAAAAAAAAAAGGTGGCGTAATTGAATTCTTTACACTACCCAACATTGATGAGATGCATCTATGCCTTTAAATTTAAACGGCGAGAATTTAATATAGGTCTAGGGTCCTAAGGAAATTATTTTTGTATACGAAATAAAAAGGTTTGGTAAATGGGGACCTAACTGGAGGGCCCGTATATGGTAACTGAGAAGTTGAAACCGAGGACATATCAACTCAAAGATAAATAAGAAAGAGATCTTCGGCACCCGTGGAACATTGAACACCTTAAGTTGTATTTTGAATGAATGTAAAAGTTTGTGTATATGTCTAAAATTGTGTAAAGGTCGGTACCACATTATTTCCTACCCTGGTGGCGTAGGAACATTTTAACGAGGTGTCCCTGTAGCCAATTTATAAATATAACTTTTTTTCTATTTTAAATAGTTTTGACAATCATTTATTTTTGGACTGGAAGGGTCTTCCAATGAATGTTGGTCAACAATCATTTATTTTTTACCATAAGGGTCTTCCAACAAATGTTGGTCAATAATCATTTATCTTTTTATCGGAAGGTTCTTCCAACAAAAGTTTGTCAACAACTATTTATTTTCTATCTCACACTTAAAAGTTGGTTAACACAAAATTATTTGAAAAAAAAGGTTCCATTGATCACCATAGAAATACAACATGCCTCGATGACGCAAGGACTTCAAAAAATATCCATAGGCACAACAAAGTCTATAAAAAAACTAAAAACAAAACAAGAAAACACGTAAGTGTTCCTTACTCCAAAGGATTGCCCTCAAATTCATCTTCCGATGAGGCTGACGAAGAACTTTTTGATCCATCAGAACTCTTAAGAGACTGATTATCATCTTCCAGGAAGCATTCATGTATGTCCACCACCATTTCAGATTTAACCTTAGCATCTATGGCCGCTAGTTTGGAAGCCTAGTCAGTAGCATATGCATTGAGAGCAGCTTTTGTGTTGGCCTCAGCCTCACCCTTGGCATTTTCAAGTCATTAACAGCCCGTTAAAGTAGCTCTTGGTTTTTTATACCCTTTAGTGAGGGTATTGATGAGCGTATCCTTTTGAACATTCAGCACAAATACGTACTCTCGCTCACAATCGATTGCATCCTCCTCCATTTTGAATCGTTTCTCTATCTCTCCTTGTTTTATTTAAGCCACTCTGCAGTAACCTATCTAAAATGGGTAACTTCATCTCTCAGATTCTTCATCTTGGACCTCCTTCTAAAACAATTCTTCCTTATAAATTTTTTTTCGAATGTTCAATGTCATAACCTTTATTTTAAGAAATATTGCGGGCTGAAGAAGTTCATGAATTCGAAGGGCTAGATATTTGTTATTATGTCGAACTGCTCAAATTGAGAGCCAACTTCGAACTGTTCAAAACGTTTGGCGTCATCTCGTTGGTTTTTTTTGGATTCCCAAACAAAGTCATACGACCTGACAGGTTCCTTGCTTGATACCCAAGGGGAATCTGAATCGATGATGACAACCTTTTTAGGAGAAAGAATATTGGGTTTTGTTATTTCATTATCTCAAGGGACCACGTCTTCCTCCGCTCCTTTCTCGCTTTCATCAGCGATCAATGTTTGTTCGTTTTCTATTCAGTATGTATGCCTCCGAATAATCCCTTATGAGTTCCTCCAATATCATATTCTCCAATATGTCATCCCTCCAAAGATGGTTTTTGGCAAGATCGACTAGAATTAAACAACAGCGGAATTCATTGAACCAGGAAGTTCTGACCCAACTACTCAGTTGAGAAAATATCTGACTCACTTCTCCTAGATCATCCTCAAACACTCTGGATATCACTTTCATCTTTATCTCCCAATTAAAAAAACTTTTAAAAATGAAGCAAATAAACGAAAGTTACAAAGTGAAAACGATCTGAGTAAGAATGTACTTGTACTAGTCCATTTTAAGGAAATCTGATGTGGTTCTTCCGTTGACGCCTCAAATATAGTCTCCCACAAACCTAAAATAAAGAAAAAAATCTATGCTTCCATTTCTTATAAGTTTCGAGGAGATCGTCCACTATCTTAAATTTACTCTCTAAAGTTAGGGAGTAAAAATAAAAATAAGGATTCTTCGCAGCGCCGGTTAATCCGACAAATTTCTCTATCGAAAAACTGACCTCGGAATCATGGCTGCCATTATGCAGGCCATCAGTGTAAATTACATGTTCATTCCCACTTAAGTGGGGAAAAGTTCTATTAGTTAGAAATATATAACCAAAGTGAGATCAAGAGTGATACAAAGACCCTAGTTAAGTATTTTCGGGTAGACAATTCGTTACTCAGCTTTGAATTTCCCAACAGTCTCAAAGCTTTACCTCTTCGGAAGCATGGTAGTATCTATAGTTTACCTTTTCCAAGTCTACTAAATACTTTATTTCAACTTCCCAAAGATTATTCCCCGAGAATGGCCTCAATATTCGAGGGTAGTTCAATCTCCTCCTTCTTTTTTTATTTCATATTTTTATTTTTTGTAGGAAAACCGGCAGTAACTTTTCCCTAAGCGATTTTAGTGGTATTTTTTATCAAGGAGGATAAAGCGGAAGTTAGGTTTCTATTTTGGTTAACTTTAATAGCAACTTGATTCTGGTTTTTTTCTGGTTCACCAACCAAATTTCTTGACCTTCGTTCCCTCACCGGTTTGAGGGGTTGCATTTATGTGGGCGCCATAGTAGGCACCGCATCCTTTATGACTACCGAGCGATGAGCATCCGAGTCGCGATGTGACATGCTTGTGGGAGTATTTTGAGGATAATGGGTATTTGAAGTATTTTTAACCTTCACGTACCTTTTAGGTAGAGGTTTAAGGGACCGCTTTCTCTTTGAACAATCGTCATTTTCTTTCTCAACGCTTTTATTTTTGTCAACCCTCAGAATCTATGATGATACGTTCACTGATGTTTTCAACGTACCAAGGCCACCCTTGTCGTGTATTAGACAAGTTTGACCGGGGGCTGAGTGGTAGTAAGAGAATGGGTAGATTTCGGGTATTCGCAGTTTCTGTCGCTCCGGATTGCTTCTTGGTTAGAGGTCACGAGTCGGAATATGTGGTTTGACTTATAGTCAACAATCTTGGTTCTTTGTCTAACCCAGGTGTTTTTCTCTCTTCAGATATTTTTATGGAAATCCACTCTAAAGTGGTAAACATTTTAGGCATGAACAAGACACACTTGAAGAATAAGAGTGGTGGAAGAAAACGTTTAGAGGGATGTTTCAAGAAATTGCAAGAAACTCTTTCTCTCTACAAGTATCTGTTTCTCTAAGATTTTGAAAAAAAACAGCTCCAGATTATGAAGAGCACTTGAGTATATATAGAAATATATTTGGGCTCTCAACGGTCATAAAATCTGAAGCACACAAAAGGTATTATTTAACTAATAAACGCTTAGGCATGTGGAGAGTCGTATAGCTCTTCCATCAATAGTTTGAAGAGAACACGTATGAGAAAGTCAAAAAAGTTTTCTGACATGTCAAATCACCCACTGATGATTCTCGAAGGCATGCATGTCAATTTCAGATATTAACTGACATGTGAATTTAAATAAAGCACACGACACATGATTATCGGCACAACAATTTGATTGATAATCCCACCAGTCCGATGAAGAACACAAAGTAGAGCAAGTCAGAAATTTTGAGGCGTCTTCCAGATTTAGTCTTCACTCAGATATCTTCGCAAGGACTAGAGGGCTACTGATAAGGGTAAGAACAATACAGATTACTAGTCAGATCGGTTAAATATGAGGGTAATTTAGCTTTATAAAAGTCTTGTTAAAGAAGTCCAACAAATGTGTAACATTGAAATAACTTTGTATAATAAATAATAATTATGGTTGAGATTAATAAAATAGTGGAATGTAATGACCTTAAATGGGTTAATCTTGTGGTTTTTTTGCCACCACTTGTACTATATAAAGAAATATTCACTTTTTGGAGAAATATGAACATTTATTACTTTATTACTACTTTCATCAACTTCTCTCTCTAGCTATTCTATATTTCTCTCTCTAAAAAATCTCCTCCAAACATATCTTGGACTCATAATCCCTGGAGAAAATATTTTGAACTATCGGGTAAAATTTTCAATTTATGGTGAAGATGTGAGGCCTTCAGTAAGGGTGAACTTGAGTGAATCTGAAACTTGTTCATTACAAGTTGAATCATTGTTGGAGGTAATGGGGTTTTCAAGCTCTATTGAGTGAAATGTTTCATTAATATTAGGATTTAATTATTCTTTTGATATTGAATTATGTTTTAGAGTTGTTATATTATAATATTTTCTATCACTTTCAAAGAAGAATGCTTATCCTTGATTGATATATTTGAGTCTTCGTTGTCAATTTTTGAAGTAGTTATTAAGGCATGTTTATTAGTAATTTTGATTTTTTTTTATTTCTAGGAGAGTTATAATTTGTTTCATATTCTGAGTTCTCAATTATTTGTTCTTTAACTATTATAGATTTTAAATTGGGAACCCAATTTCCAGCATTTTTTTATGGTTTTGGATATTGTTGTCTTTAGTTTGAGTTGAGGTTGAGTTATGCTCTAAAGTTTGGATTTTTTTTTTTATCTATTTTTTGCATTGATCACCATTATGTCCAAGATGATAGCAGTCAAGACAGTAAAATGTCTTATCATCATAGATGATGTCTAACCAAAAGCCATTATGGACACGAAAATCAATCCAGATTTTATTGCTTGAAAGGCTTGGATACATCCAATTCTATCCAAGCCTTGCAGCAATTGAATTAAGCCCTATTTTTGGTCGGTATCATGGTAGTTAAAGACCTTCCAATAGTCTTTGCAATGATATGGATATTTTCATGACCATACATATACTCATAAAAGGTTTGGAAATCTAACCGAAATTGGAGTTACATGAGATTCACGTTTTGGAAACCTGTAGACCATTTTAGCAGTCTCATGGAATGTTGGCCTATAGGCCAGACATTTTTCTTCCAGAGTTTCATTATAACATCTAAATGATCAATCTCTATTAGCATATGTCTTTGATCTCATGCTGCTAGACTAAATTCTCCATTAAAGTTGAATTTTTCAGGAAAATATTGTATAACATGCATTTGCG
Organism: Limnanthes douglasii subsp. nivea; assembly: GCA_036936605.1. NCBI lineage: Eukaryota > Viridiplantae > Streptophyta > Magnoliopsida > Brassicales > Limnanthaceae > Limnanthes > Limnanthes douglasii. Next base: position 156,029,404 of record JAUPFV010000003.1, on the reverse strand, counting down.
GACTGCCTAGAGAAAATTTTCTTATAATAGTGAATTTAAATTTAACATTAGATATAAGAAGATTCTGACCTGTCTTGGTGAAACGGATTGTTTTAAATTCTCATTTGTTTATAATGAGCAATTGTTTATGTGGAATGTTATTTTTGCTTGATTTTAGTTTTACAACTTCTATATAACACTCTGTCATGTTTTGTTACCGGAGGTTGTTCATGTTTTGTGGCATGGATTGATCGAAGATGGGATTGTTCTTTAAAAAATGAAATTATTCATCGTATTGCCACTTCGTAGAATTTAGAAAGGCTACAACCTTCGTTCCTATATAACTGTCGTTTTAAAAAAATATTAAAATTTTAATTGTAAATTATTTATTATATGCACCAACCAATTCTTTTTACTTCGTGTCTTTGCGAAAGAAAAAATCAAAATATGTTAAACCAATCAATTATTTGTTTCTTGTTTACAATAAAGAAAACCTATAATATCTTCTATAAAAATCTCTACAAAAATTTTAAACAACACTTTTATAAGAACCGAGAGAGTATTATTTTATTGCTATTATTTTCAAAGGAAAAAAATTAGTTTGTTAGCTTTTTATTTAATTAAAGGAGTTTTATCGGTTGCCGATAAAAATAAATTTCACATTCAATACCGGAGAGTTGCGACTTTGGTCAGTCACTAATTGTACGATGCATTGGTTGTCGGTGGTTAGACAACTTACTGCTCGAATTCAATTTTGGAATTCGGAGAATCATCCAAAATTAATTGATCCGATACTTTCCTTACTAAGGGTGGTAAATGGTTTTGGAACCACGGTTCAAAGCTGACAATCTGCTAATGAACTGACGGTTTACCTGCGAAACTGGTCCATTAGGACTGCAAACTGGCAGGACCACAACCCGCCAGGACCGCAAACCATTAGGACCGCCAGGACCGCATAAGGAGTAAACCGGCAGGACCGCAACCCGGCAGGACTACAACCCGCCAGGACTGCAACCCGCCAGGACTGCAACCCGGCCAGAACTGCAACCCGGCAGGACTGCGAAACCACGGTTTATTTGTAAAAAACCGCGGTTTATTGGTAAATATTATAAATGTTTTATTTATTTTATAACCAAAATGTTATATTTAAAAAATATTGAGATATTGCATATTATTATAGAATTATTATTACATTTTTGTTAATATTAATTTGTTTTGGTTATTAATATTTTAAGTGTTGTAATTATTATATAGTCCAAAATTTTAAATATTACTTATGTTATTATCACATTTTGAATATTATTATTATGATTTTAAATCTAATATTAGTGGTTTTGATTTTAATATTACAAACCAAACTATATCTTATCATGTTAAAATATTACAAATTCTATGGTTATAATTTTAATATTACATTTTGAATTTTATTACTATGATTTGGTTTTAAATATTACAAGTGTTTGTTATTATTTTTTAAACGAAAATCATATTTTATCATGTAAAAATATTACAAGTTATATTTATTATTTTTAATATGAGATTTTGAATTTTATTATTGTGATTAGGTTTTAAATATTACAAGTGTTATTTATTATTTTTAAGTTATATTGTTATAATTTTAATATTACATTTTGAATTTTATTATTGTAATTTGGTTTTAAATATAACAAGTGTTATTTATTATTTTTAAGTTATATTGTTATAATTTTAATATTGATAAGGAAATATATCCTTTGAGGACCTAAATGTAATTAATAAGGACTTAATTGATAAGTTCTATTAATATAGGGTAAAATTAGGCCTTATAAGAAATATAGGGGCTGAATTGTAAATATTCCTCTATGTAACCGTTTTTCTAACTAACTTACTCAACCTATTTAAAGAGGCTGAGGAAGTTATTGACACCTATGAAATAATCAGAAGCAAAATATTACTTTCACTACCTAAAATTCTCTCTCTGGATACTTGAGTTCTCTATTCAACTTTTATTCTTACCAAATTGGCGCTAGAAAGAGGGGGCGAAGATACCTTGATCGACGGATCAAAAATCGAGTCTCGAGTGAATATGAAGCTGTGCTAGCAGGGTTGCAGTTAGCAAAGATTTGTGGGGAAACATTTGTGCGCTTAGAAACAGATTCGCAGTTGGTAGTTAACCATGTTAAAGGGGTTTCCGAAGCTAAAAAAGATCGTTTGGTTTTGTACTTGCAAGAGCTACGAGGTATGATGGCACAGTTTGAAAATGTCGAGGTGGAGCATATTCGAAGAGGTAGCAACAGTATGGCTGATTCTTTAGCAACCATGGCTTACTCTGAAGAATATCCATGGATCGTGACACAACCATTGCCCTCGGTTATATTGAGTTCTGACCAATGTGAATTTGATGAGGAGGTAGTAAATGATCCGATGCGCGTTCAAAGTGATTGGAGGTTTGACTTGTTAAACTTTATTTCGAAGGGGATACTACCTCTTGATAAACACTTGCTCAAGAAAATAAAGTATAAAGCTCTTGGTTATGTGGTACTAGATGGGGTATTGTACAAGAGATCTGCGTCGAAACCTTTGTTACGGTGTTTGAGTAAGCAAGAGTCTCAAAACTTTCTATCTGAATTACATGATGGAGATGGATCAGCTCATTGTGGATTCAAAGCTTTAAGGCGTAGGGTATTGTTGGCAGGGTATTACTGGCCTACCATAATGCAGGATGCCAAATTATTAGTTCGAAGCTGTGATACTTGTCAGAGGTATGCAAATTTAATACATAAACCAGCAGTACCCCTCATGACAATATCGGAGGCGGTTCCTTTCGATAGGTGGGGGATTGATTTAGTAGGACCATTACCTATGGCTTCAGGTGGAAGACAGATGATTATTGTTGCGGTTGATTATTTTTCGAAGTGGGCAGAAGCAGAACCTTTAGCTGGGACAAAAGCTAAGGATGTAATCAAGTTTATTCAAAGTAACATTTGCTACCGTTTTGGAGTTCCTCGAAAAATAACGACGGATAATGGTCCCCAATTGAATAACAAGGAAATAGATTCTTTTTTCTCTTCGAAAGGAATACAACAATGCTTTTCTACTCCTTTCCACCCCCAAGCAAATGGGCAGGTAGAAGTTACAAATAGATCTATTTTGGAGGGTTTAAAGAAAAATTTGGCAGGAGCAGCAGGGAAATGGCCAAATTACCTTCAAGAAATGTTGTGGGCATATCGAACAACCCCTAGAGAAGCCACAAAGGAGACTCCTTTTTCTTTAGTTTATGGGATGGATGCTGTGTGCCCTTCTGAATCTACATTGCCTTCCTACAGGTTATTGCAATATTCTGAAGCAGATAATGATGAAGCTAGAAGGGTTGAACTTGATTTGTTAGAAGAGAAGAGGGTTAAGGCACATTTGAATGTGGTTCATTATCAGACCTTAATGAGAAGCAGGTACGATGCTAAAGTGAAGAAGAGAGAGTTCAAAATTGGCGATAAAGTATTACGAAAAGTATTTCTTCATACTAAGGACAAGCACCTCGGAAAATTGGCTCCGAATTGGGAGGGTCCTTATGAAGTTAGAATGAAGGTCAAGCCAGGTTCCTACAGGTTATCTGATCGAGAGGGGAGGATGCTCAAACATCCTTGGAATATAGAGCATTTGAAATTATACTGTGAGTAAAATCGAACATCGAATTTTTGTAAAACAGGCATACTCTTTCCTTATCTGTTGGCCGAGAAAGGTTTTAACCAGTGTCTGGTTAATATTGGATTTTTTAATAAAATTTCTTTTGGCCATTGGTTGTTTAGTATGATGGGTGATTTATTATTTTGGTGACTTGGCAAAGACTGATCATCTTTGAAAGTTGACCAAGAATAATTTTCCGAAGCAATAGCTTTGAAGAAACAACCAAATTTTCGAGGTGCCACGTCTTATGAGTGCATCTAATTTTCGAGGTGCCACGTCTTATGAGTGCATCTAATTTTCGAGGTGCCACGTCTTATGAGTGCATCTAATTTTCGAGGTGCCACGTTTTATGAGTGCATCTAATTTTCGAAGTGACAAGTTTAAATAAGTACATCAGAAATTTAAAATATTAAGAAAATTGCTTGTTTCGTCGGATAAAACAAGAAGCTTACAAAAAGGAGAAACATACTTAATTAAAATACACCAAAAAACAAGTGCGACATGTATAATCTTTTGTTTAATCATCTTCTTCTTCCGATGATCCTTCCGAAGCATTGTCTTCTTCTGAGGAGCATTGTATCAGTTTGAGCTTTCTTGATACCATCAAGCATCAGAGAACCAACAGCAGTCTCAGCCTTTTTTACGGCAACATTCTTTTCTTCCTCGAATCCTGTTCGAAGCGTGGTTAGTTGAGTTTGGCAATTTTCCAGTTTCTCCTGAGTTTCTTTGACAAGTTTCTCAGCATCGGTAGATTTTTTCTTCTCTTCGGAAATAGCAGTAGAATGTTGAGACTTTAGATTTTCAAGAGCCAGTCGATGAGCAGTCTCCAGAGCTTCGATTTCTTCTTTATGATCCTTGAGAAGTTTTTCTTTTTCAGCTTCGAAATTTTGAAGTGCTTTGTTTTTCGAAGCCTTTTCAGACTCTGTTTCCTTTTTACTCTTGACTAGCTCTTGTGCAAGAAGCTCCAATTGAGTTTGAGAATTGTTCACCTCTTCACATAATTTTTTGGCTGCAGCACTTAAATTTGTAAAAGGTTGAAGAATTGAAGATACCTCATCGGATCTGTTGTGAGTGGGCAAATTCGATGGGTGATGATGCATTAGATTTTGATGAACAGGAACAATTGCATTAGATTTTGAAGTTGTGGCAGCATCGGTAGAAGTTGATGGAATGTTGTTGATAGATCAAAAATCTTCACCAGTGGCTGCAAAATCTCCACTAGAGTTAAAATCTTCGAGGTTAAGATAATCAATTTCCTGGCTATCTCCTAGTGCCAATCCCCCTTGATGATTTTCCTCAACAAAATTTTTTTCATGCACCTCGGAGGCCAAAACTTCTTCCAGAATGTCGGCTTCGTTCTTTTTCTGTGGAGTAGCGGACTTCTTCTTTTTCTTTTTTGGAGTATTGTTTTCTTTCTTTTTCTTTTTTGGTGTAGGTTCGTCCTCTTCGGTTATTGGTGGAAGTTGAGACGTAGACGCTTTTCGTTTTCCAGCAGGCTTTGAATGTTTGGAAGGATTAACCTTGCTTGTGTTGGGTCTTTTGAGAGTTTGTTTTCCTTTCTTCTTCTGTGGCAAGTGACTTTCACTTCGATTCCTGGTGGGAAGGTAGGTTTTCCAATTCGGTGCAAGTATTCTCTGAACTACTTTAATAGGATCTGGGGGGATCATCGGATCTTCAGGGAAGTCAGCTCCCAAGGATATGCGCCAGAGATGGCTGTTGACAAAATTGATTGGTTCAAAGGCTGAGTGAAAGCCATTTCCCCAGGCTTTTTCTGCCCACTCAGCCATTTTTTCGAAGATTACCTTTGCAGATTTTCGACGACTTTTAAACCTCCTCGGAATTTCTAAAAAAAAAGGAGAATAAACAGTTAGATAAGTGAACTTGGTTGATTGGGCTAGGCTTAACAAAGTTTAAAAATTGTTACTTACTGCTATCTCTCCAGATGAGAATAAGTTTTGAGGGGTTGGCTTCGGAAATCTCTTTACCATTTTCCCAAGCTCCTGATAGAAAGACAAATTTTTGCTTCCAAAATTTATCAGCTTCGAGGAGGTCATCGATAATCTTCAGATCATCCTCCAGGGTTAGGTAGTAGAATGGTAAAACTGGCCCATTAGAGATTTTGGTCAGCGATATGAAGTCTTCAATTTCGAGGGGGATGCCTCCTAGCCTCAACACCATGATAGCGGAGAATAAGGTGAACAGCTGGTTTGGAGTAACTTGTGTTGGACACAAACCATGAATTTCGAAGTACCTCACTATCATCGGATCGAGGGGAAATCGAAGTCCCCAGTTGAAAAGTTCGGGGTAAACTACCAGCTCATCCTTTTGACAATTCAGAGGCGTTTCTCCTTCTTCTAGTAGTCGAAGCACAACGTTGTCTGCTAGCCCCCATAGTTTCTTGAGTTGTTCTTTCTCTGATTCGAGGTAGTAGGTGTATTGTACATTTTTCAGGGCAAGAATATACCAAGGACAAAGTGGTCGAAGGTTCTCCTGAACTAAAGCAGCAACATCCTCGGGGAGGGTAATGGGAGGTTTCTTTCCTCGATTTCTTTGTGGGGGGATCACCCCGTCAGCCTCGGATTCCTCTTCGGCATCAGATTCTGTGGCTTCTGAATCGTTTTCTTTATTATTGTCCTCATCGGTAGCTTCACCCTGACGACTTCGAATTTGAGTCTCAGTTTGAGTCACATGAATTGGTTGACTATTTTCTGGAGTAGCGTCAACCATTTCTTGTGGGGGAGGAGAGGAGGTCTCTGCGTCATCACCCATTGCTAGAAAGGTTGATTTGTGGTTACGTTTAACTTTAACAACTTCGAACTGTAGGATAGGTGATTTGGGTTGTGGGTTTTTATCAGTTGGTGGTTCGTCAGAAGTGACACCTTTAGATTTTCGATGAGGTCTTAGTGGTGGAGAAGTAGGTTGATTTCGAGGAGGAAAAGGTTCTTGGCTAGATTCTGGGTTTGAAGCTAAGGGTGAAGACGAAGTAGCAAGATTGGGATCGAAGTTACCGTATTTGAAGGTGGTAAAGGAAGAATGAGGACCGTTGTAGATTAACCCAGCAGCTTTGTATTCTTTAGCTCTTTGAGAAATACAAAGATAATCGTAAGCTCCAAATACTTGATTGCTAGAACCAGGGAAGATAGGTTTCTTTGCTTTTACTGGTTTTCTGGGTTTGGATCTTTTGTATTTGGGATATCTTCTCATACAATAGGTATTGATCTGAGAAGTTGAACAGGATGAAGATGGCTTGAAGGTTTATGAAGAACAGGATGAAGATGGTTTGAAGGTTGATAAAGAATATGATGAAAATGAAGAACAGGATGAAGATGGTCTAGAAGTGATTTCTCTAAAAAGTTCTCAGTGAAGGAAGAGCTGGGTATTTATAGTTTAAAGAAATGACGTTGAGAATTTGAAGAAGCAAAACCAGTGAGTTGCTCTCATTGGGTGGAATGTGAAACGAAAAGGAAACGTGCAGTGTCATAGATCTATCAGGAAGGGTCTAGTCAGTCTATCAAGTAGGGATCAGAGAATTCGAAACATCAGCAAAATTATGTCTCTATTAACAATATTCGAAGTAAAGGCAAGGTTGCATTTCAAGTTGGCGAGTTCGAAGTGGTTGGAAAAATTGTGTGCACTTATTTTTAGATTCGAAGAGAAGTTGCAAGTCATTGGGCTTAATCATAATGAAGAGGCGAAATGAAGGAAGTTGTATTTACTTGGAATAAAGTCCGAAGAGCGAATAGTTCTTATAAATTGTCTATATAAGAACTAGGGGGGCTACTGATAAGGAAATATATCCTTTGAGGACCTAAATGTAATTAACAAGGACTTAATTGATAAGTTCTATTAATATAGGGTAAAATTAGGCCTTATAAGAAATATAGGGGCTGAATTGTAAATATTCCTCTATGTAACCGTTTTTCTAACTAACTTACTCAGCCTATTTAAAGAGGCTGAGGAAGTTATTGACACCTATGAAATAATCATAAGCAAAATATTACTTTCACTACCTAAAATTCTCTCTGTGGATACTTGAGTTCTCTATTCAACTTTTATTCTTACCAAATATTACATTTTGAATTTTATTATTGTGATTTGGTTTTAAATATTACAAATGTTATTTATTATTTTTTAAACCAAAATCATATTTTATCATGCTAAAATATTACAAGTTATATTAAAATATTTAATATTACAAATGCTAAAATATTACAAGTCATATTAAAACATTTAATATTACAAATGCTAAAATATTACAAGTTATATTAAAATAGTTAATATTACAATTGCTAAAATACATTTTTTAGTCTCTTGTCGCTAACCACTTTTTTAAGTCGCAAAACTTTCTCAACAATAACTGCAATTTGTATTGGATCTCCCAAAACTTGTCCTCGAGTCTCACGATTAACCTTACTTAACGCAGCAGCAATCAAATCGACCATCTTTGTCTTCGTACTAAGACTTTGTTTAGGAACAACGGTCTTACTCTTAGTTATAGTTGGGTGTTTGACACTTCATGTCACCTTGTCGACCATTTTAGAACTAAAATTTGGTTTGACGGTCTTACTCAAAGTCGTACGTGTAGGACTAACAAGTTTGACGCTTCGCCTCTCCTTATCAGAAATTTTCAAACTAAAATTTTGTTTGAGGGTCTTACTCATATTCGTAGGTTCAGTGGCACATTTAATGCGTCGTGTGATCGGATCCCTCTCGGGTGGAGGAGACATCATAAAAGAAGAAAATTCTGAAAAATTAGTTTTCGGAGTTGCTTGTCCTAACCGCTTGTTGAAGCCACAAAACGGCATTGGAAATTTGAAATAAGCACAAATAATAACTAATACAAACTAATAACAAATTTTTTTCGAAAAAAAAATCTAACTATTTCGAAAACAGAAGTACGATATGTAAAATACAAAAGTTAAGCTTAATAAAAAATCTAGAACAAGTTGAGAGATTTAGAGAGTTTATAGTAGATTTAGAGAGTGTGTGAGGTTGGAGTTGGGGTCTCCTCTATTTATAGGGGAGACCCAAAAAAAAACGAAAAAAAAAAAAAAAAAATTCGTCCGGACCATCCGGACGAAATGTCCGGACGACCGGACAGAGAATTCGGACCATCCGGATATCGATCCGGATGAGCCAACGGCTAGTTGAACTTCAACTAGCCGTTGGCAATCTAAAGCTGCGGACTATCCGGACGCCTGGCCGGATGGTCCGCACGATGACGTCATCATGACGTCATCTTACGGCTAGTATGAAAGAAAAAAATAATAAAAAAAATTCCCTATAAATACAACCTACCTCCTACTCTATTTTTCACTCCAAATCCACTACAAATCTATCCCCTCTCTCCCTCTCCACTACAAATTTATCCCCTCTCTCTACTACACTTCTCTAAAAAAAATTATATTTTTCAAACTCTATTTAAATTTCAGGTTTCGCTAAATGTGTTCGAAAAATACATGAATTGTTTGGTTTTTATTTTTAATGAATTGTTTGTTTTGCTTCTATTTTTTATTAAATGTTATTTAAATCACTTTCGCTTTCAATTTTTATTTTGTTCTTTACAACTTACAAGTAATTTATGTTTATGCATATAAACTTCTAATATTGAATAGTTCGAAAATACAATAAACTATATAATTCATCTAACCGGTTTTGAACAGTAACTCGTCCCTGGACTATCGCACTTGGTGACAGATAGTCCCTGGACTTTCAAAAGTCCGTTCGTAGTCCATCGACTATCCAGTTTGGATAAAGTTAATCCCCTTGCATGTGTTGACTATCAATTTTTGTGACAGATAGTCCTTCAACTATTCATTTTCAATAAATTTAGTCCTTTGACTTTCTATGTTTGATAAAGTTAGTCCCTTAATAAACATGCGAATGGGACTAACTTTATCCAAACTGGATAGTCCAGGGACTACCAACGGACTTTTGAAAGTCCAGGGACTATATGTCACTAAACTGGATAGTCCAGGGACTACGAACGGACTTTTGAAAGTCTAGGGACTATCTGTCACCAAAGTCGATAGTCCAGGGACGAGTTACTGTTCAAAGCCTCATCTAACCATAAACACTTCAAGCTTGAAAGAATCTAAAGAATCACCTAATAATTTAAAATTAGAATACAATTATATGTCTAATAGGTATATATTATTTAATATGTACATAATATTAAATATAACATCTTAAATATCTAGTATGTTCATACAATATACAAATCATCTTAAATATCTACATAATATTAAATAAAATAACTTAAATACATAAATATAAATATATAATCAAACGTATCAAAATCAAATTACAATTATTTTTTTAGAATATAATTGATGATTATAAAATTTCAATTAAAATGATAACATATTTAAATTAAAATACATGAAATAGAATAATTAACTCGTGTATATGGTACATATCTCAATTATTGAAATTAGATTCAATTAACACTTACAAATTAATTTTAAATAACATTATAAAATATTGTGATAAACGGTTCTTAAATGGTTTGGCTGATCGTTTGAACTGATAAATGGTTCTTAAATGGTTCGTCTGGTGGTTTGAACTTGTGGTTTAACTGCGAAACTGGCCCATAAGAACTGCAAATTGGCAGGACCGCAACCCGCCAAGACCGCATAAAGAGCAAACTCACAGGACCGCAACCCGCCAGGACCGCAACCCGCCAGGACCGCAACCCGTGGTTCTGATTTAAACGGGTCGGACGGTTCGCGGTTCAGACCGTTTGCCATCCCTACTCCTTACTATCGTATAAAATTTTATTTTAATAAAATTAAAATTTGAAATTCTGAGATTAGATTTGAATTTAATGATAGTCACCTCTGTACCTTTTTATAAAAGAACACCCTGTAAACCAATTAGCAATTTATGTAAATTAATCAAACACACCTGTAAAAAATATTATATTTTTCCTAAATAGATGTGTTGTTTAGATTATATAGTTTAGGCACGATTTAGGAGTGGTCACATTTTTATTCTAGTTTAATATTAACATCCTTTTTATTATGATTGGGACTGGATGATGATAATTTAAATGTAAAATTAGGATGTTTTTGGCATGTTCATGAGTGGATGTGATCGTTTAACTGCCTTTATGTATTTATCGCATTCACACCAAATAAGTGAGTACCGAGTAACAATCAAAGTATAAAATTTGATTAAAGAAGTTTATTGCTAGAAGTATTTATTCGAATTATATTTTTATTTTATTTTCCAAAGGTTCGCTTGCGTTCATATTCAATACGCATTATAAAATTCTATGCAAGATGTTAATTTTGATTAAATATTAGAGTTTCCTGAATTTTCAATTCTTTTGTTTCGTTTCTAATGTTAATATATATCTCTTTATTTTTATATTTGCTTGATAAGATTATTTTACATCAAGTTCAAATGAAAGGTGATAATATAAATCACATGAAAGAAGTTATGGTTGCAATGTTGACAAAGGTCAATACCAATAAAGATGGTAAAAAAGACTTGTTTATCGGTTCATGTTTTTTATGATAAATTTTGTTCACAAAATTAGAAACAAGTGGAAGTGCAAAAAAAAATACAAATGGAAAACATAAATCTGTCCAAATTTGAGGAATGTAGAAATGTAGACTCGGTATTTAAAAACGGAAAGAAAATCACTCTCAATAATATATTCTACGTTCCGAAAATGAGTAAAAAAAATAGTTTCTAGAGACCTAGTGTCTAAAGTCGAAATTCGTTATGTGTAAGAATCTGGTAACCTTGTTTTGTCGTAGGGGGGAACTTTTGTTGGAAAGGGAAACTCTTGTAACAACATGATGAAACTATGTACTTATGATTCTATTATTAATAAATTTGAAAATTCTATCTGCTCTTTCTCTGATAAGGAATATTTATTATAGGATATTAACTTGTTAATATATGACATAGTATGATAAATAGAATTATGAAAACCGGATTTATGAAATGTGATATAGGTTTGCATGAAAAATGTGAATTGTGTGGATAATCAAAGATGATTAAAAAGCTTAAAAATTTGTACAAATATGCACAAAATTGTTAGACTTAATACAAACCGATAGATATGAGCTAAACAGTATCTTAACGTGTGGGGGTAAGAGATACTTTATAACTTATATAGCTGACTATTTTAGATTTACTTATGTTTATTTGCTTAAATATAAGGATGAGATTTTAGCATGTTGATGATCTTCAAAGTGGAAGTAGAAAATCAATTAGACACTAAGATTTAAATCTTGCATAATCATAGAGTGAGAAATATTTTTCGGGAGAATTTTCTAGTTTTTTTAAGAGCATGGGATAATTCATTAATTCTCAATGCCTTAAAAATAAATTTGTCAAATGCAAAAATAGAACTTTAATCGAGATGACCAATGCTATGTTAGTTAATTCAAAATTGCATATTAACTTATGGGGTGAAGCTGTTTAAACTGCATGCTATATTTACAATCTCATTCCTCTTAAGAAAACCACAATGTCTCTATATGAGTTATCAGATTATAGGTTATCAGAATTCGGAATCTAATGTGGTATTTGAATCAAGAGAAGTTGAGTTCTTTAGATCCAAATTATACGATGATAATAGGATGCAAGCCGCTAACAAGGAAAAGACTTTAGAAAAAAAAAACTCTAGTTGATGAGCAACCACGAGAACCTCGTATGAGTTAAAAGAAAAAAAACTCTAAAACTTTTAGGATCCACTAAAATAGAATCTCAGATGATTTCTCCAATTTATTAGAAATAAATTGTCAAAAAATCACTCGGAAAATTCTGATAGTGGTTTCTTTGGAATATGACCCTAAATCATATAAGAAAGAAACAACATCCCAAGATTCCATATTTTGGAAAGAGGCCATAAATGACGAAATGAATTCCACAATATCAAATGACACTTTGTAGTTAGTGGGCTTACCTTCAGGTTCAAGGCCAATTGGTTATAAGTGGATATTTAGAAAGAAATGCCATGCAAATGAAACCATTCAAGCTCTCAAAGCAATATTGGTAGAAAACATTTTTTCCCAAAAGAGGGAATAAATTATATTGACACATATGCTCTGGTAGCTAGGACAACAAGAATTAGAATGGTACTTTCAATTTCCTCAGTCTATAAATTGAAGATTCACCAAATGGATGTCAATAAGATGTTCATAAATGGAGACCTTGATGAAGAGGTTTATATAGAACAACTCTAGGGTTTTATACTTCCGGGAATGATTTTAAAGTATGTAGGCTTGTTAAGTCATTATATAGTCTTAAATAACCCCCCCCCCCTCTTGAGAAGTGACATGAAAAGTTCAAATGTATTATTTTATCTGATGAGTTTAGACATAACACTGCGGATAAAGTTTTATATACTAAATTTCATAGTGATGTTAATAATTATTATATGTCTATATGTAGATGAATTTCTCATATTAAGTAATAACATAAAAAAATTAATAAAACTTGAAAGTTTTCATCATCTACTTTTAAGATGAAGTTCTTGACAAAGTAGATACTGTTTTAGGAATTAATATATTCAAAAATAGCGGGGGATATGAGTTAAGTCAATCTATGTCGAGAAGGTACATTTTCCAAATGTTTTTGGAAAATGTGAAACTATTACATTAGTAAATGTACTATGCGAAATAAGATAATATATGCATGACCAGATAAGATAATATATATGAGACCAGAGATAATGATATATGCGAGACCAGAGATGATGATATATGCGTGACCAGAGATGATGAGAGATGAGAGACAAGAGGATATATGTGAGATATTGCACATAAATTTCACTTATACTTTTCTGTTTTTGATTATTTTCTATCTTGATCACATCGTTTTTACATGGTACGAATCAATTCATCATCTTCCATGTCTTGATGAATAGGATTCTTATTTTTATGTCTTAATAAGTATGAGTCTCTTTTTAAGGTATTAATGAGCTGGAGTGTGTTTTTCAATGGCTTGTTGAGAAAGAGTTTCATATATAATAGCAGGTCATTGTATAAAAGTTATATATTAGACATGCGAGACCAAACAAAAACAAGTTTTGAAACCAAGAAAAAATACATACTATGAGACAATGATAGATGTATAAAAATATGGTAAAAATATTAAACATTGCATAGCATGCAAGATCAGACATTAAAACTATATGTGAGACTATATCATGTGATACGTATCATACAAGACTATATCATTCAAGACCATGTATTACATGTAAGACCAGGTATTACAATAAATAAACAAAAACAAGTTAGTATAAAAATAAATACACAGGTTCATAAAATTAAACCAATACATAGGTTTTAAAACATTTATCAAGATTCAAGATTTTGGATCATCTCCTTCTCCAAAGCATTTATCACTTTAAAATTTTGCATCTGATGATCAATAGGCTCATTTAAAGCATTTATCTGGATCACCTCTTTTTCTAAAGCAACATTCTTTATAGCAGTAGGGTTGTGCTCCTTCTCTAAATCAACATTCTCATGCTCATTCTCTAAAGAAGTAAGGTCCTGGTTTTCTATTTTTTTTATCATGAAGGTCATAATGCTTATATACAAAAACAATTATATCATGATGAACATGATTCTCATTTTCTACACTATGAAGGTCATTTAAATCCACTTATTGATCATGATGGGCAAAATGTTCCTTATGTATACTATGAGGCTCGTGTATAAATTTATATCTTTCAAAATGAGAGAGACATGTACATGTTCATCAAGAAGTTGCTCCATATAGGATCTTGAACCTTTTTCTTATCTTGTGCATCAAGTGAGACCTCAATAATGTTTTTCAAAGGTGATTATTATATTTCTCTTTATCTCGTGCACATCTTTTCTTTTTATATGTTTTAGACATCTTGGAGTGTGATTTTTTCACCTATGTGCTTACTTTAAATATAAGTCATTAAAATATTCTTTCAAGTTCCACCTCTCTATCTTTATCCATCTCTTTCTTCATTGATATGATATTTTCTTTCTTAATGATTGGCTGTTTTAGTTCTTAAAACTTATTCTTAAAGTATTTAATAGTAATTTCCATTTTTTATATATATGATGATGTTTGTAAGTTAATATTTTGGCTATACATAGGTTTCGCTGTTAGCATGGTATTAAGTTTACCCTCTTCATAATAAATGAAACTTTATATTAAATGCGAGAGCAAGCAATAAAAATGTTGGATGCGAAATTAAGAAAATATATACGAGAACTTTTTAACTTAGTACATGCAAGACTATATATAATTGAGTAATGAGAGATAATTCTTCCCTTAGTTTATGTGAGATAATATTTAGTTTTATACATTTAAGACTAGTATAAAAGGGTAATACGAGACCAAATAAAAAATGCAGGAAGCAAGAACAGGAAAAAATGATGATGTGAGACAACCTATAAACATAGATTGTGAGACAATGCATAGCTAAATATATGCGAGACTGATAAAAGAGTAATGTGAGACTAGTGATGTAGAAATGCAAAACTAGTTATATATGAGTAATGTCCAATGTGAGACTAGAGATAAGAGATGAGTTATAGTGAAGAATGCAAGATGTGAGATACAAGATGAGAGATAAAAGATTCTTACATTTTATTTTAAATAGTAATCTCTTAAGACGTCTATTCTCTAATTTTAAATCATAGATTTCATCTCAACTTTTCTGATGAAATTTTATTATTTATCAACTTTTTAGGTATCTTAAGATTCTTAAGAATCTGAGATACCAAATTTCACATTGTTATCCTAGTTATCTTAGATACAAATCCAACTTTTGTTTGATTTTCCAAATATTTTTTTATCGTGCAATATGTATTGGTGTAGATTTCCTTATGCAGTTGTTTTAGTTAGTGTATTTAATGTTTTTTACTTACACGCTCTTGAACAATGTCTATGTATAATACCGCTTCTACATCGGCAAAATTATTTTCATTTCTCTCTTGTTGCATATTATTTATTGGTTCTTCTATTTTATCCTAGTTTGCACCTCCATGTTCGTTGATAAGATTAAATTCTTCTTCCTACACAACAATCTATTTTACTTATTTTTCTTCTGCACCAACCTAATACTCTTGTTCTCCCTCTTCTTCTTCTTTAACCTCCCCACCAAAGGCATTATCTTCTTTATTTGTTAGGATAAATGATAGATTACGGACGATATAATACATGAAAGGTGTGAGACAATATATTACATGAGAGATATAATACAATATAATATATTATAAATACCATACAACATAATACACGATAGACGTGTGACGATACAATACGCGTACATGATAGATATTGGATGATATAATACATGAAAGACCATGTATTACAAACAAAAGAAATGTAAGCATATGGATTAAATATACATGTTCAATTGTGATCTGCTTTAAAGTTATCAAATTTTGATTTTGTTTCAATTCTCAACCATTTGTAACATCTTGGTATCATGTTTTTATTTTCTTCTCTTTGACAAATGGTTGTATTTCAATGATGCTTTAGATATACTAAATTTACAATTTTTTCGCATGTTTAAATATAGAGTAAGATATTAACCACTAAAAGCACAACACATATAATTACTTTATCAGGTTTTGTTTCGTGACAAAACTTTACTGAATTTATCATTTTCTTATTGATTTCTCTATCCCACTCATAGTTATTTATTTTTTCCAGGTTTTTAATGTAAAAATAATTGTAAGAAAAAAGTAAGCTTTTGGTGGCACGTTTCCTATAACATATTAGAGATTGGTGTTAATTAAAGAAAGCTAGAACGTGCATAACTAAATACATTCGATACTACTTATAAATTCGTACTACGGGACCATTTATAAAGAAGTAATACGGTACCATAAAGAAAATTATGATATCAAGAGATTAAAAAATATGATACCAAGAAAATAAAAAATACAATACCATGCAAATAGAAAACGAGAGAACAGACAAATAAAAAATACGAAACTAGATAAATACAAAATGTAGGATATGAGACTATACAACTATTAATGGTGAGAGTACTTATAAATGAGTAATTAATTTGGTCTGGTGTCTTATATCTCGCTTTGTGAGACACGATAATGCTAAAAATTAGACATATTAACTGTGAGACAATTCTTTATACATGACGATAAATGTGAGACACTAGTATTTAACTACAATAAAACTAATAGCTAACAACAAGACTAAAAAAATACATGCAATATAATTTCTTACTATATTTTACTATCCTTAGTACGAAATAAATAAAAATTGCAAAAAAGATCTAGTTCTTCATAGTTTTAAACCATGGTTCAAAAAAAAATCCTACTTGAAATAGACTTGATTTCTTCCTATTCTAACGAATAAGATGATCCAAACTTGATTATATGAGTTTTGTTATCTTTGTCACATATTTTGTTTTTAATGTTTTTCGATCACAAAATCGCTCTGAAATTAAAAAATCATTAAAAAATCATGAATAATTATAAAATCATTTGTTTCTTGAGAGAGAATATAAGTTAGATTGAGTAAGTTAGAGAAATTGAGGATTGAAATATAAATTAGAGCGTTAAATTATTAATTATTATTTTTAAACGTTATTATATATATATATATATATATATATATATATATATATATATATATTCGATTGATAACTTAGATCAAAAAAATATTAGTAAGTTGAGATTTTTTAAATAATATATAATAATTGTAATATTGGTTGGGTAGTTAATGAGAATCAATATTTAAACATATTTATGTTCTCAAAAAGAAATGTGATATTATAAATATATATATATATATATATATATATATATATATATATATAAATCTATCAATAACCATCCACCATGAAACTCAATTAGCAATAACAATCCAATGTTTGATGAAATACTAATAATCATCTAATGTTAAATTAATATTTATGGATAACCACTTGTTAGTCTAAAATACCCAAATCATTTCAATTTCTCATGTTTTTTGTTTTTTAAAATGTCATATCTTTCAAATCATAGCTCCAAACAATATCCAAAAATATTGTTGATTTTGTTTTCCTAAGCCGAACAAAACTTGATTCATGAAATATATATATTTTTGATTTTTTTAGTTCCGGAATTATGTTTAAAATGGTTGTAAAAAAAGAATTATGTGTAAAATTGTTGTTTAGTTGTAAAATTACGTGTAAATTGGTTTATAAAAAAAAGAAACTGTTATTTATTTACAAAATTATGTGTAATTTGGCTGGAAAAAAAACATATGTTGCTTAATTACGAAAGTACATACAAATGTGTTGTGAAAATAAAGAGAAAATAGTTGTCAAATTATAACTTTGGTTGCTAAATAAGTCTAAACGTGTGAAAAAAAGAAAATATGATTTTTTTTTGTGAAAATAAGTATCACTTTGGTATGAAACAACTAACTTTTTTTGTAGTTGTGGAAATATATGCTTTTTGGGGTAATTGTTTTTTAAACGTTGTTTAGTTGGAGAATTACGACTATGAGTAATTTGGTTGCAAAAAAATAATTGTTGTTTAGTTGTGAAATTATATCGATATGTCTTACATAAATAAAAATAAAATTATAGTATAAATATGATTTTGGTCTCTAAATAAGTTTGATGGTTTGAAAAACAATATACAAACTTGTTTTATGAAAATATGTGTTAATTAAATGTGAAACAACTAACTTTTTTGTAATTAAGAAAATATATGCATTTCTCTGGTGAAAAGACTTTTAGAAAAAAAAAACTAATTGTTTAGTTACGTAATTAAGTGTGATTTGGTTGCGGATAAAGAACTATTGTTTAGTTGCGAAATTAAAAATAACTTGGTTACCAATTTGATCTTAAAAAAAATCTCAAAAACATATCAGCCATGATTTTTGTTTTGTGCGTTATAAAAAAATAATAATATACGTGTTTTTAGAATTATTTTTTAAATTAGGGTTTAAAAAAAAAAGATGGGATTTAGACCAATTGGGTATAAAAACTTATCCAATTTACTAATAAGTCCGGCCTCAAATAGATTTTACCAATACCTACCAAAATATGATTTTATTTACCTATTAGTCCAAACTTAAATTTTAAATACAATTTTACCCTTAATAAATTTGATAATATGACTAAGAAAGTTAGAGGGGAAAGAATTGATTTTGAAATTGGGGTTAAATATTTTAATTTGGGAATTTAATTGTTTTGTTTTTATAGATAATTGAGTCTTTTTTAAAATGGGTTGGATATATTTGTAAAATGGATCTATTGGGGTATGCTTGGGTAAATAGAGACAAATTTTAGACCCATTACGTAAGTGTCCCAAAAAAGATATACGATATTTTTTTAAATTTAAAATACCAAATTATGTTTTAAAAATATTGTCAAAAATATTGATAATTTGTATTGCTTCTGATAGACTTCAAAATTCAAATAATTATTACTAGCTTAATTTCTATCTGGATAATTTATTAATATCTTACGCTGTATACCTTTTGTTATTTTGAACTGTTTATTATACCCAGAAACTGATATTGGTTTAGTTTTTATTATCTGGCTATTATTAAGTTGCAGTTTCTTAAAGCTACTTGTAGAATAATTACTTTTGTACAATACAGTACTCCTTTTTCTATCTTTCTATGTCTGGAAGTCTCGGAAGTCTTGTATCTGAAAAACTTAACAAATATAGGCTTGTGATATGCAACCAACAATAGTAACAGAAAATGTAAAACAAAGCTCGACACAATAACACCAGTACGATGTGGGATTTTGATATCGATTCAAACAAAAATTTATAAAACATAAGTACACGAAACAAAAAGCATTGAGAGTTTTCAATAAAAGAAAACTATTAAGAGGGAACTTTTAAAAGGAAATATTATGACAGACGCATTTATGGACTGGTGGGATACAAATTTCTTTATAACAAGAAAGAGGAAAAATTGAATACCGATCAACACTCACTGGGTTGATATACAAATATATAAAATTATTATTATTATTATTAAATCATAAAAAATTATGTTTAGAGTTGTTAGATGGATTTTAAGAACTAAAAATTGAATTCGACTCAGACTCTATAAAAATTGGATAGAAAAATTTAATATATTATTTTAAGGATAAGTTACTGATAGCCATCTAGATAAAATTTAATATACTTATAACAAGTTAAATTTTGGAATCTATCAAAAAATATTTCCAACAATATTTATATAACACACAAACTCGTAAAACATTCTAGAATGGTTAATTTAAACCCACAAAACTCTATATTTTTTTAATCATATATTTTTTTTTAAATATAAAAATACACATATTTTTATTATTTAAAGGCGAACAATACGAAATCCATGAATGATATATTTGAAGAGTTCTCTTTCAAGACCTAATTTGTAACATATTTGTTTTTAATTCTGCAACTAAACAACAATTGCTTCTTTGCAACCGAATTGCACGTAATTCTGCAATGGAATAACAATTGTTTTTTACAAACTAATTTTACAATCTAATTGCACGTAATTCTGCAACTCAATATTTTTACAAAGTTTGTGAAACACACAAATAAACATATTTTTCACAACTACAAAACAATGATAGTTGTTTCATACCCAATTAACACTTATTTTCACAAAAGAAAAGTTTGTATTTTGTTTTTCACACAATCAGACTTATTTAGTAACTAAAATCTTATCTTCGCAACTACTTTCTTGTTATTTTCATAACACATTTGCATGTATTTCTGCAACAAAACAACCATTGTATTTGTTAGAATATATAGCTGATGAAACAACTAAGAGACACACTTTTGCAAGGAGAAAAACACTTAGTGTTAGAATATTCAGTATATTAAGTTTCATTGTATAGGTCTTTAAGTTCTCTATATATTGAGAGCCTTACTTGGGTTTGCAATATAATAAAAAAAGTCATTCTTTAATAAACACAAAACCCTAGCCGCTTCCTGGCAGCTACTTTTCTCTTTGTTTTTAACAAAGACAACAACTGAGATGCTACGTAGAACATGTGCATGTTAACATGGTATCAGAGCACGTGTGATTCTGGGAATTCTGAACATCCTCAACAAAGATGGCTGGCAATGAAGTCGTGGTCAGTCAAATCCCTGATGAATTAACAATGCAGATTGCTGCCATTCTGAGAAATGGTCTCGGAACACAACAACAAACAACTAACCCCGAGAATTTATCCCTAGGGATTAAACTCAGTGGTGACAACTATGCCCTATGGGAAAACCTGATGAAGAAAGCAATTGGGGGAAGGGGGAGAGGTTCTCACATTATAGGGGAGCCGACACCTCCATCCAAAACTGACAAAACATATACAATGTGGGAACAAGATGATCAATGTGTTTTCACATGGATTATCCAGAATCTTGAATCCATCATGGTGAATAATGTTTCGCAATATCCCACTGCAAAATCCCTCTGGGATGGGTTAGCCACCACATACAGTTCTGGTACAGATTCGTTACAGGTGTTTGACCTTTATAAGAGGGCTAATTCATTAAGGCAAGGGTCCGATACACTAGGATACTTGTGGAACAAACTGCAGAACATCTGGATGTCTATAGATAGGCGAGATTCGAACCTTATGAAAGACCCAGAAGACATTCAGACCTATAATAAGAAGACTCAAGAACAAAGACTCTATCAATTGCTAATGACGATTAATGACAAGCTGGAACCAGTCAAGAGAGATATCCTGAAAAAGGATCCTCTTCCTTCCATGGAAACAACATATGCTACAATACGAAGGGAAGTGACCAGGCTTAATATACTAAAATCAAGTTCTTTTGATAGTGACTCGATTGAAATTGGAATGGGTTTGGCTGCTAAAGATTCTGCACAGAGGTTTAAATTCCGATCCAAAGAGAAAGAAGATAAATCCAAGTTATATTGCACTCATTGTGGGATGAAGAAACACACTAAAGAGACATGTTTCCAGCTGGTTGACTATCCATAATGGTGGGAGGACGGTCATAAGGAGAAAAATAACCAGCGTTTCAGATCTAATGTCAAACGGGCTTTGTCTACAAGTGACGGTGAAGATCCGACTAAAAATGAGCAAGGAAGTGGTATTGTTTTGGAGAAATGGCGGCGAACTCCTATGAAAAACTTGGAGGTAAAAGGTTTGAAAAATTAATGAATTGGATCTTTGATTGCGGGGCTACGGACACCATGTCTTATGATCCTAAAGACTTTGGTGACATGTCATCTCCAAAGAAATCCCATATTGAGACTGCTAGTGGAGAAATTTGTGAAGTCAAAAGGGGAGGTTCAATTATTTTTTCGGAAAAAATGGAAATTAAAAACTGCCTCTATATTCCTTCACTATCCTTAAAGTTATTATCTATTAGTCAAGTGGCAAAACGACTCAACTGTGTGGTTCTTATGTATCCATTTTTTTGCATTTTACAGGACATTCGTACGAAGGAGATCATTGGGCGTGGTACTGAACAAGGAGGTCTCTATTATGTTGATGAGGTAGTTCATAAGGGACATGCCATGTTTGCTCACGGAACAACCGAAAGGAAACTTTGGTTATGGCACCTGCGACTTGGTCATCCTTCTTTTAACTATCTTAAGAGTTTGTTTCCTAGTCTTTTTCTGAATAATTCCATTCATGAAAGATGTGAAACCTGCATTCTTGCAAAAAAGCGTAGGGTCTCATTTAATCAAAGTAATACTAGAGTTGATTATGCTTTTTCGCTAATCCATTCTGATGTTTGGGGTCCAGCACCAAATTCCACTAACAATCAAATCATATACTTTGTTTTATTTGTGGATAATTTCTCAAGAATGACTTGGATATACTTCATGAAACATAAATCGGAAGTACCAGAAATATTTGTTTGTTTTTAAAAAATGATTTTGACTCAGTTTGAAAAAAAAATACATATTCTCCGTTCTGATAATAGAACAGAGTTTGTCAACCAAACAATGCATAATTTTTTTTCAAAACAAATGTTCTTATCCATCAAACCACTTGTCCAAGCACACCTCAACAAAACGGTACTTCAGAACGAAACAATCGTACTTTACTTGAAAAAACTCGTACTATTATGATTGAATCTAGAGTTCCTCATTCTCTTTGGCCAGAAGCTCTTGCTACAGCTACATATCTTGCAAATCGTCTACCAAACCGATGTCTAGGAAATAAAACTCCATTACAAGTGCTTGCCACCCAAGTTACAATTCCATCTTTATGACCTTACCACCTCGTGTCTTTGGTTGTTCGGTGTTTGTTCATATCCCTAAAACTAGTCAAAACAAACTTAAGCTTTGTGCTGAAAAGTATGTATTCATTGGATACGATGTTCATCAAATGGGATATCGGTGTCACAATCCAGTTACTCATCGAATCCATATCACCATGGACTGTGACTTCTTAGAATCCGATTATTATTTTACCACCAATCTCGTGCTCAGGGGGAGAAAGTAGGTGAATCACTCGACTGGTTTCTATATGAAAGTTACTTTGAGGATGTGCCGATAAAATCGGTAGATGGCACCACCGAACACGCCTCTTCCAACATAAAGGAGACTGACGAGGCAGTTCTTACCACCAATGATTCTCCCGAAGATAATGTCCAACAAAAAATAAATGCCATGGATACTACCAGCGAATCAGCCGAAGAAAATGTTCATCAAGAGGTAAACAATTTACAATGTCATAATTCACAAAATGCTATTAACCATGACATTTCAGGAAGTTCATTCGCTGAAACTCAAACTCCGGTTCTTCCCCCAAGAAAAAGTAGAGGGGTTCCTCCTGACCGGTATTCACCAGAACACGTTCCTCGTGCTTCTACATATCCGGTAAAAATGGACAGGAAATGAATGACGAAGATTGCAAAGGCGTTTTCAGCTACTATTCTCTTTGAACAAATCCCTAAAACAGCTCAAGAAGCTAAGAAGATGACTGAATGGCATGAGGCAATGAATACCAAAATGGAAGCTCTAAAAAGGAATGGTACATGGGAGAATTGTGTGTTACCACAAGGGAAGAAAGCAGTCGGGTGTATATGGGTGTTTAATATAAAATATAAATCCGATGGCACCATTGAGCGACACAAGGCAAGATTGGTTGCCAAAGGATATTCACAAACATATGGTATAGACTACTCTGAAACGTTCTCTCCGGTTGCAAAGATTGACACTATTAGAGTTTTACTTTCAATAGCCGCGAATAAAGATTGGCCTCTTCATCAATTTGATGTAAAGAATGCTTTCTTACATGGAGACTTGGAAGAAGAGGTATATATGGAACCCCCACCAGGGTTCTCTGATGGTTTTCAAGAAAATGAGGTATGTAAGCTGAAAAAGGCATTATATGGGCTCAAACAGTCTCCTAGTGCTTGGTTTGGGAGATTTACAATGGCAATGAAGCAGTATAGCTACAAACAGAGTAATGGGGATACCTTGTTTTATAAAAAGAGAGGAGAATTAGTCACTTGTCTTATAATATATGTCGATGATATAATTATAACGGGGAATGACAAAGAAGAAATTAGCACTCTTAGGAAAAACCTCTTCAAGGAGTTCGAAATGAAAGACCTTGGGGGATTGGAGTATTTCCTAGGAATCGAGGTTCTTAGGTTAAGAGGAGGGATTTATATCTCCAACGGAAATATATATTGGATTTATTAGCTGAAGTTGGCATGGTGGATTGCAAACCAAATGACACTCCTATGGTTGTGAATCACAAACTAAAGATAATTGAAGGGACCAGACCAGCGAGTAAAGAAAGGTACCAAAGGTTGGTGGGAAAATTGATTTACCTGGCTCACACTCGACCCGACATTGCATACACGGTGGGAGTAGTTAGCCAGTTCATGCATCATCCTCAGGAACACCATATGGAGGCAGTAATGAGGATTATTCGATATCTCAAAGGCACACCAGGAAGAGGCATAATTTTTAAGAAAAATGGACACCTTGATGTTGAAGTATTCACAGATGCTGATTGGCGAGGGAATCCTTACGACAAACGATCAACTGCTGGCTACTTTACTCTTCTTGAAGGTAACTTGGTGACTTGGAGGAGTAAAAAAACAGAAAGTAGTATCACTGTCAAGTGCTGAATCAGAATTTAGAGGAATCGTTAAGGGGATTACCGAGATACTTTGGTTAAAGAAGATAATGAAAGAAATCGGATCCCCTCTGAAGTGTCCAACTCAGTTAGTGTGCGATAATAAAGCTACGATTAAGATTTCAGAGAACCCGGTGCAGTACGATAGAACAAAGCACGTTGAAGTAGATAGGCACTTCATAAAAGAAAAGATTGAAGATGGGACAGCCGAACTTCCGTTTGTTAGATCCGAAGACCAACTCGCACACATCCTCACAAAAGCGGTTGCTGCAAGAACATTCGAATCAGTTTTATCCAAGTTGGGTATTGGTGATCCCACTACACAACTTGAGGGGGAGTGTTAGAATATATAGCTGATGGAACAACTAGGAGACACACTTTTGCAAGGAGAAAAAACACTTAGTATTAGAATATTCAGTATATTAAGTTTTCTTGTATATGCCTTTAAGTTCTCTATATATTGAGAGCCTTACTTGGGTTTGCAATATAAGAAAAAAAGACATTCTCTAATAAACACAAAACCCTAGCCACTTCATGGTGGCTACTTTTCTCTTTGTTTTTAACAAAGACAACAACTGAGATGCTACGTAGAACATGTGCATGTTAACAGTATTTTTGCAACCAAATAACACATAATTCCAAAACTAAACAACATTTTTTTCACAACTAAATTACACATAATTTTGTACATAACGAATAGTTATTTTCCACCACCAATTTACATATAATTCTGCAACTAAAAAAATCAAAAAATATATTTTAAGGATCTATTTTTTTGTCTTAAAAAATAAAACCTATGGTATTTTCAGATTTTTTAGAGCTATTGTTGGTTAAAACCTATGGTATTTTAAAACGAATAGATTTGATATTTAAAACAAAATACGAGATAGAAAATAGTTATGCGTACTTCATACTACAATGTGGTTATGTGTAAATGCTAATTTAACACCAGATGGTTATTCTTAATTTATAAAACCTTGAGTGATTATTGGTTAATAAGTTTAGTGATGGGTGGTTATTGATAGATTATCCTTTTTTAAATTGATGTTTATAACAATACAAATGAAAATTTTATTAGACTTTTTGAGAATTCAAAGCATTAAATGAACAAAGAACTGTGTTTTATAAAACCACGAAACATTCCTCGATGAGAGGTAACGAGACTCAAACTAAATACAACAATAAGGGATACACCAAAAATATCGATGTGCAGTGTTTAGAGTAATTAAATTTAACAAATGTAAACAATGTAAACAATAATCTAACTATATAGCTCAATATCAAAAGTAAAATAATACATTATTACCCATAAAAACATAATATAATCTGATGAGCTCAGAGAATCTTTAGTGAGATTCAGGAGCAAAGATGTTCGTAGGAGAGGGTCGGACAAGGAAATATACGTCTGATGTGACAGCAAACAGTGAATTACAAGAAAGAGAAAGAGACAAAAGGAATAAATGCTACAATCATTGACTAATCATTGGCCCATTTTCCCAAAAGGGAATGTGCTTTATATAGTAAATGAGGTGGATGGTAAAATTACATAATTACCCCCGTAAGAGTGGATTTCTTTCCCCACTATTTGACTATTTACAAACAAGTTCTCGGGGTATACCATTTGACCCCTCTATTTCTTATGTTTGCTATACTTTGGTCCTTAATCATTAAATACATAGACCTTGGTCTTATTTGTGAGCTAAATTACATCTTAACCACCTATATTTTCCTTCCCTTATCACAATCGATGATCGTGAAATGGTTTCGTTCGGTTACTATGAGAAAAAATAATTAAAACAATAGTGACGTACTAAAAGGTGATTGGATGGAAGTAGAATACGTTAATCTAAATCAAGAACTACACAGTGTCGGACATCCACGAGTCTCACGTAAAAGATATAGAAGCGATGATCATCCAACATAAAACTGAAATAAAACTGTACTATCGTACTAACCATCAGAATACAGTAAAAACAAACTAAATTCAAATAAACAAATAAAACACAAAGATCCATATCTAAAATCACACGCTCTAGATCGGGAACCGCAAGATCTAGATCCAAAAGTCAAGATCTAGAACAGAAAACCAAAAAACTAAGGGTAAAACTAAAAGAAATACTAAAACTAAAGGATACTCATAGATAAATCCTCCATGAACATAGAAAAACATAAGCACATGATAGATCTAGAAGAGAAAAATGATATAGATCTAAGAACCAAATCTATTATATTGGACAAGAAATTAATGTAACCATGTGTAACGGAAAAAAAAACACTTCAGATGAAAGAAGTCAAAGATAGAAAGAGAACCTCTCTAAAACTTGAACACAAGATGGGAGAAAAATACAAAAAACGACCACTTCTAAATAAAATCGTTGTGATCTATACACTAACGAGTAAGAGAGTCGTCGACAACTAACTAGAGAACCAACCTACTGGATATGTTCTGATGAAGCGCTTCCGACAACCAACATGAGGGACATTGACAACAAAGAGATATGTAAAGAGAGAAGAAAAAAACTTACTGTGGAACAAAAAAATATTTAAAGAGATAAAAGAGAACGGACCGTAAGGGAACAAGACATGCAGAGAAAATAAAAGATGGAGATAAACGTGCTTTGATTAAGGTGAAAAATATATGGTCAGTATGAGATCTCCCGACGGCGTGCTGGAGATAATCAGTCACCATTGGACTTGTAGAGAGAGGAGAGAGTTTATATCCCTAGAAATCTTAGATTTTATTTTATTTTTCTTTCATATTTGTTTGTGATGTTTTTATCTTTACAATCTTCACATTTGATTTTTCATTAATAATTTTACATTTTTTTTAGTTGTGTGTTAAAAAACCTAAACACACAATTTTTTTATACAATTGGAACTATGGTTTTTATTATAACAATAATTGCAAACCTTATAATATTAAGGAACTTAAGATACAATGAAACATTTCAAAAAATTAGGCTACGAGTTTCCAACCAATACCAACAACGAAATACATAAAGGAACATTTCACTTATAAACCTCTTTATATAAAATCTGCAGTTAAGAACTTGAATAAAGTTTGATTACACTATAATTATTAAGTTTTATTGCTGCTATCATGGACCATAATATGATTGATTTTAAAAATTTGACCCTAAATTTTATGTTTACACTTAATTGTTAACATTCAGGTTCAATCATTCACAAAAATTATTTTAACATGATTTACATAATTACTTCTATGGATGGTTTTTATCTGTTCGTCCAATTTCTAGTTACTTTATGTATCAGATTATATATTAATTTGACTGTTTATCAACAATAACTCATGCATCATCAAGTATGTGATAATGTATTATAATAGAGAATTTTGCAACATGGATTATCATATGTTTCTTGATGCATCGACTATTGTTGATAATAGTCTGATTAATAAGTAATAACATAAATAAGTAACAAACGTATAGATTAACATATTTTCTGGATGTAATTGTGTAGATACCATGTCAAATTCAGGTTCCGTAAATAATTAAATACGAAATTGACACTTAAGTATGAACTATAAGTTTATGGACTAATTTTTAAAGAAACAAATAATCAAACGTTATGTACCCTCATCACAAAAACTTAAGATACAATGATTTTTATAAGGAACTTAAGATATAGTGAAACACGATCAAGTATACAACAAATCATAAACCAAAAATATGATCAGGAACAAAACAAAAGTAAGATTACATCTTCAACATCATGTGAGTACATTATTTTGTATCCAGGGATATATTCATATCTTAAGGAATTATGTATTTAAATATAGATTAAAGTTCATGCGATATGAACTTTATCAATCCATCCTAATAGAAAAGTTCAAAAATCTACCATTTGGATCACATATGCTACTATATGATGTATTTATTTAATAAAGCTTATATAACTTTATTGTTTATTTGATAAACAAAATAATTTCGTACGTGACTATAGATGATAAAGGACTAAACACGTTATTATTTCCTTACGATGCACAAATGGACACAACAGTAATAGTATAATCACAAATAGTCAATTACTTGGATCTGTTATAGTATGTAACATTATAATTATATAAAGTGTTATATATATATATATATATAATTGGTCCTAACTTAAGTGGAAATCTAATTAATGAGAAAGATATGTCAATCAAACTTAAATGAGTATACTTATGATATATGTTTGGAATCAAAACTTGAGTGTATACAAATAAATAAATATATATATCGAGACCTATTCAAAACTCTCACTAAAAATCAATAATCCTATATACAAATAACATACGTCCTAATTGTGTGATCCTGAAAAGACTGTAGGTACCAATGCTTTAGTAAAATGATCTGCCACCATGGAGTTTCTCCAACTGTGCTCTATGTTGCTTTAACGAATATGTACTCTCTTTTTAACATTTATGAATTTATATCTATATGCTTGGACTTAGTTGATAATTTAGCGTAACACCACATGAATCTTCATATTTTTGAAGATACACTATATATTATGAAGATATAATATTCTCCATTTCTCCATTGAAGTTTTTAAGGGTTTTTTATGTTTGTACTTCCTGAGGAGATAAAGTTTGATCTTCTTGAACAAATTCATTTTTTTCTGTGTATAAGACAAATATTATCTTGAATGTCTTTATGTTCTAGTGAGACTAAAATGTCTGACATTGAAATCAAATCATCTGATACTTGAGTATCTTTGTTATAACTTTCATAAATCTCTATGGATTCTTCCGTAAACTAAATAAGTGTTCCCAAATTCTTCATCTCAACTCAACATCTTTAAGAAACCATGTTGTTTCCATCTCAAATATAATTTAATGAAATGATCATAAAACTTAAGATTTCTAAAATTTTATGAAAATCTAATTAAATAGTAGTTAACCGTCTTAGGGCCCAATTTAGTTTAATTCATCATATAAAAAATAACTTCATAGACATCCCAAACATCCATATGCTTTATGATAGGATTGTGTCAGTCCAAAGTTCACGTAGGTTGTCAATGCTTACTTTTTATGAACTATTTTGAGAATGTCTAATTAACTTCTCTTCACGTTGTTAAGTTCGTATGGTTTCGTCGCTCAGATACATCATTCATGCTGAATAAACATTACATTTTATACTGGAGAATTTTCTGCACTCCTCTAGGTACTTTACAAATCGTTCATGACATTGTTCACCAGAACCGTTATATAAATAATAGTATACCAAAACGGTCAGATCTGATACACTTAAGGCTCATATCAAGATTTTTTTCAACTTCGGTCATAAAAGCTGAACTTGTCTAGGGCTTTTGATTTCTCATGAAAAGGTATAGATACACGTATCAAGATAAATCATCTACGAATGATAAAGTACCGCTATATGTTCCATGATACATTTTGGAACGATCTACAAATATTATTATAGTGTAACTCTAAGACTTCCTTTGTTGTGTATGCACCCAAATTATTTCAATTTGGTTTGTTTCCCTTGATACATTAGATGCAAACACTAAAGTCTCTATAATCAATTTTTTGGAGCAAGTTATCCTTTTGGGGGTAATTAAGAAGTTTTTTTCCTACGAAACCACATCCACCCTATTTTCTGTAACACTTCTCCCTTACCCTCATTAAATGAAAGTATCAAATGTTTTACTAACCTTACCCACCTAATTTAGCACCTATGGTGCACAACACTGAGTTCAATACTTTCATGTATGGGTAAGGTTAGTAAATTAGGTTGTTTTGGATTTGGGGTGAACTTAGGATACACTTAGTGTTATCCTTCATTAATGGTAGTTTTGTAATTAAATGAAACTTGGGGTTAATTTTGATGAGTTCGGATCTTGCAGACACAACCTACTCACTAATCCGAACATGGGTAATTCAGACCATGTCACACCACTATAATTCCGAACATGACAAATGTAAACAAATTTTGACTAAGCTATTTGCTAATATACTTAAAAACTAATGGGTCTATGAACTCGACTCGGTTTCACAACTTGACCCGGTAAGCCCATGGGTCATTAATTAAAGTATAAATACCCCAAACACTCTCATTAATGAGGGTGATCAACATTTAATACAAGCAAATTATCTCACACTAAACACAAAACACCCCAAACTTACTAAAACACTTTACAAAACTACCTCTAGTCCAAAATAAACCAAACCAAATTCAGTACCCAAAAAATTAAACATAAGTCAAAGGAATTTTTAGATAAACTTGGTATGTATAGCCGAACGCTATATTTTTACATAAAACATTTAATTTTTGTTTTATCAATTCTTAAAAAATATCCTTTATATAACAAAATTGATTTTATTTCAATGTATTTTTCAGAAAATATCTTTTACATGACAAATTTATCTTATTTTCAGGTATCTTTGAAATATTAAATTTGATTTTGTTATATTTTATTTTTAAAATATCTTTTACAAATAGTATATTAAGATATCTATCTATTTAGAATTTTTGTTCCAAGTGTACTTAGAGCCATGGTAACCTGCATCCTCCAAGTTGCAATCTCATATCATCTCATTAAAATCATTAGTGTTCTCTATTGAATATGTAATACAACCTATATGCTCATTAGGAGAATATATAATGTTGAAATCACCCATTAATATCCACTGTTTATTGACATTAGAAGCTTAAATGTCTCTCAAGGAGTTCCATAGCTCCAACCTGCTATTCCTTTCGCACTTGGCATATATAATTGTTAATAGAAAATTTGTATTATCATCAATCTCATTAATTTCAATGTGAAAGAATAGATAATGGTCAACCAGAATTAACCTTGAAGTCTTTGTTCTAGAAAAACCAAACTTTGTTAGAGTAGTTAGCAGTACAGTTATCAATACCAATTTTAGTTGCAATATCCTTGATGTTGTCTTCCTTTATTAAAGGTTATGAATACCTACAATCTGAATATGCTCTTTAAATATGATAGAATTCAGTCTTATTATAGTAAACTTGTTATAGATACCCGTTCCATTCCGATTCAGGATCTTAATCATCTTGAATTGGATTTTCTCTTCTTGTTTGTCCCTGAAAACATCAAAGATTTAATAATAAGATTGTTAGTTTTTTCATACCTCTTGCTTCTTTAAGTTTCCTATTCAACACTTTGTGGAATTCAATGCTGACTTCTTTGATCTTGTGATATGGTGTTAGAGATAAGCTTCATACTCTTTCCTTGTTTGGTGTGATATTCTCAGAACTCAAGTTCTCATACTCTAAGTTATAGTTTTTTTTCCAATGATTGGATCACATCAATTATCTCATCATCTTTTTGGTAATATCTTCCATGATTTGGGTATCATTCTCATCCATTTTATTGCTTGTTTGACTGGATTCCTTATTCTGACTCGTATTGTTGTTGAGTGAATCTTTAGTGCCTTAGTTAGGATCAACAATGATTGATTTTAATATTTTCCTGTCTTCTTTGATAGCCTACCTGATATTTTCCTCTTTGGTGTCCTTCTCTGCTTCAGTTATTTTTAAGTATTATCCTTTTACAGCTATTGTCTTTGTTCTTTTTATAATTTCTATAATCATGACCAATATGATAGCACTTATTACAGTACCTTGGCAAATCCTTGTAACTTAATTGTATCCAACATCCTTGATTTTCAGTGAAACCAACTCAAACCTTGTACTGAATCTTATGTGTTAAGTCCAATTCAAACCAAGCCATAGATGAATTATGGAATTCCCTCTTCTTATATGGAATTTTAATATACATTCGGTTACCTATCGATTCAGCAATTGAGGGGATGATTTGTTCATTGAACAAATATTCAGGTATTCTTTAGAGTTTAATCCAGACATGAAAAATTGGACATTATAACTTTTGTATTGAAATCAGGGGTCCATTTGATGAGTCTCATGACTGATTCACCCAGGTACCATAAATTATTTGACCATACTTTACACATATTTTCTTTGGAATCAAATTCAAGAAGGATTCCTTGAATCCTAAACACGAATGTTACATTTCTTATTTAGTTTCATTCTTTGTATAAATTCATTTAGAGTTTGATTTTTGGGTATCCCTTAGTTAAACTTTCCGATAAGAGTATATATTCTTTGTTTCTTCAAGGTATCTTGAACATTTTGATAGAATTGAATTGTAATATGGTCTGCTTTATACAGTATATACTCATGTTTAATTTTGTCTGTTTTTTGGGGTTGTTTACAATATCTGCAAAGGATTTTCCTTTATACAGAAAGTTTTGATTTCAAACCATTTATTCTAATCTTGTTTTTTATTGCAGACTGTTAAATGAAGAGTGCAGATCTGGGAAGTCTTCCATTTTATCACCACAACCCACAACAAGAAATCAAAGATTATCACTGAAAACAAAGATCTAGATACAATTCCACGATAAACTATAAATTCAATTTAAAGATGAAATCGGGAAGGATAAGGAAGAAAAGACCTTGTATCTAAACAAGGAAATCACCAAGGCTCAAGAGGAATTGATTGAAATATTGTATTTGAAGATTCCAAATCTTGGAGCGAAAATAGAGCTCCTCTCATAACAGCCTAAAGTCCATGAGGTATAATCTCTTCAATGAAACTAAAATGATGCACATGGATAGAACATGTCTAGATCATAGCCCTTTGTGCATCACCATTATTAAAGATACATTTAATTATAAAAAATATCAAATTTCTTGACATATGGACTCTAAATATTGAGTTTCTTCCTTTTGTTCATGATAACTGGAAAATAGAGCTTAATGGTTTCCCTCTTTTTGTTTTCTAGAAAAATCAAACTAGATTAAAGAATGTTTTAAAAGATTGGAACAGAAGCCATTTTGGGAATGTCTTCGATAAGGTTAAGGAGGCTGAGTGTAATGTTAAAAAAGAAGAAGTTATGCATCAGGAAACTAACAACAATGAATCTAGAATGGATTTAATTAAAGCTAATGTTGAGCTTCTTCTGGCTCTTAAAATGGAAGAATCTTATTGGTTTCAGAAATGTTATACTACTTGGCTTAAGGAGGGAGATAAGAACACGAAAGTCTATCATAATTATGTTAATAAGAAATGAAAAAGGAATATTATCAATAACATAAAGGTGGCTAATGATTAGATTACTGATAAATACCTGATTGGGAACTCATCAACAAGCTATTTCAAGGATATTCTCACTGATATATCTTACACTAACAAGGAGGAAGATGGTATTCTTATGAACAACTATATTTTTGAAAAAAAATCCTAAGATTATATCTAATGATAATAGTGCTTACTTTATGTTCAAGCCTAATAAAGAAGATATTCATGAAATTGTTACTAATTTTAATCCCTCGAGTGCTGCAGATATAGATGGGTTTAATGCCTATTTTTACAAGACTTGCTGGAGCATTGTAAAAAATGATCTTTGCTTGGCCTTATATAACTTTATGCTTGGTAAGAATATGCCTAATGGTATTATGGCTATTGGATTATGTCTTATTCCTAAGTCATCTAATCCTACTAACTCGAAGGACTTTAGGCCTATTGGGTTGTGTAGTTTACTTAACACAATATTGTCAAAACTTTTTAATAGAAGGCTAACCAAGATTCTTCCTAAATCGATCTCTAATGTGTCAAGGGGTCTTTCTTCCTAACTCTTTTATACATGACAAAATTTTGATAACAAAAGAAATGATTTATGATCTTAACAAAAAGAAGAAAGCTTGTAATATAATGATTCAAGTAGATATGACTAAGGCTTTCGATAAGCTTTCCCATTACTTTCTTACTAAAGTGTTAGATTCATTTGGTTACTTCACCTGATTTTGTCAAGTTAATACACAATCCAATAAGCTTAGTATATGTCTCTATGATTATAAATGGAAATGTCTATGATTTTTTCAACACCAAAAGATGTTTGAGACAGGGAGATCCTCTCTCCCTTAGTCTCTTCAGTCTGGCTGATAAGGTTTTAATAAGAGGGCTTTATAAGTTGTTAAATTACAATAAATCAATGTAATTCTCTTCTAGAAGTAAAATGTTGATTCCTTGTCTAGTATTTGCCGATGATATTCTTATATTTTCTAATAGTATGGATGTTACTATTAACAAGTTGAGTGATTTTCTTCAGACTTATTAGAATATTTCAGACCAGGTGATTAATAATAATAAAACTAAAATCATTATGCCTGCTAGGCTCAACAACATAAGAATTTCTGCTAGTTCAAATATGTCTGGTTTTAGTGCAACTTCTCTTCCTACACAGTATCTACAACAATAGGAACAACAACTACATCAACCTTATAAACAATATCAACAACAAAATTAAGGATTAGGAATGCAAGAACTTATCTTTTGGAGACATGCTTATACTAATCAACTTTGTAGTCATGGCCATCGCAAGATACTAGATCCAAAGTAGTTCCCTCCCTAAAAGAATCGTCACTAGAATTGAGAAGATTTTCAAAAACCATTATGGGGTTCTTCTACTAATGAGAGAAGAATTCACTGTACCACTTGGATTGATTTATGCAAACCCTTTAAAGATGATGGTCTTAACATACGTAAACTAACTGACTTATAAGATAATTGTTCTTGTAAACTAGGGTTTAATTTCAGGATGAACACGAGCTTATGGGATAATTTGGTGCATAACACATATTGTAAGAACATACATCCCTTACAAGATTTCTATTTTAAAGCTGGTTCACATACTTGGAAGAGGCTAACAAAGATCAAGCAGACTGTTGAGCCTAATATGAAATGGCGAATTGGAAAGGATGATATAGATTTTTTGCTTAAAACTGGTATGAGCATCCTCCTCTTATTACTTTAAATGATAATGTAAATAATTATTGGTTTAAACATAAGAAAGTTAATGATTTTTCGAAAGAAAACTCTTGGGACAATGAAAGTCCTAAAATCTTTATGCCTAAAGATACCTTGGACTTGATTTACAAGACTAGTATTAATATTAATGCAGAAGATACTATTACGTGGATGAATGAATCTATCTTTAACACAAAAAATACTTGGCATTCCATCATAATCAAGTCCAATAGATCTAATAATTATGGTAAAATCTGGAATATGGTCACTCATTGAAAATGTTCTTCTATTGCTTGGAAGGTCCTTAAAAAACTTTATCCATGTTGACACAAATTTTCAAAAAAGGGAATTAATCTTGGTTTCAAAATGTCAGTGCTGCTGTAACATTGAAACTTAAAATCATCTTTTTATAAGCTATGATTTTGGTTGAAGTATCTGGTGTTACTACACAAATGTGTTCAGAATCAAAATTAATATATTTATTACTATAGCACATATGCTCAGAGTCTGGTTATGGTCCACTGTGCACGATGTGCATATCATAACAATTATGTCTTCCTTGATCCTTTAGACTATTTGGAAAGAGAATAACAATGCTAAATTCAATAACATCCACAAAAGTCTCGAATCTATGATTTTTTACATAAACTATATCATATTCTGTCTTGATCAAGCTAATAGTATTAGATCTATGCACCAGAGAAAAAACTCTAAATGAGCTAAAGAATTGGATTGTATAAACTACATAAAGAAAAAAGCTAAGCCTTTTTACCTAAAATGAAGACCACATGCTACTGAATTCCTAAAATTAAACACCGATGCTTACTGTCAGACCAATGAAGATTCATGACGGGGAATTATTGTTATAGATCACAAGGGAGATATTATGATTGGTTCGACTAACCTTTACGTCAAGTTGAATCCTATCATGACAGAATCATGTGCTCTACTTGATGGATTACTTCTCTGCAACAAGAATGACTGGAATACAGTCGAAATCGAAACCAATTCTTAGATTGTCGTTAATCTTTTAGCTAATGTTAACCCTTAAAACTTATTTTAAATTGTTGTAGAAGGCTAATCAAATCTACAATTACTATTTCGCATATTAACAGGGTCCAAAATCAAGCATCCGATCGGCTTGCAAAATGGACCCTGATATGCAAAATGAAAACTGGGTTTTTAAACAACCAAGCTCTGAATCAGTTGAAGGCAATAAACTTCTTGAAAAGTCTGAATTTGTGGTATTCAAACTTTGAGGACTAATTACTTGATGACTTTATCTTCATTTCATTTCTTCTTATTTTGTCTTCTTTCTTGTGTTGATTTTTTGGGTTTCAGTATTAGTTTGTAAAAAACATTCGCTTGTTGTGGAAATCATAAAATTTCTGAAATTTGGATAACTGTTTCATCTTCTATTATAACTAACTTTAATTTTATTTTGCAGGGAATCTGAGTTAGACTGAAGAAATAAAATTTGTTTATCGAAGAGGTTGGATTATGTAAGAATCGGAAGCAACAAGTTCATTAATGGTGGTCTCTGTATGTTGTTCAAGGAGAAAATTGTTCGTATTTGAAGTCTTTGTTTTGGCCTTATGGAGGGAATGAATTCAAATTTTAATTTTGGCGCTACTAAATTATGCTTCTCTTTTGCTAGGCTGAATATTGGCCATGTAATTTGGATTAGCTCAATTTAATGGGTATTTTCTTTTAATAAAAGCTCATTCTATAAAAAAACAAGATATATATCTATTTTTAAAAACAATCTTTTATATAATAAATTTGATTTTATTTACATGATGTGTCTTTTAAATTTTTTTAGGTATTAAATTTAATCAATTTATATTTTATTTGGTAAAATATATTTTTAAAATAATATATTAAAATTTTCATCTATTTCTTAAAAATATATTTTATATAACATTTTTTTATTTTATTTTCTTCTAAATTTTAAAAATATATTTTGTACAACAAATTCGATTTGTTTTTTTATGTATATATTAAAATATTTTTAAATATTAAATTTTATTTTTTGTATTTTATTTGTTACATATTTTTAAAATAATACATTAAGCTTTATGGTTTTTTTTGTTTTTTTAAATTTTATTGTTCAAATTATTTTAAAAGTTTGTTAATAAGCAAATCTATATTACATGATTTATCGAGTACGCGGTACATGTTTTAAATAGATATGGTTGAGAGATATATTTTCTGGGTTCCAGGTAATGGTGATGATATCAATTTTTGGCTGGACAGATGGTGTACTGAGCAGCATTTCATCTCCTTTAATGACCAAGAAGACAGACAGTGGTACAACCAAACTATCTCCTTTAATGACCAGGAAGACAGACAGTGGTACAACCAAACTAAGGTGAGTAGCTATTTGATGGAGGGCAGGTGGGATGTGGAAAGGCTGAGAATGAATGTCAAATTGCCTATCTTATCAAGCATTATAAAGATAAAGCTTAGTTCTGAATCAGACAAAGCTACTTGGTCTCTATCTACTAATGGGGAGTTTAATGCAAGAAGTACATGGGAAGCTACTAGGAAAAAAGGTAACGTATCTAACCTTTTCAAAAGCTGTTGGAACCAGTTTACAAAAAGGAAATGCTCCTACTTTCTTTGGAGAGCCATTATGAATTGGTTTGCTGCTGACACAAATCTTCAAAAGCGGAACATCTACCTAGCATCAAAATGAATTTCTGTGAGAATGTGGAAACTCCTAAACATGTTCTTGTTACCTATGATGCTGTCTGGTCTGTATGGAACCATTTTAACATAATTTTTGGCATCACTGCCTCAAGAAATGTCATTAACTCACTTGATTCGTTCCCGGTTCTGGTCCTCAACAAAATCTTGCAGCATAAGAACGATTCTTCCAGCAATCATCACGTGGACAATCTGAAAAAAATAGAAACAGTAAAAAAATACAGAATGAATTTCACTCTTCTACTTCTCTAATTGATCAAGTAATTAGAATGCTGAATGGTTTATCTAACGCAAACTTACTCAAGAGGAAACACTGGAATCGTGACGCAAGTGTTGCTAGTCAACTGGGCTGTCACCTGAGCAAGAAATCAGTGCCGATTTTGTTAAAATGGAACTGCCCAAAGCTTAACCGTTTTAAGCTCAACACTGACAGGTCTACATTGCTCTCTGGTGAGGCAGGAGGTGGTGGAATCGTTAGGAATCATTCTGGTGACATGTCTCGACCCTATTATTCGCTATTGTCGAAAGCATATATCGTCGAATATGTCGATCAGACATGTCTACAGGTAGCAAAATAAAGCCGCCGATTGGGTGGCCAAGCAAACCACATGTATGATGGAAAGCTTTAACTTTAATCAACGTACTGCACCAAATGAGCTTAAGGCTATTGTTTTGTCGGAAGGAATGGATATTGGTTATCTCAGAGAGGTCGATTAATGGTATTTGAAGATGTGAAGAGAAGGAAGATGAAACCTCCATCGGTAGGATTTCAAGGTCTAATTTGGGAATTTTATCAAATGTTAACCGGGTTTCAATCCTAGTCTGTTTCTTTCATGTGTAACGCTGCGTTTCATTAATAAAATCCAAGTTTGAGAAAAAAAATATATCGTCCAAAAATTGAAAAAAAAACGATGACCTCAGACATCAAACACCGCAATTCCATTGCCATTTACTACTAATTTGACAATTACAATTTTTCTTAATATTATAAGCACGAATATTAGAAGGCTTGGTTTCAATTTGCTGATTTTGCATTAATTTTTACATC
The DNA here is from genome assembly GCA_036936605.1 of Limnanthes douglasii subsp. nivea. Taxonomy (NCBI): domain Eukaryota; kingdom Viridiplantae; phylum Streptophyta; class Magnoliopsida; order Brassicales; family Limnanthaceae; genus Limnanthes; species Limnanthes douglasii. The sequence continues at coordinate 155,990,141 of JAUPFV010000003.1, read as the reverse complement.
AATTTACATGTGTGTTTTTCTTTTTCATAGAAATCATAAATCACCTTGCAAATACTAAATCTACTTTTAAAAAAAAAACTTAAATTTGATATGAAAAAAAGATGTAGTTCTAAGGAGAAGCTGCACGAGCAGGAGTAGGCAGTGAATCAACCAGGAATGTTTTTAAGTGCTTTGCAAATTCCTTTGGCTTTTCCAAATTGACTGCATGTCCTGCATCTTTAATCACCTTTAACTCTGCATTTTCTCCCAAATGCCTACACCAATTCCATCCAAACAGACAAATAATGGTTAGTTAGTATCCTCAAAGGTTGGAAGATCTCAAAAAAAAAGGATGGCTCTATGTTTTGGGAGCTAGTTCTGACCCAATATCTATTCTATCAACAACAATCAATAAACCAATATGTCCTACCTTTGTAATCTTTGCCCTAATTCAAGTGGAAAGATTTGATCTTCTTGTCCCCATAGAATCAAAGTAGGCTGCTTACAAATAATCAAAATAATGTTAAAAATCAAGAGTAGCTCTAAAGCAGCTCAATAGCTCAAAATATTTTAAATTAACTTATATGGGCATTGAAAATGTATCTTATGGATTGACGATTGACGATTTTTTGCGAAAGAACAAGAACCTGTGTAATTTTTGGTAGATCGGAGAACTTCCTGTCCTTGAGTATTGTCTCTAACAATTCTCTTTTCTCCTTAATAAAATCTGTGCACATCACCTGTTGAAAAATTTCATCAACAAAGGAACTATAATTATAACCGTTGGAGATAAATTGAAGGCTTTGACTTGTTCAAATTAACAAACATCAAATCATGTTTGTTTCCTGAGAAAATTTTACTAGATTCAATATATGGTAAAAGGGTTGTCAAATTCAAATTTGAGTCAAGATACAGAACAAAACAGAGAATTAAAAAGAAAATCTTACTTGAATGAAATCATTGAGAAAAATTGAAGGAACGCCTTTCAAGGGTTTGACAAAAGAGAAGCGCATCAATTCCCGCAACTTTTCCGGCGTCTGCGGCATTAAAATCTTCGCAGCTTCATCGACATTAGGAACCCTAAACAACCCATCCGCCATATCTTTCTCCTCCAAACAAACTCCGGTACAACACAGAACCAATTTCTCAATCCGTTCGGGAAACAACACCGCCATATTATACCCAACGAATCCACCGTAACTGATTCCCACCAGACTCATCCGATTCACCCCGTGCGATTCCATCAGCTTCGTCAGGCACCGCGCTTGGAACGACTCGTGTCGGTCGGGTTTCGCTGTGGATGATTGGCCGAAGAAGAGGAGATCTGGGACGTAGACGTTGAATTTGGAGGTGAAAATACGGAGGTGTTCGCTGTATTGCCACATCGCGTTTGCGCCGAATCCGTGGATCAGGAGGAGGTTTGGTTTTGCTGGTTTGATTAACTTGGGGATCCAGCAATGCATCACGGTTCCATCGCCGAAATCCGTCGTGACGGAGTTGAGACCGGCGTTTGAGAATGTGTATCGGAGGAACCAGTCTCGGGATGCGGTGAAACTTACCCATTTGGTTAATTTCATAATTGGTGAATCAGAAAACAATGAATGTGGAGTTTGAAAGATTTGAAATGCGTTTGTTGCTTATGTGATGATGTTAATCGGGAAGAGAACGTAAAATATTGTTGATTACACTTGCGTAGGGGTAAAGATGATTAACAGCTTTGGGGGTTAAATAGCGCCCTTAACTACATAACTTATTCAACTCAAATTAATTTTATTTATAGGAAAACAACAAAACATACTCCACGTTTAGTTTTCGCATATCAAGATCAATCAGAAATCTTCTTTTAAAGTTTTCAACAATAGAAAACACTCAGAAAAATTGCGAAAAAACATTGAATTCAAATCCAGTTAAATGAAACCAGATTTGAGACTACACGTGACACAATTCTATCTTTCTAATTTAAATTTTTGAAAAAAACTTAGATTTTGTTTTTCAAATCTATAATAATTTAATGTCCTTAGTTTGAAATTTTAAAAATAAAATTTATTGAATTTTTTCTTCAAACGGGTAGATGAGAATCTCTCCAAGTTTTAACAATCGGTTGCTATGGCCATTTGATAAATTGACAAACTTTAACCCATTTTTAATATTAGATAGTTAATATTTAGACAAACTTAGACAAATACTCCATGATTGGCCATCAATGTTTGACACATGTTGCAAACCTGACATTAAGGTTCTTTCGTGCTCAAAATTGGTCAGCCATATTTAAGAATGTTATATATATGGTCATTGGCACATGACAACTACCCATACGTAGACATGCGAAACCTAAAATTATAATTTGTTTGTTATAAATACGGTCATAAGACATTTCACAACTAAAATAACTTTAAAACTCATTTGTTTCTTTTGATTTAAAATGTCCAATAACTATATTTGTAGTCACGCTAGTGTTGATCTATGATCCGTCTATCATCAAGAATGGATATTTTGGGTGTGAAATGTCTAATGACCATATTTGTAACACAAAATTATAATTTTGGGTGCTACGTGTCACCGTATGGTTGATTGACACGCAGAAGTGACCATATATGCAACACTCATGATCCGTTTTGGAGACGAATGAACCTTGATGGCAAGAATGCAACAAGGGTCAAACATCAGTGACCATTCATGGTTTTTAGCCTCTTGTCTAAGTATATATTTGAGAACTTGAAAAATATTTACTAATTAGAAATAAAAACCACGTCAAAACTACTAATGATGGTTAATTGGACTGAACAACTTAGAATTTAGAGAATACAAACTCAATGTTATAACTTCTTTCACTAAAATATTCTCAAAACCTTTAAATGAAGGATTACATTCCTATTTATAGTGCTATCAGTTCTAAAATATTGCGATGGATGACACGTATTATCTATAGACTGTGAGGCTCATCTGTTACCTTTATTGTTACAAACAATACTGAATTAGTCACTAACCATTTAAGGTAGTTAAGTAGTATCCAATGAAAACCTATAACCTTTAGGAATGATCCTCTAGTAACGTACGTAGTCTTTTTTTTATATCCAATTATGTGTTCTTGTTTTCATAATTTATTATGCATCGCCATGCTTATATTTTTTTAGGACTATCATAATTATATGTACGAAGTAAGACTCATCTTCCTTACTCATACTTTCAATAACATATGTATTTACTAATTTCGCTTTGCATGGTCACTATTATGGATCGATAAGGGCATCACAACTCTTTAACCTAAGAAACTTATGGATCGATATCTAACGGTTGGAATTAATCCCAACTTTCAATATAAATGTGAATTTGATTCCAATTTTATTTCTTTGATCGATAAGGCCAATTTATTTTTCCAACATTTCAATATAAACTCTTGCACTCCATATGCATGCTCTTCAAATTATTGGTGGGAGAGCTACGAGACTCTTCATCTCCTCTAAGGCCATAAGCACTCAGTAGTTAAAGAGACCTTTCATCTGCTTGGGCCTTTCGACCGTTGCGAGGTAAACAATTTACCTATAAATACTTAAACGCTTTTCATAATTTTGAGTTGTTTGTTTCAAAATCCTATCGAAAGAAAGCCCTTGTATTGAGAGAGTTGCACGTGACTTCTTGAAATATCTCTCTAAGTATTTTCTTCCGCCACTTTCATTCTTCACATATTTCATGTTCATGCGTAAAATATTTACCGTTATAGATTGGTTAGCTTTCCATAAACAAAATATCCAAACAGAGAAAAGCCGTTGAGTTAGACGATGGGCCAAGACCGTTGAAAATTATTCAAACCACGTGTTACGGTCTATAGCCGCCAACAAAGAAGCAATCTAGAGTGACATAAACTGCGAATACATTAATTCTATCCATCCTTACTACCACTGAGCTCTTTGGTCAAACTTGTCTGATACACGATAAGGGTAACCTTGGCACTTCAAATAAATTAGTGCATGAATCACCATTCATTTTGATGGGTGACAAACAAAAGAATTCAGAAAGCAAAGAGAAACATTTTAAAAAGAAAGCGGTCCCTCAAGGTTCTACCGAAGAGCTAAAAAAAAGTTAAAAATACTTCAAATACCCCCACTTCTCAAAACTAAAAACACTCGTCAAAATACTTCAAACGCTCAAGCGTTCCCTTGGTAGGTAGTCGTAGAAGATGTGGAACCTACTGTAGCGCTCGCTGAAACGCGATCCTTGAATCGGTTAGGGAAATAAGGTCAAGACATTTGGCAGATGAGCCTGAGGAAACCAGAATTAGGTTGTTGTTGAAGCTAATGAAAATAGAAACCAAACTGTCACTTTGTCTTCCTAGATCATAACTACTGCTCAAACCGGGACGCCAGCCCTCCAACGCAAAGTTAATGCGGGATCTCTTTCAAAAAAGAAAAAAACCGAAATTGAAAAATAAGAAGGATGACATCGAACTATCCTCAAACATCGAGGCTATTCTCGGAAATATTCTTCGGGAGGTTGAAAACAAGCATTTAGTAGCCTTGTAAAATGTGAATTATCGATATTACCATGCTTCTGATAAGGTATAGTTTCAAAAATGATGGGGAATCCAAGCTCAATAACAACTCAGTTTTCCGATGTTGGGGAGACTCTTTTATCTGTTCGGGACAATGAAGTGATTGTTTACCTGAAACTTGTTAACTAGGTCTTCGGCTCCCTTTCGATCCCGATGTGGTTAGATATTTTGAACTGGTGGACCATTTCCCCACTCAAGCAGGTCCAAACATCTGGTTCCTGTTGATTGGCCTGCATAATGACGGCTAGAAAATCTGGATCGGTTTTTCGATAAAGCAATTTGACGGTTTAACTAGCGTTGTGAAGAACCCTTATTTTCATTTTTACTCCTCGAAGCCGATAATAAATGAAAGCATAGGGTTGTATTTGTTTTGGTGTTGTGGGAGACTAGTTTCCATGCGTCATTTGAAAAACTGCATCGACTTTCCCTAAAATGCACTAGCAGATGAGCATTCTTACTCGGATAGTTTTTACTTTATGTATTTGATTCATTTTTATAAGGTTTTTTTGTTGAGGGAAATGAATGACAAGGGCATTTGGGCCGTTCGAGGAGCATCTAGACGAGGTGGGGCCGATACTTGATCAACTAAGTAGTTAGGCCAAAACTTCATGGTTCAATGAATTCCATCGCTTTTTAACTCCAGCCAACCATGTTATAAGACACCTTTGGGCGACTAAATTATCGCAAACTATGACGTTGAAGGCACACATAGTGGACATGCTGAAACGCTTGGAGCCCACATTCGTGCTTGAGACAAAGACTTTTCAGGGGCGGCTCAGGAAAGAGATGCCAACGCTGGGGCTCATAAGTTTAATTTTGGAGAGGATGGTGGCTTCAAGAGGCAATCGAAAATGGTGGCCCCTCGGATAATGAAACATGGGAGTCTTATCTGCCTTCTCTTGAGGATGTTGTTGTCATCGATTTGGATTTCGTTCGGGTATCAAACAAGGAACCTATCACCCAAGAAAACCAAGGAGATGATGCCAAAGAACACCAAAAAAATGATGCCCAACTTCCAGAGTAGTTCGAGGTCGATTATCCATCCGAGCAGTTTTATCTTTATAATGATAACTTTATAACCCTTAAACTTCATAAACTTCTTAATTTGTGGTATTTCTTTAAAGAATGGTCAAGATATGAACGTTGAAAAAAGCGTTATAAGGAGGAGGTTCGAGATGAAAAAGTTAGAAGATGAAGTCGTGCATCTTAAAAGAGTTGCTGCAGAGCGGCTTGAACGAACCGAGAAGGGAGATAGACGATTCAAAATTGAAGAGTATGTGTTCAATCGTGAGCGAGAGCATGCCTTTGTGCTGAACCTTTAGAAGGATACACTCATCAATACTCTCGCCGAAGGGTTTCAAAAAAACCAAAAGCTACTTTGAGCTGGTTGTTAAGGACTTGGGAAAGGCCAAGACTCAGGCTGACTCGGACACGAAGGTTGCTCTCAATACATATGTTGTTAACTGTGTTCCAAAACTGGCGGCTATGGATGCTAAGGTTAAATCCGCCATGGTGCTGAACATACATGAACGCTTCCTAGATTTGAAATTAAGCAGCTTCTAGAAGCTCGTGCATGATAAATATCACCCGATGGTGTTTCTTTCGAAGATGATGATGAATCATTTGAGAGTTTTGATGGATCGGAAATTTCTTTGTCTGCCTCGTTGGAAGATGTACTCTTTCAGAGTAAGGAACACTTGGCTGATTTATTGTTTTGTTATTTTTTGTAGACCTTGTTGTGCATATGAATTTTTGGTGAAATCCTCGTGTTTTTTGTATTTCTATGTTTACCAATGGAAGTATTTTTCTTATGGTAATTTTATATTAACTAACTTTTAAGTATGGGATAAAAAAGGTAAATAGTTGTTGACCAATGTTCATTGGAATACCCTTCCAATCCAAAAATAAATGATTATTGACCAACATTCATTGGAAGATCAATTTGGTAAAAAAATAAATGATTGTTGATCAACATTCGTTAAAACAACCCTCCTGGTCAAAAAATAAATAATTGTTCACCACCATTCATTGGAAGAACCTTCCGATCGAAAAATAAATGATTGTGAGACTCTTTTAAAATGGAAAAAAAACTTCATATTTATAAATCGGCTATAAGGACACCTTATTAAAGCCTTCATGCGACACTAGGGTAGGAAATAGTGTCTAAGTGACCTATATACAAGTTTACACCTATATACAAACTTGTAATTTCATTCCAAATACAACATAAGGTGTTCGATGTTTCGCGGGTGCCGTAGATCTCTTCTTTCTTTATCTCTAAGTCGATATGACTCCGATTTCAACTTCTCAGCTACCATGTACACACCCTCCCAGTTATGTCCTAATTTACCAAGATTCTTTTATTTTGTATGCAAAAACACTTTCGTTAGGACCATATACCCTATATTAAATTCTCTAGACACGTACCTACTACTCATCAGTGTTTGGTAGTGTAAAGAATATAATTTTGCTTGCCTTATTTTTTCTTCTATCAGGTCTAACTCGGCCCCTCATCGTTACCCTTATTGGAATACTCACTAACATGATACAAAGGGAAAACTGCCTATGATATTACTAAAACACCCATCCCGTAGACTAGTGCAAATGAAGATTCAGCATTGTTGTTCGTGGAGTGGTTCGATACTCCCATAGGATTTCTTACAAGTAATCTAGCAATTTTCAGCATTACCTTCTAAATTATTTTGGAGGCCATCAAGGATTGTCCAATTAATTACTTCAACTTCGTCGTTTGGTTGTGGATGAAAAATTTCTGAAAGGCATTTTGGTATGGCCCGAGAAGAAACGCAAGGTTTCATGTCTTTGCTGTCGACATGTAGCCCATTCCCCTTCGTTATTTTCTTTGGAACACCGAAGCGATAATAAATATTATAGATAATAAATTCAATCACATCTTTGGCTTTTGTCTCAACCAATGGATCAGCCTACACCCATTTAGAAAAATAATATACTGCAACTACTTTTGTCTATCGTCCCCCGGATGCCATCGACAGTGGTCCAACCAGGTCGATTCCCCATCTATCACATCCAAAGGTGACGCTTCAGATATTGACTCAAGAAACATATGGAAAATATTAGGAAATATGGAAACTGTCACACCTTTTAACCTACTATTTGCCATCAAAAGCAATTGTGGGCCAATAATAACCTTCAAGAAGAACTATTCATATCAACATCTTGTACCCACAGGGCATGGACCATTCACCATCGTGTAGCAAGAATAATATCATTTGTGATTCGTTTTTCCCAAGGAATCGAATAAAAGACATGCTAAAAGATTTTTTTTATACAAAATGTATCCTAGTACCGCATAACTCTCCGATCATTTGCAATCCTTGTATAAATTGAGAAAGCTTCGTCTGACCCTTCACCCCGTTCAGACCCCTTTATGATCGAAGGAATTTCTTTTGTAAATATCTAATGGTGCTCTTTAGAATATGCGGTTGTAGAAAGAAAGCCCGCCACATAATTTTCAATCCTATGAACGTTCTCGTACTTTATGCGTTCGAAAACATGTGCTAAAACTTTTAATGCCTTCATATATTTCACTAAGTGAGTGGACCTTTTTTTAGCTGCGAGTCGCTCACGAGTCGAACCTTTTTGGCTCTGTAGACGTGGGCGAGCCTTAATCATGCCAAAGAAGATTCGTATTATGCATCATTATTCGTTGCTTAAAAACCAAAGCATATATTCTTGATACACCACAATCCTATAAGGAAAAACCAATTGGACCCCACCTCCATATCCCGAAGCCCTAGATATCCCGTCTGTTCAAACTCTCCATTCCACCTCTGGTTTTTCTTTATCTATTTTCTTGTATGGCCGGTCAGAATGGAACTCGACCAAGAATATGATAGGGCTTGAAGTTTGATCTCCGTTATGGCTCAAAATCAATATTAAAATTCGTAGCTCAACTACCAGTTATACATTCTGCCTGACATGTCGGGTCTTTGCAACGTGCTATTCAACGGAAAATATGTTCGAACTATAACCGAGTGGGCTTGAAAATAATGTCTCATATGTTGAGCTATAATAACCTAAGTAAGGGATAACGTTTCCAACTTCAAATATATTTTTTCCGCATCCAAAAGGCTTTTATTAACATAATATACTAGTCTCGAGATATTATTGACCTCTCGAATCAATACAACGTTCACAACATAATCTAATACCGCTATGTAGGCGAACAACTTATCCCCCGGATTAGGCTTTGTTAAGATTTTATGAGAGGAAAAATACTTTTTAACTTGTGTAAAAGCTTGAGATCATTCCCGGATCCAATTGAAACAGTTAGCCTATGTTAACACATAGAAAAATGGGTTAATTTATCCAAGAACCTGGATATTAACCTGTTCAAGGATGCCAAACTCCCTGTCAGTATATGTACCTCTTTAATTGTCCGAGGAGGAGCTATGGCGCTCAAATCATTAAGCTGTACTGGGTCGGCTTCTATCTCTCGCCCACTGACTATATACTCAAAAAAATTTATAGACCACACTTCGAATGTGCATTTCTCCGGATTTAGCTTCAATTTTATCTTTTTTTAAGTTGGTGAATGTCTCTTGCAAAACTGTAAAATGATTTTCGTCTTTGGTGATTTTCACTAGCATATCATCAATACATACCTCAACATTTCGTCTGATCTGAGCATCAAAATCCTTGTTCACCAAACGTTGGTAAGTAGCCTCGTAATTTTTAACCAAAAAACATTACTTTATAGCAATGCAAGCCCCTTCTCGTAATCAACGAAAGTATTCTCTTGTTCCTTCAGATGCATTTTAATCTGATTATACCATGTGTACCCATCTATAAAAGAAAGAAACCTATTTTCGAATGTGAAAGTCATTAATTAATCGATCTAAGGGACTGAAAATGGATCTTTGAGCATGCTCTATTCAAGTCGGTGAAATCTACGCACATTCGCCACTTAGAATTTTTATTTTTGACAAAAATGAGATTAGCAGTCTACAATAGGTACCAAGATTCTCGTATATGCCAAACTTTGGATAGAAGATCTACCTCCTTCATAATTTCATTGAATTTATCTTGCGAACAAAACCTTAATATTTGAATGGCTGGGCGCACATTGATTTGGATTGCCAGTCTGTGAAAGATAATTCCAGTGGGCACTCTCGTAACATCTTGGGTGAACCATGCAAACATATGTAACTTTATTGATAGAAACTGGATTAACCTCTCTCTTAACTCTGGAGATAACTTTGTACCAAACTTTAAAATCTTCCCACAAGAAAAAAATTGTAGTCTTCAAAATTTCATCAAGGACTAGTAATCCGGGGTCTCCATCAGATATTCGACAAGGTCAGACCTCGAAGAGGACCCCGCTAACTGATATGATTTCTTTGTATTTCCCTCTTTAATATAATTTTGGGCCAAGTCAGTTTGGTAACATTCCATGGCCATATTCTAGCTACTTCTCATCGTTCCCATATTATTTACCACGATATATTTCAAATACGGGTGAGCAGTTTAGTCAGCCACATGTATTCTAAACAGCCAAGATCTCCCGAATATCACGTTATATGATGTTGGTGTATCCAATACGACGAACAACAATGTCACCTCTTTCCTGATTGGTCCACAACCCAGTTCCAATGAACCCTTGAATTACCCAACTAATTCAACGTTCACCCCATTAAAACCTATAATAGTTCAATCCAAACGAAGAATAACAGATGGTTTTCTATCTTCTCATAAGTTTTCATGAATAATATGTTCGCAGAGCTACCAGTGTCTACCATAATTCTTCATAAACTCGTCTTCGGCAACTTCTGTTACGATTACCTCGTGCGGGCCAACCAGTTCTCTCATGTCATCATACTCAAAATAGAGTAGCGGAGATGGAGTTTGGTATAAGTGTGGTGAAGAGCCTGCCCCTAACTGAGTATCTAAGCTCACGATCTGAGTTTTTCATGAGAAATTTGTTGTTCCCAAAACGATATTACCCACAAAAATTGTCAATGATTCAAAGAAAACACACAATTTACTAACCTTTCCTTTCGCAGATGGCTCCTCTATCAGCGTAACTTTATTCATGCCCAACTTAGGAACAAAATACTCCAAAGAGATATTAAATGAATTGATAGATTCCAAAGTCATCAAATCATTCACTTACTTTAGAGCTGTAACAAATTCCCTAGCCGTCGGACACACTAAGACGGTTGCTAATGAACATTTTCATTTTCAAATTTTCAATTAACATTTGTATCTATATTTTCAATGCTATATAATCTTCCGTGAAATGCACAACATTCTCATGGTACTTGTAATACTTGTTTATTCTTCTTTTCCTCGGAGTTTATATCAGATTAGGTCTTCAGAGCTGTATGTGACTTTGAGCCCTATCGTAAATTGTAACCATTCATTATGTTAGTTTGGCACAATGAGCAGGTCAGATCCACTTTTTCAACATCGGCCTGACCTCCTATTGTGTATTTGTAACCTGTGGATTAATCCTCAGTCTTGGCAGTAACTGAGCTGATATTCGTGATCGGATACTAGTTGATGGAAGATAAGTCAGAAGAATTTATGTTAGAGGTTGACTGTATGCTACGATAAAATATTTTTGGAACTTTCTGCTTAATTTATGCATTAAAAGACACTTCTGAAAGCTTGTGTCTCTTCTACCAAAATTATTTTCTCTACTTGAACCTACAATCCCCCAAACGCCGCGGTTTGTTTTTTCGCGATGTTATTTGTTAAATAACATGGGAGGAGTCCCATTCGAAAAGGCGTCAGTGTCAATTGTTTTTGCAACCTTCCATGTCGGTTTTTATTTTGATGAAACGATTGACATTATCCTTTAGGCTCTCCAATATATTTTGTCTACAATTAATTAACGTATCACCATTTGCACGGAACATTTTTCTTCCCACAAAGTTTTGGTGGAAAATGTTCCAAAATATGTCAACATTCTTGATACAACCTTGCGGCAAGCGGTTATACCATTTCGAGGCGCCATCCTTAAAAGTTTAGGAGAACTCCATGCACAACAATTTATCATTATCGTCGTAAATAATAAAATTTTTGAACTCTCAATATGGTTATCTGGATCTTGAGTCCCATCGAAATTTTCTTATCTCGAGATGTCAAATCGCTTTGGTATGTACCCTGGAAAATTTACACGAAGAGGGGATGACCTCCAGTTGTGCTCAGCCTTATACATACTGCCCTCGGGGCCTTCGTTCGCAACAGTATACAAATCGTTTTTGGAGAGATTCGCTAACTCGATGCTCACATGTATTCGTAGCTTTGACATCCCAATGAGAATTGAACATGAGGCGTAGCTTGTTCCCTTTTAACGATGGTTAGCACTTTATCTCGTTCTTGAGATCCATGTATTTTCTCATCTTTCTTTGACCCCTGGCTCGGTGAGAAGTTCGATGGCTATCTTTATGCCTCTTCGAATAATTTCTCTTGTTACCATTTTCACGGTGGTCATCCCTTTTCGTAGAGGAGGACTCCTCCAAAATGTACATGAAGTAGTCACAAGACTGAGTAAAGTCATATCGACGTCCGGGTTTTGCTTCCCTCCTTGAGGTATATCGGTTTCGCCTGCGCGTTTCGTGCCTATCACCAGTCCAACACGTGTCCTTTATTTTATTTTCCTCGGATAGATGCTCTTTTCAAATCTTTGACCAAAGCCTCTTGGCAGTCAGCGCCTCATATTTCTCCAAGTTTTCCAATAGTTTCTTTCTTAGAGCCACCAAAGAAGACTCATCGAGCTGCTCATCGACGTATTGATCATCATAATGTCGTTCTTCTATAATTTTTCTTCGAGGTGGTGATCCTCGGACATACTTGTGGTTACAAAACCATCGGTGCCAACATTAGCCTCCTTTAGTACTTCGATATCCATTTCTGTCAAAACATTTGACAACATAATAGTGGTTTTGGAAAAACAATTTTGAGGTACCAATCGAGTTCACACGGACGCCAATTATAGTTCTAAAGATTTCTTGGAGAGATTACGGGTCTAAGATATGTTTTGAGGAGATTTTTTAAAAACAGAATCACGGAAAATCTAGATAGAGAAGTTGAGAAAAGTAATAATAAATTAACAAATGTTCACCTTTTCCAAAAAATGAAATGTTGTTTTATATAATATAAGTAATCGACCCAAAATCCGCATGAATAACCTATTTATTTTATTGTTATTCGACCCTACTATATTACTAATCTCAACCATAATTATTATTTATTACATAAAATATCCTCAACGTTTCATTTTTACAAGACTTTTATAAAATGAGATTACCTTAGTATTTTACCAATCATACTAGTAATGAAGATAATTCTAGTAATGAAGATAATTCCTTTTATCGCAGTGTACTTGTGGTTTTTCTTTTTGCCACAAAATACTTTTATAGAACAGCCTGCCTTTTGTGACCCATTCAAACATCTACAATATAAGCACATCTTGCTACGCTTGTGCAAGTTACATTTTTAGTTAGCAGCCATGTTTCAGAAATTGACTTATTGGCATATCAACACTAAAGTACCTGTTGTTCCTACAAATATTAGGTATATTTATTTTTGTTGAGTTCAGGTGCTACTCAAGTAAAACATGTAGTCTTTTCTATTTTGGCAATGCACCTCCATCAAATTAGATATCTTCCAAAGTAAAACAACAAAATGTTCATTCATTTTTCTTCAACCTTTTTTATTTTTATTTTACTAACGATTTGCTTTTCTAATTTGTAGTGTTTTATAGCCGAAGCACCTCCATTTATTAGAAACAACTTACAAGTAAGGTCATTCTTTCTTATCCTTATGTTTGATGATATCAGGACTTTGCCAGTTGATAATGACATTATGTGACTTTGAGTCTTCATTACGAGCTGCTCTTGTTTAATATTCCTAGAAATTAATTGCTATATGTTGAGTGGGGGAAGATGATCTTTGCCCTTGTAAGACTACCTGTAAAAACATCTTTAGAAGCTGTCCTAGCAAGGGTATAGGTGACAAATAACAGTTACTTTTCCCAATTAACATTAAAACTATCTATTCGGCACGTCTCTAACATGCAGGTGCTTCAATTGAAGAGAATGTGATTCTTTTTATTTTTGACATGTGGCTTGAAAAGCTCAGTATAGTAATGCACTTGGTTAAGGATCATTATGAATTGGATATTTCCATAGGTAATTTATGGGATTGCATTGATAGTGTTTATTATGGGTATCTTTGTAATGGATTCTTCACGTAATATTAGCAAGATAATGTGCAAAGTTTTACATAAATAGTTGATTCAAAATCTATTTTTTTGTGAATTTCTTAGTCTCGTAGAAAGCAGGTATAAACTTGAATGCGTTTCTGCTGAACTAAGTAATATAGACGACCATAACTTATCCTCTTATTATGTATGGTGGCGTGCTGCAATTTCCATGTACTTCCAAAAATGCAATGACAGTAAATTATATATTCGTCATATTTCTACACGAATACCAACATTTATATTGATAATCCAAATAAATAAATTAAATAAAAAATAAATAGCGAAATTGACTTTCATTAATCAAAATATTTAAAACTATTAGTTTTATTATTTGTTATTTTTATTCATGTAACATGATTAATTTTTGTATTTTTATATAAATAACAGGATTTATTTTCACTAGTCTAAACAAGTGAATTTTTTATATAAAAAAATAAATAATATGATCGAATTTTATTAATAAAAGATATCTATGAATAATAATTTTATTATCAATATTCCTAATAGCAATAGCATGATTAATTTTTGTATTTTTAGACGAATAATAAAATTTATTTTCGTTAATCTAAAGAACTAAAAAATATATATATAAATCGAATTACATGATTGATTTTTGTTAAATGAAATACTTAAGAATGACAGTTTTATTATTGTTATTCTTAATAGAGTAATAGTCTTATTATTAATATTTTTTATTAGGAGTAACATGATTAATTTTTATATCTTTAAATGAATAAACAAATGAAAGAATTTTTTTTTATATAAAAATGAATAACATTATTGAATTTTATTAATCAAAATACCAGAAAAAAATGTTAGGGTCAAGCTATATATACCCAATTCGGGTTTAAGTATACCCAATTTTGAGTATACCCAAAGATGATCTAAGTATACCCAAATTTTGACAAAAATACCATTTTCTAGGTATATAAGGTTTTTTTTTACTAATCTTATCCACCTCATTTTTTCAATTACACTCTCTAACTTCTCTCTAAAACCTTCAAGTTCTCTATAATTTATCCGGCGAACTAAAATCCGGCGAACTAAAATATAAAAACTTAGTCTTAGTATCAAAATTTAGGGTTATGGTTGAATTAGGTAAAAAAATCAGAATTTTAGGGTGTTTGGAGGCCATTTTCCGGCCGAAATTCGACCGGAAAATGGCTTCCAAACACCCGAAAATTATGAATTTTTTAGTAATTAAATTTTTTATTTTTTTTAAAATAAACTTAAAAAAACAAGTTTTGATTTTGTGTTTTTATTAGAAGAAATTTAAAAAAATTAAAAAGAGTTTGAATGTTCTTGAGGCAACTTTGAATGTTAAAGAACAATTTGAATGTTAAAGAATAATTTCACAAAATTGTAGTAATATGGGGTTTGATCTAGTAGAGAGTTGTGTTTTTTTGTATACATAACCAAATAGATTGTTTTGTGAATTGGGTGTATCTAGGATATACTTAGTGTTTTTTTTACTTAGTGGCAATTCGGATATTAAATGAAATTTCAAGGGTTTTTTCGTCCTAAAAAAGTCAAATAAAAGTCAACTGCGTTTTTTGGGTATACTTAAACCCGAATTGGGTATATATAGCCATACCCAAAATGTTATTACTATTATTTTTTATATAGTATTAGTTTAACATCGATACTAAGTAATTTGATTAATTGTTACAATTTTAAATGAATAACGTTTTTTTGTTTTGTTAATATAAAGAAGTCAAATAAATTGTTTCGTAAAAAAATAAATAACATAAAATTTCCGTTAATTAAATTAACTAGGATACTAATCTTGATAGAGTAATAGTTTTATAACTCATATATCTAATATGAATAACATGATTAATTTTTGTGTTTTTAAATAAATAATAAGATTATAAGAATTATATCAACGTATGATGTATAATGTAGTCCAGAAACTTCAAACAAAAGCCTTTTTAATTATATTATATTTTATTCATATATCTTATATTATTTAAATCAAATCTAATTGTATTAAGATTTGATTTGATTTGATTTTAATACATTTATTTTATTTCCTTGAATTCAAATTTAGGATTTTGAGAAGCTATTATATAAAGCCTCATATGCCTTAAGTTATTTTAAGTTTTTGGAATAATATATTTTTTATCTCTGAAAATTTCAATCTATGTTAACCTTAGATTAGAGTTTCATCATGTTACTCTTGAATTAAGGTTTCATCTATCGTTGGTTCTTCTTCTATTTCTGCTGCGTCATCGGTTTGGTATTAGAGCCTCAGTTCCTGCTATGGGGAAGCATGTTTCTAAAGCCTAACCATTCTGATTCAAGGTTTAAAGAAGAGAACAACACAATGGTCATGAAGATCGGGAAGATCGTTTGTGTATGAGGGAACATAACAGCCGTTTTAATGACGATCGTATTGACCAGTTACTAAAGGAGTTTAAATTTGCTACCAATCGTCGAATCAAGGTAAAAATTGCTTATCGAGATGTTGTCTCAAGCTATGAAAAAGTTTTCAAAACCATCTTTTTTCATCAACTGGACATGTGGATGTTGTCTTCAGGCTATGAAAAGGTTTTCGAAATTATTTTTTTTCATCAACCGTATGCTTTCAGTGTGAATTTGAATAAGGAACACTCGAGAATAATTTATCTTATTCTGATAAGGTGAACAATTATAATTCTCAATGTAACGATTGAAAAAAATAAAACAAATAATTAGGATTCTTGATGGTGATGGTGGTGTGATTGAAAAAAATAAAACAAATAATTAGGATTCTTGATGGTGATGGTGGTGTGAATTTGAGGACGAATTTTTGTCAACCTGGAGATGATGATGTAGCGTAGAAAGTTCAAACAAAAGCTTTTTTAATTATATTTTATTTTATTCAAATATCTTATATTATTAAAATCAAATCTAATTATATTAAGATTTGATTCGATTTTATTTTAATACATTTATTTTATTTCCTTGTATTCTAATTTAGGGTTTTGAGAAGATATTATATAAATCCTCATATGCCTTAAGTTATTTTAAGTTTTTGGAATAATATATTTTTCATCTCTGAAAATTTCAATCTTTGTTACCCTTAGATTAGAGTTTCATTATGTTACTCTTGAATTAGGGTTTCATCTATCGCTGGTTCTTCTTCTATTTCCGCCGCGTCATCAGTTTGGTATCAGAGCCTCAGTTCCTGCTATGGGGAAGCATGTTTCTAAAGCTTGACCATTCTGATTCAAGGTTTAAAGAAGTAAACAACAAACATGGTCATGAAGATCGGGAAGATCGTTTGTGTATGAGGGAACATATCAGCCGTTTTAATGACGATCGTATTGACCAGTTACTGAAGGAGTTTAAATTTGCTACCAATGGTCGAATCAAGGTAAAAATTGCTTATCGAGATGTTGTCTCAAGCTATGAAAACGTTTTCAAAACCATCTTTTTTCATCAACTTGACATGTGGATGTTGTCTTCAGGCTATGAAAAGGTTTTCGAAATTATTTTTTTTCATCAACCGTATGCTTTCAGTGTGAAGTTGAATAAGGAACACTCGAGAATAATTTATCTTATTCTGATAAGGTGAACAATTATAATTCTCAATGTAACGATTGAAAAAAATAAAACAAATAATTTTGATTCTTGATGGTGATGGTGGTGTGAATTTGAGGACGAATTTTTGTTAACCTGGAGATGATGATGTAGCGTAGAAAGTTCAAACAAAAGCTTTTTTAATTATATTTTATTTTATTCAAATATCTTATATTATTAAAATCAAATCTAATTGTATTAAGATTTTATTCGATTTTATTTTAATACATTTATTTTATTTCCTTGTATTCTAATTTAGGGTTTTGAGAAGATATTATATAAATCCTCATACGCCTTAAGTTATTTTAAGTTTTTGGAATAATATATTTTTTATCTCTGAAAATTTCAATCTTTGTTACCCTTAGATTAGAGTTTCATCATGTTACTCTTGAATTAGGGTTTCATCTATCGCTGGTTCTTCTTCTATTTCTGCTGCGTCATCAGTTTGGTATCAGAGCCTCAGTTCCTGCTATGGGGAAGCATGTTTCTAAAGCTTGACCATTCTGATTCAAGGTTTAAAGAAGTAAACAACAAACATGGTCATGAAGATCGGGAAGATCGTTTGTGTATGAGGGAACATATCAGCCGTTTTAATGACGATCGTATTGACCAGTTACTGAAGGAGTTTAAATTTGCTACCAATCGTCGAATCAAGGTAAAAATTGTTTATCTAGATGTTGTCTCAAGCTATGAAAAAGTTTTCAAAACCATATTTTTTCATCAACTGGACATGGGGATGTTGTCTTCAGGCTATGAAAAGGTTTTCGATTTTTTTTTATCAACCGAATGCTTTCAGTGTTAATTCAAATAAGGAACACTCGATAAAAATTTATTTTATTCCGATAAGGTGAACAAGTAAAATTCTCAATGTAACGATTGAATAAAATAAAACTATAATTTGGATTCTTGATGGTGATGGTGTTGTGAATTTGAGTACGAATTTTTGTCAACCTGGAGATGATGATGTAGCCTAGAAAGTCCAAACAAAAGCCTTTTTAGTTATATTTTATTTTATTCAAGTATATTATATTATTTAAATCAAATCTAATTGTATTAAGATTTGATTTTATTTTAATACATTTATTTTATTTCCTTGTATTCTAATTTAGGGTTTTAAGAAGCTATTATATAAAGCGTCATATGTCTTAAGTTATTTTAAGTTTTTGGAATAATATATTTTTTATCTCTAAAAATTTCAATCTTTGTTACCCTTAGATTAGGGTTTCATCATGTTACTCTTGAACTAGGGTTTCATCTATCGCTGGTTCTTCTTCTATTTCCGCCGCGTCATCATCGTGGTAGTTGTGGTGGTCGAAATGGTGGTCATTGTTGGTGAGGTTTATTTTAAGCTGAGGGTAATTTTGTCAAGTGTTTTGGAAAGTTTTTAGAGTATTAAATGTTTGGGTATTTAGTAGTAAGAGATTTGAGCTTCCTGGTTGTATTAAATGTTTATTACCCTCATTAATGAAAGTAGTTCGGATATTTATACCCTTAATTATGGAATCATGGCTTTTGGGTCAAATTATGGAACCAGGTCAAGTTTAAGGACCCATTTACTTAATAAGCTGATTAGTACCTAGCTTAGTCAAAATGTGTTTAGTTATTTTATACTTTTGTTCTCTCTGGATAGTTCAGTGGGCAGTATTTTTCCGAATTGCTCTTGTCCGGATATCTCAGTAAGCAGTGGTGGATTTGTCTGGACTCATAAGTAGCCTTTTTTTAGGCTTTGTCAAAAATCCTTGGCAAAACTAAAAAAATTACTTAGTTAATAACGATATTTTCCGACCCGTTTGTGTATCTGGTTTGAGGTTTGTCCGAACTGACTTCTTCCCAGAATTCTAAGAGTTTTTCTTTGGATCGTCGGACACGTGTCACAATCTGATTCGACCTACCGGCCGTTATTTACCTAGATCGTTGTTCCCACTAAACCTAAAAAATAACCTATGCATTTAATTTTTCCCACGTTAGCGCCGTCTTCAATCATTGCTCGAATCTCTTCGTCTTCTCCTAGGTATCAGTTACCTTCTTGTACTAATATATAAACCATTTTTTCACTGTTTCATTATCTTCATCACTTAACAAATCTTTCACAGAGCTTTTCACCCTTTCTTTCAAAATCATTCTTGGATAGGTTTATGTTAACGGCTAAAAATTCTCTTGTAAAAGGCGGCTGGTTGAATATGTTCAAATTAGAGAAGGCAATGAAAGTTGAACGAGAGAGGCGCATCGCTGCTGGTCTCTTAGTCTCCCCAGGTGACAAGTTTGATAAACCATCCCAAGAAGCTGATCAATGATCATCTTCTAATAGAAATCCAACACCCAAACGGCTATTCAGACCAAATCTTTCACCAATCCCATCAGGATCCTCTGTTTAGGAGTCCTAACCTTCTACTACCCAAGAAAAAGCAGTATCAAGCATTAGAAAACCCTCCCCTTTCATAGCCACGAGAACTGCTATTGAAAAATCTTCAGCGAAATCCAATCCACGCCGGACAATTCGTTTGGTGAAAACCCAAACGATTGTCTCACAATCAAGGCCCTTCAAACCGGAGGCCTCTAAATCAGCATTCAAAGATAAACCCTCCGGATCGGAGATATCTATAAGAGCCCCACGAGATAAGCCCTCCGGATCGGAGGCAGCCAAAGTAGTTTCTCAAACGAAGTCCTCCGAAACTGAGCTTCAAACGGACCCAAGACCTTTGGAAAAACCTCGCGCTTAATCATTCAGACAGACCGTAGAACCAGAAGCTGACACTCTTCCATCCAAAACATCTGATAAACCTTCTACAGTGATGAAAGAAGTGATGGAGGACAGTATCGAATAGGCCCTCTTTGAAACTGAAGCCTCAGGACAAACTTCGATACTACCTCTGATAGGAAAGAGAAAGGCAAAGTGAAGGTTGGAATGGCTCATCCGGATCTCCTGGAGTGCTTGGAGCGCAAAGTAGGACCTTGCTTTTAAAAGTCAATGTGAAGTAATTGTTGGCCATGCAGAACATAAACTATGTTTATACTCATACTGCCGAGTTAGGCCGCATCCGGACAAAGTGGGGGATCCCAAAGTCAGTGGTGAGGACTCCGGTCACTCCGGAGACTCCAATGGACTGCAAACTTAATGAAGTGGTCATCTACACCGAGCTGTTCAACTGGGGGCTCATATTCCCCTTAGACCCAGAGATCGTAAGGTATTTCCACCTGATTAAGCTTTGCCCAAGCCAACTAAGTTCAAATACTTGGTACTGTCTCATTGCCTGCATAATGACATCGAGGTTGTTCGGAATCCTTCTCCATATGGAACAATTTGCCACTGTGGCAAGTCTTTGCAAGAATCATCACATCCTATTCTATCACCACAACATGGGAAACAATTTCAAAATAGTAGATGATTTATTGGAGTCGGAGAAGAATTGGAGAACTCAGTTGTTATTCATTAGTGGGTCGTGGGATAATGGGAGAAAGATCAAAGCCAAGACAAACCCTAGCATGCTTACTAGTAGGTGGAAGACTACTCAGTTTCCGAAAGAGTATACCGGGTATCTGGATGAGGGGCAGACCATGTGTGCCAAATTGAAAGCGTGGGCCGCAGAATGTTTGGGGAATGCTTTCAACAACTACTTTACTTCTGGAAATTTTGTGAGATCTCATTTGTGGAATACCACAGGCCGGAGAGATCTCACATGGGAAGAATTGACCACACCCCTCCCCCAGCTGTCATCCTTAAATGAACAGAGGAAAAAGATGGTAAACTGACCTTGCCATCTAGAGCCAAGGCCCCTAGGAAGATGAAGGGAAAGAAAAAGAAAGCTGCATTAGAGGCAGTTCGGGTTGCTGCAGAAGAGACCGGTCCAGAGAACCAAGGGTGGGAGAACCAAGGAGGGATCGATGACTCCTTGATCCAAGTGGTGGAAGATGAAACCGTCAAGGAGGCAGGAGAAAAACCAAATCCATCAAAGCCTCCGAAGAAGGACAAAAAACGGGGAGCCAGTAGAGATGAAAGGGCTGCCAATAAGAAGAAGGTCACCTTAAGGGGAGAAATAACTATTCGCCCTTTGGAGCTTCCTCCTCCACCAACTCCTGCTGACCCTACTTTAACAGAGAAAATTCCAACAGACTTGCAACTATGAGAGGGCAACAGAGGAGTGCTTGACATCAAAGTCATTCAGGACATCGGTTTTTACTTCACCGATTCAGATAAAGATGACTTCGCCGGTCCTTTCCGTCCTTCAGGTTCTTCCAACATGGTAACCTACAATGGCAAGTATTTTTCTATTTCCGAATAACAGGATATGGTGGCCCATTCTCTTTTAGGTCATATCCAACCAGTGCTCGATTAGAAGAGGCATGTGAAAAATCAGTCTACCCTTATCAACACCCTTAACACAGACAAGGAGACTCTGTCAACCAACCTCCTTAATGCTAACCAGAGCATTAAAACACTGAAGAAAGAGCTTGAATAATTGAAGAAGGACAAGGAAGATCTGTCAACCAAGCTGGCCACTTCCGAGAATGCTAACACTGAGCTCCAAGCTAAGTGGTCTGGTTTGGAGAAAGATGTTTCCACATCAAAGGAAGATGTAAAGACCAAAGATGGTGCCATCCAGACCTTTTCCGGCGAAAAGACTTCCCTTGAAGAGGTTGTGTCTAAGGAAAACAAGGAGAAAGAATACTTGGAGAAAGAGCAGGAACACAAAATTCAGGCCAGCATTTATAAATAAACCAATGAGGTGATAGACCCTTTGGAAAAAGGTATGCCAAAGTGAAGTCCGACATGATACTGCTCTTCCATCAAACCTTCCCCAAGAGGATGCTTGGTCCCCTGTGGCAGTATGTGGAGTATGAAGACATCCCGTTCCATACTATGGAAGATGGTGATAAAAAGAACTACTCTAGTGACATCGATTCTACCATCGATGAAGAAGAAGGAACCAGGGAGAGTTCAAGCGCTAAACTTAAAGGCCTCAAAAAATAGGTGAAGCAGGAACATCCGAAGGGAATAAGCCCTGAGGTTTTTAACTATTTTTTGTGCTTTCTTAATATTGCGAACTACTAAAGTCCTTGGATGGCCAAGGCGTTTTTGTAATTGTATCCAGACTGGGTCCGGATAAGTTTCTCACAACACTTAAAGTCCTTGGATGGCCAAAGCATATTTTATTTTAATAACGTTATCTGGTTCATATCCGGATAGGCTTATCTATCAAATCTTGTTTTATTCCATACTTACTTTAATTTTTAATGGCTAATGTTTAAAGAGCCCTTCTTTATTTCAAAAATATTTAAAGTAGAGTGTTTAATATCTCTGATGACATGCGTTTAATGGTGTCATCATTCAACCATATTAATTCGATCTTTCAAAGATCCTTAGCATTAAATTGAAGACTTGAAAAGAATTGTAATCAAACCACATCGAATATTGTAAGAAGGCATCATATTTTATTGAAAAAACCGGACACCTCATTAAAACTTCCCCGGGCCACCAAGGTAGGAAAGAGTATTCCCCCTAATATTTACATTGTGTTTAAACAAATAAATATTTACAAAAGTTTTATTCTAGATATAACCTGAGGTATTCAATATTCCATGGGTGCTTCAAAACTCTTCCATCTTTGTCTTGAAGCCTATACGTCCCAAGCTGAAGCTTTTCAAAGACCTCGTAAGGGCCTTCCCAGTTTGGAGCAAGTTTGCCGAACTGCTTTTCCTTATTATGCAAGAAAAAAACTTTCTTAATACTTTATCTCCTGATTGAAAATACCTTCTCTTGATCTTGGAAACACATCTTTTTCTCTTCAAGCCTTAGTAATAGGTGTTTCTGAGATGAGCCTTAAGTCTTATTTCTTCTATTAAATCCAACAGACTTCTAATTTCCAGTTCATTAACTTGTTCAGAATAGTTGTGGACTCTGTATGATGGTAGGATTGATTCTATAGGAGTAATTGCATCCATCCCATATACCAAGGAAAAATGAGACTCTTGAGTAGCAGCTCTAGGAGTAGTCCGGTACGCCCACAATACTTCTTGCAAATATCTTGGCCACTTCCCTGCAGCCCCTTCTAAATTCTTTTTTAAACCAGACATAATAGTACTGTTTGCCATTTCAACTTGGCCATTTGTTTTGGGTGGAAATGAGAAGAGAAGAAATGCTGATTGCCTCTAGAGGCACATAAACTCTCCATATCCTTGTTATCAAATTGTGGCCCGTAATCTGTGGTTATCTTTTGTGGAACCCCAAAACATCTTTCGAAGTAGTTCCTGCCAAGGGGGCTGCTTCTATCCACTTTGAGAAATAATCAATGGCTACCATAATAGTCTTGCTCCCTCCGGATGCCATTGATAGAGGCCCAACTAAATCCAGTCCCAACGAGAAAAAGGCACTGGCTCATAAATTAACTCCATACGAACTGCTGGGATATGACTTTCGTTACCATATCTTTGGTATGGGTCACATTTTTTCACCAATTCCTTAGCATCTGCCATTATGGATGGCTAATAGTATCCGACCAACAAAACCCTCCGGGTAAGAGCTATATAGCCACAGTGTACTGACCCCTCTCCATCATGTAGTTTGGATAAAACAATTTGGGACTCTTCAGCCCTCAACACAACGCAGGAGAGGTCTGCTAAATGACTTTTTTTTATAAAGAACCTCTCTTATAATCAAGAAACCACGAGCCTTGTGTTTCATTTTCCTTGCCATAACCTTCTTCGGAGGCAAACTTCCATCAGAGATGTATTGAGGAAAGGAAAATTTCCAATCTTTGGATTGAACCACTTGTACAGTCAAGATCTCCTCCTCTTCCTTGTTCTGGCTTGATTGTATGGACGGACATTTTTGTACATGAATCCATGGGTAGGACTCAGAATATGCTATGGTTGCTAAGGAGTCTGCTAGAGTGTATCCGATCTATGAATATGCTCATAGCAAACATTTTTGAAGTTGGCTACTACTTCTTTAAGAATGAATAAGTATTTGATCAGCTGCTCCTTCTTAGCTTCAGACTGACCTTGAGCATGGTGGATAAGAAGCTGACAATCACTCATTAATCTAACTCTTTTAGCCCCACCTAGAAAAGCTAACTTTAGACCAACTATAGCTGTTCCATATTCAGACTCATTGTTAGAAGCCCTAAAATCAAAGCATATAGCCTAGTATAACTTATCACCATATAGAGAGGTTAAACAAATCCAGTCCTACAACCCATTGTGCTTGATCCACCATCTGTCAGGACAACCCACTCTTTTTTAGTTTTCTCTTCTAAAGCTTGTTTAGTACTTATGTTCCGAATGAAACTCTACCAAGAAATCAGCAACAGACTAAGCTTTAATTGTAGTTCGTGGGGAAAAATCAATGTCATAATCACCCAACTTGATATGTCTGCTTGGTATGTCTGATTTCTTAAGCACATTCTTCAAAGGAAAAGATGTTCGGACGATGATGGAATGAGACCGAAAATATGACCTCAGTTTTTCTGGCAGCAGTCACTAGGGCTAGTGCCACCTTTTCGAGCTTTAGGTACCTCTTTTCAGCATCCATCAGACTCTTGCTGATGTCGTATACCAGACGAGGATAATTGTTCATGTTTCTCACCAGCACTGCATTTATAGCACATTCTAACACAGCCAAGTATACATATAGTGTTTCTCCTTAACAGGCTTAAAAAGGATTTTGGGAGAAAACAAATGCTTTTTTATTTCATCAAAAGCCTGGCTGCACTGTAGAGACCAGTTTAAGTCTTTAGCACCCTTCAATGTCTAAAAAAACGGGGCACATTTATCCGAAGCCCTTGAAATAAAAACGATTTAAGGCAGCCAATCTTCCTGTTAACCTTTGTACTTCTTCAATATTTTGAGGAGGGTCCATTGTCAATAAAGCATCGAGTTGGTCCGGATCAGGCTGTATCCCTTTTCCACTTACCACATAACCCAAGAATTTTCCGGACTGCACCCCAAATACACATTTTTCTGGATTCAACTTTAAATTAACCTTTGTCAAGTTGGCGAAAGTTTCTTGAAGATCAGTTAGGTGCAACTCTTCTTCTAAGATTTTAACCATTATATCATCGATATATACTTCTATATTTCTCCCAATGTGATCTCAAAATTCTTTGTTCACCAACCTCTGATAAGTAGCCCTAACATTTTTCAACCCAAAAGGCATCACCTTGTAACAATGGAGACCCCTATCTGTAACAAAGGTAGTGTGTTCGTGGTTCTTCGGATCCACCTGTATCTGGTTATAACCGGGAGAAGGAATCCATCAACGATAACAACTTGTTTCCAGATGTGAAGTCTACCAACTGATCTATCAGGGGGACTGGATAGGGATCTTTTGGACAAGCTCTATTGAGGTCAGTAAAGTCAATACACATACGCCATTTCCTATTATTTTTCTTAACTAACACTGGGTTGGCTGTCCATAAAGGATACTGAGACTCCTTTATGTGTCCCGTCTTAGTAAGCCGGTCAACTTCTTGGACAATTACATCAGCTTTATCCTTAGAAAAAGCTCTCCTTTTTTGCACAACAGGTGCAACATCTCTCCGGATGGACAATTTGTCTGATATAACACTTGCTGGTACTCCGGTCACATTAGCATTGCACCAAGAAAAAACATGTTTGTGACCTGCTAAAAAGAACAACAACGTTAAAGCCACATAATTCCTTGTCGTGGCTTTAACGTTAAAGTCACATTAGCATTGCACCCCAGATTTTTAGGAGCAAGTGCAGTTGCATAACATTCCCTTGCTATCTTTTGACTACTCCAGACAACTCCAGACAACTCCCACTTTCCCTTCCACCGCATAATTCAAACACTGGTGGACTGTTAAAGCCACAAGATGCATCCTAGAGAGCCAGTACCTCCCAAAGATTGTATTGTAGCATGTGGGGCATTCTACCACAAGAAATACTACCCTCACCATCTTCTTGAAATGGCCTTCTCCCAACAATACCTCCTCCTCTAATTACCCGATTACGTCCGCAGAGCTCCCCGTAAAGCCCACAATGGATCTGTTCGAACGTTGAATCACTGTCAGATGTTTTATCTGCTGATAAGAACTTAAAAAGAGGATATTGGCTGAGCTGCCAGTGGCAATCAGAATTCCCCTGATATCGTTGCCCCCAATTGAGGCTCCTATCACTACATCATCCTCATAAGGGCCAGCTATATTTTTTAAATTATCCTCATCGAATACAATGAAAGTAAAAGGAATTTTAGACTGATAAGAAGACATGCCTCCCTCTAACTGAGTAGCTAGAGTGTGAATATGCCTCTTCTTCGAAGAAGAAGTCGGCGCACTGAATATAGTAAGTGACTCAAAAAAGCTTATGAGTCTGGACACTGTTTTATCTTGTTCTGTTATGACCCCCACTTTATTCCGGGTTGGATCAGGATCCAAGTACTCTGAGTCCACATTAAAACTTTCAAGGATCACCATAACCTCTTCTGGAGCAGATGTCCCCGCATTGTTCGTTGGGCCAGCTCGGGGAGCATTGTCAGGCCTGTTTCCACTCAGTCTCTTGACATAAGCTCCCAACTTTCCCCTTTCAATAAGATTATGTACCACTTGTTTCAAAGCAATGCAGTCTTCCATGTTGTGACCAATATCATGGTGATACTGGCAAAAAAAAGTATAACGACTTTCCCTGGGAGATTGAAGCGTCGCTGGCTTCCGGAAATGCACCTCATCTTTAGTTTTGTCATAAATGGTCGCCACATTCTCCTTTAACTCGGCAAACCACTCCGGTTGGACCCAAGTCCCTCGTTTATTTCTGGACTGCTGGCTCTGAGCTGGATTTGGGTGGGATTGGTTCTGTTTGGCCCTGTTGGATCCCTGTCCGGTTTCTTTGACCTTGTATCCGGACTGGTTTTGGTTTGGAGCAGCAGGGGCAGACCTCAGTTGTCTGTGTACCCTAGTCTTCTTTGTTTTATCCACATTGATTTATTTTTCCACCTAATTCAGAAACCGCCCCAAGTCATGGTCTTCTTCCTTGTTACTGAATCAGCTAGATTCCTAGGGTTTAAACCTTGTTTCAAAGAAGCTATTGCTACTTACTAAAAGCAATCAGCTAACTCTTTCTTGGTACTTACTAACTGACTTATATAGTATTTCAATGACTCAATTGGCTCTTGGGCACAATGGATAATAGTATCTCCCCTTGACCTCTTTACTGCCCACAAACTGCCTTCGGAAGGTAACCCAAAATGTATCAAAATTTCTGATACAACCCTGTGGTAGGTTGTTGTACCATTTCAGAGCACTTCCCGTAAAGGATTGGGAGAAAGCTCTAAAAAAAGTTTATCATCATCATCAAAATTCATCATAAATTTTTTAAATTGTTCCAGATGGTAGTCCTGATCTTTGCTCCCATCATATTTCTCCATTTTAGTACTGTCAAACCTCTTAGGAAGGTTTCTGGAGAGTATCTTGGCAGATAATGGCGATTGCCTCCAATTCCGGCTACAACTAAAAACTGTGTCTTCATTAGGTGTTGCAAAAATACATGGCTCATCATGGAAAGCAATGGGATCAATCAGCAGCTGGTCCACATGCATGTGACTATGGCTGTGACTGTGAGACGACCCTTTTCCTATATGCCTCTTTAGTCTCCCATGCATATCTCTCTTTCTTAAATATTTTTCAACTAGCTTTTGTTTATTCCTGGACCTCACTTCATTACTGCTTGATGACAAGGATTCCTCAAGCTCATCCTTATTCGAAGAGCTACTGGAGGAGTCAGATTCTGAGTTCTACACCGGCTTGGACCAGTGAGACTTCTTGGAACTGACATGGGTTTTTTTCGTGCTCAAACGAGTCTTCGCTGATGGGTCGTTCTCCCTTGGGTTGTCAGTATGGTGAATGACAGACGCCTTTGGTTTTTCCTTTAAGCCCATCTCTTCCTTTCTGGTGGCCCTCAACACTTTTATTTCAACTTATCTCGCTCTTCGGGATTGTACTCATTGTTTTCCCCCACCACCTCTACCAAAGGTGGTGGAATGGCTTGCTCGTTCGGATCCATCCGAACAGGGTTTTTTTGCTGGTTTTGAATGCTAGATTCAAGCACCTTCTTCTCCCACTGTGGTCGCCAATTTGGTTAGGTTTATCTTAAGCTAAGGGTAATTTTGTCAAGTGTTTTGGAAAGTTTTTAGAGTATTAAATTTTTGGGTATTTAGTAGTGAGAGATTTGAGTTGCTTGGTTGTATTAAATGTTCATTACCCTTATTAATGAAAGTTGTTGGGGTATTTATACCCTTAATTATGGACCCATAGGCTTTCAGGTCAAATTATGGAACCGTGTCAAGTTTAAGGACTCATTTACTTAATAAGCTGATTAGCACCTAGCTTAGTCAAAAGGTGTTTAGTTATTTTATACTTTTGTCCTGTCTGGATAGTTCAGTGGGAAGTATTTGTCCAAATTTCCCTTGTCCAAATATCTTATTAAGCAGCGGTGGATTTTTCCGGACTCATCAATGGTGGTCATGTTCGTGGCGGGGATTGTGGTCTGGGTCGTGGCTGTGGTTGTGGTGATGGTGGTCATGGTCGTGGTGGTGATTGTGGTCTTAGTCGTGGTGGCGATGGTTGTGGTTGTGGTCGTGGTGGCGATGGTTGTCGTGGTCATGGTCGTGGTGGCGATGGTTGTCGTGGTCGTGGTCATGATGACGATGGTTGTCGTGATCGTGATCGTGGTGGTGGTGGTGATGGTATTGGTGATAATGGTAGTCATGGTGGTGGTGTTGATTGTGGTTGGTGTGGTGATAGTGGTAGTCATGGTGGTGGTGGTGTGTTACACGTTATTGTATTTCTTAAAATAGTGAGACGATTAAATGTGTTTTCTGGAATTATGAAACTTTGGTGTATATATTAAGAATCAAAAAATAGTTGTTGTATCTTTTTAGAACTCATATTTCTAAATTTTTTTTTAACAAATACAAAATTTACTAGCCATTTCATATAGGTCGTAGATGTAATAAATCTCAACAATTTATTTATTTCTTCACGTCGCACTCTCGTATTTAGATTTTTTATTTTTTCTTTTCAAGTAATAAGCTTATCAGTTTGGATCACACCAGACTGTTAAGCTTTGAGTTCTATTTTTTGGAAATGAACTGCTCCAGTAAGCTTTCAGTTCAGTTTGGTTCCGATTCCGTACGTGTTCGATTTGGTCCGAGTTTGGTTCGGTCCCGTTTCGATCCGTTTTGGTTCAGTCGGTCTGGTTTCAGTCGAGTTGGTCCACTTAAAAATATTATATTAAATTATAATTTAATTTTCAATTTTTTTACTTAAATAAAAAAATAAATATTAAAGTCCAGAAGTTAATCTTTGATTTTTATTTAAAAGTTGGTAATTAACTATTAATTTAATCTATAAAATATTTAGAATTTATTTTTGTTCTAACGGTTTTATTAATCCGACTCTTTATCGGTTCTACTGGTTCATTAATTTTACCGGTTTGGTTCTGTATCGGTTTACCTATTATATCGGTTTGGTGTCTAATCGGTTTTACCGTTTTATCGATTTTAACGGTTTGATTCCGAACCGATTTTATTATTTCAGTTTTTTATCGATTTCGATTTTTAAGATGGAACCGCAAACTAGACCGTTAAAATTCGATCCAATTCTCGATCCGGTTATTATCGGTTCGGTTCCAGACCTGTTCTCCATATTGACAACCCTATTTATACAACCATGACAAAAAAACCGCCCACAAAAATCACAAAAATCTCAATATTGATAACCCTATTTATACAACCATGGCCAAAGAATCGCCCACAAAAATCTCCATATTGACAACTCTATTTATACAACCATGGCCAAAGAATCGACCACAAAAATCTAATGGTCAAGCGAGATATATATTACAAGAATATTCAGATTTTGGAAAAAAGAAATTCTTTGTAGAAAATTATAAATTAGTTGTTTAACCCTTTTAGCAGCAAAAGTTTAACATGTTAAACAATTTTGGCAGCAAAAGTTAATTGTTAATGCTTTGTTTGGTTAATGTTTGATGTTTAACATCTTTAGCAACTAAGACTGTATTATCGCTGTATAAACCTTGGTTTGCAACAAGATGTTGCAAGCTGTACAAACTTTCAATAATAATTAGGGAAATGACATATTAAGTATTTTTTGGCCAAACCTATTACTATATAGTATTCAACAATGGGTTAATGCTCACTTAATACCCACCTCAATAAACATATCTATTTTTAATACCTAATTTAATTTTAATACCATAATTACCCTCAACCTAGTATATAAGGGTTGATTTGTGAAAATGGACTATTTTGGCTACAATACCTTCTCTTTAGTTTTGAATTTTGAATTTTGAATTTTAAATTTTGAATTTTGAATTTTGAATTTTGAATTTTGAATTTTGAATTTTGAATTTTGAATTTTGAATTTTGAATTTTGAATTTTGAATTTTGAATTTTGAATTTTGAATTTTGAATTTTGAATTTTGAATTTTGAATTTTGAATTTTGAATTTATTAGACTATCTCTCTCTCTCCTCTCTCCTAACCTAACAAAGAACCCATTTTTCAAGAACGTCTGTTCGTTTCCAAATTCCTTGTCGTGAACACACTTTTTCCGGCGAGCCTAACTAACCACCGACGATACATAGCTAACCACCGGCGACATATCTAACCACCGCAAACAACGTTTCCGACGACCGGTCACCAAAACGATCGACTTAACTAACCACCATCTGTTTTTGGAAAGCTCCTCAATCGGCGAACTAACTACCTACATCTTGTCATTCTCCGTCGACTGAAGCTCGTAGCTGGTCCGGTGCACCACTAGGTTACCGTCGACGGCGCCGATGAATTGTATTAGAAACAGGCGACGTTCTAGTTCGACGAACTCTGCAATTTCAGGCGTATCTTTCCAGCTCAGACCACTAAAAAACCTTCATCTATCATTTTCCGTCGACTCAATCTCGTAGCTCGACTGGTGCACGACTACGTTACCTTCGACCTCACCGTTGACGCAGTTCCGACGTCAGAACTAAAGGTCAGTATCGTGTTTCATTTGCATATGCATTCATCTTTTTCCATTTTCGACCTTAACAATAGAATCACTGGTGTAGCTAATGTATGTTAACGGCAGGAAATCGCTTACTTTCCGTTTTTGTTCGAATCAAAGCATCGATACCGGCTTCGATTACATTCCGGTAAGAAATTGCAGTTTTCAAGCGCTGTGTTATAGGTTGCGATTGTTGTTTTGTACGTGTATGGTACAGGTTGCGATTTATGGGTAGAATTATATGTTGGTATTGCTAGATTGGTATAGTTATTGATTGTGACTGCGTTTTGTTTGTCATTGCGATTTTACCTAAGATTGACATATGGTCTTGCGATTTTTGCATGTATACTGTGGTTGCTAGATGTGAGTATCTACATTGCAACTTTGATGCAGTGATTGATGGATTAGTTTACATACACTCCGATTGTAGTTATGATAGATTGCTACATGTAGTAGCTCTGTAACACATTCAGCTATTGTACGCTGCCCTACAACAAACTAACCAAAACATACGGGCAATAACAGAGTTCGGTGAGTCTAGTACCGGTAATGATGATGGAGAGCCAGTGGTTAATCCCCTGAACGTTAAAAGACAAACTGGGCGGCCGAGGAAAAATGTATTCCATAAAGAGGAGAGGTTACCACCAGCCAGTCCCGTTGTGGTCATTGTTTCAAATCAGGGCATAATAGGAGGTCATATGATGCTCCATTCTGAACTTGTGTTCCCGATTTTTTAGTAACATTTTGATTTTGATAGATAAGTACTCCTTATCTTTCGACTTATATTTTTGGATACTGTTAACATTGATATGTACCATGTCAGTTTGATTGGATGATTCTTATCGTTATTAATGTCTAAATTGATAGATAGGCTGAGATTACAACGCTAGATACTCATTATCTATTTGCAAGACATTGCTAGATATGTGAATTATAGTCTGATAGATACGGAACATCTGCATTAATAGATACTTGAGTATAGATCTGATATATACGATATATTGACATTGCTAGATACATGAACAATAGTCTGATATACACGATATATAACATTGATAGATCCTGGAGTATACGTCTAATAGATACAACAATTTATGTATGCGATTTTAAGGTTCACATCCATCTGATAGCTTAGTTATATTTAGTTTGGTAGGTACTTTAGATTCTCCCTTTAGTGTTTCATCTGA
This sequence comes from Limnanthes douglasii subsp. nivea, assembly GCA_036936605.1. Classification (NCBI taxonomy): domain Eukaryota; kingdom Viridiplantae; phylum Streptophyta; class Magnoliopsida; order Brassicales; family Limnanthaceae; genus Limnanthes; species Limnanthes douglasii. The sequence goes on along the minus strand of JAUPFV010000003.1, from coordinate 155,957,595 downwards.
GAATTTACTAGAGGTTGCGAGTCACGACTACTATAGCCTGGTAGATTGAAGATAGATATATGACATCGATATTGCTAGATACGTTGTGTTGTGGTTGGGATTGGCATTGATTTATTTGAGGTATTAAGTTAAATTTACATTCCAGTTACTGGAAGTTCCTATCAGCCATATCCAACATTGCTAGATACAACAAGTTTTGTCTGTGATTTTAAGGTTTACTTAGTTCTGATAGATTAGTTATAACTAAATTCCGATTGTGAATCCAAACTGCCATTACGACTGCTTCACTCAACTGCTTACTATCAATGTTAACTTGTAGTATTCAAATCTTAACCAAAAAATTTAAGATAAAACTACACAAATACTAATAAAACCATAACATTAATAGAACATCATTCAATGCATTACATCTTCCAAATACACCAACACTCTCCAAAACAAAACTGCTCAGAGGGTTGGTGAAAGTTATAAGTCCATCGAAGCATAAAAAAAAATTACAAACAACAACAAAAAAACATAATGAAAGGAAACTGCATGAACTTCTTTAAACCTAATCAGAATCCTCTGCATGACATATGGACATTGATAGATACTCGATAATAAATCTGATAGATATGTAATACAGAAATTGATAGATACAACACTTTGTAGTTGCTATATACGACATATGGACATTGATAGATACTCGATAATAAGTCTGATAGATGTGTAATTCAGACATTGCTAGATACAACACTTTGTAGTTGTTATATACGACATATGGACATTGATAGATACTCGATAATAAGTATGATAGATATGTAATATAGACATTGCTAGATACTTGATTACAAGTTTGATAGATAAGACGCACAGACATTGCTAGATACGGGAATACTAGTCTGATAGATACGATATATAGGCATTGTTATATACGTGAATAAAAGTCTGATAGATACTTGAGTAAACGTCTGATAGATACGAATGTAGACGTTACAGAGATACTTGAATATTACTCTGATTGATACGAAATATAGAAAATACTAGTACTTACAGTATATTAACTTTAAGGTGAACGTCTGATAGATACGAATACAGACACTGCGAGATACTTGAATATTACTCTGATAGATACGAAACATAGAAAATACTAGATACAACATTGAAGAATGTAGTAGTGATGTGAAATTTATTCATGCAACAAAGGAATGATCTTTCGTCGTCAGCCTTACATGCTTACGTCCTATCTGGAAAGACTTTAATCTAACATCGTAAAAACTCCAAATCGCCTCGATCAAGTAGTGGAACTTTTTCAGCTTCAGAACCTCGTTCCTTATGTCGAACGATGTTTTCAAGAAGGTATAGAACGGTGTTCCTCTAGCAGCCTCTTGTGTTCAGATGTAATTAGATCCCGTCTTAGTAGGTTGATTATGCTTACCAACCCTGACCTGTAGAATACTCATGTTTTAGTCATGTTTGCCTGCAAACATTCCCATTTCAAACTAGTTAGTAATAACAATACCAATCTCATAGTAACTAAAACAATAAAACAATAAAACTAAGCAGCCAGCATATACATTAACACTTGAAGACAGCACTGGTCCAACTTAATCCACAACAACGTCTAACTCACTGCATTGCTACATTGCTAGACGTGACCAAATTCATCTACTACATTGCTAGACGTGCAGTGCTGACAGTAAACTAGTCCCAGACACTGCTAGATACGGCCAAAACTACAGTCCACATTGCTAGATCAGTAAAACATCTATGCATACTAACAAAGAACAACCTCAACTCTGTACTTTGCTAGACGATGCTACACATTGCGATTTCAAGCAGGACAAATTCTAACCAGTTGTTGTCGATGCCGTCGGACGGTACTATCGACACTAATAACAACTAACATCGACCCATGTCTAACTACCGGTGTATTAACACTACGTACTACAACTACATTTCAACACCGTCGACTAACACTAACTCCGTACTGTATCGACAGTCAGTACTCCGGCGACGCTTATACATTCTAGCCTAATGCTCACAGACAGATAGTACGCCTGACGGCGACAAAGACGTACCTGTTCGATGGTATTCGACGAAGTAGGAGGCAGTAGATGGTCGACGAAGGCCGAGTAGATGGAACGGTCAGAATCGGCTCGACAGTTACGGTGGCCGGAACGGTTATGGTCGACGGTTGAGTCGTAGACGTTTCGGTTCAAAATCGTTTTTTGGGTTCGCTCTCGTGCAGCACTTTTTAGTTGCTAGGTACAACATGTGGACATTGATAGCTACTTGCCTTTGAGTTTGATAGATAGAAATTCGTACATTGGTAGATACATAACTTTTTAGTTGCTAGATTCTTAAGTAGGAGTCTGATAGTTTTGAAACATTGACATTGTTAGATAAGTTAGTATAAGTGTGATAGATACGACACATAGATATCACTAGATACGTGTGTATAAGTCTGATACATTTGACATACAACCATTGCTAGATCCGTGAATATTAAATTGCTAGACGTGCATTGTTGACAGTAAACCAGTTGCAGACATTGCTAGATACGGCAAATAATACAGTCCACATTGCTAGATCAGTACAACATATATGCATAATCATAGAAAACGACCTCAACTATGTACGTTGGTAGACGATGCTTACACATTGCGATTTCATGCAACACAGCCTCTAACCAGTTTCCGTCGATGTTGAAGGACAGTCAGTTCTCCGGCAACAAAATCGAAACAGAAACACAGTACGAATGTTGAGTAGACACTAGTTACGTTTCGAATCACTCAAACAACCTGTTCGACGAAATTCAGTACTATGGTTTGAAATACTAGAACGTACCTGTTCGACGGAGTAGAAGCCGGTAGATGGTCGAGTAGATGGAATGATCGGTTTCGGGTATGGTCGGGAAGATGGTCGGGTAGATGGTCGAGTAGAAGCCGATACAAGTTACGGTGGCCGGAACAGTTACCGTCGACGGCGACAAAAAACGTACCTGTTCGACGGAGGCGGAGGCAGACGATGGTGCTGTCGATGCAGTTACGGTGGCCGAAACGTTCGGTATCGTTGACGGGTTTGGATGACCGGAACGGTTACGGAAGATAGTTCAGTCGTAGAAGTTTCGTTTAGGTTCAAAATCGTCTTTTGGGTTCGCTCTCGTTTTTGTGTTTCTCTCTCCTCAAATTTAGAAATGTGAAAGTGGAGAGAATTGGAACCCAAAAGTCAGATTAGAAGGTGAAAAAAGTGGGTTTCAACCAAAAATCTCCTTTTTATACCCTAGAGGGTATTTTTGTCCAAAATGTGGCTTTAGGTATTTTATGGAACTAGTCTAAAAGTGGGTACCATTTTGGTATTTGGAAGTTAACTAGATATTTATGGGTAGTTTCATCTAACCATAAACACATATAAATTACATTCTATTGTTGTTAAATTTATTTTTTTTGCAATAAAATTATTTTATAAATTATTTATTATATACAATTTTGGTTTCTTTACTAATGCAAGTTTTTATTACATATAAATTTAGCATTATAATGCTTTTATTTTATTTTATGTATAATATTGAATATTATATAAAATCCAACCTGATCCTAGTTTTTCCACAGGGAGACCGCTGAAAACGCTCCAAGAGCTGCAGCAAGACATACATCCAAAACAGGGCAATCTGACGCAGAATTCATCACCATTTCAGTCAAGCATTGGCTACTTGCCAATACTGACAAATGATCGATGAGATGAAAGATAATTAAATCAAGGGTGACAACATTTCAAAAAACCACACAAAATTTTGGCTCCTCAAATGTTTTAAAAATCTTCAAATGCTTTAGAAATACAGGGAAACAAAGTAACAGTCCAAAAAACGCAAAACAAAGGCATAGCTGACTCTGATTTTCCAGCTTTGACAAGCACAAAAAGAAAAAACAGGGCTAATCTTACTAATCACTCTATTTCGGAACCTAAAAAGAATTCCTGAAAATCCAAACTAAAAGTCCTATGCAAAGATGATAAAATCAAATGAAAAAGACAAAATCCTACACTTCATCATGAACTGAATTTATAAATTTTTTTCCCCACCAAATAATTATATTTATAAGCTTTATAAATTATGGGCTAAATTTATAAAAAAAATTAATACAAAAATTTTCACCGATAATTTTAAAATTAAAACCTATTAAAAAAAAGTAATAATAATATTGTTTTATATCCCTAATTTGCACGAAAATCAAAAATTGCCTCTTGATAAATGTCATGACATTATTGGTTGGATGGGCAAGTCGGGATTTTCTCACGACTTGTTTTTTATTACAAATATTTATTTTATATCACAGGTTTGGAGACTTATATTTGTCAAGCTACATCAGAACTATGGCGTTATCTTTGGAAAAATCAAATGGGAATGAGTAAGGATGGGTGAAACTATCGAAGCTCGTCAAGGCCGTGAAGTACGGATTGAAGCCATATCAACTCAGCAAAGAGGTCATCTAAAACTCGATACTCTGACTTTGTGCTAGATCTGGCTACAACCTGCTATTTTTTGGATGATCACGATATCCTAGAGTCTACAAGAAATACACAATAACTTCCCACTGATTTCTGGTCGTTATGAGAGCTTGTCCAATCATCATCAGAAAATCGAGTAAGACACATTTGGGCTGATGGAATGATGTGTTACCTAATCCTTTTTATCCAGATAAATATCTTATCACACGTTTTACGTATTGTAGATGGACATTTGTATGTTCTTTTAGGAATTGAGATAGTTTATTAAATGCAAACGATGTATCAGGTCTTGTGTGTAGCACATACTATAAAGACCCTGGCAATTATTGATATGGTGTAGGATCATTAAGTGGAGTATCATCCAAAAGAGATAGCAATTTACCAACAATCATTGGAGTAGGATAAGATTTGGAAAAATTCATCCCGACAGGCATAAGAAGATTTTATGTATATCTTTCTTAAGTTAGATGAAGTCTAGTAGAGTCTCTTGTAACTTCAATTCCTAAGAATATATTAAAATTACCAATATATTTGAGTGAGAACAGTGCATTCAGTTGAGTAATAAACATGTTTAGAGAATTAGGTATGTTTCGAGTAACAATAATATCATACACATAGACTAAAAGTCTTATTGTTTTTTGAGATATAGAAAAACATAGAACTGTGAGCTCAAGAATTTTGAAACCCCCTACTAGTTAGCACCTCACACTGTTTAGAATACCAAGGTTGTGGTGCTTGCTGTAGATCATTGATAGCCTTATTTAGCTTGAACACATGATGTGGTTTCAGTGGATCAATAAACCATTGAGGATATATCATGTACAATGTCTCAATTTGAGAGCCATTTAGGAAGGTATTATTGATGTCAAGTTGGCATATTCCCAGTTTTTTATCACATCAATGCTTAGAATTAACCTTATAGTGGATGACTTGACAAAATGAGTAAATGTATCATCAAAATATACCTCTGGACATTGATGAAAACCATTAGCCACTAAACGAGGCTTATAGCTCTAAATTGAATCATCAATAACATGTTTAATCCTGTAAACCCACTTACATCCAACCAAATTCATACTACGTAACCAAGGTGTCAATGTCTAAATATTATTTAACTGCAAGGCTTTAAAGTCTGCGCGCATTGCACTCAACCAATTAGAGTCACACATTTATTTTTTGAATTTAGTTGGCTCTCTAGTTAGACCTCTAGAAAACGTTACAAGACCAGTGAAGATGTTTTTGGATTTTGAAATACTAGATTTTCCCATGGTATTCATAATATGTAAGTTAGTGACATGTAAAGAATTTGACCTATAAATTATCGAAATTGAATAAGTATGAAAATAATGGTCTATATGAAGTCTAAGTTAATCAGGTTTAATATTTTTCCTAAAGTTTGTAATAGCTTGAGAAGACAGTAATGGTTGTATGTATTTACTTTGATTTGTTAAAGCTTGATTGATGAGGATATCCTACCATGCTCATATCGTGAGTATAGATTTTTCCTTAGGAAATTGTTATAAGTGAATTCTAGAGAGAAAAAGATTTAGAGAGTTTTTAGAGAGAGAAAGTCAAGTACAAATGAGTTCAGTAGAAAAAAATTTCAACCCCTTATTTAGGTAAGCCTTGCCCTTTATATAGAGGAGCCAAAACTTAGCCTTCAAGTGAAATCGGTTACAAAAACGGACAAATTGCTCTTTAGTCCTTAAAAATAGTACATAGTCGCAAATGTTCTTTAAAACTTACATTATTTACACTTTAAGGACTAAACTTACATTATTTACAGTTTAGTCTATAAACTTACATTATTGACAATTTAATCCTTAAAATCCTACTTCCATATCAGTAGTTCCCCTAGTTCTCATGTCAGTAAATGAATGAGAACTAAAGTGTCTTCGAATTCTTTCATATGTTGTATCAGTTGTTGTAACACAAGCTTAAAGCCCAAAAATCAATAACAAAAATGTAAAGTCGAAGCAGCCAAAAGCAGATGTAAATTCGAAGCAGCCAAAAGCAGATGTAAATTCGAAGCAGCCAAAAGCAGATATAAATTCGAAGCAGCCAAAAGAAGATATTCTCCTCGAACCGTTATGGAAGTAGAATTTCAAAATATAATCATCGAATTTTATCAAAAGCGTACACAAATGTAACCAGTTCATAATAACGTTCAAATTCATCATGACTATATAACTTATAGACCCATAGCTAGATGCTTAGTCTGAAAGATGTCGAACTCCTAATCCTCTCTACGCTTTGTATTCTGCCTTGTCACCATCATAGTCTTTTCCACTTCACACGTCTTCCCATCTTTCTGTAAATTCAATAGTAGCCTCACTTTTCATTCTCACAACACAAATCACTTGAGAGAAAATTTAAACACTTTGCTACCTTCATCGTCTTCTTCATATTTTCCAGTATGTTCATCAGAAAAACCAAGCTTTCTGATCAATATTCATCTTCTCCGACCAATCTTCATCCAGTTTATGAGAAAAAACTTAAAAAGTAAAAAATCCAAAACTAAAACACCCAAGAAACCAAAATCTCTAGAAGCTAATAACAACTTAGTCTTCAGATCATACGATTACTTTTGCATTACTCAAAGAGCAGGGGAATATAAAGCTGCAGGATTAGTCAATAACGCACCTGTTGGAATAACCACCAAAACAACTTACTACAATTATTTCGATCCAACCAAAATCCCTGATTTCTCTCCTTCTCCGATAACCAAAAAATAAACTTCTTCCAAAGTTATAGCTCCTAAAACACCTTGAATCTCTTCTTTTCAACTTCAAGTTTCTCCTTTGGAATCTTATTCAAAACAAATATCAAATACTCCTCCTTCGAATCATCCTTCCATAATCAGAAAAAGAGAACTTTTATAGCCATGGGAAACGATTCAGAAATCATTCCAACTCTTCCCCCTTCGAACCCATATATTGAAGCTTTTCCTCAGATGGAAATAACCGAAGAAGTTCCTCAAGCAAATAATCCTTCATAAGAAGTTGTGAATCCATTGTCTCAACAAAATCCTTTCCAATATGGATAGGAAACATCAGGAGTCAATGAAGCTGAATCCGAGGCTACCAAAATTGATCGTGAAGTTGAATCCTATGATGGGAACTCAGAAAATACCCGTAAGTTTCGTAAAAAGGAAGAAACTGCCTTTGTTTCTGAAAAAAGAGAGCTACAATTGGCAGAAATTTAAGGGACCTCGAGGCTAAATATATCATTGCTCTGAAAAAGTTTTTATACAGATATTATAAAGATAGCCAGGCTTCGGATCTAAAAAAGAAATAGGGAATGTGAGATAACATAACAGTTCGACTGCCTAAAGAAGGAGAAACTCCCTTAGACTGTAAAGACGACGAGTTAGTAGTTTACCCCGAAATCATCAGTTGGGGTCTTCGGTTTCAACTGGATCCTATGATCGTGGAATACTCCGAACTTCTCAACTTATGCCATACTCAAGTGACACAGAATCAATGGTTCACTCTTATGTTAGTGATAATGGCATCTCGACTATCCAAGATTCCGATCAGCATCAAGGATTCCATCTCATTGACTCAATTGTCGAAAGGTCCGAAGATACCCTTCTATTACCTCACTCTGGTGAATGACCTAAAAATCATCGACGATCTCTTAGAAGCTGATAAATTCTGCAAGCAAAAGTTCATCTTCATCTCAGGAGCATGGGAAAATGGCAAGGAGATTTCTGATTCCAACCCATCAAAGCTAAATCTTATCTGGAGAAGAAACTATAAGTATTTCGAAAATTATGCATTTTGAAATAAATTTTTCCTATTGTCTTTTTTCTTTTTTAATAACCCTTGCATAATTATTCCAGAAATTTCGAAGCGATATTAAGTTCGTCGATGAGCTGCTAAATATAAATTCAAAAAACTTGCTGCTTGGGCTGAGAAAGAATGGAATAATGCTTTCCATACCGCCTTCCAATCAATCAAATTTCTTAACAGCCACATGTTTCCAATCTCCGAAGGAGCTTTGCCACCTCAAAATTTGATGTCATAGCCCAATCCCATAATAGCATGCAAAAGGTTAGTTCATCCCAATTGTAAAGCCTTCCTCCCTATTCACAATAGGTCAGAAATTCATTTACCAAAGAAGAAAAAAGAAAAGGATGACAAAGAACAAAAAATAAAAAGGAGCTAGCACATCTGGTGCTAGCCCTTCAACCCCATCCAAACCAAAACCTAGAAAATAAAAAGCAGGAAAGCAGACTCTTTCACCAATTGACGAAGGGAAATATCAAGAACAATCTCCGAAGAAAAAGAAATCTTCTTCTAGTTCCCATGGAAAGAAAAAGAAACAAGCAAAAATCACTGCATATACGATGGTCGATGAAGAAGAGATCACTACCGTTGAAAATCAACAAAACTCTTCGATTGATGAGGAAACAACCCACGCCTTGATAATCATCGAAGACAATGTAATGATAAAAATCAAAATGATGAAAACTTTGATCCTGATAGTTTCATCAATTTTAACAACACACAAGAGCTTGTTGGAGAAGACGATCCTGTTCTCCAAAATATTCAAAATCATATGATTAATTATGGGAGACCAACACATGTTGAAGCGTCTCCAGAAATTATCTGTCCCTATGTACCAACCAAAACTTTAGATATGATCCCTTGTAGTATTTCAACAGAAATTCCTCCTCCTTGTCCAAATCCTGCAATCGTTGTTGTACTTCAACCATTTACCGATCTCGATGCTGCAGCAAAAGCACTTGCTTCCCAAGTCGAAGCTTCTCAAAATAATCTAAAGTATTTGGCCAAAAACATGGTCCACTACAAAGGTCTTGTTGAAGATGAGAAGAAACTAAGGGAATATTTTTTAACGCAAAATGGTCTAGCAATTTCATATGTATGAATTAGCAGGGTCTGAGCTTATTCGAGGCGCTCTCTTCATGAAAAATCATCTGCGAACAACACATATTGCTGACAAAGAAGCGCTGAAGGCTTCTCATGAAAAAGATACGAATAAGCTCAAAACTGATCATACTAATGAACTGGATGCTGAAGTATCCAAATCCAAAAGCCTCCAAAACTCTCTTACCCTTTGCGAGGAAAAAAATAAACAGTTGACCGATGTGATAACTAAATTGAAGAAGGATTTCGAGGAGGAAAAAACTGTTGTTGTTGGTACTGCCGAACCTGAGTTGTCAAAAGACATATTGGCTGCTATTAAGAATCGGAAACAAGAAACAACCATCACCCTTCTCCGAGAACTTCATGCTACTTATTCGAAGAATAAGCTCACAAGTTTTTGGAATGATATTCCCGTCGACAAGTGTCCAAGTGAAGCTTTCAATCCTATCCCTGACTCATCATCTTCAGAAAAAGAATTATCCGAGGATGATGAATCATGTGAATAACTTTATTACCTTTTTTGTACTTGTCAAATTAGAAATTTACTTTTTTTCACTTCAAATAATTGACAAAGAATATCTTGTTATTTTATTCTCTTCGTATATTATCCAATGCTAATTATAAATATGATTAGAACTTCAAACTTTCAACATATAATTATAAATTGTAAACTTACCACTTCAAATACCTTAGTGAAGTTGGCGAACATAGTTGCACTTCGAAAACATTCAGTGCATTATTAAGCGTTGCACTTCGCAAAAAATGTAATGTGTATATCAAACATGGTTGTTTCTTCGAAAAGTGTTATAAACACTTCAGAACATTCTAATCTTAACCAACCTCAAGGATGATCAGTTTTCGATAAGTTAAGTTGTTAAGATAGTTCTATTCAAACGTGTATAAACAACCATTAGACAAAAGCGAATTTTATTGATAATATTGTATGTGTACACAACGCCTCGTTAAAACTTTCCTAGGCCAACATGATAGGAAAGAGTGCGCCATTCGAAAGTGAAAATTCCAAAATACAAAAACAAATCTATTCACAATAAAGCTTCAAGTGTTGTATATTACATGGATGTTGGAGCATCCTCCCTTCGAAATCACAAAGATGATAAGAGCCTAACTTTATCTATTCAATAACTATATAGGGCCCTTCCCAGTTCAGAGCCATTTTCCCAAGGCTTTTCTCTTTTGTGTGTAGAATTACTGTTCTCAACACCTTATCACCTTTTTTGAATGCTTTCCTCTTCGCCTTCGAATCATATCTATTCCTCATAAGAGTTTGATAATGGATTACATTCAAATGAGCTCAAATTCTTTTCTCCTCGATCAAATCTAGATTTTCCTTTCTGACTTCATCATTGAATCTTTCATAATATTGGCTCATCCTAAAAGATGACATCGTAGATTCCACGGGGATGACTGTATCCATTCCATATGATAAAGTAAAATGAGTCTCTTTTGTAGCCTCTCTAAGAGTTGTTCGATAAGCCCAAAACACCACTTGCAAATACTTTGACCATTTTCCTGCTGCCCCCGTCAAATTCTTCTTCAAGCCATCTAAAATTGTTCTGTTTGTTACCTCCACTTGTCAATTAGCTTGAGGATGAAAAGGCGTCGAAAAACATTGCTGAATTCCTTTCGATGCACAAAATGAAGCCATCTCTTTGTTACTAAAATGAGGGCCATTATCTGTTGTAATCCTTCGAGGAAATCCAAAACGACAACAAATATTGTTCACAATAAATTTGATCATATCCTTTGCTTTTGTCCCTGATAGCGGTTCTGCCTCGACCCACTTTGTAAAACAATACACCACTACAATTATCATATATCTTCCTCCAGAAGCCACCGACAATGGACCCGCTAGATTAATCCCTCATCTATCAAATGGTATCGCCTTGGTTATAGACATAAGTGGCACAACTGGTCTGTGAATAGCATTGGAAAATATGACAAGTATCACTACTTCGAACTAAATTTTTAGAATCATTTATGATTGTAGGCCAATAGAGCCCTGCAAGGAAAACTCGTCGTGATAGAGCTTTAAACCCGCAATGGGCTGACCCTTCGCCATCATGCAATTCTGATAACACCTCTTATAAATCTTGCTTGCCTAAGTATCATAATAATGGTCTGGCCTTCTTATACAATATTTCATCTAACATTATATATCTGAAGGCTTTACCTCTCAATTGTTTGGCCAACCTGTATCTCGCAATGTTCCTTAAATAGAAAAACTGAGAATATTTGCTCGCCAATCGCCTTGGATTATTTAATTTGTAAAAAAACGATTCCTCTATGCATTCGCACTGATTGGATTGAATAACAATTGAAGGACTTTCGTGTAACAAAATCCAAGGATATTCTTCCTTGTAAGCGATATTTGCTAAAGCATCAGCCACCATGTTGCTCCCTCGACCAATATATTCCACAAAGACATTGTCAAACAGAAGCATTAACTTTCGAAGTTCCCGAAGATATAAAATTAAACGATCATTTCTTACTTCGGAAAATCCAGACACCTGATTTGCTAACAACTGAGAATCCATTTCCAAGCGTAATGAAGTTGCTCCACAAAGTTTTGTCAATATTAAACGTGTCTAAGCAACTTCGTATTCCGCTTCATTATTTAAAGCATGAAAACCAAATTTAATAGATTGAATCATCGTCTCTCTAGTTGGAGCTATTAACTGAACCCCACCAGTGCACCCTGACATACTAGATCGTCCATCTGTTCGAACAACCCACCTCGAATTCACTGGTACGTCTTCTTTACTTTCTTCCACATCCGATCTGCTTGAATGGAATTCAACAAAAAAAATCTGCCAACGCTTGCGCCTTTATTGTTTTTTTAGGTGTAAAAAAAATATCACACTCCCCCAACTCCACTAACCACTTGGTCATTCGCTCTGAAATATCAGATCGTTGTAAAACAATTTTCAAAGGGAATGAAGTTCGGACTTCAATAGTGTGAGCCTGAAATTATGGACGCATCTTCCTAGCCGCAATCACCAGTGCTAATTCCAATTTTTCCAACTACAAATATCTCTTTTTGCTGCCACTAAAAAATTACTGATGTAGTACACCGACTTTGAAACTCCTGAATCTTCACTGATTAACACTGCACTTAGTGCAAAATTTGATACCGCAATATACAAAAAGAGTTTCTCCCCATTCCGAGGCTTTGATAAAATTTATGGCGATGACAACAATTTTTTAATGTTTGTAAACGCTGTCTCATATTTCGATGTCCATTCAAACCTGCATGGTCCTCGTAAAACTTGAAAGAAAGGAAAGCAATTGTCAGAAAATCTAGAAATAAATCTATTAAGTGTTGATAACCTTCGTGTCAAAATTTGCACTTCTTTAATAAACCGAGGTGAATTCATTGTTATCAAGGCTTTCAATTGTTCTGGGTCAGCTTCTATTCCTTTTTCATGACAGAACTCAAGAATTTCCCTGACCGAACTCCGAAGGTACATTTTTCATGATTTAACTTTAACCCGATTGCACTTAAATTAAAAAAAGCTTCCTCTAAATCATCCATATGCACTTCATCCTTTGAGATTTTTACCACAGTGTCATCTATTTATACCTCCATATTCATTCCGATCTGATTAGCAAAACATTTGTTCACCAACCTCTGATAAGTGGCTCCAGAATTTTTTAATCCAGAGGGCATAACCCTATAACAGTGCACACCCCTATCAGTTATGAAAGTTATGCATTCTTGATCTTTTGGATCCATTTGGATTTGATTGTATTCTACAAAAGCGTCCATGAAAATTAAAATTTTATTACATGAGGTAGAATCAATTAGCTGATCTATTCGAGGAACAAGAAATGGATCTTTGGGACAAGCTCGATTCAAATCTGTAAAATCTACATACATTCTCCATTTCTCATTCTTCTTTTTTACCACTATAGGATTTTCCGTCCAAAAAGGATACTGCGACTCCCTTATGTGTCCGACCTTAGATAATCGATCCACCTCAGCAACAATTGCTTCTGCCTTTTCCGGGGAAAATGGTCTTATTTTATTAAAATTTTGGCTTCACCTTCGGATCAATAGCCAAGTTGTGACGAATTACCTCAATTGGTACTTCTGTCATATCCTCTGTCTTCCAAGCAAAAACATCCAAATTTTTAGACAAAAAATCTAACAGTTGTTGACGTAAACTCTTCAATTTATTCACTTACCGTTAAAGACCCTGGAGTTTCCCTCGGATCGTCAAACCTTTCTTCCAAATCCGAGAGCACCCCTTCTAACTGCTATTCATGCATTAAATTTCCACTGCTGGATCCTCGGATCCGGAGTACAGTGGCATAACATTCCCTAGCTATCTTCTGGTCGCCTCGAACGACCCCAACCTAATCTCCAACCACATACTTGAAACATTGATGGACCGTTGATAAAACCTCATACATTCTTGAAAGCCATGATCTTCCAAAAATAGCATTGTAACTATTGGGGCAGTCCACCACCATAAACAACACATGGTCCTTCTTCTTAAATGGTCATTTTCCCAAACATACTTGACCCTCGAATTCTCCAACAAGAAGAGCTATTACACACGTAAACATTAGCAGAACTGGCAGTGTCAATAAGCACACGTCGAATTTCAACGCCAGCCACCTCTGCTCCAATAACCACAACGTCTTCATGTGGTCCTGTTGTACCTCTCAGATCATCTTCATCAAACAGAATGAAAGGAATAACCTTTTTTCCATACAAATGCGTAGACATCTTCTCTTCAATTTGAGTTGTCAGGTTGACAACATGTCTCTTACTTGAACTATCCAAATTTCCAGCCACGAATCGCCTCCGAAAATGGCTAACGACTCAAAGAATTTACATAACTCTTGCACATGCCCCTTTTCAATCGGCTCTTCAAATGCCATCAATAACAACCTGTTCGGATCTTTTTCAACATATTCCAAAGAAGCATCAAATGCTTTAACTTTTGAATCTAAAATTATCAAATTCATAGCTGGTGCAGCCTTCAAAGTGGATGCCACGTTATTCTTTGAACCGCTCCCCTATGAGTTCGCATAATTCAGGAGCTTCCCATTTTCAATCAAAGTCTGAACTTCTTTTTTCAAATTAATGCAGTCATAAGTATCATGCCCAATATCCTCATGATATATGCAATACTTGTTGTTCATTTCCTCTCTTGGCCTACTAATATGAGTTGGCTTCCTAAAATTTACGAAGCTCTTAGTCTTATCCTAAATCACAACTATATTTTCTTTCAGATCAACACAATACTCAGGTTTAACCCATTGATTGGGCCTTAGTCTGTTGTAGTTGTAAGATGGTGCGTGGTTCGAATATCCACCACTCCGAGGAGGCAAGTTATTATTCTTTTGTCTTGCCTGTTGATTATTATTTCCATTCGAGGGCTGCCCTTGGTTATTGGCTGCCTAACTCGAATTATTTGGAGTGCTAATTGGTCCTCCTTGGAATCTAGTTGACGTCTCGACTTTGATCTGATCATCTACTTGAGCCATCAACGCTCCAAAAGTTAAAGCTCTTCTATTCGTAGTCTCATTGGCCAGATCTCCTGGCAATAATACTTGGCGAAAAGATGTCATCTCAATATTCTCTTCACAGTTGTCCAAACTAGCTTTGGTCAAAACGAACCTCTTCGTATAATCCTTCAACTTCTCTTCAGGTGCTTGCTTGCACTGGAAAATGGTATCTCCATTCGCACTTATTTCTTTACTTTCCACAATCTGCCTTCAAAAAGCAGTATAAAAATCCCTAAAATTTGAAATGGACCCCTTCAGAATCTGATTGTACCATTTCAGATTTGTCCCCTTGAAAATCTGTGAAAATGAACGACATACTAGTCGGTCGTCATCTTCGAAGTTCATCATATAGTTTTTGAATTGTTCAATGTGATTGGGATCTTGCATCCCATCGAACGTTTCCACTTTGGTAATATCAAAACTCACTTGTCAATGGAGAATTTCTCCAGTCGACACCTTGCACGAATTGATCATCCGTTCCCATCACAACATATAGATTTCGATCAGTCTCAACATACTGATTCGAAGTACTTCGTTCACACCACATAGAACGAGGAATATTATCCCTTTTAGATTTGCTTCCTTTTTTGTGCCTCTTCCTCTGTTCTCTGTCTGATTCCTCGTTCGAAGAACCCCTGTATGTTTTAAAACCAGTAGCAGAGCTTTCCACTTCTTCATCACTGGAAGTTATATACTTTTTCTTATCTTTTTTCCCTTTGCAAGAAGAGTAGCGCTCTTTAGGAGATACAAAACGCGCATTTTTTATGTTCAGTCTTAGCTCACCGATCAGCAAAGGACCGATCAAATTGATATCCCGTATCATTATTTTAATTTTCTTATCTTACCTTGGATTTGAGCTTCACCGAGTGTAATTATTGTTCTCGTTATTTATATTTTTTATTTAGCGCATTTATCTTGTCTAAAAATTGGTTCGTTCGCACCTCAATATCTGATTGAGTTTAGATCGGATATGATCCATCCATCATATTTTCATTTCTCTGCAGGTCATCTTTTAGAGTTTCCATCACCGATCTAAGTGATGGATTGTTCTGAGGATTTATTCTTCAAAATTTGAATTAAAAACAGCAAGATTGTAGTAAATTCGAACATATAAAGTCACTGATTCTTAATTCTTCCCTAGTGGAGTCGCCAATTTAGTGAGTATAGATTTTGCCTTAGGAAATTGTTATAAGTGAATTCTAGAGAGAGAAATATTTAGAGAGTTTTTAGAGAGAGAAATTCAAGTACAAATGAGTTCAGTAAAAAAATGTTCAACCCCTTTATTAGGTAAGCCTTGCCCTTTATATAGAGGAGCCAAGACTTACCCTTAAAGTGAAATCAGTTACGAAAAAGGTCAAATTGCTCTTTAGTCCTTAAAAATATTACATAGTAGCAAATGTTCTTTAAAACTTACATTATTTACTGTTCAAGGACTAACCTTACATTATTTACAATTTAGTCCTTAAACTGATATTATTTATAATTTAATCCGTAAAATCCTACTTTTATATAAGATAGATCTTACAAAGTCCGAGCATATGGAAATGATATCGAGATATTAATAAGACCAAACTGAGGGGTTTCTGGTATGATACCGAGATAACCCATAGGCAATACACGTACGCAACAAAGGACCGAGGCCAAACCGAGGTGTATTTACTTAACAATAAGACAACCCGCAAACCATTGAGCAAAATCAACGCAAACAATCGTGTCGAGGCCCTAACAAAGAAAATCAAGGTCATCATACGAAAAACAAATGAGTAGAAGTCGTACGAAAAGATCAACCTAAGAGGATCAAGGCTTACCCAATCAACAAGGAAATCGAGCAGAGGTCACATGCTGGTGATTACTCAACCAAGATCTTATCAAGAAAATGATCCACTAAGCAGAGACCGCATACCGATATCAAATGGCAAAGCAGGGCCCATCGAGGTATGATGCACATCTACCGATTCATGTAAAGTTACGTCACTAGCAACGACTAATAAAGATGTCATAAATGAATTCAACACTCATTAAAAGAACAATTGATCATGCGACCCCCGTAACGCACCATGACTAGAGTAATGACCAAGATTATAGCTCCATTACCATAAATTCAGGTTCAAGATGATAATTAATGGAATTAGGATAAAAGTGAAACTGCTTTGTAAAGAGTATAAATAGGATTACAATTATGTAAACACAAAATTTTCTTCCCCAATTAATAAAATTACTACTTGGTAGATTATTTGTTGGATTTTACCTTAGAAAATTTGGGGCCGTCTGTGATAAAATTGTAAACACACACACACATAAAAGAAAGTTTTTTAAACCATGCAAGTAACATGATATGGGATTGAAATACATATTCCAGAACAAAACGATATTACAGACCATATGAGGAATGTGGTTGATCAGGTGGACGAGCAGATTCAAGTACCTCCTAGCGGTGCCGCTAATCCGGAGAACCAAGATGCAAACATCGTTAAAACGAGAGCCTATAGCGACCAACCACCTACCGTAACTGGTCCGGAGATTACCCCACTGGCGGCGGTAGGCATTGTGGAGCATGTCGGGCCTGGAACAGCAGCCAAAACTCTAGTGCCCATGCCTACAGTCCAACAACTAAACCAGTATTTGCAGCATATGCAGCAAGAGTAACAAAAGGTAGCCCACGAACAAATGGTCAAGGAGCAAGCAGTAAGAACAACCCTGGCCGAACTGAACGATGCCCTCCACGCATTGACAACTAAGATGCGGGAAAATGACCGTGGGAGGTAACGCTCGTGTATTGATGTTAGTCGGGTACATCGAGGAGAGATATCGTCAAATAGTGAAAGAAATGATGAAGGTGAATGTCAAATCAGAGGCAAAAAAATATCCAAAAAATATGAGTCATACACATATGTGCAACAAGATGTCCCTAAGAAGGCACAAGAGGATGAAAACCTGCAGTATGATCAAGTATACCCGAAAATGTCTGCCTATGTCCTTAACGAATCTTCATTCATAGAAAAATCCTCAAAGCTTAACTCTTCAGAAAATTTTATCCATTCAGAATGGAAGCGTACGATGGCACATGGGATCCAGAAAGACACTTTGAAAAATTCTGGAAATATGATGATGGATTTTAACTCGGATGACGCCATACTCTGCAGAGCATTGTCCATAAATCTTAAAGGTGATTCCATAGATTGGTTTAGAAGTTTACCTAAATGATTTATTTATGATTTCACATGTTTATGGAGTACTTTTAGAAAAAGATTCGGTGGTAATAAAGAAATATGGCATGAAGACGAATCCATTATGGACCTCTATCAAAGGGGGAGCGAGTCATTAAAAAACTAGTTAAGCAATATATCCACGCCATAAAATCCTTACCATATTTATAAGAAAATATGAAATTCGTATCCCTCAAGAGAGGAATTGACCTAAAAGGGCAGTTATACGCGGATCTGGTCCCTTTTCCAAGAAACAAAAGTATGTAATATTTTATCCCGCGCGGATTAGTTGATTCAGGTTGACGATGCTACAAAGGAGGACTCGCCGGTAAGATTCCCGGCTGATGCTAAGAGAGGATCATACAAAAGGAGAAGAATAGAAGAATGGTTTGGCCGTGAGGGTGCCTATGGTAGTGGCAGCTACCGACCTACGCATTACAAAAACCTAACTCGGCGATTTCCCCTTTAACTAAGACAATTTCGATTATCTGTGAATGCGGGAAAGAAAGGATAAAGTATTTACTCCATTGCCTTAGGAACACCCCGAGACACAAGCTTTCGAGCATGCACTTTTGATAGGACTCCTATCATAATTGATAGGTAAAAAATGAAAATAACTAATAAAGAAAAGAATCAAGAAAGAAAAATAATCAAAATCCTCGAGTCACACAAAATGCTTTATATAACAGTTGTGGTGGGCTTGTTAAGCCTAATCCGTTTCAGTAATTTACTAAAGGGTCAAGCTATGTATACTCAAATGTGGTTTAAGTGTACCCAATTTTGAGTTTACCCAAAGGTGGTATAAGTTTACCCAAATTTTGACAAAAATACCCTTTTTATGGGTATATAAGGTTTTTTTACTAACCTTTATCCACCTTATTTTTTCATTTACACTCTCTAAGTTCTCTCTAAAACCTCCAAGTTCTCTCTAATTTATCCGGCGAACTAAAATTCGGCGAACTAAAATATAGAAACTTAGTGTTAGTATCAAAATTAGGGTTATGGTTGAATTAGGTAAAAAAATCATAATTTTAGGGTGTTTGGAGGCCATTTTCCAGCCGGAATTCGGCCGGAAAATGGCCGGCAGCGAAGGCTGAGCGCATCATAGGTACAGAGGGGGCGTACCGGCTGGTACAAGGGGTCTGTACCAGCCGGTACAGGGGGTCTGTACCAACCGATACACCCCCTCTGTACCGATGGTACAGGCATAGCGTACCAAAGGGTACGATACCCCTGTACCATAGGTACATGGGGCGTACCAGCGGGTACATGGGGTATGTACCAGCCCCCTCTGTACCGATGGTACAGGGGGTATGTACCAGTCGGTACACCCCCTCTGTACCGATGGTATAGGCGTATCGTACCCTTTGGTACGCTAAGCCTGTACCATCGGTACATAGGGGGTGTACCGGCTGGTACAGACCCCCTATACCCGCCGGTACGCCCCCCTTTACCTATGGTGCGCTCAGCCTTCGCTGCCGGTCATTTTCCGGCCGAATTCCGACCGGAAAATGGCCTCTAAACACTATAAAATTATGGTTTTTTTTAATAATTAAATCCTTATTTTGTTTTAAAAAAAACTTCCAAAAAAACAAATTTTTACCTTAATTTCGGTCGATTCATGTTTGATTTTGTGTTTTTATTAGGAGAATTTTAAAAAAATCAAAAGAGTTTGAATGTTCTTGAGTCAACTTTGAATGTTCAAGAACAATTTGAAGAACTTCACAAAATTATAGTAATATAGGGTTTGATCCAGTAGGGAGTTGTGTTTTTCCGGGTATACATAGCCAAATAGATTCTTTTATGAATTGGGTATATCAAGGATATACTTAGTGTTTTTTTTACTTGTGCTGTCTTTTTGTCTACTCAAGTTTGGACTATTTAATAGTCTCTCTTTTACCTAATAAATCAGATCTGAGATTTAGTATTATCTCTGTTGTCTCAAAACGGTGTATATTAATCTGTTTTTAGACTTGACAAACGGGTTGTACTACAACGGACATTTGCTGCAGTTTACTTCTGAAGTACTTCCTTTTAGTAGCAGGCAACAGAATCCTTGGGCGAATTATCCTGGCTCTCTACAGGTAGATCATTCTGATATTGGTCGATTAAACCAACTATTGCCTCATCAAAATAGCCCAACATTAATGTCTCTTCAGCATCAGCTGCAATAACAGAGACTACATCTGATTCAACCATCTCTTTCCCATCTTGCGGAACGTCAATCCCATTTGTATAACTCGTATCCATCACCAACAAATAGAATGATGGTTGGGTTCGGTGATACTAAGAATCCAAAATCTAAAGCGTCATAAAGGGGAAAACAAAATGTCTGATTATCTCAACAGAGTTCTAATGCCAGTACTAGTAGTGTGAAAACCGATGTTAGTCTGCAATTTAGATCAAAGTATATGACATATGAAGATTTAGCAAGTGTTCTTAAAGTCCAGCAGTCTGCCTTACATAACAATGACCCTTATATATCCGACTATTACCACCTAGCTCGTCTAGCCAAAATGTCATCCGGGTCGCGAGTGAAACCTCAGTTTTCTCGAGCAGGTTAATATTAGTTTGAGTTCATACTTGGTAGCACTATTGTAATGAAGGGATCCACAGCAATGGCTTAATTAGGATCCACTATACAGGAAACGAGGCCTTCAGATAAGTCCGGATTAAGATTTATTAGTGGAATTATCAGCAACTCTAAGAGTCTAAGATTTGAGAGGATGTTATTCCGTGCAACAAGAGGCAATATGCTTTCCAATCACGCACCTGCAGATGAAGAGATTATGGAGCCTGTTTCACTGGACATGGTATTTTTCGTCATTACCCTATTGTTTTTTGTGTGACATGACATTAATTTTTCTTTCTTGGACAAGCACAAAGTGAGCATTATGTTATTTACGAGCAGTCCGTGTCCTTTTAGTTTGCGCTCAGTTCATTCGCACTACTCTCAGGAAGTACTTCATACTGCTTAACAAATCCATCACCAATTGCTTTTTTTTCTGGCCAAGTTGAGAAAACTGTATTTGTAGTCTATTTCTCTAGAGAGTAGGCTAGAACACTTGAGAAGTAGGTAGCCATATATATATATTTTGTCTTAATCCTTTGAATATAAGTTTTGCTACAATTGATATTTATATTGTTCCATCTTTTTCTTTCAAATGTATTGTTAATCTTCATAGATCATATAATCGTTTGCCTTGGTAATTCATTGTTAGGCTTCTTTGTTGTTATTTAGAAACTTATCCAACATTTAGTTTGATGCTTTTATTTTTATTACATTCATGAAAAACTTTAGTGTTGATTCTTTGCTTAACTTTCCTTTTATTTTGTTTGTATTTTTAAGTGATTAATATCTTGCTAGGCCTTACAAGTACATATCAGAGCCCTGAAAGTGCACCGTCACATTGCTATTTGGGTTACAAGTCCAAGTAGGCTAGTTTGTTCGCTGCATGGGCGCTAGCTTCTAAAATTCATTGTCCAACTAAAGTGATTTGACAGTTTTTGTTTTAAAATATTGAGATCCAATTCTAAATGCCATGTTATTGCTGTTATCTTTGTCCAGTGGAGGTGTTTTATCTCATTTAGTACATTTCCATGCTTGTAAAGCGGTGTCATGATTCCTTAGACATTTAGGTTACGTGATTCAATATTTATTGAAACTAGCTACATTGATTTTAATTAGTGGATTAAACTTACTGATTTTGGGTATACTTCGCATATCGTACTCGTGTCTTAATTGATATAGCTTTTTCCTATTTTACATCAAACTTATCTAAATATGCCACATTACTTCATATCTTGTTTGTGTCTTGTTTTTGTTTTTATGGATAAATTTTCTTGGTTGGTTGGTTTGTTGGTTTGTTTGGGTCAGGTCAAGTGATTAGCGTCTTGCTAGTAAAGGAGTATTATCGTGCCGGTAAATGCCTTGTTGTGTAGATTTATTTTATTTCATTTCATTTAATACTTTGTAAAGCAAGCTAAATTTCCTACAAACTTAATAACCGACTAACTATATATATTAATTTATTTTTTATTATGCTTAGATCATGTTGTTTTATGCTTTGCTTTCGTGTTTTCATACTCTCTTATATTTATTTTGTATTGTAATTGATTGTTAGTTTTTATTTATTTATTTATAAAAACTAATTCAACATTAAGATTGTTGCTTTGCCATAACATTCATGCGGATCTTAAGTTCTGGTTTTTTAGAAATTCAGATTTAAAATATTAAAATTTTAGCTTTTAGTGTTAAGTATACATAGATAGAGTGAAACTATGTTACCTAAATTCTATTATAAAAACTATTTTAGCTTCTATTATACATATAATAGAATGCATTGGATCATTGGATGTTATTTTTGTGTAATATTTTGTACAAGTTCAATCCTAAATTCTTTCCAAATTATCCAGATTTTACGATTCTTGATGCTGTGTTTTTTTGTGTTCTCTATATATTGTTTGTGTTCTTGTGTTCTCTATATATTCTTTGTGTCTTGTGTTTTTTTGTTCTCTATATATTGTTTCCAGAAATGCTTATTTCCTTTTTGTTTGGTTAGTTAATTATTTCTCGAATGTTATGTGGAGATTACTATTTCCTTTCCTTACCAACGAAAGGGAATGTTTGTAAATCGCAACTATAAGAACGTTTTAATCAATTCTTATAGGTTGACCAATAAATTGTTTACTATGCTTTGGTCTTATTTGGAGATTTCATTAGTTGATAAGCCACCGAGATGTGAAAGTGAATATAAAGCGAATGTTTGTATTAGCCTTTTGCGGGTTAAATTAGACCAACGAATATAATGCTATATTTTATGTTTTCGAATTATAAAATATAGTTATATAGCAATGCAGTTTTTTTTTTCAATTTTCATTAAATTCAACAACGGATTTACATTGACTATTACAACGAATATTTACTTCATTTTTTACAACCAGATGACAACGACGGACATGCCAACCGATTTAACCATCTCTTTAAATTGGTGCAACGATATAACAAACAATCTTGCAAAGACTTGACCTGGTTCCATCCGGATCAAATGTTGCAACACTTTGCCGTTGATAGCCAGTTGGAAAAGCTTTCCGGTGGCAACTGAGTTTGGTTAATGACCACACTTAACACAACCGTCATTTCTGGTCAAAACCTGATTGCAAAAACCTTTTTACGACGGTATTGTGACAATTTTCGTTGTTTTCATATCTTTGTAAAAGCCAGTTTCTTCGGTAGCGCGGAATGATAGGATTCTTTCTAAGCCTGTCCCACATAACACATCACCTGTGAAACACCAAATCCTCACCTAATCATTATCTACAATCAAACATAAAAAAAAAATTCATTTTAATTCTCTAGTCAACTAGTATCCTCACAAATTAAATTTGATAAACCAAATAAAAAAGAATATTGAGATACAATAGTTTTTTTATGAAAAAAAAAGAAATATAAGATCTATAAATCACAAGAAGTCAATTAGTGCACTAAGTTAACCATCATGACATCAAATTAGTTAGAGCTGGGGATTTCGAGGTTACTACCTATAATGATCATGTAGACGCTTTAATAAATTGTCTTTTTAATGAAATGGAATATCGCAAATTTTGCGATATTCCATTTTCACAAGAATACAAAAAATTAAAAAAATATTAAATTTAAAGAGTCAAAATGAAATTAAAATTTAATGAACTATGTGAGAAGAACCATTTAACTATAGTGACACGTGGCAAAACCAGTATCCTCACAAATTAAATTTGATAAACCAAATCAAAAAATAATATTGAAAATACAAGAGTTTTTTATAAAAAAAAGAAATATAAGATCTATAAATCACAACAAGTCAATTAGTGCACTAAGTTAACCATCATGACATCAAATTAGTTAGAGCTGGGGATTTCGAGGTTACTACTTATAATGATCAAGTAGACGCTTTAATAAATTGTCTTTTTAGTGAAATGGAATATTGCAAATTTTGCGATATTATGTTTTCATAAGAATAAACAAAATTAAAAAAATATTAAATTTAAAGAGTCAAAATGAAATTAAAAGTTAATGAACTATGTGACATGAACCATTTAACTATAGTGACACATGGCAGAACTAGTATCCTCACAAATTAAATTTGATAAACCAAATAAAAAAAGAATATTGAGATACAAGAGTTTTTTTATGAAAAAAAGAAATATAAGATCTATAAATCACAAGTCAATTAGTGCACTAAGTTAACCATCATGACTATGGCTGTTGATGGTTCTGGAGAACCGGGAACCGGACCGGAACCGAACCGATAAGGACCGGACCGAGAACCGGACCGAACCTTAACGGTCCGGTTCGCGGTCCTATTTTTAAAACCAAAACCGATAAGGAACCGAAATGATAAAACCGGTTAGAAACCGAACCGGTAAAACCGACAAACCGGTAGAACCGGTTAGGAACCGAACCGATAAAACCGACAAACCGGTAGAACCGGTTAGAAACCGAACCGATAAACCAATAGAACCGATAAAATTAAAAAATAAATTTAAAATAAAATTATATAAAATTATATAAAAAATAATTTTAAAAGATAATATAAATTATTTAAAAATTGATTAATATTATAATATATACGATAAGATAAGTAAATAAATTATAAAATATATAAAAACTATATTATTTATATATGGAAAAGGAAACTGTTTTTTTTTATTTAATTAAAAACGAAAATTTGACTATATAGAAACAGTGGGCAATACACGTTTTGACTTTTGAGTGCGAAAATTTGGTGCTTTTAAAACGAAAACTATGTTTTGAATCTGATTGGAGGGAAATTTATCGATTTGGGAAAAATTTTGATTTCTTTGGACATAAAGCTAAACCTAGGTTTTTTATAACTTACAGCACCAGCCGCAACGAATCAAACACAGTAACATTAAATCCAAAAATACCTTCTTCATTCTAGATATGATTTCTTATTCTTCTTCTTGTACTCGTATTTTCATCAGTTTCTAGTTTTACATCTCCTAATTTTCTGTCGTGAAATTACTATAGCTGAATCGATGGAGAATCTCTCTTGTTCTTTGCTATTGTCTAACAGGACTGACCATTTTCTGTAGTAATTTTTCTTTGCAGGAGAGGTAGCTAACTCTTCACTTCTCTGCATTAATTTACAGTTTTCAAGATAATTTTACTCTGTTCGAGCTAATTAGCATTTTCCTAAAGAGTGCTCGCACTTGCGCGCAGATGTTTCATCACGATGTGTTGCTAAGATCGTCTCACGTTTTTTTTTTATCAGCAGGTTTTAAACATTGATGGTGTAACTGGTGGTTTTAATTTCCAGGCAAGTCTTTAAGTAGTTAACGTATATGTTGTAAATGTGTATTTGTAAAGAACAAGAACACCTTAGGATGATCCCGTAATCAAGTAATAACTATGATTGGTTTTTCTCTGTCCCAGAATGCCTGGTCTGGTGGACACATTGCCGGAACAAGCATTGGTAAATTGGCAGATTATAGTACGAAACAAAAAATTTAGTGGATTTAGAAGCCGAAGACTTTTCTTAGATACACAGACATGAGACATGTTTGTAAAAGGATTCAACATAGAACACATGTGATAAAAATAATAGTAGAGTAGAGTAGTTTTGTTCCGAATCTTTGTGTACTCTTGTCTGTGACTGTATCATAACTCGAATCAGTTGTTTGAGTCCTTTATATGTTCTATGTTGATGTTCTAATATTTGCTCTGTCTATGTATTTGAAGTTTTTTCTTTTGTTTTTTATACAAATGTTTGTTATTGGTAATTTCCATGTTTTTTATACAAATGTTTCCATTTTTATGTTTTAATGTGTGTAGATGGATAGACCTTATATTCTTGATAAAACGTTTTGTTGTCCTATCAATTAGTTTAAGGTTCTGCTTTTTTTATATGTAATCTTCTATTGGTAAGTTTGCTATAGTACTTTGTTGTATTCATCAGTTACTTATGTCCTTATCCATGTTTTGTTGTGTTTAGATGGACAGAGTTTCTATTCTTGGGGATGCTATCGATTACCTGAAGGAGCTGTTACCAACATGTTTTGTGCTCGTAGACCAGGTCTGTTGCTCTCTACTATGAGAGCCCTGGACAACCTGGGCTTGGATATTCAAAAAGCTGTTATTAGCTGTTTCAATGGGTTCGCCTTTGATGTTTTCCGAGCTGAGGTATACTATCTACTATTACACTTCTATTATAAAAGAGTTGGTATCTATTCGTATTAAAACTGTGAAATTGTGAAATTGTGACATCTAGCGACTCCTAACTCGCATTAATATAGTGAAACAGATCGAGGCGCCCTTCGAGTTCATGTTTTAAAAGTTCTGTTTAAACATATAATTGTGCTTTAACTAAACAAATCAAACATGGTTGCGTTCTCGGGCTGGTGTGTGGATGTGTCCTGTAGTAGGTTGTCTCATTACAGAATGAAAATTTTCTTTTTTGTTTAGTTTTAACCATTATCTCTATGATTGGTAGAATTTTCAATAAGAAACTCTTATACTCTCTAATTTAGAGATCATTAGGTCTTATACTTGTTCATATCTTGCTCACAGCAATGCATTGAAGGGCAGGGCTGTACTTCTGGATACAGCTGGAATTCCTGGTTTAATGTAAACTTCTCACACAGGCAAGAAGTTGGTAGATCCCTGTTTATTCTAATTTCGTTTAAAGGGTTAGTTCGTATTGACGTAGGAGCGTGTTTGTTTGTTGTTTTCTTTGTAACAATATTCACTAGTAATGCAAATTTAACTTTCGGTATTATTAAAGCATGTGACGTGCTTTCGAGGAGTAATTCAACCGCTGTAATTTTTTTTTTGCTTGAAATTGAGATGGTACACTATGTATGTGTTTGTAACTTTGAATCAGCAGCAACTTCAACAACAGCTTTTATGGTAATTTTAAATATATTTTCTAACATTTTACTTATCAATGAAAACACATATGTATAGTGGTTAGTGTTTACCACATTGATAACCCAAATCATTAAGATGGATAGAGTAGGCTAATAAAATTACAAACAAAACAAATGAATTGTATTAAGTGTTTAAGTAGCAGTACATATTAGATAATATATAAAGTAGTTTTAGTTAACAAATAATATATGTGTATATAGATGGTGAGTGATTAAAAAATAACCCCAAAATCTGACGTAAAACTGATATTTTTTAATGAAATTAAATTCTTTTATTTGAAATTTGTAAATTATTTTAATTAGATTTTTTTAATTTTTTTGGATCAAACCGGACCGATAGCGAACCGAACCGAAACTGAACCATTTGAACCGGACCGAAAACAAACCGAAAAGAACCAAAAAAGACCAGACCGAACCAAAAACGGACCGAACCGAGACCGGAACCGAACCGGACCGGACCGAACCGAACCGAACCGATTCTTATCGGTTCCGGTCCGGTTCCAAATATCAGAACCGAAAGCTTATCGGTTCGGTTCGGTCCGAACCGATAAGCTTAGCGGTCCGGTCCGGTTCCGCCAAAGCCCGGACCGAACCGGACCGATAACGGCCCTAATCATGACATCAAATTAGTTAGAGCTGAGGATTTCGAGGTTACTACCTATAATGATCATGTAGACGCTTTAATAAATGATCGTGTAGACGCTTTAATAAATTGTCTTAATAATGAAATGGAATATCGCAAATTTTGCGATATTCTGTTTTCATAAGAATATAAAAAATTAAAAAAAATAAATAAATTTAAAGAGTCAAAATGAAATTATAAGTTAATGAACTATATGTGACAAAAACCATTTAACTATAGTGACACGTGGCGGAACCAGAGAGAACACCACGCGCGGAGACTAAATTTATAGATTTTCAATAATGAATAAACCTTCACCTGTAACTTTTTAATCGAGGGACTAAATGACGAAAAATGTAATAAACGAAAAACTAGACAACGATTTAAACTACACAGTAAAGTATACAAAGAAACACTAAAGATAATGATTTTTTACTAATAGTAGGCATAAATTTCATAAGGTCCGGAATATACTATATAGATATCTTCTGACCATTATTGGTACATAAACTGGTACATAAACTGGTACATAAATTGACAACAGAGGTATGCATGTGTGCGTGCTAATGAGATAATAAAGTAGAGAGATAGTTAGCCTCAAATTTACTGGGTGGGATATTAGGTAAATGTCAGAATCCAAGAAGCACACTCAGACTTGAATTCATTACTTAAATATTCTCAAACCATAAGAACTACAAATAAAACTTAAACCCAGATGACGCTTGCATAATAACACAAGTCCACAAGAAATATCATCATGTTCCACAGTCCAGCAGGTATGTATATCGAAGACATAAGTTTCTAGTAACACACTGTTTTTCCTCAAACGTTGTACCTTATTGTATGAACCAAAAGCCTAGCAAACCAATCTATTATAACCTGATGATTTAATATGGAACGGAATTCATGTTTTCGGCTTAAAGACAGCAGCACGTCTGCAGCTAAACTCACCTTGTTGGCGGGAGCAAATCAACATACTTTTGCAAGCTGGTTTCCTCGGGATCATATTACTCCGATTAGCACAAAAGGTTTTTGGTAAAGCCTGCATTGTTTACTCCATTATATTATTGAGCTTTCATTGTTCCATGTTGCTGATGATTCTAAATATTAGTAAAAACTGTTGCCGTTCTGCAGTTCGAGCAGCCTCTGCGGAGATTATGCAAGTTGTGTCATGGGGAACTACATTGATTGCAGTCTCCAGCATTATCCCAAAAAACAAGTATGCCATATTTCCTTGGATGCTAAGAGCATGGTAGATTTGCAGCTTCTTTCTCTCCACCACCCCCTGATTCTGAGGAGTTACAAAATATCTATTCAACGATCAAAGATACCCTTCTGCAAGATTCCTGAATCAAGAAGAACCATCTTGGATTTGTCTCCTAGCATGACCTGTGTCAAGACTAAAGCTATGGCCTCTCCTACTGTCACCGGAAACGATGATAACAAACGGCGAAAGGAAGAAAAAAAGGCGAAGGAGGAGAAGCTGGTTTAGGGCTTTGATTTGAGCTCAGAATCTCTCTTCCTATAACACGAAAATAAGTTGTGAGTAGCCTGATTAATATCATTTGGTCACACAGTGTTAGACTTGACAGAAACAACTACCTACTATGGAAAATCATGGTTCTTCCTATAATCAAAGGAAATAAACTAGGTGGATATATTACAGGGGACAAACCCTGTCTATGGAAGTTTATCACTAGTTCTGAAGGGAATGTAACTGAAAATCTTGAATATGAAGAGTGGATTGCTAAAGATCAGCTGCTCTTTGGTTGGCTGTACTCAACTATGAGTCCTAATGTAGCAGGCCAGTTGATGGAAGAAGAGACCGCAAAGGATCTCTGGGAAGCTGCTAGTAGGCTGTCTGGTTCACAAACTAGAGCCAGAATTACCTACTTCAAATCTGAGTTTCAAAGAACTCGTAAAGGTAACACTTCAATGCATGACTATCTTAACAAAATGAAGTCTATAGCTGATAATCTACTGCTTGCTGGGTGTGGTGTATCTATGGACGACCTAATTACTCAAGTCCTAGATGGTTTGGACTCTGAGTATACACCTATTGTGGTGAGTCTAACTGATAAAGAAGATCTTAGTTGGCTGGATCTACAAACAAGTATGCTCACGTTTGAGAGCAGACTTGAACAATTGTTGAGTATTCAAAATAACATGTCTAATGTCAGCATAGCCTCAGTGAACTTTACTCAAAAGACAGATGGAAAACAACAACAACAACATAACAACAGCACTAGAGGATTCTATGGTGGCTCCAGAGGACAGAATAGAGGATATAGAGGCAGGTCCTATTACTCTAACAATAACAGAGGCAGAGGGCAGTTCTACAGGGGGAGAGGAGGTAGATCGTTTCAGAACAAACCTACCTGTCAAATCTGTAGTAGATATGGACACTCAGCTCCAGTATGATACTACAGAGATGATTCTTCTGTGATGGGAAATACACCAACATAGCAAACCAAAAGTGAAGGTGATCAAACAGCTTACATTACTACTCAGGATACTGCAGGTGACAATTCCTGGTTTGTTGACAGTGGTGCTAGCCACCATGTCACAGGAAACTCAGGACTCTTAACCTAGAAGTCTGAGTATACAGGTACTAAGAGTGTTATGGTTGGTAGTGGCCAAAAACTCCCTATAAAAAACATTGGTAACTCTAAACTTTACTCCAACACTAAATCACCTATCTATATGTCTGATGTTCTACATGTACCCTCAATTAACAAAACTTTACTATCTGTTTCTCCATTAACTAACCATAACAGAGTGTTTGTTGAGTTTCATAGTGGTTTTTGCTTTGTGAAGGACAAAGACACAGGGATTATTCTTCTCAGAGGGATGTGTGAGAATGGGCTATACAGATTGGACAGCTATCCTAATTCACAAGAAAGTCAGGCCTCTTCTAGTTCACCTAAAGCTTTTCTGTCCAATGTTCATGTTAATGTTTCTAATTCCCTAAACGATGGATGGCATAGGAAGCTTGGCCATCCATCTCTAGACACTTTGAATTCTCTTCTAAAGCTTTGTAATCTCATTACCACTGGAAAGAATGAAATGAGTTTTTGTGAGGCTTGCCAATTAGGCAAGTCTCATAGTTTGCCCTATTCTGTGTCTAGGTCCTATGCATCTAATGTTCTGGATCTCATACACACAGATGTATGGGGTCCTTCTCCTGTTGTCTCTACAGAGGGACACGGATTCTATGTTACTTTCATTGATGACCACACAAGATATAGTTGGTTCTATCCCCTAAAAGATAAAGGACAAGTATTCAACACATTCAAAACATTCAAAACACTTGTTGAAAAACAATTTGACAGATCAATCAAAGTTGTCGAGAGTGATTAGGGTGGTGAATACAGACCCTTTCACTCTTTTGCTCAAGAAAATGGATTCATACTTAGGAGATCATGCCCATACACCTCAGCCCAAAATGGCAAGACTGAGAGAAAGCATAGGCATCTAGTTGAAACGGGTCTCACTCTCCTAGCTCAATCTGGGTTACCTTACAAGTTTTGGGTTCATTCTTTTCAAACATCCATTTTTCTCATTAACAGATTACCTACACCAGTTCTCTCTTACAAATCACCCTATGAACTTCCCTATCACAAAATACCCAATTAATTTATCCTAAAAACATTTGGTTGTGCCTGTTACCCTTGTCTAAGGCCCTACCAGTCACAAAAGTTTCAATTTCATACTAATAAATGTGTTTTCTTGGGGTACAATCCACATCATAAGGGTTATATCTGTTTGGATCCTAGAAATAGGGTTTATGTGTCTAGAAATGTCATATTCAATGAAAGGGAATTCCCTTTTCTGTCAAGTTCTTTCTATGGTCAATAGTCTGAGTCTGTGTCAACTCCAAATTCTCATACTTGGCTTCCTAGTCTGCCTACCTCTGTTGTGACTCATGGTGATCTATCCTCTACTGCAACTCAGTCTCATGACTCTTCTGACCAGACAATCTCCTCAACTCCTAGTTCCTCTCAAGGTAAGGCCACTCCTCACACTACACAAAATCATGACACCCACATTACCCTCTCTGCCAATACACCCTCTCACACCAAAACTACTAACTCCTCTCACAGTGACACTACATTACCTCTCAGTCCTAACTCAGCACATCCTAAGACTACAACCACTTTCCACCATATGAATCCTACACTAACCATACAACTACCTCTTGACCCTTCTGTTTCCACACAACACCAACCTCCCTCTCTCAAAACGCACACTATGAAAACAAGATCCCAAGATGGTACACTTAAACCTCAAACACCCTATGTTGGCTCTATGACCACTACTACCCCTCTCACTCTTGAACGTACCAAATACTCATAAGCTTCTAATAATCCCCACTGGGTTGCTGCTATGAACTCTAAGTTTCAGGCTCTCATGAACAATAAGACTTGGACTCTAGTTCCTTGGTCACCTAAACTTAACGTAGTGGGCTACAAATGGGTTTTTAAGGTGAAGTACAACATGGATGGTTCATTGCAAAGACACAAGGCAAGGTTCCCTGGGGTTGATTTTTCAGAGACGTTTAGTCCGGTAATTAAACCATCTACTTTCCGGTTGGTTTTGGCCATTGCAGTGTCTAAAGGTTGGGAGGTACGTCAGTTAGACATAAACAATGCAATCCTGAATGGTTTCCTAAGTGAAGACGTCTATATGGCTCAACCAGAGGGATTTAGAGACTCTGTGTATCCTACACACGTGTGGAAGCTCCACAAAGCTCTGTATGGGCTAAAACAGGCTCCAAGAGCCTGGTACTCTAGACTGAAGGACACCCTACTCAGTTGGGGGTTCAACAACTCAAGAGCAGATTGCTCTTTGTTTTATTTTGTCTCTCACTCGACTATTATTCTAATATTGGTTTACGTGGATGACATTATAGTGACAGGGACACAGTCTACATGCCTGACTCAGTTCATACATAGGCTTAATGCTCTTTTCTCCTTAAAGGACACGGGGTCACTCCATCTATTCCTGGGAATAGAAGCTCATCGTGACCAGACCGGCATTTATTTGACACAACATCAATATATAACAAACTTACTTGCAAGCCAGGGACTCTCCATGTCCAAGCCATGTCCAACGCCTATGGCAGCTGGGGTGCACCTCTCTAGTTCATCTGGCACGCTCCTCACTGATCCTACACCATTTCGAAGCTTATTAGGGGCTCTTCAGTATCTCACGCACACACGTCCAAATATTTATTTTGCTGTCAACAAATTAAGTCAGTATCAGCAAAAGCCTACTACTACACATTGGTAATGTTTGAAGCGGGTTTTGAGATACATATTTGGCTCGCGATGGACTGGTCTTCACATTAAACCATCCAGCCATTTGTACCTTCATGGATTCTCTGATGCAGACTGGGCCTCCTCAGTTGATGACAGACGAAGTGTTGGGGCGTATTGTGTCTACTTTGGGGAGTTACTGATTTCTTGGTCTTCAAAAAAGCAGCATGTTGTTGCATGGTCCACCACTGAGTCAGAATATCGTGCACTGGCTAACGTGTCATCCGAACTGATTTGGCTTCGCTCTGTTCTGACAGAAATCAAACTTCGAGTCACACCACCATCCGTCATATGGTGTGACAACTTGGGTGCTAGCTCCCTTGCCTCAAACCCAGTGTTTCATGCACGAACGAAGCATATCAAACTCGATGTTCACTTCGTTTGTCACCAGGTTCTTCAAGGATCTTTACAAATCCGATACGTCCCTTCTCACGATCAGATTGCCGACTGCCTCACAAAGCCTTTGACTCACTCCCGATTCGTCTTTCTTCGAGACAAACTCGGTCTCGTAAACTCACCCTTTCGTTTGCGGGGGGGATGTCAAGACTAAAGCTATGGCCTCTCCTAGGGTTGTCACCGGAAACGATGATAACAAACGGCGAAAGGAAGAAGAAAGGGCGAAGGAGGAGAAGCTAGTTTAGGGCTTTGATTTGAGCTCAGAATATCTCTTCTCTTTGTAGAAACGAATATCCCAAGATTCGTTTCTCAGCCTTATAAGTCTTGGGCCTGGATCGAGTAATCCAACCAACCAGGCTAATCCAAGCCCATCGACCAGCCTATAACACGGGAATAAGTTGTGTGACCAAATGATATTAATCAGGCTAAACACAAATGTTTTGTCACATGCTCAATTCAATAAATTGTAACTAAATGTACTACCTTATCCACAATATTGTTGTAACTGAAAAGATTCCTCACTGTTGTGGAATCACAAATGTTTAAAGAAAATAAAAAGAAGAAAAATTAATACACATCTTTTCCTCTAGTCTACTCTCTCCATCTTTCTTCAAATTCAACTACCTGAAGAGAGGAGTCTCACTAGCTACCCTTATTGCACCAAGAACAAAATCCAAACATGTTTCGCGAGTATCGTTCCAACTCTGAAAAACTACGTAAGAATCTATTAGTTCGTTTTCATGGCACGAAGCGATTGAGTGACAACTACTCCATCCCATCAAACAACATCTGAAACATTGTCACGCTGAAATGAGAGTATTAACAAGAATAATATAATACAGAGACAAGGATATAACTCTCTACTTTTCATTATGTAAGAAGGAAAACAATAATTGAAAACAAAGAGAAAGAAATGATAGTTTGAATATGGGCGAAGAACAAATATAATCCTGAAAGTGAAAATACATGTTGAGCAGTCTCTGTGGGATCCCTTCATGTTTATCGAAAATATCTCGAATATTGTGACCCAAGGGATACCTCGCATGCCTAGAGAAAAAGATCATATAAGATCTGAGTGCATAACCACAAAGCAAACATTGGATTTCGATGACATTGTAAAATAAATATCTATAGTAGTTGCCTTTTTTTTTAATCATTCGCTAATAAAATATTTTCGGACATTTATATAAACTATCTACCAGTACACGAGCGAGTGCCAAGACCGGAGTAGCCTCTGATCAATGCTTACGGTCCAGAAAGCAACCCAACACGTGCTGGCAGCCTAGACCAATGTAAGTGGTGCTGTTTGGCGTATAAATAAATTTCTGGCATCAAGGCTCAGCTGAATGTAGAAAGGAATGATGAATTTAACCTAACGACATTGATAGCTGAGACAGGTGTTTTTGAAGAAAATAACAAATGTCACAATAACAACAACTCTCTTCACACAGTTGCCGATGGAGTGCGTAACAAGTGATACCTATGGAGTATGATGTAAGAAACCTGTTGATAAGCATGAAAACAGAGTGTAGCGATGAAAGATCTAATGTACATCTGCTTGACATTTAACCCAAACCGACCGAAGAAGTTAAAGCAAGTGAGATAGAAGAAAATTCTTTTTTATTATTATTATTATTATTTCTTTGTTACTCATTCATTTCTTTACTTATACACAGATTTAGTTACGTGTTTTATTATATTTCCTTATAAATGTTTATAGATTTGGGTCTTGCATAGAACTCAGCCCAACACTCGTAGAACTCGTGACCCATATTTCACAACAGCTTGACCCAAGACACGCGATCCGGTTCATTTAAGATTCACGCTTCTCTCTCACCCATTCAGACAACAATCCCAAACCAGAGACTAAATCCTAAACACCTTCAAGCCACAACCACCTTCTCTTCCACCTGAATCTCTTCACCACCATCAGCCTCATTCTCCTTGACTTCCCCCCTCAAATGAAGCGGAGGAACACCAAGGCCAATTTTGTCCCGCAAGAACAAGAATCGAGGCTGAGATAATGGATTGGTGAGAAGATCAGCTATCTGATCATGCGAAGGAATATATCGAATATCAAGAGACCCTTGAATCACCTAATCACCCACGAGGTGAAGATCAATGTCAATATGTTTCGTTCGAGCATGAAATACGGGGTTAGAAGCCAGAGAAGCCGCTCCAAGATTATCACACCATATGACTGGAGATCGGTGAAGAGGAAGACCTAACTTATCAAGAACAAAAAACAACAAAATCATCTCAGACAACAAGTTAATAAGGGAGCTATACTCGGACTCTGTGCTCGAACGAGACACTACTCCTTGCTTCTTAGAGGACCAAGAAACCAGTGTGTCACATAGGAAGACACAATAACCTCCCATAGACCGGCAATCGTCCACGGAACCGACCCAATCAGCATCGGTGAAGCCAGCGAGTTGATGTTCATCACTTAGCTTGATATGAAGTCCAAGTGAGGAAGTTCCACATAAGTAACGCAAAATTCGTTTTACAATTTGAAAATGACTAGTCGTCGGGCATTGCTGATACTGGCTCATCTTGTTGACAGCAAACGCAATATCCGGTCGAGTATGCAACAAGTATTGGAGAGACCCTAATATACTTCTATATCTTGTAGGTAACTGAAGAGCTTCACCATCAAACTTGGAGAAAGAGGGACTTACCCGCATAGGAATGAAGCAAGGGTTAAATTTAGAAAGACCCTCCCTTTGCAGTAAGTGTTGTATATATTTTGTTTCAGTTAGGTATGATGAGTCCGAATTCTGCTTGCTCCCCGGACAGGGACAGATCGGACCAAGCTCTCCGGACCGGACAGGCCACTTCGAACATCTAGCTAATAGGACTGTTCAAACTATGACAAAAGTACTAAAAAATCTAAACACTTCTTGACTAAGCTACTTGCTCTCCTACTTAGAGCTCATGGGTCTTTGAACATGACCCGGGTCCATTAAAGATGACCCAAAAGCCCATAAGGACCCAAACATAAGGGTATAAATACCCAACCACGTGCATTAAGTGTGGGTAATAAAACATTAACTGCAATCAGCCAGCTTAATTCTCCCTCTACTCTCTACTCTAAACACAAAACACCCACATACTTCTTTAAAACATCAAACAAATTACAAGTCTACCCTCAAGCGATAATTATCCTCACCAAGGTAAGGTCCAGTGTCATCCCGATAGACCTCCATACCAAGAAAAAATCTAAGATTTCTCATGTCTTTCAAGGAAAACTTAGAGTTCAATTGCTGTATGAACTTAGTCAGAAAATTATAACTATTACCTGTCACTATAATGCCATCTACATAGACCAAAAGAACCATTGAAACCTCCTTAGTCATTAAAAAGAACATAGAACAATCGGCCTTCGAATTTTGAAAACTCCATTTGAGCAGTGTATCCTTTAGTTTGGAATACCAAGCTCTTGGAGCTTGCTTCAAACCATACAAAGCATCTTGTAGCTTACAAACATGATTAGGAAACTTTGAGTTGATAAAACCTTGAGGCTGAACCATAAAAACATGTCCTTTGAGATCACCATTTAAAAAGGCGTTGTTGATGTCTAACTGCCTTATGGTCCAGTCTCTTGATACAACCACTGTCAACATATGCCTAATCGTAGAGGCTTTAATAACAGGACTAAACGTCTCAGGGAAATCAATCCCAGGTTGCTGATGAAACCCCTTGGCCACAAGTCTGGCCTGATACCTTTGAATATACCCATTCGAGTTATATTTTACAATGTATACCCATTTGCACCCAACTAAACTCATGTCATTTGTATAAGGAACACGAGACCAAGTATGATTAGTCATTAGGGCATTGTATTCAGCTTACATAGCCTGAGACCACTGAGAGCTTTTAACAGTCTCAGAGTACCTTGTAGGTTCTGTGTCTGTAGCATTAGGTAACACAGAGAATAAACACCTTTAGTCTTAGAAATGCCATTTTTGGCTCTAGTGATCATGGAGTGTGTATTTTTTGCTTTGGTGAAAGGGTGTATTAGTGGAAACAGGTAGTTCAATTACTAACTGAGGTGTATATGATTTTCTTGTGATAAATTTTGGGTTTGGCAAGTCAAGATGTTCAGGAATAGGTAAAGAAGAAGGTTCATTTGGTTGGGGAAAGCTTTGGCAAAAAGGTAAGTTTTGGTGAGGTAAGTCTGTTGTATGTTTGAAATTAGGCATTATAGGTGAAATGTCACTGCTGCTATGATTAGTTAGGGGACTAGCTAGAGAGGCAGAGAGATTTCTTGATAGATTTTGAGTTTTACCATATGTCCTAACAGTAGGAAACTGAGGTAGACAGAGACCTATACTTAGGGGGACATACACTTGAATTTAGGAAACCAAAAGCACAAGGAAATTCATCTTCATTGAAGATGGCATTTTTAGATGTGTAGACTCTCCCAAAAGAACTTAAGCATCTATACCCTTTGTGAACAGTACTGTACCATAGAAACACACACTTCACAGAATGGTATTGAAACTTATTTGACTGATAGGATCTGAGACAAGGAAAACATGCAGAACCAAAAACCCTTGGAAACCCATATTCTTGTTGCACACCAAACAGCTTTTCAAAAGGAGACTGACCCTGTAGAACAGAAGTAGGAAGCCTATTAATAAGGTAAACAGTAGTGTGAAATGACTCTGGACAATAACTGAAAGGAAGACCAGACTGAGATAGCAAAGTCAGACCAGTCTCAGTGACATGTCTATGCTTTCTCTCTGCTCTTCCATTTTGAGCAGAAGAGTTAGGACAGGATGTCCTAAGCTGGATCCCTGAATCCTTTGTTATAGAAAGGAAAGACCTAAACTCTCCCCCCAATCAGACTGAAAACATTTGATTTTCCTGTCAAATTGATTTTCCATTACATTTTTGAACTCTTTAAATGCTTGTATAACATCACCTTTATGTTTTAGTGGATATAGCCAGGTATATCTAGAAAAATCGTCTACAAATAGAATGTAGAATCTGTATCCATATTTTGAAATCATAAGAGAGGGCCCCCATAGATCAGAATGTATGAGATCAAGGACATTTGTAGAATGAGATACAGACCTAGTGTAGGGAAGAGAGTGAGACTTTCCCAACTGACAATCATCACAAAATAACTTCTCATTATTAAGGCTAACAGATAGATTACATTTTCTTAGAACATGAGACAACACTCTTGTAGAATGGTGGCCTAACCTCCTATGCCAGCCCTTCTTTAAAGGAAGTAAAGAACTAGCAGAACTAAACCATTTGAGACTCTAGGAACACACTTTAGGATTTCATCTTTAGACTGAAAAAGACTAGGTGAAACCTCCAATCTATATAAGCCACTCTCAACCTTCCCAGTAAGAAGGATCTTCCCTATTGTCTTGTCCTTCACAAAGCAATTAGAGTTATGAAATTCAATGAATATGTTATTATGTGAGGTAAGTTGGGAAATAGAAAACAAGGTTTTGTTTATTTTGGGTACATGTAATATGTTATTTAGGTGGACAGTTTGGTTAGTTTTAGTAGGTAGACAAGTCTGGCCAAAGTGTTTAATTCTGAGTTTAGTAACAGTACCTACTACCACAGATTTAGTACCTGAGTACTCTGATTTTTGAACCATCATCTTAGTAGAGTTTGTGACATGGTGACTAGCACCACTGTCCAGATACCATCCCTCATCTGGACCTCCTGACTCTTAAGATACAGCCAAAACACTATGATCATGTACTCTTGTTCTGATCAGATGGAAGCTGGCCCATAACACTAGGATCATCCCTAAAATAACAGTAGGCACCTCCATAGCCATACTTTCCACAGGTTTGACAAATAGGTTTGTTGTTGGAGTTGAATCTACCTCCTCCTCTGCCTCTGTAGTTATTGTAGTAGCTCTATGAGTACCTTCCCCTGTAAGTACTCCTTCCTTGTCCTCTGTTTTTGTTTCTAGATCCAGAATTGTAGTTATTATTGAAAGACCTAGTCTCTGTCTTGTTTGTAGAAATTAAGTTGACATCAGCCATAGATAGTTGTAACTTCCCTAGCTGATCCAATCTGCTTTCATCAGTCATTAGAGTAGCTTGAATGTCAACCCAATTTTTCACCTCTTTATCTGCTAGGTGAACTAAAATTGGTGTATACTCAGTGTCTAGGCCAGCTAGCACCTAAGTCACCAAATCATCCAGAGCCACAGGAGAACCTGCTAAAGGCAGGTTATCTGAAATATTCTTCATTATAGGTAGGTAATCTTCCATAAATAGATTTCCTTTTCTCATTATCTAAAATTCAACCTTGAAAAAAGTCACTTTAGACTTAGTTTGTGAGCCAGACAAATGTAATATAGCGTCCCAAAGACCTTTAGAGGTCTATTCTTCCATCACTTGAGATGCTATTTCTGGACTCATTGTACTGTAGAGCCATCCCAGCAACAACTGGTCCTTTGCGATCCAGTTTTCGTACTCAGTATTCTCAGTTACAAGTCCATAAGGACGGCTCAAAAGCTTGGGAAGATATGGTTTATCACCATTGATGAATCCTCCTAACTTGTTGCCTCTTATTATAGGCAACACCATTGTCTTCCATAGTAGGAAGTTATTTCTATCTAGTCTCAAGCTGTTAAACGTACTTATCTGATTCAACTGTATATTTTTTTTTCCTAGCAGGTTATCTGATGGTGAGGAAGTCTGATCAGCGTATCTGGAGCTGAAAGAAGGAGATCCTGTCTCGGCCATTTTTCCATGTGTTTGTTACACATTCATTTCTTTATTTATACACAGATTTAGTTACGTAACAATAAGTTGTTATTTAGTTACTTATTGTTACGTTCTATTATATTTCTTTATAAATGTTTATAGACATGGGTCTTGCATAGAACTCAACCCAACACTTGTAGAACTCGTGACCCATACTTCACAACAGCCTGATCCAAGACACGCGACCCGGTTCACTTAAGATTCACACTTCTCTCTCACCCATTTAGACAACAATCACAAATCAGAGACTAAACCCTAAACAATTTCAAGCCACAACCACCTTCTCTTCCACCTGAATTTCTTCACCACCATCAGCCCTATTCTCCTTGACTGAAGATAATACATGGGAAACTTAACGCCTTCGCTAAAACATCCAATGAGATAATAGGAAAAATGACGTTATTGTTATGGTAGATGATAAGGTTATATATCCATAAGTCCAACAATAGATGTGAAGAAAAGGTCGTAAATAGATTTGCCGAGCATGAACAAACCGATCGACCAGGCTAAAGTATGAGGTCGGGCAGATTAGGCCTAAGCAAGACAAACAAAGAGAGGAAAAATGCGAGCTACACCAAAACATGTTCAGACACAAATATGGAAACATTGCAGAGACGAATCAAACCATTAAGAATCCGAGCAAAGCCGAACATAACCCACATGAAGACCGAGCGCGCCCAAGTAAAGCGAAAGACCGAGTGTGCATAGTATAAAACCGAGCCTATTAGAGGCCATGCCTAATCCTTAAGAAGACTAAGTGTATACAAATGGAGCAGAGGATCAAGCGCACATAGGAGAAGCAAGGACATCAAAAAACGACTGTCAATAGTAACAGTCAAATGAATTGATTTGTTCAACCCACGAAGACCATATCTGCACGATAATGGGCGTGCATTTGGGACCATCAAGGATAGTTATGGTCAACGTGCAAAATCAAAAAATCCACGTAATAAATAATGTTGTAACTGCCCCACACTATATAAATATGGGTTTACAATGATGTAATGGATCATCTCATTTTTCTTCCCAAATCAATAATAACTTTACTACTATGGCATATAGATGTTAAGGTTTTTTCGTTAACATTTTTTGCGCCGTGTGTGGGAAGTCCAAAACACTTATTCGCACTAAAACACCCATTGTAGTAACTAGATTCGAGATCAAAATTGAGCCTACAAAAAGACGCATCCCTATGT
Source organism: Limnanthes douglasii subsp. nivea (assembly GCA_036936605.1). Taxonomy (NCBI): domain Eukaryota; kingdom Viridiplantae; phylum Streptophyta; class Magnoliopsida; order Brassicales; family Limnanthaceae; genus Limnanthes; species Limnanthes douglasii. The sequence goes on along the minus strand of JAUPFV010000003.1, from coordinate 155,916,259 downwards.
CCAACCCAAATCAGCCTATGGAGTAGGTTGTAGGTCCAAATATCACTCTGTTATAGGCTGGTCAAGAAGATCTCCCTCAGGACAGGGCGAAAACCCCACCGAGAAATCGCTCATTGGCTATCGACCCGCCGGTGGCACCCACCGTCGCAGAAATTGTAACTAACTTGGCAAATCGATCCACTCTGACCGGAAACATGGAGTAGGTAATGAAAGTTAGGCGGCTCAAATAGAATATCCTGGCGATTCAACTGGCTCAAGGTAAGGCTGATCGAGAGCAAGAGGCAAGAAATCAAGCCGCCAATGCATGGATGAGATAAATGATAATACGGTCGGAAAATTTTGAAGTGCCCTTCTGCCTAATCTGAATGGCTAATTTAGGCATCTTCTATGTTAAATGTTTTACGAATAGTCAATATAAGTGGCATGAATCAGCTGTGTGCTGACCCGTTTTTGTTTTGGACGTTAAAGCCTGAACTGAATCCAAAGTTTGACCCGGACGACCCATGGGTCATAAAATAGGTATAAATACCCCAACCAACCTCATTTGATAGGTTGGACTTTTTCTAAGAATATTAACTACTAGTACACACCTCTTTTATCTCTTTAATTTCTACATAAAAATTTAATACCGAGTTAATAAACTACGTGAAATACCCTTCGATTAGAAATTATCCACACCAAATTGGCGACCATAGTGGGAGTCGACGGTGCCTGAATGTCAGAATTAAAACCAATGAATGAAGTAGTTCGGATGGATCCTAATGTACAAGACGTTCCACCTCCAGAGGTTGAAGGTGTAAGAGAGGATAATAAGCACACTAATATGTCTCATGTCAATCACAATGGTGATGCAAAACATTATATGCAGGATGAACGTGACTAAAGGCTGAAATTGAGGCTTTAAGGGCTAAAAAACAAGCTGAGAAAGGAGTAACAGAGAATTCCAGATCATCTGTACTCCACCTTACTGATAATCTTAGCGAAAATGAGCAGTTCATAAAGACTCATGTCTGCTCATAGAAAATACATCGATCTAAACGAGGTGTGAGCACAACATCATAGTCTTCCAATAGTTTGAAGAATCATTCTCATCCAAAAATAATGAATGACGTCTAAAGAAGAAATCAAGACTGTCCAAGAAACATTCAACAAAAAGAGATAGACAAGGCAAAAATAGAAAATATTAAGGAAACATAATGGGTTCATCCGATCACCACATTGACTGTTTGCTGATAAATCCATTTGACTTTCAATCTGAACCAAGTATTGTTACTCCCAATGAACATACCATATCTAGCCATAGCCAAATTTGGAAACAATCACATTTTCTTCAAAAATCCTCTATGGATATCTTCCCAAGCGATTTGACAGCTCAAAGATAGAGAAGTATGATGGAAGCAAAGATCCGGACAATCATCTTGAACAATTTAAATTTTTTATGATGAATTTTGATGATGATGACAAGCTTTATGCCGAACCTTCTCACAAACCTTTAAAGAAATTCTGGGTAGCATTTCAAAGGCAATTTGTAAGAAGCAAAGAGCTTAAGGGGAATGGTGATACGATTATTATTGTTCTCAAGAGCCAAACGAATATTTGAAGGAATATATTAGTAAGTTTGTGAACACAAAAAATGGGCTAGCTGATTCTTTTGAACAAGTAACAATTTCCTCTCGAAGACATGGCTTGAATCCAAGTAATTTGGCCGACTCAAGTTGGAAAGAAAATTACTGTTGAAGAAACTAGGAACTCTAGAGTGGCTCGTCAAAAAAGATCCACTACTACGATATCAATCCCACCAGCAACAACTCAATTCGGTTACAAATCAAAATAACCTGGACATGGATTACATCAGCCCAAGAAGAATCAGTCCAATCAAAACCAACAAGTTAGAAGTAAAAAGGGTCCATAGGTTCAGCCTGAATGGTTTACTGAGTTGGAAGAGAGTGTAGCAACAATTTATGACAAGACAAACAATAATGTGCACTTTAGAAGGCCAGCCCTATTGCAGTCCCCTAGAGAAACCTGAAGTAATCGTTTCCGCAAGTATTGTAATAATGTGGATTATGATATGAATGATGGTATAACGTTGAAGAAAGAAATGAAAAATCTTAATGAGAGAGAGAGAGAGAGAAATTAGGCACTTTTGTTAAAAACAAAGGAGCAGCAGACTGTGTAATACACAATCCAATGCCAATTCTCCCCGAACGACTTCTTCAACAGTCTCAGGAACATCCGAACAGGAAGATACCATGATAATTGTTGAAAGATTTGATGTGGACTCTAAATAACTTGATCGCGATCCAGATCTAAATCAAGTGGGGATGATAGTGGATAAATCTGCTACAGTTTCCGATCTGGTGAAGTTTTTGAATCGTTAACTATATTTGGGGGAGACACCGTGACAGCACCTTCAAGTTGTTCAAGAAAAAGGTATGTCAACACCTTGACTACTCAGTTGGAAGGAAGAATGTCCAAACATTTGTACCAAACCCCAGCTCCTTTCATAGTCTTTGATGAACACGACTTAAGAGATATTGCAGGGCCACATTAGATGATATGGTTATAAGGGAATCAATTGGGGGTAATGACATATGTTGAATCCTGATGGACATTGGTAGTTCGGAAAATGTGTTATTTTTGAATACTTATAGGCATATGAAAAATCCCTCTATTTTAGAGATTAAACAGAACTGTTATGGAATTTACATGGAGTACGACTGATGTCATTGGTGAGTTGAAAAGGAAACGCTGTTGGGTAGAGGACCTTTTAAAGAAACAGTAAAGGTATTATTCGTTGTGGTTGACTTTCAACATCCTACAATGCTATATTTGGAAGATCTTGGCTTTCTAGGATGCATGTTATGGGCTCTACCCTCCAACAATGTTTTAAATATATTGTGGGTGCACAAGTGGGTTTTGTCTAGAGTAGTCCGAAAGTGGCTAGACAGTGCTATGTAACGAATCTTGCATCAAAGTCATTAGAGGCAGTTAAGGCTTATAAAGAATAGCCTTCCACCAATGAGAATGAAATAAAAGATCCGAGGGAGGCTCCTAGTGCTATAATACCCACAGAACAAGTTGAAACCCATTTCCTAGCAGAAGGAAATAGTGTTAGGATTACTACAAGTTACCATTGAGTTTGAAACAAAAGTTACTGTCTTTCTTGTCTAACAATCTACATGTGTTTGCATGGTATAATGATGATGTAACTGGGGTACCAGCCAAAGTAATCTGCCATAAACTATCAGTCTGATCTGACGTTGGACCGGTAATACAAAGAAGAATGACCTTTTCTAAATAAAAAAGCCGATGTGATAGTACAAGAAGTTGATCGGTCAACCAAGATTAGCCATATTAAAGAATCTCAATACCATTTGTGGATAACTAAACCTGTTTTAGTCAAGAAAAATAATGACAATAACGCATGTGTATTGACTTCTCTGATCTTAACAGAGCATGTCCTAAAGATCATTTTCCAGTACCTCGAATAAAGCAGTTAGTGGATTCCATATCGGGTAACAATTTGTTATCCTTCATGGATGTCGTTTCGCGGTATAATCATATGCAGGTAGATCCGGACGAGGAGGATCATACTACCTTTATTACTGACAAAGGGCTTCATTGTTATAAACTGATGCTATTTGGGTTGTAGAATGCTGGAGCTACCTATCACCGATTGGTAAACAAAGTGTTTGCTAGCTAGACTGGCAGGAATATGGAAGTGTATATAGATGATATATGGTGAAAATCCTTGAGGAGGAAAAATATATATCCGATCTTTAAGAAATTTTTTCTAACCAAGAAGCCATCACCTGAAATTAAATCCAAAGAAATGTATTTTTGGGGTCCGGTCTGGGAAGTTTCTACGATATGTCATAAGTGAAGACAAGCCGATCCGGATCAGTTAAATGCTCTATTGGATATAGATCCTCCTCGAAATACTAACGAAGTCTAAAGAGTGACCGAGCGGTTAGCTGCACTGAATATGTTTATTTCAAGATCATCAAATAAGTGTGCTCAAATTTTTCAAGTTTTGAGGAATAGTAAAGACTTTAATTGGTATCCTAGTGTGATCAAATATTTCTTGAAATTAAAAAACATTTGTCTTCACCCAAGAAGTTGTTTAAACCTATCTAGGTAGAGAAACGTTATATGTACTTGGCTGTATCGGAGTATGTCGTAAGAGCTTTATTAGTAATGGAAGTGGATAATTACCCCTGGTCTGGTATATTACATCAACAAGAGTTTACTAGAAGCAGAAAATAGGTATTTAAAGTTAGAAAAATTAGCCTTGCACTGGTAATAGCGGCCATAAAAATTAAGACATACTTCAAGTACATTCGATTACAGTTCGAACATCTTTTCCCTTAAAGAATGTTTTACAAAAAGTTGATATATTGGGTAGAATGACTAAGTGGTCAGTTGAGCTTGGTGATTATGATATTGATTTTGCGCCTCGAACTGCGGTCAAGGCTCAAGCTATAGCTGATTTCTTATTGAAATTTGATACTAAAAGGCCTTATGAATAAGAACATTAAAACAAGTCTGAAAGAGTGGCTAATCTGGATAGACGGTAGGTCTAGTACAATGGGATATGGGGCTGTAATTTGTTTAAATTCCCCTTATGGTGATACTTTGTAGCATGCTGTCTTTTTTAGTTTCAGGGCATCCAATAATAATCAGAATAAGAAGCGGTCATTTCTGGGTTAAGACAAGCTCAAATATGTGGAGCAAAGAATGTCTGATTAGTAACTGACTCTCAGTCGCTTATTAATCATGCTCAAGGGCTATCTGAAACTAAAAAAGATCAGTTAATAAAGTATCTGCAAGTACTAAGAGAAGTTTCCATAAGTTTTAAAAGCATATGGTATGAACATGTCCCTAGATCGGAGAATACTATGTCAGATACTTTAGCTACCATAGCCTATTTTGAAGTATACCCGTGGATTCTTATGCAAGAATGCCCCTCCATAAGTTTAGTTCAAGGGAAAAAGGGTGAATCTGAAATACGTATGAATGTATCTGGCATACAACCCAAAGATTGGTGGTATGAAATGCATCAATTTATTTTCGATGGAGGTTTACCTTCAGATAAATTCTTATCTAAAAAGATCAAGTACAAGGCTCGTGGTTCCTTGGTGTTAAGGGAAATTCTTTATAAAACGTCTTTCAGCAGGCCTCTCTTACGTTGCTTAGGTTTCGAGGAATCCCAAAGTGTTCTATTTGAATTTCACGATGGAGAGGGATCAACATATTGTGGCTATAAGGCCTTAACCACGAGAGTTTTGTTAGCAGGATACTACTGGCCTACTATAATGGCAGATGCCAAAGATATGGTCAGGAGATGTGATCCTTTCCAAAGATATGGTCAGGAGATGTGATCCTGGCTAGAGATATCGAAATGAAATTCGTACACCAGCAGTTCCTATGGATTCAACATATGATAGATGGGGTTTTGACTTAATTGGACCTCTTCCTATGGCATCCAGAAACAATAATAGTCGCAATAAAATATTTCTTTAAAGGGATAGAAGTTGCCCCACTAGTTGGAACCACTTCTAAGGCGATAATAAAATTTATCATATCCAACGTATATTGCCGATTTGGAATTCCCCAGCGAATTACCACGGATAATTGACCACAATTTGACAATAAAGATATGGAGACGTTTTGCATTTACAGAGAAATTCAACATTGCTTCTCTTCTCATTTCCACCCTCAGGCTAATCGGCAGGTTAAAGTTGCTAATTAGACAATTTTAAAAGGGTTGAAAAAGAATCTAGAATGAACTGGAGGGAAATGGCTGAGTTATTTGTAAGTAAGTATTGTGGGCCTACTGAACTACTCCACGAACGACCACTCAAGAGTCTCCATTTTCCCTTGTTTATGGGATGGATGCAATCACACCTACATAAGCTATGTTTCCATTATTCAGGATACAACAATATTCCGAAAAGACTAATTAAATGGTTGTAAGGAATCAGTTGGATCTTATTGAAGAAAGAAGAGTGAAGGAATATTTAAGAACAACACACTATCAGGGTCTAATGAGAAGTAGGGTTGCATCTGAAGTATTAAAAGAAGAGCTTCCCAGTTAGGGGACAAAGTGTTAAAAAAAGTCTTTTAGCATACCAAATAGAAACAATTCGGAAAATTGGCTCCGAACTGGGAAGGCCCATACATGGTGTGTGAAAGGATCAAGCAATAAACATACAGACTTAAGACAAAAAAGACAACATGTTAAAGCACTCATGGAACGTTGAGCATCTCAGATTGTACTTAGAATCAAATTAACTTGTAAATATTTACTTTATCATACTTCAATGTAAATATGTGGGGGCATACTCTTTCCTACCCTGGTGGCGGGGGCAGGTTTTAATAAGGTGTCTAGTTTTAAATCAATGTTATCTTATGTCTTTTTCAAAGGTTTTGGTGAGTACGAGGAGATTGGATAAAATAAATATCTTTTAAACACCTCCATCCTGCAAATAAAGTATATTTGAAGTGATCAAATCTATTAAACACTTTCATCCTTCAAATGAAATATCTTTGAAGTTCGATGAATTAAACGCTCAATAAACACGTTGGAAAAATTAAATACTATACATAAGAAGAGAAAGAAATACCTATGAAGGGAAAATGAACATTAAACATTAATCAGAATATATCTGATCTACCATCACACAAAATGTCTTGGGCATCCAAGGATTTTAGTCTTAAACATAAAGGATAAATACAATAAACTTAGGGTCGTTCCATTCAGTTTTATCCTTACCATCACGTTTCTTGGAACTCTCGGCATCAATGCTTGAGCTTTCATCGGTTCCTTCACGAGAATCACTCTGACTTGGTGAAGAATAACCATGTTTATCACCATCTGGCATGGTATGAAAAGGTATCTCATCATATGGTATGAACTTCCACAAAGGTCCAAGGTTCTTCTTTGGAAAATACTCATGAAATTAAAAAACCATATCCGATTTGATACCTTCATCTCTTTTTTCCAAAGAATCCACAACACTAGCAGCATACTTCTCTATTGCTGCAGCTATCTCTTGAGCTTGATTCTTCTTTAGAGAAATATTTTCTTATTCTTTCTCTTTAAGAAGTTTCTGTAACTTATTTTTCTCTCCGGATAAGATGTTGATAGTGCTTGCATTGGTCGTTTTTTGTTCCTTCAAAGACTTGATCTCATAAGAGGTGGTAGTTTCCAGTTCGGAATACTTAGTCTGGATGGCCTCTTGGGCAGACTTGGATTGACGCAGTTCGGTGCTTAGTTCCTCTTTCTCTTTACATAAAGCCTCCACTTTTATTTTGTTCAGATAAAACAGAATCCTTCAAGTTTGTTGTCTGTGGTAAAAGAAGTTATATCATTAGCCTGATCCCTGACTTGTCTTTCCGGATCGATGATTGGCCTGATATAACCCCGAATTGTGTGGCCTAAAGTATCTGCTCACTTGATACTGCAAAATATTCTGCTTCATAAGTCACAACATTAGTCACAACATTATCTGCTCAAACTCACTAAAATACTATTACCTAATTCATCCAGGTTAACGTCACCCTCAGTAGGATGCGGATCGAATGTACGAAACACTAGAGAGGGAGGATCAACATGTACTTTTTCTTGTGAGGAATATTAGATGGGAGAGTGGGAAGAACGTTTTTAGGTCGGAGTATGATATCTGACCCTGTGGCATATTTTTTCTTTTTTTAGCTCTTTGATCACCTCCCTCATTACACATTTTATGACCCTTTTTCTTAAGTTGGAGTGATGGATCCGATCCCGCCTCACTAACTGTTGCAACAACTGTCTCTAACAAAACGACATTGATTCATTCAGGATTCTACGAACTAGCTGCTTTGCGAATTTGTTGAGATTAGTCAACTTCAACTTTCTTCTTCTTATAATTCTTCTTCAACTTGTCCAAGTTACTAGGAGCTTTCCTTCCCTTCAGTTCTTTCAAGGATGACATCCAATGGATGGGGAGTGGTCAGTTTCCAGAAGTGAAACAATTATGAAAGCCCATCTCCCAATTATTCGATGCCCATTGAACTAACTTGGAAAATGTAGCTTTTCCTGCCTCCGAATGCTATGAGAACATTTTCAAAAAAACTACAAAGAGACACAATAATCAGTTCGGTATATCAACATAAAGTTTAAATACTAATAAAGTTCCAAACAAGAGTTACCTGAACTCTTCCAATATCTAGTCAATTGGCTTGGCTTAGTCTCATAGTGTATCTAGTCAATTAGCTTGGATTAGTCTCATAGTTTATCTTTTTCCAATCTCCCAAGCTCCACTTATGAAAAAAAATTGAGTCATATATGGTTTCTCAGCCTCCAACAGATCATTCACTACTTTGTCATCGTTTTCCATGTTGTAATGATACAAAAGGATTTGGTGATTTCTACACAAACTAGCCACGACAGCAAACTGCTTCATAGGCATTGGAATTCCTGACAATCTAGAAAAAATAATGTTGGCTACAAAGTATACCAGGTATTCGGGCTCAGCTGACTTGGGAAAATCTTGACTAGATGAAAATATCTGACTATTTTTGGGTCTAAGAGGAAATGAAGACCCCATTTCAGCACCTCGATGTTACCACCATCTCATTAGCTTTAATACCCATAGGAGTTTCCGTAGTTATATAAATCCTGAGCTTGGCAGACTCCGGAAAGCCCCATTCGGTTCTTATCTGATCTAATTCGGTAGTGTGTGTATACACGTAATAAATTTTTGGAAGGGCCAGTAAGTATTTCACACTAACCTTACGAAATTTGGGCCCAACTTTCCCTTACAAGCACTCTAGAAGTTTCGGAAAATGGGGTCTTCCATTATAGTGGGTTGTGGTTCGGAAAATTTAGCATCAATAGTTTCTTTCTCAATTTGAGTAGCCTCGTTGAGGGGGGGCGATGGATTTGGGTCCACCAGAGGTTGAGGGAGATTTTTTATTGCTCCTGAACTCATATCTTTTGAAGTGGAAGGGGTACTCTTAGCCGAGGAGATTCGAATGACTTTTCGGGGTGTACTGTTCTCAGTTTCGGATCCCATAACATTGAACGGTGAGGGGTTCTTTATGATTGAAGTTTTCTTATCCTTAGAAAAAGGCCTTATGGGTATTCGAAAGGAAGACTCAAAATCTAATATGGGTAAAGATGGGGTGAAAAAAGTTTTTTAAATTACTAAGGTTCTGGATGAGGATGAATTGTTGTCCGGATACAGTGTTGTCTAGCTTAGTTAATCCACCAGAAGAAGCAGAAATTATAGCATTGGTTATTGCTTCCTTTCTCGTTTTTTCTAACTCATAGAAATTTAACCAACCTCCTTTGATCAAAGCAGTTCTGGTTGTGAACATATAAACTCGCAAACATAAAACAAAATTGCAGCTTCCAAGTTTTCTCTCTCTATAAATGTTTCTTGTTCTAAAAAAATAAATAGTAAAATAGTTTTATATAGAAGTGAAAAGCACTTGAGTGATTTACCTAGGGGAGATAAGTCATTCAAGTAATTATTAGGGGCTATTAAGTAAACTCTAATTAATTTTTGAAAAAAATAAGTGCAACTACCAAGGAGAAAAAATGGATGAGAGGTCAAATCAGAACATGACACGTGTTGTTTTCAAAATCCTAACCTTTGGTTAGTCCATTTGCAAAAAAAAAACACTTAAGATCTAATATATCTGCTCCTTGGAAGCTAACTCTTCGAAAAACACTTTGAATATGATCCAAGATTTTTTCATTGATAACTTAGCTCTTTCAAAAATATTTTTTGAAAGACCTGAAGAAGCTTCTCATAGGATCATATAATTTTGGAAGTTCCCTTCTGCCTTATCCGAAGGGGTAATTGAAGCATCTTCTCTATTAAACGTTTTGCAAATAGTCGATCTAAGTGGATCATGACTCAGCTGTGTGCTGACCCATTTTTATTTTGGACTTTAAAGCCTGACCTTAATCCAAAATCCGACTCGGACGGCCCACGAGTCATAAAACAAGTATAAATACCATAACCAACCTCATTTAGTAGGTTGGATTTTTTCTAAGAATATTAACTACTAATACACACTTCTTTTATATCTCTACCTTCTACATAGATATTTAATAACCAATTAATAAACTACCTGGAATACCCTTTGATTAGAAATTATCCACACCAAACGACGCGGTCAACGCCTTGTTCATGAAACAACGCAATGGAAACCAAGAGAGGCCAAGGTCCACCATCAAGGGTAGTCGAGCGGCTAGGTGTGAAGGATCCTCCAAGCACGAAAAATATGGTGAAGTAACTGGGGAAAGTAGGGGTCAAAAACGCCAAAAAGGAAAGGAGCACGACCAGAAAGAAAAGCAGCGCCATCGTGAGCAAGTGGAAAAGCAAGCACCTTTAAAAGCCATCAACGAAGGCGTAACCGAGTAATACGATCATGTACGCCCGAATATGGCAGCATATGAACTTAAGCAATCACCCTTTGTTGAAAAAATCCTAGCCGCACAACTCCTGATAAAATTTGACACCTAGAGTAGTTTCAGAATACAATGTTGGCCTTCAACCCAGACGACGTCATGTTGTGCCGAGCTCTATCTATGACCCTCAAAGTTAATGTAATGGAGTGGTTGAGTAGCTTACCTAAGAGTTCTATACGCGATATTGGAGGACTATGGCGTGGTTGAGTAGCTTACCGAATGATGGGAGTTCCTCCATATAAACTGACTCAGCGCACTCTGACCGGGTATGAAGGGAAAACATCTTAATATATGGGCGAAGTCGACCACATGGTCAAAGTTCGGCATAAGGCCACAAAAAAAGGAGCTCAAAACCTTATTTATGATCTCAAACGCACCAATATCTTACCATGCAATCATCAAGACACGGTAGTTGCACAAGATAGAAGCAACTCCCTACACCTTCCGTCAATGCATCAAGTATCCCGTTGGTAATATTGTAGGCATTATCTGAGAGAGCGAGCGCACCGCCTGAAACTGTTACTCAGTTATAGTAGATCTGAGCAAGCCGGTCCGATATAAACGAAAAGGTGAGGGGAAAATAGAAACGCAACCAATCCCCCGCCCCTCTTGCCTGACCCAGACCCAATGGATGACCCACGGGAGGATGAGAACCTGCTCGATGACCAAGAAGGTGCTAAACAAGAAATGTTAGCACCATAACGCCTCCTCTGTATTGGTGCTTTCTTGGACCCATATTTTATAACTTCTTTGATTACATTATTACAACATAATTTAGACGTTTTTGTCTCGACGGCTAGGGCTGTTACCGGGATCGACCCCTCAGTAATTTGTCACGAATTAACAATTGATAGGTACGATAAACCCATTCGACAAAAGCACAGAGCTTTCATCACTGAGAAGCAGGAAGCGGCAAATATTTAAGTAACTAAGTTACTTGACTTTGCAGACATCCGCCGAGCTAGCTATCCGGTGTGGATCGTAAACCTTGCCATAGTAAAGAAAGAAGTAAGATAGTAGCGCATGTGTGTTGATTTTACCGACTTAAACCAAACCTGGCCCAAAGACGCTTTTCCCCTGCCTTGAATCGACCAGTTAGTAGATTCAGTCTCGGGATGTGCATACATGTCGTTTATGGATGCATACTCCGGCTACAATCAAATACGCATGAATTGGAACACGAGGAGCATACAACATTTTAAACCGAAAAGGCCTGTATTGCTACACGGTCATGCCCTTCGATTAGAAAACGACGGCTTGGCCTACCATCGACTAATAAATCATATCTTCAAGAAGCAGCTCAGGCATGGCACAGAGGATTACATCGACGATATGATTGTCAAAACTGATGCCCCGTAACCAACACTTTGAAGTGTTGAACAATATTTTCGTTGTCCTACAGAAGTATAATCTGAAGTTAAATCTTTTGAAATGCTCTTTTGATGTCCGCACAGGGAAATTTTTAGGCTATATGGTCATAAAAAGAGGATAGAGGTAGACCCCGCTCAGTTAAAAGCATCATTTCAATTGGAGCCGCCAAACAACATCAAAGAAGTTTAATGCCTTACTGGACGACTTGCATTAATCTCACGCTTTATCTCAAAAGCTTCCGACCGAAGTCACCCTTTCTTTGAAGTCTTAAGGGGAGCAAAGAAATTCGACTCAAATGGAAAATGCGATGCAGCTTTCACCGTTTTAAAAACGTACCTCACCTCGCTTGAAATTGTTTCGGCCCCATCACCATGAGAGCAACTGTATCTTTATTTATTAGTCTTAGACTTTGCCGTCAGCGTGGTAATCGTCAGGGAATAAGAGGGTCCATCTACTACATAAGAAAAACCTTAACTGATGCCGAGACACGATACTTGAACTTTAAGAAACTCGCTTTTGGATTAGTGGTGGCAGCGCGCAAAATGCGACCGTCATTTCAAGAACATACCATCACTGTCCCCACATCATTTCCCCTGCGCTACATATTGAAAAAGTCAGACGTTTCGGGACGCCTTACTAAGTGGTCGGTTGAACTCAGCGAATACGGCATCAAATTCAAAACCTCCGCACGACGATCCAGGGGAAAACCGTATATGAGTTTCTGATTGATTTTTCAGCACCTCCGCCAATGGAAGGAGGCCCGAGAACTGAAAAAACCGAACCGATGTGGGTCTTAGAGGCTAATGGTGCGTCAACCAGCTCTGGGGGAGGAGCAAGTATTGTCCTCGGGACTCCGGCAAGAGAGCAGATTAAACAAGCAATTTGTTTCGACTTTTCAGCAACCAACAACGAAGCAGAATATGAAACAGTCATATGAGGCATGTGATTGGCTCGTATCTATGGAGCCAACACCCTCAAGGTAAGATCGGATTCACAATTCGTTATAAATCAGATTAAAGGAGAGTATGATACAAAACAGGAAGGAACTTTAGCGTATTTTTTAATCCTGAAAGAGTGTGAAGCTGAATTCTATATTGTTCCTTACGAGAAAGTACCCGCCTAGAACATCCGCTAATGATCACACAAGAACACCCTAGCACCGCCCATTACTCTAATCAACCATGGTGTGTTAAATCCATAACACCACATACTGGAGGATTCAATAGTTTTCATACTTCGCCCCATCTGATAAAGCCCTCTCCCGAGCATTGGAGGTTTGCGCCACGAAATATTGCATATTGAACGGAGTTATATATCGAAAGAGAGCAACGCGACCTTTATTGTGTTCGTTGAACAACAAAAAAGCTACCAGAATTCCCTATGATCTACATTCCGTAGCGGCCGGAGCTCACTATGGCCATATAAGTCTTATTTACTGATTTTTACTTGTTAGGTATTATTGGCCAGAATTGACCGCAGACCCAGAGAAAATAGTGCAGTAGTGCCATGCTTGTCAACAATATACCAACACCATACATTTACTAGGCGAATCCATGGCCGCAAACCCCATGCTCATTCGAAAAATGAGGTATCGATCTCGTAGGACCCATTTCGATGGCTACGGGGAAAAGACAATACGTGGTGGTCGCGGTGGACTACTTTACCAAATGGGTGGATGCCAAGGCACTATTCCAAACCAGGGTCTCAGGAGATATGTGACTTCATCTACCATCTGGTGAGTCATGATAACTTCACCACTACTTACTGAGATTTCCGGACAAGGACAATTCGGACATAAACTGCCCACTAAACTATCCGGACAGAACAAAAGTATAAAATGATTAAACACCTTTTGACTAAGCTAGATGCTAATTAGTTTATTAAATAAATGGATCCTTAAAATTGACTCAGTTTCATGATTTGACCCGAAAGCCCATGGGTCCATAATTAAGGGTATACAACCCCAACTACTTTCATTGATGAGGTTAATGAACATTTAATACAACCACGCACCTTAAATCTCTCACTACAACACACCCAAACATTTAATACTCCAAAAACTTTTCAAAACACTTGACAGAATTACCCTCAACGTAAAATAAACCACACCACCATCAAATTTTAACACGCTTTGGCATTCCCCAAATATTGATGACGAACAATGGACCTCATTTCTAAAATTCAGTGCTCTCTACCTTTTCGAAATATTTTGTTATCATTCAAAACTTCTCCATCCCATATTACCCACAAGTTAATGGGAAACTGGAGGTTATGAACCGTACTATCCTTGATGCCATAAAAAATAAGCTAGATTGAGCAAAAGGCAAGTGGCTAGATAAACTAGCCGCGGTCCACTAGGCTTATTGAACCACTCCTCGTGCCGCTACAAGTGAAACACCGTTCTCTCTTGTGTACGGATCTAAGGTCGTGGTGCCATCATAGATTATCATCCCTAGTCATAGAATTATAAATTATTCAGAGGAATTTAATAAGTCTAACCGAGCAGTTGACGTCGACCTAATTGAAGAAAGACAACACCAAGCACGTGTCCGAACAAAGCATTACAAAAGATCAATGCGTGGCCGTTTCAATTCAAAACTTCGACTGCGAACGCTACAAGTTGGCGAACTCGTTGTAAAAAATGTTTTCAAGGATTTGGAGATCATAAGTCATTCAAATTGGGACCTACATGGGAAGGGCCCTACATGATCATCTCCAAGGGCACCAATGAGCATTTCGCCTCGCTGACCAGGAGGGCATTGCTCTAAAGCATCCTTGGAACATAAGTCACCTTGAATTATATCACCCCGCTATATAATGATTGATGTGCTCTTTTTCAATTTTAATGGCACGAAAGGGTTTTTTAATGAGGCATCTCCATATATGTTACACTTAATGAAATGTTATTGTTTTCGCCATTCGAACGTGTGTGTTATACTTGTTCTTTGAAACTCCGGGATAGGTCACCGGCCACGCTTACGGGCTACACAATCTCGGCCATACTGTGCCATAATTAGACAGGATCTAAAAAACAATGAGAAATGGGCTAATTGGCTACACCTTTTTTGCCTATGTTAAGGGCCATATTGTGCCCAATACCAAACTACGGTATTCTTTATGCGAATCACTCCAAACCTAATGGGTTATGCAATTGGCCGAACCGGTCACTCCGCGAATCAGACTAAGACTAAAAAAACTCACCTTAGTCATGCAATGAGCCCTGGTGGTTAATTTTTTGTTTGAGGGTAAATTTGTAATTTGTTTAGAGTGTGTGGAGGTATGTTGGTGTTTAATGTTCGAGTAGAGAGTAGAGGGAGAATTAAGCAGTCTGGTTGTATTTTGATTTTCATTACCCATATTTAATGCGGGTGGTTGGGTATTTATACCCTTGTATTTGGGATTTATGGGTTTTCGGGTCATGTTTAATAGACCCGGGTCATGTTCAAGGACCCATGAGCTCTTAGTAGGAGAGCAAGCAGCTTAGTCAAGAAGTGTTTAGGTTTTTAAGTACTTTAGTCCTTATTCGAACAGCCCAATGGGTAAGGTGTTCGAACAACCCTGTCCGGTCTGGTGATCTTAGTCTGAACTGTCCCCGTCCGGAGAGGTAGCAATATTCGTACTCATCAAGCCCCATTGTGCTCGATCCTGCAAAGACAATTTGAATAACAACAATTATATGTATAACTCACATGTCTCCAAAAGACTGCATCCCATTCATACAATGAAAATGTCAATTATAGTGTGAACTCACAGATATAAACAACAACAAAAAACAACGAATTCTGATAATAATTGTTAAATAACAGAAAATGAATTAGGGTTCCTCTCGCTCCTCGTACCCCTTCGCGGTGGAAGCATCAGCTACATCTTCCTTAACATTTTTCATTCTCCAGTTGCTAATAACTTTTGATGCGGCCTCAGGTTAATCTGAGGATTCACTGCCACTAGGTCCGCCACCAACTTCATTTTATCTCTGTCGATCATGCTCATAGCTGTTTGCATCACTTGGCGCTCCGTCTCATCCAAGTTCTCTGAAGCCTGCTTTTTCATCGTTGCTCGCTCATTCTCCCTCTCTCTTTAAGCGTTCCTCATCCCTCTCTCTTTAAGCGTTCGCCAATATCAAGCTTGGTATCGTCGCATGTTCCTCCACCTTACTAGCCTAACTCACGTTTTGATCCAACAGTTTTGAATTCTGAGCTATCAAGGTATTGTTCTTTATCACCAGGTCATTGTTTTGAGTAGATAGTAATGTCGTGTTGCTTAGAATTTCTAGGCTACGCTTCACCCCCATGTCCCTTTCGTCACGAGCACTGAGCAACTGCTTATGAAGCTCCTCATTCTCCTTCATGGCCTTATCTGCCCGTTGCTTCGAGTACGATAAGCGTTCTTAAATCGCCAAGCTCGGTCGTCAGACCTAGAATAGAGCCAAAAAAACAATGGCTCAGGTTTCCACTTCTCCATCAACTAACAATCAACAGGAGACATTCAACGATAAGCGATCGCTTAACAACAACTCTCTTCACACAGTTGCGAACAGAGTGTGTAACAAGTGATACCCTCTAGAGTATCATGTTAGATTCCTGTCGATATGCATGGAAACAGAGTGGAGCAATGAAAGATCTAATATACATCTTCTTAACATTTAACCCAACCAACTGAAGATAATGCATGGGTAACCTTAAACCCTTCACTGAAGACATCCACAAGAGATAATTGGAAAAAATGACATTATTGTTATGATAGATAATACGGTTACATATATCCATAAGTCCAACAATAGATGTGACGAAAATGTTGTAAATAGACTTATCGAGCGTGAACAAACCGAGTGACCATGTTAAAGCCTGAGGTCGAGCATACTAAGCCTAAGCAAGACAGAAAAGAAGTAGAGGAAAGATGCGAGTTACACCAAAACACGCTCAAGGAAAAATATGGAAACATTGCAGAGACGAATCAAACTATTTAAAACTCGAGCAAAGCCGAGCATAACCCACATCAAGACCGAGCGCGCCCAAATAAAGCGAAAGATCGAACACGCATAGTAGAAGACCGAGCGTATTATAGGTCGAGCGTAACCCTTAAGAAATACAAGTGTATACAAGTGGAACAGAGGATCGAGTACACCTAATAGAAGCAAGGAAATCAAGAAACTGCTGTCATTAAATTATTAACCATCAAATGTATTGATTCGGTCAACTCACGAAAACCATATCTCCACGATAATGGGCGTGAATTTAGGATCATTAAGGATAGTTATGTGAATTTAGGATCATTAAGGATAGTTATGGTCGACGTGCGAAATCAATAAATCCACGGAATAAATAATGTTGTAACTGCCCCACACTATATAAATAGATGTCTAGAATGATGTAATAGATCATAATAACAACTTTACTGGTGTGACATATAAGTGTTAACGTTTTTAACAATAGAGAATATATTAATGTTGTCCAACTAATCTCTTTTTATAACCATGAGGTTCTTTTCATAGCGATCATTCAGAGCCTTCAACAGATAAGAACCCATACCTTTAATCGATAACTAGAGAATCAATCAAGTGGCTCACAAGTAAACATAAAGCAAATGCCTAAAAGTCATTATCTGCAGTCCGAATGCCTGGTATCTTCTGCAAGGATGGAAAGAAATGGACGACGATTCCGCTGGTTTTTAGATGTTCGCCTGCTATGTTCCACCATCTTCATTATCTACAGTCCCACACGCATGCTTCATAGGCTGTAAGCTAGGAAGCACAGATCCAAGGACCACAACACACCGATGCGAAATTTCACCTGAACCTAGTCGATACTTCGAATCAGAGCCGTAAGTGGATTGGGAGGCCCAAATGTGTTCGCTGAATATATTTTTCTATTTCACCAAATGCCATCCAAGTAAGGATCATACATATTTTAGACGAGAGAAAGTTATCCTATGAGAAAAAGCGACACGGGATGAAGATCTTATGTCGCTGTCAACTGTATCACAACCAACATCACTTTGGTTTTTCTTCTTTGGATGCTCACGAGAAACATTTTCGGTTAAAATCTTTACTACTAAAGTGATACAACATTTTCCATTGACTCAATATTATCGCTGTTAAATGTGTCATAATAAAAAAGCAGCCTTTTCTCGGATCAACCTAGTATCGAATTCAACATACTGCTCAAGATCTTAGAATAATCTGGATCTTTACTGATCTTTCGATTTCCACCAACAAATTATTAGCAGCAAGTAAGTCATTTGCAATTTTGCCAGTGGAAACATATGGGTAATATAACAACCACATGAAACAAGCATTATGTAGCATTGGTTTATTCCAAGTATGACCCATGTCTTCTTCACAAGTTCAGAGAACTTCATCAAATTTCCTCGATAACAAATGCTTCATCATTAATATGGAAACAAGCTTCTAAGAGAAATTGGTACAGCTTGAGATTCAACGGAAACCCATCTTCCCAGTGGGATACCTAAGAAACCGACCCGTCCAATGCTCTCGAAGCAAGAGGCGTAACAACTTTCCATTGATTTGCATCGATTCATGGTACTTTCCGGTTTCGATTGGGTTTACCATGTAGCAAGTCTATTAAATTGTCTCAGGTGAGTTCCCTGCCTTTACCTCATTAATAAACACATACCCATGTTTTTAAAAACACAATAAACAAATCTTATTTTTAAATGTGAAGGACCTGTTTATTACAACGATAGAAAAAAGGAACTGACATGAGACAACTATCAAACATGGAGGGTTTGCCATTATTTTTACCCGCACTACGAATCATTTGTCTAAGTTGTTGTGGAGCGGTATCGGTTTGCAAATTTAAGTATAATCCACTTCACTAATTTACTAAATAAAACATTATTATTCATTATTACCTAAAATACCTTCAATGTTACACATTTGTTGAGTCTATATTACAAACTAATGTTCCATCTGTTCGACTTGTTGGACAAATAAATCATACCCTCATCAATAATGACCACGGTCACCCCGACCGGCGAATGTTGACAGCTCAAGAGGAGATTGAAAATTTGATAGATAATGGTGAGCTCATAGAGTTTGTTTAGCAGCAAAAGCACCAACGCCAGTCTGAGCGTCATGAAGAAACTTGTCCAACCGAAGTAGAGGGATACTCGAAGACAAAATAGTGGACAAACGAAAGCAGTAATGGTTGTTCACAATCTCTGTGGGAGGAACCTTGTCGGGCAGCAGCCACAAGTCTGGTAAAAGGGCTAAGACCAAGCATGAAGTATAAGTCATAGAAGGCTCATCATACCATAACTATCGCGACCTTGTAGCCGGACTTACCTTTAATAATGACGATCCGCACAGAGTCGTCACACCATACGGGGATGCTCTGCTTGTTAACTTGGATATTGGAACAGTTATGGTCACTGAGGTTTTAGTCGATGGGGGCAGTTCGGCATATAAAATTTTTAAATCTAGCTATGCTCACATGATGGAAGTACCACCATATAAAGCCACCCAGCGTACCTTGGTAGGATACAAGAGGAAGTCGTCTCAGTGCATCGGCGAGGTTGAGCTTATGGTCAAGGTGGGTCATGGGGCTACCAAGAAGGAACTTAAAGATATATTTCATGAT
The DNA here is from genome assembly GCA_036936605.1 of Limnanthes douglasii subsp. nivea. Classification (NCBI taxonomy): domain Eukaryota; kingdom Viridiplantae; phylum Streptophyta; class Magnoliopsida; order Brassicales; family Limnanthaceae; genus Limnanthes; species Limnanthes douglasii. The sequence continues at coordinate 155,896,822 of JAUPFV010000003.1, read as the reverse complement.
CTTCGACGATCCCAGTTCTTATCACGCCATTATTGGTAAACCATGGCTACATCGAACGGAGGTTACTCCTTGTACTTTCAGACATTGCATCAAGTATCCCGGTTAGAAACTCGGTAGGTATTATACAGGAGAGCAGCGGACTACTAGAACTTGCTATGCATTGACGGTTTACTCAACCAAACCTCTCTGATAGAAATTAGCTGGCGAGGGGGAGCAAGGCGAGGCTAATACAAGCACCCTTCTCCCCTGATCCCATGGATGATCCAAGAGAGATTGTGCAACTTGACGTCACTCTACAATGGACGAACTTATAGCTGAGGGTCGTAGTTTACGCATAGGTAAGGATTTAAATATTGAGTTTAAACATTCGTTGATAGATTTGTTAGAAACAAATTTGGATATTTTCTCTTAGAATACTAGTGATGTTTTAGGGGTAGTTCCCTCGCTACTTTTTCATGAACTAACAATAGATATGTATGTTAAAACTGTACGAGAGAAACGTCATTTCTTATCGGTTGAGAAATATACGGGCATAAATAATGAAGTGGATAAACTATTTAGGATCGTGTATATACGTTAAGCTCGGCACCCGATCAGGGTGGTGAACCCTCTGTTGTTCAAGAAGAAAGGGGGTAGTGGCACATGTTCGTCGACTTCACAGACCTCAACCAAGCATCCTCTAAAGATGCATCCCGCTGCCTCGTACCGATTAGTTAATAGACTCGTCCTCTGATTTCGAATTACTGTCATTCATGGAAGGGTACTCAGGATATAATCATATTCGTTTGCACCCACCAAACGAGGAACATACATCATTCCAAACCGAGCGAGGCCTTTACTCTTACATCGTGATGCCTTTTGACGTGAAGAATGTAGGCTATACCTACAAACGCCTTGTGAACCATATCTATAAAGACCAATTAAGATACAGCATGGAAACCTATATTGATGATATGATCATTAAAACTAATACGGTTGATAAGCAATTGGAAATTCTACAAAATATGTGCTGCATCCTGGGTCAGTTAAACCTAAAACTCAACCCAGTCAAATGCTCTTTTGGGCTTCGCACTGGTAAATTCCTCGTGTATGTAGTCAGCAAGAGGGGAATCGAAGCAGACCCTACCCAGCTATAAAACGTAATCAAGATGGCACATGCAAAGAATATCAAAGAAGTCCAATAACTCACGGGAGACTTCGTCGCACTTTTACGTTCAATATCAAAGCCTCGGATAAAAGCCACCATCTCTTCGAAGTACTCCGGGGTGACAAAAGATTTGCATGGAATGAAGACTGTAACCTGGCTTTCGAAGTGCTAAAAATTTATCTCATGTCCCCAAATATATTGTTGGCCTCAATGGCAGGTGCGACTCTGTTTTTTTAATTATCTGTCTTCCCTTTTTCAGTTAGCGCGGTATTAGTTATGAAACCGAAGGGAATCCACACTTGATATATTACACCAATAAAACCTCGTTGATGCGGAGACTCGTTATCGTAACGTGGAAAATTTTGCATTATGCCTGATAGTTGTTGCTTGAAAGATGCACCCTTATTTCTATGCTCATACCATCACCGTCTGCACTTCTTGCCCCCTCAAAAAAGTGTTGCAAAATCCAGACATCTTTGGTCACCTCACCAAATAGAGCATTAAGTTGGAGGAGTATGATATTAAATATCAAACCCACAACGCGATCAAGGGGCACACCATCCTTGATTTCCTCACAAAATTCTCCATGCCCCGTGAAGATTATACTTTAGCCAACTATCACCAGATCGTCTAAATTTCGAATGGATCGTTGAAACTGATGGGGCCTCAAGGACGACGAAAGGCGGTGAATAAATCCACCAAGCCATCTACTTCAACTTCCCACTAGCAGATAATGTGGCTTAGTTTGAGGGAGGTTTTAGAGGCAAGAATATTGCTGTGATATGTGAGGATCAACTAATCAAGATTCGCTGTGCCTCACAACTGGTGACGAACCAAGCCAATGGTACTTATGATGCCAACAAGAAGGGAACTCGCAATACCTGATAGGCTTGAAACAATATGAGTCTAAATTCCATAAAATTTTATTATGATCAGGTGCCTCTTATTAATAAGTCTACAGTTGATGCATTAGCTAAAACAATTACCTTGGGGGAGCATCTCCTTATTCTTATGCAACAATTACCAACCACAAAACTCATATTCAGCCTGCCACTATATGCACGATCGATACGTCAACCGATTAGAGGTAACCTTATTTCCTTTACCTCCGTTCTCGCACTCTCCCAACCAATAAGGCCACTTCTCGGGCTTTCCAGATACGCGCGGCCAAGTATTATGTCATAGACAATGTATTTTAAAAAAAAAGTGAAAAATGACCACTGAGCTTGTGCCTAAGTAAAGAAAAAACTACCACAGTTCCACCTCACTTGCACGACAGGGAGCCCGGAGCACATTGTAGCAACCGCAGTCTCATTAAGCGAAATCTATTACCAGGATTTTTATTAGCCCGAACTAGAAAACAATGCTTAGTGTGTTGTCCAGACCATGTATGAAACTTTCTAACACTAGTACCCTACCAAGAGAGCTGATGCACTCCACTACAATACCCTACCCTTTTGACAAATACGACATCGACTTGGCCAGCCCACTGCCGATGGCAACTAGAAAGAATTAGTTTTTTTATCGTGGCAGTGGATTATTTCACTAAATGGTTCGAGACAAAATCTCTCTCATATACTCCAACTCAAGAAATTTGCAAATTTGTTCATCATCAAATCATGTCTCGGTTTGGCATCCCTCGTGTGCTGATGACGGATAATGGCTTCCAATTTCAAAATTCTATTGTCAAAACATTTTGCAAGCGCTATGGCATCGACCAAAAAAATTCGAACCCTTATTACCCATATGATAATGGGAAATTTGAGGTAACCAATCACACGATGCTGAACAGGATCAAAAAGAAGTTGGAGGGTGCCCAAAGGAAATGGCCAAATACACTAAGTGAGGTGTTACGGGCTTACCGCACCACCACACGGACTGCAATCAGTGAAACCCCTTTTACATTGGTCTACAACATCGAAGAAGTGGTTTCCATCGAGGTAATCGTACCAAGTCATATGATCGACAATTATACTAAGGCCACAAACGATGCTAACCCAGTCGTTAATGTTGACCTCATCGAGAATGTCGTGATCAGGCATGTCTACGAACGAAGCATTATCGAATTCCAATACGAGGCCTCAATTCTCTCTTTCGGTCACGAGCTCTACAAATCAGTGATTATGTTATGAAAAAGGTTTTTCAAGGTGTAGGAGATATGGCTGCTAGCAAGTTAGGTCCTAATTGGGAGTGGTCGTACACCACCATTTTTATGGGATACCAAAGATCTTATCGCTACACTGATACAAATGGACACACCCTCAAGATTTCTTGGAATATAAGTCATTTGAAGTTGTATCACCACGCTACGTAATTCATAGATGCGCTCTTTTCCCCTGATGGCGCTAGAGGATTTTTTAACGACGCATCATACTTGATCTTTAATTCAATGAAGTTTTCTTTCTTTCGCTAACTTATGTGTTTGTTTATTATTTATCTTCATCCTTACAATGTGCGAATGGATCACTGACCACGCCTACGGGCTACGAAAGGGGCATATTGAGTCCGAGGATTTTTAGTCAATTAATACAAACGAGCTAATTGACCACGGCCATTGAGCCACACTGACCCCAATACCATGTACTAGTATTAATAAGTGAACGAATAATATATCAAGCCTTTTAAGGCCACACAATCGGTAAAAAAGCCCCCTCATACGAAGCGGTTGAGGGGCATGCCCCACACAAACTACGCGATGAGCCATATTAAGATCGATCTTGTAAGGATCAATAGGGTCCCCACATAATTTACAAACATATGAGTCTCCATCAATTTTATCTATTGTATCAGTAGGCACACATCAGACTGAAAATCATCGACGATAAATCAAGAAACAAGGATTATAAAACAACAAAAACCAAACATGTATTAAACATAATACATCAATACATCACCATAAATCCCATGGTTACAAACTTATGATTCAGTTTTTACATCAACGCTATGTATAATTAAACATTGTGCAATACAGGTGATGCCTCAGTCTTTACCTCATATTACCATTAGTAAGACCATCACTCAAACCTTGCTCGGAGACCCCTGCGCCTGCAACAGTAGACACTATAACTGATTCCTTTATCTTGGGGTCTTATACAGGCACAATGGTACCCCCCACGGGTAATTTATGTTCCACATATGCCAATTTTTTTAATGGCCCCAACTTCATACCCAGGTTCAACTTCAGCAACTCTAAAATTGTCTCCCTCTTATTCTTTTTCATCATCCCCGTAGCCACTTCCATCCCTTACCTCTTACGCTCATGTAAGTAAGCCTACACTTTCTCTAGCAGCTCCCTAATTTGGTGCTCTATCTTCGTCTTTAGCTCCCCAACAGATACCTTCGCCGTGCAATTTTATACGATTAACCCTACAATTTGTTCGGACTGCTCCTCAACCCTCTGAGCATGGCCCACATTTTGTGTAAGCAGACCAGCGCTCTGCGACATTATGGCATTGTTCATTTTGTTAAGATTATTTTTCTATGTCGAAAACATCTCACCACTATTGGTTAATTCCTTGCACTTCTCCTCACATGCATCACGTTCACTTCTACCTGAGGTTAGCTCGCGTCTTAGCGCTTCATTTTCCTGAGACTCTTTTTCATGTCGTACATTGGCATACCCAATAAACATATCTTATGGCTTCAACGTTTCTATCAGTTAGTAATCTGCGCTTGACATGCGTCGGTAAGACAGCACATTTGATTATGATGCATCTGCATACACATTAAGGTGAGGTTATTCTTTGTTTAACGTTTTGCCAAGAAAATTTCTAAAATTAAACACAAGAAAACACATTTACCTCGATGACGAGCTTTAATTGTCGCTGTAAATCCTACTCATGGGCATGTTGTAAGACGAAAGTTTTTGACAACGTTTTAGCTACTCCAGCATGAGCATTGACAGTCACGATATCACCATTCGTACTTGAGGAATCTTCTAAGTTGCTCTAGTACCTCGCGTAGTCCCGAACGCACGATCCGGTTGCGGTGTGAGGCATGGCCTCACAATATTTACAAACGATGACCTTGCACACACACCTTGCAGAAAATCGACATAAGATGACTTTACGCCCACACCCTTTACAAAATTTTCCATCCGGTGAGCGATTTCCTCTAGTATTTCTTTCTTCTTCTCTAATATACCACTTCTCTCACCGGCCCACTTTGGCCGACCATATTCTCTTGCCTCATCTATTACGGTCACCTCGGGTGTCTTCCTTTTTTCCAGCTCTACATCTGGGACCGACACCTCAATAAACTTATTCTCTGTCACATTCAAATCGGTTGCATCATTTTCATCTACCAAGCTCATTTTTGTTGTGATGTAGGTACAACATTCACACTGAAATTATTCCTTTTCAAATGAGAACATCCCTCCTCAATTTTCTCGTCAGTTTCACGTGGAACTCGCCCATGCTCCTTCACTCGTTCCTCTCCTGACTACATTGTACTATCTTCTTTTTTGCTACCATCCCCAACATCTCGAATGATCAGCATCTCATCCTTTCTTTTATTCCTTTCTTTTATTGTTTCTTGTGGGGGTGATGCATCTTCCACCTCCCACGTCTTACGACTCTGGACACCGCTAGCCGAACCCACGCACTGTTACGATTGCAGTACCATTTTTGCATCAAAGCTCGTAACCATTTTATTGTCTCTACTTCCCCACTACCAGCCATCTTCACCTTCTCGTCTTTTGTAATGTCTAGCTCTGGTATGCGCCACGTCTGGACTTCAAATAGTTGGTCGCCTCTGACAACTTGATCAACGGGTTTATAGTACCATATGGTAAACCTTTCCTATACCACTCCTAATGTTCTCCCTCTCTTGCAAACATAAAGACCATTTAAGTAACACCACCAATTGACTATGTGTCAAAAAAAAAACATACAATGTTTACTTCTTACACTTAGCTCTCCACCGTCTCTCTTTATTATCAAACTCAAATATTTATATTTCCATTTTAAACATTTATCTTTAGTATCTGGTTCACCGTGCTGGATATTTATCGGACACAAATATATGTCTTTCTTACAAAAAATAATAGACAAAATTCTTGATTAAGGAACCGGCTTACAACGTGCCTCATAAAAAACCTTCACACGTCATTAGAAGGGAAAAAATCGCACATCAAAATTATAGATTTTTGTTATATAGTTTCAAATGTTTGATGTTCGAAGGATGATTCAATTTGTTTCTATCCATGTCTTCCAACTTAAATGTCTCACAATATTATCCAAAGATAACTTTGTACGATCTGTCTCAATTTGGACCTTTTTTCCTGAATTGTTTCACTTTGCTCCTTGGAAAATTTTCTTTATGACTAGGTCATCTTATTTAAAAACTCTAGTTTTTTGCTTTGAATACATTATGATTTTATTAAAATATTATAATTTTTCCCTAACTTGAACTTGATACCTTCTTTCTACTATAAATCAATGGATGTTTGTCTTTTTTCACCGTTATTTTCCTCCAAAAAAATATCTTATTCCGTGACTAGGAATGATGATCTATGATCAAAGGATGGAAGAAGTCTATCTTCCATCCTGTATACTAACTAAAAAGAGATCTTCACATATAGCCGACCTGGGGTCGACTTGTACGCCTAAATCACCTCTGCTAACGTTTCTGGACACTTTCCCTTAGGTCCCAAAATGGTTTTCTTTATTTTATCTATAATAGTATTGTTCGTCAACTATATTTATTCATCCACTTGGGGTTAATATGGATTTAAAAATGTTGTTACATCTCATATCTTCTAAAAAATATCAGAATCATTTTATTTTGAAATTAAGGTTCATTATCTATCATTAAGATTCTCATCGTAGATTTATTGAGCTCTTGTCTTGCACAAGGCTTTTGATTCAACCCATTTTGTAAACTAGTCAACCTCCCACTTTTCATTCTTGTACTCATTGATAAGGTTCGCACTAATTCGTTCTCCCACTTATCAAATAGACAAGACACTTAAATTATGCTTATTGGTTTGCTTGGTAAATGTTTTATTTTAACATACTTCTGATAAGCACACATCTTTACATAACATCCTCGACATCTGCTATTAACTTTGGCGAATAAAATATGCGAGAATGAATCGCCTGGGTAAACTTTTATATCTATAATGATCCCTAGCAACCCTTCGTGAATACCTCAAATAATAAACATGGCCTTATTTTTATAAAATACCATAACATCGGCATCGTATAGAGTTTTCTATATAAGACATTGTCAAGAATCGAATACTTAACAACTCGTATTCACAATGCACGAGCCTTGGCTTTTCCTTCAAGGAGAATTTAATCTGTCAAACCAAATACTATTGTCTCTAATATTTGATTGTTTATATCGTCATGAACTTAACTTTCTGCTCAGTTTCCTATTTAGATTGTATTTATTGAATCATAACAAGTGGGTTATCTCTGAAAAGCTGTTGTTTTTGCAAAAGACTCTACGATCGAATTATCTAGACTATATACTTGTTCATATTCTACCCTTTCAAATTTATTTTCCCATTCATGCAATGCCTATAGGTCCCCCTCATATTCTCTTTTTTTACCTCGTATATGCCTTTTTTTTACTTATTACCAATGAAGAATCTGATTTTACTCGTTCAAATTTTTCTCCATAAATATAATTTAATTCTGAACCACCCAACACCACCTTGCTACCACATTATTTGTTTTATCGAACTTAAATTTTATCGATCGTCTGATTTATTCACTAAATAGTGCTTTCATGATGATCCTAGCTCTTCCCCCCCCTCATTAAGACTTGAAATAAACTACCCATTCAAAGCACATTTTGAATTCTGATTGCATATCGTCTTCGTTATCAGTACTTTCACCTACGAACTCATTTATAAAGTTTTTGATTGTTTGACTATTGATCGCAATACAAGGTTTAAACAAAATCTTACATTTCCATAATGTTATATACCACCGAGGGAGATTTCATGAGATATCTAACTTTTATAGTATAGTTCTTAGAGGAAATTAAGGTAGTAGGGCAATGGTATGACTTTGAAATAAGGTCTTATTCTCCTTGCGACCATCACTAACCCTAAGGTTCTTTTCTCCAGATTCAAATAAAATTTTCAGTATCAATAAGACTTTACAACATGATGGGAGATAATTAAATATAAAAATAAAGATTCCATCGTATTGGAGCTGAAAGGGTCTTTGTTGAGGTCAAATATTTTGTTAGAGTTCAAAAAACCTCGTTATATTTTTCGTTCGAGTTAAACATTTTTTCCTTTTAAGAACTTCAATGAAAGTGTGAATTTTATCAAAATCTTTGGAGATAAATCTCGACAATACCTCTAGATAAACTGCTAACACTGAACTTCTTTAATGTTTGTTTGTGGATCCATAGTTAACAATTCGTTAAGATTCACTTGGTCAACTTTGATAATATTTTTGATTGACGATATATCAAAAAACAATCCAATTTGAACATCAAATGAACACTTTAAAGGGCATAATTTGAGGTTAAATATCCGTAGATTCGTGAATATTTCATACAAAACTTCAATATGATGATCCTTATTGTTGCATTTCACAATCATATTGTCAATGAACACGCCGCCATGTTCTTCCCTATATGTTTTTAAAATATCTAATTACCGAGCCTTTTTTAGGTCGATCCTATATTTTTCAAACTAAAAGGCATAACTTTATAACAGTACACACCTCTTTCTTTATAGAAATCATTATTCTCCTCATCATGTTAGTGCATTCAAATCTGGTTGCACCATGAATATGCTTCCATAAATGATTAGAATTAATTACCTGAAATTGCGTCTACCAACTGGTCTATATGAGCCAGCTGAAAAGTTTCCTTCGGAAATGCCTTGTTGAGGTTCTTAAAATCTACACACATCCTCCATTGTTCTTTCTTCTTTTTTACCAATATGAGATTGGCTACTCCAGTTGGATACTTCACTTCTCTAATGTGTTTAAGTCTCAATAACATTTTCCCCTGATTGATAGTGGCCTCTCACTTTTCTGAACAAAAAATCATCCATTTTTACGAACCAAACTCAATCGATAACTCGTGAACGATGATAGAAAAGCTAACCCATGATACATTATCAGCTCTACAAGCAAAAACACTCCAAGAGAAATTCCTTTGATTTTGACAAACTGACATCATCTTCTTTATCAATCGATAGTTTTGAAAATTTGATTGATTTGATTTCCAATTCTAACCACATGTTCACTTACTAGTATTTCATGAATTACTTCATCCAAAGATTCTCCACGTTGTACCTCGTCTCTTGGATTATCCATTTTGGTGGTAAATTTACCATTCATATAGGTTGACAACCCATCCCCCTCCCGGTTTGTTGATTGCTATTAAGCCAACTTCTTATGATCTATAAAGAGATCGTATAATAAATCTTCGTTGTTCTCTAACTAACTTTGATAATCCCCACAAGGCATCCAACGAGATATTTCAAGCACTGCCAGAATGAAGAGGTTGCAACCTTAATTTTGTGTAACCAAAGCCTTATTACAATTGTGTTATGCAAGATATGACATCAGCTATCATGAAGAGTGTTTTCTGAACTTTTTAAGTACGACAATAACCAACAGTTTTGCAAGTTTAACTTCACAAACACACATAGAAGACTTTCCTTCGTAGCTAACCAACTTATTTTCTGTAGGTTTGTACGGGGGTCCCCTAATTACTTTTTCGTAACTGCTATTGAAGATAACATTAGTTGAGTTTCCATTATCAACGCATCTTTTTGAGGTGTACCAACTCCTCTCAAATCACCATTGCCAAATTTCAAATCGATGATTGGACTCTTATAATGATGGTAAGATGACTCGTCGACCAAATAAAGCCTAAGTCTTTTTTGTGTTTTTTCTTAGAATCTAGGCTTGTCCCATACACCGTGTCACCACTAGAATAATATATAACCATTGTTGTTATTTCATGTTTTCTCTGTAACAAACTGGACTAGTTAACTATTGTCAATTAACCTATAAATCTCTTATAAAATCTGTTAACAGTAAAAAGTTGCATGACCATGATCATTATGGTTGATAGGTTCGAATATAGTTAGGAGGCCATTTGAGCCAAAATCCAAAAGTGTAATTCAAGCATCTTTTACACCAAACTTTCGATGAACAGTACACCTAAGTGGATTATGAGTGCTAAACCGTTTTAGTTTTGGGCTTTGGAAACTTTGCAATCGAATCGAGTCCAAAGTCTGATCCGAACGACCGATGGGTCATAAAACAAGAGTATAAATACCCCAATCAACCATATTTAATATGAGGGGAGGACTTTTTCAAATAATCTTAATCACAAGGACACACCTCTTTTATTTATATCTTCTACTTTAAAAGTTAATACCCCATTAAACAAACGACCTAAAATACCCCATTAAGCAAATTCAAAACTAGTAAGTAGAAAGGATAATTTGGATGTCATTAAGGCATTGATTTCAACATGAAGGATGTTCCACCTCCAGGAGTTGATGCTCCACTTTCAGGAATTGAAGGTGTGACCCAAGACAATATCCCTCATCACAACCGAGATGAAAGATAGGTCATGCAAGATGAACGTGATTAGCTGATGGATGAAATTGAAGCTTTAAAGGCTCATAAGCAATGAAAAAACAGTAAAAGAAAACTCTAATACGTCCAGACGCCACCCTACAGATGATCCTGGTGGCAATGAGCAGTTCACCCAGACTCATGTCATCTCTAAGAAAATGCATCGGTCTAAACGAGTTGTGAGTAAGACATCAGAGTCTTCTGATAGTTCATCAAATGAATCAGACCCTGAAGAGTAACTTTATCCAGTAATGATGAGGGCCGTCTAGAGAATAAATTAGATTTAACCAAGAAACATTCAAGAAAAATGGATAGAAAGGGCAGAATCAAAAAGAACAAGTATGAAGGAAAAGTAAAGGGTTCGGATGATCATCAAATTGATCATGTGCTGTTTTATCCGTTTGCAATTTAATCTGAACCATGTATTTTTACTACTCCTGATGAAGATACTGTATTTAGACATAGCCACAATTGGAGACAATCACCATTGTCCTCAAAAATACTCTTCAGACATCTTCCCAAGTGATTTGATAGCTCCAAGATGGAAAAGTACGATGGAAGTAAAAATCCAGACAACTATCTCGAGAAATAAAAAAAAATGATGAACTTTGATGATAATGATAAGTTGTTATGTTGGGCCTTCTAAAATAACTTTAAGGGAAGCGCCCTCAAATTGTACAATAGTCTTTACCAAAGGTCTATAAAGAATTTTGACATGTTCAAGGTAGGGTTCCGGAGGAAATTTGGTGAAAGCAAAGAGCTTAAATGAAATGATGATAATATGATTCATTGTTACCATGAGGCAAACAAATCTCTGAAAGAAAATATTAGTAGCTTTGTGAACACGAAGAATGGGCTAGATGATTGTTTTGAAGAGGTGGCAATCGCCTCTTTAAGACAATGTTTTAATTTGGGAAATTTATCTGCTTCAATTACCCGGAAGAAAGCGATGACTTTTAGAGGCTTGTTAAATCAAGTTGGAAAAAAGATAACAATTAAAAAAACTAAGAAGTCTAGAGTGCCTCGTTAGTATGGATCTGCTACTACAATATCAATTTCAAAAGAAACAACTCAATCCCATCCTATTATCAATTACAAGTCAAAAGAATCTGGATATGGATCATATCATCCCAGACAAAATCATTCCAGTCAAAACCAACAAGTTAGAAGTCAAAGAGGCCAATGGTTCCAGCCTGAATGGTTTGCTAAGCTGGGAGAAAGTGTAGCAATAATTTATGAAAAAACTAAGAATATTCTGCATTTTAGAAAGCCAGCCCCACTATAGTCCCCTAGAGAGACTCGAAGTACTCGTTTCCGTAAATATCACAATGATGTTGGTCAGGACACACATGATTGTATAGAACTAAACCAAGAAGTATAAAATCTCATAGAGACAGAAATATTGGGTGCCTTTGTTAAAAGACAAGGGGGCACTAGACCGGATAACACTCAATCCAATACCAATGCTCCCGAACGACTTCATCAACCCTTCTAGGGACATCTAGACAGGAGGATGTCATGATGATTGTTGAAAGATTTGATGTGAACACTGAATATCTAGACCCTGACCCAGATCGGAATCAGATGGGGGTAATAATGGATAATTCTGCTACGGTTTCTGATATGGTAATTGTTTTTGAATTATTAACTATATTTGGGCGAGACACTGTAATAGTTCCCTTAAGTTGTTCAAGAAAAAGGCATGTCAGCAGTTTGACTACTCAGTTGGAAGAAACAATGTCCCCACATTTTTACCAAACCCATGCTCCTTTCATAGTCTTTGATGAAGACGACTTAAGAGATATAGCGGGTCCACATGAATATATTGTGGTAATAGGAGCATCAATTGGGGGTAATAACATACGATGAATCCAATTTTTTCTTTGGATGGGTTTGAACAATGTCTTAGGCGAAGATAAGTGCTTTTTTATTTCAAGAAAGGCTTGGTCACGCTATGGAGACCAATTAAAGTCCTTAGCATTCTTGAAAACTTGGAAAAACTGAACACACTTGGTCACACTATGGAGACCAATTAAATTCCTTAGCATTCTAGTAGGGGACAAAGTGTTGAGGAAAGTATTTTTATATACCAAAGAGAAAAAAATTGGGAAACTGGCTCTGAATTGGGAAGGCCCATAAATAATCTGTGAAAGAATCCAGCAAGGAACATACAGACTTCAAGATAAAAAAAGGCAACATGTTGAAACACCCCTGGAAGATGGTGGCGCGGGGAGGTTTTAATGAGGTGTCCGGTTTTAAATGAATAATATCTTATGTCTTTTTAGAGAATCCTAGTGGATACGAAGAGATCAGATGAATTAAACACCTATTTAACACCTTCAGCTTTCAAATGAAATATATTGGAAGTGATTTGATGAATTCAACACCTTCGGTTTTCAAATAAAATATCTTTGAAGTGGTCTGATGGATTAAACACTTCTTATATACGTCGGAAAAATTAAATACCCATTAATATCTTTAGCCTTGAAATGAAATACTGTTGAATGGCTCGGACATATTAAATATTGGTTAAACTTTACAGTTTCAAACTACCAGATTGGGTTACTCCATTTATACCACCTTTGAATATCAGAGATTAAAATTGTAAAAAACACAAAATGAGAGAAAATGCATATGAAGGAAAACATAACTTTAAAAGTTGATCGAATCATCAGAAGATGTCTGATCCACCATTACAAAAAAATACCTTGGCCATCCAAGGACTTTAGTTTCAAACACAAAACTGAAAGTACAACAACCTTAGGGCTCGTTCCGTTTGGTTTTATCCTTACCTTTATATTTCTCTTTCTTTTTCCCTTCATCTTGTTTGGGACTTTTGGCATTATTAATTGAACTTTCATCAGGTGCCTCATCGGAATCAGACTCACTTGGTGAAGAAACTCCATGTTTATCACCATATGGCAAGTTATGGAAAGGTATCTCATTGTATGGTACAAACTTCCACAGAGCTCCAATGTTCTTTTTTGGAAAGGTCTCATGGAATAACAAAACCATGTCCTCTTAAATACCATCATCCCTCTTTTCCATAGAATCCACCATACTAGCAACATACCTTTCCACTGCTGCAGCTATCTCTTGAGTTTGGTTCATCTTTGAAGAATTAATTTCTTCTTCCTTCTCTTTAAGAAGTTTATTTGACTTATCTTTCTTTTCGGATACTACGTTAATGGTGCATGCATCAGTGACTTATTGATCCTTCAAAGACTTAATCTCTTCAGAATTAGGTGTTTCCTATTCGCAATATTTGGTCTGGATGTCTCATTGGACAGTCTTAGACTGTTCAAAATCAGTGCTTAATTGTTTTTTCTCTTTGTCTAAAGTCTCCACTTTCTAATGTTCGACTAAAAGAAATTGTTTAAGTCTTGGTTGATGGTATTAAGAGAAGTAATATCTTTAGTCTAAGCCTTAATTTGTCTTTCCAGGTCAAACTTTGCCCTGGTGTAGCCTAAGCGTGCATGGCCCAATGTATCATGCTCATTTGATACTCCAAAATATTCACCATCATAAATGACTGTATTGGCTACGGTGGTTGACTGGGGAAAGGTTCGATCACAGTCATCCTTAACAAACTCGGTAAAATACATGTTACCTAGGTCATCCAGATTAATGGTACCTTCAATAGAAGGCTGATCGGTTGTAGGAAATGTCGGAGAAGGAGGATCAGCTTGTACATCTTCTTGTGAAGGAACATCCGTTGGAAGAGTAAGAGGAACAATTGTAGGTCGGACTATTATCTCTGACCCTATGGTGCCCTTCTTCTTTCTCCCAGCCTTTTGGTCACTACCTCCATTGCATCTCTTATGACCTTTTTTCTTAGTTTGAGGTGGATGTTCCGACCCTTTGGTTTCACCCACTGTTACAGCAACTGCCTCTAACAAAGCAGCATTAATCCCTTTAGGAGTATCCAAACTACCTACATCGGGAATCTGATATGATGGGTTAACTTCCTCCTCCTTCTTCTTCTTCTTCTTTATCTTGTCCAGATGGCTAGGGGTTTATTCCTGGTTGGCAAGTAGAGTTTACCATCCTTTGCCTCAGTTCTTTTGAGGATGACCCCTCCACTAAAGGGGAGTACTAAGTTGTTCTCAAGTAAGCTCCCTATTTCAACTTGTGTTCCACAAGTCAGACTTTACCATGTTTCCAATACTCAAACAATCGTGGAAGAAAATACCACATTTATATGAGGCACATTGGTTTAATTTGGCAAATGTGATCCTTCCAGCCTCTAGATGCTCTAAAAATATTTTCGAAAACACTACAAAATAGACACAATAGTCACTTTGGTATAACAAAATACAATCAAAATACTAGTAAAAATCCGAGCGGAAGTAACATGAGCTCTTCCATTCTATAGTCGTTTGCCATATTGTAGTGATAGAAATGGGTGTGGTTATTTCTACACAAGCTAGCCACGGCAGCAAACTGCTCCATAGGCATTGGAATTTTTGACAATCTCGAAGCGATAATGCTGGCTAACAGAGTATACCAGGCATTGGAACTTAGTTGGCTTGGGGAAAGCTTTATCAGATGAAAATACCTTACTATTTGTGGATCTAAGGGGAAACGAAGACCACAGTTCAACACATTAGTGTATACCATCATCTCACCGACTTTAGTTACCATCCGAGTTTCTGGAGTGATGGAAATACTCACTTTAATAGACTCCGAAAAGCCCTATTTTTTCCTGATCCTATCCAATTCGGCAATATGCGTATACACGTAAGATATTTTTCTGAAGGGCGCGTAAGTACTTCACACTAACCTTGCAGAAGTTGGGCCCCAATTTCTCCTCTAGGCACTCTGAAAGTACTTCGGTATTAGGTATCCCCATATTTCCTCTTGTAGTCTGAACGACTATGGTATTTCGAGTAATTCCGGACATCTCCAGTGGGGTATCTTCCCCACAATATTCCATGTTTTCCTCTATTATACTTGACCGTTGATCGGACGATTTAACACATTTAGATTCTTTCTCAATTTGAGTATCTTCATTGTGGAGAAGTTATGGATTTGGATCCAGATAAAGTTGGGCAGAAGGTTCTGTTGCCCTTGAAAAGTCGAGTGAATCTTCGAGGTGTATTAATTTCAGTATCTGGCCCCATAGCGATGAATGGTGAGGGTTTCTTGATACTTGAAACTATTTTCTCCTTAGAGAAATACTTTATGGGTATTTGAACTCACAGTTCAGAGTCTAGTGCAGATAAAGTACAAATAAAAGGAGTTTTTCTAATTACCGATGTTTTAAATGAAGATGAACTCTTGTCCGACTCTGATATTATTTGGTTAATTACTCCACCAAAAGAAGGAGGGAATCCGACAATGATTCTTGTTTCCTTTCTTTCTCTTTCCAACTCAGATAGATTCAACCAGCCTCCTTTGATCAGAGTAGTTCTATTTGTGAACATAAAATTTCTCAATCTTAAAACAAATCAAAGATTCAAGCTTTATCTCTCTAAAAACTGAAATTTGAAATTTTTTCTCACTCTAGAAATATAAACAGTAAAAGAGTCATATATATATATATATATATATATATATATATATATATATGTGAGAAAACACTTGAGTACTTCACCTAAGGGAGATGAATCATTTAAGCAATAATTAGGGTCTTGTGACCTAGATTAATTATTTTTTTAAAGGATAGGTGCAAATACCTAGATAAAACAATAGCTGAAAGGTCGAACCAGAAACTGACACGTGTAATCGAAAGCAATTCATTAAAATACTGACTTTTGGATTCCTTTTCACAAAAAAATAAAACCCTTCGGATGCGATCGAGGTCTTCTCTTCGATAGTTAGATCTTCCAAAACATTCTGACCCGGGTCTTCTCTTTGATATTTAGCTCTTCCAAAATATTTTTAAAAGAACTAAAGAGGCTAGTGATGGGTTCGGATATTGTTGGAAGGTTGTTTGAACCAAAATCTGAAGGGGTAATTGGGACATCTTTTACACCAAACCTTTCGATGAACAGTAAACCTAAGTGGATTACGACTCAGTTGTGTGCTAAACCGTTTTGGTTTTGGGCTTCGGAAACTTTAAAATTGACCCGAGTCCAAGGTCCGACCCGAACGGCCTATGGGTCATAAAACAAGAGTATAAATACCCCAACCAACCACATTTAATGCGGGGACTTTTTCATTTAATCTTAATCACAAGGACACACCTCTTCTATCTCTCTATCTTATACTTTAAAAGTTGATACCCCATTTAACAAAAGACCTAAAATACCCTTCCACCAGAAAAAATCCATACCAATGGTATACACAAAAATACCTACATAATCTTAAGTTGTTTGGAGCTAACATGGAGGGAGGATGCTGGTATATTTTATTCCTTTTAGTTTTGTAAAAAATGATCAAAATATTATCAGTCAGGTGAGTAGAACTCTGGATCGGGTTGTCATAATATGAAACCTTTGGTCTACTTGATGGAGCTCTTACAGCCTCGTTACGCAGAACCTCGTTGTTTCTTTTCTTGTCTTGTACCGACTCCTTTGACTCTTGAGGTTTTCAGAAAGAAGAGGCCCCTATTAGATTTTTTGACTCTGATAGATTGATCTAACCTTTCCAAAAGGTTCCCCATATTTTCTATAGGAAATCTGACAAGGTCTTCATACGATGGTTCATCCGTGTCGAGCCCCATTTTTGAACAATGTCATCACAACATCGTTCTTACACATTGAGATACCATTCATCTTATGAACAAAACTACAAACATAGCTCTTTCATGCTTACACCTTTCTCTAATATATATTCATAATGTAATCTCTCTTCTTCTTATACGTTACGTTACCAACAAATCAAGTGTGTTTCGTTTAAACGTTATCAGAAAGCTCTATAGAATAGAACTCCGTATGCATTTAACCTCGTCGTTATAATGTTTTTGAACTTTTCCTGATAATGTTATGGATCCTCTAAACCTTCATTAGTATCCACTCGATATGGATCCAATTTTCATCGAAGTTTTCTCTTAAGAATTTTCTTATCAAATGGAGATTCCTGAAGTATATAAGTTATGATTTTAGGTCTTTGTTCTTTATACTCCACATCATTCCTCTCCTTAATTTTTTATTTATCTGACAGTACTTGACTGATCTTTATAATCAGCACTATTTAACTTCTTTCTTTTCTGTTTTTACCATTACTCTCACTTATTTGCTCAAAACCCTTTTACTTTTCTTTCACCCTTTTTGTGCGACTTGGCTTAATATCCACTTTGTTCAACCCTTACTTCCTTTTATTCTCTGACATTACTTTCTTTGTCAACAACTATAACGCTTCTGTCAACTTCTCCATTATAAATTTGTCATCTTGGTCTCGCCCAAATTGCAACTAATTAGCCCCTGAATTTCTCCTACTTTAATTCCTCAATCTGCATTTCTAAAAGATGAACATTAGATGGAGTAGTTGATATACCTTGCCGAGAGAGATTTTCCCTATTAATTAGCATAGAACCGACATGCACATAAGTCGATGCGTCAATCGGTCCACCTTGGGCTTGATTACCACCATAATCAGACCGGACATCACTTCATTTGGTTAAATACCATCTTCAACTTTGACCGTTTGAGTTCTCTATTCTTTGGAATTTGTAGTACGCATAGCAGTCGACGCACCAAAACGTTGATCTCATCCTGAGGTGCTTCCATCAACCGGCGAGCTAATCATAACACATGGAACAGTCACCAGAATTCCTCAAATATAATAGATTTTGGTGTTTCCCTAAAATTCTTCAATCTTGTCATCACCATTGGTATCATTAAAACATTGAAATTTTTAAAATAATTTTTTTTCTCACATATAGTGCCAAATTTTATAAGGGATTTCATTCTCAAATGTAAATCCAAAATGATAAAAAATTAAGAAATAATATTGATATGGGATTAAGTTGTAAATAATGTAAGTTTAGTCCTTAAATTATATATAATGTAAGTTTTAGAGAATATTTGTGATTATGTGTAATTGTTAAGGACTAAAGAGCAATTTATCCTTTTTGTAACAGATTTCACTTTAAGGCTAAGTCTTGGCTCCTCTATATAAAAGGCAAGGCTAACCTAATAAAGGGGTTCAACACTTTCTCTACTGAACTCATTTGTACTTAAACTTTCTCTCTCTAAAAAATCTCTAACTCTTTATCTCTCTAGAAGTCTCTTATAACAATTTCATAAGGCAAAATCTATATTCATCAAATTAGCGACTTCACTAGGGACTGAATAAAGAATCAGTGACTTTATATGTTCGAAATTGATACAATCTTGTTGTGTTTTTTGTTCAAATTTTATACAATAAATCCCGAAAATAATCCTACGCTTCGATCAGCAATGGAAACCTTAAAAGATGGTTTGCAGAGAGAAGAAAATAGACTAAATGGATCATCTATGATCCCGACTCAATCAGATATCGAGGTGCGAATAAACCAGCTTTTAAACAAGATAAATGCATGATATGAAAAGTATGAACAACGAGAACAAGATTCCACTCGGCGAAGCTTAAATCCGAGGTTAGGCAAGAAACAAAAAAAAACGGACATAGGAGATTAGTCTGATCGATCTTGTGTTGATTGACGAGCTAAAACTAAGCATAAAAAAGTGCATTTCGTGTCTTTAAAAGAGTGATATTCTTCTCAAAAGGGGAGAAAATAAAATCAAAAGTATATAACCTCTAGTGATGAGGAGGTAGAAAGCTCCGATTTAGGTTTTAAAAGATACAGGGGTTTTTCGAAAGAGAAATCAGACAGAGAGCAGTCGATGAAGCATAAAAATGAAAGCAAATTTAAAAGGGATAATGTTCCTTATTCTACATGGTGCGAAGGAAATACTTCGAATCAGTATGCTGAGACTCATCGAAATCTATATGCTACAATGAGAACAAATGATCAGGTTGTTCAAGGTGTCGATAGGAGAAACTCTTCGTTGACAAGTGAAATTCGCTTTATAAAGTAGAGAGGCTCGATGGAATGCAGGATCCCGATGATCACATCGAACAATTCAAGAATTATATCATGAACTTTGAAGATGACAACATGCTGGTGTGTTGTGCATTTTCACACACTTTTAAGGGAACAACTCTAAAGTGGTACAATCGGATTCCGATGGGGTCCATTTCAAACTTTAGGGATTTTTATACTGCTTTTCGAAGGTAGTTTGTGGGGAGTAAAGAAATTAGAGCAAATGGAGATACCATTATTTAGTGCAAGCAGGCACCTGGGAGAAGTTGAAGGATTATACGAAGAGATTTGTTTTCACCAAAGCTAGTTTGGACAACTGTGAGGAGAATGTGGCGATGGTAGTTTTTCGCCAAAGATTATTGGCAGAGGATTTGGCCAATGAGACTACAAAGAGAAGAGCCATAACTTTTCGAGCTTTGATGGCTCAAGTTGATGATCAAATTAAAGTCGATGAGTCAACTAGAGTGTGAGGAGGACCAGTTAGTACTCCAAATAATTCGAGTAAGGCAGCCAATAACCAAGGGCAGCCCTCGAATGGAAATAGTAATCAACAAGTCAGACAAAAGAATAACAATTTTCCTCCTCGTAGTGGTGGATATTCAAATCACGCTCCATCTAACAACTATAACAGGCCAAGGCCAAATCCATGGGTCAAATCAGAGTATTATGATGATCTGACAGAGAATGTAGCTGTGATTTGGGATAAGAACAAGAACTTCATAAATTTTCGGAAGCCAAATTCAATTAGTAGTCCAAGGGAGGAAAGGAACAACAAATTTTGCAGATATCATGATGATATTGGGCATGATACCAATCACTGTATTGCATTGAAGAAAGAGGTTCGAACTTTGATTGAAAATGGAAAGCTCCTAACTTATGTAAAGTCGCAAGGGAGCGGTTCGAAAAACAATGTTGTATCAACTTCAAAGGTTGCGCCAGCTGAGAATTTGATGATTTTAGATTCAAAAGTTGAAGCATTTGATGTTTCTTCAGAATATTTTGAAAAAATCCGAACAAGTTGCTATTGATGGAAGTTGAAGAGCCGATCGAAAAAGGGCATGTGCGAGAGCTATGTAAATGTTTTGAGTCGTTAGCCATTGTCGGAGGTGCTTCGATGACTGTAAATTTGGATAGTTCAAGGAAGAGACATGTTGTCAACCTGACAACTCAAATTAAATAGAAGATGTCTACATATTTGTATTGAGAAAAAGTTATTCCTTTCATTTTGTTTGACGAAGATGATCTGCGAGGTACTGCAGGACCACATGAAGATGTTGTGGTTATTGGAGTAGAGGCGGCTGGCGTCGAAATTCGAGGTGTGCTTATTGACACTGGTAGTTCTGCTAATGTCCTTTTTAAGTCCACCTATAATGGAAGGACAAATCCACCTTGGATTTCTCAATCAGATCAGACAATTATAGGATTAACGGATGTAACAACTCTTGTTGTTGGGGAATTCGAGGATGAAGTAAGTTTGGGAAACGAACCATTTAAGAAGAAAGTCCAAGTGATTTTTGTGGTGGTGGAGTTTCCCACGAGTTATAATACTATTTTTTGAAGATCATGGCTTTCAAGAATGTATGGGGTGGTGTCAACAGTTCATCACTGTTTTAATTATGTGGTTGGAGATCAGATTGGGGTCATTCAAGGCAACCAAAAGGTAGCTAGGGAATGATATGCCACTGCACTCTGGATCCAAAGATATAGCAGTGAGGATTTAATGTATGAATAGCAGTTAGAAGAATGCCCTCGGATTTGGAAGAAAGGGTTGACGATCCGAGGGAAACCCCAGGGTCTTTAACGATGAGTGAAGAAAATGAGGATTTTACTTTTTTTGAAAGAAGGGTGCTTCGAAGTGGAACCTTATTGACACCACTTTTACGTCAACAAGTGCTAGAGTTTTTATCTCATAATTTGGATGTCTTCGTTTGGAAGATAGAGGATGTAACAGGAGTACCAATTAAGGTAATTCGTCACAGCCTGGCTATTTATTCGAAGGTGAAGCCAATTATTCAGAAAAGAAGAGAATTTTCCTCGGAAAACGCAGAACCAATTGTTTTCGAGGTGGATCGATTATCTAAGGTATGACACATAATGGAATCACAATACCCTTTGTGGATGGCAAATTCGGTTTTGGTAAAAATGAAGAATAGGAAATGTAGAATGTGTGTGGATTTTACAGATTTGAATCGAGCTTGTCCCAAAGATCCATTTCATGTCCCTCGAATACATCAGCTGATTGATTCTACCCTAGATAATAAAATTTTAACTTTCATGGATGCTTTTTCAATATACAATCAAATTCAAATAGATCCAAAAGATGAAGAATGCACAACTTTCATAACTGATAGGGGCTTGCATTGTTATAGGGTTATGCCCTTTGGTTTGAGGAATCTTGGAGCCACTTATCAGAGATTGATGAATAAATATTTTGCTACTCATATTGGAAGGAATATGGAGGTATATATAGACGATATGGTGGTAAAATGTTCAAAGGATGAAATGCATTTTGATGATTTAGGGGAAGCTATTCTGAATTTAAGGCCAATGAAGTTAAAGCTAAATCCCGAAAAATGTACCTTCAGAGTTCGGTCAAGGAAGTTCTTGGGTTTTTTCATCAGTAAAAAAGGAATAGAAGCTGACCCAGAATAATTGAACGCCTTGATAACAATGAATTCACCTCGGTCTATCAAAGAAGTGCAAATTCTGACAAGAAGGTTAGCAGCACTTAATCGATTTATTTCTAGTTTTTCTGACAAATGTTTTCCTTTCTTTCAAGTTTCACGAGGACCAGGCAGGTTTGAATGGACATCGGAATGTGAGACAGTGTTCACAAACATTAAGAATTTGTTATCATCACCAAAGAATTTATGAAAGCCTCGGAATGAGGAGAAACGCTTTTTGTACATTGCGTTATCGGATTTTGCACTAAGTGCGATGTTAATCAGTAAAGATTCAGGAGTCCTGAAGCCGCTTTACTACATCAGTAAAAGATTAGTGGCAGCAGAACAGAGATATCTGAAGTTGGAAAAATTGGCAGTAGCACTGGTGATTGTTGCTAGGAAGATCCGTCCATATTTTAAAGCTCACACTATTGAAGTCTGAACCTCATTTCCTTTGAAAAATGTTTTACAATGACCTGACATTTCGGGGAGAATGACCAAGTGGTCAGTGGAGTTGGGGGACTATGATATTTTTTTTACACCTCGAACAGCAATAAAGGCGCACGCATTGGTAGATTTGTTTTGTTGAATTCCATTCGAGTAGATCGGATGTGGAAGAAAGTAAAGAAGCCATACCCTTAAATTTGAGGTGGGTTTTTCGAACAGATGGAGGATCTAGTGTTTCAGGGTGCAAGGTTGAGGTTCAGTTAATAGCTCTAACTGGAGAGACGATGATTCAGTCTATTAAATTTGGTTTTCATGCTTCAAACAATACGAAGCTGCTTTGGAAAGTTTAAGATTGGCAACCATTTGTGGAGCAACTTCAGTAGGCTTGGAAACGGATTCTCAGTTGTTAGCAAATCAGGTGTCTGGAGTTTCCAAAACAAGAAAGGATCGTTTGATTTTATACCTTCGGGAACTTCAGAATTTAATGCTTCTGTTTGACAATGTTGTTGTGGAATATATTGGTCGAGGGAGTAATATGGTGGTTGATTCTTTAGAAAATATCGTCTAAAAGGAAGAATATTCTTGGATTTTGTTACGAGAAAATCCTCCAATTGTTACTCAATCTAGTCAATACGAATGCATAGAGGAATCCTTGGTTACATATGCAATAATCCGAGGCGATTGGTGAGCAGATATTCTCAGTTTTTTTTTACTCAAGGTACATTACCAGATGATTCGAGGTTGGCAAAAAAATTGAGAGGTAAAGCCTTCGGATATATAGTGTTAGATGGAATATTATATAAGAAACCATTGAACAGGATATTAGTACGATGTTTAGGCAAGTATGAATCACAAGAGGTGTTATCAGAATTGCATGATGGGGAAGGGTCAGCTGATTGTGGGTATAAAGATTTATCGCGACGAATTTTACTTCCAGGGTTATATTGGCCTACAATCATGAATGATGCTAAGAATTTAGTTCGAAGTTGTGATACTTTCCAGAGATTTTCGAATGTTATTCATAGATCGGTTGTACCGTTTATGTCTATATCCGAGGCGGTACCATTTGATAGATGGAGGATTGATCTGGTGGGTCCTTTGTCGATGGCTTCTGGAGGAAGACGGATGATAATTGTAGCGGTGGATTATTTTACAAATACGGCCAAGGCAGAACCGCTATCAAGGATAAACTCAAAGGATGTGATCAAGTTTATTGTGAACATCATTTGTTGTCGTTTTGGAGTTCCTCGAAATATTACAACAGATAATGGTCCTCAGTTTAATAACAAATAGATGGCTTCATTTTGCACATGGAAAGGAATTCAACAATGTTTTTTGACGCCTTTTCATCCACAAGCTAATAGATAATTAGAGGTAACAAACAAAATAATTTTAGATGGCTTGAAGAAGAATTTGAAGGGGGTAGTAGGAAAATGGTCAAACTATTTGCAAGAGATGTTTTAGGCTTATCGAACAACTCCTAGAGAGGCTACAAAAGAGACTCATTTTGCTTTGGCATATGGAATGGATGCAGTCAGCCCTTTAGAATCTACGATGTCATCTTTTAGGATAAGCTAATATTCTAAAAGATTCAATAATGAAGTCAGAATGGAAAATATATATTAGATTGAGGAAAAAATAATTTGATCTTAATTGAATGTAATCCATTATCAAACTCTTTAAGAAATAGATATGATTCGAAGGTGAATTGAAAAGAATTCAAACACAGTGATAATGTGTTGAGAAAAGTATTCCTGCACACAAAGGAGAAAAGCCTTGGTAAAATGGCTCCAAACTGGGAAGGGCCCTATATAGTTGTTGAAAGGATAAAGCCATGGTTTTATCATCTTTGTGATGTCGAAGGGAGGATGCTTCAACATCCATGGAATATACAGCACTTGAAGCTTTATTGTGAATAAATTTATTTTTATATTTTGGAATTTTCACTTTCGAAGGGCACACTCTTTCCTATCCCGTACCCCAGGAAGGTTTTAACGGGGCACTGTGTACATACACAATATTATCAATAAAATTCATTTTTGGCCAATGGTTGTTTATACACGTTTAAATAAAACTATCTTAACAACTTATTGAAGACTGATCATCTTTGAGTTTGGTTAAGAGTAGAATGTTCCGAAGTCTTTATAACACTTTTCAAAGAAACAACCATGTTTGATAAACAAATTACAATTTTTGAGAAGTGCAACGCTTAATAATGCATTGAATGTTTTCAAAGTACAACTATGTTCACCAACTTCACTAAGGTATTATATTTTTTTTCAAAATGGTAAGTTTATAGTTTATAATTATATGTTGTATTAATCATATTTATAACTAGCATTGGATAATATACGAAGAGAATAAAATACCAAAATTATCTTTGTCAACTAGATTAATTCTTTGAAGCACAAAAATGAAATTTCTAATTTGAAAAATACAAATAAGGCAATAAAGTTATTCAGATGATTCATCGTCCTTGGATGATTCTTCCTCTGAAGATGATGAGTCAGGGATAGGATCAAAAGCTTCACTTCGACGTTTGTCAATGGGAATATCGTTCCAAAAACTTGTGAGTTTAATCTTCGGATAAGTAGCATGAAGTTCTCGGAGAAGGGTGATAGTTGTTTCTTCTTTTCCATTGTTAATAGCATCCAGCACGTCTTTCGAAAGTTCATCTTTGGGAGCAGCAACAACATCAGCTTTTTCTTTCGAGAAATATTTCTTGAGTTTAGCTATCTCCTCGATCAATTATTTTATTTTTGTCTCGCAAAGGGTAAGAGAGTTTTGAATACGTTTGGATTTGGATATTTCAACAGCCAGTTCAGTAGTATGATTAGTTTTGAGCTTATTCATATCATTTTCATGAGAATTCATCGACAATTCTTTGTCAACCATATGTGTTATTTGCATATGAGTTTTCATGCAGAGAGCGCCACGAATAAGCTCAGACCTCGCCACTCCATATAAATGAAATTGCTCAACCACCTTGCTCTGAAAATCTTCTCTTAATTTTTTCTCATCTTCAACATGACCTTTGTAACGGACCAAATCTTTAGCCATTTGTTTTAGATGGTTTTGAGAAGCTTCGACTTGGGAAGCAAGTGATTTTTCTGCAATATTGAGATCGGTAAATGGTTGAAGTGTAACAGCGATCGCAGGATTTGGAGGATGAGGAGGAATTTATGTTTTTGATTAACTAGGACATTGAATCATATCTAAATTTGTGGTTGGAACAGGAGGACAAATAATTTCTGGAGACGCCCCGACAAGTGTTGGTCTCCCAAAATTAAACATGTGATTTTGAATAACTTGAAGAACAGGATCTTCTTCACGAGTAAGCTCTTCAGTGTTCTCGAAATTAATAAAACTATCAGGATCGAAGTTTTCAGCAATTTGGTTTTCATCATTAGCATCGCCGTCAATGATTATAAAGGTGTTGTCATTGGCTGTTGGCTCTTCGACCAAGGGGTTTTGTTGATTTTCAGTAGTGATCCATTCATCATCGACCAGTGTATACGCAGTGATCTTTCCTTGTTTCTTTTTCTTTCCATGGGAATTCGAAGAATATTTTTTTTTCTTCGAAGACGGTTCTTGATCTTTTCCTTCTTAGATGGGTGAGAGAGCTTATTCTATACTTTTACTTTTTGAAGGCTTTGGCTTCGATAGAGTTGAAGGGCTAGCACCAGATGTGCTAGCTTGGTTTTTACTTTTCTTTTCTTTCTTCTTTTTTGGTAAATGATTCTCTGATCTATTGCGAATAGGAAGGAAGATTTTAAAATTGGGATGAACTAACCTTTTGCATGCTATTTCGGATTGGGCTCTGACATCAAATCTCGAGTTGGCAAGGCACCCTCTGAGATTGGGAACATGTGGCAGTTAAGGAAATTTATTGGCTCGAAGGTAGTGTGGAAAGCATTATTCCATTCTTTCTCAGCCCAAGTAGCAAGTTTCTGGAAAATATCCTTAGCAGCTGGTCAACGTGCTGAATAACGCCTCGAAATTTCTAGAATAATCAGGAAAAAGATATAATTTATTTCAAAGTATAAAAATTTCGAAGTTCTTACGATTGTTTCTCCATATGAGATTTAGCTTTGAATGATTACCATCGGAAATTTCTTTGCTATTCTCCCATGCTCCCGAGATAAAAATGAACTTCTGCTTCTAGAATTTATCATCTTCTAAGAGTTCCTTGATGATTTTGAGGTCATCCACAAGGGTGAGGTAATAAAATGGAAGCTTCAAACCTTTCGTTAGTTGAGTCAATGAGATGAAATCCTTGATAATGATTGGAATTTTAGATATTCGAGATTCTATTATCACTGACATAAGAGTGAACCATTGATTCAGTGTCACTTGAGTAGGGAATAAGTTGAGAAGTTTGAAGTATTCCACAATCATAGGATCCAGTGCAAACCGAAGACCCTAATTGATGATTTCGGGGTAGGCTATTAGCTCGTCATCTTTGCAGTCTAAGGGAGTTTCTCCTTCTTTAGGCAATCGAATAGTTATATTATCTCTCATTCCCTATTGATTTTTTTTAAGCTGAAGCTTGGCTATCTTTGTAATATATGTATCGAAATTTTTTCAGAGCAATAATGTATTTAACCTCGAGATCTCTTCAATTTCTGCCAATTGTAGCTCTTTTTTTTTCGGAAACAAAGCAAATTTATTTTTCTTTCCGAGGCTTATGAGTATTTTCTGAGTTCTTGTCATCCAATTCAGGTTCGTGATCGGTTTTAGTAACCTCAGAATCAACTTCATTGGCCCTTGATGTTTCTTTTCCAGATTGTGTTGAGGTAATGGATTCATAATTTCTTATGAAGGGTTATTTTCTTAAGGAACTTCCTCAATTACTTCTCTCTGAGGAGGAGCTTTAGTATCTGGGTTGGAAGGGGAAGAAATTGGAATGATTTATTAATTGTCTTCCATGGAAATAAAAGTTCTTTTTCTGCTTGTTGAAGAATGATTTGAAGAAGGAGTATTTTATATTTGCCTTAAAGAAGATTCTTCACTAATCAAAGGAGAAATTTTAATTTGATATGAAGAGGCTCGAGGTGTTTTAGGACCTAGTACTTTGGAAGAGGAACGTTCCTCGATTATCGGAGAATGAGAGAAAGAAGGAGTTTTGGTTGGATCGAAATTACCGTAGTAAATTGTTTTGGTGGTTGTTCCAGCGGGAGCACTATTGATTAGTCTTGCAGCTCTATATTCTTCCTCTCTTTGAGTAATACAAAAGTATTCGTACAATCCGAAGACTAAGTTGTTATCAGATTTCTAGAGATTTTGGCTTCTTGGGTATGTTAGCCTTGGATCTTCCGGTTTTTTTCTTTTTTCTCATCAACATGATGAAAAATTGGTCGGAGAAGATGAGTTTTGATCATAATGTTTGGTTTTTTCTGATGAAGATACTGGAAAAAGGGAAGAATGCGATGAAGGTAGCCAAGCATTTGAATTCTCTCTCAAATGATTTGTGTTGTGAAAATGAAAAGTGAGGCTACTATTGAATTTATAAAAAGAAAAGAAGACGTGTGAAGTGGAAGAGACTCTGATGCTGATAGGGTAGAATACAAAGCGGTAAGGAGAATAGGAGCTCGACATCTATGAGACAAGGTATCTAGCAATGGTTTCAAAAGCTATATAGTCATGATGGATTAGAACGATAATATGAAACAATTAAATTTATGTATTGTTTTGATAAAAGTCGATGATAACATTTTGAAACTCATTTTAAAGCTCTACTTTCATAATGATCCGAGGAGAATTATTGGCTTCGAAGTTATATTAGATTTTGGTTGCTTCGAATTTTCATTTTCCGATTGACTTTTGGACTTCGAGTTTGTATTACAACAATTGATATGACGTATGGAAGAATTCAAAGTTATTTTAGTTCTCATTCATTTACTGACATGAGAACTAGAGGGGCTTCTGATATGGAAGTAGGATTTTAAGGATTAAGTTGTAAATAATGTAAGTTTAGTCCTTAAATTATATATAATGTAAGTTTTAGAGAACATTTGTGACTATGTATAATTGTTAAGGACTAAAGAGAAATTTTTCCTTAGTAACAGATTTCACTTTAAGGCTAAGTCTTGGCTCCTCTATATAAAGGGCAAGGCTAACCCAATAAACGGGTTGAACAATTTTTCTACTGAACTCATTTGTACTTAAACTTTCTCTCTCTAAAAACTCTCTCACTCTTTCTCTCTTTAGAATTCTCTTATAACAATTTCCTAAGGAAAAATCTATACTCACCAAATATTACTATGAATATATTGATTTTTTCATATTAAAAAGTGACTAGTTTTAACATTGAGACTTTTGCCTTTATTTATACCATTTACAAGATATTCTCTCTATCTCGACATATATTATGTAACCGTTATACAATTAGACGTATTATTGTATCATAAATGTGAAACCACGTTTCTTACTGGCTTTTAACGAAATGACATGTGTCATTCCATTATAACCGTTCAAATGACTTCTTTATACGCATGTCTTCTATCTTTTTTATGAACCTCATCTCGTACTTCTTCATGAATCTCATCTAGTAGCTTCTTCATGACCCTCGTCTTGTGTTTCTTCGTGACCTTTGTATGGCTTATTCCTTATGGTCCTCATTTTATGCTACTTATGACCCTCATCCTTCGGTTGGCTCCTATTTCCTACAATCTTGTCTCGTACTTCTCTATAACCGTCTTCTGGTAGCTTCTTTTTTACCCTCATCTTGTGTATCTTCGTGACCCTCTTATTTCTTATTCTTTATAGTCCTCGTCTTATGCTGCTTAGGATCCTCATTTTATGACCCTCATCCTTCGGTTGTTTCATATTAGTTGTATCCTACCATTTTATTAGCTTTTGATATAAACTTTCCTTATCATTATAAGGAATATATACTATCTATCGGATATAGCTTTACCACTTTTAGTATAAAAAGTGTTAAAAATGACTGCATATATAAAAATTGGATATTTCTGATGTTATATCTTACGAGGATGTCATGTGATCACGTCAAAGTCAACCTCGCTCCAAATATTGAATCTAAATAATAATAAAAGATAGACCAAAGGTAACAATTTTATGGTGATTGGTGATTTGGATGATGATGTGGTCATGTATAAATGGAAGACAATGTTTTAATATTTTGCTGGTTTTGATAAATTTATAGACGAACCGTCGGTTATTCATATGTTGGAACTTTAAGTTTCCACTTTTATTTGTTAATTCAATATTTTTGTTTGATATATTTGGAGTCTTTTGTTGAATTGCATTTATGAATTTGTTTTTTTATTTCTTTATCGATTTATTAGATCGATAACTTAATTTATCATCATTTGGTTAAATACTTATGTTGTCTAGTTTTTATGGTCTCATTTTATAATCTTCAATTTTGTATATCTATGATATATCTCATTAAATTTCTAAGTTTTTTATTGTCCGGAATTTACAACATTTTTGGAACCCCAAATCGCTTGGACTTATGGTTTGATTTAAAATTGTTACGGCTGTAATTGTTTTTTGTTAAAGAAGTACGTTTCTTGGTTTGAATAGATGGACGTTGTCATTTTCTATGGCATTAAGTTTGTGCGTATTTCAATATTATTTTGAACGTTCTTTATTTTTGTACATAAGGCCTCGGTTTCATTATTTTGGTTTATAAGGCCTCGGTTTCATTACGTGGATCATTGTTTCATATGGTCTTAAGCTTATTTGATCTAGAAACCTTTCCTTTCGGGTACTTTGTTATATTCATTTGTTGTTAGGGTCATAAAAAGTGGCAAAAATGATATTTCATTGATTTATAGTGGGAATACATTATGTCTCGTTAAATAAATAACATGCTTCACTGAGGCTTCACTAGGATGAAAAAAAAAACATTACGCATAAATTATAAGAATTTAAATGCTCGAGCGTGTTTCATGGGTGTTTCAACTATTTTTTTTGAGAGATGATATGTTCATTTGCCAATAATTGGTATTATTTTTTGTCATTTTGCGATAGCCATTTGTTTCAAATCTGTCATTCAAGTCATACTTGTATCAAAATTGTTATTTTTGTTGTCTTTTTAACATTTATGGTCACTATCGCCGACTAAATATATAAAATTAAAAAACCAACACTAGTGAACCCTGGTGAAACAAAGTGACTGTTTTAATACAAAAATTATATGAGCGACTGTTTTGAAACAAGTGACCAACTCCGGTGACTAACCATGATTTTGTAATGGAAATATGCTAATTTCTTGGCAAATCACTTCTAAATTTTCTTGAGGTAAAAAATGGTTTTGGGAAAATACACAATTTTCCTACAATCAGATCAAAAGAGAAAAAATGAACACAAAAACAAAAGTGAAATCAAACACACAATTGTTAACGGAGTTTAGCAAATATCGATTTTATTAGAAAGACACAGTGACTCTACCCGTTTTCGATGCATACACAGAAAACTTAGCTTTGGGTTTTTTTTTTTGTAGAGACTGTAACACAAAGAAGAAAAAAAACGTTTACAGTTCTTAATGTGTAATTTATGTCTCACTAAATTACATTGTTTTTTCAAATTCACTCCAGTTCTATGTAATGGGTCTAACACTTGCATCATCTAAACTATCATATCATCATCGCCAGCTTTACTGTCTTTTCATCTATCAATCTCCTACTTGAAGACGAGTTTCAACCCGTCTTCACACCTTGATCTATGCAGTAGATCTTTCTGGTTTTCTTACTCTTGCAAACCAACTGAAGCTCAACACAACTTCAGTTTTCCAATGACTACTTTCTTTGTCAACATATCAGTTGGATTCTTGCTTCTTTATATATTTTCTAGTATTAGCACATCCTCTTCCAATAAAAAATTGATGAAATGATAACGAAGATTGATATGGTTGGTTCTCGGGCTTAAATCAGGAAATAGTCCCTCGACTATCACGTTTTCTTTCATTTAGTCCATCGACTAAAAAATCACCGGTGAGGGTCCCTCGACTATTCCATTTTCTTTCATTTAGTCCTTCGATTTTAAAATCACCGGCGAGGGTCCCTGGACTTTGCAAAAATCTATAAATTTAGTCCTTGATTTGGGGTTTTTTTCTTAGATTCGGGGACTAAATTTATAGATTTTTTAAAGTCAAGGGACCCTCACCGCTGATTTTAAAGCTGAAGGACTAAATGAAAGAAAATGGGATAGTCGAGGGATCCTCACCGGTGATTTTTTAGTCGAGGGACTAAATGAAAGAAAACGTGATAGTCGAGGGACTAGATAGCGATTTAAGCCTTGGTTCTCGAATGAAATGTTGAATTCTTCGCTAACTGAATTGCACTCTGACTATAACTATGCAGAATGTTCTTCTTCTGTTTGAATCCCAACTCGGTTAACAAACCTTGAAGCCATATCATCTCTTTACTAGCTTCGGTCACTGCTACATACTCAGCCTCTGTAGTTGATAGAGTGATAATTTTCTGTAACTTTGACATCCAACTAACAGATGTAGTTCCAACAGTAAATATATAATCGGTGGTACTTTTACGGTGATTAACTTCACCTCCAAAATCTACATCTATGTAGCCTTGTACCTTTAACTCACTCTTACCAAAGTACAAAAATGTTTCTGTGGTACCAAATCAAAATCCATTTGACACATTCCCAATGAATTTTCCCTCGGTTTGACATAAACCTACTCACAATTCCCACTGCATGACTAATTTATTATCTTGTACAGGCCATTACATACATCAAACTTCCAATAGTTGAGGCGTAAGGAAGCTTAGCTATTAAGTCTTTTTCTTCCTCCTCTGAAGGGATTGATCATTGGATATACAAAAGTGACCTGTCAATGGTGTACTAACTGGCTTGGCATCACCCATGTTAAATCTCTTCAAAACACGATCGATGTACTCTGACTGAGATAACTGTAAAAAATTTATATGCTTATCTCTTGTGATTTGCATTCTATGAATCTTCTTCGCCGAACCCAAGTCTTTCATGTCAAATTCTTTTGGCAATTGTTGCTTTTATATTCTAATATCATCAATATATGAACCTGCTACCGGCATATCACCAACATAGAGTAGCAAAATGATATAACTGGACTTACATCTTTTAAAATAGAAACAGTGGTCTGCATTACACGTCTGAAATATCTCTTTGTGCATAAAATTATCAAATTTCTTGTACCACTGTCTTAGAGCTTGTTTTAGACCATACAAACTTTTATTGAGTCTGCTTACCATATTTTATTTCTCTTTTGTTAAGAAACCTTCTGGTTGATATATGTATATCTCCTTATCCAAGTCCCCGTGAAGAAATGCAGTCTTCACGTCTAACTGTTCAAGATAAATATCTTCAATGGAAACAATACTCAACACTGATCTAATAGTATTGAGCTTCACAACTCGAGAAAAATTTATCGGTGTAATCAATTCCTTCATATTGCTCGAATCCTTTGACAACTAGTCAGGCTTTGTATCTCTTCGAGCGATCATGCTCATATTTCACATGATACACCCATTTGTTATGAAGTTCCTTCTTACCCATTGGTAACTCAGCTAGTTCCCATGTATCATTTGAGATTAAAGACTTCATCTCATTTTTCATAACAAGTTCCAACTTGTTAGAATCACTGTTCTGACAAGTTTCATCATAGCATTCAGGCTCCCCTCTATCGGTAAGTAACAGATAGTTCAAGTATCTCATGTTGGGAACATAAGGTCGGGAAGATCTTCTCAAAATAGGAACTATCTCGGTCGGCTGTAGAGTGTCATACCGCTGTCGATTGGTCTGTCCAACTAACTCTCCTTGCTGAGAGTACCTCGTCTCTGTTGTCTTGTAAATCGTACCATTCTTTTTCGCGAGCAACCGTCATTGCTCCCTTAAAAGATCTTATTGTAGCCTTTGGTAGCCAACTGCCCTAAAGAGATTAAGTTATTTCTCAGATCGGGGATATATCTGACATCTTTCACTTTCCATACAATTCAACTTAATCTTCACAGTACCTTTACCAATAATATCACAAGGTTGATCAACACCAAGATATATTTTTCTAAGCTTACCAGGGACATACCTCTCGAAGAATTATTTCTTCGAAGTAGCGTGAAATGATGCTCCAGAGTCTAACACACAAGACTCTTTCCTGCCATTTAAGGAGTATATTAACGCATCGTCTCTTTCTCAATTGATATTTTCCTCTGTATTCTTCTCATGGTCCTTTGGTTCTCTCTTGCACTGAAATTTATAGTGCCCGGTCTCCCACAATTCCAACACTCGATGTTTCTCAACCCTTGGGAATTTTTTAGGAAACCTAGACTTAGACCTCTAGTCTCTTGATTTATCTCGGTAGTTCGATTTAGCGCGTCTATATCCTCTGGTTGAATTTATTTATTTAGATTCTGTATGTAAGACTAAGGAGATTGATGACTCACTTCCTTTGAATCTCTTCACTGAGAACTAGGTCACGAACATCATCAAATTTGAACTGATTGCCTCCTGACGAGTTACTCACCATCGTGACAGTGGCACTCCAACTATCTGGTAGTGAGCACAAAAGTATCAGTGCTCATATTTCTTCATCAAAATCAATGTCAACTGAACTCAACTGGGCTGTGATTGTATTGAGTTGATTGAGGTGTTGAACTACCGATGTGCCTTCCATCATTCACAAATTGAATAAACATCTCATCAAGTAAACTTTGTTAGATGCTGATATCTTCTCATACATACTGGAGAGAGCCTTCATAAGGCCCACCGTGGTTGTTTCTTTTACGATTTTAAAAACAACATTGGGGTATAATGTCAATCGGATGACTCCAAGAGCTTGTCTGTCAAAAAGGGTCCATTCTTCATCTTTTATATTCTCTGGTTTCTTCTCCAATAGAAGTTGATATAGTTTTTTCTAGTATAGGTAATCTTCAATCTGCATCTTCTATAACCCAAAATCTACACCATCTAATTTTCCAAGTCTCACCTCTCCTTCGTTTGTAGTCATTGCTCTAACTCAAATCTGACCTCATTTGGATCGCTACCAACCTGACTCTTATACCAGTTGTTGAGAATATGGAAATCGCATATTGTGTCTCCGTATATATGTAAGAACAATCCGATCTCCACACTAGTATGATATTATCCGCTTTGGCACCTGAAGGTCCACACGGCTTTACTTTTGGTCCACTTCCAAAAGGCCTCATACTAGTTGAGATATTTTCTTACTTATATACCATTGATTCTTCTCATGTTTAACCGATATGGGATGTGGGACTTCGGTAGCCACCTTAACAAATCCTTATCTCGAACAAAGTACCACTATAGCCTCCTCTCAATTGACTTCCATCCACCCACTCTAATCAAGTTATGGATACCTAACATTTAGAGCTTTTACAGCGGATCTATCTACTCACTTGACCACCCTACCTATTCCTTAGCTAAGATCGGAACTAGGTCTTACGATTGATCACACCACATATTCCTTAGCACCACTTCATTCAAGTCCGCCTCGTCTTGATCCTAAGAGTCACAGGCACTCTGAACTAGGCTTTTATAAAACAAATCATTCACCTTGAACATGGTTGTTGGTTCATTATGTCCAACCTCCGAAAATTTCACCACCATCGCGTTATGTCTGCGCTTGGAGCTCTGATACCTGTTGTCATAGAAATACGATAATTTCCTGGCAAAACATTTCTAAATTGGCTTGAGGTAAAAAAAGGTTTTGGAAATATACATAATTTTTCTACAATCTAATGAAAAGAAAATAGAAATCATAAAAACAAAAGTGAAATCAAACAAAGAAAATATGACACAGTGACTCTGCCCATTTTCAATGCATACACAAAAAACCTAGATTTTGGTTTTTTTGTAGAGATCGTATCACAAAGAAAAAAACACGTTTACGGACCTTAATGTGTAATTTATGACTCACTAAATTACATTTTCTTTTCAAATTCACTCGAGCTCTCTTTAATGAATCTAAAACTTGCATCATCTTCATTGTCCTATCATCATCGCCAGTTTCAGTGTCTTTTCATCTAACAAATTTTTAGCCAATAACTTTCTTACGTTATTTTCTATCTTAATTTAAAATTTCTTCGGTGAAACCATATATCATAGAAATGTTTTGTTTAACTTTGATTTTTATTGGCTGCACATGAGATTTTGGTAGTACTCGACTCTTACTTCAACTTAATTTGTGCTCGAAACCCTTCCATCAAATCAATATTTATTATTGTTTGCCATTGTTTGTTCCATTTGAATGAAAATTAAGTACAAGGCTTGACATTGCTACCTCAGGTGATATGAACTTTTCACCCCATCAGGCAAAGCATAAGGGTTTCTTTGCTTTATTAGTTTAGGAGTTATCATGTACACCCATAGTACCTAATGTGTAAAATTGGGTCATTTTTCCTTTATAGCTTAAGAAAGAAACTTCCTCTTCCTAGCTTTCAAGACAATTCTTGGTCATTAGCATGTTTCTATATTGTGTCAAAATGGTTTCTTGATAATATATATCATTAACATAATATCTTCACACAATCCTTCTGAAATTTAGAAAACATCAGGATGTTTAGAAAACTAGACACCTCTTATAACTAGACTATAAGAGGTGTCTAGCATGTTATTTTCAGCATTGATATATGTAGAAGCTTAACAAGTCAATCGTCTATATATCAAAGGGATAAAAAGGTCATGAGTTCGAGTCTCTCTATATACGCTTTCTCGGCTGAGCCTGTCACCTTGTGTGGTTTACCTTCTGGCTTTGGTTTGCAGGCTATCGTAAAAGACTGAGGGTTTACCCTGTGCGCACTCACTGCACTATGAGTAGCGGCTGCGGGTTCCCTCCAGAAAAAAAAGGGGTAAGGGTGGCTATTAAACCTTTTCGGACAGTTGGTAAATGAAAATACATTATACTTGCAAAACACTGATAAAGATCATACATTTTTACTATGCTAAAGAAAACTTTAAAAGTCTGGAACTGTTCTTCTAGCATATATGGTTACATTTTTCTTCAAGAAATGGAGCTAAATCAAAAAACTAAATCCTAATCTTGGCTTCTATTTCTGCTCTTGTAATGGAAGAGGGATAATGCTCAGCTCCTATGGGTTGATCGGTTGATCTCATTCTGAATTTCCCTTCGTTGTCATCGTCTCGCATTGATCTCCATAAGATAAGAAATAACTCAGCCTTCGAGCCTGTATCAAGTGGAAATTTAGAGACTACTCATAAAAATTATGTGTCTCTTTTTAAAGAGCAATCTCCTACGATAGATCATGAAAATGTTAAAAGAAACAATAGCAAAGAGTTTCCTGAGATCATATTTAAGGCTGAAGATTGTGAGAAATTGAAAGTTGCTTCTAAGCACACTCTAGTGAGCAAGTTTGCTACAGGCAAACCAATTTTCAATTCAATAAAGTTATTTTTGGAAGGGTTTAATTTCAAAGGTGAATTCAATGTCACTAGTTTTGATGTCTGTCACATTTTTATTGAATTTACTTTGAATGATGATCTTAAGAAGTTGTGGAGAAGGAATGTATGGGTCTTAGGGAATAAAACAATATGTTTATTAAAGTGGGCCCCTAATTTTAACCCTAATTTTGAAAATCATGTTACTCCAGTGTTCATCAACCTTTCTAACCTCCCTGAGTTCATATTTCATGAGGAAACAATACTTGAAGTTGCTAAAAGTATGGGTTCCCCTTTAAATGTGTGGGTACCTCATAGAAATCGGGCTAAAATCAACTACTGCAGGATTTGGATTGAAGCTCACTTCTCTAAGCCTTTACCTTCAAAAATATGGATTTCCTTTGGGAATAATCGGTTTTGGCAAGAGTTAATCTATAGTAATTATCCTAGCTACTGTAAACATTGCTATCATCTAAGACATTCTAGAAATGTATGCAATAAGATGCAAAAGACTAACTCTACTGAAGAAGTAATGGTACCTGTTACTGTGCATCAGCAAACTGATGTTATCCTGGTAAATCTTGTTCAAAGATTAAAGTTAGTTGTTACGGTGGGTGATAAGAACAATCTAAATGTGAATAGCAGTGTTGTTGATATGAATATATCTAATGTTAGCCTAACTGATACAACTACCAGTATTTAGAGCAGAATTTTAGTTGATAATCCCTTTCCTTTAGGTGTTGGGAAAGAGGAGATTATAGAGGCTCTGCATTTGATTAACTTGGGGACCTCAAACCACTTCATTTCTGAATCTCTTGATACCAGCAATGGTAATGCTTCCCCACAAAAGGAAAACACTAGTAGTCTGCCTTCCTTCCCTGCAAAGGTCAAAGAGCATAAGAGAAAGAATAAATAAAGAACGTAAAAATTTTAACTTTAAGAAGCCTGGTGAATCCTAAACTAATGCAACACAAAGGTTTTTCTATGAACCCTAAGCCATCCAAATGGCCATTTCAATATTAAATTGGAATGTCCGTGGTTTGGGGAACAAAGAAACTATAGCAAGACTCAAGTCTTTGAAAAGATCTGTGAGGCCAGACTTTCTATTTATCCAAGAACCTATGGTCATTCCTCTAAAATTGATTCTATCCTTAAGAAACTGGGATATCAGAACTACATTCAGAACATAAATAACAAGGTATGGGTCATGTGGAAGGATAATTTCATGGTGGAGGTTATTACTGATGATGAGCAATTCATACACTTAAATGTTAAGCATAAGGATACTAACAAGGACTTCAGGGTCTTTGTGATCTATGCTAAGTGTACTAAATCTTTAAGAAGAATCCTATAAGATAAGCTTAAGGCTCTGGAAGATGGTGTTATGGAGTGGCTGGTCGTGGGTGATTCCAACACTATTTCTAGCCCTGATGAACAACTCTACGGCACTAACAACTGTAACTCTAGTATGGATGATTTTAACAATTTCCTTTTTTATTCTAACCTACCTGATGCAGGGTTTTCTGGCAAAAAATATACCTGGACCAATGGCAGGCAATGGAGGCGTCTTGATAGGGTTTTATATAATTAGAAGTGGCTTAATTATTTTGAAGCTACTAATGTCAATCACCTATCTAAAACCCGCTCTGATCACTGTCCTATTGTGATCACTATAACTAGTGCATCTTCTAAAATCAAGTCTTCTTTTAGATTCCTAAATATGTAGGTGTTGCACACTGGATTTCGTAAAGTTGTGGAGGATAGTTGGGCTGGGTTAAGTCAGGGTTCTCTTATTCTAAAGTTTCGTTTCAAACTTAAGAGGTTAAAGGCTGACTTAAGGAGGTGGAACAGGGAGGTTTTTGGGAATGTGTTTGACTTCATTAAGCAAATGGAAAGAGGAGATCATGTGTAAGGAATAAAACCACCAAAGATCTAGGTATGATGAGGATAAGG
Organism: Limnanthes douglasii subsp. nivea; assembly: GCA_036936605.1. Classification (NCBI taxonomy): domain Eukaryota; kingdom Viridiplantae; phylum Streptophyta; class Magnoliopsida; order Brassicales; family Limnanthaceae; genus Limnanthes; species Limnanthes douglasii. The sequence goes on along the minus strand of JAUPFV010000003.1, from coordinate 155,857,693 downwards.
TTCCGCTAGATACTGCTAGAGAAACTCACCTAAAGTTACTAAATAAAGAGGAGGAATTCTGGGTTTAGAAATCCTACACTAACTGGGTCAGGGATGGTGAAAGCAATACTTCTTTTTTTCACAACTTTGTAAAGAAAATAATGAAAAGAAATAAAATAAGCAGGATTTGGGATGGTGCTAATTAGGTGGAAGATAAGGAAGCTATGGGGGTCTCTGTTGTAAATTATTTCAATGACCTACTATCTGATCAACCTAATCATTGGACATCAAACACCGTCTTAGATTTTATTCCCAAGCTGGTTAAGGATAAGGAGAACACTATGCTTTTAGGGATTCCTAATGAGGAGGAAATCTTTGAGATTTTTAAGAATCTCAATCCAAATTCTGCTGCTGGTCGAGATGGCTACAATGGGAGGTTTTATAGAGACTACTGGCATATTGTTAAAGTAGATCTATGTGAAGCTATTGCTGAGGTTTTTAAGGGTGCAGTTATTCCAAATGGGGTTTTTGCTACTACCATCTGTCTTGTTCCTAAGAATCCCAATCCTAAATCTTGGAAAGAATTTAGGCCTATAAGCCTAACTACTTTTCTAACAGGATTGTTTCTAAGATTATTAACAAGAGGTTGGCTAATATCTTTCATAGTCTAATTTCTGATGAGCAAGGGGTGTTTGGTTTCTGGAAGGTCTATCCATGAAAATATCATGGTTACTTAGGAATTGGTTTATGATAATGACCATAAAACTAGGGAAGGAAACCTTATCCTAAAGGTTGATATGGATAAAGCTTTTGACAGGCTTGACCATACATTTCTTCTATATGTTTTGGCAACTTTTGGATTTAACAAGGATTTTCTTAACTTAATTGAGAAATGTATGACCAATTGTCATTTCTCAATTCTGGTCAACGGTGAAGTCAAAGGCCATTTCAAATCTACCAAAGGTTTAAGGCAGGGTGACCCACTGTCACACAGCCTCTTTATTTTGGCAGAGGAATATCATTTGACAAGTATCAAGGCTCTATCTATGGATTCTCCTAATACAATATATAAAAATAGAGGGAACATGAACTCATCTTTCTTAGGGTTTGCTGATGATTTACTTATCTTCTGTAATGGCTCTACTGATTCCATTAGTAAGATCTACAGGCTCATGCAACATTATGAGGATAAATCTGGTCAAATTGTGAATAAAGGAAAGTCAACGTTCATCACTTATAAGAAGATCTTACCTAGAAGGATCAATGAAGTTGAGCAGCTGTTGGGGTTCAAGAAATTTGATCTTCCTTTTAATTACCTGGGTGCAATCATAAACAAAAAGTCAAGAGTTAGTAATTTTAATGAACTGCTTATGAAAATTAGAAATAAGATCGCTGACTGGGATCATACCCTCATTTCATGTGGAGGTAGGCTTACTTTGGTTCAATCTGTTTTATGTTCTTATCTTATTTTCAATATTCAGCATTCTTGTATTCCTAAGGCTGTTGCTAAGAGAATAGAAGTTATCTACAACAAATTTTTATGGGGCAACAAAGAAGACAAAAAAGCTATAAATTGGGTTCAGTGGTCTAAAGTATGCAAGTCATATGGTGAAGGTGGTTTGGGAGTTTGAAGGATCAAAGATTGGGACCTGTTTTTCTCTCATAAGCTCTGGTTCTCTTTTAAAAGGCAGGAATCTATCTGGTCTAAACTTATTCTTGACACTTATTGTAAAAATGATCATCCCGTAACTGTTGCAAATCCTATCAAATGTACTAAAACCTGGTCTAGACTGTTGGGTGTCAGGGACAGTGTTGAAAATTTTATTACCTGGCATACTAAGTCTGGTAATATATACTTCTTTATTGATTAGTGGTGTTCTCCTACTCCTTTTTGTAAATATAATGAATGTGGAAGATGAGTCAAGGTTTTTGGGATGGAAGTGAAAAAGCTCTGGGTTAATGGAACTTGGGACTTGACAAGAATTGAGAGCATTGTGAACTCAGATGATATTCACAATATTCTCAAAATTTCCATATCGCGAGTTCTCTTTCCTGTTGTGGAGGGTCCTTTTGAATTTACTGCCGGTTGACACTGTATTGCAAAATAAATAGATTAGTCTAGCTTCTCGGTGCCAGTATTGTGAAAATAGTGAAAGTTTAAAACAATTTTTCGTGAACTGTCAAGAGGCTTGGGAAGTATGAAACTATTTCGCTGCTATGCTTAAAATTTCTATTTTCATAAACATGACACCAGTGCACATTATCAGGATATGGCACTGGTCGACAAATAGAGATTTCCATATTCGAACTATTCTGCCAACTATTATTATGTGGGTGTTATGGTATGCAAGGAATAAAAGAAAAAATGATGGTAAGGTCTTCAACCCTATGGATTTGATAATCTACATTATTCATATTATTATTTTTATGGATAGAGAAAAATTGCTTAAGAAAGTTCATTGAGGAAACATTGTGCTATTGGTCCTCAAATTGGTTGCATAAATCTTTACAAAACTCATCTGGCTCCTATTGTTCTTAATTGGAAAAGCCCTAAACTAGGTAGGTTCAAACTTAACACAGATGGGGCATGTAGTCTCTCTGGTGAAGCCAATGGTGGTGGTATTGTGAGAGACAGTACGGGGAAGATTGTTTTTGGCTACGGTAGACTGTATGGTAAGGGATTTCCTATTGCTTCCGAGTTTAGAGCTTTACTGGATGACTTTTTTATATGCTATTCTAAGGGAATCAACAAACTGGACACTGAGACAGATTCTAAGATCACTACTGAAATATTCCTTAAAAGTAAGTCTCCACGGTTCTTATTTGGTATTAATAACTACTGTCGTAATCTGCTCTCTTCATGCATGAGTCTCGATCATATCTTTAGCGAGCAGAACGAGTCAGCAAATTGGACTGTTAAGGCTGCTTTGAAGCTTATAAAAGAACTGTATTTCTATGATCTTCAAGCTCCAGCAAAGCTTAAATCTATTGCATTCCTTGAAGAATTGGGGACCGGGTATATTAAGGTAAACCTAAATAGCTAATCAGAGTATCAAATCAAGGGTTTTTACCTGGATGTAGTTGATTCTTCACCCTCATTCCTCTTTGCTTTATGCATGGATTTCTTCTTCGCTGTTTTAGGGTCTGTGTAGTTATTGTGGATTGGCTTAATTTCGGGAACTCTGGGTCGGTTTTTCTGTGAAATTGGTTTCTATGGCAACCTGATGGCCAGGTGAAAGGTTTTTGTTCGTTGGTTTTCAGCAACGACAGAGGTAAGATTTTGGCGGTGGTTTCTAGTTAGGTTTGAAGAGTTGTGAGAGGTTCGCAAGGTCGAAGGCTACAAATTAGGTTTGGTTTCTGATCTTATCAATTGTATTTGGTCTATCTCATGTATTAGGCCGATTTGGGTCTTTTGATTTAGGCCTTTTTCATGTAATTGGGCTTCAAGTTTAATAAAGGTATCAATTTGAAAGGAAAAAAAAGTCATACATTTTTACCAAATCCTTTGCATCCATCGATAATTTCGGCCTGAGAAAGATCATTTGATGTTTGCGTGAAGATCACCCAATACAAACTTTACGTCTTACGTAGCAAAATATATTACTCTTTCAATTTCAGGATAAATCCTTCAATTTCACAATAAATTACGTTTAAAGTTTCTGGATGGATACCAATGAACGCAATGATGATTCTTCTCTTTTAAAACAAAAAAAAACAATATAGCACTATTGGTTAGAATTATGTTAATTAATTAAAAAATAATGAACAATAAAACATTATTAGACAAAAAAAATTAATTGGTGCATTGATATTGCGAAAGGCCAATTAAATAAAACGACTATTATTGCAAAATAAAAAGAGTACTTATAGATTAGGTTCGGCTTTTTTCTGAATAAAGTTTCTACCGACCAAAAGAACTTATACTGAGGCTCTCGTGAGACTTATTTTTTGGGTCAATCTGATATTTTAAGTCGGTTATATACTTGATTGTCAATCCTTTTATACTTTGACCAATAAAACCTCTGAATTTTCATGTGGCTCGAGTACTATCAGATTATCTTGGATTCTCACGAGGTGCCTGTCAATTTAGCACACAGGTTAGCTAGGGAGTCTCGGGTGGTGGGCTTTTATATGTGCACCTCATTATAAATAGAAGTCTTAAAATCATTCTCAAGGTTTTAAACTAAATTTCGATACCCTATTGTATTCTCTTGCTTAGTCTTATACTGGCCTTGCGAATGATTTACCGCCAACCAGAATCAAATACAAACCTCGTGGTTTTACCCTTAAAGTTTTAGCCAAAGACATCTCTACAAAAAAAGCTTTGTTTTCAACTTCGTTGTTTTTTACGACAAATCCAAACCTTTCCCCTTATCGTAATTCTCTCTATCGGGTGTTATAAGAATGATTTATGACTTGTCTCTAGTTTGTTTCGCCTGGAACATATTTATGAAATCAGTAATTAATTTCCTATTTATTGCACTGCAATGTTCATACTCAATTATTTATTCATTATATTCATTAAATCACTTTGGGATTATTCCAAACACGTCAAGTATATGCACAATATTTCTCAAGAAAAAATAAGTACGGATCACCCATAAGTGTCTTTGAAAGCAACGACATATTTATGTTAAAGCAACTGACGTGGTTAGATTTTTCTGGCTATCGTAATGTATTCTAAACACGAATAACTAAGTGCTTTAGGTTACTTCTTGTTACAAATATCTCATCAACTAATGTGATATTATCCGTTTTGGACGATTAGATCCGCGCGCATTCTGTTTCACTCAATATACCCATTGCATCGCTTAGAACGTAGGTTTCAACCTTGCTCAATGGTAGCATGTTAAAATATATCTCACCAACTGATGTGATATTTTTCGCTTTGGGCAATTAGACCCGTACGACTTTGTTTTTGGTTCACTCCGAAAAAACTTCACATTAATTGAGACATTTCATTCACTTATATATTGTATATTATTTGCAGTCTAAGGGATATGGAATAAATAACCAAGTTTACACACTCTCAACAGTTGTGTTATATTAAAAGTAGTATCCGTGTGGAAATATTAATCTATAAAAGAGGGAGCTAAACCAATAAGATGAATACTTAAACTATAAATGAGTAACATTTTCTAGTCGTAATCATTTATAGTAGTAATCATGTAAGGATCCTATATGAGTTAATTAAGTATCAACTAAGGGATTTTAGAGATATTTTTCATATATTATATGATCTTAGTTTTGATCCTAGTTTTGACCATGTATGTAATATTTTTTCTCTCTAGACCGAGACTTATTTATACTAGGGATATCATCTCAAATATATATATAACCAACAAATCAATTCAATTATCTTAAATGCTATCATTTACTTGGTCAAGCTATACATAATCAAAACGTGTATGAGTTTACCCACATTTAGTATAAGTTGACCCAATTTTAGACGAAAATATTCTTTTAGGGTATATAAGCTTTTTTTACTAACTCTCTTCCACTTTATTTTCTCTCTAACACTCCAATATTCACCATCAACAGTTGTGTTATATTAAAAGTAGTATCCGTGTGGAAATACTAATCTATAAAAGAGGGAGCTAAACCAATAAGATGAATACTTAAACTATAAATGAGTAACATTTTCCAGTCGTAATCATTTGTAGTAGTAATCATGTAAGGATCCTATATGAGTTAATTAAGTATAAACTAAGGGATCTTAGAGATATTTTTCATATATTATAAGATCTTAGTTTTTATCCTAGTTTTGACCATGTATCTAATATGTTTTCTCTCTAGACCGAGACTTATTTATACAAAGGATATCATCTCAAATATATATATATATATATATATATATATATAACCAACAAATCAATTCAATTATCTTAAATGCTATCATTTACTCGATCAAGCTATACATAATCAAAACTTGTATAAGTTTACCCACATTTCGTATAACTTGACCCAATTTTAGACGAAAATATTCTTTTAGGATATATAAGCTTTTTTACTAACTCTCTTCCACTTTATTTTTTCTCTAACACTCCAATATTCACTCTCACTTCTATTATTTCTCTCTAAAATCTCTAACTTCTCTCTAAATTTTCTGGCGAAGTAAGCGCTGGTATTTATATCGTGACTCAGTTTTTAAAGGGTTTCGAAACACACTTAAGAAGCACAATTTAATCATTATAATGACAGTGAGCATATGATATGGTCGTTATTTATTGTATGATAAAGATAATTGTTACTATTATAAACTAACTCAAAATAATCATCCTAGGAGCGTGGAATCGCACTATGATCATTCAACACTCTTTGTGTATCATTTAATTGTAATTTCTATCTATAACATCCATGTGTAATTAGTTTAAAAACCTTAATTACTTTGTTCATCTTCGATATCATTCGGCTAAATAAAATCACAACACATCATTGCCGTCATTTGTCGGAACCAAAAAGTGTATATAAAACTCTTTTAAACAAATTGGAAAACAAAACCGGACCATGATCAAAATTTAAAATCAATATTTCTAATATGTCAAAACACCCAACCCTTGAGCTTCACAATCCTTTCTCACTGAATAAAAATAGATCAAATCATTGCGGTCAAGTAGTAAGTTGATAACATATAACAAATTGATATAGCTGACCTTTTAATCATCAAGCAATTGGTCATCAACATCAAAGAGCGAATGTCAGATGTATATATTGTAAGAATCACAAAGCGTAAAGAATTATGCTCCAAAATATCTTGATAATCCAGAAAAATCCAAGGATAACGATGATTATTCCTTCGCTTCTGTTAGAATTTACCGTTTATCAGCTAACCACTAGTCGATCACTCACAAAAGAAATCTCTCGGAGATAGACTATGTTAAAGTTGATATGAAAATATGTGGAAACAAATTATGATCGCGACCGTTATAACAACTATTGAACTCACTAACCAAGTCGATCTCTCGTCCATCACCAAAATTACCATGGTTTTTTCCAGGCCGAGTTTGATAACAGAGTGGCGAAAAACTTACTGAGATTTCATGTAGTGCAACTTAATTCTCATTTCTAACAACTTCCACTTGCTCGTAGTACCTTGGGCACAATCAATATCAAATACCTTCCTCCATGAATAATCAAATATCGGTCATTGTGTAACAAAATTTATACACGTTATGGAACATCACTGTTAGCACCAGAAATATCGGTAGACAATCTACTCAAGAAATTTAATCAATACGACATGTTAAAATACAATAGAACGGGTCATCCTGAAAACATATCATAAAATTTAGTAATGAGATGACAGGGTTCGCTGGAAACGATAAGCTCGTATACCGACCTTCCTTATTGACCTTCGCGGGTAGCACTGTAACCTAGTTTAATTATTTTTCTCTAGTATTAGTTTGCACATTTAAATATCTCTAGACTGCGTTTCGAGATTAATTAATATGGCGTAAATAAAATGCTACACCATTACACAAAGAGGTTTGTCAAAGTTAAGAAAACCCTAAAAACTACTACAATAAGTTGGCTTTTATTGCATTCTACTAAGGTATTTTTCCCAACCACTTAGCCGAAGACATCATAACATATAAGGTGCTTAACTTCAGTAAGATTTTTGCTCAGGTTGAGAAACAAATTAAATTGGAGGAGATAATGTATGCATGTAAAGATGCCAAGAAGGCCTAATTCTTATCTGTCATACCACCTGACCTGCGTTAATAGGAGCACCCACTATATGTGGTCATTAAAGAAAAGATTGCACACAAATAAAATGTAGTGAATCTCCATGATTTTTTCAAGGTTCGAGCCCCTAGTTCTTCTAAACATAATCTAGTTAAATAGTTACCTTCGTTCTGATCTAAGCTCGCTAAAAAATCATCCAAAGTTACATCTTTCTCGGTATAACCCTTGGAATTATATAATGTTTGATATGAATTCATGGATCATGAATCCAATCATTCAAATTATGGGAATGATTATTGAATGACTAATTTGTTTAGATTATGTTCGGCCTAATAACTACGGTTATAAGCAAGTACTTCAAGATCAATGAAGATTAAAATAAAAAAACAAAGAATGCATTAGATGATGACTAATCATGGTGCGATTATAGTAATGTAAAGTGCACATAGAATTGATCATCTTGCGCTCCTAGTTTGGAGTTTTAATTTATAGTTAGGTTACAGTTGTAGCAGTAATAATAATTACGTTATAACTGGTCATTATCTATTTACTAACATTAATAGTTTTCTTGATGCTCAAACATGTTATGAAACTTTTTATAGACTAAGGTTTGATCATAATACATACAATAGCATTTACCTAAGTTCTTTATAATAGCGCTCGAGCATATTATATATCGAGCGGAATAACAGCTCAAGTTCGGGAAAATCTAGAATGCATTAGTAACATATCTGTTATTGCAAAAGAAAATGAGAGATGATTAGAAATACACCAAGTGTACGCGCAATACTGTATTACTTTATTTGAGTTTGTTAAATTCGAGTGTGTGAATTGTAAGTTTGGACGAACGAGTAGGTCACCAGATTTTTTGAGCTAACTGATCATTTTGGAGAGACTTTAAATTTAGGGATTTATACCCGATGTTGTTCTTATATTTGACGACTCCATTTTTTCTAACCAATTGTCATGACATGTGGTATAGACATTTATAACACATGAACTATCTACGTACCAAATTATTATTGGACTAATGAGTATACATGTTATTTATTTATGGTTAAATATCAATCAAACAATCGATTCTCACATCACCAGCAAGTGATAATTATTTTATATGTTAAAATAAATTTTTAATTTAATTTATTTTTTGAAAATCTCAATTAATGTTACATACCGTCAAATTTAAAACCTATTCTTAATTTATAATATATATATTTCGATATCATATCAAGATATATAAATAAAATTCTTATAATCTGGTTAATGATATTCTATATATAAAAGATGAAGTAACGTTTTATATATTTATTAATTAACGTATGGACTTGCATTAAAATATATAAGAATAAAAAAAAAGTTATGGTACAGTAGTTAGTTAAAGTATAATGAGTACTTATTCTTTCAGTGAGGTTCCGCTCTCTACCTACTATTCTCTAGATCCGCCAAATTATGTTATCGTTTATTTAACTATTGACCCGCTAAATACCAAATATGCAAAAAGCAAAAACGAATAAAATTATTATATCACGTAAGTAAAATATAACGTTGGAGTTAAGTTGAGGAAAATAGGAGGTTCAAGTGGGGGACTAATCTGATCTGCCAGAGTTTGAGACACCCTCTTCCCTCGGGCAAGGGGAGTTTCTTGAACCACAATTCGTGGATTTCTATTCAGACTCCTTAAATCATTTTTCAATATATTATTAAATATATTTAAGAGGTTACCTTTAAAAAAATGCAATAAGGGATGTGGATTGCCAAATGATTGTTTTAGAATAAAACTTTAAATTGTATAAAAAATATATTTTAATTTAAAAAATATTTGATTGGAAGAAATGTTCGTATGCATAGAAAAGGATTATTCAATTTTGTAAAATTTTAAAAATATATAAATATAAATCAATTGGGATGATATTATTCGATTTTGTAAAGTTTGAAAAGTATATAAATGTGAATCAATTTAGTATGATGTTATTCGATTTTTTTAAGTGTTTCAAGTTATAAATATGAATAAATTAGTATAATATTGTTGGCACGATTTTGATTTTTTATTTTGCATTGTTTATATCAATTATGGTGAGATGTTACAAGAGTGTACTAAAAGTAAAATTGTGTGAGCTTTTTATTCAAATCATACGATGCCATATTAGTATTTATATTTATATATTTTTAATATGGAATTAGAGTTATGGGATTATGTCATCTATTGTGTTCTATGTTTCTAGTGGAATAGTACTTCCGTGGTATCTAGGTAGGATTGTACTTCCGTCATTTCTCAATAGAACCATGTGTATTATACCATATCAAGTTTAGAAGAGGGTGTTAGAGTAAACTCAGTGCCCTAACTTAATCGTTTACCCCACATCACTTATATATATATATATATTCATAATTTGGTATGAGAGACGAAATAATACTCCCGGTATATATCAAGTTCACTTCTAAGTCATGTGTAATTTCCAGTGGAATGATATTTCCGTTGTATCTAAGGCAGAATTACACTTCCGTTATGTCTCACTAGGGTCGTGCCCATAATACCGGTCAAGTCTAAAAGAAAGTGTTAGAGTAAGTCGGTGCCCTAACTTGGTCATCTATCCAACATCGCTTAGATATAAAATAATATATAAGTGAATGAAATATCTTAACTAATATGAGACCTTTTGTGAGTGTGCCAAAAGTAAAATTGTGCACACTTTGTGCCCCGAAGCGGGCAATATTAGACTAGTTGATTCATACTTATTCATTCTTAACATGGTATCAGAGTAATGGGATCATGTCCTCCATTGTGTTCTAAGTGGTGTGTTTAAAATTTCTAGTATTGGGACAATGCCCTTTATCGTATCTAGGGGGAATTCTACTTCTTCCATGTTTCAATGGGGCCATGCTCATTATACCATATCAATTTTAAGGGGAGTATCGGCGTACACGTTGTACTCTATCTCACATCGCTTAGGTTGAAAATAATATACAATATATAAAGTATGAAATTATCTTAACTAATACGAGGCTTTTTGGAAGTTTACCAAAAGCAACGTCATGCGAGCCTTATGGCCCAAAGTAGACAATATCGTACTAGTTGAGTCATACTTATGTATATTTTTAACACAAATGTTGGAATTATGTTATGATAAAATGATATAATATAATCATGATACAACTAAATTGTATATAAACTATATGTCATTAATTGGTTTAATAGTAACTATATACTATATCACACTCATTTAAAAACAAATTTTTGCAAAAGAGTACAAAACATGTAGCGTGGTGCTATAATCTATGGTATGATTTTACTACCAAAAAAAACTTTGTTGTTAACTTTTCCCAAGTGCGCAGCCCCCGTAGTTATTATGATAAAGATAATATGAGTGTTGTTAGCCAAAAAATAAAATTTACAACTCAGAACATTGGTCAAACCAACGTCTCGTTTAACCACTAACTTCAAGCCATTTTACCAAATGTTGATACAAATGTTACTTCATTTTTTAAATATTCACATTGGTTCCACAATTTTCATTTGTAAAAATCCTTATTTTTTCTTATTTTCCAAAAATATATTTGAGGCAGGCCGTATGATCAAATCAGAAGATCTTGGGAGATGACAGATTACTACGATGATTGACTAGGGTATTGATGAATCAGTCCGAGAGACAGCGTATGAGAGTGTTTCTCAATTATCGGGATGGTGTCAGAGCAAGGACGAGTGGCCAATGTGCCTACGAATGTTGAATATGGAGGGCCTTTTTGGCCTCCATGTTCTACCATTAAAGCGGCTTTGCTTTAATGAAGTGGGAAAAATCCCAGTATGGGTGCAAATCTCGGAGAAATTTATGAAACTCGTTTCTTTGGTATGGATTATTGGTTTTAAATTATGTAGTATGTTTGTTTATTGGGGAATCGTAAAATATTTTCTTGTATAATGGATCCTCTATAGAAGGGGCGAAGTTTTAAAAAATGAGTGACAGTCATCCAGGAAGAGTTTGATGTATTGAATTGTTTTAGTATCAATATTTGGGTTGTTTAACCAAGATCTTAAGGACGATTTGTTCAACTGTGGATTTATTGTCTTCGGAGACGGTTAAAATGCAAAGATTCTTTTTATAAAAGCTAGGATATTGTTGCAATGCAAATATAATTCCATTTTTTTATCCCAAATTACGATTAATTCTAATATTCTTGTATGAAAACCCTATGTTATCTTTTTGTTATCTAAATCTATCATCGAACTAAGTGAGGTTATTAGAATCAGAGTCGTCTAGTAGTGGAAGGTCGCGTAACTAATTGATACTAACTTATTCGTCGCATTACGAGTGATTACGGGGATGAGAGGATCCTTGAGGTCATGGAGCTTTGACGAGAGATGCAATATCAATTTTGGTTCCCCTCGAAATAGTTACACCGATGAGGAATATCCAAAAAATAAAAATAAGCACTACTATGTAATTATGTTATATAAACCATAAAATGTCAGCAACTGACTTATTGTAAGAGATTTTTGTGTGATGTGGTTATGATGTCCCACGGAGGGCGAGATATGAGGGGACTACTATAATGACGAGGTCATATACTTCTTTGGTATGCTTGATGCGGAAGTGTTTTTCCCTTTCTTGTATATTTTGTAGATACGGCCGAGTAAGCTTGTGTCAAATAGTTAGAGGAATTCGATAATAGTGAATGCGATTGTGAATTATGTTCTAATGTTATTTTCATGGAATATTTTCTCTTGATAGTCAGTATATTTACATAAAAATTGAGGGTTTTATTCCCTCTCGATGGGGAGTTAGTACTAGTGTTGTAAAGCTCTCGGATGTCGAAAGGAACGCAAAATTTTGCTTCATCTTCATCTACGAGGTTTAGGATCTAAAGAGCTCTGGTGGTGTGGGTGGCCTACCGAGGGATTGGATCTTCACTCTTTTTTTTTTCTTTTTTTTACGCCATAATTTTAGCTTATTTAACACCTTTATAGGTTGATAATTCTCTCGGCCTTCTTGAAAGGTGGAATTTGGCGATAGCGAGTGTTCGTTACTTGAATAAAACGGCCACAATGAGGAAATAAAAATATAATTGAGAATTGTTCTCTCTAAAAACCATGACTGCGCTGGGTATGTTGCACAATGATAATGAATTGTATCGGGTTGCTTGGATTGGTGCCAACATGATAGATGGTTCAGCCTCGATTATGGGGGTAGATGTTGATCAAGAGTCCCTTGAGATGCCCTAACGATCCAAACTAGGTGATAGCTCATACGGAATGAGGATACTCATCAATGATTTGGCGTATGTAATCCTTAAAATAACAAGCCAGATCGGCATGCCAGGAAATTTAAAAGGGTCAAGATGAGGTTGTGATCAAACAGTCATATATATGCACAGTCGTCTATTTTTTATAAACATCGGGGCGAGGCAAGTTCAATCCAAGGCATGAAACACAACAATAGAAGATTTTCACTTATTTCGTATAATAGTGAGTTATTTTGAAGGACGATGAAGATTGGGAATGTTGTCCCGACAGAACATGGAATTCACTCTGCTAGGCTGTCAGCAAGAAGTCGTATGGCGCTCTCTATATTAAAAATGCACTGAATATTCAGAGGAGGGTAATTATCTCATGATTGTTTCCGTTGTGGGTCATTAAAGAGTGAGAATTTATGTTGATATCATATGTTAATAGTCGTCGATCCCAATGAGGATGTGAAAGTTGTTTTCCTACTTATTTATCTGTTTACCACAACGCATCAAAATTACCAAGAAATCTACAGAGGGTCCTGCAACCAGGAAGGTGGAACATGCACTAGAGATCAAATTTATTTCCATCAATTATATAGAAAATCTCTCTTTCATATTTCACCATGAAGTTTATTATTCATCACATAAGAGCATTGTTGATGCCTTTGCAATATTGATAGGAGAGTCTATGAACGGTCATTTTGTCAATACCATGATAATAGATTTTTGTTCTATATTTACTAGATCGTTAGGTATATAGTCTTCTAATGGGGATGTGGTTACCACATAGCCAAATTATGACCAAGGAAAGATGATTGTCTTGTTGGACAAGGCCGTAGTGCTGGTAGGTTTGTATAAATAGATATTGGTCGATGTGAAATGTTTTTTCCTAGAGTTTCATCATTCAAATAACGAATTCTTCTATTTGAAAATCAACTAGTCGCCTTTGTACGTCCCGTGAGAGAGGTCGAGTTGGCTTATAGATTGAGAGTTTAAGGAGGTTGAGTTGGCGAAATTATGACAATTGATACTGCAAGATTATTAGCTTATTGTCGACAAATGGATACCCAGAGAGGGGACCGATATGTGACATCTATAGAGTTATTATCATGTTTTCCCTTTTCTAGGGGTTATGTAGGTAATTTCTTTTTCTTTTATTTAGGCCTCTTTTCTCGTAACATTATAATAGATGGTCGTAGCCTTTGGACATATTTCTATGAGTATCTTGTGTAGTCGTTTGTTGTATTTTTGTTTTTATTTTATTATAATCATTGTATTATATTTAAAAACTTTGTTTTAATGATGATTGATTAATGTTGTTTGTAACTTGTCGTATTTTAAAAGGAATTGGTTTCGTGAGGCCCGTTATGGGGTCTATATGTACTCATTGCATACGGGATTATTGCTACTAACTGCGCGTATAATTGTATGTCGGATGCATACACATATAATATTTATAATCGTTTATTTCAATCAAGACTAGCTACTTGTTAAACTTTCAGCTTGCTATTATTAAGAAGAATATTAGCTCGGACGCTTTATGATAAGCTCATGATAGCCTCCTTAACCGCTTACGGATATATACCAAGGATTTCAATGCGCCAAGAAGAAGAAGTGAATTATTACTTAGGTTGTTTTTATATGTTTTCACATAACAACATATAATTTCCAAACCTCAACTGGGGTGATCAGACCTAAATGTAATACTCGATGCTTGACTTGGAAACCAAACGTTAAGTTCATGCACAAGATGTTCAGACTTTTTCTTTTGTAAAAAAATTCTCATACTCAGTCTATGTATGTTTGGTTCATATGCAGTCAATCTTATTAAGTCGTAAATGATGCTCAGACTTGGAATCTGCGTAGCACGGTGCGCGTACTCGAAGACGTGTGTTTGATGTATGGGTACTCTGTGGTTTGGATGAAATTTTCTGGTGTTAGATTCATTATTTTCTTCTTTCATTAAATTAATATTGTTTGATTTAGGTTTTTAATTTTTTGGGTATTTTGAATTTTAATTTTATAAGTTTATGAATATAATTTGGGTTCAATATGAAAAAATTAGGTGTTTGTAAAAAATATAGTTGACGAATAAAGAATTTTAGAATAAACATTGAGGTGAGTATGAAGATATTATGCGAGGGTAGGAAATAAAGATATAAAAGTAGAATTGGATAAAAACATAAATTGAAAATTAAAAAAAAAAATTAAAAAAATATATGTATAGAATTTTCTAAAAAGAATTTAAATAAATAACATAATAAATCTTATCTTATCCTATTATTATTATTATTATTATTTTCTCACTGAAATCGTTTTTATGTATAACGTTGGGTGTAACCACACGTAACGTATACGTCTCAAGTATTTCAAACTTAACATTTATATATAGTATTTTTTTCATTACACATCTTTGTATGTACACATATTTAACTAATCTTCGGTCGAAGTGTCCTAATGTTACGTTTAAGTAGTTTCTCCCCAAGAAATATTTTCTTGATCTTCAATGAAGTTTTATATGTTAAGCTTCTCTTATCTTGATGAATTTTAATCATGGTCTTCATCAACGTCCAGACCCTTGAAGAAAAACAACAATGGCAGCCACAAAAATTTAATACCATGCATTCAAAACCCTGAAGCAGATCAAACAAAGAAAGTCTATGTAGATACACTACATAACAAACCTATGGTCCAATAAATCAAACCAACAAGCATAATGCACATAATGGATTACGTTTCCATTCAATTCAACCAAAAGGTAAAAAACAGATTTATGGCTAAATCCAAGCATACTCTCATCAAGAAATTCACTCAAGGTATACCCAATAAAGAAAAACTGAATGAATTCCTTCAATCTTTCAAATTCAAAGGAGAGAGATTTCATACATATCTTTATGTATGAAATTCGAAAGAGGATTTATGTAAAATATGGGTCAAAACAATCTGGTTTCTGGGAGATACTACTATGAGGCTTCTGAAATGGAATCCGGAATTTGACCAAATATATATATATATATATATATATATCCTAGGACTCCAATTTGGGTTAGAACTGATAATGTACCTGAGTATCTCTTAAATGAAAATATGATTCAAATCATGGCTGAAAATCTTAGAGATCTTTTAACCATCAAAGTGCCTTCTAAAAATAAAGTATTCTAAAATGCTTGTTTTGCTTGGGTGAAAATCGATATAACAAAAAAGTTGCAGCACCAAATATGGGTTGGATTTAAAGAGAACCAGAGTTATTGGTTGAAAGTGAGCTACAAGGATGTGCCAAATTATTGTAGTATATGTTATCATCTAGGTAGTAAAAAAGTCACCTGCAAAAATGCCAACAACAACATTCAAAATAAAGTTAATGAAAGCAATCAAGTAAAAAAGGGTGATGCTAAGGATCTCAACACAAAGCTGAGGAATACTAACAACCATAAGATAAAGTCAATCATTGTTGACAACAATCTTGATAATGATCTTTATGGAAATAACTAAATTTACAAGGATCATGATTCAAGGTCTAGAAAACCGAGGAAAGATAGTGAATCTAAGACATCAGAGGATGGTGAAATAATTGATGTCATCAAATCCCTTGAAGCTGGATATGAGGCTTCTACTTCTCTTGATTTTGAAAATAAAATATCAGGATATGTCTCTCATGTTCAAGAAAACAGTAGAAGTATGCCTACGACCCCAATGAATAATAACAAAGAGGTTGATATTCAATTCCAGGAAATCTTAGACAAGAAACTAAAATAAGCTCGTGGAAGAAAAAAAGTTACAAGTATTACCATTAAATCCTTAAAGTTTTCGGGATCTAAAAACATGCCTACTACTTCAAATCAAAATGATCAAGATTCTCAGTTGGAACATGTGAGGAATCAGGAAAAAATCTTATGTTAGAAGTTTAAAGTCTATTATTCATAAGGATCATATCAATTTAGTTGGTATCCAAAAACCTTTAATCAATAAAGATAGTTTGTCTTCTATTTCTTTTAATATTGGTTTGGCTAACTCTATTTTTAACTGCTCTAATAATATTTGTCTTTGTTGGAAAAATGATTAATCAATTAATATTCTTAAAGATGGTCAATGCTTACACACTGAAATCACTTATGCTAACATTAACAAAAGTTTTCTCCTTATTATTGTATATGGTACGAAATGTACTATAGGGAGGATATTTGGAATGATCTAAGAGATATATCTACTACTGAGAAAGAATGGATCATTATGGGAGATTTTAACACTGTTACATCTCCTGAAGAGCAATTGGGTTGCTCTAATATTTGTTTTAATAGTGCTGAGGACTTCAATGACATGATTAGAGAATGTCAGCTTGAGGATGCAGGTTGTAGTAGTTTTAAATACACATGGTCTAATAGAACCAAGTGGAAAATATTGGACAAAGTTTTAATAAACTATGCTTGGTCTAATTATTTGAATGAAAGTAATGTCTTTCACATGGCCGTAACTTGTTCTGACCATGCGCCTTTAAATATAACTATAAAAAAAACTTTCTTAAACACTAAAAAAAAGTTTTAATCTTCAATATACATGGACCATGGATGATGAATTTCTTAAGAATATTGAAAAGAGTTCGAATAAGTCTATAAATCGTTTTCCACTTTCTGTTTTCTGGAAAAAAACTAAAGAGGCTTAAAATTGATCTAAAATTTTGGAATAACACTCATTTTAGTAATATATTTGAGAAAGTTCAGGTTTCTGAAGAGGAGGTTGAGAAGCTTATAATCAAGCACCAAGAAATTAATAATAGCTACACTAAAATAAAGTTATCAAAAGCTAATGCTACTCTCCTGCTAGCTCGTAATATGGAAGAGACATTTTGGCAGCAAAAGTGCTACACAAACTGGTTGAAAGATGGAGACATGAATACCAAAGTATTCTATAGTTTTGTTAACAAGAGGAGGAGGAAAAATACTATTTATAGTATTAAAATTGGTGAATGGTGTGGATAAGTTTTGAAGGAGGGTAATTTTGTCTGAAGTTTTGTGGTGTTTCAAAGGTATTTAATGTTTTGTAGTTTGTAGTGAGAGAATAGAGCTGCCTGGTTTTATTTAATTCTCATTACCCTCATTAAATGAAAGTGGTTGGGTATTTATACCCTTAACCTTGGGCCACATGGGCTTTCGGGTCGTGTTTATAGATTTGGGTCGAGTTTAAAGACCCATTAGTTTTAAGCAGGTAGGTAATTAGCTTAGTCATGAAGTGATTAAGTTTTTAATACATTAGTTCAGTTCGGATGGTTTAGTAGGTGGATGTTGTCCGAATTGCCCTTGTCCGGTTCTCATAAGGAGTGGTGATAAAATCCAGACTCATCAGTAGCCCATTTTTTAGGTCGTGTTCGAAGGCCATTGGCAAGACCTAAAAAATAGTCTGTATGTGGTCATAACCACGTCCGGAAAGATTTCAAACTATGTAATGACTTCATCCGGACTAAAAAAAGTTCTCAGAAACTAAACAGTTTTTGCCAGAGATCGTGGGACACGTGTCTCTCTCTGATTCGCCCCATCGGCCGTTTTTTCCCTAGAACGGTGCTCCCACTTACTCCAAAAAGCAACCTCTTCATTTAATGTGGGTGACATCAGCGTCGTCTTTAATCATTACAATCCTTTCGAATTCTCCTAGGTATCGAAGCATGTTTTGTACCTTTACTATAAATTAGTGCCTTTTCTACTGTTTTACCATCTTCATCATCTTTGCTCTGTTAAACTTCAAAGCTTTCATCTCTCCAAAAACCTTTATTTTGGTGTGAGTTTATGTTCACAGCAAGAAACGCTTTAGTAAGAGGTGGGTGGCTCAATTTGTCAGAGTTGGAAAAAGCTCAAAAGGTTGAACGAGAAAAGCGCATTGCTGCAGGAATCCCTGTTTCCCCTGTTGATAAATTAGAAACACCAATCTCAGAGCCTGACCGAGGTTCTTCTTCAACTAAGAGTGCTAAACCTAGGAGGTTGTTCCAGTCCAACCTTTCATCAATCGTTTCGGGCTCATCGGTCCAGGAATCAGAGCCTGTTGTTGAACCAGGGCAGGCAGTCATAAGGTGTAAGAAACCTTCCCCATTCATAGCCATGGGATCGGATGTTGACGCCTCTCTAGAGAAGTTAGTGGATCACAGAAGAGGTCGTTTGGTGAAAGGGCAAGCTTCAAAAGCTACTCCTTCCAAATCTGGGGATAAAAATACAAATACAGGGTCAGAAGCACCCATTAAGACTCCTAAGGACAAGCTGTCCGGCCCTGAGGCATCTAGTTCAAGTCTCCGGAAAGAAACCACTGAATCTGAGCCCCAGCCGGAGTCCAGACTACAAGAAGTCAGTAATGCCCAACCATCCGGAGGGCCTGCTGAGCCAACCACTAGGTCCCCTCACCCAAAAACAACTGATAACCCTTCCATAATAATGGAAGAAGTGCTGGAGGATTATATTGAAGAAGCTCCTTTTGAGTCCAAAGTCTCCGGGAAAACAAGTGAGGCTACTGCTGCCAAGAAGGACAAAGGCAAGAAGAAGCTATGGTTAAAACATCCGGATTTGCCGGAGAGTCTTGTGTGAAAAGTGGGACCTTGCTTCCACAAGGTAAGTGTCAAATACCTGCTAGCTTTGCAAAAACTTAATTATGCTTTCATCCATACAGCCGAACTGGGTCGGATGCGAGCAAAATGGGGGATCCTAAAGAATGTCAAGGTGAGGATTCCGGTGGATCCAGAGACATCGATGGATTGCAAGCTGAGTGAGATAGTTTTCTTCACTGAGCTATTCAACTGGGGACTAAGGTTTCCCCTAGACCCATAGATAGTCAAATACTTTCACCTCATCAAACTCTGCCCAAGTCAATTAAGCCCCAATGCTTGGTATACTCTCATGGCCTGTATTATGGCCTCTAGGCTCTCCCGAATTCCTCTTCCAATGGAGCAGTTTGCAGCTGTGGCCAGCCTCTGCAGAAACCACCTTATTCCCTTTTATCACTTCAACATGGGTGATAATTACAAAGTAGTGGACGACCTGCTTGAGTCGGAAAGGAATTGGAAGACTCAATTCTTGTTTATTAGTGACGCCTGGGAGAATGGGAGGAAGATTAAAATCGGTGTCAACCCGAGTCTGTTTACCAGCAGATGGCGAAGCGATGGTAAGAATCTCATCTCATAGTGACCATTTGAAGGCTGGGCAGACCACTTGCTCCAAGCTAAATGCTTGGGCTGCTGAGAAGTGGGGAAATCGCTTCCACAATGCTTTCACCTGAGGCAATCTAACAAGGTCCTACCTTTGGAATACAACTGACCGGAGGGACTTATCCTGGGAGGAACTAACCACCCCACCCCCTCCGGAAGTAATCCTCAGGAGAACAGATGCACCGGATGGGTCGTTGTATCTGTCTGGTAGAGCTAAAGCCCCAAGCAAGATGAAGGGTAAGAAAGGTAAAGGCAAGCAGAGTACGGTTGAAGGAAATCCTACCGAAGCAGAGGAAGCTGCCCCAACAAACCAAGAGGGGCCAGAACAAGGACAGATTGATGTCGCTCTTCTACAAGTAGTGGAGCATGAAAGTACTAGAGAAGTGTTAAGATCTCCAAAATCCTCAAAGTCTCCTAAGAAATATAGGAAGCGAGGAGCAGAAGGCAAGGATAGGGAGGCCAAGAAGAAGAAAACCTCCAAGGGTGATGAAATTTCCCTCCGGCCTCCGGAGCCCCTTCCTCCTGTTGACCCTACTGACCCTACTCAAGCAGAAGGCATTCCTGGTGACTTTCAATCCAGAGGGGGTGCATGAGGGGATATCAACATTGATGGTCTTGATATCAGTGGTCTTGAAGAGATTGGTCTTTAGTTTGAAAACCTTCCTAAGGATGATTTTGTTGGGCCTTACCTCCCCCAGAGTTCTTTGAACATCGTTACCTTCAATGGTAAGTCTTTCTCTGTCTCAAGTAAAAGAGATGTCATAATTCACTCTATATTAAGTAATATTCAGCCAGTGCTTAATTTGGAGAAGCAAGTACGAGGTCAGTCAGCCATTATTAATGCCCTTAATTCTGACAAAGAGAAATTGTCTGGAGACCTCCTCACTTCCAATCAAAATGCTCATGTTTTGAGGAGGGAAAATGAGGAGTTGAAGAAAAACTAGGAGGATTGGGCCACAAAGGTAGACACTTTGGAAGATACTATGAAAGAACTCTGAACAAAGCAATCCGAGTTGGAGAGAAATCTCTCTTCTTCCAGAGAAGAGGTGAGGGCTATGGACAAGGTCATTCATACTTTAACCAATGACAAGATATCCCTCGAGGACTCGGTGTCCAAGACTGCACAAGAAAAAGCTGATTTGCTAAAGGAGCAAGAGAGAACAATCCAAGCTAGGATTGATGCTTATACCAACCAAGTGATAGACACTCAGGAGGAAAAGTATGCCAAAGTAAAGTCGGACATGGTCTTGCTCTTTCATGAGAAATTGCCGAAGAGGAAACTGGGAGACTTATGGACTTTTGTAAAGTATGAAGACCTCCCCTTCCATACAATGGCTGATGGTGACAAGAATGATTACTCCAGTGGCTGGGATGATACAACCGATGAAGAAGAGAAAACCGGGGAAAGTCCAGATGAGGAAAATGACAACCTCAAGAAGAAGAAAACTAGTGGGGCTGAGCCGTCTAAGAAAGCTCAGTCTTAAAGTATTGAATATCTTTTTATTTTTATTTTTTGTGATCGAACCAAAGTCCTTGGATGGCCAAGGCATTTTTGTAACCTTGTCCGGCTCCTGTTTGGATAAATCTTTTGTTTTGAAAACTTAAAGTTCTTGGGTGACTAAGGCACTTCGTATATCTTAATGAGCAATTTTACTTTCCACATACTTGCATTTTTTTTATAGTTTTTCAGCTTTGGTGGCTAATGTTTAAACAACCCTTAGTTAGTTTGCTAGTATTTTAAAGTGAGAGTGTTTAAGTTCTCCGATGAAAAATGTTTAAGTAGTCATCATTCTATCAATTTAATTTGATCAATCTGACATTGATAGAAAATCTCCAAGAAAAAACCAACTGAAACACTCCGAATCTTTCAAGAAGGCATCGAATTTTATTAAAAAATCTCGGACACCTCATTAAAACCTCCCTGTGCCACCAGGGAAGGAAAGAGTATGCCCCCAAATATTTACATGAACTTTTAAACAAGTAAATATTTACACAGCTTTCATTCCAAGTACAATCGGAGGTGCTCAACGTTCCAAGGGCGATTCAAAACCCTTCCATCCTTGCCTTGAAGACGGTATGTTCCAGGCTTAAGCTTTTGACTGACCATATAGGGTCCTTCCCAAGTTGGAGCCAGCTTGCCGAACTGTTTCTCCTTAGTATGTAGGAAGACTTTCCTTAATACTTTATCTCCTGGCTGGAAATCTCTTCTTCTAACTTTGGAAGCAAACCTGCTTCTCATCAGGCCTTGATAGTGTGTGGCTCTAAGGTGAGCCTTAACTCTTCTTTCCTCCATCAAGTCAAGTTGGCCTCTTACTGCCACTTCGTTAGCATGTTCGGAGAAGTTATGAACTCGAAAAGAAGGAAGAGTAGCTTCAATGGGAGCTGTGACATCCATCCCATACACTAAAGCAAAAAGAGATTCTTGTGTTGCAGCCCCATGAGTGGTTCGGTAGGCCCATAATACTTCTTATAGATAGTTTGGCCATTTTCCAGCAGCTCCTTCTAAATTCTTTTTAAGACCGGACAAGATAGTCTTGTTGGCCACTTCGACCTGACCATTTTCTTGTGGGTGGAATGGAGAAGAGAAGCAATGTTGTATGCCTCTAGAGGCACAAAAATTCTCCATTTCTTTGTTGTCGAACTGTGGCCCATTGTGTGTGGTTATTTTTTGTGGAATTCCAAATGTGCAACAGATATTGGATAAGATGATTTTTATAACAGCTTTTGATGTTGTACCTTCCAATGGAGCTGCTTCTATCCACTTGGAGAAGTAATCAATAGCAACGATTATAGTTCTACACCCTTCGGATGCCATAGGTAAAGGCGCAACCAAATCCAACCCCCAACGAGCAAAAGGTATTGGTTCAGAAATTGAATCTAAAGGGATGTATGAATTTCATTGCTATATCTTTGGCATGGGTCACATGTTTTTACCAACTCCTTAGCATCTTGGATTATGGAGGGCCAGTAGTACCCAGCTAACAAAACTCTTCTTGTTAGGGCCCTGAATCCGCAGTGAGCTGATCCTTCCCCATCATGTAGTCCGGAGAGTACTACTTGGGACTCCTCAACCCCCATAAATCGTAGAAGAGGTTTACTATAGGATTTTTTATAAAGAACATCCTTAGGATGACAAAACCATGAGCTTTGTATTTTGTTTTTCTTGCCACTGCTTTCTCCGTAGGCAAGATGTCATCCGAGAGATATTGAAGAATTGGAAATCTCCAATCTTGAGGTCTCTTGACTTGTATATTCAAGCTTTCTTCTTCCTTATCCGGATCGAGCTGAATAGATGGGCACTCTTGCACATGTATCCAAGGGTAGGACTCAGAGTAGGCTACAGTTTCCAAGGAGTCTGCTAGCGTATTTTCCGTTCGGGGTATGTGCTCATATATGATGCTTTTGAAGTTAAGTGCCACTTCTTTAAGGATGAACACGTATTTAATCAATTTCTCTTTCTTGGCTTCGGATTGACCTTGCGCTTGATGGATAAGAAGTTGAGAATCACTCATCAACCTGACCCTCTTAGCTCCACAGATGAGAGATAACTTTAAACCTATTATAGCAGCTTCATATTCAGATTCATTATTGGAAGCCCTCAAGGCAAAACATATAGCTTGGTACATTCTGTCACCGTACGGAGAGGTTAAGAATATCCCACCACCACATCCCATGGTGCTTGATCCACCATCAGTCCGGACGATCCAGATTTTTTTGTCTTTTACACTGGTTGCTTGCTCGGCACCCATATCCGAGTGGAATTCAACTAAGAAATCAACCACACCTTGGGCTTTGATCGCTGTTCGAGGAGTAAAATCAATATCATAGTCTCCCAGCTCTACTGACCACTTGGTCATTCTACTTGAAATGTCAGCTTTTTGGAGAACATTTTTCAAAGCAAAAGAAGGTCTGGACGATGATAGAATGAGCCTGAAAATAGGGCCTCATTTTCCTTGCTGCAATCACTAGTGCAAACGCCATTTTTTCAAGCTTCAAATACCTTTTTCTGCATCTATCAAGATTTTGCTGACGTAGTACACCGGACGGGGATAATTATCCACCTCTCTTACCAATACTGCACTTATTGCACAATCAGAAACTGCCAAATACACAAAAAGGATTTCTCCAATAACAGGTTTGAACAAAGTATTGGGGGAAGACAAATGCTTCTTAATTTCATCGAAGGCCTCATTACATTGCGGGGACCAATTAAAGTCATTTGCACCCTTCAAAGTTTGAAAAAATGGGGCACACCTGTCCGAAGACCTTGAAATGAAACGATTTAGTGCAGCCACCCAGTCAATCGTTGTACTTCTTTAATATTTTGAGGAGGCTCCACTCGTAGTAAAGCATTAAGCTAGTCCGGATCAGGTTGTATCCCTTTCTCACTTATCACATACCCCAAAAACTTCCCGGACTGCACTCCAAAAATGCACTTTTCTGGATTTAACTTTAAATTTACTTTCACTAAGTTAGCAAAAGTTTCTTGGAGATCTACTAAGTGTAGTCATTGGTCCACACTCTTCACCATCATATCATCGATGTAAACTTCCATGTTTCTTTCAATTTGATCAGCAAAGGCCTTGTTCACCAACCTCTGATAAGTAGCCCCAGCATTTTTTAATCCAAAAGGCATCACCTTGTAACGATGGAGGCCCCTATCCGTAACAAATGTAGTATATTTTTTATCCTTTGGATCCACTTGAATCTGATTATACCCGGAGAAGGCGTCCATAAAGGACAACAACTTATTTCCAAAAGTAAAGTCCACCAACTGATCAATTCAAGGGACCGAATGTAAATATTTTGGGCATGCCTTGTTGAGATCTGTGAAATCGATGCACATACGCCACTTGTCATTCTTCTTCTTTACCAACACCGGATTGGCTGTCCATAAAGGGTACTGAGATTCCTTTATGTGCCCCATTTTAGTAAGCCGGTCAACCTCTTGAACTATGATATCAACCTTTTCTTTAGAGAACGATCTCCTCCTTTGCACAACAGGTGCTATGTCTCTTCGGATGACAACTGGTGTGATATAATGCTTGCTGGTACCCCTGTTACATCAGCATTGCACCACGCAAAGATGTGTTGATGGTCTTTCAAGTCATCTTGGATCCTATCTTAACATTTTTTCCTTCAGTTAGAGAGTGAGTTTCAACCTCTTCGACTGGTATCAAAACACCAGGGGTCTCTCTGGGGTCATCAATTTCACCCTGTCCCCCAGAGGGCCCCTCAAACTGCTATTCCTCATTAATACGTACTGCCCCCAATGTTCGAGGGGCCAGTGGTGTCGCATAACACTCCCTTGTTACTTTTTGGCTGCTTCGGACAACTCCCACTTGTCCCTGCACAACATACTTCAAACACTGGTGGACTGTTAAAGCCACAACATGCATCCTGGAAAGCCAAGATCTTCCCAGAATAGCATTATAACAAGTGGGACAATCCATCACAATAAACAGTATTCTAACCATCTTTTTAAAAGGGCCTTTTCCCAACAAAACTTCCTCCTCGAACTCTCCGATCACATCTGCTGAGCTTCTAGTGAAACCCAAAATTGATCTGTTCGAACGCTGAATTACTGCTGGATTCTTCATTCTCTTGTAAGAAGTTAAAAATAGAATATTGGCTGAACTTCCGGTATCCACCAAAATTCGTCTTATATCATTGCCTCCAATAGATGCCCCTATGACAACAACATCTTCATGTGGACTAGCAATATCCCTCAAATCATCCTCGTCAAAGACAATAAAAGGAAAAAGAATTTGCGATTGATAGGAAG
Source organism: Limnanthes douglasii subsp. nivea (assembly GCA_036936605.1). Taxonomy (NCBI): domain Eukaryota; kingdom Viridiplantae; phylum Streptophyta; class Magnoliopsida; order Brassicales; family Limnanthaceae; genus Limnanthes; species Limnanthes douglasii. The sequence goes on along the minus strand of JAUPFV010000003.1, from coordinate 155,831,840 downwards.
TCATGCCTCCTTCAAGCTGGGTAGCTAAAGTATGAACGTGCCTCTTCCTTGAAGAAGCAGTTGGTGTAGTCATGGTGTCCCCTCCGAATATTGTAAGTGACTCAAAAAGCTTAATAAGACTGGACACCGTTTGGAAATGCTCTGTGATAACACCCACTTTATTGCGGGTTGGATCAGGGTCCAAGTATTCTGACTCAACATCGAATCTTTCAATTATCACCATAGCCCCATCCGGAGCTGATGTGCCTGCATTGTTTGGACCAGCCCGATGGGCACTATCAGGCCTATTTCCACCTCTTCTTTTAACATACGCCCTCAACTTTCCTCTTTTAATTAAATTCTGCACCTCTTGTTTCAATGCAATACAATCCTCAGTGGTATGGCCGGTGTCATGGTGATACTGGCAGAAACAATTATTACGGCTCTCCCTAGGAGACTGTAAAGCAGATGGCCTTCTGTAGTGTACCTCGTATTTTGTTTTGTCATAGAGGATAGCTACATTTTCTTTCAACTCAGCAAACCACTCCGGTTGAACCCAAGGCCCTCGTTTATTTCTAGATTGTTGACTCTGGGCTGGTGCAGCTGGCTGAGACTGAGCTTTGGCTCTGTTATGACCCTGCCCGGCTTCCCTAACCTTGTTTCCGGACTGGTTTTGGTTTGGATTTGGTGCAGCCGAAGCAGACCTCACCTGCCGGTGCACCCTAGTTTTCTTTGTTTCATCGACATTAATCTGCTTTCCGACCTGATTCAGCAGACCTCCCCATGTCATGGCCTTTTTTCTGGTTACTGAATCAGCCAAGTTTCCAGGGTTTATGCCCTGCCTCAGAGAAGCTATTTAATTGAGCCTGAAACCCTGAATCAGCCAAGTTTCCAGGGTTTAAGCCTTATAAACCCTGACACTCCCATGGATTGCAAATTGAGCGAAATAGTCATCTTCACAGAGCTGTTTAATTGGGGACTCAGATTCCCCTTGGACCCAGAAATTGTCAGATACTTTCATTTGATAAAGATCTGTCCAAGCCAGCTGAGCCCCAATGCTTGGTACACCCTCATGGCCTACATTTTGGCTTCTAGGCTCTCCGGGATCCGTCTACCAATGGAGGAGTTTGCTGTTGTGGCCAATCTTTGCAGAAACCACCACATCCCCTTCTACCACTTCAATATGGGGGATAACTTCAAAGCTGTTGATGATCTGCTGGAATCGGAGAGGAATTGGAGGACTCAATTCCTGTTCGTAAGTGGTGCTTGGGAGAATGGGAAGAAAATCAAGTCTGGAGTCAACCCAAGTCTTCTCACAAGCTGATGGAGGAGCGATCGTAAGTCTCCTTTTTTACATTCTTGTTTTTTTTAAAGTTAGTTTAAACTAATTGGTCTTACTTTTGCCTTAGCAGAACTGCCCAAGGACTTTAGTGACCACTTGAAAACCGGGCAGACCACTTGCACCAAGTTCAACGCTTGGGCTGCTGAGAAGTGGGGGAACCGGTTCCATGCTGCTTTTACAGGGGGCAACTTAGCTAGGTCTCATATGTGGAACACCACAGGTCAGAGAGACTTAACATGGGAAGAGCTCACCACCCAGCCTCCTCCGGATGTAGTGCTCAAAAGGACGCACGAACCGGATGGGACACTTTACTTGCTAGGCTGGGCCAAGGCCCCGAGTAAGATGAAAGGAAAAAAGAAGGGCAAGAAAGTAGTGGGTGGAGCTAACCCTGCTGAAGTGGATGAGGATGTTCTAACGCATCCGGAGGGGCCAGCCCCGAGTCAAATTGATGCTGCTCTCTTGGAAGCGGTAGAGCACGAGAGTGTTAGGCAAGAGGTTCACTCCCCAAATCCTCCAAGGGCTTCCAAGAGAGACCGTAAACGGGGAGCTGAAAGCAAAGATAGGGAGGCCAAGAAGAAAAAGACCTCTAAGGGTTACGAACTCTCTCTCCGACCTCCGGAGCCTCTTCCCCAAGCTGACCCCACAGACCCAACACAAGCAGAGGAGATACCTGGTGACTTCCAAACCGATGAGGTCGAAGGGGGAGATCTTAGCATTGATGGGGTAGACATCACTGGTCTAGGTGGGCTTGGTGAGTACTTCATCAATCTTCCCAGAGATGATTTTTCTGGGCCTTATCTCCCTCCGAGCACTTCGAACACAGTCACTTTTAATGGTAAGACTTTTACTGTTTCAAGTGAAATGGATGTTATAGCTCACTCTTTATTAAGCAATGTTCATCCGGTGCTCGCGTTGGAGAAGCAAGTTCGGAGTCAGGCAGACATTATCAAAGACCTCAAGTCTGACAAAGAGAGGCTGTCTGATGACCTTCGTACAGCCACTTCAAATGCTGTCACTCTAAAGGGGGAGAATGAAGAGCTGAAGAAAAACCAAGAGGTAAGTTCCACAAAAGTCGCCACTCTAGAGAACACTATCACAGAGCTCCGGGAGAAGCTGTCCGGATTGGAGAAAGATCTTGCCACTTCAAAAGGGGAGACCAAGGCCAAAGACCAAATTATCACCAATTTGACCAGTGACAAAATTGCTCTTGAAAACGCAGTGTCCCAAGCTGCAGGGGAGAAAGCTGATCTGCTAAGGGAGCAGGAGGCCAAAATCCAGGCCAAGATTGATGCTTATGCCAACAACGTAATAGATACTCAAGAGTAGATGTATGCCAAGGTGAAATCAGACATGGTCCTGCTCTTCCATGAGAAGTTCCCAAAGAGGAACTTGGGCGATTTGTGGCTTCACATGGAGCCTGAAGACCTCAGATATCACACAAATGGCCGAAGGAGACAGGTATGGCTACTCCAGTGCATCCTCATCCGATGACGAAGGGAACACCGGGGAGAGTCCAAACGAAGAGAAAGATGATCCTAAAGGGAAGAAGAAGGTATATGAAGCTGAGCCATCCTCAAAGGTTCAGCCTTAAATTATGAATTACTCTTTACTTTTCATGTTATCAAAACTAAAGTCCTTAGAAGGCCAAGGCACTCTTTTTGTAAGTGTGTCCGGTATCTGCCCGGATAGATCTTTTACTCTTCTTGACAATTTTGAAAGTCCTTGGAAGGCCAAGGCATTTAAGTTATTTTAATGAATACCCTTGTTTTGCAAAATTCTCACATTCTTTCATAGTCTGTTTCAGTTTTGGTGACTAGTGTTTAAATAGCCCTTAGTTATTTCATAGTGAGAGTGTTTAAATTCTCCGATGACAAATGTTTAAGTGGTCATCACTGTTTTATTTCAATCCGGATGGTGTGACAAAAGACAAAGTAAGCACACTTCGGAAATTTTTTAAGAAGGCATCAAATTTCATTAAGAACCCGGACACCTCATTAAAACCTCCCCGCGCCACCAGGGTAGGAAATAGTATGCCCCCAAATATTTACATGGATGTTTAAACAAGTAAATATTTACACAAATGTTACTCCAAATACATTCGGAGGTGCTCGATATTCCAAGGGTGGGTCAGAACTCTTCTATCTTTGTCTTCTAGCCAATATGTTCCAAGTTTAAGCCTTTCAACAACCATATAAGGTCCTTCCCAAGTCGGGGCCAATTTGCCGAGCAGCTTCTATTTAGTGTGTAAGAAGGCTTTCCTCAATACCTTGTCCCCCGGTTGGAAATCTCTTTTTTTAACTCTAGAAGCAAATTTGCTCCTCATTAAACCCTGATAGTGTGCAGCTCTAAGGTGAGCTTTAACTCGTCTTTCTTCTATTAGGTCAAGCTGGCTACTGATTGCCACTTCGTTAGCGCATTCGGAGAAGTTGTGAACACGAAATGATGGGAGTGTTGCTTCTATGGGAGCTATTGCATCCATCCCATAGACCAAAGCAAAGGGTGACTCTTGTGTTGCAGCCCCAGGTGTTGTCCGGTAGGCCCACAAAACTTCTTGTAAATAGCTAGGCCACTTCCCAGCAGCCCCTTCCAAATTCTTCTTTAAACCGGACAGTATAGTTCTGTTAGCCACTTCAACCTGACCATTTGCTTGTGGGTGGAAAGGTGAAGAGAAACAATGTTGTATACCCCTTGAGGCACAGAAACTCTCCATTTCTCTATTGTCGAACTGTGGCCTATTATCTGTCGTTATCTTTTGTGGAACACCAAATCTGTAACAAATGTTGGATAGCATGAATTTTATAATGGATTTTGATGTTGTTCCTGCCAGAGGGGCTGCTTCAATCCATTTCAAAAAGTAATCAATAGCAACAATTATAGTTTTGCGCCCTCCGGACGCCATAGGGAGAGGCCCCACTAAATCCAATCCCCAACGAGCAAAAGGTATAGGCTCAGAGATTGATTCTAAAGGAATAGCTGGGACATGAATTTCATTGCTGTATCTCTGGCATGGGTCACACTTTCTCACCAGTTCTTTAGCATCCTGTATGATAGATGGCCAACAATAGCCAGCCAGTAAAACTCTCCTTGTTAGAGCCCTGAATCCACAATGAGCTGATCCCTCGCCATCATGCAATTCAGAGAGGACTACTTGAGGTTCATTATCCCCCAAACAACGTTGAAGAGGTTTATTGTAAGACTTTTTATACAGAATGTCTCTTAGTATGATAAAACCACGAGCCTTGTGTTTCAGTTTTCTCGCCAGTGATTTATCCGGAGGCACGATGCCATCGGAGAGGTATTGCAGGAGAGGAAATCTCCAATCCTGAGGTTGTTTCATTTGTACTTCAAAAATTTCTTCTTCTTTACCCATATCAAGTTGAATGAAGGGGCTCTCCAGCACATGGATCCATGGATACGACTCTGTGTATGCTATGGTTGCCAATGAATCTGCTAACTCATTTTTTGTCCGTGGTATATGTTTATAGATAACGCTTTTAAACTTGAGTGCTTCATTTTTAAGGAGAAGTAAATACTTCACTAATTGTTCTTTTTTAGCCTCAGATTGACCTTGAGCATGGTGGATAAGAAGCTGAGAGTCACTCATTAGCTTTACCCTCTTAGCCCCACAAATATAGGCTAACTTTAAACCAGCTATAGCTGCTTCGTACTCGGACTCGTTATTGGAAGCCCTGAAAGCAAAACATATAGCCTGGTACATTCTGTCACCATATGGAGAAGTCAAACACACCCCTGCACCACATCCCATGGTGCTGGATCCACCATCCGTCCGGACGACCCAGACCTTTTTGTCTTTCAACTCAGTAGCCTGCTCTGAATCTCTGTCGGAGTGAAATTCAACCAAAAAATCAGCCACAACTTGGGATTTGCTGCTGTTCGCGGAGCAAAATCTATATCGAAATCCCCCAATTCTACCGACCACTTGGTTATCTTGCTTGAAATGTCTGCCTTTCGGAGAACATTCTTCAAAGGAAAAGATGTCCGGACGATAATAGGATGAGCCTGGAAATAAGGCCTCATCTTTCTAGCAGCTATTACCAGGGCCAATACTAATTTTTCAAGTTTCAAATAACGCCTTTCTGCATCTATCAAGCTTTTGCTGATGTAGTACACTGGATGGGGGTAATTATCTACTTCTCTTACCAACACAGCACTGATGGCACAACTTGAAACTGCCAAATATACGAAGAGTGTCTCCTCATCAACTGGTTTAATCAAGGTTTTGGGGGAAGGCAGGTGCTTCTTGATCTCATTGAAAGCCTCATCACACTATGAGGTCCAATTGAATCCCTTCGCACCCTTCAAGGTTTGAAAAAACGGGGAACACCTGTCCGAAGACCTTGAGATAAATCTGTTTAAAGCAGCTAACCTCCCCGTTGTACTTCTTTAACATTTCGAGGAGGCTCCATTTGGAATTGAGCATTAAGCTGGTCCGGATCGGGCTGTATCTCATGCTCACTTATAATATAGCGTAGAAACTTCCCGGACTGTACTCCGAACACACATTTTTCTGGATTTAACTTTAAATTCACTTTCACCAAGTTGGTAAAAGTTTCTTGGAGGTCAGCCAAGTGCAATTGCTCATCCACACTCTTCACCATCATGTCATCGATGTATACTTCCATATTCCTTCTGATTTGATCAACAAAGGCTTTGTTTACCAATCTCTGATAAGTAGCCCCAGCATTTTTCAACCCAAATGGCATTACCTTATAGCAATGAAGACCCCTGTCAGTGACAAATGTGGTATGTCTTGATCCTTCGGATCTACTTGGATCTGATTGTATCCGGAGAAAGCATCCACAAAGGACAACAACTTATTCCTAGAGGTAGAGTCAACTAGCTGGTCAATCCGGGGAACTGGATACAGATTTTTTGGGCAAGCCCTATTGAGGTCTGTGAAGTCAATATACATACGTCACTTGCCATTTTTCTTTTTCACCAAGACCGGATTGGCAGTCCACAAAGGATATTGAGACTCCTTGATATGCCCCATCTTTGTGAGCCTGTCAACCTCTTGCACAATAACATCAACCTTTTCCCTGGAAAAAGCCCTTCTCTTTTGAACCACTGGTGCTACATCTTTCCGGACAGATAGGCGGTGTGATATCACATCTGCTGGAACCCCGGTAACATCAGCATTGCACCAAGCAAAAACATACTGATGGCTCTTCAAAAACTTTAGCATCTCTCTTTTCAGATCGGGTGGCATTCTGGACCCTATCTTGACACTTTTTCCTTCTTCTAAACAATGTGTTTCTACCTCTTCGACTGGTATTAATACTCTAGGGGCCTCTCTAGGGTCATCAATTTCACCCTCACCCCCACAAAGCCCCCCAAATTACTATTTCTCGTTGATACGAACTGCCCCCAACGTCCGGGGCGCCAGAGCTGTAGCATAACATTCTCTTGCAACCTTTTGACTGCTCCGGACAACTCCCACCTGTCCCTGAACAACATATTTCAAACATTGGTGGACTGTTGAAGCCACTGCATGCATCGTAGAGAGCCAAGACCTCCCTAAAATAGCATTATAGCAAGTGGGACAATCCTCCACAATAAAAAGTATCCTGACCATTTTCTTGAAAGGGCCCTTGCCCAACAAAACTTCTTCTTCAAACTCCCCGATCACATCGGCTGAGCTGCCAATAAAGCCCACAATTGATCTGTCTGAACTCTGAATTATAGCTGGATTTTTCATTCTCTTGTATGTGTTTAAGAAAAAGATATTGGCTGACCTTCCAGTATCCACCAAAATTCGTCTTATGTCATTGCCCCAATAGAAGCTTCTATGACAACAGCATCTTCATGAGGGCCAGCTATATCTCTTAAATCATCTTCATAAAAAACAATGAAGGGGAATGAGATTTGCGATTGATAGGAAGTCATGCCTCCTTCTAGCTGGGTAGCCAAAGTATGAACGTGCCTCTTCCTCGAAGAAGCGGTAGGAGCTGTCATAGTATCCCCTCCGAAAATTGTAAGTGACTCAAAAAAGTTAATGAGCCCGGAGACTGTCCTAGAACATTCCTCAATGGTTCCCACTCTATTTTGAGTTGGATCAGGATCCAAGTATTCAGATTCCACATCAAATCTTTCGATTATAACCATGGCTCCCTCCGGAGCAGCATTACTTGGACCAACCCGGTGAGTATTGTCAGACCTATTACCTCCTCTTCTTTTAACGTATGCCCCCAGCTTTCCCCTCTCAATCAAGTTCTGAACCTCTTGTTTTAAGGTTATACAATCATCGGTGGTATGGCCAGTATCATTGTGATACTGGAAGAAAGAGTTATTACGGTGTTCTCTAGGGGATTGTAGTGTGGCCGGTCTTCTATAGTGCACCTCTTCCTTTGTTTTATCATAAATTGTGGCCACACTTTCTTTCAATTCTGCGAACCACTCCGGTTGAAACCAAGGCCCTCTTTTATTTCTGGATTGTTGACTCTGAGCAGGTGCAGCTGGCTGAGATTGATCTTTAGCCCTGCCATGCCCCTGTCCGGTCTCCTTCGCCTTGTTTCCGGACTGATTCTGATTGGGGTTTGGTGCCACCGGGGCAGACCTCACCTGCCTGTGCACCCTTGTTTTCTTTGTTTCATCAACGTTAATCTGTTTTCCAACATGATTCAGCAACCCTCCCCAAGTCATTGCCTTCTTTCTGGTCACCGAATCAGCCAAATTTCCAGGGTTCAAGCCCTGTCTTAGAGATGCTATCGCAACCTGCTCGAAGCAGTCAGCTAACCTATTCTTGGTGTTCACAAAACGACTTATATATTCTTTTAAGGATTCGTTCGGTTCCTGGGCACAATAGATTATCGTGTCCCCGTTTCCCTTTAACTCTTTACTCCCAACGAACTGCCTTCGAAAGGCCACCCAAAAAGTATCGAAATTCTTGATACAGCCTTGTGGTAGGCTGTTATACCATTTTAGAGCACTCCCCGTAAACGATTGGGATAATGCTCTACACAGTATCTTGTCATCATCATCATCATCAAAGTTCATCATAAAAATTTTAAATTGCTCCAAATGATTGTCTGGATTAGTACTGCCATCGTACTTTTCCATTTTGGTGCTATCAAACCTCTTAGGGAGGTTTCCGGACAGAATTTTAGAAGACAATGGAGATTGCCTCCAATTTCGGCAACGACTGAACATAGTATCCTCGTTGGGAGTTGCGAAGATACCTGGTTCATCGTGGAAAGCGAAAAGATCCATCAGCATCCGGTCTACATGCCTCCGGCTGTGAGATGACCCTTTGCCAATATTCCTCTTTAACTTTCTATGTCTATCCCTTTTTCTCGAATATTTTTTGATCTGCTTTTGCTTCTTTTTAGTTTGACCCTCATCGCTGCTAGAGGATAAGGATTCTTCAACTCCCTCATCATCCGAAGAGCTATCAGAAGACTCTGAGCCTGAGTCAGAACTCTCCACTGGCTTAGACCGATGAGACTTTTTAGAGCTAGCATGAGTCTTTTTGGTACTAACATGAGTCCTTGAAGGCTCATGCTCTAGGGTTATCGGTGTGATGAGCAATTGATGCTTTCGATTTTTCTGTCATGCCCATCTTAGCCTTTTCTGCCTTTAGAGCTTCTATCGCGCCTTTTAGCCTTTCGCGCTCCTCGATAGTGTATTCATCGTTTTCACCCACCACTTCGAGCAAAGCTGGTGGCACTCCCGGGGCGTCCGGATTCATTCAGACTGATTTTTGCTGATGGTTTCGAATGCTTGATTCAGGCACCATCGTACTCCCGCTGTGGTCGCCAATTTGATGTGGTTAATTTATGTCTGAGGGTAATTGGGTAATTTGTTCAGAGTTTTGTGGAAGTTTATGGGTATTTAATATTTTGAGTAGAGAGTAGAGGGAGGATTAAGCTGCCTGGTTGCAGTTAATTTTCATTACCCATATTTAATGCAGGTGGTTGGGTATTGATACCATTACATCTGGGCTTTATGGGTTTTCGGGTCATGTTTAATGGACCTGAGTCATGTTTAAAGACCAATGAGCTCTTAGTAGGAGAGTAAGCAGCTTAGTCAAGTAGTGTTTAGGTTTTTTAGTACTTTTGTCATAGTTCGAACAGCCCAATGGGCTAAGTGTTTGAAGTGGTTTGTCCGGTCCGATGGCCTTGGTCCGATCTGTCCCTGTCCGGAGAGGAAGCAGTTTTCGGACTCATCAATTTTGACGTTCTCCGGGATCCCCCATTATGTTCGCATCCGAACCAACTCGGCTGTATAAATGAAAGCATAATTAAGTTTTTGCAAAGCTATCAAATACTTAACATTTACCTTGTGGAAACAAGGTCCCACTTTTCCCACAAGGACCTCCGGTAAGTCTGGATGTCTTAAGCATATGTTCTCTTTGCCTTTGTCCTTCTTGGCAGCAATGGCCTCACTTGTCTGCCCGGAGACTTCGGACTCAAATGGAGCTTCTTCGACAGAATCCTCCATTACTTCTTCCATTATCAAGGAGGGGTTTTCGGTTGTTTTTGGGTGAGGGGAGTTAGGGGTTGGCTCAGCATGCCCTCCGGACTGTTGGGTTTCACTGATTTCTTCTACTCTGACCTCCGACTGGGGCTCTGATGCAGTGGTCTCTTTTCGGAGACTTGAGCTAGATGCATCCGGTCTGGACAGCTTGTCCTGAGGAATATTGATAGGTGCCTCTGACCATGTGTTGCTATCTTTGGCCCCTGATTTGGAAGGCGTGCCCTTTTGAGTTTGCCCTTTCACCAAACGACCTCTTCTCCGATCTACTAACTTTTATGGAGAGGCATCCGCATCTGATCCCATGGCTAGAAAAGGAGAAGGCTTCTTAAAACTGGTGACTACTTGCCTTGGTTCATCAGTAGGCTCTGATTCCTGAACCGACGAGCCTCAAAAAAATTGGTGAGAGGTTGGTTTGGAACAACCTCCTAGGTTTAACGCTTTTTGTCGAAGAAGAGCCCTGGTCAGGCTCTGTGCTTGAGGTTACTGGTTTGTCGACCGGGGAAACAGGGAGGCCTACAGCAATGCGCTTTTCTCGTTCAACCTTTTGGGCCTTTTCTAATTCTGATAAATTAAGCCACCCACCTTTGATTAAAGCATCACTATGGTGTGAACATAAACTTACACTGAGAAAAAGTGTTTGTTTTTTAAAGAGAAAGCTTTGAAGTTTAAAAGAACAAGGATGATGAAGATGGTAAAACAGTAGAAAATTGAACTAATTTATAGTAAATATGTAGAAGATGCTTTGATACCTAGGAGAATTCAAAAGGGTTGCAATGATTAAGGACGGTGCAATGTCATCCTCATTAAATAAAGAGGTTACTTTTTGAAGATGGTGGGAGTGCCGTTCTAGGTGAAAAAACGGCTGGTGTGGCAAACCAGAGAGAGACACGTGTCCCACGATTTCTGGAAAAAAACAGTTTAGTTTCTGAGAATCTTTTCAGTTCGGACTAAAATGTTACACAGTTCGAATATCTGTCCGGATATGACTGTGACCGGCTGCAGGCTATTTTTTAGGTATTGCCCTAGGCCTTTGAGCACCACCTAAAAAAGGGGCTACTGATGAGTCCAGGTTTTTTGTCACCAATTTTGGTAGGAGCCGGATAGGGGTAATTCGGACACAATCCATCAAACCGGAGATGGATGATTCGGACAGCCTCCATTTACAAAAACTGTCCGAACAGAACTAAAATATTAAAAACATAATCACTTCATGATTAAGCTAATCACTTGTTTACTTAAAAGCTAATGGGTCTTTGAACTCGACCCGAATCCATAAAAACACAACCCGAAAGCCCATATGGCCCAAAAGGTAAAGGGTATAAATACCCAACCACCTACATTAAATGAGGGTAATGAAAATTAAATACAACCAGGCAGCTCAATTCTTCCTCTACATTCTACCCAAACATTAAATACTCACAAAATTCCATAAAACTCTAAACAAAGTTACAAAATTATCCTCAAACAAAAATAAACCACACCATCAACAACAATAATAGGGCTAGCAACTACAACAATTTATTAAACAAGATAAATACCAAAATAGCTGATTGCGAGAACAAAAATCTTTCATATGTCGACAAGTTAATTATTATTAACTCATTCTTGATGGTTGTCCCTGCTTACTGGTTACAAAGCTGTACGATTCCTCAGTGTATCAGAGCTAGGATTGAAATAATTTTTAATAAATATTATTGGGGTTCTATAGCTAATGATAAGATAGTGCATTGGACTAACGGACAGTCTCTTTGTAATCCATTTAGATAAGGTGGTCTGAATATTAGAAAATTATCTGAGATTCATGACACATTCTCCTGTAAGATGTGGTACAAATTTAGGAAGAATAAGAGCCTCTGGGCTAAGCTTATTCATAAAATATAGTGCAAAAACTCTCATCATTTGCAGGTCTATTATAAGAAAAGAGGGTCCCAAATTTTATTTTTTTTGGCTAAAATAAAAAAACACAACTGAGCCAAACATAAGATGGAAGATTGGCAAAGGAAATGTAGATTTATGGCTCGATAATTAGTTTAATCACCCTCCTCTCCTCAAGCTGGAAGATAACATGGATAACTCTTGGTTTACTCTTAACAAAGTTGATACTTTTTGGTCTAACAACTCATGGAATTTTGATATTATTGACAGGCTTAAGGAATTTCTACCTAATTCAAGTATAGACATAATTTACTCTAATCAGATCAACCAACATAATGAAAACATTATAGTTTGCAAGCTTTCTAAGGATTTTTAATTCAATATATACAAGTCTAATCTTTTTACTAAGATATGGAATTCTGTCACCCCTAAAAAGTTATGTTTCTTATTATGGAAGTTGTTCCCAAAATAAATTCATATTGACACGTTATTGTAAAAAAAAACACCTAATCACTGTCTCTAAATGTCAATTTTATGAATCTATTGAAAATCCTAATCACTTATTCATATCATACACATATGGTTGGTCTATTTGGAGATACTTTGCAGATCTATTCAAGCTCGAAATAAAAAATCACATGAACATTTCTCATATGATCAGTTAAAGGATCTGGTTAACTAAGAAAGAGGTTCGCGCAAGGAAAGTTATCCTTCCTATCATATTTTGGATGATCTGGAAATCTAGAAATAAGATGAAATTCAGAGGGAAGGCTCGAAATATCAACCATTCTATAAACTATATTAAATATATTATAGTTAGTCTGGATACCTCTAATTCTCTTAAAGCTAAACACTGGATAAATGATGATTTTGCAGCTAAAGAAATTGGATGCTATCATTACATTACCTGTAAGAAGAAACTGGCTTATGTTCAATAGAAACCTCCTGCTTCAGGCAGACTGAAGCTAAATACAGATGTTTCCTGTGTGCAAATGGAGACTCAAGTGGTGGCATCCTTGTTAGAGATAGCTCAGGTCAGTTTATTCTTGGCGCTGGAAATCTCAATGGGAAATTATCCCCTGTTATGGCTGTAATTCGGGCCCTTCTAGATGGTTTGTATCTTTGTAAAAAAGGGTTGGTCAAACATTGATGTTGAATATGATTCATTAATTTTGGTTCATTTTCTATCTCAAGGAAACTATCCATGGCTTTTAAAATCTATCTTAACATCATTTAGAAGCCTAATCCATTATACTATGTCCCTTTTTAATTTTTTACAGGGACCACAATAAAGCAGTCGATTGGCTTGCTAAATGAATCCTCAAATGTACAATGAGAATAGAATTTGATAAGTTTTAAGCTCTTTTTAACTTAAAGAAGTTACCCTGTTAGAAAGTATGGGTTTAGGCTATGTTTGTTATAATGATTAGTTTCATGACATATTAGATCTTATCTGAATAGAATTCATCTTCATATTATATATCAAATGTTGTACTAACCTGATGAAGCAAGTATTACTTGACAATAAATTCTTATATCATTACAGGTAAATCCAGGTCTTGACTTAAGAATCGATTCATTCTCCTGTTAGCCTTCGTGATTCGCCTTCAAGAAAGTTGTTCTATTCGATTTGTGGGTTCTAGAATTCATTATCTAGATAGCTTCCTCGTTTCGGGAACCCTTGTTTTCTTCAAAATCAAATTGTAGCTTCAAACCCCACATTCGAATCTGAAGAAATTAGGTTTCCTTCTTTGTTGGCCTCGTCTAAGCTTATGGAGGTTCGATTTGAGATTTCTGGACTTCCCTAAAATTGGTTGCTTTTGAAGTTAACCCCATGATTTGCTTGTCGTATCTTTAGTTGCTCTAAAGTCTGGTGTTTCTCCTATACTATTTTTGTGAGATTTATTAAAGGCATCTCTTAAGCTTGTGATTCCGAGGTGATTCAATGGTGGCATTAGCTGTTCCAAGATTGGTCTCAATGTTTCATCCATTGTTCTTGTACGAAATACTTTTCGCATCTTTCTTATTGGGGATCTTGAAAGTTGTGGAAGAACTCTAGGCTTATGATAGAATTTAGTCATCTTGAAAGCGTCATTGAGTTTGCACTTTTTCCTCTTCTAAGTAGCTGTATTTACCTTTTTTCCTTAATAAAGTTTTTTTTAATAAAAACAATTAATCTCCGAACGTTTTATAATATATTTTGTTTTAAAAAATATTTATAATTAATTTTATATGTCGGTGGAATGTATCAATATAAAATTTAATACATTTATTTATTTTATATTTATATTTTTTCAAAAAAAATTAAAAACAACTATGATTTTTTTTTTATATTTCTATATAATTTGAAAAGTACGTTAATAGCAAAACCGAGAGGATATATCTTCGTTTTTCTTAGAAAACCCGCAACCGCTACTCAACGAGTGTAGACAGGATAAACCTTCGATATGACACAATAGCCTGTAAACCATAAAAGATGATATATTCAACCAAAAACGCGTTTGTAAAAAGACTCGAAGACATGATCTTTATTCACGAACATGTTTAACTCCACCAAATCGGTTATCTCCTCAAAAAAAAAATATATCCTAAAGGAAAAGCCAAAACCCAAAAATAAAACACATTTAGTTCTACCACTCACCCTTTCAACGACTATATTTATATATTTTATGTGAACAACAAATTTATTAATGGAATTCTACGCTTCACCCTTTCAACCAACTATATTTATATATTTTATGTAAGAACAACAAATTTACTAATGGAAATGTTTTACCGCCTTGAAAATTACTTTATATTTTCGTAAAGAATTTTTTATTCAGGTGAAGGTTCCACTAATTTCATCTAGTTCTAATAATTAGATTTAACTGATTCATCTTTATTTCGAATAAGCTTTTTTTCCGTTTCTAAAATTGGTAGCTGCTTTTATCTTTTTGTCCTACCTTCCAAGCATTGATTGTTGGACGTGATGTTCCCAGTTGTATATATAATATATCTAGAGAAGTTGATAATAATTTCAGTAGAATGGATATTTATTTAGTGAATCGATGGTAATCTAATCTAATTCATAAATTTTTAAGTATCCGATGCCTAAGACTTTCAACCAAGTTAGAGTGTTAAAGATTTGGTTATTTCTTTTTATTTATTTATTATAAATTTTACGATATATTTTTTATTTGTCGTATATAATGTTTGTAGAGCTTTTTTATGATAATAATGATAAGTTTTCTGTAGTTTTGATAGTATATTTTATAATATTTTTGTCTTAATTTTATTATTGTTCGAAAGTTATGTCTTTTGCATTTATTCGGAAGAGAAGGAGGTCCGACAGTGTAACAAAGATAATATAGTTGTATAATATTGATGTGGGTAGATGTGACGTTTTCAGGAAGTCGTTGTTATACACGTGAGCTTTCTTTCCAAAAATGGTAATATACTAATATGATTTATTTGTTCGGATAAGATCTAAAAATTTGTGGTAAATTTTGTGTATACGGTATACCCATGATATTTCTAGTTGAGTGCGCCGCAATTTTTAGTGTTATTGTACGAAGCTCGACCCTTTATAATTTTTTGAAGTTTTTTTTCGTGGGTCAGGTATTGAATTTAATTTTTCAAAACCCTATAGCCCCATATAGGATTGTCGTTATTGTTATTCTACTTGTAGAATTTATTCTTATTATGGAACTTATTTGATTTTCATATTATTTTTTTCGGAAGTACACTAACTTTCGCACTTGGTCATATACTGTGACTATGTTCATGATAAGTTCAGTATACTTAGATATTTGAATATTCGTGATTAATTTTTTTCTTTATCTTTTTCAGGTCATTGATTGTCAGTTTTTTGGTTCGTATTTGTAATACAAGAGCTTTGCTGGGAGGTTTGGTAATAATTTTATCTGATTGATTGAATTCGAACCACATTGACAAGCTTCTATCGGAAGTAGGTTGGCTGGTAGGATAGATAAGCGTTCATCATTCCCGAACATCTTCGATTTTGATTTGTTGCTCAACCCATAATATGAATTTTCCGGAGCACAACATCCTCAACCATGAGCGGGAGTACGATTATTTGACGTAATATATCGTTGACCGCATAATAGTGGCAATTTTCAAGGTTGTTCTTGATGTTGACAAACCTCGGAATGTAATTATGCATGCTTTCATTATGGTCCATAGTGATTCAAATGCGTGAATCACGGCCGAAAGCAAATGAAACTATGTCAATATGATACCTCTGAACTTCATGAAAAAATCTGGCATATGAGCATATCATCATCGTCGAACCCATGCATCATGTTTTGGAATTTCTCGATCTAGTGATTGTGGTCTCGTCTTCCGTCATATTTATCCATTTTGAATGAATCGAACATTTGGGGTAGACTGCATGTCGTTATTTCTTGTATTTGATGAGTCCAGATTTATTCACCACCACTCACTGAGAAAACTGGACATGGGTAATTCGGACAATAAATGCCCACTAGACAATCCGGACACGACAAAAGTATTAAAACACTACACACCTTTTGACTAAGCTAGGTGCTAATCTACTTAAAAAGCTAATGAGTCTTTTAACTCGACCCGGTTTCACAACTTGACCCGAAAGCCCATGGGTCCATAATTAAAGTTATAAATACCCAACTACTTTCATTAATGAGGGTAATGAACATTTAATACAACCAGACAGCTTAAATCTCTCACTACAACATACCCAAACATTTAATACATTTGAAACTCTTTAAAACACTTGACAAAATTACCCTCATTATAAAATAAACCACATCAAATTGGCGACCACAGTGGGAGGAGAAGGTGCCTGAATCTAGCATTCGAAATCAACAAGAAAAAACAGTTCCGATGAATTCGGACGAGCAAGCAGTGCCACCACCTCTGATAGAAGTGGTGGGTGAGAACGATGAGTACACGGTCGAAGAACGAGACAGGTTGAAAGCTGAAATAGAAGCGTTGAGAGCTACTAAAAAGGCAGAGATGGGTTTAAAAGAAAAGTCGAAAGTTCATCCATTCACCATATTGACAACCCAATGGAGAATGACCCATCAGCAAAGACTCACTTGAGTACAAAAAAGACCCATGTCAGTTCCAAGAAATCTCACCGGTCCAAGCCGGTGGAGAGGTCAGAGTCAGAGTCCTCTAGTAGCTCCTCAAATAAGGATGGACTTGAGGAGTCCTTGTCATCCAGCAGTGATGAGGGCAGATCCAAGAAGAAACAAAAGTTGGTTAAAAATATTCAAGAAATAGGGATATGCATGGGAGATTAAAGAGGCATCTAGGAAAAGGGTCGTCTCACAGCCATAACCATAGTTGTAGGCATGTGGATCAGCTGTTGAACATTGGTAAACTGTTGAAGCCACAACACGCATCCTGGAGAGCCAGGATCTCCCTAATATCGCATTGTAACACGTGGGGCAATCTACCACAATGAAAAGTACCCTGACCATCTTCATAAAAGGGCCCTTGCCCAGCAATACCTCCTCTTCAAACTCTCCGACCACATCCGCAGAGCTCCATGTGAAGCCTACAATGGATCTGTTCGAACGCTGAATCACTGTTGGATTCTTCATTTGTTTATAGGAACTTAAAAAGAGAATATTGGCTGAGCTTCCAGTATCAATCAAAATTCGCCTGATGTCATTGCCCCCAATCGAGGACAATTGATGACCCATGTGGTGCTGGGATATGTTTAAACTCTCTGTATGGCGATAAATTATACCAAGCTATATGTTTTGCTTTTAGGGATTCTAACTATGAGTCTTAGTATGAGGTTGTTATAGCTGGTCTGAAACTAGGTTTTATGTTTGGGGCTAAAAGAGTGAGGTTAATGAGTGATTCTCAACTTCTTATCCATCACACCCAAGGTAAATCTGAGGCAAAAAGGATCAGTTGATCAAATACTTATTTATCCTTAAAGAAGTGACAGCCAACTTCAAAAATGTTAGCTATGAACATATACCCAGATCGGAAAACACACTAGCAGACTCCTTGGAAACCATAGCATACTCTGAGTCCTATCCATGGATTCATGTGCAAGGATGTCCATCCATACAACCCAATCAGAGCAAAGAAGGGGAGGAAAGTTTAAGTATATAAGCGGTTCAGCCCAAAAACTAGAGATATCCCCTTCTTCAATACATCTTTGATGACATTTCCCTTTAGAGAAAGCTGTAGAAAGGAAAATAAAGCATAGGGTTTGAGTTTTTTTAATCCTAAGAGATGTCCTTTATAAGAAATCGTTTAGTAGACCTCTACTGCGTTGTTTGGGGGTTGAAGAGTCCCAAATTATGCTATCTGAACTACATGATGGAGAAGGATCAGCACAATGTGCCTATAGAGCTTTAACCCGGAGGGTTTTGTTGGTCAGCTACTATTGGCCATCCATAATGACACATGCAAAGGATTTGGTGAAAAGTGTGAACCATGCCAAAGATATGGTAATATAATTTATATCCCAGCTGGTCCTCTGGAATCAATTTCTGAGTAGGTGCCTTTTGCTCGTTGGGGACTGGATTTAGTTGGGCCTCTACCGATGGAATCCGGAGGGTGCATGACTATTATTGTAGCCATTGATTATTTCTTAAAATGGATAGAAGCGGCTCTACTGGCAGGAACTACTTCGAAAGTTGTTATAAAATTTATCTTATTTGTTGCAGATTTGGGGTTCCACAAAAGATAACCACAGATAATGGCCCACAATTCGATAACAAGGATATGGAGAATTTTTGTACCTCCCGGGGCATTCAGCATTGTATTTCTTCTCCTTTCCACCCACAAGAAAATGGTCAAGTTGAAGTGGCAAACATGACCATCATGTACAGTTTAAAAAAGAATTTAGAAGGGGCTGCAGGAAAGTGGCCAAGTTATTTGCAAGAAGTATTATGGGCATACCAGACTACTCTTAGAGCTACTACACAAGAATCTCATTTTGCCTTGGTATATGGTATGGATGCAATTGCTCCTATAGAGGCGACTCTTGCATCATGTAGAGTCGACAATTATTTCGAACAGGCTAATGAAGTGGCAATCAAAATTTCTAAGGATCTTTGGAAGATCAGATTAATTTAAGTTGAATGATGACCATTAAACATATGTTATTGGAGATTTTAAACACTCTCATCATTAAATACTTGTAAAATAAATAAGGGCTCTTTTAAAATTAGCCATTAAAATTTAAGTAAGTATGAAATAGAGCAAAAATTTAGCAAGGTAAACTTGTCCGTGTAAAAAACCGGATGATAATATTAGAACATAAAATATTCATTGGTCATCCAAGGACTTTAAGTTTAAAGAAAGGCGTAACCGGACTCAAACCGGACATAGTTATAAAAATGCATTTGCCATCCAAGGACTTTAGTATTTAACAAGATTAAAATAAAACAAGTAAGAAAAGATAGTTAAAACCTCAGGGCTTATTCCCTTCGGATGTTCCTGCATCATCTTTTTTCTAAGGATCTTTGAGCTCATCACTTGAACTCTCCTCGGCTCCTTCTTCGTTATCGGTAGTGTCGCCAATTCCACTAGAGTAGTTCTTCTTATCACCACCCACCATCCACCATCGTATGGAATGGGATATCTTCATATTCAACATATTGCCACAATGTACCAAGCGTTCTCTTCAGAAATGTTTGGTGGAAAAGAAAAACCATATCAGACTTAACTTCGGCATACATTTTTTCTAAGGAATCTATCACTTCGTTGGTGTATGCATCGACGCGGGCCTAAATTTTCTGATCCTGCTCTCTCACGAGGTCTTCTTTCTCCTTGGTTACCTTGGACACAACCTCTTCAAGGGAAATCTTGTCACCAGACAGGGTTTGGATGGCGTCATCTTTAGTCTTCATATCTCCCTTCAAAGTGGAGAGATCTTTTTCCAAATCGGACCACTTAGTTTGGAGCTTTGTGTTAGCCTTCTCCAAAGTGACCAGCTTGGTTGACAGATCTTCCTTCCCTTTCTTCAACTCCTCAAACTGCTTCTTCAGTGCCTCAATACTCTGGTTGGCATTAAGGAGGTTGGTTGAAAAAGTCTTCTTGTCTGTGTTAAGGGTGTTGATGAGGGAAAACTGATTTCTTACTTGCCTTTCCAAGTTGAATACTGGCTGAATATGGCCCAGGAGAGAGTGGGTCACCGCATCATGTTCCCCGGAGACAGTAAAGGACTTGCCATTAAAATTCATCATATTGGAGGAGCTTGGAGGAAGGTAAGGGCCAACAAAGTCATCTTTTTCAAAATCATTGAAATAGAGACCAATGTTTTGGAGGCCACTGATGTCTACTCCATCAATATCCATTCGGGTACCTTCCCTGGATTGTAGATCGGTGAGAATCTGCTCTGCTAAGGTGGGATCGGTTAGGTCTGCGGGAGGTAGGGGCTCCGAAGGGAAAATGATTACTTTGTCCTCCAAAGTGACCTTCTTCTTCTTAGCAGTCCTCTCATCGCTGCTTGCTCCATGTTTCGGTCCTTTTTAGGAGGCCTTGGTAGATTTTGAGGTTCACCTGCCTCCTTAATAGTCTCTTCCTCAACTACTATGAGAAAAGTAACACCAATCCCTCCTTGGTTCTACCCTCCTAGATTGTCCAGACCAGTCTCTTCTGCAGCACCCCGAATAACCTCTGCTGCAGCCTTCTTCTTCTTGCCTTTCCTTTCATTTTGCTGGGGGCTTTGGCTCTGGAGGGCAAGGCCAGTTCCTCTGTTCTTTTAATTATGACAGCTAGGGGAGGTGGTGTAGTCAGTTCCTCCTAGGTAAGGTCTCTCCGGC
This sequence comes from Limnanthes douglasii subsp. nivea, assembly GCA_036936605.1. Lineage (NCBI taxonomy): Eukaryota > Viridiplantae > Streptophyta > Magnoliopsida > Brassicales > Limnanthaceae > Limnanthes > Limnanthes douglasii. Next base: position 155,811,374 of record JAUPFV010000003.1, on the reverse strand, counting down.
CCGTGGTATTCCGCAAGTAGGATCTTACGAAGTTGCCAGAGGTAAAACAGTTATGGAAGGCGTTCCCCCAACGTTCAGCAGTCCAGGCATTTAGCTTAGCACATGTGGATTTTCCCTCCTCCAAATAGTCGGTGAACTCCTTCGGCAATACTGACATGAGAAAATAAGAAAATGGGTGATTCAAGACTAGAAGTTTTGTTAAGATAAGAAAGAGAAAAAGACAAATATAAGTGAATACTTACTTGTGCTCTTCCACCTGCTGGTGAGCATGCTAGGGTTGACATTCGCCTTGATCTTTCTCCCATTCTCCCACTCTCTCACGTCCCACTGATGAATAGGAACTGGGTCTTCCAGTTTTTCTCTCACTCCAACAAGTCATCCACTACTTTGAAGTTGTCTCCCGTGTTGTAGTGGTAGAATGGGATGTGATGGTTTTTGAACAAGCTGACCACTGCAGTGAATTTCTCCATGGGGAGAGGAATGCCGGACAACCTCTATACTTTTATACAGGAGATGAGAGTATACCAAGCATTCAGACTCAGCTGGCTTGGACAAAGTTTGATCAGGTGAAAATACCTAACAATTTATGGATCCAAGCTCTCTGGTAGCTCCGGATGAGCCAGTCCCACCTTCACTTTGCCATTTCTTTTTTTGTCAGAGGTAGCGTCCTCAGTTTGTCCAGAGGCTTCATTCTCGAAGGGGGCCTCTTCGATGCTATCTTCCATTACTTCTTCTATCATGGTGGAACGGTTGTTAGTTGTTGAGGATGGGAGAGTATCAGCTTGTGGCTCGGTGGTCTGTCCGGATGGTTGAGCACCAGTTTCTTCTAGAGGTCTAGTCTCCGGTTGGGGCTTAGCTCCGGAGGACTTTGTTTGAGAAGTTATTTAGTTGCCTCCGGTCCGGAGGGATTGTCTCTTGGGGCTCTTATGGATATCTCCGATCCGGAGGCCTTATCTTTGGTTGCTGATCTAGAGGCTCCCGTTTTGGAGGACTTTGGTTGCGAGCCAGTTTCCTGGCCTTTTACCAAGCGTGTTGTCTGGCGAGGGTTAGTTTTCTCTGGGGATTTTTCAACATCAGATCCCATCGCTATAAACAGAGAAGGTTTGCTAACACTTGATACTAATTTCTCTTGAGAAGTGGAAGGTTGAGACTTCTGAACAGACGATCCTTGATTAGCTTCTAAGGATAGTGTATCAGACTTATTCCTTGGAGAGACTGGAAGACCAACAGCAATGCGTCTCTCTCGTTCAAATTTTTCAGCTTTCTCTAGTTCAAAAATATTCAACCAACCACCTTTGATAAGAGCACTTCTCGATGTGAACATAAAACTATCCAAGAAAGATTTTGAAAGAAATGGTGAAAAGCTCTGAGAAAAGAAATTGTGGAATGGTGAAGATGGTGAAACAGTAAAAGAGAGTAATTTATATATTAGTAAGGAAAAAATCTACTGATACCTAGGAGAAGACGAAAAGATTTAGGTAATGATTGAAACGACACTGACGTAAGAAGCATTAAATGAAGAATTTACTTTTCAGGCTTACTTGGAGCGTCGTTCTAGGGAGAAAACGGCTAGTAGGACAAATCAAAATGTGACACGTGTCCCACGATCCAAAGAAAAACTCTTAGAATTCTAAGAAGGAATCAGTCTATATGGACCTCGAACCAAACACAACAACTGGTAGGAAAATATTGTTACTGACTAAATGAGTTTTTTAGTCCTGCCAAAGACCTTTGACAAAGCCTAAAAAAGGGGCTACTGATGAATCCGGATTTATTCACCACCACTCACTAAGAAAACCGGCCAGGGGTAATTCGGACAATAAATGCCCACTGAACAATCCGGACATGACAAAAGTATTAAAACACTAAACACTTTTAGATTAAGCTAGGTGCTAATCTACTTAAAAAACTAATGAGTCTTTAAACTCGACCCGGTTTCAAAACTTGACCCGAAAGCCCATGAGTCCATAATTAAAGGTATAAATACCTAACTACTTTCATTAATGAGGGTAATGAACATTTAATACAAACAGACAGATTAAATCTCTCACTACAAAATACCCGAACATCTAATACCTTTGAAACTCTTTAAAACACTTGACAAAATTACCCTCGGTATAAAATAAACCACATCAGTATTAATAGTGAGGTTGCGACCTACCAATAGGGGAGGTTCTTCGTGGCGGAGATGAGTGTCTAGCGGCACTATGGGATAATTTGATGGACCCATTCCCAATCTGGTATTGGGCTCGTCTCAAGGTATATCATGGTTAGGTTGACGATATTTAGAAGATTGAGTATATGATTGAGATTGATAGTGTCTACGATAATGGTGTACACAATTATTGGTTGATTAATCTTCAGATCACACTCGGAAACCTTTATCTTAAATAGGTTTCTCTAATGGGAGATCTTCTTCACGTTCGTGGCGTAACGACGGTTGCGACATGGCGATCGGTCAACATCTATTAGACAGCATCTGACTTCAACGTACGAAACATCATCGGCTTCTTATATATAATCATGGTTATCTAAATTGTAGATTTCAAATCAGGTACTTCACCGATATGTGGTTTCAACAACTGATCATGCATGTGTTGGCCCTTTAACAAATGTGGTAAATAGTTTTATGGTTAGAAACTCATATGCATAGGTATAATGCATGATTTTCACTTGTTTTCGATCAAAATTGACGTTGTTTAAATTGTTTCGGAGGTCATTTAGGTAATTTGAGGTGGTGTAATAAGTATAAGGTAGAAAATAGAGATATAATTGAGCTGCTATATTAAATGTTTAGAGAGATAAAGTCCAAACCTCTTAAATGCAGTTACTCTGAGCATTTAAGGGCTGGCTTCGGGTTAATGGGTCAAACAGTTCGGGTCATTGACATATGCCAAGTACAAAGACAAAAAAAGCTCAAACCATTATTTATTTTTACATTTTGCAAAAGATAATAAGTAGGAAAGTAGTAAACACACAGTTGAGTCAAAAGGTAATTGTGTAGTGTAAGTATAGCATTTGCCTTAGGTCTAATTTTCCCATTGAAGAAATTGTACCTTCTCAATGCAATCACCTCCAAATATTTTCGACCCCATCATACAGTCTCCTGTAACCCTCTCAAAGGTATTTTGGGAGGACTAATTGACAAATGTCTGAACCTCTCTTGTTCATGTCTCCAAGTCTGATTCTTCAAAACTCTTTAATTTTTATGGTGAATAAATTCGAATTGTATCTGATGATGTAATTTAAATACAGTTTTTGCCTAAAAGTTATAGTTTTTAACCAGTTGTATCTCATAACACGTGTCATTTCTTGATTGAAGCCGTAGACCTGTTTTACCCTAGGTGAGATGAGCCAATCAATTGAATACATATTCACTTCTTTAGGGGTTATAGATTTTAGGGATGTTTCCATTTCCTTAGTAGGGAACTCAAGAGTTTTTTACAGCTCTTTTATATGTTTTCCTCTCATATTCGTATTTTGGAGACTTGTAGAGAGAGAAAATATGAATTCTGGGCATGGAAACTGTTCTCCACTATTGATACTTGGTTTACCGTCTACCATTTTTATTTTCATCCATCGCTTTAACCACCATGAATCTTTCCTCCGGTTACATTCCATTTTTTACATGTTTACCACTAAAAACGCCTTAACCGAAGATAGTTGGTTGAATTATCCAAGTTAGACGAAGAGAAGATAAATGCAAGAACTGATGGTGGGTTGTCTGTTTCCACACAAATTCTTGTGGTAACTAGGTCAATTGACTACAAGGGAATTCATCCTTACAAAAGACGTAAGGTTCCTTATGAGCCTTCTTCGACTGTCCAATCGTTCACCTCACAAATCCGATCACCTAAGTTATCTTGATCTCAAGGGGCCATTAATCATCGAATTCCTTCTATCTTTAGAGCCATGGGTTTAGATTCCAAAGAGACACTCTACACGGATTAACAAAACAATCAATAAACTAACCTAAATCATCTATGGAGAATAGGCCAGCCTTCCAAGAGACAACTTCCAACTATTCCTCATTATGAAATTCGGATAGGGAAGAAAATCATGCATCTCAACTAGCCTAGCTTCCACAAAATCCGAACAGGGAATAAAACCTTGTAAGTATTTTAGTTGAGTCGTCTCATAATCCAAAAAAGGAAAAATATCCTACAACTCAACCACTTAAGTCCTTTTAACCTTCCCCAACTCTTCCGCAACCATTAAAAAAATAGGACAACGTTAGCAGTCGACTCACTGGACCCTCAGGATCTGGTCTGAGGGTAATAGAAGAAAGCACGGATGATATCACTGAAGAGTCTCCCCTTGATACATATGGTCGAATCAGGGGAAATTCAAGGCCAATAAAAAAACCTCTGAAGAATAAAGATAGCATGAGTGGCAAAAGAAAAGTTAAAGCCCTCAAAACAGAATCCAGAGCGATTCCACCATTTTTGGTCGGACGCGTCGGACCCAACTTTGCCAAGGCAAGAATCAAATACCTTTTAGCTCTTGAAAAATATTTGTATATTTATTTCCACGAGACAGAGGTAGAGGCTATTCGGGCCAAGTAGGGGCTCCCCAAAGTTGTTAAGGTTAGGTTTCCCCAGCTTAGAGAGACTCCAAAATGTGTTGTTGACGTTGGAGCCGAAGAGGAGCCGAACGAAAATGATGAGGCCTTGCTAACTGTTGTTGTTGTCAATTTCGAAGAAGACGATGGGCCTACAAAAGCTTATTTTGTTTAAGAAGAATACAATGACAGAAAAATCAAGAAAAGAAATAAGACCACTTGTTCAGAAATTGTACTGCGTTCGCAGATCATTCGTCCTACAATTCTTGTTACCAATCCTCCACCAATAACTGCATTCAATCCGGCCTTTTTATTCCTCTTCAAATTTGAAGGACGTGTCACTGGAGAAGACCCAATGGGGGATATTGAAGGGTTCAATTTCGAGATATTTAAGAAAGACTTCCCATAATCTACAAACAAGACCATCAATATGGTGTTCGATGGTATACCCTTTAAGCTGTTAAAGAAAAATGTTGTATTGGGATACTCAATGCTGAGTTATGTAAATTCCATTGTTAAGCTGGAAAGAAAAGTGATGCCTCAAAGAGAAACCATTGATTCTCTTTAAGAGGAGAACCAAAATTAGAAATCTTTCATTGAAGATGGTGTGGAATATTTTCGACTGAGGGTAATTTTGTCAGATGTTTTGTGGTGTTTCAAATGTATTTAATGTTTAAGTGGTTTGTAGTGAGAGATTTGAGCTGCCTGGTTGTATTAAATGTTCATTACCCTCATTAATGAAAGTGGTTGGGTATTTATACCCTTAATTATGGGCCTCATGGGTAACCCATTTTGAGTTAACCCATTAGTTTATTAAGCAGGTTACCAATTAGCTTAGTCAAAAAGTGATTAACTTTTAATACTTTTGTCCAGTTTGGATGGTTCAGTGGGTGGTTTTTGTCGGAATTGCCCGTGTCCGGTTTCTACAGTGAGTGGTGAATAAATCCGGACTCATCAGTAGCCCCTTTTTTAGGTTATGTTTGAAGGCCTTTGGCAAGACCTAAAAAATTTCCCTTGAGCATTTGTGAAAATATCCGGACCGATTTCGACTTGTATAAAGGATTTATCCGGACTGACAAAACTCTAAGAAACTCAAAGGTTTTTTTCACAGATCGTGGGACACGTATCCTTCTCTGATTCGCCTCACCAGCCATTTTTCTCCTAGAACGGCGCTCCCACTCATTTCAAAAAGTAACCTCTTCAATTAATGTTTTTGTCATCAGCCCCGTCTTTAATCATTACTTCCATCTTTTCGTGTTCTCTTAGGTTTCAGGGTATCGTTGGTTTCTTTAGTATAAATTAACACATTTTTCACTGTTTTACCATCTTCGTCATCTTTTCACTCCTATTCTCCAAAGCTTTTATCTCTCTTTTCCAAAAACCCTTTTTTGGTGTAAGTTTATGTTTATAGCAAGAAACGAACTTGTAAAAGGTGGGTGGCTTAATCTTTCGGAGTAAGAGAAAGAACAAAGAGTCGAACGAGAAAGGCGCATTGCTGCAGGCCTCCCAGTCTCTCCTATTGACAAATCTGAAACACCAAGTTTAGAGCCTGATCGAGGTTCGTCTTCTGCCAGAAGCTCTAAAACTAGAAGGTTATTTCAACCTAGTCTTTCACCGATCATCTTAGGCTCACCGATCCAGGAGTCAGAGCCTATTGTCCAACAAGAGCAAGCAGTTACAAGTACTAAGAGACCATCCCCCTTCATTGCCATGGGATCGGATGCTGACATCTCCCCGGAAAAGCTAACGCTTCAACGAAGAGGCCGCTTAGTAAAAGACCAGGCTGTTGCTCCACAGTCTAAATGTCCAAAATCAGTGCCCTTTAAGTTTGGGGCCAAAGACAAAATTACAGGGTCAGAAGCACCCATTAAAGTTCCCAAGGACAAATTGTCTGGTCCGGAGGCTACAAGTTCAAGCCTTCGAAATGAGCCCTCCAGATCTTAGCCCCAGCCGGACTCCATACCACAAAAGGAAAATGATGCTCAGCCATCCGGACAGCTTACTGAGCCAACGACCACCACTTATCTCCAAAAAAAAAACCGACAACCCTTCTATGGTAATGGAAGACGTAATTGAGGACAATGTTGAAGAAGCCCCTTTTGAGACTGATGTCTCCGAGAAGACAAGTGAGGCCGTCATTGTCAAGAAAAGCAAGGGCAAAGAGAAGCTTTATTTAAAACACCCGGACCTGCCGGAGTACCTTGAAGGAAGAGTGAGACCTTTCTTCCACAAACTTAGTGTAAAATATCTCCTAGCCATGCAGAACATCAATTATGCTTTCATTCACACAGGTGAACTAGGTCAGATCCGGACGAAGTGGGGGATCCCAGAATCCATTAAAGTGAGGATATCGGTTGATCCGGAGACGCCAATGGATTGCAAACTTAGTGAGATAGTTTTCTACATAGAGTTATTCAACTGGGGGCTTAGGTTTCCCTTGGACCCAGAGATCGTCAGATATTCCATTTGATAAAGCTCTGCCCAAGCCAACTGAGCCCCAACGCTTGGTTCACACTCATGGCTTGAATCATGGCCTCCAGGCTTTCCGGAATCCCGCTTCCGATGGAGAAGTTCGCAGCTGTGGCCAGAATTTGCAAAAACCACGTCATCCCCTTCTACCATTTTAACATGAGTGACAATTACAAAGTGGTGGATGATCTGCTTGAATCGGAGAAGAATCAGAAAACCCAATTCTTTTTCATCAGTGGGGCTTGGGATAATGGAAAGAAGATTAAGGTTGGTGTCAACCCAAGCATGCTTACCAGCAGATGGAAGAGCACAGGTTAATATTTCATCATGTTTGTTTTTCTTTTCTTAAAAAATTTGTTTACTTAAACATTCTTATTTTTATTTTGGTAGTGCTGCCGAAGGAGTTCAATGACTACTTAGAGGAGGGGCAGACTACTTGTGCCAAGCTGAATGCTTGGGCTGCTGAAAAATGGGGAATCGATTTCACAACTGTTTTACTGGTGGCAACTTGGTAAGATCCCATCTCTGTAACACCATCGGCCGGAAAGACTTATCTTGGGAGGAATTAACCACTCCGCCCCCTCCGGAGGTCATTCTTCGGAATACAAATGCAAAATATGGAAAATTAGCTTTGCCGGGCAGAGCTAAGGCCCCAAGCAAGATGAAGGGCAAGAAAGGCAAGGCTAAGCCGGACGTAACTGAGGTCAACCCAGGTGGTGTTGAGGAGACTGCCCCAGCAAATCAGGAGGTGCAGGACCAAGGAAGGATTGATGCTGCTCTGCTTCAAGTGGTAGAAAATGAGAGCACAAAAGAGGCACTTGGACCTTCAAAACCCACAAAGGCTCCCAAGAAAGACAGAAAACGGGGAGCAGAAGGTGGAGATAGGGAGGCCAAGAAGAAGAAAACCTCCAAGGGAGATGAAGTTGCTCTCCGGCCTCCGGAGTCTCTTCCCCCGGTCGACCCAATAAACCCAACTCATGTAGAGGAAATCCCAAGTGACTTTCACATTGGAGAGGGCACCGGAGGGGACATCAACATTGATGGGGTAGACATCAGTGGCCTTCAAGGGATTGGCCTTTATTTTGAAGACCTTGAGATTGACAACTTTGCTGGTCCTTACCTCCCCCCAAGCTCTTCTAACATTGTCACTTTCAACGGTAAATATTTTTCTGTTTCAGGAGAGAATGACATGGTGACCCATTCCTTGTTAAGCAATATTCAACCGGTGCTCAACTTGGAAAAGCAGGTGCGAAATCAATCAGCCATCATCAACACACTCACCTCTGATAAAGAGAGTTTGTCCAACAACCTCCTTACTGCCAACCAGAGTATTGAGGCATTAAAGAGAGAGAATGAGGAGTTGAAGAGAGGGAAGGAGGATTTGGACACCAAGCTGGCCACTTCGAGGGGGTTGTCAAAGAAATTCAATCCAAGTATTCTGACTTGGAGAAGAACCTTTCTACTTTAAAAGAGGAGGTGAAGGCCAAAGACGACATCATTCAGACCCTAACCAGCGACAAAATTTTGCTTGAAGATGCTGTGTCCAAGGCTAAGCAAGAAAAAGATGACTTGTTAAAAGAGTAGGAGAAGACAATCCAAGCCAGGATTGATGCCTATACCAACACGGTGATAAGACTCCCAGGAAGAAAGGTATGCTGAAGTCAAGTCAGACATGGTTTTGCTCTTTCATCAGAAATTTCCGAAGAGGACACTAGGAGATCTATGGCAATTTGTGGAGTATGATGACATCCCATTTCACACGATATTTGATGGTGATAAGAAAAACTATTCCAGTGGTTGGGATGATACAACTGATGAAGATGAAAATACCGGAGAGAGTCCATATGAAGAAACCAATGATCCTAAGAAGAAACCAAGTGAGACTGGGCCATCTAACAAAGCTCAGCCTTAAAGCATTAACTATCTTTCAATTTTTGTGTTTAAACTAAAGTCATTGGATGACCAAGGCATTTTTGTAATCGTGTCCGGCCCTTGTCCGGACAAACCTTCTCTTTTAAAAATTCAAAGTCCTTGGATGGCCAAGGCATTCTACATATTTAATATCACTCTCTGGTATCTGTCGGGCAATTTTATTTTACACAACTCCTACATTGTTCTGTAGTTTTCCAATTTCGATGGCTCGTATTTAAATGGCCTTTAGTTATTTTATATTTATTTTAAAGTGAGATTGTTTAAATTCTCCGATGACGGATGTTTAAATAGTCATCACTCTACCGAATCAAACCGAACTGTTAGTCAAACCACTTCGAATTTCAAGAAGGCATCGAATTTTATTAAAAAACCCGGACACCTCATTAAAACCTCCCCGCGCCACCAGGGTAGGAAAGAGTATGCCCCCTAATATTTACATGGACTTTAAACAAGTAAATATTTACATAGTTTTTATTCTAGATACAAGCGGAGGTGTTCAATGTTCTAGGGGTGATTCAAAATCCTTCCATCTTTATCTTGGAGCCTGTACGTCTCAGGCTTAAGCTTTTAACTGACCACATGGGATCCTTCCCAAGTTGGAGCTATCTTGCCGAACTGCTTCTCCATGGTATGCAGGAAGACTTTTCTCAGCACCTTATCACCTGGTTGAAAATCCCTCCTTTGATTCTGGAAGCAAACCTGCTTCTCATCGAACCCTGATAGTGTGTGGCTCTAAGGTAAGCCTTGACTCTTCTTTCTTCCATCAAGTCAAGCTGGCTTCTGATTGCCTCTTCGTTAGCTTGTTCGGAAAAATTGTGGACTCGGAATGAAGAGAAAGTGGCCTCTATGGGAGCTATTGCATCCATACCATACACCAAGGCAAATGGGGATTCTTGTGTTGCAGCCCCGGGAGTAGTCCGGTAAGCCCATAGTACTTCTTGTAGATAACTTGGCCACTTTCCAGCAGCCCCTTCTAGATTTTTTTAAAGATTGAACAGGATGATTCTGTTAGCTACTTCAACTTGACCATTTTCCTGTGGGTGGAAAGGAGAAGAGAAACAGTGTTGAATTCCTCTAGAGACACTGAAACTCTCCACATCCTTGTTATCGAACTGTGGCCCATTGTCTGTGGTTATCTTTTGTGGAACCCTAAATCTATAGCAAATATTAGACATGATGAATTTTATAACAGCTTTCGAAGTAGTTCCTGCCAATGGGGCTGCTTCGATCCACTTTGATAAGTAATCAATAGCAACTATTATAGTTCTGCATCCTCCGGATGCCATGGGTAGAGGTCCCACCAAATCCAACCCCCAACGAGCAAAAAAGAAAATATTACGGTTAACCGGGCATCCGAAGAGGTCAAATCGCCTAATAAGGAAATGACGAATGCAAAAGAAGACTATGAGAATATATAATTATCTAGATCCGAAAAATTACTGCTCTAAGAATTAGTAAATTGCTGATAAATCAACCATTGAATGTTTGTTTGGTGAGAAAAGTAGCTAAGAGGCCCTTGTAAAAAAGTATGAAAATGAGTTGGCTTCTCTCAGGGTGCATCTAGAGAGGAGGAAAATGATGTTATAAATGCATATGTCGATGCAGTTATAGATTCCTCACACAGACGGGATGCCTTAATCAAGCCAGACATGGTGCTGGAATTTCATAAGAGACTCCATACACTAGTTTTTGGGTCTTTGTGGGGACTTGTCCCAGAGGATTTTTTCCCTAAAATGCCCATAGCCGACCAGCTTGATATATCTGAGGACTCATCCAACAATGGTTCGGATAATAGGGAGGAAAGACATTCTGGAAGTGGGAGCTCGGAAGAATAAGATGAAGAAGCAACCGATGAGAACGAGCCCAAAGGTCACAAGTTTTAAATATTGTTGTATTCTCCAAGTCCTTGGTGTATCCAATGATGCTTGTCATAGCGAGTCAAAAATTTGTGTAGGTATGTGGTAGTGCCAAAGCTTTTTTTTCATCTATTTAATTCGGATCTTTCCAAGTTCTTGGGTTTCTCGAGGCGTTTTGTGATAACTTTTATCTCATTTCGATCTTTTTGTTTTTTCATTCTGTGATCTACTTTATTTGGAAGTAATGAATCTTTAAATATAAACTATTCAAAGTTATTACATTCTAAGGCATACATAGTTAATAAAAAAACCATTCGAAGACACATAAAATTCATACACAAGCCATTCGAAGGCAAAGAAAATTAATACACAAACCATTTAAAGGTAATCCATTCAAATGCAAACAAAATTAATACACAAGCCATTCAAAGGCAATCCATTCAAAGGCAAACAAATATACACAAGCCACTAGAAGGTAATCCATTCAAAATATAACTAAATTAATACACAAACCATTCGAAGTTAATCCATTCAAATGCAAACAAAATAAATACACAAACCATTCGAAGGTAATACATTCGAAGGGAAAACAAATTAATACACAATCCATTCGAAAGTAATTCATCCAAAGGAAAATAAAATTAATACACAAGATACTCGAAGGTAATCCATTTGAAGGCAAACAAAATTAATACACAAGTCATTTCATTCGAAGGAAAACAAAATTAATACATAAATTTTGAAAGGAAAATGTGGTATATTGATAATGATTAGCACACCTCATTAAAACATCCCGGAGCCACCGAGGTAGGAAAAGGTATGCCCCTAAATATTTACATTGAAATAAAACAATGTAAATATTTACAATATATATTTACTCGAGATACAACCTTAAGTGTTCGATATTCCACATATGTCTCAAAGGACTACCTTCTTGATCAATTAATCGATATGTTCCTTGCTTAATATTTTCGCACATAGTGAATCGTCCTTCCCAATTTGGCGTTAAATTTCCCAATTTCTTGTCTTTGGTGTGTAAAAATATCTTTCTTACAACCTTGTCCCCCACTTCGAATTATCTCCTTTGTACCTGCCTATCATTAAACCTTGATATGAACTGTTCTTATCTAGATGAGCTCTTACTGCAGTCTCATTATCCTCTTTGGAATAATTTGAAATCTAAAATAAGGAAAAGTAGATTCTATTGGTGCTATTACATCCATCCCATAAACCAAATCAAAGAGAGACTCTTGTGTAACGTTATGTGTAATAGTTCGATATGCCCACAATACATCTTGTAAATAAGATGACCATTTACCTATCACCCATCTAAGTTCTTCTTGAGACCTATTAAAAAAATTGTTTACAACCTCTACTTGTCTGTTAGCTCGGGGATGGAAAGGTGAAGAGAAACAATAGATAATTTATACTTGATGTATATATATTTATATGTCCCTGTTGTTAAACTGAGGACCATTATCTATTGTCATACTTCTAGGAATTCTGAACCTATAACATATGTTGGAAAGAATAAACTTGATTATTAATTTGGAAGTAGTTCCAGAGGGAGGTAAAACTTCTACCCACTTAGAGAAATAATCAACTGCTAGTATAATGCTCTGACACCCTTCAGAAGCCATTGGAAGAGGTCCAACCAAATTAAGTCCCCATCTATCAAAGGGTACCACTTTGTCTATTGATTTCATAGGAACTACTGGCATATATATATATATATATTGAATTTCCAAATCTCTTGCATGGGTCACATCTTTTATCTAACTTTTTAGCATCCTCATGATGGGCGTCCAGTAATATACTGCTAACAATACCCTTCTAGTCAAAATGTTGTAGCCACAATGGACAGAGCCTTCCCCGTTATATAATTCAGATAGAAGTATTGGGCCTCATCGGATCCGAGGAAACACAATAGAGGCTTGCTACAAGATTTCTTATAGAGGACCCCTCTCAAAACCAATAATCCATGTGCTTAATATTTCAATTTCTTAGCTAGGCTTTTGTCTTCAGGAAGACTTCCTTTAGTAATAAATTCTTGGATTTCATAGCTCCAGTCTTGGCTTGTTATTGTAGTTACTTGAAAACTCGCCTCACTTCCAACTCGCATTTCGAGGGATATTGTTATCAAAGGAAATTCTTGTACCAAAATACAATCATATGCCTCGGTATATGGAACAATGGCTAAAGAATTGGCCATTAAATTTTTACCTCTTGGCACACGTTCATACTTCACACAGTTAAAGTAAGAAGTAGTTTCTCTTAATACTTTCAAATATTTTACAACTGTTCTCAGATTGTTCTTGAGTTTTATGTATGACCAACTGTTAAATCATTAACCAAACAAATTCTTTTGGCACCGCATATTTAAGTGAGCCTCAAACCAGCTATTATTGCTTCGTACTAAGCTTCATTATTTAACGTTTCGAAACTAAAATGTAAGGCTTGGCACATTGACTCTCCAAACGGGGAGCAACAACAAAATTTTCCCCACAACCCATCATACTATATCCCCTATCTGTTTGGATTACCTATTCTTTCCCAGGCTAATTGATTAAAGATTCTACATAGGGTCACTCCGGATGGAACTCAACCAAGAAGTCGGCCACAACTTATGCCTTAGTTCATGTTCGAGGGGAAATATCAATATCATAATCCCCCAATTTCATAGATCACTTGGTCATTCGACTTGATACACATGGTTTTTGTAAGATATTTTTGAGTGGAAAAAATAAGTTCGAACTTGGAGTGTGGTTGAAAATATGACCTCATTTTCCTAGCTGCAATTACCAAGGCTAAATCTAGCTTTTCTAACTTCTGATATATTTTCTCAACATCCAACAAACTCTTACTAACATAATAAACTGGGCGAGGGTAATTGTCAACTTCCCGGACTAACATCACACTTACAACATGATCGAATACTGCCAACTATACATAAATTATTACTAGGAATTCCCTATCACGGTTTGGTGACTAATTGAATTCCATGGCATTTCACAAAACTTTGAAGAATTTTGCAAATTTATACAAAGACATAAAAATAAACTTATTCAAAGCTACCAGTCTTCCAATTAACACCTGAACTTATTTTGTGGACTAGGGAGGGTCCATAACCAAAAATTCATCTAATCATGTTAGGTTATCTTGAACCTATATCTCATTAATGTCGTACCCTAAAAAAATTATGGATCACACTCCAAAACTGCAGTTCTTTGGATTTAGCTTTAAATTGATGGCTTCTAGGTTGGTGAAATTTTTCTCTAGATCAAGCATATGATCCTCCTCCCTTAGACTCTTTACCATCACGGCATCAATATAAAATTCTGTATTTCTAATAGTCTGACTGGTGAACTCTTTGTTAACTAAGCGTTGGTAAGTAGCCCTAATATTATTTAAACCGAAAGGCAAGGTAATGCATCCACAAAAAACAACATTTTATAACTAGAAGTAGAATCTACCAACTGAAATACCTGAGGGACATGAAATGATATTTAGGACAAACTCTGTTGAGATCCATAGAATCAATACACATTCACCATTTTCCATTTGTATTTTTTACGAACACATGATTTGTTGTTCATAATGGGTACTGAGATTCCCGAATATGATCCACCTTTGCTAACCTGTCTACCTCTTTAACAATAGCTTTATATCACCGGGCCTGCATTGGATGGCACAGATAATCTATGGAAAATGATGCTAGCTGGTACGCTTGTTACATATTCATTACACCAAGAAAAAACATGCAAATTTTTTGATAAGAAATACATAAAGTTTTCTTTGAATTTTGATGGCAATTTGGTTCCAAGTGTGACATTTTTCCCATCTGCCAAACTGTGTACTTCCACCTCTTCAATAGGAATAAGTGTGTTAGGAGTCTCTTTTGGATCATTTATCTTGCTTGAACTGGAAGAGGACTTTAATAATTTATATTCCTTTTTAGCTTTCATATTTTCCAAATACCCTGGAGCTAGAGCAGTGACATATCATTATTTGGCTACATTTTGATTACTCGAAACCATCCTTGCTTGGCCTCCTACATCATATTTCAAGCACTGGTGAACTTTTGATGCAACAACATGCATCATTGATAGCCAATATCTTCCAAAGATAGCATTATGAGGGGTCGAAAAGTCCACCACTAGAAACATAACTCTTACCATTTTCTTAAATGGCCATCTGCCAAGAATTTCTTCTCCTCAGAATTCCTCAATAACATCAGCATAGTTTCCTGTAAACCCCACTATGGTTCTTTTTTATCGGAGAATAACAGATGGATTCTTCATTAACTTCTATATAGATAAAAATAAGATGTTCGATAAGCTAACAGTGCCAATCAAGATTCTTCGGATTTTTATTCCCTCAATAAATGCCCATATCACCACAATATCCTTATGTGGCCTAACAACATTCCTTAAACTTTATTCATAAAACTATGAATGGAGCATGATTTTGATACAAATAAGAAGACATTTTCCATTTTAATTATGTGGTCAAGCTAACCACATGCCTTTTTCTGGAACAACTCGAAGGACCTGTCATTGTATATAATTCAAAAATAGTTAAAGACTCAAAGAATTGACACAATTTGGAGACTATTTCACCACTTTTAGATACCATATTTACTCGGCCCCGATCCGGATCAGGATCCAAGTAATCTGTATCAATACCGAACTGCTCAATAATTATCATTATACTTTCTTGCTTGGGAACGTTTGTAGCTTGCCTTCAGACAACTAGCACGACTTCCTACAACCACAAGTACTTGACTGTGACCTAGTACCCAACTGTATGTTACCCACTTGTGATTTAACAAAGGTAGTCAGCTTCCTATTTTCAATTAATGACTGTATTTCATGCTTCAAATCAATACAATTCTTGGTATCATGTCACACATCATTGTGATACTTAGAGAACCGTGTGTTTTGATTTTCCCTAGAGTTTAGAGAGGTGGGAAAATAAAAAAGAACAAAATTCTTTGACGTGTCATAAATGGTCGCAATATTCTCAATCAATTTTCCAAAATAACTAGACTGAACCCAATGATTCCCTCTTGGTCTAGATTTCTTTCCTACAGTGAACTGGTTTGATGTGTGCTGATGAGAACCCTGTCGAGAGTCTCTCAGACGATTACTAATTGTAACTTAGGATTGGCTACTTTCATATGGGAAATGGGTTGAAGGGTAAATTCTATATGGATGAGGTTTCCCTAATCTTTTAGTTTCCTTCATAGTGATTTACTTTCCTACTTGGTTTAACAAACCACTATAAGTCATTGTTTTCTTTTGGATTACTACCTTAACCAACTCACCAGCTAACATCATTTATCTGAGTGTAGCTATAGCTACCTGTTTGAAGCAGTCCGCCAATCCATATTTGGTATTCACAAAACGTTGGGTACAATCCTTTAAAGATTCATTAGGGTGCTGCTAATAATGAATTATAGTAACCCATTTACCTCTAAGTTCTTTGCTTCCCATAAATTTTCTTCGGAATGCCATAAAAAAGATGTCGAAGTTCTTAATCGACCCCTCCGGTAATCTATTATACCACTTCAAGGCGCTATCCTTGAAGGTTTGAAAAACGATTCTACACAACAGCTTGTCATCATCATCAAAGCTCATTATGAAATTCTTGAATTTCTCAAGATGGTTATCGGGGTCTTAGCTTCCATCATATTTTTCCATTTTGAGATGTCAAAAAGCATAGGTAGATTTCTAGAGAGGATTTTTAAAGACAAAGGCGAGTGACTCCAATTATTTTATTGATTGAAAATATAATCCTCATTAGATGTGGAAAAATTCCCAGGCTCAGACGGAACAAAGAATTGATCACTCTACAAGCGACCTATGATATAGTCAAGTCAACCGACCTCTTCACTTTTCCCTAATATTATGTATATTTCCTCTTACCCTTTCGACTCATTCTCTTTCCTAAAGAATCCTTCTTACTAGTCTAAGAATGTTTACTCTGATGTTTTTTTAACATTAAAACTTTCTTTTTTTTATTCTAACGACAATGATCACTGCTCGAAGAACATTATGATATTTTTTATTCTCTTGTCGAGCCCTCATTAGACTCCAAAGTTCTACAATAATGTTTAGCTCAATGCTTTTTTTAGACTCTAGGCGAGCTTTAAGGGACTGGTCATCCTGGCATCGCTTCAGATCATGTTGGGGATTATCATATGGCTCATCAAATTTGTGATACTCTGATGGAATCTTTCCCTCTAGATTATTTTCGACTTGTCTCTAGGATCTGAAAGCTTTAATTTCTTTGCTTAATTGATCTCGCTCTTGTTGCATAAGAAGTGGTTCTTCAATTTTATTATTTACATGAGATGTGTGTACATACTTTTCTTCGCCTGTAACCTCTTCATTGTCAATAGGAGGGTCTATCCGCATTTCATGATCCATGCTCCAAAGAACTTCGATGGAAAACTTTGTATGCTTAGGTTTTGGATTTCGCCAACCGGGCACTTAACTCTCATTATCATTTAAATTTGTTAGGAGGTTATTTAGGTAATTTTGTGGTGGTGTAATAAGTTCAAGGTGGAAAATAAATAGATAATTGATCTACTATATTAAATGTTTGAAGAGATAAATTCCAACTCTCTTAAAGGCTATTACTCAGAGCATTTATCGACTAACATTGGGTTAATGGGCTAAACGGGTCGATTCATGGACATAAGCCAAGCCCAAAGACCAAAAAACTCCATTAACCATTATTTATTTATACATTTTACAAAGGATAATAAGTAAGGAAGTAGTAAACACACAATTGAGTTAAAAGATAAATATGCAGTGTAAGTATATGATTTGCCTTATGTTTAAATTTCCCCTCGAAGAAATCTGACCCTCTCAATGTAGTCACCTCCCATCAATAATGATATAATCCTCTCTAGCGACGGTATCTTGCGTTGTTATTACACATGGATTTTGAGAAATACCGTCAGCTGGATATTCGGTTAACGCTGAACCACTATGGTTTACGTTGCGGCTATAACAAGATTTTGTGAGGAGACGACATCTAGGTTTTGCACTTCAACGATGACTATTGTATTTTTCAGGAAGTTAACGTACTAGAAATTATTCCACCGTAATGTTAGCATGATTTTGTACAACGGTAGGACTAAAAAATAAAATTATACACAACTTTCAAGTTTTATTTTGTCGCACAGATATTATTGATGTACGGTTGCCCAATATTACATGAGCGAATGACATATCCCTACATCATGGGTGGCGATAGACTATCAACAATGATATATCTGGTTATCACTATTGTTTCTCCAATAACGGTCTGTTATATTTCAACCGTCTTTTTACATTGTTCTTTTTTTTATAGGCTACGAAGAAAAAAATATTATACCATTGGAATCCTATGAGGTTTCTTTGGTAATGATAACTTATTTATTTAAAGTCTTACCCGATTTATATTCCTCGATATGCTCATTTTGAATATTTCCGACCTTGTAAAGAATAGTGCCCCTTCATTGGAAATAGTTTTCTATTCCCCCGGATTTGTATCATTCTCAGACTCCATGGCAGAAGGATTCATCTTAGTAGGACGTCGTTCAGGTGGGCCCAAAACCATTCCAAATCCATACCTTGAAAGTTTTTATGGATTTTTAATATTGATTTCGCTTTCACTTGCCCCGCATACTCATGTGTTGCTATCAATTCTCTTCTCTTGTTTAATCAATAGATTTTTTGTTTGCACCCGTTCTTCCGAAAACTCAATCACTAAGGTCTTTGGCCTTAATCTATCATCGTTTGGCTAGCTTCTCATCTTTATGATATTCTCATTGTCTTTTTTAGCTATATGTTATTCTCGTTTTTCCTAGTCAAATTGTAATTGGTCTTGCGTCAGTGGCCCTAGCCTAACTTCGGTTCACCAAGAGAAAAAATTTCATATGCAGTAGAAGCTCATCTCCAACCATGTCAATTTATGAATTTCTATCAAAAAATCGAAGACGTTGAAAATAATCATTAAAAATGATGTAGATAAAACTTATTTACACTACATCCTATGTACTATAACATATGAGGAAAATGTATAGGACACACCTCAAGCATCAACCCCATGTCATGGTTTTTAAATGACTCAATCATTTGAGATGTTATTTTACTTATACCCAATGGACCAAAAAAATATTTTGTGTGTGAGCAATGACGGATTTAGGGGTACCTCTCTCTCATATGTCTACAAGGAAACACAGTATGTCCTCCTTTTGGGTAAATTATTTATCAGAAGAAGAAGCAGCGTTCCCACGGTTTTGACATCATTAAGAAGTTTCTCCAACTTATAAGTTTTACTAGATAGGCTGCTAATGGAGTTTTCACGTTTCTTCGTCAATTGGATCATATGCTGCATAGACAATGCACTCATATTCTTCTGAATTTGAATTTGGAAATTTGCCTCATCTGGGATTCTCAAGATACGTTTTCCTTTTGTATCGCTCATAATATGTTTTAGCTTTGAATCGCCTTTAGAAATAATAATTTTTTTGTTGGAATAACACCTTCTGAACTACTAGATATTATGACAACTGCGGCCAGCGATGGATTCAGAGCCTCACTTATGATTACATTCACTGATGGGGCCTTGCACTTAAATTTCTCATGTTCCACAAGCCAAAATCCGAGTTATCTGAAAAAAATTATAAAATAATAAGGTACAATATGATGTTTCGTAACCTTTCTTGAAATGTTTTCCCAAGTATGACCTTCATGTGAAGCTCTGCTTAATAAAAACAAGAATGATTTATGTCGTACATTTGAAATTCACATAACCTCTTATTTTTATATCAATTTTCACATTTAGTTCAACTACCACTACCCCTGATTTGTATACAAGCCTCAGAGTCAGAAATCTTTAAGTCCAAACTAAAAACTCGGGTGTAGGTAATCTTCTATTTTATAGAAGTTAGGAAATTTTAATGTTATGAGGACCTAAGAAACACTTAAGGCTAAAAATAAAGAAGCAACCGAAAAAAAAATACACAAAATATCCAGTGC
This sequence comes from Limnanthes douglasii subsp. nivea, assembly GCA_036936605.1. Lineage (NCBI taxonomy): Eukaryota > Viridiplantae > Streptophyta > Magnoliopsida > Brassicales > Limnanthaceae > Limnanthes > Limnanthes douglasii. The sequence goes on along the minus strand of JAUPFV010000003.1, from coordinate 155,791,521 downwards.
TCCATTTTATATCGATTTACCAAAAATCCTAGTCGTCAACGATTGTAGTGATCCAGCCACAATTCACTAAAAATAAGTCACTCAATAAATGGTGTTTCACATGGTACACCCTTTTTACATCCTATCTATAACATTATCATTCACACATGTTTTTTTCGTTTGCCCAAAAAATTCCTAATTTCAAAAACATGGTCTTCTTTCCCTCTTGATTTGCGTCTATGAACTCAGCAAAATCTAGTATGTAGTTATGATCCTTCTTTCTTTATCACTTTTATTTTTGGCTAAGAGTACTCATGTTATTTTTTACTTTGAACTATTAGGGGGATATACTTCAGAAAAAATAGCTACAAAGTTTTTTCAGTTTAAGAAAATAATACCATGGGCTCTAGTAGCTTGGTACATGTTTATGTATTTTTTCCTTTGGAAAATTAAAAAATTTCTGAAAGAGAGATTTTGGTCGGTGAATGTTTTCTAACAAGACAGAAACATGGAATGTAGAAAATAAAGCTCTATAGTCATGATAGTTTGGCTAGAGTAAACTATACCTATTATAGGACAAATAAAGCACACCATAAATATGGCTCATGTCAGAGGATCTCTGGACTAACATTTAGCTTTAAAAAAATCAAACTCTGAATCTTAACTTTATAATCGCAAAATCTGAGGCATGATCATTCGACTAAATAATCAGCCTATACCTTATAGGCTCGGTATATACAAATTACATAAGGCATCAATACGACCATACTTTGATTATTTTTAGTCCTTGTGTATTTAATCTTAAGGACTATGAGAGCTACTTATGAGGGATAAATTTTTAATTAGCTCAACCGAGAGGACTTGACATGTAATTGACATTAACTCTAACATTATAAAAATCTTAGTAAATGACTGATATATGTATCGTGACCAAACTTTGGTTTATATATGGTTAAAAATGCGCTTATGTGTCATATTTTATTATATTAATGTTAGTTAATATGTGGAATATTTACTATTTATTGTGTAATAAATTTAACTATTACAATTATGAGCTAACTATAAACATGAACTCCGGCCTAGGTGCTCATGATCTCACTATGATATTTCACCATTGTTTGCATATCATCTTCCTTTTGATTTTATTCTATAATGTTCACTTGTAATTATTTTAAAACCTTAATTACCTTGTTCAGATCTAGTACTCTCAATTGAACAAAATCACAACACATTATTGGTTATCTTATTGATCATGGTTTATTGTTAATTTTAAAATTTTGGTAAATTATGAAGTTGTTAAATCATGCAATGTCAACAATGTTCAATTCAAAATGTAAGACTTAGACTTGAAAATATTAACCAGTTTTTCTCAAATTCATCATTAACTATGGTTCCATCTTCAATGTTCTATTTTCCTATAATCCTAAATGAAAATCACTATCAAATTTCATATGAGGTACTTCTCTAAGACGTCAATCTCTGTTTTTTTTAACTCTGTTGGAGGCTCGTTTTGTACCTCAAACTTGTTCCCTAATAGCTACGTGGTTGCTATAAATATCGTTTTATGAGCCAAGAGAAATCATGTAGCATTACATAGCCAACTGTTGGCTGCTCTAGACGCCTCTCACTCAATCTCTACAATATATCTGACACATTTGTAGTCGGATGATCCTAAATTTTATGAAAGCATCACCACCTCAATATAGCTTTATATGAGCTCGAAGAATCCACCATTATGAAAACATTGAACATTCTTTTATGTATGATGACTTATCATCGTACATGTAACCCAAGTTTTATTATACAATCAAGTGATCGACTAGTGAATCTAACCATGTTCTTTTTTCTGTTTTCTTATATAGGGAGACCAATATCATCCTTTCGCATCTGTTTCTGGATAAGTTGTTAGCATAATTGATTGTGTCAATTTACCCTATATTGATTTTAATTAGGTCATTATCGACGATGACAATACGGATATTTTCATATTGATTTATTATTCCTTGTAATCCATCATCAATAAAAAAGTATTTTGGATGTTGGATCCCCTCAAGTGCAAAGATATCTTGTGTGTCAAATTTACCTCGATGTATTTTTTGTTTGTTTATTCTTTTTTAATTTTTTAGGGTTTTCGCCATCTTTTTCATGTTTTTTCTTCTCTTCCTTTAATAAATTTACCAACTCTCCATTGTCAACCAAGTATTTTATTTCATATTTTAACTATTAGTAATTGCTCGTAGTGTAACCATGATCATAATGATAGAACAATAAAAATTTTAAAATCACTTGTTATCATGAACCTTTTTATTTCTTTTTATCTTCAGCAGTACAACTTATCATAGATTATTTCGTATTTATTTATGATGTTTGTTACCATCAGTGTAAACATTTTCATTGGAATTTCAAAATAAGTTGTGTCATTTTGAGACTCATTGAGACTTAGTTTTTATTTTTGGGACATCTCGTATTGCGGCTCGATGAGATTCAGTGGAATGATACATTATTTATTGGTTTCTCAACCTTGATTAGAATTTTTCATCTAGTATAATAGTTCTTTCATTTTATGGACTCGGAAATTCATCAAAACTTTGAGAAGATGGCTATATTCTATGAGCCATCTGTCATATTTTTGATGTAGATGTCGATCCTGTTCGTCTTCTTTATAAATCGTTATACATAGTTATGGAAGTTCTCCTTTTATTCTGGTACATGATTGTGATGTATTCATCCTTATTTGTAATTGTTTTTCCGATTAGTTGGATTCTAAATAACTCTACATATCATTGAAGATTTTAATAGAATTTGAAGGAAAAATATTGAATCATGTTAGGGAGTTACACCAACATGTCACAAAGGAAGCTTTATAAAAGATTAAGTCATCAAGGTTGAATACGAGCATAATGTTGCGCAATTGTTCTAAGTTTTGCTTCGGGGTAAGTTGTTCCATCTTATTTATCTATTATGTAAAAGTCAACCTTCTGAGAGATTTCTCCTTCCAAAATTGATTGAGATAATAGAGATATTGTCAATATTTATTTTACTATGTTAGACCTCGTGCTGATCTTTTATTTGATGGCCACTTGGACCTTCTCTTTACCTTTAGCAGTTCTAACGGTCGAGATATTATCGATATTATAATTATATTGAGATGTGTCGTTGTGGACATGGTTTTTTGAACTACTTTATTTATCTTCCCTTTGTGGCCTCATCTTTATTGTACATGTCGTTGTGAGTCTTATCCAATATTGATTCTATAACTACCTTAACAGTTATAAGACATAAATTCTCATATATCCTTACCATCTAGTTTCTTTATTTTTATTTTTCTTGGATTTGAATCGCAATGGATCATACTTGTTCTTACTTCAAGTCAGTAGACGGATTGTAGATATATTAGAAAGAGGATCAAAGATGGTCTCATGGACTGATTGATTTTAATTTGGAGCGAAGTATATTATCATCCATTATTTTTCTTATTTTGGGAGAGAAAAACCGTATTTGATCATACACCTCGATCATTGAGAAGTGAGGAGTTACTTGACTCTCAACTAGATCTCTATTGACTCTAGAAAAAATTGTTACTATTGACTTGATTTAGGTTTTAAGTTTTCCATAAAATAGGATTCCTTCAAATAATATCATATCGATGGCGCAAAGAATAATAAGAGAAAACGTCATAGAATGTATAATGTCAATTGTAAATATTGATCAAGATGTCAAAGAGTGAATACAATGATTATATTAAATTAAATTTTATTATATAAACATTTTTATCACTCTGTATATGGTGGGTGAATGGACTATTTATAATTTAATTAAAAACAAAAAAAGTCAGGATGTACGGAACATAAGAAATAATATAAGTTGTATTCAACCAGCATCATAAATCCATACATTTGTTCAGACCTTGAAACATTTTTTGTAAGGATTTTTTCCGGGCTTCTACACTGGCTCGTGCAAGATCGTTTAAGATCTCAATTATTGATTTATCGGGAGACCTCATACGAGGTTCTCATTGATATATTATGGTTTTATCAACCAAGACCCCATTTTACAAATGTATCGGTTATACCTCATGAAAACTCTTTTATTGATTCAAAATTGGTTTCAACAACTAGATCCCAATCTACAGACGTATTAGTTGTACTTCGTATGGTTTATTCATTGATGGAGATATATTTGGTTATTTGAGTCCTCAATCGAGAAGTGTGTCGGTTGTCCTTAGAAGTCTTTTTATGAGACTCGTTCACTAAAAGTCCTTGTTTGAAATATTTGTACGATATCTCATCTCATGGGAATCAATTTATGTGGCTTAGACTGAATGATTACCTTTAAGTATTATGATATATACCTTCATGCGGTGTATACTCTTATCAATTAGTAGATTAATAGGTTTACCATTGAGTAGTTTTATTCATTTTAATTAATAAATATGTGTTTGATGTATTCTGAAATCTAAGAAAATATATTTGATGAAGTTTAAATTGATTAAGTTGAAATTATTGATCTTTAATTGTATATTATTATTTAAGGTTTATTAATCTTTTAAAGATTCAATTATTTTAAGTTTAATAATTGTTTTTCAATAACTCTAGCTTGGAATCAAGAGGAAACTTCTAGGTTATTTTCTCATAATAAGATCATAGCTTTTAATTTCCTGTAGGTTATTTTCTCATAATAAGATCATAGCTTTTACACCTTCATGATTATTAAGCATGTGAAGTTTAGACGAATTATTAGACCTTCATGATTATAATACATCTATGCTAAAGGTTATAGCTAACATAAATAAGATGTTCGTTTAAGTTAGACCATCACAAATCTTTAATAATCAACATTTTGTTAGATTATCTATTTTTTAATAAATCGATGTTAGTACTAAATAAAATATAACCAATATACAAGTTTAATACATACAACACTCGAATGGTATTTTTTTATTTGTGAATTATTTTATCATCTACTTCATGATCTCTAAAATTTTTAATTATTACTTATATTCCATCACTAATTGTTGCATCCTGATTTTTTTTTTCATTTTCTAAACTTCATCTTTATGAGGGTTTATTTTAAACTCAACGATTCTTAATAATTTTATCGCCATAAATCTTAATTATCGCCATAGATAATCCTGTTGCGATACTAATTTGGAGTTGGAGATCAATAAATAAAAACCAAAAAATATATCATTGGTTTCTAACTATCCATTTTTTAGACATATAGTCTCTCGATATTAAAATATATCATATCATGGATATGGATAATTATTTATCTTGTTTTAAAATGTATTATATTACTTTATGAACTTATCAAATAGTACCATGTTGCTTCATAGACCTGTAAAAAAATACAATATTATCTCATAGACTTGTTAAAATGGACAATAAGTCTTATGTACAACTAAAAAATGACCACTAGTCTAAAAAATCGAGAGATCAATATAGCCGTTTTAAAATAAAAAAAATCAATTATCCATAAATTTAACAAATCTTAAAATAATATTTTACATTTTAAAGTAAAAATGTCTATAAAATCCCCAAATAAGGGTAAAGTACCATTTAAGACCCAATACCCAAAGTATTATCCACTTAAGACCCATATTTTCATATATCTCCAAGAAATACCTGTTTTTGTGAAATATTTACTATTAAAGACCCATTAATACCCTAAATACCCCTACTCTATAATATAACATGCTTTTAGACACATTTTGCACCTTTTTCCTCAATTCTTTCTCTCTCTCTCTCTCTCTTCATGAATAGAACAACTCTGTATTAGGTGATTCTTTCATTTTTTTACTCGATTTTTTGTTTTTTTTTGTTTTCATATGATTTTGATTTGTGTTTTTACTTGATTATGCGAAGATACTCAATGTTTTGTGTGTTTGAAACTCGAATTTGAGCTTGAAATCGCTGTTTTTTAAGATCTATTTTAGTTTGTTTTCATAGTGTTTCGAGTCGAATTTTTTGTTAGTTTTGAGTTCGAATTATGGTAATGTAGTTTATTTTTAGGATTGTATTAGTGTTTCATTGATTTTAGTGTTTTATTTTTTGTTCTGGGATTTTCAGTCGCGTAACAGGTTCTGGGTTTTCAGTGAAGGAGATGCGAAACATGTATGTTTCTTCACTGGTAGATGTAAAACGTATTTTGTGATAGATACGAAACGTTTGGATTTGTACCTACTGATAGTTGCGAAACGTGTAATCCTTCTGGAATGATAGATGCAAAAAAACATGTTCTTGATAGATGCGAAACGTTATTTATTCTAATTTTTTTTAATTCATAACATATCATAAGTGGTACTAGTTTGTTCGTCTTAAAAAAACCAACGGTATTTTCAGGTTTTTTTTAGTTACGGTTTAAAACATACAGACTTTTAAAGTTTTAAATTTTTTTAAGTTTCGCGAAGAAGATGCGAAACCTTCTTCGTTATGATAGATGTGAAACCTGTTTTGTTGTGCTAGATGCGAAACCTTCTTTATTTTGCTAGATGCGAAACTTTCTTATTTTGATAGATGCGAAACCTTCTTTATTTTGATAGATGCAAAAACTTTTTTATTTTGGTAGATACGAAACCTTTTTTATTTTGCTAGATGAGAAACTTCTTTGTTTTGATAGATGCAAAACCTTCTTTATTTTGATAGATGCGAAACCAGTCACTAGATGCGAAACCATATAACTGAGAAACGTGTGTAAAATATAATTTTTCTTAAAAAATTCAAAACATATCATGAATGGTACTAGTTTTATTCGTCTTAAAAAATAAAACCAATGATATTTTTGGACTTTTTTTCGAGTTACGGTTTAAAAGATACGGACCTTTAAAAATTAAAATAAAAAAAATAACGAAAGAGAAGTTGGTTACTGTATTTTATATATAAGGGTATTTAAGGTATAAAGTCCCTTAAATTGTTTGGGTTTTTATCTGTAATATGTTTGTTAAATGGGTCTTTATTGGTAAGTCTCCCAATAAATAATTGTAAGATGGATAAAAATTTAAATCTTATAACGACCAAACAGAAAGTCGAAAATAATCATAATCCATTAACGACCAACGCGTATAATAGTTATTTGTTAGACAAATACAGGTTTTAAACTGTACATAGTTCATTGACTATCCACTTTCGAGACATACAATCACTTGACTAAAAATCATCTGTTGGGAATCTTATGGTTATGTATTTTTAATAAATATAGTCATTACATGTGTTGATTAATGAGATTAACAAATTCTCGCATCTATCATAGAAATAACAAAGTCTCGCATGTAAGATTAACAAAGTATCGCCTCTATCATAGATAAATTAATAAAAATCTTGTATATATCATTGAAATATAACAAAGTCCCGCATATGAGAATTATCAATATTTCACATTTATCATTGAAAAATAACAAAGTCTCGCATGTGATAATTAACAAAGTCTCGCATCTATCGTTGAAAATAATCACAATCCATTAACGACCAACGCATATAATAGTCATTTGTTAGACAAATACAGGTTTTGAACTATACATAGTTCATTGACTATCCACTTTCGAGACATACAATCACTTGACTAAAAATCATCTGTTGGGAATCTCATGGTTATCTATTTCTAATAAATATAGTCATTGCACGTGTTGATTAATGAGATTAAAAAATTCCCGCATCTATCATAGAAATAACAAAGTCTCGCATGTGAGATTAACAAAGTATCGCCTCTATCATAGATAAATTAATAAAAATCTTGCATATATAATTGAAATATAACAAAGTCCCGCATATGAGAATTATCAAAATTTCACATTTATCATTGAAAAATAACAAAGTCTTGCATGTGATAATTTACAAAGTCTCGCATCTATCGTTGAAAATAATCATAATCCATTAACGACCAACGCATATAATAGGTATTTGTTAGGAAAATACAGGTTTTGAACTGTACATAGTTCATTGACTATCCACTTTCGAGACACACAATCACTTGACTAAAAATCATCTGTTGGGAATCTCATGGTATCTATTTTTAATAAATATAGTCATTGCACGTGTTGGTTAATGAGATTAACAAAGTATCGCCTCTATCATGGATAAATTAATAAAAATCTTGCATATATCATTGAAATATAACAAAGTCCCACATATGAGAATTATCAAAATTTTGCATTTATCATTGAAAAATAACAAAGTCTCACGTGTGATTATTAACAAAGTCTCGCATCCATCGTTGAAAATTAACAAACTCTTGTTTTAAAAAAATTACAAAGTTTCGCATTACTCAACTATTATAGCCAGCCATTTACAGACTCTCGTCTTGCAACTACGAGAGGACGCAAGTCATGAACACATAATTTTTTTTCCTTACAAAGCTTACCTAAAAGGATGAATTAAAAACACAACAAAAACTACCTAAAACAATAAACCAAACTAAATTAAACATTTTTATATATTTAAAATAAAATAAAATTCATATAAAATAAAATTCAAGCCTTACATTCATAGAAACTTGCAAATCGACTAAAACATGAAATTGTGTTTATCTTAATGATGAAATCAACTATAAATCAACAAAGAAAACAAAATATACAAAACATATATAAGTTAAAATTTAAATGCTAGATGAATCGTCACATTAGTTGCATTAATTGTCAACAAATAGGATTTTAGAGAGAGAAAGTTTTTCTAAAATATTAGGTTCTTATATCATTCATTAATGGTATTTTGAATAACTATAAAAATGTTGGAGGGTACATCGTAACTAGAAAATTTAAATAAGCATTTGCTAGTATTAAATAATAATATTATAATAAAAATAGTTAGTAAAGAATAACTTTGATTACAGGTAATTAATGGTACTTTACCTTTTATTATATGCAGAAAATTCAACAAAACTTCATATCTAACGTGTCTAGATCTTCATCTATGTTGCAAAACCAGTTCAATAATAAACCGTGATTTAAACTAATTCAAAGCATATTATCAATTATTAATTATTAATAGATATATAAGTTTCAATGTTCTACTATACAAGTCCATTGTTGAGGTTTAATAGTTTTAAACCCTAATCTCTATCTTTACTAAGCTATGAAATGAAAAAAATTGATCATGACTTGAGAAATGACTCGGTGATTTTTTATTCTTTCAACGATATCATACGACAACTTCTTTGCCGATTTTGATTCCATTTTGGGTTTAAAATTAAAAGGATTTATACCAATTGGGTACAAAAACGTATACAATTTATCAATAAGTCCAGCTTCAAATAGATTTTACCAATACCTATTAAACTATGATTTTATTTATCTATTAGTCCAAATTTAAATTTTAAATACAATTTAATTCTTTATGAATTTGATAATATGACAAAGAAAGTTTGAGGAGAAATAATTGATTTTGAAATCGAGGTTCAATATTTTGATTTTGGAACTGTAATTGTTTTGTTTTTAAAAGTAATTGAGTCTTTTATTAAATAGGTTGGATCTATTTGTAAAATGAATCTCTTAAGATATGATTGGGTAAATATACACAAATTTTAGACTCATTCTGTAAGTCTCTCAAAATTAAATCCAAATACCTTTTGACACTTCATCAGTGCTCCACCCAACACGCCGCGAGAATCCAAACACTGATTAAATTTTAAAAACAAAGTGTTAAGCACCGTCCGGTTATCAAACAAGACTATATTGTCTTCGAAAAACTATAGGAAGAGATTTGAACGATATCACAGACATCTGATTTTCTTCACCAACTTCACTTATAATGGATCTCATATTGTCTATATAGCTTTCAACCCATTTGGGCATTTCAGATCTGGATTTATCGATGTATGAGTCGGATGATGAAGACGATAATGAAAAGGAGGCTGTTGATTTACGACAATGTTGCTCCAAAATTTGATCTATTTTGGTTTCTCGTCCAAATACCGAGCCCGAATCTAAATTTGTCTACAGTGAATATCGATGACGAATCAACAAACATCTATTCTCAATCAACATTGAGTTATATTCTTAAAAATAATTTCATTTTCAATTTGTTTCAATGGTTTGAATATACCAAATCAAAATTTGTTTTAAAAAAAATAGGATTCTAAAATACAAAGATGAGAGAACTTAATTCCAATTCAACCAAATTAAGGTTAACGAATACTAACTATATATTTTGCACATATAAATATCTTCAATGGATTCCAATTTGTCTATGAACTACACATTACCATCGATTTTCCATAAAAATAATTCCGAATCTAATTCTTATTTTTCTGTTTGGGAAAAAATTATTGAACTAATTGTAGAAATTAAGGTGGTTATCAATAAAAAAAATTAAATATACGAAAAAATATGCAGAAAAAGAAATTAGATTTATAGGAAGAAGAACGAATTATGGGAACTAAAAACTTAAAACGAATAAAATTAAATAAAAATGAGAATAACAATAGGCTATGTAAAATGCAAAACTAGGACCGCCAGCGATTTTATAGAATTTAGAACCGAATCGATAAGAACCAGGTCTATAATGGGACCAAATCGAGTCAGACCGAAACTTAACAGTTCGGTTCATGGTTCCGTTTTATAATCGAAACTGATAAAAAAATGGTTCGGAATAGAACTGTTAAAACTAATAAATCGGTAGAACCGATTACGAACCGAATCGATAAAATAGATAAAGTATTAAACCGATGACACAGAACCGAACTGATAGAATCGATAAACCAAAGAGCCCACAAAGAACCAAATCGATAAAACCGTTGGAACCACTTGTTTTTTTATTTTGTTTTTTATACATTAGATTGCCAAAATTAAAAATTAATTGCAAAAATTAATAGTTAATTAACATTTTTTTAGAAAATAATATATTAATTTCTAAACTTCAACTTTTATATCAATTATTTAATTAAAGGATTTAAAAACTATAAATGGATTTAATTTTTCTTTTAAATGGACTACTGGAAAAACCGAATCAGATCGAAACAAAACCAAACCAAACCGGATCGAAATAAAATTGAACAGAACCAAATCAAACCAAATTGAATAAAAAATTATATAGTTCGGTTCTGAAAACTAGAATCGAAATTTTAGCAGTCTGATTCCGTTTGGATTAACAAGCTTAGCGAGTGGGTCTGGTTCCATCAACCAAACGGGACCAATAACACACAAAACCGAAATTTTAACCGTCTGATTCCGTTCGGATTAACAAGCTTAGCGAGTGGGCCTGGTTTCATCAACCAAACGGGACCAATAACACACAAAACTACTAAAATAACTTATAGAATTTAAATAACACTCCACCTCTATCCTTCAACACATAAATCGACAAATATTTATAAAACCATATTTCCCTTCGCACTATAAAACAAAATCAAAAATCCAAATTCAATCATAAAATTTTGGAAGAAATATGCGTTATGGGAGTGGCAAAATAATATAAGGAGGCTAACTAAAATATTAGTATTTTTTTCGTTAATCATTTCGAAAGTTTCATCCAGTAAAATCACATATACTACATTTTTTTTCCACATATGATAGTGTTATAAAAAATAATTTTTATTTTAAAAATTTCATCGAACACCATAGTGTTACAAACAACTAAATATATTGCGCGCATTACGTCAAACCGCTTACACACCAAATCACTCTTCTTCACTTTAACAATCCAATAACGATGGGTATAGAAATTACATAATTCATTCATTTATCAAATATCTCTTGCAAACTTGTATTTAATGTGTTTAAAAAATATTCATATATTTTGGTACCGTTAGTTAAACAAAAAATCATTTAAAAAAATCATTCTATTTCAGTTAATCCAATGATAATTTTTTTATCATCCAAACTACTCTTAAATAATTAAAAAATAAACATTATATTTTGATTTATAAAGATAAATTGAAAATTATAAATTCTATAAAACCATAAAAACTATTACACTAACATATAAAATAAATAATTTCTATAAAAATAATAATAAAAGGATCAATTTTAATTAAAATCAAAGTTCTATCCATCAAACCTCCAAATATTTAATTATAATTGTGATAATTGAATATACAAATAATAGTTTAGAATTTTTTTTAGATAAAATCTAAGTCTAGCCTATTAACCCTTTATTTTTTTTTAAATATCAAATAAACTTACTAATATCATGCATAAATATTTTTGTATGGGTGAAGCTATTTCCTCCATCAAGTTTTTTATTTCCTCCATAAATAAATAAAAACTCCATTTTGTTATTTCCTCCATAAAGGAAATAACATATTTACCCTTCTATTTTTTATCCCAAAACTCATTCATTCTCTAACAACTCCATCGACTTCTACCACCATCTCAACTATCTTCAATCCTACTAACTTCTGCACACCTAACCAACCCAATTAGCTTCTCACCATCAATCGCCCATAAACCCTAACCCTAGCTGAGCCACTATAAAAACGGCCTCCTTTTCATATTTCTCTTCAAACCTTGAAAAATAACAAACCCTAGCCACCTATTCGATTTCTCCTCTAATCTTGAAAAATAACAGCAGTTTTTCTCGAATTCGTCTAAGGTAGAATTTTTTTCGTTATCTAAAAAAATAACACTTAAAATTGAAACAGATGAAATGCACCTAATTCGGAGACGGCATCTCGAAATTAAGTGCATTTTTTATATAAAAAACACCAGATTTCGAGTTGTTGTCTCGGAATCAGGTGTTTTTTATATAAAAAAACGCACTTGATTCCTTTCTACTGTTTCGGAATCAGGTGTTTTATTCTAGAAAAAAAAACCAATTGATTTCTATTTGTTGTCTCGTAATTAGTTGTTTTCTTCTAAGACCTCCACAAATCGGGATTTTTGGAAATATGTTTTTTTAACACAGATTTCAAATTACATCAATGTAAAACTAAAAAAAGAAGATTAAATTACTTTGTTGGTTGATTGGGTGATGTTTTCTGGTGTTAAATCTTTGGTTTGAGTATGTTCCTCTTCCATGAGTAATCTTTAAGAAATTTGATTTTTTTAGAGTTTAATTTTAGAAGTTAAATCATATATGTTGGATTGAATTTGGCTTATTCATGTGTTTGTTGATATAAAGATTTCATAATGGTTAATGGCATCAAGTTATAAATTAGAATGTAAAATGAGGGTAAGATGGTAAAAGCAAGTGATAAGTCTTTTTATTTATTTTAAAACATGGAGGAAATAAAAAATATGATGGAGGAAATAGCTTCACCCTTTTTGTATAGCTTTTTTTAAATTAAAATGGAAACTTATCATTTAAGACCCATCTAACAAAGCTATTAGGCTCAAAATATTTAAGATACTTTATACCTGAAATACCTTCTATATAAAATCCAGCGAAGAGCTGAAACTATTCTATCTCTTTTATTTTTTTAATTAATGTTTTTAAAGGTTTATATCTTTTAAACCGTAAGTCCACACAAAAATCAGAAAATATTATCCGTTATGTTTTTAAGACGAAAAAAACTAATATCACTCATGATATGTTTTGATTTTTTATTTTAGTTTCTCATTGTATAGTTCTGCATCTATCATAGTGGACTGGTTTCATATGTAGCATCTAGCATCTATCACAGTGGACATTCACATCTAGCATATATTAGTATTCGCATCTAGCAATACAAAATTTAAACAGGTTTTGCATCTAGCAAAACGAATAAGGTTTCGCATCTTCTTCGTTTACACTATAAATTAAAAAAAATTAAAAGTATGTATCTTTTAAACCGTAACTCAGAAGAATGTTTTTTTGAAACTACCATTGGTTTTATTTTTTTAAGAGGAACAAAACTAGCACCACTCATAATATGTTTTGAATCTTGTTTAAAAAGTTATATTTTACATTGGCTTCTCATTATATGGTTTCACATCTATGATATGCATGGTTTCACATCGATCATAGTTGTCCTGGTTTAGTATGTATCATAGTTGGTCTGATTTTGCATCTATCATAATTGCATGGTTTTAGCATCTACAAATACAAACTTACAAAATTTTCGCATCTAGCATAAAGAAGCTTTCACATCTTAGCCATATTTTTTGTTTATACTCTAAAATTAAAGTTTTAAAAGTTCGTGTTTTTAAATCGTAACTCAAAACAAAATCTGAAATATCATTGTTTTTTCGTTTTTAAGACGAAGAAAACTAGTACCATTCATGATATGTTTTGATTTTTTTAATATTATATTTTACACTAACGTTTCGCATCTATCAAAAAATAGGTTTTGCATCTAGCAGACCAAAGAATAAACACGTTTTGTAACTATCAGTACAGTACGTAAAGTAAAACAAATTTTGCATCTTCTTACCGCATCTTCTTCGTTTTAAACCATGAACCCTTACTCGAACATAAATTTTCAGAATCACACAAACACATTAAAATCGACGAAAACTATATTGAAATACAACAATTACACTACATTAGCAAGATAGTACTATAAGAATAGCAAAAATCACAAAGAAAATAGATCTCAAAATCAAAACAAGTTATCTAAACACACAAATCGACTTATCTAAACAGATATCCAAAATCAAACTTTAAAATCATGTAACAACACAATCAAAATCATAAGAAAACAAAATAAATAGAAGAAATTGAGTACATAATTGAATCTTTACATATAATATTAGGGTATTGTTCTATTCATGTAATAGAATAGAGAGAAAGAGAGAAAAAATGGAAAAAAATGTAAAACAACATAAAAGCTTTTATATAATTAAGTAAGGGTATTTATGATATTATTAGATCTTAGATGATAAATATTTGAGTGAAATGGGTATTTCTCATATATATATATATATATATATATATATATATATATATATATATATATATAAAAATTGAATTTTAAATGGACAATAATATTGCTTTTCGATCTTAAATGATAACCTTAAAATAATTGAGAATATATAACTGTAGTCCATTAATATTTTTCTAAATATTATTACGAACAAATATTTTTTATATATCTTAAATTAATTTAAGATAATTGATCAAATAAATAATATTTTATTGAATAATATTCTTATAAAATGCATTAAGATAATTATAAAAGAAAATAGATACTTTTCTAGAAAAAGAATTCAACCCCACTATCTCGCCATTTTCCTCCCCCGTCTTATTTCACTCCACTATTTATTTTATTTAAAATTTAGTACCATTTACGTAACTTACAGAAATTCTACAATTTGTCTAATAGTGTTTTTCCTTCGCCCAAACCACTTCAACTATTTAATAAAGTTGCACTATACTTCTCTACAGGTGTTGGAGTAAGTGCGGGCGGCGGCCCCGTGCCCATACGTACATCCGCCGTTTGAGTCCCGGAAACATTATACGTCCTAGTTGACCTTACTAGAGAATTAAAAAAGTATTTGGTAATATTTCCAAATCAGCCCAACAAAGCAACGCGTTACGCACTGTACAGCAATTATTCAGTAATAATAAAATACTCATAAAAATCTCACCTTCATCAGCCAGCCGAGTAGTGGCCGTAGAATACTTTTATAGTATAATTTTGTTTCTATTATCCCAATCGAAGTCAAACTTGCTGTGATCAAGAATTTGTCTCATTAACAACTTACATTTTATATTATTATATTATTTAAAGGTTACGCCAATCATCATTAAGATTCCCACCTTTTTGCTATAAACTTGGAGTCGTCCTTACAATTCTTCAACAACAAAAACGCTACTAAAGAAGAAGCAAACCCTAATCTCAAAATATTGGTTCATATAGTATAGACTAAAAACCAAAATGGATTCTATGGAGAAGAAGCCTCACGCAGTTTGCGTCCCTTATCCAGCTCAAGGTCATATAAACCCAATGCTCAAAGTTGCTAAGTTACTCCACCACAAAGGCTTCCACGTCACCTTCGTCTTGACCGAGTTCAACCATCGGAGATTATTGAAATCCCGAGGTCCGACTTCCCTTGAAGGCTTACCGGACTTCCAGTTCGAGACAATAACGGATGGTCTCCCACTCGCTGAGGAAGGTGGTGAAGACGTGACGCAAGATATTCCCTTGCTTTGCGAATCCACATCTAAGCATAGTTTGGAGCCGTTTCGGCGTTTATTAGAGAAGCTGAACTCCTCCAAAATGAATCCGAAAGTGAGCTGTGTAGTTTCGGATGGAGCTATGAGCTTCACGCTTGATGTGGCCGAAGAGCTTGGGATACCCGAAGTCTTGTTTTGGACCACAAGCGCTTGTGGCTTTCTAGGTTACGTTCATTATCCACATCTGCTTCAAAGAGGCCTTGTTCCGCTGAAAGGTACTATATCCTAATATCAGTAACTAAATATGACTTGTTTTGTTAAATATTTTCTTTGGTCGACCTTAAATTTGAACGTCAACATATATATAATATTATTTATTAATCATAACGGATAGAAAAATACTATTGCTATTTCTTGAGTTCTTGACTGTTATAAAAAATAGTAATAGCGGCCCAGTAATTCAAATCATCGGATTCTTGATTTCAAAATAAAATAAAAGAGAGAACGTGATATTCACTCCAAGATTGTATTGTTTAATGTTAACGGGTTTCATTTCCGACCAGAATTAGAAACATCAAACTCATCTAGTTGTATTATATTCTGAAATATATTTAAAATACTAGTACTTCAATATAGAGTAGGTGTCTATTCTTTGGTCGATTATATTATATTCTACCAATTAGATTTACTTATTTTTATACTTTTTATGAAACAAACATAATTAGTAAAACTTGTGCAAAAGTTTAAAACCACATGTAAAATCAGAGGGGGGATATATTAAGGTCAACGAAGACAGCCATATATATGAATAGATGGTTGAGTTTAAAGATTTTAAGCTTAATTATGTTGCAGATGAGAGCTACCTAACAAATGGATTTTTGGATACCACCATCGATTGGATTCCAGGACTGAAAAATAATATTCGTCTTCGAGATCTTCCGACTTTTATTCGTACAACTGATGAAAAAGATTTGATGGTTAATTTTATCCTTAGAGAAATTAGACGAGCACAAAAAGCATCGGCTCTAATCGTGAACACTTTTGATGAGCTGGAAAGTGATGTAATGAATGCATTATCCTCATTGCTCCCTCCAATATACTCCATCGGTCCCCTCCACTTGTATGATAAACAAGTTCCTGAATCCTCACTAGATTCAATCGGAAGTAATTTATGGACTGAAGATCATAAATCCCTTGTATGGTTGGACTCCAAGGAACCAAAATCTGTAGTTTACGTCAATTTTGGTAGCATCACGGTAATGACACCGCAACAAATGCTCGAGTTCGCATGGGGGCTGGCTAATAGCAATCAAACGTTTCTGTGGATCATTAGGCCCGATCTTGTTAGAGGAGAGTCAGCATTTCTAACGCAGGAGTTTCTGGAAGAGACTAAAGATAGAAGTTTTATGACAAGTTGGTGTCCTCAAGAACAAGTTTTGAACCATCCGTCAATAGGAGGGTTCTTAACACACAGTGGGTGGAACTCGACAATTGAAAGTATTTCCGCTGGAGTGCTTATGGTTTGTTGGCCGTTCTTTGCCGAACAACAAACCAATTGCTGGTTTTCACGTATGGAATGGGGTATCGGCATGGAAATTGACAACAATGTAAAGAGAGATGAGGTGAAAGAGCTAGTGAGAGAGTTGATGGAGGGACAGAGAGGTGATGAAATGAGAGAAAGAGCTATTGAATGGATGGCAAAGGCTAAACAGTCCATTGAACCAAATGGTTCATCTTACTTGAATTTCGAAAACTTGGTCAAGGATGTGCTATTGCGCTCCTAATGTTCTGTCTCTTTGTACTTTATGTTCATTGAAACAATTGTGTGCTTTTTATTTATGTTGTTTTGGACCATTATTGAAGCTTCGTTAATTATTTTAGTTAACATAACTCTACGAATAGAAGCCCTCAAGAATCGACAAGCTCCCTCAAGAATCGACAAGCTCAAGTCCAGGAGGGTTTTATACATAATCTTTTAGTGCCTAACTGGCTGTGTCATTATCTCCACGCGATTACCAAACCCCAATTCAAGAATAATTACAACACCAAAGTTCTGACAACACCAAATCTGAGTATGTTAGTTTAAAGTCAACCGTTTTTAGTAGGTACAATCCTATATTAAGAACATAGTACATAATTTTGGCTTTTGGCTTGTACTCAAAACATAAATTAAAAATCCCAAACAACAAAGCAAATAATGTTAAGAAAAGTTTTAAAAAAAATGTTAAACTAAAAGCATAGAAAACAGATTTAATTTGTTTTGGATTGTGAAAATAGTCCTACAACTCCGAAGAATTACAACTTGATATTTACATATTAAATGAAGAGCACTAGTATTATCACATAACAAAGTCACATATTGCAGTATACTAATAATCTCGCTCCACAATCGCTTCAACTATATAGCTTCCTCAATTGCTTCCATAGGAGTTATATATTCAGTTGTTTATATGATAGTGCAACAAATTTTATATATTAAAAACTTTCAGGTAACCACATTAAGGTACAACAAAACGATAACCCGAAGTTGACTTCCACTAACCATTTAATCACTCGACTCGATAAATCAGACTTTTGTAGCAAATTTTTCAGTGTAAATGAGGTTCGAACTAGTATAGAATGGGCTTGGAAGTACTTCTTCATGTTTCATGCTGCTACAACTAAAGTGAAGGCTAGTTTTTCTGTTTTAAGTACCTTTTTGTCGTATCCAACAAACTTTTTCTCATGTAATTTATTAGGCGTGGATAGTTTTCGACCTCTTTGACTAATATTGCACTTACTGCGTAATCCGATACCGCAATGTAAACAAGTAGCTCTTCTTCCACAGTTGGTTTGGTTCAAATTTTCGGAGAGGATAAATGTTATTTTATCTTGGCGAAAGCTTTGTCACATTCTGAGGTCCCACTAAAACGATTAAACTTTTTTAGAACTTGAAAAAATAGATCACATTTTTTTTGATAACGTTGATATGAATTTGTTTAAAACAACCAAAATTCTAGTTAAGCTTGTACCTCTTTGATAGATCTCGGGGATCCATAGTAATTAAATCATACAACTATACATGGTCAGCTTTGATTCTTTTTTTGCTCAGTATATAGCCTAAGAAAATTTCCAGAATACACCCAAAAAATGCATTTTTCTGGATTGAGTTTTAAGTTTGTGGCCTTTAAAAAGTTTCTTCCAGATCGAAAAAATGATCATCATGTCTCACACTTTTAACCAACATATTGTTTACACAGACTTTAACGTTTTTTCCAATCTAGCTATAAAAAGCTTTGTTCACCATTCACTAATAAGTAACCGCAACATCTTTTACCCAAATGACATTACCTTATAGCAATGTAGTCCCAAATCAATAATAAATGTAGTGTTCTCTTGGTCCCTCATATCCTTTTGCATTTGATTATATCCGGAAAATGTATCGAACAAATGATAAGAGTTAGTTATCTAAAGTTGAATCTACCAACTAATCATTTTTACGAACATGAAAAGGGATCTTTTGGACATGTTCTATTCAGATCGGTAAAATCAACAAACGATATTTTCTGGCTACTGTGAACAACGCCGACCTGACTCCCAACTATATATTTCAAACATTAATATAAATTTGAGGCGATAGCATGTATTCTTGACAACCAAGACCCGCCAGGAATCGTATTATACGATTTCGGTCAATCCACCACTACAAATAGTACTTTTACCATGTTTTTGTATGGCCATCGGCCTAGTAATACCTCATCCTCAAAATCTCCGATAACATTGGAAGTGACCCTAGTGAATCCATCTATTATTCTATATGATCGAAGAATGACATGAGAGTCCTCTATTTGCTTGTAAGTGGCCATAAAAAGGATGTTTGCCGAACTGCATGCTAATATGGTAAAAATCGGTAGTGAGGTATTTAGGTACTTTGATCGTGGTGTAATAAGTGTAAGATATGAATTAGAAAGATAATTGAGCATGTTCATTTACTGTTTAGATAGATAAAGTCCAAACCATTAAATGTTGTTCTTTAGAGTCTTTATAGGGTGAATTTGGGTTCATGGGCCAAACGAAGTAGGTCATAGTCATGGGTTAAGCCCAAAGACCAAAAAATCCCAGTAACCTTAATTCATTAATATATTTCACACAAAATAATTAGTAAGAAAGTATTACATACGATGGCTGTAGAATAGCTAAGTCAAAAGGTAAAAGCGTAGTATTTTCCTTTGGTCATGATTGACCCTCGAAAAAACCCGACCCTCTCAAAGCAATCAGTCCCGAAAATTTCTTTCCCCATCAACTAGCCCCTTAGAATTCTCAAAGGTATTTTGGGAGTGATAACTGACATATATCTGAAATGCACTTGTTTATTTCTCCAAGCCTGATTTTCCAGTACTCTTAAACTTTGGTGGTGAACATATTCGAATTGAAGCATCCGATGGCGCAACTCGAAGAAAGTTATTGCCCAAAAGTTGCAGTTTTTAACCAGCTGTATCTCATGACATGTGTTATTTCTTGATTGGAGCCGTGAACTTATTTTAGCCTAGGTGGGGCAAGCAAATCAGTCGAAAACATTTCCATTTCTATAGGGATTACAACCGTTAATAGTGTTTCTACTTCCTTAGTCGGGTACTCAAAAGTCTTTTACATCTTCTTTTATAATCCCTTCTCTTATTTTCCAGTTTAGAGACTTTTAAAGAGAGAAAATCTACATTATAGAGAGGGAACCTGTTTCTTTCTATAAACACTTAGTTTACCGTCGCCAACTTTTATTTTCCTCCACCGCTTCAACCACATCGAATCTTTAATCCGGTAACATTTTTGCATTTGTATGTTCACCGCCATAAACGCATTAACCAAAGAGGGTTGGTTGAACTTATCTAAGTAAGACAAAGGTTACCTATTTATATAGGCACAATTATAGAAACTCAGTCGACTGACTACAGAGACGTTTATCCTTACAACATACGTAGCATTTCTATTGAGCCTTCTTTTTGTTCTGTGGAGTCTTTCACCTCACATAAATATTCACCAAAGCAATCTCGATTTCAAGAGACTACTAGTCATAGAATTCCTTCAACCTTTAAAGTTATGGGTTCGAATTTCAAAGAGAATAATCAATTGAGACTAACTAGAAAATCAAAAAGCAAACCTAAACCATCTAAGCAGACGGGCCAACATTTTAACAGACAACTTCCAACAATCTTTCCCCATAAAATCTAAACATGGAAGAAAACCCTGCATTGCAACTAGTTGCGCCCTCTCAACCTAACCAAGATATTCTTCAACCATCAATTGAAGATGAGGACGTTAGCAATCACCGCAATGAACCTTCAGGATATAGTCTGAGGATAATGAAGAAAAATATTAAAAATGCCAGTGAAGACTCTCCCCTTAAGACATGTGGTCAAACCCGGGAGACTCCAAGGCCAGTGAAAAAAAAAGTCTAAAGGAAAAAATAGGGTAAATATGGCAAGGGAAAAGTTAAGGCTCTGGAAACAGAATCCAAATCGCTTTCTCTATCGTTAGTCGGGCGCGTCAGGCCCAACTTTGCAAAGGTTAGTGTCAAATACCTTGTGGCTCTTGACAAAATTCCTTACGTTCATTTTCACAAAAAAAAGAATTATAAGTTATTTTTACTAAGTAGGGGCTCCCCAAAGTAGTTAAGTTTAGGCTGCCCAAACCCGGTGAGACTCTGATGAGGTACGATCCTAGGGATGTATTAGTTTATACGTATGTGCTCAACTAGGCCTCTGGTTCGTCTTGGACCTGAGATCGTAAGCTATTTTAATTTAGTAAGGTTAAGTCCGAGTTAGGATAGTCACAATTCTTGGTTCACATTAATGGCATGCATCATAGCATCTAGGTTATCCAAAATCTCGATGACATTGGAATAAGTAGTTGATATTGCATGGCTATCTCTCAACTTCCAAATTCTCTTTTACTACTTCAACATGGAGAATGACTACAAGGTGGTGGATGATCTGTTGGGGATAAAGAAAATATGGAAGACACAATTTATCTTCATCAATGGTTGGTGGGAGAATGGTAGAAAAATTTCCTCCCAAGGTTATTCGAGCTGACTTACCAGATTCTGTAAGAATACAGGTAGACCTCTTTGAACTTATTTGACCTCTTATTATTTCCTTTGAAAATTTTATTATTTGTCTCTAACTTCTATACTTTAGCAATCATTTTGAAGCCTTATATGCACCACCTGACCGATGGGAAGCTCACTTTCAAGAGGCTAAATCACTAGGCGGAGGAGAAATGGTCTAATGGATTTCATAATGCTTCACTCTTGCTAACGTCGTTCACAATCACCTTTGGAGGACAAACCCCGAGAATGAGTTGATATCAGAGCAGTTTTCCACTCTTCCATGTCCTTTTTTCATTTTAAAGACAATTAGAGTTATTGATGAAAAGCTATATATTCCAACTAGGAACAAAGCCCCTAGTTATTGTAACAAAGAGGACAAGAAAAACAAGGAAGATACATTAAATAACATTGTTGAAGCTGGAACCAAAAAGCAGCTTGATAAAATCGATGAGGCCTTATTAGCTGGTGTTGCTACCAATGTCGAAGGAGGTGATGGACCTACAAAGCTTCATGTGTCAAAGAAAAATAAGACACGCAAAATAAGAAAACAATACACTGACAAAATAAGTAAGAAGTGAAAGAAAACCTCAACCCCTTCAGAGATTGTACTACGTTCGGATATTATTCCTCCTATAATTGATGTTTTCGATACTCTTCCAATCTCTACATTCAGCCCTACCTATCTATTCCTCCCCATATTTGAATGACATACCATTAAATATGACAACCCAATGGGGGATGTTGGAGGGTTCGACTTCGAGGAATTCAAAAAATACTTCCCATAATCTACAAGCAACACTACCAATTTAGAAAAAACACATTGTCTGTATGGCTACCTAGTTGGAAGTTGGGGCATCCCCACGTCTATAAAAAATCCTTCTTCATTATTTTACTTCAATAATGACGATATAAGACACATGGTAGGAACATATGAGGATGTAGTAGTAATTGTGATTGTGATTGCAGAAGATGAGGTCCAAAGGGTGTTGACTGACACATAGAGTTCTACCAACATTTATTCATGGCCATATACAAAACATAGAAAAACCCCTTGAGTATCATCTGGCCTAATAGGACGATTTTAGGTTTTACAGGAGTGACTGCTGAGGTAGTAGAGGAATTTGAAGAGATTTTGGAATTTGGACGAGGCTTGTTTAAGAATGAAGTTATAATATTATTTATTATGGTAAACGCGTTGATATCGTATAAAACAATTTTGGGTAGGTCTTGGTTATCTATAGTGCATGAACTAGCTTTGATAGTTCACCACTGCTTGAATTACATTGTAGGAAGTAATGTGGGAACCATTCGGAGCCGCCAGAAGATAGTTATGGAATTTCAATGTACATATTTAGCCCCCAAGGCATGGCAAAGGGGGAAAACCAAATGTTTAGCAGTTAATGAGGTTAGCATTGAGCTATAGTCTTGTTGATGATCCGAGGGAGACCCTCGGGTTTCTGGTCCTTGATAAAGATTGTGAGAATTATGTTTTCCAAGTGTCTAGGTTTTGAAGATTGGGACTATATTATCTCTGGAGGTGAGGGAGAAGTTAATTCATTTTCTGTCAGCAAAGTTACATATATTTGCGTTGTGTAGGTTAGCTATTCGACGCAACGTGCATCTAATTATTCAAAACAGAAGATCTTTCACTTATAAAAAGTATATGGTGATTATAATCGAAGTGGATAGGCTATCGAAAGTGGGTCATACCCAAGAATCTCAGTATCCTTTATGGACATCCATCCCGGTCTTGGTAAATAAAAATAATAGCAAGTGGAGGATGTGTATAGAGTTCGCTGCTTGAACAGAGCTCTTTTAAATAATTCATTCCCAATTCCTCGAATTGATCAATTGGTAGACTCCACACTGAGAAATAAATTGTTGTCGTTTGTGGATGCTTATGCGGGTTGCAATCAGATCAAGTTGGACCAAAGAGATCAGAAAAGCATGTCGTTCATAACCGGGAGAGGTTTGCATTGTAACAAATTTATGTCGTTTAGTTTAAAAAACATCGGGGGGACTTACCAGCGGTTAGTGAACAAATATTTCAAGGGTAAGATCAAACGTAATGTTAGGGTATATATTGATGATATGTTGGTAGAAAGAATTTGAAGATGAAGACCATTTTTTGGACCTGGAAAGATAGATTTAATAACTTAAAACTAATAAACTTAACATTGAATCTGAAACACTGTACGTTCGGAGTTCGGTCAAAGAAATTTTGGGCTACATAATTAGTGAAAAAAGTATAGAATATGACCCAATAAAATTGAATGTTTTCAATACTATAGACCGCCCCTCGGTCCATTAACGGGGTACAAATACTGACCGGAAGGTTGGTCGTCCTGAACAGATTCATATCTAGGTCTTTGGACAAATATGCTCTATTTTTCAAGTTCTTAGACATTCAAAGTGTTTTAATTGTACTTCGAAGTGTACTAAGGCTTTTATCTGAACAAGGAGTATATTTATTCTCCAATTCTTAACAGAGCAGAGGCCGTGGGAAAGGTTTTTTGTTTATATATCGGTATCCGACTACGCGGTGTGTGCAATGTTAAGTTGTGAGGCTGATAATTGTTCTTGATCGGTTTATTATGTGATTAAAAGCCTCATAAACCCTAAAAATATATATTTGAAGTTGGAAAATATGTAGTTGCAAGGCTGATCTGATAGGACTACGACTTGCTCATATTTGTGGTGTCGAAAAAAGTTCGATTTATAAGTGACTCACAACTTTTAATCAATAAAATTTTTGGGAAATACGAGGCCAGGAAAGACGAATTGATAAAATACTTGAAAGCACTTAGAGCATTGGGATCAATATATATATATATATATGAAATTATTGAATATGAGCGCATCCATAGGGCTGAAAATGAAATGGATGACACCTTAACAACCATAATGTATTCCTATGGTTACCCATGCATACTCACATAGGAAAAACCATCAATAATGAAACGTTCGGAGCAAGTAGTTCATTAAGATGAATCTTTTCAGATATCAATGAGCAGTGATAAGTATTAGAGGTACGACATTAGAGAGTTATTGGTTAATAACAATTTACTCGATGACAGTATAATGGCTAAGAAGGTTGATTTAAAGCGCATGGGTTCAAGATCCTTCGAGGAATACTTCACAAGAAATCTTTAAATATATCGTTGTTGCGTTTCCTAGGAGATAATGAATCAAAAATGATATTGTACAAACTTTATAATGATGAGGGGTTGTCACATTGTGCGTTCAAGGCTTTGACCATAAGATTTTTTTAGTATTTTATTATTGGACAATGGCTATGACTAACGCCAAAGAATTAATGATAATGTGTCACACTTGTCAACGATTTTCCAACTTTATTCACATGCCAGCGGTCACTTGAATATGTTTGTGAGGCGCTTTTATTTGACCGATATGGTATATGTTCAGTTGGGAATTTCTCAATCGCCTCACAAGAAAAGCAGACGATAGTGGTCGCAGTAGATTATTTCTGCAAGTGGGTTGAAGTAGAGTCTTTGTCCAAAATAAGGGCAAAAAATGTGATAAAATTTATTTTGTCAAATATACATTGTCGTTTTCGTATCTTGAAGAGATTAGAAACGAATAATGGCGTGCAATTCAACAATAAGGACATAAGTTATTTTTGGCACATTTTTACCAGCAGGCTAATGGGCAGATCGAACTAAGAAACATACTAATTATTGACGTCCTCGAGGAAATCTGGAATGAATAAATGGGAAGTGGCCGAACTACTTACAAAACCTAGTATTTACCATCGTCTTCAATAAGAGTACTATCTAAGCTACCTTCTAAAGAGTTTTCTTCATGATCTGAATAGCCTGATTTGCTATCTTCATTATCCTCATATTCGGATTCCTCTTGTGATAGTGGCAAAACCTTCTTTAGGGCGTTGATCTACTAGAATTAAATTCAAGAAATCTGTTAAATTCTCCTTTAGACTACTTTCATGGAATTCGAGAAGAAATGAGCGTCTTGCTTGTTCTTCGGATATTTTCATGGCAACAAGATTGTTTTTTTATTGGCATCTACAATAACTTTGATGGCAAGACATTTTCCTCATCGGATTTGATTTTGTACGATTCCAAGTCTTCATGGGCTTTCTCTCTCCCTGCTTCATTTTCTTCATAAAGTTTCTATTGTGAAGCTTGCTTCAAATGCTCTTCATCAGTTTCAGCTTGATGTTTTAGTTTGAACTCTTCCAAAAAAATCAATATTTGAAGTCATGCAACATTTTATCTGAATGGATCTGCTAGAAAACTCTGATTTATCT
Organism: Limnanthes douglasii subsp. nivea; assembly: GCA_036936605.1. Taxonomy (NCBI): domain Eukaryota; kingdom Viridiplantae; phylum Streptophyta; class Magnoliopsida; order Brassicales; family Limnanthaceae; genus Limnanthes; species Limnanthes douglasii. The sequence continues at coordinate 155,765,207 of JAUPFV010000003.1, read as the reverse complement.
TTTTCAAAGGCTTCGAATTGTTTGAGGACTAGTTTGTTGGAAAGCTTAGCCCACTTTTTTCATAAGCAGATTCTTTTTTCCATCAAATAATATCTTTTGCAAGATCTTCCAGTTGGTTTTAAGCAGCGATGAGAGCACTTCATAAGTCTAGGAAATGAGTTAGTAGATTCAAAACTTCCTCGGATGGTTTCACCTAGAGGATGTGGAGAAAACAAAGCATACAAACCAGGGGAATCCGAGGACACGGGCCGAGGAGAAGATGGATTTTGATTTTTAAGAAGGCCAATTTGATTGTTGACCAGTGTTAATCCTCAATCCAATCTTCATCTAGATGGTCATTATCTAGCAAGTTGGTCACATATTTCAACAGTGTAATTTTGAATTTCTTGGGCTTGAGGGTCCGTATAGAGGTTTTTTTCTGCATTTTGTACATCCCAATAAGTCTCTGTCCAGACTTTGATTCAACTTTTTCCTCGGAAGCTTCGTCCCGAAGTTTGGGGGGCAGCAATATGAGGTATGTTTTAAGAGCTCTCGCTAATATTTGAAGCTCTTTGTTTGTGGATTTGCGAAGGCGCCACCTGCTACTGTTGGTTTATCACAATTGTACCCTTCGAATGAGAAGATAATGTTGTGGTATTTGGTAAAGTGTTGATCTCTTTGAAATCCCCCATCGCGACGAATTGAATTTTTCGAGGAGATTTTCTCTTTTGAGAAGATACTTCAGAATTTATTCAAAGGATTTGTTTTCAGTTGATTCGATAAGATGAGGTCTCATAGGAATGTGCTTATGTGTTGTTTCTGTTGAAGTGTTTCTTTTGTGATCTGAGGAGGTGGTTGTGAACATGATGTGAGAGTTAAATCAGGAGGATTTTGGTTTCCAATAGAGCAACTCCGATCAGGGTTGAAGGCCTCGTATAAATTAGTATGGGTCGATAGTTTTGGGATTCGATTTTTTCATAAACCAATGTGATAGCAGTTCTTCAAGCCAAACATAAACACGGTAAACAGGAATAAAAAAACTTGAATGTGGTTAAAGAAAGATGAACACAGCGATGATAGCAGAGGAGTAAAATTTATCAAGAGATTTTCTCTCTCTATCTCTAAAATTTGTATGTGATAGGAAAAATGGGTATTGAAAATGTATTTATAGAAGGAATGGTGAAAAGGGGATTGAGTTTTTCAGAGATATGAGCTGAAAGATCGGCATGCGTCTATAGGTGAAATATGAATCGACAGATAACGATTTCCTAGTATAAAGTAGGTTGACACATGTCGAGTGTCAGAATCAGATAACATACGCACTATCAAGCTTCTGTAATATTGTATTCTATTATAGAGGGATAGGTAATGAGCTAATTTAGAATTCTGACGCCTAAATGGTTGAGTTGTTTTAACCAAGGAATATTGGTGGATGTTTTGAGAGGACACTCAAGTTTCTGAGGCGATCATAGAAATGACAGTCAAGTTTCCGAGGTGAGTATAGAAATGACATACAAGATTCTGAGGCAATCATAGAAAATGCATGTGATCTTTCGAGGAAAAGCAAGATAAAAATTATATTTGAATCATCTGATCAGATGATAAAGATAGGTCTAATGAAGGTTTCTATAGCAACGAGTTTATGTATAATATGAGTTAGTACTTCTTCAGAAATCGTCACAGGGACTAAGGGGGCTAATGATAAGGATATAACTAATTGAGGAGTGAGAGAAATTATAAAAAGTATTTAAGTTTGAGTGTTTTATAGTAAAAGAATAGATTTAATACATAATGTAAATGTCACATGCTCATAGTGTAATTTATCATAATTTGTAATAGAATCTGTTATTTAGACCCTTTGCCTATAAGTAGAGAAGGGAGATTAGAAATAAAAGGTCTTGAAATTTTTTACTAATAACAAGTGTTAATTTCATTCTTTTTTTAGTAGCCTGAATTACTTTCTCTCTCTAAAATTACTCTAGATATTATATTTCTTCATGATATATTTAATACTTAATATATACGACTAAAAGATGACCACATATCTAAATAATCGAGTCAATATAATCGTTTATAATTGAAATATCAATCATCCATAAAATTAACAACCTTTAAAATAATAATATACGTTTTAGAGTAAAAAAAAATGTCTAAAAAGTAAATAGTTGTAAGATGGATAAATCCTATTAAATGAAACCTAGTTTACATGAGTAGGAAACAATAAAGAAATTGAAATTCAAGTTAAAGATGAATCATTACATTAGTTGCATTGGCCGTCAACAACTAGAGTTTTAGAGAGAGAGAGAAAAAAACAAGCTCACAAAATTATTAGGTTCTTATATAATTCATTAAAGGGTATTTTGGGTAGTTAGAAAAAGTCTGGGTAGCAGAGAGTAAATAGGAAATTTAAATGGTTATTTGCTAGTGATAAATAATAATAAGGATAGTAGTGATAAGGGAGTAGACACCCATGACCAATATAAAATACACATCAGACCAAATGGAGAGAAAGCGGAGCAAGACAGACCAGCAAAGCAGGACAGTTCGAATCCGAGCAGGGCCGCACAAAATAGGAAGAACAGAAAGACTTTAAAAGAGGAAGATGCACTCAATCCGAGCAGAGGAGTCACCCAATCCAAGCAGAAGAGATACGATGCAGAGCGCGCTCAAACTCGTGTCGAGCAGGCCTCGAACAAAAGCACGCTCGCTCGGCCAAAGCCAGTTCAAGACCAATCCACGCCCGTCCATAATCAAGTGAAGTACGATCAAGGGCAAGCAAGCTCGAGGAACGCAGTGTGCGATGACGCTCGGCCAGAAGATATCTGACATCGGACCTGGCCTGAGCAGATAGGACAACCTCGATACCCGCCGGACGGAACCACGAAGGACGATCCGCGCGACGACTCGCGAAATTAACCGTTACGACGATAAACGGTGAGCAAATTTAGTATTATAGACTGTATTAAAGGCTGCCAATCACAGCGGAGTCAACAATCAAACATCCAAGGACAACAATTAAAGGAATTAGTTTTAATTAGTGTAACGGCAGTCACAGCATAGTAAATGCTTATATTTAATAAGGGAGTTACAGTTAGAATAGTATAAATAGAAGGGGGGAAATGTTGTAAAGGGGACAAAAACTTTATCTTCTCGAATCACAAAAAATACTACTTTGGCAGATTTATTGTTTTAGGTTTTTCCCTCAACAAGTAAAACATAACGTTTATTTTAGGTAGTTATGGGTACCTTACGTTTTATTGTAAACAGAAAATTGAAAGAAACTCCATGTATGACATGTCTGCATCTTCGTCTTGCATATGCAGCAAAACCGTTTTTTTTAGTAAACCATGATTTAAACTAATTCAAAGCATATTATTTATAGATATATAGATAATAACGTTCGATAATGCAACCAATGTTAAGGGGTAATAGTTTTAAACCCTAATCTCTATAGTCGTCGAGTTATAAAATATAAAACAATCGATTATGACTCGACGAGTATTCTGATTCTTTCAGCGATATCATAAGGTAACTTCTTCACTGATTTATTTTCCATTCGGGTTAGAATTAAATCAAAGTGCCTCTGTCACTTCATCGGAGCTTCATTCGACATGTCAAAAGAATCCGAACACTAATCATATTTTAGCAACAAAGACATCAAGAACCGTATGGTTATCAAACAGGACTATAATATCTTTGAAAAAATCATAAGCATAAACTTGAACGATATTATTAGCATCTTAAAATCTCCACTCATTTCGCTTAAAATCGATCTCGTCTGGTCTATATGGTCTATATAGTTTTGGATCCCATTTGATAATTTCAGATTTGGGTATATCGAATTACTACTCAAATGATAAAGATGATGACGAGGAGGATTTTCTCCGTTGGCGATCTACGAAACCCACTTTGGGTTTCTCACTTAAAATACCAAATCTCGATTCCAAATTCTTCTTCGATAAATTTGAAGACCGCAATGATGTACAAGTAAAAATATCAAGGACAAATCAACAAACATCTATTCTCAACAAACATCTATCCTCAATTTATATTCTCAAAACCATATTGGATCTTCAAATTCCTTAAGTGGTTTGAACAAATCAAATCAAATTGGATTTTTGAAAAGTTAGAGTTCAAAAATAGAGAGATGACACAAACTAATTTAAATCCAACCAAATTAAGGTTAATGAATACTAACCTTATCGTTTTTGCACTCATAAAATAATTTAGTGGATTCGAATTTGTTAACGAAGTATACAATATTGGTTTTCTACAAAACAAAATTCAAAATTGCTTATCAATACACATAAAAACTAACTGGAAACAATTTCGAAATAGTGCGACCTATGATCTATTTAACCACATAAGATAGAAAAAACAAACACGACAAATAGTCAAAATAAAAATAAATAAATAAAATCAAAATACTAACTGGAAACAATTTTAAACGGATTATGATGTTATATGGTTGCATTTTATTAATCAATACACATAAAAACTTAGGCTTCAAAAATACAAAGATGAAAACAAAATCTTTTTGAATCTTCATATACGTTCATCCTTTAGTTAGGGAAGGGGAGAAATTATTAACTTGAGACCCCTTGTTACTAATATTTACAAGGTTGTCGATAATGTGCACTCCACCTCGCTCTGGTATGATCCTTGGATCTTCCATAATTCTCTTGTTAACCGTTATGGTCCTAGTAATATTTGTTATGATAGAATGTGTAACAATAACATGTTTCAGACGTCATCAATAACGGCTCTTGGAACTGGCCCAACCAGCTCCGCTCCTACAACAGGTCCCACCAAACTCATCTTCTTGAAATTAATAACACAGTCAATCTCATCCTGCCCATCTGGCGATGAGAGCGTTAAATTCTGGATACCGAAAGAGGATCGTAACTCTTTCACCATCAACAGCATCTATCATCACATTAAGTCATCTATACCTAAATTCTATTATGCCAATCTCGTCTAGAACAATTATAGCATCCCCACATACTTCTTTATTTCCTGGCTTGCTATCTAGAAAAAACTCACCACACGTGAAAAGCTTCTTGTCTAGGGTTACAGCACGTTCATGATTTTGTCCTCTGTAACGTTATCACAGAGTCCACTAATCATGTATTGGTTGACTATCTCTTCTCCCAAAGAATCTGAGAAGGTTGCTCGAGGAGGTTAGGGCTCCCCACTTGACCACATATTGGCCTAACTGGCTCTATATTTTCAACTTTTGGACCATCAGCCCCTCTGGCCTTGGGTATTTTTGGTGTGCGACTTTATGTGTGTGCTCCACCATTTGTGGCAGGAAAGGAACGCTAGGATATTCACTAACTTCCCCTGGAGTCGTTCTTTGCCACCAGATATTTTTCGGCCTCTGTTACAGATGATATGGCTTAAAAATATTTTGCTCATTCTTTTGACACGTTTAATTTCGTTTTCTTTTATTCGCCACATCTATCTCGCTTCTTTTCTTAACCTGACACGTGTTAAGTGTTACTTTTATACATGTATTAGAAACCAAAGAGAAAGTATGGTATTGCGATCCCTTTTGTTTGAAAAGAGCCGTTACTTTCTCTCTTCTTTTATGTATTTTCTCTCTTGCTATGCTTTTATTTCATCTCGCTTTTTTTGTTATCGATTTTATTTCTATTTTGCTATTGTTGCTAGGAAATTGCGGTTTCTGTGATTTTTATTATCTATTACTATGATCTTCTTTATTGTTTGATTATTCAAATTCTTGGTGAGGGTATTCTGTTTTAATTGAAGTATACTGATGGTATGGTTTTTTTTATACAAAAATGTTAATGTACAATCGACTTTGACAAAATTTTAGGTGAAAAGTTTAGTACCTTTTTTCCAATAATTTTTTTTATATGTATAATTTTTCACCCGAGAAGAGTAAAAGTTATGTACAAAAGAACAAAGAAAGACTAAGTTTACTTATAGTAATCGAATCTGATTCGTCAAACAAGATTTCAAATTCAATATCAGGAAAATTAGAAGGCAGAGATAAAATTATAATCGTTGGTACCAAAGCGAATGGAAATTGAGAGGGTTGTTGAACAATGAGAGGCAAGTATGTTTTATATATGTTTTATATAGGAGGATTGAGTATTATAAAGAAAAATATGCAATAAAGATGGTGTTGAAGTATAGTTTTGAACAAGTTAAGGTGCGGTTATAAAGAGTATGATGGTGAGGTTGTACGGTTGTCCACCGATATTTTTCTGAGAGGCTTAAGATATGAAGTCTGGTTCTGATTGGTCTAGTCTATATACCCAAACAAGTATTTTTTTTAATTTAATAGTAATACATGTCTGAACTCAAATTTCATATATTAAATTTATCCGGTAGAGCTTCTAAGAAGAATCTCTATCTAACTCTAATAGTTATAATAGGTTTCTGCATTGAACTCAAATGCATATTGCTAATGTTTTCAAGCTTGAACACATGTTCTATCATAAGCTACAGTTTTCTTGAATATATTTTTTGTTGTGTTGCTGTTGTTGAGCGTTAGTATTTGAGAAGTATACTCCAAAATCCAACCTTATTGTGCTACATCCTTGCAAAATAACCAACAATACACCACTTTAATTTAGATAAAACTCATAACCTTCATATTTTTGTTAGAAGTATTGTCAAATTATTATCATCCTAAGTAACATTGTTTTCGAATTATCAACTTCATAGAATATTCAATATTTTAGTATTTTATTTGCTCCATTTTGTCAATGCATTGTTTAGGTTTTGAAAAATTAGTGTCTCTGTAATTATATATTTGTTCACTGTATACTATTCGTTGCTTTGCAATGAACTTTCAACCATTTATTTAACTATAGAAGTGTAATATTTTGTGCATAATTGACTACTATGATGCATACAAGTTTTAAACACTTGAAATCCTCGATACCTATAGATAATGTTGAACCGTTTAACAATGAATCTTTCCATAGATATGAAGAGTCTACTTACAGTCTCTTTTCCATGCCAGTATTTTGATATTATTGCCTAAAGTTGCACTGTGTTTGTGTTAGAATATAGTTTGAGTTTGGAACTGTTGTCTAAAGTTGCATTGTGTTTGTGCTAGAATATAGTATCATTCTTTCTTCTTTTAATACATTCACGCTATTTTGTTTGTGTTAGTATATCATATCCTTATTTCTTATTTTGATACATTTAGGCTAATCATGTATTCTAACCGCCCTGTTATATAGGAAATGACCAAATTTTGTTAATTTTTTATAACAATATTTTTATGCTCCATTGCTTAGTAGAATATGATCCATTGTTTAGTAGAATATGATCCATTGTTTTTTTCTTATATTGTTTGCAGTTGCTTTAAAATATGATCCATTGTTTTTTCTTATATTGTTTGGAGTTGCTTTAGAACAAACTTACTACAACATTTGGATCTTTGTACAATCTAAGGGAAAAGATGAAGCAACTTTATAATCACCTAACACCTGAATGTACTTTATAATAAGCTCGAGATTGATTAGCTATAGTCCCTTGTTGTGTCAAAGTATTTAGATACTTTATAATAAGCTCTATTTGATTAGCTATAGTCCTATGTTGTGTCAAAATATTTCGTAATGAAATTTTCTCTAAGAAGAGGCAGAAACTGCAACATTGGATCAAGTAAACTTGATTTCCCAAAATAGATGAACAAACGGGTAAACAAAACATTGAAATCGATACAAGTACATGATAATTTGTAAGACGTTCTACATCAAATGTCAATGGATAAACATTGAAATCGTGTCTGCTTTCATCAATAGTCATTGATGTTCGAATGTTAGAGTGACACTAATAGTCATTGATGTTCGAATGATAGAATGAGAGAAACCATGTAAATTTTGAAAGGTTTATATGTTCCTTTGTATTCAAACAAGGATTTTGTTCTAGAAATTAAATGTTATAATCCAACTAATATAGTTTTCTTTTATTTAAAAGAGTTTATTTGGAATTTTACAATTTATCGGCCAAATTAGAAACATCGATAGAACATTAGCAAATCATTCCTATAAAGTTTTCAATTTTTCAATCCAGTAACTGTCCAGCGCTCTTTTGGAACAAGTAATATTTTTGGATTTTATAATGTGTTTTTTTTTTAACAAATACATTGCGTATATATAGTTATTATGTGTAATGTATTTATTGGTTAATTGGTTGTAAAAAAATCAACATTAAATTGAATGAAATCAAACATTAAGATATTTGTAAATATTTTTTGTAAGTATTGAGACATTCAATATATAGTTATTATATGTAATGTATTTATTGGTTAATTGGTTGTAAAAAATCAACATTAAATTGAATGAAATCAAACATTAAGATATTTGTAAATATTTTTCGTAAGTATTGAGACATTCAAGTCTATAAGAGACTGTAACTCATCTTTAATGAAATTGTAAGTGATCGGGACCCTAACTCATTACTATAGAATAATAGAGGAATATTTAAACAAAATCTTTTATCTATGCATGAATAAAATAAAAGATAAACTTTATTTTCGTATAAATAGTTATCGTTGCTTATGAACCACCCTTGAAACAAAAGATATAGGTAATGAAGTTACCCTTCATTTAACGCAATTTATCTTATAAATTTGATTTTTTTTTCAATTAAAAAATAATCTATTCATCTATCATCCAATAAATTTGGATTTGATCATATATTCCATATATTGGATATATGATCAAAATATTATTAATATCTTTATAAGATTATATATTATAATATATATATATATATATATATATATATATATTATTTAATTTATGATTATTTAAATATTTATTTAATTAACTGTTGTAAACATTTGTTAGGGCAACAGTAACACCTCTTTTGTTTATTTAATTTTATTATTGTTATAGCCCATCTTTTGAGAATTTAATCTTGAGTTAATGAATAAAATTAAACGGCCTATTTCTTTTGTTTTATTGGATGGTATCCCAAGCCTATTTTCCATTTATAAATAGCATACCGAGAAGAAAAAAAAAGTCTTAATCTACATCTTTCTTTCACGTACCCTCATTCTTCAAACACAATTTTTTTGTCTCATATATATCTTTAAACCATACTCCTTTTCAAGGGTATATCTCAGTCCATCTTGTTTTTTTATTTTTATTTTGATTTTTTTTACTTTCATTGATAAGTTAGAGGTCCTATCAAATTATTTAGATCTATATTTTTATTCTAATACGAAGTTATCAATTTTTGTGTATGTTCTCTTTCTGGTGGTGTGTTTCTTATTTATTGATTTCGTTATGTATTAAGTTTTTATCATATTAGCATCATCGAAGTTTTAAATAAACTATAAAAGTAAATTAGTTTACTAAGTTCTATTTTTTTAGTATTTATGTTTCAATAGGTAATTATTTTGTTATTTTATGTTCTAAAACAAGTTTTTAATTTTGTGGTTTTAATATGTGGTTTCTTTTTTTATATATTTTTGACACGTATCGTTTTTAATTTTTTTTTAATATATGTCTGTTTTTATTACAATGCATTTTTTATAATTATTTTAATGACTAAATCCTCTAAAATATCTCTTTTATTGTTTTGCTGCCTTTTTTTTGTAATCTACATCTCTAAACATATATTTCAAAGGTTAGTGAAATAATATTTTTGTAATGAATTAACAACAAGAAAAACAAGATTAAGAGATTAAGAGTTTGAAAGATAACTTAAATTATTTGAATAGATGGTAACAATTAATTTAGAGTTTTGGTTTTGTTGTCCGCTTATTTTCTCTTTAGGTTTGATTTTGTGGAGTTTTTTTACTCTTAATCAATGTATTTAGTTTTTACAATGATAAACTGGAAGAAGAATCTCTTACTCAAAGCAACAATTTTGAGGGAATGAAAAAGTGAGTGTTGAAATGATATTTTTCTGTAAATCTTACATTCCGAATTTATAGTTTTTTTTCTTCTTTTAAATCTGAAAAAACCGTTATGGAAAATTTGCTTTTGTTTTGTTTTATTTTAGAGATTGCTCTTCGTCATTGGGTCGGGTAAACTAAGATTCTGTTTTATTTGATTTTGTTAATTCTTTACTTATTTTGTATTTTGGTTTATTAATTGGTTTCTTTTTATGTAGTGATTCTCTCCTTATCTCCGTGGATGCACATTGATTTTTACTTAGATTATCGATCAATTATGTTGCATTCTTCACTCGGTTTGTGTTTTATTATCGATCAATTATGTGGTATTCTTCACTCCGTTAGTTTTCTAATTTCTTTTTATCATTTTTAGTAAAAATGTTAATTTTAATATATGCAGGTACACAAATTTCATGATGAATAAGTGGATAAAGATGAAAATGTTGTACACTTACCTCTTTCAAAGTATCCCGGTTAGTTTCTTTTTTATACATGCTTCCCTCTTTATAGAATTTATTGAATGATATCTTTTTTTTGTTTTACTTATCTTTGTGACTTATGAGAGATTAAGAACTTAAACCTCAATTCAATACTAGATGTTTACTTCTTTTTATGGTTATGAGAGGTTAACAACTTAAACCCATTATACAATACTAGATTTTTACTTCTCTTTATGGTTGTGAGAGCTTAACAACTTAAACCCCCTATACAATACTAGATTATGAAAAATTGATTTTTTATAAAATACAACATTTTATAAAGCTATATGATCAAGCCACTAATAATCTTTATGTTTAAGATAGTTTGGATTATAACAAAATTGTATTCACTAATTTTTTCGTGTATTGTAATGTAAGTATGTGTGATCTTCACGAAAGCTCTTTCATTAGTTTTATCTAAATTTATGTCTTGATTTCATAACAAAATGACAATATCTACTGCTGCAAAAGGAAGATTACCTTAATGAAGAACCTCTGCGAAATGGTGTGCACCTTTATCCGGTGAGAATACTAAATTTTGTTAACTGAGTAATTATAAGCTTGAGAGCTTGAGAAACTATATAATATGTTATGTAAAGATCATGTATTTTATATTTGCTTGAGAAACTATATAATATGTTATGTAAAGATCATGTGTTGTATATTTTGGAATATAGTTCATCATCTGAAAGTACTTGGGAAAGGTTATTTGTATTTGAGTATAATTGCAGTATAACTAAAAACTTGTACAAAATATAAATGTGAATCTTTTGTAAAGATGTCATATTTAATAGGATATCTATCCATCCAATAAATTTATGCTTTTAGTGGGATCAATTTCCTCCACTCTGATCACTCTTCTTTAATAAGTATTTGTTATATTTTGTTATAGTATTTTATATTTTTATAATATTGTTTTTATAAATAATTACAATTTAATATAGATAATTTTTATTTAAATATTTTTAAATTTTCAAATTTTATAGTGTTTTAAGTATGATCAATATATTCCATTTGATGCATGACTATTTTTATAATAGATATCTATTATAATTTGTTATAGTGTAATATTTTATATTTGTATAATATTATTTTTTACAAACAATTACGTAGTTAAAGTATCAAATTTGAATGTCGTGTGTTTTGGCGCGGGTAATTATACTAAATTAGAATACTATGTCCGCCTTAATAAGTTCATAAAAGCAATTAGGGTCAATCTATTTTTCCATAGGATTTTTTATTTCCTCAATGATTTAAACTATCTAAAACATTTGACACTCGTTTTTACAAGATTACCCTTACTTTAATTTCAAATTTAACATTAGATGTCATTAATCAAATAGAAAGCCTTATAGTAAAAAAAAACACATCATTAATCCAATTTTAATCCAACCTATATGATATTACCCTCTAAAATTAACTCTAAAATAAAAAAATTTAATTTTATCGAAGATTAATCATGGAAAATCAAGAAACCCAAACTTTACCGGAGAACAACACTCAAGCAACGAAAAGGTAACTTAATCCTGCTTTTACGTTTTACAATACCGTAACTTGAAAATACCACTTCGAAACTTTTGTTTTTGGAGTTAATCCCGATTTCTGCATTTCTTCTGCATTTCTGAGCGATAAGCAACTGATCCCGAGATAGCATCTCGGAACCAGGTGCTCGTTATTTAAAAAAAACACTTGATTCTGAGATGTTGTCTCGGAATCATGTGTCTTTTTTTTTAAAAAAAAATTGTACCTAATTCCGAGATGGCATCTCAGAATTAGGTGCGTTTCTTCTGTTTCTATTAAAATGGTGGATTTTATGGTTTTGGCTTAAAACGAAGTAACATGAACTGCAATGAAAAACCCAAAATCGAACCATAATACATTGAAGATGCAGAAAAAAAAAACCAAATTAGAAGATAAGAAAAACTGAGAAACAAGATTATGATATGAAACTGTAAAACTGAAAGAAAAAACGAGATTAGAATATAAGACATGAAATCGAAAGTTAAAAAAACGAGATTAGAAGATACAGATCTTATTATGATGTTAGAACATGAACTGAGTTCTTTACAATCTCTTGATCTTTCGGTTTAGTCGATCTACACGGAGAAGATTGTTTTTGGATTGATTTATGGGTTAGGCTAAAAGAGGAGAAAAGAAAGGCAGGAATAATTTATATGCTATAGGGTTTGGCTAGGATTAAGTTAATGGATTAAGTTAATGGGGTTATGTTGGTTGATGGAAGATGGAAAAGTGGGAGTTAATGGATTTATGGAAGATGAGAGTTAATGTGTTCTTGAAAAAAAAATAGAATAAATGACTAAAATATAAAAGAAAAAAAAATATGTTATTTATTTTACGAAGAAAATAACAACATAAGATTTTTTTTTGAGTCATAAAAAAAAACTGTAAAAAAAATAGCTTCACCGAACCAATTATATAGTTTACAATAATAAATTAAAAACTTATGAAAATGACTAAAATATTCACTGTCATTTACAAACTCACATAGTTAATTATATATAGCAAGTAGAGTAGTGATCCACTACTTTACTGATTTACTTTTTGTATTTATTTCCTTACTTTATTACGCAATAGATTTTTAGGAACGTTTATGCGTGCTTAATAAAAAATTGAAAACGTATTTATTTTATTTATTTCATTGTTTTTTGGCAATCCAGTTTAATTTATAATTCAATAATGATAAATTTAAAGAGTTAGTTTGGCATTTTATTTTTCTATTTGGTGTTTTATTTTTATTTTTGTGGGTGGTTTTTTTGTTAGGTGTGTTTTTTTTGGTTTTAGTTTGATTTAGTAAAAATATTTGTCTCTCCTTCTTCTCTTCTATCTTTTTTTTATAAAATCTTCAAACACTCTCCTTCTAAAACTTCAAACACTCTTACTAAAATGAAATTAATTTGTTTCTGGTCTATCAAATTTTCCCAATTGATTTTCATTGCGACTTCATAGGACTTTCAAAACTTGCCGTTCCTCAACGAAATAACTCGTTGAGGTCATTTTTGTTTTTACTATAAAATCTATTTATTTATTTATTTTTGGTATTAAAACTATGGTATTTTTTTTTATCCATATCTATAGTATCTCTATGTTTTTTTTGTAAAAGATTGAAAATTTGGTAAGTTTAAACGTTTCTGACGAATAAAATCTAAGATTAAATATTTTTATGGTAATATGTGTAAACTGAAAATTTAATAATTTTAACCATTTTTCATCTTCCTAGTTTTTTTATTTTCCGCACTTAATTCTTGCATTTAATATTGATTCTATGGTTTAAGGTTTTATTTTTCATCTTTTCAAATTTCTTTATTTCTACCTTCAAAACACTTCTTAGAAAAAAAAGCGGTAAAGCTTAGACTAAATCGGAATCAACTAGATAATCATTAATCAGCATTCGATAATGTATAAATATTTCTTTATGCTCTTGCTTTTTCGGTTTATATTTTTTTTAATGAAAGCTTAAATTAATTAGAAAAATTCATACATAGTTTTGGGGTATACCCCTCAGCTTACAGTAATTAAAATTCTAGAGCAAAAATAGAGATGCCCCAAATTTCGATTCCCGAATAGTAACATAAGCTTGTAGCATGCAAATGTCAAGGAAACTGAGGTGACTGAGTGGTGATTTCATGATCGTCCCATTCGAAACTCCACGCTCCAATCCAGACAGCGAGTACCTGTATCACAAGAAGGAGTAAGTTAGACATAAATACAAGAACCTTACCAGTTAATCTTGGTACCATGAAATCTAAATCGGAGATCCGATAAGATATGATATGAAATAGTAGAGGCCAAAGATGGGGGGGGGATCCAAAAATTCTTGAATTCCGCTCTTTCCAAATGTGGTAGATAACCGCATTGAAACAAGTACGCCAAATACTCTGGTGTCGAGTATTAGTCCATCTTGATGCCTCGATAATCCAAGATTTCCAGCAAGAAGAGTGAAAAGAAAAACCAAGTTTGACACTGGTGTAAGTCCATATACTCTGGGAGTAACTACATTCAAAGAGGATATGAGATATAGTTTCTGAATCAGTGTGACATAAGGGACAAGAGTCTGGGATATTATAACCCCAGCTGTGAAGCTTGTCTTTGGTTGCAAGCTTGTCCTTGATAGCCAGCCAAGAAATAAAAGAGTGGCGAGGAATATTAAATTTATTCCAAATTAACCCGCCCATCCCTTTTTAGGGGTAGGCGAATGGAGGGAATTGTACGTGTCCTTAATGGTAAAGATGATACTTCCTGCCTTAGCCGTCCAATATGGAACATCCCTTGATAGAATGTTTGGTTGGGGAAGGGTTAGAATTAGCTTGTGAATTTCATCCAAGTATCCTTGGCTGCGCGCTCGTGCCGATCTCAGATTTTCAGGCCAATTCCATTCACCATTGCTGATAATTCCAGAAACTTTTAAGCTGCTTCCCAATCGAGAGTCGCAGACGACTTCAGTCCCGTAGTGGGTAGCAAGAGGCGACGAGAGGAGCCATGGGTCATGCCAGAATGAAGTGTTCTGACCGTTTCCGATAGCCACCCTGTATAAATTACGAGCCAAAGGACGAAGACGAAGAATTTTCCTCCAAATCCAAGTGGACGAGAAATTCAAAGAGACTTCCCAATTTTTTATTTATTTTTTATCTTTTCAGCTTTAATCCACTCGCACCAGATATATTGAGGCTTATTACTTATGATAGACCAAAGGTGCTTAAGGACGGCCGCCTGATTCCAGATTTTTAATTCTAGAATCCCAAGGCCGCCCTCTTTATAGGGAGTGGTGACGGTCGACCAGGCTACTTTGGCCCCATAAATTTTCATAGTCGAACCAGACCAAAGAAAGCGACGAAGATATTGGTTTAACTCTTTAGTTATCCTAGAATGAAGAATAAAAATCAAGGACCAATAGACCTGCCCTGCAAATAAGACCGATTTGATAAGTTGGAGTCTACCAGCATAGGAGAGGTGATTGGTAGTCTAAGAATCGATTCGGGAGGTTATTTTGTGCAGGAGGGGGCGACAGTCAGCACGGGTAAGTCTACCAGTGATGAGAGGCACTCCCAGGTACTTAACCGGGAGGGAACCTTCAGGGAAATTCAAAATTGTTAAAAGATTCAACCGAAGGTGATGGTCAATTCCTGAGAAGAAAATATGACTTTTCGAGGGATTAACTTTGAGACCAGAAAGAGAGTAGAAATCATCCAGAGCATCCTTGATAAGACTGAGGGATCGAGTGTCACCATGGCAGAAAATCATTAGGTCATCTCCAAAACAGAGATTGATGATTTTCTGTTTATGACATTTCCAATGAAAACGGAAAGATCGATCCAGGCTTTTCTCTTTAAGGATGCTTGAAAGTACTTGCATAAAAAGCACAAAGAGAATGGGGGATAGAGGGTCACCCTAGCGAAGACCTTTTTTACCTTTGAAATTTCCATGAAGATCTCCATTAATGATTATAGAGTAGGAGGGGGTAGAGATGCATTTGATTATCCAAGTGATCAACTGCTCAGGAAATTGCATTGCAACTAAAATGTCAAGAATGAGGTGTCATCGAACATTATCAAAGGCTTTCATTATATCTATTTTTAGGGCAACCCTTTTTCCTTTACCACTACTGTTGTAACCCCTCGGGAGTTCCTGAGACAGAAGGATGTTATCAGAAATATTCATTCCCGCGACGAAAGCCGATTGGGAAGAGTCAATAAGGTAAGGAAAGGCAATTTTGATTCTATTTGCCAGAATTTTAGAAATGATTTTATAGACAACATTGGAAAGAGAAATTGGTCTATAGTCTGCGGGTCCCGAAGGATAAGCCTTTTTAGGGATAAGAGAAATAAAGGTCGCATTCCAAGAATCAATCGGAGTTCCAGAGAGAAAGAACTCTTGGACTCCTTTACAGATGTCAGGGCCAACTATATTCCAAGTAGCTTTAAAAAAACTAGAATTGAAACCATCAGGACCAGGAGATTTGTCACTATCAATACTGAAAAGAGTCGATTTAATTTCAGCATTAGTTATCTCACTGATCATAGACTCTTTATCAGATTGAGTAACGAAGGAAGAAATCATAGTCAAAACTCTATCAAGACCAGGATAGAATGCAGAATGCTTTGTACCTAAGGATTTCTCAAAAAAGTTCACAAAGACGTTAGAAACTCTAATCGGGGAGGTGATCGTTTCTCCTTGATTATCAGAGATCGAGAGAATTTTATTACGGAAAAGCCGGGCTTTGATGCCAAAGGTCGTCGAAAGACTGCAAAGGACATCTTCAAGAGAATGGCTGAATGGGCAGAGAAAGCCTGGGGAAATGGCTTTCACTCAGCCTTTCAACCAATCAACTTCGTCAACAGCCATCTCTGGCGCATAACCTTGGGAGCTGATCTCCTTGATAGATATTCTCAATCTTCTCTAGCTAATTTCTATTCTCACCAAGGACATCCCATCAAATTACATTAACAAATATGAAATACATAGTGATATTAAATTTGTTGTTCCTTACAATAAAGAATTGTTGGTACGCTATAAAGCTCATATCAATGTTGAATCATGCTGCCAATCTATGCTCATTAAGTATTTTTTTTCAAATATATTATTCTGTTTGGAGAATATTTCAGTCTCAAATACAATCGAGACATTCTTCAGTTGTAAGATTACATGTTCATTTGCCTTTGCAACAAAATATTATATTTGATTTTAATGTGACTCTTAATCAATTGTTAATGTGAATGTGGTTTGATGCCAATAAACAATATAAAGAAGCTCTTACGTTATCATATGAAGAATTTTCCATAAAATTTATTTGGGATGCTCATGAAAAAAATTGGAAATTGAGAAAACAAGGTAAATGTATAGGTGGATTAGCATATGTGCCTCCCACATCATGTGAACTATACTATTTAAGAATGTTATTAAATTTTAAAAAGGGAGCTACCAATTTTAAAAACATAGAAACCGATGGTGGAATTGTACAACCTAGCTATCAAGATGCATGCAGAGTACTAGGTATGTTAGATGATGATAAAGAATGGTATCATGCTTTAAAGGAGGCTACAAGAACAATCATATGCTCTGAATTAAGATATTTATTTGTTACTACAACTTTGTTTTGCGATGTTGCAAATCCAAATATTTTATTTGAAAACAATTGGACAAATATGCACGATGATATATTACATAATTTTAAAAAATATTTAGAATGGAAAAAATTTAATTATATCATAAAAAGAGCTTAAAATTATGTTTTATAAGAACTAGAAAAATTATTTAATGCATTAAGTAGTTGTTTAAAAGATCATAGTTTGCCTCAACGAGATCATCATAAAATATAAGATTTTAAAATAGACAATTAGGATAAGAATTAAATTATGATATAAATGAATTAAAAACACAACATGCAATTCTACCTTCCAAATTGAATGACGAGCAAAAGGAAAATTATGACTCTGTTATCTCTACGATCATAGCTAAAAAACTAGAATTATTTTGTGTATACAAACATGGTGGTACAGTAAAGATTTTTTTTTATGGAACGCTATTATTAGTAAACTTAGATCAGAATGAAGAATTGTTATTGCGATTCCTTCATCAGGAATTGCTTCCCTACTTCTTCCTGAAGGTAGAACTGCACATTTTGGATTTAAAATTCCTTTAAGTATAACAGAATGTTCTACATGTGAAATAAAAAAATCAACACATCTTGCTAAGTTAATTCAAGAAGCATAATTGATTATATGGGATGAAATACCTATGAATCATAAATATTGTTTTGAGGCTCTTAATAGATCATTATGTGCGATTATACCAAAAATGTATGAAGAAGGAAATGATAATTTACTAGGAGGGAAAACTATTTTATTAAGATGTGATTTTAAACAACTTTTACCAGTTATATCAGGAGGAACGAGATAAGAGATTATCAATCCCTCTTTAAGCAGTTCTTTTCTATGAAACGCTTTAAAGTATTATTTTTAAACAAATTATGAGACTGTCTAACGATGACTTAAACGATGTAGAAAAACTAGAATTAAATAATTTTGCTGATTGGATATTAAAAATTGGGGAATGTTATATTTCTGATTTAACTATACCAAACAATGATGAATCTTATTGGATTAAAATTTCACAAGATTTAATTATTGAATCATCTAATAATCCTATTCATTCTATTTTTAGTGTGACATATACTAACTTTCTGAATAATTTTGAGATTTACTCTTATTTAAGAGAAAAAACAATAATTACTCCAAAAAAACCATGCAGTTTCAGAGATAAATGACTTTATATTAAATTTAATACGGGGTAAAAATTACACTTATTTAAGCTCTGATTTTATATGTAAAACATGTGGAAATTCAGAAAGTTTTGAACTTTTGTATCCGATTAAATTTCTTAATAAATTAGAATTTAATGGTATCCCCAAACACGAGTTAACACTAAAAATTGGTGTACTTATAATGTTGTTAAGAAACTTGAATCCATCTTCAAGATTATGCAATGGTACAAGATTAGTAATAACGCAAATGGGCAATAAAGTTATTGCAGCCATAATCGTAACCGGTTGTAACATTGGTGATATAGTTTTTATACCTCGCACTGATCTTTCATCAACAGAAAACAAATTACCATTTATATATAAATGAAAAAAAATTCCTATTAGACTATGTTATGCAATGACTGTGAATAAAAGTCAAGGAGAGTCTTTGAATAAAGTTGGTATTTATCTTCCTCAACGAGTATTCACTCATAGACAATTATATGTCACGTTATCTAGAGTAAACTCTAGAAAAGAACTTAAAATCACTGTGAAGAATGATTAGGACATTCCAAATTCATATACGAAAAATAGCGTATATCGAGAAATGCTTAACAATTTATAAAAATTCGTATAAAAAATATTGAATTAGACATATATATTCCTAAACCTCACATAATGATTACATATTTACATGAAAAATGATACAATAAATTATAATTTGTAAGTTTATATTATTTCCAGCGATTTGTTTTATGTAGTATAAATATTAATATAATTAAAATTAATTTATTACATTTTTATTTTTATTATAAATATAAATAAACGGTTAATTGTTTATAATTACTAATAAGGATTATTTTCAAAATTAAATTGACTTTTATTCATGTATAAATATAAAACAAATTTAAAATTAAAATTAATTTATCCTTAATTCATATTTAAAAAAATTAAATATAAAAAACATTTACAAATATAGAGTTCATAAAAGTTGTAAACCTGATGAAATTTTATTAATTTGAAAAATAATAATTTAAAATTAATACAAATTAATAAATATATTTTATTTTATATGCAAATATAAAAACAATTTGAAATCAAAATTAATATAATTTTTATATATAACTTTTATATATAATTTTTATAAAATTAAATGAAACATGTGTTACGAAATATAAAATTAAAGTTTTAAAATAAATTAAAAAATAAATGATCTAAAAAATTAATTTTCAAACTAATAATTTTTTTAAAATTAATAACAATTAATAATTTATTTTAAAACATTTATCATCTATATTGACGAAAAAACCTTTTAAAAATCCTAATATTTTGTACCTCTATTTTTTTCATTTGTCTTTTAAAGATTCTCGTTCCAATTTGTTAAAACTCTAGAATTGATTTTCTTTTTTAGTGAACACTAGATACATGATCGATGACCTTCCAACATTAGTTGAAGACCTTCTTCGATGTAAGTTTTAGATTTTGTTCTCTATTTATGTTTTCCTTTTTTGCTGTATTGATGGAGTTTGATTATTTCTAATTTTGATTTAGAGTATTATGGTAAGATTAAGATATTAGTTTAATTGATTTTTGGATTTTATATGTACTTAACATACTCCTTTTTGTTCAAGAGTTAAATGTTTCAATGTTTATAGTTAATGTTTTCAGCCCAAAAATCTATAATGATCATGCATCTTTGTCTCGAGGAAAATCCGGGTACAATACAACAGCTTCATCTGCCCGTAACATGTTTGAGCCTCATTATATCTTGACGGAGGCCTGAGATACTTTTATACGCTCTATAATATACTACACGGGCCAACCACTTAGTACAACTGCGACTTATAATCATGTTTCAGAGGAGGTCTTGAATTACGATTATTTAAAGTTGATTTGGACACTTCTTTTTGTTATGTATTCAAGTAAATATTGTAATTAAAATTTGACGTAATATAATGGAGTTTGAAAGACTTTATTTGATATGTTTAGACTAAATTGGACTATGTAGTGTATCATAAATTCATGATTAACCCAACTTTCAAAGGCTTAAAGTAGTTGTGTTAAGGATTAATATAATTTATGTATTTAAAACTCCTACAATATTTTTGGTCACAACTTATCATGAATTTCAAAATAATTGCAACATAAATATTGGGTTCTAAAGTTACCGATATCATGGTACCGTGTAAACTGGGTCCTAATTAATGGTATTTCAAAAACGTTGTCCGTGTGTTTGTACAAGACTTTGTGTCCGGTGCTTTTGCATTTTGATGAACGAAATGTCAAACATGGTTAATAACGTTTTACTGCGAACCCTTCAATTTCAAGGTTGAGAGAAGAAGATTGATATATTCAGCCTGAGTGAATGTGCAATGACTACTTGAAAATTAAGTA
The DNA here is from genome assembly GCA_036936605.1 of Limnanthes douglasii subsp. nivea. NCBI lineage: Eukaryota > Viridiplantae > Streptophyta > Magnoliopsida > Brassicales > Limnanthaceae > Limnanthes > Limnanthes douglasii. The sequence goes on along the minus strand of JAUPFV010000003.1, from coordinate 155,744,209 downwards.
TGAGGTATAATGATTTATGTATCGATTTTTTTGTTTAATCAGCGAGGTTTGAATTGAATGTCTTTACTAACAAAAATATTGTTTTGGAGCTTTTATTTTATTTTGTTTTGTTTATTGCCAGAGGAAGTTAGTTTATGTCATTACTTCTAATTATTTAATCGATAACTTCTCTCAATAATTATGTAGCATGAGAACTTGCATGTTTATAATCAAGTTTAAAATATGAACAGTTTTCTTGACATTAGTTTTATGTAATTGTGCTCAATTAGATTGGTACTGGAATTATTAATTTGATTTTGAAGCGCGATCAAAATTACACCGAATAAAATCTATAACAAGTGTTGCTGCCAAATTAAATATTTACGCCATACTATATTTTTTAACGATTTTGATGAAGAAACTTAAAGTTTCGACTATTTCAAATATAATGTTTAATATTGGATCTACTGAATCAGTATCTAAATCTAGAAACATTTATGAAACCATATTTCGTTTCGCAATAAGAAACAAAACTAAAAAGTCCAAATTCATCTACATATATTATTAGAAAGTAAAATCATAAATTTATAAAACAGTATACGTACTAGTTGACCTCATTAGGGAGTGAGAAAAGTATTTGGTAAGGTGTCCAGATCAGGCCAACACAGCAAGCCACTATGCAGCAATTATTCATTATTAATAAACGCTCATTAAAACCCCACTCAAGCGGCCAAGTATTATTGGCGGAAAATACTTTATAGTATAGATTTGTTTTTATTATCCTATGTGAACAATCGAAGTCAAACTTGTTTTGATCAAGAATACTATAGTAATATTTAAAGGTTACGCCAATCATCGTTAACATTCCCAACTTTTTGCTATAAACTTGGAGTCGTCCTTACAATTCGTCTACAACAAAAACACTACTAAAGAAGAAGCAGACCCTAATCTCAAAGTATTGTGGTTCATATAGACTAAAAACAAAAATGGATTGTATGGAGAAAAAGCCTCACGCAGTTTGCGTCCCTTATCCAGCTCAAGGTCATATAAACCCGATGCTCAAAGTTGCTAAGTTACTCCACCACAAAGGCTTCCACGTCACCTTCGTCTTAACCGAGTTCAACCATCGGAGATTATTGAAATCCCGAGGTCCAAACTCTCTTGAAGGCTTACCGGACTTCCGATTTGAAACCATAACCGATGGTCTCCCTCTCGCTGAGGAAGGTGGTGAAGACGTGACGCAAGATATCCCTTTGCTTTGCGAATCCACATCTAAGCATAGTTTGGAGCCGTTTCGGCGTTTATTAGAGAAGCTGAACTCCTCCAAAATGAATCCGAAAGTAAGCTGTGTAGTTTCGGATGGAGTTATGAGCTTCACGCTTGATGCGGCCGAAGAGCTTGGGATACCCGAAGTCTTGTTTTGGACGACAAGCGCCTGTGGCTTTCTGGGTTATGTTCATTATCCACATCTGCTTCAAAGAGGCCTTGTTCCGCTAAAAGGTACTACTATATAAATAACTAGATATTACTTGCTTTGTTAAATATTTTCTTTCGTAGACGGACTCGATCTGAGAGACCGATCTAAAATTTGAACGCCAATATATAATATAATATTATCTATTAATCATAGCTAATAGAAAATTACTATTGGTATCTATGTAAAATAGTAATAGCGGCCCAATAATTTAAATCATCGGATTCTTCATTTCAAAATAAAATAAAATAAACAAATAACGTGATTTCATTACAAAATTGTATTGTTAATGTTAACGGGTTTCAATTCCAACCAGATTCTAGTAGACTCGTAGTATTTATTCTGAAATGTTTCTAAAATACTAGTACTTTGTCTATTTTTTGGTCCATTAAGAGATACTCCCCAATCCTAAAATACATCTACTTTTAGAAAATATTTCTTTTTAAAAAAAAAATACATTTCGTTTTAATATATTAATATAAATTTTAATATTATTTATATTCTACCAGTTAGATTTATTTATTTTTATATACTTTTTTATATAACAAGGATAATTATTAAAACTTGTTAAAAGTTTAAAACTTTACATGCCACGGTGAAATATATTTAACATTATCGTTAAATGTTCACGGGTTTCAATTCCGACCAAATTAGGAAAATTTAAACTCATCTATTACTATTATATTCTGAAATTATAAATTATGACAAATGTTTCTAAAATACTAGTACTTAAATATAGAGTAGTTGTCTACTCTTCCTTCGATTAAGAAATATATAATAGGTCAATAAAGCACAACTATATATATAAAAAGAGTGTTTAAGTTGTTCTTCAATGATGTTACCTTATGTCGCAGACGAGAGCTACATAACAAATGGATTTTTGGACACAGCGATCGATTGGATTCCAGGACTGAAAAATAATATTCGTTTTCGAGATCTGCCGACTTTTATCCGTACAACTGATGAAAATGATTTGATGGTTAATTTTATCATTAGAGAAGTTACACGAGCACAAAAAGCGTCGGCTCTAATCGTGAACACTTTTGATGAGCTTGAAAGTGATGTAATGAATGCACTATCCTCATTGCTCCCTCCAATATACTCCATCGGTCCTCTCCACTTGTATGATAAACAAGTTCCTGAATCCTCACTAGATTCAATCGGAAGTAATTTATGGACTGAAGATCATAAATCCCTTGTATGGTTGGACTCCAAGGAACCAAAATCTGTAGTTTACGTCAATTTTGGTAGCATCACGGTAATGACACCGCAACAAATGCTCGAGTTCGCATGGGGGCTGGCTAATAGCAATCAAACGTTTCTGTGGATCATTAGGCCCGATCTTGTTAGAGGAGAGTCAGCTTTTCTAACGCAGGAGTTTCTGGAAGAGACTAAAGATAGAAGTTTTATGACAAGTTGGTGTCCTCAAGAACAAGTTTTGAACCACCCGTCAATAGGAGGGTTCTTAACACATAGTGGGTGGAATTCGACAATTGAAAGTATTTCCGCTGGAGTGCCTATGGTTTGTTGGCCGTTCTTTGCCGAACAACAAACCAATTGCTGGTTTTCACGTATGGAATGGGGTATCGGCATGGAAATTGACAACAATGTAAAGAGAGATGAGGTGAAAGAGCTAGTGCGAGAGTTGATGGAAGGAGAGAGAGGTGTTGAAATGAGAGAAAAAGCTAATGAATGGAAGGCAAAGGCGAGAGAGTCCATTGAACCAAATGGTTCATCTTACTTGAATTTCGAAAACTTGGTCAAGGATGTGCTATTGCGCTCCTAATATTCTGTCTTTTTACACGTTATGTTCATTTCAATTATCCTGTGCTTTTTGTTCATATTGTTATGAACCATTATTGAGGCGTCGTTCTCTACTTTAATTAATATAACTTTACCAAATGGAATCCCTCAAACATTGACAAGCTCATGTCCACGAGAGATTTAGAAATATTTTTTTAGTATCCCACCAGCTGGGTTACTATCTCGTCTTTGAACGCTTACAACGGTGAACCGGCTCGATCCGACATAATTTGGTCGGTTATCTCGGTCCGAACATATAACGAACCAGTTACAGATATGAAGATTATAGTTCGTAAGGGATCGAGTTTGATATAGTTGAGCTTGGGGACTACGATATTCATTTTGAATTCCGGACTACAATCAAAGCTCAAGTTGGCTGATTTTTTAGTTGACTTTAACTCTGAACGACCAAGCACTGAAATAAGTAATGATGAACCTAAACCTGAGTGGATCACCCGAACTGATGGAGGATTAATCATTTTGGGTTGCGAGAGAGGGGTAAGGTTGATATCTCTGACATTGAAAGAAATATATCAAGCAATACGTTTTGGTTTTAAGGAATAAAATAATGAAGCAAAATATGAAGCAATCTTGGCAGGATTGCGGCTCGTACATATTTGTGGGGCTAAAACAGTTTGTTTGATAAGTGACTCACATCTCCTGGATAATAACGTGTCCGGAAAATCTGAGGCCACGAAGGATTATTTAGTAAAATATTTGGGGACTTTGAGAGAGTTAGTAGCAATATTTGGAAGCGTCAAATACGAGCACGTTAACAAAGATGAAAATTCGGTGCCACATTCCCTAGAAATGTTAGTATACTTTAAATGATACCCATAGATATTAATACAAGAGAGCCCATTTAATGTGGTAGCACATGTCCATGGCTATATGACCCTTTTGGACAAATAGAAATGGGCCTTTATTTGAGACTCATGTATCAGAATTAGGCGTCATGACTATTTAAATGGAACATGTCGAGAAGCCCAACGAAGTTCAGAAGCATCACGGGGCAAAGCTGGGTGATGAATTTAGGCCCAAAAATCCAGGTCTCAAGGCCTCATTTTTTCAGTAATTTTTTTGTTTTTTCTTTCTTTATTTACATTACTTAGACGACTTCAATCGCTTTGAAATTGGGTTGGTCTTTATTTTATTTTGCTACGAACGATCTGTAATATTTGTGTAGAGTTTCAAGAACTTCTATAAAAAGCTTTAAAACCCTACTTTTGCCATCAGACTTTTTGAATTATATTTGAGATTATTTTTCTCTAAATCTTAGGGTTAGGGTTTATACATATTGTTCCGCTTCTCTTATTGTGTTTTTGTAGTCGTTTATTATGTTCCAACTATCAACCTCCACCATCATTGGTATCAGAGCGTCAAAGCTACTACTACGTATGCTAAGGAGATATACCGCCTAAGAGATCCGCTCACGGGAAGTCCATTGTCCTAATCGTGGAACCATCCGGTCGGGAGAAGATAGAAAAATAATTTGGGAAGATCGGTGAACAGATGCATTTGCTGGGAGACCGGATGAGGAACATACAGGAGGCTATGAATAGGTTGTTCAACAACCAAACCAACAGATTTTGAGCTCTAGGTTCGAGCAACCAACCATCAAGATCTGAGAGAGTGACCTGCCGAGAACATAATATGTTTTCTCATTGGAGGGAACAAGGTAGAGGTCAATATTTCCCTCAAAACTACCGTGAGTATGTCTTTAAACAAGTTCCAGTGAGAGATTTTGATCAGAACACAAACAATCAATGAGAATCAGGATTCCGACTTGAGATCCTAGAGTTCTTAGGGGCACTCGAAACGGAGAAGATTTTAGATTGGATCGCCTCGGTGGAAGAAGTCCTTAATTTCAAGGAGGTTCCGGATGCAAAACGGGTACAATTGGGTGCAACTAAATTCTGAGGCCGAGCTGCATCTTGGTGCAGTAGCTAAAGCAGACCATGTCAAGGCAAGGTAAGCCGAAAATAACAACGTGGGTTAAATATATAAATCACTTGAAATCTACGTTTTTGCCCTACAATTATGCACGTATATTGCACCACCAGTTCCAAAATCTTAAATAAGGGTCAATGACTGTTGACGAATACACTAACGGTTTTTTCAAGTTGTAAAACTGTGTTTATACTGTTGATTCGGCAGATCAATTAGTATCTCGCTATATAGGTGGGATGAGACAACACTTTCAAGACCAACTGAATGTGTTCGACCCTGTGAATGTGTCTGAAGCAAATAAGCATGCTCTGCATCTAGAGAAAGCTCTTTTGTGAATGCCATCCGGAATGGATATTGTCAAGACAGCACCGATGGCATTTCTAAAAAAGACGGTTCCAATTCCTAGCCTAGCAGTTCAACTGCAACCTATATTCGTGCAATGTCTTACTTATAGGTCCCTAACCGCGCAGGTACTTCCTCACATGTGAAGTGCTACCATTGTCACAAACCAGGGCACGTTGCTTTGAAGTTTCTTAAATTATGACAAGAACCATAACAATCAAAGGGTTTGTTCACCGGAGCTACTGATATCAATTTGGAAGGTGAGCCATAGTTTGATGAGGAACTGGAGGATGTTATGGATGATGTTCAGTCGGACTAGTATACCAGAAAGGATGTTGGGCAGACATTGGTTCTAAGGTGTGTCCATTTTACGTCTAAAGCAAGAAGTAAAGGTGATGATTGACTATAAAATAACATTTTCCACTCGACTTGTACTATCGGGTGGAAGGTATGTAAATTCGTAATTAAGATAGGAAGCTGCGAAAATCTGATTTTCGAGGAGGCTGTGCAGAAACTGGCCTTGAAGACAGAAGACCACCCCAACCCTTACAAACTTGTCTGGCTAAAGAAAGTTAATGAGGTATAAATATCTAAATGATGTCTGGTATCTTTTTATGTCGGTAATTATATGGATAAAGCATGGTGTGATGTTTTTGCTATAGATGCTTGTCACTTATTGTTAGGACGGCCATGGAAATTCGATAGAAGTGTCATATACAATGGTAGGAAAAAATTTGTATGTAATAGCATTAGATTCATATAACACCATCTAAAGAGGTATCTCCAAAACCTACACTTGTTGTATCACATGAGTCAAGTAAGAACTTTTAGCTCGTAAAGCATTTATAGAAAATGCTAATGATACATGAAGTTTTTATTTGGTGGTAGTTAAATAATGTAATGATGATCTGTTTTCTTGGATATCTGAGCGTGTTCGCAATTTATTAGTACAATTTTTTATTGTGTTTCTTGATAATCTTCCTACAACTCTTCCGGCATTAAGAGACATCGAGCACTAGATTGACCTAGTATCGGGTGTTAGTCGTTCAACTGATTGCTTTAGCACATTAGCCTAAAGGAGCATGAGAAGCTCCGTAGACAGGTGGAAGAAATATTGACTAAAAGCTACAATGTGAAAGCCTCATTCCTTGTGCCGTTCCAACACTATTAACCTCAATGAAAGATGGTCATGAATTAGGTTTTTTTTCCCTTCATTAGAAAGTTCTTAGTTTTGTATTTTTACGATATCTTGATATATAGTACTATGGAAGAGCTGCACCTCCAACATTTACGGGAAGTATTGGTTATTTTGAGGCAAGAGAAGTTTTATGGAGGACTCAACAACTGTTCTTTTATGACAACTTCGGTTATATTTCTTGGGTATGTTGTTTCAAAAGATGGCTTTGTCAGTGGATAATTCGAAGGTAGCAGCAGTCAGTGACTGGTATATACCTACATCTATCACCGAAGTCCGTTCTTTTCATGGAATAGTTTCAATTCTACAGAAGGTTCATCTATAATTTAAGTATTATCATAGCTTCTATTATAGATTGTATGAAGGGAAAGATGTTTTGGTGGACCCCTGAAGCAACTACTGCATTTGAAGAAATTAAGGTAAGACCGACCGTTGCACCTATTATGGTTCAACCTGGTTATTCTACAGGGTTTGAACGGTATTGTGATGCGTTCAGATTGGGAATTGAGGTTGTAATCAGTCAACGAGGGCGACTTGTAGCCTACTTAAATGAGAAGTTAAGTGGAGGTAAACTCAATTACAACACATATGACAATGAGTTTTATGCCGTGGTGCGCACTTTTAATCAGATATGAAGTTCCTACTTGACCTATTACGAATTTTTATTTTATACAGATCATGGTGCGTTGAAGCATCTGTAGAGTCATGAGAATCTATATTCACACCATGCGCGTTGGGCAGCGTTTACCCAACAATTTACCTTTTCTATCAAACATACTTCGGGGGCAGTTAACCGCGTAGCTGATGCACTGAGCCGACGCAATATGATGATTCATATGGAAGGAGAAGTTGTAGGATTCGAGATGTTGAATGATCTACTGGCTACCAATCCAGATTTTGGTCCTATTCTGGAGGACGTCGGGGCAAGTTTGAGAAATATTTTTTAGTGAGCAATGGCTACCTCTTCAAAGGTGAATTACTCTGTATACCTGATGGAAGTTTGAGATTATTGATTATACAGGAAACACACAACAAGGGGTGTGGTGGTAGAGATTAAACTCTCCACTCTATACCCAACCAGTTTTTCGGGTCGTATTTGAGGTGAGATGTTATCCGTTTTGTGGTTGGCTGTCAGGTTTTCCACGTGGTCAAAGGCATGTCCTCCAACGCAAGTCTATACTTACCACTGACAATATCGAAGGGACTATGGCAAAGCGTCAACGTAGATTTCATCTCTGGACTGCCATGAATGTAGAGAGGTAAATATTCTATTTTTGTGGTGGTTGATAGGTTTTTTAAGATGTCCCAGCTAATTTCCTACAAGAAAACCATAGATGTTGTGAATGGTGTTAATTTATACTTCTGCGAAGTCTACCGCTTACATGACCTACCCCTGAGCATCGTCTCTGATCGCGATACGTGGTTTATCGGACACTTTTGGAGGAGTTTGTTGCGTCTTACAAACACGAAGCCGAGTTTTAGCAGCGTGTATCACTCGCAGATAGATGGACAAACTGAGGTAACTAATCATACGTTAGGCAACATGTTGTGCACAGAGTTCTTCGGGAACTTTAAAGTATGGGCTTCCCGCCTTTATCATGTTGAATTCTCCTATAATATGCATCATAAGAGAAGTACTGGGTATAGTCCATTTGTGACAGTCTATGGTTATAACCCATAGGCCCCTATGGATTTGGATTTCCCAACTCTTGACAAGGTTCCAGCCAGGGTGGATACCACAAACGTTTATCTATGGGAGATCCATGAGAGTACGAGAAAATATATTGATGAAACAACTCAGAAGTATAAGGTTCCCATAGATAATAAGCGTCGATTGGTGAAGTTTGCAGTATGGGACTTTGTATGGCAGTTTTGACTAGAGATGGTTATCCTACATATGAATACAACAAACTAGCTGCAAGGAAGGTGGGTCTGTTTCAAATCATTGAGAATATCAATCCAAATTCATATAGGTTAAAGCTACCCAGCCACATGAACACCCGCGACTTATTTAACATGAAGCACTTGGTTCCATTTACCAAATGTCGTTGATGGTGATGAAGCTGAGAATTTGTGAGAAAATTATTCCCAAGAAGGACAGGACGATGTAGTAGCATAGGCCCATTGCTATATGGCCCTCTTGAACAAACGGAAACAGGCGTTATTTGGGAATTGGGTATGAGAATTAGGCTTCATGACTACTCAAATCGAATGCGTCGAGAATCCTAACGACTTTCATGTCAAAAAATTATCTTTTAAGGCCTCATTTATCTATTTTCATGTTTTTAACAATTTTCTATTTTCCCTTTATTCATTTAAAATACTTAAACATCTCCAATCGCTTAGAAACTGGGTTGTGCTTTATTTTATTTTGCTGCGAGTGATGTGTAATTCTTTTGTAGGGTTTCGAGCACTTCTATAAAAGGCTTTAAAACCTTACTTTTGTCGTTAGACTTTTTGAATTATATTTGAGATTATTTTTCTTTAAGTCTTTTTTGTACTCTAGCCTAGGGTTAGGGTTTATACATATTGTTTCACTTCTCTAATTGTGTTCTTGCAGTCGTTTATCCTATTCCAACTATCAGCCTCCACCACCATCAATAACAAAACAATTCCTAAAAAAAATCATAACATAGACAAAACCCTCCATATTTTTAATATGAAATATAATTGGAGGTATAATTCCAAAGAGTTTATGGCTAACAAAATTCTACCAGTTGATAAGGTATCTCCCAAAAGGTTACAATTTAAGGCACACGGGTTCGCAGTCCTCAGAGATATCTTATATAAAAAAATATTTAAGTAGGCCTTTGTTAGGGTACCTCAGAGAGAATGAGTCAAAATGATATTATCCCAGCTACATGATGGAGAAAGATCATCTCATTATGCGTAAAAAAATTAACGAGAAGGGTCTTATTGGCGGGATATTACTATTTTTCGATAATGGTTGATACTAAGGTATTAGTCATAAGGTGTGATACTTGCCAGCAATTTGCGAACACCATACATATGCTTGCAGTACTGCTTGAGTTTATTTCTGAAGCATTATTGTTTGACCTATGGGTTTGGATCTTGTTGGAGCTTTAGCGATGGCTTCTGGGGGACGACAAACTATTATAGTAGCAGTGGATTACTTTTCTGAATAGGTGGAAGCTGAAGCATTGTCTAGAATATGAGAGAATGATGTTATCAAGTTTATCATATCCAATATATGTTGTATTTTTGGAGTTCAAAGGAGAATAAACGCAGACAATGGTCCGCAGTTTTATAACAAGGATATAAAAAGTTTTTGAAAATCCAAAGGCATACAATAATATATCTCAGCGTCCTTCCACCCTCAAGCCAATGGGTAGGTTGAGGTCACAAACAAAAATATCCTTGAAGGCTTTAAGAAAAAATTGGAGGGAGCTGCAGGAAAATGACTGAATTACGTCAAATGAGTATTGTGGGTTTATCATATTACTCCTCGAACATCAACCAAAAATTATCTTTCGCTTTGGTTTATGAAATGGATGTTGTGGCTCCATCCGAATCCACCTTTCCATCTTCCAGAGTGATAAATTATTCTTAGACCAATAATGATAAAGGTATGAGAGTTGAGCTTGATCAAATCAAAGAGAAAAGAACACATACAAATTTAAATTCTTACATTATCAAACTTTAATGAGGAGTAGATCTGCGTTTTGGGTCAAACGAAGAGATTTCAAGGTAGGAGATAAAGTTTTGAGAAAGTTATACTTACATACAAAGGAAACTAAGCTTGGAAAGTTGGGACCAAACTAGAAAGGACCATATTCTATAGTCAGAGAGGGTGAAGCCCGCAACTTATCAGTTGAAAGATCATGAGGGTAAACTGCTTCGACATTTGTGAAACATTGGACACTTGATATTGTATCTGGAATATATATATAGTACAAATTTTTCATTGATATAATGACTGGTGGCACACCTTTTTGTACCCCCTAGAGAGGGAAGGTTTTAACGAGGTTCATACATAGTCGACTTGGTGAGGTTTATTTTAAGTTAAGGGTAATTTTGTCAAGTGTTTTGAAAAGTTCAGAGAGTATTAAATGTTTGGGTGTTTAGTAGTGAGAGATTTGAGCTGCCTGGTTGCATTGAATGTTCATTACCTTCATTTATGAAAGTAGTTTGGGTATTTATACCCTTAATTATGGACCCATGGGCTTTCGGGTCGAATCATGGAATCGGGTCAAGTTTAAGGACCCATTTACTTATTAAACTAATTAGCATATAGCTTAGTCAAAAGGTATTTAGTGATTGTTTTACTTTTGTCCCGTCCGGATAGTTCAGTGGCAAGTTTTTGTCCGAATTGCCCTTGTCCGGAAATCTTAGTAGGCAGTGGTTAAGTTATCTGGACTCATCAATAGCCCCTTTTTTAGGCCTTGTCAAAAATCTTTGTCATAACTAAAAAATCCACTTAGTTAGTGACAACATTTCCTGACCCGCTTGTGTATTCAGCTTGAGGTTTGTCTGAACTGACTTTTTCCCAGAATTCTAAGAGTCTTTCTTTGGATCGTGGGACACGTGTCACAATCTGATTCGACCTACCAGCCGTTTTTTACCTAGATTGGCGCTCCCACTAACCCTAAAAAGTACTCTATGGATTTAATTTTTCTCACGCCAGCGCCATCTTTAACTATTACAAAAACCTCTTCGTCTTCTCCTAGGTATCAGTTTTTTTTCTATCAATATATAAATCATTTTTTTACAGTTTCATTACCTTCAACACTCAAAAATCTTCTTCAGAGCTTTCCTCCCTCTCTTTCAAATTTGTTCTTGGATATTTTTATGTTCATGGCTAGAAATACTCTTGTAAAAGGCGGCTGGTTGAATCTGTCTGAGTCAGAGAAAGCTAGGAAAGTCGAACAAGAGAGGCGTATCGCTGCTTGTCTCCCGGTCTCCCCAAGCGAGAAGTCTGATAAACCATCCGAAGAAGCTGATCAAGAATCATCTTATACCAGAAATCCAAAACCCAAACGGCTGTTCAAACCAAACCTTTCACCAATCCCATCAGGCTCCTCTGTTCAGGAGTCCCAACCCTCCACTGCCAAAGAAATGGAAGTATCGAGTGTTAGAAAACCCTCCCCTTTCATAGCCATGGGATCAGATATTGAAAATTCTCGAGAAAAATCCAATTCACATCGGACATCTCATTTGGTGAAGGCCCAAGCGACTGCCTCGCAGTCAAAACCCTCCAAACCGGAGGCCTCTAAAGCGACATCGAAGGATAAACCCTCCGGATCGGAGGTTTCCATAAGATCCCCACGAAATAAGCCCTCCGGAGTGAAGGTATCCAAAGTAGCTTCTTAAACGAAGTCCTCCGGAATTGAGCCTCAACCGGACACCAGGCCTTTGGAAAAAACTGGCGCTCAATCATCCGAACAGACCGTAGAACCAGAAGCTAACACCCTTCCATCCACAACAATTGATAAACCTTCCACAATGATGTAAGAAGTGATGGAGGATAGCATTGAAAAGGCCCCCTTCGAAACTGAAGCCTTAGGGAAAACTGGGGATGCTGCCTATGATAAGAAAGGAAAAGGCAAAGTGAAGGTTGGTGTGGCTCATTCGGATCTCCCGGAATGCTTGGAGGGCAAGGTAGGACCTTGCTTTCAGAAAGTCAATGTTAAGTATTTGTTGGCCATGCAGAACATAAATTATGTCTATACTCATACGGCCGAGCTGGGTCGAATCCGGACAAAGTGGGGATCCCAGAGTTAATGAAGGTAAAATTACCTGTCACTCTGGAGACTCCGATGGACCGCAAACTTAATGAAGTGGTCATCTACACCGAAATGTTCAACTCGGGGTGCAGAGTCCCCTTAGACCCAGAGATTGTCAGGTACTCCCACCTGATAAATCTTTGCCCAAGCCAATTAAGTCCAAATGCTTGGTACACCCTCCTTTCCTACATAATGGAATCAAGGCTGTCAGAATCCCTCTCCCTATGGAGAAATTTGTCGTTGTGGAAAGTCTATGCAAGAATCACCACATCCCATTCTACCACCCCAACATGGGAAACAAATTCAAAGTGGTAGATGACTTGTAGGAGTCGGAGAAGAATTGGAGAACTCAGTTATTATTTATTTGTGGGTCATGGGAAAATGGGAGGAAGATTAAAGCCAGGACTAACCCTAGTATGCGTACTAGTAGGTGGAAGAATACAGGTAAGCTCTTCAATTTTGTTTTTCATGTCCTCCTTTTCATTTTACAAATATTCCACTTCTGAATCATTCATTACTTCTTTTCAAGTATTATTGAAGGAGTATAGAGGGTATCTGGAGGAGGGGCAGACTACATGTGCCAAACTGAATGCATGGGCCGCAGAACGTTGGGGAATGCTTTCCGCAACTGCTTCACCTCTGGAAATATGGTGAGATCTTATCTGTGGAATACCACAGGACGGAGTGATCTCACATGGGAATAATTGACCACACCCCCTTCCCCAGCTGTCATCCTCAAACGAACAGAGGAAAAAGATGGTAAACTGGTCTTGCCCTCTAGAGCCAAGGCTCCCAGTAAGATGAAGGGGAAGAAGAAAAGAAGTGTAACAAAAGCAGTTCGGGCTGCCACATAGGAGACCGCTCCGGAGAATCAAGGAGGGGAAAACCAAGGAGGGATCCTTGCCTCATTGCTCAAAGTGGTTGAAGATGAGACTGTTAAGAAGGCAAGAGAACCAGAAAATCCACCGAAGCCTCTCAAGAAAGATCGTAAAATGGGGGCAAGTAGTGATGAAAGAGCTGCCAAGAAGAAAAAGGTCACCTTATAGGGAGAAATAACTCTTCGCCCTTTGGAGCTTCTTCCTCCACTAGCTCCCTCCGACCCCACTTTAGCAGAGAAAATTCCAACAGATTTGCAACTGGGAAAGGGCACTAGAGGAGAGCTTGACATCAGAGCCCTTCAGGACATTGGTCTTTACTTCACCGACTCAGAGAAAGATAACTTTGTTGGTCCTTTCCGTCCTTCAAGCTCTTCTAACATGGTGACATACAATGGTAAGTATTTTTCTATTTTCGAACACCAAGATACGGTGGCCCATTCTCTTCTAGGTCATATCCAACCAGTGCTTGATCTGGAGAGTCAGGTGAAAAACTAGTCCACCCTTATCCAAACTCTTAATACAGACAAGGAGTTTTTGTCAAGCAACCTCCTAAATGCCAATCAAAGCATAGAAGAGTTGGAAAAAGAACTTGAAGTGTTGAAGAAGGATAAGAAAGATCTGTCGACCAAGCTGGCCACTTCGGAGAATGCTAACACTGAGCTCCAAGCTAAGTGCTCTGGTTTGGAGAAAGATCTCTCAACCTTAAAGGAAGACATGAAGACCAAATATGGTGCCATTCAGACTTTGTCCAGTGAAAAGACTTCCCTTGAAGAGGTTGTGTCTAAGGCAACTAAGGAGAAAAAAAAACTTGGAGAAAGAGTAGGAACATAAAATCCAGGCCACCATTGATAAATACACCAACGAGGTGATAGATTTCTTGGAAATAAGGTATGCCAAAGTGAAGTCTGACATGGGCCTGCTTTTCCATGAAAAGTTTCTGAAAAGGACGATTGGTCCCTTGTGGAAATATGTTGAGCATGAAGACATCTCATTCCATACCATGGCAGATGGTGACAAAAACAACTACTCTAATGGAATCGATTTTACCACCGATGAAGAGGAAGGAACTGGTGAGAGTTCAAGTGCTGAATTGAGAAACCCAAAAAAAGGAGGTGATGTAGGAACATCCGAAGGGAACAAGCCCTGAGGTTTTTTAACTATCTTTTGTGTTTTCTTGATTTTGTGAACTATTAAAAGTCCTTGCATGGCCAAGGAATTTTTGTAATTATATCCGGTTTAAGTCCAGATAAGTCTCTCACAACACTCAAAGTTCTTGGATGGGCAAGACATTTTTGCATTTTAGTAACATCATCCGGTTCATACCCGGACAAGCTTATTTATCAAATTTTGCTTTGTTTCATGCTTTCTTTCAATTAAATGGCTAATGTTTAAAGAGCCCTAATTAACTTCAAAAAAATATTTAAAGTGAGAGTGTTTAATATCTCCGAAGACATGCGTTTAATGGTCATCATTCGACCAGATTAATCTGATCTGTCAAAGATCCTTAGTATTAAATTGAAGACTTGAAAAGAATTATAATCAAACCACACCAAATGTTGTAAGAAGGCAACAAATTTTATTGAAAAAACCAGACACCTCATTAAAACTTCCCCGCACCACCAGGGTAGGAAATAGTATGCCCCCTAATATTTACATTGACTTTAAACAAGTAAATATTTACATAACTTTCATTCTAGATATAACCTGAGGTGTTCAATATTCCATGGGTGCTTCAAAAATCTTCCATCTTTGTGTTGAAGCCTATATGTCCCAGGCTTAAGATTTTCGAAAACCTCATAAGGGCCTTCCCAGTTCGGAGACAGTCTGCCGAACTGCTTTTCCTTAGTATGCAATAACACATTTCCTAGCACTTTATCTCCTGATTAAAAATCTCTTCTCTTGATCTTGGAAGCAAACCTGCTCCTCATCAAGCCTTGGTAATGGGTGGTTCTAAGATGAGCATTAACTCTTTTTTCTTCTATTAAGTCTAACTAACTTCTAATTGCCAATTCATTGGCTTGTTTGGAATAGTTGTGGGCTCTGTATAATGGTAGAGTTTCTTATATAGGAGTAATTGCATCCATCCCATATACCAAGGCAAAATGAGACTCTTGAGTAGTAGGTCTATGAGTAGTCCGGTACGCCAACATTACTTCTTGTAAATAGTTTGGCCACTTCCCTGCAGCCCCTTCTAAATTCTTTTTAAAACCAGACAGAATGGTCATGTTTGCAACTTTAACTTGGCCATTTTCTTGTGGGTGTAAAGGAGAAGAGAAGCAATAGTGTATGCCTCTAGAGGCACATCAACTCTCCATATCCTTGTTATTAAATTGTGGCCCGTTATCTGTGGTTATCTTTTGTGGAATCCCAAATCTGCAACAAATGTTAGACAAGATAACTGTTATAACAGCTTTCGAAGTACTTCCTGCCACGGGGGCGGCTTCCACCCATTTTGAGAAATAATCAATGGATACAATAATAGTCTTGCACCCTCCAGATGCCACTGGTATAGGCCCAACTAAATCCAGTCCCCAACGAGCAAAAGGCACTGGCTCAGAAATTGACTCCATAAGAACTGCTCGGATATGAATATCGTTACCATACCTTTGGCATGGGGTCACACTTTTTCACCAATTCCTTAGCATATGACATTATGGATGGCCAATAGTATCCGACCAATAAAACCCTTCGGGTTAGAGCTCTATAGCCACAGTGTTGATGAGTGAATTGCTGTCAAAAGAATATATTTTGGATCTGGGACCTGATATGACTAGAGAGAGAAAGTGTAGAGAGATAAAGTAGAATCTGAGAAAGTAAAATTCAATACCCCTTTTTTGGGCAAGTGGGTCATCCTTTTATAGTAAAATAAGGTGGACCCATTTAACCTATTAGTGGGCCGTTCATTGCATTTCAATGAAGCCCTTCTTATTATTACATTGTTGTAAATTAGTCCTTGAAGGACTTTAAACACTCGATTAATCCCATTAACTATTATCTACTGCATTTTTACCCTTATTGCTTGGATCGGCGGATTCCGCCCTCATCAGTAGCCCCCCAGTCTTCGGGAACTTTCAGGAGCGGAGACTTATGAAAAGGCTATCGCCGATCGTCCGACCTCATCAACCAATTCAGATCCTGTCGGCTTCTACTTCCCGATGCTCGGGGTTACTTCCTCTGACGTCTTCCCGTGCCTCGTCTTCTCGTTTTATGGGCTTCTAATCCTAAGCTTCTCTTGATGGGCCCGGTCCTTTTGTCTGGACCTGGCTGCGACGGCCCACTTCTTTGCTGTGTCGTGGCGTGTGCTTACGTCAAATTCCGTCAGAGCCGTGTCGACACGTGTCACGAGCTAATAGGCCATCCTCCTGCCAGGCTAAAACCCCTAGAGGGACTCTTCGTCTTCCCGCTGTGTTTCTGTCGATTGATATCCCCCGCTCTTCCAAGCCTCCCTATAAATACCCCAAAGCCTTCTGTGTCTCTCAGAAGCTTTTTAGAGAGAGAAAACGCTGTCAGAGCATTTCTAGAGAGAGAGAGAACATTCGCCCGACCCTTCCTTGTCTTGGTTCTCGTTGTATGAAACCCGGACGTTCACCGAAAAAACCAACCAAGAAAAAAGGATCTGAGTGGAGTTTCGAACAGTGGTCTAGTATTGGTGATAGAGCAGAGGAATACCGACGCGCCGGTCTGATCTGGGGGTCCAACTCCAAACCTTTCGTTCCCGCTCCACTTCCTCACGATCCTGTGCTAGGCACCCCGGTTCCCGCAGAAGTTTTCCTTGCTTCCGATCTTCCCGCTTCTACGACTCCCGAAGCAGGTCAATCTCCAGAGCCCATCGTCCTTTCCTCTAGCGACAGTTCTTCTCATTCCCCGATAGTTCGTCCAGGAAATCCGCCCCAATTTTCCACAAACCTGCCTGTACCCCGACGTGCTCGTAAATCCACTTTTCTGACTATGGGGGAAGACAAATTACTCCAGTACACGGAAGGAGGTAATAGTCCTGAAATGGTTCAGCTTACGCCCTCGATTAGAGGGTTTCGAACCGGTATTAACACTGCGGTCACTTTTTTAGGTCTGCCCAAAATGCAGCTAACACCCAAGCAGGTTGAAGAGGCTCACAAGGCCATGGCTCGCGGTATTCCCGATGCTTCTTCTTCCCAGGTTCGGCCATCTGATACCAACGCCGCTGCCGACCGCTGCTCTGACCCAGTTCCGACCCATGAAGCTGGAGAGCCCGAAATCGATGTTGCTCCCGCGGGGGAGTGTGCTGCCGCAGCTTGCCACGCGGCTAATAACCAGGACGATCCCTGGCCCGAGGCGGTCAAAGCTGCTATTTCGACTAAGTACTTTGACTGGCTTTTGACCAGGGACGTGGTCTCTCTCTTCGAGGGGAAGTACCTCTACTTCCCTGAGTCCGATCATCAGGAGATGCTAATCCGCTGGGGAATCCCTGAGTGTGTCACCGTTCGATTCCCGAACCCGGGGGAGACGCCCGTTCACGTCAGACCCAGAGAGATTGTGGTGTTCACTGAATTGTTCAACTGGGGTCTGCGCTTTCCTCTGGACCCCGAGATTGTACTCTACTTCCGCACTCTTCAAATCTGCCCATCGCAGCTGACTCCCAATGCATGGTACACCCTGATGTCCTGCATCATGGCTTCCCGCCTCTCTGGCCGAGCTATGCCGATGGAGGAGTATATCGCCATGTCGGGCCTGTCGAAATCCCCGAAGTCACCGTTCTTCTATTCCTCTCTTGGCAATAAATGGAAAATTGTCAACGACTTTTTAGAGGGGGACAAGGGATGGAAGCATCGGTTCGTATTCTTGAGCGGGTGCTGGGAGAACGGGCTTCCGTACACCAAGGAGAACCCGAGGCAACTGCTGCGGACCTGGGTTCATGATGGTACTGCCGATATTTTTTTTTTTTTTTTTTTTTTTGTTTTTTAACGTGTACGATCTTTGCGTAGTGTCAAAGGACTGGCTGCAGGGGGTGAAGAAGGATCATTCGACATCCGCGGAAGATACGTTCGAGGTGCTGAAAAACTACGCCCGCCGGAATTGGGGTCGGGGCATGCATCGCACTTTCATGGACAAGAACTTGTTTCTGAGCAACCTTTGGTGGTGCTCATCCGAGGCTCTGTCTATCGAACAGCTGCGGACACCTCCAAGTTTAGACGAAGTGATGGCCCGCACCGGTCGTCCCGGGTACATACTGTACCTCCCCAAGCGCAATAAGGCGCCCAGCAAACGCCCCAAGTCAGATGATGAAGGGGGGGAAGCAGAAGCTAGAACCGAGGCAGGGTGCGACCCGACCAGGACGGCGGCATCGGATGCGGAACGTCCCGAGGCGAGCCAAAATCCGACGGTAGCGCAGAAGAGGAAGACTCGTGCAGAAACGGAGGGATCCAAGCCAAAGAAGGCCAAAGCTGCAGAAAAGGATCGGATGGCCGTTCGTCCAGAGGTGATTGTTCCAAGGCCTGTTCTCTTGGATCATGTTGAAAGCGGGGGTCACACTACAGCCGACGTTATCCCTATCGCCGACGTTATCCCCATCGCAGACGACACTGAGACCCCGGAGGCTGCAAGACCTGATGCTTCGTCGTCGAGCGGTCCTAAATTCCCGGTGCTGACGACAATGGGAAGCCCGCACCCTTTTCCGCTTCGGAGCACGGATGGGCTAGCGTTGTCGCTCTACAGCTTGCTGGTACCAGCTGCCTTGAAAGAGCGCCGGGCTAAGGAGCTTGGTAAAAAGTTATCCGCGGCGGAGGCTAAGATTTCTAGTCTGACCGCGCAGGTAAAGACTACCGAAGAGGCTCTGGTGGCGGCGGAAGGTCGGATTGCCGAGGCTGAGAGGCTAGCCACCGAAGCTAAGACGGCCGCTGAAACAGCAAAGCAGGCGATGGAGTCGGCGCAGAAAAACGCACAAACCGCGGAAGGCGCAGCGGCTGCCGCGGAGACGGCGAGGACAGCCGCGGAAGACCGCGCCTCAGGCCTAGCATCGGAGGTTCAAAAGTTAAAATCCTCGAACGTAGCCTTCCTCGATCGATGCAGACTATGGTCGGACCAAGATGCCGCAGCCGCCAAAGCCGCCTATGTTCTGTCACTCCACAATCGGTACCCGGACCTTCGTCTTGGTTCGCTATGGCTGGACGTGCCGGAAAAGGATCGCCCCGAGGGGATTGTAGTGGAGGAGTCCGATGAGGCGGACGATGAAGAAGAAAACGAGGAAGACGGTGACGATGGGGACCAGTGATGCAGTTCTCTTTATTTTTGTTTTTCTTTTTGTTGTTTTTGAAAATGTATGGTAAACCTTCGGGGGCTACGGCCCCCCAGATTTTGTATCGTACTATCTTATTTTGGGGGCCACGGGGCCCCCTGTGCGGATGATGATTTATTTTGTTACGTACAGTGTTGTAGGCTTAAATCTTTGATGTTGGTTAGTTGATTTGTCATGCCCAGGAATTGTGACAACCAAAAATGTAGGTCGGTAAGACAGCTTAATCAGGTCTGTAAATCGATTTTTCATCGAAGGTTAATCCAGAGGGTCTGGAAGGCTAACACGTAGATCGGTAAGAACCGAAAAACTCTTTGAAAGTTCAGTAGATCGATTTATCATCGAAAATCTTTCCAAAGGGTCGGAAAAATCAAAATGTAGATCGGTAAAAACCGAAAAACTCTGAGAGCTCTGTAGATCGAGTCATCATCGAAAATCTTTCCAACGGGTCGGAAAAATCAAAATGTAGATCGGTAAAAACCGAAAAACTCTTTGAAAGTTCTGTAGATCGATTTATCATCGAAAATCTTTCCAAAGGGTCGGAAAAATCAAAATGTAGATCGGTAAAAAACCGAAAAACTCTGAGAGTTCTGGAAATCGATTGCAATAGAAACGATGGTGCCCAGCTCGTCAGCCGTCCACCGCCATATAATGAATTGATTTTTAAAAGGCAAAGAATTTTATAATCAATAATGTGGTTCGGGTTTTGATCGATGCCTCATTAAAACCTCCTTGCGCCACCAAGGTAGGAAAGAGTGCACCCCC
Organism: Limnanthes douglasii subsp. nivea; assembly: GCA_036936605.1. Lineage (NCBI taxonomy): Eukaryota > Viridiplantae > Streptophyta > Magnoliopsida > Brassicales > Limnanthaceae > Limnanthes > Limnanthes douglasii. The sequence goes on along the minus strand of JAUPFV010000003.1, from coordinate 155,723,811 downwards.
GATCATTACAAATTTGACTAAAGGCAAAAGAATACGAAAATTAATCAAAAATTACAAACTATTCAAGATACAATTTCAGATGCTCAATATTCCACGGTAGCCTTAGGAGTTGTCCGAGACGGTTCTGTAGGCGGTACGTCCCGCTCCTGATTCTTTCGACTATTTCGTAAGGTCCCTCCCAGTTTGGTGCGAGTTTTCCGAGGCTCTTGTCTTTGGTGTGTAGAAAAACCCGTCGCAGAACCTTGTCTCCGACCTTAAACTCCCGACGACGGACTTTGGTGGCATACCGACTCCTCATTAAAGTCTGGTAGTGCAAAGAGTTTAAATGGGCGCGGCGGCGCTTTTCGTCAATGAGGTCGAGCTCTAGCCGTCGGGTAGCATCATTCGCCTCCGGCTGATAAGTGCCGACCCTGAAAGAGGGAAAAATGGATTCCGCGGGGGTGACCGCGTCCATGCCATACACCAAGGCAAAGGGTGATTCCTGGGTTGCCGTGCGGGGTGTTGTTCTGTAAGCCCATAACACTTCCTGTAAGTAGTCGGGCCACTTGCCAGCCTTTCCCTCGAGATTCTTCCTGAGGCCATCCAGAACGGTTCGATTCGTGACTTCGACCTGGCCGTTCGCTTGCGGGTGAAAAGGAGCAGAGAAACACTGTCGGATATTATGCGTGGCGCAGAACGCTTTCATTTCCGCGCTATCAAACTGTGGTCCGTTGTCCATGGTTAACCGCTGCGGGACCCCGAACCTACAACAAATGTTCGCCCAGATAAATTTGATAATGTCCTTGGTTTTTGTGGCTGACAAGGGCTCGGCCTCGATCCATTTTGAAAAATAGTCGACCGCGACGACGATCGTTTGCCTTCCTCCCGATGCCATGGGTAACGGCCCGACGAGGTCAATTCCCCAACGGTCAAAAGGTAACCCTTCAGATATAGATTCCAGAGGCGTTGCGGGTACGTTGATCGCATTACCGAACCTTTGACACGTGTCACAAGTTTTCACCATGAGTTTTGCGTCTGCTGTTATTGTAGGCCAATAGAATCCTGCGAGGAAAACTCTTCTAATCAAAGCCTTGTATCCGCAGCGCCGCGCCCTCCCCGTCGTGTAGCTCGGACAAAATTACTTGGGACTCATCGAAACCTAAACATCGAAGCAGAGGCCGGCTAAAGGATCTTTTGTACAGCACATCCCCCAAAAGAACGTATCCCCGCGCCTTGTTGCGCAATTTTCGAGCCGAGGCCGCATCGTCGGGGAGCCGACCTCCAGCTAAAAACGCGATGATATTCTGGCGCCAATCTGAATTCGCCACTGGAGAGATCTGGCACGCAATTTCGGGTCGGTTATCAAGTTCATGCCTTTTAACAATGGACGGACTCTCTTGCTCTATTACCCAAGGATAACTGGTCGAGCAGGAAACTGTCGCCAAAGAGTCTGCCGTCATATTTTCACTTCGGTTGACATGCTCGTACGTGATCTTGTCGAAAGAAGCAGCCAAAATTCTCAAGGCCGCTAAGTACTGCACTAGGTGTTCCTTCCGAGCCTCAGCAATCCCCGAGGCTTGGTTTATCAAAAGTTGGGAGTCGCTTACAAGGCGCACTCGTCTCGCCCCGCAGACTTGCGCCAATCGTAAACCAGCCAAAGCCGCTTCATATTCTGCTTCATTGTTCGACGTGTGAAAGCCAAATCGGATGGCCTGGAACATGCTCAAACCCGAAGGAGTAACGATTTGAACTCCCGCGCCACAACCGCTAACGTTGGCTCCTCCATCGGTGCGGATAGTCCATTCGCCCTCCGCGGTCTCTTGCGAGGGTGTTTCTTGTTCGGGTCGGTCGGAGTGAAATTCGACCAAAAAATCGGCCAAGGCCTGACCCTTGATCGCGGTTCGGGGCTCGAATTCAATGTCGAAATCCCCAGCTCTACCGACCACTTGGCTATTCTCCCGGACATATCCAGTCGTTGAAAAACGTATTTTAGTGGAAATGACGTGCGAACGACAATGTGGTGCGCTTGGAAGTACGGGCGCATCTTCCTCGCAGCCGTTACCAGAGCCAACGCCATTTTTTCGAGCTTTAAGTATCGAGTTTCGGCGTCAAGCAGACTTTTGCTTACATAGTATACAGCTGTCGGAGCTGGCCCTGATTCGCTGACCAGAGCTGCACTGACCGCGTAATCCGTAACCGCAACGTAGAGGAACAGAGTTTCGTGCGCAACGGGCTTGGTCAGACGGTTCGGGGACGATAGATACTATTTGATCCCCAAAAATGCCTTGTCGCATTCATCAGTCCACACGAAGTTTTTTACCTGTCGAAGGACCTGAAAAAACGGAGCACATTTGTCAGACGATCGAGAGATGAAACGATTCAACGCGGCTAATCGCCCAGTCAATATCTGAACTTCTTTTACACTCCGAGGAGGAGTCATGTCGGCTAGGGCTCGGAGTTGGACAGGGTCGGCTTCGATGCCCTTCTCACTGACAAGGAACCCCAAAAATTTCCCTGACCGAACACCAAAAGAACACTTCTCCGGGTTTAGCTTAAGGTTTACCCTTCGTAAGTTATCAAAAGCCTCCCTGAGGTCGGTAAGGTGACCCACATCGGTCCCACATTTGACTAACATGTCATCGATGTAGACCTCCATATTTCTCCCGATCTGGTCTTCAAACGTTCGGTTAACCAGTCTTTGGTATGTCGCGCCCGCGTTCTTTAGTCCGAAGGGCATTACTTTGTAGCAATATAGCCCTCGACCCGTGATAAATGTGGTATTCTCCTGATCCGCGGGGTGCAGCTTAATTTGATTATAACCGGCATAGGCGTCCATAAAAGATAGTAGTTTGTTACCCGATGTTGAGTCCACCAGTTGATCGATCCGTGGCATGGGGAAAGGGTCCTTCGGGCACGCCCGATTGAGGTCGGTAAAATCTACACACATCCTCCATTTCCCGCTTTTCTTTTTGACAAGAACGGGATTAGATATCCACAAAGGGTATCGCGCTTCTACGATATGTCTGATGCCGGTCATTCTTTCGACTTCCCGCAGAATTACCTCCGCTTTTTTCGGGAGAGAAAGCCCGACGCTTCTGAATTATCGGTCTAACGTTCCTATTTATGGTCAACTTATGAATCGCAAACGACTCGGGTACTCCCGTAACGTCCCCGGAACACCATGCGAATAAATCAAGATTCTCCCGGAGTAACGCCAGCATCTGTTCCCTTAAAGTCGGTAACATATCCACACCGACCCGCAGACCTTTCCCAGTTGCAAAATGATGCAGCTCACACTCTTCGTCTGTTGTCAAAAGGCTTGGGGCCTCCCGAGGGTCGTCCACCGGCTGCGATCCTGGGGAGCTCTCCCTTAATTGCTATGCCTGGGAGGGGAACATCTCTTGGTCTTTCTTGGGTGCCAACGCGGCTCGGTAACACTCCCGGGCCGTTTTTTGGCTGCTTCGCACTACTCCGATGTTATTTCCAACCACATACTTTACGCACTGATGTATGGTGGAAGTCACCGCATGCATGCGCGATATCCAAGACCGTCCCAGAATAGCATTGTGCGAGGTCGGCGCGTCGACTACTATAAATAGCACCGTGACCTCTTTTTTAAACGGGCCGCGGCCTAGCTGCACCACACCCTCGAACTCTCCGACGACGTCTGCTGCCGTTCCTGTAAACCCGACGATGGTTCGGTCGGATCGCTCGAGTACTGGTCGTGTTCGGAATTTGGCAAAAGTTGAAGCGAAGATGATATTGGCTGAGCTCCCGGTATCTACCAAGATTCGCCGAACCTCTTCTCCCGCGATCGCTGCTCCGATCACAATAGCATCCTCATGAGGCCCGGCTAAGTCCCTCATATCGTCATCGTCAAAATGCAAAATTGGTGAAGGGGTACTTCTGGTTTGGAAGCAAGTTCTGGCTTCCAGCTGGGTGGTTAGGTTAACGATGTGTCTCTTCCTGGAGGAGTGCGTTATTCCTGCCATCGAATCCCCCCCGAAGATGGTCAGGGATTCGAATAGATCGCGCAGGCCTTGTACCTTACCGACGCGCCCGCCAATTTTTTCATCAACAACTCTGATATCGTCGGGATGCGGAGTTGAGGAAAGGATACATCTGGTTTGGAAGCAAGCTCGGCTTCCCGAGCCAGAGGACTGGTCAATTTTTTCATCAACAACTCTGATATCGTCGGGATGCGGAGTTGAGGAAAGGATACGTCTGGTTTGGAAGCAAGCTCGGCTTCCCGTGCCAGAGGACTGCTCAATTTTTTCATCAACAACTCGCTCCTCCCTGAATGCACGCGGGCTTCCCATCATAGATTCTCCCCCGAAGGTTACCAATGATTCAAACATCTCACAGAGACCGTGCACAACGTTGGTGCTTTCTCCCGCATCCTCCTCAATAACCCCGATGATGTTAAGGTTGGCCTCGGGATCGAGGTATTCAATCGAAACGTCGAAACGATCGGTAACTTCTGAAATTGCCATGGTCGTTTCTGGCTTCGGTACGATAACCACTTCCTTAGATGCCGTTGCAAGTGTCGCCTTCTTGACGTACTCCAACAGATTCCCATGTTCAATAAGCATCTGTATTTCCTTCTTCAAGGCTATACAATCCTTCGTGTCATGACCGACGTCCTCATGGTAACGACAATAGCGGTTATTCCTTTGCTCCCGAGGCGTCGGGATAGGAAAAGGCTTTCGGTACATCCCGCTCCTCTTTGTCTTTTCGTAGATTGACGACACGCACTCTGTGAGGTCCGCAAAGTAGGCCGGTCGTATCCATTTGTTGGACATAGGTCGGGAAGTTGCCTGCCCATTTTGTCTTGGCCTAAGACCGGTCGGGGCGGGAGATTTAGTGACCGACGGCATGATCGGCGGTATCGTGCTAATTGGTTGGGCTGCCCTTGCCTGGTCTGGTCTGGAACCCTGCTTTATCACGACCGATGCTTGGGCGCTCTGTTGGATCTGTGCCGCCACCTCGGAAGCTTCCGTTTCTTCGATCAGTATCTGCTTTTCTATTTGTGCCAATAATGCAGAGAAAGTGAACGCCTGCTTCTTCGTGACTGCCTGCTTCATTGGCCCTGGGAGCAGGCCTAATCGAAACGCCGTTAGGGCCACGTTCTCTTCACAATGGTCTAGATCGGTCTTCGCATCGATGAACCGCCTGGTATAGTTTTTTAGGCTTTCCCCTAGCTTCTGTCGACAGTTCATGATAGTGTCTCCATTAGCACGGAAACTCTTACTTCCTACGAAGTGCTGCCTAAACATTGCCCAGAAAGTCCCGAAGTTCCTGATGCACCCCTGCGGCAATCGGTTGTACCATTTCGAGGCCCTATCTTTGAATGTCATAGAAAAAGCCCTACATAAGAGCTTATCATCGTTGTCGAAACTCAGCATAAAGTTCTTAAAGGCTTCCAAATGGTTGTCCGGATCTGTTTTCCCGTCGTATTTTTCCAGTTTGGAAATGTCGAAACGCCTCGGGAGCGGTCCCGCTAATATCTCATCAGATAACGGGGAGGCTCTCCAGTTGACTCCGAGCTCAAAAGCTCCTCCCCCAAGACCCTCGGTCCTGATTTCATAGAGTCCCTCGGTTCTTGGGCCGACGAACTGGCTGCTTGTTCGGTATCCATGGTTTTGGCTGTTCGTCGGTTGCCAAGGAATTGGTGGCAACATTTCTCGCTCTCCGCGGCTGGCGACGTGCGTTCCTTCCTTTTCAAAGGACACAGGGGTCAGCTTATCGGTGCCGCCCTTTTTGTACCGCGAAGGGTCTGCCCTGGACCCTCGAATGCGCTGGGACCGATTCTTTCGCGTCCGTTGGGCTCTCTCCCGGCGCAGGTACTCCTCGCCGGACGAATCGTCTGAGGGATAGTCCGACGTTATGGCCCGATGGGTGTCTGGGTTCCGACGAACCTTGACGGCCTCTTCGTCATCGGGAGGTGAATCTCGGTAGTACCTGACAGGTCTGACCTCCACCCGCGAGGCTTGGCCGCGACCAGCCGCTCCCCGATCGTCCAGGGCGGGTTCTTTGCCCTTCCCCTCACGAATCCTTTTTTCGTCCAGTGCCCGCTCTCGCTCCTCTTCTAACCGGGCAATATCTTCAAGCAACTGCTTTCGGGTCATAATCAGGGTCGACCGCTTATCCCGACCGCCGTTCCACTCCCGACCGGGAGCTCCCGCGTCTTCCGACCCAGCAGCGGCTCGGACGACCTCCCTACCGTCCCTCTCCATCGCCGCTTCGCTATTCATCCCGTACAGTGTGATTTTCAAAGAACAGAAGATTCCTTTTCGGTATCACTGTTCCCACAGACGGCGCCAATGATGAGTGAATTGCTGTCAAAAGAATATATTTTGGATCTGGGACCTGATATGACTAGAGAGAGAAAGTGTAGAGAGATAAAGTAGAATCTGAGAAAGTAAAATTCAATACCCCTTTTTTGGGCAAGTGGGTCATCCTTTTATAGTAAAATAAGGTGGACCCATTTAACCTATTAGTGGGCCGTTCATTGCATTTCAATGAAGCCCTTCTTATTATTACATTGTTGTAAATTAGTCCTTGAAGGACTTTAAACACTCGATTAATCCCATTAACTATTATCTACTGCATTTTTACCCCTATTGCTTGGATCGGCGGATTCCGCCCTCATCAAGTGTGATGATCCCTCTCGATCATGTAGTTCGGATAAAATAAGTTGGGACTTATCAGCCCCCAAACAACAAATGAGAGGTCTGCTGAATGACTCTTATAAAGAACCTCTCTTATAATCAAGAAACCACAACCCTTGTGTTTCATTTTCCTAGCCATGGCTTTCTCTAGAGGAAATATTCCATCAGAGATGTATTGAATAATTCTTCCTCTTCTTTGTTATGATTTGGTTGTATGGATGGGCTTTCTTGTACATGAATCCATGGGTAGGATTGAGAGTATGCTATGGCTGCTAAGGAGTCTGCCAACATGTTTTCCGATCTAGGAATATGCTCATAGCAAATACATTTGAAGTTGGTTGCTACTTCTTTAAGAACAAATAAGTATTTGATCAAATGTTCCTTCTTAGCTTTGGACTGACCTTGAGTATGATTGATAAGAAACTGAGAATCACTCATCAATCTAACTCTTTTAGCCTCACACAGAAAAGCTAACTTAAGACCAGCTATAGCTGCTTCATATTCAGACTCATTGTTAGATGCCATGAAAGAAAAGCATATAGCCTGGTATAATTTATCACCATATGGAGAGGTTAAACCAATCCCAGCCCCATAAACCATTGTGCTTGATCCACCATCTGTCCGGACAACCCACTCTTTTATAGTTTTCTCTTCTGAAGCTTGTTTAGTACTTCTGTTCGAATGAAACTCTACCAAGAAATCAGCAACATATTGAGCTTTAATTGCAGTTTGTGGGGAAAAATCAATGTCATAATCACCCAATTCCACTGACCATTTGGTCATCCTGCTTGATATATCTGCTTTTTGAAGAAAAATCTTCAAAGGAAAAGATGTTCGGACGATGATGGAATGAGATTGAAAATATGGCCTCATTGTTCTGGCAGCAATCATTAAGGCTGGTGCCAGCTTTTTCAGCTTTAGGTACCTCTTTTCAGCATCCATCAGACTCTTGCTGATGTAATACATCGGACAAGGATAATTGTCCACCTCTTTTACCAGCACTACACTTATAGCATATTCTGACACAGCCAAGTACACATAAAGTGTTTCTCCGTCAACGGGATTAAAAAGGGTTTTGGGAGAAGACAAATGCTTTCCAATTTCATCAAAAGCCTGGCTGCACTATGGAGACCAGTTGAAGTCTTTAGCACCTTTCAAGGTCTGAAAAAACGGGGCGCATTTTTCTGAAGACCTTGAAATAAAACGATTTAAAGCAGCCAATCTTCCTGTCAACCTTTGTACTTCTTTAATATTTCGAGGAGGGTCCATTTTTAACAGGGCATCGAGTTGGTCCGGATCAGGTTGTATCCCCTTTTCACTTATTACATAACCCAAAAAAATTATGGACTGCACCCCAAACACATATTTTTCTGGATTCAATTTTAAATTAACCTTTTTCAAGTTGGCAAAAGTTTCTTGAAGATTAGTTAGGTGAAAATCTTCTTCTAAACTTGTAACCATCATGTCATTGATATATACTTCCATATTTCTTCCAATCTGATCAGCAAATGCTCTGTTCACCAACCTCTGATAAGTAGCCCCAGCATTTTTCAACCCAAAAGGCATCACTTTGTAACAATGCAGACCAATATATGTAACAAAGTTAGTGTGATCTTGGTCCTTCAGATCCACATGTATGTGGTTATACCCAGAGAAGGCATCCATGAACGATAATAGCTTGTTTCCTGATGTGGAGTCCACCAACTGATCTATCCAGGGGACTGGATATAGATCTTTTGGGCAAGCTTTGTTGAGGTAAGTATAGTCGATACACACACGCCATTTCCCATTATTTTTCTTAACTAACACTAGGTTGGCTATCCATAAAGGATACTGAGACTCCTTTATGTGCCCCATCTTGGTAAGCCGGTCAACTTCTTTGATTATTACATCAGCTTTCTCCTTAGAAAAGGCTCTCATTTTTTGCACAACAAGTGCAACATCTCTCTGGATGGACAGCTTGTGTGATATGACACTTACAGGCACTCCAGTCACATCAACATTGCACCAAGCAAAAACATATTGGTGACCTGCCAAAAAGGACAACAATTTTTTTTTTCAATTCTGGAGCCATCTTGGAGCCAATTTTAACACTCCTTCCTTCAAACAGAGAGTGGGTTTCAACTTTTTCAATTGGTATCAAAACATCAGGGGTCTCTCTGGGGTCATCAATTTTACCCTCACCTAGAGGGCCCCAACAACTGCTAATCTTCATTAATCCGGATTGCCCCCAAAGTTTTAGGAGCAAGTGCAGTTGCATAACATTCTCTTGCTATCTTTTGGCTACTCCGGACAACTCCCATTTATCCTTGAACTGCATACTTCAAACATTGATGGATTGTTGAAGCCACAGCATGCATCCTAGAGAGCCAGGACCTCCCAAAGATCGCATTGTCGAATGTGGGGCAGTCTACCACAACGAATAGCACTCTAAGCATCTTCTTAAAAGGGCCTTTGCCCAACAACACATCCTCCTCAAATTATCCGACTACATCCGCAGAGCTCCCTGTGAAGCCCATAATGGATCTATTCGAATGTTGAATTACTACCGGATTCTTCATCTGCTTATAAGACCTCAAAAAGAGAATATTGGCTGAGTTTCTAGTATCAATCAGAATCCGTCTGATGTCGTTTCCCCCAATTGAAGCTCCTATCACTACATCATCCTCATGAGGCCCAACTATATTTCTTAAATTGTCTTCATCAAAAACAATGAAAGGAAAAGGAATTTGGGACTGATAAGAAGGCATGTCTCCCTCTAACTGAGTAGCTAGAGTATGAACATGCCTCTTCCTTGAAGAAAGAGTCGGCGCAGTCATAGTGTCCCCCCCTCCCCGAATATAGTAAGTGACTCAAAAAAACTTATGAGTCTAGACACTGTCTTAGCTTGTTCTGTTATGACCCCCACTTTATTCCGGGTTGGATCAGGATCCCAATACTCTGAGTCCACATCAAATCTTTCATGGATCAACATTTCCCCCTGCGTTGTTCGTATGACCTATTTGGAGAGCATCGTTAGGCCTGTTTCCACTCCTTCTCTTGACATAAGATCCCAGCTTGCCCCTTTCCATAAGATTTTGTACCTCTTGTTTCAAAGCGATGCAGTCTTTGGTGTTGTGGCCAATATCGTGATGATACTGGCAAAAACAAGTATTACGACTTTTCCTGGAGATTGAAGCGCTGCCGACTTCCGGAAATGAACCTCATCTTTAGTTTTATCATAAATGGTTGCCACATTCTCCTTTAATTATGCAAACTACTCTGGTTGGACCCAAGGTCCTCGTTTATTTTTGGATTGCTGGCTCTGAGCTGGATTTGGGTGGGTTGAGTCTGTTTGGCCCTATTGGACCCTTGTCCGGTTTCTTTGGCCTTGTATCCGAACTGGTTCTGGTTTGGAGAAGCTGGGGCAGACCTCACCTATCAGTGTACCTTAGTCTTCTTTATTTCATCCACGTTGATTTTCTTTCCCACCTGATTTAGCAAACCGCCCCAGGTCATGGCCTTCTTCCTTGTTACTGAATCAGCTAGATTCACAGGGTTTAATCCTTGTCTCAAAGAAGCTATTTCTACTTGCTCAAAGCAGTCAGCTAACCCATTCTTGGTATTTACGAACCGACTTTTATAGTCTTTTAGTAACTCATTTGGCTATTGGGCACAATGGATAATAGTATCTTCATTTCCCTTCACCTCTTTACTCCCCACAAACTGCCTTCGGAAGGCAACCCAAAATGTGTCGAAGTTTCTGATACAACCTTGTGGTAAGTTGTTGTACCATTTCAAAGCACTTCCCATAAAGGATTGGGAGAAGGCTCTACAAAGAAGTTTGTTATCGTCATCAAAATTTATAATAAATCTTTTAAACTGTTCCACATGGTTGTCCGGGTCTTTGCTGCCATCGTATTTCTCCATTTTAGTACTGTCAAACCTCTAAGGAAGGTTTCTGGACAGTATCTTGGCAGACAATGGCGAATGCCTCCAATTTTGACTACGCCTAAAAACTGTGTATTCATTAGATGTTGCAAAAATAATTGGCTCATCATGGAAGGCAAAGGGATCAATGAATAATTGGTCTACATGCATGCTTTTCCCAGATGCCTCTTTAGTCTCCCATGCCTATCTCTCTTTCTTGATACTTTTTAACTAGCTTTTATTTCTTTTTGGACCTATCCTCATCAGTGCTTGATGACAAGGACTCCTCAAGTTCATCCTCGTTCGAAGAGCTATTGGAAGACTCAGATTCTGAGCTCTCCACCGGCTTGGACCGGTGAGACTTCTTGGAACTGACATGGGTCTTTTTTGTACTTAAATGAGTCTTTGTTGATGGGTCATCATCCCTTGGGATGTCAGTATAGTGAATGGATGACGCTTTTGACTTTTCCTTTCAACCCATCTCTATCTTTTTAGTAGCCCTCAACGCTTCTATTTCAGCTCTCAAGTTATCTCGCTCTTTGGTAGTGTATTCATTATTTTCCCACACCACCTCCACCAAAGGTGGTGGAATTTCTTGCTCGTTCGGATCTATCCGAACAGGTTTTTTTTGCTGGTTTTGAATGCTAGATTCATGCACCTTCTCCTCCCACTATGGTCGCCAATATGGTGAGGTTTATTTTAAGCTGAGGGTGATTTTGTCAAGTGTTTTGAATAGTTTAGAGATTATTAAATGTTTGAGTGTTTAGTAGTGAGAGATTTGAGCTACATTATTGCATTAAATGTTCATTACCCTCATTAATGAAAGTAGTTGGGGTATTTATACCTTTAATTATGGACCCATGGGATTTCGGGTCGAATTATGGAACCGGGTCAAGTTTAAGGACCCATTTACTTATTAAGTTGATTAGCATATACCTTAGTCAAAAGGTATTTAGTCATTTTTTACTTTTTTCCTGTCCCTATAGTTCAGTGGCAAGTTATTGTCTGAATTTCCCTTGTCTAGAAATCTCAGTAGGCAGTGGTTAAGTTATTCGGACTCATCACGACTGATTCGGGACTCATCACGATTGATAAATACAAGTAATTTTTCTTTTCTACATTAGATAACTCTTATTTTGGATCTAAGGGATAAATTCCAACAACCAGTTAGTCTATATTAAATAACTTTTATTTTAGATCTGATTGATCATTTCAAGCAATCAGTTGGTCTACATTAGAGAACTCTTATTTTATATCTGAGGGATCATTTCAAACAATCAGTTGGTCTATATTAGATAAGTTTGAGGGATCATTTCCAACAAGTTTTTGGTCTACATTAGATAACTCTTATTTTAGATATGAATTCTCATTTCCAACATCAGTTGGTCTATATTTGAAACTTATTATTTTAGATCTGAGGGATCATTTCTATTTTCATTTGGTCCATATTAGAAATCTTTGTTTTAGATCTGAGGGATCAGTTTGGTAACTAATTGGAGACTGGTCACCATCGACTATGGTAAATTATGAGAGCATAATTTTGTACATACCAAACATTATTAAAAATAAAATAAATTGTGAAAAAATAGTTAACTATGGGAAATATTTTAATAACAAAATACTATGGCCATGCAGAGAGTTGTACGAAAGTTACAACAAAAAAGACGAAATAAAAAGTTACACAAAACTATAAGACAATAGACTCAATGGTTTTCTGCATCAAGAATCTCGTGGAAATTTTCTCCATAGGAATTATCTGGTAAACTTCATCCATTTGATCATCACTTGAACAACTTCCAAACTCCTCGGATGAGCTTTCATTGGATGCGTCCTCACTATCTCTGAGTGAGATGCCTATAAGGAGATATTTCTCTGCAAAAAAACCCCAGTAACTGCCAAGTTAAAATCCACAAAATTTTCATGGAGACCAAATATCAGGGAAGATCTCACTCTAGCGTCTCGAGCATCCATTTTGCTTATGCAATCGGCATAATATACAAACACGGCAGCTTTCTTATCGACCTCAGCTTGTTTCTTCATTTTCTCTAAGTTTTGACCGGTCATACCCTAACTTTTATTATAAGTAACATAGCCTCTATGAGGGTAAAAAAAACGAGTGTCTATTTCCATCGAGATCGTTGAGTTATTAGTCTAGTAGATTTCTTCTCAGCCTCAGTAGATTTCTCCACTGAAACATCATCCAATTTGGAGGTCATATACTTTATATAAATTTTCTCCTTCGGAAAAGGGACGCGTTTTATTTTTTTATCTTTGTGGTTGACTTCTAGATTCGGCATTTTCAGTATCGGGCTGACCCATCGGAACAAAACGAGTCAGGAGTATGAGTTTGTCTCAAAGATTGGGATTACCGTCATCTCTTTGAAAACGATTCTGACTGGAGGGATGGTGGATATGTGTTGAGATACGAGTATCAAGGTCCGAGGACGGAAAGGGGCGTGCCGATCTGGTATGATATTTCTTTGGTGGTTAAGGTCTGTAGTTAAAGGTTTGGCAACCCTGTAAAGGCACGGACTCTTGTCTACAATTGCAACAACTCTTTTTTGTTTGGCTTGTTAATCGATTGCTAACCAGTCCCAAGCGTTCTTGAGACTAAACATATATAAAGGTTACACATTGGGACAAGGAAGTCACCTCGAATAGATCATTCATACAACTTTCAAAGAGTTGTGGAATCTCAATGAAGTAATTTTTAAAAGTAAATGATTTTTATAATAGTGGAAGTAGAAGAAGAACTTTCTCTCCATATCTTTAGAATATGTCTTTATGTGAATAGTGAGAAGGGTTTCTTAATTTATAAAAGCCTCTAACGTTCTAACGGTTAATTGTATAAGAAAGTGGAAAGGTTTCATAGATGTTCTCTCGCATTTCAAAAGATGCGTGCATATGGAGGTGAAGAGGTCTCGCCGAAATTTTTTGTAAGACCCTATTATTAAGGATCTATGGTATAATTCGAATGACCAGTTGACACGTGTATTATGAAAAATCATGCTTGACGAACGGGTTTCCAAGAAATTTAATTTTATATAAAAATCTACTCAAGACGATGTCATCTGAATTGATCTGTTTTAGATGACACAATCACTTTTAAGAGAGGTTAATCGTCAGGAAAAGGTCAAATCCCACCCGAACCAATCCAATCCTCTTTGGATTAATGATTAAGCGTAGCTCAGAATAGTCCAGAGCAACATTCTGGATATCCATCCCTCAAATATTTTCGCAAGTACTATGGGGATAATCGACATTTCAAACAGTTCTTGATGATTTTAAAAATGGATAAGAAGATAAAAGCATTGTGATAAGTGGTGGTGATAATTGATTATGCTATTAGAAACTAAAAAAACTTTCAAAAACGTTGTATGTTTATTTTAATGTTTTATTTCATACTATTTAAGACATATTTTAGGTGTTTTTTTTACAACTTTATTTTTGTTTCTTTTAGTAAAGTTTAATTGTTTATTTAGTTATTTTTATTTTGGTTTATAAGATTTATTTATTAATTTTTGTTCAAATTAAACATAAATTCAGGTTTATGTTGAGTTCGACCGGACCGAATTGGACAATCTAAATAGTAAATTAATGTTAGCAGGCCTGGTAATGCTGATCTGCAGACACGAACGGATTGATACATGTTTTAAAATATTACACATACACCAGGTCAGATCGGGCTAGGGTTCAAGTAAAAAAAACAGGCTCGAGCGGTTCGGCCCGAACCCAGACCAAACCTAACCGATTGTCACCCATATTTGTAGTTCGTAACTTTAGAGTTTTATAGGGTTTAATAGGTTTATAAATCTTAATTCTTTTAAATAAAAATTTACGTGTGATCAAAGTCTCACATCGATTAGATTTGGGAATGATCAGCGGTATATAAATAAGGTTATATCTCAACTTCTATGAGGATTTTTAGAAGTAGACTAAAAGCAAAGCCTTGCAGACTTTCGGAATCAAGATGAAATCATACTAGCGTTGAAATCGGGTTATTCATACTTTTATACGAAGACAGAATATGTGATACCCATATTTCTAGCATATAAAATATAATTTTTTAACTTCAAATATAAAATTTTACAATTCTTGTACATAATTAGAAAATTTTGAATATCATATTATATTACATGTTCAAACGTTTATCCAAAAATATTACTTATATCTATCATAAAATATATTTTATATATCTATAATTATCTTTCAATTATTTTCTATAAAAATTGTTATATCTACATGTTTTCAAAAAAACTTTCATGGTTTTGTATATAATTTTTTTTATTAAAACTTATTAATTTAAAAAACAATAACTTAGATTACATCAATTTTACAAAATTATTTAAATACATTATTAAGTTATTAAGATGAAGTCTATAACAAAAAATAAATTAATCACTCTCTTATTAATTTTTATATTTTATTAAATTTTTAAATCTATTTAGAAACATAAATAATCTTAAATAAATTATAACCGAATTTACATAGTAATTTTAAATGTGGGTTTTAAAATATTTACGATGAAAATTTTCATTAAATGTAGATGATCATAAATAAATAAAAAGAAAATTAACAAAATAAAAAATGTTTGTTGTGGCACAAAAAAACTTTCTTCATCAATAATGTTCATTGATAAAAATCATAAATAAAATAATTATTTTAAGAAATATTTGAATTGTAAATAAAATTTCAAAAAATCAATAAAAAATAAAAATTTATCCACGAAGATCAAAGGTTGGTGTTGTCCAATTATCAAAATTTTATTTCTCGGATTTTATGGAAAACCAAATTTCTTTCAGAACTTTAATTTTCACTACCTTGAATTATTAAGCAATGGAAATGTGTGGGATGTTTGATTATTTATACAATAGGATACTTTAGAAGAAAAAAAAATTCGGAGGGAACCCGCAGCCGTTACTCAGAGTGCAATGAGTGCGTACAGGGTAAACCCTGGTAAACCACACAAGGTGACAGGCTCAGCCGAGAAAGCGTATGCAGAGGGACTCGAACTCATGACCTTTTGGTTATAAGAATGCCATGCTCAACCAACTCGGCTACCCCTTGAGGGCTTTAGAAAAATATTTTGTTGCATCTATCTTTTGATAACTTAAGTTTTTGGATACTAAATAATAATTGAAAAAAAAATCGATACTCAATAATAATCACCATTTAAATACTCGAAATCAAATTGTTAACCTCATATATATAATAACTATGATATAATCATTAAAACCATAATGTAACAATTATCTTATTTTTCAAAACAACAATAACTAAAATATTTAAATGTATTTAAAAATTTGAAAATCATAAGTAAAATAATTATCTTGAAAAATATATGAATTGTAAGTAGAATTTAAAAGAAATTAATAAGAAATAAAATTACCTCCGCGAAGATAAGAGGTTGATGCTGTCTAATTATCTATAATTTTATTTTTTAGATTTTAGATTTTATGAAAAACCAAATTTTTTTATTTTTAATTATATTGTTAACCATCTTAATTTTAATTTTATTGTAAATTTAGGATAGGTTTATCCAAATCAACCGAATAACACAAGATACACTTAAATGAGCTTACGGAAACATAGTTCCACAAATAACACCAATTTTAAGATTATTTAAAAAATCCTCAAATCTAGGAAGAAAAGTTCAAAGGTCGTATATAGGGAGTCGAACGAGACCTTTTAAAAATAAAATCGTACAAAATCTTTGAAAATATGTTATAAAAATAGAGTAAAAACCTTTTGTAAGTCCTTGAATATAAGTCGTTAATAAAGAGGTTTTTGTAAAAAAATCAAGCTCTTGAAGATAACTTAAAAAATAATAGGATCGCACAAAAGCCTTAAACATTTATTATATTTGATTACATAATCACATGATTATCATGTATTTAAAAAAAAATCTATTATTATCTCATTATATTATCACTTATTAAAGAAATAAAATTATCCAATTGAACATAATTTTTGCTAGATTATGTACGGTATTGTATGCTGTATTCGTACAAATATAAGAATAATGGATGTACCAAGGATAATATCATGCACATTATACATTATATGTACGATAATTTATGTCTTATTTGGACGGATTATACTTTTAGACCAAAAAATTCTAACGTACATAAATACTAAATTGACCAACAGTTATTTTCGTAAAAACACAAATAATTTTAACAAAACAACAATAACATAAACCAATTTAAACAAACTCGATTATAATTGAACAAAATTTTAAAACAAATCCAGAAATCTATCAAATGAAGTTGCGAAATATTTTAAATTTTTTGTTTTAGTCGTTATGATTTTAATCTGAAAGATAAACTAGTTTAGATTTTTTTTCTTTATGAATTTTTTTTATATTTAGAGGAAAAAAACAAGAAAACAAGTGTCATATCTAGTATAAAATAAGTTGAGAAATTTTTATGGACCAAATTATAATAATTGGTGAAGGATATATTTTTCAATAAAAATATAAATTTTGAGACAAAATGGTGTGGCAAAGAACCTATGCTTTTTTCAATTTGAAAATTGTAAAAACAAGATGAATAAAATGAATTGTCATTAATCATAGAAAAAACAATGAAAAATATAACCGGAGCGGGTTCAAAAATACATTAGAAATATTCGAGGACGACTAAAAAGTTGTTAGAATTACTAAAACCTAATTATAAATACGTCTTTTCAATATTTATGAATATTTCACTAAATAAAAAATCCAAAATAATATTTGTTTTGTTAGTTATTTATGGAAATTGCCAATAATTGTTAAATATAGTTGATGAGGATATAAATAAATAAAAAATAAAAATAATTATTTTAAAATAGGTAAAGTAATAAAGGGTTAAGTATTATTTAACCCCCAAAACCTTAACTATTATCCATCTAAGATATGGATATTCATTTTTGTCTGAAAAAACCCGTTTTAGTTAAATATTTCTTATTTAAGACCCACTAATACCCTAAATACCCCTACTCACTTATATAAAAGCTTTTTAACAGCTCATACCTCATTTTTTTCCCTGATTTTTTTTCTCTCTACATGAAAAGAACAGTGTTGCAGAACCTTAGAGGGTGAATAAGATCTTGAGATTGCTAACACCGACCGACTGAATTGCTGGGAATGACCTTCGAGTCCCTAGCAAGCTTTCTGGATGAACTTCCCTCGGGAGAGCTTAGATGGCTGGAGATGGCAAGGTAGCATGAGAGCCGGGTGCCTTAGTTATTACTTTACTGAATCGGAACCGACGGTCGGTAGGGAGAAGCGGATGGATGCTTCTCATTATCGTATCGCTGGAGATGCTCACCGAACCGCCGGTGGAAGGTCGAATCATAATCAGTATCTAATAGAGAATCCAATATCTAACAGTGCATAGTGATTAAATCAGAATTTGAGAACGAATTGACGTGGTTTAAGTTTTGATTGTCTTGGCTTCTCGAATTTTGAACCCTGGATTTTCGTTCTATCCGTTCCTAGATGCGTGGTGTCGTCACTGTAGCTAAATGTAGTGAGGCTTTTCTATTCGATTGAGATATGGAACTTTACACAATAAATCCGATCAAGAAGCATTTGAGATTAATTTTAGTTTATTTCTCTTTGGGGTAATTTGGTTTAACTTACTACATGGAGTAGTCACTGCTCCTCGAGCAGGGTTTCACATAGATTTGATTTAAGTTCAGGTTCATTGTAATCATTAATCTATTTTACATTGAGATTTTTATAGTTAATTCGACTAATTCTATTGAAACGTGTAACACGTTTCTGGTTTTATCGAATGAGATGCGAAACATGTTTGTTCGGTACGTAAAGATAGTTGCAAAACGTTAATACAGTAGATGTGAAACGTTAATACGGATAGATGCAAAAAAATTATTTAAAAAAAAATCAAAACATATCATGAGTGGTACTAGTTTTGTTCGTCTTAAAAAAACAAAACCAATAGTATTTTGGGGTTTTTTTTTCCGAGTTAAGGTTTAAAAGATACATACTTTTAAAAAAATTAAATTTAAAGGGTAAACGAAGAAGATGTGAAACCTTTTTCATTTTGATAGATCCTAAACCTTCTTTATTTTGATAGATACTAAACATTAATTTATTTTGAAATATGCTAAACCTTCTTTATTTTGATAGATGCGAAACCTTCTTTATTTTGATGAAATCTGAAACCTTCTTTATTTTGCTAGATGTGAAACCTTTTTGTATTGATAGATGTGAAACCTTCTTTATTTTGGTAGATGTGAAACGAGTCACTAGATACGAAACCATAAAAGTGAGAAACGTGTGTAAAATTATTATTTTTTTAAATTCAAAGATATCATGAATGGTACTAGTTTTGTTCGTCTTAAAAAACAAAACTAATGGTATTTTCGGATTCTTTTTCAGAGTTGCGGTTTAAAAGATACGGAATTTTAAGAATTAAAATTTTAAAAAAAAACTATATGTAAAGTCTTAAAATGGTATAAAGTCTCCCAATAATAAATTGATAATGTATAAGGGAGTTTGGTATAAAATGTAAAGATAAAAGACTATATGTGTAATTTGTAACAAATATGTTTGTAGAAAGTAGTAAAATGAGGTGAGATTTCCACGGAAGAAACAAAATTCTTTTACTTGTAACCAAATCACCTATAAATAGGTGTACCTTTCTTAGAGAGAGTAAAAGACCTCACACTTTTGACATTTTGCAACTTCCTCTCTCTAAGACTCTTTATTATTTTTCTCTCTCTAATTTTTTTTATCAAAGAATAGATCTTTTTATACCTCTCTTTCATTCACAAAAATATTCAAGACTTATGAATAGTTACAAATCAAAAACTCATACAACTCTAAAGCTCAAACGTCTTAAATCAATCTAAATAATCATTCTTAACTTTTCAAATTCAACAGAACCACTTCTATCACTCAATTATAAAATAATTTATACAAAATTCTTTACTTTCTTTCCTGTTAACACGTTTTTTTTAAGTAAATCCTATTCAAATTTGAATTTGGATTGTTTTTAGTTATGCTTTAAAATAAATTAAAGTCATTTGATGTTAGAAATCGATTTTAGAATCATATATGAATGATTCTGACTATGGAACCATATAGAATCGATCAAAATGAAGTAGCATTTGGATTTTGTTCAGTTGTTCACATGAAGGTCTAACAAAGAATATGTCAAAAGTCGTCCATGTCGAACAAATATTTTGGTGTTATACGCTAGGAGTTGGAAAAATTTATGAAATTCCTTAGAGTATTAGTGAATTCATCCTTTGTTAAAAACTTTGGTTAAATTGCAAAAAAATATTACAGTATTTAACTATATCATATTTCACAATTTAAGTATAAAAAAATAAAAGTTGAAAATATAGGGTATTGAACTCGTGCCCTTACTAAGCGGGAATTTTACTATATGGATTATATTTGTTTTATAATCCCATTTGAAATCTAAAATATATTATTGATTATGGAAAATATTTTCAGAGTTAATAAATCGGTCCAATCGTACAAAACACAATTGGTAATATGTAACATTGTGTAAATAAGAATTTATTATACGTATTTATTATTATCCATTTATTACTATACAAATTATATTTTTTATAAATAAGAGATTCATTTCCTCAATAAAAAAATTGATATATTTTTATTATCCAATTATTATAGATTTATTATTTATCTTATATTTTATATTTATTCATTTTATTTATCAAAATCTTCTCCATTATTAAAAAATATTATTATTTTCAACTTTCAGATCTTAGTTAACCAGAATTTACATCATCAATTGGCATTGTTTGTGGGAAAGTGGTTGCTACTCTAAAAAAATTATTTTGAAATTTTTTTATAAATTTGAAAAGCTAATAACATCAAAATAATCAAATGGAAAATTTACACATAGATCCAGAATTTCCCGAGACCAAGGCCTCTGACATCACGCTTCCAGTCTCGACGACTCCGCTAGTTCTGTTTCTTGCTTTGCTTTGATAACTCTTTCCTCCCCAACTTTTAACTCTAATGACCCTGTATGGTTGAGACCAGATCTGATCACTGCAACCATTTTGCCTCTGGCTCTGACGGCTCCGGTTGTGAACATTAAGTAGCTGGTGCAAAACCTGTGTGCGGAACATGATAATAATATTAAAATTTTGCAAGTGTTGATGACCCCTTCTTCATAACGACTAAATTTAGTAATCATTTTCTCGTAATTTATAACTAAAATAATGAACAAAGGTTCAGACCAAGCATCCTTATGAAAAACTAAAAAACATCGTAACAACAGAAAAAAAAATGGATAAGCAAGACCCCGACGTCAAAACATTCGATCATTAACAAAAATACAAGATCCTGAGTATCAGGAGACTTCAATTATTAGCATAGAATAATTATTGCAGTCGAATACTCAAGTTAGCTTCCAGAATAACGAGTTCTATTCATCCGTGGAATCCATTAGAAACTCCAAAAACAACATGGAGTCCAAGGAACCTCCGACAATAATTTGAATTCTATCAGAACCTCCAATATCAGCATAAAGTCTAACCAAACCTCCACTAACTGCATGGAATCTAACCAAACCTCTAACAACATCCTAGAGTACAACAAAACCTTTATCACTAGCTTGGAGTGTTACCAAACCTCCAACAACAACATAGAGTCCAACCAAACCTCCAACAGAAGCTTGGAGCCTAACAGAACCTCTAGCGATATCTTGGAGTACTTCCATACCTCTAATAATATCTTAGAGTCTATCCAAGCCTCCAACAAAATCGTGGAATATAATCGAGCCTTCAGTTATATTCTGAAAACCAACCGATCCTCCAATAACATCATGGAGTCAAGCAGATACTCCAACAACAAGTTTAAGTTTATTTGAAAGTCTAATAGTAACATGGACTCGATTTGTGCCATCGAACATACGTTGGAATTTCGTTTAGCCCATAGTAGGCTCATCAAATCCTTCAACAAGTACCACCAAACTCCAGAACACAACGAAATGTTACTCAATACCAATAAAAAGTTCATCCAAACTTGCGATCAATCTCAATGATGCAACCAAGAGCCAATCAAGGAGAATTTTCGTTTACTTGAACCATGATTAAATTATGGAGGCCAACCATCAATCACATACGATACAGCAGTATCAAGCTGAGTCGAATCTTATAGGGAAGGCAATGAGGCATTCAGGCAAACATGTATTTTAGCCAGCATCCACAAGAATACAAAGCATTATACGTTAACTGGAATAATGCAAACACAACCACTATAAGGCATGAGGTCAAATAAACATCAAGTATAACCATTGGGCAAATTAACTATTACAAAGGTGACGTCATACATAATGATGATGAGGATCATCCTTATGAAAACTCCATGTTGGATCCAAATATCCTGTATGAACACATGTGGTATAGCTACAATAGTCACAAGATGTACAAGTATAATGGTGAAGGAGATACAAAACATAAATTGAGAAATTCAACAACGAGATATCATGCTTCCGGGCAAAAAATAAAAAAGAAGTACAAAGTTTTTTCAATGATATTTGGAGGTAATTTATTAAATTGGTTCAACACTTTACCATATAAACTTCAAAATGCTACGCACTGCTTTCTACGACCAAATGAAACATTCATAGAATAAATATAACAATTTTTGGATACAAAAATAGATTTTTAGGACTGCCAATATTTTGTGGCAGTTGCAACCTATTGACACAAAGTGTTGCCAATACCATTATTGGAAGATATAACAAAAAATAAATCTTTAAACTTGGGGATATGCTCAAGTAGGTGGAGATCCACGTAAAGGTGGAAGAAATCGCAAGGGCTATAATAGATGCGAACACTTTTACTCTAAATATTTATATTTTTCACCATACTATGGCAAGAGGTAATGATCCACTAACTATGGCACGAATAAACACTAAATGGTAGTATGATGTTCCGGACGTCACAATAAACAACCAGTAAAATAAATAATTTCAAGCGAAAATTATTGAGTGAGATCACTGGGTGGCAATACTAATCACGGTAGCAGCCGACGATAATATCACTCATCATGCGGTCCCTCAGTGAATTAATCTAGAACTCTAATACTAATAGAAGACATATGTGGTCTACTACTGAAGACTGAAAAAAATATAAGTACCCAAGGAACACATGGATAAGATCAAGCACTACAAGTTTCACGATGAATATTGACATTATGTGAGGGAATGTTGGGTATTAATACTATACACAACATTTGGTGGATAACACAAAACTCTTGGAATTTATGAAAAGAAGAGATAATAATAAACCATGACGTGTTTCGTCCAGACGAGAATCCCTACCACGGGCGCAATAGGCACGACATACCCAACATAATGCTCGGATGACGAGACAACCTCTAAGGGTACAACATTAATATTCACCGCCTCAGCACCATATGATGTCTTTTCAATTTTTTCCTTTTACATCAAGGGTGTCGGGTCAATTTTATCTCACCGATGATAATAATCTATTTTGACCGAAGAAGTGCTATCGAGGATTTTACTATCAAAGTCATCTTTTTTATGTTGCTCAATAGGCATCAAGAGCCATGGATAATCTTTATTTACCATCGAATCAAGAAAAAAAAGAATAGTCCAAAGAAACCTTTTGAACTATATAAAGCATGTGCAACAATGGAAATTTCCAAACAACACTGACTAGCTGTATTTGTGTAAGTCCAAAATTATAAGCTACAAATAAAAGAATTAAGATAAAAAATTTAAAACCTAAAAAGAGTAAGAGTTTCAAGAAAGAATCATAAACATGATTAAAGGATCTACTTCGCGTGTTAAAAAAGTTCCTCAGTCATATTTAATTTCTTTTAACCCTCAAATTTAAAAAAAACAAGTCGTTAAGATAGCTCGACCAACCAAGACTCACCATCAAGATACTTTTGGATATCTAAACAACATAGTGTGTGAGCTTCAAGCCCCTCAGCTACAACCAAGACAAGTTCGATCGTGACACTGCCAAACCTTAGAATTTTTCCCAACCAACCATATATACAGGTTCTGGAAAGCATATATATAAGCTTTCAAATAAAATTATAGGATGATTATATTATTCATAAGTTATTCTTCCAACTTTAAAAATACTTATAGGGTACTTGCATTCACAACAACCTTCTGCAAAGAAACCATAAGTGTTACACCGACACTCACCTTTAATGTCTACAAACTTCTTCTAACAACTTTTAAAAGGTAAATTATTCATAGTCATAAATCCTTCAACATAAAAGTTTTGTTCACACTCATATCTATTATATTTTAGATAATTGAACTAAATCACAAACCATAATAATTCATCTAACCTAACATTAAAGATTCTTAAAGCGAACTTGACATCCAAAAGCAGGTTAAAGCTCGGTTGCTCTTATCAATACAAATAGCTTATTTAGGAAAACATAACAGTGATAAACATCTCGGTCGGCATAAAAGTAATAGTTCTTCCTTAACATGCTCACATGGGGCAACTGATAATGGTCAAATTCCTTTAGAATGAATAAATCGGCCAGATAGGATTTAAAGCACATTGGGTTAAATCTTGGAGTCTAGAATCCAATAAAAGAAAAACAAGTCTCTCAAATCGGGTAAAAATAAAATATGCAATACGTGACATCGTGTAGAAAATAAATTTATTATACATGTTTATTACCAAAGATATTGTATTTTTTTTATAAATTGATGAAAAACTCCCTGAATAGTATATTCTTATTCTTCAATAAATATAGACTCACTAATTATTTTATATGGTATACTCACTTATTCAATTTGCTTATAAAAAATTATTATATTATTAGAAAATCTTATTATCTTTGACTTTTGGATCTTAATTAACATGAATTTCCAGCATCAATTATATAAACATACATTAATTACACGTTAACTAAAAACAATTAAACAATGAGGAATTTTTAGACTTTAGCGAATCTCATTCTTTTCTTCACCGAAACTTGGTTAATAACACACAAATATTTGTCCCTGACTGGTGAATTTTGTCATCTCATTTGTCAGATTCTTTACGAAATACGCAAGCCAAAATTGGTCTAGTTTGAACCGTTTTTTTCGTATTTGATGTTAAGAATGATTATATGTATGGTATAAAACTTATCTCAAACACAAAACAATATTAATTTACCTTAAAATTATTTTTATAAAACAAATACAAATTTGATTTGAGATTCTTTTATTAAAAAAAATTATGTGTTAAAGAGAATCAAAGTGAAAGTATTGAGTATAGTTATTGTCGAATTTGGTGTTGGACATGGATTTGTTGAAAACAAATCTTAGATTTCAAATAAATTAGGTTAAAAAGGAAGATAACCTTTTTTTAAACCAAAATGGTTGTAAATATGTTAGTAATTTAATTTAGAAATCATGGTAATTCTGCTAAAGAGATTAAAAATAACCACTAAAATATTTGGAAAAATATTTCAACTAATATGATGTTTTTTTATATTAAATATAAAAACTACCACTCATATATCCTTCATCTTTATGTTTCATATTTCCTTCAAAAAAACTTGATTATATTTCATGAAAAAATAAATATTTTTCTTCATCATCCCATATTTTAACAAACATAATTGAAAATTTATGATTATTAACATTTTCGATCGTTTATAAAACCAACAAAATCGAAATTGACTTAAATACCAAATCAATATTATTTTGGATTTTTTAAAAAAATAAGGAAAATTAAACGGAAAGAACCTAGTTTCTTGATTTAATTTCATGAATCGAACAATACAGTTATCATACAGAAGCAATCCCATAATATTCCACCTATATCTTCGGTTCACTGATCTCACATTTCCTTACTCTATATCTTAGACATCTAAGGCAACAAAAGTTTGTTAATGGATATTAGAATTTTGGTAAAAAACAATGTTCCAAACTGATTCACAATCCCTGGAATAAAGAATATACTTTAACATATAACACTGTGGAAGAAAAGACAAGCAACTAATTCATATCTATACCAAACTTACATATTCAAAAAACAAATCATGTCATACTTTATTCATGCACTGAAAAAAAAAATGTCATGTCATGTTTTACTTATGAACTAAAAAATCTATTTTTCCATTATTTATTTATGAATTGATTTTTTTAATCCTTCCATGTTCTACCTTAGTTGAGAAAATTTGTCATACCACATATATTCATCAATAAAAAAAAATCTATCATATCACGTTTTACAACGATTTAAAATCTAAAAAAATATGTTCTTTCACACTTTTTCATCAGTGAGAAAATATGTTATGTCAAGTTGTTCATAAACTAAAAATATTAGTTATGCCACTGAGATAATATGCACTATTACGTTCTATTTAATAAAATTTGTCATGTCATACTTATTCATCGATGAAAAATTATGGCATAACAAGTTTGTTTGTCAACGAGAAACTTTTGTCTAAATGAATGACATTTATTTTTGTAAATGGTTATTGCCTTGCTGGAAAAAGTTATTCAAATATAGTAGTATATTTAAAAAATCTTATGAAATCTTGCATACCTAGTATAAAACATATCATGTCTTACATAAAATATCACATACCCTTATATACAAATCTTATAAAATCTCACATGACGTTACATAATATATAATATGCATTGTTTATAGATGAGAAACCACTTAATGTAGTTTTTGAAAACTAATGTATATAAATATAAAAATAAATCAAATATATACGTTTTTGGAATTTTCTTGCCCGATGAAGGAAATTTATTTTTCAAATTTTTCATACACAAACAAATTCACAAATCTTATAAAATTTGACATTTCTATCACAAATCTCACTTGTCCTAACATACAAAACTGAACTTATGATGGAGAGTGAAACGTAGCAGAAGCTTAAAAAGGGATAACCCTAATTTTTATTAAACAAAATCAATTCCCCTAACAATGAATAGAAGATAGGTTTATATAGAGTTCAAACAAAACCCTAAAACTAAAAATAGGAAAATTACAAAAATAGCCTAAAGTACTAAAAGTGCGAAAAAAAGAGGATAGATGAGCCCGGATGCCTAAAAAAGCCCATAGCTCACAAGCAAAGCTGGTGACTTGCGTTCGTGACGTCGTTTCCTTCGAAACAAGGTGCTGTGGGTAAAAAACTGACACCGGAGCTCCAAACTACTAATTCACCGAATTGTCTGCATCATTCCCACCGGGATAGAAAAGATTCGCCCTCGAATCTGACCCGGTCTCCCCATCAGAAGAATCACCAGCATAAGGAATCAGATGCTTAACATTGAAAACATCAGTTGTGCGGACATGGCTAGGCAAACGTAGTCGATAAGCATTCGGATTGATCCGCTCCACAATCTCTACTGGACCAATCTTCCTAGCGGCTAGTTTATTGTATTCACCAGCAGGATACCGATTCTTTGTCAAAACAGCCCATACATAGTCACCAACTTCGAACTGAACAGGACGACGATGAGAATCTGCCTGAGACTTATATTTGGCGGTGCTCAAGACCAACTGATCATGAGTCTGTTGGTGTGTTTGGCAAATCTGTGAGACAAGTTCTTCAGCAGTTGTATGAGGACGAATCTTGCTAGGCAGGGCTAACAAGTCTACTGGACCCCTAGGCACAATACCATACATCACCTGAAAAGGACAAAAACCCGTGGATCTATTAAGAGCATGGTTATGGGCGAACTCCGCCTGCGGTAAGCGCTGATCCCAAGCCTTCGGATGATCTCCTACCAGACTGCGCAATAAGTTACCGAGAGAACGGTTGACCACTTCTGTCTGACCATCCGTCTGAGGGTGATAAGCACTACTGAAGTTGAGCTGTGTATTCACCATACGCCATAAGCTGCGCCAAAAATGACTCACAAACCGAGTGTCACGGTCAGAAACAATGGTACTGGGAAGGCCATGAATACGATAAATCTCCCGAAAGAAAAGCTGCGCAACACACACTGCATCAGATGTTTTTTTACAGGGAATGAAGTGTACTATCTTAGAAAAACGATCAACCACCACAAAAATAGAATCGAATCCACGCTGAGTCCGGGGTAAACCAAGAACAAAATCCATACTGATGTCGGTCCAAGGCTGAGCCGGAATCGGCAGGGGTAAATAAAGACCTGCATTTGTAGATGTTCCCTTGGCCAACTGACAAATTCGACAACGGGCGACAAAACGACCAACTTCCTTCCGCATCGATGGCCAAAAATAGGAGGACGACAGCAACTGGTATGTTCGATCACGGCCCACGTGACCTTCATTATGCAGTTCCTGGATCAGCCGCGGACGCAAACTACAGTCAGGGATACACAGCTGTATACCACGAAAGAGAAAACCATCTTCCAATAAAAAATCAGAATGTTCGCCCTGCTGAATCCGTTCCAGAACCCGAGAAAAGAAAGAGTCAGTAACATAAAGGTCAACAAAAGAATCAAAGCCAGGAACCTGAACGCGCATCTCAGTCAACAGAGTGTGACGTCGGCTCAAAGCATCAGCAACCCGATTCGTAATGCCAGCCTTGTGCTTGATGACAAAAGTGAACTGCTGCAAATAAGCTATCCAAGCAGCATGTCTATGAGATACTTTGTCTTGACTACCAAGGTACTTCAAAGAATCATGATCAGTATATAGCACAAATTCATGCTGAAACAAGTAATGACGCCAATGTTTGATAGCCTGAACGATCGCATAAAATTCAATATCATAAGTACTAAATCGCAGTTTGGCATTTGCCAATTTCTCACTGAAGAAAGCCACGGGACGCCCTGATTGGGAGAGAACTGCCCCAATACCAAATTTAGACGCATCACAGTGAAGCTCGAATGGCTGGGAAAAGTCAGGCAGCACCAAAATAGGCGATGTGGTAAGACGCCTTTTAACTTCTACAAATGCTGCATCAGCATCGGCGGACCAACTAAATTTTGTGCCCTTCATGCAATCCGTAATCGGGGCCATAATACTGCTGAAATGGGGAATAAAACGCCGATAAAACGATGCTAAACCATGAAAACTACGAACCTCGGTAATGGAAGAAGGTCGAGGCCACTGGTCTACAGCAGCAACTTTGCTCGGATCAGCTCGTAACCCGTCAACAGAAACAATATAACCCAAAAATTGAACAGCTGGGGACATAAAAGAACATTTGACAGGAGCAGCATAAAACTTATCTCGACGCAACACCAATAACACCTCACGTAAATGGGATAGATGCACAGAATGGTTCGAACTATAAATCAGAATATCATCAAAGTAAACAACAACAAATTTACCGATGAAAGGCCGAAATGCCTGATTCATGATACGCATGAACGTGCTAGGCGCGTTGGACAAGCCAAACGGCATCACCATCCACTTAAACAAGCCCTCACGCGTCTTAAACGCCGTCTTCCACTCATCACCCGGACGAATCCGAATCTGATGGTATCCACTCTTCAAATCGAGCTTGCTAAACACAGAAGCACCACCCAACTGGTCTAACAGATCATCGAGGCGCGGTATAGGGAACCTGTAGCGAACAGTGATCTTGTTAATAGCTCGGCTGTCCACACACATACGCCAAGAACCATCCTTCTTCGGAGTCAGTAATGCCGGAACTGCACAAGGGCTGAGACTTTCCCGGATATGTCCGTTCGCCAACAAATCCTCCACCTGTCGACGTAATTCTTCATGCTCCTTCGGGCTCATTTGGTAGTGGGGTCGATTTGGGAGGGCAGCACCAGGGACCAGATCGATCTGATGTTGAATATCTCTCAGATGAGGTAATTCGGGTGGCAAATCCGCTGGAAACACATCGGCAAACTCCTGCAATAGAGACTGAATGACAGGACTATGGTCTGCCTTGGAAAGAGGCACAACAGGGTCACAGAACAGTAGGAAAACTACGCCAGCCTCTTCCATAGCTGTCTGAAAAGAAGCCCGGGACAGCAACGTCGATGAGGGAGGAGTAGAGTGAATGCTCAGGGGTCGAGGCTTTGAAGGCATAAGAACGATCTTTTTTCCCCGAAAGAGGAAGGAGTAGGTATTTGCCCGCCCATCATGTAGAACAGACAGGTCGAATTGCCAAGGACGGCCAAGCAGTAGATAACAAGCATCCATAGGGACAATATCACAGAAGACTTCATCATGGTATGTTTGCCCTACAGAAAAAGAAACGAGTACACGCTTGGAGACGGTAATATCCGTACCTTTACTTAACCAGGCGAGCTTGTACGGTTTAGGATGCGATTCTGCCCTCAACCCTAGCTTCAAAACCGCTGCTTCGGAGACGACATTTTCGCAGCTGCCAGCATCAATGATGAAGGTGCACACCTTCCCGCCGATCGTACACGTCGACTGGAACACGTTACTCCTCAGCCAGTCGCTCTGCTCCGGAACGCGAGGAGACAGGAAAGTACGGCGCAGCATCAGCACTGCTCCGACATCGCCAGTCACGATTTCTTCCGCATCCTCAGGCAAGTCATCATCGTAGGTATCGAATTTTGGAGGACCATCAAGAACAATAGGATTTGGTTCAAACGCCTCCTGTGAAAAAAGACCCCTAGCACCCGCAGCATTGGGACACTCGACCTGACGATGCCCTAATTCGCCACAGCCATAGCACCGTAAATTGCTGGAAGAACGAATTGGTGCTCCGCGCCCAGGAGGTATCGGATCAGGTGTTGGGCGGCGCCCAGGAGGGATCGGATCAGGTGTCGGGCGGAAAGCTGGTTTGGACACAGAGATCCCTGAAGGAGCACCGGTCCTTACGCCAGTCTGGGGTCGGCGAGCCGATTGTTTTTCTGCCTGGAGGGCACGCCGATGGGCTTCAGAAACAGAGGCTGGATCGAACATATTCAGCGTGTCTTGAAGTTGGAGGCGTAGCCCGCCAATGTAGCGGGAGACCCGCTGGTGCGGCGACTCGGTCACATCTGTGCGAGCCAGCAGCTGATAAAATTCTTCGGTATATTCATCAACAGATCTGGGTCCCTGACAAAGATTCTGCAGTCGCTGGTAGAGTTCCCGCTCGAAGTTGTAGGGAAGGAAAGCCTTGCGGATTTTTCTTTTGAATTTTTCCCAACTCTGGACTTTATCCTTGCCTGCACGCGCGCGGTTCTGCTTCACCTGCTGCCACCAAGCCTGTGCCCTACCGCGTAGGTGGATGGCGACCAATGCAACTCTTCTCTCCTCCGGGACCTCCTTGAAGTCCAGGACTTCCTCAATCTGTGATAGCCAGTCGATAAGTGCCTCCGCCTTAAGGCTGCCATCGAAATCCGGGACGTCTATCTTGAACCCAAGCTCCCAGCGGCGTGGGTTAGAAGTAGTCTGGTCGCTCCCCTCCCCAAAAGGGTTAACCATACCTTCAACCTCCGTGCTTTGTTGCTTGGCGGTAAGAACAGCCACCTGCCGGGTCAGATCGGCTACCTGACGGCGTAGGTCAGCATCTTCACGATCATCTACATCACTAGTATATCGAGTCACTCTAGGGCCACCGCGACCGCTGATTCTTGCTCGGACCATCGCGCAGGACTGCCTGTGTCTGATACCACTATGATGGAGAGTGAAACGTAGCAGAAGCTTAAAAAGGGATAACCCTAATTTTTATTAAACAAAATCAATTCCCCTAACAATGAATAGAAGATAGGTTTATATAGAGTTCAAACAAAACCCTAAAACTAAAAATAGGAAAATTACAAAAATAGCCTAAAGTACTAAAAGTGCGAAAAAAAGAGGATAGATGAGCCCGGATGCCTAAAAAAGCCCATAGCTCACGAGCATAGCTCGTGACTTGCGTTCGTGACGTCGTTTCCTTCGAAACAAGGTGCTGTGGGTAAAAAACTGACACCGGAGCTCCAAACTACTAATTCACCGAATTGTCTGCATCAACTTACCTTACATAACATAGAACATACCTTATTTATAAGTTTGAAACCAATTATTGTAGTCATTTTGTTTTTTTAGAACTAATGTATATATATATATATATATATATATATATATATATATATATATATTCAAATATAGTTTTTTTTTCATATATAGTTTTTTTCAAGTTAGCTTGAAATTTATTTTTTTCAAATCTTTCTTGTTAGAACAAATAATCCAAATATTATAGTATCTTTACAAAATCTTATAAAACTAATATGTCAAACATAAAAATCTTATAATATATGACATCCCTTATATAAAATTTAACATGTCTCACTTAAAATCTCATGTACCTTAAGATACAAGTTTTATAGGATTTGACCTTACCTTAAATAAAATCTAACATGCATTGCATAAAATCTGACATGTTACCTTCTTTTAACAAAATAAAATCTGGCATGTTACCTTTTTTGACAAAAAAATCAAAATCTGAACAAAGTTTCAATGTTGGTTGTCTAAAGAATGAAATTTATATTTACAAATTTCGTTTACCAATAGAACTACATGTATACAAAATCTTATAAAATTTTATCTGGCTTGACAAATGTACGTAGGTAAATATAACTTGTCTTCTTTTGTTATATCGTTTAGAAATAAATAATGATTATTAATATAAATAAGATAATTTACCAATAGCTATCTGTGAAAGATTAAAAATATGAATAACCAATTAGATTTTCAACTTTAGCAAAAATCACACGCAACACAAAAACTTTATAGAATACCCCTAAAGTATAAAAATAGAAAAATGAAAAATTATTGTCTTCTTCTTTAGCTCAAACCACCTCTATCTCTCTAAAATTAAAATTCTAAAATTATAGATTCAGGCAATAAAGTTTAGTGAATCCTGAAATAATTCAACATAAAATAACTACTAAATTAAGTTTTCGTAAACAAAATTACTTTATATCGTCTTAAAATTTTCACTTGCTGTGTTCGTAATTTAAATACATTACCTAAGATTTTTTGTGTTTGGTTTTGATGATTTGTATATATTTTTACACAACTAACAGTACAATTAGTAACTTAAGAACTACTTGCGTACTTATTTAAAAGTTATGGATGATTTATTTTATTTTTACACAACCGAGTTGAACGTATTTACGCGCCTAAATTACATTAAGTTTCAAAATCTAGTTTCTATTATATTTTTAAATATAAAAGACTTCTTTTTCAACCAAATTGAACCTATTTACGCCTCCAACTTACATTCAGTTTTCATACCTACTTTCTATTTTATTTTTCAAACATAAAAGACATTTTTTATAACCAAATTTTATCTATCTATGCATCCAACTTTAAGTAAATTTCCATACCAACTTTCTATTTTGTATAAATAAATATAATATATTTTTATAACCAAATTGCACATATTTATGCACCTAATTAATAGTCGGTTTTCATACCCACTTTCTATTTGTTTTTCAAACATAAAAAACCTTTTTTGTAACCTAAATGCACTTAATTACGTACTCAACTTACAATTAGCTTCAATACAAATTTACATGTATTTTAAATTTATAATGTAGATAAAAATGTCAAAAGATTCAATATTCTCCACCTCAAGAATTTCAAGTACATTTCAGCACACATTAATTATTTTTCATCATTTTAGTTTTATTCTCTCTCTAGTGGAGCCTTTGTCTTCGTAACAATAATATACTAAGCCTTCTTCAACTTTATCGAATGAGTTAAAATGTGGCATTGGAATTATACATGTCTTCATCACTTTTCTCCTTCTCATTGACTAGAGAAGTAGAGTTTGGAGGGTTCGATAGAGCAGATTTTATTTATGTTCTAAACCTCGTGAATTTTAGAATTTTAGCTTGTTGATTGGGTATGAGAGGAACTTGCAACAACATGTACGGAAATACGCACACAATTAAACATAAAAATACATGAGAAAAACAAGATATATACTTATGCAGTGAACTAAAACTCAATGATGTCACAAAATCAAGCAATACATATAAAAAACAATTATATTACTATAGATACACTAATCACTACAAATATTGGGGTGCATTTCGAAAAATCAATATTTAGACATTTAATACAAAAGTAAGTCTGAATATGGGAAACGATTTCAAACGACAGACTTCCGCAACAAAATCATAGCAACTCATCGTCATCAACGTGAGTATCTAGTATAACTACGTCAAATAATACTCCAAAAATTAATTCGTTGTCCTCGTCAATAGTTTCATATTATTTATGTAAACTTAAAAAATTAAACTACAAGAGGGAGGTATATCTTATAACTCAACTTAATCACCATAAGATATATTAGTGAACATGCACATATTTAAAAAGAATTCATCGTTTTGCATATAATTAAGAGTTTTATTCTCTTTTGACATACATATACCATAAATTATACATAATTATGTATGAAGCTATAAGCTAAAGTTCATCATTAACAAAAAAAGGTCATGCCATAAGCCTAAAAATGATAATTGTTAACCCATCTCATGATAAAAAACATATAAGCCAAGTGATCTTTATGATGGAATGTTATAAACCAAATGATCTTCATGACCGAAAAGCTATAAGCTAGGAGATCTCCATAATAGTAAGACTATAAGCCAACTGATCTTCATAATAAAAAGACTACAAGACAAATGATCTTCATAACAGAAAAGCTATAAGACAAGGGATTTTTATGATACTAATACTATAAACTAAGTGATCTTTATGCCAGAAAGGCTATAAGCTAAATGATCTTCATAATAGCAAGGTTATTAGCCAAGTGATCTTCATGATAGAAAGACTATAAGTAAAAATAGTTTTCATAATAGAAAGGTTATAAGCCAAGTGATCTTCATGTAAATAATGAAGCGACAAAACTACATGAAGAGGCTCGTATATAATGATAAGTAAGCGAACATGGTTAATAAACCAAGCCTGAGGTGGGATAACTATACATTTACGCAAGAGACCATATTGAGCCCTGACCTACGAGGTCAAATAACGAAATGGTAATAAAACAAGCCTATAAAGCCACGCAAGAGGCGATACTATGCCAGGACCTACGAGGCCAAATAGAAAAATGGTTAATAAACCAAGCCTATAATACCGCACAATAGGCCATACTATTCCTTAACTTAAAATATCAAATTAGCGAACTTTTAATCAACCAGGCCTACGTAGTCATGTAAAAGGCCATATGTGCCTCGGCTCACAAGTCAAATACATATCGACCTTCATGAAGAGAAATAAAGAATGAATATATTGCCAAAATAAGTATGTTGCTAAAACAAAAGTGAAGTTATGAAGAAAGAATTTGTTCAGATAGTAAATTTCCTTCAATATCAACTTTGTTAACTTGACCAATAAATATGAGAATGAGGAGATGATTTCATGAAAAGAGACTTGAGATATATTCGATCTATCCTGATGACATGAAGTATGAAGAGATGAATCATGACAACTTGAAGTACGGTGACCTAAAACATGACGAACTGAAGTATGATGACCAAAACATGTTGACTCAAAGTACGAATCCAAAACATATATAGGGAAGGTATTTGGATGATAAAGCTAATGATAGTCCTTAATTAATCATTCAGCAAAGACTAGGGGGCTACTCATTTGTATCCAACAAAGAATCAAAGAATCCCAAAGATATATGTAACACCCTAGCAACCTACTAATTGTTAGTTGTACTCTTTTCCATTTGGAAAGATATAGATTTTTATCCTTAAAGATGTTTTGGCTGACAAAGGGTTTCAAAGTATGAACCAAATTGGAGATATTTCTGATAATAATCCAGTTAGGTAAATTAAAATAAATAAGCCTTAAGATTTTTAGGAGTCTAGCCGAGTTGGTTGGCTTAATTACTTAGGCATGAAAAACACGAAGCTTTGGCAAAAAAAATAACAACTTCAGTCATGAAGACAAAGCTACGACAATCAACAAAATTAAAGTACAAGCTTCAGCAAATGGTAGTTGACAAGTGGTGTGCCGAAGACCTGGATAAGAAAGGAATCTAAGATTACAATATCCAGATATTATATTCAACTATTGTTTAGTCTTTAAGTTTCATTATACTCCAGCTCAAAAACTAGGGGGAGTCCTCATAAGAATATAATACCTATATAATAATAAAAGATTATCGATATTTATGATAGAATGACACGTGACATTATAAGTTACTAAGAAATATTATTACACATTTATTAGAAAATGTATCCAACATTTATGCCCAATAATACGTTCAAACATGTAAATTTTAGAGATAAATATAGAGAGATAGTCTTTTGTATAATAAGTGCATAACTCTATATGTAAATAGTGAAATACTTTTGATACACAAAAATTAATATATTCTCAGTCATTTTCTCCTTTCAACTGTTTTCATCAGTTTGATTTTATTCTCTTTCCAGTAAATTTCTTTGGTGTTTGATTAGGTTTTT
Organism: Limnanthes douglasii subsp. nivea; assembly: GCA_036936605.1. Taxonomy (NCBI): domain Eukaryota; kingdom Viridiplantae; phylum Streptophyta; class Magnoliopsida; order Brassicales; family Limnanthaceae; genus Limnanthes; species Limnanthes douglasii. The sequence goes on along the minus strand of JAUPFV010000003.1, from coordinate 155,687,936 downwards.
AGCCTCATCGTCAACTATACTCTCTTTTTCATTATTATTAATTTTATTTTATCGTTTATTTATATATTGTTATTCAACAATTGTAACAATTTATAAAAAAATTACGCAACCATTTAAACCATAATTTTGCACCCCAATTACAATTGTATTTACAAAACAGATGGATATTTATGTATCAAAAATGTTATTATGCAACCAGTTATAACGTAATTCTGCAACCCATTATAATGTAATTACGCACCTAATTACACTTATATTTTTTCACAACAACTATATTTTTTCCACAACCCATTATAACGTCATTACGCACCCAACTAACAATAGTTACTTCCATAGCTAAAAACTGTCATATTCCAAGTTTTCTAAAAATAGAAATAAAAAAAAATTAATTAAAAACAAACAAAAATATATTATTTTATATATATTTTTCACACGTTCTTCCATTATGACCATATTTTTAAAACGTCCGCACTTTACTTTATGAAGCAATACTTCACCATGGGATAAAGTCTGTTTCTTTTTAGGTATTCAAGTTCTCCTCTTCAAATTAGGTGGAAGAAATATATGAGATGAGTTTGAACTAGAAACTTTACTCAAAGTATATAAATTTGGTATGCCCCAAGAGTAAGTTTTCTTATAAAAACTTGTATTATAGTATGACTCCACATATGGAAAATGATTCTCTTGAATACATAATATAGCAGCACAAAAGTGAGAACAAGGAAAACACACTCAATTTTTCAAATACCACGAGTATATTTGTAGTTTGAAATATCAACAACCATAACCAGTTTCGATTAAAATAGTTATTATGCAAGAAAATTACAAATATTTACGCAATATAACAACACTTACTAATTATGCAACCAAAACGTATTTAATTTTGTAACCAAACACAGTAACTAATTATGCAATCAAAATGTACATAATCTCACAACCCAACAATACTAATTAATTACGCAACTTAAATGAACTGAAAATGCAACCAGACCTAAAAATAAAAACCCCAAAGTTTTTGTTTTCCACAAAATCAATATGTACATAATCTCTGTAAAACCACTCGGAAAGACAACAACAGATCTTCTACAGCTCCAAACAGAAATCCAATTAATCTAAATCAGAACAGAGTTGCCTTGGTTGAAGAATTTCTTGCACTTCAACAATAAAAAAAGATTTATGGATCAAAATAAAACTTTTAACTGTTTAAGTTATGAGCAAAAAGAAGATAGTAAACGATAAAACAATTCTCTATTTGTAAAATTATATGTAATAAGGATATAAAATATTGGGGGCTTAAATGTAATAAACCAAAGTCTTCTATGACAAATTATATAGTTGAAGAATAACTTTTGAACTATTTGTAAATATGGGGGACTAAAGTGTAATTAACCCATTTATATAACCAATTTTGTTATACCAAGTCAGAACGCCTATAAATAAAGGCTAAGACTGTAAATAAAGGGGACGATAATCATCTTACTTTTACTTTCTCTCTCTATAATCAAACATTCTCCCTCTCTCTCAAGAACTAGATTTACACTCATCAAATTAACGATCACAATGGGAGTGACAGTCGATTGGTACCTTAATTTCATGATAAGAAAACCATAAATTATTGATTTTTTGGTCTGTTATAGTTGTTCTTGATCGATAATGGAGCCAGAAAATGAAAATGATCCATTGATTCGAAAGATAATCGAGACATTGAGATCTGATTTGCAAAGAGGAGAAAGTAAGAAAGATGATCAAATTCCGGTTTAGCAGACTCATTCAGATATTGAAGCTCGAATGAATCAATTTTTGGATAAAATCACATCTCTAAATGAGATGTATGTTCAAAGAGTGCAAAATATCCAATCAGGTAGGCTGAAATATAAGGTGCGAGAAGTGGAGGAGAGGTACGATCTGGAAAGTCAATCTGATCGATCTTATACAACTCGACATATTCGAAATGTTTGAAGGAAAACTTATTTTGAGTCTGATAAAGAGCATTGTACTTTACAAAAAGAAAAGAACGATAAACATATGTATATTCCATCTAGTGATGATGGATTTGATAGCTCGGAATCTAAGGAAGGATCATCTAAGCACAAAAGGGACTAGGAATCTTCGAAAAGAGAAAGAAGTCGGCCTCGAAAATCACGTAAGGAAAATAAGTTGAAAAATAATAGTATACCTTATTGTTTAAGAGAAACATAATGGTGTAAAGGGAATACATCTAACCAATACACAGGTGTAGATGATCAGAATTTGTATGTTGTTATGGGAACATGAGGAGATGACCAATATGTACAAGGAGTAGACTGGAGAAATTTGCCTTAGAAGAGTTGAGATAAGGTCTATTACTCTTTTGAAAGGTTTTGACATTTCTAAGGTAGATAAATTCGATGGGATGCAAAATCCCGATGATCACATTGAACAATTCAAGAACTATTTAATGAACTTCAAAGATGATGATAGGTTGGTCTGTAGAGCCTTTTCCCAGATATTTAAGGGCACAACATTGAAATGGTACAATATGAATCCGAGGGAATCTATTTCCAATTTTAGAGATTTCTATATTGTTTTTTGACGATAGTTTGTGATAAGTAAGGAAATACGAGTAAATAGTGACATTATAATACAGTGTAAGGAGGATGTGGGAGAGAAGTTGAACGATTATACAAAGCTTTTTGTGTTAACAAAAGCAGGATTAGATAATTGTGAAGAATTGGTTGCTATAACTGCATTTCGACAAGGTTTATTACCATGTGATCTAGCAAATAAAACAACAAAAATGAGAGCCTTGACTTTTGGAGCACTGATGTCTCAAGTCGAGGATCAAATTAAAATGGAGGACTCAACCAGAGTTTAAGGAGTGGCTGAACCTAGTCAAAATAATTCAGAGCAGATGGAAAGTATCAGCCACCTCGTCTAAGGAATAACAACAACTTGCCTCCTCGAACTAGAGGGTATCCATCTCAAGCTATAGGGTATCAGTTTAAAAGACCAGGGCCAAATCAGTGGATAAGGCCAGAGTACTATGTTGATTTAACCGAGAATGTTGCTGTGATTTATGAAAAGGCCAAAGGATATGTAAGGTTTAAAAAACCAGTTCCGATAAATAGACCAAGAGAATAACGCAATAACAGATTTTGTAAGTATCATAATGATATTGGATATTTTATAGCTTTGAAAAAGAAGGTGCATATCTTAATAGAAAATGGCAAGTTAGTTGCTTTTGTTAAATGGAAAAGCAATGGATCAAAGGCTTCAAGTGCATCGACTTCACAAACAACAAATCTGAATTGAAAGAAAAAAGTGTGATGATGATTCTGACTCAAAGTTTGATGAGTTTGACGCGGCCATAAAATATTTGGATACATATCCAGATTGATTAATTTTGATGAGTGCAGATGAACCGGTAAATGAAGGATGAGTTAAAAGCTTATGTGAGTATTTTGAGTCTTTAGCATTCTTTAGGGGAGCTTCTATGACTAGTAACACTAATAGCTCCAAGAAAAGACATGCGGTAAGTTTAGCTACTCAAATAGAAGGAAGGATGTATACTCACATATATGGAAAGAAATATAATCCCTTAATTATTTTCGATGAAGATGATTTGAGAGACATTAAAGGTCCTCGTGAAAATGTAGTGATGACTGGAGCAGAAATAGATGGGGTTGAAATCCGACGTGTTTTGATGGATACAGGAAGCTCTACGAATGTTTTGTTCAAGTCAACATACTATACGGAATCCACCTCAAATTTATCAATCAGAGCGTACTACAATTGGTTTTATATGTGTGACAAATCATGTGATTGGAGAATTCGAGGGTGATGTGTGTTTGGGAAAAGGGTCTTTTAAAAAGAAGGTTCAAGTTTGATTTGTGGTGGTGGATTGTCTGATCAGCTATAATGTTATTTTTGAGAGATCTTGGCTTTCGAAGATGTATGCAATTGTATCCATTGTTCATAAGTGTTTAAAGTATGTCATCGGAGACTATGTTGTGGTGGGCCTAAGTGATCAAAAGGTATCCAGAGAATGTTATCTCTTCGTATTTGAGGTAATTGTGAAGATCAAATGGATGAATAGCAATCAGGGTGATGAACTCGGAAGAAAAAGAGAGATTGATGATCTGAGGGAGACCCCGGGTTCTTTAACAATGAGAGAAATTATAAAGGAGTATACCTTTTCTAATGGAAAAACTCTTCGAATAGGAACGTTGCTGTCACCAACTTTGCATAATCAATTTTTACAATTTTTGTTTGCTAATTTGGATGTTTTCGCTTGGAAAACAGATGATGTAGTGGGGGTTCCTTATGAAGTGATATGTCACAACTTATATATAAATCCAAAGATCAAGCCTATTATTAAAAAAGACATGTTTTTCTGTTGAAAAATCAGAGGTTATTGTGGTAGAAGTGGATCGTTTGTCTAGGTTTAGACATATTAAGGAGGCGCAATATCTTTTATGGACAGCAAACCCGTGCTGGTTAAAACGAAGAATGAGAAATAAAGAATGTGTGTTGACTTCACATATTTGAATCGAGCTTTCCCTAAGGATCTATTTTATATTCCTCAAATAGATCAGCTGGTTGAATGTCGGATTTTGAAGTAGCACTTTCAAGGATTAAGGAACTTTTTTTATGACCAGAGATATTGTCTAAGCCTCGAACTGGAGAGCAATTGTTTTTATACATAACAGTGTGTGACTTTTCTGTAAGTGTTTTTTTGATAAGTGAAGATAAAGAAGTTTCTAAGCCAGCCTACTATGTTAGTAAAAGTTCGTTAGCATCAGAGAAAAGGTATTTGAGACTTGAAAAATTGGTTTTGGCTTCAGTGGTGGCTCATAGGAGATGCGTCCTTATTTTCAAGCTCATACTATTGTGGTTTGAACTTCTTTTACACGAAAGAATGTGTTACAACGCCCAGAAAATTCTGGTAGGATGACCAAGTAGTCAGTAGAGTTGGGATAATGATTTTATTTTTGCTCCTCGAACAGCTATTAAGGCTCAAGCTTTAGCTGATTTTCTTGTCAAAATTCATTTAAGTATATCAGATGAGGAGACAGATAAAGAGGTTTTGCTAGAAAATTTGATGTGGGTGGTTCAAACTGATGGTGGTTCTAGTATTTTGGGATCTAGTGCAAGAGTGCAGTTGATTGCTCATTCTGGGGAAGCAATGTTTCAAGCTATTAAAATTGATTTTCATGCATCGAATAATGAGGCAGAGTATAAAGTTGCGTTGGTTGGTTTAAGGTTTGCGAATATTTGTGGGGGAACTAGAGTTCGTTAGGAAACAAATTCACAATTAGTGGCAAATCAAGTGGTATGTGTTTCTGAGGCTAAGAAGGATCATTTAATTTTGTATTTACACGAGATTTGAAATTTGGATCTTCTGTTTGACAAAGTGATTGTAGAGAATATTAATCGAGGAGATAATACAGTTTCTGATTCTTGATCAACAATCACTTATACAAAAGATTATCATTGGATATTGTTACAAGAGATTCCTTCAATTTTAACACGGTCAGAGTAATGTCAATACGTTGAGGAGGTATTTGTCACACCAGACGTAATTCATGGTGATTGGAGAACTGATATCCTTAGTTTTTTTACTAAGAGGAACGTTACCTCAAGATGTACAATTAGCTAAAAAATTAAGATATAAGGCTCATGGTTATGTTGTATTGGATGGGGTGTTATACAAGAAATCTTTGAGTAGGCCATTGTTGCGTTGTTTGGGTAAGAAAGAATCTCAAGAGATTTTATCTGAGTTGCATGATGGTGAGGGTTTAGCACACTGTGGTTTTAAGTCTTTGACACGTGGAGTTTTCTTGGTAGGGTATTATTGGCCTTCAATTATGAATGATGCTAAGGTTTTAGTTCGAGGTTGTGATACGCGTCAGTGTTTTGCTAATTTTATTCATAAACCAACCGTGCCACTTATGTCTATTTCTGAAGCTATTCATTTTGACAGATGGGAAATAGACTTGGTAGGACCATTACCTATGGTGTTTGGAGAACGTCAAATGATCATTGTGGCAGTGGATTATTTTTCGAATTGGACAAAGGATAAACAATTGTTTGGAACAAAATCCAAGGATGTTATTAAGTTCATTGTGAATAATATTTGTTGTCGCTTTGGAGTGCCTCGGAAAATCACTACGGATAATGGTCCTCAATTTAACAATAGAGAAATGACATCTTTTTGCGCTTCGAAAAGAATAACACAGTGTTTTTATACATTTTTTCATCCTTAAACCAATAGTCAAGTAGAAGTGACCAATTGAAGAAGAATTTAACATGTGATGTAGGGAAATGGCCTAACTAATTGGAAGAGGTGTTATGGGCTTATCGTAAAACTCCTAGAGAGGCTACTCAAGAAATACCTTTTGCCTTGGTGTATCGTATGGATGTTATTAGTCCTACAGAGTCTACTTTACCTTCGTATAGAGTACTTCCATATTCGGAAGAAGTGAATGAAGAGGCAAAAAGAACATAACTAAATTTGATCGAAGAAAAAAGAGTTAGAGCTCATTTGAATATGATTCGTTATCAAAATTTGATGAGAAGCTGATATAATTCTAAGGTGAAAAGAAAGGATTTTTAAAATGGGTGACAAAGTCTTAAGGAAAGTATTCCTCCATACAAAGCATAAATGACTTGGAAAGATGACTCTGAATTAGGAGGGTCCGTAAATAGTGAAAGAGAGAATAAATCCGGATACGTATCGCCTTTGTGATGAGCAGGTCAGGATGTTTCAACATCCTTGAAATATAGAACACCTAAAGCTATACTGGGAATGATGTTCTTGGTTTGAATATTTTTTGAACAATTGGCACACCTTTTCCTTCCATGTTGGCCTAGAGAGGTTTTAATGAGGTGTCATGTAAATATTCGAAGATATTAATTAAAATATTTTTTTGCTAATAATTGTTTTAAACACGAGTATTTAAATAATTTTGGTAACTAGTCGAAGACTGATCATCTTTGAAGTTGTTGACAAGAGTAATTAATCTGAAGTGTTACACCTTTATTATCAACACTTTTCGAATAAACAACCATATTCGAGGTGTTACACTCTCTAAACGCACTGTTTATATTCGAGGTGTTACGCTCTCTAAACGCATTTTTTTTATATTCGAGGTGCTACGCTCTCTAAACACACTATTTACATTAGAGGTGCTAAGTCCTTTAAATGCACCAAGTTTATTGGAGGTGTTAACGTTCTTAAAACACATTAATTATATTCGAGGTTTTATTTTTTATTTAACAAATTAAAAATTTATGTGTGACATATGTGGGAATTCGAGGTAATAATTGATAAAGGAGAAAAATACTCGGGTCCCTTTGGGTCGACATAATTAGATAATGTCATTATGTGTGTAATTACATGTAACCATAGTTATAGCTCTAGAAATAATAAGGACCTAATTGGTAATATGGGAAATAAGGGTGTAAAAGGCGACGCCACGACCTAATTTGTCTAAAGACCGACGTTCCGAAGAGCGATATGACGCTCACGACCAATATGGTCGAGGACAAAGTAACCGATCGAACTTTATCATGACAACACAACAATTTTTGGATGATATAGTAAAGCTTAATGCCGAAAAAGAGACGGCTCTATCTGAAAGAAAGAATAGGTCGGCAGGCGAAATAGAGCAATCGTTTGATGATGAAAAATGAGAAGATAATTGTAGGAGTTGATCTTGTACGCTGATATAAAATAACGATCTGGAAAGAAAAATAGAACGTCGGTCCAGATGAGAATATAGTGACTCTACCGATTATAATTCGGACGAGTTGTCATCCATGGAGTGAGAAATTCGACTCTTTAAGAAGGGCAAAATGATTATGAGAGAGCGACAGATCTGACGCTGTAATTCTCGTCGGGCTAAATTATCGAAACATCACAGAAATAACATCGGCCAAAGAACTTCATTTTTGTCGAAAAAAGAGTTATCACAATCAACAAAAGAAAACAAGCTAATGTTCCTCAGTTACAGTTTTCATCGGCAGCCAGACTTATGGATATAGGATCGGGAGTTAGTTCATCAACTCAAATAAATAAGGATTATATGCAGCCCATACAAAGGGTTTTGGGAGCAGGGCATTTGGATTGGGTCATAACTGGAGATTGTCCCCTCTTTCTGACGAAATTATTTCAGGGCACCTTCCGAAGCGTTTTGACATTTCTAAATTGGAGAAATATGATGGAAAGAAAGATCCGAACAATCATTTAGAAGCTTTTAAGAATTTTAATGTTAAGCTTCAACAACGATGATAAGCTAATTTGCCAAACTTTTTCAATAAACTTTAAAGATCGGGCCTTAAAATGGTACAATCGATTACCCCAACGATGTATAAACATTTCAGCATGTTCTGGGTAATGTTCAGGAAATAATTTGTAGGAAGCAAAAATTTCCGAGCAAATAGGGACACAATCGTTAACTGTCAGCAAAAGGCAGGCGAGAGTTTGAGGGATTATACTTGGCGCTTTGTGGATGTTAAAATCGACCTCGACCCCGTCCATGAAGCAGGCAGTTATAAAGAAAAAAGTCTTTAGGTTTTCTGCTTTGCTAGCCCATGTGGAGAAATAAATTTTGGTTGAAGAGACCGAAGCATCTGAGTTAGCAGCGCAAATTCAGCAAAGTTCGCAAGCTGCGTTAATGTCATACCAATAGAATTTTCAAACCTGTCCCTATTCCTCAACCCCAGCCGATAAGCGCTTTGCCGCCGGTAGTGCAGCAGGTACAAGGAAATGCATCAGTTCTGCAACCACAACGAGCTAGGTATAGAAATCAGACAAGTAATCGTCGTTCTCGAATAAATGGATTTGCACTTTGGTGACTTAACTGAGTGTGTGTCGACCATTTTTGAGAAATCAAAGAAGAATGTCTTGTTTCGAAAACCTTTCCCAATCCAAAATCCTTGGGAAATCCAAAATAATTGGTACTGCAAGTATCATGAAGGCGTGGGGCATGACACGAAGGGTTGTATCGCATTAAAAAAAAGATACAATCATTAATCGATAATGAAATGTTGAGAAGGACTATGTAAAAAATAGGCTCATGAAAATATGGCTTTTAAGGAAATTGTGGCGGCACCAAAGCAAGAGATGGCGTTGGTTATTTCTAAGGTCTCTGACTTGTTCAAAGTATCTAGTGAATATTTAGACCCCGTTGAGGATCGAAACATAATTGGAATGACTGAAGAAATAGTTCCTGAAGGAAGTGGAAAGGTTAGTAGCCTATGTGAATATTTTGAGTCATTAACTATTTTTGGACGTGATTCAATGGAATGAGTCACTAATTCTTCTCGAAAAAGGCACGTGGTAAGTCTAGTTACTCCGTTGGAGGCAAGGGCATCGCCTTACCTATACTGAACCACGTCCCTCATACTCTGCTTTGATTACTACGATATGAGGGATATTTTCGGGCCACATAAGGATGCAATAGTAATAGTAGCTTCAATTGCTGGCGAAGAAGTGCGAAGGGTGCTGATTGACACCGGAAGTTCAGCAACCATTATCTTCTTGTCAACTTATGCAAAGTTCAAAATACCACAAGTTATTTTGAAATTAGAGCGGACAATAGTGAGGTTCACGAGAGCTACGACCGAGGTAGTCGGAGAATTCGAAGGCTTGGTACATTTAGGTTCAAGTCCTTTCAAAAAGGAAGTGACAGTACTTTTTATGGTTGTGGATTTGTCGACCTCTCACAATGCAAATTTTGGCCGATCTTGGCTATCCAGGATGCATGCAATAACGTCCATGGTACATTACTGTGTGAAATATGTGATTGACAACAACTTCAACGATGTCCGAAGTAGCCAGAAAGCGGCAAGAGAGTGTGACCAAGCGGCTTTGGGAACAAAAACCAATACGAAAATGATTCGAGTAAAATATTAGCAGTTAGTGGGGTCAACCTCGGGATCAGAACTAATATATGATCCTATGGAGACCCCCGGGTTATTATTGACTGATGAAAACTGTGAAAATTACGAGTTTGTTGCGGGAAATTTTGTAAAGATCGAGACGAATATGTCTTCTAGTTTTCGGGAGATATTAATTTCTTTCCTCAAGGATAAGCTTCATTTGTTTGCATGGTTTTTAGAATATGTAACAGGAGTCCCTGATAATGTATTCAACAATAGTCTGTATGTGCGATAAAACGTTCGACGTATGACTTAAAGGCTGCGAGCCTTTTCCCAAGGAAAGGCATAGACTATTATTAAAGAGGTAGAAAGGTTGACAAAAGTAAGCCATATTAGGGAATCCTAGTATCCCAATGAACAACCAACCCAGTCTTAGTTAAGGCGGAGAACAATAAATGGAGAATATGCGTGGATTTTACGGATCTTAACAGAGCGTGTCTAAAAGAGACCATTTCCCCATGCCACGGATCGACCAACTAGTAGATTCAACATCGAGAAACTATTTTCTTTTATGGACGCTTACGCAGGGTATAATCAGATAAACTTAAATCCAAGGGATCAAGAAATCGCAATATTCATAACCAGAAGAGGCCTTTATTGCTACAAGGTTATGCCTTTCGATTTGAAGAATATCAGAGCCACTTATCAAAGGTTCGTGAACAATACTTTCAAGGGTCAGATCGGACAAAACGTTGAGGTTTACATAGATGATATGTTGGTCAAGAGTGTCTCTGACGAAGATCGTTTCACCGAACTTGAAGAGATGTTTGATAACCTAAGAAATTTAAATTTCAAGTTGAACCTAGAAAAATGTTCGTTTGGGATCTGATCCGGGAAGTTCTTGGGATTTATAATTAGTGAAAAGAGAATAGAAGTAGATCAAATAAAATTGAATGGCTTGAGCATCATGGCACCACCAAGGAGTGTTATAGAAGTACAAATTTTGACAGGGCGGCTGACAGCTCTGAACAAGTTTATATTTAGGTCTTTTGACAAATGTGCACCATTTTTTCAGGTTTTGAGGAACAAAAAGATATTCAATTGGACACTCGCTTGTACTGAGGCTTTCCTCTATATAAAAATTATATTTTGTCTCGGACATTGTTAAGAAATATTTTCCTGGAGAAACTTTATTTTTATATATTGTAGTGTCGGATTATGCGGTAAGAACAGCACTAGTACGTGAGGTGGATCAGATCCTAAACTGGTCTACTATGTAAGCAAAAGCATGTTAGATGCTGAAAAATGATACATGAAACTTAAGAGGTTATCTCTAGCTTTGGTGACTACGGCCAAAAACATGAGACCCTACTTTCAGAGTCATTCAGTCAAAGTTCGAACTGCATTTCAAAGGAAAAATTTGCTGCAGCGACCAGATATTTCGGGACGTATATCCAACTGGTTGGTTGAATTAGGTGATTTTGACATTGAACTTGAGCTAAGAACAGCTATCAAGGTCCATGCCTTGACAGAGTTTCAAGTAGACTTCCACTATATCTGACCGGAAGAAATGAAGATCGAACAAGAGAAAGAGCAATATGAGTGGATAGTTTGAACCGATGGGGGAACGAGTATTAATGAATGTGGGGCAGGTGTCCAAATTACTACACCCTTGGGAATAGTTATGTGTCAGGCAATACAGTTTGGTTGTTTGGCACCAAATAACAAAACTGAATACGAGACAACATTAGTGGGATTAAGGTTGGCCCAAGAATGTGGAGCGAAGAACCCCTGGTTAATAAGTGACTCCCAATTGCTCGTTAATCACGCTACCAAAAAATTCGAACCAATAACAAACAATTGATTCAGTACTTAGCCGCGTTAAGAGTTTTGGCGGCTGTTTTTTAAAAAATCACTTATAAGCACGTCCAAAAAATAGAGAATACAATCGTTGATTCATTGGAAACTATGGCATATGTCGGGAAGTACCCATGGGTTTAAACGCAAGAATGCCCATCGATCATTAAATGAAAAGAGCTAGAAAACCGACCATAAATGGCTTGCCAAATTTCGATAGTGACTATCACGAATTGGAAGAATAACATTCGAAGTTTTTTAGCAAATGGTGCATTATCCAAAGAATAAAGTGTTAGCAAAAAGAGTGTGAAATAAGGCTCAAGGATTTGCGTTATTAGGGGATTTAATTTACAAGAAATATTTGGGTATGCCGCTATTAAGATGTTTGGGGCATGTTGAGTCACATATGATTTTGTCTGAACTTCACGATGGCGAAGGGTCGACTCACTGTGGTTTTAAGGCATTAATTACAAGAATGTTATTATCGGGTTTTTACTGGCTTACGATAGCAGTCGATGCCAAGGAACTAGTCAAGAAATGCGATACTTGTCAGAGATTTGGGCTAAGAACCTTGGTTAGTCACCGGACTTTGTCATGTGTATCAAAAATGCCAGTGATGTTTTTTTTTGTATCAAAAGAGTCATTTTTGTTGGTTTCATTTTGCATATGTGGTCACTTTTGTTTGTCTTGATTTGCATATGTGGTCACGCGTGAGTGACCACGAATGTAACAAAAAGCTAATAAAAGTGGTTGTTTTGATACAAAAAAAACATCAATGGCATATTTGATACACATGATGAAGTCTGGTGACTAACCAAGATTCTTAGCCCAGAGATTTTCAAATTCAGTTCACATCTCGGCCACCACTCTAGAATCCATCTTCGAAGGATCACCATTTGAGAGATGGGGAATAGACTTGGTAGGCCCACTTCTGATGGAAACCAGGGGGAGACAAACAATAGTAGTCGCAGTGTATTATTTCTCCAACTGGGTCAAGGCGGAGCCATTGTCCGGAACAAAGGCCAAAGATGTAGTTAAATTTATTTGGTCAAACGTTTGTTGTCGGTACAGGGTCCCACAAAGTCTAATTATAGATAATGGGCCTCAGTTCGACAGAAGTGAAATGAGAGAATTTTGTTCATCTCATAGAATACAACAGTGTTTCTCGACTCATTTTCACCCACAAGGTAATGGTCATGTTGAGGTTATGAATAGGAAAATTATCGACGACCTCAAGAAAGGTTTAGAAAAGAAGGTCAGGAAATGACCGGATTACTTACAAGAAATATTATGGGCATACCGGACTATACCTTGAACTATTACTCAAGAGTCGCCTTACGCCTTGGTGTACGGTATGGATGCAGTATCCCCCGCAGAAATAAAGTTCGAATAATTCATAATCAACCATTAGGAGGAAGGCAGTAATAGTGAGATCAAAACTTAGCCTTTGATTTGATTGAAGAAAAACGAGATCATCCTTATTCAAAATCATTAAACTATCAAACCCTGATGAGAAGTAGGTACGCTTCAAAAGTTCGAATAAGAGAATTTAAGGTCGGCGATAAGGTTTTGTGGAAAGTTTTCCTACATACGAAAGATAAAAGCCTTGGGAATGTGGCTCCCAATTGGGAAGGACCCTACCAGATGGTGGAAAAAATAAAGTCGGGGACTTACAGATTGAAGGACAAGTATGACCAACCTTTACGACTTCCTTGGAATATCGAACATCTAAAATTATACTTTGAATAATTTTGAACAATTATCTTTTTCTCTTTCATCTTGTAAAATAATTTTGGTCGGGGGCACACTCTTTTCTACCCAGGTGGCGTGAGGAGGTTTTAATGAGGTGTCTATGAAAACCGATCTGTTTAATTGATTTAGAGCATTTTATTGATATACTTGCATGATAAATTCGAACCCAAAAGGTGTTTCAACTATTAAATTGATCTACGTATTCGAACCTAAAGGGTTTTTCAACTATTAAGTTGATCAACATATTCGAACCTAAAGGGTTTTTCAACTATTAAGTTGATCTACATATTCGAACCTAAGGGTTTTTCAACTTTTAAGTTGATCGACATATTCGAATCTAAAGGATTTTTCAACTATTAAGTTGATCTACAAATTTGAACCAGATTTTAAAGATTTATTTAACTTCGTTAGTCTACAATTATTGTTTCATTTTGCACTCATAATTTGTTTGATAGTCCCATTTCTTATATTCGGAAATTGATCACTTTCGGTTTCTAAGAATGCAACGAACACTACGTACTTTAGCCAAATGCTGCAATTTTTAAAATGATAAGGATCGGGGTACAACAAAAAATACAGCAGTAAAGTTTAGGATACAACAAAAATAACATACTTAAACAGGGATGGATTAAAAACAACCTAAGTTTAGCAATATTATCAGCCTTCGGATGAATCTTCACCATCAACCTCATCTTCACTAATAACCCCTTCGGGGCGATCTTCCTCTGAAACATCTTTCCACAACGACCCTATTGGAAAATGGGGGTATTGGTTATGAAAAGATAGAACATAAGAAGCTTTGGTGTCGGCAAGCTATTGTTCCATAACTTTCTTGCATTTAGCAGCGAATAGATTTTTCTCTTCTTTATTTATATTTTCCATAGCAGACCGGAGCTCGGAGAGATCTTTGGCCACTTTAGCTACTTTCTAAAGAAAAAGTTGGTTTTGAATTGTATAAGCAGCCAAACTCCGTATGGTTTTATCCCGATCTTCTTCACTTTTGTTAAGGAGTCACGTAGAGATTAATTAAGTTGGTTTTGTTGGGATTGAGTCACCTGTCACTCTCTTTTCCTCGATGAGTTTGAAAGGCAGTTTCAACCGATGTACCCCGAGTATTAGCATGCCCATTCTAACTTTTGGTGATCTAGACAATTTCACCTCCATATCAGATACACGCTTCTTGACCTCTGACAGCTCACGGTTGAGTTGCGTCGCTTCCCTTTCTTTTGGTGCTAAAGGAGCTACCATGTTGTATATATTTTTTGCCATGGTATCTCACTTTTGAAGAGGGAAGCTACTCGAGCCTCGTGGAAGGGAAACTATGGGTAGTGGCTCATGGCATGATGTATCCCCTATCACAGGGGTCATAACCCTTGGAGGATTTTGGCAAACTCGTTGTGGGGACAACGCAGCGTTAGGAAGCATTGACCCACCTACAACAGTGGTGGGATTATCATATGCTTCATCAGTTGGAATTTCCAGATGCTCCAACATCATCGTATCACTATCAGAACCTCTTTTACATTCTCCTTTTTTTCAGATTATCCAACGGGCACATTTACCTTGACACCTTCATATTGTTTGAACAATACCAGATTGTCGTTTGCTCTACCACAAGTATTTTATTGGTTTCCTTCACCAGAGCCTGGTATTTTTTCTTCTTAACCGCTTGGGTTTTTTTGTTCCCATCCTCGGTTACAATAGCTTTCTTCTTTTTTTCCTCATGGTTTTTGTTATGATATTCTCTGTTGTTATGCGGTTTTCCTTCGCTAGCTACCGGGTCTCTAAGGATGAAGGTATGCTCAGGTTCCGTAATGACAAACTTCAGAGGCTCATCACTAGCATTTGCTTCTTGCACTTTTTTCTCATTTTCTAGGTTGGATAACTCTTTCGATTTAACGCATTTACTAAGAGCCCGATTCCATTTTGGCAGAAAGACATCTCCGTCAGGAGCGTCTATTCTTTGAACTAGATCAACAACATCGTATGGCACCAGTAGTTGATCGGCATCTAGTATTTCGTTCGAGCAACGCCAAAGGTTGTTTTTTACCAAATTTATATTTCTAAAGCATCGGTGAAATGTTTGTCCCCTGTCTTTTTGGTGTAATCCTTAAGTTTAAGAAAAATGGTCGTGACTGATGTCAGATGAGATTTCTTTATTTCTTGCAACTTCACTTTGGAAACTAAAGAAGAAGTATGTTAAAAAAAAGGGTATATATAAATATATGAACCTCGTTGAATCCATTTGCACGTTAGACGCCTCGGGTTATTTACATTGTGAGATCGACCGTGCTCCCAAGCACCTTTTTATAAAGAAAAATGGGTGTTTCCATGCTTTGTTAGCCTATAACAAGTCATTTACTATTTTCTTGTAATTTGCTAAGTAATAGTAGAAAAAATGTAGCTTGGGTGATTTCGAAAGCCCGATCATTGTTATATACTCCTCCATAGACATTGGTACCTCAACTAAATGAGAAACCATTATATACGACATCAGCGTGTACCAAGCATTAGGAGTGAGATAGGTCGGGCAAATCCCAGGATTTTGAAATATCTCATGATGTCAGGGTTGAGCGGGAGCCTTAGACCCCAATTAAACAGATTAGTAAAATAGACTACCTCTCTTTGATGTATTGATAATGGTGTATCCCTAGACATCGAAAAGTGAATATTTACATATTCAGGTTTCCCTCGCATGATTTTGAGCCCAGACTGTTCTTCCGGACTATAATATAAATACTTGCCACTAAAAAGTGAGATAATATGTTCCCAGCTAAAACATTGTGATAACCGGTAAGTACTTCGACAATTTTAGGTTGAAGGGGTTCCTTATTGACTGCAAGGGTAGCATCACCATCTTCACTAATAGCAACATGTTTACCATCTCGGTGGGCCACATTCTCCCCTTCGGCGGCAGTCTGCTCTATGGCATCAGTGTGAAGGGCTTAAACATGGTCAAAATCAGTAAAATTTGGATCGATTTGCTGTTGAGTATCAGATTTTTCAGTAATGCGAAGATCGGTTAGCCTGTTAGTAGTCAGACCATCATCAATATCTCTTTTAGCAGTGCTATCGGTTTCTTCTTGGACTTCTTTGAGAGAATTTCCATATTTCACACCCTTCTTTTTAAGGACGACTACCTTGGTAGGTAGATATGTTATTGGGATAGTGGGGGCCGGCTCTTTACGTATTTTATGAGCGATCTCCTTAGTATGTGCCTTTATAGTTGGGGAAGTGGGGCCAATTCTTTGTTTTCCCTTTCTTCCGGTAAGACTTTATCAGGAGCGGCGAACTCCTCCAAGACGGGGTAGAACAGACAAATCTGGAGCTACTATTTGATGAGTTTAGAGTTTTTGGTTACTATACCCCAATTTATCCGGACAGGGGCAATTTAGACTAAATCACACCACCAAATATTCAAACGAGACAAAAATATTAACTTTTGACTAAGCTAGTTGCTAATCAAGTTAAAATTATATGGTTAATGGGTCTTTAAATTTGACCTGGTTTCATGACCTGACCCAATAAGCCCATGGGTCAGTAATTAAGGTATAAATACCCCAATCACTCTCATTAATGAGGGTGATCAGAATAGAATACTAGGAGGCAGCTTAATTATCTCTCTACTCTACATACTAAACACAAAACACTATAAAAATATCAAAACACTCTTTAAATACTTTACAATACTACCATCGGCCCAAAATAAACCACACCAAATTGGTGACCATAGTGGGAGGCGAAGGTGCCTGAAAGTTACATTCAAAACTAGTAAGAAAGGCAGTTCTGATGGATCCTAATGGGCAAAATACTCCACTCCATGGGGTGGAAGGTGCAAAGAAAAATAAGGACCATCGAGGAGTGAGACCGGGTGAGGGATGAAATAGAGGCTCTAAGATCCATAAAACAAACAGAAAAAGGTATCAAAGAGAAATCTGGAGCGTCAGTACTTCACCACACTAACAACCCTCGAGAAAATGAGCCATCTTTAAAGACTCACCTCAGTTCAAAGAAAACACATCGGTCTAAGCTTGTCGAAAGTTCTGGGTCTGAATCCTCGAGCAGCTCCTCGAATGAGGCAGAGCTTGAAGAATCGTTGTCCTCAAGCAGTGAAGATGGGAGATCTAGAAAAAAGATAAAGCTAACCAAAAAAGAACTCGAGGAAGAGGGATAGACATGGTGGGCTCAAAAGGCATTAGGGCAAAGGATCATCTCGCAGGCATGTTAATCAATTGTTGATTGACCCATTTGCCTTTCAGTCCAAACCAGGTATTTTTGCAACTCTTAATAAAGATATTGTTTTCAGTCGTAATAAGAACTGGAGGCAGTCGCCTTTGTCCGCAAAAATATTATCTGGATATCTTCCTAAAAGGTTTGATAGCTCTAAGATGGAGAAATACGATGAGAGTCGAGATCTGGACAACCATCTGGAAGAATTCAAAAACTTTATGATGAACTTTAATGACGATGATAAGATTTTTTTCAGAGCTTTCTCCCAAACTTTGATGGGGAGTGCTCTTAAATGGTTAACAACTTTCCTCAGGGATGTATTAAAAACTTTGTTACATTTTGGGTTGCCTTCTGAAGGAAATTTGTTGGGAGTAAAGAACTAAATGGTAATGGGGACACCATTATCCATTGTGCGCGGGAGCCGAATGAATCCTCCAAATATTACATGAGTCGTTTCGTGAATACAAAGAATGGGCTAGCAGATTTCTTTGAGCAGGTGACAATTGCTTCTCTTAGACAAGGATTAAATCTTGGGAACTTAGCCGACTCTGTGACTCAGAAGAAGGCTATGACCTGGGGTATTTTATTAAACCAAGTGGAAAAAACAGATCAATGTGGAAGAAACAAAGAAAACAAGGGTGCACCGACACGTGAGGTCCACCAGCACAGCAGCTCATCCAGCCACTAACCAATTCGGTTATAGGGCAAAGGAAACCGGACAAGGGTCTAATCGGTCAAAGCAAAATCAATCCAACTAGACCCAGAGCCAGCAAACTAGAAGTAAGAGAGGTCCTTGGGTCTAGCCTGAATGGTTTTCTGAATTGAGGGAGAACGTAGCCACAATTTATGATAAAACCAAGGATGAGGTACACTTTCGAAAGCCGGCGGCATTGCAGTCCCCAGAAAGAACCGGAACACTTATTTTTTGCCAATATCACAATGATATAGGCCATAATACTCAGGACTACATAGCATTGAAGCAAGAGGTCCAAAACCTTATTGAGAGGGGCAAGTTAGGAGCGTATGTTAAAAGGATAAATGGAAACAGACCAGACAATGCACAAAATAATGCTCCACGGACAGGTCCTTCAAATAATCCTGGAACATCTGCTCAAGAAGGTGTGATGGTGATCCTTGAAAGATTTGATGTGGATTCTGAGTATCTGGATCCATATCCAACTCGGAAACTAAGACATTTTCTGGACTGATCAGCTTCTTCGAATCATTAACTATTTTTTAAGGAGATACTGTAACCGCACCTAACACTTCGTCAAGAAAAAGACATGTCCATAATTTAGCTACCCAGTTGGAAGGTGAAATTTCTTCCCATCAGTGTCAGTCTCCATTCCCTTTCATAGTCTTTGATGAAGATGACCTAAGGGATATTGCAGGACCTCATGAGGATGCAGTGGTTATAGGAGCTTCTATAGGGGATAATGATATACGCTGAATTCTGATTGATACGGGCAGTTCAGCAAACATTCTATTTCTGAGCTCCTATAAGCAAATGAGGAATTCGGCAGTTATTCAACGTTCGAACAGAACTATTGTAGGCTTAACGGGGAGTTTTGCAGATGTAATTGGGGAATTTTAAGAAGACGTATTGTTGAGCAAATGGCCCTTTAAAAATATGGTGAGGGTATTATTTGTTGTGGTAGATTGTCCCACATCATATAACGCAATTTTTGGGAGGTCTTGGCTTTCTAGAGTGCATGTTGTGGCCTCTATAGTCCATCAATGCTTAAAGTATGCGGTTCAGGGATAAGTAGGCATTGTCCGATATAGTTAGAAGATAGCCACGGAGTGTTATGCGATAGCTCTTGCTCCTAAAACATTGGGGGTAGTCTGAATTAATAAAGATTAGCAACTACTGGAGCCTCCTAATGATGAGGGTGAGATAGATGATCCCATAGAGGCTCCTAGTGTCATAATACCTATTGAGGAAATTGAGAGTCATTCCCTCGCAGAGGGCAAGAATGTCAAGATTGGTTACAAATTGGCACCAGTATTAAAGAAGAAATTATTGTCTTTTTTGCTGGATAATCAACATGTGTTTGCATGGTGCAAAAGTGATGTAACTGGAGTACCAGCAGATGTTATTTCACACAAGTTGTCTATCCGGTTTGATGTTGCACCCGTTGTACAAAAAATGAGAGCTTTTTCCAAGGAAAAGCATATGTAATTGTTCAAGAAGTTGACCGGCTAACCAAGATGGGTCACATTAAAGAATTCTAGTATCCTCTGTGGACTACCAATCATGTGTGATTCAAGAAAAAGAACCGTAAATGGCGTATGTGTATTCATTTTACTGACTTCAATAGGGCATGCCCTAAGGATCTCTATCCCGCTCCTCGAATAGATCAATTGGTGGATTCAACATCTGGAAACAAGTTTGTGTCCTTCATGGATGCCTTCTCAGGGTATAGCCAGATACAAGTAGATCTGAAGGATCATGATCACAATACTTTCATCATATATAGAGGTCTTCATTGCTACAAAGTGATGCCCTTTGGGTTGAAAAATGCCAGGGGAACTTATCAGAGGCTGGTAAATAAAACCCTTGCTAATCAGATTGGCAAGAACATGGAAGTGTACATAGATGACATGATGGTTAAAATCTTGGAGGAGGATTTACACATATCCGATCTTTAATAAATATTTTCCAACTTAGAGACTGTGAATTTGAAGTTAAATCCAGATAAATGTGTGTTTGGGGTCCGATCTGGAAAACTTTTAGGCAATATAATAAGTGAAAAAGGTATATAGCCTGATCCGAATCAGCTTAATGCCTTATTAGCAATGGACCCTCCTCAAAATATTAAAGAAGTTCAAAGGCTCAGGTTGGATGCTTTGAAGAGATTTATTTCCAGGTCACGAGTGTGCTCTATTTTTCCAAATATTGAAATGCTAAAGATTTCAAATGGTCCCCACAGTGTGACCAAGATTTTATTGAAATAAAGAAACATTTGTCTTCACTAAAAACTTTTTTCAAACCTGTACGGGGAGAAAACCTTTATGTTTACCTGGTTGTATCAGAATGTGCTATAAGTGTTGTCCTGGTAAGGGAAGTGGACAATTACCCTCGTCTAGTGTACTACATCAATAAGAGTTTACTGGATGCTGAAAGAAGATACTTGAGGTTAGAGAAGTTAGCATTAGCCTTAGTAATTGTAGAAGAAAGATGAGGTCGTACTTTCAGGCTCACTATATTGTTGCCCGAACATCCTTCCCGTCAAAAATGTTCTCCAAAAGGCTGATATATCAAGTAGAATGACCAAGTGGTCAGTGGAATTCGGTGACTACGATATTGATTTCGCCCTTCGGACGAAAGTTAAAGCTCAATCGGTGGCTGATCTCTTGGTAGAATTTCATGTTGATAGATCTTCTGGACAAGATTCAGAAAACAAAACAGAATGGGTGGTTCAAACTGATGGTGGATCAAGCACTATGAGTTGTGGAGCTGGAATTTGCTTAACCTCCTCGTATGGTGATAAAATGTATCAAGCTATATGCTTTGCATTCAAGGCCTCAAATAATGAGTCTGAGTACGAGGCGACTATAGCTGTTCTTAAGGTAGCTCTCCTATGTGGGGCTAAGCGAGTCCGGTTAATGAGTGACTCTCAATTACTCATCCACCATGCTCAAGGACAGTCTGAGGCCAAAAAGGAACCTTTGGTCAAGTACTTGTTCAAATTGAAAGAAATTGCAGCCAATTTTAAAAGTATTTATTATGAGCACATTCCAAGATCGGAGAATATGTTGGCAGACTTGCTATAGCCTATTCTGAATCCTACCCCTGGATTCTTGTACAAGAATTCCCATCTATATAGTTAGATCAGAAGAAAAAAAATGAAGAAAATATGAGAATACTTGTTATTCAACCTAAATATTGGAGATACACACTCCTTCAGTACATTTCTGACGGGACATTACCTTCGGATAAAGCTGTGGCAAAAAATATTAAATATAAGGCTCGTGGTTTCTTGATAATAACAGAAATTCTCTACAAAAAGTCTTTCAGTAGACCTCTGCCGCGCTGCTTGGGGTTTGAAGAATCCCAGGTTGTCTTATGCGAATTACATGATGGGAAAGGCTCAACACACTGTGGATACAGGGCACTGACCAAAAGAGTCTTGTTATTCGGATACTATTGGCCAACCATAATGGCAAATGCTAAAGAAATAGTGAAGAAATGTGATCCATGCCAAAGGTATGGGAATGAGATTCATGTGCCAGCGGTATCTCTAGAGTATATTTCTGAACCAATACCCTTTGCTAGATGGGGGATGGATTTGGTTGGGCCTCTTCCTATGGCATCCGGTAGATGCAAAACTATCATAGTCACCATTGACTACTTCTCTAAATTGATAAAGGAAGCTCCTTTGGCTGGAAACACATCAAAAGTTATTGTTAAGTTCATTTTATCCAACATATGTTGTAGGTTTGGAATTCCCTAGAAGATTACTACAGACAATGGGCCACAGTTCGATAACAAAGACATGGAGGCCTTTTGTACCTCTAGAGGCATTCAACATTGCTTCTCCTCTCCTTTCCACCATCAAGCAAATGGCCAAGTTGAGGTTGCGAATATAACTATCTTGTCCGGATTAAAGAAGAATTTAGAAGGGGCTGCAGGAAAATGGGCGAGTTATTTGCAAGAAGTATTATGGGCCTACCGAACTACTCCTCGGGCTTCTACACAAGGTTTAAAGGCTTGATGAGGAGCAGGTTTGCCTCCAAAGTTATAAGAAGAGATTACCAAATATCCTAATGATATAGCAGTTAGGAATCATTTGGAATTAATAGAGGAAAAAAGGGTTAAAGCGCATTTGAGAACATCACACTATCAAGGCTTGATGAGGAGCAGGTTTGCCTCCAAAGTTAAAAGAAGAGATTTTCAAACTAGAGATAAATTTTTGAGGAAAGTATTTTTGCATACTAAAGAAAATCAGTTCGGTAAATTAGCTCTGAACTGGGAAGGCCCTTATGTGGTCTGTGAAAAGGTCATATTAGGGACATATAGGTTTCAAGACAAAAAAAGGAAGAGCTCTAAAGCATCCATGCAATGTTGAGCATCTCAGTTTATATCTAGAATAAAGTTCTTCTGTAAATATTTACTTCTTAAATACCAATGTAAATATTATGGGCCATACTCTTTCCTACCCTGATGACGAAGGGAGGTTTTAATGAGGTGTCCGGATTTTTTGTTTCAATAATACGTGATGCCTTCTTCGAAATTCTGGTGTGATTTTATAAATTTTTTATTCAACACCCGAATCTTAAGTTTTCTTTAGTAGATCGGATATGTTTAATATTTGGTCACAATTATTTAACACAAGTGATTAGAGATATTAAATACTCTTGATCCAACACTTCTGAAATTATAGGGGCTATTTAAACATTAGCCAGGAAAGATTAAACAAAGTATTAAACAGAATAAAATTGAATAATTAAACCTGATCGGACTCAAACCGACCAGCAATACAAAAAATGCCTTGGCCATCCAAGGACTTTAGTGTTTCAAAAGTAAAGTTACATAGTAAAACCTTAGGGATTGTTCCCTTTGGATTTTTCTTCACCATAATCTTTCTTAGGGATTTTGAGTTTGGCACTTGAACTCTCACCCGTTCTTTCATCATCTTCAGAGTCTTCTCCGCTTGCGTAGTTGTGTTTATCACCATCTGGTAGAGTATGGAATGGGATGTCCTCATACTCTACATACTTCTATAAAGGACCAAGGTTCCTCTAAGGGAAGGTCTCATGAAACAGCAACACCATATCGGATTTGATCTCATCGTCTCTATTCTCTAGGGAGTCCACCACATCATTAGCATAATTTTATATACCTTCAGCAACATCTTGTTTTTGTTGACGTTCCAAGGCTTCATTCTCTTCAATTTTCTCTTTAAAATAGCTTTCCAATTAGGTTTCCTCGTTGGATAAAGTTTGGATAACATCATCCTTAGTCTTTAAATTCCCCTTTAAAGCTTTGAGGTTTTGCGAAGAAGAGGTTTCCATTTCGGATTATTTGGTTTGAAGCCTCAGGATCGGGCATGCTATTTGGGAACACTTTGTCAAGAAAGGCACCTGGCACAACCGACCCCGTTAACATAGACGAACCATAACAAAAATTCCCGACGGTGTGCCCTTACCTACAAAGAATGATTGACCGATGACGATTGTCTTATGTTTCTAGGGTCGGGATAAGCTGGTCCCGACTGCTTGAGTATAATAATGTGATTATTCGACCCTAAGACTAGATAATCTTCACTAACCTCTTTGTAAAGACTGGGGGGCTACTAATAAGGGAAAACATACCCAGGTTACTTTGGGTCGACATAATTAGATAATGTCACTATATGTTTGTAATTATATGTAACCATAGCTGGTGTGGTTTATTTTTTGCTGAGGGTAGTATTATAAAGTTTTTAGAGAGTGTTTTGATAATTTTATGGTGTTTTGTGTTTAGTAGGTAGAGTAGAGAGATAATTAAGCTGCCTTCTAGTATTAAATTCTGATCACCCTTATTAATAAGAGTGGTTGGGGTATTTATACCTTAATTACTGACTCATGGGCTTGTTGGGTCGGGTCACAAAACCGGGTCAAATTTAAAGACCCATTAGTCATACAGTTTTAAGTTGATTTGTAATTAGTTTAATCAAAAGTTAATACATTTGTCTCGTTCGGATATTTGGTGGTGTGATTTAGTCTGAATTGCCCTTGTCCGGATAAATGGGTTTACTTGGGGTATAGTAAACAAAAACTTCGAACTCATCAATAGTGATAGCTCTAGAAATAATAAGGACCTAATTGGTAATATGGGAAATAAGGGTGTAAAAAGGCAAAAAAATATATAGTTAAGGGGGGGTCACTTGTGTAAAACAGGGTGCACCACTGTCACTATAAGAGAAAATTCCCCCTTTTTGGGGACAAGTATGATTATGATATATAATATTATAATGACCCATTTCTCTCTCTACAATCCTGTGTTTCTCTCCATTAATTATTGTTCAATGTTTTTCTGGTAGTGAAATCAACGAAACCAAGCTCTAGATATTTCCAGATCTATTAGTAATAACTTGTTAATAAAGTTAAAAATATTTATGACAAGGGAAATAAATGTGAAAAAAGAAATGGTATTTGTTCATTGAAGGTTCGACTCTGATCTTACAGAAGTTATGTCAAATTCCATATAAAACCAAGTCACCACAAAACATTAAATGAATTTGTAACTTGGAAAAAAAAAAGGGAAACACAAATTAATTTTCTTCGCAGTTCTCTTCAGAAGAATCTCTTTTTTAAGTAATATTTTCTTCAAAATCCGTCTTTTCGAATGAATTAGTAGGGATAGGTCGAAGGCCTTGTGGGACGGTAATCTATGGGGATTAATTCCCAAAAACTTGACAAGTCTACCTTTAGGAACATTGCATGAATTTCACGAAGCAAATTAATTGTTTGCTGCTCCTCGACATTTTTATTGCAGCTATTATATCTTTTCCACACTCAGTCTTGACAGCTTCCACAATAATAAAAAAATTCTTTTTTAAGTGTTGGCTTGAGAGCAACTATATCATTAGTCAACTTTTTTTTTTCTTCCTCACTTTTATTTAAATATTCTTGAAGAGTTGAATATTTTTGCTGTTCATCGGATAATTCCTTGGCATGTTTGGCCTTAAGATCATCTATCTCATCTTGATGAGAAGTCTTGAGTTCTTTCGTTTGTTGATCATGGATAGAGAGTAGATGACATTTGAGTTGGATAGCTTCATAAATATATTGCGATCTGTCAATTTGGAATGCTTGAAATTGATATTTGATTTTTTTGCCGAATATTTCTCTCAATTTTTTCTATGCAGCATCGTTTTTATATCGAACCATCTTTTTATCCATGTTTTCCAAATGGCTTCGAGAAGAATTTACTTCTGTGCATAATGTTTTGTTGTTGTCTCAAGTTTGGAAAAAGGTTACAGGGCATGTAAGACTTCATCGGATGGCTCTTGGATGAGGATGAATATTTGGCTATTGTAGGGCATGAGAGTCGATGAAGAAGCTAGGGGAATATATGAATTTGCTATTTCATATAGGAGAGGATCAGTAACCTGATGGCCAATTTGTTGAAGTTGTTCTTAGATTTATTGAACCCTCGGATTCATATCTTTATAGACATCTTGAAGCTCTTCTTCACTAATACCATCATTAGAAAATAGCTGGTCCTCTCCTCGGTAATATTTCGTTGTCATTCTTCCATGATTGTCATCTACTGTAGTTTCTCCTCTTTGATCTTCCATCATAGTTTCTTCAACATTGTTAGGAGGAAATTCAGAGACAGTTTCGTCAAAATACTTTTCTGCTACCTTAGCAGGTGAAGTTTTTGAAATGCTCTTTTTCTTCCTTGACGCAGTAGTTTTCTTTCTCTTTGAAGGAGGTTCAACCTTGGTTCCTTCTTCGATTGTAGAAAGGCTGCTGTCAGTTGTCTTCCTTTTTATCTTCTTTTGAGGGCTAAGATTTTCTAAAGGGTTAGCACCATATGATTAGCTGTTTTTTCTTTTTTTTTTTTTTAAGGAAGATGGTTGTCAGATTTGTTCCTCACAGGAAGAGTCACGTTACCGTCAAGTTTTACCACTATTTTCACGACCAAATTTGGGTTTGGTGGCTCCATTAGTCTTTCGGGAGTTCAGCACCCAAGGTGATCCTCCACAAGTGGTTGTTGATATAATTTATAGGCAGAAAATTTGAATAAAATCCATTTCCTCATTCTTTTTCTGCCCAAGTGGCCAATTTCACAAAGAAATCTTTTGCATTTTTCTTACGACCCTTGAACCTCTTCAAAAAATTTGAGTATAGTAACAGTACACATGAAAAATTAAGTATAAGTTATGTAGAGTAAAATAAAAGATAAAAAAAAAAAAAAAAGCTTATTGTTGCTCCTCCAAATGAGGTTGAGTTTTGAAGGATTCTCCTCGGATATCTCCTTTCCATTTTCCCAAGATCTTGAAATGAAGACAAATCTTTGCTTCCATAATTTATCAACTTCGAGCATATCTTTGATTAAATGGAAGACATCTACAAGGTTTATATAGTCAAAGGGAAATATCGGTCCATTCGAAAGCTCAACTATGGCAAGAAAGTCTTTGATGGAGAGAGAGGTTTGGCTTAGTCTTGAAGTCATACTTACCGATAGAAGTGTGAACCAAAGATTTAGTGTTGCTTGTGTAGGAGAGAGGTCCATGAATTCGAAGTACTCAACTATCATCAGATCTAATGGGAACCGAAGACTCCAATTGATGATCTCTAGATAGATCACCAGTTCATTTACTCCACAATCAAGTGGAGACTCCCCTTCTTTTGGCAGTCGAAGTGTAATATTATCTGCTATTCCCCATTATTTTTTCAAAAAATAAACTTGAGTTCGTTATAATAAATGTGTGGTATATTTTTTAGCGCCATGACATTTTCGGGGATGAGGCAACAACATCCTCAGAAATAACAATTTGAGCCTTCTCTTTTTTCTATTTCTTTTTCAGCTGCTCCTTATTTCAAAGTCTCGTCTTCTGTATTAGAAGCAAGTCCACTTTTTTAGCCCCAATATTAGAATGAGTCATTTCTGAATCTGCTTCTTCCTCGATAGCTTCATCTATTAATCAAGGAGAGTTGGAGGTTAAGACTGTTTTTTCCTCTTGAGTATTCGAGGGAGTGTGTTGTGACTCAGTGATTGTCTCAACAATCTCCCTCGGGGGAGGAGATAATTGTGTAGGGTAATTTACAATACTTTTGATAGTTTTTTATGAAATATTATCAGTATCGATATCTTCCATGGTTATGAATGTTTTCTTTTTGACAGGTAAACTCATAGAGAGGTGAGCTTTCGATTGAATATGAGGCATCTCTTTGCGTGAGGTTCGAGGTGGATCAAAGATGGTGGGTGATCTAATTTCTTCTGATTCTTTGTGAGTGGATATGCTTTGAGTTACGTTATGATTATTTTGAAAAGATGCAGTTGTGGATTTAAAAGGTGGTGGAGGAGGATTTCAAGTTGTTGATTGAGGCAGTGATAATGATTTTTGATTTCTTTTTGGTAAATTGGTGGTTTCTGGGTTTTATGGACCTTGAAGCCCAGAAGAGCTTAATTTGGGATCAAAATTACCGTAAACAATAGTTTTAGTACAGAAAGAAGAAGAATTGTCTATCACTCATGCAGCTTTATACTCAACAGCCCTCTCGATGATACACAAGTAATCGTAAGCGTCAAAAAGTGGTTTTTTAGTTGTTGGGGATTTTTTCATAAACTAAGTTAAAGAAAAATCTTCAAATCAGTTCATAAAGGTTGGAGATTGACTGGGAAGTATGAATTTTACGGTGAAGGTAGCCAAGAAATTGGGTGTTCAAGTGGAAGTAGCTAAGGGTTTTATGGGTTGGATAAGCTTTCTCTCACTAGAAGGTGTTTGTAAATCACACAAACAATCAGTGAAAGAATTATTTATAAAAGAAAAGAATGAGAGAGAAAGGTCAGAGAAGTAAAAGAGGTGGTAACGATGATTGGGCATAAAGGTCTAATATCAAGTGGTTGCTTGAGAAAGAGATAAAGTGACACCTGTTAACTGTCTGACCTAGTGGTAGGCTTAGTTCCTAGCGAATAATCATACGCGTTCTGTACCATTCCAAACGTATCCGACCGTTACGAGAAGGCTAGCTCATGTTTCTATATAGGAATCTTCGAAGCACGAAAAAAAGGTCAGGTTAATTTCGAGGTAAATACGCGTACAAGCTTATTCAAGAATGATAAGTATGAGGTTAAGTAATTTTTAAGTTATATACATTTGAAGCATCATTAGGAAATGCATTAGTTCGAGGACAAGATATGTTGACAAAAATCATTTTAACAAGGAAATGGGAAGAACTAATTCCAAGCAGGTTGAACTTTGGCAATGAGCATCTTGTGCCTATTATGATTTTTGATGATAACTAGTTCTTATTTATTGTCTTTCATAAGAACTAGGGGGGCTACTGATGAGGATATAGAATATTGGGGGCTTAAATGTAATAAATAAAGCCTTATACGATAAATTATATAGTTGAAGGATAACTTTTGGACTATTTGTAAATATGGGGGACTAAAGTGCAATTAACCCATTTGTATAACCAAGTCAGAACGCCTATAAATAAAGGCTAAGGTTGTGAATAAAGAGGATGGTATATTCATTAGTTCAATCTTACTTTAACTTTAACTTTCTCTCTCTATAATCAAGCTCTCTCATTCTCCCTCGATAACTAGATTTACACTCATCAACATGTTGATACAATAAGAACATCAAGCTACTCCTCAAACTTCACTCCAATCAGAGTTTTTAAGAAGACTTACCACATAACAATATAGTTTTCTACGCAGGATGAAGATAAGTTGATGTCGGCCACAAAATACACTATAATAAGAAAGTTTTCTCAAGGTATGTCTAAAATAAATCTTTTTAATCAGTTCTTGGAATCCCAAAAAATTGTTGGAGAATACAATGTTTCTAACTAGGATGCAAGATATCCTTTTATAGAATTCTCTTTAAAAATTGATTTATGCAAATTATGGGTCAAAAATATCTGGTATATGGGAGAGTATTTTATGAAATTACTTAAGTGGACTACTAATTTTAACCCTAAATTTGAATGCCTAATCACACCTATGTGGATTTAAAATAGGAAAAATTCCTGGGTTTCTTTACAACGAAGCCATCGTGCACTCTATAGCAGCAATAATATGACAGCCTCTCAAGATTGGGGTTCCATAAAAAAATTAAAGCAAACTACAATGCTTGTTATGTTTGGATTGAGTTTGTCTAACAAATAAATTACAATATCATCTTTTAGTCGGATTTGGAGAAAACGAAGGATGTTGGCTTGACATTAGTTAAAAAAATATTCCTCAATACTGTCAGTTATGTCATCATCTTTGTCACAAACAGGTTGATTGTAAGAAACCTCATACAAACCATTAACCCATTGAGAAAGAAAAAAATCCTGATCAAGAAGAATCTGCTAATATAACTAATACTCATGGTATTAATTAAACTGAAACTATAGATATTAAACTTCCAAGAGTTAAGTTTATAATAGTCAATCATCATCAAGAAGAAAACTCAAGAGGTCATAAATCTATTGGTAAAGTCTCAATTTGACAGGATAAAGTTCATCAAACAAAAGAAAAGTCTCTAAGACATGCTAACAATACTACATCAAAGGTACTAAGAGAAAGTAGCGATGACAAACAACAAAATAATCATCAAAATGAAATCAACACCCATGGGGAAGAGGATATTGTTGAGGCAATTCAGACACTAGAATATGGTTTCAACTTATCATCCTCTCTAGATTATGAAAACATAGTGTGTGAAAACCATACACCAAACCAACAAAATATAGGCAGTCTACCATCCTCTCTTATACTTTGGAGAAAATAAGTTGATAAAGATTTCCATGAATTATTAAACAAAATTCTCAAAGAAGCTAAAGGCATGAAGAAGAAAGGTACCGCGATATTCAAGTCTCTAAAATTTACTATGACCGGTAGATCTCCAAACTCAAATTTACATGATGATCAAGATCCTTAACTGGAACGTCTGTGGCATTGGCAATAAGCCTCTTTGAATACTAAAATCCATCATCTTCAAATAAAACATCAAAATAGTTGTTATTCAAGAGCCCTTCTACAAAATGGACAACCTAGGGAACATGATATTAAAATTGGATTTAAGCATTACAAAGTAAACTTAACTAATAAAATCTGGTTATTTTGGAATGATGACTTTGAAGTAAACATCCTATTAGATCATCAACAATGTCAACTTGTTGAAGTTACTAATACCTATAGGGACAAAGCCTAACTACTGTATATCCCAAATGTCAAAGAGAAAACAGGATTGATCTTTGGAATCCTAATTCTCTAAAAAGAATTTCTATTATAGGGTAATGATTCAAAATTAAAGGACTCGCCATATCGGTTTCAATCCAAGAAAAATCTGGAGCTTCGAGCACTGGAATTCTAAAGTACCAAGATTCATGAACTATGAGATCATGGAATTTGAAAGCAAATCATAGAAAGGGTCACATTTTCCAGTTAACTCCTTGAAAGTGAATCATTGTCTCCAGTCTCATTTGGAGAGATCTTGCTTCATTAATTCAAAAACTATTCATGGAATTTGTCGAGTCATCCTCTTGTTCATCTACTAAACATCAATTATTTTTCTGTTTTAGTATTAAAAAAATAATCAACAAAAATCTAGGCAAAAATATTACATTTTTTGGAGAAGTTGTTCCTGATTATATCATGATGGTGAATCAAAAACTTTGAATTTCATTCCTAAATCAATAACTAAAGCTATCTTTTTAAAAGATTCAAATATTTTTTGTTGGCTTAAAACTTTTAAAAAAAAAATAGTAAAATTTTTCATTTTTCTCTTTAAAATATTTAAAGAAATGACAATCATCCAAAACTCTAATTTGACGCCTTCCATGTCGTCTCGACATACGATTAGCATAGATAGTGTACCAAACTTTTATATCAATTAAAAGGTTGGGTTTTTGCTTAAAATAAAATTTATTAGTAAAATAAATTAGTCTTATTCTGTTTGATATTTATGTAAGGGTCTTCAAAGTTTTGTATACTAATTGGAATTTGGATATTTTAAGAACTATGAAGCTATTCTTCAAAGCTCCAAGAATCAAGAATCATGTTTTCAGTTCATCTTCTCCGATGAACTGATCGCCTTTGATTATTGATATAGTTCTTTCTTTAATATTGATAAATTCGTTTCTATCTTCTAAACTATTCTTCTTCTGCAAGTTCCATAACAGAGTACTCTGTTTTTACAAAATCAAGTCTGTGGTCTTTTTGGGTTTGATGGATCATTCAACCAACAATTATCAAGAGGAAAATAGGAAGTCTACTTCCCATGTAGAAATTTTAAAGATAAATTTGGCAATGGAGGAAAATCTTAAGTTCAATCCAGAATTTAAGGAAGTTAAATCTGATCATTTGTCAATACAGTTTGAGGAAGGCATTCTTGAGAAACTTAAAGCTAAATCAAAATATTCTCTAGTTGGCAAGTTCTCTCATGGGAT
This sequence comes from Limnanthes douglasii subsp. nivea, assembly GCA_036936605.1. Taxonomy (NCBI): domain Eukaryota; kingdom Viridiplantae; phylum Streptophyta; class Magnoliopsida; order Brassicales; family Limnanthaceae; genus Limnanthes; species Limnanthes douglasii. The sequence goes on along the minus strand of JAUPFV010000003.1, from coordinate 155,656,127 downwards.
TCCAAAGAGAAACATCTGGGTACATTTTCTAGAGTCTTTCAAATTCAAAGAACCATTTAGATACAGAATTTGGGATTCCAGGCACATAATTCTGGAATTTGATGCAAAACAAGATTATGCAAAGATGTTTCAAAGAGATGTATGGACTATATGTACTGTGGTAATGAGGCTTTTAAAATGGTCTGGGGACTTCTCAAAAGAAATCTCTGTGACACCGGTCTGGATAAAGTTGGAAATGCCGGAAATATTGTATGATGATAGTGTGGTCAGTTCGATTGCATCTATGCTAGGAGAGACGTTAGTGGTGAAAGTCCCTAAAAAGAACAGACTGTTTTCATCATGTACAGCACTTGTGGAGATCGATGTTACTTCTAAACTTCTTTCAGATGTTTGGATTGGCTTTGGAGATAACTTTGGATACTGGGTTAAAATAACGTCCACAAATCTTCCGTTATATTGCAATCAATGTTTTCATCTTGGTCACAGTAAAGACGAATGCAAGAAAGTGAGTAAAGATCAAGAAGTTTAAGAGGTTGCTATGAGTAAAAAGGTTAAATCAATTATAACTAAACAATTGTTAAATGAAGATAAAGGTAAGGTTCAAGTTGCTGAAATAGAAGGATTCAAAACTCCTGAGCATGGAGAAATAATTGAAGCCATTCAAACATTAACATTGGGAATGACGGGTAATAATGGTTATATAAACATGGTATCTGAAGATGAAAATTCTCCTAAGGGAAGTTTGAGAAGTCTTCAATATTCTCCTACTAAGAAATGGATCACAAATTCTCCAGAATTCTTTAGAGAAAAAAGCCAGGATGAGCAGAATAGTCTCGAGCAAAGGAATAATAAGGAGCAAATGATAAGTGAGCCAATGGTGTCTGTTAGGGAAGAAACAGGTCAAATGTATCAACACAAGGTTAGACATCAAAAGGTAAGGCAAAAGCAGAATGAATAAATGGTAAATGATGAGGAGGATAATGAGCAAAGGAACAACTTCAATGTTCAGAATAAGAATGATGAAGAAGGAGAATCAAGCTTTAAAGAGATCTTTGATAAAAAAGATAAAAATAGCTAAAGGCAAGACAAAAACTAGGAGCAAGATCATAAAGGCATTGCAGTTCAATGGATCAAGTAAATCAAAATCTTCTAACTCTCTTAATGATTAGTGTTATAAATTGGAATATTTGTGGCATTAAAGATAAAGCATCTATTCGTAGGCTCAAGTTTCTTGCTAAGAAAAATAAAGCTAAAATAATTGTTATTCAAGAACCTCTTGTGAATGCTAATGGTATTAGTAGTATTGCTGCTAAATTTGGTTTTGAAAATATGGATCTTTTGGCATTATGATATTTTTGTAACCATTCTAAATGATATTAACCAATGTTTAAATCTAAAATTTAGTCTAGTCAATGATAATCAGCATGTTATGATTTCTGTTGTATATGCTAAGTGCCAAAGAATCAATAGAATTGAGCTTTGGAACTTTCTCAAAAGCATTTCTAATACTGATTTATGTTGGTTGATTTGTGGAGACTTTAATGTTGTTTGCTCTATTGAGGATCAAATTGGTTGTAGTACTTTTTGCATGAATAGCACTAATGATTTCAATGACATGATTAATTGTTGTAATGTTGAGGATACTGGTTATATTGGCTCGAAGTTTACATGGTCTAATGGTTCCAAATGGAAGAGATTAGATCGTGTTTTCACCAATAATAATTGGACTAATAAATTTAACAATACTAAAGTATATCATCTTGCTAGAACTGGTTCTGACCATATGCCTATGATTATATCCTTTTCTAATGATTCTTCGAGAGGAAAATCTAGTTTTAAGTTTCAGGAAATGTGGACAATGGAGGAATCATTTCTTCCTTTTGTTGAAGCTATCTGCAATCATGATTTCCTTTGTTCATTCTTTGGAATAAGCTTAAAAGACTGAAGAAAGGATTAAAAATTTGGAATAGAGATGTTGTTGGCAATATCTTTAGTAAAGTTCAAAGCTTAGAGGATGAAGTTTTGCACAAAGAGCTTAATCACTAAAATTTTCAGACTATAGTCTCTAAGAATAAGCTTGTCAAAGCTAATGCATTATTAATTAAAGTGCATAGAATGGAAGAGATGTATTGGAAGCAGCAATGTTACTGCAATTGGTTGATTGATGGTGATAAAAACACCAGGTTCTATCACAGTTTTGTTCAAAAGAAGAGAAGAAGAAACAGTATAAAAGGTATAAAGAGTGGAGAGGTTTGGATCTCTGATTCTAAAGATATTGGTTTATCTGCTGTTGATTTTTTCCATAATGCTCTTGCTGATTATCCTGGTGGTAATAATAATAAGGATGATAGGAATATGAATGATGATTTGTTCAATAGTATTCCTAGCTTGGTTACTTCTGAAAATAACAGAATGTTGCTTAAATCAATTGATGAAAGTGAGTTATGGAATATTATCAAGCTCATGAATCCTTCTAGTGCCCCATGTATGGATGGTTTTACTCAAAGCTTCTTTAAACATTGCTGGCATATAATTAAATCTGATATGATTAATGTTATGAATGACTTCTTAAATGGTAAGAATATCCCTAAAGGTATATTTTCTACTGGTATTTGCTGAATTCCTAAGGTTACTAATCCTACTAGTTGGAAAGACTATAGGCCGATCAGTTTATGTTCATTGTTAAATAGAATCATGTCTAAAATAATAGCTAATAGGATGGCTTTTATCTTACCTAGCATCATTTCTCCTAATCAAGGTGGTTTTGTTCCTAGTAAGAATATTCAGGAAAATATTTTGATTTGCAAGGAGCTAGTTTGTGACTTGAATAGGAAGGTTAAGGATAATAATATTCTGATTCAGCTTGACATGTCGAAAGCCTTTGACAAGTTAGCTCATTGCTTCATTTTCAAGGTTTTGGAGAAGTTTGGCTTCTCATCCAGGTTTATTTGTCTTATTAAGAAAATGATCAAATTTGTTAATGTTTTTATGCTTGTTAATGGTGAAGTTTTTTGCTTTTTTAAAACTACCAAAGGTCTGCGTCTGGGTGACCCTATATCTCCGTATATGTTCATTATTTCTGAGGAATTGTTTATTAGAGGTATCAATTCTCTTATTCATAATAATAAAGGTATGAGATATAGATGTAGAAGCAATATTAATATAAATAGTCTTGCATTTGCTGATGACATCTTATTATTTTCTAACTGCAAAGACACCACTATTGATAAGCTGTGTAATTTTCTTGACAGATACCAAACTCTTTCGGGTCAGGTTGTTAACAAGGAAAAGACTAAGGTTTTAATGGCTAAGGGTATTGATTCTAACATGATTGATATTGTTTCAAATCATTCTGGTTTTTCTTCTAGTTATTTGCCAACAGATTATCTTGGAGTCACAATCAATACAAATAATAGAATCAATAACTTCAACAAATTAGTCTGCAAGGTCAGCAACAAGATCAAGGAGTGGAATGTTTTTAGCCTTTCATTTGCTGGTAGACTTACTCTTGTCAAGTCTGTTTTGTTAAACATTATTCTTTATTGGATGCAGACTAATGTTCTAACTAAAGGTATTATCTCCAAACTTGAAATCATATTGAATAGATTCATTTGAGGTTCTAATCAAACTGAAAAGAAAGTGCATTGGTGCAAGTGGAACAACCTGTGCAAAACTTATAGTGAATGTGGTCTTAATGTTAGGAATATGGATGACATTCAAACTGCTATATCTTTCAATTTATGGGCTGCTTTTAGGAAGAATAATACATTCTGGTCCAACATCATGCACAACATATATTGCCCTAACCATCATCCATTACAAATTAGTCCTTCTAAAACTGGCTCTTTGGTTTGGAAAAGAATGATTAATGTTAGAGATCGTGCTGAAACTTATATCAAGTGGAAAATAGGTAAAGGTCATGTTGATTTTGGGTTAGACAATTGGACTGATTCTGAGCCCATTTTAACTTTTAATAGTAATGATAACAACTTATGGTTTACTACTGAAATGGTTAGGACCTATTGGTATAATAACTCTTGGGATTTATCTTTAGTATATAACATCATCAGTCCTAATATTGTTGCCTGCATTAATCGTTTAGCTATTGATGATAATAAATCTGACTTAATGATTTGGAGTTTAGCTAAGAATGGAAATTATAACTTAAAAGATACTTGGGAGGGTACTAGAACTAGATATAATACTGATTTTGTTTTTCAAAAGATTTGGAAAATCTTATCTCCTAGTATAAGCTCTTTCATGCATTGGAAGATTCTTAATAATTATATTGCTGTTGATTCTGTAGTTCAAAAAAAAGGGCATTGTTCTTGCTTCTAAATGTCAGTTTTGTGACAACTGTGAGTCTATAAGTCATCTCTTTATTAAATGTAAGTTTGCATGGTCGATTTGGATCCATTATGATGTTATCTTTAGAATATACATGTCTAAGCAGATGAACAGTAAGCATATTACCAGATTATGGCAAGGGCCAAAGACTTCTAAAACTCATGTCAGAAGCATTCTTCCTTCTCCAATCTTGCATAATATATGGAAAACTAGAAACTTACATAAGATCAAGGGTATAAAAACATCCATTAACTCTTCAATTAATCAAATCAACTCTATCATTCATACTCTTGATATGAAAAAAGTTATAAACAAAGCTCATTGGTCTGTCTGTCCCAAAGCTGCTATTAGTCTTGGTTGTAGTAATCAGTTGAAAGCTGCTAATAGGCCTTCTTATATCAAATGGATTCTACCTCCTTCTGGTAGGCTTAAAATGAATACTGATGCATCATGTTTGAGTAATGGAGAAGCTAGTGGTTCAGTCATTATTAGAGATAGTGATGGTAACCTGATTAAAGGTTATAGCTATCTATATGGTAAGTCTACTCCCTTATATGCTGAGATTCGTGCTATTCTGGATGGTTTACTTATATACAAAGTTAATAACTGGACTTTGGTAGATATTGAATCTGATTCATTAACTACTATCAATTAGATAATCAACAAAAATGGTAATGTCTTTTGGTATATAAGACCTATTATTGACTGTATTCTTAAGCTGCTTCATAACAGTATGTCTATTGCTCATATATTTATGGAGCAAAATCATGCTGCTGATTGGTTAGCTCAGTATACTTTGAAAAATAAATCTGGTTACATCATTTTACCTAGTTCTATTCCTAATGATCTTAAGGCCATTATGATTTTGGAAGCTATTGGCCTTGGTTATATAGCTAGTTGATTTACCTGGTTGATGTTGTATAATCTTTGCTCTTTGCTTTCATATTTTGTGATCTAATACATGATGTTCTTGCACTGAGGATAATGGCGTTGATGCTTGCATGATCCTGCTTGAATCTGATTCTGATGGATTCTGCCTAATCATGGTTTGAGAAGCTTGATGGTGCTGAGATGTATTGAAGATGTTCTTTTGAAGTTATAGTATGCTGCTCATGTGTTGCATTTCCTGTTGAAGCTGATTGAATTCATCGAGTTAAGGTTGCATGATGGTTGCTTACATTCGTTGATCCTGATGATGATTTAGTCATTATTAAGAGTTATCATCTTGATACATGGCTTGATGAAAAGGATTGATTTCTTGAAGAGTAACTATTAAAGTCTGATGGAATCGTGATGCGAGAAGTTTAAGGATTAGGGCTTTCTTCATGTAATTTGTTTAAAATTGGGCTTTAGCGCCTTTGGATTTTGAACTTTTGCCGGTGTGTATACAATTTTTAATATTAATAAAAATTTCATCTTAAAAAAAATAAAAATATATATATAACGGTCTTCAAAATCACGGGTTTAGTTTGATTTGGTTTTTTAAATGTTTCATTTACCTTTATAAACGTCCCATTAAACTTTTTTTTTTGTTTTTTATTGAAATGTGATATTTATTAAAATAATAGTGTTTGAAATACAACAGCAGCGACAAAATCAAATTAGGCGCCTAAAAAAAAGAAAACCCTAGAATAGGAAGAGACAACCCTAAACTAAGGCCTTACAAGCAAACAATAATACAAAACATCAACATTAATCACAAAAACAACTTCAACTATTAAACTTCAAAAGCACCCCTCACGACTTCAGCGATTTTTCTCAAAAACCTTCCAAACGCAACATCAAATGATTAGATCAGGAACAAGCTCAAGATTGAACCATTAGCACATAGACCTCACCCTCTTCCATTATTTAAGAAATATTTAACGCTTGTAGGCAAACAGGCATCAGCAAAAGCAACAAACCATGCTCCATTAATTGAAGAGAATCAGCACCATCAGCACTCCGCAAAGATGATAGCACGCCAATCAGAAAGGTGAAAACCATCAGCTTACCAAACCTCGAGAACAAGATCAAATAATCAGGTATTAGAGTCAAGTAATGTAGCCTAATCCAAGAGCTTCTAAGATTAATATGGCTTTAAGATCATTACGAACCAACTCAGGAACAATGCAATGATTAGATTTAGACTGTAAAGTAAACTTAGCAAGCCAATCCGCAGCATGATTTTGCTCACGAAAAAATATGAGAAACAGGCATGCTACTGCTAATAAGCTTAAGAATACAATCAATGATAGGCCTAACATACCAGAAAGTATTAACATTATAGCTATGAATCCAATTAACAACAGTAATAGAGTCAGACTCTATATCGACCAACTTCCAATTGTTAGATTTATAAACTAAAAGACCATCAAGTATAGCCCTGATTTCAGCACATAGAGGAGTAGTTTTACCATATAAAAAACTAACAGACTTCACCAAGTTACCAGCACTATCTCTAAAAATAACTGAACCACTGGCTTCACCATTGTTAAGGCATGAAGCATCAGTGTTCATTTTTAATCTTCCTGAAGGAAGAAGAGTCCACTTAATATATATAGGCCTATTAACAGACTTCAGGTGATTTACACAGCCTAATATCATAGCAGCTCTAGAATTATTAAGCCAATGATGCTTATTAATAAGCTTCTTCATATCAAGAGTATGAATAACAGCATTAACCTGATTAATAATCGAACCAACAGAAGTGTTTATACCTTTAATCTTAGCTAAGTTCCTAGCTTTCCAAATATTATGCAAAATAAGAGAAGGAATAATGTTTCTGACCTGAATCTTGGATGCCTTAGGTAATTGCCAAACTCTGGTTAACTGAGTGACATTCATACTACTAGAAAGATGAACTTTGAACAAAACAGAATAATGAATCCATACAGACCAAGCCAGCTTACAAGAAACAAACAGATGAGACATTGTTTCACAATTACTACAAAACTGACATTTAGATGCTATAGAAATGCCTCTACTTTGAATAATCTCATCAACAGCCACATACTTATTAAGAACCTTCCAATGGATAAACGAACTTCTGATAGGAGTTAAGTGATTCCAAATGTTATTGAAAACAAAATTCAACCTATACTTAGTTCTAATACTATCCCAGGTGTCTTTCAAATTATACTTTCCAGTTTTAGCAAGGTCCCAAATCATTACATCATCTTTATTAGAATCCACATAGAGCTTAAGAATGCAATCTACAATTTCAGGCAGAATCATGCTAGCTATAGAAGATAAATCCCAAATACCATTAAACCAATACTTATTAACATGCTCAGTAGTGAACCAAAGATTATTATCACTGCCATTAAGAGATAAAATAGGATTAGTAAAGGTCCAGTTATCTAACCAGAAATCCACCTGACCATTCCCCAACTTCCATTTAATGTGCATCTCACCTTGCTCTCTAACTCTGATCATTCTCTTCCAAGTTACAGAACCAGTTTTCATTGAACTAACCTGCAAAGGATGGTGACTAGAACAATATATGCTATGCATTAAATTAGACCAGAAAGACTTGTTTTGTCTAAAAGCAGCCCAAAGGTTAAACGAGATGGCAGATTGGATATCATTCATATTTCTAACGTTAAGACCACCCTCTTTATAAGTTCTACAAAGAGTATTCCAACTACACCAGTGAACTTTCCTATCCACCAGATTAGAACCCCAAATGAATCTATTTAAAATGGTTTCAAGTTTCGAAATAACACCTTTAGGCAAAAGAGAACATTGCATCCAGTACAGAATCATACTCATCAGAACAGATTTTACTAGAGTTAGCTTACCAGCAAAAGAAAGACAAGACACATTCCACTCATTAATTTTATCACTAACTTTACAAATAAGGTTGTTATAGTTACAGATTTTATTATTAGTATTGACAGTAACACCAAGATAGTCAGTAGGCAAGTGATAAGAGGAGAAACCAGAAATGCTAGACAAGACATCAATCTTAGAAGAAGCAATACTACTAGCAATCAGAATCTTAGTTTTCTCTTTATTAACAACCTGACCAGACAATAGCTGATACTTCTCAAGAAAACCACAAAGCTTATTAAGAGCTTTATCATTACAGTTAGTAAACAATAATATGTCATCAGCGAAAGCAAGAGTATTTACATTGATTCTGCCTCTACTCCTATATTGCATAAATCTATTTTCATTGAAAAGAGAATTGATACCACGAATAAACAACTCTTCAACAATTATAAAGAGATAAGGAGATATCAGATCCCTTTGACGCAGACCTTTCAAAGTTCTAAAATAACCAAAAATATCTCCATTAACAAGCAAAGAAACATTAACATCATTAATCATTTTCTTAATCAGACATATAAACCTAGAAGCAAAACCAAATTTCTTCATAACATTAAGCACAAAGCAATGAGTAAGCTTGTCAAACGCCTTAGACATGTCTAGCTGAATGACAATATTACTATCCTTAACCTTTCTATTCAAATCAAATATCAGCTCCTTACAAATCAGAATGCTGTCATGGATACTTTTACCAGGGACAAAACCCCCTGATTATGAGAAATAATCTTAGGCAAGAGAAGAGCTAATCTGTTAGCTATAATTTTGGACATAATTCGATTCAGAAGAGAGCATAAACTAATCGGTCTATACTCCTTCCAATTAATAGCATTAGTTAGCTTAGGAATTAAACAGATCCCCGTAGCAAAAATACCCGTAGGAATATTCTTACCACGCAAGAAATCAATCATAGCCTTAAGCATATCAATCTTAATAATGTGCCAACAATGCTTAAAAAAGGTTTGAGTATAGTCATCCATACCTGGAGCACTGGCTGAGTTCATATGATTGATTGCATACCAAACTTCAGACTCATCAGGATCCTTGAGCAACAATCTGCTGTCATCTTCAGTAACAACATTAGGAATCACATTAAAAAGATAATCATTCATAAGACTAGATTCATCAACATTGTTAGCATAAGAAGAATCAGTGAGAGCCTTCTTAAAGAAATCAACAGTCGATTGACCAATTTCTTTGGAGTCAGATAGCCACTCATCCCCACACTTAATACCCTTAATGCTATTTCTTCTTCTTTTCTTTTGGACGAAGTTGTGATAAAACTTAGTGCTCTTATCACCATCAATGATCCAGTTACAATAGCATTGTTGCCTCCAATACACTTCTTCCATTCTGTGAGCTTTAATCAACAAAGCATTAGCTTTGGCAAGCTCACTCTTGGACTCAGCAGGCTGAAGAGTTTGATGATTTAAATCCTTGGCAAGAACTTCATCTTCCAAACTTTGCACCTTACTAAAAATATTACCAACAACACTTCTGTTCCAAGAAACCAAAGCATGCTTAAGGCTTTTAAGCTTCATCCAAAGAACAAACATTGGATCCCCAACTAACTCTTGACTCCAATTCTTTTCCACAAAAGGCAAAAAAGAATCGTCCATAGTCCACACCTTCTGAAACCTGAAACTAGACTTAACTCTTGCAAACTCATTAGATAAAGAAATAACCAAATGCATATGATCAGAACCAGTACGAGCAAGATGATATATCTTAGTACTAGCAAAGTAACTAGCCCACTTGCTATTAACAAAAACCCTATCTAACCTCTTCCATTTAGAACCATTCGACCAAGTATATTTCGAACCGATATAGCCACAATCCTCAATATTACAACAACTTATCATATCATTAAAATCATTGGTACTATTGATACATAAAGTACTACAGCCTAACTGCTCATCCACAGAGCTAACAACATTAAAATCACCGCAAATAAGTCAAGGCAAATCATCATTAACTTTGCTCTTAAGAAAGTTTCACAATTCAACTATATTAGACGTTTGACATCTAGCATATGCTACTGTGATCATAACCTGATTATTCTCATTGCTAAGACCAACCTTTAAATTTAAGCATTAACTAACATCATGCTTCCAAAAGAGCCAGATTTTATTCGTGTTATTATAAGCAAAATTGTCAAAACCAAGCTTAGATGCAATACTACCTAAAGCATTAACATTAACAAGAGGTTCTTACACAGCAATCATTTGAGTTTGATTATTAACCGGCCCAAAAAATAATTAGAGATATCCTCGCATGGTTGTTATTACCCGTAGGAAGGCTGCAAAGAAAAGGAGGCAAAATCAATTTTCCCAATTAAAAAGTCGGTTTCTGTTCTATCAAATTCAATTGATACAAATTCTGGACTCCATTCCAAGCCATAAATCATTTCTTAACCCTAGAATTGACTCTTTCTCTCTATACTTAGCTTGAATTCCTCTCCACCTGCTGAGGTAATTTTTTTTACACTTCCATTCTCTTCACTTCAATTTATTAGCGACCGTCTTACTTTGTTAGATCTGTTTCGATTTCTTGAACTCAATCCATTTTGCCTTTTTCTTTTTCGATGTGTTGTTTTTGCGATTAGATTTCGCTTTTTTAGTTTCGAAGATTAGCTCAAACCAACAAGCAATGGCGTCTGTCGATCCGGATATTGCTAAAACTCAAGAAGAACGGAAAAAAATGGAGCAGGAGCTCGTGGGCTTTGAATCAGTGAAATTCGACCGAGATTTATATGGAGATTCCGACAGAGCTGGCTATGTCACTTCGATTCCTGTAAATGAGGAGGATGAGGTTAACGCAGATACGACTGGTTCGGAGGTGGCGAGGCGGCTGGCGTCTTTTACGGCCCCAAAGTCTCTATTGAATGAGGTTCCCGGTATTGGTCGAGACGAGGATGATGGGTTTAGGAGGAGGCCGACTATTGCGGAACGGGAAGATGATTATAGGAGACGGAGGTTGAATCAAGTCCTTTCTCCCGATAGGCATGATGCTTTTGCAGCGGGGGAGAAAACACCAGACCCTAGCGTTAGGTCTTATGCTGATGTTATGAGGGAGGAGGCTTTGAAGAGGCAGAAAGAGGAGACCCTGAAGGCTATTGCTAAGAAGAAGAAGGAAGAAGAGGAAGCGGCCAAGGAGCAGAAGGAGTCTGGCGCTGGTGTTGTGGCTGCTGCACCGACAGCGCAGTCAAAAAGAAGAAACAGGTGGGATCAAGGAGATGGTGATGGTGGTGCTGGTGCTGCGAAGAAGGTCAAATCTGGGTCAGACTGGGACTTGCCGGATGCAACCCCTGGGATAGGGCGGTGGGATGCAACCCCAACTCCCGGCAGAGTTGGAGATGCTACACCCTCTCTTGCAAGGAAGAATAGGTGGGATGAGACACCTACACCTGGTCGCTTGGTTGATTCTGATGCTACACCAGCTGGTGGGGTTACACCTGGTGCAACACCAGCTGGGGTGACTTGGGATGCTACTCCTAAAGGCCTGGCTACACCTACCCCGAAAAGACAACGTTCAAGATGGGATGAGACACCAGCAACTATGGGTAGTGCAACACCCATGTCTGGGGCAACTCCTGCTGCTGCTTACACACCTGGTGTCACCCCTGTTGGTGGGATTGATTTGGCTACACCTACTCCTGGTGCCATCAATTTGCGTGGTGCTATTACTCCTGAGCAGTACAATCTATTGAGATGGGAAAGGGATATCGAGGAAAGGAACAGGCCGCTGACGGATGATGAGCTTGATGCTATGTTTCCGCAGGATGGCTATAAGATTTTGGACCCACCTGCTACGTATGTACCCATCAGGACACCTGCAAGGAAGCTTCTTGCGACCCCAACTCCTCTAGGGACTCCACTTTATTCTATTCCAGAAGAGAATCGCGGACAACAGTATGATGTGCCAAAGGAAGCCCCTGGTGGGCTGCCATTTATGAAGCCTGAAGACTATCAGTACTTTGGGGCATTGTTGAATGAGGATGACGAGGAAGAGTTGTCAGCAGAGGAACAAAAGGAGAGAAAGATTATGAAGCTTCTTCTAAAGGTTAAGAACGGGACTCCTCCACAAAGAAAAACTGCTCTACGGCAGCTTACGGATAAGGCACGGGAATTTGGGGCTGGGCCTTTGTTTAATAAGATTCTTCCATTGCTCATGCAACCAACATTGGAAGATCAAGAAAGACATCTTTTAGTCAAAGTTATTGACAGGGTGCTGTATAAGTTGGATGAGTTGGTTCGACCCTATGTGCACAAGATTCTTGTTGTTATAGAGCCTTTGCTGATTGATGAGGATTATTATGCTCGTGTTGAAGGAAGGGAGATAATTTCTAATCTGAGTAAGGCTGCTGGATTGGCGACAATGATTGCAGCCATGCGTCCTGATATCGATAATATCGATGAATATGTGAGGAACACAACTGCAAGAGCTTTCAGTGTTGTTGCTTCAGCGCTTGGGATTCCTGCACTGCTTCCGTTTTTGAAAGCCGTGTGTCAGAGTAAGAAGTCTTGGCAAGCTCGACATACTGGGATCAAGATTGTTCAGCAGATAGCTATCTTGATTGGTTGTGCTGTTCTTCCACACCTAAGGTCCCTTGTGGAGATTATAGAACATGGTCTTAATGATGAGAACCAAAAAGTGAGAACGATTACTGCTTTGTCTCTGGCTGCCCTTGCTGAGGCCGCTGCACCTTATGGTATTGAAAGCTTCGACTCTGTTCTGAAACCATTATGGAAAGGTATCAGGTCACATCGTGGGAAGGTCTTGGCTGCATTCTTGAAGGCAATTGGTTTTATTATCCCTCTGATGGATGCCCTTTATGCTAGTTATTATACAAAAGAAGTCATGTTTATTCTGATTCGTGAGTTCCAGTCACCAGATGAAGAAATGAAGAAGATTGTGATCAAAGTGGTGAAGCAGTGTGTGGGTACAGAGGGTGTGGAAGCTGATTACATTCGTAGTGACATTCTCCCTGAGTTTTTCAAGAATTTCTGGGTCAGAAGGATGGCTCTGGATAGGCGAAACTATAAGCAACTTGTGGAAACTACTGTGGAGATAGCTAACAAGGTTGGTGTTTCTGATATTGTTGGTAGGATTGTTGAAGACCTTAAAGATGAGAGTGAGCCATACAGACGAATGGTTATGGAAACAATAGAGAAGGTGATTGCAAACTTGGGTGCATCAGATATTGATTCTAGGCTGGAGGAGCTCCTAATTGACGGTATTCTCTATGCTTTCCAAGAGCAGACCAGTGATGATGCAAATGTTATGCTTAATGGGTTTGGGGCTGTTGTAAATGCTCTTGGGCAGAGAGTGAAGCCCTACCTTCCCCAGATTTGTGGTACCATAAAGTGGAGATTGAATAACAAGAGCGCCAAGGTAAGACAGCAGGCAGCAGATCTTATCTCTAGGATTGCTGTTGTCATGAAGCAATGTGGAGAGGAGCAACTGATGGGTCATCTTGGGGTTGTGTTATATGAGTATTTGGGAGAGGAGTATCCTGAAGTTCTGGGATCAATCCTTGGAGCTCTCAAGTCCATTGTCAATGTTATTGGTATGACAAAAATGACTCCTCCTATTAAAGACTTGCTTCCGAGGTTGACTCCAATTCTGAAGAACAGGCATGAAAAGGTTCAGGAAAATTGTATCGATCTTGTTGGTAGGATTGCTGATCGTGGTGCTGAGTTTGTTCCAGCCAGAGAGTGGATGAGAATCTGTTTTGAGCTTCTTGAGATGCTCAAGGCTCACAAGAAAGGAATACGCCGAGCTACCGTTAACACATTCGGGTACATTGCCAAAGCTATCGGGCCACAGGATGTCTTGGCAACTCTGTTAAATAATCTCAAAGTTCAGGAACGTCAAAACCGTGTCTGCACCACAGTAGCAATTGCCATTGTTGCAGAAACCTGTTCCCCTTTCACTGTTCTTCCAGCACTGATGAACGAGTACCGTGTCCCGGAGCTTAATGTGCAGAATGGTGTTCTAAAATCCTTGTCCTTCCTGTTTGAGTACATTGGTGAAATGGGAAAGGATTACATTTATGCTGTTACTCCGTTACTCGAGGATGCCCTCATGGACCGAGATCTGGTTCATAGGCAAACTGCAGCATCTGCTGTTAAACACATGGCTTTAGGAGTAGCAGGGCTGGGTTGCGAGGATGCTTTGGTCCATTTGTTGAACTACGTATGGCCAAATATATTTGAGACTTCCCCTCATGTCATAAATGCCGTCATGGAAGCTATTGAAGGAATGAGGGTTGCTTTAGGTGCTGCTGTAGTACTTAACTATTGTCTCCAGGGACTGTTCCATCCTGCTCGTAAGGTCAGGGAAGTTTACTGGAAAATATATAACTCACTGTATATAGGAGCTCAGGATGCACTTGTGGCTGCATATCCTATCCTCGACGACGAGCAAAACAATATCTATAGTAGGCCCGAGTTGATGATGTTTGTCTGAGACGCCTTGATACTAAAGGATGTTTGAACTGATTTTGTATATCTTTTTCTTATCGAAACTGATACTATATATATTTTCGAGCTGTACGATGAGTAGCAATGCTTTGTGGCTTTGTTTAAACTTAGATACTGAATTGATTTTGCACAACGTTTTTGGATATATGTGGCATCTAAGTTCCTTTTGCTTCTGTTACTAGCTCAGTGGTGAATCTCTTTAAGAGGCAACTGCCATGATTAGATATGTTGGGTTGCAGACTTGTAACTATCGATGTAGGCGTCTATCATCGGTATTAAGATTTGAATGCTTTCTGTGTTTTCTGTTACTCCGTTTGTTTCATAATATCACAGTTATTAAAATATTTAATGATTAATTTTGATTTTATAAAAGTAGCTATAATTTTATAGGAAACAACAATATAAAAAAAGTCCTACAACACAGAAAATGAAAAAATAAAATACATGAAAAAATTGGAACGGAGAGAGTATTACTTCTTTTATGCAAATATTTTAAATTTCTTTAACTGGCTACTATCTATTTATCTAGAGGCGGCAAGCGGGGCTGGTCATCACTGCGGGATTCAGACCATTGGTCACGTCACGGCCTCCGTTCCACTGTAAGAGTAGTTCTAAATTATGACACGAATAGTAGTAGTTTGCTTTCTTGTAAAAAAAAGAAAACAAAAAAACTTTAAAATTGAAGTGTAATAAATGTGTATTTTTTATAAAAATATATATATAAAAAAAACGATATAATCCTATTTTAGTAATTTAATAAAATAATATATAATACTGTTTGATGATACAGAACGAACAACTAATTTTAACAATTTCAACTAATATAAATTTTAACAATTTTGTAAAACAAACGTTAAATATCGTATCATGGGATGTTTGGTTACAGTGGTAGTAGAAACGCACCATCTTACGGTTGAGATGTTTGGTTACGGTCGTAGTAGAAACACACCATTTTACGTTTGTGAGCGGCGTCTTACATGGAGGTGTGGAGGGACATTCATATTTATCATAAAATATAGATTAATTTATATAGTTTATTTAGAATATGATGTATTTTTTAATAAAATTTTAATTTCAAAAATTTTAAATTAAAATCTTGGATAATGACTATTTTTAACGAAAGTTTTAAATTAAAATGTTGGATAATAGCTTTTAAGGAAAATTTTAAGTTAAAATATTTATAAATTGGAAGATGTGGCATTTATATCTCAATTTCTTAATATTAAAACCATAAATAAAACTCGGTTGATTCTGTAAGTGATCTTTCTTCTTCTTCTTTTTTTTTTCAAAAAATTGTTTCGATTTTATTTAGTTTAATCTTTCTCTCCCAAAATTGAATTTTTATTTATTTTTATCTTCTTCTATTGTTCAACGTTAATGATTTGATTAAAATTTAAATGATCATTTTTTATCATGGAGAGATTTTAATTAAATAAATTAACAAAAATGGAGAAAAAGAAGAACATGAAAAAAGATGAAAATATTAATTAGATAGATTAAAGAAAATGAAGATTTTAATTAGATAGATTAAAAAAGATAAAAAATTTAATTAAATAAATTAAACAAGATGTAAGAAAATAAAAAAGACGATCTTATATAAATAAATAACATTACTAACATTAATAATCCAAATTCAAAGTTACATATATAAAAAACTTATATATTAGTAAATTGTTTCAGTTAAGAAATTTGTTTTACTTCAATCATATCTTTTAAAATAGTTTTTAAACTATAATTTAAATAATACTTTTCATTTTATTACTTTATATTTTCCAAATTATATTTAAATTAGTTTATATTTATTAAAGTATTTTTTAATTAGCAATTTATTATTACTTGAATTTATATATATTGAAATATTTTTACTTTTTTTCAATAAAATAATTTGTTTATATTATACATTATGTTTTGATAAAAAATTTATTTTATTTCCATATATTTTTTATATAAATTTTTTCATACATTTAAAAAAATTACATAAAAATTTTGATTTTATTTCATCTATTCAAAATAGCTTTTATATAATAAATTTGATTTTGTTATATTTTAGTTTTAAAATAACATATTAAGAAATATTAAGATTTATTGTTAAATACTATTTTTATATGTAATAAATAATATATTAAGATATATTAAAAATACTTTAAAGTAGTTGTACGACAGAATCGTGTAGAATGAGTTTTAAATTTTTCTGCTTAGCCCCTTTTATTTTGATTTGTGGATCCGCCTCATAGTAGAATAATAGAAGAATAGAAAAAAAATAGGAGAAGAATCCACTAGAATAGAAAATTTGTAAAACTTTTACTCATCCTTATGTATAATAATTTTTATTTTATATTTTTTACTAATATGATGGATTTTTAATAGGGTGAAGCTATTTTCTCCATCAAATATATTATTTCTTTTATATTTGAAAATATAAAATCATGTTGTTATTTCCTCATAAATGAACTAACATATTTACCGTTTCTTTATTTTTAATTATAAAAAAGAATTGATTTCGAGCAAACAATCTCCTGCAATTCCATCAACTCTATTTATCTTCCAGCAACTCATTAACTCCTAAAACACGAGATAGCATCGTAAGAAAGTTCTCTCCCATCTTTCCTCACCAACCTAACCTAACGGTAACTTGTTCATCTAAGTAAGCTAGTGAATCCTAAAATCAATGGATAAAGATCCATTTGATTGATGGGTTCTTCAAGCATACTATCCTCTTCTACCCTGCGTATTGTAAGATGCTCCCCTTTCCTGGTGGATCCCCCCTCAATCAGCACTTACCCACCATATACTCCATCAAAGCTAGATGTCTACCTCTTTTCAGCATCCTGGGTTTCAGTTGGGACAAGATTGATGGCCTTCTCAAGCATCAACCCTCTGGTCCCAAGGAAACTTCCAAGCCTTCAACTCAAAATCC
Source organism: Limnanthes douglasii subsp. nivea (assembly GCA_036936605.1). NCBI lineage: Eukaryota > Viridiplantae > Streptophyta > Magnoliopsida > Brassicales > Limnanthaceae > Limnanthes > Limnanthes douglasii. The sequence continues at coordinate 155,638,568 of JAUPFV010000003.1, read as the reverse complement.
ATGGAGGAATAGGTTCCAACTTTTGTTTTGAGACCTACAACTTGTCAATCCCCCTTGTTGTCCGCTCTTCTACCTTTTAAGCCACCAACCTCCAGTTTCTATCCCAAAACCAGCCCCCTATCTGCTCTTCCATCTTCATTATCCATTGGGCTAATGGTTGTCTCCATCTTCCTTTGCTCTGCTCAATAATTTATCCTTGCTTAGGTCACAAATTCAGCTTCCCTGTCCTCCGCTTCTCCTTATTGACCTGTCCTTATCACTTGTTGTGTCCTGTAAGCCATAATAAGAGGTTTAGATTCAATTCTAGTTATCCTAACAGAACTAGAAGGTTTCTAGTTAGCTCTATTCAGCCATTTAGTTACCCTAACTGAAATGTCTATCCTCGTAATTCCCTTCATTCAAAACCCACTCTTTTGACCTCTCAACCCCTAGGTAGCACCACACTCCTACTTTTGGCTAAACCCAGATCTTATTTCCCTCTCTGTCTCACTCCCATTGTAAAACTTACTCATTTTCAGCTCTACTGGCTCTTTGCATCAGCTAAGCCTAGACTCAACCTCCAACTTTTTTACTCTTCTATTCTAGGATTACAGTTCTGTCTCCTCCTAGCTACACCTAACCTGAACCTTCTCAGTCTATTTTTGGGAGCTACCTTAAATCTAGAAACCCTCAGTCTTTCTCTTCTCCCTATCATTCTCTCACCAGTAGCTTATAAAAACCATCTTCTAATTCCTTCTAATTATTATCTCCACCTATCCATCGAAATCAAATCAAATTCTAAAACCAAAATATCAAACTATGCTTACCTGATGGACCTTTGTGATTCTTCGAGACCATCCAAGCCCCTGGAAGTCAATGCGTCTTTCTCCCTCATAAGAACACATAATTTCTCCTCCTCCCTTACAATGTTCCCCTGCTCAACTGAGTCTGATGTGCTATCCACCACACTCCCTTTAGCCCTGTCGTCCATCCCTACTCTTTCCTCCTCCACTCACCACATTTCTGCAACCATCCCTGCCCCTCCTCCTCTACTCACAGCATAAAAATTATGTCAAACAAGCTTTAGCCTTGGCCTAACACCACATGGAATCTGGCCAAGGGAAAATCATTTTTTAAGATGATTCCCTCTGTGACTTAAGGAATTACTTACCTCATCTTGAAATCGCCGGCATTGAACTCCCCCCAATCACTTTCTCGATAGCCTCCTCTGGGTTGAGCTCTCTACCACTGGTCAACCCCCCCCCCTCTCCCTGGACCAGAATCCTTCCCCCCACTGACTTAGGTTTTTACGAAAATCTGGTGGCAGCGATAGATGAACTGCCCTACCCCTCTCTGTCGACCACCGTCTCCCTGTCGAATGCGTTGGGTCAGAACACCTCTCAGTTCATCGCCCCTCTCTCAGCCCTCTCTGAAAATGTTCTATCTCGGATTTACTCATCTGAGAGAATGGATAGCTCTCCCATCAAAGCGTATGCATCGCCGTTGTCGATCAAATCAGCCTCTTCCCCTACTTTTTGGAGCCAACCTCAACCTCCTCTGCCCTGCTTCGCTCCAATGGTGGAGTATCACTTGAGAAATCTTCGCCAAGGACAAAGCAGACTATACCATCCTGGGATTCCTCTTCGTCTCTGCTAAGAACGCTGGATGGGGTAAAATCAGGGCTTCTGGCTGAGAAGGAAGAGCAGCTCGACAATCTAGGGTTTCCTAGTTTGTCAACAGAGAGATTGGGTATCAATTTTCGTTTTTCGGGTCAGAGATCCAAGACCGGTCATGTGCCTAGTCTCACTGCAGGAAATCTGGGCCTTTCTAGTACCAGACCAATCCAATCAGCAGATCCCTCACCTTTGGGCCGACGCTCATCTAACATAGGGCCCACTAGAGTTTTATCTATTGAAAAGCCTATTAAAAAACAAAAAGAAGGGTATTTTGGAAGGTGGTGCTTCCTATGGCCATCACCCTCTAATTCAGAATTTCGGGAATGCGGGTAAAGGCCCAAAAGGGAGAAAATACAAGTTGGCCCATGCTAAGCCTTCTAACCCTTAGTTTTCAAATGATATATCAAGGGCTTTCTCTAGTTTGAACTCGATTCTTAAATCCGCTCCTCTCTCCTCTTAAGTAAGTATAGTTGCGGGCCATAGTGATAACTACTCCCCTTTGGAAATTGGAATTAGTCATATGGAAATGGTGGGTAACGAATTCATTATGAATGACTCGGCTCTAGGATCTCCGGACTCATGAAAGACCTGTCTTTCGGGTTATTTTCTCAACCAACCTTCCAATCTTTCTTTTCTTAAAGCAAATGTGGAATCACTTTGGAAAAATTATGGGCTTTTGGAATTCAAACCCCTTCCTGAGAATTATTTTCTCTTTAAATTTGGATCTGAAGCGATGACTAAAAAAATGTTGTAGGAAGCCCCTAGCATTTATGTGGCAATTTAATGATTTTGAAATTATGGGAACCTCTAACATCCCTTATCAAAGATCCTCACACGGAAATTATAATTTAGGTTGAAGTATTTAGTCTTCCTTATGAGTTATGGACTGCGGATCAGTTCAGCAATATTGGATCGGTCATTGGATCCCTATTGTATGTAGATCGCCAAACGGAGAGAAAGGAAAAACTTCGCTTTGGCCGTATTTGTATCATGATTAAAGTGGGGCCTCCAATTCACTCTGATCTCACTTCCAAAATAAGAGGCAAATCCATAACAGTAGCATTTGAATATCAGGGTCTCCTCCCCAATGTGCTAATTGTAAAGTTTTCGGGCACCCTAGCCATCAATGCATCAAAGTCCCTATCAAACTCTCCCCCATTCCCTTGGTGACTTCGTCTTCTGAGGAAGATCCTTCTGAGATAGATCCTGAGTTGGAAATTGGATCTCGAATTCCATCCATAATCAAAGACTCTGAGGTGGCGCTTGGCGAGGAGGTGGACTCCCCCCTCCCCCCAAATGGTTTGCACGGATGTAGCCAAAGTCAAAGGCAAACAGGTATTGTTCTTCGACAGGACCAGCGGATGATTCACTATAAGTTTTCTATTTATGAATATTGCTTCTTGGAATGTGAGGGGTCAAAACGATCCAGCCAGACAAAAATATGTCACTGATTTTATTATTAGTAATCATATCTCGTTGATAATCCTAGTAGAAACTCAAGTCTAAATTCATAAAGTTGACAATATAATCAGACAAATGGTCCCATTTTGGCATGTCATAACCTATCACTCGACACATCCCCTAGGAAGAATCTAAATTACTTGGAACCCTAGTGTTATTACAATAACTATAATCTCACAATCTTCTCAATTTACTAATTGTATTGCTAACTGTCATAACTTTAGATCCTCTTTCAAACTCACTGCTATTTATGCTTTTAACGAAGCTTAGGACTGTATTGCGCTTTTGAATGACCTAATTGACATTTCAAAGCTTGATACCCTCACTCCCTGGCTTGCTCTTGGGGATTTTAATGTTATCCGTCACCCGGATGAGCGTCTTGGCTCCTCTGACTCTTGGTCCGCAGTTATTGATGATTTTAATAACTGTTGTTAGTTATTACCATTGTGAACTAAGTGACCTCCGATCTTCTGGATTTCCGTTCACTTGGATCAATAAACAACCTTCACACCCAATCCTCTCCAAAATTTATTGCGTCCTTGTTGATTCAGAATGGGAAAACCTTTTCCCTATGTCCCATGTCCATTTTGGGTATCTTCGCACTTCAGACCACACTACTGTTACTCTCAACCTTGGGCTTCCTCGTCCAAAGCGGAAAAAACCTTTATGTTTCTTCAATATGTGGCAATCTCACCCTCAGTTCAAGGATATTGTTACCAATAGTTGGAACCTTCCTTCCTCTTCCTCGGGAATGAGGAGGGTTTCTGATAAGCTTGTGCAATTGCAATCTAAGCTTGCCCTCCTTAACCGTACGGAGTTTAGAGACATATCCTCCAGAGTCTCTAAAGCTCAAAAAATCCTGTTTGAGGCTTGGAATAATTTAGACTCTGATCCTCTCAACCCTCGTTTAGTCACAATAAAAAAGAGGCTTCTGCGTCTTTCATTTTCCTTAATCGAGCTGGAGAATCCTTTCTTAAGCAAAAATCGAGAGAAAATTGGATTACGTTGGGGGTAGGAATACTAAATTCTTCCACAAAGGTATCAAAGCCCGGCTATCCCGCAATAAAATAATCTCGATCTCTAATGACCAAGGTGTCATTGTCTCTTCACCAGCTGGTGTTTCCAAAGTTATGGTGAACTTTTTTAGAACTCTCTGGGTACCAAGCATCCTGCCTCCTATCCAGGTCTTGAAAAAGTCTCTTCACTAATATCGTCTAGATTCAATAACACTGGTAAAAAGTTAATGATCCGTGAGATTTCTTGTTCTAAAATTAAATCCGCGCTATTCAGTATTGATAGCGACAAATATCCTGATCCCGATGGTTTTAACTCTATCTTTTTGAAATCAACTTGGAACATAGTTATCCCTGACATCTGTAAGGGTGTCTAAGAGTTCTTCCTCACTGGATCTATAAACGACTCCTGGAATGCAACCTCTATCGCCCTCATCCCCAAAAAAAACTCTTCATCAGTGCCAGCTGACTATAAACCAATTGCACTCTGTAATGTTGTTTATAAAATCATTTCCAAAATTATGGCCAATAGAATCAAAGTCATATTTCATTACCTTATTAATTCTTCTCAATCAGCCTTTGTTGCGAGAAGGAACATATCTGATAACATCCTTTTATCCCAAGAGCTGCTTAGGGGATATCAGTCTAAGGGAAGAAGCAAAAAGGTAGCTTTTAAAATTGACATCATGAAAGCCTTTGATAATGTCCGCTGGCACCTCATTCTTGACATTCTTGTGGCGATGCAATTCCCGAAAAAGATAATTATTTGGATTGTCAAGTGCATCTCTTCTCCCTCTTATTCTAATTATTATTAATGGAGACCTTCATGGTAAGTTCAAAGGCAAAAAGGTCTCAGACAAGGTGATCCCCTCTCCCCTCTCCCCTCTCCTCTTCGTACTTGTTATGAAAGTACTTTGTGGCATCCTTAAAGAAAAAAGTCAAGATGAGAATTTTTTATTCCATTGGAAGTGTCACAGCAGAGAATCATTAACCTTTGTTTTGCAGATGATCTGATGATTTTTTGTCATGGGGACAACCATTCTCTTAATCTCATCAAAGAAGCTTTAGGTGATTTCTATATTCTCTCTGATCAAAAGGTCAATACATCGAAATGTCACATATTTTTCTCTGTAATTGACCATCACCTAAGAACGAATCTAATGCTTATCTTGAACTTCCCTGAGGGATCTCTCCCAGTAAAATACCTGGGCGTTCCTCTTCTCACATGTAGACTTACTCACTCTGACTGTCGCCCCCTCCTGCACAAAATAACCTCCCGTATTGATTCTTGGACTTCCAAGCATCTCTCCTATGCGGGGAGACTTCATTAATTAAATCGGTCTTTTTTGCAGGACAGGTTTATTGGTCTTCGATATTCATTCTCCCTTCTAGAATAATTAAAGAGCTAAGCCAATACCTTTGTCGATTCATGTGGTCTGTCTCTTCAATGAAACTTCATGGGGCCAAAGTGGCCTAGTCAACGGTTACCACTCCTTATAAAGAGGGCGGCCTTGGGATCCTAGACCTTAAAATCTGGAATCAGGCGGCTATCCTTAAGCATCTCTGGTCTATTGTTAGTAATCAAAAGCATTCAATATGGTGTGAATGGATTAAAACCGAAAAGATTAAAAAAAAAGTTTTTGGAACGTTTCTATTGGTTTTTTCCCCCTCTTGGATATGGAGGAAAATTCTTCGTCTTCGTCTTTTGGGTATTAATTTGTACAGGGTGGCTATCGGAAATGGAAGAACCACTTCTCTCTGGCATGACCCGTGGCTCCTCTCATCGCCTCTGGCAATCCACTACGGCCCTGACATCATCAGCGATTCTCGTGTGGGAAATAATCTAAAAGTTTCCGACATCATCACAAATGCTGAATGGAAGTGGCCTACAAATTTGAGATCGGCTAGGGCCCAGAGTCGTGCGCATCTTGAATAAATGAACAACTTTAATCTCTCTCTTCTCCATCCAAACACCTTATCGAGGGACGTTCCTTTCTAGGTCACAAAGGATGGATGCAACAAATTCACTATTCAAGCCACATACAACACCATTCGCCAGCCTATCCTAGAAAAGGGATAGCGGGGTTAGTATGGAACAAATATAACATTCCACGTCACTCTTTTATATCTTGGCTTGCTTTAAAGGGTAAGCGTATCACCAGAGACAAGCTCCTTAGTTGGGGCATCAACACCCCTACTACTTGCGCCATTTGCAACTCTGACCCGAAATATATATCTCATATCCTCTATGAATGTAGTTTCGCTCAGAGTATTTTGTCTTTTATTAGTATCAAACTTGGCTTCCCATTATATCCCTCTTCTTGGCAATCTTGGATCGTCGATGCGTCAAGCTGGACTAATACTCGAGACCATTGTACTTAGCACACTTGTTTCAACGCGATCATTTACCACGTTTGGAAAGAACAGAATTCAAGAATCTTTGGATCCGCCCCAGCCATGGCTTCTATGATATCTTTCCAAATCTTATCGGATCTTCGATTTAGATTCCCTGGAACCAATATTGGCTGGCCATCGTAGTTTTAACAAAAACTAACAATATCACTATTTTATATTTTCTTGTAGGTCTAGCCAATATGGCATGGAGTGTGGAGCTTGGATTCATGATTTGTGATCTTGGAGTCACCTCACATCCACCTAGTGATCAGAGCATGATATTTGAGTTGCTTACATTTTTTCTATTATGCCATATCTCTAGTCTATGACATCTTGACATTGTTATCTCTTTTGTTGTTGTATTACCTCGGGGTATGCCCTAGGAATTTGTATGAACGCTTTCATTTATTTAAAGTCTTTAACCAAAAAAACTCATTAACTCCTACTCTCTCATCTTCAAGAACACCATTAACTCCCACTCTCCATCTTCTATCCACCCACCTAACACCATTAAATTCTTTCTCTCATTAGCTAAACCCTAACCACCATATATATATATTAGATCATTATTTTAACCAAAAACCTTCTAAAACACGGCCCCTCTTTCCTTCTCGTCTTCACACCCGAAACCTAAACAAACTCCTAGATTTGATTTGCCATATAATAGTCAAACATCTACTGAAAAACCCTAGAATTTACGTCGCTTAGCGTAAGTCAAAGCAGCCTCTTACAAACCCATCGCTACACCTCATTCTTTCTCCTCTATATTGATTTCAGTTTCTTTTTTTAGTTCCAGGTCGAATTCGATTCAAGTACAGGTTCTCGAAGTAGCCCCTCTTACAACCCCATCGCTACACCTCATTCTCACTCCTCTATATTGATTTTAGTTTCTTTTTTTGTTCTAACTCGACTTCGATTCAGGTACAGATAAAGGTCGAGTTCGATTCAGGTACAGATAAAGGTCGAGTTCGATTCAGGTACAGGTGGAGTTCGATTCATGTACATATACTCGAATCAACCCCTCCTACAAACCCATTGCTACACCTAGGTATGGGCATTCGGTTTTTCGGTTCGGTTCGGTTCTCGGTTCTTTCGGTTCTTTAAAACGAGTACCCATTTAGGAACCGATTAAAATTCGGTTCGGTTCGGTTCGGTTTGGTTCTCGGTTCTTTTGGTTATTTAAAACTAGTACCCATTTAGGAATTGATTAAAATTCAGTTTGGTTCGGTTCTTCTCGGTTCGGTTCGGTTACATTCGGGTTTCGGTTCCAAATGGTTATTTTCTAACCAAATGGTTACATTCTAACCAAAAGAACTGTTTGAAACTAATTGAACCCAAAAAGAACCAAATGGTTATTTTATAACGAGATGGTTACTTTGTAACCGAAAGAACCATTTGGAACCGAACAGAAAACCATGGATATTCAAAGGTACTATTTCTTATTCGGTTCTCTATGGGTACTATTCGGTTCTCGGTTCCGAACCGAACCGAGAACTGTGGATATTTAAGATAAGGAACTGTATCGGTTCGGTTCTTCGGTTCCATACCCATATGCCCATGCCTAGCTACACCTTTTTCCCTCTAATCTATATTGATTTCAGTTTCTTTTTTTGTTCCCACTCGAGTTCGATTCAGGTACATATATAGGTCGAGTTCGATTCAGGTCGGGTTTGATTCAGGTATAGTTTGATTTTTTTATTGATTTCAGTTGATTACAATTTGAACTTTTGTTCTATATTGATTTCATCACGGTTTTCTTTATTACAGATCGAGTTTGGTTTACAGGAAGATTCAGGTATAGGTACAGTTCGGTTTCCCTCTCCCTTCTATTTTACTTTATATGTTTTGTGAGTTGGTTCTGTTTTAGTTTGATATTAATCCATTTTTTGTTCAAATTAATTCAAGGTTGTATTGAAGCTTATGTTGTTTCAGTTCGTTTTCCCTCTCCTCTTTGTTTTAGTTTATATGTTTTGTGATTTGGGTATTTTTTAGTTCGATGTTACTCTGTTTTTTTCTAATTAAGTCAAGGTTGTGTTGAAGGTTGTGTTATTTGTGTAAAACTTTGTGATTATTAATAGAGTGGTAGAGTGATATTGGATGTTTATTGTGACCTTATTAAAGGTTTTGTTGTTTGTGTAAAGTTGTGATTAGTAGTATGTAAACTTGTTGAAGGTTGTTTACGTAAAAGTATGATGCATAATACTAATTAGTTTTATGTTTTAGTTCTCTTTTTTGTGTTTTAGTTCTTTGTTTTAAACCACTAGTGTTTTAGTGTTTTGTGTTTTTACTACAGATAGTTGTAGCGTCATGTTGCCATAACTCGATGTGATTGTTGATAGACTGCTGTTTTTTTTAAACAACATGTGATTCCAAGATGACGCCTTGTAATTACATACATTTTTTAAACAAAAGCATGTAATTCTGAGGCAGTATCTCAGAATTACATGATTTTGTTTTAAAAAAAACATGTAATTTCAAGGCAGCATCTCAGAATTACATGTTTTTGTTTTAAAAAAACACATGTAATTCCGAGATAGTAGATCGGAATCACATGCTATTTTTTTTAAATAATTAAATGTAATGGTTATTTTATTCTATATTTTAATACCTTATAGATTTTTCCTATATTATAGTATGGGATCATACTAAAAAGTATTTTCCATTGATTTTTATCATCTGCTGCAAATGTTACAAATGAACCGAATATTGTTGAGACGCCGCAGCCACTTGAAATTGTTTCTCCCGAACCTATGTACTGTTCCGTTAGACACAATCAGAGGGGTGCAATGAGGGAACCATCTTCGGTTGCGATACCGCAATTAGATTCGAAACATGAGGAAATCGACGAAGGCATAGACAAATCAATTTTAGTAGCCGAGAAAGAGGCCTTTTTAATATGATTTCCGCACATATGCCACTACAAAGGTTTACAAAACATACGGTGTGCCATGTTTACCATAGCCAAGTAATTTTTTTGTTTCTTTGCTATAATTTGTTTTGTAACTACTTTTATTTTTAATAATGTTTCACTTTATTGTATCATGAAAGGAGGGTCGTCTTTTGCGGTTTTTCGCCGGTGGAACTGCGGTGAATCATTGGAAGCTGACCAACCAAACAAGTGTGCGTGTGTTGGTTGAGTCCACAACTTTTGGACCATTGTTGGACGACCTCCACCGTTAGAGTGTTGAGACACTTTTAGTATCCATTTTTTTAAAACTAGCATCATGAGACGGCATCGCTTCACTTTTTGTGTGGTGAGAAGACGGTCACTTTATACGATGTAGCCATCATTACTGGGTTACCGATATGCGGTAGATTATTGGAGGTACGCAAAAGCAATGACGTCGAAAAACGTGCGAAGTTGATACTGTACATTATTGGGGTTCCATATGCGGAAGCTTTAGCGGAGCTCGAAGCGTGCAAAGGTATAGGTCCACGATTAACTTGGTTAAGGGACCGTTTTTCTAGTGAGCGTTTTCAAGATATAGGTGGTCAAATAAAGAGGATCGATGTTGAACGTTGTGTGAAGGCTTATGTACTCTATTTATTTGGGTCATGTTTATTTGTAGACAAAAACAATTACTATGTAAAAGCAGATTGTTTGTACGTTATCGATGAATTTGAATCGTTGGGATCATATGCGTGGGGAATACATATTCTTGTGCAACTACTCTAATGCTGGATTTTTTACCACTTCACTCGATTTCAACCACCTCATTTAGAGGAATTTTATCCTCAAATGCCGCATATGCGTACGTGGTCATGTGTGTCACTTTCGAAAATATAATATCAATTGCTTTCATTAATGTCAATATTCTATCTGTCACCATAATATTAGGTAAAGGGGAATGGTTTTACGACATGAGAAACCGCAAACGTTCCAATGCTCACATGTAATTTTCAACCTTGTCGTGACTAAAGAAAACGAAAGTGATCGCAAATGTGATGTTGGTTGACGTATCACCAACTATCTCGAACAATAACATCTTGTATCTCGTTGTCTTATACGTACTATCCATAATAAGGACCTTCAGTTGTGTCCTAAGAAGATCGATAGTTTCTGGTATGCAAAAAATAATTATGTGATTATTTGAGACCCTTCACTTCCCGTTTTATGTCATTTACTAGTAATTTTTCTCCTTCATCTTACCAAACAAATATTAAAGTTATGATTGACCGCAGTTTTCCAATGTACGGTGTTTTTTTCTAGCATTATAAATGTTACGCATATTGGACACGTTATGAGGATTAATATCCTTTAAGGCGGGTAAATTGTTACGATGAGTGAAACCGTGTATTGATAAATTCTTCACAAAATCTTCTTCGGTCGGAGTAAGTTTTCTTACTCGAGAACAACCTTCTAAATATTCAGATGGCGGGTGGTTATGCCTAGAGCATGAAACTACAAAATACCATTGATCATTGTCGAGAGGTTGACCTCTTAGTAGAAATAGACGACCTGGTTTTTTGGTACTTGACTTTCTTCTTTTCACATTAGGTGCCTTTTGTTTTAACCTACACTTTCCAAATTTCTCGCAAGAATAAAACAATCAAAGAGTATTCCCGTGTTTTCCAAATTCGTACCCACTTACCATGAAAGAATATTTCAACTCTCGGCCCACACTCAATACACATTCTGTAAGTTCGGATCTAGTGTGGTGTGTTTGGGTGGTGAATGTGTCGGTGAGATCTGGATATACAACATGATCATAAAAAATATGAGAAGCGGATGTAATTTCAGGTTCCGAAGAGATTTCAAATTTCTACATTATAAAGAAGTAATGTGTTAATAAAGTTACAATAAAAATATCAAATTGTATGAAAAAAACTTAGTCTATAAAAAACTTAGTTGGAAACACCTGATTCTGAGGTGGTATCTCGGAATAAGTTGTTTTCTTACAGAACAACTAATTCCAAGGTGGTTCCTCGGAATTAGTTGTTCTGTGCAAAAACAATTGATTCTGAGATAGAATCTCGAAATCAGGTGTTTGTCGCTAAAACTTGCAAAAATCGGGATTTGCTTAAAATTGGTTTTTTTTACCCCGATTTTCAAGTTATATGAATATACAACTTAAGTGCAAGATTAAATTATCTTGTTGGTTGATTGTGTGATGTTCTCTAGTGTTAAATCTTTGGTTTGGGTGTCTTCCTCCTTTATGGATAATCTTTATCAAACTTAGGATTTTTTTTATTTTTAGGGCTTAATTTTATAAGATAATCATATATGTTGGATTTAATTATGTTAAATCTTGTGTTTGTTGATATAAGTGTTTGAGAATGGTTAATGGCATAAAATTATAAATTAAAAGCTAAAATAAGGGTAAAATAGTAAAAGCAAGTGATTAATGTTTTTTAGATTTTGAAATATGGAGAAAATAAGAAATAGAATGGAGAAATAGCTTCACTATTTTTAAAAATAGAGTTTCTAATATTTTAAAAAGATTTTTAAATTTTATTATTTCGTAATACACAAAATACAAATGTAGCTATGATTTGATAAACCAATTGTTATAGACTCTATGATTTGATCATATATAGTTTGTATATATATTATGATTTAAATGTAATATAAAATTATTATTATTTTATTTTATATTTTGATTATAAATATTACAAATATTTTTATATATCGAAATATAAACGAAAAAGCACGCTCTTTCAAAAACTAAAATATAAATGAAAAAAATAGATGAAGGGTTTTTTTAAAATTGTGGAGAGCGCATCTCCTAATTATCTTTTCTCCATTTGTTTTTGAATAAGTATTTATTAAAAAAAATTAGAGAATAGTCACTATCTTTCCTCTTTATTTTCTCTAATTTCTAAAAAAACCATTTTGAGTAACTTTTTCTCACATTCCTTTCCAGTTTTTTAGAACAATCATTTTCAGTTATTTTTTTCCATATTTTTATCCTTAAATTTTCTGATTTTGTAGTGCTTTCTATATACGATTTTCTTTCTTACTATTGTACGTGGTTTTTTTTTCTCCATATTTATGGTGTTTTCTATACGTGGTTTTATCATTTTTCCTATTATATGTAAAAAACATTCTTATATATGTTTTTATATGTTGTTTTCTTTCCTCTAAACAAAAGATATATTTGTGCTTGTTTGGATACTTATGCTGGTTTGCTTCATTATTTTCGATTTGTCTTCTTTCAATTCTAATGACAAAAGGTATGTAGACATTTTTAGCTCGATTATGGTCCAATATCCTGAAACAATAAAGTTTCTATTGTAAATAGAGGATGATATTCATATTTCCAAACTTCTTATGCAAGTTTAAATAGTTTTTGTAAGGAAAGTTTGTTATGGTTAAGTTCACAAAAGATTGAGTGATAATAACATACGAAGAATTAAAAGAAAAAAACAAAATATATATGAATAAAAAACAATTTGAAAAGAGGAAGTATATTTTATTTTACATATTTGCATCCATCTACTTTCACGTTGTCTAAATCTTGCATGATTAATGTATACTCGATAACCATTAATATAGAAGTAGGTCGTCTTCCATAGATGATTTGAATCAAAAAGTATTACAATACACCAAAATCTACATAGGGTTAAATAATAAAAGTGGGTTCTAGAGACCTTATGAAATTTACATTCGTTAAAGATATCTCCAATACTTATAGGAATTTTTTTAAGATTGGAAGCAATTATAACAGTGATGAAAGTTCTCTAACCATTATGACTAAGTTGGGCAGAAAATGCATATGAGCTGAAAGAATTATGTGATTAGAGGGTGAAGATGCTATTTAAGTTCCCAGTTCATCAAATTAACTAAAAATACAAATTTCATCTCGTTTAACCTAAGAGAGTCTGAAAAAAGAATGAAGATAAAAATTACTTATCTATATATAGAATGTGTAAATCATTGATGATCGTTGGATCAAAACTTAGATGAGCGGTCGATCGATAGTCTTGGGTTTAGAGTTACATGTAAATTAATATTATTTTAGATTATATTAGAGTTGTTAAAGGTTCATCGTGTATTAATTTTAAAACAAAACACAACGAGTTATGAATATTCTAGAGATGCTTAACCTTAACTCATATACCTATTAAACGAAGTTAGTCATTATAATAAGTATAACGTTTTTCAAAGACTATGGGAGCTTTGTTAAGGGTCTATGCCACTATGATCAATTCTCATATATAAAAGGTAAGATAAAGACAAGTTGATACTGAGTGACATATGTGATGGAATTGATTTAAGACATGATATATTGATGACAGACTGAATGTGGTGATGATATCTAAAAAATTAGATAATTAAAGTCGATATTAGTGATGTATATTATGATGACGAGCTAATAACTGTTATTGTGAAATAATTGTTATTGTGAAATAATAAGTAACTGGCTAAAATAGAAGAAGGAAAAATGAAGATAAGGTTAAGGACATGTAAAAGAGATGACGAATTAATACGAAAACAAGATAGAGAATGAAATGCATAAATTAAAGTAATTAGTAAAGAAGAATGAAGAGGATGAAAAAGAACTTAGACGAGCTAAAACACATTAATGAAAATGAATGTAAGGTTAAAGGCAAGTAGAAGAAATGATGAGTTAAGCTAAAGTTAGAATAAATAGTAAATGTGGATGAGGCAAATAATAAGCAGAAGTAGAGTGGAGATGGTGAAAAGAGTTGAGAAGATACCGGTCAATTCAAAAGCTTCTAGTTTACTCTAATTAATTACTGAAATACTCTAAACAGTTAAAAGGTAATTTAGTTATATTTTTAATAACTCAATCTTTAAATGATATCCATGTGGCATTATTTACATGTGACATTCATCTATTAAATTCTATTTCTAAGAAATCATATAAAATAAGGGTGTAAATCTTCATTTGAATGTAATTGATTTCTGAATAATAAAAACTATTATTTATTTCTTTTTAGTTTTTGAATAGTTTCGTCCTTATCTACATTGGCATTCATTTTGACGGGATTTGACCTCATCACATGGAATAATTTTTCACAATAAATAGTGTTTGATGTTATTATTTCCTAATTATCCTATTTAGTTTCCATGTTTTTAATTTAATTTTTTATCGATGTATTCTTTATAGTTTTCTTGAGCAAGGGTTTTATGAAGTATTACGTGTTATACAGTCTAAAAAATTTCTTTAATTCTTTAATCAAACTCATAGTTTTGCACGAGTTGTGTGAATACCTAGCCCAATTTCATACCATTCGTGCAAATATATGTATGATTTTCAAATAAAGGCCAGATTTTGGCTTATGTTTGCATATTTTGTCTGAATGATGTCTAAAATTTTGTACAACATCTATGAAGCTAAGATAAAAAATTTGTTCAATATTTATATAAAATGATGGAGTAAGTTTAATACAATAACTGTGGATATATGATTATTTTTAATTCGTTAAGTTTTTTATGTTTGGTCTGCATTACTTATAATAACATCGAACTTTAATATAATGACACACTTAAAATGTGCTTAATCAAAATAAAACATATTCATAAAACATAAAAATAATCAAAATACATAGTAGTATTCTATAGTCATAATACAAATTACTAAAACGTAAAAAAGATAAGATGTCATATTTAAATATGCAAAATAAAATAGCAACCAAGTACTTGTTTGTTTTCCAACTCTACTTGGAAAATATCTAGAAATGTATGGTGAATTGGTAGAATATGAGTATGTAGTAAAGTCGTTAACCTTTAAAAATGATCGTAAATTCATACCTCTAGCATCCCAATAAAGCCACAAAATCCTTCTATCTTAGGATATAAAATTTTCCCGAGAGAGTGGTATGTTTGAGCCAATATCGTTGCATCCAACTTTATATTTCAGCAACTCTCTTGGATACTTCACAAAGTGAATATTGTATGAAAAAAACAGTGTTAGCCGTTTTATTCGCAAATATGTAAAACATAAAAAAAAATCAAAAGATAAGTATGGGTTATGTATGTGATCATATATACCAAGAGAGTGTCATTGTTCTTATACATTGGACAAGAAACGTTTTCTTGTAACCATCGAATACGAACAACGTTATTTCTCTTGTTTGGTGAAACCATCTTTTCTTTTAGCTCTCAAACATTAATTTCAAACATAGTGGATAAGTGCTAGAACCTCTCTTTATCATCCGCAAACATTAGAGTATCAAAAATATCACCCCTTACCAAGAGATCCATAATGACATAGATATCGTTAGCTATAACCATGAATTCACCCAATACATATTGTAAACAAATTGGCTTTGATTCCAATATCGTCGGATGTCGATGAGATCAGAAATGGTATCATAAAAAATTATATATGAGAATATAACCTTCTAGGATTCATTTTCGTATTGTCTTGTATAACACGTAATATTGGACAAATAGTTTATCCTAAAAATATACCAAAATATATGGAGAAAAAATAAAACTCATCAAACCAATCAAACCAAACCAGCTAATACAAATAACCAAATCCAATTAAGTAAACTCATATCAACCAAAATAAATTAATTAAACCAAATGATATAAAGAACTAAACTTAGTTAACACTTCTAAAGCAAACTAAATAATTCTACGCACCAATTAAAAAATGGTTTAGATAAATTTGCATCTGGAATAAACTATAGGTCGTGTTCCATGTATCAGGTGTACAAATCAAGGGACATCGAGTATTACTTACTCGAAAACTATAGAGGTGTTCGATATAACTCCACATAGTCGGTAGGAGCAATAGTACTTGACATTCTTTCTATTTCAAAATAACGAAGAGAGATAGAGGAAAAAGTAGATTTACCATCATATAAATCACATATAACAACATATTTATGAATGTGTCTCGAACAATATGAGGGATCGTACGGCGTTTCACAATGATCGACTAAATATTACGATTTTAACTCAACAATGCCACTAATACTACCGCTATAAATACCTTTAAATATTTTCGATATACGTTGAATTTTTCTTCCAAAATAAACAAGTATTGAGTTAGATATATTTTTAACGGATAAATTTTCACACAAATTTAGATTTACCCTTATCAAATGTACATTGATTGTTATTTTGTGAATCGACGAATCTAAACTAATTTAAAATGGTTGCACGACAAAGTAATATCAAACCATTGAGAAATTTCAATCCACCTAAACAATTAATACAAATTAATGACATGCAAATTTCTCACATTTTGTGAAAAAATGTCATGTCATTCTACCCATTATGCTTTAGGTGAGAAGAGTGAATTTGACACAACTCATCTAAAATTGTATGAAATTTTGGACAAGTGGTAATTGTTGGTCATCTTCTCATTACTCGTGCGAAATTTTCACTTCTCATATAAAAGAAATACCTAACAAACCAAAACAATTTTTTTTGTAAGAAAACTTAAATTAAATGAAAGGGTTCATACATAGACCTGGGGTATACCCCGCGGTAATACATCAACTACAATAAAAGTCAATAACCAGACAACAGAGCTACTATAAGACTGAACAGTGTCTAATTTTCCAAATAGAGATATGGCACAGTAGATATGACATAGCATAACAAAATCAAGTTAAAGAGATGAAGCTACTCGGGGTGCTTCCATGCAGAATGCTCGCTCCAGTCCAGAAAGAAGATCACTTGAAACAAAAATAGAATGAATAAGTTATAAAAAGGTTAAACTACGTTAACCAGACAATCTTGGTACCACGAAATCTGTATCGATGATCCGATAAGATTTTGTATGAGATCGAGGAGGCTAAAGCGGGAGCGGATCCAAAAACTCTTGAATTCCGCTCCTTCTAAACTTGGTAGACGACCGCGTTGAAACACGTGCGCCAAATACAATGGCCACGCAAATTTGTCCAATTTGAAGCCTCAAGAGTCCAAGATTGCCAGCTCAAGGATTGAAATGGGAACCCAAGTTTATTACTTGCGGCAATCCAAATACTCTGAGTGAAACTACATTCAAAGAGAATATGAGATATAGATTCCAAATCAGAGGAGCAGAGAGGGCAATCAGTTTGGGTATTGTAAGCCCAGCTAATGAGCTTGTCTCTGGTAACTAGTTTGCCCTTAATAGCAAGCCATAATATGAAGGAATGTCGCGAAATGTTGTATTTATTCCAAACTAACCCCACCCACCCCATGATTTGGGCAGGCACACGAATAACATTGTATGTGTCCTTGATTGTGAAAGTAATGCATCCATCCTTCGCGTTCCAGTATGGAACATCCATCAAGAGAGAGTTTGGTTGGGGGAGTGAGAGAATTAGTCGGTTGATTTAGTCCAGATAACTCCGACTACGAGCTCGAGCCGATCTCAAGTTGACAGGCCAGTTCCATTCACCATTGCTAATGATGTCAGCAACCTTAAGGTTGTTTCCCAGTCGAGAGTCATAAATAATGTCAGTGCCATAGTGGATTGCAATCGACGAGGAAATGAGCCACGGGTCGTGCCAGAAGGAGGTGTTCAGACCATTTCCAATTGTAGCCCTGTATAAATTACGAGCCAAAGGTCAGAGACGGAGAATTTTCCTCCAGATCCAAGAGGGGGAGGATCCGAAGGAAACGTCCAAAAAACTTTTATTTTTTATTTTTTCTGTTTTGATCCAATCGCACAAGATAAATTGGGTCTTATTACTTACTATGGACCAAATGTGCTTAAAGACAGCCTCCTGATTCCATCTTTTTAAATCTAGGATCCCAAGGCCGCCCTCTTTATAAGGAGTAGTAATGGTGGACCATGCTACATTGGCCCCATAGATCTTCATAGCAGATACAAACCAAAGGAACCGATGAAGATACTGGGTTAATTATTTAATTATTCTAGAAGGAAGAATAAAAATTGAAGACCAATATACCTGACCAGCAAATAAAACCGATTTAATCAGTTGAAGCCTACCTGCATAACAGAGGTGTTTTGCGGTCCAAGATTCAATTCTAGAGGTAATCTTGTGCAGGAGGGGGCGACAATCCGAGCGAGTTAGCCTACCAGTGAGGAGAGGGACTCCTAGGTATTTCACCGGGAGGGTACCTTCCGGGAAATTCAAAATAGGTAGCAGATCTAATTGAAGTTGATCGTCAATGCGAGATAAAAAGATATGACTTTTAAAGGGATTGACTTTAAGGACAGAAAGAAGATAGAAGTCGTCCAGAGCCTCTTTAATGAGATTAAGGGAATGAGTATCACTATGACGAAAAATCATCAGGTCATCTGCAAAGCAGAGGTTAATGATTTTCTGCTTATGACATTTCCAATGAAAACGGAAATTCTCATTATGACTTTTCTATTTAAGGATGCCGGAAAGCACTTGCATAACAAGCACAAAAAGAAGAAGGGATAGATGATCACCTTGTCTGAGACCTTTTTTGTCTTTGAAATTTCCATGAGTATCTCCATTAATAATAATGGAGTAAGAGGGGGAGGAGATGCATTTGACAATCCATGAGATTATTTTCTCAGGAAAATGCATCACAACAAGAACATCGAGAATGAGATGCCAACGAACGTTATCGAAGGCTTTCATAATATCAATTTTAAGGGCAATTCTTTTGCCTCTATCATTAGAATGATATCCTTTTAGAAGTTCTTGGGAGAGGAGACTATTATCAAATATATTCCTTCCAGAAATGAAAGCTGATTGGGAAGAGTCGATAAGATAAAGGAATGATATTTTGATTCTGTTGGCCAGAATTTTGGAGATGATTTTATAGACAACATTGCATAAAGCAATAGGTCTAAAGTCAGTTGGCTCAGAGGGCGACTCTTTTTTGGGGATAAGTGCGATGGAGGTGGCATTCCAAAAATCGAACAGAGAGCCTGTGAGGAAGAATTCTTGGACCCCTTTACAGATGTCAGGGTTGACGATGTTCCAAGATGACTTAAAGAAACTAGAATTAAAGCCATATGGGCCCGTAGATTTATCGCTATCAATACTGTGAAGAGCAGATTCGATTTCAGCGCATGAAATACCATGGGTCAAAAATTCCTTATCAGCGGAATTAACTTTAGAACAGATAAGAGAAGAAACTTTTTCCAGACCAGGGTAGACCACAGAGTGTTTGGTACCAAGAGTTTTCTCAAAAAAATTAACAAAAACTTTTAACACTTTCACAGGGGATGAAACGATGACATCTTGATCATTTGAAATCGAGATAATTTTATTGCGAAAAAGCCAGACTTTGATACTTTTTTGGAAAAATTTGGTATTCATATCGTCCACCTGAATCCAATTTTCTCTAGATTTCTACTTCAAGAAAGATTCTTCAACTCGGCATATAAAAATGAATGAAGTGGAGGCCTCCAATTCGATTGTTAATAACCGAGGATTGAGAGGGTCAGAGGCTACTTTAGACTGAGCCTCAAATAGATCATTTTGAGCTTTATCGGCTCAGGAGGAAATGTCACTAAACTCCTTACAATTTAACAAAGCTAACGCAGTTTGCAAGCGACTTAGTTTGTCAGAGACCATTCTCATTCCCGAGGAAGAAATAGGGGAGTTCTAGCAGTTGGAAACTATGTCCTTGAAGTGGGGATGAGTTTGCCACATGTTGAAATAACGAAAAGGCTTTTTCCGTCTTGTGCGCGGAAGCCCGAGATTAAGAGTAACAGTGGTGTGGTCAGAGGTGCGAAAGTGGCTTATGAGGACATGGGACATGGGAAAGAGGTCGTCCCAATCAGGATTAACAAGGACTCCATCAATTTTGGAAAAGATAGGGTGAGCAGGTTGTTTGTTAATCCAAGTGAAATGAAAGCCAGATGATCGAAGATCACTAAGCTCGCAATGATAACAGCAATTGTTAAATTCATCAATTGTTGAAGACCAAGAACCAGAGGAGCCAAGACGCTCATCTAGATGACGGATAACATTAAAATCCCCTAGGGAGACCCAAGGGATGTGATTATCCTGATTGGAGATGTTTTTTAGATCATTCTAAAGTGAAATGCGATCATGAGCTTCGTTAAAAGCATAGATTGCAGTGAGCTTGAAAGTTGCTTTAAAGTTATGACAGTTGGACATACAATGAATGAATTGAGGCGATTGGGAAATCCTAATAATCGTAATAACACTAGGGTTCCAAGTGATCCAAATTCTACCTAAGGGGTGGGAAGCGTAATTGGTGATCACATGCCAAAACGGAACCATACGTCTGATTATCGGATCGACATTTAGACATTGGACTTTAGTTTGTACTAGGACTATCATAGAGATATGATTGGAAATAATAAAGTCGGTGACATCTTTTTGCCTAATCGGGTCATTAAGACCGCGAACATTCCACGAAGCTAAATTCATTAATAGAAGACTTACAGAGTATCAGCTGATGGTCCTGTCGGTGGACAATACCTTCTTACCCTTGTCTTTAGCTACATCCGTGCACACCCTTTTAGGAGGCGAATCCACCTCTTCACTAATCTCCACTTCATTATCCTCAGAGATAGATGGAAGTCTAGAATCCACCTCAGGATCTATCTCGAAAGGATCTTCCTCGGATGATGTCTCAGTAGGAAAAGTTAGTGTACCAGTAAGGTTCGAAAACAACGGGTCAGACGATGGTCCTATCGGAGGACAGATCCTTTTTACCATAAGTTGCGCCACCATCCGAAATGCTTGCAAATTCAACCTCTTTAACTCCATCCAGACGGACAGATAAAAAGAACCAACAGGATTAGAGCGATCACAATAACCAAAAGACAAGTTAGAATTAGACCCAGTTAAAATATTAAAAGAATTAAACCCATTTAAAATATTAACGTTTTCTCCCTTGAAAGTACTAAATAAATTAAATTCATTTAAAATACTAAAATAATTAAATGTATTTAATATATTAAATAAATTAAAATCATTTAACATACTAAAGTCATTAACTTCATTTAAAGTATTTAAATAATTAAACTCATTTAAAAAATTAAATACATTAAAATCAGTTATCCTACTATTGAAACTAAACCGTTTTAAGATACTAATAGCATTAAGAATATTATTTGGGCCTACATCAGCACAGCAGCCATTTGCTTCGTAGTCAAAGCGTCGAATTTCTCCGGACCGATTACGCTTATTCTGACGTTCGTACTACGCACGGACGCCAAAATACTCAGAAACCCACTAGACTCAAAGGAACCCACCGACAAGCCACCTTCTTTCATCTCGGTACCCTGCTCCTCCACGAACGCAAGTGACAAACTACTGAAAGAGAGATTTTGATATACCAGAGCACCTTACGAGGTAGATTTCCAGCCCATAACCCTGCTGCACCGAACTGTTAGATCTCGACCATACCTTAGTCGTGGAAGAATACAACACGAAGTCACTGGTTGAGAACCGGTAGCCAAAAACGGTTGAATTTCTGTCGTAAGACGAGATACTTGTTGGACGGTGGAGTGACATCGTGAAGTGCGACTTGAGACGAGGTTCTGATGAGAACCGTGGCGACGCACGTCAAAACATTGAATAAACTAAACGGAGAATGGACAGTAAGCATAGATCTGTCAGGACAATCTCTCCGATGACGGCCATGGAACATAGCATGAAGAGTAGTCGGAGAAGAAGCTCCAAACAGTGAAAGGGTCGATAATAAACAGGAGGCAAGATTAATAATAATCCAAACAATTGTCGAAGATTTCGGTTTCAGGCCAGACGGACCTCTATTAGTTAACCGAAGAGATAAACGGATAGACAGACAGCTACGACACCACGAACCTGGCTCTATTAGTTAACCGAAGAGATAAACGGAGAGACAGACAGCTACGACACCACGAACCTGCGGACTCAAATCTCTTCAGAGTATTTTATAGTGAGCGTGATTCGGAATCTAAAAAAAAATCTCAAAAACCACAACAAGACACCAAAAAATTCCAATCATTGAAAATTCTCCGGAAACAATTGCGAGAAAAGATCTGGAGACCATACAGCGTACATATCCGAATAGAAACCGCAAAAACAAACTTGAAAATATGAACTAGAAAAAAAGTTAGCTTTATTCTTGTGAGAAAAAAGAGTCTCACTCACTAGAATCTCGACGAAAAGTTACGATCAAGCCAAAACATTTGACAATACAAAAATCTTCAAACAACTATCTAACAACATTTAATAACAAACAAATCAAAAAAATTTAAAATTTCAATATTTAAATTTTACACTTAAACAACTGTCCATTCGATGATGAATGGAAACCTGCAAAAGTTATGTCAGAAAAAACATAAATCCATGCCTCCGTTTTCGTTAGTAAATTATATTTAAAAAGTAGACCTTTTGTTAAAAGAAAATTAAATTCGAAGTAGAGAAAAAAATTATAAAAGATCTAATAAAATCGTAGGGTTTCTTTAGTAATAAAATAATCGGCTATGCTATATCCCGGCAATAACAATTCTAATCTGCCATTCAAAATCAGGTAAGTCTGCTTCAATTCCACTAGAGTTGACTGTACTGGTACATTGTTTCCATTTCCATGTGATGGAACTGTGCCCGGTTCATCATTTTTTATGATAGTGTGATTCTCTTATTAAGTTTGGCACTCAAGGTAATGCCATATATTTGGGAACGGGAGGATTGAATTTCAAAACCTTTCCATCCAAGGCTTCGGTGCTTTAATTCAAAATCCATATTTTGTTTGCTTTAAGTTCAATTAAACGAATTGATACATCTCTGTTGCTCATTATCCCTCATTGTTATGAAGCAAAAGTTTGAACTTCTTATTCCAGTTAGAATAAACATTTTGTTAGATGAAACTTTTTAAAAGAGTTTAAAAGGTTTGGTTTTGAGAATTTATTTCTCAGCCCCTACGGTTGACCCAACACGAAAAAACACTGCAAACCATCATGGCTGATCTAAAAGGAACAGATCCAACCAATCTCCATTGCAATAACAGTGTGAACCAGTTGCTGTATCTAAAAACGATCTGCTAACAGTAGAGGTAAGCCAAACTAAGCTTGCTGATTGGCAGTTTTGAAATTCAGGGCTGAGAAAAACTCTGATCATAGAATTTCTAGTTTATGAACAAAAAGATTTGACCTTTGCCTTTCGAAGTCTAATGAAATGTTGACAAATTGATTGATGAAAATATTGCTACATCATTAGCACTTCTCTTAAATACAAGCAGACATATCATTAGCCACTTACAAATAATCAATAGAGGCCTATAAGTTTCCACCAGAAACCTCCCACTACTGCCCAGATGGCCACATTGATGAAGGCCATAATAAATCCAATCTTGAATACGTCAGGTAAATCGACATAACCAGCTGCTCAGTATAAAGTAAAAGAAAACCTGTTAGTCATTATTATGGTTTAAATTTGAAAGACATCATTATATATCTTCGGGTGTAAAAGTCCAACTTTAGGCTCACTTCTTATTCAGTTTGTTGGCTCGGAACATGTCCAGGTCCCAATTTGCATACATGGTTTACTAAGAGCCACAAATTATAATCTAGAGAAACTATAATATAACATTAGTCTTATTCTATCGATTAAACTTCAAAACGAACATTATTTTCGGCAAATCGGTTGAAAGTATAGAAAAAAAAAATTGTACCATCAGCAAAAGGAAGAAGAGAAAAGAAATGTCAAATAGGATAACTGGTAAGGAAGTACCACCCAACTATGGTTTTTGTTTATAAATATCCACCTTTCAACTTTTGTAATTTGATGTCGACTTACCTCATTAATATTACAAGTTTTCTCTGTTTCATTTCTAATACTAATCAACTCGAATGCAATCAATCCTGAAGCATTAACTTACACTCATATAACCTCGTAACAAAAAGTTATGAAGGTTGACAAGAATGCATGAAGATTGTAATCTTTGGTTTACTTTTTACTACTATTTAATCTGTCTGGAAAGCTGAGATCCATTTATATTAAATAAAACAGTTTATGAAGTTGATTTGAAATATTTATGAGCATGCGTGAAGGGGTGATATGACAAAACTGCAATAGTCGAAGCGTTATCTATGATTGTAACTCCTAGGATGAGGGAGACAACCATAGTAAAATAAAAGCTATAATTATGCATACATACCTCCATAGTATACAGCTGCCTGCCCACTACTATAATGAGTTAATGCACCGAAAAGGTTTGTGTTGTACGCTAAAGCTAGTGCTGCCAAAACAGGTGGTACTTTGGCAGCTATGTGCATAGCAAGAAATGCAGAGTATAATGCTCCGACGTGACCAGTCTGACTTGCGAATAGATAGTGAATAAGGAAATAAGACGCTTGAAGAAGACCAAAAGCAGCCGGCCAGCTTAGTGAAAGTGATTGAAGTGCATTGGCAACACAATCAGACATCCAGTTTACAACACCGAGGCTCGTCAACTGCCCAGCCATGCCTACCAAAACGGCAAACCAAGCTAATGTATCCCATGCTGATTTTTCGCTCAGACAGTCGTCCCAATTAAGTACTCCCAACAAAAGCAGAATTGATAAACCAATCATAGCAGCTACTACGCTTGGAATGCCAAGCTTATCTCTGCACACAGATCAAATTATTGTTTATTGGACACCTGACATGAGCAGTAGGAGCAAAAACCTCCTGAATTTCAGAATTATTAGGACACCAAACACTTAAGCTTTAATAGAAAGAGACAACATAACTGATGCAAGACATGACCTATAGGACCCTTCTACATAACTTAAATTTTGGAATTTGGAGAAAACAAATTAAGAGGAAAATTTGAAGAGAACAGTGAAATTGTTTAGGCACTGTTTAGATCTCTGATATTTTATAAGGAAAAATGTTCTAGGGAAAATCTCATTTCATGTTAAGAGATAAATAAGTATTTTGTCCAGATTAGCTACAGAAAAGTTGTAGGATTCTGCACACTCCCAGTTATAAGCTTCTCTATTTTTACTTTAGTTCTTATTTCTCTACTTTTTCTAATATTTTCGATTGTTTTAAGGGAACTACTTTTTAAGTTTCCAACATTTTCTTAGTAATTTTCCCTCGTACTTTCCTCATAACCAAATCTGAAAAGAAGTCCGTGTATATATACTTTTCCTTGAATTTTTCAAAATCTAAAAGGAAGTGCAAACAAGAAACAGCAGAGCAGTGGTCTAGTGATGCAGTTCATGTGACTGTCTATAGGAATACCTCCTTTCAACATGCAATAAATTTAACAAATCCAGCAGTACCATGTGCTCAGTACCATGTGCTATGTAAGCCACATGCTAATAAGGATTAACATGGCAAAAACATTAAAGAAGAGTTTTTTTCCTTGAGATGTAAAAGGCACAAGAATACTTCGCGATATTAAAGGAAGTACCTTCGCCTAGTAGGCATAAGCTAACTTGGAGAGTCTAACACGACAACGGAGACACAAAGTTAATGTGGTTCACTGACGTGCATGCTCAAATAGATACAAAAAGCACCCAAGTATTGCCGTAATATATGTTCTTTGCTTAAATCCTATTTAAGCATTTATTTGGCAACATATAAACTACAAAACAGTTTAAGTTTTACCTCTTCAGAAACATAACTATCTTAAAACATATATCTTTTCAGATCCCTAATGCACCCTCCATATTTTTTTTCGGATTTCATTCTTGATAACTTTACCAACTACACAATATTATACTTTTTCTAACGAAGTAAAAATTTTAAAAGAATTTTATCTGACTAATATATGTTTTTACTTTTGAAGTAATATTAAACAAATTCTAAGCAGCATCATAATAACTTGTAAAAAGTCACACATACCCAAAAACCCACAAGGAAACAGCAAGAAGCATTGTGGCAACCATAACCAATTCATTTTTCGTGACAGGACCCATTTGCTCCAGTTTCTTTGCAGCCGCAGCAGGAGCATTTGGGGTGTCTTTGGTCTCAGGAGGATAAATCTTATATAGGATATATGGAGTTACAAGAAGACATACAAACGCCGGTACAGAAGCAGCCTTGAACCAAGAAACCCAAGGACTTTTGATCACCACACCAAGCTCCTCGGCTAATTTTAGGCACAGCAAATTTTGGGCGGCAGCGGTAAGAAAAAGAGCACTGGAATTGCCGGCAGACTGTTGCACGATATACATGAGATAAGCTTACGTTAAATGGGAAAAACAAACAAAATAAGTTTTTACTGTGCTGATTCAGATCTTAAATGTTGCCTCGAATTAATCAGAATATCAAGTGGCAGGCTATTCATTCTTATCCAATGTAGTCAGAGTAGAGCACCAATGCAATATCCCTACCATACTCTATCAAAATTAACCCAGTATTTATATCCATAAAACGTACCAGCTCAAAGGTTTTGGCAGTAGCTAAGGTATAACATACCCTTTTCTAAAAACCAATCATCCCATCCGCAAATAATATGGCTCAACTTAATGTTTTACATTTAAATAATATATTCCTATTGGCTGACCTTTAATATTGCATTTGAACAAGATAATTCTTTGAGATTAGTCGATTACAAATCAATATTTTCAAAGTTAAACAACATTTCACATGTAAGGACTTGAGCCAACATATTCCTCTTATTTAGACACAAACTGTATAAAATATACAAGTACCGTGAACACTGACCTCATATAAGACTAATAAAACTCTTTCAACAATAACCCACACATCTAGTTTTCGCCACCAACTTAATCCTTAACAAAATAACAAGATGGAAGCCTAATTGAAACTCATTTTGCAACCTCTTTAATGTTTCTTCTAAGCCATATTCGAAAATATAGATTTTCACATACACAAAAATGAAAAACTCAATGGAAAAAATCCATAGGCATTCCAATCCAGAAAATGTATCCCCAGTTTAGCTAGTTCTGTTGTTGAAATTTCCATAGTTATTCTACCCAATTCGATCATACCAGTAAGATTCATGCACAGTATCTCAAAGTTTGTTCTCTCTTAGTTGACCACTGCATAGACCACCATAGAAAACTACATCTAATGATGATTTATCAATTACCAAAGCTTAAAATCCTACATAGAAAAGCCAAAAAAACCACACGTCACCTGAAACTGAGACTGAATAAGATACGATCCAAGCTTCTTGGAAGAAGCATTACCGGGCTGGCTCTCACCGGAGAGCGACAGAGACTTGATAATCGGCAAGAACACACCACCAGCTCTGGCAGTAGTGCTAGGCATAGCCGGCGCAATCAATGCTTCGCTTAACGTCAACCCGTACGACAACCCTAAGGTGCTCTTCCCCAACCACTTCACGAAATAAGTCGCAATCCGGTCTCCCAGACCGGTTTTCACGAACCCCCGGGCGAAGAAAAACGAAATGACGATCAGCCAGATGACCTCGCTCGTGAAGGCGCTAAACGCGGCGGAAAACGACAGCGTCCTGGTGATGATGGCCGTGGTTAGGCCGATAAATGCCCAAGCACCGACCGGCAAAGGGCTTAAAACAAGTCCTGCGATTGTAGATAAGAAAATGGAAAGCAATTGCCATCCTTGTGCTGATACCGGAGTCGGTTTGGGTACCAAAAATCGAACGATTAATCCGATAGATACGGATATAAAAAGAGGGATTATCTTGGCTCCCTGTGGAGAGGGGGCGGGGGTGGGAACCGGCGGAGATGCCGATATAGAATCGGATTCTGGCGGCGGTGACGGGGAGGATTGGACGCGGAAGTGGCGGAGCATCGGAGGGGAGAGGAGAGAGAGCGACAGTTTTTGCGGGGAGGATAGAGAAAGTGGTCGGGGGTGGAAGTGGGTGCTGCATTTGAGAATAGGCTTTGATCTACGGTGGAGAGAGAATCGAGAGGGCGAGGGAGAGAATGATGTTGTTGCTGTTGTGGAGAGAGAGTGGAGGGCTAAGCTCTCCATGGTTGGGAGCCGAAAAAATGATCAGTGTTCAGTGATGAGAGAGGCGGAGACTGATAGTGTGTCTTTTAGAGAGAGAAAGAAAAAGCGTTTTGTCTGGGATTCGACAGTATCAATTTAATGGTAAAAATAGATTTCACTGAAACTCCGACCAAATGCGCATTTAGCATTTTGGCAACGGCTAAGCATTTTGGGCACGGCTAAAACCATATTTTTTTTTTTTTTTTTTATATAGTGAGATGGACAAGGCTAAATTGAGATTCCATTCGGCTATAATGAGATTCTATTTGACTACAGTGAGATCAAAAAAAGACTCATTTATCTTTGATATAAAAGCTGTATTTTCGGCCAAAAACCCTATTTTCTCTTTTCTCTCCACCAAAAACTCTCAAAATCCGGCAAAAAAAAGTCAAGATTTCTCAAATCCGAACTTACAAAAACGTTAAGGTACGAATCATTTATCTATTCATGTAATTTTTAAGCAAATTTACTTTGGTATATTTAGTGATATTTAGAGTTATAGGTTCTGCTTCAAAAGTCCGCTTTTCATGTATATATTGTTGTTTTTTGAAAAAAAATAGTTGTAGATACGTGTTAGTCGAGGCATTATCAACATTTTGGTACAATTTTTGTTGAATTTTGTTGGTTTTTGTGGGTTTTGGGTAGGATTCGAGATTTAGGGTTGGGGCTGTTGTGCGAAATCGCGAGCAACCAGCACGCGATTTTGCATGGATTGCGAACAGCTCGTTCGCAACCCGTGCAAGGTCGCGTGCTGCTTGTTCGCGATTTCGCACAACCAGCAATGGTGAAATTACGAATAGCTTGTTCGCAATTTCACCAATTTTGGGTATGCTCAGTTTTATGAAATTGCGAACAAACAGTTCGCAATTTCACAAAAATTGAGCATGCTCAGTTCGCGAATTTGGTTGTTTTGTCACATTCTATTGTTTTTATTCCCAAAATTACTTGCCTATTCACAATGATTTTATTTCCTGTATTTCAGCATGCCTCGCACATAGTATGCACCTCTTCGACATTTAGGCTCGGGCAGTGACAGCGAGCAGGAGGAGGTTGTTTCACGGTCACGGTCTGTAAGGCGTAGGCCTAACGCTTCCACTCCAGCCCCTACTATATCCCAATCGATTGGGATGCTGGATCGGCTTTTTCGGAAGGTGAATCTGCATGTGCCTGCTCTTTACCCAGACTACACACAGCACGAGGCATACAGCATCTTTGCAGGAGAGGTAAGTAATGATTGGTTTAAAGTAAGACGTATGGTCTTTTGTATTATGTCTAAGTTATTGATGTTTTATGTAGGCTCGTCAGCCTTCGCGGTGCTACTCGATGTACGGTACCTATCGTGCATGGGATCTTAATGGGCAGAGCAGGGTCAGACGTCAAGTTATGATGTCTTGCTTCGGTCCTCTCACCGATGTCTTGGAGCGTTGGAGTATCAACGTACACCTGGTAGATGCTTTTCTTGAAAGGTGGCATTCGAAGACCAACAGCTTTCACTTCTGTTTCGGTGAGATGACGGTCACGTTAGACGACGTCCACGTTATTACTGGTCTCCCGGTTATAGGTGATGATTTTGTGATTAAGATATTTCCTAGTAATGGACAGCGTTTGGCATGGTATTTTAAAGGCATTAGGTATACCCGAGGATGCACTTAGGACTGAGTTAGGGCGTAACAGGGGGGTAGTGTTAGATCTGTTCGTTTATAGTTTTTACGTGAGAAGTACATGCAGTCCCATTTTATGGATGATACTATGTCTGATGGTACTGTAAAGTGTATCACTAGGGGTTATCTGATCCACATGTTGGGTTGTTGTATTATGGTGAATAAGACGGGGAACCGTATATCGTTAGATTACTTGCAGTTTGTAGAGCATTATAGGACATCCCGTAGATACAACTGGGGCCAGCATATACTAGCTCAGCTGTATCACCATCTAGGAAAGTCGTCCCTGCACTCCACTTTAGGGATTACAGGTTTTATTGCCTTGTTGGAGACGTGGATATACGACCACTTCCCCCATATTTGACTACGGTCAACACTCTCTACGAGTATTCTAATGCCGATTATTTGCCGATATGTACCTCCACCGTATCGTGCGGATGATGAGACTCGTATCAACATCCGACAGATAATAGGTTCGTTGATGGAGAACCATGTGAGTTACGATGATTTGTTACATTTGTTTCTGTATCATTAATTTATTATTACTTATAGTTTTTTAAATATTATTAACTTACGGTGTAGGTTTGTTTCATGCTTTACCACACAATACGTGATGATTTCCCTTTCGATGATGTGGCTTGGATTGACCACACGCTGAAGACGTTCGACATAGTTGAGGCGTACTATCCACTTCGGGTCGCTCGACAGCTTGGGCACATTCAGGATATACCACCGGCGTTGCGGGCTGTTTTACCAGCAGATATGAGGAGGCGTGTCAACACGCACTTTTTGTGGGATGAGGCCACATGGATAGTCTGGCGGTCGCACATTGTTGACTCGAGGATTCGTGGTGACACATATGCTATAGGCGGTCATGGTACGACCTCTTTGTACGACGTATGGATCCGTGACCACCTATGCTACACCCTGCTTGATCCTAGTGTGGTTGGTCCATTTGGTTCACATGTTGCAGAGACCCCGAGTGCGATGACATATCAGGCACGACTATATGACATATGCGATCGTGTGATTGATGGATACTCGAGAGCGGACGAGATGAGTATGGAGGAGATGCGTCAGGAGATGCACGAGTGTTCGCTTGTGGCGCACCAGTATCGCTCATGTGATTGACTAGATTTGTATTATATGACTACTAGGACGATTGTTTGTTACTACCTTTTGTTTTACTTCAGTTTTTGCTTTCGTTGATATGATTTTAGGGAATTGCTTTTGTTGCTTCAGTTGTTGCTTTTGTTTGGATGTTTATCTTAAAAATAATAACACTTAAACTTCTTAATATGTGGATTGCATTAAAACATTACACTTTAATCAAAAGCATTGCATAATTAGAAATACATAAGCAAATAACTTAAAACAAATGATAGATAAGCTAACCCTGAGTTAAGTGGCTATCACTAAGCCTAAATCGGGTAACCTCATCCAATACCGACTACCGGCACCATACAATTCAAAAACATTCAACCTTTTCACTAGGTTATCTACACCTTGTGAACCATCAAACACTCTCTCCCATAGCTCGCGTTTATTTTGCAATTCGCCGATCAAATCCCGTCTAACTTGGTCCTATGAATCGGATTTACCGTATACCGTCAAAGAAACGGCCTGGAATCCACAATTACCGTCGGGAGACACGTCTTCGACGCTAGAAATGTAGTCATGCAAATAGTTAGGAAACCAACTCTCGTAGCCGCTAAAATCTTTTCCCTTCGATGATTTTTTGATCGAGACACTTTATCTTTCTACCGTTGAGCCTTGGTTTTTGCTTTATCTTTTGCCTTGTCTTTTGGCGCTAAAAATGTTCTATTAGCTACCAAGGCGGCCGTGCTACCTATCGTACTGGGAGTGCTAGCGCCTAGACTACCATCGTATTCCCACTCGCTAGGTCCCGTTGAGTTGATTTGTCTCAACCGGTTTTTTTCCTACCTTTACTGACAACCGGCTCCTTAGTTTCCAAAACATGACTTTCAACGGGATTTAGGATTTGCATCATCCTATTTATAACGTGATCTTGGAACCGCGGATGGTGTTATCTATTAAGGAGAGTTTTCTCGTGAGCTCGTCTTCGGTATCAATTCGTCATTAGGTTTGATCTTTAACGTACTCCAATAAACATCACACTTATCTTTTCTAACCGTCCTTCCTTCTTTATAAAGCAAAGCTAATTCGCATGCACATGGTAAATTATGAGTTATCCTAATAACACACCCACACATTCCGGGAGTGAACCATATTTTCAAGGCCGTTGCGAGATTTGTCTCTATTAATTCTATAGCCGTACATGAAAGCTCACCTTTGACATCCTTGTAGATGGTTTTGTTAGGCCCCCTAGTTGAGCTTTTTGGACGACACCTACTACGCTCAAATGACTCGAAAATATTAGAGTGTTGAGCGGTTAGCAATGCATGAACATTTTTCAAAAATTGCTCAAACGTGCATAGACTACTACCAATTGCCCGCTTGAGGCTAGAGTGAGCACTCTCCGCCCTATAACGTGAGATAAAAATAAATTAGATTTCTAACACTTGATATTAAAAAATATTGTGTGGAGATGGAAATATAACTCACTGATTGCTAGTTTGGTTGCCAAAATGTTTAAATTTGTTCGTGTGAATATTGAGAAATTTGTGTCCATATTCGTCAATCCATTGCTTCATAACGTACTCGATAACCAATGGACAAAATGCGTACGTTTGGTGCAATTCGGCAAGGTTTTTGTTATAATCTTCGAGCGTGGCCGAATAGGCTACCCTTTGGTAATATTCGCAAAACTCTTCGGCCATGTCTGAATTCGGTAAAACTTTTTTAGCGTAAGAGGTGATGTTCTTACCAATATGCCAATTGCATAGCATAAGAGTTGCGTCCGGAAATATATCATCGATAGCATTCATTAAAGCCAACTCCCTATCGGTGACGATAATGTTAGGTAATGCGCACTTGTTGTTCGTCAACACCTTCTTTAGAACGCTCAATCTCCAAGTGTAGTTCTTTTGTTTCTCGGAGCTCAAAAAAACAAAAGCAACACAAAAAAAATTCTTCGTCGAAGTTTGGCCAACTATTTCAAGTAAAGGCATCTTATACCTTGTAGTCTTATATATGTTATCCATTATAAGAACTTGAGGAAAAGTGCGCATGAAATCGATGATTTTAGGGTGTGAAAAAAACCACTCGAGGATCTCGTCCGCTGCTTCACAACTTCGCTCCCAAACATAGTACTCGTGTTCTTTTAACTTAGAAAACAAGTATTTCTTTTGGGTATTTCCCGCTTTATCAACCAA
The DNA here is from genome assembly GCA_036936605.1 of Limnanthes douglasii subsp. nivea. Lineage (NCBI taxonomy): Eukaryota > Viridiplantae > Streptophyta > Magnoliopsida > Brassicales > Limnanthaceae > Limnanthes > Limnanthes douglasii. The sequence goes on along the minus strand of JAUPFV010000003.1, from coordinate 155,605,329 downwards.
ATCATGTTTTTGCCGCATGTTGTATATCGTGCGCATGCTTGATACATTTTGCGGGTCTTTAATCTTCAAACCGCAATATATCTCTCTTGGTCGAGAACCGACTTCCGTTTGACTACGAACGAACAATTGTTCTTCGACTTTTAGTCTAGCGGCTTGTGAATGACCATCCAAGTGCAAAAATGGTTTGTGGTTGTGTTTCCGGTTTAGCACTATCATTTTCCACTAATCGGGTAGCTCTAAGACCGGACTCCCGCTTAAATAGAACGGGCACCCACATTTTTTCGATGAACATTCTCGGCACTTCTTAACATACCCCGGTTTGGAGTTAGGTTTGTAAAGCCCGTGCATCTCGCACCTAAAATATATCCTAGGAGTTTTTCATATTTTTTCTACCGTCCTCGTTTTTACTACAGACCAAAATGAATCCTAGTTTTATGCTTCCGGACTCGACACAATCAATCAAATCGGCTTTGGTGTAGAAGGTGTCCGTACTAAACACTTTCGTGTAATCGGCCATCAGACATGGCGGTTGATCCGGTCCCTAAATATGTGATTGATGCAATTATATGAACACATACTTAATTCTAACCGATTATTTAATTTGCAAAACAGGTCATATTCGCGAACATGGAGTTCGATTTTTCTGCCAAATCGCGAACAGCCAATACGACGATTTTGTCAAATTGTGAGCGTCGTACACGTGTATTTGGCACAATTGCGTATTCTCTTCTCATCCATTTGGTATATTTGCGAATGGGTGCTCACAATGTTGGCAAAATCGTGAACACGCTGTTCGTCCATTTGGTGTTTTCACGAACAGCTTGTTCGCGATTTTGCATATTTTTTCATGCAAAACTGCGAACCCTGGGTTCGCAGTTCATCCAATATGTAGCGCTACCAACGCTATATTTTCACAGAAACTTTAAAAAAACAAAAATCACGTTATCTTGGGTTTGCAAATGGTTCGTCAATGGCTCTTTCTCTTTCGACGCAAAATCATCGATATTGCAGCTGAAACCTTCACTCCAATCACTCAAATCCATGGTTTTTTAGAATTTTTAGTTATTTTAAAAAGAGAAAGATTTAGGGAGAAGTAGGAGAAAATTGTTTTTTTCTTACAAAGTTGGTCTTATAAATGAAGGGCAAAATTGACATTTCACATTGAAGAAAAAAAATCTGATTTTGGGGTCTCATTATAGCCAAATGGGGTTCCAATATAGCCTAGACCTAGTGAGATTCCTTTTTTTATTTTTTGTGTGAACTTGAAATTATCAAAATACCCCCACATATAAAAACCATCAATTTTTCCAACTACCCATTTTCTTCTTCTTCTCCTCTCTTTCCCTACCGCTTTCCTCTCTAAAATTTAAAAAAACACAAAATCTAACAAACCTAAAATCCCATTTAAACATTTAATAAACCTTAATTATTAAAAGTAAAAACTCAAATACTCCAACAATGGATTTAAGTGACTATAACGACGATTTCAGCTACACCATTGATGATTTCCTTTCGGACGAGGAGGAGCCGCTTACTGACCATGTGGAGAGTATCTTTGAGGTAAATTTTAATTTTTTTCAACACAAAACACATCTTCGCACGAAATCATGCTTTGAATTGTACACTTCCACACAAGAATACGCGTGGAAGATGCACAATCTTCGCATGAACATGCAAAGATTTACCACAATCTTCGCATGATCATGTGAAGATTTGAACTTTCTTTGTTTTATATGCTCGTTTTTTACCGAATATTGCGTTTGTCTTCATTTTTTGAAGTGTGAATTCATGTTTATAATTGATGGAGTTATTTTTGTTGTTGGTTATATGAAAGAATTGTGATTTTGTGTGAGTAAAATGATATTTGTTTGTGTAGGAACCGGCACAAGCACCATGTAACATGGTCGATTATAGCCAAATTTTTACCACGGATAATTTCTACACCAAGGAAGAATTGATAGAATGGGTTGATAAGAAAAGCAAGAGTATGGGATTCTGGTTGTGGTCGATAAAGATGACGATAGTAGTAAAAAAGGTAAAATTTTGCGGCTATATTTTGAGTGCGAGAGGCACGGTGTTTACAAGCCGAGGCCGAAACTGGGGATTGTGAAGAAGCGACGAGATTGTTCATCCAAAAAATATGGTTGTCCGTTCATGCTTAGGGGCAATCCGGTGTTAGAAGTACCCGATTATTGGAAATTGGCAGTTAGAATTGGAAAACACAACCACCAACCCTGCTTGCACTTGGATGGTCATTCAAGGACCGCGAGGTTAAAAGCGGAAGATGAGGAGTATGTTCGTAAACTCACAACAATCGGTTCTCGGCCAAGAGATATATATCGTGGATTGAAGTTAAAAGATTCGGAAAATGTATTTAGTATGCATACCATCTACAACATGCGGCACAAGCAGCAATTGGTTGATAAAGCGGACAAATCCCAAATGCAATATTTGTTCGGTAAGTTGAAGGAGCACGAGTACTATGTTTGGGAGCGCACAAACAAAGAAACTGAAGAGATCCTTGAATTGTTTTTCGCACATCCCACAAGCATCGATTTGTTGCGCACTTTTCCTCAAGTGCTTATAATGGATAGCACGTACAAGACTACAAGGTATAAAATACATTTGCTAGAAGTAGTTGGCCAAACTTCGACGAAAAATACCTTTTGTATAGCTTTTGTTTTTTTAGCTCGGAGAAAGAAGAGAACTCCACGTGGGCAATGAGCGTTCTAAGAAGAGTGATGGTGAACAACATGTGCGCATTACCAAATATTATTGTCACGGATAGGAGTTGGCTTTAATGAACGCTATCGATTAGGTATTTCTAGATGCAAGTCATATGTTATGCACTTGGCATATAAATAGGAACATTAGCTCATACTCTAAAAACGTTTTGCCTAAAGCGGACATGGGTGAGGAGTTCTTAGAATTTTATGTCGCGGTTCAACATTTGGCGAAGATCGAAGAGTGTAACAAAAACCTCGCCGAGTTGCACCAAGCTTACGCATATTGTCCCAAGGTTCTCGAGTACGTGATGAAAAAATGGATAGAGCCTTACGGACAAAAATTCCTTAATATCTACACGAACAAAATTAAACATTTGGGCAGCCACACTAGCAACCGGTGAGTTATATTATCATATATATATATGCATTATTTTACTTAATTAATTGTTAGACTTGTAACTAATTTAAGTTTATGGTTTAGGGCGGATAATGCTCACTCCAGTCTAAAACGGGCAATCGACACAAGCATATGCACGTTTGAGAAATTTTGGGATAAAGTTCATGCGTTGTTTCGCATTTAACACTCTACCATCTTCGAAACGTTCGAACGAAGTTTGTTTCGTCCTCGACAAGCATATAGGGGAGCTATCTTTAGCGACATCAAAGGTAAACTTTCATGTACGACCATTCAAATATTAGAGGAAACTATTAAAAAAGGTCGGGGATTTATGGTTCACTCCCGCAAAGTGTGGTTGTGTAATTAAGACAACACACAATTTACCTTGTGCATATGAGTGTGCTACGATCGCGAGAGAAGGTAGGTCGATTCAAAAGAGTGAATGTGATGTTTATTGGAGTACGTTAGAGATCAAGCCTAGGGGAAATGTTGGTACTAAAGATGAGCTTACGAGAAATCTATCATTAATTGATAGTACCGTCCATGGTTACGGTCCACAAGTGCAAGATCATATAATAAATAGGATGATGCAAATCCTAGATCCCGCTAGAAGTCCTGTTTTGGAACCTAAGGAACCCGTTGTCACGAATGGTCAGAAAAAAATCGGTCCTGACAAGTCAACTAAGTGGAACCCATCCGAGTGGGAATACGATGATAGTTTAGGCGCTAGTACTCCCGGTACGATAGGTAGCACGGCCGCGTCAGCGGTTAAGGAATTTTTAGTACCCAAATCCAAGTCCAAATCTAAAGCCCCACCGAAAAAGGAGAAAGTGACTCGATCTAGAAAATCGAATAAAGGAAAAGGATTGAGTGCGTACGAGAATTGTTATCTTGAGTACTTGCACAACTACATAACTAGCGTTGAAGACGTTGCTTATGACGGTAATTGTGGATTTAGGGTCATAGCTTTGACGATTAAATACAATGCTGATTCATGGGATGAAGTGAGAAAGGATTTGATTATGAACTTTCAAGTCAACGTGATCTTTGGGAGAGGGTTTTTGATGGTGCGCAACATGTTGATAACCTATTGTGGAGATTGGATTGTTTCAAAATGTATGAGAGCGACCGTAGGCACTGGATGACATTACCCGACTTCGGGTTGGTGATAGCCACCCGGTATCAATGTATAGTATACCATGTATCTCTCTAACTATCATACACGTATCTTCATTTGCGTGGTGTGCCTCCAAGATCATATCCTATTGTAGAAGTTGGAATTGGTTTCGTACACGGTAATCATTTTGTGAAAGTAAGTAAACTGGTATATTCTATTACTTCATTTTCAGTTTATCATTAATTTCGCTAGGTATTTAATTCTTCCATATTATGGAAATTTGCAGATTGTCTTAGATGGACCGTTGTCGGATATATACCCAAGCTGGTTTGTGTTTCGCACTACCGATGACGTTACAAATTGGGCCATACCACTAGGCAAACGTCTCAACAAGTATCACCAAATTAAACCAGCACAACCACCAACATTACACGATGGGGATGATCAGTTTTATGATTAGTCCGGGGATGCATAATGCGATGTTGTAGTTTTATTATTTTGTGTTGCTTGTTTTCTTTTTTAATCCTTTCCAAACACATTACCTCCGACTACTATTGTTTTAGTTTCTATTAATTAATACTTTTATTTATGTTTGATCTAAATTATGTTTGATATAAATTACGTTTTGTAGTTTGGCATAAAAATTTGGGGTTAAAAGGGTTGAAAACCCTTTTTTTAAACAAAACCGTTTTTGGCACTCGCAGGCGTGTGCATGTACAGATCCATGCGTACGAGTGCGTTGATTTGTATATGTACACACGTGCGAGTGTCAAAAACAGCTCTGTTTTTTAAAAAAAGGTTTAGGCTTACTTATTAATTTTTAAGATGGCGTTTAATGCTGGTAATGGTTATAAAACATAATTTTAACAACATTTAGAGTGAAAAATCTTTAAAAAAAGGAAAAAAATTGGACTTCAACACAAAATCATGGTAAATGGGTACCAAATAAAAATTACAACATGGTAAATGAAAATACATAAAAACTAAAACAACAAGTTCAAACATTAACTTAAACAAACAAACAACAAGTTGAAACATTAACTTAAACAAATAAACAACAAGTTCAAACATTAACTTAAACAAACAATACGTAAACTACAAGATGCAAACAATTAAAAGGCATCATAATGCTTAATCGTCGAAGTCATATCCCAAGTTTTCGTTAGAGTCAATCCCATCTTCCCTTTCCGTAATCCTATCCTGAAGATACACTACCATATCCCTAGTGATATAGTCTACCACCGTCATGTTCCAAACGACGGCTGTTTCTTGCTTAATTTTAAATGGTAGAAACAACAAACGATCCATTGGTTTGCAAAAAATGTACCTCTGCTTGATTTGTTCTCGGTTGCGCACAACTAAACCTCATGTTCCTAAACGGCTGTAGTTGTAGTACATCTTACACAAGACTCGCTCGAAAAACGCATCATTAGTAACTTTTCCCAACTCTCGGCGGGCAAGTTTCACCGCCTCAAGCAAATGGTAGTCTTCATGAAGGGTAAACTCCATTTGTTAAACTGTTTATCTTTGAGGAGTGTTGAAGAATGTTTGGTTGTTATCTTGTTGATGTTGTGCTTAGCGTCTATTTATAGGCTCGTGGATGTTTGGGCGAGAAATTTTAAAAGGCGGGAGTTTTTGGCGGGAAATTCTTTAGGGGTCTCGTTATAGCGAGACACCTAATAATGGAAGTTCCACTATAATGAGACCCCTATTACTGCACTGCAAAATTTGCGTACTTTTGTAAGTATTAGGTGTCGCAAAATCATTCGTCAACTTGGATTACGTTATCCTTATCTTACAAGTGTCGTTTATTAATATGTCTACTTGGATTACGTTATCTGTAGCATAAAAGTGGCATAAAAAGATGTTGGTAGTAAAAATTATAGCAAATATATAAATTGCAAAAATGTGTCTATAGACTAAGTTGGAAGATCAATATCTGATGAGGGCATCAGTTAAATTGGTTACACGAACATGTTACAGGGGGTAAAAGGTACTACGAGGCATTGCTATGCTAGATGTACTTCCTATACTGAAGGGATAGTGTTCAGCCATATATAATTTTAAGGCGTGTTGATGAGGTGAAAGCTAGGTGGTCAGTCCTAGTCACATTCCGTCAACATCCAGTTTCTGGCCTCACCGAATTGGAACGTCCTGTTGCGTGTAACCGGTTCAACTGTCAAGTTACAGATTCTATAATAGAGGACCAGTTGGATTCGGTCTGTTCTGACATTATTGACATCCGGCTAGAGGAAATGCGTGACTACCGGGATGCGAAAGAAGAAAGGAAGTTGATGAAATGGAACTGGCTTGATAGATAAACTCCGATTTGTACAAGTGGATGCTTATGTTAAAGTTCATGTTTCAGACTATGTTTTAGCATGTATTTTAGTTTATGTTTGAGTTTCTGATTCTGTTTATGTTTGAGTTTATGTTTGAGTTTCTGATTCGGTTTATGTTTGAGTTTGTGTTGGAGTTTGTGCTTCTAAAAATGTTTGAGATTGTGTTTCGGTTTGTGTTTGAGTTTATGTTGCAGTTTGTGCACTTTGATGTTGTTTTTAAAGTTTGAGTTTGAACAAATGTTTGAAAGTTATATCATTTAAATGTAACAAAATACAATAACACATAATTAAACAATAACACAATACCATAACACAAAATTGAAACTAGTCGTAAAGTACATAACACATATAAAGTCTTAAAATGTCAACTCGGAAAACATAAATAATTATCAATCTCTGTACTCGTGAGCAAGACGGTAGCACTCGTCCAAAGGCTCACGAAGGTCCTCCAAACTAATGACAGGGTGGCTCCGCTCATACGCTTGTAAATCCAGTAGGTGCGTAGTCAACTCGTGCAGTCTGGTGGCATGTGTGGGTGCGGAAGGGTTCACCCCTAACTCTGCATCATCTCGGTGAGCCTTTGGGTCAGATATGATATACCACAAGTTCTTCGTAATCCATGAAGAGTATATCAAAGTGGTACCATCCTCTTGGCCAGGAATAAACTCTGTACCTTTCACACTCTAGTGAATACAGTGTGACTCCTAGTTGTCCCAAGTGAATGCATCCCAGTTGTAAAGGGTGTTCGCACGACAAACCCTACTAGAACTGGTAAGAATAGGACGCAGTGCACCAGAAGACTAATGCATTCAAAAATTCAAATAGACCGTTATTTAGAATTTAAATTAAAGTATAATTTGAAGATAAAAATAAAGAACATTCGAAAATATAAAATAAACAACAATTCAAAATTTATTTTTTAAAACAAAAAAAATAAATTGATATAACTTTTCTTATGACGTTGAGTCCTTATACTTTGACGTTGTGCCTTATGGATTCTTATATAAGAGGTCACTTATTCAACATTTTCATCATTACTAGTTCTAGAGAGCTACTTGTTGCGAGACTTTTTAGCAGATCCCTATGATGGAAGTTATATTCGAGCATTATGGAAATATCAAGTTTTTCCTTTATGATATGGTTTTGTTGGAACCAATCTTTGCTAATTTCATACTGATCTTGGTTAATTTCAGACTTAGCATAGTTTAGAAAGAGACCTCGCATAATTTTAGTAATAATTGGGTCTTCATCACTATCAATTAGAGTCAATGCGTCTATAATTGGCTTATAGGATTTGTCAGATTTACTAGAGAAGTTCCGAGAGTGGGTTGGTTGTTTAGCCATTAGGAATTCTGTGAAGTTAGATTGAGATAGAGTAAACAAATAAAACATCTAGTGAAGTTAGATGGTAAAAATAAGCCTTATACAGTTAGCAAATGGCAACTTTAAGGTTTTTTGTGTTTTTTTTTGTCTCTAATGTTGCAACTATCATATTGGAAACTGACATTTGTCATAACCAATTGCATGTTTGGTGAGAGATACTTCATATGTGGTATATGCGAGATCACTATATAATAAATTATAGAATATCAGTTCATAGAGGAACAATTTATAATAACCTCATATGAAGTGATAAATGTGAGACCAATTCATGAATGATGATAGATGCGAGACTAGTTCATGGGTTGTGACAAAATTTGTGAACCAACATAAATCACAAGACAAGGCATAACCAAAGACATGCTCAATGTGAGACAAGTTATAACCATATGCATGATAGATGCATGACATGTACATGAGTGGTGATAAAGACGAGATCAATTCATAAAAGCTTCATATAATGTGATAGATGCGAGACCAATATATAATTTATTTTAACATACTAATTCATAACCAAGTATGTGGAATATTAATGAACATTACAACATACATAAAACTTTGATCATGCTAACATCAATAAAAAACATTGCAACAAACACACAAATTTGATTGTATATACATCATTAACCAACTATACATAAGGATTTACATCTTTACCGAACGCTATATAAGAACTGCATCAGAATCTATTAGTGTTTTTATCATTTAGAAACAAGTAAAAAAACTATTCTCTTTACATATTGTAATATCATCAATTTTATCTGTTTTAAATTTGTTTATTTCAATAAAATATTTAACATAATCGAAAACCATTACGCCACAATCAAATGTTCTTTTTTTTGTTGAAGGATTTTTCTTCGACGTATTAACTTTATTTTTTGTATTTTAGACAAAATATTATTGCTCTTGAGGTATTCAATATGCAAGTTATGAGTTTAATCAATATAAAAACTCACAAAGATATACAAGATATTATATAGCACACATGAGAAATACATTTCATGAGATATGCTGGACAATACATGACAAGATAGATGCATGGAAATACATTACATGCGAGACATTGTATAACAAATTTATGTGAGACCACGTATAACCAACTTTATGATAGATGCGAGACAAAGTGATGCGAGACCATATATATGCAAACTCATGCGAGATGTATTCATTACCAAACCTACTATAAAATTTTAACTAGCTTCCACTTCATTGAAAACCATCATTAGGTACTTTAATTTTTATATTAAATGTACAAATATATAACTTTAATAATATATATGACGGGGACATAGAAACATATCGAATTGAAGACCAACATGAGATCGTCAAAGTACCAGCTGTTGGAATTAGTCTTATAACATGCTCAAGAGCAAAGGAACTTCGTTGAGAGTTCAAAACACATAGAAATGGAAAAATCCAAGAATCAATAAGATATATTGCGCATTTATTATCCAATATCTAATTTTTAAGTTCTTTATTCCATTTTAAGAGAGTCATTATTTATTGATCATCCAATATTTAATTTTGAAGTATTTTTTTATTCTGTTTTAAGAGAATCAATAAGAACTATTAGGTATTTACTATCCAATATATACTTTTTATGTCTTTAAACTCATTTAATTTTTTTAAGAGAGTAAAAAAGAATTGTTTTGTTCTTATTACTGGTATTTTCTTGTATGACTATAAATAAATCCATAGAGTTTATATATTGTACAAATTCAACCAAGTTATAAAATATCGATAAAAAAATTTATACTCAACATATTTTTTTGGAACAAATTTATCTTTAAAATATTCTTATGAGAAACAAGTTTGATTGATCATTTAATCTGCTTTTATCTGGGATAAACTTAGTTTGGAGTTATGTTTATCAAAGTCTTTCCATCTCATTTGTGGCTCAACTTGGCCCATTATCTATCTATTACCACCTTCCGTCTGATTTTGTTTGTGAGTGTTTTATGAATAACAAGGAGTCAAACAAGCACTATATTTACCATCTCCACATATTATCATTTGTACAAATTGTGAGTGTTCTCTGAACAACAACTTTTACAACCAAAATGCTTATGTGCCTACATCATTTGGTACAAATTCGAAAGGTCTATTATTAAGGTTGTGGGGTAAAAAACACCAGTCATCCTCCACGTTTGCCGATTGTAACAAGTTAGTCCATGTCCTTTGAGGCCGTAATAAAATGGTCCTTGTCGTTGTATTGGGTAGAATAAAACCATCCTTTTCGAGTCCAGCCCAACATTTCTCCCCATAATACCCTTTGACCAGCCACATCAGCGATCCACGTAGGACGCTGATGTGGCAACACTAAAACTTAAACCCGACCCAACAACCAACCCTAACCCAATAACCCAGCCCAGTTTCTAACCCAAGAACCAACCCTAACCCAATAACCCAGCCCAACCCTAACTAATAACCCGAAATCAAATTGAAACCCTCATTTTACTCCAAATCCCTAATCCCTTTCTCTTTTTCCCAATTCTCCTAACGAAACCCTAATTTATTCCCCAAATCGAAACCCTATTTCCACTCAGTAGGTTGCAGCAGAAGTGAAATCAGTGAAATTCATGGTTGCACTGTTGATGCAGTAAATCTTGTTCATAATTTTTATTTCCAAGCTGAATGTTACCACTTTAGGGGTTGTTTGGTGCCACTCTAGGTTTTAAGCAAAACAGGCTATGAGAGTTTAGTTTTTTCTATTTTGATTCGACTTTTTCTAAACATTTTTTGTTTGCTTACCTTAAACTCAATTTTTTGGCTTATAAACTCAGTACCAAACAATCCTTAGTCATACACAGGAGCTTTGAATGCTAATTATTAAAAACAGATGCATATCAGTAATTCAGTATTGTCTATTTCGATAATAAGATTCCGACCAGCCAGCTCGAGTAATGTGAGGGTTCTAACAGAAACCTGAAACCAAAACCTCGGAAAGATTCAATATATTCAAGTTAGCTTGAAACAAAACAAGGAATACAAGTTCATAAAGTAGGCTTTCTGCTCTACCTATCAACTCCTTATATAAAAAGTGTGTACAAAAAAAAACTAAGGTACATGCCACAATCAAGTATACTAGCATCTCAAGTCAGTGTATCATTGATGGTTTCACTCAAAGACGAAGCCAGGAATTCAGCTAGGTTTTGTTTAGCATTTGGTTTATTGAAAGCTTCTGACGATTCAGATTTCTTCGAGCTAACTGGTTCTGAAGAAAATGAAGACGAAGAAGAGCCATTACTAGATCCTTTCCACAAAACTGGTTTTAAGTCTTTCCACGGATCTTCCTTTATTGATCGGTCGCAATAACATTCCCCACCCGAATTTCTGCTGGTTTCAAAATCCTGTGAACGAAAATTTCGCTCTCTTCCACCCTCTCCTCTTCTAAAGCCCCCACCACGACCTGACTAGGGGCTCAGGCTCTGAGCTCTGCCCTGCCCACAATAACAGAGACCTTCCCCCATCGAATTGATAGAAACTTTGGATGTATTGTGAGACATTATTACGAGTGTGGATTTCGATGAGAGATGAGAGAGGAGAAGGAAGAGGGAATGATAGAGAAGGAGATGTCGATCTAGGATTTAGAGGCTTTGCTGGAACGATAGAGAATGAGATTTCGATATACTGTTAGTCTTCTGGTTTAGGTTGGAACGATAGAGAAGGAGAGAAATTTAGGGTTGATGGAAGGGGTTTAGGTGGGAATGAGAAGGAGACAGACCTTGATGTCGATCTAGGGTTAGAGGTTGGGCTGGGTTATAGATGGGTTTAGGGCTAACCGGGTTATAATTTCTAAATGGGTCGGGTTTAAGGGTTGGAAGAATGGTAAAAGAAGTGGGTTAAAGTAAAAACTGATTTTACTTTTTTTACTGTTGCCACATCAGCATCCTATGTGGATCGCTGATGTGGCTGGTCAAAGGGTATTATGGGGAGAAATGTTGGGCTGGACTCGAAAAGGATGGTTTTATTCTACCCAATACAACGACAAGGACCCTTTTATTACGGCCTCAAAGGACAGGGACTAACTTGTTACAATCGGCAAACGTGGAGGATCACTGGTGTTTTTTACCCTAAGGTTGTGTCATACTTATACAAAACTCGTTACAATGACATATAATAACATTGTGACTATGATGTTATCTTTGTTAATTAGTTAATATTATAGGGAAGGATTTATGCTGACATTTTAGTGACCTTATCATTTAGACCCTTAATTTTATGACTTATCTTATCAGTATCTTTTACAAAATGAGTGTTTTCAATATTTAGACATTACAATTGCATTTGTGACTCATTTGTTGACTAAAAAAATAATAAAAACATAATCATCATACCAATTTTAAAAAGTAAAACATGCTATAAAAAATTGTGAAATACAAAACATACTTTAAATGAATAAGTAAATATGACATGTGCATTATATTTACTGTGAAATATGAAAATATACTTTAAATGAAAGTACAAAATACAATATGTGCATTATATGAATTGTGAGTTGTGAAATGTGAAATGGTGATGAATGATTCTTTTTTTCGCTTTATTTTATTATTATTTTTATCGTGATATTTTTAACCCATATGATATAGGTTTTATTATTCTAGGTTTGGTTTCACACATGTATTAGAGACTCTTGTGCTGATTTTTTTTAAACATCTCATTATTTGTGTAGTAGTTTTGTTTTGCATAACATAACTTGGAACTTATTGGTGACTCTTATTCCTCTAAGAAACTAGAGTAGGTAGTCTTTTTCACTTTATTACCCACATAATATGTATGTTTTTCTAGATACCCCCCTCCAACTTCGTCCACTGCATTATCACATCATTTGTTTGTTCATCTTATATTTTATTCCAGATTCTTCTCATGCATACCATCATTTCTTTTTTATTATGACTCATTTTCTTCATCTGATTTAATGCTCTCTTCTTCTTTAGAATCTACCCTGCCAAACGCCTATTTTTTGGCATTTGTTAGAGCAACTACTTATTTCAAAACCTAAAATCATTATGAAAATATTAAATATTTATATACTTACAAAATATAAAATTACTTTAAATAGATTACAAACTACGAAACATACCTCAATATAATTATAAAATGTGAATCATACCTCAACACCATTGCAAAATGAAAAACATGTCTTAACATAAATGAAAAATTAAAAAACACACTTGATTATTTTTTACATTCTCTAAAGACGAGTTCACAAGAAACTCTTTATTTATTCAGATGTTAAGCCATTTAAAACGTCTTCACATAATTTATTAGCTGGTTGTTTTTGTTTAAATGGATATATGTTTCATAGTAATGGTTGCGTGTTATTTAATAATTTATATAAAGATTAATATGGATACTTATATTTATGTATTAAACAAAATAACAAGATATTAACCATTAACATATCAATACATCCTGCGTGGTTTTTAGGATTGCTGCTGCAATAATTTGTTATAAAATTTTAAGATTCTCCATGATTTATTATGCCTAATTGTACTTATTAATTTGTCATTATCTTTGGTGTGTTAAACCATTATTGAATCCATATAATCAACGGATAATAAGAAGAACAACATCGAGTATGCTAATAAAACCAGTAGTATAATAATAACTTATAACTTGTTCTCCTCCAATTTCGACAACTTTTATAATTGAATCATAAGACAGAGAAATATGAAGTAAATAAGATGTGAAATCCAAAATAAGAAATATATAGGTTGCAAAATATGAAACATGCAGTACATAAATTGCAAAATGTGAAACATATAATACATGGTTGTATAATGCAAAACATGTAGTATATTAGTTGCGAAATGCAAAACCCACTCCTTCAGCTTCTTTGTTATTTTCGGAGCTCATTTTCATCCTCCTTCTCATACTCCTCATCGTTGAAGTGTTTGTGAGAAATATGTTTTAACTATTCTTGATTGTTTTCCATCTTCTCGAAACCTAGGCTGGAATGTTTTTGTCACAAGCAACATTTTTTATTTACCACACTTCAATATAGATAAATGTTTACATATTATTATGTAAGATTCAGGAAAGTTAACCCAAACTTGAAATCTCCCTTATCACTATCGTACATCTTGAATATTGCTACAATCAAGCTCTTTAATCATTGTCATATAATCATCACTTACAAATTGTTCTTCTCTAGGAAATGACTATTTCTATTTTGAACTGGAACGTGAGAGGGATAAGTAACAAAGATACTATCAGGAGACTTCAATCCTTATAAAACTTCACAAAACCCAGCTTAGTTGTTATTCAAGAACCCACGGTCCAGGTGAATAATTTGCAGAAAATTTCTAAAAATTTAAATTTCGATTGTTCAATGGCAAATGTCAGTAACAAGATATGAGTTCCGTGGCATCATGACTTTAAAGTGGATATTCTGGTGGGCCATGACCAGATATTGCATCTTAATGTGCATCACAATTCTCTTAACAAATACTTCAGAGTCTCTGTAATCTATGCCAAGTGTAAAAGGGAGCTAAGGAAACCTCTTTGGGATACTCTGAGGGTTATTGATGATCCTTCAAATAAATGAATTATCTTTGGTGATTCCAACCTTACTACAAGCCTTGCAAAACAGCTCTCTTGTACCTCTACTTGCACTAGAAGTGCTGATGACTTTAATGAAGTCATAATGGACTGTAATCTACTTGATGCTGGATTTAATGGTTCAAGATATACTTTGTCAAATTGGAGGAAGTGGAAGCGCCTTGACAGAGTTCTCTACAATACCCCCTGGTTGAACTACTTTGATAATACTGTTGTTGTTCATTTAGCTAGAAACTGCTCAGACCATTCTCCTTTTTATATATCCATCTCCTCAAATCTAAATATTATCAAGAGTTCTTTCACATTCTTGAATACGTATGTGATGCACCCAGAGTTCTTAGATTTGGTGGAGAACAGCTGGCATGGTGAGATGTACGGGAGCTTATGCACAGGTTTTGGTTTAAACTTAAATGACTAAAAGCTAATCTCAAGAACTGAAATCAGAATATATTCGGGAGCCATTAAAGATTATAAGGAAGTGATTAATTTCAGAGAAACTGTCTACCATAATTCTCTATGTTCTATTGATAAAAGACTTCTTAACAAATCTAAAGCTACTCACCTCTCTTTAATAGTCAGAGAAGAAGCTTTCTGAAGGCAAAAGTCACACTGTAAATGACTGAGGGATAATGATAGAAACACAACTACTTTTCACAACTTTTTCAAGAATATGCTAAAAGAAACAGGGTTAATCGTATCTGGATTGGTGAAAATTTGCTGGAAACTCAAGAGGATATCAGTAAATCAGTTGTGGATTACTTTAGCTCTCTCCTCTCAACTAATACTACTCATACTATCCCTGAAAACTTAATGAATCTAATTCATAACATTGTTAAGGAAGAAGATAACTATAGACTGATGGCTTCTCCTGATCCTAAAGAGATTTTAATGTTATTAAATCTCTTGATTCAACTAGTGCTGCAGGGGACGATGGCTTCAATGGAGAGTTATTTAAAAGCTGCTGATTTATCATATCAAATGACCTTTGTGATGTTATCCAGGATGTTTTCAAAGACTGTAACCTTCCTAAATGTATGCAAACTACCATTATCTGTCTTATCCCTAAAACCCTTCACCCCAACAAGTGGCAAGAGTTTAGACCCATAAGCCTGACCACTATGATAAGCAGAATCATCTCCAAAGTGCTCAACAACAAACCTGCTGACTTATTGCCAAACCTTATCTCTGAGGAATATGGAGCATTCGTAAGAGGGAGAAGCATTTATTAAACAATTCTTACTGCTCATGAGCTAAGTCAAGACATCAACTTAAAAACTAGGGGGAGCAATATCATCTTAAATATTGACATAAGCCTTTGACAGGCTCAACCACAGGTTACTCCTCAAAATCCTATATGATTTTGGATTAAATACTAACTTTCTATTCTTTGTTAACAAATGTATCAGCAATGTCAATTCCTCCATTATAGTCAACAGAGAAATGAAAGGTAATTTAAGACCACGTAAGGGTTGAGGCAAAAAGACCAACTGTCTCCAAGCCTTTTCATTTTGGATGAGGAATACTTGCTAAGAGGGTTCAAGAGACTATCAGAAGATAAGCCTTGTATAAGATTTAAATCCAGATGGAAAGTAAACATATATTGCCTCTCATTTGCTGATGATTTAATGGTATTCGCCAATGGCTATGCATCCTCAACGCATCAGATTATGAAGTTTCTCATCCACTACCAGCATGTCTCGGGTCAGCTCATTAACTGCAACAAATAAAAGTTTATTGTCTATAAGAAGATTACTACTCAAAAAGTGCAAAAGTTGGAGCATAGATTAGGATTTAAATATAAAAATATACATTTTAATTATCTTGGTTCCATTATCAGTGGATCTTCAAGAATCGATAACTTTGATGAGTTGGTTCTAAAATAAGAAAAAAAATTGAAGAATGGGATGAGACTCATCTTTCATTCGCCGGGAGGCTTACTTTAATTCAGTCAGTTCTAATGGTTTATCCAACGTTTCTTGTTCAACATACCTCTCTTCCCAATGCTGTTATTGACAAAATTGAGAGACTCTTCAACAAATTTTTGTGGGATATCAAAGAGAACAACCAATCTGTTGTGTGGTATAAATGGAATCGTATATGTAAACCTCACGAGGAGGGTGGACTTAATGTCAAAATTCTTAAAGATTCTTAGTAAATTTACTCCTTCAAGCTCTGGTACATCTTCAGGGCTCATAAATCCCTTTGGGCTAAGCTAATATGATGCATCTTTTGTAAAGATCTTCATCTTATCTTAGCTCCTTCTTCTGTAAAAAAATTGATTCTTGGACTCTAATAAGAAACATCAGAGATCAAGCTCAGAGGTACATATTCTGGAATACGGGATAGGGTAAATTGGATTTTTGGTTGGACCGTTGGTGCTCAAAGAATCCTTTCATCATCTTCAACGACACTGATGATAGGAGTTGGATTTGAGATTCTGATAAAGTCAGTGTGAACAGATTTTGGATCAACGAAAGCTAGGATCTTGATGAGCTTAACCACTTCGTCACCTCTACAGAAATAACAAAAATATCTCTTAACTCCAATCCAGATTCAATCCAATAGTCTTTGTCTATTGATGGAGCCTTTAATTCTAAAAATACTTTGAACCAAATACGTACTAAGGGTAACAGCTCGAAATTGTTTATGAAAACTTGGAACTCGGTGACCCTAAAAAAGTGTTCGTTCTTGCTCTGGCGTGCCCTCTACAACTGGATTCCCTCTGATTCTTCTCTGAAAGAAGAACTTTCATCTGACCTCCAAGTGCCAGTTTTGCAACAGTTCTGAATCAACCAATCATGTCATGGTCCAATGCTTTCATTCATGGGCAGTTTAAAATTATTTCAGTTCTTACTTCGAAATCAATATCACTCATAATATGGTTCTTCCTCATCTGATTAGAGCCTGGTACTGGTCCACCACCAAAGTTTGTGATATCCGCACAATTCTACCTCCTATCATTGCTTGAGTGATCTAGGCATCTCGAAACAAAATTGAAGCACCAGAATCAACATTCCAATAGTAAAGCTATGATCGACTATGTGTTGTATATTCTATATGGGCTAGATAACGCAAATCTCTTAAAAAGAAAACATTGGAGTTGTAACTATAAAAATGCTCTCAACCTTGGCTGTGCAAATCATCTTTCAAATCTCAGAGCTCATATCTTCCTCATGTGAAAAAATCCAAAATCAAATCGGTTCAAACTGAACACTGATGGAGGCTTGTGAAGCCTTTGGAGAATCTAGTGGTGGTGGTCTGGTAAGGAATCATAGTTGAGATCTTATTCCGGGCTTCAGTAGAATCTATGGCAAGAACAACCCGATTCTAGCTGAATGCAGGGCTTTGATGGATGGCCTACAGATTTTCCATTCGCAGGGTATCTTGAATCTGGACGAAGTTGATTCAAAAATTCTGGTTGAGCTTCTTTTATATGGAAAAACATCATGGTATTTAGATCCGATTATCAAAATCTGTAGAAGTTTGATTCTCTCCTCCATGTGTATCTCTCACATATATCGCGAGCAGAATAAAGCTGTTGATTGGTTATCCAAGCAAGTTTTGAAGTCGAGAAAGAATTCAGATTACAAGATCGAAGAGATCCATAATCCTCTTATATCGATAATCCTTATGAAAAATTTGGGTGTTGGGTATATTAAATCATAGGATTATGTTAGATACAGTCACTTTCACAAAGTTCTTCGAGTGGTTTTCGACCGTAGAAGGGAAAGTTTATTCTCCCTTTGCTTTCCTCCTCTGTAATTTTAATTTTTGGCCATTACAATTCTTTCAGATTTGTGCTTGGTCCTTAAACTTAGGTGGATTTTCCATCCAAGTCTTTGTAATCTCAAACTTTATCAATAAAGTAAATTAATTTGATGAAAAAAAAAAACATCAACTAAACTATATAATAACTACATTTCAAATATTAAAAGAAACTAAAACTTAAATATCTAATAATCTAAATCAAATATATACAACGAATTTATGAAATCCGATGGTAAAAAAATGAATTATATATATATATATATATATATATATATATATATATATATATATATATATATATATATATTTAAAAATTATTGAA
The DNA here is from genome assembly GCA_036936605.1 of Limnanthes douglasii subsp. nivea. Lineage (NCBI taxonomy): Eukaryota > Viridiplantae > Streptophyta > Magnoliopsida > Brassicales > Limnanthaceae > Limnanthes > Limnanthes douglasii. The sequence continues at coordinate 155,586,713 of JAUPFV010000003.1, read as the reverse complement.
AAGACCGACGATGAAAAATCCAACAATCTCTTACAAACATAAACATATAAGTGAGGTCTAAATTTTTTTCAGATTTGATATCTTAACAAAAATGTGTAAAATTGCAAGCGGCCAACTTGGGATTTTAGTGCGTTTTGGCCAAAAAGAAGTGAAGTTGGTATCAGTTCGGTTGGGGAATGGAATAAGCAAACCATTATCTCTACCATCCCATGAACCTTCCATCGGTCTTCATTCCTCTTTTCTTCGTCAATTTTGGTTCCTCCTCCTGCTTTATTATCTCTCAATTGCAGTCTCGGTCTCGATAGAAGACATATAGAACCGAACACATCCGTCAATCCTCTCTTACAATGGCGTCGATCAACTTATCTTCTCATTCAACAACGGCCCTCTCTTTCCCTCAGTGAGTTTCGCCTCTTTTCGTTGGTTATCGTTTTATCTCTACAAGTTTTGATTCTGTAATCGATGATATTTCTGGTTGAAGTTTAGGTTATCTCATCAAATATGGATTTCGTTTGTTCATTTCAGATCCACAGTATACATAACAAGTAAAGTAAATTATGCGTTGTTAGTGCCGAGAATTAGCTAAACTAGCGTAGTATTTGTAAATAAAGATCCAACTGTTATCGAACCCAGTAATATGTTACCAGGTTTCAATTGCATCTTTTAAGTCTTGTCAATTTGATGTTCAAGCGTTACAATCTTCCGTCGGTATGTTGCATGATTCTTGTGCTTGATCTTTTTCTTTTTGTAATTAATGTCACTGTACTGTTGAATATAGTTTCTTATGGATGTTCCTAGTGGACATTTACGATTTGTTAAGGTTGAACGATCTCAGCTCTGAGAACCAAGGTTACTGTGCAACCGCTCATCAACAAACAAGAAAACTGAATTGCTTGCATCATTCGTTCTCGAGATAGTTTATGATTTACATTTCTATGCAGATTAAACAAAGCCCATACGTTATTTAATGGGCTATATAATGGGAGCTCAGCAGCCTCTAGCTGTCTTGGTAGGAACTCATCCTTTAGCATCAAGTTTTCTGCAAAAATTAGAGCGACTCTGATTTCTGGAGAAGGTGACCTGTTGTCTTATTCAAATACGAATAGCGTAGTATCAAAAAAGAATCTCAATGGCGATCAGATAGAGTTACAACGTGACACAGCAGCCCTTGGTTCACTTAAGGTGGATACTGTTCCCGCTGCTAATAATTTTGTTGTCGATACTGATGATTTTGAATCGGAACGCCCAACTGAAGGTTTTGCTTCCATTCCTGAGGCCATTGAAGATATTCGCCAGGGAAAGGTTGGTTGTTTATATTCTATCTGTATCTTTTTATATTAATCCAGTCACTAGGCATCTCACTAGTTATAACTATGGATAACAAGCAAGCTTAACGAATACAATACAATACTTTTCATCTAGTCCATACAAAATTATGGTGAAGGCCATGGACTGCAAAAGTAAAACTCCACTTTGGTCATTGTAGTGTACTAGCAAATGCGAGATAAACTATTCAAATAACATGAAACTGAATTTTCATGGTTTGCACAGAAGACTTCTGTTTTAATACCATGTCGGGAACTCCAGAAAGCTTAAAAAACACGAGATAATAAGAAATGACAAATATATTTTTGTTCTAACCTATAATTATAACATCCTCCTCGTTTGAATCGTTCTTTATTACTGGTATCTATCAGTTTTTAAGTGGCTTTAACATTGCAGTTTGTATTAGTTGTTGATGATGAGGACAGAGAAAATGAAGGAGACCTGATTATGGCAGCACAATTGGCAACGCCTGAAGCTATGGCATTTATTGTGAAACACGGAACTGGAATTGTTTGTGTGAGTATGAAAGATGAGGATTTAGAGAGGCTGCAACTTCCCTTGATGGTCTACGAAAAAGAAAACGACGAAAAACTTAGGACCGCGTTTACCGTGACGGTGGTATGGGTTTTTACAAGTTGCTGATTGTGTATTCATTTTTTCTTCTGATTGTTATTTGTCTCCATGCGCCTTCTTTTTATGGGACAAGGGTATTTATAATATTCAACTAAAAAACAAAGTGACCAGTGCAGCAGTATTACTTGCTCGTAGATGTAAGGGGTCTATGGTAGTGAACTCTAAAACCACCATATTAGTAATACTTATCTGTTAGTCATGATACTGTCGGGATCAAGTATAGATACTCTGGCTTCTTGCATATGATTTCTCCGATAACTAATGCGTTTATTCCTTTGAGTACTGAAGCATAAACAGGATATCCAATTTTAATATTCTTTTCCAAATAAGCAACAGAATTCCTTTTCTTTAGTTTAGAATCATGTTGGTTGTAGTTTTTTATATTTCTTGATATTTTGTGTACATGACTTGGTTGTTGAATATCATTGCTTTTGAAGGATGCAAAGCATGGTACAACAACAGGAGTATCAGCTCGTGATAGAGCAACTACGATATTAGCCCTTGCATCAAGGGATTCAAAGCCTGAGGATTTCAACCGCCCAGGTCATATCTTTCCACTCAAGTACAGGGAAGGCGGTGTTCTAAAAAGAGCAGGGCACACTGAAGCTTCCGTGGATCTTGCTATGCTGGCCGGACTGGATCCTGTTGCAGTTCTCTGTGAAGTTGTGGATGATGATGGTTCTATGGCTAGGTTACCTAAGCTCCGCAGATTTGCGGAGAAGGAGAATTTGAAAATTATATCTATCGCTGATTTGATCAGGTAAAGTTGTTACATCAAACCATGACTAATATATAGAAAATTTCTTAAAAGAAAGCGAATGTAAATAGTAGACATTGAGTGTATGACACTTTCAAGTAGTGCTTACAAACTGCAACAAAACGAGTCAGTTGTTCTAAGGTGGGTTTTAATCGACAGGTATAGGAGGAAGACAGATAAGCTAGTGGAACGTTCCTCGGCTGCACGAATACCTACCATGTGGGGCCCATTCACAGCCTACTGCTACCGATCAATCATAGATGGTATCGAGCATATTGCTATGGTTAAGGTGAGCAATGTTCTTAACATTAATTGGAAACAAAGACAAGTTGTCTTGAAAATTTCGTTGCCATTAGTTTCTTGGTAATAGAGATGTCCGGAAAAAGCTAGGATAGTTTTGATTTATAAATTGCTGTCTGAACAGGGTGACATTGGAGATGGGCTAGATATTCTTGTTAGAGTACACTCAGAATGCCTTACCGGAGACATATTTGGATCTGCGAGATGTGACTGCGGAAACCAGCTAGCTCTTGCAATGCAGCAGATTGAGGCTGCTGGCCGAGGCGTGCTGGTTTACCTGCGGGGGCATGAAGGAAGAGGCATAGGTTTGGGGCACAAGCTTAGTGCTTACAACCTACAGGATGCTGGGCGTGACACTGTGGAAGCCAATGAAGATCTTGGATTGCCTGTTGATTCGAGAGAGTACGGAATCGGTGCACAGGTAGTTCCTTCTATTATAAAATGCGGGAAAATGAACCTTCTTATTTAGAAAAACGTGTTTTCAAACAAACTCTTTAACTTTTCTTAGGTTTGGTTAAATGGAATATATGATGAATATAGACGAAGCAAAAGCTTTGAGGAAGAAACTTTCTTTCATACACCTATGACATAATGGAAACCGAGGTTTCTTCTTTATTTCCTTTTTGAGATCCATTTGGAACCTTATTAAAACTGGAACCCCTGTTCTGTAATTATGTATCATTACCTTTGCACTATACCTTTATAGTTTAGTACACACCATCTATATGTTTATATAACAGCTTCCCCCTCGTCTGTGTTACTCATTATCTTTTTTGCATCAATATCAATCTAAATTAAGATTCTAGTCAAGTATAGTCTCTTTTGAGCTTAAACTAAGAAAAGATTTGTGTTCAAATTGTAGTTGGACATGTTTACAAACATATAGTACCCTGGTTCTTACTCATTGTTATATTAGAAGAAATGTATATTTCTAGTAAGCCAGAGTGTTCTCTGAACGTTAGCAAATCAATCTCCTGTAATTAGTTTAGGGATCAGCGAATAATCTTACATCGATTTTGCAAAAAGCTCAAAACAAAAAATTAGAGATTAGTAAGCTATTTTTTTCTAGGAAAGAACAGTGCTAACTTGAGATCCTTTTGTTCTTCTCTACAGATGCTAAGAGAACTTGGAGTTCGAACGATGAAGCTGATGACCAACAACCCTGCAAAATACATCGGGCTAAAGGGTTATGGTTTGACGATTGTTGGTAGGGTTCCATTGTTGAGTCTCATAACAAAGGAGAATAAGAGATATCTTGAGACCAAGCGTGCGAAGATGGGGCACGTCTATGGGTTACAATTCAATGGTCTTAATCAGGGTGAACAGCTCCCAAATCAAACTGATGCAGCACCAACTGATTCATTGTCATAGATAGCTCGTCTTGATTTATTTCAGACAACATAAGTCAATTATTTGATCCTTGTCTTCTACAAGCATACAACATCATATATCGTATTCATTTAATTTACGATTACAGCATTTCTGATGTAATTTTTCATTTAGGTCCATTTTTATCTGTGCGGAAATTGTAATAGAGAGAAGAAAGCAGGAAATCTAAAGTATAATTTCCATTTGTTACTTGGAACGTACTTTATATGATTTGTATGAGAACAGTTTTTCTAAGTAATACATCATTCTATCCATACATTTATGGTTTACTAAACTAAGTAATTGGTTATTTCTTTGCACATCTCTCCATTCAATTTTGAAAAGTTGAGCAGGAATAATGTAGGTTTTGATGATATACGATCGGTTTTATTATTTATTTTCTTTTTCTTTTCAAGCACCTTCGACATGCATTGTCGATATCAGGACAACGTAATAATGCAACTGAAGTAGTATTACTTAGTATTGAAGTAAATCAATTGAGCTATAATTTATCATCACTTATTATTAAAATAAATAAATGTATCACACCCGAATTATTACAACAATTGGAATTCACTATAGATTAAAGAAAGAGAACATTAGAATACAGCAGCCATGAAAAGAAGAAAAGAAACAAACTTTGAACAAGAATAACATAAAAATAATCAAGACCAAAAAGATCTGTTCTTGACGGCAATGTTCCTAGTGGTGCTTCCCTTGTAGTCCAGAGTCCATTTCTCAAAGGTACAATCAACAAAGTCATAGTAGCCACCATGGATTGAAACCACTCCTTTCTTCACTTTTTCTTCAATCCAGGGGTAACTTAGCAGATTTAACAACGAACAATTCACCGATTCCTATCAAGTCAGTCAGTAGTTTTATTACTCAGCGCACATGCAAATTCAACAATTTTGTTTCGATAGATAAGAGATTTTAATACACAAGCAAAGGGTTACAAGGTCATGAGTTGCATAACTCACCTTCTCGCAATGCTTGCACTGCTGGTCAAAACTTAAATGAGAACCAGCGGCTTTTACGGCCCGCTTTGCATTCTTTCCAGCTATAACCCAACTTTTAATAAAGCTACTGATATGACACAAAATTCAGCAGAGTAAGTAAACAAAATGTTTAACGTTTAGCTACAATATGACGTGGGCTAGTAAATGAAATGTTTAAATGTTTAGCTAGAATATGATGTTCAGTGTTGAGCCATTGTTGATTGTAAATAAAAAAAGAAAAAAGATTCATGGAAAGTGAAGATAAACCTTGAATCCGCTTCCTCTTCCATGCTCATTAAGGCACGGATTCCTCCACAGCAGCTATGTCCAATTACTAAAATGTTCTCCACCTGCAAAACACCGCAATTTAATCGTGGTTAGTCCTCTGTTTATAAAGAGTTTCGATAATTTAATCCTCTTGACTTCAAAACGTTACACCACTAGTTTGTCTGGTACTCACCTTGTTGGATTAATAACTCGTGGGGACTTATTTCTAAAGTGATTTTTACAACCTGGGGGTTATTAATTTAACATTTTAGAGTTTGAGACTAGTCTCGCGAATGCCTCTTAGTTGGCTAACCAGCGTTCAAAGGCGTAAACAACATTAACTTACTTCAAGAGTATTCACAGAAAACTCCAATGCCGCCTGCACTTCTGATGGCCCAGCCTGCGAAAAAAAGAACATTTTTATTAACACAGGTTTGACTTAAAAGAAAGTAAAATGAACGATACCGTATAATACCTCATGCGGAGGTACCAAATTGGCAATGTTGCGAATCATGAAGGCGTCTCCTGGTTGAAATCCTAAAATGTAAGTAGGGCAAACCCTAGAGTCTGCACAAGCAATCACCAAAAACTGTTCTCTAATAACGTCAGCAACATCTTCATTTGCCTACACTTTGGCTTTGTTTGGACTATACACATATAATAACCTTTATTAAATAAAATCTTTCTACATCCAAACAAAGCTAAAGGATGTGTTTGGTTCATGAATATTTCGAGTGTTTTCTGTTGATGAAAATGAAACTAGAAACAAAAGTTTGAAACTTTTCAGTGAAAATGAAAACAGACAAACGTAATCACGAACACCAAAACACAACCAAAGCTTTCAACATAAGAACAAATTACAACCTTTGGAGCTTGAGCTTCGGAAAGATCTTTATAGTGTCCTAAATTATCCCTGTAATTAACAGTTAGAGTAAGAGGAGAGTTTCATTCAAAGCGAAAAATGAAAAGCATTTATGCTTAGCTTACATGTACTTGAACTTCTTGAAAGCTAAAAAACGACGTTTCATATCCTCAAAGGGATCACTTCCTTTTTCTATTTCGACTAGGCTCCCTTCTTTCTCAATTTTGAGTTCCCGAGTCAATCCCCGTGGCTCCATAGATGCTTTTAATTTCAAGCTCTTGACATCTCTATACCAAAATGTTCGCACTTCAAGCTCAAGAAACAAACATATGCAAAAAGACTAAGGGATGATAACTAAATGTTGTACATATAGTCTTGTAATCTTATTAGCTTTTCTAATCTAAACAGCAACAAAAAAAGTGCTTTAACTTCATGTAAAGTTACTTTGTGGGAAATGAAATGAAAAGAAAGAGATTTACTTAAACAATATCCTAATCTTGATTAAAATTGACTCCTCCTATCTTAATATTTAATTACTACTTGATACTTGTAACTTTAAGTAACTAGTGCTGAGCTTCAACTAGGTTCAACTCAATCCCTGCAAAAGTTTAGAATTTTGTTTTCCTAATTTCGAATTTACTTACAAGTCACAACCCAAACACAAAAACAATTCGGCTATATATCTATATACATATGAGATCCAAAATAATAACAATAAATAGGAGAATTGACATAATACCTGAAAGACTTGCAGATTCTGAAGTGGGTATGATGAAATTCCCCAAAATGAGCCCTAGAACCATAGATCTGCATTTAAAAAACACGAGAAATTAACACACACCCACCAAAATTGAGATCAAACCCATCATAGATATATGTTTAGAGGATACTAAAGGTACATTGGGATTGTTGGATTTATTAAGTAATGTAGAGAATGAGGTTGAAGCCATTGCAGAGATGCAAGTTCGTTTCTTTTTCAATGAAGCAAATGTTGAAGAGAAGGAGCTGAATTGATGAGAGTTTAGGTGAGTATGAGGAGAGAAAGAGTGGTTGTTTAATACTAATAGGAAAGAAGAGAGAAATAAATTTTTGAATTGAAAGTTATGATTTTTAGTTAGATGTTGGATCGGAGAACAGGTGTCTGGTCTCCCAGAAAGACGGAGAAACCGAAGTAGTTGTGTCGCTGTGATTTCTTTCTTCTTTTGTTCAATTTCTCTCATTCATACGGTGACGTGGCACTGCACAGATTTCACAGATTTGGAATATGAATATCGATCTAATAAAGGGCCATACTATTTATTATTCTATTCATATGCTTGGTTGGGTTGACAATCAATCTTTTTGTGCTTTAGGTGAGTGGATTGGATAGAATTTACTTAGAAAGACAAATTGGGATTTGATTGAAGAGGATTGAATAATTTCTCTAGTACGAGTTTCATGTGGATGAATGATTGATTGTTATCCTTCCACATTTCAAAGTTTATTGTTTTACTTTTTTTTGAAAATTATTCAGATTTAATTTTTAGTTTTTAGTTTTTCTTATATTTGATACGTTTTATTTTGCTATTTTAAAAAATAGTAATTCTATATTATATAGTTTATCTATTTTTGTTAGTTTGAACATATGTTAACATGTTCTTTAGTAAAAAGTTAGGATAAGAAAAAAAGTTTATTATTATTTTTTAATTTTAATTTAAATATAATTAATGTATTAGATTTATGGGAAATTGTACTTAAAGTACCCACTCAACTATTCAATTGTCACTTACCACCCAAGGTTTGATCAATTGTTACTTAATACCCATCTCAACTACCTTATTGTCACTAACAACCTAACTTTATTTTAATACCATAACTACCCTTAACCCACTATATAAACGTTATTTTCTGTTTTCTTTCTATTTTTTCTTGCTTTTTGAAGATTTGAATTTGTTAGCCGCTCTAACCACCTAACCCTACTAACCACCACGAGCTGGGTTTAAATCACATTTTCCGGTGATCGGAATCTGCTTGAAGGTTTGTTTCTTTATGTAAGTTGTTGTGTTAGACCTGTCTAACCTCTGTTTTATACGTACAGGAGTTCATCACGACTTTTTGAAATCTTGTAGCTTACAAGTAATCGTTTTGCGAGCTTTTTAGGTAATTACCTACCGATTTCGAAGTTTTTTATTCGTTTTCTCTGTTGGAATAGGTTCTAGTCTACTGTTTTTAGATACCATTGCCTGATTTCGAGCTTTTCTCTGTTTCTTTTGGTTATAGTGATCTGTTTCGTTAATTTTGTTCGCTATATAGTTACGTCCTTTGTTTTCTGATGTTATATTCAATTTGGTAGTGCTTTAGTTCGTGGGTAATGTGTAGATTACGAGTTTTTAGGTTAGTTAGAGTATTGTATTTCGAAACAGATATCAGGACCGGTGCTACATAGAAATATAGGGACAGGCTGCGAAATGATATATGTAGATATACACAAATATCAGGACGGGCTGCGATTTACTCGATGTATGTACACATTTCGCATGTTATGATGCGAAATGTTTGATGGTGCAGTAAATAATCTGCACAGTTTTGTGACCACTGACAAATATCAGGACTTTGTACCTACAAATATCAGGACAGGATGCGAATATATAGTTGTAGGTATACACAATTCGCACCTTAGGATGCGAATTGTTTGATGCAGTCGTAAATATTGTGCACCTAGTTTTTGAGACTAATAACGAATAACTTGTATTGTCCAGGTTAAGAGATGTCTAAATCACGAGTTTGTATTTTTAAATATGGTCACCAAACTGCAATTGTGCCTTTCACGGAGTTTGAAAGCTTCGAAAGTATCCAAGCTTATGTAGAGAACACGTGGGAGGAGCTTGCCACAGGTGAGTACCTAATTACTTACTCCTGCGGGGATCACAAGAATTGTTTCTTTAATAACCAGAGTGATTTTGTCGGAATGTTGTTATATCTTGATTTGGAGCGTTTAAAACGGGTTAGTTTTCTCATAGAACAACACGTCTTCGATAAGGGTTCTGGTAATAAAAGTTCTGTTGATAAGAGCTCTGGTGGTAAGCGTAAAGAGCGTAGCTTGGTTTTGGTAGAACCATCTCTTGATCAAATAGTTAGCGGGGAGAGTAGTAACGGTTTAGTTAACTCTGATCAGAGGAAAAAACAACTTGCTACTGCTGGTTGGGCTGATGCTATTACAGGGGTGGGTCAAGCTTTTGAAGAAGGTGCTGCCGGTCTGAGGTTATCCTTGTGCAAGTTTGCGTTAGAGCATGGTTTTTCTTTCAAATACCTGCACAACACAACAAATAAGATCACTGCTTATTGTGAAAATAAGCTCACAAGCGGGTGCAAATGGAGGGTTTATGCATCTATTGACTCAAGCACCGGCCTTATGACGATAAAGAAGCATTTCCCGAACCATACTTGCAGTCCTGTTTTCTCCCAGAAGCATAAGCATAAGCGGCACAGGCATTTGACATCAGATTTGATTGCAGAGGAAATTCAGGATTCTCTCCGGACTTGCCATTCGTTGACAGCCAAAACCATACAATCGACTGTCAAACAAGATTACGGTCTTGATATCTCTTATCGTTTGTCATGGAATGCTTTAGAGAAGGCTAGGATGGGAGTTTTTGGAGATAGTTTAAGCTCTTTTAGTTTACTAAGCGGATACTTCAAACGCTTGAAGAGCCGGGATATTACTTCAGACTGCCAGTTGGAGTTGTCAGCTGGAAACCGATTCAAGCGCTGTTTTGTAGCATTCGGTTCGTCCCTTAGTGGTTTTCATTCATGCCGTCCAATGTTGTTTGTCGATGGAACCCACTTATATGGCAAGTACAAGGGTACATTGCTCACTGCTGTAGCAAAGGACGGAAACAACGGTTAGTTACATTTATCTAAATAATGAACGATGTTTTTGTGTGAAAATGCTGATGTAGTTCGCAGCATGTGATGCGAATTAAGCAGGGTTGTGATCCTCACATTTCGCAATTGAGGCTGCGAAATATGTATTATGCTGTATAAATTGTACTTACATCGCAGCTTGAGTTAGGTATTATTTGAAGTTTCCACAAGCTGCGAATTCACATAACAAGATGCGAACTGTTTGCATGATCAACTAAAATGTTACACACATTTCGCACGACAAGCTGCGAAATGTGTGTGACAGCATGCGAAATGTTTACAAGTTTTAAACGTTTGCATACTGTTGTAGTGTTTAATTGATCTACCTTTTTTCAGGACTATTCCCTGTTGCTATTGCTGTGGTTAGCATTGAAGATTGGGACAATTGGATGTGGTTTTTGGGGTGTTTGAAACCACATTTGCTGGATCGCCAGATCACATTTATTTCAGACCGTCATTCTGGTATTGTTAATGCTGTTTCTGTCTTGTATCCAAACTGCTATCATGCGTACTGTTATTACCATCTCATGCAGAATTTGAGAGCCAAACTGGAGCATACTAACAGGGAGTATAAAAAAAAGATGTTGAGTTTCTTCCACCGTCTTGCTTTTGCTCCCAGTCAAGAGCTTTTTAAAGAGATACTAACAGGTTTTTTATGTGAAGGTGGTCAGAGAATGAGTGATTTTCTTGCAAATTTACCCCCTGAAAAGTATGCGCAGGCTTACGTAAAAGGGAAGCGATACGACTCTATGGCTTCTACCGCAGCTGAATCGTTTAACAATCAGATCAAAAAATATTGTGGCTTACCAATTGTTGAGTTTATTGATTGCATTAGAGTCTTGCTTATGACTCAGGTTTCACAGAGATACGAAGAAGGTCTCAGCTGGAGTACTAATTTGGTTCCCGAGTACGAGAAGAAGCTAAAGCAGAATGTTGACATGTGCCGAAGTTGGGTGGTACGTAAGTCCTCTTCCGCCGTGTTCGAAGTCTTTTTGACTCCTGTGGCTGTTGTTAATCTGTTGGATTTCAAATGTTCATGCGGATCATGGCAACAAGAGTGTTTTCCATGTGCTCACGGTCTAGCGGCATTACAATACACTGACCAAGATCCATTGACTGTAATAGAACCCTTCTTTACGGTTAAAAATTACAGGGAAAGTTACTCTTTCAGCATACCAGCTCTAACTGATTTCGGCGAAGGGTCCAGCGCTAACGATCCTTCTTTTGTTGAAGTTCTGCCTCCGAACGTTAAGAGACGCCCCGGAAGGCCTAAGAAAAAGCGAATCCCTTCTAGAGGAGAAATCTCAACCAAGAAGTTAAGGTGTGGCCGATGTTCGAAATCAGGCCATAACCGGAGGACTTGTGATGTTCCAGTTTAAGGACATTTATTTTTTTTGAATAGTTATTGTTCTGTACAGCAAACTAGACATTTGTACATTCGAATTACATGCGAATTATGTGCAACTATGTGAAAGTTTAACAGGATGCGAATCATATGTAAAACCAGATCAAACATGTTCATACCCTTACGTTTCGCATGTTATGATGCGAAATAGGGCTATATTTGTGATGCGAATGGAGTTCAGTTAAGGTTGTCCTGATATTTGTCATGTGATAAGCTGCGAATTGTTATTTAATAAAAATAACAGTATATTCAGTAAGGCTGAAAATTAGTAATATAGCAGGTTAACATGCGAATGATGTACAAAACATATTTGGATTACAAAAAGGAGGATTACAAGTTGGACTACAAACATCTATCAGGATTACATGCGAACTATGTACAATTATGTTAAATTTTAACAGGATGCGAATCGTTGGTAAATCAGATGAACCATTTAGCATATATTACGTTTCGCATGGTAGGCTGCGAATTAGGACCAAAATTGTGATGCGAATGGAGTTCAGTTAGGAGTCCTGATATTTGTCATGTGATAAGCTGCGAATTGTTGTTTAATAAAATGCCAGGATATTCAGCAATGTTGAAAATGAGTAACATTCAGTAATGTTGGAAATGATGTACAAAATATATTTGGATTACAAAATGGAGGATTACAAAATATATTTGGATAACTGTTTACACACATCACTACAAGCTTCTGGTGCTGGTTAGTTGCATTTCAGTATACCAAAAAACTAAAACCAACTCTAGCAGTTGGTAGATGATTCATCACCAACTGTTTCCTCTTTATCCTTTTTGTGCTGATCATCTTTGTCTTTCTTCTCTTTCTCTTTCTCTTTCTCCTTCTCTTTCTCTTTCTCTTCTTTATCCTCAGCTTCAACATCTTTCGCATGTTCTTCTTTATCCTCAGCTTCAACATCAATGTCCATCATGCTTAAAATTTTTGTCCTCGATGGACCAGCTTCGTCTTCCCTCTTCCTTTTGTTGTTTTTAACCTCTGGCTGAGGTGCAGCATGAAGCATTGGAACCTGTTCTGGCTGAGGTTCAGCAGCAAGCTGTGGAACAACTTCCAATGGTTGAGAGTCAGCTGAGTAGTAGTCATCATATATATCTAACCCATAAACAGATACTGGGCTGTTTGGTGGTGCTGCTGGAGTGATCAACTCATCACTCAGGTTAGCGGTTAAGGATGACCACGAGTCACCCAGAGAACCGAGTGAACCAGAGTTTGAGTATGAGGTTGTGGTTGTGGTGGTGGAAAAAGACATGACTATTTGAATTCTAAGAGAAGAGGGAAAGGAGTTTCTTAAAAAATAGCCTCTGGTGCAAAATGTGTAGTTTGTTTTAAAATAGCCTCTGGTTTACTAGTGTTATTTATAGGGAAATGAGGTAATCATTACATAGCCTCCATGTCCAATCAGAAATTAATGGGAAAGGAGGTTCTGTACGTGATTAGATAGTTTTTTGTGTGCTCAATGGAGAAAACGTTTACCAAGGCATACGCCATAGCCTGTTCGTATTCTTGATTTTTATATTTTGAATTTTTTATTTATGCACCAGGTTGCGAATTGGGTGTGTAGTGATAAACATCTATCCGGTTAGGCTGCGAACTATTTGATATAAGTTAGGCTGCGAACGGTGTGGTTTTAACCATTATATATCAGGTTATGCTGCGAACTGTTCATACATACCAGGATCATAATCAACCATTATATATCAGGTTATGATGCGAAATATAAGATAAGGAATATTCAAAACTAAACTAAATATAAGATAAGGAATATTCAAAACTAACCATTATATATCAGGTTATGATGCGAAACGTAATATAAGGAATATGAACAAAAAAACTAAATTTACAACAACTGTATTTTACAAGTAACAAATTTATTTAGAAGCAATACACGAATCAGCCATATGTGATGGTGTCTTTGTCATTTAAAAAGAAATGGAACATTTCTCTTCTGAAGGCAGTTACCATATCTGCATCGTATTTTTTCTGCACTGTTCCATGCTGAATAATATCCCTTGCATATTGGCAGACGAAGACACCACAGTCCAGGGTGCCTCGCTTTTGTTGTGGGAATCCTCTTTCCATCTTCACCTTCCATCCTGTATTAAATTTGGGTAGGAATTCTCTATCCAACAAATATTTGATCTGTGTATAGTAATTAATGTTAGGAATATTCACAAAAACAAAAACAAAAAAAGTTGGTGACATACAATTCGCATCATCAGGCTGCGAATTATATGACAATGAATCCAACACAATTCGCAGCTTAGGCTGCGAATTATATGACAGGAAATCCAACATGGACGGGCTGCGAATTGTGTTGTGGACAGGCTGCGAATTGAGTTATAGACAGGCTGCGAATTGGGTTATAGACAGGCTGCGAAAACAACTGTTTTGCTCACAATTCGCAGCATACCAGAACACAGTTCGCAGCTTGCATACTTAAATTTAATAGTTTGGAATATTTTACCAGTTTTGCAGGTGTCCTTGTGGTCAGGTCTGTGCCATGAAGCCTAGGCAGAAGCGAATTGTAGTTTGAAATTGTCCTGCCGTCGATATCGATGACGAGCAACGTCCAGTGGTTTGCATTGCCCTTTTGCTCGGTGCACAGTGGAACAAAGATGATGTTGGCATCTTTGCGCCCCATTCTAAAAGACATGTCCACAAGATTTTCTACTGGCCAGCCTTGTTTCAATTGATGCTGCATCCAAGCAAAAGTATATTAAAATAAGAATATTTTCTGAACTTTTGTTCAATTTACCTGACCTAAACTTACCGTAGCCATGCCCGAAATCAGTACGGCGTCGTGATACTCTCCTTTAGCTTTAGTGCATGGGACTTTGTAGTCTGCTTCTTCAAGCATCTTTCGAATCCAAGCATCGATAACCTAACATTGAAACATTATGTTAAATATAGAATACATATTTGAAACATTGAAAAATAGAATCGGTTGACAATTGGATACCTTTACGTCCAGCTCCAGTTCTAAAGGTAGTGCCATGACATCACTCGTTTGCACCCTGATTCCGTATGTAAACTTGGACTCTGGTAACTGCCATACCACTGGATCAGGTGTGTCGCTCTCGTAGGCTTTAACCAACTGTATTTTGTGGTATTCTGCCACATCGATAAGGTCAGTTACTTTTGTTTTCTTTGGCCAGTCGCTGCATTCTACTACTGGCGGTTCCCGCATTGTTATTATGAACTCTTCTTCTTCCTCTGCCACTTGAGGCTGCGTTTGTGTCAGTAGCGCAAAACTTGGCTCCTCTATCTCATTAACCTTCTCGAGCTTAGTATGAAACAAAAAGTAGAGGGCGTCAGTGATTATAAGTGCAACGACTCCAAACAGTTCGCAGCTTAGGCTGCGAAATGTAAGGTAGCAGTTAAATAAATTTATAAGTATTTATCAGGGTAGGGTGCGAACTATTCGAGGTTCCCCCGAACGCTTCGCATCCTACCCTGATATTTGTTTGTAATACTCCAATAAGCCTTTGCCACAAGTCACATGTTCTTATGCGAAAGCATTATAAGTAGGCCTTACCGCACGGTCAGCGACAACCACTGCCGTTGACTTGTTCGGCATAGATGCTGGATCGTGTCGGCAGAAATGATTAATGTCATCCTCCGACATGTTCTCCAGAGACCGTTGTATTATAGAATCGTAATATACATTATCAATTTCATTTAAAAATGTCTGTGAAACTTGAGTACTAATGCCATCAACAAAAGCATCATGTAAACCTACTGTGTTATCCTGGGACTCTAGAGCTGCGAGTTGATTTGTTACCGGGTCTACAGTTTGACGTTGGCTTAGCAATTCTGTCTTTGCTGACAGCACCGTTGGTCTTTGAAGTTCCACCGAAGAAGTGGTTTTGTCTTCTAAGCATGGTCCTTCCTGGGTGAGTAGTTCTGTCTTCTCACCGGGATGGACAGGTTCTGACTCTTGAGGTGCTACCTCTTGAGTTAGCCTTTCTCTCTTCGTCACGGTTAACTGTTGCTGCTGTTGTTGTTCTTCTTGTCCTTGTTGTTGTTCTTGTTGCCGGTCATCATGTTGAACCCGTGGGTGCTGGTGTTGTTGCTGGTGGTGTTCTTCGTGTTGTTGTTCTTCTTGTTGTTGCTTGGGGTGTTCTTCTTGTTCTTGCTGTACGTGTTGTTGTTGTTGTTGCTGTTGTTGCTGTTGCTCCTGTTGGGGGTGTTGTTGTTGTTCTTCTCTTTGTTGGTGTTGCTCGGCGTGTTCTTCTTCTTGTTGGTGTTGCTCTTGTTGTTGTTGCTGTTGTTGTTGTTGTTTCTGCTGGTCTTGCTGTTCCTGCTGGTGTTGTTGTTGTCTTTCGGTCTCCTATTTCATACAAAAAAAAAACAAAAGGGTGGAATTGTTAAGCATAAGTTAACATATCTGTAATGACATTTCGCATCCTGACCTGATATCTATGTTACACATTCTACCAGTTTATTAACTAAGTCGCATCCTGACCTGATATATATGTTATACAGTCCCCCAGTTTATTACATAAATTCGCATCCTGATCTGATATCTATGTTGAACATTCCCCAGTTTATTATATAATTCGCATCCTCACCTGATATCTATGTTAAACATTCCCCAGGCATAGCCTAATTCGCATCCTGACCTGATATTTTGTTTGTAATATTACATAATTCGCAGCTTAAGCTGCGAAACGTTTGTACATGACTACACAATAGTCCTCATATTTGTTTAATAACATCATATCATCTACTTACATTATGTACCTTATCTGTCTGTGTCTCCATGATGGGTGAATTGTGGGCATCATCATCCCTTTCTTCCGGCAGTACTCCATCAGCATGGTGCTGATCGGCATTAGACACGGATGCTTGCTGATCAGTGGATTTTTGTCCCTCTGGAAGTGCTGCTGGTACCTGCTTTATTGGGGTTTCAGTACGGCAGATTGGCAGAGAGATAGCATTGTCGAGTTGTTGTGCTTCCAGTTCCGCTATCTTGCGTTTCAGTTCTTCCAGCTGCCCAAATGATAGCAAACGGTTTATAAACATATTAAGTGCTGATTGTAGTGATTATTTAAGGTTCAAGGCATACTTACTTCTCTGGCCTGTTTTTCTATTTTTCGCTCGTACTTGTTCTTGTCGGCGTACGTCTTCAAACGCTTTGATTGAGCAGCAATATCGGGATTAGGGTTTGTGCGTTTGAATAAATAATCACCGATTGTTTCACTCATACTGGTTGTGTCGGGGTCGGAGGGCTCTTGCCTGGATTTGCCTTTGGGTTGTGGTGGAATTGTTTTCTTGGGGAGTCTTTTTGGTGGAATCGATGGCTCGGGTGGTGTTGGGTGTTCGGGTGTGGGAGACATCACCTTATTTATTACATTCTGTGATGCTCGTCTCCTTTTTTTTGGTTTTGATGCTGTGCTTTTCGACCTCTTCCTAGGTCTTTCTTCCGGTGAAGGTGGTACCGTTACTTCTGCATCTTCACCATCTTCATCATCTTCTCTTTCTCCGAAAGCTTCAATTTCAGCCTCGGTAAGCTGTAATGGACCTTCTAAAACCTACCAACAGATGCACATGTAAGTAAATTAATTGTTTCGAAAGTACGAGGGTGTAGACAAACAAATTGTTTCTTACAAGCAGTTCGCATCATATGATACGAACGGTGTGGTTTTAAATCATATTTCGCATGTTAAGCTGCGAAATGGTTATGGGACAGTATGATGCGAACTAAGTATTAAACATATGATTATGGGACAGTATGATGCGAACTAAGTATTAAACATATGATGCGAACTGTGTTGAACATGAAGCTGCGAAGTAAAATTCATATCAGGCTGCGAAATGTTTGAGATATTTTTATAAGCAGTTCGTATCATATGCTGCGAACTGTATGCACCCCAAGTTCAATACATATATAAAGCTTATACCTGGTCATTATCCAGCAAGGTTGTTTTAATAAGATACCCCATGGTTGATGCATGGCACTCTAACCCCAACCATTTGAAGAACCTTGGTATCGAGGTTGGCTTCGCTACCTCGTGGCCGATTGTTGTGTGCTCCATGATGAAGGGCTGTATGGGGACAAGTTTTATCAACACGGTGCTATGTACATAACTAATTGTTATATTGAATAGATCAATCTTACAACTAAAAGGGCGACGTAGCCGACGACTTTATCGGCTCTTTCTACTGCTAAGCAACTCCTGATAGACTGTCGAAGCTTGAACAGAATTGATCCAGCCCAGTCGTAATTGTTTATTACATTGAGGTCTTCAACGTAATAAACCGTGCTCCAGCCCAAGATATCTCCAGATACGGAGTAGAATAGCGTGGAGCACAAAAACAGTATCAACAGCCTCGCCACGTCTTCCAATTCATGTTCCCCTCCTTCGTTTATGGCCTTCTCTATACCCTCCTGTAAAACCAATGACAACATTCTATGTTACAAATGTACAGAATCTTGCTTTATAAAGATGAAGCCCATTTTGGACGTACCTTTATGATGGCATTTGTTATTGTTTTGGTATTAGTAGCTGATGCTTTCCTGCCAGATTTTGACATGAAGTATTTCTTCATCATCCTTGATTCGTCCTCCTGGCCGGCCTCATACTTGTTGTGAAAAGCGCCGGTTTTTGTTAACTCCATTTTCTCGGTGCCATGCCTCAGCCCGAATATGATCTTGATATCGTTTGTAGTTAGCTTTACATACTTGCTGCCAATCCTAAAGGCGTCTCGTTCTAGAGAGAATTTTTGGATGATATACTCAATGATTATGTAGAATTTTTTCCTAGGCAGCTCTTCCTCATTATGGATTTCGAACGCTGTTTTCAGAAGCGTGTAGAAGGGTGTGTTTCTTGCAGCTTCAATGTGGGCCCTTGTAATACGCATGTCTTTTAGTAGCTTTAGAAGGCTCACCAACCCTGATCTGTAGTAGCTGGGTTTTGTTGTCATTCTTCCTGCACAAACACAAATCAGTTGGAATGTCACAAATAATTCGCACCACAAGCTGCGAAATAAGTTCTGACAGGATGCGAATTATGTATCTCAAGCTGCGAATTGTTTGTAAATAAGTATAACCATGCAATCGAGATGCGAATTATTTGCATTGTGGGTGATCAGGATGCGAATTGTTACACTTTTTACATGCACGTTGCAGGGATCTGGGAATTATGCAACAAACACCAAAATCAACAAAGAACTACCTAATGCAGATCTAACATACATAATATTTATCAGTAGAGTATCAGTGTTACATGCAACTAAAATTCTACCCTGGCTTCGACTATAAACCCATAAACTGAGCAACTATCGTCAGTAGATAATACTTCATTCTAGTACCAAAAGCAATGCCTATCGTGAATTAAGAGAAAACAGTGGTTCAGATTCGGAAAAAACGCAAAAAGAAGTACGCTTTCCACCATAATGCATACCTGTTAAATTTCACCGGCCGGAGAACGAGATAGAAGTTTTCAGAGACGACTTCACGACAACTTTGTCGAATGAGATTTGAAGGTGTTAGGGACTGTCTGAGTAAAAGAGGCTGACCGGTGCGATAGTGACGAAGGTGAGAAGCTGTAGGGTTTCTGGGTTTGAGAGAGAGAGTATCACGAAGTCGAACGGTTTGTTTTCTGGTGGTTTCTAAAATTAGAATTTTGCGTTTGTTTAGGGTGATAGGAGGGTCGAAAAAGTGGGATGGAATTGAAAAATGGGTATATATAGTGGAAGGGTATTTTTGTCCAGTTTATTAGTCTGGGTATTAAGTAACACTATGTTAAAAACGGGTACCGCCGGGTAATAAGATAGTTGAGTGGGTATTTTCAGGTACTTTTCTCTAGATTTATTATAATTATTTTTAAGATAAATGTCTAGTTAACACTATAGATTTAATGTTTTAAAAATAAAAAATAAATAAAAAATTTATTTTTATAAGTTAATCGAGATTTGTGAAGTGCAATATGAAATTTACAAACTTATACGTGAAGTTAAAGTTCGTAGAAAAATAAATAAAAATACAAATTTAGTTTTTTAAAAGAAAGTAGAGAGTTAGTTATGAAAAAAAAATTGGATTTGAATTGCAAACCAAAAAAACGTGAAAACTAGAAGATAATTTGATTGTTAAAGCATCAAAGTGATTCACTTGGTGAGAGTTTTTTCATATTCATACGCAAAAATCTGGTTAAAAGTCTTTTTGAGATTTCGACTTTAAATCTTTTAGTGTTACAACTTGAATTTTGTGATTTTAAACATATAATTCTAAGTTCAAACACAAATCTGTAATTACAATTAATATATTAAGATGGATTTCATCCTATATAATTTTCATCGTTATTAGTAGCCCCTTGGTCCCTCCGAGAGTATCGATGGATAACTATAATTTTGAATAGTTTTTCTTTGGTTGTGACATTTAATGTCTTAATTATTTGTGATTTGATTGAAGCTTGCTTGTCCTTGAGTCTTGAATTTAAATGTTCATGTATAACTGATGGTCTGTCGAGCCGAAATACTAAGCCGAATATGGATGGACTCATCAGAGACTTGAGATATGTTGGCCTTATACTTGCCTCGTTAAAAACCTTTCGCGGACCTAAGCCTCCATTGATGACAAAAAATTATATGTGTAAAAATAATAATAATACAAGTATAAATCGCATTTTTTATGTTTTTGGTTTATGAGTAGCTAATTATCTCATAGATATTGACTTTCTTCAATTAAACATTGACAAAAAGGTGAGAGAACTTTATTTTAAAAAAAAACTGTTTTGGGTTGTTTGTGAATGTATAAACGTAGCTCCCATAGTCCTTTCAAAGTATGAAGGAATGACTAACGATTGATCTTTACTCGTTGAGTATATAATCTCATATTTCATGTTTTGGGATGTCTACGATTTTTTTTATACATAAATATTGTTACCGAAATTTTCTTTGAAGTTTGTGCGAGATTGAAAGTTTTGTACTAAGTGTTGTGCTTTATGTGAGAGTGTTAAGTTATTTTACACATGTCGCAAACATGTAATGTTATTAATATTTTTCCGCGTGTGTTGCATGTTGAACTTCTTTCATCTCAACCCTTAAATTATTTTTGGTTATGAAATTTAATTTGTAAAACAATCTGAAATGTTGATTTTAAAATTAAAAGATTGAGATTTACTAGTTGTCTCTATAAATAGTCTTCTTCTTTATTTTTATTTTTTACAACTTTCTCTATTTCTACTCTCTGAAGCTTCACGTTTTCTTCTTGCTTTAATTTTTTTATACTTAAAGCACTCCATTTTAAGTCCGCTCTTCACTATCTTTTATAAAGCTTAACGCTTTTCACTTTTTTTTTTGTAAAAATGGTAAAAAATATATGTAAAAGCTTATTTGATAGAACATACAACGCAGTGTAATGGTAAAAATTAAAACAATAATGCTCAATTTGAGAATATAATGATCTTTATAAGAAAGTTATAGGGTCTTACGAGCCTTTAAAAAAAATATGTCTTATATGTTCATGGTGTTCCTCTTAGGATTCCTTCTGCAACTCATGTCTTTGATGTTGCTCATCTACATATAATATCATAATTTCTCTAAGGTGATTTTATTCCTTCTACATTTGGGAATGTTGGTCTTGTTGTTGGCCTTGTGTAGTTTTAAACCTATTTTATTACTCCTAGTTCCATAAGAGAAAGAGAGTCTCTTTGTGAGAAAATTTTCGGATGCTACAAAAACTAAGATCTTCACTGGATGCAAATATGTTTATAACATATATGAACATTATCTGATAAAGACAGATGAATGAAGAATCCCTTCCAAGGTTCATCTCTGGTTTCCAATACCGGAAGAAACTCATTAAGCTGTTTTGCGTGAAGATGTCGTAAGTTTTACTTATGTTTTTTTTATATTGTAAATATTTTATATATTTTATCCATTTTATTAGTTCGAACGTATTATAAAATATGTTTTTAGTAAAATAAAATATGATAAGGGAAAAAACATTCATTATATATTTTTAATTTTTTATAAAAACTAAATTAATTTTAATTAAATTAATATATATTAGATTTATTATTATTATTATTATATGTGAGATAATGTTTTTTGGAAAATTCACTTCCCGAGGAAAATACCTGGGTGCAATTATCCATCCTTTCAAACAAACCATTTACTTTGTTCAAGATTAAAAGAAAATGTCAAATAAAACCAAACGTACAAGAAAATGTTAACGTGGTTCAGATTATGAATATAATTAGGGTCAAGATATATATACCCAAATGTGGTTTAAGTATACTCAATTTTGAGTTTACCCAAAGGTGGTATAAGTTTACCCAAATTTTGACAAAAATACCCTTTTCTAGGTATATAAGGTTTTTTTACTAACCTTATCCACCTCATTTTTTCTCTTACACTCTCTAACTTCTCTCTAGAACCTTCAAGTTCTCTCTAATTTATCCGGCGAACTAAAATCCGGCGAACTAAAATATGGAAACTTAGTCTTAGTATTAAAATTTAGGATTATGGTTGAATTAGGTAAAAACAATCATAATTTTAGGGTGTTTGGAGGCCATTTTCCGGCCGGAATTCGGCCAAAAAATGGCCATTTGCCAAGGCTGAGCGTACCATAGATACACCCCCTTTGTACCGATGGTACAGAGCGTAGCATACCATAATCCACGATACGCTCTGTACCGATGGTACACCCCCTCTGTACCGATGGTACAGAGCGTATCGTGGATTATGGTACGCTACGCGTGTACCATCGGTACAGAGGGGGTGTACCGGCCGGTACAGACCCTCTGTACCGATGGTACGCTCAACCTTCGCAAATGGCCATTTTTCGGCCGAATTCCGGCCGGAAAATGGTCTCCAAACACCCTAGAATTATGATTTTTTTAATAATTAAATCTTTATTTTTTTTAAAAAATAAAAACTTCCAAAAAAACAAGTTTTGATTTTGTGTTTTTATTATAGAAATTTAAAATTTTTGAAAAGAGTTTGAATGTTCTTGAGGCAACTTTGATTGTTCAAGAACAATTTGAAGAATTTCACAAAATTGTAGTAATATGGGGTTTGATCTAGGAGAGAGTTGTGTTTTTTTGGGTATACATAGCCAAATATATTGTTTTGTGAATTGAGTGTATCTAGGATATACTTAGTATTTTTTTTTACTTAGTGGCAATTCAGATATTAAATGAAAGTTCAAGGGTTTTTTCGTCTTAAAAAAGTCAAACAAAAGTCAACTGTGTTTTTTGGGTATACTTAAACCACATTTGGGTATATATAACCATACACATATAATTATACATCCACAGATAACAAACACTCTTTTATTAAACAAATAGATTACATAAAGACTCTCAGACACAAAGAGTTCAATCACTCTTTAGTTATCTCGTAGACATTTAACATGAGAGATTTATTTAGAAAAAATGCTTCGTATTTTCTATGGATATATAAAAGTATCACACTTAGTCTTTTCAAATTATGAATGAATGACTAATGATTGATATTGACTTGCTGAACATGTAATCTAAGTCTTTGAAGTTTCCGTATGACCGAAAACTTCTGTACTTTATAGAGGTAAAAAATGTTAAGTGTTAAAGAGCATTATGTACATGCTTATTGATATAGTAGAAAGTTGTTTTACATGTATCGCGATCATCTAACAAAATTATTATTTTCTTACACGTGTTGCATGTTGAACTCATATTATCTCAGCCTTTAGATTCTTTTTGATCTTGACCTTAAATCTGTAAAAAAATCTCAAATGTTGATTGAAAAATTAAAATATTGTGATTTACTCACCTTCTCTTTAATAGTCTTATTCGTTCTTTTTTTATTTAAGCTTTGAAGTTTTTCTTTTTCTTCTTGTTTTATTTTTTCCTTTATACTTTAAATTCTTCATTTTAAGTTTACCTTTCACTTTTTATTCATAATTTTTATTGCTTTTGCTTTCTTTGTTATAAAAATTACCACAATAAGAAATCTGAAAGCTCATCTAGAAGTACATATTATACAATATGATAGTCAAAACCAAGGAAATAATGCTCAACTTGGAAATATTTCCACCAACGAGATAGTTCGAGATGATGATTCTTCTGAGAAATTATAAGATCTCGTGATCATCCTAGAAATCCTTATGCTTCCTATGTTCATGGTTTTCTTCTTGAAATTTCTTTGGCAACTTATTTTCTTGATGTTGTTCCTTTGTTGTTTATATCACTGATTCCCTCCGATTATCGTATTCCTTATGAATTTGGTAGTGTTGGCCTTGTTACTGGCCTTGTACAATTCGGAAAATATTATATTACTCATTAAGATGATACTTACTATACTTAAGATTTGGCGAATACGAAAGAAGTTTCTAGTTTTGCACAAAAAAAAAGTCTATTTGTGATGATTTTCGGATGTTGCACAAACTAAGATCTTGAGAGGATATATAATTGTTTATATCATACATGAATATTATTTCATGAAAACAAAATACTTTGGAATATTTTACAATGTTGATATATGGTTCCTAAAATTAGGAGAAACTTCTTTAGAAATTTTGTGAGGATTAGTATTAATTTTTACTTATATTTTTATATTGGACCTTGATTATCTTTCATAAGGAATTTGTGGATTATTTTACGAAAAAAATACCATATATCATAGACAACTTGTGCATTATTATTCTTTCTCGACGTGTGAATGAGAAGAATATGATTATCAATATTTTTGTGTTCGCCAATTGTTTTTAATAAGGAAATATGCTCCTGTATTTTATTACCATAGTATTAGATACCAATATTTTTGAAAATATTTATAACTCTGAAAATAAATAGAAGAAATAATTTGTCTACGTCTTGGACGTGTGAGAAATTGGCGAAAATGAGATGCTTCACATTTGTTCACATGTCTGGACGCCTAATTGTAAGCATTTTCTCTTTTTGTAGTTGTTTTTGTTATATTTTTATGTTTATTTTTATTTAGCTTTCATGTTTATTTTATGCTCAGAGTTGGCTACTTGCTTGAATAAGCGGATCACTCATTCTAAAAAAGAGTATATCAAACTTTTTAGGAGGTTATTATATGGTTTCATAATTTCAAGACCATCTTGGTTCCTAAGAATTTCTTCGAGAGTGGGATGTGGCCTAAACCTACCAATGTTTCTGCAATTTTAGTCTTGAGCATGTAGTTGAGGCCGAACTGATGAAAGGATTCTCATTCCTACATGGTATTTAAATGTTCACGTTCATTCGAAATCCTTTAAAGTTGATAACCCCAAAGGAAAAAAATGGAAAGAAACCTTTTATGATATACTCTAAACTTAAGACCCCCACTGTTGAAGATGCTTCAACTTATTTTGGTAGAAAATCAGACTATGTTGGCCACAACGAGCACTTGTAGCCATCCGAAAGGCCTATATAATAATGATTGTTCTACCAAAGTTTCCGAGACTTTAAGTGATGAGACTTTGGTTTTTGAGACTTTCAATTTATTCAAAGTTGACATTTGATGTTTCTAAGACCATAATAACAAACTCCCCTTCACATGTACCATATTTACAAACTTCCCTTGCTACAGTCTCTGTTTTGTTCCTTCTGATCCAACATATCATGTTGTTGTTGTAAAACCTTTTGCTCCAAGATATGTTGATTTTTTAAATCATATTTTTTAAATAAACTCTAATTTTGCTGACAACACTCCTCCTTTAACAAATAAAGGTGCTGTTATAACTGATGATGGTTTTTAAAATATGAAAGAGGTTTTTATTTTTGTTGGAAAAGGAAAAAATAAATATACGTGATGCATCTCATATGTTAGATCTTGATACCCTTCATAAAATAAAAAGATCTTGGTGTTATTGTTAAGACACATTTTTATCTCGAAAAAATGCAGAAACTAAAGTGTAAGTATAAAGATTCTAGTGAAGGGTCTAAAGCAAAAAATGATAGCGATGAAGAATTTATTGAAAATAACCAACACTTATTACTATAGTTTTTATCGTGGTTGATAAAGTTCCTCCACTTCCTGGAATAATCACAACACTGATTATATATTTATTTCTTATCCTCAAAAGATAGCTAAATTTTTGGATATCTTAATGTTTCAACTTAAATAACTCTTGATACCCGTATTAATCAATTAGGTAATGATTTTTTTTTGTATTTATTGGAACTCCTTATGTTTATTCACTTAGGACTTTTTCTTTAAAGTAGACTTCAGATGTATTTAGTCATTTTGTTACTTCAACCCGCATAAGGAATCTGTCAACTCATTTTAGAACTATGGAATTAGCTAGAAGGTAAATAGAATTGGAATTTGAAGTAGGTTTCTAACATTTTTTTATACCTAATGTTTATTTATCTTATAGTATCTACGATACTTTTTTTTTCTTTTGGTGCTTGCATAATGCTTTTGTACTAGTGCGCCAAGCTTTGAAAGTCCACTTCTAGCTACTACTGATCTCCAACCATTAATGAAAGTTATATAAAAAAATTATTAATTAACCAAGAAATAAAAGTTAAACTCCAGCATAAAAGTGAGTCTAAAGATAATTCATACAATGATCTTCAAGAAAAATTTGAAGCCGAGATACATTTAAGAGTTGAGCTTCATGCTAATATATTGAAATTATAGTTCAAACTGAATTGAAATTTTCTCAAATGAAGCCTGTTTGTTCTCGTAAGTTTAGAAATCATATAAAATGTTTATCTTATGTCCAAGCTATGACTATTGTAGCTTTATCTTGTGAGTTAGGAATTTGTTCCGCTAAATCGCAAACAAAACAAAAAATTTACCCTGCTAAGCAGAAAGAACATGATACATTTGTAAAGAATATTAAAGTTGAAAGAGAGAAGATATAGAAGAAGTTTGATAACTTATTGACTTAGAAAAGTCTATTGACAGAGATCCTTGATGCTGATCTTCATGAGAATGTTGAGTTTGAGAAGTATGTAGAGACTCAAGTTGTAGAAGCTGTTGAGGAAGTAGTGGAAACAGCTAAGACAAGATTGGTACTTGGTTTTCACTAAGATTTCTCGGAGTTGAACTTAAACTCCTTGTAGAATTACGTTCCTCGTGATAAAAGGCCAACAAATGTTGATTGTACAAGTTTTCCAACAAAAAGTATGCAAATTTTAACTATTAAGAAAATTAGATTTCGAGTTTCCAATCTTCTTCTTGAGATGAGAATCAACGGGCTGGCGGAGCCTCTACCCCCGTACTACCAATGAGTAAGTATCTTATGTTTCTTTTGTAAATCCAATTGATCTTCTTCTTTTCTTTAAACGACTTCGTTCCTTCATTTGAGGAAACCGAAGTCATTTCTTGTATATTATGAAGTGCCTTTACTAAGCAACATGTTTTTCCTACATAATTTTAACCTGATTTGTTTTTTATTTAATATGCCATTTTTGTTTAAACCACAGTCCCTAATGATTGAGGGAAATTTGAAGTAGCTTGTACTTTTCTTTTCTTGTATTGAGAATAATCTAAGTAAAATATTATTTTTATTTTTGATTTTTTAGTGGTTTATGCTTTGTTTTTTTTTCTAATTATCTTATTTCATCTTTAGAAATTTATTGTCTATTATTTTTAAAAACTCACTATATTTCTTAGACTTTGTTTTTCCAAATATAGTATTCAATTACAAAGGCATAACCTTTTTGGAAAGAACTAATATACTCATTTTGGAATAATTTTATAATTATTCATTTTTGTTTTGTTTTTTAAGATTTCATCACTCTTTGAAGTGTTTATGATTATTTTTAAAATAATTACACATTTAAATTTTCTTTTGTTTGATAGAGAGGTACTTGTACACCCGCAAATGTTGAGGATTATTTTTCAAATCATCATGTACTTATATTTTTTAAGTTTTTAGGAGTGTTGGGACTCTCTGATATACAGTAAACTATTTTTGAAGTCATCCCTGCCTTATTTTTATTGTTTGATATATGCATAGACTTCTTAGAGTCTTGGAAATTACTTTTGGAATCATCCCTCACTTGATTTTATCTTTACTTACTAGAATCAGAAGCTTCATGAAGTTTTGTGATGATAAATCATATAAGACTTTATATAATGGTAAAATATTTTATTAATGTCAGATATCTTCTTAAAACCTTCTTGCGCCACCAAGATAAAAAATTGTACACCCCAATTAAGAGTTTAATAAAATGTTACAAATATAAAAAATAAACTTATACAAAGTTCCATTCTATATGACCCTTCCCATTTTGGGTCTAGCTTGCCGAGAATTTTGTTTTTTTTCATGCAGTTATACTCTCCTGAGGATATTGTCTCACACTTAGAAGTTTATGAAGGTAATTTTTGAGTTGTATATATTTCTCATCAGAGTTTTGAAGTGGTCTGATCATAGGTGAGTTTTCTCTATTTTTTCTTCAATAATATCAAGCTTTGCACTCTTTTGTCGAGAACTATTTCATTCTTTCTATGTTGAAATTATGTATGAGTGCATATAAATTTTAGTTGGTAGTACTACTTCCGTCCCATAACCAAGGAAAAAAGTGTTTCAATTATTATAGGTCTTGGAGTGGTTCTATATGACCATAAAACTTCTTACAAAAAGTCATGCTAATTTCCTGCTACTTCTTCCAATATTTTCTTTATGCCATATGCTATGTTCTATTTGTGACCTCCACCTGATCGTTTTCGTATGTATGGAAATAAGAAGATAATATTTTTTTTATTCATTTTTTATGCCATGCCATCGTAGACGTTCATTTTGGAATTATGTTCCATTATCTGTTGTGCTGACCCTCAAAATCTTATATGTGCAATATATGTTTATTTTTTAAAAAATTAAGACTTTATTTGATATGATTTACACATGTAGTTGTGCTTTTACCTACTTTTTTATGCCGAATTCTTCAACTTTTGTTGAAGATGAATTACAGCCGAAGTCACTTTCAGCATGTCAATAAAATTCTAATTTACATTCCAATTGAGATCAACATCACCTACAACATCATTTATTATAATTGGAAAATGTGTTATAACAACATTATATCTTAAAGCAGGTTCGATAATGATATTCGTACCACCAACGGTATCTAACTTTTCAACAAGTTCCATTACATCACAAACATTATCATCATTTGGCTGCTCATTATTTATAATTGCATAAACTGCAAATTCTGAAGTCTGAATAGTTATTTTTTTTGCGGTCATACGCATATGTTTTTTGGTAACTTCAGTTACAACAACTACAACATTTAGTTGCTCAACATTTATAATAGCTTTGTCTTTAGGTTTTTTTCTTGTGTAGATGATAAAACTGTAATATTATGAACTATATAATTAACATGAGTCTTATTCAGGCCATCATCAGTTTTAATTATTTTTTTGTTTAGAAGGATTCGTTAGGCTTAAATTCTTTATTTTTCTTGATAAAGAACTTTTATCTCAAACGATCAGTTTTGGCATAAGCTGCATGTGTAGCTTCATCTCTCATGACCTTGAAAACTAGCTTTGACAACATTTACTATTAAGAGATTTTTTGATATATCATCATAAACATGAATATCCTACACCATCCTAACCTCACATTCAATTTATAATTACTCCTTTAGTGATAACATGAGTATCCTCATCATGAACCGAGTCTTTAGCTTATTTAAATCTTTCCAATCGTAACAAACTTGACTCTTTTTTTTATTAGTTGACATTTTTAGGTGTGAAGCAACAACATTATTCGTTGCAATAACAACATGAGTCAAAATGCTTACAGGGTTAGAAAAATAATATTGACAGTCTTCTCTTCAGAAATAAAGCAAGGACTCTAATCATTTTTTTTGTCTTGGAAACATTACCATAACATTAACAATCTTGGCGGCCAAAGCTTTCAAAATCTTAATAGTAATGACCTTAGCTTCAATACTATCAAATGCAAAATCTTTACCATTTTTTATAGCAGAAATATCCTCATTGCTAGGTTCTTCTTG
Source organism: Limnanthes douglasii subsp. nivea (assembly GCA_036936605.1). Taxonomy (NCBI): domain Eukaryota; kingdom Viridiplantae; phylum Streptophyta; class Magnoliopsida; order Brassicales; family Limnanthaceae; genus Limnanthes; species Limnanthes douglasii. The sequence continues at coordinate 155,556,972 of JAUPFV010000003.1, read as the reverse complement.
ACTTCTACTAGCTCCTTTAAGAACTACTTCCCTTTTATTGGTAGGCCTAACAACTTCGGCTGATACTATTTCAACACAAACATGTTTGACAACTACCTTCATCCAAGGAGAGCGCTTCACAATAGCTTTTTTCATATGAAAGCCTTTCACTTTAGCGGACTTGTAAGTAACCTTCGTTTTATGGTCTTTTGGCAAGAGTTCCCTCACCATCACTCTCTTCCCTATAAACAAAGAACCTATTACTACAAAAAAATATTGGGAAATAGGCCACTTCTAGCGTTTTTTTTTCAAAAGTAAACAATAAAAAACTTATAATAACAAGTAAAATGAGTTGGCTCATGCACAAGTTTGATGTATTGACTCTTTATATGTTGATTTTGTTCTTCCTATCAGATGGATCGATATATTTATAGCCGATTTGGTCGGAATTAATGCTAACGAAAAATCAATTGGAACACATTGTTAATCCCATAAAAAAGAACAACACTTGCAGAATGTATTCATATAAGGTTTATATCTAGGTCTTTAGCTGAATGACGCTTCCAACGACGAACGAATGGCTTCACCACCTATTTAGATACACTAGGATAAAGATTACTATATGAGATGTCATCGTTCATATGATGAACATCGAGACTCAAACTTCTTCTTTTAACCAATTTTTGATAAAAACAAGCCAAATTATAATCCAATAATTGAAAAACAGGGTTGTAAAAAAATGAAAGTTATAATCTTCCGCATGTGATAATATTAAAATAAAAAGTTTGAAAACCTTGGATAAAACAACAATGATAAACTAGATAAAACCTTTATATATATATATATAAATAATATAAGGTATATATATATTCGTAGCTCTTTATGTTATTTCAATAAAATAATTACTCTTACCATTTTAGATTACATTTCATATAGATTATGTTGTATTTATAGATTTCGAAGCGTCATCCAATTTTACCCAAACGGTATTCATAACAAATATACAATATATTATAACTTTCAAGGAGGTAGTCGAGTTGGTTAAGTAAGACATGCTTGTGATAAAATGTTATGAGTTCGGGTCTTTCTACATACGCTTTCTCGGTTGAGCCTGTGTGTGGTTTACCTTCTGGCGTTTGTTTGTAGGCTGTCAGATTGGGCGTTGGTTTGCAGGCTATTGCGTCAGATTAAGGGTTTACCCTGTACGCACTTGTTGCACTCTGAGTAACGGTTGCAGATTCCCTCCGAAAAAAAAATATAGTATCATTATAAATAAATTTAAAACATATTTAACCGTAATAAAAAACTTACTAATATTACAATCATAAATAAGATGAATTTTGAGTAATCTTGTGTCTCTATATTTTTCTTAATAAATTGTTATCAATATTTTTGCTAATTTGACATGGTTTAATCCTGATTTTACATTATAGATCGATTTAAAGAAAATAGTACGAAAAAATTGAAATTCAATCAGACTTAATTAATTTTTAATTTATATTAATTTGATCCGGTTTGATAAGTTAATTTTCAATAGGTTTAAATTATAGTTATAATTTTGGCAAAAACCGCACCACTCGATATAAATTCAACCTCAACGTTATCTAAAATAACAGCGTTCTCTTCTTATAGAACGTTTTTTAGTTAGGTCTCAATATAAATTCAACTTCATCGTTATTTTCTACTGTTCTCTTCTTATAGTACGTTTTAGTTAGCAGCATAAGGTTGAAGTCAAAGCTTACCTATTTTTAGATTAGGTTTGCACGTATCTTCAAAATATTAGATAAACTTAAACTAAAAAGTAAAGACACAAGTTAAGTTAGAGAAAATAGTACTACTCATCAGGATGTTATTTTATGGCGGACCGGTGACGCTGACATTCCTATCTAGATCCACCTGCACAAATTTAATATAGTAATATCAATCTATCCATTCTACTTCCGAAATCAGTATTATTCACAACTAATATTCATTCAAAAGTTTTACATACATTAGTTATTAGTTAGTCGTTACTTAGTTATTGTTGGGGTTGGGACTAAGATGAAGATATTATTAAATAAAGTGTTCTGATAGATATAGATACGAGTCTGGATATTCCGAATTAATTAAGATTAGAAGAGTCACTTATGTGAGAGAATAAATACTTATCTAAAATTAATTAAAAGTAATTAGGCCGCAACTTTAATGTAAAGAAAGACATAAAATATGATATCATTGTTTTTTTCGCCACAAATATAAATCATTATTGCGTTGAGATGTGCGGCGGCAATAATAGAAAAACAACTGTTCCATACGCCCATAAATACTAGCCGTTATTTTAGAGAGAAATTCTCTGGTTTTCAAAAAAAAAGGAGAGCAACTGCTCCATCTCCTTCGGGCAGCCTGTTCCGGCTACAGGCCAAATCCATCACCCCATCAGAGGCTGCAACCCATCAGAGGCTGCAAAGCTTGTTGATGGGGTTCCTTTGGTCATCCCTCCAATCCGACGGGAACGACGGAGTACCCAACACCTCTCTCCCTTTGGTTCCTTTTCTCCGTCAGCCGTAAAAGCTGTTTCTAATGCTAAATCGATGCTTGAATCGACGATAACCACGCTTTTTCGTTTCTCGAAAATGTCACCCTCTCAAACTCTTAATCTCTCCTCCATTAATGAACTCTTCCTTACCTCCATTAAAGACACTCCCTATGCACCTTCTCTCTCCTCCATTAAAGTGGCTTACACTTTCAAGAGTTCCTCATCATTGCGCACACCCCTCATCTCCCACCTCTCTGCCCTCTACTCCTACTCCATTAATGGCGGACCTCCCGAGCCTATCGACCCCTCTGCAACCCACTCTATCCCCCTCTCAGTCTCTTTTCTCTCTCCGCAAATCCAACATTTTCTCCCTCCTCATTATTGGCCAAAATCGAAATTCCTTTTGCTGCCTTTTCGAAGCCAAAAAGTCACCCAATAATCGTTTCAGGGAGGATTTTCTTGCATTAATGAAGCCTCTCTCTTCATTAATGCAACCTCCACCCGTGCAAGAAACCGCTCGAAGTTCCCCAGGCACCCATCGAGTTGCCTTTCACTCCCTCTCGATCTCCCATACGCATTCAGGCCTTCCCCTTCCATCCTCTATATGTAATACCAGTTCACCCTCATGGTCTTTCCATAACCGAAACCACTCTCTTAAAAAAAAACTACCCCTCATCCTTTCATATAGCCACTCCTCTCCTAACCGACATCATCCCCTCAGTATTTCAACCTCCCCACTTTATCCAAAATGGTTGAAACCCGTCGAAGCTCTTCTGCTCGTCGAAACTACCGGAAAATTACTCCCCGCTTTAATGAAAAGATAGTCACTTCTCTCTCTGACCCAATCATCGTCCTTTCTAGCCCCAGCACCACCCTATCACTCGAAACTCGATCCTCTTCGCCTCCCTCTGCCTCTCCCCCCCGCTCCTCTGGAATGTCGGGACTTCCTCTCTCTGTCCATGGCTCTCCTCCCCCGCCTGTAAAAAACCATCATCTCTCCCCACAAAGCCTCTCTCTTGGCTCCCCCAGAAATGACAGAGAGACCTCCCCTCTCTCCCTCTCTCCTCCAGGCTCCAGAACAAACATGCACTCCCACTCGGAAGAAGAAGACCCATCCGAAATGGAAATCACTCCCACCCCTCCCAGTGAGATCCAACTCAAAGCCATTCTGGACTGCAACGAAAAGCTTCTATTCGCCATGGCCTCTCTAGAAGATCCCCCGAGTAGATCTCCCAACTCGGGTTTCAAACCCTCCACGCATGGCTGTGATTCTGCCCCTATCCCGGGGCTGAACCGTTCTGACCCTCCTGATGCATCCTCCCCCCCCCTCTCGCTGGTTCCATCTGCACTCCAAACTTGGAATCACCCAAAACCTCCCAACTCGGGTTTCAAACCCTCCATGCATGCATGCAAACTTTGCCTCCTCTCTGCATGAATCCCTTAACCCTAGCAACATGCAAACCCATCAATCACTCTCCCCCTCTCAACCAAACCCTATGTTTACCTCGATATCTAGCCGCTACCTCTTCAGCAACTCGTTTGCTCCTACTGCCCCTCCTCCTTGCCATCCTCCAGCATCCTCTCAACCGCAGTCTTAACTATCCAGCAAGCCATCGACACAAGCCATTCAACCGTCCCAAGAAACCAGCAATACTCTACTGTTATACACTCCTCAAGCCATCCTTCTATACACCCTCCCAAGCTTAACCCTATCCCATCATCTTCTCCGTTCCCAGAATCTTTCCCTGGTAGAAACAGCAAGGGATATGCCTTCTCTCGTCCCTCGAAAGCTCACCGCCTCCATGCAGCCCGATCGGATCCCATGTCCTCCCTGAAACCCAACAACACTTTCAAGAGTACCAGACCTAACCCGAATACCATTCAGCCTCACCACTTTGCTGAGTCCGCCTCCATGGTAAACTTCCCTAATCAAAGCCCTCTCCTCCCGACTCCCCCTCCCAATAGATCATGGGTTCACGTTGTATCTAACCCCGTCACCAAATCCTCCATGCTCCTCGAAAAGATAGACTCCCTGGAAATTGAAAACGGAGTCCTGGTCTTCCCAGAAGATGCTCTCACCGGCAAAGAAGAAGAATGGGCAAAATGCCTCTCGGGATACTTCCTCTCCAAGAAAAGAGCAGTTTCCCATGTTCAAGCTCTTGCCAGTCAGATATGGAGTCCCTTTGGCCTCCAAGAATGCAAGCCCACTCCTTCAGGCCACTACTTCTTCAAGTTCTCCACTGCAAATAATGCCACGGAGGTCCTAGAAAAAGCCCCTTGGTTCTTCAGTAGCCATCATGTCTTCCTCAAGAGATGGGCTCCCATGGAAACTCTGACCAAGGAAGCCTTAAAAGCCATCCCTCTTTGGGTAAAGTTTCATGGAATGCCACACGAACTCTGGTCGGAAAAGGGACTGGGAATCCTTAGAAGCTATTTTGGAACCCCCCTTTACGTGGACAGCCAAGCCGCCGACCGCTCCCGACTTAGCTTCGCTCGAATTTGTATCCTCATGCAAGCCTCTTCCAGTTTCCCGTCCTCCATCTCGATCCGATGCCTTGGAAAGGACCACACCATCCAAGTAGAATTCCAGGGTCTCCCAACCATCTGCAAACGTTGCCTCTCATTTGGACACGCTGTAGTCGCCTGCCACCTCCCTCATGAACCACCAGCCTCAAGCTCTCCACCTCACCAACCTGGCAAGAAGCCGATGACATACGCTATCTCATCTCGCACGCTCTCGAATTCAAGAAACAATGACCCTATCTCCCCTGAAAGCCTCCGTCGTCTCACCAACCAGAGCACTTGGACCCAAAGTTTCCTGAAGACCAGCATCAGTCCCGCTGCCGCCCAAATCGACCAGAATATTGGAGACCCCTCCACCTCTGAAATCACCTCTCCAGGACCTAAAACCGCAAATCCTGCGGTTAATGTAAGTATGTATGGGGATACCCCAATGACTCTTTAGTTTTTCTATCCCTCTGTTGTTTTAGAAATCTATGAAATTAGCAAGTTGGAATGTTAGAGGGTTGAACGACCCTATCCGCCTAAAGGATGTTAAGGATTTCATTTTTTCGAATGGTATCAATGTTGTTTGTTTGCTTGAAACCAAGGTCAAATTTGAGAATATCTCGCATATAATGTCTTCTATGCTCCCTTATTGGCATTGTGCATCTAATCATTATAGTCACCCATTAGGTAGAATTTGGGTCGCCTGGAATCCTAGCGTTTTCAAAGTCTCCATAAAAGATGTCACGGCCCAATCCATTCATTGTAATCTCTATTGGATTGCGAGAAACGCCTCTATAAGCCTCACTGTAATTTATGGATTTAATGACCCCTTAGACCGCCTCCCCTTGTGGAACACCATTGGCTCTTATGGTCAAACCACCTCCCAAAATCCTTGGATTGTCATAGGAGATTTTAATGCAATTAGGAACCCCCATGAACGAACCAATTCCGACCCCCGCTGGACTAATTCTATCGATGCTTTTAATGATTGCTGCCGGAGTTGCAACCTAGAGGATCTTCGTGCATCTGGGTTCCAATTCTCCTGGTTCAACTGCCAAGAAAACAACCCCATTTCCTCTCATATTGATAGAGCTCTGGTCAATGCCTGCTGGGATGATAAATTCCCTAACTCCTTTGCCCACTTTGACCTACCCAGAACCTCTGACCATACCCCAATCATAGTCCATCTCTCTACCCCTTTTACCCCGTCCCCCAAACCATTTAAATTCTTCAACATGTGGAAATCTCACCCAAATTACCATTCCCTTGTTTCTGATAGCTGGTCCCTCCCATGTCCCTCCAACCCTATGCAAGCGGTAGTTTTAAAATTGTCAAGACTATCCACAGTCCTCTCCTCCCTAAACAAGACTGCTTTCAGCAACATTAGCCAACGAGTTGAGGATGCTAGGTCCTCTCTCGCTACTGCTCAAGAAAATCTCTTCTCGGATCCTTCGAGCAGGACTCTCATCATCGCTGAAAAGGAGGCCTCCTCCTCTTATATCTTCTTTAGTCGCGCGGAGGAATCTTTCCTTAAGCAGAAATCAAGAGAAACTTGGCTTAAACTTGGGGATAGGAACTCCAAATTCTTTCATAACAGCATTAGGGCCCGTAGAGCCCGAAACAAAATCCTCTCTATCTCCACCCATACGGAAATTCCACAAACCCCCACACCATCTCGAGAACTTTCCAAAATTTCTTCATCCAGCACTTAGGTTTCACCAGCAAAGCAAACTACCCCGGACCGGATAGGATAAAAACCTTAATTCACTCCACTGTTCCCCCTGATCTCAGTAACGAGATGATAAAACCCATCTCTAACGCTGAAATCAAGGCTGCCCTTTTTGAGATTGACAGCGACAAAGCCCCTGGCCCTGATGGTTTTAGTGCGGGTTTTTTCAAAACCAGTTGGCCGCTTATTAGTGACGAAATTTGCCTTAGAGTCAAGCACTTTTTTGAAAAGGGCCAGATGGACCCTGACTGGAACAAAACCCTTATTGCCCTCATTCTAAAAATTGACTCCCCCTCCCTCCCTTCTTACTTCCGTCCTATAGCCTGTTGCAATGTAATTTACAAAATCATTTCTAAAATCATTGCAAACAGAATTAAGCCCTCCCTCCCGGCCCTCATTGACCCCTCTCAATCCGCCTTTGTCCCGGGTCGCTCTATTGTTGACAACATCTTGCTCACCCAAAACCTTTTGCATGGTTACCACACCAACCGAAAAGGCCCTCGATGTGCCCTCAAAATTGACCTAATGAAAGCCTTTGACAATATCAGATGGGAAGTTATCTTGGAAATCCTATTAGCCATGCGTTTCCCTATGCCTATGATTAATTGGATCATCCAATGCATCACTTCTGTCTCCTATTCTATGTGTATAAATGGAAAGCCGATGAGCTCTTTCCTGGGAAAAAAGGGACTCCGCCAGGGTGATCCCCTCTCCCCGTATCTTTTTGTTATTGTTATGCAGGTACTCTCCAGAATACTTCAAGAGAAAAGCCAAAGCCCCTCTTTTGGATTTCACTGGAAATGCCAAAGACTTAAGATAATCAACCTTTGCTTCGCAGACGATCTGTTAATCCTCTGCAGGCCCGTCAATTAAGCTTATCCTAGAAGGACTAACCAAATTTGCCGCTATATCGGGCCTTCACCTGAACCCGTAAAAAAACACTATCTTCTTCTCGGGCACCTCTCCCACCGTAAAGCTCAACATTCTTCGCTACCTCAACTTCTCGGAGGGCTCCCTCCGCGTCAGGAACCTAGGCATGCCTCTCATATCCTCGCGCCTCTCTTATAATGACTGGCGCCCTCTATTTCTCAATATCACCAACCGCATCAACTCTTGGACATCCAAGCACCTCTCCTTCGCGGGCCGTCTCCAACTCATCAACTCAGTGCTCTTCGCAAGCCAAGTCTACTGGTCTACCATTTTCATCCTCCCTGCTCGTGTCCTCAATGAACTATCCCAATTACCCCGTCACTTCCTATGGTCTGGACCAGAAATGAAATTCACTGGAGCAAAGATAGCGTGGAATAAGTTGACCGTGTCCAAAGATGAGGGTGGCCTTGGGATTCCAGACTTAAAAATCTGGAATCAGGCGGCCGCCCTCAAGCTTCTCTGGTCCATCCTCACCCGAAACAAAAGTTCCCTCTGGACACAATGGATTCTTACGGAAAAAATTAAATCAAAGTGTTTATGGTCCCTTCCAACCCCTCCCTCTGAGAGCTGGAGCTGGAAGAAAATTCTTAACCTTCGTAGCAAAGCAACGAACCTCTACCGCGTAAATATTGGAAATGGAGCAAACACCTCCATTTGGCATGACCCCTGGTTATTCCCCACGTCTCTTGTCAACCGATATGGCCCTCACATCCTTGCCCTCACCCGCCTCCGCAACTTAAAGACCGTAAATGAAATTTGCTCGAATGGAATTTGGACCTGGCCAACCCATGCTAGAGCCACCAACCGCCACCTCCGGAACCATCTCCGTGAAATCACCTCAGCCATTGATAACCTCCCCCCAGCCTCTTCCAACCCTGATACCTTTATTTGGCTCCCAAATAACTCTAAACCCGAATTCACCATCAGTAGCACATACGCTGCCCTCAAGCCTCCATCTTCTAAAGTGAGATGGGCTAACCTCGTCTGGAATAAATTCTCTATCCCAGACACTCCTTCATCACCTGGCTCGATATCCATAACAAGCTCTCTACCCGAGACAAAATCATCTCCTGGGGCCTCGATTGCTGATCTTCCTGCATCCTGTGTAATAACGCCCCTGAAACCTTGGATCACCTCCTAATCCTCTGCCTATATTCCTCCGCCATTTGGAAAATTTTAACCCAACGAATTTTTCTTCCCTCAACGTCGCCATCTTGGAATCAATGGCACGAGACTGCAAGCTATTGGGCCCCCTCTGATAAGAGCCGCCGGCTTCACTGGAATGCCGCTTTCTGCGCCACTGTCTACTACATCTGGAAAGAAAGAAACAACATAATCCACAATGATAATCAATCTCGCTTCTGCAGTACCACCCATCTGGTCCTCTCCGACCTTCGCTACAGATTCAAAAGATCGAAATACCCCTTCTAGGGCTAACATTCTCTTTTCCTAGCTCTAGCTCTATTGTCTCCTGTATGTTTTAAACAGTTTTGATCTTGTAAAGGGTATCCAACCCCATGAACTTTTGTAACTTTTATTTTACTTCAATATTACAAGCTTTTTATACCAAAAAAAAGAAAAACAATTTATTGAAATTAATTTCAGATAACAATTTGAGTATCATTATATAAAAATCGCGATGGTTGGATAGATAAAAAATGTGTTTCTAAAAAATTATATTTTTCGGAAAAATAATTTTTCGATCAAATACATATATTTGTAAAGTTTTGATAAATCCTATAAACAGATTACTCTACTAGGAGATGAAAGTACAAAACTTATATAATTTTTACATTTTTTAGAACTAAATATCTTCTTCATTTATCAATTTTTTTGTTAATATAATTTTCAATTTTCAGTTGTTTGTATCGGAAATTACAAGGTTTGTTATATCGCGATTCTATCAAATGATCTAAACAATTTTTGTTAAATAACGTATTCATTATGTGTCTAAAGTATCTACTTTTACGTTGACTTTTGGGTGAGAATTCTGCGACGATTGCATAAGTTTTGTTTATGTTGTACTATTTTTCTAATAATAAAAAATAATTAATATATATGAAAGCGGGAAAAATTCTGACTACTATTAAGGCCATAAACTAAGATAAAGTTTGTATAAACAATTTTGACGGATTAAACTTCACCTTTTGAGAAGACAAGCTGACGTTCTTGCTCATTGCATTGAAAGTCCAATACATCCTTGATCACAAATCGGAGAAGCTTCCAGAGCCCACCAATAGAGATACCAAAAAGTTTAAAGAGAAGAGACGTAAGAGAGATAAAAATGTATATGTTGATGCCATATTCTTAACATATTTTCAGATCGACTGTTCAATCTTTACACCAATGAAATGTGGGTGCTGAAAATATGGAAGACTATTGAAGAAAAATAAAAACTAAAGAAGATGATACGAATACATTTAGAATATCTTATTATTTTGAAATATTTTGATGTAAAAACACGTCTGACCCAACTACACGACTTACAAATAGTGCTTCTAAAAATATTTCTGAGTATAAACAATCAAAGTCCAATTTCATCTCTTGAAAACGTTACCATAAGATGATATTTCACAAGTCTGAAGAGTATAGTTTGGAATATGTCCATAAACGTTTAATGATTGAGTAAGAATAATCTACTAAGGATGATGACCGAAGAAGAGTCCAATATAGGACATTCTATGAGCGTGTATGCAATAGAGCCTAAACAGAAAAAGTGAAAATTCGGGAAACATTAATTTGGTACCAAGAACAAGACTAACTTTAAGAAGACAAAATGAAATATTATATGTTGTGGTAAAACGATCACTTTCCCCATAAGTGCAACCTTAAAAAAAAAGAGATAACATAAACTATGGAGAGGAATAGATTGTCACAATGATGACGTAAATCAATAAAGTTGAAAAAACACTTTAGGCGGTGGTATGATACACGTGTCTCGATTCATATTTCCCATGATACGTTATTATTCAAAATAACGAAAATGAACATTAGAAAAAAAGTACATATGAGAAACAAACAAGTCCGATGTGGAATGATACAACAATGTAGAACTAGTATTTTATAAGCGGTTAAGAGATTATTCTTACAAATGTATTGAGTGTTCTAGAAATGGACAAAAATTTAGTTTCTAGTGATCTATTGGCTAAATCCAGAGAAATTATACCCCAAATCGGTACCTCCATTAGAAAGAGATACTCTTGTAAAAATATTTAGAAATTATATAATAATAATTATGTTAATAATGAAGTGATAAATTACATTTATTATTGCTCTTGTAATGATTAGTTATTTGTGACATTGTAGATTTGTATATATAAGTTATAATACGATTAATAAAATATTCAAGTCAGACTTATAAATTATGATATAAAATTTGCATGAAACATATGAAGTATGTGTTTAATCAATCATGATTAAAAAAATACTATAAATTCATATAAACATGTATAAAATTATTAGACTCGATACACACTAATATATCTGAGTTAAATGGTATCATGATGCACAAGGATAAAAAATACTTTATAACTTTCAAATGTGACTATTCTAGATTTACTTGTGTCTACTTACTTAAACATAAGGATGAGCCTTTTAGTATCTTGAAGAATATTCAAAGTAGCAGGTAAAATAAATTAAACACTAAGATCAAAATCATATGTAGTTATAGAGGTGGATAATATTTCTCATGAGTATTTTCTAAGTTTTGCAAAAAAGCACGAGATAATCCATCATTGTTCAACAACTTATTACCCTAAATAATAGATTGGTTGGACGCAAAATTAGAAGATTAATTGAGATGACCGATGTCATTCTACTTAATTCTAAGTTGTATATTGATTATAGGGTGAAGTTATTTTACTTGCATGTTATATTATTAATCTATGCCTATAAAAGAACTATAAGTCGTGTTTATGAGTTATAAAGAAAAACATAGTAAATATTATCTATTTTAAAGTATGGGAAAACTTAGCATTTTATAAAAATCACGGATCTAAAAAAGATGATGTTAGGTAAAAAAAACTATAAGATGTGTGTTTATTGGGTTGCAACCAATAACAGGGCTTATAAGATATTAGACTTGAAGTTTAAAATCTGTGATTTTCACATTTATTCCAGTCCTATTAGAAGCATATAGCTTGGGTTCAAAGAACAACATTTTTTATATTAAAATATAATATTAGACTTGAAGTCTAATATTATATTTTAATATAAAAAATGTTGTTCTTTGAACCCAAGCTATATGCTTCTAATAGGACTGGAATAAATGTGAAAATCACAGGTACGACTTCATAATAAACCTATTTGGTTGTAAGGTAACCTTAAGAAGAATAAACATACCATAAATTATTTGGATGAAGATATTTTTACAACGGTAATATATATCAATTCAATTGGAGAAAATACTTCTCGGTTATGGTATGATACATGTCATTTTGTTCATGTTTCCTATGACAAATCACTATTCAAAATAATTTAAAATAAGAATAGTATGAAAGATGTGCATATCGAAAACATAAACATATCTAAGGTGGAAAAATGTGATAATGTTGAGTTAGTATTTACGAGCGGTAAATGGATAGCTCTTGCAAATATATTTTATGTTTTGAAAATGAATAAAACTTTAGTTTCCAATAATTTATTGCCAAAAGTCAAAATTTGGTTTGTGTACAAATGTAACAACCTTGTTTTCTAAAATTGGTACATTTATTGAAAATAAATACTTTTATAACAACATGGTTGAAGTATGTACCAATAGTTATGTTATTAATGAAGTGAAAATTTTAATTTACTCTTACTATTTATTATCACATTGTAGACGACGATTAATAAAACTATCAAAGTCAGACTTATATATATGATATAGATTCACATAAAAATATGAATTATATGTCTAATTATGAAAGATTAAAATGTATCATAAATTTTTATATTTATGTACGCAAATATTGTACTTGATACATACTCATATATGTGAGTTAAACGGTATATTCACGCACTAGGGTAAATTATACTTTACAACTTTTATATGTGAGTACTCTAGATTTACTTATGTATACTTACTTAAAAATAAGGATACGACCTTTAATATGTTTAAGATATTCAAAGCATAAGTTAAAAATAACACGACACTAAGATTAAAATCATATGTAATGATAAAAGGTGGAGAGTATTTGAGAATTTTCTAGGTTTTAAAAGGGTAACCCCATCAAATACTGGCTCCTTATACGCTTAAACAATAAATTGGTTGAACGGAAAATTTAAAACTTAATTAAGGTGACCAATGTCATGCTACCTAATTCTAAGTTGTATATTAATTTATAAAGTGAAGTTGTTTTAAATGCATGTCATATTTGCTAATCCTATTTATTTTAAGAAACTAGAATATCTATATATGAGTTATAAAAATAAAATAATTAACATATTTGTTATCTTAAAGTGTGAAGGTGTTTAAATATTGTAAAAGTATGAACCCAAAAAATAAAATTAGGTCCAAAAGTTATCAGATATGTTATTGGGTATATAGCTAATACGAAGTCTTATAAGTTATTAGACTTGGAGTCTAATATTGTAATTGAATCCAGAGAAAAAATGTTCTTTGAATCCAAGTTGTATGATGATAAGAAATGGCTAAAATGAGCGTGGCAATCTAGAAAATGAATTCACAATAGGAACCTTTGGTAGTAAAGAAAATTCCTAAGTGTTTATGATCTAATAAGATAGATTATCAAAAGATATTTTTTATACTTTATAGAAAGAAGTTGTGGAGAAATTACACGGACAATTCTGGTGGCGCTTTCTTTATAAGATGACTCCAAATCTTATAATGAAGCAATATCCTCTTGAGATTCAGTGTTTTGGCAAGATACCATAAATGATAAAATGGATTCAATTAGTTAAAACCACACACGAGAAGCTTCGAGATTAAGACTATTAGGTTGTAAATTGTTATTTAGAAATAAATATCACATAGATAGTACCATTCAAGCGTTATCAACAAAATTGGTAGCCAAAGTTTTCTAACAAAACGATGGAATATATTATTTTGACACATATGTTGTAGTTGTAAGAACTAAGAGTATAATAACAGTTACATCAGTATATAAACTGAAAAAATCATAACATGGATGTCACGATGACATTTCTAAATGAAGATCTTGATGATGATGTTTATATGAAATAACCCGAAAGATTTATACCTCATGAAAATGAAGAAAATATGATGTAGCTAAGGCTACATACAGATTGGTTTCTCGCTCAGTAATCAGAATTGAGTCAAATATGTACTCAAATCTAAGATTTCGACAAGCCCGCCATATTTTAAAATTGTGAATTTTCACAAAGTTTGATACCCAAATTCAACTGAAAAAGCCTTCAAAAACCAGTTTTTATATTTAGGCGTTATTTTTATTTATGTGGTTTATTTTAAGACATTTATGTAACTTCCTGTATTTGGAATTTGGGTTTTGGGTAGTGCTATATCAAACATCCTATACCCTATTTTGCCGTCAGACTTTTTGAATCAAATTTGAGATTGTTTTTCTATAATTCTCTTATACTCTAACTTAGGGTTAGGGTTTATATCCTATATTTCATTTTTTCTCTTCTTGACTTCTTACAGCCGACGACTCTGTTTCGACAATAGTCGCCATCAAAATGTGTGTAGGCTTATTAAGTAATTATACATTTGAAACAAGTATGTAAGAATAACATAAAATATTTGATAATATAAGTGTATGTGATGAGTTTACACACAATATATCGGACAAGTGTTTATAAACTAAGGTTTATGGTGACACAATGGTCATTGTGTGTCTATATGTGGATAATTTACTTATATTAAATTATGCCATAAAATGGGTTATTGAAACAAAAAAGTTTTTGTCATTTATCTTTAAGATGAAAGATTTTGAATAGGTAGATATTATTTTGGGGATAAAATTATTAAAAAATAATGAGGACTTTCTTTTAGTTAATATTATTACATTGAAAATATACTTGAAAATTTAAATATCTAAAATTTGAAAAAAATACACATAATGTAATCCTAATTTATAACTCGGAAATAACGGGTGATAAGAAGTTATTTAGTTTGAATACGCTAGTGGTAGAAGTTTGATGCATGCAATTTTATGAAATAATGACGTTTTTATATATGGTGAGTAAAGTAAGTCAATTGACTAGTAATCCAAGTATAAATATTTGAATTCTATTGGAAGGGTTCTTAAATACTTGAAGAAGATAAAAAAATATGTGCTTTCGATATTCTAATTTTATTGGGATACTTAAGGGATACACAAACACAAGTTGGATTACCGCTCTAGCCGACAACAAATCAACTATAAGGTAGGTGTTCATTTTATAAGAGGTTTTGTTTCTTAAAGATAAACGAAACATGCGTCTATATCCTATTAAATTATGGAGTCTGAGTTTATAACGTTGGACGCAGTAAGAAAAATACTAAATTGCTGAGATACCTATTGCTATAGATATCATTCATTTCAAAGGGAAACATAATGATCCAAATATATTTTAAAGTCAATCAACTTTGAATAAAGATTACAATGATATCATTCATATCGAGTTAGTACCTACGTTCTAGTGAGAATCCAACAGATCCGTTTTCCAAACCATTAACTCGAGAATCGGTGAATTCTACATTTATGGAGATGAGATTACAACTCTTATTATGATATTTGGAAAATGATAACAACCTAATTTGACTATAAAGATCATAGACATCAATTATTTAATTGGTAGCAACAAGTTGTTTGTGAAATATTTTACTATATAAAATTGAGTCCATATTAGATACGTGATATATGTTGGTCGTTATCATGTAAAGATAAGTTCAAATAACTTTTAATGCAAATCAATTTATATGTAACATGTGTTTTAAGATTAATAAAAATAATATAATAATTGTAATTATAAGAATCTTAGGGTTGTGCCGCCTCTCATGAGAAAATATATCCTCTTAAGTTATGTTTCTTAAAATTGATAGAGCACACAAAATAAGAGAAATTATGGACAAATAGTGGTAAAACAAATATATGTGTGCGGTCGTAGATTAGGCTAATTATAAAATCTTATAGTTTAATTTTCTTATATTTATAGTAAAGTAAAATTAATTAAAAACAAATTTTATTTTATATGCAAGAGTTGTCTCAACGAGGAGATAAGGTATGTCATATAATCAAGTGGTGAATTGTTGAAAATATTGATTAAATAAAGTGATCAGGATCGACTCGAAGATTAGTCAATATATTCATAATAAACCTAGGATCCAAGGAGTTATATAAGTTCAAGAGTAGGTACTTATCCAAGATAAAGAGACCAAAGAAGTTTCAGGTCTTTGCGGCCTATAGTAAGGCTCGATGCGGTAAAACCAACCATTGGTCTCGCCATATCGTTCAACGATCCATTAAGATTGGTCTTATTAAAAATCAAGCCAACATTCGTAGTACTCTTAAGATATTGAAGTATATATTTTATTGTATCCCATTGTTCTTTCTCATGACATCCCATGTACCCGGTGACTACACTAACCTCATGTGAAATATCAGGATGTATGCACACTATAGCATACATGATACTACCAAATGCGCTTGAGTATGAAACCTTTGACATTTATTTTAACTGAGAATCTCCCTTGGCCGATCCTACTATTGACAACTTGAAATGAATGATAAACGAGATGCTAACTGCCTTAACATCAAACATGTTGAATCATTGTAGCACTTTCTTAATGTGTCTTTGTTGAGACAAATGTAATAATTTTATACTTCTGATCGTAATAACCTTTATCACAAGAATCTTCTTTTCTCTACCTAGATCATTTATCTCAAACTCGACACTAAGCTGCTTCTTTATCTTCACAATGTGTGACATCTTACAAGCAGCAATAAGAATATTATTTACATACAATGATAAGTAAAAATATAAATCATCTAGCATCTTCTGATGATACATAAAGCTGTCATATGGACTCTTTGGGAACCCTGTCGATACCATGAATGTATCAAATCATTTGTAATAATGTCTATGTGGTTGTTTCAAACCATACGATGATTTTTTTAGCTTTAAGCTCAATAAACCATATGGTTGTCTCATGGAGATTAGTTATTCTAATTCATCATGTAGAAATGAAATCTTCATATCCAACTGCTCAAGCTCTATGTCTTAAAACACTACTATTGCTAACAAAACTCGAATCGAACCATGTTTTACCATTTAAGAACACTTCATTTAAGTCGATTCCTTTCATTCGAGTAAAACCCTTAGCGACTAGTCTTGCCTAGGATCGAGGTGCCTCAACCCCTGGATTACTTTTATTTTCCTTGAATACCCATATGCAACCTATAACCTTCTGTCCTTTAGGAAAATTAATAAACTTCCATATCATATTCTTGCAAAAAAGTTCAATTTATTCATCCATAACACCGATCCATCGGTTGTCTATGAAATCACTATAGCTTCCTTATAGCTATTATGTTCCCGCATCTCAACTTCTTCCGCAACTAACAAAAAATATACAATTAGATTTGCATATATTTTTGATAGTGTAATATCTTTTCTTTCTCTGTCTAATTATGTTATAAGGTTGTTGTCTAGTTCTCACACATCATTTTCGCTATCAGTCGATGTTGGAACTTTACCTTCTGATCATGGATCCACATAATAATCATTCGAATTATTAGACCTACTTGGAACCAATTCTCTTTCAAACTTCACATTTTTACTCACAACCGATCGTAATTCGAATATTTATCCTACATATTTCTGACTATTTAGCAAAGCACAATAATTAAAAAATATTTCTCTTTTGATGAGAAAACCTACAGACTTTACAGAGTTACACCATAAAGTGTATCCATTCACTCTAATAACATTTCCTAGAAATATGCACATATTTTCCCTCGGGTCAAGTTTACTATGTATCACATGAGTGTACGAAGGATCACAAACACCATTAATTGTTCCTAATCATCCTATGATCCATACCAAATTTTAAAAAGAGTTTTACAATCAATAGTTTTTGATGGAGATCGATTCACTAAGTAACACATTATATTGATCACTTCAGCCTACAAATCCTTACCACACCAGATTGTGAGACCATACTTAATGCCTTGTCACAAATTATGTTGCGGTGTTCTAGAACATGTGCGGTAATGTACAACATCACAAAAATCGTTGAGCTCATGATTGAAAAATTCTAACCCATCATATGTCCTAAGACACTTGATCTTTATTCATGTCTGCTTCTCGATCATCGTCTTCCCTTTTATAAAGGTTGAACATGCCTCATATTTGGTTTTAAAAAAAGAAGCCCATACCATATTTGAATAACCATCGATCAAATTTATGTAGTATATGACTCTAGTGTTCGAGGGAGTTATGTTTGGGCCCAAAATATTTGAATGAATATAGTCTATTATCTATTTAACCTTTCTTACAACCGACTTGGTAAATTTCACTCTAGTAAGTTTAACAAACACAAAATATTCATAAAATCAAATTTATTTTTATTTCATAGCCTTTCGACAAATCTCTCTTTCTCAAAACAACTAATCCTCTTTTACTTATGTGACCGAGACGCCAATGCCATAATTGATTTTGATCCTCCTTGATGGGTTTAGATATCATTGGAAATGAACTTTAGGACTATCCGAAGGGGTAGTTTGGGCATAATCAGTAAAGTTCGATGGATGAACAGTGAGCTTAAGTGGGTTATGACTCAACTGTGTGCTAAAACAGTTTTTGATCTTAGGCTTTAGAGTCTTTAAGGCTGATTCGAATCCAAGATCCGACCTAAACGACCCATAGGTCATAAAACAAAAATATAAATACCCCAACCAACCGCATTAAATGGGTTTGACTTTTTCATAAAAACATAATTACTAGCATACACCTCTCTTATCTCTCAACCTTCTACTTAATAATTTAATACCCATTTGATAAATTACCCAAAATACCCTTCGATTAAAAATCACCCACACCAGATTGGCGACCAAAGTGGGAGAAGAATGTGCCTGAATAACTTTATTCAAAACCAGTAAGTAGAAATCGTAGTTCAGACATTATAAAAGCATGGATCTTAACATGCAAGATGTTCCACCTCATGAAGCTGAAGGTGTAAGCGAGGATAATGAGCACACTAGTGTGTCTCATGTTAATCATAACACAGATGAAAGACAATTCATGCTGGATGAACGTGATCAACTTAGGGCTGAAATTGAAGCTTTAAGGGCCCTAAAGCAAGCTGAAAAAGCAGTGAAGAAAACATATGATGCATGTGGTGTGTCTGAAGATGAGCATGGTGACAATGATCAGTCCTTAAAGACTCATTTCAAATCTAAAAATAAGCATCGGGATAAACAATTCATGAGTACATCAAACTCTTATGATGGTTCATTCACTAATTCTGACTCTAATGAGTCTCTTTCATCCAGTAGTGACGAGGGTCGTCAAAAAAAAGAAATTGAGGCTAACTAAGAAACATTCAAAGAAAAGGGATAGGAGAGGCAAAATAAAAAAGAATAAAAATCAAAGAAGAATAAAAGGTTTGGCATATTATGCATTGATTATCTATTAAGTGATCAATTTGCTATCCAAGTGAACCATGTATTTTTACTACTCCTGATGAAGATACAATATTTAGCCGAAGTCACAATTGGAGGCAATCACCATTGTGCTAAAAAATACTCTCCGGACATCTTCCCAAACGGTTTGACAGTTCCAAGATGGAGAAGTATGATTGATGTAAAGATCCGGACAACCACCTTGAGCAGTTTAATTTTTTTTATGATGAACTTCGATGACGATGCCAAATTGTTATGCGGGCTTTCTCATAAATTTTAAAGGAAGTGCCTTAAAGGGGTATAATGGTCTCCCACAATGATCTATAAATGTTTTTAATATGTTATATGTGGCATTTAGAAGGAAATTTGTGGGAAGTAATGAGCTCAAAGGGAATGATGATACTATTATCCATTGTGCATAGGAGTCAAACGAATCATTAAAGGAATATATCAGTCGATTTGTGAATACGAAATATGAGTTAGCTGATTCTTTTGAACAGGTGGCTATCGCCTCTTTAAGACAAGGATGAAATCCGAGCATGTTAGCTGATGCAATAAATTGGAAGGAGGCAATAACTTGGGGAGGGCTGTTAAATCAAGTTGGAAAACAGATTACGGTTGAAGAAACTAAGAATTCTAGAGTACTACGTCAGAACAAGTCCGCTGCTACAAAATCAATTCCACAAGCTAATACTCAATCCCAAGCTACTGTTAATTATAGGCCGAAAGAGTCCAAACATGGATCACAACGGCCCAGAAAAAATTAATTTAGCCAAAACCAACAAGCTAGACCCCAGAGGGGCCAATGGGTTCAGCCTGAATAGTTTGCCAAACTGAGTGAAAGTGTAACTATAATATATGATAAATCTAAAAATGTTGTGCATTTTAGAAGGCCAACCCCAATTCAGTCTCTTAAAGAGATTTAGAGTACTCGTTTCTGTAAATACCACAATGATGTGGTCATGATACACATGACTATATAGCTCTAAAATAAGAAGTACAGAATCTCATCGAGAGAGGAAAATTGGGTTCCTTTTTCAAAAGGGAAGGGGGTAGTAGACAAGACAATAACAACTCTCAACCCAACAAGAATGCACCCTGAACAACCTCACCAACCGGTCCAGGGAAAAATATGAGGGCATCTAGGCATAAAGATTCCATGATGATGGTGGAAAGATTTGACATAGACTATGAATATCTTGATCCTGATCCAGATCAGAATCAAGTTAGGTTGATAATAGATAAGGCTGTAACTATTTCCGATCTGTGCAAGTTTTTTGAATCATTGAATATTTTTGGGGAAGAAACTGTAACAACACCCTCAAGTTGTTCAAGGAGAAGACATCAAACAGTTTGACAACTTAGTTAGAGGGAAAAATTTCCACACATCTTTACTAAACCCTGCTCCATTCATTTTCTTTGATGAAGATGATTTAAGAGATATTGCAGGCCCACATGAGGATGCTGTTGTGATAGGGGCATCTATTAAGGTTAATGACATACGTCGGATCTTGGTTGATATGGGTAGTTTGGAAAATATATTGTTTTTGACTACTTATAGACAGATGAAAAATTATTTAGTCATCCAACGTTTGAACAGAACCATTGTAGGCTTTACGGGGAGTTCTACCGATGTCATTGAGGAATTTGAAGAGGAAGTATTATTGGGTAAAGGAACATTTAAAAACAATGGTAAGGGTGTTGTTCGTTGTGGTTTATTGTCCAACATCTTACAACGCCATATTCGATAGATCTTGGCTTTCCAGGATGCATGCAGTGGCTTCCATTATCCACAAATGTTTAAAATATAACGTGGAAGGTCAAGTGGGTGTTGTCCAAAGAAGCCATAAAGTAGCTCGTGAATGTTATGTCATTGATCTTGCCTCAAAGTAATTGGAGGAAGTACAAATTAACAAAGAATAACAGTTAGTGGAGCCTTTTGCCAATGAAAATGAAATAAATGATCCAAAGGAGTCTCTCAGCGCTGTAATTCCAGTTGAAGAAGTTGAAATTCATTGCCTGACAGAAGGCAAAAGTTTTAGGGTTGGAGCCAAATTACCATTAAGGTCAAAACAAATATTATTATCTTTTTATTTAACAATCCTACATGTGTTTGCATGGTGCAATGAAGATATGACCGGAGTTCTATCCAATGTGATCACTCACAAACTATCAGTCCGATCTGATATTGGGCGAGTGGTACATAGAAAAAGGACTTTTTCCAGAGAAAATTCCGAAGTGATTGTGTAAGAAGTAGACCGGCTAACGAAGATGGGGCATTAAGGAATCTCAATACCCTCTTTGGACAACTAATCCAGTATTGGTCAAGAAAAAGAATGGAAAATGACGTATGTATACTGAATTCACAGATCTTAATGGAGCTTGTCCTAAAGATCCTTTCCCAGTGCCCTAGATAGACCAGCTAATAGACTTTACGTTGGGAAACAAGTTATTGTCTTTTATGGACACTATCTATGGGTACGATCAGATACAAATGGATCCGAATGATCAAGATCATACTACTTTTATTATTGATAGGGGGATGCATTGCTTTAAGATGTTGCTGTTTGGGTTGAAGAATGTTAGAGCTACTTATCAGTGATGGGTAAATAAGGCATTTTCTAACCAAATTGGTAGAAATATAGAGGTTTATATAGATGACATGATGGTGAAAAATCCTAAAGAGGAAGATCACGTATCTGATATCCAAGAAACTTTTTCTAACATAGAGGTTGGTGCGGATTATTTCTGATTGAGGGTAATTTAGTAAAGTGTTTTGGGAATTTAATATTTAAGGTGGAGTATAGTGAGATAATTAAGGTGTGTGCTTGTATTAAATTCTGATCACCCTCATTAATGAAAGGTGTTGTGGTATTTATACTTAATTAACGACCCATGGGCCTTTTGGGCCGGGTTATGGGTTTGGGTTAAGTTTAAGAACCCGTTTCTCTAGGTGTGAAATGACCAGCACCTAGCTTAGTCACATTCCACTACATTTGTCCTGTTTGGTTTATTATGGCAGTGGCTTGGTCCGAACTGCCCTTCGGATAGAGGTAAGTTTCTGTGTAAAAAATACTCGACCTCATCAGTAGCCCCTTTAGATCTTGCAAATAATCTTTGGAAGAGCTAAGCTATAAGAATATAAATCAACACATTCTCAATATGAAATATGTTCTTCTGATATGCCTTTGTATCCTAACTGAATAGATCACATTTTTCTGTTTAAGAATTTCAAGAGTCAGCCCGATCGGAATTCGATAGGACTGATTTTACCGTTAAGAATTTCAAGAGTCTTTTTTCAACGTGGGACACGTGTCACGCTCTGGTTTGACCTCTCAACCGCTTTTCTCCTAGATTCTTGTACCTACTAGGTTAGGAAGTTACTTAGGGCGTAACCCCATGCTTAATAGCCTTTAATCATGGCTATGATCAGTTTATCTTCCCCTAGGTAACCTTTTCTATTTTCACAGTCATTTAACTTGATTTCACTATTCCTTTGTCTTAAAAAACACAAACACATATAGAAAGAGAAAGCTTAGTACTCTTTCAAATTGTGTTCAAGTAATTTATGTTCACAGCCAGAAACGCACTAGTAAAAGGGGGTTGACTAAATGTATCTGAATTGGAGAGAGCGAGAAAATGTGCAAGAGACGAAAGAATAACTGCTGGTCTTCCTGTCTCTCCTGGTGAAGAAATCAATTAACCAAAAGCAAACACAGACAAAGGTTCATCATCATCAAAGACATCTAAGGTCAGAAAATTTCCATTTGTCCCAACTCTTTCTCCTCTTCTATCAGGATCCTCTGTTCAAGAATCTCAAAACTCTCTCCCTAAAGAAAAGGAAATTTCCAGCGTTAGGAAACCTTCACCCTTTATTTCCATGGGTTCATATGCTGAGAAGTCTCATGAGAAGAACACCCCTCGGCGAATAACTCGCCAATCCAAAGCTAATTCCATTCTTAGCTCTTTGAAACATACTAGTTAGGAGACAATAAAGCCCCTGACAGAAACCAAGCCATCCGAACAGCAGCCCATGGCAGAAACCAAGCCATCCAAACAGCAGTCCATCGTAATGGAAGAAAATATGGAGGATAGTATAAAAGATACTATTTTTGAGGCGTCTAGACCGACAGAGGACACCACAACAGATCGAAAGGGAAACACTAAAGTTGGTCTGTCCAATCCGGATGCACTTCTGGAAGGGAAGGTAGGGCCAAATTTCAAGAAAGTCAACGTGATATCCCTCCTAAACATAACTTACGTATACACCCATACCACTGAATTGGGTCGTATTCGTACAAAGTGGGGGTTCCTTGATTCTGTCAAGGTGAGAATCCCGATCACCCTAGAAACTCCAATGGATTACAAGTCTAAAGAGCTAGTGGTCTACATAGAGGTGCTGAACTGGGGACTCCGGTTTCCTTTAGATCCGGAGATAGTCAAGTAATTTCACCTGATAAAGCTATGTCCGAGTCAGTTGAGTCCGAATGCGTGGTACACTCTGATGGCTGGCATAATGGCTTCCAGACTGTCCAATATCCCACTACCAATGGAACAATTCGCTGCTGTGGCGAATTTGTGCAAGAACCACCATATTCCCTTTTACCACTACAATAGGAGGAATGACTACAAGGTAGTGAATGACCTACTGGAGTCTGAAAAACCATAGAAAATACAGTTCTTATTCATCAGCGGAGCATGGGAGAATGAGAAAAAGATAAAAGTTGACTCTAATCCAAGCCAATTGACTAGCTGCTGGAAGAGTATAAGTAAGTTTTATTTATGTTTCCCTTAGTCTTTTAAATACTATGTGGTTATTCTGAACTGACTTGTGTCTCTTTTCAGTTTTTTCGAAGAAGTTCTCAGATCATGTAGAGGCAGGTCAAATTTTTTTTTCCATGCTAAACGTCTGGGCCTTGGAGAGATGGGGGAATGGTTTCCACATCTGCTTCACCTCAGGGAATTTCGTGAGGTCTCATCTGTGGAATACTACAGGGAGAATAGACCTCACGTAGGAAAAACTGACCACCCCTCCTCCTGCAGACGTTATCCTGAGGAGAACTGAGGCTAAAGACGCCAAGTTTTACTTGCCTTCCAGGGTCAAATCCCCTAGTCATCTAGACAAGATGAAGAACAAAATAAAGAAGAAAACCACAACAAACCCACCTCAACCAACTACCGAAGGGACTAATTCGGAGAATCAAGGAGGGATCAATGCTATTCTGCTGGAAGCAGTTGAAGTTACCGTCAAGGAGAAACCCACCAAAAATTACGAAGAAGGATAAGAAACGCAAGGCAAGCAGTGATAAAAAAACTGCAAAGAAGAAAAAGTCACTCTGGGATCAGAGATAATTCTACGTTCTTATGAAATTCCTCCTCCGGCTTCTGCTGATCCTACTCTGCAAAAAGAAATTCCATCTAACCTTTATTCCAAACAGGCCATTGCTGATGGAGAGGTAAATATTGATGCCTTTCAGAACATTAACATATATTTCAATGAATTGGACAAGGATGAATTTTCGGAACCTTATCCTCCTGCCAATTTGGCCAATGGTGTAACCCACAATGGTGAGACATACGTGATATCAAGTGAACAAGCCACTCTGATTCACGCTCTCCTAGGTTACATCCATCGTGTAGTTGACCTGGAAAGGCAAGTGAGGGATCAAACCAGTACAATAACTTCTCTGACTTAAGAGAATCAAAGTTTGACGAACAGTCTCTCCATCGCTCAGCAAAGCATAGAATAATTAAAAAAGGAAAACAAAGATCTAGCTGCTAAATTACTCAAGTCAGAAGAGGCTAAAAAAGATCTCCAGACCAAGTACTCCGACCTGGAAACTTCTTCCTCTGATGAAATCAGAGCCCTGAAAGAACAACTAGAGGCTAGAGACAAAAGTGTCAAGACTTTATCCAAAGATAAAGTTAATCTGAAAGGTCTTCTTGCGAAGAAGTCAGAGGAGAATACCTCTCTAGTAAAGAAGCAAGCCGAAAAGATAGTTTATGGGATAGAAAAGTATGCCTCTGGAGTGGTGGATTCTTGGAGAAAAGAGACGATGAAATCAAATCCGACATGGTCTTACTATTCCATGAGACCTTTCAGAAGAGGACTCTTGGTTCTTTGTGGAAATTTGTGGAATACGATGACCTCCTTTTTCATACGATGGCTGATGGTAAAAATCACAACTAATCAAGTGGGGAAAATGTGTCTAAATGGCCTTCGATATTTCAAATCTGTTAAGTAAGTGTTTTGAATAATTCCGATCTCATATGTTTGGAAAATGTGATCAAGTATTCAATGTATCCGATCACCTCAAAGATATTTGAGAGCTGTGGTGTTTAATACGTATTTAATATCCGACCACCTCACACTATAATTAAGTCAAGAAGAAATTTGCACCAGACTTTTGAAGAAGTTATAAGATATTATTGAAAAATCGGACACCTCGTTAAAACCTCCCCGCGCCACCAGGGTAGGAAAGAGTATGCCCCTTAATATTTACATTGGTACTTAAAAAGTAAATATTTTAAAAAAAGTTATATTCTAAGTATAACCCGAGATGTTCAACGTTCCATGAGTGCTTTATTGTTCTCCCTTCCTTGTCTTGAAGTTTGTATGTTCCTGCTTTAACTTTCCCACACACCGCATAAGGACCTTCCCAATTCGGAGCCAGCTTGTCGAACTGTTTTTGCTTGGTGTGTAAAAAGACTTTTTTTAAGACTTTGTCCCCCAATTGATTCTTTTAACTTTAGAAGCAAATTTTCTCCTCATCAAACCTTGGTAATGTACCGTTTTTAGATGCGCTTTAACTCTTCTTTCTACAATAAAGTCCAACTAATTCCTAACTGCCATATCATTTTCCTGTTCGGAATAGTCATGGATTGTGTAAAGACGGTAAAGTAGCTTCTATGGGAGTCATTGCATCCATCCCATAGACAAGGGAAAACGAAGATTCTTGTGTAGCAACTCGAGGTGTAGTTCGGTAAGCCTAAAATACTTCTTGTAGATAACTTGGACATTTTCCTACAGTTCCCTCCAGATTTTTCTTTAGCCCTGACAAGATTGTCCGATTAGAAAATTCAACTTGTCCATTCGCTTGATGGTGGAAAAGAGAAGAAAAACATTGTTGAATTTCTCTTGAGGTGCAGAAGATTTCCATGTCTTTATTATCAAAATGTGGCCCATTATCTGTGGTAATCTTTCATGGAACCCCAAATCTGAAACATATGTTAGATAAATAAATTTAATAATTTCTTTAGAAGTGGTTCAAGCTAAAAGAGCTGCCTCTATCCATTTAGAGAAATAGTCAATAACAACTATGATTATTCTACATCCACCGGAGGCCATGGGAAGAGGCCCAACCAGATCCAACCCCCATCTATCGAAGGGTATCGGTTTGGATATGGATTCCATATGAACTGCTGACACATAAATTTTACTTCCATATCTTTGGCAAAGATCACACTTTTACCATATCTTTAGCACATGCCATTATGGTTGGCCAGTAGTATCCTTATAATAAAACTCTCCTGGTTAGGGCTTTATAGCTACATTGTGCGGAACCTTCTCCATCATGCAGTTCAGATAACATAACTTTGGATTGTTCAAATCCTAAGCAACGCAAAAGAGGCCCGCTGAAAGATTTATTGTAAAGAACTTACCTTTATATTAAGAAACCACGAGCCTTATACTTGATTTTCTTAGCCAAGGCTTTATCCGGAGGTAAATTCCCATAAAAAATATACAGAAGAATATCATACCTCCAGTCCTTGGGTTGAATGGTTACTATGCTCATACTTTCTTCATTCGTTTTACATTTTTCTTGGCCCCTCTGTATTGATGGACATTCTAACATCAGAATCCAAGGGTAAGATTCAGAATAAGCTATAGCTGCCAAAGAGTCTGCCAGAGTATTCTCCGATTTAAGGATGTGTTCATAGTGGATACTCTTAAAGCTTATACCAACTTCCCTTAACATAAGCAAGTATTTAATCAATTGTTCTTTCTTGGCTTCAGACTGCTCTTGAGCCTGGTGAATCAGTAATTGGGAATCACTCATTAATGGGATTATTCTTGCCCAACATATAAGAGCCAACTTACAACCAGCTATAACTGCTTCATATTCAGATTTATTATAAGAAGCCTTGAAACTAAAACATACAACATGGTACATAATATCACTATAGTGAGAAGTTAAACAAATTTTAGCCCCATAACCCATAGTACTTGATCCACCATCAGTTCAGACTACCCATTCTTTCTTAGACTGATTGACATCTGTCCAGAGGATCTATCAGCATGAAATTCTACCAAGAAATCAGCCACTGACTGGGCTTTAATCGCCATTCGGGGCGCAAAATCAATAACATAATCACCCAGCTCAATTGACCACTTGGTCATTCTGCTTGACACATAAGATTTCTGAAGAGCACTCTTCAAGAGAAAAGATGTTCGAACGACAATGGAATGAGCTTGGAAGTATGGTCTCATCTTTCTTGCTGCAATTACCAAGGCCAATGCTAGTTTTTCCAACTTTAAATATCTTCTTTCAGCATCCAACAGTCTTTTACTAATGTAATACACCAGACAACGGTAATTTTCCACCTCTCTTACTAGCACAACACATATTGCATACTCTAATACAGCTAGATATACGTAGAGTTTTTTCCCCCTAAACAGGTTTAGAGAGAGTCTTGAGGTGAAGACAAATGCTTCTTGATTTCAAGAAAGGCCTGATCACACTGGGAGACTAATTAAAGTACTTGGCATTCCTTAATACCTAGAAAAATAGAGCACATTTGTCTAATGATCTTGAAATAAACCTGTTCAAAGCAGCCAATCTTCCGATCAGCCTTTGAACTTCTTTGGTGCTCCGAGGAGGGTCTATAGCCAGTAAGGCATTAAGTTGATCCGGATCAGGTTGAATTCCTTTTTCATTTATTATGTAGCCCAAGAATTTTCCATATCGGACCCCAAAAACACATATTTCATTGTTTAGCTTCAAGTTCACAACCTTTAAATTAGAAAATGTTTCTTCAAGGTCAGATATATGTGCATCTTTCTCCAAGTTATTTACTATCATTTCATCTATATAAACTTCCATGTTTCTACCAATCTGATTAGCGAAAGCTTTATTTACTAATATTTGATAAGTGGCTCCAACATTTTTCAATTGAATAGTATCACCTTTTAACAATGTAGACCTCTGTATGTAATAAAAGTGGTGTAGTCTTGATCCTTCAGATCTACTTGTATCTGGTTGTACCCCGAAAATGCATCCATGAAAGACAAAAATTATTCCCAGAAGTTGAATCCACCAACTGATCTATCCAGGGAAAAGGATAAGGATCTTTGGGGCATGCTCGATTAAGATCAATAAAATCAATACACACGCGCCATTTGCCATTCTTTTTCTTGGCTAAGACAGGGTTGGCAGTCCATAAAAGGTACTAAGACTCTTTTATGTGGCCCATCTTGGTTAGACGATCAACTTCTTGAACAATCATATCTGTTTTTTCTTTAGAGAAAGACCTTCTTCGTTGTAAAAGTGGTGCAACATCAGTCCGTACATATAACTTGTGACAAATTATATCAGCTACCACTCCGGCAACATCGTCATTGCACCAAGCAAATACATGTTGATTATTCATTAAAAATGACAACAACATGTGTTTCAAACTTGGTGTCAACTTGGTACCAGTTTTTAATATTCTTGCCCTCAGCTAAGGAATGGGTTTCAACCTCTTCTATGGGTATCATGACACTAAGAGCCTCCCTGGGATCATAAATTTCATTCTCATCGGTGGAAGGTTCCAGTAGCTGCTAATCTCTGTTAATATTAACTGCCTCTTCAGACTTAGAGGCGAGAGCCATTTCATAACATTAGAGGCTATCTTTTGACTGCTCCGGATTTAAACATTGTTGGACCGTAGAGGCCACATCATGTATTCTGGAGAGCCAAGACCTCCCAAATATTGCATTGTAAGATGTTAGGCAATCCACCATAACAAACAGTATTCTCATCATTTTCTTAAAAGGTCCTTTGCCCATCAATACCTCTTCTTCAAATTCCCCAATCACATTTGCAGAATTTCCAGTGAAGCCCACGATGGTTCTGTCCGAACGTCATATAACCGAAGGGTTTCTCATCTGCTTGTAGAAGTTTAAAAATCAGATGTTTGCTGAACTGCCTGTGTCAATCAGAATCCGGTGTATATCATTTCACCCTATCGATGCCCCTATTACCACATCGCCTTCATGAAACCCCACAATGTCTCTTAGGTCATCCTCATTGAAAATTATAAAAGGAGATGGAGTTTGATACAAGTGTGTGGAAATTTTCCCGTCCAAATGGGTGGTCAAATTATGGACATGCCTCTTCCTTGATGAACTAGAAGGTGCAGTCACAGTGTCCCCTCTGAAGATGGTTAAAGATTCAAATAATTTAATCAAGTCGGAAACAATTTTCATCTTATCTATTATAACCCTCTCCCGATTCCGACTTGGATCCGGATAAAGGTACTCAGAGTATATATCAAACCTTTCACTTATCACCATAGCATCTTCCTGTGTAGACGTTACATGATTGCTTGAAGGAGTAGTTCAGGGAGTATTGGAATTGGTTTGTGCATTATCCGGTCTGCTCCCCCTCTTGTTTTTTGATATAGGCCCCCAACTTACCCCTTTCAATGAGGTTCTGGACCTCCTGCTTCAAGGCTATACAATCATGGGTATAATGTCCTTTGTCATTATGGTATTTGCAAAAGTGGGTACTCCGGAAACGCTGTTGGCTTTCGAAAGTGCACTTATTTCTTAGTTTTGTCATAGATTGTAGCCATACTTTCGACAAAACAGCAAACCACCCAGGTTGAACCCATGGTCCCCTCTTGTTCCTGACCTGTTGGTTCTAATTTTGGTTAGACTGATTCGGCCTTGATTGATTACTTCCTTGTCCAATCTCCTTTGACCTGTGCCCGGAATAATTAGCTACCTGAGGTGTTGATGTTATAATAGTGGACCTTATCTGACGAGGCACTATGGTATTTTTAGTTTCCTCCACATTGATTTGTTTCCCCACCTGATTCAACAACCCTCCAAAAGTCATGGCTTTCTTCCGGGTGACTGAATCAGCCAAGTTGCCAAGATTTAACCGTTGTCTAACGGAAGCAATTGCAACTTGTTCGAAGTTATCTACTAGCCCATTATTTGTATTCACAAACCAGCTAATGTACTCCTCCAGAGACTCATTTGGCTTCTGAGCACAATGGATAATGGTATCCCCATTACCCTTAAGCTGTTTGCTTCCAACAAACTGCCTCCGAAAGGCAACCCAAAATATATCAAATTTTTTAATAGATCCCTGCGGGAGACTATTATACCACTGAAGGGCACTTCCTGTGAAAGTTTGGAAGAAGACCCTGCACAACAGTCTATCATCATCATTATCGAAGTTCATCATAAAGTTCTTAAAATGCTCAAGATGGTTGTCCGGATGTTTGATCCCATCATATTTCTCACTCTTAGAGCTGTCAAACCTCCTGTGAAGGTGTCCGAAGAGTATTTTTATAGACAAAGACGATTGTCTCCAGTTCTTATTTTGGCTAAAAATGGTATCTTTGTTTGGTGTAGCAAAAATACTTGGTTCGGATTGAAAAGCAAGAGGTTCAATCAACAAACGGTCAATATGTTAATCAGCGGAACCCTTTCCCTTCCCATGGTACTTCTTAAGCCTGCCTATCATTTTTTCTTGAATATATTTAAGTTAACCTCATTTTCTTTTTTGGCCGTCCTTCATCACTACTTGAGGACACTGATTCTTCAAGTTCTGCCTCATTAGATGAGCTGCTGGAGGGCTCCGATGTAAAACTCTCCACATGTTTAGATCGGTATGTTTTCTTGGAGATGAGATGGGTCTTTAAAGACAACTTATTTTCTCTAAGATTGTCAATATGGTGAAGTACCAACGCACAAGATTTTTCTTTAACCCTTTTTTCTGCTTTTTTTAGCGCTATCAAGGCCTCTATTTCAACTCTCAATTGATCACGCTTCTCTGTAGTGTATTCATTGTTTTATTTTACAACTTCTACCACATGGGGTGGAACATTCTGTGCATTCGGATTTATCCGAACTACTTTGTACGCTGGTTTTGAATATGAAATTCTGTCACCGTCGAGCTCCCACTATGGTCGCCAATTTGGTGTGTATTATTTTAGATTGAGGGTAATTTAGTAAAGTATTTTGGGAAATTAATGTTTAAGGTGAAGTGTAGTGAGATAATGAAGGTGTGTGCTTGTATTAAATTATGATCACCCTCATTAATGAAAGTGGTTGGGGTATTTATACTCAATTAACAACCCATGGGCCTTTCGGGTTGGGTTATGGGTTTGGGTTAAGTTTAAGAACCCGTTTATATAGGTATGAAATGAACATCACCTAGCTTAGTCACATTCCACTACATTTGTCCCGTTCGATTTATTATAGAAGTGGCTTGGTCCGAACTGCCCTTCGGATAGAGGTAAGTTTCCGTGTAAAAAATATCCGACCTTATCAGAGGCTATCAACTTGAAGTTAAACCCTAAGAAATGTACATTTGGAACCCGATATTGTACGTTTTTAGGATATATTATAAGTAAAAAAATAATTCAGGCTGATCTAAATCAGTTAAATGCTTTATTAGCTATGGATCCACCTCGAAATACTAAGGAATTTCAAATACTAAGCGGAAGATTAGGTGCTTTAAATCAGTGTATCTCAACATTATCGGACAAGTGCGCTCAATGTTTCCAAGTTTTAAGGAATGCTAAAGACTTCAATTGGTCTCCATAGTGTGACCAAGCTTTCCTTAAAATCAAAAAATATTTATCTTCGCCCAAGACATTATTCAAGCCTATTCAAGGAGAGAGACTTTATATATATCTAGCAGTATCCGAATATGCAGTGAGTGTTGTGTTGGTAGGAGAAGTGGATAATTACCCCCGTCCGGTGTATTATATAAGAAAGAGTTTATTAGAATTTGAGAAAAAGTACTTGAAGTTAGAAAAATTAGCCTTGGCATTGGTGATAGCAGTCAGAAAAACGAGATCCTACTTTCAAGCACACTCTATCACTGTTCAAACGTCTTTACCTTTAAAGAACGTGCTACAAAAGACTGACATATCAGGAATAATGACTAAATGGTTAGTTGAGCTTGAAGACTATGATATTGACTTTTCACCTGGAACTACAATCAAGGCTCAAGCTCTAGCTAATTTCTTGGTAGAATTTCATACTGAGAGACATCCCGAAGAAGCTCAAGGTAGTAAATTTCATAAATAATGGATAGTCCGAATGGATGACGGTTTTGTCTAGTACGATGGGATGTGGAGCTAGAGTTTGTTTAACTTCTCCTTATGGTAAAACCATGTACCAAGTTATATGTTTTGGTTTCAGAGAATCCGATAATGAGTCAAAATATGAAGCAGCCATAGCTGGTTTGAGGTTAGCTTAGTTATGTGGAGCGAAAAAGATTCAGATAATAAGTGATTCTCAATTGGTTATTCATCAGGCTCATGAGAAATCTCAAACCAGAAAAATCATCTTATAAAGTATCTAAAAGGGTTAAAATAAATCATCACAAGTTTTAAATCCATCTGATATGAACATATGCCTAGATCAGAAAACGTTATGGCAGATTCTTAGGCCACCATAGCTTACTCTGAAGCATACCCTTAGATCCTTATGCAAGAATGTCCTTCAATTGACTTAGTTTAAGAAAAGAAGGCTGAAGTTGAAGAGAGTATGAACATATCTGGCATGCGATCCAAATATTAGAGATATGAAATCCAACAATTTATTGCCGATGTAGTTTTACCTTCGGATAAGAGTTTGGCTAAGGAAGTAAAATACAAGGCTTGTGGTTTTCTGATGTTGAGAGGAGTTCTTTATAAAAAGTCTTTCAACAGGCCTCTCATGCGCTGCCTTGGTTTTGAAGAATCTCAAAATGTTTTATCCGAATTACACGATGAAGAGGGTTCAACACATTGTGGTTATAAAGCTTTGATGATGAGAGTTTTCTTAGCAGGACACTATTTGCCCACTATAATGAAACATACTAAGGATCTGGTCAAAAGATGTGATCCTTGTAAAAAATATAGAAATGAAATTTATGTGCCAGCAGTCCCCATGGATTTGGTATCCGAACCTACACCCTTTGATAGATTAGGACTAGATTTAGTTGGGCCCCTTCCCATGGCCTCCGGTGGTTGTCGAACTATAATTTTAGAAATATAATACTTCTCTAAGTGAAAAGAAGTTGCACCCTTATCTAGAAAAACATCAAAAGCAACGATAAAGTTTATCCTCTCCAACATATGCTGCCGATTCGGAATTCCCAAACACATCACTACAAATAATGGTCCTCAGTTCGACAACAAAGATATGGAGGCATTTTGTACTTTCAGAGGAACTCAACACTGATTCTATTCTCCTTTCCACCCTCAGGATAATGGGCAAGTTGAAGTTGCTAACTGGACGATTTTGACAGGTTTGAAAAAGAATCCGGAAGGAGCTGTAGGAAAATGGCCGAGTTATTTGCAAGAAGTGGTATGGGCCTACCTAACCACTCCTCATACAACCACTAAGGAGTCTCTTTTTTATCTTGTTTATGATATGGATGCAATCACACATATAGAAGCTACATCTCCTTCATTCAGAGTATAAAATTATTCCAAACAAGATAATGGCATAACTGTAAGGAATCACTTGGATTTAATTGAAAAAAGAAGAGTGAAAGCACATTTGAGAACAACACACTACCAGGGTTTGATGAGAAGCAGGTTTGCATCTAAAGTAAAAAGAAGAGATTTACACGTAGGGGAAAAGTATTAAGAAAAGTGTTCTTACATATCAAAGAGAATAATTTGGAAAGGTGGCTCCGAATTGGGAAGGCCCATACATGGTATGTGAAAAGGTAAATGAAGGAACATACAGACTTCAAGACAAAGAAGGAAACCTTGTAAAGCCTCGTTGGAATATTGAGCATCTCAGGTTATATTTTAAATAAAATCATCTTGTAAATATATACTTTGTTGTACTTCAATGTAAATATTTGGGGCATACTCTTTCCTACTATGGTGGCGCGGGGAGATTTTACTGAGGTGTTCGGATATCAATCAATATACTATCCTTTGCCTTTTAAAGAAATTGTTGTGGTTATGGACGTGATCGAATGAGTTAAACACCCATTAAACATCTTGAAATACCCGCGAATGGTTCAGATAAGTTAAAGACCCATTAAACACCTTTAGTCGTTCAAATGAAGTCATTTTGAATGAATTGAACGTGTTAAAGACTGGTTAAACTTTAAATTTTTAAATCCATGATTAGGTTAATTTATTGTTAGTGTTTATCATCTTTAAGTATGACCGGATTTTAATGAAGGCATAAAAGACAAGGAAAAATACAAAATAAACAAAGCAAAAAATGACATTAAATACTGGTCGAATCAGCAAAGAGGTTAGATCCATCTTACAAAATATGCCATGGCCGTCCATGGACTTTAATTCACAAAACAAAATCCGAATAATACAACAAAATGCCTTGTACCGTTCAAGGACTTTAGTTTAAAGCATAAACTGAAAAAGTAAAGAACCTTAGGGCTCATTCCCTTCGGTTTTCTCTTTACCGTCACTCTTCTCTTCCTCTTTGTCTTGCTTTAGATCCTTAGTATCAATATCTGACCTTTCATCAGTCTATTTATCCGAATCAAATTCACTTGGTGAAGGAACGCCGAGTTTATCACCATATGGCAGAGTTTGAAAGGGTATTTCTTCATATGGTACAAACCTCCATAAATCCCCAAGAGACTTTTTTAGAAAAGTATCGTGGAATAACAAGACCATGTCTGATTTAATAGTGTCATCCCTATTTTCCATAGAATCCAATACCCTAGCAACATACTTATCCACTGCAGCTGCTATCTCTCAAGTCTGGTTCTCGTTGAGGGAATTAATCTCTCCTTTTTTCTTTTTAAGAAGTTCTTCTAACTTCTTCTTCTTCTCAGATAATTGATTAATGAAACTTTCATCAATGATGTGTTGATCTTTTAAAAACTTGATCTCCTTGGAAGTAGTTCTTTGTAGTTCGGTATACTTGGTTCGGGTTTCTTATTGATCGACCTTAGCCTGATTCAAATCAGAGTTCAGTTGTTCTTTTTCTTTGCCCAAATTTTCGATCTTTTTCTAGTTCGGCTACGAGGGAATCCTCAAAGCCTCGATTTTCATTTTTAAGGGAAATAATGTCCTTAGTCTGAGCTCTGAATTATCTTTCCAAGTCAATTACTGTCCTTATCTAGCCTAAGACTGCATGACCCAAGGTATCATGCTCAGTGGATACTTTAAAAGATTCACCCTCATAAATCACTGCATTAGCTATGGTGGTTTATTGGGGGAAGGTTCTGTCAAAATCATCATTGTCAAACTCACTGAAATTCATGTTTCCAAGGTCCTCTAAATTGACATCACCTTCAATGGAAGGTGGATCAGCTGTAGGAAACGTTGGAGAGTGAGGATCAGGATGTATATCTTCTTGGGGAAGAATTTAAGTAGGATGGGTAGGAGGAACGACCTAAGGTCAGATTATTATCTCTGACCCTATGGTTTCCTTCCTTTTCTTTCATTCCCTTTTGTCACTCCCCTCCTTGCGTCTTTTCTGACCCTTTTTCTTCTTAATTTGTGGTGAATGTTGTGGCCCTTCGGCCTCGCCTACTATAAAAAAACTGCCTCTAACAGAGCAGCGTTCATTCCTTCTGGATTTCTTGAATTACCCACATTGGGAATCTTGTGGGATGCGTCAATCTTTTTTTTTTCTTCTTCTTCTTTATCTTATCTAAGTGGTTAGGGCTCTATTTCTAGCTGGCAAGAAACGTTTACCATCCCGTCCCTCGGTTCTTTTAAGAATAACATTCGATGAGCGAGGAGTGGTGAGTTGTTCCTAGGTGAGCTCCCTATTTGAGCTCGTACTCCATAAATGAGCCCTTACCATGTTCCGTGCAGTGAAGCATTTATGGAAGGCAAGACCCCAATTTTATGTGGCCCACTAATTTAGTTTGGTGAAAGTAGTCTTTCCATCGTCTATAAAAATATCGTTAAAAACACTACAAAATAAATCCAATATTAAAAGATAAGTCCAATGAAAAAAATAGTATCAAAACATTATTAAGGGCATCCGAATAGTGATTACCTAAGCTTTTCCAATGTCTTGTCAATAGGCTTGGATTCCCTTTGGAAGTGATCTTATTACCATTCTCCCAAGCCCCCCTAATATATAGAAACTGAGTTCTCCATGGTTTCTCTGCCTCCAGTAAATCATTAACCCCCTTATAATCATTTCCCATGTTATAGTGATAGAAGGGGATGTGGTAATTTCGACACAAATTATCCACAACAACAAACTGATCCATAAGCATCGAAGTTTTTGATAACCTTGAAACTACAATGCTGGCCAATAGTGTGTACCAATCACTGGGGCTTAATTGACTTGGGCAAAGCCTCACCAGACGAACATATCTTACTATCTCTGGGTCCAAAGGGAACCGAATGCCCAAATTAAGCACTTTGGTATACACCACTATTTCCCCAGCTTTACAATCCGTCAGAGTTTTTGGAGTAATGAGAATCCTTACGTTAACATACTCTGGAAAGCCCCATTTTTCCCCTAATTATGTCCAGTTTGACAGTATGGGTATACAAGTAGGAAATGTTTTGAAGACACTCTGTACGTTGTTCGGTATTAGGAAACCCTACTTTCTCTTTTGTTTTCCGAACCACTATGGTGTCACCAGTAATTCTGGACGTCTTTAATGGGGTATCTTCTCCACTATCTTCCATGTTATCCTCTATTATTTGTGACCATTGGTCGAACGATTTGGATTCGATATAATCTTTTGTAGTCGGGGAAGGCTCAGTTGGTGAAAATGATGGATTTGGATCCATAGTAAGCGAAACAAGAGGCTTTACTATCCCAGAACCTTTAGTAAGGTTTTCAACATCCTTGGTAGATGGAGTTGTATTTTTGGCTTTAGAAAACATGGTAACTCTCCGTCACGTGACGTTTTCTGCATCTATCCCCATGGCAATAAAGGAAGATGGTATTTTGCCGCTAGTAACGGTTTTAGTTTTGGTAAAAGGTTTTTCAGGTATCCGAATTGATGGTTCAAGATCTAGCACATATGAAACAAATTTTGGTACATTTGGGACAAAAGAAGTATTTCTAAAAATTATTGATGACTTAGAAGAATATGAACTCCGTTCCGGATTCAGTATCGTTTGTATGATCAATCCACCAGGGGAAGCAAGTAGTCGGTGACGATTCTTGCTTCTTTTTTCTCTCTGTCCAATTCATAAAAATTCAGCCAACCTCCTTTAACCAATGCAGTTCTAGCCGTGAACAGAAACGTTCCTAGAATGATTAAACTAAGAACAAACTGATGATTTGAAGTTTATCCCTCTAGAAATTGAATTTGATTTTTTTCTCTCACTTTATGAATGGAAACAGTAAAACAAACACATTTATATACTTGAGAAAGATGAATTGTTTAAACAATGATTAAGGGCTATTAATCATAAACCAATTACTTTTTGAAGGATAGGTGCAAGTACCTAGGAAAAAATGGCTGAGAGGTCTAATAGAGTCTGACACGTGTAAAAGGAAGTAACTTGTTAAAGCTGCCACCTTTGAGTTTTTTATGGCAATAAAGAATCACACTGGCCCTGATCGTATTTTGTCTATAATGGTTAGCTCTTCCAAATTTGTTTTGAAAGACCTTAAGGGGCTAATAATGGGTTCAGATATTATTGGAAGTGAATTTTCGGACTATCCGAAGGGGTAATTCGGGCATATTTAACAAAGTTTGATGAATGAACAATGAGCTTAAGTGGGTTATGACTCAGTTGTGTGCTAAACCAGTTTTTGGTCTTGGGCTTTGGAGTCTTTAAGACTGACCCGAATCCAAGATCTGACCCAAACAACCCATGGGTCCTAAAACAAAGGTATAAATACCCCAACCAACCACATTAAATGGGTTGGAATGTTTCATAAAACATAATTACTAGCATACACCTCTCTTATCTCTCTACCTTCTACTTAAGAATTTAATACCCAGTTGATAAATTACCCAAAATACACTTCGATTAAAAATCATCCACATACTGCTAAATTTGGTTGTTACCCATGATGATGATACTGCAGCATCCACTGTAATAATACTTCCCTGAATAATGTATAGCCCATTTGCAAGCTGCTTTTCATACACATTATTAAGCCATTTGTTCCCTTGATTATACCATCATACGCATGATACTTATAACCCTGGTAGCCTAGTTTCCCAAGAGATATCACGTTTCATTTTAACCCAAGAACATGCCTAGGCGTCACAATTCTAAAAACACCATCAAACGTTATGATCATGATGATCCAACCAACAAAAAATGAATAATCGTTCCTCAATTGATAGTTTCTTGCATTAGCTTGTAAGTATCGAACCACTGCTTGAACTGATACATGTGGTATGTAGCGGAAATATCGATTACCCAAGAGCTTTACCCATAGTCTGAACTCACAGAAAAACACATCTCATGTACAACTATTTTCACTATCAAAAGAATCGCTCACACCTTTTAGTAGGTTTACAACACTTTTTTTTTGATTTATCTTCTTTACCTTTCAGATTTGGACAATTTCTCTTGCAATGACCATGCGTACCACATTTATAATAGTTTAAATTATTGGCTCTTGATTTAGATGTCCAGTTTCTTTTTGAAGAACTTGCTTTGTTACTACACCTTCTCGTGGTCAGAAGACTTTCCCATTCAGTCTCATTGTCTAGCTCCAGTCTCAACTCTTTTGATTTTAATTCCTATTTGACATCCGTGAGAGATAACTTACTTTTATCATACATGATGATATCTAAGAAATTTTTATAAAAAGTTGGTAACAATCTAAAAGTAAGTTTTGATCCTTATCCTCAATGATGTTATTAATATTATCTAGATCAATAATTGATTTAAAATTATTTATGTGTTCAGTTATAGATATACCTTCTTCCAATATGAAATCATACAATCGTGTTAAAATTATTTATAGCTGGTTCACGACTGATTTCTTTGAGAAAACTTCTCCCAACTTCTTTCATACGTCTGCAGTAGTCTTATCACCATTAATTTAGCAAAGAAAGTTACCATTTGCACTCATTAGAATCCAACATAAAGCCCTTTCTTGAATATCTAGATTGTCATTTTCTTTCATCGATGCCAATAACTTATTATCCATAGCCTTTCACAACCCCTGTAGCACAAAAGAAGAATTCAACTTAATCTTCTATAACGCAAAGCTAGATCCGCCATTAAATCTTTCGATTTTATATTTTGTTGATGTAGATGTCATTGTAAATCCTAATCGCCAAAACACCTAACCCCAAATACCAATTTATTATGAATTAATATACAATATTTCAAAAATGGCTCAAACACAAAACAAAAATAAAGAATATAAAAGAAAATAACACATGATTTTAACACGATTCGACACGATTATCCTCTAAATAAAACAAAGCGTTATTAACAACTATCAATGACACAAGAATATATCAGTGAACACAAAGTACACCATGAACACAAATATCACAAGGTACATTATTCGACTCATTCTCAACATCTCTAAACCGATTCGTTTTTCAATCTAATGATAAGTGTGCCCTATTTTTCAGAGTACTCAAGGGAGTTTGTCAGTTTGACTAAACGTTTGAATGGAATGATATTGCAAAACATTAAAGAGCATATGGTTTCCTTAAACTCCTCACGTGATGAAAGCTAAACAACAATATTTACTTATATTTAGCAGATTTGACTATGTTGTAAGTGTGTTTTGGTCAAAGAATAAATAATTATTTGTCGTGCTATTCATTACATTTGACAATCCATCATCACTACCGAAAATTGGTATATGCAACTGGGGAAGATATTATTGGTTTTAGTAGTGTCTGCTAGAAAAATAACATTGTATCTTCAAGGTCACACAATTATGGTTCAAACATATTTTATTTTTGAGAAACGTCCTGTAAAGCTAGGATTCTTTGATATTAACCATGAACCGCTGTAAAATCCCAGGATATAGTATATTTCCTCATCAAATTCCATACTGAAAGGCCTACCCTCTTGAAAGATACTTCCAAACCATTATGGGCAGTCCCAAACCATTATGGGCTATTTGCATGGATAAGGGTTCAAACAATCAAGGATCGATACCTAGTATTCAACTTATTTATCTTTCATGAGACCTTATCCATCAATTCATCCAATTCGAATTCCTTGCCATAATAAAATGAGGCCGAACATGAATCAATCATTGCAAGGCTCTCAATCACCCAAATTTATGGGGCCTGGGCCATTAGACTTATCACTATCTCTCAAATGGTAGCCAATCATGCTTCAGGATAAGTTGAAGCAAACTGATACACTTATCCTCTATTTCGAAAAAATACGATTCAAGATCTTTAACTTTGAACAAGTGCAATACAAACATATACTACAGACTGGAAAAAGGTTATCGATGCAGTTGCTTCTTTAGGAAGCTCTGAATCATAACTATGGGCCATCACCCAAGAAAAACATGGTATATATATCAACCAACATCGGTTGAGCCATTTGAAGAAATCTACAAGGTTATGACTATCAATGAATCACTTGATTGGAGAAGTCCAATATGAGTTTGTCTCTCGAAAATGACACTCTTAAATGGGAAAGTAGAGGTTAGAATTGACAACATTATTCATCCATGTGGGCTATCAAGACTACTTCTTTGATGTTTCTGCTTAAACAATGATTACCATTGCAAGAATAATCGTTTCATAAAAAAATATTGTTATCATGTTACTATTGGTCTACGACTCATGCGATTGTTAAGGAATTTATGAAACGATGCAATGCATGATAGTAATTTGCGAACTCAATTAAAGTCTTACAAGTACCTATGGATTTAATCTACGAGTTATCTCACTCGAAATATATGGTTCAGATATAGTATGGGCCTATGTAAAAGAATTAAGAGGATAATGGTTCATCAAAGTAACAGTTGCATAATTCTCTAAATATGTGGAAATTGAACCATTTGCGAAGATCCAAGACCAGTAAGTTTTAAAATTCATGCAAACTAAAATTTGTTGCATGTATAGTGTCCTCATGGTCTTAACCTTTGATAACGGCATGCCGTTCATGTTAAGGGAACTCTCTCCTAAGACTTAGCCAAAATAATAAACTAAAATAAAAAAAAAACATTATGTGATATCTTCTTATTAGAAAAATATGATCAATCATGAGATGAAAACTGTATTCCATATTTATAGGATTTGCATGTAGTATTCTACCAATCACTAAATTATATGTGTCATTCTGTTACAACCGTCTAATAAACTTTCCCAATAACCTCTTATGGAATAACACGTGTAAATGTGTACACACTTTCTTTGGCTCTAAATACAACATTCTTCATAATCCTCAATGTGATCCTCATCATAACTCTGAATTTTACCCTCGTTATAATATTGAAAATAACCCTTACCGTTACCTTGAACAAAACCCTCACCATAACTCTGAAAACAACCCTTGTCATAATCTTGAATGCAACCCTTATCATAAATTTCAAAACAACCCTTGTTATCATCTTAAATATCACCCTCATTATGATTATGGTCTTTATCCCGTCATAAACCCTTAGCACATGATCTCACCATAATTATGATATCTACCATCGTCAATTTATCCATCTCCCTAATCTACTTATGACCTTTTCTAGAACAATAACTAAAAAAATACCCCTGACTCAATTATCTTCGCTAGAAAATAAACACCTTAAATATCTCTACCTTTTCAAATTTATTTACGCATTACTTTAAAACCTCTAAATATCCGCTTATACTCCCGTGCTTAGCCTAAAAAACAAAATTAGCTTGACTGACTACCAATTTTGAATCTGATCTTACCCGAATAATCTTTGCTCCGGAAATATGAGCTAACTTCAAACCTTAGAATACAACCTCATACTCAACAACATTGTTGCTAACATTAAACCAATTTTTTTATCGATTGTTTAATTTCTTCTCCAGACGATGTTTTTAGAATAATTACTGCTCCACCTCTACCAAAAATTGAAGATCCATTGACCTTGACTATTCACTCAAAGTCCCTTGCTATATCAGGTTGCGCAACCTCGTCATCAATCAACCGTTCACCATCAAACTCACTTATAAAATCTGATACTATTTGAGCTTTGACCGTAGTGTGAGGCTCATAAACGATATCATATTCACAAAATTCGATCGACCATCGTGTGAGTCTTCCCGAGACATCCTGATTTTTACAATACGCTTCTTAAAGAAAAATATGTCCGCACAATGATACTATGACTCTGAAAATAAAGCCTCATTTTACGTCCAGATATAACCAAAGTCAAAGTCAATTTTTCTAAATTCAAATATCTTTTACAGCATCAATTGAACTTTTACTCACATGGTAGAATAGTCTTTTCACTTTGTTCACTAAGCTCACCAAAACCGAACTCAACACATGACTAGAAACATATATATATATGTATAAAGATTCACCTTTCACTGGTGATGATGAGATCTCTCACGAAACCAAATAGTCTTTTAACACTCAAAATATTTTATCAGACTTATTATTCTAATAAAACGTTTTAGCTCTCTTAAGGATCTTAAAAACGATATAAATTTTATTCGATGCTTTCAAAATAAACCGATACAAAACCACTAAACGTCTTTTTAACCTTTGCACTTTCTCAATGGTTCTTGGAGGCTCCATGTTTAATAGTCCCTTAAACTGCTCGGAACTAGCTTCAATTCTATTCTTGCTGACAACATACCCAATGAATTTGCCACTTCTAACCCTAAAACAATACTTTAAGCAGTTCAACTTAAGCTTAAAATTTCTCAAATTCGGAAAAAAATTCACACAAGACTTCTACTTTCAGATCCTCAATACCACTCTTAACAATAATGTCATACGTATAAGCTTCAATATTCTTTTTCATTTTTTTCTTAAATATTTGATTAAACTGCCTTTGATACATCGATCTAGGGTTTTTTAACCAAAAATGTATTACTTGATAAGGGAATAATCACCACACAAAAGAAAAATATACATATGAGTAATCAACAAGGAGTAGGACGGGGAAGACGACGAGCCGAGCTGGTTACAGGATATAAAGGAATTACGAGCATAGGTGAGGTCAGGCCGAAGAGGAACCAAGGCTGAGCGATGGGACATAGGCCAAACAATAAAGTGAAGAATGATTGAACGAATATTAAGATTGACCACCAACTGGTGGGCTAAGATACTCCGAGCAAACGACTTTTTCGAGCAAGGAATAAGAGATGCGAGGGCACATGAGGATAACCAGACCTTTGCTGACACAAGGAAAGAGATGAACAATAAACATATCAAACAGAGGGCAAACGACTGGAAAGACGCGCGGTCTATTACGCAGATGAGGCCGACCACTCATTTTTTACGTTAAGGGATAATCAAAGTAACGTTTCAAAGCTACATTAACTGAACCAGTCAAACCACTAATGAAATGGCCATTAATTTAGGTCCTATGATGTAAATACAATTCTATATGTAGTTAGTGGATTGAATTATCGTAGTAATGGCTTGTAAACGGTAATAGAGGATATAAATAAGCGAATAAACCCTAAACAATGTAACTTTTCTCTTCCTTGATAATAAAAGTTTTCTACTTGGCAAGGCGTTTGGTTTTTAATTGCAATAACCATTGTAGTTACTAGATGAGGGATTGGGAGAGACATTTCAGAGCCAAGCGAAATAACGGGGAATCGAAGGACCATTGTGAATCTGCCGGTAAGACAAGACATACTGCATCCTATCACAGCCACCGGCCCTGAGGTCGCTGTTGCAGCTTCAGTGGGACCTACGGAACCAGAAGCATATATGATATATTCGATGGCTGGGACCAAACCTGAAATCAACCTACCAAGACTTGTGGCGGCCCCCGTTGTGCATGGGGTCCCAACTGATAACCTGACGGTAACACTGACTTTTTGACAGCTTGAACAACAATTTCAAAACCTACAATAGGAGAAACTTAGGGTGGCATGCGAGTGAGACGCAGAGGACAGGCCATGTATGCTACCATAGCTGGAATTAACGATGCGCTTCACTCATTAACTGCTAAGCTAAGGAGACTAGATGAGCTAAGCACCCATCAGGGCCTGATGCCAGCCGCGTAAATCAA
The DNA here is from genome assembly GCA_036936605.1 of Limnanthes douglasii subsp. nivea. NCBI lineage: Eukaryota > Viridiplantae > Streptophyta > Magnoliopsida > Brassicales > Limnanthaceae > Limnanthes > Limnanthes douglasii. The sequence continues at coordinate 155,512,423 of JAUPFV010000003.1, read as the reverse complement.
ATGGGACCGATCTTTAAAGTGTGACGATGAAAAAGAGGGAGAATGAGAGAGCGGGGGATAGAAGCGCTCTAAGGAACATGATCTGAGGCAAGAGGTACACCACACCTCCTCGAAGAAGGTCAAAGAGGATAAATATGTTCACTACAACCAGCTCCGACCGAGAATGTCTATTACATCCTCAAAGCATCCCCTTTTACAGAAAAGATCCTGTAGGCCCAGTTGCCAAGGAAGTTCGACCCATTCAGAATGGAAGCTTACGATGGAACAGATGATCCAGATATCTACCTTGAACAATTCCGTAACATGATGATATCGTTCAATCATAATAACGCTATGCTATGTCGAGCCCTCTCAATTACCCTCAAGAGAAACACAATGGACTGGTTCAGTAGCCTACCCGAAGGATCCATTCAAGATTTCACTAGCTTATGGAAAGCATTCAGAGAGAGGTTTGTTAGCAACAAGGAATTCAGACGCGAGTGGGACTTGATCATAGACCTCTACCGGAGGCGAGGTGAGTCCCTTAAAATTTACGTTAAGTTTTTTCTTCATGTCATGAATGCCTTGCCAGATCTAGAAGAAAACATGGTTGTAGCCTACCCGAAGAGAGTTCTTGACTGACGAGAGGAATTTTGTTCTGACCTGATCAAGTTCCCAACAGAGGTGATGGGAGATCTATTCACCCGCGTGGACACACCCATATAAGTAGATGATGCTCAGAAAGAAGACTCACCCGACATGCATGTCTCCGATTATAAAGGGGATCTGCCTGACCGAAGAAGGACTAATGACGCACCTCATCGGGACACCAGCCGACAACCACAACACTATGAAAATCTATCCATGAAATTTACCCCATTGAACGAGTCAATATTAGTCATATACAATCGAACGAAGGGAAGAACGAAGTATCAAACACCACAAATAATGAGCGCCCTCATTTTCAAGCCATCAAGCATGTATTTTTGCTCATACCAAAACGATCATGGATACCCGACCGATGAGTGCTGGCAACTCAGAGAAGAAATTTAGAGGTTAATAGATAACGGGGAGCTCATCCAGTTTATCACGCAAGAAGATCACCAAAACTCTCTTTTTAAGCAATCATTAATCATCTACACTCTCTAAACTCTCTTTTTAAGCAATCATTAATCGATCTATTAGAGAAACATTTGGATGTGTTTGCATGAGAAGCTAGCGACATTTCAGGTGTTGACCTTTCAGTCATCTGCCATAAATTGGCTATCAATTCATATGCTAAACCTGTACGACAGAAGCGACAGTCTTTTTTCTAATGAGAAGCAAAATGCCATATCTGCCGACGTAACAAAATTTTCCACGCTAGGGCATATTAGGCAGGCTCGATACTTATTATGGTTAGCAAACCCTGTTTTAGCGATGAAGAATGAGGATCAGTGGTGTATGTGCGTCAACTTTACCGTCCTGAACAGAGCTTGCCCAAAAGATGCGTTTCCCTTACCTCGCATCGACCAGGTTCTAGACTCGACTTCCGGATGTGGGTTCCTATCATTCATGGATGCATACTCTGGTTATAACAAAATTCACCTTGATCCTTTGGATAAAAAGCACACCACGTTCCAAACCAAGCGTGGTCTATACTGCTACACGGTCATGCCATTTGGACTCAGAAATTCGGGCTCTACATATCAACACCTCGTCAGTCACATCTTTAACGAACACTTGGTCACAATATGGAAATATATATCGATGACATGATCGTCAAGATGCACACAGTATACCAGCAAATCACAACGCTCCAAATTGTGTCCGATATACTACGTCAGTTCAATTTTAATCTCAACCTAATCAAGTATTCTTTTAGAGTACGACACGGTAAACTCCTATGGTACATTGTCAGTAAAAAAGGGATTAAGTCCGACCCTGCACAGTTGCAAGCGGTTATACAGATGGCACAACCTCAGAATGTCAAGGAAGTGAAATGTCTCACATGACGCCTCATCAACACTCCCCCGCTTTATCTCTAGAGCCTCATACAAGAGCCGTTATTTTTTCGAGATACTTCGAGAGGCTAAGAAATTTGAATGGACCGAGGAATGCAATAAGGCACTCATCGATCTGAAAAACTATCTGACATCGCCAAAGATTTTATCTGCACCTCTCGCCGGTGAGCCGTTATTTCTATACTTATATGTTTCACCATTTTTTGCCAGTGCAGTTTTGGCAAGAGAGCCAATCGGTGCCCAGCGACCTATCTGATATACTAGAAAAACCTTAATCGGCGCGGAGACTATGTACCTCAATTTAGAAAAACTTTTGTAGGGATTAGTAATAGCCGCTCGGAAAATGCGCTCGTATTTCTAGGGTCATACACTTATAGTCCGTATATATTTCCCTCTCAAATCGGTTTTGCAAAAGCCATATGCCTCAGGAAGGTTGACCAAGTGGAGCATTGAAATCAGGGAACCCTCAGAATAACGTCAGAAAAACTTTTGTAGGGATTAGTAATAGCCGAGCTGATCCCTCAGAATAACGTCATACACACAATTAGCAGCACCTACGATTGGAGGGAACCCTACCTACTTTATCTTAATTATGCCACCCTCCCATCCGACAAGACGCCAACTCGAGCAATGCAGCTACGGGCTTCCAAACAATGTGTGTTAGATAGTGTTTTATACTGTAAAAGTACCACCCCATCGTTTCTCTGATACTTCAATATAGTAGAAGCTACCACAATTTTGTAAGACCTAAATGAGGGTGAGGTAGGGGCGCACTGTGGTTACCAAATCCTTATCCGATGTTTTCTACTTGCCGATTATTATTGGTTGGAATTAGTTACAGATGCCGAGGAGTTGGTTCAGCAATACCACCAGTGCCAACAATTCGCCAATACAGGGCACCTACTGAGCGAGCCAATGCAACATGTAGTCGTCTCCTGCCCTTTCGACAAATGGGGTATCGATCTAGTAGGACCCCTTCCAATGGCAACCGGTAAAAGCCAATTCCTGATTTTCGCAGTTGATTACTTCTCAAAATGGGTAGAAGCTAAGGATTTTTTTTGAACACGAGCTCATAAGATATGTGATTTCATTCATAATCAAATCCTCACAATATTTGGCATACCCTTCGTTTTGATGACTGACAATGACCTGCAATTTCAGAATACCGTAGTCACATTGTTTTGTAATCGGTTTCGGATCATCCAATACTTTTCCATGCCTGACTATCCTTAGGAAAATTGCTAGGTCGAAGTCACAAACTGAACCATCATGGAAGGTATCAAAGGGAAACCCGAAAGAGCCAATAGAAAGTGGTCAGACAAGTTGTCGGAGTTCTTGTGGGCCTATCAAACTACCCCGTGCACAGCTACGAACGATACTCCTTTCGCGTTGGTTTATGGAAGCGAAGCAGTGGTACTAGAAGAAATCATAATATCAAGCCATCACATAGTCAATTATGAGGAAAGCACTAACAACGTCAAAAAAGTAGTAGATGTGGACCTTATAGAAGAGCGACGAGATCAAGCGCGAGTTCTAGTAGAGCACTACAAGAGCCTAATGAGAGGCCGTTTTAACGCACACCTTAAGACTCACAGTTTCAGTGTCAGCGATACAGTAATGAAGAATACTTTACACGACTTTGGGGATAAGGAATTGGGGAATTTAGGACCCAATTGGGATGGGCCATATATAGTTATTTCAAAAGGACATAATGGAGCTTACGGCCTAGCAGACGCAAATGGTCGCGCCCTGAAACATCCTTGAAATGTAAACCACCTCAAATTGTATCGATCAACTTTGTAAATTAGACGATGCGCTCTTATTCCCCCTGATAGGGAGGAAGGGATTTTTTAATGAGGCATCTAACTATGGGTTATTACATTAATGCAATTTTTTATGCTTTTGCCAAAATATGTGTTTATTTACATCTCCGTCCTTAGAATTAGAAAATGGGTCAATGACCACACCTACGGGCTATGCAAGAGGCCACATTGAGCCCATACCATAGAGTCTATAATATGACCTGGCTAATATACCATGCCTACGGGAAACGTAAAGGCCATATTGAACATCATACCTTGTACATGGTATATAAGTGAACAGACAAAAGAGTCAAGCCCCGATGGGGCTACGCAATGGGTCACATAAAACTCACCGCAAATAATGCTGGGGAGTTACTCTCCCTTAAAGCTACGCAATGAGCCATACTGAGCTTAACCTTGTAAGGACCTCTCATGGATAGATACAAGCTAATAAACACACATCTCTATAAATGATAATATTTCAACTATACTAATATACCACAACTACCATATGAATTCACCCATACACTTCTACTGATCACAAACTCCATAAACGTTATGCACTAAGGGTGCCAAAAAAATAATCAAGAGAAATTCCAATTCACAACAGTTACAAAATTCACATAGTAGGGATAGCGGAATAACCATTCCTCCCTAGTTCAGTATTCTCCACTTCCTTGGGGTGAACCCTTGCGTCCTTGTCAATTGCGATCACTGTTGTACTTACCTCGGGTTTAGGGAGATTAGCCTCAGTAACTGGCAAACCCCCAAATTTTTGGATTCCAAGTGTTGGTGCGAACTTGCTCAGCGACCCAAGTTTCATCCCCGGGTTTAACCTCAATTTTTCAGCCACTGTTTCCTTCTGGTTCTTGCCCATCATCTCCATGGAAACTTCCATCACCTCTCTTTCTTCAAATGTTCATGAATTTGGTTATACATATGTACTCTCAAGTCTTCCATATAGGCTTTCAAACTACCGTTCTCAACCACGAGCCCAACAATACGATCTGTATGTTTTCCACACTTTTTGCTTGAGCGATCTTTTGAGCCACTAGATCAGCATTCTGAGACATCCGGTTGTCATTTCTTTTGACAAACCCATGGTTCTGCGTTATTAGCACAGTAGCCTCAACAATGAGTTCTTTATTTTTTGTTCGTATTCTTCCGGATCGCCTCTTAAATACGCCACTTCCTTATCTTTTACAACCTTGACTTTGTAAGCGTGGGAAGATCCATATGGGTTCTTAAACCGAGAAATCCAATGGTTAAACCCTTCAATGACCTGAAAAACATGGGTTCGAGCTTCCAGTTCTCCATCACTTGGAGGTCTGTATTAGACATGCGCCGGTAGGAGAGGATGAATGAATTATGAAGCATCTATGAAAATTATTTCCCATAAAGATATCATTTCCAATCGTATATAATTAAGAGGAACCATATAAACTTACCTCTATTGCTAGCTCCACCTGCCTTTACAATATTTCGCTCATAGGCATCTTTTCGTAAAGGGAAAGTTTAGGGCATCCCTTTAGTTTCTTGAACATCAGCATGGATGGTCACGATATTATTATCATGGAAGGGAAAACTCCTCCACTATCCTACATGTTCGAGTAGGCCCAATATTCTAGTTTTTGGCAGGCATTTTTTTGGGCCTCATTATATTCCCAAAAGCAGACCTGGACCCCACTTCTTGAACAAACACGAAGGTAGGTCATACACCAACCTTTACAAACTGCTTTATCCAGTGAGCTATTTCTTCCGGAATGTGCTTTTTTGGATCGCACAGTGGACTTGGCTCGACTGACTTCTGGCCGTGCAATATCGACATTTATCACCTGGGGAGCTTTCCCTCAAGCTAGCTCAGGCATAAACGTTGATAGATGAACGTCCTGAGCCTCTGAAGTAAGAACCCCATCATTTTATTCTTCATCTACTAATTATGGTTTTTTAGTAGCCAGTGGTATTGGATCCATTATCACCCGTGGTCTATTCAGAAGAGGATTCTTATCCCCTTTATTATGTTCCTTATCATCAGCCGAATGAGACCATCGAGTGCGATCTAAATCTGTTCCAACACCACTGGGAAATTATTTCCTCTCTCCAGTTTTACCTCACCAACCTCTTGTATACTCAACATCTCCTCCTCGTTTTCAGTTTGGCACTACAATGACGAAGACCCTTCCGCCTCCTTCATCCTCCGACCTTGAGAGACTGAAAACCATACCCCAGCATTGTTAGGCTCTCTATATCGTTGTTCCATAAACACCCTCAAATGATCCGTGGTTCCCATTTCTCCGGTACTAACCATGGTCACTTTCCCGTGGTCCCCAATGCTCAACTTAGGGACTGGCCACCGCCTAACCTTTAAATAATTTGAGTAAATAAACGAGCAGGTTCTTGAAGCTAGGTGGAGCTCGCTAGATTCACAACCTCCTCTGCCAAAGCTTCCTTGCTTCACTCTTGATGCTTCCATTTACCTACACATTTAAATGTTTCAATCAGTATCGACACAAATTTAATAACAATGTAGAGCTTCGTAAAGATATTCCTTACACTTAGACTTCCACTTCCGTTCTAATTAAAGATTTAGCAAGGCATCAATTGAAATTTTACTCAAATGGTAGAACAATCTTTTCACTTTATCCACTTGCCTCATCAAAACTAAACTCAACGCATGACTAGACACATAAATATAAATGTAGAAAAGATTCACCTTTCACCGGTGATGATGGGATCTCTGGTGAAACCAAATAATCATTTAACACTTGAAATGTTTTATCATAATCCTTATTTTAATAAAACTTTTTATCTCTTTTAAGGATCTCAAAAATGACATAACGTTTATCCAATGCTTTCAAAATAAACCGACACAAAACCACTAAATGATTTGTCAACCTTTGCACTTTCTTAATTGTTTTTGGGGGCTCCATGTTTAATAATGCCTTAAACTTCTTGGAAACAACATCAATTTTATTCTTCCTGACAACATACACAATGAATTTTCCATTTCTAACCTTAAAACAATACTTTAAAATATCCAACTTAAGATTAAAATTTCTCAGATTCGGAAATAAATTCACATAGGACTTCCACTTGCCGATCCTCAATACTACTCTTAACAATAATGTCATCCATATATGCTTCTATATTATTTTCTAATTTATTCTTAAAAATTTGATTAACCAGCCTTTAATACATCTATATAGTGTTTTTAACCCAAAATGTATTACTTTATAAGGGAATAATTACTACATGTAAAAAGAATAAACATATGAGTAATCAACAAGGAGCAGGACAGGGAAGACGATGAGACAAACTGGTTACATGACCAAAATGAATTACAAGCAGAGGCGAGGTCAGACCAAAGAGGAACCGAGGCTGAGCGACGAGACATAGGCCAAACAGTAAAGTGATGAATGATCGAACGAATAGTAAGATTGACCAGCAACTGGTGGTTTTAGATAATCCGAGCAAATGACTTTATTGAGCAAGGAATAAGAGAGGCGAGGGCACTTGAGGATAACATGACCTTTGCTGAGGCAAGAGGAGAGATGTACAAGAAACATACCGAGTAGAAGGGAAAAGACTGGAAAGACGCTCAGTCTATTACGTGGATGAAGGCGACCGAGTACCTTTTACGTCAAGGGACAGTCAAGGTAGGCGTTCAAAGCTAGATTAAATGAACCAATCAAACCACTAATAAAATGGCCATTAATTTAGGTCTCATGATGTAAATACAATTCTACGTGTAGTTAGTGAAGTCAAATATTGTATTAATGCCTTGTAAATGGTAATATGGGGTATAAATAAGCGAATAAACCCTAAAAATGTAAGTTTTCTCTTCTTTGATAATAAACTTTTCTACTTCGCAATTCTCTTTGTTATTTTCCCATAACATTACACTATAGCAATACAAACCTGTCTCTATTTGAAAAAATCGTATGCTCCTCATCATTCAGATGCATTTAAATTTGGTTGTACCCCGAATACACATCCATGAATGATAAATACTCGTGACCAAAAGCTGCATCAACAAATTCATCAATCTGAGGCAAAGTAAATGCACCTTTAGGACAATAAAATCCACGCACATCCGCCACGAGCCATTATTTTTCTTATCCAAAACTGAATTCGCTACCTAGGTTGGATATTTTGATTCCCAAATATGAATGAGTCTAAAAAATATTTCCAATTCATTGATAATAGCCTATATATTTGTTTGAAAAAAAACCCCATCTCTTTTTACGAATTGGTCTCATTCGCATATATATATTTCCAACTTATGAGAAATAACAGACAAACTTAACTCGATAACATCATCAATGGTTCAAGAAAAAACATCTTCATTATCCCCCACCAACTTTACCAACCTTTCCTTAAAAACCTGACTCAATTGATATCCAACCTTAACCACTCATTCACTTGATAACTCAACATCATCCATTTTATCTAAACAATTGTCACATTACATTTATTCTCTAGAGTCGTCAACCGCCTTTCCAAGTTCAGCTTTATCTCCCGATTGACAACTCTTTATCTACAAGGATAACTTAGGATGATCTAAAGCGATTACACAATAATCCCTCACAGCTCTTTGACTTCCTCTAACTATCCCAATAGAATTCCCAACCAGATACTTGAGACACTGACAAAATGACGAACTAGCAAATTTTATTTTATATAACCACGGTCGGCCCATAATTGAGTTATAGACTTAGAAAATCACTAATCATGAATAAAGTCCTCACAGTTCTTTTTGTACTATCGTATCGAACAGTCACTCACAACTCAACTTCTCGAACACAACTAACCAGTTTACCTTAATAACTCATTAACTGCCTATCGATCGGTTTGTACGACGACACCATGATAATCTTATCATAACTTCCCTTGAAAAGGATGTTACCCGAGCTAAATTTTTATATTAAAAACCTAATAAGGATATGAAATGTTGGGGGGCTAAATGTAATAAAACTAAAGTTATATATGATAAATTGTATAGTTGCTAGATGATATTTGGACTACTTGTAAATATGAGTGGTTGCAATGCAATTTATCAATTTATGTAACATAATCAGTTACGGAAATCGACATGCTTATAAATAAAGGTTGAGGCGATGTATAAAGGGTGAAACTTTTTTCATTAGACTGGTACTATTTTTCCTCTTACTTTCTATGTACAATTAAACTTTCACTTAACTTTCTCTTTCAAGAAATGAGATTCACACTTAATAAATTGGCGACCACAGTGGGAGTTCTATTCGATTGGTACCTTGATTTCACGTAAAAAATCAGAAATTGTAGAATTCTTGCTCAGTTATATTGCTATAGATTGATATAGAACCAATAAATGAGATTGATCCAACCGTTTAAAAAGCAATTAAAACTTTGAGATCTAATATACGTAGGGAAGAAAGTAAAGAAGATGATCAAATTCCGGTACAACAAGATCATTCGCTATTGAGGTCTGGATGAATCAATTGCTGGACAAAATAACATCATTTAATGACAAGTATGTTTAAAGTGAACAATATATTCAGACAGGTAGGCTAAATATGAAGTATGAGAAGTTGAAAAGAAATACGAGCTGGACAATCAATCTGATCGATCGTATACAACTCATTAGATTTGAAGCGATCGACAGAAAGCACATTTTGAGTCTGACAAAATCATACTTCACGAAAATAAAATAAAGATAAACACAGGTAAATCACATATAGTGATGATGAAATTTGATAGCTCAAAATCTGAGGAAGGATCATCTAAGTAAAATAGGTATCGAGGATCTTCGAAACGAGAAATAGGTCGGACTTAAAAATTGCATAATGAATATAAACAAAAAAAAGACAACGAACCTCATTATATGAGGGATATAGAATGATGTGAAGGAAATATATCTAATCAATACACAGGTGTAGCTGATCAGAATTTGTATGCTATTATGGGAACACGAGAAAATGACCAGTACATACAAGTAGACTGGAGCAATTCTCCTTTAACGACTGAGATTAGGTCCATTACTTTTCTGAAGCGCTTTGTAATTTTCAAGGTCGAAAAATTCGATGGGATGCAGGATCCTGATGATCACATCGACCAATTCAAGAAATATATGATAAACTTCGAAAATAACGATAGGATGGTATGCAGAGCTTTTTCTCAGACCTTCAAGGGCACAACATCGAATTGGTATAATAGGAATCTGAGAGGATCTATTACCAACTTTAGGATTTTTACACAGCTTTCCAACGTTATTTGTGGGAAGCAAGGAGATGCGTGTACATAAATATACAATAATACAATGTAAGTAAGCTGTGGAAGAGAAGTTGAAGGATTATACGAAGTGTTTTGTGTTAAAAAAAGTAGGATTGGATGATTGTGAGGAGTTGGTTGCTATGGATGCATTTCGACAAGGGTTGTTACCAGGAGATTTGGCAAACAAAATGAAAAAAAAGAGAGCATTAACTTTTGGGGCCTTAACGGCTTAAGTGGAAGATTATATTAAAGTAGAGGAGTCCATCAGAGTTTGAGGTGGACCTGACTCTGTACAGAAAAATTTGGGGCAAAGATCTACTAATCCAAGCTATCACACACATTCACGTCTTAGGATAAATAAAAATTTACCTCCTCGAACACGAGGGGTTTCTTTTCAAGTTACAACAAACAATCAACATTATAGGCCGATGCCAAATCAGTGGATAAGGCCAGAGTATTATGCTGACTTGACTGAGAATGTTTTTCTGCAATTTATGAGAAATCCAAAGGTCATATGAGTTTTGAAAAGCCAGTCCCAATAAACAGACCTAAAGAAGAATGCAATAATAGGTTTTGAAAGTATCATAATGATATTGGGCATGATACTGCAGATTGTATAGCTTTAAAAAAGGAAATACATGTTTTAATAGAGAAGGGAAAATTGACAGCTTTTGTCAAAGGGCAAAGCAGTTAAACAAAAACTCCAAGCTCATTGACACAAAAAACTTCTAATCCAAATTCGAAGCAAGAAAGTTCATTGATGATTTTAGATTCTAAATGTGATGAGTTTGACGCATCATCAGAATAGTTGGACACAAATCCATATCGACTAATTTTGATGGTTGTGGATTAGCTAGTAGAAAAATGATGGGTTCGAATCTTATGTGAGTATTTTGAATCTTTAGTAATTTTCGGGAGAGATTATTAAGTCTCGTAATACTAATTGTTCCAGGAAAACTCACGTTGTCATTTTAGAAACTCAAGTAGAAGGAATGATGTCTACTCATTTATATAACAAACATGATACTCCTTTTTATTTTGGTCGATGAGGATGATTTGAGGGAAATAGTTGGCCCTCAGGAGAAAGCAGTGGTTATATATGGAGTTAAAATTTGACGTGTTCTAATAGATACGGGGAGTTTTGCAAATATGTTATTCAAATCTACGTATGATAGGATGCGTAATCCGCCTCAATTTTTTCGATCTAGTCATACTATAATTGGGTTTACAGGGGTAACAACTTAGGTGACTGGGGAATTAGAAGGTGAAGTGTGTTTGGGAAAATTCTCTTTTAAAATAAAGTTCAAGTCTTGTTCATGATGGTTCAATGTCCAACCAGCTACAATGCTATTTTTGGAAAATCTTGGCTTTCAATAATGTATGTTGTTGTGTCTACTACTCATCAATGTTTGAAATATATTATTAGAGATCGTGTTGGTGTGGTTCAGAGTGACCAAACAGTGACAAGATAATGCTACGCAACAGCACTCCGGGTTCAACGTTCTAATTCTGAGGATCAGATGGCTAAACAACAACCAAAACGGTTAACCTCAGATAAAGAGGAAATAGACGATCCGAAGGAAACCTTGGGTTCTTTAACGTTGAGTGAAGATATTGAAGAGTAATTTTTTTTCTAATAGGAAGACTTTGAGAATATGAACATTGTTATCTTATACTTTGCGTTATCAATTGTTACAATTTTTGTTTGATAATTTGGATGTTTTCGCTTGGAGAACGAAGGATGTGATAGGTTTTCTTATGAAATAATATGTCACCGCCTAGCTATAAATTTGAGGATAAAGCCTGTTATTCAGAAGAGATGACTTTTTTCTGTGGAAAAACCAGAGATTATTGTTCAAGAGGTCGATTGTCTCTCTAAGGTCGGACATATTAGGGAGGCACAATATCCTTTATGGACTGCAAACCCGGTGTTAGTAAAAAATAAGAGGGGAAAGTGGCGAATATGGGTGAGTTCGCAGATTTAAATCAAGCATGCTCTAAAGATCCATTCCTTGTCCCTCCAATAGATCAGCTGGTTGATTTTACCTTAGGGAATAAAATTCTCTATTTTATGGATACCTTTGCAGGTTATAATAAGACCCAAATGGATCCAAAAGATCAGAAAAGTACTACATTCATCATCGGTCGAGGATTACATTGTTATATGGTCATGCCATTTGGGTTGAAGAATCCTGGAGCGACATATCAAAAGTTGGTGAATAAAGATTTTGCTCCTAAGATTGGAAGGAATATGGAGGTATACCTTGATGATATGTTGGTTAAAAGCTCCACATATAGTGAACACCTCAAAGATTTAGAAGAGACCTTTCTAAATTTGAGGCCCATTCGTTTGAAGTTGAATCCTGAAATATGTGGTTTTGGTGTCCGATCAGGGAAATATTTAGGCTATATCATTAGTGAAAAATAATAGAAGCAGATCCTGAACAGCTGAAGGCTTTAGTTTTGATGACATTACCTCGAACTATAAAAGAGGTGCAAGTCTTGATAGGAAGGTTAGATGCCCTTAATCGATTTATTTTAAGGTTTTCTAACAAATGTTTTTCTTTTTTCCTAGTATTGCGAAGACCCAAAAAGTTTGAATGGACGCCAAATTGTGAAGCAACTTTTTCAAATATTAAAGAAATATTGTTGTCACCAGAGCTTTTGTCTAAGCCTCAAATTTAAAAGTAGTTGTTTTTATATATTGCAGTATCTGATTTTGTTGTAAGCGGTATTTTGATATGCAAAGACAAGGGAGTTTTAAAGTCAGTCTATTATGATAGTAAAAGTTTGTTGGCATCGAAGAAAAGGTATTTGAAACTTCAAAAATTGGCTTTGGCTTTAGTGGTGGCTGCTAGGAAAATAAGACCTTATTTTCAAGCTCACGCCATTATGATTCGAACTTCTTTTCCACTAAATAATGTGTTAGAATGACCAAACATTTCTTGTAGAATGAAAAATTGGTCAGTAGAATTGGGAGATTTCGACATCATGTTTTCTCCTCGAACGGTTATTGAAGCTCAAGCTCTAACTGATTTTCTGGTGAATTTCATTCGAGCCAATCAGATGAGAGGACCGATAAAGAGATCTTGCCAGAAACTTCAATGAGGGTGGTGCGAATAAATGATGGTGCTAGCATATTCGGATGTAGTACATGGGTTCAATTAGTTTTTCATTATGGGGAGGCAATGTATTAGGATTTTCGATTCAGCTTTCACGCATCGAATCATGAGGCTGAGTATGAGCATGCGTTAGCTGGTTTAAGGCTTGGAAATATTTGTGGAGCAACAACAGCTCGTTTGGAAACGAATTAGAAGCTAGTGGCAAATCATATGGCAGATGTATCTGAGGCCAATGAAGATCAATTAATTTTGTATCCATGCGAGCTTCGAAATTTGACTCTTTTGTTTGACAAAGTGATTGTATTGCATATTATCTGAGGAGATAATACAGTTGTTAATTCTTTGGAAACAGTTACTTATACAAAATAATATCTATGGGTATTGCTACATAAGAGTCCTTCGATTTTAACACGTTCGGAACAATGTAAATATGTTGAGGAAGTGTTTGTTACTCCGAATATAATTCTAAGTGATTGGAAATATGAGATTTTTAATTTTTTACTAAGAGGTACGTTACCTAAGATGCACAGCTGACTAAACATTTAAGGTATAAGGCCCATGGTTATGTTGTATTGGATGAAGTGTTGTATACAAAATCTTTAAGTAGACCACTATGGCGTTGTTTGGGTAAGCAATAAATTCAAGATATTTTATCTGAGTTGTATGACGGTGAAGGTTCAGCTCATAGTGGTTTCAAGTCTTTGACGCGTCACGTTTTGTTGGCAGGTTATTATTGGCCTTCAATTATGAATGATGGTAAGGTCTTAGTTCGAGCTTGTGATACTTGTCAACGATTTGCTAATTCTATTCGCAAACCAGCAGTACCGCTCCTTTCCAGATCTGAAGATACCCCTTTTGATTGATAATGAATAGATTAGGGAAGGACATTGTTTATGGCCTCTAGAGGACGTTATATGATTATAGTAGTGGTACATAAATTTTCGAAGTGGGCTGAAGTTGAACCATTATTTGATGTATTATTAAGTTTACTGTGAATAATATATGTTGTCGCTTTGTAGTTCCTTGGGAAATCACCACAAATAATGGTCCTCAATTTAACAAAAAAGAAATGACTTCATTTTGCGCTTCGAGGGGTATCACACAGTGTTTTTCTACACCTTTTCATCCGCAAGCAAATCGTCAAGTGGAAGTGACTAGTAGGTCTATTTTGGAAGGTTTGAAGAAGAACTTAATAGGAGCTGCAGGGAAATGGCCTAACTATTTATAAGAAGTGTTGTGGGATTATCATACAACTCCAAGAGAGGCTACCTAAGAAACTTCTTTTGCTTTGGTGTATAATATGGAAGTTGTTAGTCCTGAAGAGTCTACTTTACCTTCTTATAGAGTACTTCATTATTACGAAGAGGTAAATGAAGAGGAAAAAAGAATAAACCTACAGTTGATCGAAGATAAAATAGTTAGAGCTCATTTGAATATTACTCATTATCAAACTTTCATGATGAGTCGATACAATTCGAATGTGAGAATGAGTGATTTTATTGTAGGTGACAAAGTCTTAAGGAAAATATTCCTTCATACAAAGAACAAGAGACTTGGAAAGATGGCACTGAATTGGAAGGGTCCTTAGGTGGTAATGAAGCGAATAAAGCCGGGTACATATCGCTTTTGTGATGAACATGGCAGATTACTTAAACATCCTTGGAATATAGAAAATTTAAAGCTATATTGTTAGTAGGTTTTTCTTTTGAAACTTGTTGAATAATTGACGTACTCTTTCATATCCAGTTGGCATAGGAAGGTTTTATAAGGTGTCATTTACATATTCGAGGTTATTAATAAAATTCGTTTTTGGCCAATGGTAGTTTTAAATGCAAGTATTCATATTATCTTGGTAACTCGTCAAAGACTGATCATCTTTGAAGCTGTTGACCAAGAGTAACTAATTATATTTGAGGTGCTACGTTCTTTAAACGCACTAACTAGATTCGAGGTGCTACATTCTCTAAATACACTGATTATATTCGAGATGATACGTTCTCTAAACGCACTTATTATATTCAATGTGCTACGTTATCTAAACGCACTAATTATATTCGAGGTGCTAACGTTCTTGAAACACATTAGTTGTATTTGAGGTGCTATCATTTTCTAAATTCACTATTTTTATTTGACAAATTACAAATATATTTGTGACATATATTGGAATTCAAGGTGAAAATGACTTGTTCATGAACGTAAAAGTATTCATGACAAGATAAAACTTGGCTAATAAATGTGGAAAGAAAAAGAGTATTTTTTCATTGAAGCTAGATTCCAATCTTACAAAAAGATTTTTTTGAATGCCAAGAAGTTAAGCATTCACAAAAATAAGTCATCAATAACAAAAGATAACTTCAAAATATAGAAAAAAGAAAGAACAAAAATCATTCTCTTCATTTTCTTCTAACTCTGTCTCTTCAGAAGAATAAGTTGGAACCAATTCAAAGGCTTCCTTAGGACGGTTATCTATGAGGATTAATTCCCAAAATATTGACATATTTTATTTTGGGAACTCTGCGTGGAATTCGTAGAGCAAAGTAATAAGTTTTTATACCTTGACAATTTTATTGCAGCTAGGGTGTCCCGTCCACACCGAGTCTTGGAAATTTGCATATCGACTTGTTTTTCTTCTTCGAATTTTTTCTTGAGTGCAGCCACATTACTAGTCAGCTTCTTCTTTTCTCATTTGCTCTTGTCCAGAGAATCTTGAAGAGAGAAGTATCTTTTCTTCTCCTCGGATATCTCCCTAGCATGTTTAGCTTTAAGTTCATCCATCTCAACTTGATGAGAATTCTTGAACTCTTTTATTTTCAGTGCTTGCACAGAGCATAGATGACATTTGAGGTGGATGACTCCTTTAATAAATTTCGACCTGTCAGCGTGAAACACATGAAATTGTTCCTCGATTTGTTTGCCAAATATTTCTCTCATCATTTTCTCTGCAACAGTTTTTTTTTACATCGGACCATATCTTTATCCATGATTTCCAAATGACTTCGAGCCGAGTTTACTTCTGTAAATAATGCTTTTGCTGCTGGTTCAAAATTGGAAAAATATTGCAGTGCAAGTAAAACTTCTTCGGATGGCTCTTGGATAGGGATGAACCTTTGTTTATTGTAAGGCATAAGAGCAGAAGATGAGGAAGCCACAATAACATCTGAATTCAGAATTTCAGGTAAAAGAGGAGCAGTAACCCGATGGCCAATTTGTTGAAGTTGGCCTTAGATTTGTTGCAGCCTCGGATCCATATCTTGGTAGAGGTCTTGAAGCTCCTATGTATTAATGGGCTTGTGAGGAATAAAGTGACCATCTCCTCAGTGATCTTCCACTGTAGTTTCTTCAACTTCTAAAGGAGGTATTTCTAAGGTAGCTTCTTGAGAATTTTTTTTTTCCTCTCTTAGCTGATAAATTTTTTGAAGTACTCTTTTTCTTTGAGGCTTTTCTTACTTTTTGATTAAGGTTCAACCTCGACTCCTTCTTCAATTGTTGGACGACTAACTTCAATCATCTTCTTTTTTGTCTTTTCCTCCTTCTGTTGTGGCTTCAAATTAGTTGAAGGGCTAGCACCAGATGTACTAGCTGCTTTTTTCTTTTTCCCTTTATTTTTCCCTTTATTTTTCGAGGGCAGATGACTTTCAGATATGTTTCCCACATGCAATGTTAGTTATAATCAGGTGCTATCAATCTCTTCAGAACAAGCTCTGGCTTTGGTGGATCCATATAATTTTCAGGGAGGTCAGAACCCAGAGAGATCCTCTACAGATGACTACTAATGAAGTTTATGGGTAAATTAGCTGAGTGGAACCCATTTCCCCATTCATATTCTGCCCAAGTGGCCAACTTAGCGAAAATATCTTTTGCATCCTTTGTGCGACTCTTATACCTTTTTGAAATTCATGAGTAAAGTAGAAAAACATGTGAAAAATTAAATATAACTCATAAAGAGTATAAGAAAAGATAAGAAAACTTACTGTTTCTTCTCCAAACAAGGTTGAGTTTTGAACGGTTCTCTTCAGATATTTATCTCCCATTCTCCCATGCTCCAGATATGAAGACAAACCTTTGCTTCTAGAATTTTTTAGCTTTGAGCAAATCCTCGATTATTTTGAAGGGCATCACCGGTCCCTTCGAAATTCCAGTATGGTGATGAAGTCTTTGATAGAGAGAGGGGTTTGGCTTAGTCTAGAATCCATGATCAATGATATGAATGTGAACTACAAATTCAGTGTTGCTTGTGTTGGGCAGAGGTTCATGAGTTTGAAATTCTCCACTACCATCGGTTCCAGTGGAACAAAAGACCCCAATATATGATCTTAAGATAGACCACCAATTCATCTGCTCCATAATCATGTGGAGTATCTCCCTCTTTTGGTAGTCAAAGCGTTATATTGTCTGGTATTCCCCATTGATTTTTTAGATGACCAGCTTAAGCTTCACTATAATAAATATATGGCACATTTTCAGCGCCATGATGTATTCCGGGAGGAGTGATTCACACGGTTTTCTCTAGTGCCCCTTTCTTCGAAACATCATCTTTGGTATCAGATGCATCACAACTTCCTTTAACCTCGACATTTGACATAGTTGCCTCTGAATCAGCTTTTTCTTTTGAAGCTTCATCAATTAATTGAGGAGGATTCAGGTTTGATGATGGATTGTCTCTTGAGTATTCAAGGGAGTTTGTTATGATTCGAGGTTGGTCTTAACAATATCCCTTAAGGATGCAATGGTGGTGAAGAGTTATTGGTGTTGTTTTGGACATTTTTTTATGAACTGTTATCAGCTTCGAGGTCTCTCATAGCTATGAATGCTTTCTTTTAAAGATGAAGACTTTGAGAGAGATAAAATCTTGGCTGAATTCGAGGAGTTTCCTTGCGTAATATTCGAGGTGGATTGAAGTTAATGGGTGATGAATTTTATTCTGATCTTCTGTGAGTGGATATGCTTTGTGTTAATTTGCGGTTCTTTTAAGGAGAAACAGACGTGGAGCCAAAAAGTACTGTAGAAGAATTTTGAGGCACTGATTGTGAGGAATTTACTGGTAAGAGGTGTTGAAGTTGTGGTGGTGAAGACGATTGACGAGGAGATTTTGGTGAATGGTTTCTTTCTGTTGGGGTTGAAATTACCGTAAATAGTGTTTTTAGTTGAAAATTGAGGAGTATTTTCTATTACCCATGTGGCTTTATATTCAACAGCCCTCTCACTGATACACAAATAATCGTAAAAGAAAAAAGCTGGTTTTTCAGTAGTTGGGGATTTTTTCATAAAGTAAGAAGAAGAAGAATCTTCAAGTTAGTTCATAAAATTTGAAGGTTAGTTGGTAAATATGAGTTTTCCAACGAAGGTAGCCAATAAATTGGTAGATAAAAAAATCTAAGAAATTGGTTTCTCAGGTGAAGTTAGTTATGGATTTTCTCAGGAAACAATTACTTTCTCTCACTAGAAAGTATTTTTGAAACACAAATAATAACTAAAGGAGTATTTATAAAGAAGATATGAAAGATAAGGTGGTCAGAGAAGTTGGAGAGGTGATGATGACTATTGGGTAGAAAGAATTAATGTCAAACAGTTACGTGTAAAGAGATAATGTGACACTTGTTAGTTGTCAGACCTAATGGCAGGCCTAGTGGTTCATTGCATGCGTACTAGAGTATTCCAAATGTTTCCAACCATTACGAAATACCATCTAATGATTCCATGTATGAATATTCGAAGCAAGAACAAAGGTTCAAACCAGTTTTGAAGTGAACATGAGTACAAGTATATTTGAGGAATACAAGTATGTGATCTAGCACTTTTAAATCAGTTGACAAATAATTTATGTTCGAGACAAAGTCTAAATGTGTATTTATTTGAAGACAAAAACTGTCGAGACAAATCATTATGTTGAGAAAATATAAAGATCTAATCCGAAGAAAATTAAATTTTGATAAGTAATAGTTTTCACCTACTATGATTTTCGATAATTACTAGTTATTATATACTTACCTTCATAAGAACTAGAGGGGCTACTAATAACGATATGAAATGTTGGGGGCCTAAATGTAATAAAACTAAAGTTATATATGATAAATTGTATAGTTGCTGGATGATATTTGGGTTACTTGTAAATATGAGGGGTTGCAATGCAATTTATCAATTTATGTAACAAAATTAGTTGAGAAGCCAACATGCCTATAAATAAAGCCTGAGAAGATGAATAAATGCTGACACTTTTTTCATTAGACTGATACTATTTTTTCCTCTTTCTCTCTCTCTCTCTACAATTAAACTTTCACTTTCATTTCTCTTTCAAGAAACGACATTCATACTTAACAAAAACATGTAGCCATTACTCTTGAAAAGTCTAAACTATAATCAATGCATCTTCAGAAGGAGTGACGACTGGCCTTAAATTATTATTTGTAAAAGATAAATCAGGAACTGACTTCCTATATATACGATATGACGACTCATAAACTGGATAGACATCTAAATCCTTTTTATTAATTTTTCAAGAACAAAAACTTGTTCATGGAAAAGTGTCACCTGCCGAGGAAATATGCAACCATTGCTTCCTCTTATAATCTCTAATTCCTCATAACTCCACATTCTGATGCAACTCATCATTTTTTCTATCACTCTTCTCCTTGCTTTTCCTTTTAATTAACTCAATCAAATCTTCATTATCTATCAATTTCTAAACTTCATTCCTCAATTGAAAACAACCATTACTTAAATGACCATGTTCATTATGATAAACACAAAAATACCTCCCAGGACTTTCATTATATGGAGCTAATATTTGACGAGGTGGTCTAAAATTTTATTTCTTTCTCAGTTAACAGTGTATACTTTCGATTGGATAATCATAATAGGATAACCACAATATATACAAGGTAAATTTATTTACCTGGTCATGTTTCACCTCGTCAACCTTTTTTTTTATCTAACATCACAACTTCTGAATCTTAAACTTTGGAAAATCCCACGGCTCCACACTTTGATTCCTCAACCATAATTATTTGATCTGACCTCACTAAGATATCCCCCATAGTATCAACCAGAACCCTAACAAGATCTTCATATAATTTCCAATCGAGAATCAGACATCTTTTAAAGGCAACGACAACTACATCTTCTTTACAAGTTTCCTGGACATTCATCTTATGCACATAACTTTTCACTATTTCACATTTACATTGGTAAATATTCATTATCAAATCCCCATATTTTGTATACTGTTTATTTCCAATGAAAATGTTTCTAAAATCATGTAAATTTCTTTCAAAATTATGAGTTTTCCCATTAGGAAAAGAATTAAACAAATCCAACGCATTTCCTTAAATATCATTGAAAATGTTATACACTACACGATATCACCAACATTAGAACCCGACATCATATTCCTAAATTTCTCTAAATGATAGTCAGGATTACCCGCCATTTTCGGCCTTTCTTCATTGTACAAATTATCTTTTTTTCTTTACTTCTCTTAGATTCAATGCTACTTGACTGCCCTTCATACTTAAGAAGAGCTAATTTATTTTCCTTTTCTTTTTAACCTTATTCTCTTTCATATGCATTTCTTTCACCTTCTTTTCATGTCTAACCTTTTCAGTGCAACTTACATCCGAACCTTCCTTACTCTCTTTATGCTTTCTTTTACCTTTAGATACCATCTTCTTCGTCAATAGTTGTATTGTATCTGATAATTTCTCAAATCTAACCTGAGCATATAGCTCCATTTTAACTTGCAATTGATTAACCTTGATCTGTTCTTGTTTCATCTCCTCAATTTGAGCTTCTAAAATTTGAACACCAGAAAAAATTGTAAACGTACCTTGACTTGTAAGATTTATACCTTGAACACTAGAAGAAACAAACCCCTGAGCATAGACTGTTGCATGACCAGATCTATCATGCACATTATCAACTCCAGACTCCACACGTATTGGCTGATTTTGATCAGCCACAGTCACTTCCGGAGTTATAAACTTTAAGCCATCCATACTAAAACTTGACTCTTATGTACCAAAACTTCTTCATAAACATGTGAATTTAGCACCATTCCTCGAATTACCACTGAACTAGCTTGAATCAAACGAATTTTAGGAGAAGTTTTTCCAGTACTGATTGCATTATCACCATTGGCAAACAAAACAATAAACTTTGAAAAGAACTAGTTTCCCACAAACGGTACCAAATTTGTTATTGAAACTTCTCTCCAAATACTTAGCCAAAATCATGAACTGAAATAAAAAAAGAAAATCTAAATTGTATGAAATCTTCTTATTATAGAAATTTGATCAATTCTCAAAGGAAAAACGTATCCCCTATTAATAGGTATTACATATAATATTTTACCAAGAAAAATACTACATGTGTGTCCAATCACTAAATTACATGTGTCATTCTCTTATAACCATCTCACAAACTTTCATGATAACTTCTTATAGAATGACACATGTAAATATACACATGAATGCATTGACTCTTTCACCACAACCCTTGTTATAATCTCCTTATCATAACTCTAAATTTTACCCTCATCATAATCCTGAAAAAAACCTACATCATCATTCTGAACGTAATTCTCATAACTCCGAAAACAACCCTCGTCATCATCTTGAATGCAACCCTTATCATAACTCTGAAAATAACCATCGTTATCATCTTTACCATCGTTATAATTATGATTTTTACCCTTGTCATAATCCATAAGCATATGGTCACGTCATAATTATAATTTTTACCCTCGTCATAAAAAATATATTTTTACCCTCAATGTAACCCCTTAGCATATGGTCTCATCATAATTAAGATCTTTACCATTTTCATAATCCCTTAGCATATAGTCTTATCATAATTATGATATTTACCCTCGTTATAACCCTTTTACATATAGTTTCGTCATAATTATGATTATAATCCCTAATTTGGTCAATTTAGGTATAATCCATATTTATAATATAGCCTTATCAGTTCCAAAACAAGGAACATTCCTCATTTTACAAAACTCGTGGCATTCAAAAAATATTCTCGGCCCCCTTTCATCGCCAATAAAATGGGACTTTTGAGGTGACTAACCAAACTATTATATAAGGAATATGTCGCATCGAGGAATCTGAAGTGACTGAACTGAATTCCTCATAGAAATACTATGGTTGTATCGACTAGTGACTATAATTAAAAGGATGAAACTTCATTCGCCCTGGTCTATTGGATATAGATCCCGGTACCACCATAAATAGTTATGCGTTCCTTCCATATAAAAAAATAAGATAAAAATAAACGAGAATAACTAAAGTATGAAGTTAGGCTTTATCAAGGAGAAACAAAAAAACACACACACCATATCGAAACATTACCAAACACTACTGAAAAACATGTATGACATTGAGATTTTATTTCATGATTCTCAAATAAGAGAAAAATTCTTCAGAAGATTCTTTGTTCATACAAAAGGTAAATCTCATCGGCAAACAAGGGGCAAACTTGGAAGGTTCCAACATTGTAATAGTTAACATAAAATCTGGTAATTATAAGTTGATTGATGTATAACGATATCATGTCCTCCACAATTGGAATGTGGAACAATATAAACTGTATGTTTCCTTAGATTATATGCTCTAAAATATAATCTTACTTATGTTATTTATAGTAATTTTCACAATTTTAAAAATTGTAAGCTTTTGTTATCTTATCATATCTTTTGTATTGTTGGTGCGCTCTATATTACTTTAGTGGCGCAAGTATTTTTAATGAGTCAGTTTATCATGAATAAAGTTTGATGCCTATATGTATATATGTGCTTATATATTTTATGTTAAGTGATCGAGTGTTGTAACATCATAATTAACCCTTCTGAAGAGTTTTAAGAGTGCTCAGGGGTGATTTTATGTTACGAAGATCTTTTAGTGCCAAAATAGACTTAAGAACTTAGCAAAGGAATCTTTTTAGAGAGAGAAAGTAAGTACCAGCTTAAGTAGAGAGAGAAAGTAGTATTATATTTTTCTTAGGATCTGTAAAGCGTGTGTGGTCCTTTTATAGTATAATTACGGGTCCCACACGCTTTAATTCCCGTTTATTACATCTTTGGTCCCTATATCTTTTCACCTTCTCATAATAGCTATCTCTTCTATAGTTTATACAATTTTCTCCTAATATAATTTATTTTTTACAATCCTCTCCTAACAAACTTCTTTTTTTACAATTCTCTCCTAACAAACTTCTTCTTTACAATTCTCTCTTAACAAACTTCTTCTTTACAATTCTCTCCTAACAAACTTCTTCTTTGCAATTTTACCATGTCTTTTATTCTCCCTCATCAGTAGCACCCAGTCCTAGTGAAAATATTTTCGCTGGGACTGCAAAGAAATCTTTGTTGCTCATTTCAATCCTCCTCAAAGATCCACTCCCTCGAACATCTTCTCCTCGGATAACTCCTTTTTAACTGCTAAATTTCACCTCGAAAATCCGCTCCCTCGAACATGCTTTTGAACAATGCTTTAAGTGCTACATGTCCCTTCAAAACAATATCTCCCAAACAAATGCATCTTTCGAATATAGACTTCTTTTTACATCATATTAACCAATAGCCCCCCAATCCTTGCAATGTCTTAGAAAGGATTGACTCATGCCTTGGTAATATTACCCGTCGGAATTCGCTGTATCAGCATATCATAGCCACCAATACGACGCTAAGACATTGCAAAGATTGAATCAAAAAGATATGACGTCAGCAGTCGTACTTTCTTGTTAGCGCATCTTTTTAGAGATCGTTTCATATTCCTTAGACTGGATTATGCCTCTGCAGGTTCTCCCGCGTTTTTTCTGTCAACAATTTTGCACCTATGGTACCCATAATGCCCCTAGGCAAACAAGAGAAAATGTCCTCAGGCCTGACTGACCCGAAAAACCCATTGTCATCTATAAATACTGAGCTCCCTCCTTACCATTGCAAACTTTACATCCTAAAATTTCTAGAGAGAGAAAGCTGGCTTATAAACCTCGTCGGATTCCAGAGTGGCTGTTTATTAGCAAAACTTTCGAAGCGAAGGTTGCTGCTGGTGAATACATTGAGCCTCAACCCCAACCTGCTGTCACTACATTTTACGACTCGTGGCCTCCACCAGAAGATTCCACTGCTATCATACCCCTCGAAGTTTCACGACAAAGCCTAATATCTAATAAAAGCAAAGTCGATCTCATGGGTAAAGATAAACAACATAAAAAATCGTCCAGGAAAAGGAAAAAACATCATAAGAGAAAATCTGAGGAGCGCAAACGCGCTAAAACAACGCTCTCGGAGACTTCGAACTCCCCGTTGGCTCTGATCGCTGAAAACCCCCTTCCAAAAAATGACAACTCAGGATCAAGTCTTCCAGCCACTCCTTCCATCACCGGGACCAGGAGCCCTCGATTTTCTCCAGGAAGGAATACCTTAACCGAAGAAGAGCTTCGAGACATGCGAAACAAAGCGCTAGCTGCTAAAGGAAAAAGAATCGCCTCGGATATCACTGAGCCAGAAATTCAACCGGCGTCCCCTATAAAGAGCAAAATAAGACCACCAACTTGCCTGCAGAATCGTCTAGTCAAGCGGCTACTAGGCATCCAGTAATGTCCGAGGAGCTAGCTCGTCGGATTGCACCTATGTCTAAGGGAGATATTACGCTTCCCTTAGAGCTTGATGCCATTGTAGGCAACAATATCCGAGGGATCGAGAACAAACACTTGGTGCAATTACACAACATACAATATAAGTACTTCTCACCATCGGAAGAGCCCATGTTGAGAACCCGGTGGTGCATTCCTTCATACATTGACATAAGGATTCCTTCGGAAGGTGAGTCTCCTCTATCTCTGAGGGATGATGAACTGATTGTATATACCGAAATTATGAACTGGGGATTACGGTTTTGTTTAGACCCATTCTTTATTGAGTACTTTGCCAAGATTAGTCTCTACCCCTCACAAGCTGGTCCAAACATGTGGTTCACACTTATGGAAATCATCATGGCTTCAAGGATTTCAGGCATCGAATTCTCCTTAGAATAGCTGATCGGACTTTCTGGCTTAGCAAGGAATCCATTTTTCCCTTTTACTCACTAACCTTCAGCCGACGAAAAAAAGTGTTAAAAGACTTGCTGGAGGCGGATAAAAAATTGAGACAACAATTTATCTTCTTCTCTGATCACTGGGAGACAGGGTCAGAATCGACGCCTTCGAATCCTCACATGCTATCCCTCATGTGGACCAATAAATGTAAGTTGACTATCTTTTGTAATCTTTTCTCCTCGGATAATAACATGCTGACTTGAAAATTCTTGTATCTATGACAGGTATTTCAAAACCCTACTCGGATTATGTAGAGAGTACTACTACTGTCTTCACCAAATTGAGCAAGTGGGCCAAGGAACACTGGGAAAATAGATTTCGCCTGTGCTTCGTCAACAACAATTTAGCCATGGGCCGGTTGTGGAGTTTGAATCCTCTTGACCGATTGACCCTGAAAGAACTCATGACCCCTCCCCCACAACAAGAAGTCTTAGACCGTGTGACGAAAAAAGTCATAGTCATATACCTCCCAAAGCGTTCCCGTGCCAAGAGTCACCTTGGTGAATCCGACGAAGAGGTTTCCACGAAGGATCGTCAGTCAGATAACGAAGGAATAGTCACCAATCAGGAACCACCTCCCTCTGCCATCATTGAGATACCCAACTCCAATTCCCCTCCGACCAAATCTATTCATCCACCGAAGAAGAAAGACACCAAAGCAAGAGAAAAGAAAAATAAAGCTGTTCTGGAGCCCATCCAAGAAATACCCGAGGATGGCAAAACGCAAGATGATATTCAAGAAACCGCTGAGGGCAACGAGCTCCAAGGAATACCGAGTGAGCCCGAAAAGGAAGTTAGAGAGAATTCTCCCAAGGAAAAACCTAACCAGACACCGAACTCTCCCCAAACTCAGGTTTCAAGGCCTGCTCTCATTGAAAATTCCCCTGTATTGGCCCCACTCCCCATTCCTCGAAGTAATCCTCCTCACAATGTGGACGTTAACATTTTAATGGGGGAGACTTCGGATTACGATCCCACAGTGCTAGGCTCACCCACCAACTTCTTCGAAGTGCCTCTTGATGATGATTTTTCATTAAGTCTTCGAAGTTTTCTACATACCTTTGTCATTAAGGGAAGGAAGATGCAGCATCTAGAGGATTGAAAAAATCCCTATAAGTTCAAAGCATCCATGATTGCTTTGCAACTTGAAGAGGCCAAGAAATAATATGCCATTGTGGAGAGCCAAACAGATGCAATGTATAAAAAACTATCTGCTTCTGAGAATTATGTCATCATGCTCGAAAGATGCTGCCAGGAAGAAAGGGACCTCTACCAAAAGAAGACGGGGGCTCAAGAGAAACTCCTGATCAAATACCAAAAGGCTCATGAAGTGGCACGCAAGGGATTTAGCGATTGCTGCAATGACTATGAAAAGATTTTTGAGGACAGAGAAAAATTGGTGAAGCAAATCAAAGATTTTCCTTGGCAGGTGGAGGAGGAGAAGGAAAATGCCGTGAATGCCTATGCGGCTAAGTGTACAAAGAACCTTGCTGTTCGAGATGCTACAGTCCGAGCAGGCCTGATAACTCAAATTCATACAGAGCACCCCAAATATGACTTAGGCAGCTTTTGGAAGCTCGTGTCCCCAGATCTCCGTCCTCCTCATATTTTCGTGAGTGAGAGTGAGTCATCAGACTCTGATTCCCTGGATAAATCTGAGTAGTTAGGAAAAGATGGTAGCACAGTTTGTAGTTTTTGCGTATAAGACCTTCTAAGGCGATTTTTGTAGCCCCTCTTACTTTATGCGAGGAGATGCATTCCTCAGATTTTTTTGTATGCCACAGCTTGGAATGTTAATCGTGTAATTTATTAATTTTCGTACTATCCTAAGTATTTTCCAACTCTCATCGTAATATTTATTGAATAATTAATCTATACCGACTTGCGTCGTAGTATGCATTATGAACTATGCTAAGATTAGCTTAGGGGAAATAGGTTAAGGCATCAGATGAACTATGGCATCCAGAAATTTGAGGCATAAAATATTATGACCCAAATAACAGTTCGAAGTATCAAGAAATTTGAGGCATAAAATATTGTGACCCAAATGATAATTCGAGGCATCAAGAACTTCGAGGCACAAAATATTGTGACCCAAGTAATAGTTTGAGGCATCAAGTAATTCAAGGCACAAAATATTGTGATCCAAATAATAGTGTAAGGGATCAAACAATTTGAGGCACGAATCATTGTGACCCAAATAATAATTCAAAGTATTAAACAATTCGAGGCACAAAATATTTTGACCCAAATAATAGTTTAAGGAAAAAAATACGTTGTATTAAGCAGCTCATAGTGACACCTCGTTAAAACCTTCCTGTGCCTATCAGGGTAGGAAAGAGTATGCCCTCACTATGTTTTGTAAACGGGAGATACAGAAAAGGACAAATATTACGTTCTAACTAGTTCCTTATTTAAGATATAATTTTAAGTGTTTAATGTTCCATGGAAGCCGCAGATATCGCCCTTCCTTGTCTTTTAATCGATACGTGCCCTGTTTTACTTTCTCTGTTACTTCATAAGGGTCCTCCCAATTTGGTGCCAATTTTCCAAGACTCTTCTCTTTAGTGTGTATAAAGACTTTGCGTAATACTTTGTCCCCCACCTTAAAATATGTGTGCTTTACTTTAGAAGCATATCGACTCCTTATTAGAGTTTGATAATGCAAAGACTTCAACTGTGCGCGTTGTCTTTTCTCTTCAACCAAATCTAATTCCAGGGCTCTGATTTGATCGTTCAAGTCTGTTGTATAAGTTGCCACACAATATGATGGGAAAACATTCTCCGAAAGGACAATGGCATCCATACCATATACTAATGCAAACGGAGATGCAGCAGTGTCAGTTCGAGGCGTTGTCTTGTAAGCCCACAATACTTCTTGTAAATAATCAGGCCATCTTCCTGCCTTTCCTTCCAAATTCTTTTTCAACCCATTAAGAATTGTTCGATTGGTCACTTCCACCTA
Organism: Limnanthes douglasii subsp. nivea; assembly: GCA_036936605.1. NCBI lineage: Eukaryota > Viridiplantae > Streptophyta > Magnoliopsida > Brassicales > Limnanthaceae > Limnanthes > Limnanthes douglasii. Next base: position 155,484,201 of record JAUPFV010000003.1, on the reverse strand, counting down.
CCCGTTAGCTTGGGGGTGGAATGGGGTAGAAAAACATTATTGTATGCCCCTGGAAAGGCAAAAGCTTTTAAACTCCTTGTTATCGAACTGAGGTCCATTATCCGTTGTGAGCTGCAATAGTACCCCAAAGCGGCAGCAAATATTTGAAACGATGAATTTGATAACATCTTTGGCTTTCGTCCCTGCTAGGGATTCCGCTTCCACCCACTTAGAGAAATAATCCACCGCTACGATTATAGTCTGTCTCCCTCCAGACGCCATTGGTAAGGGCCCCACTAAATCGATGCACCACCTGTAAAATGAGACCTCCTCTGAAATACTCTCCAATAACACCCCAGGCTTGTGGATTACGTTTGCATAGTGCTGACACGTGTCACATCATTTTACCAATTCTTTCGCATCCGAAGAAATAATCGGCCAATAATAATCAGCCAGAAACACCCGTCGAATTAACGCCTTAACCAGCCAGAAACACCCGTCGAATTAACGCCTTATACCCACAATGGGCTGAACCTTCCCCGTCGTGCAATACGGACAAGACAAATTGCGACTCATCTTTGTTCAGACACTTTAGTAATGGTCGGCTCAAATATTTCTTATACATAATGCCTCCCAACATGATACACCCGTGAGACTTGAACCTGATCTTCCTAGCCTCGTACTTTCCAGCGGGTAAAGTATCGTTTTCCAAGAAATTAATAATTTATGACCTCCAATCATTTGTGATCACATTGCTTACCTCTTTAATGTTCATTGAATGCTCCGCATCGATCATGACCGAAGGATGCTCCTGAATCAGGACCCATGGGTATCCCTCCATCCGCGAGGCTGTGGCCAAAGAATCCGGGACGACATTTGCCTCTCTTCAAATATGTTCATATTTGACCCCATCGAACTCAGAAACCAAATCTTTTAACGCTTTCAGATATTGTCTCAGCTTATCTTTTCTGGCCTCAGATTCCCCCAACGCTTGGTTTATCACCAACTGTGAGTCACTGATCAGTTTAATATTTTTAGCCTCACATATCCGAGCTAAACGCAAACCCGCCAATGCTGCCTCATACTCCGCCTCATTGTTAGTTGCCTTGAAACCAAATCGAATAGCTTGAAACATAGCTATCCCTTCTGGAGAAATTAGTTGGACACCCGCACCACTTCCAGAGTTATTCGACCCTCCATCCGTTCGTACCAACCATTCCGTGTCATCAAAATGGTCAATGCTCTCAATGTCCTCTATGTCTGAGTGGAATTCAACCAAAAAGTCAGCCAAGGCTTTTATCGTCGTTCGAGGCTCAAATTCTATGTCCAAATCTCCCAATTGTACTGACCATTTAGTCATCCTCCCGGAGATATCAGGCCTTTGTAACAAACCTTTTAGGGGGAATGTCGTCCGAACAACTATAGGATATGCCTGGAAGTAAGGTCTCATCTTTCGGGCAGCTGTCACCAAAGCCAAAGCTACCTTATTCAACTTGAGATATCGTTTCTATGCATCCAACAAAATCTTACTGACATAGTAGATAGGTTTCAAAATAGAGTCCTCTTCTCGGATTAAAACATCACTGACCGCACAATCTGAAACTACTAAATAGATATTTAATCTTTCCCCCACCAATGGTTTAGACACTATATCAAGGGATGTCAAATATTCCTGAATTTGGCGAAAAGTTGCTGAACACTCATCAGTCCAATTAAATTGTTTCGTGTTTCGTAATACCTTAAAGAAATGTGCACATTTGTCCGAGGATCGAGAAATGAATTGATTCAGCGCTGCAAATCTCCCTGTCAAGACCTGGACTTCCTTGATATTTCGAGGTGGAGTCATGGTGATTAAAGCCTTTATCTGGTCTGGGTCAGCCTCGATGCCTTTTTCACTTATCATATATCCAAGGAACTCGCCCGATCGTACCCCAAAAACACACTTTTCCGGGTTCAGTTTCAAATTGACCTTACTCAGATTATTGAAAGTCTCCTCCAGGTCAGCAAAATGATCTTCGTCCCGCAAACTCTTGACCAGCATATCATTGATATACGCTTCGACATTCCGACCAATTTGTCCCTCAAAGTTTTGTTGACCAAGCACTGATAAGTTGCCCCTGCATGTTTTAGGCCAAATGGCATAACCTTGTAACAATATAACCCTCTCCCGGTAATAAATGATGTGCTCTTTTCATCTTGTGCATCCAACCGAATTTGATTATACTCTGAATACGCGTCCATGAAAGACAACAATCGATTCCCCAAAGTCGAATCCACTAACTGATCAATGCGGGGCACCAAAATGGATCCTTAGGACAAACTCTATTTAAGTCTGTGAAGTCCACGCACATCATCCACTTGCCATTCTTTTTCCTGACCAAGACTAGATTCGAGGCCCATACGGGATGATGCGACTTGCGAATGTGGCCTATGCTTAACAGCCTTTCCACTTCGAAAAGAATAGCTGCAACCTTCTCCTGAGAAACTGGTTTCCGTTTCTGGTCAATGGGCCGAACATCAAATCGTACCGCAAGTTTATGACATATTATCTCTGATGGTACTCCCGTAACAGCCTGTGCACACGAAGAAAACATATCGAGTTTGTTAGACAAAAACACAATTAATCTTTCTCTGAACTCAAAAGAAAGTTTTACTCCAATCTTCAAAAAATTTCCCTCTCCAAATTTATGTTCCTCGGAATCCTCTTCTGGGACCAGAAATCTAGGAGTCTCCCTCGGATCATCGCATGGAATGATTTCCAAGGAAGGCCCCTTTAATTGCTATGCCTTATCCTATATTTCTCCCCGAACTCCCTTCGAAGATAAAACGATCTGGTAACATTCGCGGGCCATCTTCTGGCTTCTCCTGATTGTCCCGATGTTGTTGCCTACCACATATTTCAGACACTGATGCATCGTCGAAATCACACCATGCATTCGGGACAACCAAGAGCGACCCAAAATTGCATTATACGAAGTTGGTGCGTCGACAACAATGAACAATACTTCCACCTCCTTCTTGAACGGCCCACGACCTAATTCGACCACACACTGAAATTCTCCCACAACCACTGTTGTGGCGCCGGTAAATCCTACTATGGTTCTGTCTGATCGTCGTATAACCGGTGGGTCAGAAATTCTCCTGTAAGTGCTCATAAACAAGATGTTCGCTGAACTTCCTGTATCAACAAGTATCTTCTGAACATGATCACCAGCAATACCCGCGACAATCACCACCGCATCTTCGCATGAGCCCACTACATTTCGCATGTCGTCATCATCAAAACATATGATGGAGGAGGGTAATCGGTGCATTTGTGCCGACACTCCTGCTTCAATCTGGGTAGTCAGATTGACCATATGCCTTTTCCGCGACCTATTAGAATTCCCTGCGATGGTATCCCCTCCAAAGATTGCCAGTGACTCAAATAAAGCACAAAGGTCGTTTACTTTCCCTCTCAGAATAATTTCCTCCACCATATTTACGTTGTTTCTTCCTTCCTTGGGATCCAGATACTCTTGCTCAATATCAAAAACGTCAACTTCCTCGGAAATCACCATAGCTGTGTCAGTGATCTTTGGAACAACCTTTACCGCCGTATTTTTCTGAGAATACTTTTTCACAAACTCTAGCAACATTCCATTCTCAATCAAAGCTTGCACTTCTTTTTTCAAAGCAATGCAGTCCTTCGTATCGTGCCCGATATCCTCGTGATACTTGCAATACTTGCTAACACTTCTGCTTTCCCTCGGAGTTTGAATAGGAAAAGGCTTCCTGAACGACACTGTTGATCTTGCCTTATCAAATATCGTGGCGAGATTTTCCGTTAACTCCGCGAAGTAGTCCGGCCAAACCCACTTGTTCGAAATTGGTCTAGCCCCTTGATTGTAATTTTGCTGTTTTCTATAATATTGTGGGTTTGTTTTCTGCCTCGGTGGATACTGACCCGTACTTTTGGCTTGAATATTGGAACGAGGCCCTTGGTTACTGGACTCAGATCTCTGAAACTGGTTCTGATCCAATTGATCACCGGATCCTTTCTCAGATGCCTGAGTCTCCTCCACCAGAATTCTCTTCTCAACCTGATCCAGCAATGCTCTGAAGGTCATGGCCTGACTCTCTGCCACCGTGTCCTTTAATAGTCTGGGGAGTAGGCCCATCCTGAAAGCTGCAAGTGCCACTAAGTCTTTACAATACTACATGCCGGTTTTCGTTTTGACAAATCGATTGGTATAATTCTTCAAGCTTTCCCCAATTTTTTGTCTACAATAGATTATCGTATCTCCGTTTGCTTTGAACTTTTTGCTCCCCATAAAGTACTGTCTGAAGATATTCTAGAACATGTCGAAATTATTTATCGAGCCCTGCGGAAGCCTATTATACCACTTGGAAGCTACCTCCTTAAAGGTCTGAGAAAATGCTCTACACAACAATTTATCATCTTCATCGAAATTAATCATGAAGTTTTTGAATTGCTCGATGTGGTTATTAGGGTCTTGTGTCCCATCAAACTTTTCTAACTTCGAGATATCGAAATGCTTTGGGAGATTGCCCATCAATATTTCCGGGGACAAAGGAGAAGATCTCTAATTATGACCCGTCCGATAAACATTAGATCTCGCGTTTTCATTGCTCGGAAAATACAATCCCTCCTCGGATGGTAGAGTATATTGATGCTGCCACTCTGAATTTTGCGGGCCACCGTTTTGGTTTCCAGCGAGAAAATTCGTTTGGTCATAACCCCACTCATTTACTCGAGTATGATAACTCTTCTACCTCAGATATTTCCTCTCTGAGCTTCTTCCCCTCCGGTGATCTGTGTGTCCTCGACCATGTCTTTTCCTTCTGTGATTTTTCCTAGGAGATGATTCCGACGAGCTGTAACAGGAATAATCGCTCGAGTCAGGTGACTCCAGACGTCGCTTTTCTTTCCTCCTCGAAGATCATCGTTTATATCCCCTATATCTATCATCCCTGGTTTTAGGACGAAAATCGGCTTTGCGCTCCTCTTTTCCACTGCCTGGCTCCCTTCTCACCTCCGAACGAAGATTCGCCTGAACAGTTTCCTTTTTCGCCTTCAATCTCTCGATCTCCAGCAACAATTCGTTCCTTCGAGCCAACAAGTCCGAGTCATAAAAAGTGTCTCCAACGCGCTGGCCCCCACGAGCCTCGTATTCCATGTCATTCCGATAGTCGTCACCCACCAGATTCTCCTTGTAATTGTTAACAAAATCTTCCCCTTGCTCTACCATAATTTCCCTCGGATTAGGAATTATTTCCCACAGACGGCGCCACTGAAGAGTTTTAAGAGTGCTGAGGGGTGATTTTGTGTTACGAAGATCTTTTAGTGCCAAAATAGACTTAAGAACTTAGCTAAGGAATCTTTTTAAAGAGAGAAAGTAAGTACCAGCTTAAGTAGAGATAGAAAGTAGTATTATATATTTCTCGGGATCTGTGAAGCGTGTGTGGTCCTTTTATAGTACAATTGCGGGTCCCACACGCTTTAATTCCCGTTTATTACATCTTTGGTCCCTATATCTTTTCACCTTCTCATAATAGCTATCTCTTCTATAGTTTATACAATTCTCCCATAATATAATTTCTTCTTTACAATTCTCTCCTAACAAACTTCTTTTTTACAATTCTCTCCTCACAAACTTCTTCTTTACAATTCTCTCCTAACAAACTTCTTCTTTACAATTCTCTCCTAACAAACTGCGTCTTTGTAATTTTACCATGTCTTTTATTCTCCCTCATCACCTTCGAGGTCATATTTTACCCCAAAAAATTATAAGTCAATTGACTTGACCTGATGAAACACTTAAGACATTCTCTCCTAACAAACATTAAGGATGTTGAAGACATAAGTGTGCCTCACCTGCATGGTTTCGCTTTTTGTACACTCCCAGAAAGACTCTTGCTAGTTAAGGTGGGTTCACACTTATATACACTCTATTCTTTTTCAGTATTAGCAATGTGGGATTCTGGACCAAGTATGGGATGAAGTTTACTCTCCAACATCCCCCCTTAAACTTGATCCCATTAATTTGCGGAATAAACATCGTCGGGCGGAAACATATGGCTAGATGTGTTGATGGGCAGAATATCGTCGCCTAATCACAGCGGAATAAACATTCTTAGATATTCAACACATTCAAATGTCCCACATTTCTTAGTACGCAATGGAGGGCATGTTTAGATGGCTCTGATACCGTCGTCAAGTACACTCCCAAAAGGCCTCGTACTAGTTGAGGTGGATTCACACTTATATACACTCTATTCTTTTTCAATATTAGCAATGTGGATTATGGACCAAGTATGGGATGAAGTTTACTCTCCAACAAACCTTCTTTAGGTTATTGAATATATCATGGGGATATAATCCTACAGAAGTTAGAGTTTCTATTATATTTCTTAATTCATTTTCAAATTTGTCATAGAAGCATGTCTCCGAAAGTATAAGGTTGTGTGCGCCAGATAACAGTATTACAGTCAAATATTATCATTTTTTGCTGAGAAACTTACCAATTTAAAAGGAAAATCTATCTTTTGTTACTGATTTTTGTTTTTATATTTCCTCATAAAGATTTTTCTATAATAGCGGGATCTCTCACATTAGTACACAATTCTAGAGGTTATACCGCTTGGATTGCGCGTTCCGAATATAATTACAAGACGACTTATTTACTGGTTTTTTCACCCATTCGATCATTCCAAACTATAATAATGACAAGTGTAATACTATAACGATGATATTATAGGAATGTTTACTTCCCAACACGAAAACAAAAATAAAACTCACAAGTTTGTGGGATTTTGGATTTCACAAGTTCTATACAAAATATTTTGTAATATAATAATGTGTTTCGCGATATATTTATTCAATAAGCTACAAATTATTTAAATAAAATTTATACCATTTAATCTTATTATAGATGTTATATTACAAACGTACAAAACTATGACAAAATAGCATATATAGTTTATATTTTTTCAAATCAAATATAATTAATAAATTTACAAAAAATAGATGATTTTTAAGTAGTATATGATAAATAAAAACAATAAATGTGATTTTCTTTTCAAATAAATTAATTTTTCTCCGTAAAAGTCAGGTTTCTCATCCCTTATTTTGGAAATAGAAATCCATTACATTTATACATTTGAAAGTTAAAAAAGAAGTAACCGACTAAACATCAAAGACAATGGTTTGCATTCTACTAAATATAAGCAGGGTGGTAAACGGTCTGAACCGCGAATCATCGGAACCGTTTAAATCAGAACTACGGGTTGCGGTCCTGCCGGTTTGCTTTTTATGTGGTCCTGCTGGTTTGCGGTCTTGCCGGTTTGCAGTCCTAATGGGCCAGTTTCGCAGTTAAACCGCCACTTCAAACCACCAGAAAAACCATTTATCAGAATATTTTATAATGTTATTTAAAATTAATTTGTAAGTGTTAATTGAATCTAATTTCAATAATTGAGATATTTACCATATACACGAGTTAATTATGCTATTTCATGTATTTTAATTTAAATATGTTATCATTTTAATCGAAATTTTATAATCAATCAATTACATTCAAAAAAATAATTGTAATTTGATTTTGATATGTTTGATTATATATTTATATTTATGTATTTAAGATATTTTATTTAATATTATGTAGATATTAAATAAAATATATACATCTACTTGTATTTCGATTACAACATTTGAAGTATAAATTTAATATTTGAAGTATTCAATATTTGAAGTATAAATTTAAAGTTTTTAAAATTGTATAAATTTGGATTATGTTCCAATCGCGCGTAAACACATGTAATTTGGTTGTGAAATAAATTCAAAAATACCAACTTAGTTTCAATTAACTACGTGTAATTTGGTTCCTAAAAAGGAATTATATTCTCATTGCATAATTAAATATAATTAATTAGATATATTTATTTAGGAGATTAACATCATCAACAATATAAACTATCTACTATGTACCATTATGTGAAAATAATATAACGGCGCTCTGGTATACGGACAAATGTCCGAATTAACTTGTTAATAATATAAATTTTTTTTCAATAAACTAGAAAAAAGGAAGGGTTAATAATATAAAATTTCTTTCAATAATCTAGAGAATTTAATATATATTTTTTCATAAAAGTACTAAAATTATTAAAAAACTAATAGTTCGAAAAATCTATTTATAGAGTTTTTTTTTTAAAACAATAGTTCGAATTTCCTATTTATATAATTTTTTTTAATTTTTTTACAATAGTAGTGCGCAATCCTATATATAGAGTTTTGATTTTTTTTAAATAGTTTAAATATTAGTGGTCATCCGTGACGTCACAGTGCGGACCATCCGGTCAGACGTGCGGATGGTCCGCACGTTCAAACGTAACGGCTAGTTAATTAAACTAGCTGTTGCGCAGCATGTCCGGATGGTCCGAATTTCACATTCGGGCATCCGGACAGATCTCCGGATGGTCCGGACAGTCCCTTTTTTTCGAAATTTTTTTTTTTAAAAAAATTGGGTCTCCCCTATAAATAGAGGAGACCCCAACTCCAACCTCACACACTCTCTAAATCTACTATAAACTCTCTAAATCTCTTTACTTGTTCTAGATTTTTTATTAAGCTTAACTTTCTTATTTTACATATTGTACTTGTGTTTTCGAAATAGTTAGATTTTTTTTTTCGAAAAAAAAATTGTTATTAGTTTATATTAGTTATTATTTGTGCTTATTTCAAATTTCCAATGTCGTTTTGTGGCTTCAACAACAGGTTAGGACAAGCAACTCCGAAAACTGATTTTTCGGAATTTTCTTCTTTTATGATGTCTCCTCCACCCGAGAGGGATCCGATCACACGACGCATCAAATGTGCCACTGAACCTACGAATATGAGTAAGACCCTCAAACAAAATTTTAGTTTGAAAATTTTCGATAAGGAGAGGCGAAGCGTCAAACTTGTTAGTACTACACGTACGACTTTGAGTAAGACTGCCAAACCCAGTGGCGGATCTAGGAATTGAAGTAAGGGGGGGCTAAACAAAATGCGCACACTGTATTCCAACCATTGATATTTTTCGAACCATGTAACTTGAAAACTCCGGTTATTTTTCCCAAATTGTGTTTTGGGGAATATATGATTTTTTGATTGGCAAGGTCCTTTTGATATGAATTCTCGTCGAATTTTATCTCTAACAGTACTATCAGGATTTTCAATAAGTTGGCGTAGTCCCGGATCACTCACTATATCTTCATTCAAATGAAATTCTACACTATCATCATTAGGCCTTGATATAGAGGCAATCAGATTAGGATGAATCATATTATTATTATTACTCAGAGCTACTTAAGAACCAACACTATTCCTTGGTTTTTTTTAGCAAAATAACGCTCCATTATAAGTCTACAAATAAAAATATCTTATTAGAATATGTTATTATTACATCAATAAATCTTAATGTATCTTAATATATATTATTTTTTAAAAGATATATAAAATAAAATAAAATATAACAAAACCAAATTTAATATTTTAAAAAGATATTTTAAAATTTACATAAAAGTAAATAAAATTTGTTATAAAAAATATATTTTTGAAAAATAGATGAAAATAAATAAAATTTGGTTATATAAAAGATATTTATAATATAAATATATAATTTTATTTTAAAAAATAACAAATATTTCCATATATATATATTGTCTTTAAACAGATTAAAAATTAAAATCAATTACTTTATAAAAAATAATTTCAGTAAATAAAACTTTGCTATCTAAAACTATGTAAATCTATTTTTACTTTCCTAAGTGACCACAAATCAGATCAGAAAAAAATATTGATTATCAAGTGTTTTAAGATCAAAATAATAATAAAATTTCAAAAGAAAACAAAAAACATACATACCTTGAAAAAATAAATTGGGACGTATCGTGTTCTTCCTTCGGATCGAAATAGAAAGATTGAACGAATATAAAATCAAAACATATTATCGCAAAAAAGAATGAGAATACTTACAAAATCAATCAAGAGTTCTAATATTCTAGAGATTGAGATGCCCGAGACTACATCCAACAATTTATATATACCAACTTAAAATTTTCTTTTAAAATTCAAGATTTTTTACTTAAATTTTTCCTTAAAAATAGCCATAATCCAAGATTTTTTAAATTAAAATTTTTAACGTCTGAGACTTTTAATCTAAAAAGTTTATTAAAAATAGTCAACATAATAATTTTTAAATTAAAATTTTACTTTAAATTTATAACATTCCTAAAAAACAATTATTTTCTTAAATTTTTACTTTAATATTATTTATATAAAATATATATTTTAGGTAGGAGGGCGTATAATTTAGGTAAGGGGGCGTATAACTTTTATTTTAATATTATATTATTACCTTAAAAAAATATAAAAGGTATATTTTAGGTAAGGGGGGCCTACGCCCCCGGGCCCCAACGTAGATCCGCCACTGGGGCCCAAACCAACTTTTAGTTTTAAAATGGTCGACAAGGTGACACGAAGTGTCAAACACCCAACTATAACTAAAAGTAAGACCGTTGTTCCTAAACAAAGTCTTAGTACGAAGACGAAGATGGTCGATTTGATTGCTGCTGCGTTAAGTAAGGTTAATCGTGAGACTCGAGGACAAGTTTTGGGAGATCCATTACAAATTGCAGTTACTGTTGAGAAAGTTTTGCGACTTAAAAAAGTGGTTAGCGATAAGAGACTAAAAAATGTATTTTAGCAATTGTAATATTAAATATTTTAATATAACTTGTAATATTTTAGCATTTGTAATATTAAATATTTTAATATGACTTGTAATATTTTAGCATTTGTAATATTAAATATTTTAATATAACTTGTAATATTTTAGCATGATAAAATATGATTTTGGTTTAAAAAATAATAAATAACATTTGTAATATTTAAAACCAAATCACAATAATAAAATTCAAAATGTAATATTAAAATTATAACAATATAACTTAAAAATAATAAATAACACTTGTTATATTTAAAACCAAACCACAATAATAAAATTCAAAATGTAATATTAAAATTATAACAATGGAGACAGAAATTTGTTACATTTGTTAGACTGTCAGTTATAGTTTGTTACACTTTTTATTTAAACCGTGTATTCGGCTTGAGAGAAGCTGAGTCCAGCTCGAACAGCCTTAGGCCTAAGACCAAGGGTTTATGTGTACACCCGGTTCATCTAAAGGAAATCTTTGTTAACCGGTCTTCTCCCCAATTCTTCGCAACCTATCAAACCCTCTCCTCTCTTTCACTTATCTTAACTCGGATCAAGAGCAACAACTGGTCCAGAAACTCGGATTCGCCGACTCTGATTGCGGAATTGACTCGGCCGTGTTGTTCAGACTGGGCCTTTCTTCCTCCGGGCTGATTCTCACCGGTTGTGGTGTCGTTTGCTTACCTTGCTGCTGTGCTTGATGTAGTTGAATATCCAATCGGTTTCCAAGTTCTGCCACTTGAGATGATTGAGCCGGTTGACTCTTATAAATCTCTCCGTTGTGCCATGACTTCTTAGACAAGTCAAAAAGAAAGTATAACGCCTGAAAGACGAGTCTCAACGCCTGATCGGCGAGCGGGAGGCGCTTTCTCGCCTCGGTTAATAGAGCCGCGAGCCGGCGAAACTGAGCCCTGACTAGTTCTGAGTCATTAGTTAATGGACAGAGTTGAAGAACGGCGTACAAGTCGGGGAGGGTAGAGGCTCCGACGCATAAACTGCCGGCTATGAGCGTATCGGCGACGGCAACGATATGTGAAGATGAGTCGGATAAGGCTCCGTTGGACTGAGCAGCGCCTATAGCGAAGGACTTAGCACCGTGAAAATTTCGTACAGCGATTATGTTCTCCGCCATAGTAAGCAACCCTTCTGCCTCCATTCCACTTCCGGCGCCACCGATCATAATTTCCTATCTCTAGAAAGTTCTCTCCGTTGATTTGAACTTCACCATTTTCCTTTGAAGTAAAATGAAAACTGTTAGATTTATATAAGGATGTTAGAGTAAAATGAAAACGGTTATATTTGTATAAGGATGGTTAGAGCACCCAACAGCTACTTTATAATTTAATTTAGGTAGATCATAGATTAATTTAATGACACTTTACCATTTTAAATCACTAAATAATACACAGGATAGTTTTTGTAGGTCGAGAGAAAAATAAGGAGGAATCGTACAAATTGTCTAAATTTAGACTACCTTTTGGATTAACTACTATTGAAAAGCATTTTAAAAATATATAAATATTTTTGCTAACTAGTGTGAAATAATGTTGGGGATGCTCCTAGTTTTGATTTGTTTTGAAAAACTTAAAATTGATTAATATTAAAATATAATTTTTCTGAAAAGCATATTCAATTATGGTATTAAAAAATATGATAACAAATATTTTAAGAAATAAAATTGGACAAAAATGTCACGCTAGATTTTGGCATGGATAATTTGTGTCATTTTTTTTATTTTTTTCCGTTTCTTTTTAGTGGTTTATCGAAACGAAAAGGGAGATAAGCGAGCGATACGGATTTTCATCTTCTGATTTGATACTGTAATCTTATGAAGCTAAGGATGCTCTCAGATTTTGATTAAGACTTGGAATTAATTATTGATGTTGATTCTCAAATGATTTGCTTTAATAAAACCAGATATTAATTTGTTGATAAGTATTGTTTATTTAATGATAATGAGTTCGGATACTTCAGTCACAACCCACCACTTTATCCAGATAGGGGTATTTCGGACCATGATACACCATTGAAAAATCCGGACACGACAAATGTAAAACACTTTTTGACTATGGCTAATCTACTTAAAAGACTAATGGGTCCTTTAACTTGATCCGATTTCACAACTTGACGGAAAGCCTATTGGTCATTAAATTAAGAGTATAAATACCCCAACTACTCTCATTAATGAGGGTGATCAAAGTTTAATACAAGGAAGATGCTTAATTATCTCACTACTCCTCACACTAAACACAAAATACTTCAAACTTACCAAAACACTTTACCAAACTACCCCCATCCCAAAATAAACCAAACCAAATTGGCGACCACAGTGGAAGCACGAAGGTGCCTGAATTTTACATTCAAACGATTCAAAAGAACCAGTTCGGATGGATCCGAACGAGCAAGGAACTCCACCTCCTGTGGTGGAAACAGTTAGGGAAAACAAAGAATACACCGTTGAAGAGCGAGAAAAGTTGAGAGCAGAATTAGAGGCGCTAAGGGCCATATAACAAGCAGAAAAGGGTATACGGGAGAAATCAGGGGCGTCAGCTATTCATCATACTGACAACCCTAGGGAGAATGATCCATCAATAAAGACTCACATGAGTTCAAAAAAGACTCACATCAGCTCTAAGAAGACACATCGGTCCAAACCTGTTGAAAGTTCAGATTCAGAGTCCTCTAGTAGCTCTTCGAATGAGGCTGATCTTGAGGAATATTTGTCATCAAGTAGTGATGAAGGGAGATCCAGAAAAAAAGATGAAGCTAATTAAAAAATATTCAAGAAAGAAGGATAGGCATAGTAGGTTTAAAAGGCATATGAGCAAAGGGTCATCCCACAGGAATGCTGATCAGTTGCTGATATATATTTTTGCTTTTCACACCAAACCAGGTATTTTCGCAACACCTAATGAATACATAGCCTCTAGTCATAATATGAACTGGAGACAGTCACCTTTGTCTGCCAAAATACTGTCCGAAAACGTACCCAAAAGGTTTGACAGCTCCAAAATGGAGAAGTATGATGGAAATAAATATCCAGACAACCATCTGGAGCAATTCAAGAACTTCATGATGAATTTTGATGATGATGACAAACTTTTGTGTAGAGCCTTCTCAAAAAATTTTACGAGAATTACTCTTAAGTGGTATAATAGCTTACCCCAGGGGTGTATTAGAAACTTTGATACATTCTGGGTTGCATTTCAAAGGAAATTTGTTGGAAGTAAAGAGGTGAAGGGCAATGGAGACACCATTATCCATTGTGCCCAAGAACTAAACGATTCTTTAAAGGACTATATAAGTCGATTCGTGAATACAAAGAATGGGTTAGCAGATTGCTTCAAACAGGTGGCAATTGCTTCGAACATGTGGCACTTGCTTCTCTGAGACAAGGGTTGAATCCTCAGAACTTGGCTGATTCGGTGACGAAAAAGAAAACTATGACTTGGGGTGGCCTGTTGAATCAAGTGGGAAAACTGATTAATGTGGAAGAAACCAAGAAAACCAGGGTGCACCGTCAAGTGAGGTCCACCACAACAGTCTCTCCGGCTGCTAACCAGTCCGGATATAAGGCTAAGGAGACCGGACAAGGGTCCAACCGGACTAAACAAACTCAGTACAACCAAAATCAGTCTTAGAGCCAGCAGTCAAGAGGTAAAAGAGGTCCGTGAGTTCAACCAGAGTGGTTTGCAGAGTTAAGGGAGAATGTGGCCACGATATATGACAAGACCAAGGATGAAGTCTATTTCTGGAAACCAGCGGCATTGCAGTCCCCCAGAGAAAGCTGAAATACTTGTTTTTACCAATATCATAATGATATAGGCCATAATACTCAAGACTGCATAGCATTGAAATAAGAAGTGTCGAACGTTATTGAAAGAGGCAAGTTGGGAGCTTATGTCAAAAGAAGAAATGGAAACAAGCCTGACAGTGCTCCTTAGACGGGCCCTACAAACAATGCGAGAACATGTGCTCAAGAAGGGGCAATGGTGATTCTTGAAAGATTTGATATTGATTCTGAGTACCTGGATCCTGATCCAACTCGGAATAAAGTGGGGGTCATAACAGAACAAACCAGGACGGTGTCCAATCTGATCAGTTTCTTTGAGTCACTCACCATCTTTGGAGGAGATATTGTGGCAACACCCACTCCTTCATCAAGGAAAAGGCATGTACACAGTTTGGCCACTCAGTTGGAAGGGGGAATGTCTTCCCATCAATACCAAACCCTTTTTCCATTCATAGTTTTTGATGAGGATGATTTGAGAAATATTAATGGGCCTCATGAGAATTCGGTGGTGATAGAAGCATCCATTGGGGGAAATGATATACGCGGGAAATAGATACAAGAAGTTCGACGAACATCATATTCTTAAGCTCCTACAATAGATGAGGAATCCGGCCATTATTCAACACTCAAACAGAACCATTGTGGGCTTCACAGGGAGCTCTATGGGTATAATTGGGGAATTTGAGGAAGAAGTGCTTTGGGCAATGGGCCCTTTAAAAAGATGGTGAGGGTGTTATTCGATGTGGTAGATTGCCCCACATCCTACAATGCAATTTTTGGGAGGTCTTGGCTTTCCAGAATGCATGTTGTGGCCTCAACAGTCCATCAGTGTTTGAAGTATGCAGTTCAAGGGCAAGTAGGTGTTGTCCGAAGTAGTCAAAAGATAGCTAGGGAGTGTTATGCAACTTCTCTTGCTCCTAAGACTTTGGGAGTAGTTCAGATTAATAAAGGTTAGAAGTTACTAGAGCCTTCTGAGGGTAAGAATGAGATTGATGAATCTAGAGAGGATCCTAGTGTTATAATACGAGTTGAAGAGATTGAAACTAACTCTCTTGCAGAGGGTAGAAATATCAAGATTGGTTCCAAAATGGCGTCAGAGGTGAAAAAGAAATTGTTGTCCTTTTTACTAAACAATCAGCATGTCTTCGCTTGGTGCAATAGTGATGTAACCGGAGTGCCCGTAAGCGTTATCTCACACAAGTTGTCAATCCGGAGTGATGTTGTACGTGTTGTGCAGAAAATAAAAAAACTGATGTGATAGTCCAAGAGGTTGATCTGCTTACCAAGATGGGACACATAAAGGAATCCCAATATCCTTTATGGACTGCCAATCCGGTGTTAGTCAAGAAAAAGAACGGGAAATAGCGTATGTGTATTGATTTCACTGACCTTAACAGAGCTTGCCCAAAATATCTTTATCAAGTCCCCCAGATAGATTAGTTGGTAGACTTAACGCCTGTAAACAAGTTGCTGTCCTTCATGGATGCTTTCTCCGGGTACAACCAGATACAGATGGATCCGAAGGATCAAGATCATACTACCTTTATAACAGACAGAGGTCTCCATTGCTACAAGGTGATGCCTTTTGGGTTAAAGAATGTTGGGGCTACTTATTAGAGGTTGGTGAACAAAATATTCGCTAGTCAGATTGGTAGAAATATGGAGGTATATATAGATGACATGATGGTTAAAATCCTCGAGGAGGATTTGCACATAATTGATATTCAAGAAATATTTTCTAATTTGACAACTGTGAATTTGAAACTAAATCTAGAAAATGTATCTTTGGGGTTCAATGTGGAAGGTTTATGGGTTATGTGATAAGTGAGAAATGAATACATCCCGATCTGAATCAGCTTAATGTCCTATTGGAAATGGATCCTCCTTGTAATATTAAAGAAGTCCAGAGGCTCACTGGAAGGTTAGCTGCCCTAAACCGTTTTATTTCAAGGTCTTCAGACAAATGTGCTATATTTTCCAAACTTTGAAGGACGTTAAAGATTTTAATTGGTCTCCACAGTGAAACCAAGCTTTTGTTAAAATAAAGAAACACTTATCCTCACCAAAGACTATTTTTAAACCTGTTCTAAGAGAAACACTCTATATATACTTGACTGTGTCAGAATGTGCTATAAGTGCAGTATTGGTAAGAGAGGTGGACAATTACCCTCGTCCGGTATACTACATCAGCAAAAGTTTAATAGATGATGAGAAGAGGTACTTAAAGCTTTAAAAGTTGGCACTAGCCCGGAGAGTGTTATTAGCTGGGCCCTATTGGCAAAAAAACAGTTGTTTTCTTTCCCCTTTCACTTGATAAGGGATGTATGAATTATCGAGAAGAGCATCCATAATGATAGATGCTAAAGAAATGGTAAAGAAGTGTGACCCATGTCAAAGCTATGGCAATGAAATTCATGTGCTAGCAGTACCTATTGAGTCTATTTCCGAGCCAGCACCTTTTGCCTGATGGGGAATGGACTTAGTTGGACCTCCACCTATGGCATCCAAGGGGGTGCAGAACTATTATAGTTGCTATTGATTACTTCTCAAAATGGATAGAGGTAGATCCTCTGATAGGAACCACTTTGAAGGCTGTCATTAAATTTATCTTATCCAATATATGCTGCAGATTTGGGATCCCTCAAAAGATTACTACATACAATGGGCCACAGTTTGATAACAAAAATATGGAGAATTTTTGTTCTTCTAGAGGTATTCATCATTTTTTTCTTCTCATTTTCATCCACAAGAAAATGACCAGGTTGAAGTTGCATACGAGACTATTTCATCTGGATTAAAAAAGAATCTAGAAGGAGCTGCGGGGAAGTGGCCAAGCTATTTGCAAGAAGTATTGTGGGCATACCGAACTACTCCTCGGGCTGCTACACAAGAGTCTCCTTTTTCTTTGGTATATGGGATGGACGTAATTACCCCCATAGAAGCTACCCTGCCATCATACAGAGTCCACAACTATTTTAAACAAGCTAATGAGATAGCAATTAGGAATAAATTGGACCTAATAGAAGAAAGAAGGTTTAAAGCTCACTTAAGAACAACTCACTACCAAGGTTTGATGAGGAGCAGATTTGCTTCCAAGGTCATAAGAAGATATTTTCAACCAGGAGATAAGGTGTTAAGAAATATTTTCTTACACACCAAGGAGAAGCAGTTCGGTAAGTTGGCTCCGAACTGGGAAGGCTCCTACGAGGTCTGTCAAAAGCTCAAACCTAGGACATATAGACTTCAGGACAAAGAAGGGAGAGTTTGTAAGCACCCATAGAATATTGAACATCTGAGGTTATATTTAGAGTAAAATCTTTTGTGTAAATATTTACTTGTTAAATATCAATGTAAATATTATGGGGCATACTCTTTCCTACCCTGGTGGTGTGGGGATGTTTTAATGAGGTGTCCGGTCTTTTATTCAATAATATATGATGCCTTCTTAAAATATTCAGAGTGGTTTTACTACAATTCAATTCAAGTATAAATCACTTATTCAACACCTTGGGTCTTTGGTGGATCAGATAAACTTGGTTAAGTGATGACTATTAAATACATGTCATCAGAGATATTAAACACTCTCACTTTAATACTTCTGAAATTCTAGGGGCTACTTAAACATTAGCCATGAAAAAATTGAAGAAAAGTATTAAACAAAAGAAAGTTTGATAAATTAAACATATCAGGAATTGAACCGAACAAGAAAACAAAACATGCCTCAACCATCCAGGGACTTTAGGTGTTCAAAGGACTTATTCGGACTTTAACCAAATAGTAGTAAATAATGTGTCTTGGCCATCCAAGGACTTTGACTGTTTGGAAAGACAAAAAATAATATATGATAAGACCTTAGGGCTTGTTCCCTTTGGACGTTCCTTCGCCACCATCACCTTTTTAAGACTTTTGAGTTCGACACTCGAACTCTCACCAGTTCCCTCTTCATCATCAGTAGTGGAATAGATTCCATTGGAGTAGTTGCACTTGTCACCATCTTCCAGAGTATGAAATGAGATGTCTTCATAATCCACATACTTCCATAGGGGACTCAGGGTCCTCTTCAGAAAGGTCTCGTGGAACAGCAACACCATGTCAGACTTGACCCCATCATCTCTCTTTTCTAAAGAGTCTATTACTCCATTGGTATACTTATCAATACCCGCTTGGATAGCTTGCTCTTCCTGGCTCTTTAATTCCTCCTTTTCCTTGGTCATCTCCGAAACGGTGCTCTCTAGTTTAGTCTTCTCATCGGTTAAGGTTTCAATGGCACCATCCTTGGTCTTCACTTCCTCCTTCAATGTTGTGAGGTCTTTTTCTAAGTCAGAATACTTAGTCCGGAGCTCTGTTACAGAAGCTTCTGATGTGGCTAACTTAGTTTTTGAATCCTCCTTGTCCTTTAGTGCCTCAATCTGTTTCTTCAGTTCCTCTATACTTTGTTGAGCATTTAAGAGACTGTTTGACAGAGATTGTTTGTCAGAAGTGAGGGAGTTAATAAGGTTGGTTTGACCAAGTATTGGCCGGATATGACCGAGGAGGGAGTGGCTCAAGACATCTTATTCTCCAGATATGGAGAAGGATTTACCATTAAAGGTGACCACATTAGAGGAACTGGAAGGACGATAGGGACCTGGAAAATCATCCTTCTCAAAATCGTTAAAATACAAACCGATATCTTGAAGGGCACTGATGTCCACTTCATCATTCCCTCCCCTAGCAATCTCTCCGGACTTGAGATCTGTTGGGAGTTCCTTTTGCAATGTGGGATCAGTAGGGGCTGGTGGAGGTTGGATTTCTGAAGGACGAAGAATTATTTCTTCTCCCAGGGTGACCTTCTTCTTCTTAGTAGCTTTCTCATCACTGTTGGCCCTCCGTTTCCTGTCCTTTTTAGGGGGCTTTGGTGGGTTCTGCGACCCCCCAACCTCTTTTACTATTTCAACCTCTACTGCTTTGAGCAGGACTGCATCAATCCCCCCTAGTTCCCCCAACCAGTCCTTTTTGTAGTTACTTGAACCAACTCTGCTGCAGCTTTCTTCTTTTTGTTCTTCATCTTGCTGGGAGCCTTAGCTCTGGAAGGTAAGAACAACTTGCCATCCTTGGCCTCTGTCATTTTAAGAATCACACCAGGAGGAGAAAGGGTGGTTAGCTCTTCCCATGAGAGGTCTCTACGACCTGTGGTTTTCCACAGATGGGACCTCACCAATTTCCCGATGTGAATCAATTGTGAAAGGCATTGCCCCAGTGCTCTGAAGCCCATGCATTGAGTTTTGCACAAGTCTTTTGCCCCTCCTCCAAATATCCAGTGAACTCCTTCGGTAGCACTAAAAATGAGTAACAAGCTAGTCAGAATAGGAAAACTTATAATATAAAAAGAAAAAAAAACTTGAAACACAAGGAGAAGAAAGGAAATTACAAATGCTTTTCCACCTTCTAGTTAGCATGTTAGGGTTGGTGTTGGACTTAATCTTCCTATAATTTTCCCACATTTCATTAACAAACAAGAACTGTGTCCTCCAATTTTTTTTCAGACTCCAACAGGTCGTCCAAAACTTTAAAGTCATTCCCCATGTTGTGATGGTAGAATGAAATCTGATGGTTCTTGCACAAGCTTGCTACAGCAGCAAACTGCTCCATCGGAAGTGGGATCTTCGATAACCTTGATACCATGATACAGCCAAAGAGAGAGTAATAGGCATTGGGGCTTAACTGGCTAGGGCAAATTTTGACCAAGTGAAAATATTTAACAATCTCTGGGTCTAAAGGGAACCGGAGTCCCCAGTTTAGCACTTCGGTAAATATTACCACCTCATTTAGCTTTCAATCCGTATGAGTCTCCGGAGTAATCGGAATCCTTACCTATACAGACTCCGGAATTCCTCATTTGGTCCGAATTTGGCCTAGCTCAGCAGTATGAGTGTAGATATAATTGATGTTTTGCAAGGCCAACAGATATTTAACGCTAACATGTTTGAAACAAGGGCCTACCTTGCCCTCTAAGCACTCCGAAAGTGAGTCCGGATGAGTCATACATATTTTTACCTTACTCTCCCTCTTATTATCAAAAGTAGCATCTCCCCTTTGACCTGATGCCTCGGTCTCGAAGGGGCCTCCTCGATGTTGTCTTTCATAATCTCTTCCATCAATGTGGAAAGTTTATCAGTTGTCTTAGAAGAAGGGGGGGGGGGGGGGGGTCAGTTTCTTGCACAAAAGGTTGTTCGGGTGGTTGAGCGCTTGTTTCCTCTGAAAGCCTAGTGTCTGGTTGAGGTTCGGATCCAGAGGGCTTGGCCCGTGAAGCTGCTTTAGAGACCTCTGATCCGGAGGATTTGGGCAGTGAAGGTGTGGATTGGGTTTTGGTTTGGCGGGTCGTCCGACGAGGGGTTATCTTCTCCGGAGATTTCTCAGTATCAGAACCCATAGTAATAGAGAGAGAGGGTTTATGATACTTAAAAAAAAAATTTCTTTAGGCACAGAAGGTTGGGACTCTTGAACAGAAGAACCAGAAGGGACGGGTGAAAGGTTTGGTTTGAATGAAAGCTGTCTGGGCCTAGGGTTTTTGGAAGAGGAGATGAGCGTCCTGAGTTGGTTGATTAGTTTTCTCACCTGGAGAAACTAGGAGGCCGGTGGCGATACAAGAAGAAAACTCTTAGAATTCTGGGAAGAGAAACCAGTCCTGACAAATTTCGAACTGGGTTGGTGTTGAAAGTAAACTTCTTAATCCGGACGACACGAGTAGATCAGATGAAGTTTATACTGGATTCGTAGATTTCTTAGCCTTACCAAAAACATTTAGTAAGGCCTAAAAAAGGGGCTACTGATGAGTTCAGATAAATCAGTCACATCCCACCACTTTATCCAGACATGGGTAATTTGGACCATGAAACACCACTAAAAAATCCAGACAGGATAAATGTAAAACACCTTTTGACTAATCTATTTTCTAATCTACTTAAAAGACTAATGGGTCCTTAAACTTGATCCGGTTTCACAACTTGACCCGGTAAGCCCATGGGTCATTAAATTAAGAGTATAAATACCCCAACCACTCTCATTAATGAGAGTGATCAACATTTAATACAAGCATGCTGCTTAATTATCTCACTACTCCTCACACTAAACAAAATACTTCAAACTTACCAAAGCACTTTACCAAACTTCCCCCAGCCCAAAATAAACCAAACCAAATGAGAGGAAGAGTTGATGGGCTAGATTTTGGAGATAATAAATTTGTTACACTCGTGTCTCATTGGTGTTGTTCTTCATTTTGATGCATATGATTTTTGTCAGGTAATATTTTTCTGCTTTGAAATTAGTTAGATTTGAGAAAAATTATATTAGGTTTGCAAATGTTTTCTAAGAGTAAATATAGAGATGATTCCCATTTCTAGTTGATGCATCTGAAGAATCCTATTTCTAGAATGTCAAGTAACGCAATAGCCCTTAACTGATTTTGTAATTCGATCTTCATTTAGGTCAATTTTGAATTTGTACTTGTGAGTCCATTTAGCGAGCCAGTCAGTTGCTGTAATTTTTTTTTTCTATAGATGTGTGATACGGTCATGTTATCTGATAATAAATTCCTACAATAATTTAGAAGAGGTGAAAGGTACCAGGGGGTTTGATTGATTAACATTGCGATTATAATGTTTGAGTCTGTTTCAATATCATTCTTAGTTAAGTTTAGTTTAGAGCATACGAGAAGCTCATCTAAGAGACCACGTCATTTAGAATTGAGAGGGTTATGATTCTCATATAGCCTTCCTGTAGCAGAGATGATATCTCCCTTTGAGTTTCTGATAATTGCACTTCCACTAGCTTCCCCATCCAAGGTACAAGATCCATTAATGTTGAGTTTTTGTCTGTTTGTTGAATGAGGATGCTAGTTGATGTACCAGACCTTTTTAGGATAGTTGAGATGGTTGTAAAATCTCAGTATATAACGATGTTATTATATTTATTACAATGATCTCTTTTGAGAAGATTAGCTGTATCAAGTCTTTGGATTAGACTTTTCATTTGGCTGATGGTTGAAGATACACAAATAATTTTTTACTGATTTTTAGCCATGTTCCTGTTAGTCCAAATAGTTCAACAAATTATAGCAGGAATCATAGTTAAGATATGAGTTTCTTTTGTTGTAGACCAGAACTAAAGTCTTGTTATATGATGTATGGTCATATAGATTCCAATCGTAATGTTGAATTGACTGCTGAAGTAAAGACAAATCTCCCATGAGTTCCTGCATTGAACAAAAAAGTGAGTAATGGTCTCATTATTTTCACAATGTTGATATTTAGAAGCAAAAGATATCTTCATGCGTTGAAGAGTTTTGTCCACCTAAATCTAGTTATTTAGTAATCTTCAAAAAAGAAATGAACACTTCTTTGGAGTTATTGAATTCCATATTTTGTTGAAGAAGTCTGATTTTGGGTCTTTGATTGTGATTTTTCCCAAGTTTTTTTGGTATTGAATGATCCTTGATGTGTGAGTATCCATTAGATTCGTTCATTTTCAGTTTATTTGATAGAAATATTGTGAATTTTGTTGATGTCGGAGGGAAGAACATTGTTGAGAAGTTTCTCAATATTCCATTTACCTTCATACCAGAAATCCTTCACTTTATCTTGGATATACCACTCTCTAATTTCACGTATATTAAAAGAGATCATGGGTCTTTGACAGCACCAAAAGTCTATATAAAATTCATTTTCTTTTTTGCCTAATTTTCAGAACATTGATTCTGCAATAAACCTTTTAATATATAATATTATGTTTCATATATTTGAGTTTATGGATTTGTTTTGAGCTTGCGTAGAATGAATGTTAGAAAAATATTTTGAATGCATAAATCTTGACCATATGCTTTTGTTATCTATGAATTTATACCACATCTTGCATGAAAAATCTTGTAAAAGATCATTTAATATTATGATATTTAGACCTTTTTCTTCAGTTGGGCTTGGAGATGTTTTCCCAATTTGCCCATGATATTGCTTTATATTGATGGTTAGTACCCAATATATATTTTTTGAAGAAGTTTTCTATTATTTTTATGATAGATCTTGGTATAATGGAGCTTTGAAGGTGGAAATTTGGGATAAGAAGGATGACAACTTGGATTAGAGTTAATCATCCTCAAAGAATAACAGTAAGTTTTCTCATTCTTGAATGTTCTCTCTTAGTATTGTGACAATATCTTCATAATGGGATGCTTTTGGTATGTTGTGTATGTTGATGCCAAGATGTTTCATAGGTATACTTTCTTTTTTAAAACCAATAGAATTTACTAATTATTGAAGTTTGTTGTTTGGGATTTTATCAGATTGGATAAGGAGTGACTTGCTTTTGTTGATTGGCTGGCGTGATAGATCTTGGTAGACTTGAAAGTGGTTTAGGATTTTGCTGATATTTGATGTGGAAGAATTGCAAAATATGATAAGATCATCAGCAAATGCAAGGTTAGAAATTATAACTGAACACGTTGTTGTGTATCTGACTCCTCTGTTGCCCAGGTTAATCATTTTTAAGCCTCTGATTAGAAATTTTTCTGCTAGGATGAATAAACTTGGTGATAATGAGTCACATTGTCTAACTCCGTTGGTAGATCTAAAGTAGTCATTTTCTTCTCCATTAATTATAAAATGAAACCTATTAGAACATATAAAGCATTTCATATTTTTAATGAACTTGTTAGAAAAACCAAAAGCAATAAGAATATTAAGGAGAAATGAGAAATATATCTTATCAAAAGCTTTCTCCATGTCTATTTTGATGAGCATATTTCCATCTATGGCTCTTTTATTTAGATTTTTCAATAGTTCATGAGTAGAAGAGTAATTTCATGAACATTCCTCCCTTGAAAAATCCAGTATGTTCATATGATATTAGTTTAGGTAATAAAGGAGATAATCAATTATTAATAATTATGGAGATAATTCGACTGAAGATTGTGCAAAGGCTGATTAGTCTGTAGTCATTCCAAGTCTTAGGAGATTCTCTCTTAGGGATTAGGCAGATAGAGGTAGCATATACTCCTTGCGGTACTTAAACTCCATTGAATGAAGCTTTTATTGTAACACATAAATCATTTCCAATAATAGACCAACATTTTTTTATTGAACATGGTGTTAAAACCATCAATTCCTGAAACACTTGAGAAGTTTAAAGCTTTTATAAAGCTGTGAATCTCATCATCAGAAAAGTCCTTAATTAGAGCAATATTATCTTCATGGGTTATTACTTTATGAGTGATGTGAGAGAGATTAGGGGTTTCTCTATGAGTTGATTGAGCTGTAATAAAACTTTGGTAATAAAAGATAGAAGACACAACAATATATTTTTGATTTTATATCCAATTGATCTCATCAAAGATCTTATTTATTATGCACTTTCTCCTTTTCTGCTTTATATAGTTGTAGAACACAGCAGTGTTTTTGTCCCCATTTTGAAGCTACTGTATTTTTGTCCCCATTTTTTGTTCCAAAAAATATTACTCGCAAGTAACTGAAGGTGATCAAGCTTAGCTTTAGCTAGGTTTATCTTGTTTCCATAGTTCTCGATTCTTGATAGCTGTTTTATAAGGGCTTTATTTAACTTCTGAGTTTGCAATTGCATTGAAAATACCCGTCAAATAGTCTATGTTATATTATTTAAGCTTGTACTTTAATGTTTTCAATTTGTTCATGAGTATTTGAATAGACTTTTCATACATATCATTATTACAACAGTCCTTAACCATATTGTGAAAGTGAGGATGGTGCAGTCACATGTTTTGTAATCTAAAGGATGTTTTTATTTTTTCAGATTGCTGAGAGATCGAGATGCAGAGAGGACTACAATCTGATCGCTTTCTTCCCATGTGGGTGAGTGAGGTGGTTTAGAAAAAGCTGGACAATGAAATCTTGGTTAACACTCTATCAAATCTCTTCCACTTGTGAGAATTAATCCAAGTGAATTTACTACCATTGTAGTGTGTATCAGTAAAATTATAGTCATGTATTGTATTATTAAACACATCCATACTTCTCACACAAAGGGTTTTGAGGCAAGTTGTTCAGTAAGATTTGTGATAGCGTTGACGTCCTCCATCACAATCCATTCTATTGAGCTGTTAACAATTTGTCTTAGGTTGTTCCATAGCTCATGTCTTAACTCCCTGTTACATTTAGCATAAATGTTAGATATTAGTAAATATTTATTTAGAAGATATAGATTAACCTTTATGTGTAGAAATTTATTCCAATTAATCAATGGAATAATGTTGAAATTCTGATTCCAGAAAGCCTAGATTTTATTAGAGATGTTAGCCACGCTGTGTGCTGATAACCTAGGATTTTTATGATCTTTGGAAGATGTATAGCTTCAGTCATCGGTTATTGAATGGTTAGGATAATATTTAGTTTTATTTGATTATTGATTTTAATATTCTTCATGTAGCCTTGTTTTCAATACCCCTTACATTCCAGCATAAGATGTTAACTGTCATTTAGATGAGCCAGTTAAAGGCCTGTCAGTCTTTTTCTTTTGGGTTGTTTTGGAGTTGTTTTTGGTTTTTGACGTGTTGTCGTGAACTTTTCTCTTTTCTATTTGCATAAAATTGTCAAATTATTTGTTATCCATAAATGCTGGTTTGGGTGAGGAGGGGAGACTGCATGTTGTTTTGATATTTGGGGAATGATGAGAAGAATTTATAGGTATGCTGTATGTTGTAACACCCATTTTCAAGACATGAAGAGCTTCAACTATCTCTTAATTTGCAATGACAGGTATGCTGTTTGTTGTAGCAGTATTAATATTTTGGATGATTGTTAAAGGTATGGTTGAAGCTATATTTTGAGGAATGATGTTTTGAGTTTGTCTCAAAGGTAAGATGGCCTCAATAGGAGGAATGACATGTTGTTGTCGTGTAGGAGAGTTTTCCTCAAGCTTTGTAGATTCTATTGAGGGATTTTAAGATTTTTCTTTTTATGTTTTTTGAACAATGATCGATTTAATATTTGGTTTTGAATGAGTTGATATCTCAGTTTCTTTTTCCTCATATTGTTGATTTTGATGAGAGTCTTAAGGAATTGTTGAAGCTTTATTTTTCTTACGGTCCTGCTTTTTGTGCCCAATGTGGTTGTAGTCTAAGTAGTAGTCAAGTTTAATTCCATAAGCTATTTGTTGCCAGGAGCCTTCAGATTGAATAAAGAAAACCTAGATCTTGTTCGGTAGTGGCTTGGTGAGATCAAGTTCAATCCAAGCCTTACAACATTTGTATATGTCATGGTTTTTTGTTCAATCCAGATCTTTTTTAAATCTTCTTGTAAGTCCATTTATATTGTGATGTGCCTTGAATCCCAATTTTCCAGATTTATTGACCTCTGAAACCAATATTGTTGAAAAATTCATAGATATCTTTCATACAAGGTTTTCCATTAAAGAAATTTCATATTAAATTTGCTTTAGATGATTCTTCCAAAATAATATTGTCTTGTAACTGTAATTCAATATATTTGTGTTCAGCTTTGTCTTCTGTTCTAGCATTAACATAAGAGTGTTTCTTGTCATTGGTCCTAGTTACATATGCATAACTTTTTGTTAGAAGATCTGATTGACACTTGTGTTAACATTTTTATCAAGTCTTCGGTTCATATCATATTCAAAGGCTGGATTATTTCTTAGGATCATATAGTGGTTTTGCATCGTGGGTGGTTCGTTCTGGAAAGTTCTAGTCAATCTTAAATGGGGGAAGTATGATTTTTCCACAGTTGGGCATTCTTGATTCAAAGTCTTGATTGTATTTGCTGATATTTATTGATCATTAATGGCAGGTATTATTATTGTTGTTGATAAAATTATTTAATGCTCCTGAATAAGATTGTAGTGAGTGTTGAATCAGACTTAAGACTTGCATTTTGAGATAATACTACGAATATGGGATGCTAGTTCTTCAAGTAAAAGAATCTTGATTTTCTTTGGAGCCATTTTTTTCTTTCTATTAAACACTTTCTTCGTCTTTAACAAATTTTTTTATAAACATGAGTTATCACATATTACTTAATTCAAATCATATACTACAAAAAGATACTATGTATTAATAAAATATTTCACATATATCTACCAACCATATCCTTTAAGATTTTATTAAAAAAATATATATTTAATAATTTTTTGTTATCTTTATATATTTATCTGAAAAAATATATACGAAAATATCATTAATTTTGTTTTTAGAAAAAAATAAATAGATCAATGAATGATTTTTTTGTTAGACCATTTAACACGTGTTTCACAATTCACATTTTGTTTAACTGAACCTTTGTTTCGTGATTATTGCTTAGATATTTTTTTCTCTTTTGTAAATATGAATCATGAAGTGCAAATCATGAATCGCATTACGTTGTTCATAATTTGTTTTTACCCTCAGTTAATATTATATTTTAACCCTTTTTTTCTATTCACCTTTAAACTCAAATGCGAAACAATTAATTTCCTATTTTTCAAATACTAATTCAACCAAAAATTAAAATCAAACTAAAAAATTAATAATCATCAATTACAAGTACAAATCATTTTTCAATACAAGGAAATCGAACAAACCCTAATAATGAGGTGAAGGAGGAAAAAATAGAGGGAGATGAAAAAATAACAATAAGATTTTACCCAAAATCACTTAAACCCTGAAAGATTGAAATATTAGCTATGATACGGGTCAATTTGGTAAATTAGTTGGCCGCTTAGTGATATGATTTATTTGGTATTCGTTACCATGAATAAAAATCTACAAAAACGATCTTAACATATTTTGGACCAATAGAGTCACCTATCCCCAAAATGGTGGGGATAAGTAGCCCATGTTACCTCACTTAAAAAAAAAGAATTCATTTTTATTATTCACATTTTTCAATTACTTTCGCTATATATTAACTCTCTAGTCCGATCATTTAAAAATTATGATGAGTCGGACCCGTGTTAGTCGGAAGCACCTTACAAAACGCCGAAATACTTCTCACTCATCTCTCACTTATTATGTCTAAAGCATAGCATAGAATTTAAACTCATCAAACTAAAACAAAATAGAAAAAAAAACTCGCGATGGGTTTAGATGAAATCAAAATATTTTAAAATAGAAAATAGCTTTGGAGAATCATGAAGACACGATAAGATTTTCAAAAGAGAAAAGAAGAAATCGCGAAACTAAGTTTAATGAAAAAAGTAGTTGTTGTACATCATAGTTAGCCTTATATAGTTAATAAATATATTTTGGATATTAAAAAATAGATATTAAATAAAAAATATATTTGCTTTTGCACAATTAAAAATAAAATAAAAATAAAAATAAAATAAAAATAAAAACAATTATTTTATTAAAATAAATAAATCATAATGTAGTTTGTTAACAAATATCTCAAAATAGTACATTTCAACATAATATAACCTACTAATTTTTTTTATAAAACTAATTTTCTCTCATGTGTCATCTTCTAACACTTAAATTTATAAGTAGTGTTGTACATCTTATAATCAAATTTCCTATGTTAATATTCATCTTTTACAATTTTTTCAATGTATTTTGTTTAACTATAGTTAATTTTTTAACATTTGTATTTAATAAATATGATTGTACATACTATAAATACATAAAGATATTGTTAATGATGTATTTTAAAAAAACACCATTAAACCATTTAAATTTATCAAAGGATTATATTAGATCAATTAATTTTTAGAGGTAAAAAATATATAATTGTTAATTATAAATTTCAAGTGACTGCGACATAATCACTGTTGAAGCCTTGAGTTGATGTTGAAGATATGACTTAGTTTCGAAGGTTGTAACTTTGTGCTAAAGCTTTAACTTCTTGCTGAAGCTGGAACTTGGTGTTAAAGTTGTACTTTATTATCGAAAGTTGTAACTTAGAGCTAACGTTGTATGTTGAAGTTGCGACTAAGTGGCGATGGGAAGAATACGAGATGAAGTGAGAAGTTAATGCTAACGTTGGAAGTAGGTGTCAAAAGTTGGAAGTAACGGTTGAAGGCTGGAGAAATATGATTGGCGCAGTTCATCCGAATCTTAAGACCCGAAGATGTGAGTATGCAAAAACTTAAGGTGCTGGAACTTCTGACTCTCTATGGGGTTGGATGATTAGTCAGACTTATGTATATAAAAGTCTACTGGAACCTACGAATTGGGCATAGCCGAAGATAAGTGTATTTGTTACTACTGGAACCGAAGGTGTAGGTTAGACTCTTGCTTGAATGAAGGTGTAGTAATTGGGTGGCAGAAATATTTCAGATATGTTTTCATGTTCATAAAATGAACATGATCACTAATAAGAGAATATTTTGAATGGACAAATAATCTATGTCATTGATTATGAGATTACTCTAAAGCGTACATTTGATAAAGAGACAAAAAGTACATGCATGCATATACTGACAACCTGTGTCGGGAAAAGTTATCACTATCCGACAGTCGTACCTATGTTAGTATGACAAGAGATATTTCCTCATTTGTCTAGAAAGTTTTATACATGAAGAAACACTATTGTGAGTCGGGTGTGTTTTTCTTCTCATTATTGAGTTTGTATACTATAAAATAGAATATTGAAGCTTTATGACCTAACTATAAAAACTTTGAAGGATTTTTAATGAGTGAAATTTCTTTAGTTTGTCTTGTTTTAGAGTGTAGTGAGATAGAAAATTATCATTTACAAAGATATTATGAGATTAATAGTTCCATTGTAAGTTGAATGTGTTTTATAACAAAATATGAATGAATGAGTGTTTAGTATTTGAAAAGTTTTCTTGTAATCTCTTGTATATAAATTATGTCCATTGTTCGTGGATGTAGGATTTTTTTTGCGATGTGAATCACGTTAAATATTTTGTTGTGTGTTTGATTTAATTTATGTTTCTTCTTGTTAGCTTTGTGTATGAAATGGTAAAGAGTCGAAGCTATGATTACTCTTGCAGCCTTTTGTCACGTAGTCACCAACTTAAGCTATTATTTCGACTGCACATGTCTAAATTTCGATATAAGCTAGTGAGTTTGAAGGAGAGTGAAACGTAGCAGAAGCTTAAAAAGGGATAACCCTAATTTTTATTAAACAAAAACAATTCCCATAACAATGAATAGAAGATAGGTTTATATAGAGTTCAAGCAAAACCCTAAAATTAAAAATATGAAAATTACAAAAATAACCTAAAGTATTAAAAGTGCGAAAAAACAGGATAGATGAGCCCGGATGCCTAAAAAAGCCCATAGCTCACAAGAAAAGCTTGTGACTTGCGTTCGTGACGTTGTTTCCTTCGAAACAAGGTGCTGTGGGTAAAAAACTGACACCGGAGCTACAAACTACTAATTCACCGAACTGTCTGCATCATTCCCTCCGGGATAGAAAAGATTCGCCCTCGAATCTGACCCGGTCTCCCCATCAGAAGAATCACCTGCATAAGGAATCAGATGCTTAACATTGAAAACATCAGTCGTGCGGACATGGCTAGGAAAACGTAGTCGATAAGCATTCGGATTGATCCGCTCCACAATCTCCACTGGACCAATCTTCCTGGCGGCCAGTTTATTGTATTCACCAGCAGGGTACCGATTCTTTGTTAAAACTGCCCATACATAGTCACCAACTTCGAACTGAACAGGACGACGTTGAGAATCTGCCCGAGACTTATATTTGGCGGTGCTCAAGACCAACTGATCATGAGTCTGCTGGTGTGTTTGGCGAATCTGTGAGACAAGTTCTTCAGCAGTTGTATGAGGACGAATCTTGCTAGGCAGTGCTAACAAGTCTACTGGACCCCTAGGCACAATACCATACATCACCTGAAAAGGACAAAAACCCGTGGATCTATTAAGAGCATGGTTATGGGCGAACTCCGCCTGCGGTAAGCGCTGATCCCAAGCCTTCGGATGATCTCCTACCAGACTGCGCAACAAGTTACCGAGAGATCGGTTAACCACTTCTGTCTGACCATCCGTCTGAGGGTGGTAAGCACTACTGAAGTTGAGCTGTGTATTCACCATACGCCATAAGCTGCGCCAAAAATGACTCACAAACCGGGTATCACGGTCAGAAACAATGGTACTGGGAAGGCCATGAATACGATAAATCTCCCTAAAGAAAAGCTGCGCAACACACACTGCATCAGATGTTTTTTTTACAGGGAATGAAGTGTACCATCTTAGAAAAACGATCAACCACCATAAAAATAGAATCGAATCCACGCTGAGTCCGGGGTAAACCAAGAACAAAATCCATACTGATGTCGGTCCAGGGCTGAGCCGGAATCGGCAGGGGTAAATAAAGACCTGCATTTGTGGATGTTCCCTTGGCCAACTGACAAATTCGACAACGGGCGACAAAACGACCAACTTCCTTCCGCATCGATGGCCAAAAATAGGAGGAGGACAACAACTGGTATGTTCGATCACGACCCACATGACCTTCATTATGCAGCTCCTGGATCAGCCGCGGACGCAAACTACAGTCAGGGATACACAGCTGTACGCCACGAAAGACAAAAAACATCTTCCAATAAAAAATCAGAATGTTCGCCCTGCTGAATCAGTTCCAGAACCCGAGAAAAGAATGAGTCAGTAACATAAAGGTCAACAAAAGAATCAAAGCCAGGAACCTGAACGCGCATCTCAGTCAACAGAGTGTGACGTCGGCTCAAAGCATCAGCAACCCGATTCGTAATACCAGCCTTGTGCTTGATGACAAAAGTGAACTGCTGCAAATAAGCTATCCAAGCAGCATGTCTATGAGATACTTTGTCTTGACTACCAAGGTACTTCAAAGAATCATGATCAGTATATAGCACAAATTCATGCTGAAACAAGTAATGACGCCAATGTTTGATAGCCTAAACGATCGCATAAAATTCAATATCATAAGTACTAAATCACAGTTTGGCATTTGCCAATGTCTCACTGAAGAAAGCCACGGGACGCCCTGATTGAGAGAGAACTGCCCCAATACCAAATTTAGACGCATCACAATGAAACTCGAATGGCTGGGAAAAGTCGGGCAGCACCAAAATAGGCGCAGTATCCACTCTTCAAATCAAGCTTGCTAAACACAGAAGCACCACCCAACTGGTCTAACAGATCATCCAAGCGCAGTATAGGAAACCTGTAGTGAACAGTGATCTTGTTAATAGCTCGACTGTCCACACACATACGCCAAGAACCATCCTTCTTCGGTGTCAGTAATGACGGAACTGCACAAGGGCTGATACTTTCCCGAATATGTCCCTTCTCCAACAAATCCTCCACCTGTCGACGTAATTCTTCATGCTCCTTCGGGCTCATTCGGTAGTGGGGTCGATTTGGGAGAGCAGCACCAGGGACCAGGTCGATCTGATGTTGAATATCTCTCAGAGGAGGTAATTCAGGTGGCAAATCCGCTGGAAACACATCTGCAAACTCCTGCAATAGAGACTGAATGACAGGACTATGGTGCGCCTTGGAAATAGGCACAACAGGATCACAGAACAATAGGAAAACTACGCCAGCCTCTTCCATAGCTGTCTGAAAAGAAGCACGGGACAGCAAAGTCGATGAGGGAGGAGTAGAGTGAATGCTCAGGGGTTGAGGCTTTGCTGGCATAAGAATGATCTTTTTTCCCCGAAAGAGGAATGAGTAGGTATTTGCCCGCCCATCATGTAGAACAGACAGGTCGTACTGCCACGTACGGCCAAGCAGTAGATGACAAGCATCCATAGGGACAATATCACAGAAGACTTCATCATGGTATGCTTGCCCTACAGAAAAAGAAACAAGCACGCGCTTGGAGACGGTGATATCCGTACCTTTACTTAACCAGGCGAGCTTGTACGGTTTGGGATGCGATTCTGCCCTCAACCCTAGCTTCGAAACCGCTGCTTCGGAGACGACGTTTTCGCAGCTGCCAGCATCAATGATGAATGTGCACACCTTCCCGCCGATCGTACACGTCGATTGGAACACGTTACTCCTCAGCCAGTCGCTCTGCTCCGGAATGCGAGGAGACAGGAAAGTACGGCGCAGCATCAGCACTGTTCCAAGATCGCCAGTCACGATTTCTTCCGCATCCTCAGGCAAGTGATCATCGTAGGTATCGAATTTTGGAGGGCCATCAAGAACAATAGGATTTGGTTCAAACGCCTCCTGCGAAAAGAGACCCCTAGCACCCGCAGCATTGGGACACTCGACCTGACGATGCCCTAATTCGCCACAGTCATAGCACCGTAAATTGCTTGAAGAACGGCTTGGTGCACCGCGCCCAGGAGGGATCAGATCAGGTGTTGGGTGGCGCCCAGGAGGGATCGGATCAGATGTTGGGCGGAGAACTGGTTTGGACGCCGGAATCCCTGAAGGAGCACCGGTCCTTACGCCAGTCTGGGTCCGGTGAACCGACTGTTTTTCTGCCTGGAGGGCACGCCGATGGATTTCGGAAACAGAGGATGGATCGAACATATTCAACGTGTCTTGAAGCTGGAGGCGTAGCCCGCCAATATAACGGGAGACCCGCTGGTGCGGCGACTCAGTCACATCTGTGCGAGCCAGCAGCTGATAAAATTCTTCGGTATATTCATCAACAGATCTGGGTCCCTGACGAAGATTCTGCATTCGCTGGTAGAGTTCTCGCTCGAAGTTGTAGGGAAGGAAAGCCTTGCGGATTTTTCTTTTGAATTTCTCCCAACTCTGGACTTTATCCTTGCCTGCACGCGCGCGGTTCTGCTTCACCTGCTGCCACCAAGCCTGTGCCCTACCGCGTAGGTGGATGGTGACTAATGCAACTCTTCTCTCTTCCGGAACCTCCTTGAAGTCCAGGACTTCCTCAATCTGTGATAACCAATCGATAAGTGCCTCCGCCTTAAGGCTGCCATCAAAGTCCGGGACGTCTATCTTGAAACCAAGCTCCCAGCGGCGTGGGTTAGAAGTAGTCTGGTCGATCCCCTCCCCAAAAGGCTTAACCATACCCTCAACCTCTGTGCTTTGTTGCTTGGCGGTAAGAACAGCCACCTGCCGGGTAAGATCGGCTACCTGACGGCGTAGGTCAGCATCTTCACGATCATCTACCTCACTTGTATCTCGGTACACTCTAGCGCCACCGCGACCGCTGGTTCTTGCTCGTAACATCGCGCAGGACTGCCTGTGTCTGATACCAACTGAAGGAGAGTGAAACGTAGCAGAAGCTTAAAAAAGGATAACCCTAATTTTTATTAAACAAAAACAATTCCCATAACAATGAATAGAATATAGGTTTATATAGAGTTCAAGCAAAACCCTAAAATTAAAAATATGAAAATTACAAAAATAACCTAAAGTATTAAAAGTGCGAAAAAACAGGATAGATGAGCCCGGATGCCTAAAAAAGCCCATAGCTCACAAGAAAAACTTGTGACTAGCGTTCGTGACGTCGTTTCCTTCGAAACAAGGTGTTGTGGGTAAAAAACTGACACCGGAACTCCAAACTACTAATTCACCGAACTGTCTGCATGAGAGTTTTGTTAGGCACTAGTGTTAATTTGTTTGGAAATTATAAAGATTTCCATACCGATACAAAATCTTTTTTTTATCCAAAAGTATATGCATTATATTCCAATAAATAATATTTAGTTTAGTTATGGATAAGTAACTTTTAAACAATAAAATTTAATTTAGTACATCAATCCGAGTATTTTAAAAAATGATCTTTTGTTTTTTAATTTTATTTATTTATTATATTTATTTTAGTTTTTACCAACATAAAAATTATTTATTTATGATTGTCTAATAAAATAAAATTCATATTTTGTAGCTAGGTTATAAAAGAAAATACAAAAATAAAATAAAAATACAAACTATTTTGAAAAAAAAATCCTAAATAAGAAATCCTATACATCCTTTAATATATTATTATAATTAAAGATTTTAAATTATAATTAAAAATTAAATTTTGTTATAATTGTATAATAATAAAGAAAATTAGTACACAGCCATAACTAAGTAAGTTATTTTCCAAAATTGTTTCAAAACCAACTCATAAGTAATTGATATATTTTGATCCTTTATTGGAAATATTTTATATGAAACTCAATTTAAAATTAATTAAAATTTTAAATTTAATTAAAGACTAGTTATCAGATTATTAGTTATTCTTGTATAATAAATTACTTAGATAGGTTATAGCGAAGCTCGTATATGTTTACATATTTTATGGAAATGGCCACAAATATTATTATAACTCTATTTTAAAATGGAGATTATTTATTTTTCAAATTATATTTAATTTTAAATTTTAAATTTTAAATTTATTTTTAGAATATACATTCGTGTGGGTAGATTATCAAGTTTTATTTGTTATAATAAGACGAGATATATAAGAAATTTTGCTAGCCATATACTTGGGAAATGATTTTTTTTAAAATATTTATCAACAATAATTTTCAAGGTTGCTATTTTAAGCTTCTTAAGTTTAAAGGTTAATGAGTTTACCACATTTATTAAAAAATATTTTTTAAATTAAATTGAGAAAATTTTAATTTAATAGAAAAAATAGTCGCAGAGTTCTATGTATTTTAAAGTTTATTAAAAATATATATACTTAAATATGTTAAGTAACCAAATTAGTAAAATATGTATAAAAAATTAAAATGATGTAATTTTAGCGGTAATCGTTCGTTGGAAGGGTAATATATGATAAATAAAAACAATAAATGTGACTTTCTTTTCCAATAAATTAATTTTTCCTCAAGGTTTCTCACCCCTTATTTTGGAAATAGAAATCCATTACATTTATAGATTTGGAAAGTTAAAAAAGAAGTAACTGACTAAACATGAAAGACAATGGTTTGCACTCTACTAAATACAAGCACAGTAACTACCTGATATAGTTTCCAGTTTCTGTCAATGACCACAGGAGTTCAAGTACTCATCTCTCAATTCATGAATGAAGACATTGTTATCAAATGTACAAGAGTTTAATCTATAAGTGAGATTAGCTGCTAAAACAAATCTTACTACCACATTAACTAAATGCAACAAGAGGAAAATAAAAAAGCTAAGTAGCTTGACCCTTATCATCCTAATCTACTATTAATCGTATTCGCTACTGAAGTTATCAAAATCTTCGAAAAATCAGAGATCTTCCGGTCCCACCACATTTACATTAAAAAGTGGGAGCCCTTCTGTGTTATCCTTCACATCTTTGGTCCCTTGTGCCACAGGCTCTTCCAGTTCCACCATATTTACATCCAAATCCTTAGCTTTAATCCCTGTAGGCTTCACTCCACCAAGCTGCAGCTCTTTACTAGCTTGACAAGGTAAATCCAACATCACCTCTCTTTAAAGCAAACAAACAACTTTGATATAGATAGAAAATGAGAAATATTACAAAACACTCTTACAACTCACACTAGAAGAGAAAATATTTTTCTAACACTTAAGGGAGCATTATTGTCTCTAATATTTTTCTAACACTCAAGGGAGCATTATTGTCTCTCTTTTCTCTTACTTTAACTTTCTCTCTAACTTTACTTCTTAGTGTGTTTTTTGTGATGCTCTAGATGGTGGGAGAGTTCCACGCCAAAAGGACAGCGCCACCGCCATAGTGGAGACAAGGATCCACCATCTAAGATCTTATGGATACTTAAACACTCAACCTCAATACTACACTCGAGGTAAAAGTGTGTCTTGCACTCAACCTAAAGAAGGTCTTACACACAACCTAAACTACTAAATAAATATTAATTTAATTGGTTCCAGAATGTGCTTTCTAGATGGGCCTTATTAAGTGGGTTGGATCCTTTAACCGGGTCAAGTTTATGATCCAACACTCCCCATTCAACTTGATCCCGTGACCCCTAGTAGTTTCCTTAATCGTTTGAAGTCTTCGCTTTTTCAGTGGCTTGGTGAAAATATCGCCAGCTTGAAATACATTCCCTTATGTAGTGGAAGCGAACATCGATATGTTTGCTTCGATCATGGAATACTGGATTCTTGGCTAAGGCGATGTCTGACTTATTGTCGACATACACTTTAGTTGGCTCATTCTGTGTTAGGTCTATCTCCATCAATAGATTTCTAAGCCAAATTTTATGACTAACACATGTAGTAGAAACAACGTATTTTGTCTCACAAGTGGACAACGTGACAATTGGTTGTTTCTTTGACATCCATGTGAAGGAAATATTTTCCATAAAAATACAAATCCAGTAGTACTCCTTCGATTGTCTATGTATCCACCCCAATCACTATCGTTATACCTAACAAGTTTGTAATCATTGGAATAGAGTAATCCAAAATCAATTGTACCTTTCAGATAGCGAAGGATTCTCTTTGCACCTTTGAAATGAGTAGTTGTTGGAGATTCCTTGTAGCGGCTAACCAATCCAATTGCATGAAGAACATCCAGTCTCGTGCAAGTTAGATAGCGTAGACTTCATACCAAACTTTTGAATAATTTCGGATCTACAGTTTCGCCTTCTTCATGCTTGGACATTTTGACTCCAAACTCCATGGGTGTGCTTATCGGGCTACAGTTCTCCATCTTAAACTTCTTCAGGATATCTTTAGCATAGCTTTCTTGTGAGATGAAAATTCCATCGTTTTGTTGCTTAACTTCAATGCCAAGGTAGTACGCCATGAGCCCCAAGTCTGTCATCTCGAATTCTTTCGTCATTACTTCCTTGAATTTATTAAACATACTTGGGGTGCTTCCGGTGAAGATCAAATCGTCCACGTAGAGACACACATTCAAAATATCTCCATCTTTGATCTTGGTGTATAGAGCGTGCTCGTACAGACATTTGTTAAAGTCGTTCTCCTGGAAATACTTGTCGATTTTACTGTTCCATGCCCTTGGTGTTTGTTTTAGCCCGTAAAGAGCCTTTTTTAGCTTCAACACCTTATATTCGTGGCCTTCGATCTCATAGCGTAATGGTTGTTAAATGTAGACTTCTTCTTCAAGGACGCCATTTAGAAATACTGACTTTACATCCATTTGTTGTATCTTCCACTTGTTTTGAGCTGCCAAAGAAATTATTAGTCTAATAGTTTATAATCGGGCAACGGGGGCGAATACCTCATTATAGTCAATTCCTGCCTTTTGACTATAACCTTTTGCAACAAGCCTCGCTTTGTGTTTTTCAATCTCCCACTTAGCATTTCTCTTAGTTTTGTATAACCATCTAACGCCTATTATCTTGCACCCTTTGGGAAGTGAGGTAAGTTCCCATGTGTCATTCTTCTCGATGGCTCTAATTTCTTCATCCATCGCATCTCTCCATTGTTTCTCTTATGGAGCTTCTTAAAATGTCACTGGCTCATAATCAGCAAATAGACAAAAGAGTGTAATGTTATCCATTGGTTCGGTTACCTCACAAAGATCACTAAGGCTTCTTGTATGTTCCACTGCTCTCTCATTTTGACTACCATTTGACGATGATGAAGGTGGTGAGTCTCCATGAGTAGTTGCTGTTGGTGAAGCATGTTGGGTAGCAACATCTTCTGATTGCTCATTTGGT
This sequence comes from Limnanthes douglasii subsp. nivea, assembly GCA_036936605.1. Taxonomy (NCBI): domain Eukaryota; kingdom Viridiplantae; phylum Streptophyta; class Magnoliopsida; order Brassicales; family Limnanthaceae; genus Limnanthes; species Limnanthes douglasii. The sequence continues at coordinate 155,445,183 of JAUPFV010000003.1, read as the reverse complement.
GTCTTCTCATCTTCTTCATCTTCCCATTCGCCTTGTTCATCAACTATCATGTCTCGGCTTATCACAACCTTTTTATTGTTTGAGTTGTAAAGCTTGTAGCCTTTAAAACTTGAGTCGTAGCCGATGAAGATAAAACTCTTGCTTTTTGATGAGAGAATAAACGACAAGAATGAGAAATCTTAGATCTTGAACCTGATGTGACTAGAGCTCAAAATGTAAAGAGAGAAAGTGGAAAGAGAATATCTTAAAGAATGTCCACCTACCAAGAATAAATGGGCTCCCTTATATAGTGGGGAAGGTGGGACCCATTTATGTCCTTGGTAGTCTTTTATTATTTCATAATTAGTCCTTTACAAACTACTTTATTTACACATTGTCTTCTAGTAAATAATAAATACAGTAATGGGCATATTTCCCTTCTCCTTTTTGCAATTAACTCCTATTCTATTGGGATCGACGAATTACTTCCTTATCAGTAGCCCCCAGTCTTCAAGAGCGTCGGGAATGAAGACTTGTAAATAAATTATTTCGAAACGCCTATGACCACTATGCCTCGGTATCGAATGACCACATTGCCTCGGTGTCGGCAAGGCTTAAGGATGTGTCCCCCGACCGATCACTTTCTCCTGAATGATGACCGACCCCCTATATCTTTTTATCAAAAATTCAGGGACGGCTATTATGGGTCTACAAATGATCCTAATTAACAGATTCCCCATGGGCCCAAATGGGTAATCAGGCCTTAGAAGAAAAACTGAGTACGTAGAGCCCATTTAGCATGCCCATTTGTACTAGCCGGTGCAGACCTACGATGCTAGCCTGACAAGCGCCTATAGCGTTCTCTGTTGGGCTGAATCTACACATATCATCCCTTTACTTGAAGCGTGCTCGCTTGCATATCTCTCCAAAAGGCTCTTCAACTTACCGCTGCTTTTCGTCGTTTGGACTCTCCCATGCGTAGAGCGGTTAAGGCAAGCTGCCTATAAATACTTCATTCACTAAATCGCTCTCAGAGAAATTCTAGAGAGAGAAAGTCCTCCCCAGACCATTCTAGAGAGAGAAAGCAATGTTTATGAAAAGTAAGAACCCGAAGCTAAAACAGAAACCAAAGAAGAAGAACGAGTCTGTGTTTGGGTTTATTGACTGGGCTAGCATTAGCGATCGAGCTGAAGAATACCGAGTTGCGGGATTAATCTGGAGTTCTGACACAAAGCCTTTCGCACCTGTACCTCTCCCCCACGACCCTGTTCTACCTAATCCCAACATTCATCGTGCCCGAACCTGTTGGCGCTCAAACCCCCGAGGCCATTGTTATCCCCTTCAACAGCAACTCTCCACACTATCCTATCGCGTAGTCCAACCACCCGACGCCTTCGTCGGTAAATTCTCCTACCAGCTTACCCTCTTTTCTTCCTAGACGCCAAGGCAAAACTAGGTTCCTTTCAATGGGAGATTCCAGCACCTCTACTTCACCGGCGGGGGGTACCTCTCCCGAAATAGTCCAGCTAACTCCCACCATTCAAGGGTACCAGACGGTTATCAATACCGCGGCTACCCCTTTGGGCGTTACCCGAAGGGATCTCAACCGTCAGAATCTGGAGATTGAGCATGCTCGCCAACAGCGAGAAAATGAATCAAAGCTCGCCCGCATCGGTAGTAGCTCCAGCTTTATAGAGCCTCTTTCCCAGTCGGTCGATCCTCAGGCGGCCGGCTCCCCTATGCCCAATGCTATCCCAATAGAAGACGCTAACGAGTCAGAAACAAATGGAGCGGGGGAATGTGTTGTCGCTGCTGCTCCTCCCGAAGAACCCCTTCCAGCAGAGATAGAAGCAGTGATAACCACCACTTACCATCGGCTGTTGCCAATGGACAACGTCATTACTTTTTTTGAAGGCAAATATCTCTACTTATCTGCCGCGGAACAGGCAGGGCTTCTGATCCGGTGGGGGATCCCGGAATGCATCACAGTACGATTCCCCGTTCCTGGTGAGACGCCCGTGCACGTTCGGTCGCATGAGATCGTCATCTTTACAGAGCTCTTCAACTGGGGTGTCAGGTTTCCTCTAGACCCTAAGATCGCGCTGTACTTCAAGACAATTGGCATCTGCCCCTCACAACTAACGCCCAATGCGTGGTATACACTGATGTCATGTATAATGGCCTCTCGCCTATCGGGTCGGGTTATGCCGATGAAGGAGTACATTGCCATGTCCGGGCTCTCTAAATCCTCCAAATCACATTTCTTCTATTCTTCCTTAGCCAACACTTGGAAGATTGTAAACGATTTTCTTGAGGGCGACAAGGGCTGGAAGCATCGCTTTATCTTCCTTAGTGGCTGCTGGGAAAATGGTCGCCCATATACTAAGGAGAACCCGAGGCAGTTGCTGCAGTGTCAAAGGAGTTTATCCAGGAGCTGAAAAAGGACTACTTCAAAGCTTGCAAAGTGACCTTGCAAATTTTAAAGGACTTTGCCAGGAAGATCTGGGGTCGGGCGTTCCACCGCGCCTTCAAGAATATGAATTTGATCATGAGCAACCTCTGGTGTTGCTCTGCTGAACCGCTCACCTTAGAGCAGCTGCGCCAACCATCCAGCTTGGTGGATTTGGTTGCAAAGACAGACGCGCCCGACGCACACCTGTTCCTTCCCATACGTAATAAGGCGCCTAGCAAATGCTCCAAGTCGGACGAGGATGCCGAGCTGGCGAATGTCGAGACAGCGGAGGTCGACGTTGTAGGACAAAGGGCTGGAGTTATTGCTGATGATGATGAAGCCCACCGGTCTGAGGAACTGACCAAGAAACAGAAAGAAAAGGCTGAGGCTAATGGTGCCCAAACCAAAAAAGTGAAACGCTCAAAGAAGGAGAGTGGTCCTGCTGATGCTCCCGCTCGCGTCGAGAATACGACCATCCCGGTGCTTTTTGAGCGATATGAGGAGGTCAAGGGTGGGGATGTGGCTGCTCCCGCAGCAGTACCGTCTGAGAGAGATCCGGTTGTGGTGATTCCCGATGATGATGAGGTTGGGAGAAAAAATACGGGTCCCGCAAAGGCAGGGAGAGCTGATGGGGCGTCATCAAGTGGTACTAAGCTGCTCGTGCTGTCAGTTCCTGGGAGCCCTCATACCTTCGCTTTACGGGTAACTGACGGGTTATCCTTGTCTTTATATAACATGATCGTGCCTCTGGAAATGAAAGAAAGGCATTCAGGGGAGCTAAACCAGAAGCTGATGGATGCGGAAGGGAAAATTTCTGCGCTTGAAGAGGAGGTAAAAAAGGGAGATGTAGCAAAAAGGCTCCTGGAGGAAAAGCTGAAAAAGGTTGAAAAAACCTTAGCACGGGTCAGAAATGATCATGACGACCGAGCTAGGAAATTGGCAGTGACAAAAATTCAAAGCCGTTTGTTTGGTTACTCCGCGGCAAAGAAAGCGAAAGAGATTGACGATCTTAAAAACGTCAATGCTCTATTTGCTGACAAGTGCCAGAAATGGACGGACAAAGAGACTGCCGAGGCTAGGGCTGCTTATGTGCTGACCTTTCACAACCGTTTCCCCGACCTTCCCCTTGGGTCCATGTGGCTAGATGTTCCCGAGGCAGATCGCCCATCCGGTGTGGTCTGCGAGGATGAAGAGCTGGATGACACGGAGACGGAGCCTGAGGATGAGGACGCGTAAATTCTCCCTCCTTTTTTGTATCGAAATTTTGTAACCTTTGGGTCTGTAGAACCCTTTTGACTGTCTTGTAACTGATGACTTTTAAATGTTAAGTTTTCCCATAATCTTGAAGTTTTCTCCAATATGCTTTTGTAATTCGATATCTGGTCGGGCATGATTGTAGAAGATTTAATTGTTTTTATTGTTAAGAAATTTCCATAGGGTCAAAATAAAATGTAGATCAGTTAAACACTGAAAAAACCTATTAAGGTTCTGTTGATCAAAGTTTAATTAAAAAAATTCCCATTGGGTCGGGGATAAAATGTAGATCAGTTAAACACTGAAAAACCTATTAAGGTTCTGTTGATCAATGTTTAATTGAAAATCTTCCCATAGGGTCGGGAATAAAATGTAAATCAGTTAAAAACTGAAAAACTTATTAAGGTTCCGTTGATCAATGTTTAATTGAAAATTTTCCCATAGGGTCGGAAATAAAATGTAGATCAGTTAAACAATAAAAAACCTATTAAGGTTCTGTTGATCAGTGTTTAATTGAAAATTTTCCCATAGGGTCGGGAATAAAATGTAGATCAGGTAAACACTGAAAAACCTATTAAGGTTCTGTTGATCAATGTTTAATTGAAAATTTTCCCATAGGGTCGGGAATAAAATGTAGATCAGTTAAACAATGAAAAACCTATTAAGGTTCTGTTCATCAATTAAGATCGCCAAAAGTTGTCTATCGGCTCGTCAGCTGATGGACTCCCTATTAATACTTCCAAATTTTAAAGGCAAAATATTGGATTAAAAAGAATGGTTGCTATGGATGCCTCATTAAAACCTTCTCGCACCACCGAGGTAGGACATAGTACATCCCCGACCAAAGGTTCTTACATAAACAAGAATGATTAGAAAGAATTTACAAAGATCGATAAAATTACTCAGAATATATCTTCAAATGTTCAATGTTCCAAGGGAGCCTCAATAAGCGTCCGTTCTTGTCCTGCAATCGATACATCCCACTCTTAATTCTTTCCACTACTTTATACGGTCCTTCCTAGTTCGGGGCGAGTTTGCCGAGGCTTTTGTCTTTCGTATGCAGAAAAAAAAATTCAAAACCTTATCCCTGACTTTGAACTCTCGCCGACGTACTTTTGATGCATACCGACTCCTCATTAAAGTCTGATAATGTAAAGAATTCAGGTGCGCTCGGCTTCTTTTTTCTTCTATCAGGTCTACAGCTAGTCGTCTGTCATCCTCGTTTCTATTCTCGTCATAATTTCCGACCCTAAAAGATGGGAATATTGACTCTGCGGGGGTGTCAACATCCATTCCATAAACCAAAGCATAAGGTGATTCTTTAGTCGTCGTTCGAGGGGTAGTACGGTAAGCCCACAATACTTCTTGCAAGTAATACGACCATTTGCCAGTTTTTCCTTCTAGGTTCTTTCTGAGCCCGTCCAATATGGTTCGGTTCGTGACTTCAACTTGCCCGTTCGCCTGGGGATGGAAAGGGGCCGAAAAGCATTTCCTAATCCGATTGGTCGTACAAAAGGATTTCATCTCGCTGTTGTCAAACTGAGGTCCGTTGTCCATTGTGAGCCTCTGAGGTACCCCGAACCTACAGCAGATGTTCGACCAAATAAATTTGATGATATCTTTAGTTCTCGTTCCCGATAGTGGCTCGGCTTCTACCCATTTTGAAAAGTAATCTACAGCCACCACAGTCATTTTTCTACCACCGGATGCCATCGGTAATGGCCCCACTAGATCGATTCCCCATCGGTCAAAAGGGAGGCCTTCAGATATCGATTCTAAAGGAGCCGCGCGTATATTGATTGCATTTGCGAATCTTTTTTACAGGGGTCGCACGATTTCACTATCTGCTGAGCATCGACAGTTACCGTTGTCCAATAAAAACCGGCGAGAAAAATTCTTCTTATTAATGCTTTGTAACCGCAGTGAGCTGCGCCTTCTCCGTCGTGTAACTCAGACACGACTATCTGTGATTCATTTGCCCCCAGGCATCTCAGCAAAGGCCTGCTGAATGACTTTTTGTACAGTATTTCTCCCAACAAAATGTATCCCCGGGCTTTATTTCGTACCTTCCGAGCTGCGATACTATCATCTGGTAGTAGTCCTTCGGCCATGAAAGCTATAATATCCTTTCTCCAGTCCGATAACGTTACCGAGGATATATGACAGGCGATTTCTGGACGATTTTCCAGCTCTGTCCTCTTTTTAGTCGACGGGTTTTCTTGTTCGGTTATCCAAGGGTAACTGCTTGAACATGATGCCGACGCAGGGAGTCGGCAATCATATTTTCAGTCCTGGGGACGTGCTCATATGTTATTTTGGCAAATGACGCGGGTAACACTCGCAATACTGCTAAGTGTTGGACCAGGTGCTCTTTCCTAACTTCCGACGCTCCCGAGGCTTGATTAATCAATAGATGGGAATCACTAACAAGACGTATATGCTTAGCCCCGCACACCTGCGCTAATCTCAAACCGGCCAGGACAGCCTCATATTCAGCTTTGTTGTTAGAAGTGGTTAAACCAAATCGGATTGCCTCATGCATACTTATGCCCGTAGGGGTGATTATCTGTAGGTCCACGCCGTATCCATTGGCGTTCGACCCACCATCGGTTCGAATAACCCACTCAACTAGATCGTCTTTCTTGGGCAGCTCTTCTTGATTTGTTCAGTTGGAATGAAATTCGACTATAAAATCATCCAGGGCCTGGCCTTTGATGGCTGTTCTTGGCTCAAAATTGATATCAAAATTGCCTAGCTCGACCGACCATTTAGACATTCTTCCTGAGATGTCTGGTCGCTGAAGAAACATACTTGAGTGGAAAAGAGGTTCGAACGACAATGGGGTGGGCCTGAAAATATGGTCGTATTTTTCGCGCCGCGGTCACCAATGCCAAGGCCATTTTTTCCAGCTTCAAATATCGTGTCTTCACATCTAATAGGCTTTTGCTCACGAAGTATACCGCTTTGGGAACTGTCCCCGATTCACTGATCAATGCCGTACTTACTGCAAAATCTGAAACTCCTACATAAAGAAAAAGAATCTCCCTTGTCAGGGGCTTCGTCAGAAGGTTCGGGGATGATAAATAAGTTTTGATCCCTAAAAAGGCCTAATCACAAGCTGGCGTCCAAACAAAAGACTTAGTGTTTCTCAAAACCTGAAAAAGGGAGCGCACTTGTTAGATGAACGATAAATAAATCGATTCAGAGCCGCTAAGCGGCCGGTTAATATCTGAACCTCTTTGATATTCCTCGGTGGGGTCATGTTGGTAAGAGCTTGTAATTGAATCGGGTCTGCGTCGATTCCTTTTTTGCTGATAAAGAATCCCGAAAAATTTCCGGACATTACCCCAAAAGAATATTTCTCCGGGTTTAACTTGAGATTTATACTCCTTAGATTGCCAAAAGTCTCCCTCAAATCAGCGAGATGGTCAGCATCTGTGTCGCTCTTCACAAGCATGTCATCGATGTAAACTTCCATATTTCTCCCTATCTGGCTCTCAAAAGTCTTGTTCACCAATCTTTGGTAAGTCGCTCCTGCGTTTTTTAGCCTGAATGACATAACCTTATAACAGTATAAGCTTGGGCCGTGGCAAATGTTGTGCTTTCCTGATCTGCTGGGTGCAACTTGATTCAATTATAGCTTGCATATGAATCCATAAAAGAGAGTAATCTGTTTCCCGACGTCGAATCCACCAACTGGTTAATTCTCGGCATCGGGAAAGGGTCTTTTGGGGATGCTCGATTAAGGTCGGTAAAATCTACGCACATCCTCCACTTTCCATTTTTCTTTTTAACCAGAACGGGATTGGATGTCCAAAGCGGGTAACTTGATTCTTTGATATGACCGACGCTAAGCATTCTTTCCACCTCTTCCAGAATAATCTCCGCCTTTTCTGGTGAAAAGGCCCAACGCTTTTCCGAGACGGGTCTGACGTTCTTGTTGATAGTTGGCTTGTGAATTACATGGTATTCTAAGACTCCGGTAACGTCCTCCAAGCACCAAGCGAACAAATTCAAATTCTCGTGTAGTAATAAGATCAACTGTCTCTTGAAGCCTAGTAGTAATAAGATCAACTGTACAAATTCAAATTCCTCAAATGTTGGAGTAAAATGAAAACTACGGTAGTGAAGCACGTAAAGGAAAATAGATTTATCTAAGGATGTTTTACCGTTGATTTGTTTTGGTTAACGTTTAAGATATTTTAAAAGGATAAGGCTGTTGAGGATTAAAATTTTAAAATTTTAAAGATATTTTCTAAAAAATATCGTTAACAAATTCTAGATATATTTTCAGAATTCAAAATATGTCGTTATGAGGATATAGATTGAAATAATTTATTTATTTATTTTTCAAAATTCATGAATAATTATTTTTTGAAAATCATATTAAATTTTAAAAAGTGTTGGAAAATTTTGAGATATAAAATACTAATTAATTTTTTATTTTATTTTTTTGCATATTTGTTTTTTAGAAAAATAAAGGTGAAAAAGACGAAGAATTAATAATAAATATATATTGTTAATTCACTTTAATAGAATTATCTGATACGTAAATGTTAAAACACAAAATTCACATTTTAGTGATATTATTTATCCAAATATATTATTTATAAACATAATTAAAGTACACCAACATAGAATCTTCAGCGTAGATATCAAGTGGGAAGTTAAAAATACGTAGTAGTTACATTATCCTAAAAATAGTATAATTAGCATAAACATAAAAAAATGCTAGCTCAACTTTTAGATTTTTATCACACCAGGAGTGTCCGAACTAGTAAATAATATTAGCAGGGGACTGACCAAGTATTAATAACATTTGTTTTGTTAACCATTTCGAAAACATGATCATGCAAAACCATATCTATTTTCCACCGATCTTGGTGTTATAAAAAATATATTTTTCTGAAAATTTCATCAAACACCGATCATAGCATTACAAGCAACCAAATATATTTCAAGTGTTACATCTAACCACTTACATCATTCATTTATTTTATTACTTCTTTTAGTTTTTTCAATGATAATATGTTTGAAAAAGTATTTGCAACTATTAGTACAGTTAGTTAAAATAAAATAAAAATTTAAAATTTCATTCTATTTTAGTTAGTCCAATGATAAACCTACTAACACTACCTACTAACACTATGCATAAATATTGTTTATAGCCTTTTTAATTAAAATAATTGATAAAATATAACTTTTCTGTATTAACCTTTAACAAAAATATTAAATAGGTTTATTATAAACAAATATTCTTATATAAATCTTAAATTAAATTAGTTGATAAAATAAGTAATATTTAATTTAGTAATATCTTGTTTAATGATATTTTTTATAAAACATATTAAAGTAATTAAAAAGAATTAAATATTTAAAAAATTTGAACTCCATTAACCTTTTTTTTTCTCTTTTACCTTATTTATTATGTCTAAAATTTATTTACATTTACCGAAATAACAGAAATTTTATTATTTGTCTAATGAGATATTTCTTTCACACGAAAAAAAAACCACTACACCCACTATTTCTATTTAATAAAATCAAAATTGAAGAAATTTTATTATTTGTCTAACGAGATATTCCTTTGGCATGGAAAAAAACTCACTACACCCGCTACTTCTATTATAATTAACTTTAAACAATGCTTATATGGAGGTTGAAGTGGGGTTAGGGGGGCTTCATCCCCCCTCGCCCCTACATCCCTCAGCCACTGGACACTAGGGTTCCGTCATTCATTTATTATCGGTATGTGTTCTTTTCTCTTTTAATTTTGATTTTTTATTTTATGTTTTTCAAAAAAAAATTACAAAAAAGTAAATATAAATATTTAACTTTTTTTATTATTCATCCATAGAATTGTTTTAAAAAACTTAAAATTCATTAATATCAAAACTTTAAAACATAATTTTGAAAAGCATATTCAATCGTTTTATTGGAAAATATAATAAAAATTATTTCAATATATATAACAAATATAATACTTTTACAATATATTTTTTTCTTTGAAAATAAAACCTTTATTAAGAAATGAAATTGGACAAAAATGTGAGGGCAGGGGAAACTCTTTACGTTACTTGAAATACAAAATCAACGAAGCGTCAATTTCGGATTTTTTCCTTTTACCTTTGGTGAGGTAATATTTTGTGCTTTGAAATTAGTTAGAGCATTTGAGAAAAAGTGTATTGGGTCTGAAAATATTTTCTAAGAGAGGATATAGAGATGATTCCTATTGCTAGTTGATGTCCTTGAAGAATATATTTTCGAGATTGTCAAGTAAGGCAATAGCCCTTAACTGGTTTGTAATTAGATCTTCATTTAGGTCCATTCTGAACTTGCACTTGTGAGTCCATCTAGCGAGCCAGTCAACTGCTGTATTTTGTTTCTCTATAGATGTGTGATACTGTTATGTTATCTAATAATAATGCAATAATTTAGAAGAGGTGAAAGGTACCAAGGGGTTTGATTGATTAACATTGCAATTAGAATGTTTAAGTCTGTTTCAATAGCAATGTTAGTTAAGTTTAGTTTAGAGCATATGAGAAGCCCATCTAAGAGAGCATCATATTCAACATTGAGAGCGTTTTGTTTACCATATAGCCTCCCAGTAGCAGAGATCATGTCTCCCTTTGAGTTTCTGATAATTTCACTTCCACTAGCTTTCCCAAATAAGGCACAAGATCCATTAATGTTGAGTTTTTGTCTGTATGTTGAAGGAGGATGCCAATTTATGTAGCGATCTTTTTAGGATAGTTGAGATAATTGTAGCATCCCAGTCAATAACGATGTTATTATCTTTATTCCAATGATCTCTTTTGAGAAGATTAGTTGTATCAAGTCTTTGGATTAGACTTTAGATTTGGCTGGTGGTTTAAGAGACACAAATCTTTTTTTGCTAATGTTTAACACATGTTGCATGAAAAAGCAGGAATCATAGTTCAGATCATTTAAAATTATAGCAGGAATTATAGTTCAGATCATTTAAAATTATTTATACCACATGTTGCATGAAAAAAGCTTGAGAAAGATCATTTAAGATTATGATATTTAAACATTTTTCTTTAGTTGGGCTTGCAGATGTTATCCCAATTTGCCCATGATATTGCTTTATGTTGATGGTTAGTACCCCATGTATATTTGCTCAAGAGGTTTTTTGTTCTTTTTATGATAGATCTTGGTATAATGGAGTTTTAAAGGTGAAATTTGATATAGGAAGGAGGACAACTTTGATTAGAGTTAATCTTCCTCCAAATTATAACAGTAAGTTGTCCCATTCTTGAATGTTCTCTCTTATTTTTGTGACAATATCTTCATAATGGGATGCTTTTGGTCTGTTGTGTATGTCAATGCCAAGATGTTTCATAGGTATACTTCCTTTCTTAAAACCAATAGTATTTACTAATTGTTGAAGTCTCTTATTTGGGATTTATGAGATTGGATAAGGAATGACTTGGTTTTTTTGATTGGCTGGCCTGATAGATCTTGATAGATTTGAAAGAAGTTTAGGATTTTACTGATACTTGATGTGGAGCATTGGAAAAGATGATAAGATCATCAACAAATGCAAGGTAAGGGATTATAACTGAACTCTTTGTTGTATATCTGACTCCTCTGTTGTCCAAGTTAATCATTTTAAGCCTCTGATTAGAAATTCTTCTGATAAGATGAATAAACTTGTTAATAATGGGTCATCTTGTTTAACTCCGTTGGTAGATCTGAACTAGTCATTTTATTCTCCACTTATTATAACATAAAACCTATTAGAACTTATAAAGCATTTGATATTGTTAATGAATTTGTTATAAAGACCAAAAGCAGTAAAAATATTAAGGATCAAGAAGAAAGATATCTAATCAAAAGATTTCTCTATGTCTATCTTGATGAGCAGATTTCCATCTCAGGTTCTTTTATTTTGTTCTTTCAATAGTTCTTGAATTAGAAGAGTATTTTCATGAACCTTCCTCCCTTGAAAAAATCTAATATGTTCCTCTGATATTAGTTTAGATAATAATGGAGATAATATATCATTAATAATTCTGGAGATAATTCAATTAAAGATAGTCCATAGGCTGATTAGTCTGTAGTCATTCCAAGTCTTAGAAGATTCTCTCTTAGGGATTAGGCAGATAGAGGTAGCATGTACTTCTTGCGGTACTTAGACTCCACTGAAGAAAGCTTTTATGGCAGCACACAAATTGTTTCCAATAATAGACCAATAGTTTCGATTGAACATGGTGTTGAGACCATCAATGCCTGAAACTCTTGAGAAGTTTAAAGATTTATAGAGTTGTGAATGTCATCATCAGAAGGGTCCTTAATTAGAGAAATATTCTCTTCATGGGTTATTATTTTATGAATGATATGAGAGAGGTTTAGGATTTTTCTATCAGTAGATTGAGATGTGAGAAAACTTTGGTAATCAAAGATAGAAGAAAGATCAATCTCTTTTTGATTTTCTATCCAATTGATCCTATCAAAGATCTTATTTATTATGGACTTTCTCAACTTCTTCTTTACATAATTTTGGAACACATAAGTGTTTTTGTCCCCATTTTGAAGCTAGTTTCTACTGCATTTTTATTCTAAAAAATATTACTCTATGGAAAGTAACTGAAGGTGATCAATCTTAGCTTTAGCTAGGTTTATCTTGTTTTCCATCGTTCTAGATTCTTGATAGTTGTTTTCTAAGGACTTGACTTTAACTTCTGAGTTTGCAATTGCATTGAAAATATTTCTAAATAATCTATGTTCCTCTACTTTAATTTTTTCAATTTGTTCCACAATATTTGAAGAGGATTTTCATACATGTCATCATTGTAACAGTCCTTAAACATATTCTGAAAGTGAGGATGGTACAGTCACATATTTTGGAATCTAAAGGATGTTTTTATTTTTTCAGATTGCTGAGAGATCGAGATGGAGAGAGGTCTACGATCTGATCTTTTTCTGGCCATGTGGGTGACTGAGGTGGTTTAGAAAAACTTGTACAATTCATTATTGGTTAAAACTTTATCTAGTCTCTTCCACTTGTGAGAATTAGTCCAAGTGAATTTACTACCATTGTAGCCTGTATCAGTAAGATTTTAGTCATATATTGCATTATTAAACACACCCATACTTCTCACATAAAGGGTTGTGCATGCAATTTGTTGAGTAAGATTTGTGATGACATTGAAGTCCTCCATCACAATCCATTCCATTAAGCTGTTAGCGATTTGTCTTAGGTTGTTTCATAACTCTAGTCTTAACTCCGTGTTATATTTAGCATAAATATATATATATATATATATATATATTAGGAAATATTTATTTATAAAATATAGATTAACCTTTAGGTGTAAAAGCAGATTCCAATTAGTCAATGGATTAATTTTGAAATCTTGATTCCAGAAAGCCCAGATTTTATTAGAGATGTTAGCCAAGTTGTGCTGATAACCTAGGATTTTTGTGATCTTTGGAAGATATATAGCTTCAATCATCGGTTCTTGAATAGTTAGGAAAGTAATTATTTTTATTTGATTAGTAATTTTAATATTCTTTATATATCTTTGTCTCCAATACCCCTTACAATCCAGAATAAGATGTTGACTGTCATTTTCATGACCCAGTTAAAGGCATGTCAGTCATTTTCTTTTGGGTTGCTTTGGAGTTGTTATTGGTTTTTGATGTGTTGTTCTGAACTTTTATCTTTTCTATCTGCATAAAATTGTCAAATTCTGTGTTATCAAGATATGCTGGTTTGGGTGAGAAGGGGAGAATGCCTATTGTTTTTATATTTAGGGAATGAGGAGAAGATGTTACAAGATCAAGATTTTTGTTCTCAAATATCATAACACCAATTTCCAAGATATGAAGAGCTTCAATTATTTTTTTCATTTGCAATGACATGTATGATGTTGGTTGTAGCAGTATTGATATTTTGGATGATTTCTAAATGTAGGGTTTGAAGAGTTTCAAGATAGTCCAGGGGTGATTATGTGATACGAGGATTCCTTAGTGTCAATTTTAGTAAATCTATTCCGTTTAGGTATTAGTTCTTAGAGAGAGAAAGTAAGAGCTATTAGGTTAGTTAGAGAGAGAAAGTGCTATCTTATTCATCTCGGGATTTGTGAAGCGTGTGTGGTCCTTTTATAGTACAATTGCGGACCCCACACGCTTTAACTCCTGTTAATTACATCTTTTAGTCCCTACATTTTATTTTCTTCCTATTCTGGCTATTTCTTTATATAGCTTATACAATTTAGTCCTTACACAGTTTTCTCTATACGTTTTCCTCATATCATACTTTTTCTTTGCTATTTTCTCCTGTCATGTTTCTTCTTCACGCTTTTCTCCTTGTCTTTTATTCTTCCTTATCAATAGCCCCCAGGCCTAGTAAAAGTTCTTTTACTGGGACTGAATAATTCTCCGATTGCTCACTTCACACACCCTCGAATAGTTACCTTTGAAAGGCATAAACCATTTTCCTCGAACATTTTCTTTCTTCGAATTTTATTTGCCTCGAACAATCGAAGCCATAAATCGCTCCTCGAAAATCTCTCTTCGAGCATCATCTTTTCTTCAAATTTCCACAATTTTCCTCGAACAATCGAAGCCATAAATCGCTCCTCGAAAATCGCTCTTCGAGCATCATCATTTCTTCGAATTTCTCCTGATAACCGAGTAGCCCCCCAATCCTTGCACCATTTTAGCCATATAAGCCCCCCGACTTTGGCTGTATCAGTGCCCCGAATGATTTCAAATCAAGGCTAAAAGGGGTTCCAGGATTAATCTTTATCATGATGTCATTAAACAACCATATCTGTCAGCATATCTTTTTTGAAAATGTTCCCTATTCCCCTGACATTTTCTGATAGAAAACTCTTCATCTTCCTCTGACATTTCCTGACTACAAAAACTCTTCATCTTCCCCTGACATTTCCTAAATACGAAAACTCTTCATATTCCCCTGACATTTCCTGGCTACGAAAACTCTTCATCTTCCCCTGTGGCTGGTGTCGGGATAATTTATACCTATATGGACCATAATGTTCCTAGGCAAACACCAGAAAAAGTCCCCGGGCCTGATCTGTCAGGAAAGCCCAGCTTCACCTATAAATACTGACCTTCTCTCCTCATTAACTCAACTTTTGTTCAAACATTTCTAGAGAGATAAAGCTGGCAAACAAACCCCGTCGGATTCTTGATTGGTTGCTGATCAGTAAGAGGTTCGAAGAGAGAGTTGCTGCTGGAGAAGACGTGAGGCCTCAACCCCCACCATCGACTACTATTTCTTTGGTACCTGGCCTCCCTCAGCAGATTCGACTGCAATTATCCCCCTCGAAGTCGCTCGACAAAGCCTTCATAGTGATTCTAACCCCCTCGGAAAAATGGGTAAAGACAGGCAGCACAAACACTCATCCGGGAAGAGAAAGAAATCTCACAAGGATAGGAAAGGCTCTCATGAGCGAAAACGTGCCAGGGAGACGCGCCTGGTCATTCGGGAGCCTACTTCACTAACATCCCTCGAAAATCTCTCTCAAACATCTGCTAGCCCTCTTCGAACGTCTACCAAACCTCCTCGAACCTCTGCCAGTCCTCCACGAATATCCACAAGCCCTTATCGGACCTCTAACAGTCCTCCCCGAAGAAACAAAGTAGATGAGTCGAGTCTGCCTTCTACTCCATCCATGACTGTTCATGGGACTCAATTTTTGACTTCGAAAACGCTCATCACCGAAGATGATATGCAAAATAGGCGAAATGAGAGTCGAGATGCCAAAGGGAAAATACCTGTCACAACGCCCCTCGAACCAAAAGTGCCTGTGATCCCCTCTTTAGGTTCTTCGAATAATGCAACCTCCTCGTCCCGAACAATATCAGAAGAGCAAGCTCGTCGGATTGCCCTAAAATCAAAAGGGGATATCGTGCTGCCCTTGGAACTAGATAGCATCGCTGGTCGCAATATTCGGGGCATCGAAAACAAACATATGGTGGCTCCTTCCAACATTAGATACAAGTATTTTTCGAAAGACGAAGAAGCTATGCTGAGAACTCGATGGTACATCCCCTCCTATATTACCATTAGATTTCCCTCGGAAGGAGAGACGCCTTTGTCAGTGAGGGACAACGAGTTGGTGGTATATACAGAGATCATGAACTGGGGGCTAAGGTATCCCTTAAACCCTTTCTTTATCAAATATTTGGCGAAGATAGACCTTTGTCCTTCACAGGCTGGTCCCAACATGTGGTTTACTCTAATGGCATGCATCATGGCCTCGAGGCTCTCAGGTCACGAATTTTCGTTAGAGCAACTCATTGGCCTTGCTGGTTTGGCCAGAAGTCCTTTCTTTCCCTTTTACTCACTGACGTTCAATCGAGGACAAAAAATCCTGAGAGATCTATTAGAGGCTGACAAGAAATGGAGGCAGCAGTTTGTGTTTTTCTCTGGTTGCTGGGAGACCGGGTCAGAGGCCACTCCCTCGAATCCTCACAAGCTCTCTCTGATGTGGACTAATAAATGTAAGTGCCTATCCTTCGAAATTATTTATTCTTCCTCGAATTTTAGCTTGTGACTGGTCTTGATATTGGCTACTTGTTGCAGCTATGACTGGGATATCAAAACCCTATTCTGACTATATTGAGAGCGTCATGAATGTGTTCACCAAACTTCGCTTGTGGGCAAAAGAACACTGGGATAACCGATTTCGTCTCTACTTTACAGATAATAATCTCGCTTGGAGTCGATTGTGGAGGCTCAATCCCCTCGACCGAATTAGCATGAGAGGATTGATGGCTCCTCCCTCGGAGCGAGAAGTGATGGAGCGCTGTAGCCAAAAAGACATAGTGGTATATCTTCCCAAGCGCTCTCGTTCGCAGAGTCATCTTGGGGATCCTCCAGAAGATGATGTTTCAATGACTCAACAGCTAAACCCTGAAAGAACGGTCAACACCCAAGGGCCTCCTCCCCCGAACAATGCTGGTTCGTCGAACTCCATTCCTCCTCCACCAAACAATGCTGGGTTGTCGGACTCCATTCCTCCTCCCCCTGCTCCCATCCTTCCATCAAAAAAGGAGGCCAAGACAAGAGATATGAAGGGTAAGGGTGTCCTTGAACCCATCCAAGAATTATTCGAGGGTGGTGAGACGCCTGAAGACAATCAGGAAGCTGCTCTAGACAAAAAGGTCCAAGAAATATCAAGTGAACCTGAGGACAGAGGTGGCCACTCACCCAAGGAAAGTTCTCATCAATCCCCACATTCGCCTCTTACTGAAGCTTCTCACCCTGTCCCCTTCGAAAATAGTCCAAGGTTAGCACCTCTCCCCATCCCTCGGAGCAACCCTCCTCAGCACATTGATCCAGACACTCTTGGAGGCGGGTTTTCTGAGTTTGATTCTGCAGCATTAGGGTCTTCATCGAGCTCCTTCGAAGTTCCTTTGGACGATGAATTCTCACTGTCCCTTCGAAAATTGTTGCACACCTTAGTTAATAGGGGAAAAAAGATGTGGCACCTTGAGAAGTGCAAAAATCACTATAAGTTTAAATCGCTGTTAGCTGCCTCTCAGTTTGAAGAGGCCAAGAAGCAACACGCAGTGATAGAGGGCCAAGACGATGCCTTGTACGAGCGCCTATCTGCCTCCGAAAATTATGTGATAATGCTGGAGAGGTGTTGTCAAGAAGAGATGGACTTGTATAAAAAGAAGACTGATGCTCAAGAGCTATTGATAGTTGAGTACAAAAAAGGGCATCGTTTGGCCTGCGATGGATTCGCAGAGTGTGTCAAGGGCTTTAGAAGGGTGAAAGAAGACCGAGATCAGTTACTTAAACGGGTTGTGAAATTTCCTAGACAAGTCGAGGAAGAGAAAGATAAAGCTGTGGATGCTTATGCAGCTATGTGCACAAGTAAGCTGAAGGCCCGGGATGCCACTACTCGAGCTGGTTTACTTACCCAAATCCATGCTGAGCATCCCGAATATAACTTGGGTAGTTTTTGGAAACTTGTCCCCTTAGCACTTCGTCCTCCCAATATAGTAGTAAGTGACAGTGAAGACTCAGAGGCTGAGGGGAGTGTCTCCTCGAAAAATTCAGACTGAGAAAAGATGTATAAGGTGTTAATGTTTTTTGTATGGCCCTATAGGGCTTCTTTTTGTAATGTGACTAAGGCATGTTGTAATGCGCTGATTTTGTAAGGCATGTTTTAACTTTGTAAGGCAAGTAACCAATTGTTAATTTTAAGTATAAGTTCAATCCAAGGCACCAAATATTATGTTCTTATCAATAATCCAAAGAGACAAACCCTTCGAACCAAACAGAAATACTCAGATTAAGAGTGGGTTAGGAAAATGGAATTCGAGGAATACATTATTGGGACCTATCTGATAATTTGGAGAGACAATATCTTGAGTCACATTATTGTGACCCAAATATTAATAAAGTCAAATAAAATTCGAGGCACGCATTAATGTGAATCGAATATTAATAAAGTCAAATAAAATTCGAGGCACACATTAATGTGACCCGAATATTAATAAAGTCAAATAAAATTCGAGGCACACATTAATGTGACCCGAATATTAATAAAGTCAAATAAAATTCGAGGCACACATTAATGTGACCCGAATATTAATAAAGTCAAATAAAATTCGAGGCACGTGTTACTATGACCCAAACAATAGTTCGAAGGGACAAGAATTCGAGGCACATGTTACTGTGACCCAAACAATAGTTCGAAGAGACAAGAATTCGAGGCACATGTTACTGTGACCCAAACAATAGTTCGAAGAGACAAGAATTCGAGGCACATGTTACTGTGACCCAAAAAATAGTTAAGGTGAAGAATCCTTTGTATTTAAGCAGCTCATCGAAACACCTCATTAAAACCTTCTTATGCCTAGCAGGGTAGGAAAGAGTGTGCCCTCGCTAAATTTCGTTATGGGGGATACAAAGAAGAAGAAAAAATACGAACACTACTTGCTAGCTATCTCTTTAATCAAGATACAATTTTAAGTGCTCAATATTCCAAGGGAGACGGAGATATCGCCTTTCCTTGTCTTTTAAACGATACGTGCCTGGTTTTATCTTTTCGGTAACCTCATAGGGGCCTTCCCAATTTGGTCCCAACTTTCCCAAAATCTTGTCTTTAGTGTGCAAGAAAACTTTACGTAGGACTTTGTCTCCCACCTTAAAATCTCTGTGCTTTACCTTAGATGCATATCGACTCCTCATGAGTGTTTGATAATGGAGGGATGTCAACTGTGCTTACTGTCTCTTCTCTTCAACCAAGTCTAAAGCCAGTGCTCTGCTTTGGTCATTCGTGTCGGAGGCATATGTTGCTACACGATGTGAGGGAAAAAGAATTTCTGGAGGGATGACGGCATCCATTCCATAGACTAAGGCAAATGGATACACAATAGTGGCCGTTCGCGGAGTCGTCCGGTATGCCCATAATACTTCCTGCAAATAGTCGGGCCATTTTCCCGCTTTCCCTTCCAAGTTCTTCTTCAAACCATCAAGAATCGTACGATTAGTCACCTCCACTTTCCCATTAGCTTGGGGGTGAAATGGTGCAGAAAAACATTGTCGTATCCCCCTTGATACACAGAAACTTTGGAACTCCTTGTTGTCGAATTGAGGTCCGTTGTCCGTTGTGATCTGCAATGGTACTCCAAAACGACAACAAATGTTAGACACGACAAACTTGATCACATCTTTGGCCCTTGTTCCTGCTAGTGGTTCAACCTCTACCCACTTAGAAAAGTAGTCCACCGCTACAATGATGGTTTGCCTACCACCTGAGGCCAATGGCAAAGGCCCGACGAGATCGATGCCCCACCTATCAAACGGTACTGCTTCAGATTATCGTAGAGTTGACACGTGTCACATCGTTTGACTAAATCTTTTGCGTCGGCCGCAACAGTAGGCCAATAATAGCCAGCCAGAAACACTCTCCGAATTAATGCCTTATACCCACAATGGGCAGATCCTTCACCATCGTGCAATTCAGACAAGATAATTTGTGACTCGGGCCTACTCAAACACCTCAATAATGGTCGACTTAGATATCTTTTATACAGCACTCCTCCCAGCAAAATATAGCCATGAGACTTGAACCTGATTTTCCTAGCCTCGTACTTTTCGACGGGTAAAGTATCATGGGCCAGAAAATCAATGATGGCCGTCCTCCAATCATTCGTAATCACATTGCTTTCCTCCAGGATGTTTATTGTATGCTCCTCGCCAATAAAGATCGAAGGGCGCTCCTGAACCAAAACCCACGGGTAACCTTCCGTCCGTGAAGCGGAGGCGAGAGAATCTGGGACAACATTTAACTCTTTTCGAACATGCTCATACTTGACTTCCTCAAATTCAGATGCTAAATCTTTCAATATCTTCAAATACTGTATCAGCTTATCTTTCCTGGCTTCGGACTCTCCCGAAGCTTGGTTTATCACCAAACGGCGAGTCGCTGATCAGTTTAATCTTTCGAGCCCCACATATCCGAGCCAAACGCAAGCCTGCTAGAGCAGCTTCATACTCAGCTTCGTTGTTAGTAGCCTTAAAACCATAACGAATGGCTTGGAACATAGCTACCCCTTTTGGGGAAATCAATTGGACACATGCCCCACTTCCTGAGATGTTCGACCCCCCATCTGTATCACCCATTCCGCTTCATCAACAAAGTCGTGAATTTCCTTTTCCTCTCTATCCGAATGGAACTCGACCAGGAAATCGACTAAAACTTGGGCTTTTATCGCCGTTCGAGGCTCAAATGTTATGTCGAAGTCTCCCAATCCACTGACCATTTAGTCATCCTACCAGAGATGTCGGGCCTTTGTAATAAACTCTTCAGGGGAAAAGTCGTCCGAACAATTATAGGATGGGCCTGGAAGTAAGGTCTCATCTTTCGAGCCGCCGTTACCAAAGCTAGAGCTACCTTCTCCAATGTGAGATATCGCTTCTCCGCATCCAGGAAACTCTTACTGACATAATAGATAGGCTTCATGAGAGAGTCATCTTCGCGGAGGAGAACGGCACTAACCGCACATCCTGATACTGCTATATAGATAATTAATGTCTCTCCTACCAATGGTTTAGACAAGACCTCAGGAGACGTCAAATACTCTTGGATTTGATGAAAAGCGGTCGAATATTCCTCGGTCCAACAAAACTGTTTCGTATTCCGCAATATCTTGAAAAAGGGTGCACATTTATCTGAAGACCTAGAAATGAATCTATTCAGAGCGGTCAATCTCCCTGTCAGAACTTGCACTTCTTTAATATTCTGAGGGGGTGTCATTGTGATCAGAGCTTTTATCTGTTCTGGATCAGCCTCGATGCCTTTTTCGCTGATCATGTAACCAAGAAACTTGCCCGACCTTAGCCCGAAAATGCACTTCTCCGGATTGAGTTTTAAATTGACTCTGCTTAAATTGCGAAACGTCTCTTCGAGGTCAGCGAAATGGTCTTCGTCCCGTGCACTTTTGACCAGCATATCATCGATATAGGCCTCCATGTTCTGCCCAATCTGCCCCGCAAAGGTTTTATTGACTAGGCGCTGATAAGTTGCCCCTGCATTTTTTAAACCAAAAGGCATAACCTTGTAGCAGTATAACCCTCTCCCGGTAATGAAAGAAGTGCTTTCCTTATCGCGGGCGTCTAATCGGATTTGGTTGTACCCGGAGTAAGCGTCCATAAATGACAACAGTCGATTTCCGGAAGTCGAATCTACTAATTGGTCGATGCGAGGCACTATGAATGGATCTTTAGTACAAACTCTGTTTAAATCCGTGAAATCAACACACATTCTCCACTTGCCATTCTTCTTACGTACCAACACTGGATTTGACGCCCACACAGGGTAATGCGACTCGCGAATATGGCCTATGCTCAATAGCCTCTCAACCTCCAACAGAATTGTCGTGGCCTTTTCCGGGGAGACTGGTCTTCTTTTCTGTACTATAGGTTGGACATCAAGTCGTATAGCAAGTTTATGACACATGATTTCTGACAGTACTCCGGTGACATCCTGCGCATACCAAGCAAACATATCAAGTTTATCAGATAAAAAAGAAATTAAATTCTCCTTAAACTCTGGAGAAAGGTCGACTCCAATCTTCAGAAATTTTCCACTCGCAAATTCATGTGTCGCTGAATCTTCTTCTGCGACCATAAATTCGGGGGCCTCCCTTGGATCATCGCACGGGATGATATCTGGGGGAGGTCCCTTTAATTGCTATGCCTTGCCTGAAGTTTCTCCCCGAACCCCCTTCGAGGACAGAGCTATCTGGTAGCATTCACGTGCCATCTTCTGGCTACTTCGTATTATCTCAATATTGTTCCCAACCACGTACTTTAAGCATTGATGCACTGTAGAGATTACGCCATGCATTCGGGACAGCCAAGAACGACCCATGATAGCGTTATACGATGTTGGCGCGTCAACAACAATAAATAGTACCTCCACCTCTTTCTTGAATGGTCCACGGCCCAATTCGACCATACACTGAAATTCTCCAACCACCATCGCTGTAGCGCCAGTAAAGCCTATTATAGTCCTGTCGGATCTCCGGATAACTGGTGGGTCAGAAATTCTTCGGTAAGTACTCATAAACAATATATTTGCGGAGCTCCTTGTATCGATGAGTATCTTCTGAATTTGATCCCCAGCAATGCCTACAGCGATCACCACTGCATCCTCATGGGGGCCTGCAACATTTCGCATATCATCATCATCAAAACAAATAATGGGGGAAGGCGATCGGTGCATCTGCGCTGATACCCCTGCTTCGATCTGGGTAGTCAAATTGACCATATGCCTTTTTCGGGAGCTGTTGGAATTTCCCGCAATAGTGTTTCCCCCGAAAATTGCCAAGGAATCGAAAAAAGCGCAGAGGCTATCCACTCTCCCCTTCGGAATAGCTTCTTCCACCAGATTTACATTGTTCCTCCCCTCCTTAGGACCTAAATATTCTTGCTCAATGTCGAAGTCATCAACCTCTTCGGAAATCACCATAGCTGTGTCAGTGTTCTTTGGGACAGCTTTTACCACGATGCTTTTCTGAGAGTGCTTTTTGACGAACTTCAATAACATTCCATTCTCTATCAGGGCTTGCACTTCTTTTTTCAAAGCTATGCAATCCTTGGTGTCGTGTCCAATATCCTCATGATATTTGCAATATTTATTGACACTTCTGCTTTCCCTCGGAGTTTGTATGGGGAAAGGCTTCCTGAACGGTACTGTAGATTTAGCTTTGTCGAATATTGCAGCAACATTTTCTGTCAACTCCGCGAAATAGTCGAATCGAACCCACTTATTTGACATGGGTCTCGCTCCCTGATTATAATTTTGATGACTGCCATAGTATTGCGGGTTTGATTTCTGCCTCGGCGGATATTGACCTGTACTTTTAGCCTGAACATTTGAGCGAGGGCCCTTGTTACTCGACTCAGATCTTTGGAATTGATTCTGATCCAACTAATCCCCCGACCCTTTCTCTGAGGCCTGGGTCTCTTCCACCAGGATCCTCTTCTCAACCTGATCTAATAATGCTCCAAAAGTCATTGCCTGACTGTCCGCTACCGTATCCTTCAACAATCCGGGGAGCAGGCCCATACTGAAGGCTGCAAGCGCCACAGAATCCTTACAATACTCCATGTCTGTTTTTGTTTTAACAAAACGATTAGTGTAATTTTTGAGGCTCTCCCCCACCTTCTGTCGACAATAGATGATGGTGTCTCCGTTAGCTCTGAACTTCTTGCTCCCCACAAAGTGTTGTCTGAAGATGTTCCAGAACATATCAAAATTCTTTATCGAGCCCTGCGGAAGCCTGTTGTACCACTTAGAAGCCACTCCCTTGAAGGTCTGAGAGAACGCTGTGCAAAGCAACTTATCACCGTCGTCAAAATTGATCATAAAATTCTTGAATTGTTCGATGTGATTATCCGGGTCTTGTGTCCCCATCGAATTTTTCCAGCTTCAAAATATCAAAATGCTTCGGAAGATTTCCCACCAAAATGTCTCGGGACAGAGGGGAAGCCCTCCAATTATGACCCGCGCGATAAACACCAGACCTCAAGTTGTCATTGTTCGGAAAGTACAGACCCTCCGCGGATGGGAAAGTATACTGGTGCTGCCACTCCGAAGTTCGCGGGCCCATATCCTCTTTCCTATCAGGATACTTTGCCTGTCCATAAGACCGGTCGCCACCTCGAGCATGGTGACACTTTTTCCTCGAAGATTTCCTCTCAGAGCTTCTTCCTCTTCGGAAATCGGTGTGTCTACGGTCACGCTTTTTCTTTCTGTGGTATTTTCGCGGGGAAGAACCCGAGGAGCTGTACGGAGAGTAATCACTCGAGTAAGCTGAATCCAAATGTCGCCTCTCTCTTCTCCTCGGCGATTGCCGCTCGCGTCCCCGGTATCTGTCGTCTTTTTTCTTGGGACGAAATTCAGTTTTGCGATCCTCTTTTTCACTAACTAGCTCCCTCATTATCTCGGATCGAAGATTCTCCTGTACGACGTCTTTTTCTGCTTTCAATATTTCGATTTCTAGCAGCAATTCATTCCTTTGAGCTAACAGATCTGAGTCGTCAAAATCATTTCTGACTCGTTGGCCCCCTAGTCTCTCGTACTCCATATAGTTCCGGTAGTCATCTCCTACTAGGTTCTCCTCGCAATTATTAACCAAATCGTCCCCTTGGTCTTCCATAGTTCTCCTCGGAATAAGAATTATTTCCAGGAAGCGATTGCCGTCAGAGCGATCTTTGCTTCCCACAGACGGCGGCACTGAAGAGTTTCAAGATGGTCCAGGGGTGATTATGCGATACGAGGATTCCTTAGTGTCAATTTTAGTAAATCTATTCTGTTTAGGTATTAGTTTTTAGAGAGAGAAAGTAAGAGCTATTAGGTTAAGTAGAGAGAGAAAGTACTATCTTATTCATCTCGGGATTTGTGAAGCGTGTGTGGTCCTTTTATAGTACAATTGTGGATCCCACACGCTTTAATTCCTGTTAATTACATCTTTTAGTTCCTACATTTTATTTTCTTCCTATTCTGGCTATTTCTTTATATAGCTTATACAATTTAGTCTTTACACAGTTTTCTCTATGCGTTTTCCTCTATCATACTTTTTCTTTGCTATTTTCTCCTGTCATGTTTCTTCTTCACACTTTTCTCCTTGTCTTTTATTCTTCCTTATCAGGGTTGAGGCTATATTTTTAGGAATGATGTTTTGAGTTTAGCTCAGAGGTAAGATGGTCTCCGTAAGAGGAATGACAAGTTTTTTTTTGTGTATGCGAGTTTTTCTCAAGCTTTGTAGAATCTATTGAGGGATTTTAAGATTTCTCTTTTTATATTTTTTGAACAATGATTGATTTAATCTTTGGTTTTGATTGAGTTAATATCCCAGTTTGTTTTTCCTCAGATTTTTTATTTTGATGAGTGTCTTGAGGAATTGTTGAAGCTTTAGTTTTCTTACATTCCTGCTTTTTGTGCCCAACGTGGTTGCAGTATAAGTAGTAGTCAGGTGTAATTCCATAAGCTATTTATTGCCAGAAGCCTTCAGATTGACCAAAGCCAACCCAGATCTTGTTTAGTAATGGTTCAGTGAGATCAAGTTTAATCCAAGCCTTACAACAGTTGTATATGGCATGATTTTTTGTTGGAACCCAAAGGGCTAGATAATTTCTCAAGGATATTGCTAGAACTTTGATATAGTATTCATTATACATATAACTAGGAATTCTTGGAAAAAGACACCCATATCGGAGAGATTGGTGATTTTTTTAGGATTAAAATCAGGTGTCTATTTAAGAAAATGCATTGTATATTGCCCAATCTTCTATACGTTTCATCTCCGGATATTTTTTAAATCGTCTTGTAAGCCCATTTATATTTTGATGTGCCTCGAATCCTAAATTTCCAGATTGTATTGACATCTGTAACAAATATTTTTGAAGAATTCTTAGATATCTTTCGTAGGGGGTTTTCCATTAAAGAACTTTCCTATCAAAATTGCTTTAGATGATTCTTCCAAATTAATCTTGTCTTGTAAATGGAATTTAATATATTTGTGTTTATCTTGTCTTCTATTCTAGCATTAACATATGATTTTTTCTTGTCATTGGTCCTTGTTACATATACATGATTTTTTGTTAAAGGATCTGATTGACACTTGTGTTGACATTGTTATCAATTATTTTGTTCATTTCTTAGGATCATGTAGTTCTTTTGCAGCTTGGGTGGTTCATTCTGGGAAATGCTAGTCGATCTTAAATGAGGGAATTTTAATCATTCCACGGATGGGCATCCTTGATTCAAAGTCTTGATTGTATTTGCTGATTTTTTTATCATTAACGGCATATATTGCCATTGTTATTGATAAAATTCTTTAATACTTATTGAATAACATTGTAGTCAGAGTTGAATCAGACTTAAGGCTTGCATTTTGAGATGATACCACAGATATAGGATGCTAGTTCTTCAAGTAAAAAAATCTTTATTTTATTGGAGCCATTTTTTTCCTTATTTTAAAAACTTTCTTCGTCTTTAAAAAATATATTTTTTATAAACATGAGTTATCACCTATTACCTAATTCAAACCATATATTACAAAAAGATAGTGTTTATGAATAGGATATTGCACATATATCCTCCAATTATGTCCTTTAAGGTTTTATTAAAAAAAGTAATTTTTTTAATAATTTTTTGTTAAATGTTTATTTGAAAAAAATATCTGAAAATATCATTGATTTTGTTTTTTAGAAGAAAAAAAATAGATCAATGAATGATTTTTTGTTAGACCATTAAACAAGTGTTTCACAATTCACATTTTGTTTAACTCAACCTTTATTTTGTGATTCTTGCTTCGACAATTTTTTTTTCTCTTTCCTTAAAAATGAATCGTGAAGTGAAAATCATGAATTGCATTACGTTGTTCACAATTTCTTTTTATCCTCAGTTAATAGTATTAACCCTTCTTTTTATATTCACGTTTACAGTGAAATGCGAAACAATCAATTTCCTAATTTTCAAATACTAATTCAACAAAAAATTAAAATCAAAAAAAAAATCCAATTAACCAAATAACAATAAAATTGAACAAACCCTAACAATAAGGTGAAGAAGGAAAAACAGAGGGAGAAGAAAATCATAACAATAAGATTTTACCCAAAATCACTTAAACCCTAACAGCAAGAAATATTGAAATATTAGCTCTAATAAAGGTCAATTTGGTAAATTAGTTCGTTGTTTAGTGATCTGATCTACTTGGTATTCGTTACCATGACTAGAAAGCAAAAAAAATGATTTTAATATATTTTGGACCAATAGAGTTACCTCGTCCCAAAATGGTCGGTAACCAACCTCACTTAAGAGGGAACAATTCATTTTTTATTATTCACATTTTTTTCAATTACTTTCGCTTATATAATTCTCTAGTCCTACCAATTAAAATTATGACGGGTCAGACCCGTGTTAGTCGGAAGAACCTTGTAGAGCGCTGAAGCAATTCTCACTGATCTCTGATTCATTAGCAATAATCTTCTAAAGCATAACATGAAATCTAAACTCATCCAACTAAAACAAAAACAGAAAAAAAAAACTCGCAATGAGTTTAGATGAAATCAACACTTAAAAATAAAGGATAACTTTCGAGAATGAGGAAGACACGACATATTTTTCACAGAGAAAGAAAAAAATCACGAAACTAGGTTTAATGAAAAAAATAGTTGTGGTACATCATACTTAGCCTTATATCGTTAATAAGGGTATTTTGGATATTAAAAAATATATATTAAATAAATAAAAAAATTGTTTTTGGATATCTATTGGACTGGTAAAATAAAAATAATAACAAAAAAAAATTATTTTATTAAAATAAATAAATCATTATTTAGTTTGTTAACAAATATCTCAAAAAACATATTGCAACCAAATATAACCTACTAATAAATAGGTTGTAAAACTAATTATCTCATGTGTCATCTTCTAACACTTAAATTTATAAGTAATGTTGTACATCTTATAATCAAATTTTGCATGCTAATAATCATCTTCAAAATATTTTTCAATGTATTTTTTCACTACAACCTTTTCTAACATTTGTATTTAATAAACATGATTGTACATACTCTAAATACGTAAAGGTATTGTTAATGATGTATTTAAAAAAACTATTAAACCATTTAAATTTATCAAGGATTATATTAGATTAATTATTTTTTAGAGGTAAAAAAATATATAGTTCTTAAGTATAAATTCAAAGTGATTGTGACATATCACTGTTGAAAGCTTGATTTGATGTTGAAGGCATGACCTAGTTTCAAAGGTTGAAACTTAGTGTTAAAATTGTACTTTACTATCGAAAGTTGTAACTTAGAGCTAAAGTTGTATGTTGAAGTCGTATGTTGAAGCTGAGACTAAGTGACGATGGCTGAACACATGATGAAGTGAGAAATAACTGCTAAAGTTAAAAGTAGGTGTCGAAGGTTGGAACTAAATACTGAAGACTGGAGAAATATAATTGGTGCAGTTCATCCAGATCTTAAGACCCAAAGATAAGTGTATTTATTACTACTGGAACCGAATGTGTAGGTTAGACTCTTGCTGTAATGAAGGTGTAGTAATTGGGTGGCTGAAATATTCCGAATATGTTTTCATGTTCATAAATGACATGATCACTTGGAAGATAATATTTTTAATGGATGAATGATCTATGTCGTTGATTATGAGATTAATCTGAAGCGTACATTTGATAAACAGACAAAAATTACATGCATGCATATGCTGACAACCTGCGTTAAGAAACGTTATCAGTATCTGTCAATGACCATATTTTGAAAGAAATAACTGACTAAACATGAAAGACAATGGTTTGCACTCTACTAAATACAAGCACAGTAACTACCTGATATAGTTTCCAATTTCTGTCAATGACCACAGGAGTTCAAGTACTAATCTCTCAATTCATGAATGAAGACATTGTTATTAAATGTACAAGAGTTTCATCTATAAGTGAGGTTAGCTGCTAAAATAAATCTTACTACCACATTAACTAAATGCAACAAGAAGAAAATAAAAAACTAAGTAGCTTGACCCTTATTATCCTAATCTACTACTAATCGTATTCGCTACTGAAATTATCGAAATCTTCGAGAAATCGGAGATCTTCCAGTCCCGCCACATTTACATTAAAAAGTGGGAGCCCTTTTGTGTTATCCTCCACATCCTTGGTCCCCTGTGCCACAGGCTCTTCCAGTTCCACCACATTTACATCCAAATCCTTAGCCTTAATCCCTGTAGGCTTCAATCCACCAAGCTGCAGCTCTTTATTGGCTTGACAAGGTAAACCCAATATCACCTCCCTTCGTACCATGTCACCTTGACCACCCACAGTTTGATTATTTCCCTTGATAGTCTCGGGTTGGGGTCTCTTGGTCTTTTTCGACGTTGATCCTATATCTTCCCCATAGTTTTTCTCTTCAGTTGATCGTCTCTTTAAACCATGTTTGGCCTCTTCATCGTCCTCTGCAAATCCCACATACACATCATCATCGTGGAAGTAAAACTTTAGTTGGGGGTACTTTGTAGACGCCTCTTCACAAGTAGGTTGAGTGTTGTTCTGGACCGGATGAGGAGTCATAGGGGCAAGTCGTGGGCAGTTCTTGACTAAGTTTTTGGTGGATTTAGCATCACTAGATTGTCCCGAGGGATAAAGCCCCCCATAGATGTAGCTAGTACAGTTGTCTGAGACTGGCGGTGGCACTATCCTTTTGGCATGGAACTCTCCTTTGCAATGCTGACATAGAAGCGTGCATTCCTCGTACACCTTGGGGTACTTGTAGAGCACGGAGCAAGAGCGACAACCGGTCCAGAAAGTCGGATTCCCCGACTCTGATTGGCTCGGCTCCGATTGCGGAATTGACTCGGCCGTGTTGTTCAGACTGGGCCTTTCTTCCTCCGGGCTGATTCTCACCGGTTGTGGTGTCGTTTGCTTACCTTGCTGCTGTGCTTGATGTAGTTGAATATCCAATCGGTTTCCAAGTTCTGCCACTTGAGATGATTGAGCCGGTTGACTCTTATAAATCTCTCCGTCGTACCATGACTTCTTAGACAAGTCAAAAAGATAGTATAACGCCTGAAAGACGAGTCTCAACGCCTGATCGGCGAGCGGGAGGCGCTTTCTCGCCTCGGTTAATAGAGCCGCGAGCCGGCGAAACTGAGCCCTGACTAGTTCTGAGTCATTAGTTAATGGACAGAGTTGAAGAACGGCGTACAAGTCGGGGAGGCTAGAGGCTCCGACGCATAAACTGCCGGCTATGAGCGTATCGGCGACGGCAACGATATGTGAAGATGAGTCGGATAAGGCTCCATTGGACTGAGCAGCGCGTATCGCGAAGGACTTAGCAACGTGAAAATTTCGTGCAGCGAGTAGGTTCTCCGCCATAGTAAGCAACCGTTCTGCCTCCATTCCGCTTCCGGCGCCACCGTTCATAATTCCCTATCTCTAGAAGGTTCTCTACGTCGATTTGAACTTCACAATTTTCCTCAAATGTTGGAGTAAAATGAAAACTGCGGTAGTGAAGCACGTAAAGGAAAGTAGATTTATCTAAGGATGTTTTACCGTTGATTTGTTTTGGTTAACGTTTAAGATATTTTAAAAGGATAAGGCTGTTGAGGATTAAAATTTTAAATTTTAAAGATATTTTCTAAAAAATATCGTTAACAAATTCTAGATATATTTTCAAAATTCAAAATATGTTCGTTATGAGGATATAGATGGAATAATTTATTTATTTATTTTCCAAAATTCATGAATAATTATTTTTTGAAAATCATATTAAATTTTAAAAAATGTTGGAAAATTTTGAGATATAAAATACTAATTAATTTTTTATTTTATTTTTCTTGCATATTTGATTTTTAGAAAAATAAAGGTGAAAAAGACCAAGAATTAATAATAAATAAATATTGTTAATTCACTTTAATAGAATTATTTGATACGTAAATGTTAAAACACAAAATTCATATTTTAGTGATATTATTTATCCAAATATATTATTTATAAACATAATTAAAGTACACCAATATAGACACTTCTTTTATTTGTCGGGGGAAATCGATTTTAGGCCTCCAAGAACCTAAAATCGATTCTTGAAAACAAGGCCATGGGCCTCAGCCTTACGTTATCTGTGAAGCCTCTCAACCCTTCACATTTCATCCTAACCCTAGCAGTTGGCATCTCTGCCTCTCTCTTTCGTCTTCACTCTCAGATCTAGCCCCAACAAGCCGTCCATGCAGAAATCGATTTCTGTTCTTCATCAAGAAGAACAAAATCGAGCAAATCCACGTTCACAGAACCTTCCATCAAATAGTCTTCCAACAAACCGCATCTCAGAGACTCGTTTTTTCGAAAATCCAACATTCGAAAGGAATGAGTCTCTGAATAATGATCCTCACAAAGGCGATAAGGAGTCTTGCAAGCAGCTGGTCCAAGGATCTGCTTCAAGAACTTATGCGGATGCTGTAAAGAAGGGAAAGGAGGCGCCGTCGTCACTACCTGGATCTGTTGAGGGTTTCTTGCACGACAAAGTGGAATTTGGTGCTGAAGACGGGTACACCTACGTCAGATTTAGCGAAACAGATAAGTTGCTTCTTAACTCCTTATCTAAATTCACATTGATTGCAAAATTTTCGTATGGTTGTCCTTCTGCAGTAGATTTTAGAACATACTTAGTATCTTTAAGACCTATAGGCAACTTCAGTATATATAAATGGGACTTTAGGTATATTTTTGTGGAGTTTGAAAATATTGTAGATGTTAAAAGTTTCTGGAAGTATAATGTTAGGTCTATAGGTCAGTTTACGTTTAGGATTTTAAAATGGACACCTGATTTTAACCCCAAACGTGAGTCTTCTCTGACTCCCGTTTGGGTTTCTTTTCCTAAATTGCCTGAATATATGTATAATAAAGACACAATTGAAAATTTAGCAAAGGCTGTTGGTTTACCATTAAAATCCTGGTTTCCTAATAAAAATAAAGCTAGCTTTAATTGTTGTGAAGTATGGATTGTTCTTGATGTTTCCAGTATCCTTCCTCAAAGAATTTGGGTTAGTTTTGGGGATAGAGATGGTTTTTGGCAAGATGTGATCTATAAAGATAAGCCTGCTTATTGTAAAAAATGTAGACACTTAGGTCATAAAGATATTGCCTGTAAATCAGATGATTTAGAATATAAGAAATCTCAGAATTTAAAAAAGATTGAAGTTAATAATAAGGATAAAAAGAATAGTACTGTTTGGTTGCCTAAGCCTATAACTAACAAAAATAATGTGCAATCTAATATGGATGTGATTCCTGGAAAAATGAATGCTATAACAAATAATGAAAATCTTGTTACACAGATAATTGATAGAGAGCCTCATATTAATAATGTATCTGATAAAACATTTAATAACATTGTGAGTACAGAAAATTATCAACATGTTGAGGTTATCAGTGATATTGTTAAGCAAGTTGCATGTGAGAAGGTAGATTTAATGTAGAAATAGAGTCTGATAAGAACTTGTCTTTTAATAAACTGAATGTAGCATCTGATAATATGTCTGATATGGATAATCAAGCATTGCATACAGAAAAAGCATGTAGCAATAATTTGATAGTGGATGATATTATTTTGCATAATGATGTTATTAGAAAAGATGGTAGTTTATTAGCAGTTAGGCATTCTGAATCAAATGTTAAAGAACCTGTTAGACATATTGATATAAGTTGTGATGATAACATTTCACTATCATGTAGCCAGGTAGTCTCTGAAGTTGATAATGATTTGACATTGGATGATTGTAAATCACATGATGCTGTAGTTAGTGATGCTCTTAATTTTTTTGAATCTGATGTCATTTCTGGAAAAAATATAGAAGATGCATTCATTTCTGGTGATGGTAACATCTCTTTAGCATGTGAGCATGTAGTTTCTGAAGTTGATAATAACATGACATTGGGTGGTTTTAATTCTAATGATATGGTAATTGGTGATAACAACTTAATAGCATTTAAGCAATTTGAATTTGGTGTTGTTTCAAAAATAGATATAGAAAATACAATTGAATCCATGAATATAAATAACCCTTTTAATGCTTTATTGAATGAAGATGTAGATGAATTGATTGAGTCTGAATTTCCTTCTCTGATTAGAAATAGATTGAGCCTTTCTCCTAGTTCAAATAAAAGGAATAATTTTGGTGAAAATTTAAGTCTGCATGTTTCTCCTAAACATAAGAAAAATAAGCCATCTTTGAATAGTTTTCTTAGAAGATCTTCTAGAAATAAACTTGTTATTAAAACCAGAAACCCCAAAGGATCTTTTGGATCCTCTAAATAATCATAAAATGACTTTAAAAATGTTAAATTAGAATGTAAGGGGAGTAGGTAATATAAAAACTATCAGAAGGATAAAGAATCTAACTAAGAAGCATTGTGTGAATATTTTAGT
Source organism: Limnanthes douglasii subsp. nivea (assembly GCA_036936605.1). Lineage (NCBI taxonomy): Eukaryota > Viridiplantae > Streptophyta > Magnoliopsida > Brassicales > Limnanthaceae > Limnanthes > Limnanthes douglasii. The sequence goes on along the minus strand of JAUPFV010000003.1, from coordinate 155,412,028 downwards.
TATGCAAGAACCTATGGTAGCAGTAGATAAAAGCCTAGAAATTTGTTCTAAGTTAGGATTTGAGTCTGTTCAGACAAATATAAATAACAAAATATGGATTTTATGGAGAAATGGTTTTATAATTGACCTTATTGATAATTTTGAACAGCTTCTAAGTGTTAGGGTTAGTCATTCTGCACATAGGGAGGTTGTTTTGCTTACTGTTGTGTATGATAAGTGTAACATTAGTCATAGATTATCTTTGTGGAATCAGCTTAGGAATATATCCATTGTCAAGTTTCCTTGGTTAGTTGTAGGAGACTTTAATTCAATATCTAACACTAGTGAACAAAAAGCTTGTAATAATGTGCATACTAAAAGTTTGGATGATTTTAATGAAATGATATTTGATTGTAAGTTGGAGGACCCTGGTTATGTGGGATCTAATTTTACTTGGACTAATAAACATAAGTGGAAAAGGTTAGATAGATGTCTATATAATGAAATTTGGAGAGATACTTTTAATGTTACAAGGGTGGATCATCTGGCCAGAACATGTTCTGACCATTCACCCTTGTTAATAACTATTTTAAAGCAAACTATGTTTCAAAAAACATCATTCAGATTTTAAAACATGTGGTTAAAACATGATGATTTTATCAAAACTGTGGAAAGTAATTGGTCTATACCTTTAAATGATTCTTCTGATATGTATATATTTTGGTCTAAACTTAAGAGATTAAAAAAGCATTTACAAATTTGGAATAAGAGTACATTTGGTAACATATTTGTTAACTTAAACAAAGTTGAGGATGAAATTAAACTTGCTGAAATCATACTTGAGGAAAATAATTGTATTGAAAACCAAATGAAATTGCAAGAGTTAAATACTACACTGATAACACTGCTTGAAAAAGAAGAAATTTACTGGTATCAGAAAAGCTATGTGAATTGGATAAAGGAAGGTGATAATAATTGTTCTACTTTTCATAATTATGTTAAGAAGAGAAAAGTTAAGAACATAATTAATGGAATTTTAGAAAATAATAATTGGATAGAAGATGAGGAATTGATAGGTCTCTCTGCTGTAGGTTATTTTACAAATCTGTTGAACAAACCTTCCCTTATGAATGATCTGTCTACTGTTAGAAATGTTATACCTGGAATTCTAACTGAACAAAGTAATGAAAGCATCTTGAAAGAACCTACTTTAGAAGAATTATATGATGTTATAAGATCTCTTAATAAAAACAGTGCCTCTGGAGTTGATGGTTTCAACTCCAAGTTCTATCTTGCTTGTTGGTCTATAATTAAATATGATTTGTTTAATGCTGTTAAATGTTATTTCTTGAGTTCAGATATACCTAAAGGAGTTTTTTCCACCTTAATTTGCCTTATACCTAAAGTTAGATCTCCCAAACATTGGACCCAATTCAGACCTATTAGCCTATGTTCCGTGTTTAATGTGATAATCTCAAAACTGATACAAATTAGATTAGCTAAGCTGCTCCCCTTAATAGTTTCAGAAGAGCAAGGTGCTTATATTGATAATAGAATGATTCAGGAAAATATTTTAATAGCTCAGGAGTTAGTAAAAGATTTGAATAGGAAAACTAGAGGAGATAATCTTATTTTAAGTCTTGACATGTCAAAGGCCTTTGATAAACTTGAGTTTAGGTTTATATATGAAGTTATGTCTGCTTTTGGTTTTAATGATCTAGTAATAGACTTAATAAGAAAATCTATAAAACACATTACTTATTCTGTTATTACTAATGGGAAAACTTCTGGTTATTTTAAGTCTAAGAATGGTCTTAGACAGGGTGATCCTTTATCACCTTGTCTATTTATAATTGCTCAGGAGTTTATTATTAGAGGTATAAAGATGTTAGTTTATCAGCAAAAGATTAGGCCTTATAATATGAAAAGTAACTTTAATATTAGTTGTGTGGCTTATGCTGATGATATAATATTATTTTTAAATGGTTCATTAGCTAGTGTTAGAAATTTATCTAGTTTCTTAGATTTATATCAAAATCTATCTGGACAACAACTAAACAAAGAAAAATCTTCCTTTCTAGCTTCTTCAAAAATGAGTAGAAACAGATTAGAACAACTAAAAGACTTCTTAGGTTTTAAGCTTTCTAAATTACCTTTTACATATTTAGGTGTACCGATTCATTCAAACAATTTTGCTGAACATTTTGAATGTTTAATAGATAAGGTTAAGGATAAGATTCATGAATGGAATTCTAAACATATCTCTTTTGGTGGAAAGATAACATTAATCAATTCTGTGCTCGTGTCCTATCCTTTATATTACTTACAATCAACAAAACTGCCTTTAAAAATTATTAATAGATTCAATAAGTTGTTAAATAAGTTTCTTTGGGGCTGTAATGAAAGTAACAGAAGTCTTATTTGGGCCAGTTGGGCTAGTTTATGTAAGCCTTTTAAGGAGAATGGTCTCAATTTTAGAAGCCTAGAGGACATTCAATCTGCATTTGCTTTTAAATTATGGTTCTCTTTTAGAAGTAAAAAATCCTTATGGTCAAAATTATTACACTCTAAGTACTGCAATAATATACACCCACTGCAAGCTAGATTAGGGAACACTGATTCAAAAGTTTGGAAAAGAATGTTGGAGATTAGATTAGAGGCTGAGAAATATATTAGGTGGAAGATAGGTCAGGGTAATATAGATTTCTGGTTAGATGAGTGGAGTGATATGAAACCTCTAATTTTGTTAACTGATGTTAATTCTCAGTATTATCAGCAAACAAAAGTGAATGAATACATCCTTAATAATACTTGGAACATATTTAAACTTCAATGTAGCTTACCTTTACAGTATGTTAGCAAGATTATTAAAACAAGTATTAATCAAAATGTTATGGATTTTGTTATTTGGAAACTGTCAAGTGATGGTTCTTTTAAGCTAAAAGATACAGTCTTAGAGTTAAGGCTGATACATCCTTCATCAATAATTAAAGATAAAATATGGAACAATCTTTCTCCTAAAAAATGTTCTTTTTGTCTTTTGAGGGTCTTGAATAATCTAATTAGTATTGATACAATTCTACAACTTAAAGGTTTTCAACTAGCTAGCAAATATGTGCACTGTGATAACATTGAGTCATTACAACATGTGTTTGTCTCCTGTGATACTGCATGGCTTGTGTGGAGTTTCTTTGATGATAAATTTAATATTAACATAGGGAAATACATGACTGTTAATCATATTGTGAATATCTGGTTTCTGTCAACTTCTAAAAGAGTCCATGTTAGGACAGTGTTGCCTTCTATGATTATTTGGAACATCTGGAAGGCCAAAAATAAATATAAGCATAGTAATATATCTACATCACATAAACAGATTGTGAGTCAGGTCCTTTTAATGTTTACTTCATTAGATTTAGCTTCTGCATTAACCAGAAAACATTGGTCACCTGATTTTAATATAGCCAAGCAATTAGGTTGCTATAATCATGTAAAACTATCAAAACCTTTTATGTACATTAAGTGGGAAAAGCCTGTAAGTAATCATGTTAAACTTAATTGTGATGGTTCTTCACTAATAAATGGTGAATCTAGTTTTGGTTATATAATAAGAGATAACTTAGGAAAGCTAATAATGGCTAAAGGGAGTGTGATAGGAAAGAGTTCTTCTATTTGTGCTGAAATAGCTGGATTATTAAATGGTTTAACATACTGTAAGGAGAATAACCTTAAGTTTGTGAACATTGAGATAGATTGCTTAGCCTTATTTAATATGTTAGCATCTGGATTTAGTCCCTGATATTTAGAGCAAAGCCTTCTGTGTTGTAGACAGTTGATTTCTCCTCAAATGACCATTAGGCATGTTTTTAGGGAGCAAAATCTGGCTGCAGACTGGTTGGCTAAACACGCTTTAAAAATTATGAATAGCTTCTCTATTCAGTCTCAGCACAATTTTTGTGATCTAGCTAGCATTTTAAGATCTGATGCTATGGGTTTGGGAAACTTTCGATATGTTTAATAATCTGATTATGTGTTTTAAGACGTATCATATTAGAATCTGACATTTTAGCAAGTTTGAAAGACTTGACTACAAGTTTTTTGTTTGCAGGTATCCAGGATAAGTTGCAAAAGCTAAGGATGGTGGGCTGTAGAAGCTATTAGGATGGACTGCTATGGATGAAGATGTAGACAGATAGAAGCTGAAGGGATGAGAAGGATGGAGGAGGGCGCTGCTGATGGAGAAGCAAAAGAAATATTAGACTATAATGTTTTGTCTTTAACAGTATGTAAAACTCTATTTCAACATCAATGAAAGTTATTTCTTGGGAAAAAAAAAGTACACCAACATAGAATCTTCAGCGTAGATATCAAGTGAGAAGTTAAAAATACGTAGTAGTTACATTATCCTAAAATTAGTATAATTAGCATAAACATAAAAAAATGCTAGCTCAACTTTTAGATTTTTATCACACCAGTAGTGTCCGAACTAGAAAATAATATTAGGGGGGACTGGCCAAGTATTAATAACATTTGTTTTGTTAACCATTTCGAAAACATGATCATGCAAAACCATATCTATTTTCCACCGATCTTGGTGTTATAAAAAATATTTTTTTCTGAAAATTTCATCAAACACCGATCATAGCATTACAAGCAACCAAATATATTTCAAGTGTTACATCTAACCACTTACATCATTCATTTCTTTTATTATTTCTTTTACAAACTCGATTTTTTCAATGATAATAGTTTTGAAAAAATATTTGCAACTATTAGTACAGTTAGTTAAAAACTAAAAATATTTAAAATTTCATTCTATTTTAGTTAGTCCAATGATAAACCTACTAACACTATGCATAAATATTGTTTATTGCCTTTTTAATTAAAATAATTGATAAAATATAACTTCTCTCTATTAACCTTTAACAAAAATATTAAATAGGTTTATTATAAGCAAATATTCTTATATAACTCTTAAATTAAATTAGTTGATAAAATAAGTAATATTTAATTTAGTAATATTTTGTTTAATGATATTTTTTATAAAACATATTAAAGTAATTAAAAAGAATTAAATATTTAAAAAAATTGAACTCCATTAACTCTTTTTTTTTCTCTTTTACCTTATTTATTATGTCTAAAATTTATTTACATTTACCTAAATAACAGAAATTTTATTATTTGTCTAATGAGATATTTCTTTCACACGAAAAAAAACCACTACACCCACTATTTCTATTTAATAAAATCAAAATTATAGAAATTTTATTATTTGTCTCACGAGATATTCCTTTGGCATGGAAAAAAAAACTCACTACACCTGCTACTTCTATTTAATTAAATTTAAACAATGCTTATATGGAGGTTGAAGTAGGGTTAGGGGGGCTTTATCCCCCCTCGCCCCTACATCCCTCAGCCACTGTACACTAGGGTTCCGTCATTTATTTATTATCGGTATGTGTTCTTTTCTCTTTTAATTTTGATTTTTTATTTTATATTTTTCAAAATCTTTTTTACAAAAAAGTAAATATAAATATTTAAATTTTTTATTATTTATCCATAGAATTGTTTTAAAAAACTTAAAATTCATTAATATCAAAACTTTAAAACATAATTTTGAAAAGCATATTCAATCATTTTATTAGAAAATATAATAAAAACTATTTCAATATATATAACAAATATAATACTTTTACAATATATATTTTTCTTTGAAAATAAAACCTTTATTAAGAAATGAAATTGGACAAAAATGTGAGGGCAGAGGAAACTCTTTACGTTACTTGAAATACAAAATCAACGAAGCGTCAATTTCAGATTTTTTCCTTTTACCTTTTGTGAGGTAATATTTTGTGCTTTGAAATTAGTTAGAGCATTTGAGAAAAAGTGTATTGGGTCTGCAAATATTTTCTAAGAGAGGATATAGAGATGATTCCTATTGCTAGTTGATGTCCCTGAAGAATATATTTTCGAGATTGTCAAGTAAGGCAATAGCCATTAACTGGTTTGTAATTAGATCTTCATTTAGGTCCATTCTGAACTTGCACTTGTGAGTCCATCTAGCGAGCCAGTCAGCTGCTGTATTTTGTTTCTCTATAGATGTGTGATACGGTCATGTTATCTAATAATAACTTCCTACAATAATTTAGAAGAGGTGAAAGGTACCAGGGGGTTTGATTGATTAACATTGCAATTAGAATGTTTAAGTCTGTTTCAATATCAATGTTAGTTAAGTTTAGTTTAGAGCATATGAGAAGCCCATCTAAGAGAGCACAATATTCAACATTGACAGCGTTTTGTTTACCATATAGCCTCCCCGTAGCAGAGATGATGTCTCCCTTTGAGTTTCTGATAATTTCACTTCCACTAGCTTTCCCAAATAAGGCACAAGATCCATTAATGTTGAGTTTTTGTCTGTATGTTGAAGGAGGATGCCAATTTATGTAGCGATCTTTTTAGGATTGATGAGTCCAAATCTTGCACTCTCCCCGGAGACGGACAGATCAGTCCAAGGCCTCTGGACCGGACAGATCACATGGACCGGACAGATCACTTTGAACACTATGACCGTAGGACTGTTCGAACTATGACAAAAGTACTAAAAAACCTAAACACTTCTTGACTAAGCTACTTGCTCTCTTACTTAGAGCTCATGGGTCTTTGAACATGACCCGGGTCCATTAAACATGACCCGAAAGCCCATAAGGGCCCAAACATCAAGGTATAAATACCCAACCACCTGCATTAAGTGTAGGTAATGAGAATTAACTGCTACCAAGTTGCTTAATTATCTCTCTACTCTCTACTCTAAACACATAACACCCACATACTTCCTTAAAACACCAACTGAAATTACTAGCCTACCCTCAGGCGATTATTATGCACACCAAATTGGCAAAAAGAATTGGCGACCACAGTGGGAGGCGTGAGGTGCCTGAATCAAGCATTCAAAACCAGCTAAAAAATCTGTCCGAATGAATCCGGACAATCCAGAACTACCACCAGCTTTGCTCGAAGTGGTGGGAGAGAACGATGAATACACCATCGAAGAGCGTGACCGGCTAAAGGGTGAAATAGAAGCTCTGAGGGCAGAGAAGGCCAAGATGGGTGTGAAAGAAAAATCCAAAGCATCGGTTGCTCATCACACCGATAACCCCAGAGAGCATGAGTCTTCAAAAACTCATGTGAGCACCAAAAAGACTCATGCCAGTTCTAAAAAGTCTCACCGGTCCAAGCCTGTGTAGAGTTCTGACTCAAGCTCAGAATCTTCTGATAGCTCTTCGGACGATGAAGGAGTTGAAAAATCTTTATCTTCAAGCAGCAATGAGGGTCGAACTAGAAAGAAACAAAGGCAGATAAAAAAGTATTCAAGAAAAAGGGATAGACATGGAAGAATAAAGAAGAATATTGGAAAAGGGTCATCACACAGCCGGAGGCATGTGGACAAGATGCTGATGGATCCCTTTGCCTTCCATGATGAACCAGGTATCTTTGCAACTCCCAATGAGGATACTGTGTTCAGTCGTGGAAGGAATTGGAGGCAATCTCCATTGTCTTCTAAAATTCTGTCCAGAAACCTCCCAAGAGGTTTGACAGCACCAAAATAGAGAAGTACGATGGCAGTACTGATCCGGACAATCATCTGGAGCAATTTAAAAACTTCATGATGAACTTTGACGACGATGATAAACTACTTTGTAGGGCATTCTCCCAATCATTCACGGGGAGTGCTCTGAAATGGTACAACAGCCTGCCTCAGGGTTGTATTAAAGATTTCAATACGTTTTGGGTAGCCTTTCGAAGACAGTTCGTAGGGAGTAAAGAGCTGAAGGGAAATGGAGACACAATAATCCATTGTGCCCAGGAACCAAATGAGTCCTTGAAAGAATATATAAGTCGTTTTGTGAACACCAAAAATGGGTTGGCTGATTGCTTCGAACAAGTGGCAATAGCATCCCTAAGGCAAGGTTTGAACCCATGCAATCTAGCTGATTCAGTGACCAGAAAGAAGGCCATGACATGGGGAGGGTTGCTGAATCAGGTTGGCAAACAGATAAATGTTGATGAAACAAAGAAAACCAGGGTGCACAGGCAGGTGAGGTCTACCCCAATGGCACCAAATCCCAATCAAAATCAGTCCGGGAACAAAGCAAGAGAGACCGGACAGGGGCATGGTAGGGAAAAATCTCAATCTCAACCAGCAGCTTCTGCTCAGAGTCAGCAATCCAGAAACAAAAGAGGGCCATGGGTCCAATCGGAGTGGTTCGCAGAGTTAAAAGAAAGTGTGGCCACCATTTTTGATAAAACAAAGGATGAGGTGCATTACCGGAGACCAGCAATACTGCATTCTCCCAGAGAGCATCGCAACAATTCTTTTTGCCAATATCACAATGATATTGGCCATACCACTGATGACTGCATAGCATTGAAACAAGAAGTTCAGAACTTGATTGAGAGGGGAAAGCTGGGAGCTTATGTTAAAAGAAGAGGAGGCAACAGGCCTGACAACACTCACCGGGTTGGTCCAAGTAATGCTGCTCCGGAGGGGGCCATGGTTATAGTTGAAAGGTTTGACGTGGAATCTGAATACTTGGATCCTGATCCAACTCGAAACAGAGTGGGTGCTATAAAGGAATGTTCTAGATCGGTCTTCGGGCTCATTAAGTTTTTCGAGTCGCTTACAATTTTCGGAGGGGACACTATGACAGCTCCTACTGCTTCTTCGAGGAAGAGGCATGTTCACACTTTAGCCTCCCAGCTAGAAGGAGGCATGACATCCTACGAGTCACCAAACTCATTCCCCTTCATTGTTTTCGATGAAGATGATTTGAGAGACATTGCTGGCCCTCATGAGGATGCTGTTGTCATAGGAGCATCTATAGGGGGCAATGACATAAGACGAATCATGGTGGATACTGGAAGCTCAGCCAATATCCTTTTCCTAACCACTTACAAGAAAATGAAAAATCTAGCTGTAATTCAGAATTCTGACAGGTCAATCGTGGGCTTCACGGGCAGCTTAGCAGATGTGATCGGAGAGTTCGAAGAAGAGGTGTTATTGGGCAAGGGCCCTTTCAAGAAAATGGTCAGAATACTCTTTATTGTGGTGGATTGTCCCACTTTCTATAATGCTATTCTAGGGAGGTCTTGGCTCTCTAGGATGCATGCAGTGGCTTCAACAGTCCACTAGTGCTTGAAGTATGCTGTTCAGGGACAGGTTGGAGTCGTCCGGAGCAGCCAAAAGATTGCAAGAGAATGTTATGCCACTGCCCTGGCTCCTCGAACGCTGGGGGCAGTCTGTATTAACGAACAATAGCAGTTTGAGGGCCTTTCTAGGGGTGAGGGTGAAATTGATGACCCCAAAGAGACCCCTGGAGTATTGATACCGATCGAAGAGGTAGAAACACACTGTTTGGAAGATGGTAAAAGTGTCAAGATAGGGTCTAAGATGCCACCAATGTTGAAAAAGGAAATGTTGAAGTTTTTAAAAGACCATCAGCACGTTGTTTCTTGGTGCAATGCTGATGTTACTGGGGTTCCATCAGAAGTGATATCACACCACCTATCCGTCCGAAGAGATGTAGCACCAGTGGTTCAAAAGAGAAGAGCTTTTTCCAAAGAAAAGGCTGATGTCATTGTGCAAGAGGTTGACAGACTCACAAAGATGGGGCACATTAAGGAATCTCAATACCCTTTGTGGACTGCCAATCCTGTCTTGGTGAAAAAGAAGAATGGCAAGTGGCGCATGTGCATTGATTTCACAGATCTCAATAGAGCTTGCCCAAAATACTTGTATCCGGTCCCCCGGATTGATCAGTTAGTAGAATCTACCTCTGGGAACAAGCTGCTTTCCTTTATGGATGCCTTCTCCGGGTACAATCAGATTCAAGTGGATCCGAAGGATCAAGAGCATACCACATTTGTCACTGACAGAGGTCTTCATTGCTACAAAGTAATGCCATTTGGTTTGAAAAATGCTGGGGCTACTTATCAGAGGTTAGTCAACAAGGCATTTGCTGATCAAATTGGAAGAAATATGGAAGTATACATTAACGATATGATGGTGAAAAGTGTAGATGAGCAGTTGCACTTGTCCGATCTCCAAGAAACTTTTGCGAACTTGGTAAAAGTGAATTTGAAATTAAACCCAGAAAAATGTGTGTTCGGAGTACAGTCCGGGAAGTTTCTGGGCTATGTAATCAGTGAGCATGGAATACAACCCGATCCGGACCAGCTCAATGCTCTATTCCAAATAAAGCCTCCTAGAAACATTAAAGAAGTACAGCGGTTAACAGGGAGATTAGCTGCCTTAAACAGATTTATTTCAAGGTCTTCGGACAGGTGTGCTCCTTTCTTTCAAACTTTGAAGGGTGCAAAATGATTCGATTGGACCCCGCAGTGTGATGAGGCTTTCAATGAGATCAAGAAACACATGTCCTCCCCCAAAGCTTTGTTTAAGCCAGTCGATGGGGAGACTCTCCTCGTATATTTGGCAGTTTCAAGTTGTGCCATCAGTGCTGTGCTGATAAGAGAGGTCGATGGTCATCCCCATCCAGTGTACTACATCAGCAAAAGCTTGATAGATGCTGAGAGGCGTTACTTGAAACTTGAAAAATTGGTATTAGCCCTGGTGATAGCTGCAAGGAAGATGAGGCCTTATTTCCAGGCTCATCCTATCATCGTTCAGACCTCTTTTCCCCTAAATAATGTCCTTCAAAAAGCAGACATTTCCAGCAGAATGACTAAGTGGTCAGTAGAGTTGGGGGACTTCGACATAGACTTTGCTCCCCGAACAGCAGTCAAAGCCCAAGTTGTGGCTGATTTTCTGGTTGAATTCCACTCCGACAGGGATTCGGAGAAAACTACTGACATAAAAGATAAAAAGGTATGGATCGTCCGAACAGATGGTGGATCTAGCACTATGGGATGTGGTGCAGGAGTATGTTTAACTTCCCCATATGGAGACAAGATGTACCAGGCTATTTGTTTTGCTTTCAGGGCATCTAATAACGAGTCCGAATACGAAGCAGCTATAGCTGGGTTAAAGTTAGCCTACATTTGTGGGGCTAAGAGGGTCAAGCTGTTAAGTGACTCCCAACTACTTATCCACCATACCCAAGGCCAATCTGAGGCTAAGAAAGAGCAACTTGTGAAGTATTTACTCCTCCTAAGAAATGAAGCACTTAAGTTTAACGATGTTATCTATGAGCACATTCCCCGGACAGAAAATGAGCTAGCAGACTCATTGGCAACCATAGCATATACGGAGTCATATCCATGAATCCATGTGCTCGAAAGCCCCTCTATTCAACTTAGTAAGGGTAAAGAAGAGGAAATTTTTGAAATACAAGTGAAACAGCCTCAAGACTGGAGGTTTCCTCTCCTACGATATCTCTCCGATGGTGTTGTGCCTCCAGATAAGTCACTAGCCAGAACATTGAAACACAAGGCTCGTGGTTTCATCATATTGAGAGAAGTGTTGTACAAAAAATCCTACAGTAAACCTCTCGTGCATTGTTTGGGGGATGAAGAGTCACAAGAAGTCCTCTCTGAATTGCACGATGGTGAGGGGTCAGCCCATTGTGGGTTTAGAGCTTTAACAAGAAGAGTTTTACTCTCCGGTTACTATTGGCCATCGATCATGGTGTGGATAATAATCGCCTGAGGGTAGGCTGGTAATTTCAGTTGGTGTTTTAAGGTGGTGTGTGGGTGTTTTAAGGTGGTGTGTGGGTGTTTAACTGTTTAGAGTTAAAAGAAAGTGTGGCCACCATTTTTGATAAAACAAAGGATGAGGTGCATTACCGGAGACCAGCAATACTGCATTCTCCCAGAGAGCATCGCAACAATTCTTTTTGCCAATATCACAATGATATTGGCCATACCACTGATGACTGCATAGCATTGAAACAAGAAGTTCAGAACTTGATTAAGAGGGGAAAGCTGGGAGCTTATGTTAAAAGAAGAGGAGGCAACAGGCCTGACAACACTCACCGGGTTGGTCCAAGTAATGCTGCTCCGGAGGGGGCCATGGTTATAGTTGAAAGGTTTGACGTGGAATCTGAATACTTGGATCCTGATCCAACTCGAAACAGAGTGGGTGCTATAAAGGAATGTTCTAGATCGGTCTTCGGGCTCATTAAGTTTTTCGAGTCGCTTACAATTTTCGGAGGGGACACTATGACAGCTCCTACTACTTCTTCGAGGAAGAGGCATGTTCACACTTTAGCCTCCCAGCTAGAAGGAGGCATGACATCCTACGAGTCACCAAACTCATTCCCCTTCATTGTTTTCGATGAAGATGATTTGAGAGACATTGCTGGCCCTCATGAGGATGCTGTTGTCATAGGAGCATCTATAGGGGGCAATGACATAAGACGAATCATGGTGGATACTGGAAGCTCAGCCAATATCCTTTTCCTAACCACTTACAAGAAAATGAAAAATCTAGCTGTAATTCAGAATTCGGACAGGTCAATCGTGGGCTTCACAGGCAGCTTAGCAGATGTGATCGGAGAGTTCGAAGAAGAGGTGTTATTGGGCAAGGGCCCTTTCAAGAAAATGGTCAGAATACTCTTTATTGTGGTGGATTGTCCCACTTTCTATAATGCTATTCTAGGGAGGTCTTGGCTCTCTAGGATGCATGCAGTGGCTTCAACAGTCCACCAGTGCTTGAAGTATGCTGTTCAGGGACAGGTTGGAGTCGTCCGGAGCAGCCAAAAGATTGCAAGATAATGTTATGCCACTGCCCTGGCTCCTCGAACGCTGGGGGCAGTCTGTATTAACGAACAATAGCAGTTTGAGGGCCTTTCTAGGGGTGAGGGTGAAATTGATGACCCCAAAGAGACCCCTGGAGTATTGATACCGATCGAAGAGGTAGAAACACACTGTTTGGAAGATGGTAAAAGTGTCAAGATAGGGTCTAAGATGCCACCAATGTTGAAAAAGGAAATGTTGAAGTTTTTAAAAGACCATCAGCACGTTGTTTCTTGGTGCAATGCTGATGTTACTGGGGTTCCATCAGAAGTGATATCACACCACCTATCCGTCCGAAGAGATGTAGCACCAGTGGTTCAAAAGAGAAGAGCTTTTTCCAAAGAAAAGGCTGATGTCATTGTGCAAGAGGTTGACAGACTCACAAAGATGGGGCACATTAAGGAATCTCAATACCCTTTGTGGACTGCCAATCCTGTCTTGGTGAAAAAGAAGAATGGCAAGTGGCGCATGTGCATTGATTTCACAGATCTCAATAGAGCTTGCCCAAAAGACTTGTATCCGGTCCCCCGGATTGATCAGTTAGTAGAATCTACCTCTGGGAACAAGCTGCTTTCCTTTATGGATGCCTTCTCCGGGTACAATCAGATTCAAGTGGATCCGAAGGATCAAGAGCATACCACATTTGTCACTGACAGAGGTCTTCATTGCTACAAAGTAATGCCATTTGGTTTGAAAAATGCTGGGGCTACTTATCAGAGGTTAGTCAACAAGGCATTTGCTGATCAAATTGGAAGAAATATGGAAGTATACATTGACGATATGATGGTGAAAAGTGTAGATGAGCAGTTGCACTTGTCCGATCTCCAAGAAACTTTTGCGAACTTGGTAAAAGTGAATTTGAAATTAAACCCAGAAAAATGTGTGTTCGGAGTACAGTCCGGGAAGTTTCTGGGCTATGTAATCAGTGAGCATGGAATACAACCCGATCCGGACCAGCTCAATGCTCTATTCCAAATAGAGCCTCCTAGAAACATTAAAGAAGTACAGCGGTTAACGGGGAGATTAGCTGCCTTAAACAGATTTATTTCAAGGTCTTCGGACAGGTGTGCTCCTTTCTTTCAAACTTTGAAGGGTGCAAAGGGATTCGATTGGACCCCGCAGTGTGATGAGGCTTTCAATGAGATCAAGAAACACATGTCCTCCCCCAAAGCTTTGTTTAAGCCAGTCGATGGGGAGACTCTCTTCGTATATTTGGCAGTTTCAAGTTGTGCCATCAGTGCTGTGCTGATAAGAGAGGTCGATGGTCATCCCCATCCAGTGTACTACATCAGCAAAAGCTTGATAGATGCTGAGAGGCGTTACTTGAAACTTGAAAAATTGGTATTAGCCCTGGTGATAGCTGCAAGGAAGATGAGGCCTTATTTCCAGGCTCATCCTATCATCGTTCAGACCTCTTTTCCCCTAAAGAATGTCCTTCAAAAAGCAGACATTTCCAGCAGAATGACTAAGTGGTCAGTAGAGTTGGGGGACTTCGACATAGACTTTGCTCCCCGAACAGCAGTCAAAGCCCAAGTTGTGGCTGATTTTCTGGTTGAATTCCACTCCGACAGGGATTCGGAGAAAACTACTGACATAAAAGATAAAAAGGTATGGATCGTCCGAACAGATGGTGGATCTAGCACTATGGGATGTGGTGCAGGAGTATGTTTAACTTCCCCATATGGAGACAAGATGTACCAGGCTATTTGTTTTGCTTTTAGGGCATCTAATAACGAGTCCGAATACGAAGCAGCTATAGCTGGGTTAAAGTTAGCCTACATTTGTGGGGCTAAGAGGGTCAAGCTGTTAAGTGACTCCCAACTACTTATCCACCATACCCAAGGCCAATCTGAGGCTAAGAAAGAGCAACTTGTGAAGTATTTACTCCTCCTAAGAAATGAAGCACTTAAGTTTAACGATGTTATCTATGAGCACATTCCCCGGACAGAAAATGAGCTAGCAGACTCATTGGCAACCATAGCATATACAGAGTCATATCCATGAATCCATGTGCTCGAAAGCCCCTCTATTCAACTTAGTAAGGGTAAAGAAGAGGAAATTTTTGAAATACAAGTGAAACAGCCTCAAGACTGGAGGTTTCCTCTCCTACGATATCTCTCCGATGGTGTTGTGCCTCCAGATAAGTCACTAGCCAGAACATTGAAACACAAGGCTCGTGGTTTCATCATATTGAGAGAAGTGTTGTACAAAAAATCCTACAGTAAACCTCTCGTGCATTGTTTGGGGGATGAAGAGTCACAAGAAGTCCTCTCTGAATTGCACGATGGTGAGGGGTCAGCCCATTGTGGGTTTAGAGCTTTAACAAGAAGAGTTTTACTCTCCGGTTACTATTGGCCATCGATCATGGTGTGGATAATAATCGCCTGAGGGTAGGCTGGTAATTTCAGTTGGTGTTTTAAGGTGGTGTGTGGGTGTTTTAAGGTGGTGTGTGGGTGTTTAACTGTTTAGAGTTAAAAGAAAGTGTGGCCACCATTTTTGATAAAACAAAGGATGAGGTGCATTACCGGAGACCAGCAATACTGCATTCTCCCAGAGAGCATCGCAACAATTCTTTTTGCCAATATCACAATGATATTGGCCATACCACTGATGACTGCATAGCATTGAAACAAGAAGTTCAGAACTTGATTAAGAGGGGAAAGCTGGGAGCTTATGTTAAAAGAAGAGGAGGCAACAGGCCTGACAACACTCACCGGGTTGGTCCAAGTAATGCTGCTCCGGAGGGGGCCATGGTTATAGTTGAAAGGTTTGACGTGGAATCTGAATACTTGGATCCTGATCCAACTCGAAACAGAGTGGGTGCTATAAAGGAATGTTCTAGATCGGTCTTCGGGCTCATTAAGTTTTTCGAGTCGCTTACAATTTTCGGAGGGGACACTATGACAGCTCCTACTGCTTCTTCGAGGAAGAGGCATGTTCACACTTTAGCCTCCCAGCTAGAAGGAGGCATGACATCCTACGAGTCACCAAACTCATTCCCCTTCATTGTTTTCGATGAAGATGATTTGAGAGACATTGCTGGCCCTCATGAGGATGCTGTTGTCATAGGAGCATCTATAGGGGGCAATGACATAAGACGAATCATGGTGGATACTGGAAGCTCAGCCAATATCCTTTTCCTAACCACTTACAAGAAAATGAAAAATCTAGCTGTAATTCAGAATTCGGACAGGTCAATCGTGGGCTTCACAGGCAGCTTAGCAGATGTGATCGGAGAGTTCGAAGAAGAGGTGTTATTGGGCAAGGGCCCTTTCAAGAAAATGGTCAGAATACTCTTTATTGTGGTGGATTGTCCCACTTTCTATAATGCTATTCTAGGGAGGTCTTGGCTCTCTAGGATGCATGCAGTGGCTTCAACAGTCCACCAGTGCTTGAAGTATGCTGTTCAGGGACAGGTTGGAGTCGTCCGGAGCAGCCAAAAGATTGCAAGAGAATGTTATGCCACTGCCCTGGCTCCTCGAACGCTGGGGGCAGTCTGTATTAACGAACAATAGCAGTTTGAGGGCCTTTCTAGGGGTGAGGGTGAAATTGATGACCCCAAAGAGACCCCTGGAGTATTGATACCGATCGAAGAGGTAGAAACACACTGTTTGGAAGATGGTAAAAGTGTCAAGATAGGGTCTAAGATGCCACCAATGTTGAAAAAGGAAATGTTGAAGTTTTTAAAAGACCATCAGCACGTTGTTTCTTGGTGCAATGCTGATGTTACTGGGGTTCCATCAGAAGTGATATCACACCACCTATCCGTCCGAAGAGATGTAGCACCAGTGGTTCAAAAGAGAAGAGCTTTTTCCAAAGAAAAGGCTGATGTCATTGTGCAAGAGGTTGACAGACTCACAAAGATGGGGCACATTAAGGAATCTCAATACCCTTTGTGGACTGCCAATCCTGTCTTGGTGAAAAAGAAGAATGGCAAGTGGCGCATGTGCATTGATTTCACAGATCTCAATAGAGCTTGCCCAAAAGACTTGTATCCGGTCCCCCGGATTGATCAGTTAGTAGAATCTACCTCTGGGAACAAGCTGCTTTCCTTTATGGATGCCTTCTCCGGGTACAATCAGATTCAAGTGGATCCGAAGGATCAAGAGCATACCACATTTGTCACTGACAGAGGTCTTCATTGCTACAAAGTAATGCCATTTGGTTTGAAAAATGCTGGGGCTACTTATCAGAGGTTAGTCAACAAGGCATTTGCTGATCAAATTGGAAGAAATATGGAAGTATACATTGACGATATGATGGTGAAAAGTGTAGATGAGCAGTTGCACTTGTCCGATCTCCAAGAAACTTTTGCGAACTTGGTAAAAGTGAATTTGAAATTAAACCCAGAAAAATGTGTGTTCGGAGTACAGTCCGGGAAGTTTCTGGGCTATGTAATCAGTGAGCATGGAATACAACCCGATCCGGACCAGCTCAATGCTCTATTCCAAATAGAGCCTCCTAGAAACATTAAAGAAGTACAGCGGTTAACGGGGAGATTAGCTGCCTTAAACAGATTTATTTCAAGGTCTTCGGACAGGTGTGCTCCTTTCTTTCAAACTTTGAAGGGTGCAAAGGGATTCGATTGGACCCCGCAGTGTGATGAGGCTTTCAATGAGATCAAGAAACACATGTCCTCCCCCAAAGCTTTGTTTAAGCCAGTCGATGGGGAGACTCTCTTCGTATATTTGGCAGTTTCAAGTTGTGCCATCAGTGCTGTGCTGATAAGAGAGGTCGATGGTCATCCCCATCCAGTGTACTACATCAGCAAAAGCTTGATAGATGCTGAGAGGCGTTACTTGAAACTTGAAAAATTGGTATTAGCCCTGGTGATAGCTGCAAGGAAGATGAGGCCTTATTTCCAGGCTCATCCTATCATCGTTCAGACCTCTTTTCCCCTAAAGAATGTCCTTCAAAAAGCAGACATTTCCAGCAGAATGACTAAGTGGTCAGTAGAGTTGGGGGACTTCGACATAGACTTTGCTCCCCGAACAGCAGTCAAAGCCCAAGTTGTGGCTGATTTTCTGGTTGAATTCCACTCCGACAGGGATTCGGAGAAAACTACTGACATAAAAGATAAAAAGGTATGGATCGTCCGAACAGATGGTGGATCTAGCACTATGGGATGTGGTGCAGGAGTATGTTTAACTTCCCCATATGGAGACAAGATGTACCAGGCTATTTGTTTTGCTTTCAGGGCATCTAATAACGAGTCCGAATACGAAGCAGCTATAGCTGGGTTAAAGTTAGCCTACATTTGTGGGGCTAAGAGGGTCAAGCTGTTAAGTGACTCCCAACTACTTATCCACCATACCCAAGGCCAATCTGAGGCTAAGAAAGAGCAACTTGTGAAGTATTT
Organism: Limnanthes douglasii subsp. nivea; assembly: GCA_036936605.1. Lineage (NCBI taxonomy): Eukaryota > Viridiplantae > Streptophyta > Magnoliopsida > Brassicales > Limnanthaceae > Limnanthes > Limnanthes douglasii. The sequence goes on along the minus strand of JAUPFV010000003.1, from coordinate 155,393,937 downwards.
ACTCCTCCTAAGAAATGAAGCACTTAAGTTTAACGATGTTATCTATGAGCACATTCCCCGGACAGAAAATGAGCTAGCAGACTCATTGGCAACCATAGCATATACAGAGTCATATCCATGAATCCATGTGCTCGAAAGCCCCTCTATTCAACTTAGTAAGGGTAAAGAAGAGGAAATTTTTGAAATACAAGTGAAACAGCCTCAAGACTGGAGGTTTCCTCTCCTACGATATCTCTCCGATGGTGTTGTGCCTCCAGATAAGTCACTAGCCAGAACATTGAAACACAAGGCTCGTGGTTTCATCATATTGAGAGAAGTGTTGTACAAAAAATCCTACAGTAAACCTCTCCTGCATTGTTTGGGGGATGAAGAGTCACAAGAAGTCCTCTCTGAATTGCACGATGGTGAGGGGTCAGCCCATTGTGGGTTTAGAGCTTTAACAAGAAGAGTTTTACTCTCCGGTTACTATTGGCCATCGATCATGGTGTGGATAATAATCGCCTGAGGGTAGGCTGGTAATTTCAGTTGGTGTTTTAAGGTGGTGTGTGGGTGTTTTAAGGTGGTGTGTGGGTGTTTAACTGTTTAGAGTAGAGAGTAGAGAGATAATTAAGCAGCTTGGTAGCAGTTAATTCTTATTTCCCATAGTTAATGCAGGTGATTGGGTATTTATACCCTAATGTTTGGGCCCTTATGGGCTTTCGGGTCATGTTCAAAGGCCCATGAGCTCTAAGTAGGAGAGCAAGTAGCTTAGTCATGAAGTGTTTAGGTTTTTTAGTACTTTTGTCATAGTTCGAACAGTCCTATGGTCATAGTGTTCGAAGTGATCTGTCCGGTCCATGTGACCTGTCCGATATTCGGAGAGACTAGACCGATCTGTCCTTGTACGGGGAGCATGCTGAATTCAGACTCATCAGAAGCCTCCTTTTTAGGTGTTTGAGCAAGTATCCTTGTCAAAGGCCTGAAAAACAGTCCGACGTCAGAAGTTGTTTTCAATCCGGACAGGTCTAGGGGTTTACCCGGACAGATTAAACTTCACGAATTCAAAACGGTTTTTGCCAGAGTTCATGGGACACATGTCGCTCTCCGATTGGTTGCTCCAGCCGTTTTTTCACCTTGAATTTCGAACCCACCTTCTTCGAAAAGCAACCTCTTTAATCACAAATGGTGACATCAGCGCCGTCTTTTTAATCATTGCCAAACGTTTCGAATTCTCCTAGGAATCAACTTCTTTTTTCAGATTTACTATAAATTCAAACTCACTTTCTACTGTTTTACTATCTCTTTCACATTTACTCTGCAAATTTACTCAGAGCTTTCTCTCTCTAAAGCAAAGATTTTCTTGGTGGTTTATGTTTACAGCAAGGACTGCATTGATCAAAGGTGGGTGGCTCAACCTTTCTGAGTTGGAGAAAGCACAAAAAGTTGAGAAAGAGAGACGAATCGCAGTAGGGCTACCTTCATCACCTGTTCACAGACCACTTACCTCCACTATAGAGTCAGATCGAGGCTTGTCCTCATCTAAAGGTACTAAGCCCAAGAAACTATTTTAATCCACCTTCTCCCCTATAATCTCTGGTTCCTCAGTTCAGGAGTCAGTGCCTACTGTTGAGCCAGGAGCGACAGCCACTAGCTTTAGAAAACCTTCTCCTTTTCTTGCTATGGGATCAGACACAGAACACTCTCCGGAGAAATTAGTCGTTAAGAGGACAAGCCGGCTGGTCAAAGGGAAAGCCTCTAAGAACACTCCCTCGAAATCGGGGGCTAAAAATAGTAGTTCTGGGTCCGGAGCGCTTATTAGAGCTCCCCGGGAAAGGCCATCTGGTCCGGAGGCGAGCAACCCAGCACTCCCAAGAGAGACCTCTGCCTCAGAGCCCCAACCTGAGGCTAGAAGTCAAGGAAACATCGAAATCCAGCAGTCCGAAAGCCAGGCTGAGGCGAGTTTGAACCCTCTCCGGGAAACTACCACTGATATTCCCCCAACAATCATGGAGGAAAGAATGGAGGACTCTGTTGAAGAAGTCCTCTTCGAGTCTGAGTCCTCCGGCCAGACCAGTAACATTGCTGCTGCCAAAAAAGGCAAAGAGAAATTATGCTTGAGGCATCCGGAGCTGCCGGAGTGCCTTGAAGGGAAGGTGGGGCCTTGTTTTCACAGGGTTGCGCTCAAATATCTATTGGCCTTACAGAAGACCAAGTATGCATTCATCCATACTGCTGTACTGGGTCGAATGCGCACAAAATGGGGGATCCCAGAAAACGTGAAGATAAGGATTCCCATAGATCCTGAAACTCCTATAGATTGCAAGCTAAACGAAATAATTATCTTCACGGAGCTATTTAATTGGGGACTCAGATTCCCATTGGACCCGGAGATTGTCAGATATTTTCACCTGGTCAAACTCTGCCCGAGGCAGCTGAGCCCCAACGGTTGGTACTCTGATGTCATGCATCATGGCATCAAGGCTGTCCGGGATCCCTCTCCCTATGGAAGAGTTCGCAGCAGTGGCCAACCTTTGCAAACATCACCAATTCCCCTTCTATCATTTCAATATGGGGGACAGTTTCAAGGCTGTTAATGATCTGTTGGAGTCGGAGAGCAAATAGAGGAGCCAGTTTTTGTTCGTCAGTGGCGCTTGGGAAAACGGCAAGAAGATCAAGGCCGAAGAGAACCCAAGCCTCCTCAGATCAGGTGGAGGAGTGACCGTAAGTTTCCCACTTCAAATCTTTGTCCATTTCTTCCTTTTTTAAGTTGGTTTAAATTAACTGGTCTCTCTTTTGTTTTAACAGAACTGCCTAAGGAGTTCGAGGACTACTTGAAGGCCGGACAAGTTACCTGTGGCAAAATCAACGCCTGGGCTGCTGAGGAATGGGGGAACTGATTCCACTCCGCCTTCACCAGTGGGAGCTTGGCAAGGTCTCACCTGTGGAACACCACAGGTCGGAGAGACCTGACTTGGGAGGAGCTCACCACCCAACCTTCTGCGGACACTGTGCTCAAAAGGTCCCATGAGCCAGATGGGACACCCTTCCTGCCAGGCCGGGCCAAAGCCCCAAGCAAAATGAAAGGCAGGAAGAGAGGCAAAAAGGTGGCGAGCGATGCTGAGAAAGATGCCCCAACCGCCCCGGAGGGGCCGGCCCATAGCCAAATTGATGCTGCTCTCTTGCAAGTGGTGGAGCAAGAGACCGAAAGGCAGGATGCAGACCTCCCAAAACCTCCAAGGGCTCCCAAGAGGACTCGTAAACAAGAAGGTGAATGCGCTGACCGGGAAGCCAAAAATAAGAAGACTTCAAAGGAAGATGAGCTCGCTCTCCGGGATCCGGAGCCTCCTTTCCATGCTGACCCTTCTAACCCAACGCAGGCCGAAGAGATCCCAAGGGACTTTCATACTGATGAGGTGGAGGGGGGAGATCTTAACCTCGATGAAGTGGACATCACCGGTCTAGGTGGGCTTGGCGAATACTTCTTTAGCCTCCCAGAGACGAATTCGCAGGGCCTTACATTCCTCCGAGCAGCTCCAACACGGTCAACTTCCATGGTAAGACTTTCATTGTCTCTAGTCAAAGGACACCATAGCCCACTCCTTGCTCAGCAACGTGCAGCCAGTACTTACACTGGAGAGACAAGTTCGGGGTCAAGCAGACATCATCAAGGACATTAAGTCTACATTGATCAAAGGTGGGTGGCTCAACCTTTCTGAGTTGGAGAAAGCACAAAAAGTTGAGAAAGAGAGACGAATCGCAGTAGGGCTACCTTCATCACCTGTTCACAGACCACTTACCTCCACTATAGAGTCAGATCGAGGCTTGTCCTCATCTAAAGGTACTAAGCCCAAGAAACTATTTTAATCCACCTTCTCCCCTATAATCTCTGGTTCCTCAGTTCAGGAGTCAGTGCCTACTGTTGAGCCAGGAGCGACAGCCACTAGCTTTAGAAAACCTTCTCCTTTTCTTGCTATGGGATCAGACACAGAACACTCTCCGGAGAAATTAGTCGTTAAGAGGACAAGCCGGCTGGTCAAAGGGAAAGCCTCTAAGAACACTCCCTCGAAATCGGGGGCTAAAAATAGTAGTTCTGGGTCCAGAGCGCTTATTAGAGCTCCCCGGGAAAGGCCATCTGGTCCGGAGGCGAGCAACCCAGCACTCCCAAGAGAGACCTCTGCCTCAGAGCCCCAACCTGAGGCTAGAAGTCAAGGAAACATCGAAATCCAGCAGTCCGAAAGCCAGGCTGAGGCGAGTTTGAACCCTCTCCGGGAAACTACCACTGATATTCCCCCAACAATCATGGAGGAAAGAATGGAGGACTCTGTTGAAGAAGTCCTCTTCGAGTCTGAGTCCTCCGGCCAGACCAGTAACATTGCTGCTGCCAAAAAAGGCAAAGAGAAATTATGCTTGAGGCATCCGGAGCTGCCGGAGTGCCTTGAAGGGAAGGTGGGGCCTTGTTTTCACAGGGTTGCGCTCAAATATCTCTTGGCCTTACAGAAGACCAAGTATGCATTCATCCATACTGCTGTACTGGGTCGAATGCGCACAAAATGGGGGATCCCAGAAAACGTGAAGATAAGGATTCCCATAGATCCTGAAACTCCTATAGATTGCAAGCTAAACGAAATAATTATCTTCACGGAGCTATTTAATTGGGGACTCAGATTCCCATTGGACCCGGAGATTGTCAGATATTTTCACCTGGTCAAACTCTGCCCGAGGCAGCTGAGCCCCAACGGTTGGTACTCTGATGTCATGCATCATGGCATCAAGGCTGTCCGGGATCCCTCTCCCTATGGAAGAGTTCGCAGCAGTGGCCAACCTTTGCAAACATCACCAATTCCCCTTCTATCATTTCAATATGGGGGACAGTTTCAAGGCTGTTAATGATCTGTTGGAGTCGGAGAGCAAATAGAGGAGCCAGTTTTTGTTCGTCAGTGGCGCTTGGGAAAACGGCAAGAAGATCAAGGCCGAAGAGAACCCAAGCCTCCTCAGATCAGGTGGAGGAGTGACCGTAAGTTTCCCACTTCAAATCTTTGTCCATTTCTTCCTTTTTTTAAGTTGGTTTAAATTAACTGGTCTCTCTTTTGTTTTAACAGAACTGCCTAAGGAGTTCGAGGACTACTTGAAGGCCGGACAAGTTACCTGTGGCAAAATCAACGCCTGGGCTGCTGAGGAATGGGGGAACTGATTCCACTCCGCCTTCACCAGTGGGAGCTTGGCAAGGTCTCACCTGTGGAACACCACAGGTCGGAGAGACCTGACTTGGGAGGAGCTCACCACCCAACCTTCTGCGGACACTGTGCTCAAAAGGTCCCATGAGCCAGATGGGACACCCTTCCTGCCAGGCCGGGCCAAAGCCCCAAGCAAAATGAAAGGCAGGAAGAGAGGCAAAAAGGTGGCGAGCGATGCTGAGAAAGATGCCCCAACCGCCCCGGAGGGGCCGGCCCATAGCCAAATTGATGCTGCTCTCTTGCAAGTGGTGGAGCAAGAGACCGAAAGGCAGGATGCAGACCTCCTAAAACCTCCAAGGGCTCCCAAGAGGACTCGTAAACAAGAAGGTGAATGCGCTGACCGGGAAGCCAAAAATAAGAAGACTTCAAAGGAAGATGAGCTCGCTCTCCGGGATCCGGAGCCTCCTTTCCATGCTGACCCTTCTAACCCAACGCAGGCCGAAGAGATCCCAAGGGACTTTCATACTAATGAGGTGGAGGGGGGAGATCTTAACCTCGATGAAGTGGACATCACCGGTCTAGGTGGGCTTGGCGAATACTTCTTTAGCCTCCCAGAGACGAATTCGCAGGGCCTTACATTCCTCCGAGCAGCTCCAACACGGTCAACTTCCATGGTAAGACTTTCATTGTCTCTAGTCAAAGGACACCATAGCCCACTCCTTGCTCAGCAACGTGCAGCCAGTACTTACACTGGAGAGACAAGTTCGGGGTCAAGCAGACATCATCAAGGACATTAAGTCTGAGAAGGAAAATCTGTCCGAAGACCTTCGCACTGCTATTGCCAATGCTGACATGCTAAAGGAGGCAAACGAGGAGCTGAAGAGGAGTCAAGAGGAAAACACCACAAAGGTTGCCACTCTAGAGGAAACCATAAAAGACCTCCGGGAGAAGCTATCTGGTGTGGAGAAAGATCCTACCGCCTCAAAAGAAGAGACCAAGGCAAAGGACAAGACTATCACCAACTTGACCACTGACAAGATTACTCTTGAGAATGCAGTGTCCAAGGCTGCCGAGGAGAAAACCGCTTTGTTAAGAGATCAAGAGGCTACAATCAATGCCAAGATCAATGCCTACGCCAACCAGATGATTAAAAGCGAAGAGTTATTGCTTGAGAGGGTGAAGTCTGACATGGTTCTACTCTTTCATGAAACATTTCCGAAGAGGAACCTAGGGGACTTGTGGCGCTATGTAGACGATGATGACCTTCCATATCATATAATGGGCGAAGAGGATGGAGTCTCCAGTGCGTCCTCATCTGATGATGAAGAGAGGATCGGAGAGAGCCCAGACAGGGAGGAAGATGATCCCAAAGGCAAAAAGGTAGTCGAAGGGAAAAGCGACTTTGAAGGCAAGAAGGCAGATGAAGGTGAGCCATCTTCAAAGGCTCAACCTTAATCCACAATCTACTTTGTTTATTTTTCATTTAAACTAAAGTCCTTGGAAGGCCAAGGCACTCTTTTTGTAATGGTGTCCGGTGCTCGACCGGACAGGTTTTTTGTGTTGTATCTTGACTATTAAAAGTCCTTGGAAGGCCAAGGCAATTTTAAGTTGTTTTTCTCAATGAATATCTTTGTTTTGTATAACCATCGTCTTCTTTCATTGTTCGTTTTAGTTTTGATAGCCAGAGTTTAAGTAGATTTTAGTTGTTGCATTGTGAGAGTGTTTAAATTCTCCGGTTAGATTTTAAATAGCCCTTAGATATTTCTATCCGGATAGTATGATAAGGGATAGATCTTTAAAAACACTTAGAAAATTTAGAAAATTTTGAAGAAGGCATCGAATCTTATTCAATTACCCGGGCACCTCATTAAAACCTCCCCGTGCCACCAGGGAGGAAAGAGTATGCCCCCAAATATTTACATGGATGTTTAAACAAGTAAATATTTACACAAGTGCTATTCCAAGTACATCCGGAGATGCTCAATATTCCAAGGATGAGTTAGAACTCTGCCATCTTTGTCTTCCAACCAATAAGTTCCAGGCTTGATTCTTTCAACCACCATATATGGACCCTCCCAAGTTGGGGCCAGCTTTCCGAAGAGCCTTTCTTTAGTGTGCAAGAAGACCTTCCTTAATACTCTGTCCCCTGGTTGGAAATCTCTTCTCTTAACTTTGGAAGCAAACCTGCTCCTCATCAAGCCCTGATAGTATGCAACTCTAAGGTGAGCTTTAACCCGTCTTTCTTCTATCAAATCAAGCTGACTTCTGATTGCCATCTCATTAGTGTATTCGGAGAAGTTGTGAACACGAAAGGAATGGAGTGTCTTCTCTATGGGGGCTACTGCATCCATCCCATAGACCAAGGCGAAGGGTGATTCTTGTGTTGCAGCCCCAGGTGTTGTCCGGTAGGCCCACAAGACTTCTTGCAAATAGCTAGGCCACTTCCCAGCAGCCCCTTCCAAATTCTTCTTTAAACCAGAGAGTATAGTTCTATTAACCACTTCAACTTGCCCATTTGCTTGTGGATGGAAATGTGAAGAAAAACAATGCTGTATACCCCTTGAGGCACATAAGCTCTCCATTTCTCTATTGTCGAATTGTGGCCCATTATCTGTTGTTATTTTTTGTAGGACACCAAATCTGCAACATATGTTGGATAGAATGAATTTTATGACAGCTTTTGACGTTGTCCCTGCCAGAGGGGCTGCTTCTATCCACTTCGAGAAGTAGTCAATGGCCACAATTATAGTTTTGCGCCCTCCGGACGCCACGGGGAGAGGCCCTACTAAATCCAATCCCCGTCGAGCGAAGGGAATGGGCTCAGAAATTGACTCTAAAGGAATGGCTGGTACATGAATTTCATTGATGTACCTCTGACATGGGTCACACCTCCTCACCAATTCCTTAGCATCTTTCATGATTGATGGCCAATAGTAACCGGAGAGTAAAACTCTTCTTGTTAAAGCTCTGAATCCACAATGGGCTGATCCCTCACCATCATGTAATTCAGAGAGGACTTCTTGTGATTCTTCACCCCCCAAACAACGCAAGAGAGGTTTACTATAGGATTTTTTGTACAACACTTCTCTCAATATGATAAAACCACGAGCCTTGTGTTTCAACGTTCTGGCTTGTGACTTATCTGGAGGTACGACACCATCGGACAGATATTGTAGGAGAGGATATCTCCAGTCTTGAGGCTGTTCCACTTGTATTTCAAGAATTTCATCTTCTTTTCCCTTACTAAATTGAATGGAAGGGCTTTCAAGCACATGGATCCATGGATATGACTCCGTATATGCTATGGTTGCCAATGAGTCTGCTAGCTCATTTTCTGCCCGGGGAATGTGCTCATAGACAACAGTTTTAAATTTAAGAGCTTCATTCTTGAGGAGTAGTAAATACTTCACAAGTTGCTCCTTCTTAGCCTCAGATTGACCTAAGACATGGTGGATAAGCAATTGTGAGTCACTTAGCAGCTTGACCCTCTTAGCCCCACAAATGTAGGCTAGCTTTAACCCAGCTATAGCTGCTTCGTATTCGGACTCGTTATTAGATGCCCATGAAAGCAAAACAAATAGCCTGGTACATCTGGTCTCCATATGGGGAAGTTAAACACACTCCAGCACCACATCCCATGGTGCTAGATCCACCGTCTGTTCGGATGATCCATATTTTCTTATCTTTTACATCAATAGCTTGCTCTGAATCCCTATCGGAGTGGAATTCAACCAGAAAATCAGCCACAGCTTGGGCTTTGACTGCTGTCCGGGGAGCAAAGTCTATGTCGAAGTCCCCCAACTCTACTGACCACTTAGTCATTCTGCTCGAAACGTCTGATTTTTGAAGGACATTCTTTAAGGGAAAAGAGGTCCGGACGATGATAGGATGAGCCTGGAAATAAGGCCTCATCTTTATTGCAGCTATCACTAGGGCTAATGCCAATTTTTCAAGTTTTAAGTAACGCCTCTCAGCATCTATCAAGCTTTTGCTGATGTAGTACACTGGATGGGGATGTCCATCGACCTCTCTTACCAGCACAGCACTGATGGCACAACTTGAAACTGCCAATTATACGAAGAGAGTCTCCCCATCGACTGGTTTGAATAAAGTTTTGGTGGAGGACAGGTGTCTCTTGATTTCATTGGAAGCCTCATCACACTGTGGGGTCCAATCGAACCCCTTTGCACCCTTCAAAGTTTGAAAGAAAGGAGCACACCTATCCGTAGACCTCGAGATAAATCTGTTTAAGGCAGCTAATCTCCCCGTTAATCGCTGTACTTCTTTAATGTTTCGAGGAGGCTCCATTTGGAATAGAGCATTGAGTTGGTCCGGATCGGGCTGTATTCCATATTCACTTATGATATACCCTAGAAACTTCCCGGACTGCACTCCGAACACACACTTTTCAGGGTTTAATTTCAAATTCACTTTTACCAAGTTGGCAAAAGTTTCCTGGAGATCAAACAAGTGCAACTGCTCATCTACACTTTTCACCATCATATCGTCAATGTATACTTCCATATTTCTTCCAATTTGATCAGCAAACGCCTTGTTGACTAACCTCTGATAAGTAGCCCCAGCATTTTTCAAACCAAATGGCATCACCTTATAGCAATGTAGAACCCTGTCAGTGACAAACGTGGTATGCTCTTGATCCTTTGGATCTACTTGAATCTGATTGTACCCGGAGAAGGCATCCATAAAGTAAAGCAGCTTGTTCCCAGAGGTAGAGTCTACTAACTGATCTATCCGGAGGACCGGATACAAATCTTTTGGGCAAGCTCTATTGAGATCTATGAAATCAATGCACATGCGCCACTTGCCATTCTTCTTTTTCACCAAGACAGGATTGGCAGTCCATAAAGGGTATTGAGATTCCTTAATGTGCCCCATCTTTGTGAGTCTGTCAACCTCTTGTACAATGGCATCAGCCTTTTCTTTGGAAAAAGCTCTTCTTTTTTGAACTACTGGAGCTACATCTCTCCAGACAGATAAGTGGTGTGATATCACCTCTGATGGAACCCCAGTTACATCAGCATTGCACCAAGCAAAAACGTGCTGATGGTCTTTCAAAAACTTCAACATTTCCTTTTTCAACATCGGTGGCATCTTAGACCCTATCTTGACACTTTTACCATCTTCCAAACAGTGTGTTTCAACCTCTTCGATTGGTATCAATACTCCAGGGGTCTCTATGGGGTCATCAATTTCACCCTCACCCCCAGAAAGGCCCTCAAACTGCTATTGTTCATTAATACGGACTGCCCCCAGCGTTCGAGGAGCCATGGAAGTAGCATAGCATTCTCTTGAAATCTTTTGGCTGCTCCGGACGACTCCAACCTGTCCCTGAACAGCATACTTCAAGCACTGATGGACTGTTGAAGCCACTGCATGCATCCTAGAGAGCGAAGACCTCCCTAGAATGGCATTATAGCAAGTGGGACAATCCACCACAATAAAGAGTATTCTGACCAGTTTCTTAAAAGGGCCCTTGCCCAATAACACCTCTTCTTCGAACTCTCCGATCACATCTGCTGAGCTGCCCATGAAGGCCACGATTGACCTGTCCGAATTCTGAATTACAGCGGGGTTTTTCATTTTCTTGTAAGTGGTTAAGAAAAGGATATTGGCTGAGCTTCCAGTATCCACCAGGATTCGTCTTATTTCATTGCCCCCTATAGATGCTCCTATGACAACAACATCCTCATGAGGGCCAACAATATCTCTCAAATCATCTTCATTAAAGATAATGAAGGGGAATGAGTTCGGTGATTGATAAGATGTCATGCCTCCTTCTAGCTGGGAGGTTAAAGTATGAACATGCCTCTTCCTTGAAGAAGTAGTAGGAGTTGTCATAATGTCCCCTCCGAAAATTGTAAGCGACTAAAAAAACTGAATAAGCCCGGAGACCGATTTAGTGCATTCTTCTATAGCACCCACTCTGTTTCGAGTTGGATAAGGATCCAAGTATTCAGATTCCACGTCAAACCTTTCAACTATAACCATGGCCCCCTCCAGAGCAGCATTACTTGGACCAACCCGGTGAGTGTTGTCTGGCCTGTTGCCTCCTCTTCTTTTAACCTATGCTCCCAACTTTCCCCTCTCAATCAAGTTTTGAACCTCTTGTTTCAATGCTATGCAGTCATCAGTGGTATGGCCAATATCATTGTGATATTGGCAAAAAGAGTTGTTGCGATGCTCTCCGGGAGACTGCAGTGTTGCCGGTCTCCGGTAATGCACCTCATCTTTTGTTTTATCAAAAATGGTGGCCATACTTTCTTTGAGCTCTGCGAACCACTCCGGTTGGACCCATGGACCTCTTTTGTTTCTGGATTGCTGACTTTGAGCAAGAGCTGCTGGTTGAGACTGAGCTTTTGCCCTACCATGGCCCTGTCCAGTCTCTCTTGCTTTGTTCCCGGACTGATTCTGATTTGGAGTTGGTGCCACTGGGGTGGATCTCACCTGCCTATGCACCCTGGTTTTCTTTGTTTCATCGACGCTTATTTGTTTGCCAAACTGATTCAGCAACCCTCCCCATGTCATAGCCTTCTTTCTGGTCACCGAATCAGCTAGATTGCCTGGGTTCAAACCCTGTCTCAGGGATGCTATTGCTACATGTTCGAAGCAATCAGCCAACCCATTCTTTGTGTTCACAAAACGGCTTATGTATTCTTTCAAGTACTCATTTGTGTTCAGAAAACGGCTTATCCATTGCCCTTCCGCTCTTTACTCCCTACGAACTGCCTTCGAAAGGTCACCCAAAACGTATCGAAATCTTTAATACAACCCTGAGGCAGGCTGTTGTACCATTTCATAGCACTCCCCGTGAATGATTGGGAGAATTACCTACAAAGTAGTTTATCATTGTCATCAAAGTTCATCATGAAGTTCTTGAATTGCTCCAGATGGTAGTTCGGATCAGTACTGCCATCGTACTTTTCTATTTTAGTGCTGTCAAACCTCTTGGGGAGGTTTCCGGATAGAATTTTAGAAGACAGTGGAGACTACCTCCAATTCCTCCCACGACTGAACACAGTATCCTCATTGGGAGTTGAAAAGATACCTGGTTCATCGTGGAAAGCATAGGGATCCATCAGCATCTTGTCCGCATGCCTCCGGTGGTGAGATGATCCCTTGCCAATATGCCTTTTCATTCTTCCATGTCTGTTTCTTTTTCTTGAATATTTCTTAACCTGATTTTGCTTTTTCCTCGTTCGACCCTCATCGCTGCTAGAGGACAAGGATTTTTCATTTCCCTCGCTGTCCGAAGAGCTATCTGAAGATTCTGAGCTCGAGTCAGAACTCTCCACAGGCTTGGACCGGTGAGACTTTTTAGAACTGGCATGAGTCTTTTTGGTGCTCACATGAGTTTTTGAAGCCTCATGCTCTCTGGGGTTATCGGTGTGATGAGCAACTGATGCTTTGGATTTTTCTTTCACGCCCATCTTGGCCTTTTCTTCCCTCAGAGCTTCTATTTCACACTTTAGCCTGTCACGCTCTTCGACAATATATTCATCATTCTCTTCCACCACTTCGAGCAAAGCCGGTGGTAGCTCTGGATTGTCCGGATTCATTCGGACATATTTTTTTTAGCTGGTTTTGAATGCTTGATTCAGGTACCTCTTCCTCCCACTGTGGTCGCCAATTTGGTGTGGATAATAATCGCCTGAGGGTAGGCTGGTAATTTCAGTTGGTGTTTTAAGGTGGTGTGTGGGTGTTTAACTGTTTAGAGGAGAGAGTAGAGAGATAATTAAGCAGCTTGGTAGCAGTTAATTCTTATTTCCCATAGTTAATGCAGGTGGTTAGGTATTTATACCCTAATGTTTGGGCCCTTATGGGCTTTTGGGTCATGTTTAATGGACCCGGGTCATGTTCAAAGACCCATGAGCTCTAAGTAGGAGAGCAAGTAGCTTAGTCATGAAGTGTTTAGGTTTTTTAGTACTTTTGTCATAGTTCGAACAGTCCTATGGTCATATTGTTCGAAGTGATCTGTCCGGTCCATGTGACCTATCCGATATTCGGAGAGACTAGACCGATCTGTCCTTGTACGGGGAGCATGCTGAATTCGGACTCATCAGATCATGAAAGATGCTAAGGAATTGGTGAGAAGGTGTGACCCATGCCAGAGGTACAACAATCAAATTCATGTACCAGCCATTCCTTTAGAGTCAATTTCTGAGCCCATTCCCTTTGCTCGATGGGGATTGGATTTAGTAGGGCCTCTCCTTGTGGCGTTCGGAGGGCGTAAAACTATAATTGTGGCCATAGACTACTTCTCAAAGTGGATAGAAGCAGCCCCTCTGGCAGGGACAACATCAAAAGCTGTCATAAAATTCATTCTATCCAACATATGTTGCAGATTTGGTGTCCACAGAAAATAACAACAGACAATGGGCCATAGTTCGACAATAGAGAAATGGAGAGCTTATGTGCCTCAAGGGGTATACAGCATTTTTTTTCTTCACCTTTCCACCCACAAGCAAATGGGCAAGTTGAAGTGGCTAGTAGAACTATACTGTCCGGTTTAAAGAAGAATTTGGAAGGGGCTGCAGGGAAGTGGCCTAGTTATCTACAAGAGGTCTTGTGGGCCTACCGGACAACACCTGGGGCTGTAACACAAGAATCACCCTTCGCCTTGGTCTATGGGATGGATGCAGTAGCCCCCATAGAGAAGACCCTCCCCTCCTTTCGTGTTCACAACTTCTCCGAACACGCTAACGAGATGGCAATCAGAAGTCAACTTGATTTGATAAAAGAAAGACGAGTTAAAGCTCACCTAAGGGTTGCACACTATCAGGGCTTGATGAGAAGCAGGTTTGCTTCCAAAGTTAAAAGAAGGGATTTCCGACCAGGGGACAAAGTATTAAGGAAGGTCTTCTTACACACTAAAGAAAAACTCTTCGGAAAGCTGGCCCCAACTTGGGAGGGTCCGTATATGGTTGTTGAAAGAATTAAGCATGGAACTTATTGGTTGGAAGACAAAGATGGCAGAGTGCTAACTCATCCTTGGAATATTGAGCATCTCCGATGTACTTGGAATAACACTTGTGTAAATATTTACTTGTTTAAATATCCATGTAAATTTTTGGGGGCATACTCTTTCCTCCCTGGTGGCACGGGGAGGTTTTAATGAGGTGTCCGGACGGTTGAATAAAATTCGATGCCTTCTTAAAAAATTTCTAAGTGTTTTTAAAGTTTTGTCCCTTGTCATAATATCCGGATTGAAGTATCTAAGGGCTATTTAAACTCTAGCCGGAGAATTTAAACACTCTCATAATGCAACAACTAAAGGCTACTTAAACTCTGGCTATCAAAATTAAAACGAACAATGGAAGAAGATGATGGTTGTACAGAACAGAGATATTCATTGAAATAAACAACTTAAAATTGCCTTGGCCTTCCAAGGACTTTTAAATAGTCAAGATACAACACAAAAAACCTGTCCGGTTGAGCACCGGACACCATTACAAAAAGAGTGCCTTGGCCTTCCAAGGACTTTAGTTTGAATGAAAAATAAACAAAGTAGATTGTCGGTTAAGGTTGAGCCTTTGAAGATGGCTCACCTTCATCTACCTTCTTGCCCTTAAAGTCGCTTTTCCCTTCGTCTGCCTTCTTGCCTTTGGGATCGCCTTTCTCTTCGTCTGGGCTCTCCCCAGTATGTTCTTCATTAACCGAGGAGCCGCTAGAGTAGCCATACCTGTCACCTTCGGCCATCGTGTGGTATGGGAGATCTTTGGGCTCAACATAAAGCCATAAGTCCCTTAGGTTCCTGTCCGGAAATTTTTCATGAAAGAGTAGAACCATGTCAGACCTCACCTTCTCAAGCAATAGCTCTTCGCTTTTAATCATCCGGTTGGCATAGGCATTGATCTTGGCTTGGATCGTAGCCTCTTGATCCCTTAACAAAGTGAGTTTCTCCTCGGCAGCCTTGGATGCTGCATTCTCAAGAGCAATCTTGTGAGTAGTTAGGTTGGTGATAATCTTGTCCTTTGCCTTGGTCTCTTCTTTTGAGGCAGTAAGGTCTTTCTCCACACCGGACAGCTTCTCCCGGAGGTCTCTGATGGTTTCCTCTAGAGTGTCAACTTTTGTGTTGCTTTCCTCCTGATTCCTCTTCAACTCCTCATTTGCTTTCTTTAGCATGTCCGCATTGGCAGTAGCCGTGCGAAGGTCTTCGGACAGCTTTTCCTTCTCAGACTTAAGGTCTTTGATGATGTCTGCTTGACCCCGAACTTGTCTCTCCAGTGTAAGTACCGACTGCACGTTGCTTAGCAATGAGTGGGCTATGGTGTCCTTTTCACTAGAGACAATGAAAGTCTTACCATTGAAGTTGACGGTGTTAGAGCTGCTCGGAGGAATGTAAGGCCCTGCGAAGTCGTCTCTGGGAGGTTGAGGAAGTATTCACCAAGCTCACTAAGACCGGTGATGTCGACTCCATCGATGTTGAGATCTCCTCCCTCAACCTCATCGGTATGAAAGTCCCTTGGGATCTCTTCGGCGTGCGTTGGGTCAGAAGGGTCACCCCGGAAAGAAGGCTCCGGATCCCGGAGAGCAATTTCATCTCCCTTAGAAGTCTTTTTCTTCTTGGCTACCCGATCTGCGCCTTCGCCCCCCTGTTTGCGATTCCTCTTGGAAGCCCTTGGAAGTTTTGGGAGATCTGCTTCCTGCCTCTCGGTCTCTTGCTCCACTACCTGCAAGAGAGCAGCATCGATTTGACTCTGGGCTGGCCCCTCCGGGTCTGTTGGAGCATCCTTCTCAGCATCAGCAGGATTGGCATCACTCGCCACCTTCTTGCCTTTCTTCTTGCCCTTCATTTTGCTTGGGGCTTTGGCCCGGCCTGGCAGGAAGAGTGTCCCATCTGGTTCATGGGTCCTCTTAAGCACAGTGTCCGGAGAAGGCTGGGTGGTGAGCTCCTCCCAAGTCGGGTCTCTCCGCCTGTGGTGTTCCACAGGTGAGACCTTGCCAAGTTTCCACTGGTGAAAGCTGCGTGGAATCGGTTCCCCCATTCCTCAGCAGCCCAGGCATTGATCCTGCCACAGGTAACTTGCCCGGCCTTCAAGTAATCACCGAACTCCTTAGGCAGTTCTGTTAAGACAAAAGAAAGACCGGTTAATTTAAACCAACTTTAAAAAGGAAGAAGTAGACAAAGATTTAAAGTGGGAGACTTACGGTCACTCCTCCACCTGCTTCTCAGGAGGCTTGGGTTCTCTCCAGACTTGATCTTCTTTCCGTTTTCCCAAGCGCCACTGACAAACAAAAACTGGCTCCTCCATTTACTCTCAGACTCCAATAGATCATCAACAGCTTTGAAACTGTCCCCCATATTGAAGTGGTAGAAGGGGAATTGGTGATGTTTGCAAAGATTGACCACTGCAGCAAACTCTTCCATAGGAAGAGGGATCCCGGACAGCCTTGATGCCATGATGCATGACATCAGAGTATACCAAGCGTTGGGGCTCAGCTGGCTCGGACAGAGTTTGATCAGATGAAAATATGTGACAATCTCCGGGTCCAATGGGAATCTGAGTCCCCAATTAAATAGCTTCGTGAAGATGACTATTTCATTCAGCTTGCAATCCATAGGAGTTTCGGGATCTATGGGAATCCTTATCTTCACATTTTCTGGGATCCCCCATTTTGTGCGCATTCGATCCAGTTCAGCTGTATGGATGAAAGCATACTTGGTCTTCTGTAAGGCCAAGAGGTATTTAAGTTCGACCCTGTGAAAACAAGGCCCTACCTTCCCTTCGAGACACTCCGGCAGCTCCGGATGCCTCAAGCACATTTTTTCTTTGACTTTATCTTTTTTGGCTCAGACTCGAAAGGGACTTCTTCAGCAGAGTCCTCCATTTTTTTCCTCCATGACCGTTGGAGGAATATCACTGGCAGTGGCCCGGGGAGAATTCAAACTTGGCTCAGCCAGGCTTCCGGGTTGCTGATCTTCAGTGTTTCCTTGACTTCTAGTCTCAGGCTGGAGCTCTAAGGCAGAGACCTCTCTTCGAAGTGCTGGGATGTTAGTCTCCGGACCAGGTAGTCTTTCCCGGGGAGCTCTGATAGGCACTCCAGACCCATAACTGCTATTTTTTGCCCCCGACTTTGAGGGAGTATTCTAAGAGGCTTGCCCCTTAACCAGCCGGCTTGTCCTCTTAACAACCAGATTCCCAGGAGAGTGCTCTGTGTCTGATCTCATTGCAAGAAAAGGGAGAAGGTTTTCTAAAACTAGTGGCTGTAACTCCTGGCTCGACAGTAGGCACTGACTCCTGAACTGAGGAACCAGAGATTATGGGGGAGAGGGTAGATTGAAATAGTTTCTTGGGCTTAGTACCTTTAGAAGAGGACGAGCCTCGATCTGACTCTGTAGTAGAGGAGATTGGTCTGTCAACAGGCAAGGTAGGTAACCCTGCTGCGATTCGTCTTTCCTTCTCGACTTTTTGTGCCCTCTCCAACTCAGAAAGGTTGAGCCACCGCCTTTGATCAAAGCAGTCCTTGCTGTAAACATAAACTATCAAGTAAATCTTTGCTTTAGAGAGAGAAATCTCTAAGAAAATATGCAGAGTAAATATGAAAGAGATAGTAAAACAATAGAAAGTGAGTTTGAATTTATAGTAAATCTGAAAAAGGAAGTTGATTCCTAGGAGAATTCGAAAAGTTTGGCAATGATTAAAAGATGGCGCTGATGTCACCATCTGTAATTAAAGACGTTGCTTTTCGAAGAAGGTGGGTTCAAAATTCAAGGTGAAAAAACGGCTAAAGCAACCAATCAGAGTGTCACACGTGTCCCACGAACTCTGGTAAAAACCGTTTTGAATTCATAAAGCTTTATCTGTCCGAAAAATCCTTAGACCTGTCCGGATTAGGACTACCCCTGGCGTCGGACTGTTTTTCAGGTCTTTGGCAAGAATATTTGCACAAACACTTAAAAAAGGGGCTCCCGATGAGTCCGAATCTTGCACTCTCCCCGGAGACGGACAGATCAGTCCAAGGCCTCTGGACCGGACAGATCACATGGACCGGACAGATCACTTTGAACACTATGACCGTAGGACTGTTCGAACTATGACAAAAGTACTAAAAAACCTAAACACTTCTTGACTAAGCTACTTGCTCTCTTACTTAGAGCTCATGGGTCTTTGAACATGACCCGGGTCCATTAAACATGACCCGAAAGCCCATAAGGGCCCAAACATCAAGGTATAAATACCCAACCACCTGCATTAAGTGTAGGTAATGAGAATTAACTGCTACCAAGCTGCTTAATTATCTCTCTACTCTCTACTCTAAACACATAACACCCACATACTTTCTTAAAACACCAACTGAAATTACTAGCCTACCCTCAGGCGATTATTATCCACACCAAGGATAGTTGAGATAATTGTAGCATCCCAGTTAATAACGATGTTATTATCTTTATTCCAATGATCTCTTTTGAGAAGATTAGTTGTATCAAGTCTTTGGATTAGACTTTAGATTTGGCTGGTGGTTTAAGAGACACAAATCGTTTTTTGCTAATGTTTAGCACATGTTGCATGAAAAAGCAGGAATCATAGTTCAGATCATTTAAAATTATAGCAGGAATTATAGTTCAGATCATTTAAAATTATTTATACCACATGTTGCATGAAAAAAGCTTGAGAAAGATCATTTAAGATTATGATATTTAAACATTTTTCTTTAGTTGGGCTTGCAGATGTTATCCCAATTTGCCCATGATATTGCTTTATGTTGATGGTTAGTACCCCATATATATTTGCTCAAGAGGTTTTTTGTTCTTTTTATGATAGATCTTGGTATAATGGAGCTTTAAAGGTGAAAATTTGGTATAGGAAGGAGGACAACTTTGATTAGAGTTAATCTTCCTCCAAATTATAACAGTAAGTTGTCCCATTCTTGAATGTTCTCTCTTATTTTTGTGACAATATCTTCATAATGGGATGCTTTTGGTCTGTTGTGTATGTTAATGCCAAGATGTTTCATAGGTATACTTCCTTTCTTAAAACCAATAGTATTTACTAATTGTTGAAGTCTGTTATTTGGGATTTATGAGATTGGAATGACTTGGTTTTTTTTATTGGCTGGCCTGATAGATCTTGATAGATTTGAAAGAAGTTTAGGATTTTACTGATACTTGATGTGGAGCATTGGAAAAGATGATAAGATCATCAACAAATGCAAGGTAAGGGATTATAACTGAACTCTTTCTTGTGTATCTGACTCCTCTATTGTCCAAGTTAATCATTTTAAGCCTCTGATTAGAAATTCTTCTAATAAGATGAATAAACTTGTTAATAATGGGTCATCTTGTTTAACTCCGTTGGTAGATCTGAACTAGTCATTTTATTCTCCACTTATTATAACATAAAACCTATTAGAACTTATAAAGCATTTGATATTGTTAATGAATTTGTTAGAAAAACCAAAAGCAGTAAAAATATTAAGGATCAAGAAGAAAGATATCTTATCAAAAGATTTCTCTATGTCTATCTTGATGAGCAGATTTCCATCTCAGGTTCTTTTATTTTGATCTTTCAATAGTTCTTGAGTTAGAAGAGTATTTTCATGAACCTTCCTCCCTTGAAAAAATCCAATATGTTCCTCTGATATTAGTTTAGATAATAATGGAGATAATCTATCATTAATAATTCTGGAGATAATTCAATTGAAGATAGTCCATAGGCTGATTAGTCTGTAGTCATTCCAAGTCTTAGAAGATTCTCTCTTAGGGATTAGGCAGATAGAGGTAGCATGTACTTCTTGCGGTACTTAGACTCCACTGAAGAAAGCTTTTATGGCAGCACACAAATTGTTTCCAATAATACACCAACAGTTTTGATTGAACATGGTGTTGAGACCATCAATGCCTGAAACTCTTGAGAATTTTAAAGATTTATAGAGTTGTGAATGCCATCATCAGAAGGGTCCTTAATTAGAGCAATATTCTCTTCATGGGTTATTATTTTATGAATGATATGAGAGAGGTTTAGGATTTCTCTATCAGTAGATTGAGATGTGAGAAAACTTTGGTAATGAAAGATATAAGACAGATCAATCTCTTTTTGATTTTCTATCCAATTGATCCTATCAAAGATCTTATTTATTATGGACTTTCTCAACTTCTTCTTTACATAATTTTGGAACACATAAGTGTTTTTGTCCCCATTTTGAAGCTAGTTTCTACTGCATTTTTGTTCTAAAAAATATTACTCTATGGAAAGTAACTGAAGGTGATCAATCTTAGCTTTAGCTAAGTTTATCTTGTTTTCCATCGTTCTAGATTCTTGATAGTTCTTTTCTAAGGACTTTACTTTAACTTCTGAGTTTGCAATTGCATTGAAAATATTTCTAAATAATCTATGTTCCTCTACTTTAATTTTTTCAATTTGTTCCACAATATTTGAAGAGGATTTTCATACATGTCATCATTGTAACTGTCCTTAACCATATTCTGAAAGTGAGGATGGTACAGTCACATATTTCGGAATCTAAAGGATGTTTTTATTTTTTCAGATTGCTGAGAATCGAGATGGAGAGAGGTCTACGATCTGATCTTTTTCTGGCCATGTGGGTGACTGAGGTGGTTTAGAAAAACTTGTACAATTCATTATTGGTAAAACTTTATCTAGTCTCTTCCACTTGTGAGAATTAGTCCAAGTGAATTTACTACCATTGTAGCCCGTATCAGTAAGATTTTTGTCATGTATTGCATTATTAAACACACCCATACTTCTCACATAAAGAGTTGTGCATGCAATTTGTTGAGTAAGATTTGTGATGACATTGAAGTCCTCCATCACAATCCATTCCATTAAGCTGTTAGTGATTTGTCTTAGGTTGTTCCATAACTCTAGTCTTAACTCCGTGTTATATTAAGCATATATATATATATATATATATATATATATATATATTAGGAAATATTTATTTATAAAATATTAGCCAAGTTGTGCTGATAACCTAGGATTTTTGTGATCTTTGGAAGATATATAGCTTCAATCATCGGTTTTTGAATAGTTAGGAAAGTAATTATTTTTATTTGATTATTAATTTTAATATTCTTTATATATCCTTATCTCCAATACCCTTTATAGTCTAGAATAAGATGTTGACTGTCATTTTCATGACCCAGTTAAAGGCATGTCAGTCATTTTCTTTTGGGTTGCTTTGGAGTTGTTATTGGTTTTTGATGTGTTGTTCTGAACTTTTCTCTTTTCTATTTGCATAAAATTGTCAAATTCTTTGTTATCAAGATATGCTGGTTTGAGTGAGAAGGGGAGACTGCATATTGTTTTTATATTTAGGGAATGAGGAGAACATGTTACAAGATCAAGATTTTTGTTCTCAAATATCATAACACCAATTTCCAAGATATGAAGAGCTTCAATTATTTTTTTCATTTGCAATGACATGTATGATGCTTGTTGTAGCAGAATTGATATTTTGGATGATTTCTAAATGTAGGGTTTGAAGAGTTTCAAGATAGTCCATAGGTGATTATGCGATACGAGGATTCCTTAGTGTCAATTTTAGTAAATCTATTCCGTTTAGGTATTAGTTTTTAGAGAAAGAAAGTAAGAGCTATTAGGTTAAGTAGAGAGAGAAAGTACTATCTTATTCATCTCGGGATTTGTGAAGCGTGTGTGGTCCTTTTATAGTACAATTGCGGACCCCACACGCTTTAACTCCTGTTAATTACATCTTTTAGTCCCTACATTTTATTTTCTTCCTATTCTGGCTATTTCTTTATATAACTTATACAATTTAGTCCTTACACAGTTTTCTCTATGCGTTTTCCTCCTATCATACTTTTTCTTTGCTATTTTCTCCTGTCATGTTTCTTCTTCACACTTTTCTCCTTGTCTTTTATTCTTCCTTATCAGTAGCCCCCCGGTCATAGTAAAAGTTGTTTTACTGAGACTGAATAATTCTCTGATTGCTCACTTCACACACCCTCGAATAGTTACCTTTGAAAGGCAGAAACCATTTTCCTCGAACATTTTCTTTCTTCAAATTTCCAAAATTTGCCTCGAACAATCGAAGCCATAAATCGCTCCTCGAAAATCGCACTTCGAGCACCATCTTTTCTTCGAATTTCCACAATTTGCCTCGAACAATCGAAGCCATAAATCGCTCCTCGAAAATCGCTCTTCTAGCATCATCTTTTCTTCGAATTTCTCCTGATAACCGAGAAGCCCCCCAATCCTTGCACCATTTTAGCCATATAAGCCCCCCGACTTTGGCTGTATCAGTGCCCCGAATGATTTCAAATCAAGGCTAAAAAGGGTGCCAGGATTAATCTTTATCATGACATCATTAAACAACCATATCTGTCAGCATATCTTTTTTGAAAATGTTCCCTATTCCCCTGACATTTTCTGATAGAAAACTCTTCATCTTCCTCTGACATTTCCTGACTACAAAAACTCTTCATCTTCCCCTGACATTTCCTGACTACGAAAATTCTTCATCTTCCCCTGACATTTCCTGACTATGAAAACTCTTCATCTTCCCCTGTGGCTGGTGTCGGGATAATTCATACCTATATGGACCATAATGTCCATAGGCAAACACCAGAAAAAGTCCCCGGGCTTGATCTGTCGGGAAAGCCCAGCTTCACCTATAAATACTGACCTTCTCTCCTCATTAACTCAACTTTTGTTCAAACATGTCTAGAGAGATAAAGCTGGCGAACAAACCCTGTTGGATTCCTGATTGGTTGTTGATCAGTAAGAGGTTCGAAGAGAGAGTTGCTGCTGGAGAAGACGTGAGACCTCAACCCCCACCATCGACTACTACTTTCTTTGGTACCTGGCCTCCCTCAGCAGATTCGACTGCAATTATCCCCCTCGAATTCGCTCGACAAAGCCTTTATAGTGATAATAACCCCTTCGGAAAAATGGGTAAAGACAGGCAGCACAAACACTCGTCCAGGAGGAGAATGAAATCTCACAAGGATAGGAAAGGCTCTCCTGAGCGAAAACGTGCCAGGGAGATACCCCTGGTCATTCGGGAGCCTACTTCACCAACAGCCCTCGAAAATCTCCCTCAAACATCTTCTAGCCCTGTTTGAACGTCTACCATACCTCCTCAAACCTCTGCCAGTCCTCCACGAATATCCACAAGCCCTCATCGGACCTCTAACAGTCCTCCCTGAAGAAACAAAGTAGATGAGTCAAGTCTGCCTTCTACTCCATCCATGACCATTCATGGGACTCAATTTTCGCCTTCGAAAACGCTCATCACCGAAGAGGATATACAAAATAGGCGAAATGAGAGTCGAGATGCCAAAGGGAAAATACCTGTCACAGCGCCCCTCGAACCAAAAGTGCCTGTGATCCCCTCTTTAGGTTTTTCGAATAATGCAACCTCCTCGTCCCGAACAATATCCGAAAAGCAAGCTCGTCGGATTGCCCTAAAAGGGGATATCGTGCTGCCCTTGGAACTAGATAGCATTGCTGGTCGCAATATTCGGGGCATCGAAAATAAACATATGGAGGCTCTTTCTAACGTTAGATACAAGTATTTTTCGAAAGACGAAGAAGCTATGCTGAGAACTCGATAGTGCATCCCCTCCTATATTACCATTAGATTTCCCTTGGAATGAGAGACGCCTTTGTCAGTGAGGGACAACGAGTTGGTGGTATATACAGAGATCATGAACTAGGGGCTAAGGTATCCCTTAGACCCTTTCTTTATCAAATATTTGGCGAAGATAGACCTTTGTCCTTCACAGGTTGGTCCCAACATGTGGTTTACTCTGATGGCCTGCATCATGGCCTCGAGGCTCTCAGGTCACGAATTTTCGTTAGAGAAACTCATTGGCCTTGCTGGTTTGGCCAGAAATCCTTTCTTTCCCTTTTACTCACTAACGTTCAATCGATGACAAAAAATCCTGAGAGATCTATTAGAGGCTGACAAGAAATGGAGGCAGCAGTTTGTGTTTTTCTCTGGTTGCTGGGAGACCGGGTCAGAGGCCACTCCCTCGAATCCTCACAAGCTCTCTCTAATGTAAACTAATAAATGTAAGTGCCTATCCTTCGAAATTATTTATTCTTCCTCGAATTTTAGCTTATGACTGGTCTTGATATTGGCTACTTGTTGCAGCTATGACTGGAATATCAAAACCCTATTCTGACTATGTTGAGGGCGCCATGAATGTGTTCACCAAACTTCGCTTGTGGCCAAAAGAACACTGGGATAACCGATTTCATCTCTACTTCACAGATAATAATCTCGCCAGGATTCGATTGTGGAGGCTCAATCCCCTCGACCGAATTAGCATGAGAGGATTGATGGCTCTTCCCTCGGAGCGAGAAGTGATGGAGCACTGTAGCCAAAAAGACATAGTGGTATATCTTCCCAAGAGCTCTCGTTCGCAGAGTCATCTTGGGGATCCTCCAGAAGATGATGTTTCAACGACTCAACAGCTAAACCCTGAAGGAACGGTCAACACCCAAGGGCCTCCTCCCCCGAATAATGCTGGTTCGTCGAACTCCATTCCTCCTCCACCAAACAATGCTGGGTCGTCGGACTCCATTCCTCCTCCCCCTGCTCCCATCCTTCCATCAAAAAAGAAGGCCAAGACAAGAGATAGGAAGGGTAAGGGTGTCCTCGAACCCATCCAAGAATTATCCGAGGGTGGTGACACGCCTGAAGACAATCAGGAAGCTGCTCTAGACAAAAAGGTCCAAGAAATATCAAGTGAACCTGAGGACAGAGGTGGCCACTCACCCAAGGAAAGTTCTCATCAATCCCCACATTCGCCTCTTACTGAAGCTTCTCACCTTGTCCCCTTCGAAAATAGTCCAAGGTAAGCACCTCTCCCCATCCCTCGGAGCATCCCTCCTCAGCACATTGATCCATACACTCTTGGAGGAGGGTTTTCTGAGTTTGATTCTGCAGCATTAGGGTCTCCATCGAGCTCCTTTGAAGTTCCTTTGGACGATGAATTCTCACTGTCCCTTCGAAAATTGCTGCACACCTTAGTTAATAGGGGAAAAAAGATGCGGCACCTTGAGAAGCGCAAAAATCACTATAAGTTTAAATCGCTGTTAGCTGCCTCTCAGCTTGAAGAGGCCAAGAAGCAACACGCAGTGATCGAGGGCCAAGCCGATGCCTTGTACGAGCGCCTATCTGCCTCCGAACATTATGTGATAATGCTGGAGAGGTGTTGTCAAGAAGAGAGGGGCTTGTATAAAAAAAGACTGATGCTCAAGAGCTATTGATAGTTGAGTACAAAAAAGGGCATCGTTTGGCCTGTGATGGATTCGCAGAGTGTATCGAGGGCTTTAGAAGGATGAAAGAAGACCGAGATCAGTTACTTAAACGGGTTGAGAACTTTCCTAGACAAGTCGAGGAAGAGAAAGATAAAGCTGTGGATGCTTATGCAGCTACGTGCACAAGTAAGCTGAAGGCCCGGGATGCCACTACTCGAGCTGGTTTACTTACCCAAATCCAGGATGAGCATCCCGAATATAACTTGGGTAGTTTTTGGAAACTTGTCCCCTCTAACTTCGTCCTCCCAATATAGTCGTAAGTGACAGTGAAGACTTAGAGGCTGAGAGGAGTGTCTCCTCGAAAAATTCAGACTGAGAAAAGATGTATAAGGTGTTAATGTTTTTTGTATGGCCCTATAGGGCTTCTTTTTGTAATGTGACTAAGGCATGTTGTAATGCGCTGATTTTGTAAGGCATGTTTTAACTTTGTAAGGCAAGTAACCAATTTTTAATTTTAAGTATAAGTTCAATCCAAGGCACCAAATATTATGTTCTTATCAATAATCTGAAGAGACAAACCCTTCGAACCAAACAGAAATACTCAGATTAAGAGTGGGTTAGGAAAATGGAATTCGAGGAATACATTATTGGGACCTACCTGATAATTTGGAGAGACAATATCTTCAGTCACATTATTGTGACCCGAATATTAATAAAGTCAAATAAAATTCGAGGCACACATTAATGTGACCCGAATATTAATGAAGTCAAATAAAATTCGAGGCACATGTTACTGTGACCCAAACAATAGTTCAAAGGGACAAGAATTCGAGGCACATGTTACTGTGACCCAAACAATAGTTTGAAGAGACAAGAATTCGAGACACATGTTACTGTGACCCAAACAATAGTTCGAAGAGACAAGAATTCGAGGCACATGTTACTGTGACCCAAAAAATAGTTAAGGCAAAGAATCCTTTGTATTTAAGCAGCTCATCGAAACACCTCATTAAAACCTTCCTATGCCTAACAGGGTAGGAAAGAGTGTGCCCTCGCTAAATTTCGTTCTGGGGGATACAAAGATGAAGAAAAAATACGAACACTACTTGCTAGCTATCTCTTTAATCAAGATACAATTTTAAGTGCTCAATATTCCAAGGGAGACGGAGATATCTCCATTCCTTGTCTTTTAAACGATACGTGCCTGGTTTTATCTTTTCGGTAACCTCATAGGGGCCTTCCCAATTTGGTCCCAACTTTCCCAAACTCTTGTCTTTAGTGTGCAAGAAAACTTTACGTAGGAATTTGTCTCCCACCTTAAAATCTCCGTGCTTTACCTTAGATGCATATCGACTCCTCATGAGAGTTTGATAATGGAGGGATGTCAACTGTGCTTACTGTCTCTTCTCTTCAACCAAGTCTAAAGCCAGTGCTCTGCTCTGGTCATTCGTGTCGGAGGCATATGTTGCTACACAATGTGAGGGAAAAAGAATTTCTGGAGGGACGACGGCATCCATTCCATAGACTAAGGCAAATGGAGGCACAACAGTGGTCGTTCGCGGAGTCGTCCGGTATGCCCATAATACTTCATGCAAATAGTCGGGTCATTTTCCCGTTTTCCCTTCCAAGTTCTTCTTCAAACCATCAAGAATCGTTCGATTAGTCACCTCCACTTGCCCATTAGCTTGGGGGTGAAATGGTACAGAAAAACATTGTCGTATCCCCCTTAATACACAGAAACTTTGGAACTCCTTGTTGTCGAATTGAGGTCCGTTGTCCGTTGTGATCTGCAATGGTACTCCAAAACGACAACAAATGTTAGACACGACAAACTTGATCACATCTTTGGCCCTTGTTCCTGCTAATGGTTCAGCCTCTACCCACTTAGAAAAGTAGTCCACCGCTACAATGATGGTTTGCCTACCACCTGAGGCCAATGGCAAAGGCCCGACGAGATCGATGCCCCACCTATCAAACGGTACTGCTTCAGAAATACTCTCTAATAAAACACCAGGTTTATGAATCACATTAGCGTAGCGTTGACACGTGTCACATCGTTTGACTAAATCTTTTGTGTCGGCCGCAACAGTAGGCCAATAATAGCCAGCCAGAAACACTCTCTGAATTAATGCCTTATACCCACAATGGGCAGATCCTTCACCATCGTGCAATTCAGACAAGATAATTTGTGACTCGGGCCTACTCAAACACCCCAATAATGGTCGACTCAGAGATCTTTTATAGAACACTCCTCCCAGCAAAATATAGCCATGAGACTTGAACCTGATTTTCCTAGCCTCGTACCTTTCGACGGGTAAAGTATCATGGGCCAGAAAATCGATGATGGTCATCTTCCAATCATTCGTAATCACATTGCTTTCCTCCAGGATGTTTATTGTATGCTCCTCGCCAATCAAGATCGAAGGGCGCTCCTGAACCAAAACCCACGGGTAACCTTCCGTCCGTGAAGCGGAGGTGAGAGAATCTGGGACAGCATTTAACTCTCTTCGAACATGCTCATACTTGACTTCCTCAAATTCAGATGCTAAATCTTTCAATATCTTCAAATACTGTATCAGCTTATCTTTCCTGGCTTTGGACTCTCCCAAAGTTTGGTTTATCACCAACTGTGATTCGCTGATCAGTTTAATCTTTCGAGCCCCACATATCTGAGCCAAACGCAAGCCTGCTAGAGCAGCTTCATACTCAGCTTCGTTGTTAGTAGCCTTAAAACCAAAACGAATGGCTTGGAATATAGCTACCTCTTTTGGGGAAATCAATTGGACACCTGCCCCACTTCCTGAGATGTTCGACCCCCCATCCGTCCGTATCACCCATTCCGCTTCATCAACAAAGTCGTGAATTTCCTTTTCTTCTCTATCCGAATGGAACTCGACCAGGAAATCGGCTAAAACTTGGGCTTTTATCGTCGTTCGAGGCTCAAATGTTATGTCGAAGTCTCCCAGTTCCACTGACCATTTAGTCATCCTACCAGAGATGTCAGGCCTTTGTAATAAACTCTTCAGGGGAAAAGTCGTCCGAACAATTATAGGATGGGCCTGGAAGTAAGGTCTCATCTTTTGAGCCGCCGTTACCAAAGCTAGAGCTACCTTCTTCAATGTGAGATATCGCTTCTCCGCATCCAGCAAACTCTTACTGACATAATAGATAGGCTTCTGGAGAGAGTCATTTTCGCGGAAGAGAACGGCACTGACCGCACATCCTGATACTGCTACATAGATAATTAATGTCTCTCCTACCAATGGTTTAGACAAGACCTCAGGAGACGTCAAATACTCTTGGATTTGATGAAAAGCGGTCGAACATTCCTCGGTCTAACAAAACTGTTTCGTATTCCGCAACACCTTGAAAAAGGGTGCACATTTATCTGAAGACCTAGAAATGAATCTATTCAGAGCGGCCAATCTCCCTGTCAGAACTTGCACTTCTTTAATATTCTGAGGGGGTGTCATTGTGATCAGAGCTTTTATCTGTTCTGGATCAGCCTCGATGCCTTTTTCGCTGATCATATAACCAAGAAACTTGCCCGACCTTACCCCGAAAATGCACTTCTCCGGATTGAGTTTTAAATTGACTCTGCTTAAATTGCGAAACGTCTCTTCGAGGTCAGCGAAATGGTCTTCGTCCTGTGCACTTTTGACCAGCATATCATCGATATAGGCCTCCATGTTCCGCCCAATCTGCCCCTCAAAGGTTTTATTGACTAGGCGCTGATAAGTTGCCCCTGCATTTTTTAAACCAAAAGGCATAACCTTGTAGCAGTATAACCCGAATTTGGTTGTACCCTGAGTAAGCGTCCATAAATGACAACAGTCGATTATTGGAAGTCGAATCTACTGATTGGTCGATGCGAGGCACTGGGAATGGATCTTTAGGACAAACTCTGTTTAAATCCGTGAAATCAACACACATTCTCCACTTTCCATTCTTCTTACGTACCAACACTGGATTTGACACCCACATAGGGTAATGCGACTCGCGAATATGGCCTATGCTCAGTAGCCTCTCAACCTCCAACAGAATTGTCGTGGCCTTTTCCGGGGAGACTGGTCTTCTTTTCTGTACTATAGGTTGGACATCAAGTCGTATAGCAAGTTTATGACACATGATTTCTGACGGTACTCCGGTGACATCCTGCGCACACCAAGCAAACATATCAAGTTTATCAGATAAAAAAGCAATTAGCTTCTCCTTAAACTCTGGAGAAAGGTCGACTCCAATCTTCAGAAATTTTCCACTCGCAAATTCATGTGTCGCAGAATCTTCTTCTGGGACCAGAAATCCGGGGGCTCCCTTGGATCATCGCACGGGATGATTTCTTGGGGAGGTCCCTTTAATTGTTATGCCTTGCCTGAAGTTTCTCCCCGAACCCCCTTCGAGGACAGGGCTATCTGGTAGCATTAACGTGCCATCTTCTGGCTACTTTGTATTATCTCAATATTGTTCCCATGTACGTACTTTAAGCATTGATGCACTGTAGAGATTACGCCATGCACCCGGGACAGCCAAGAGCGACCCAGGATAGCGTTATACGACGTTGGCGCGTCAACAACAATAAATAGTACCTCCACCTCTTTCTTGAATGGTCCATGGCCCAATTCGACCACA
This sequence comes from Limnanthes douglasii subsp. nivea, assembly GCA_036936605.1. Taxonomy (NCBI): domain Eukaryota; kingdom Viridiplantae; phylum Streptophyta; class Magnoliopsida; order Brassicales; family Limnanthaceae; genus Limnanthes; species Limnanthes douglasii. The sequence continues at coordinate 155,363,942 of JAUPFV010000003.1, read as the reverse complement.
CACTAAAATTCTTTAACCACCATCGCTGTAGCGCCAATAAAGCCTACTATAGTCCTGTCGGATCTCCGGATAACTGGTGGGTCAGAAATTCTTCGGTAAGTGCTCATAAACAATATATTCGCGGAGCTCCCTGTATCGATGAGTATCTTCTGAATTTGATCTCCAGCAATGCCTGCAGCGATCACCACTGCATCCTCATGGGGGGCTGCAATATTTCGCATATCATCATCATCAAAACAAATAATGGGGGAAGGCGATCGGTGCATCTGCGCTGATACCCCTGCTTCGATCTGGGTAGTCAAATTGACCATGTGCCTTTTTCGGGAGCTGTTGGAATTTCCCGCAATAGTGTCTCCCCCGAAAATTTCCAAGGAATCGAAAAAAGCGCAGAGGCTATCCACTCTCCCCTTCGGAATAGCTTCTTCCACCAGATTTACATTGTTCCTCCCCTCCTTAGGATCTAAATATTCTTGCTCAATGTCGAAGTCATCAACCCCTTCGGAAATCACCATAGCTGTGTCAGTGTTCTTTGGTACAGTTTTTACCACAATGCTTTTCTGAGAGTACTTTTTGACAAACTCCAATAACATTCCATTCTCTATCAGGGCTTGCACTTCTTTTTTCAAAGCTATGCAATCCTTGGTGTCGTGTGCAATATCCTCATGATATTTGCAATATTTATTGACACTTCTGCTTTCCCTCGGAGTTTGTATGGGGAAAGGCTTCCTGGACGGTACTGTAGATTTAGCTTTGTCGAATATTGCAGCAACATTTTATGTCAACTCCGCGAAATAGTCGGGTCGAACCCACTTATTTGATATGGGTCTCGCTCCCTGATTATAATTTTGATGACTGCCATAGTATTACGGGTTTGATTTCTGCCTCGGCGGATATTGACCCGTACTTTTAGCCTGAACATTTGAGCGAGGGCCCTGGTTACTCGACTCCGATCTTTGGAATTGATTCTGATTCAACTGATCCCCCGACCCTTTCTCCGAGGCCTGGGTCTCTTCCACCAGGATCCTCTTCTCAACCTGATCTAATAATGCTCCAAAAGTCATTGCCTGGCTCTCCGCTACCGTATCCTTCAACAATCCGGGGAGCAGGCCCATCCTGAAGGCTGTAAGCGCCACTGAATCCTTACAATACTCCATGTCTGTTTTTGTTTTAAGAAAACGATTAGTGTAATTTTTGAGGCTCTCCCCCACCTTCTGTCGAGAATAGATGATGGTGTCTCCGTTAGCTCTGAACTTCTTGCTCCCCACAAAGTGTTGTTTGAAGATGTTCCAGAACATATCAAAATTATTTATCGAGCCCTGCGGAAGCCTGTTGTACCACTTAGAAGCCACTCCCTTGAAGGTCTGAGAGAACGCTCTGCAAAGCAACTTATCATCGTCGTCAAAATTGATCATAAAATTCTTGAATTGTTCGATGTGATTATCCGGGTCTTGTTTCCCATCGAATTTTTCCAGCTTCGAAATATCAAAATGCTTCGGAAGATTTCCCACCAAAATGTCTGGGGATAGAGGGGAAGCCCTCCAATTATGACCCACGCGATAAACACCGGACCTCAAGTTGTCATTGTTCGGAAAGTACAGACCCTCCGCGGATGGCAAAGTATACTGGTGCTGCCACTCCGAAGTTCGCGGGCCCATATCCTCTTTCCTATCAGGATACTTTTCCTGTCCATTAGACCGGTCGCCACCTCGAGCATGGTGACACTTTTTCCTCGGAGATTTCCTCTCAGAGCTTCTTCCTCTTTGGAAATCGGTGTGTCTTCGGTCATGCTTTTTCTTTCTGTGGTATTTTCGCAGGGATGAATCCGAGGAGCTGTACGGAGAGTAATCACTCGAGTAAGCTGAATCCAAATGTCGCCTCTCTCTTCTCCTCGGCTATTTCCGCTCGCGTCCCCGGTATTTGTCGTCTCTTTTCTTGGGACGAAATTCAGTTTCGCGATCCTCTTTTTCACTAACTGGCTCCCTCATTATCTCGGATCGAAGATTCTCCTGTACGACGTCTTTTTCTGCTTTCAATATTTTGATTTCTAGCAGCAATTCATTCCTTTGAGCTAACAGATCTGAGTCGTCAAAATCATTTCTGACTCGCTGGCCCCCTAGTCCCTCGTACTCCATATTGTTCCAGTAGTCATCTCCTACTACGTTCTCCTCGCAATTATTAACCAAATCGTCCCCTTGGTCTTCCATAGTTCTCCTCGGAATATGAATTATTTCCAGGAAGCGATTGCCGTCAGAGCGATCTTTGCTTCCCACAGACGGCGCCCCTGAAGAGTTTCAAGATAGTCCATGGGTGATTATGCGATACGAGGATTCCTTAGTGTCAATTTTAGTAAATCTATTCCGTTTAGGTATTAGTTTTTAGAGAGAGAAAGTAAGAGCTATTAGGTCAAGTAGAGAGAGAAAGTACTATCTTATTCATCTCGGGATTTGTGAAGCGTGTGTGGTCCTTTTATAGTACAATTATGGACCCCGCACGCTTTAACTCCTGTTAATTACATCTTTTAGTCCCTACATTTTATTTTCTTCCTATTATGGCTATTTCTTTATATAGCTTATACAATTTAGTCCTTACACAGTTTTCTCTATGCGTTTTCCTCCTATCATACTTTTTCTTTGCTATTTTCTCCTATCATGTTTCTTCTTCACACTTTTATCCTTGTCTTTTATTCTTCCTTATTAGGGTTGAGGCTATATTTTTAGGAATGATGTTTTGAGTTTAACTCAGAGGTAAGATGGTCTCCGTAAGAGGAATGACAAGTTTGTTTTGTGTATGCGAGTTTTTCTGAAGCTTTGTAGAATCTATTGAGGGATTTTAAGATTTATCTTTTTATGTTTTTTGAACAATGATTGATTTAATCTTTGGTTTTGATTGAGTTAATATCCCAGTTTCTTTTTCCTCAGATTGTTGATTTTGATGAGTGTCTTGAGGAATTGTTGAAGCTTTAGTTTTCTTACAGTCCTGCTTTTTGTGTCCAACGTGGTTGCGGTATAAGTAGTAGTCAGGTGTAATTCCATAAGCTATTTATTGCCAGAAGCCTTCAGATTGACCAAATCCAACCCAGATCTTGTTCAGTAATGGTTCGGTGAGATCAAGTTTAATCCAAGCCTTACAACAGTTGTATATGGCATGATTTTTTGTTGGAACCCAAAGGGCTAGATAATTTCTCAAGGATATTGCTAGAACTTTGATATAGTATTCATTATACATATAACTAGGAATTCTTGGAAAAAGACACCCAGATCGGAGAGATTGGTGATTTTTTTAGGATTAAAATCAGGTGTCAATTTAAGAAAATGCATTGTATATTGCCCAATCTTCTATACGTTTCATCTCCAGATATTTTTTAAATCTTCTTGTAAGCCCATTTATATTTTGATGTGCCTCGAATCCTAAATTTCCAGATTGTATTGACATCTGTAACAAATATTTTTGAAGAATTCTTAGATATCTTTCATAGGGGGTTTTCCATTAAAGAACTTTCCTATCAAAATTGCTTTAGATGATTCTTCCAAATTAATCTTGTCTTGTAAATGGAATTTAATATATTTGTGTTTAGCTTGTCTTTTATTCTAGCATTAACATAGGATTTTTTCTTGTCATTGGTCCTTATTACATATGCATGATTTTTTGTTAAAGGATCTGATTGACACTTGTGTTGACATTGTTATCAATTATTTTGTTCATTTCTTAGGATCATGTAGTTCTTTTGCAGCTTGGGTGGTTCATTCTGGGAAGTCCTAGTCAATCTTAAATGAGAGAATGTTAATCATTCCACAGATGGGCATCCTTGATTCAAAGTCTTGATTGTATTTGCTGATTTTTTTTATCATTAACGGCATATATTGCCATTGTTATTGATAAAATTCTTTAATACTATTGAATAACATTGTAGTCAGAGTTGAATCAGACTTAAGGCTTGCATTTTGAGATGATACCACGGATATAGGATGCTAGTTCTTCAAGTAGAAAAATCTTTATTTTATTGGAGCCATTTTTTCCTTATTTTAAAACGTTTCTTCGTCTTTAACAAATATATTTTTTATAAACATGAGTTATCACCTATTACCTAATTCAAACCATATATTACAAAAATATAGTTTTTATGAATAGGATATTGCACATATATCTTCCAATTATGTCCTTTAAGGTTTTATTAAAAAAAGTAATTTTTTTAATATTTTTTTGTTAAATCTTTATTTGAAAAAAATATCTGAAAATATCATTGATTTTGATTTTTAGAAGAAAAAAAAATAGATCAATGAATGATTTTTTGTTAGACCATTAAACAAGTGTTTCACAATTCACATTTTGTTTAACTGAACCTTTATTTTGTGATTCTTGCTTCGACAATTTTTTTTTCTCTTTCCTTAAAAATGAATCGTGAAGTGAGAATCATGAATTGCATTACGTTGTTCACAATTTATTTTTATCCTCAGTTAATAGTATATTAACCCTTCTTTTTATATTCACGTTTAGAGTGAAATGCGAAACAATCAATTTCTTAATTTTCAAATACTAATTCAACAAAAAATTAAAATCAAACTAAAAAAAATCCAATTAACCAAATAACAATAATCAATTACAAGTACAAATCATTTTTCAATACAATAAAATTGAACAAACCCTAAATAAGGTGAAGAAGGAAAAAACAGAGGGAGAAGAAAATCATAACAATAAGATTTTACCCAAAATCACTTAAACCCTAAAGAGATATTGAAATATTAGCTCTGATAAAGGTCAATTTAGTAAATTAGTTGGTTGTTTAGTGATCTGATTTACTTGGTATTCGTTACCATGACTAGAAAGCCAAAAAAAAATTTAATATATTTTGGACCAATAGAGTTACCCCGTCCCAAAATGGTCGGTAACAAACCTCACTTAAGAGGGAACAATTCACTTTTTATTATTCACATTTTTTTCAATTACTTTCGCTTATATAATTCTCTAGTCCTACCAATTAAAATTATGACGAGTCAGACCCGTGTTAGTCGGAAGAACCTTGTAGAGCGCTGAAGCACTTCTCACTGATCTCTGATTCATTAGCAATAATCGTCTAAAGCATAACATGAAATCTAAACTCATCCAACTAAAACAAAAATAGAAAGAAAGAAAGAAATCACGAAACTAGGTTTATGAAAAAATAGTTGTGGTACATCATAGTTAGCCTTATATCGTTAATAAGGGTATTTTGGATATTAAAAAATATATATTAAATAAATAAATAAAATTGTTTTGGATATCTATTGGACTGCTAAAATAAAAATAATAACAAAAAAAATTATTTTATTAAAATAAATAAATCATTATGTAGTTTGTTAACAAATATATCAAAAAACACATTGCAACCAAATCTAACCTACTAATAAATAGGTTGTAAAACTAATTATCTCATGTGTCATCTTCTAACACTTAAATTTAGAAGTAATGTTGTACATCTTATAATCAAATTTTACATGCTAATAATCATCTTTAAATATTTTTCAATGTATTTTTTCACTACAACCTTTTTTAACATTTGTATTTAATAAACATGATTGTACATACTCTAAAGACGTAAAGGTATTGTTAATGATGTATTTAAAAAAAAACTATTAAACCATTTAAATTTATCAAGGATTATATTAGATTAATTGTTTTTTAGAGGTAAAAAAATATATAGTTGTTAAGTATAAATTCAAAGTGATTGTGACATATCACTGTTGAAAGCTTGATTTGATGTTGAAGGCATGACCTAGTTTCAAAGGTTGAAACTTAGTGTTAAAATTGTACTTTACTATCGAAAGATATCTTATCAAAAGATACCTTCCTCCCTTGAAAAAATCCAATATGTTCCTCTGATATTAGTTTAGATAATAATGGAGATAATCTATCATTAATAATTCTGGAGATAATTCAATTGAAGATAGTCCATAGGCTGATTAGTCTGTAGTCATTCCAAGTCTTAGAAGATTCTCTCTTAGGGATTAGGCAGATAGAGGTAGCATGTACTTCTTGCGGTACTTAGACTCCACTGAAGAAAGCTTTTATGGCAGCACACAAATTGTTTCCAATAATAGACCAACAGTTTTGATTGAACATGGTGTTGAGACCATCAATGCATGAAACTCTTGAGAAGTTTAAAGATTTATAGAGTTGTGAATGTCATCATCAGAAGGGTCCTTAATTAGAGCAATATTCTCTTCATGGGTTATTATTTTATGAATGATATGAGAGAGGTTTAGGATTTCTCTATCAGTATATTGAGATGTGAGAAAACTTTGGTAATGAAAGATAGAAGACAGATCAATCTCTTTTTGATTTTCTATCCAATTGATCCTATCAAAGATCTTATTTATTATGGACTTTCTCAGCTTCTTCTTTCCATAATTTTGGAACGCATAAGTGTTTTTGTCCCCATTTTGAAGCTAGTTTCTACTGCATTTTTGTTCTAAAAAATATTACTCTATGGAAAGTAACTGAAGGTGATCAATCTTAGCTTTAGCTAGGTTTATCTTGTTTTCCATCGTTCTAGATTCTTGATAGTTGGTTTTTAAGGACTTTACTTTAACTTCTGAGTTTGCAATTGCATTGAAAATATTTCCAAATAATCTATGTTCCTCTACTTTAATTTTTTCAATTTGTTCCACAATATTTGAAAAGGATTTTCATACATGTCATCATTATAACAGTCCTTAACCATATTCTGAAAGTGAGGATGGTACAGTCACATATTTTGGAATCTAAAGGATGTTTTTATATTTTCAGATTGCTGAGAGATCGAGATGGAGAGAGGTTTACGATCTCATCTTTTTCTGGCCATGTGGGTGACTGAGGTGGTTTAGAAAAACTTGTACAATTCATTATTGGTTAAAACTTTATCTAGTCTCTTCCACTTGTGAGAATTAGTCCAAGTGAATTTACTAGCATTGTAGCCCGTATCAGTAAGATTTTAGTCATGTATTGCATTATTAAACACACCCATACTTCTCACATAAAGGGTTGTGCATGCAATTTGTTGAGTAAGATTTGTGATGACATTGAAGTCCTCCATCACAATCCATTCCATTAAGCTGTTAGCGATTTGTCTTAGGTTGTTCCATAACTCTAGTCTTAACTCCGTGTTATATTTAGCATATATATATATATATATATATATATATATATATATATATATTAGGAAATATTTATTTATAAAATATAGATTAACCTTTAGGTGTAAAAACAGATTCCAATTAGTCAATGGAGTAATTTTGAAATCTTGATTCAAGAAAGCCCAGATTTTATTAGAGATGTTAGCCAAGTTGTGCTGATAACCTAGGATGTTTGTGATCTTTGGAAGATATATAGCTTCAATCATCGGTTCTTGAATAGTTAGGAAAGTAATTATTTTTATTTGATTATTAATTTTAATATTCTTTATATATCCTTGTCTCGAATACCCCTTACAGTCCAGAATAAGATGTTGACTGTCATTTTCATGACCCAGTTAAAGGCATGTCAGTCATTTTCTTTTGGGTTGCTTTGGAGTTGTTATTGGTTTTTGATGTGTTGTTCTGAACTTTTCTCTTTTCTATTTGCATAAAATTGCCAAATTCTTTGTTATCACGATATGCTGGTTTGGGTGAGAAGGGGAGACTGCCTATTGTTTTTATATTTAGGGAATGAGGAGAAGATGTTACAAGATCAAGATTTTTGTTCTCAAATATCATAACACCAATTTCCAAGATATGAAGAGCTTCAATTATTTTTTCATTTGCAATGACATGTATGATGTTTGTTGTATCAGTATTGATATTTTGGATGATTTCTAAATGTAGGGTTTGAAGAGTTTCAAGATAGTCCAGGGGTGATTATGCGATACGAGGATTCCTTAGGGTCAATTTTAGTAAATCTATTCCGTTTAGGTATTAGTTTTTAGTGAGAGAAAGTACTATCTTATTCATCTCGGGATTTGTGAAGCGTGTGTGGTCCTTTTATAGTACAATTATGGACCCCACACGCTTTAACTCCTGTTAATTACATCTTTTAGTCCCTAAATTTTATTTTCTTCCTATTCTGGCTATTTCTTAATATAACTTATACAATTTAGTCCTTACACAGTTTTCTCTATGCGTTTTCCTCCTATCATACTTTTTCTTTGCTATTTTCTCCTGTCATGTTTCTCCTTCACACTTTTCTCCTTGTCTTTTATTGTTCCTTATCAGTAGCCCCCAGTCCTAGTAAAAGTTCTTTTACTGGGACTGAATAATTCTCCGATTGCTCACTTCACACACCCTCGAATAGTTACCTTTGAAAGGCAGAAACCATTTCCTTCGAACATTTTCTTTCTTCGAATTTCCACAATTTGCCTCGAACAATCGAAGCCATAAATCGCTCCTCGAAAATCGCTCTTCGAGCATCATCTTTTCTTCGAATTTCCACAATTTGCCTCGAACAATCGAAGCTATAAATCGCTCCTCCAAAATCGTTCTTCGAGCATCATCTTTTCTTCGAATTTCTCCTGATAACCAAGTAGCCCCCCAGTCCTTGCACCATTTTAGTCATATAAGCCCCCCGACTTTGGCTGTATCAGTGCCCCGAATGATTTCAAATCAAGGCTAAAAGGGGTGCCATGATTAATTTTTATCATGACGTCATTAAACAACCATATCTGTTAGCATATATTTTTTGAAAACGTTCCCTATTCCCCTGACATTTTTTGACAGAAAACTCTTCATCTTCCTCTGACATTTCCTGACTACGAAAACTCTTCATCTTCCCCTGACATTTCCTGACTACGAAAACTCTTCATCTTCCCCTGACATTTCCTGACTACGAAAACTCTTCATCTTCCCCTGTGGCTGGTGTCGGGATAATTCATACCTATATGGACCATAATGTCCCTAGGCAAACACCAGAAAAAGTCCCCGAGCTTGATCTGTCAGGAAAGCCCAGCTTCACCTATAAATACTGACCTTCTCTCCTCATTAACTCAACTTTTGTTCAAACATTTCTAGAGAGATAAAGCTGGCGAACAAACCCTGTCGGATTCCTGATTGGTTGTTGATCAGTAAGAGGTTCGAAGAGAGAGTTGCTGCAGGAGAAGACGTGAGGCCTCAACCCCCACCATCGACTACTACTTTCTTTGGTACCTGGCCTCCCTCAACAGATTCGACTGCAATTATCCCCCTCGAAGTCGCTCGACAAAGCCTTCATAGTGATTCTAACCCCCTCGAAAAAATGGGTAAAGACAGGCAGCACAAACACTCGTCCGGGAAGAGAAAGAAATATCACAAGGATAGGAAAGGCTCTCATGAGCGAAAACGTGCCAGGGAGACGCCCCTGGTCATTCGGGAGCCTACTTCACCAACAGCCCTCAAACATATGCTAGCCCTCTTCAAACGTCTACCAGACCTCCTCGAACCTCTGCCAGTCCTCCACGAATATCCACAAACCCTCATCAGACCTCTAACAGTCCTCCCCGAAGAAACAAAGTAGATGAGTCGAGTCTTCTTTCTACTCCATCCATGACCGTTCATGGGACTCAATTTTCGCCTTTAAAAATTCTCATCACCGAAGAGGATATGCAAAATAGGCGAAATAAGAGTCGAGATGCCAAAGGGAAAATACTTGTCACAACGCCCCTCGAACCAAAAGTGCCTGTGATCCCCTCTTTAAGTTTATTAGAATAATAAAACCTCCTCGTCCCGAACAATATCCGAAGAGCAAGCTCGTCGGATTGCCCCAAAATAAAAAAGGGATATCGTGCTGCCCTTGGAACTAGATAGCATCGCTGGTCGCAATATTCGGGGCATCGAAAATAAACATATGGTGGCTCTTTCCAACATTAGATACAAGTAGTTTTCGAAAGACGAAGAAGTTATGCTGAGAACTCGATGGTGCATCCCCTCCTATATTACCATTAGATTTCCCTCGGAAGGAGAGACGCCTTTGTCAGTGAGGGACAACGAGTTGGTGGTATATACAGATATCATGAACTGGGGGCTAAGGTATCCCTTAGACCCTTTCTTCATCGAATATTTGGCGAAGATAGACCTTTGTCCTTCACATGTTGGTCCCAACATGTGGTTTACTCTGATGGCCTGCATCATGGCCTCGAGTCTCTCAGGTCATGAATTTTCGTTAGAGCAACTCATTGGCCTTGCTGGTTTGGCCAGAAATCCTTTCTTTCCCTTTTACTCACTGACGTTCAATCGAGGACAAAAAATCCTGAGAGATCTATTAGAGGCTGAAATGGAGGCAGCAGTTTGTGTTTTTCTCTGGTTGCTGGGAGACCGGGTCAGAGGCCACTCCCTCGAATCCTCACAAGCTCTCTCTGATGTGGACTAATAAATGTAAGTGCCTATCCTTCGAAATTATTTATTCTTCCTCGAATTTTAGCTTGTGACTGGTCTTGATATTGGCTACTTGTTGCAGCTATGACTGGGATATCAAAACCCTATTCTGACTATGTTGAGGGCGCCACGAATGTGTTCACCAAATTCGCTTGTGGGCAAAAGAACACTGGGATAACCGATTTCGTTTCTACTTCACAGATAATAATCTCGCCAGGAGTCGATTGTGGAGGCTCAATCCCCTCGACCGAATTAGCATGGGAGGATTGATGGCTCCTCCCACGGAGCGAGAAGTGATGGAGCGCTGTAGCCAAAAAGACATAGTGGTATATCTTCCCAAGCGCTCTCGTTCGCAGAGTCATCTTGGGGATCCTCCAGAAGATGATGTTTCAATGACTCAACAGCTAAACCATGAAGGAACGGTCAACACCCAAAGTCCTCCTCCCCCGAACAATGCTGGTTCGTCGAACTCCATTCCTCCTCCACCAAACAATGCTGGGTCGTCGGACTCCATTCCTCCTCCCTCTGCTCCCATCCTTCCATCAAAAAAGGAGGCCAAGACAAGAGATAGGAAGGGTAAGGGTGTCCTCGAACCCATCCAAGAATTATCCAAGGGTGGTGAGACGCCTGAAGACAATCAAGAAGCTGCTCTAGACAAAAAGGTCCAAGAAATATCAAGTGATCCTGAGGACAGAGGTGGCCACTCACCCAAGGAAAGTTCTCATCAATCCCCACATTCGCCTCTTACTTAAGCTTCTCATCCTGTCCCCTTCGAAAATAGTCCAAGGTTAACACCTCTCCCCATCCCTCGGAGCAACCCTCCTCAGCACATTGATCCAGACACTCTTGGAGGCGGGTTTCCTGAGTTTGATTCGGCAGCATTAGAGTCTCCATCGAGCTCCTTCGAAGTTCCTTTGGACGATGAATTCTCACCGTTCCTTCGAAAATTACTGCACGCCTTAGTTAATAGGGGAAAAAAGATGCGGCACCTTGAGAAGCGCAAAAATCACTATAAGTTTAAATCGCTGTTAGCTGCCTCTCAGCTTGAAGAGGCCAAAAATCAACACGCAGTGATCGAGGGCCAAGCCGATGCCTTGTACGAGCGTTTATCTGCCTCTGAAAATTATGTGATAATGCTGGAGAGGTGTTGTCAAGAAGAGAGGGACTTGTATAAAAAGAAGACTGATGCTCAAGAGCTATTGATAGCTGAGTACAAAAAAGGGCATCGTTTGGCCTGCGATGGATTCCCAGAGTGTATCGAGGGCTTTAGAAGGGTGAAAGAAGACCGAGATCAGTTAATTAAACGGGTTGAGAACTTTCCTAGACAAGTCGAGGAAGAGAAAGATAAAGCTGTGGATGCTTATGCAGCTACGTGCACAAGTAAGCTGAAGGCCCGGGATGCCACTACTCGAGCTGGTTTACTTACCCAAATCCATGCTGAGCATCCCGAATATAACTTGGGTAGTTTTTGGAAACTTGTCCCCTCAGAACTTCGTCCTCCCAATATAGTAGTAAGTGACAGTGAAGACTCAGAGGCTGAGGGGAGTGTCTCCTCGAAAAATTCAGACTGAGAAAAGATGTATAAGGTGATAATGTTTTTGTATGGCCCTATAGGGCTTCTTTTTGTAATGTGACTAAGGCATGTTGTAATGCGCTGATTTTGTAAGGCATGTTTTAACTTTGTAAGGCAAGTAACCAATTGCTAATTTTAAGTATAAGTTCAATCCAAGGCACCAAATATTATGTTCTTATCAATAATCCGAAGAGACAAACCCTTCGAACCAAACAGAAATACTCAGATTAAGAGTGGGTTAGGAAAATAGAATTCGAGGAATACATTATTGGGACCTACCTGATAATTTGGAGAGACAATATCTTGAGTCACATTATTGTGACCCAAATATTAATAAAGTCAAATAAAATTCGAGGCACACATTAATGTGACCCGAATGTTAATAAAGTCAAATAAAATTCGAGGCACACATTAATGTGACCCGAATATTAATAAAGTCAAATAAAATTCGAGGCACACATTAATGTGACCCGAATATTAATAAAGTCAAATAAAATTTGAGGCACATGTTACTGTAACCCAAACAATAGTTCGAAGGGACAAGAATTCGAGGCACATGTTACTGTGACCCAAACAATAGTTCGAAGAGACAAGAATTCGAGGCACATGTTACTGTGACCCAAACAATAGTTCGAAGAGACAAGAATTCGAGGCACATGTTACTGTGACCCAAACAATAGTTCGAAGAGACAAGAATTCGAGGCACATGTTACTGTGACCCAAAAAATAGTTAAGGCAAAGAATCCTTTGTATTTAAGCACCTCATCGAAACACCTCATTAAAACCTTCCTATGCCTAACATGGTAGGAAAGAGTGTGCCCTCGCTAAATTTCATTCTGGGGGATACAAAGAAGAAGAAAAAATACGAACACTACTTGCTAGCTATCTCTTTAATCAAGATACAATTTTAAGAGCTCAATATTCCAAAGGAGACGGAGATATCGCCCTTCCTTGTCTTTTAAACGATACGTGCCTGGTTTTATCTTTTTGGTAAGCTCATAGGGGTCTTCCCAATTTGGTCCCAACTTTCCCAAACTCTTGTATTTAGTGTGTAAGAAAAATTTACGTAGGACTTTGTCTCCCACCTTAAAATCTCTGTGCTTTACCTTAGATGCATATCGACTCCTCATGAGAGTTTGATAATGGAGGGATGTTAACTGTGCTTACTGTCTCTTCTCTTCAACCAAGTCTAAAGCCAGTGCTCTGCTCTGGTCATTCGTGTCGAAGGCATATGTTGCTACACGATGTGAGGGAAAAAGAATTTCTGGAGGGACGACGGCATCCATTCCATAGACTAAGGCAAATGGAGACACAACAGTGGCCGTTCGCGGAGTCGTCTGGTATGCCCATAATACTTCCTGCAAATAGTCGGGCCATTTTCCCGCTTTTCCTTCCAAGTTTTTCTTCAAACCATCAAGAATTGTACGATTAGTCACCTCCACTTGCCCATTAGCTTGGGGGTGAAATGGTGCAGAAAAACATTGTCGTATCCCCCTTGATACACAGAAACTTTGGAACTCCTTGTTGTCGAATTGAGGTCCGTTGTCCGTTGTGATCTGCAATGGTACTCCAAAACGACAACAAATGTTAGACACGACAAACTTGATCACATCTTTGGCCCTTGTTCCTGCTAGTGGTTCAGCCTCTACCCACTTAGAAAAGTAGTCCACCGCTACAATGATGGTTTGCCTACCACGTGAGGCCAATGGCAAAGGCCCGACGAGATCGATGCCCCACCTATCAAACGGTACTGCTTCGAAAATACTCTCTAATAAAACACCACGTTTATGAATCACATTAGCGTAGCGTTGACACGTGTCATATCGTTTGACTAAATCTTTTGCGTCGGCTGCAACAGTAGGCCAATAATAGCCAGCCAGAAACACTCTTAGAATTAATGCCTTATACCCACAATGGGCAGATCCTTCACCATCGTGCAATTCAGATAAGATAATTTGTGACTCGGGCCTACTCAACCACCTCAATAATGGTCGACTCAGAGATCTTTTATACAGCACTCCTCCCAGCAAAATATAGCCATGAGACTTGAACCTGATTTTCCTAGCCTCGTACTTTTCGACGGGTAAAGTATCATGGGCCAGAAAATCGATGATGGCCGTCCTCCAATCATTCGTAATCACATTTCTTTCCTCCAGGATGTTTATTTTATGCTCCTCGCCAATCAAGATCGAAGGGCGCTCCTGAACCAAAACCCACGGGTAACCTTCCGTCCGTGAAGCGGAGGCGAGAGAATCTGGGACAACATTTAACTCTCTTCGAACATGCTCATACTTGACTTCCTAAAATTCAGATGCTAAATCTTTCAATATCTTCAAATACTGTATCAGCTTATCTTTCCTGGCTTCAGACTCTCCCAAAGCGTGGTTTATCACCAACTGTGAGTCGCTGATCAGTTTAATCTTTCGAGCCCCACATATCTGAGCCAAACGCAAGCCTGCTAGAGCAGCTTCATACTCAGCTTCGTTGTTAGAAGCCTTAAAACAAAAATGAATGGCTTGGAACATAGCTACCCTTTTGGGGAAATCAATTGGACACCTTCCCCACTTCCTGAGATGTTCGACCCCCCATCCGTCCGTATCACCCATTCCGCTTCATCAACAAAGTCGTGAATTTCCTTTTCCTCTCTATCCGAATGGAACTCGACCAGGAAATCGGCTAAAACTTGGGCTTTTATCGCCGTTCAAGGCTCAAATGTTATGTCGAAGTCTCCCTGTTCCACTGACCATTTAGTCATCCTACCAGAGATGTCGGGCCTTTGTAATAAACTCTTCAGGGGAAAAGTCGTCCGAACAATTATAGGATGGGCCTGGAAGTAAGGTCTCATCTTTCAAGCCGCCGTTACCAAAGCTAGAGATACCTTCTCCAATGTGAGATATCACTTCTCTGCATCCAGCAAACTCTTACTGACATAATAGATAGGCTTCAGGAGAGAGTCATCTTCGCGGAGGAGAACGGCACTGACCGCACATCCTGATACTGCTACATAGATAATTAATATCTCTCCTACCAATGGTTTAGATAAGACCTCAGGAGACGTCAAATACTCTTGGATTTGATGAAAAGCGGTCGAACATTCCTCGGTCCAACAAAACTGTTTTATATTCCGCAACACCTTGAAAAAGGGTGCACATTTATCTAAAGACCTAGAAATGAATCTATTTAGAGCGGCCAATCTCCCTGTGATAACTTGCACTTCTTTAAAATTCTGAGGGGGTGTCATTGTGATCAGAGCTTTTATCTGTTCTGGATCAGCCTCGATGCCTTTTTTGCTGATCATGTAACCAAGAAACTTGCCCGACCTTACCCCGAAAATGCACTTCTCCGGATTGAGTTTTAAATTGACTCTGCTTAAATTGCGAAACGTTTCTTCGAGGTCAGCAAAATGGTCTTCGTCCCGTGCACGTTTGACCAGCATATCATCGATATAGGCCTCCATGTTCCGCCCAATCTGCCCCTCAAAGGTTTTATTGACTAGGCGCTGATAAGTTTCCCCTGCATTTTTTAAACCAAAAGGCATAACCTTGTAGCAGTATAACCCTCTCCCGGTAATGAAAGAAGTGCTTTCCTTATCGCGGGCGTCTAATCGGATTTGGTTGTACCTTGAGTAAGCGTCCATAAATGACAACAGTCGATTTCCGGAAGTCGAATCTACTAATTGGTCGATGCGAGGCACTGGGAATGGATCTTTAGGACAAGCTCTGTTTAAATCCGTGAAATCAACACACATTCTCCACTTGCCATTCTTCTTACGTACCAACACTGGATTTGACGCCCACACAGGGTAATGCGACTCGCGAATATGGCCTATGCTCAGTAGCCTCTTAACCTCCAACAGAATTGTCGTGGCCTTTTCCGGGGAGACTGGTCTTCTTTTCTGTACTATAGGTTGGACATCAAGTCGTATAGCAAGTTTATGACACATGATTTCTGACGGTACTCCGGTGACATCCTGCGCACACCAAGCAAACATATCAAGTTTATCAGATAAAAAAGCAATTAACTTCTCCTTAAACTCTGGAGAAAGGTCGACTCCAATCTTCAGAAATTTTCCACTCAAAAATTCATGTGTCGCATAATCTTCTTCTGGGACCAGAAATCCGGGGGCCTCCCTTGGATCATCGCACGAGATGATTTCTGGGGGAGGTCCCTTTAATTGCTATGCCTTGCCTGAAGTTTCTCCCCGAACCCCCTTCGAGGACAGGGCTATCTGGTAGCATTAACGTGCCATCTTCTGGCTACTTCGTATTATCTCAATATTGTTCCCAACCACGTACTTTAAGCATTGATGCACTGTAGAGATTACGCCATGCATCTGGGACAGCCAAGAGCGACCCATGATAGCGTTATACAACGTTGGCGCGTCAACAACAATAAATAGTACCTCCACCTCTTTCTTGAATGGTCCACGGCCCAATTCGACCACACACTGAACTTTTCCAACCACCATCGCTGTAGCGCCAGTAAAGCCTACTATAGTCTTGTCGGATCTCCGGATAACTGGTGGGTCAGAAATTCTTCGGTAAGTGCTCATAAACAATATATTCGCGAAGCTCCCTGTATCGATGAGTATCTTCTGAATTTGATCTCCAGCAATGCCTGCAGCGATCACCACTGCATCCTCATGGGGGCTTGTAACATTTCACATATCATCATCATCAAAACAAATAATGGGGGAAGGCGATCGGTGCATCTGCGCTGATACCCCTGCTTCGATCTGGGTAGTCAAATTGACCATGTGCCTTTTTCGGGAGCTGTTGGAATTTCCCGCAGTAGTGTCTCCCCCGAAAATTTCCAAGGAATCGAAAAAAGCGCAGAGGCTATCCACTCTCCCCTTCGGAATAGCTTCTTCCATCAGATTTACATTGTTCCTCCCCTCCTTAGGATCTAAATATTCTTGCTCAATGTCGAAGTCATCAGCCCCTTCGGAAATCAACATAGCTGTGTCAGTGTTCTTTGGGACAGCTTTTACCATGATGCTTTTCTGAGAGTGCTTTTTGACGAACTCCAATAACATTCCATTCTCTATCAGGGCTTGCACTTCTTTTTTCAAAGCTATGCAATCCTTGGTGTCGTGTCCAATATCCTCATGATATTTGCAATATTTATTGACACTTCTGCTTTCCCTCGGAGTTTGTATGGGGAAAGGCTTCCTGAACGGTACTGTAGATTTAGCTTTGTCGAATATTGCAGCAACATTTTCTGTCAACTCCGCGAAATAGTCGGGTCGAACCCACTTATTTGACATGGGTCTCGCTCCCTGATTATAATTTTGATGACTGCCATAGTATTGCGGGTTTGATTTCTGCCTGGCGGATATTGACCCGTACTTTTAGCCTGCACATTTGAGTGAGGGCCATGGTTACTCGACTCGGATCTTTGGAATTGATTCTGATCCAACTGATCCCCCGAACCTTTCTCCAAGGCCTGAGTCTCTTCCACCAGGATCCTCTTCTCAACCTGATCTAATAATGCTCCAAACGTCATTGCATGGCTCTCCGCTACCGTATCCTTCAACAATCTGGGGAGCAAGCCCATCCTGAAGGCTGCAAGCACCACTGAATCCTTACAATACTCCATGTCTGTTTTTGTTTTAACAAAACGATTAGTGTAATTTTTTAGGCTCTACCCCACATTCTGTCGACAATAGATGATGGTGTCTCCGTTAGCTCTGAACTTCTTGCTCCCCACAAAGTGTTGTCTGAAGATGTTCCAGAACATATCAAAATTCTTTATCGAGCCCTGCGGAAGCCTGTTGTACCACTTAGAAGCCACTTCCTTGAAGGTCTGAGAGAACGCTCTGCAAAGCAACTTATCATTGTCGTCAAAATTGATCATAAAATTCTTGAATTGTTCGATGTGATTATCCGGGTCTTGTGTCCCATCGAATTTTTCCAGCTTCGAAATATCAAAATGCTTCGGAAGATTTTCCACCAAAATGTATGGGGACAGAGGGGAAGCCCTCCAATTATGACCCGCGCGATAAACACCGGACCTTAAGTTGTCATTGTTCGGAAAGTACAGACCCTCCACGGATGGCAAAGTATACTGGTGCTGCCACTCCGAAGTTCGCGGGCCCATATCCTCTTTCCTATCAGGATACTTTTCCTGTCCATAAGACCGGTCTCCACCTCGAGCATGGTGACACTTTTTCCTCGGAGATTTCCTCTCAGAGCTTCTTCCTCTTTGGAAATCGGTGTGTCTTCGGTCACGCTTTTTCTTTCTGTGGTATTTTCGCAGGGATGAATCCGAGGAGCTGTACGGAGAGTAATCACTCGAGTAAGCTGAATCCAAATGTCGCCTCTCTCTTCTCCTCGGCTATTTCCGCTCGCGTCCCCGGTATTTGTCGTCTCTTTTCTTGGGACGAAATTCAGTTTCGCGATCCTCTTTTTCACTAACTGGCTCCCTCATTATCTCGGATCGAAGATTCTCCTGTACGACGTCTTTTTCTGCTTTCAATATTTCGATTTCTAGCAGCAATTCATTCCTTTGAGCTAACAGATCTGAGTCGTCAAAATCATTTCTGACTCGCTGGCCCCCTAGTCCCTCGTACTCCATATCGTTCTAGTAGTCATCTCCTACTACGGTCTCCTCGCAATTATTAACCAAATCTTCCCCTTGGTCTTCCATAGTTCTCCTCGAAAAAGGAATTATTTCCAGGAAGCGATTGTCGTCAGAGCGATCTTTGCTTCCCACAGACGGCGCCACTGAAGAGTTTCAAGATAGTCCAGGGGTGATTATGCGATACGAGGATTCCTTAGTGTCAATTTTAGTAAATCTATTCCGTTTAGGTATTAGTTTTTAGAGAGATAAAGTAAGAGCTATTAGGTTAAGTAGAGAGAGAAAGTACTATCTTATTCATCTCGGGATTTGTGAAGCATGTGTGGTCCTTTTATAGTACAATTGCGGACCCCACACGCTTTAACTCCTGTTAATTACATCTTTTAGTTCCTACATTTTATTTTCTTCCTATTCTGGCTATTTCTTTATATAGCTTATACAATTTAGTCCTTACACAGTTTTCTCTATGCGTTTTCCTCTATCATACTTTTTCTTTGCTATTTTCTCCTGTCATGTTTCTTCTTCACACTTTTCTCCTTGTCTTTTATTATTCCTTATCAGGGTTGAGGCTATATTTTTAGGAATGATGTCTTGAGTTTAGCTCAGAGGTAAGATGGTCTCCGTAAGAGGAATGACAAGCTTTTTTTTGTGTATGCGAGTTTTTCTCAAGCTTTGTAGAATCTATTGAGGGATTTTAAGATTTCTCTTTTTATATTTTTTGAACAATGATTGATTTAATCTTTGGTTTTGATTGACTTAATATCCCAGTTTCTTTTTCCTCAGATTTTTTATTTTGATGAGTGCCTTGAGGAATTGTTGAAGCTTTAGTTTTCTTACAGTCCTGCTTTTTTGTGCCCAACGTGGTTGCAATATAAGTAGTAGTCAGGTGTAATTCCATAAGCTATTTATTGCCAGAAGCCTTCAGATTGACCAAAGCCAACCCAGATCTTGTTCAGTAATGGTTCGGTGAGATCAAGTTTAATCCAAGCCTTACAACACCTTAAATCAGGTGTCCATTTAAGAAAATGCATTGTATATTTCCCAATCTTCTATACGTTTCATCTCCATATATTTTTTAAATCTTCTTGTAAGCCCATTTATATTTTGATGTGCCTCGAATCCTAAATTTCCAGATTGTATTGACATTTGTAACAAATATTTTTGAAGAATTCTTAGATATCTTTCATATGGGGTTTTCCATTAAAGAACTTTCCTATCAAAATTGTTTTAGACGATTCTTCCAAATTAATCTTGTCTTGTAAGTGGAATTTAATATATTTGTGTTTAGCTTGTCTTCTATTCTAGCATTAACATAGGATTTTTTCTTGTCATTGGTCCTTGTTACATATGCATGATTTTTTGTAAAAGGATCTGATTGACACTTGTGTTGACATTGTTATCAATTATTTTGTTCATTTCTTAGGATCATGTAGTTCTTTTGCAGCTTGGGTGGTTCATTCTGGGAAGTGCTAGTCGATCTTAAATGAGGGAATTTTGATCATTCCACAGATGGGCATCCTTGATTCAAAGTCTTGATTGTATTTGCTGATTTTTTTTATCATTAACGGCATATATTGCCATTGTTATTGATAAAATTCTTTAATACTATTGAATAAAATTGTAGTCAGAGTTGAATGAGACTTAAGGCTTGAATCAGACTTATTTATTGGAGCCATTTTTCCCCTTATTTTAAAAACTTTCTTCGTCTTTAACAAACTTTTTTTTATAAACATGAGTTATCACCTATTACCTAATTCAAACCATATATTACAAAAAGATAGTGTTTATGAATAGGATATTGCACATATATCTTCCAATTATGTCCTTTAAGGTTTTATTAAAAAAAGTAATTTTTTAAATAATTTTTTGTTAAATCTTTATTTGAAAAAAAATATCTGAAAATATCATTGATTTTGTTTTTTAGAAGAAAAAAAAATATATCAATGAATGATTTTTTGTTAGACCATTAAACAAGTGTTTCACAATTCACATTCTGTTTAACTCGACCTTAATTTTGTGATTCTTGCTTCGACAATTTTTTTTTCTCTTTCCTTAAAAATGAATCGTGAAGTGAAAATCGTGAATTGCATTACGTTGTTCACAATTTATTTTTATCCTCAGTTAATAGTATATTAACTCTTCTTTTTATATTCACGTTTAGAGTGAAATGCGAAACAATCAATTTCCTAATTTTCAAATACTAATTCAAAAAAAAATCAAACTAAAAATAATCCAATTAACCAAATAACAATAATCAATTACAATTACAAATCATTTTTCAATACTATAAAATTGAACAAACCCTAACAATAAGGTGAAGAAGGAAAAAACAGAGGGAGAAGAAAATCATAACAATAAGATTTTACCCAAAATCACTTAAACCCTAACACCAAGAAATATTGAAATATTAGCTCTGATAAAGGTCAATTTGGTAAATTAGTTGGTTGTTTAGTGATCTGATCTACTTGGTATTCGTTACCATGACTAGAAAGCCAAAAAAATGATTTTAATATATTTTGGACCAATAGAGTTACCCCGTCCCAAAATGGTCGGTAACCAACCTCACTTAAGAGGGAACAATTCATTTTTTATTATTCACATTTTTTTTCAATTACTTTCGCTTATATAATTCTCTAGTCCTACCAATTAAAATTATGATGAGTCAGACCCGTGTTAGTCGGAAGAACCTTGTAGAGCGCTGAAGCACTTCTCACTGATCTCTGATTCATTAGCAATAATCGTCTAAAGCATAACATGAAATCTAAACTCATCCAACTAAAACAAAAACAGAAAGAAAGAAAGAAATCACGAAACTAGGTTTATGAAAAAAATAGTTGTGGTACATCATAGTTAGCCTTATATCGTTAATAAGGGTATTTTGGATATTAAAAAATATATATTAAATAAATAAATAAAATTGTTTTTGGATATCTATTGGAGTGCTAAAATAAAAATAATAACAAAAAAAATTATTTTATTAAAATAAATAAATCATTATGTAGTTTGTTAACAAATATATCAAAAAACACATTGCAACCAAATCTAACCTACTAATAAATAGGTTGTAAAACTAATTATCTCATGTGTCATCTTCTAACACTTAAATTTATAAGTAATGTTGTACATCTTATAATCAAATTTTACATGCTAATAATCATCTTCTAAATATTTTTCAATGTATTTTTTCACTACAACCTTTTTTAACATTTGTATTTAATAAACATGATTGTACATACTCTAAAGACGTAAAGGTATTGTTAATGATGTATTTAAAAAAAACTATTAAACCATTTAAATTTATCAAGGATTATATTAGATTAATTATTTTTTAGAGGTAAAAAAATATATAGTTGTTAAGTATAAATTCAAAGTGATTGTGACATATCACTGTTGAAAGCTTGATTTGATGTTGAAGGCGTGACCTAGTTTCAAAGGTTCAAACTTAGTGTTAAAATTGTACTTTACTATCGAAAGATATCTTATCAAAAGATTTCTCTATGTCTATCTTGATGAGCAGACCGGTCCATAAGACCGGTCGCCACCTTGAGCATAGTGACACTTTTCCCTCGGAGATTTCCTCTCAGAGCTTCTTCCTCTTTGGAAATCGATGTGTCTACGGTCACGCTTTTTCTTTCTGTGGTATTTTCGCGGGGATGAATCTGAGGAACTGTACGGAGAGTAATCACTCGAGTAAGCTGAATCCAAATGTCGCCTCTCTCTTCTCATCGGCGATTTCCGCTCGCGTCCCCGGTATCTGTCGTCTCTTTTCTTGGGAAGAAATTCAGTTTCGCGATCCTCTATTTCACTAACTGGCTCCCTCATTATCGCGGATCAAAGATTCTCCTGTACGACGTCCTTTTCTGCTTTCAATCTTTCGATTTCTAGCAGCAATTCATTCCTTTGAACTAACAGATCTGAGTCGTCAAAATCATTTCTGACTCGCTGGCCCCCTAGTTCCTCGTACTCCATATCATTCCGGTAGTCATCTCCTACTAGGTTCTCCTCGCAATTATTAACCAAATCGTCCCCTTGGTCTTCCATAGTTCTCCTCGAAAAAGGAATTATTTCCAGGAAGCGATTGTCGTCAGAGCGATCTTTGCTTCGCACAGACGGCGCCACTGAATAGTTTCAAGATAGTCTAGGGGTGATTATGCGATACGAGGATTCCTTAGTGTCAATTTTAGTAAATCTATTCCGTTTAGGTATTAGTTTTTAGAGAAAGTAAGAGCTATTAGGTTAAGTAGAGAGAGAAAGTACTATCTTATTCATCTCGGGATTTGTGAAGCGTGTGTGGTCCTTTTATAGTACAATTGCGGACCCCACACGCTTTAACTCCTGTTAATTACATCTTTTAGTTCCTACATTTTATTTTCTTCCTATTCTGGCTATTTCTTTATATAGCTTATACAATTTAGTCCTTACATAGTTTTCTCTATGCGTTTTCCTCTATCATACTTTTTCTTTGCTATTTTCTCCTGTCATGTTTCTTCTTCACACTTTTCTCCTTGTCTTTTATTCTTCCTTATCAGGGTTGAGGCTATATTTTTAGGAATGATGTCTTGAGTTTAGCTCAGAGGTAAGATGGTCTTCGTAAGAGGAATGACAAGTTTTTTTTTGTGTATGCGAGTTTTTCTCAAGCTTTGTAGAATCTATTGAGGGATTTTAAGATTTCTCTTTTTATATTTTTTGAACAATGATTGATTTAATCTTTGGTTTTGATTGACTTAATATCCCAGTTTCTTTTTCCTCAGATTTTTTATTTTGATGAGTGTCTTGAGGAATTGTTGAAGCTTTAGTTTTCTTACAGTCCTGCTTTTTGTGCCCAACGTGGTTGCAGTATAAGTAGTAGTCAGGTGTAATTCCATAAGCTATTTATTGCCAGAAGCCTTCAGATTGACCAAAGCCAACCCAGATCTTGTTTAGTAATGGTTGAGTGAGATCAAGTTTAATCCAAGCCTTACAACAGTTGTATATGGCATGATTTTTTGTTGGAACCCAAAGGGCTAGATAATTTGTCAAGGATATTGCTAGAACTTTGATATAGTATTCATTATACATATAACTAGGAATTCTTGGAAAAAGACACCCATATCGGAGAGATTGGTGATTTTTTTAGGATTAAAATCAGGTGTCTATTTAAGAAAATGCATTGTATATTGCCCAATCTTCTATACGTTTCATCTCTGGATATTTTTTAAATCTTCTTGTAAGCCCATTTATATTTTGATGTGCCTCGAATCCTAAATTTCCAGATTGTATTGACATCTGTAACAAATATTTTTGAAGAATTCTTAGATATCTTTCGTAAGGGGTTTTCCATTAAAAAACTTTCCTATCAAAATTGCTTTAGATGATTCTTCCAAATTAATCTTGTCTTGTAAATGGAATTTAATATATTTGTGTTTAGCTTGTCTTCTATTCTAGCATTAACATATGATTTTTTCTTGTCATTGGTCCTTGTTACATATATATGATTTTTTGTTAAAGGATCTGATTGACACTTGTGTTGAAATTGTTATCAATTATTTTGTTCATTTCTTAGGATCATGTAGTTATTTTGCAGCTTGGGTGGTTCATTCTGGGAAATGCTAGTCGATCTTAAATGAGAGAATTTTAATCATTCCACGGATGGGCATCCTTGATTCAAAGTCTTGATTGTATTTGCTGATTTTTTTATCATTAACGGCATATATTGCCATTGTTATTGATAAAATTCTTTAATACTATTGAATAACATTGTAGTCAGAGTTGAATCAGACTTAAGGCTTGCATTTTGAGATGATACCACAGATATAGGATGCTAGTTCTTCAAGTAAAAAAATCTTTATTTTATTGGAGCCATTTTTTTCCTTATTTTAAAAACTTTCTTCGTCTTTAACAAATATATTTTTTATAAACATGAGTTATCACCTATTACCTAATTCAAACCATATATTACAAAACGATAGTGTTTATGAATAGGATATTGCACATATATCTTCCAATTATGTCCTTTAAGGTTTTATTAAAAAAAGTAGTTTTTTAATAAATTTTTTGTTAAATGTTTATTTGAAAAAAATATCTGAAAATATCATTGATTATGTTTTTTAGAAGAAAAAAATAGATCAATGAATGATTTTTTGTTAGACCATTAAAAAAGTGTTTCACAATTCACATTTTGTTTAACTGAACCTTTATTTTGTGATTCTTGCTTCGACAATTTTTTTTTCTCTTTCCTTAAAAATGAATCGTGAAGTGAAAATCATGAATTGCATTACGTTGTTCACAATTTCTTTTTATCCGTAGTTAATAGTATTAACCCTTCTTTTTATATTCACGTTTAGAGTGAAATGCGAAACAATCAATTTCCTAATTTTCAAATACTAATTCAACAAAAAATTAAAATCAAAATAAAAAAAATCCAATTAACCAAATAAAAATAACCAATTACAAGTAGAAATCATTTTTCAATACAATAAAATTGAACAAACCCTAACAATAAGGTGAAGAAGGTAAAACATAGGGAGAAGAAAATCATAACAATAAGATTTTACCCCAAATCACTTAAACCCTAACAGCAAGAAATATTGAAATATTAGCTCTGATAAAGGTCAATTTGGTAAATTAGTTGGTTGTTTAGTGATCTGATCTACTTGGTATTCGTTACCATGACTAGAAAGCAAAAAAAAATGATTTTAATATATTTTGGACCAATAGAGTTACCCCGTCCCAAAATGGTCGGTAACCAACCTCACTTAAGAGGGAACAATTCAATTTTTATTATTCACATTTTTTTCAATTACTTTCGCTTATATAATTCTCTAGTCTTACCAATTAAAATTATGACGGGTCAGACCCGTGTTAGTCGGAATAACCTTGTAGAGCGCTGAAGCAATTCTCACTGATCTCTGATTCATTAGCAATAATCTTCTAAAGCATAACATGAAATCTAAACTCATCCAACTAAAACAAAAACAGAAAAAAAAAACTCGCAATGAGTTTAGATGAAATCAAAACACTTAAAAATAAAGGATAACTTTCGAGAATCAGGAAGACACGACATATTTTTCGCAAAGAAAGAAAAAAATCACGAAACTAGGTTTAATGAAAAAAATAGTTGTGGTACATCATACTTAGCCTTATATCGTTAATAAGGGTATTTTGGATATTAAAAAATATATATTAAATAAATAAATAAATTGTTTTTGGATATCTATTGGACTGGTAAAATAAAAATAATAACAAAAAAAAATTATTTTATTAAAATAAATAAATCATTATTTAGTTTGTTAACAAATATCTCAAAAAACACATTGCAACCAAATATAACCTACTAATAAATAGGTTGTAAAACTAATTATCTCATGTGTCATCTTCTAACACTTAAATTTATAAGTAATGTTGTACATCTTATAATCAAATTTTACATGCTAATAATCATCTTCTAAATATTTTTCAATGTATTTTTTCAGTACAACCTTTTCTAACATTTGTATTTAATAAACATGATTGTACATACTCTAAATACGTAAAGGTATTGTTAATGATGTATTTAAAAAAACTATTAAACCATTTAAATTTATCAAGGATTATATTAGATTAATTATTATTAGAGGTAAAAAAATATATAGTTCTTAAGTATAAATTCAAAGTGATTGTGACATATCACTGTTGAAAGCTTGATTTGATGTTGAAGGCATGACCTAGTTTCAAAGGTTGAAACTTAGTGTTAAAATTGTACTTTACTATCGAAAGTTGTAACTTAGAGCTAAAGTTGTATGTTGAAGTCGTATGTTGAAGCTGAGACTAAGTGACGATGGCTGAACACAGGATGAAGTGAGAAATAACTGCTAAAGTTAAAAGTAGGTGTCGAAGGTTGGAACTAAATACTGAAGACTGGAGAAATATAATTGGTGCAGTTCATCCAGATCTTAAGACCCAAAGATGTGAGTATGCCAAAACTTAAGGTGCTGGAACTTCTAACTTAGGCATAGAAAAGTCTATTGGAATCTACAAATTGTCATATTCAAAGATAAGTGTATTTATTACTACTGGAACCGAATGTGTAGGTTAGACTCTTGCTGTAATGAAGGTGTAGTAATTGGGTGGCTGAAATATTCCGAATATGTTTTCATGTTCATAAATGACATGATCACTTGGAAGATAATATTTTTAATGGATGAATGATCTATGTCGTTGATTATGAGATTAATCTGAAGCGTACATTTGATAAACAGACAAAAAGTACATGCATGCATATGCTGACTGATGAGTCCGAATTCGAAGAGCTCCCCGGAAGGGTAGTCCAAAGTAAAACTCCCCGAAAATCGGACAGACTCCAAGACTATAATCCGAACAGGACTGATTGATCCGGACAGGTGATTTTGAACACTGCAAGCATAAGGCAGTTCGAACTATGACTAAAGTACTAAAAAACCTAAACACTATTTGACTAAGCTGTCTATTCACTTACTTAAAACTTGTGGGCCTTTAAACATGACCCGGGTCCACTAAACTTGACCCGAAAGCCCAGAAGGGCCCAAATTTCACACTATAAATACCCAACCACCAGCATTAACTATGGGTAAGAAAAATTAACTGCTGCCAGGCTGCTTAATTCTCTCTCCACCCTTGAAACACTTTGTAACACCCTGAAATATCTTAAAACACCTTTAAACACCACCACACCACCGTGAAACACCCTTACGCTGCCTTAAAACTCTACTTAAAATTACCAGCCTACCCCCAGGCTACTTTTATCCACACCAAATTGGCGACCATAGTGGGAGGCGACGGTGCCTGAATCAAACATTCAAAACAAAGTAAAGGAATTCTGTCCGAATGAATCCGGATAATCCAGAGCTTCCACCAGCTTTGCTCGAAGTGGTGGAAGAGAACGATGAATATACTGTCCAAGAGCGTGACAGGTTGAGGGTTGAAATAGAAGCTCTGAGGGCTGAAAAGGCCAAGATGGGCATGAAGGAGAAATCCAAAGCATCAGTAGCTCATCGCTCTGATAACCCTCGTGAGCATGAGGCGTCAAAAACTCATGTGAGCACTAAAAAGACACATGCTAGTTCTAAAAAGTCTCACCGGTCCAAGCCTGTGGAGAGTTCTGACTCAAGTTCAGAATCTTCGGACAGCTCTTCGGGCAGTGAGGGAAATGAAAAGTCCTTGTCCTCCAGTAGTGACGAAGGGCGAACTAGGAAAAAACAGAAGCAAGTTAAAAAATATTCCAGAAAAAGAGATCACCATGGAAGAATGAAAAGGCACATTGGGAAAGGATCATCTCACAACCGGAGACATATAGACCGGATGCTGATGGATCCCTTTGCCTTCCATGATGAGCCAGGTATCTTTGCAACCCCTAATGAGGATACTGCGTTCAGTCGTGGGAGGAACTGGAGGCAATCGCCATTGTCTTCTAAAATTCTGTCCGGAAACCTCCCCAAGAGGTTTGATAGCACAAAGATGGAGAAGTACGATGGCAGTACCGATCCGGACAATCATCTGGAGCAATTCAAGAACTTCATGATGAACTTCGATGATGATGACAAACTACTCTGCAGGGCATTCTCTCAATCCTTCACGGGGAGTGCTCTGAAGTGGTACAACAGCCTTCCTCAGGGTTGTATCAGAGATTTTGATACCTTTTGGGTGGCCTTTCGCAGGCAATTTGTGGGAAGTAAGGAGCTCAAGGGCAATGGAGATACTATAATCCATTGTGCCCAAGAACCAAATGAATCGTTAAAAGAGTACATAAGTCGTTTCGTGAACACAAAGAACGGGCTGGCTGATTGCTTTGAACAAGTGGCAATTGCATCCCTGAGACAAGGTCTGAACCCGGGCAACTTGGCTGATTCTGTGACAAGGAAGAAAGCCATGACCTGGGGTGGTTTGCTAAATCAAGTTGGCAAGCAAATAAATGTTGATGAAACAAAGAAGACCAGGGTGCATAGGCAAGTAAGATCCACCCCGGTGGAACCAACTCCTAATCAAAACCAGTCCGGAAACAAAGCTAGAGAAACCGGACAGGGACATGGAAGAGGAAAAGCTCAGTCTCAACCAGCTGCTCCTGCACAAAGTCAACAGTCTAGAAACAAAAGGGGGCCGTGGGTCCAACCGGAGTGGTTTGCAGAGCTCAAAGAAAGTGTGGCAACCATTTTCGAGAAAACTAAAGATGAAGTACACTACCGGAGACCGGCAACCTTGCAGTCCCCCAGAGAACATCGAAACAGTTCTTTTTGTCAATATCACAATGATATTGGCCATACTACTGATGATTGTATAGCCTTGAAGCAAGAGGTTCAGAACCTGATTGAAAGAGGGAAGTTGGGTGCGTATGTCAAAAGAAGAGGAGGCAACAGGCATGATAACACTCACCGGGCTGGTCCGGTTAATGCTGCCCCAGAAGGGGCCATGGTAATTGTTGAAAGGTTTGATGTGGAATCAGAATACTTGGATCCTGATCCAACAAGGAACAGAGTGGGTGCAATAGAGGAACTTTCCAGGTCAGTCTCCGGGCTCATTAAATTCTTTGAGTCCTTGACAATTTTCGGAGGGGACACCGTAACGGCTCCTACCACTTCATCAAGAAAAAGGCATGTTCATAATTTGGCAACCCAACTAGAAGGGGGCATGACCTCTTATCAATCGTCAAGTTTATTCCCATTCATTGTCTTTGATGGGGATGATTTGAGGGACATCGCTGGCCCTCATGAAGATGCTGTTCTCATAGGAGCATCAATAGGGGGCAATGAGATAAGGCGAATCCTGGTAGATACTGGGAGCTCGGCCAATATCCTTTTCCTTGATACTTACAAGAAAATGAAAAATCCAGCTGTGATTCAAAAGTCAGACAGATCGATCGTAGGCTTTACGGGCAGCTCAGCCAATGTAATCGGTGAGTTCGAAGAAGAAGTATTGTTGGGCAGAGGCCCTTTCAAGAAAACAGTGCGAATACTTTTCATTGTGGTGGATTGTCCTACTTGCTACAATGCTATTCTAGGGAGGTCTTGGCTCTCTAGGATGCATGCTGTAGCTTCGACAGTCCATCAGTGTCTAAAATATGCTGTTCAGGGGCAGGTTGGGGTTGTCCGGAGCAGTCAAAAAGTTGCAAGAGAATGTTATGCCACTGCCTTGGCTCCACGAACGCTGGGGGCAGTCCGTATGAATGACCAATAGCAGTTTGAGGGCCTTTCTGGGGGTGAGGGTGAAATTGATGACCCCAGGGAGACCCCCGGAGTGTTGATCCCGGTTGAGGAGGTTGAGACACACTGCTTAGAAGAAGGGAAATCTGTCAAGATAGGGTCCAAAATGCCACAAGTATTGAAAGAAGAAATGTTAAAATTCTTAAAAGACCATCAGCATGTTTTTGCCTGGTGCAATGCTGATGTTACTGGAGTGCCGTCAGAAGTGATTTCCCATCACTTATCTGTCCGGAGAAACGTAGCACCAGTGGTGCAAAAAAGGAGAGCTTTCTCAAAAGAAAAGGCTGATGTCATTGTACAAGAGGTTGACAGACTCACAAAGATGGGGCACATTAAAGAAGCTCAGTATCCTTTGTGGACTGCCAATCCAGTCTTGGTAAAAAAGAAAAACGGTAAATGGCGAATGTGCATAGACTTCACAGATCTCAATCGAGCCTACCCAAAAGACTTGTATCCGGTTCCCCGGATAGATCAGCTGGTAGATTCTACTTCTGGGAACAAGCTACTCTCCTTCATGGATGCTTTCTCCGGATATAATCAGATCCAGGTGGATCCAAGAGATCAAGAGCATACCACTTTTGTTACTGATAGAGGTTTACACTGCTATAAGGTGATGCCCTTTGGCTTGAAAAATGCTGGGGCTACTTATCAAAGGTTAGTCAATAAAACCTTTGCTGATCAAATTGGAAGAAATATGGAGGTTTACATTGACGATATGATGGTGAAAAGTGTGGATGAGCAGCTACACTTGTCCGACCTCCAGGAGACTTTTGCCAACCTGGCCAAGGTGAATTTAAAGCTAAATCCTGAAAAATGTGTGTTCGGAGTGCAGTCCGGGAAGTTCTTAGGGTACATTATAAGTGAGCATGGAATCCAGCCCGACCCGGACCAACTCAATGCTTTGTTTCAAATGGAGCCTCCTCGAAATGTTAAAGAAGTGCAGCGGTTAACGGGGAGGTTAGCAGCTTTGAACAGGTTTATTTCTAGGTCTTCGGACAGATGTGCTCCTTTCTTTCAAACTTTGAAAGGTGCAAAGGGGTTTGAATGGACACCACAGTGTGATGAGGCGTTCAATGAAATTAAGAAGCATCTGTCCTCTCCGAAGACTTTATTCAAACCAATCGATGGGGAGACTCTATTTGTGTATCTGGCTGTTTCAAATTGTGCCATCAGTGCTGTGTTAGTTAGAGAGGTTGATGGGTATCCTCACCCAGTATACTACATCAGCAAAAGCCTGATTGATGCTAAACGGCGCTAGTTGAAACTTGAAAAATTAGCGTTGGCCTTGGTGATGGCTGCAAGAAAGATGAGGCCTTATTTTCAGGCTCATCCTATCATAGTCCGGACATCTTTCCCTTTAAAAAATGTCCTTCAGAAAGCGGATATTTCGAGCAGAATGACAAAGTGGTCAGTAGAGTTGGGAGACTTCGACATAGACTTTGCTCCTCGAACAACAGTAAAGGCTCAAGCTGTGGCTGATTTTCTGGTCGAATTCCATTCTGATAGGGACTCAGAGCAACCTGCTGATTCAAAAGACAAAAAAGTGTGGATCGTCCGAACAGATGGAGGATCCAGTGCCATAGGATCTGGGGCAGGAATATGTCTTACTTCTCCTTATGGGGACAGCATGTTTCAAGCTATTTGTTTTGCTTTTAGGGCGTCCAATAACGAGTCCGAATACGAAGCAGCTATAGCTGGATTAAAATTGGCTTACATTTGTGGAGCAAAAAGGGTCAAGCTGTTAAGCGACTCCCAATTGCTTGTTCACCATGCCTTGGGCCTATCAGAAGCTAGAAAAGAACAGTTAATCAAGTATTTACTTCTCTTGAAAAATGAGGCAATGAAGTTTAAAGCTGTTGTCTATGAGCACATTCCCCGAGCAGAGAATGAACTGGCAGACTCATTGGCAACAATAGCATATACGGAGTCCTATCCATGGATCCATGTGCTTGAAAGTCCTTCTATTCAACTTGATGAAGGGGAGAAAGAGGAAGTTTTTGAAATACAAGTAAATAAACCTCAAGATTGGAGGTCTCCACTTATACAATATCTGTCTGATGGCGTCGTACCCTTGGTTAAATCACAAGCCAGAACGTTTAAACACAAGGCTCATGGTTTCATCATGATTAGAGAGGTCTTGTACAAGAAATCCTACAGCAAACCTCTCCTACGCTGTTTAGGAGATCATGAGTCACAAATGGTTCTCTCCGAATTACACGATGGTGAGGGATCAGCCCATTGTGGATTTAGAGCATTGACAAGAAGAGTGCTTCTCTCCGGATATTATTGGCCTTCAATAATGAAAGATGCTAAGGAGCTGGTAAGAAGGTGTGATCCATGCCAGAGGTACAGCAATGAAATTCATGTACCAGCCATCCCTTTGGAATCAATTTCTGAGCCTATCCCTTTTGCTCGATGGGGATTGGACTTAGTTGGGCCTCTCCCTATGGCGTCCGGAGGGCGTAAAACCATAATTGTAGCCATCGACTACTTTTCGAAGTGGATAGAAGCAGCCCCCTTAGCAGGAACAACATCAAAGGCCGTTATAAAATTCATTCTATCCAACATATGTTGCAGATTTGGTGTCCCTCAGAGAATAACAACAGATAATGGGCCACAGTTTGACAACCGAGAAATGGAGAACTTCTGTGCCTTAAGGGGTATTCAGCACTGCTTTTCTTCACCATTCCACCCACAAGCCAATGGGCAAGTTGAGGTGGCTAATAGAACAATACTGTCCGGCTTAAATAAAAATCTGGAAGGGGCTGCTGGGAAGTGGCCTAGTTATTTACAAGAAGTCTTGTGGGCATACCGGACAACGCCTGGGGCTGCCACACAAGAATCACCTTTTGCCTTGGTCTATGGGATGGATGCAGTAGCTCCCATAGAGAAGACACTCCCCTCTTTTCGTGTTCATAACTTCTCCGGACAGGCTAATGAAATAGCAATCAGAAATCAGCTTGATTTGATTGAAGAAAGGCGAATAAAAGCTCATCTTAGAATGGCACACTATCAGGGCTTGATGAGAAGCAGGTTTGCTTCCAAGGTTAAAAGAAGGGACTTTCAACCAGGAGATAAAGTATTGAGGAAAGTTTTCTTGCACACCAAGGAAAAGCTCTTCGGAAAGCTGGCCCCAACCTGGGAGGGTCCGTATACTGTGGTTGAAAGAATCAAGCCTGGCACATACTGGCTGGAAGACAAAGATGGCAGGGTTTTAACTCACCCTTGGAACATTGAACACCTTCGAATGTATTTGGAATGAAACTTATGTAAATATTTACTTGTTTAAACATCCATGTAAATATTTGGGGGCATACCACTACCCCTCTCTGGCGCCACGGAGAGCTTTAAATGAAACTTGGAGCTTTTTTGAATAAATTTTCTAAGTTTTTGCAAAATTCTGTTGATTACCATGCTACCCGGACTGAAAGTTCTAAGGGCTATTTAAATCCTAGCCAGAGAAATTAAACACTCTCACAATACGAAATACTTAAACAAACTATGGAATAAGAGAAAGGTTGTGCAAAATAAAACATTCATTCAATAAACTTAAAGTTGCCTTGGCCTTCCAAGGACTTTTTAAACAAGTTTAAACACAATACAAAAATCTGTCCGGTCAAAACGGACAGCATCATAAAAAAGGTGCCTTGGCCTTCCAAGGACTTTGGTTCGAACAAAAAGTAAGCAGAATAAATTACCATCTAAGGGGGAGCCTTTGAAGATGGCTCACCCTCATCTATTCCCTTGGTCTTGATATCACTTTGTTCCTCAATGACCTTCTTGCCTTTGGGGTCAGCCTCTTCTTCACCCGGACTCTCTCCGGTTTCCTCCTCGTCACCAGATGAGGATATATCAGTATACCCTTCATCAACCATGGTCCAATATGGAAGATCATCATCATCCACATAACGCCATAAGTCCCCAAGTCTCCTCTTCGGGAACTTCTCGTGAAATAGGAGGACCATGTCGGACTTCACCTTCTCAATCAATAATTCCTCACTCCGTAGCATCTCCTTGGCATAAGCATTGATTTTGGCCTTGATCATGGCCTCTTGATCCTTCACCAGGGCAGCTTTCTCACCAACAGCCTGAGTCACTGCATTCTCCAAAGTAAGTTTGTCAGTAGTCAGATTGGTGACAATCTTTTCTTTTGCTGCAGTCTCATCTTTTGAGGTTTTCAAGTCTTTCTCCAACTCGGACAGCTTAGCCCGGAGATCTTTTAGGGTTTTCTCCAAAGAGGCAACTTTTGTGTTGCTTTCATCTTTACTCCTCTTCAGCTGTTCGTTCGACTCCTTAAGCAAGTCAATCTGGGTAGTGGCACCCCGGAGGTCACCGGACAGTTTCTCCTTCTCAGACTTAAGCTCCTTAATGGTTTCTGCCTGACTCCGGACTTGCCTTTCCAGGGTGAGCACAGGTTGCACGTTGCTAAGGAGGGAGTGAGCTATAATGTCCCTTTCGCTGGAAACCAGGAAAGTTTTGCCATTAAAGTCCACTGTGTTGGAACTACTTGGAGGAACGTATGGCCCAGCAAACTCATCTCTTGACAGACCAAGAAAGTAATCACCTAGAGGACCCAGGCCGGTGACATCCACTTCGTCCATATTGATCTCTCCCCTTTCAATCTCATCAGTATGGAGCTCCCCTGGAATTCCTTCGTTAAGATTCTCTGGGATCGCTTCAGCCAACGTTGGGTCAATTGGGAAAGTGGGCTCCGGATCCCGGACAGCGAACTCTTCTTCTTGAGAAGTCTTCTTCTTTTTTACTTCTCTGTCAGCACTATCGCTTGCTTGCTTGCGAGTTCGTTTGGAGGCCCTTAGAGGTTTTGAGGGAGTCTCTCCGTGTTTCTTACTTTCCACTTCTACCACCTGTAGAAGGTTTGCATCAACTTGATCTGGGACTGGCACCTCTGTGTCAGTTGGAGTCTTTTTCTCTGTATCCGCTGCTGTTTTCCTCCCTTTCTTCTTTTGGACCTTCATTTTATTCGGGGCTTTGGCCCGGAGAGGGAGGAAAAGGGTCCCATCTAGCTCATGAGACCTTCTCAGCACAACGTCATCATCAGGAGGGGTGGAAAACTCCTCCCAGGTTAAATCCCTTCGACCTGTGGTGTTCCACAGGTGAGATCTGGCTAAGTTTCCCGGAGTGAAAGCCTTGTGAAACCGGTTCTCCCAGTTCTCTGCGGCCCATGTGTTTATTTTGCCACAGGTAACCTGTCCGGCTTTCGCATAGTCTCCGAACTCTTTTGGCAGTTCTAGCAAAACAAAAGAATAATTAAGTTAGTGAAAGCTTAAAGAAGGGAAGATTCGAATAGAAACTTAAAGAAAGAACTTACGATCACTTCTCCATCTACTTCGAAAAAGGCTAGGATTCTCCCCAATCTTAATCTTCTTCCCATTCTCCCATGATCCACTTATAAACAAGAACTGGCTCCTCCATTTATTCTCCGATTCCAGGAGATCGTCAACGGCTTTCAGATTGTTCCCCATATTAAAGTGATAAAAGGGGAACTGGTGATGTTTGCATAGACTTGCCACAGCAGCAAACTCTTCCATGGGAAGAGGGATTCCGGACAGCCTGGACGCCATTATGCATGACATCAAGGTGTACCATCCGTTGGGGCTCAGCTGCGATGGACATAGCTTGACCAAATGGAAATAGCGCACTATCTCTGGATCCAATGGGAACCTGAGTCCCCAATTAAACAGCTCTGTAAAAAAGACAATCTCGTTTCTCTTGCAATCCATCGGGGTCTCCGGGTCGATGGGAATTCGAATCTTTACATTTTCAGGGATCCCCCACTTAGTGCGAAGCCGTCCCAAATCCCTAGTGTGAATAAACATGTACTTGGTTTTTAACAAAGACAAAAGGTACTTAAATTCTACCTTGTGAAAGCAGGGACCAACTTTCCCTTCAAGGCTCTCCGGCAGATCCGGACGGCTCAGGTATAAGTCCTCTTTGCCTTTCTTGGCAACAACTATGGCAGTGTCAGCTTGTCCGGAAGACTCGGACTCAAACCTAGCCTCCTCTATGGAGTCTTCCATCCTCTCCTCCATTACTGTTGGGGGAGCTTCTGCAGAAACAGCCCGGGGAGGGATGAAGCTTGGTACAGCTGATCCTCCGGACTGACGGCTCGTTGAATGTTTTTGGGTTTTCACCTCAGCTTGAGTCTCTGAGGTCGAAGTTTCCTTTGGAGGCAGTGGACTACTAGCCTCCGGACCGACCGGCCTCTCCCGGAGGGTCCTAACAGTTGTCCCGGACCCTGACTCACTAGTATTCTTTGAGGAGAGTCCTTTAACCAACCTGCTTGGTCTTTTCATGATCAGCTTGTCTGGGGAATGATCGGAGTCGGACCCCATGGCACTAAAAGTAGATTTCTTCTTGACACTCGTAACAGTAACCCCTGGTTCGACGACAGGAATTGACTCTTGAACTGAAGAGTCTGAAACGATGGGGGAGAGTGTCGTTCGAAAGAGTTTTCTAGGTTTTGTACCTTTCGAAGAAGATGAACCTCTATCAGATTCTTCGATTGAAGTGGCTGGTCTCTCAACTGGCGATGCTGGAAGCCCTGCTGCAATCCTTTTCTCTTTTTCAACTCTTTGAGCTCTCTCTAGTTCTGAAAGATTGAGCCAGCCACCCTTGATTAAAGCTGTTCTTGCTGTGAACATAAAACGATTAAGGAAATCTTAAGGTTTTAGAGAGATGAAGTTTTGAGTAAAATGGCAAAGTGAAAATGAGACTGTGAAAGATGAATAGTATTTATAGTAAATGTAAAAAAGGGGTTTGATTCCTAGGAGAATCCGAAAAGTTGGGCAATGATTAAAAGACGGCGCTGACGTCATCAAAACCATTTAAAGAAGTTACCTATTCAATAAAGTGGTGTAATTTTCGAGGTAGAAAAACGGCTGGAGTGGCCAACCAGAGGGTGACACGTGTCCCACTACTCCTGACAAAGAACCGTTTGGAATTCGTAACGGTTGGACTGTCCGGGCCTGTCTCAACTCTCTTCGAATCGGAAAACCACTTCCGAAATCGGACTGTTTTTCAGTTCTTTAACAAGGACACTTGTTCAAATACCTAAAAAAGGGGCTCCTGATGAGTCCGAATTCGAAGAGCTCCCCGGAAGGGTAGTCCAAAGTAAAACTCCCCGAAAATCGGACAGACTCCAAGACTATAATCCGAACAGGACTGATTGATCCGGACAGGTGATTTTGAACACTGCAAGCATAAGGCAGTTCGAACTATGACTAAAGTACTAAAAAACCTAAACACTATCTGACTAAGCTGTCTATTCACTTACTTAAAACTTGTGGGCCTTTAAACATGACCCGGTTCCACTAAACTTGACCCGAAAGCCCATAAGGGCCCAAATTTCACACTATAAATACCCAACCACCAGCATTAACTATGGGTAAGAAAAATTAACTGCTGTCAGGCTGCTTAATTCTCTCTCCACCCTTGAAACACTTTGTAACACCCTGAAATATCTTAAAACACCTTTAAACACCACCACACCACCGTGAAACACCCTTACGCTGCCTTAAAACTCTACTTAAAATTACCAGCCTACCCCCAGGCTACTTTTATCCACACCACTGACAACCTGCGTTAAGAAACGTTATCAGTATCGATAGTCGTACCTATGTTAGTGTGACGAGAGATATTTCCTCATTTGTCTGGAAAGTTTTATACATGAATAAGCACTATTGTGATTCGGGTGTGCTTTATTTCTCATTATTGACTTTATATACCACGAAAGAGAATATTAAAGCTTTATGGCGTAACTATAAAAACTTTGAAAGATTTCTCATGATAATATTTAGTTTAGTTATGGATAAATAACCTTTAAACAATTAAATTTAATTTAATACATCAATCCGAGTATTTTGTTCGAATCTAGAAATATTTTTTTGCACTTTATATTATTTAATTTAAATTTTAACTTTACTTTTAACTTTAAAAAATGATCTTTTGTTTTTGAATTTTATTTATTTATTATATTCATTTTAGTTTTTACCAACATAAAAATTATTTATTTATGATTGTCTAATAAAATAAAATTCATATTTTGTAGCTAGGTTATAAAAGAAAATACAAAAATAAAATAAAAATACAAACTATTTTGATAAAAACAAACCCTAAATACGAAATCCTATACATTCTTTAATATATTATTAAAAATAAAGATTTTAAATTATAATTAAAAATTAAATTTTGTCATAATTGTATAATAATAGAGAAAATTAGTACACAACCATAACTAAGTAAGTTATTTTCCAAAATTGTTCCAAAACCAATTCATAGGTAATTGATATATTTTGATCCTTTATTGGAAATATTTTATATGAAACTCAATTTAAAATTAATTAAAATTTTAAATTTAATTAGGGACTTAGTTATCAGATTATCATACATGTTTACATATTTTATGTAAACGGCCACAAATATTATTATAACTCTATTTTAAAATGCAGATTATTTATTTTTCAAATTATATTTAATTTTAAATTTTAAGTTTATTTTTAGAATATACATTCGTGTGCGTAGATTATCAAGTTTTATTTGTTATTATAAGACGAAATATATAAGCGATTTTGCTAGCCATATATTTGATTTGGGAAATGATTTTTTTTAATATTTATCAACAATATTCTTCAAGGTTGCTATTTTAAGCTTCTTAAGTTTAAAGGTTAATGAGTTTGCAACATTTATTTAAAAATATTGTTAAATTAAATTGAGAAAATTTTAATTTAATAGAAAGGATAGTCGCAGAGTTCCATGTATTTTAAAGTTTATTAAAAATATATATACTTAAATATGTTAAGTAACCGAATTAGTAAAATATGTATAAAAAATTAAAATGATGTAATTTTAGCGGTAATCGTTCATTGGAAGGGTAGTATATGATAAATAAAAACAATAAATGTGACTTTCTTTTCCAATAAATTAATTTTTCCTCAAGGTTTCTCACCCCTTATTTTGGAAATAGAAATCCATTACATTTATAGATTTGGAAAGTTAAAAAAGAAGTAACTGACTAAACATGAAAGACAATGGTTTGCACTCTACTAAATACAAGCACAGTAACTACCTGATATAGTTTCCAGTTTCTGTCAATGACCACAGGAGTTCAAGTACTCATCTCTCAATTCATGAATGAAGACATTGTTATTAAATGTACAAGAGTTTCATCTATAAGTGAGCTTAGCTGCTAAAATAAATCTTACTACCACATTAACTAAATGCAACAAGAAGAAAATAAAAAACTAAGTAGCTTGACCCTTATTATCCTAATCTACTACTAATCGTATTCGCTACTGAAATTATCGAAATCTTCGAAAAATCGGAGATCTTCCAGTCCCGCCACATTTACATTAAAAAGTGGGAGCCCTTTTGTGTTATCCTCCACATCCTTGGTCCCCTGTGCCACAGGCTCTTCCAGTTCCACCACATTTACATCCAAATCCTTAGCCTTAATCCCTGTAGGCTTCAATCCACCAAGCTGCAGCTCTTTATTGGCTTGACAAGGTAAACCCAATATCACCTCCCTTCGTACCATGTCACCTTGACCACCCACAGTTTGATTATTTCCCTTGATAGTCTCGGGTTGGGGTCTCTTGGTCTTTTTCGACGTTGATCCTATATTTTCCCCATAGTTTTTCTCTTCAGTTGGTCGTCTCTTTAAACTATGCTTGGCCTCTTCATCGTCCTCTGCAAATCCCACATACACATCATCATCGCGGAAGTAAAACTTTAGTTGGGGGTACTTTGTAGACGCCTCCTCACAAGTAGGTTGAGTGTTGTTAATCTTTTGACCCTGGGCTTTGTTCTGGACGGGATGAGGAGTCATAGGGGCAAGTCGTGGGCAGTTCTTGACTAAGTTTTTGGTGGATTTAGCATCACTAGATTGTCCCGAGGGATAAAGCCCCCCATAGATGTAGCTAGTACAGTTGTCTGAGACTGGCGGTGGCACTATCCTTTTGGCATGGAACTCTCCTTTGCAATGCTGACATAGAAGCGTGCATTCCTCGTACACCTTGGGGTACTTGTAGAGCACGGAGCAAGAGCGACAACCGGTCCAGAAAGTCGGATTCCCCGACTCTGATTGGCTCGGCTCCGATTGCGGAATTGACTCGGCCGTGTTGTTCAGACTGGGCCTTTCTTCCTCCGGGCTGATTCTCACCGGTTGTGGTGTCGTTTGCTTACCTTGCTGCTGTGCTTGATGTAGTTGAATATCCAATCGGTTTCCAAGTTCTGCCGCTTGAGATGATTGAGCCGGTTGACTCTTATAAATCTCTCCGTCGTACCATGACTTCTTAGACAAGTCAAAAAGATAGTATAACGCCTGAAAGACGAGTCTCAACGCCTGATCGGCGAGCGGGAGGCGCTTTCTCGCCTCGGTTAATAGAGCCGCGAGCCGGCGAAACTGAGTCCTGACTAGTTCTGAGTCATTAGTTAATGGACAGAGTTGAAGAACGGCGTACAAGTCGGGGAGGCTAGAGGCTCCGACGCATGAACTGCCGGCTATGAGCGTATCGGCGACGGCAACGATATGTGAAGATGAGTCGGATAAGGCTCCGTTGGACTGAGCAGCGCGTATCGCGAAGGACTTAGCACCGTGAAAATTTCGTGCAGCGAGTAGGTTCTCCGCCATAGTAAGCAACCGTTCTGCCTCCATTCCGCTTCCGGCGCCACCGTTCATAATTCCCTATCTCTAGAAGGTTCTCTACGTCGATTTGAACTTCACAATTTTCCTCAAATGTTGGAGTAAAATGAAAACTGCGGTAGTGAAGCACGTAAAGGAAAGTAGATTTATCTAAGGATGTTTTACCGTTGATTTGTTTTGGTTAACGTTTAAGATATTTTAAAAGGATAAGGCTGTTGAGGATTAAAATTTTAAATTTTTAAAGATATTTTTTAAAAAATATCTTAAACAAATTCTAGATATATTTTCAGAATTCAAAATATGTTCGTTATGAGGATGTAGATTGGAATAATTTATTTATTTATTTTTCAAAATTCATGAATAACTATTTTTTGAAAATCATATTAAATTTTAAAAAGTGTTGGAAAATTTTGAGATATAAAATACTAATTAATTTTTTATTTTTTTTTTTTTGCATATTTGTTTTTTAGAAAAATAAAGGTGAAAAAGACGAAGAATTAATAATAAATAAATATTGTTAATTCACTTTAATAGAATTATCTGATACGTAAATGTTAAAACACAAAATTCACATTTTAGTGATATTATTTATCCAAATATATTATTTATAAACATAATTAAAGTACACCAACATAGAATCTTCAGCGTAGATATCAAGTGAGAAGTTAAAAATGCGTAGTAGTTACATTATCCTAAAAATAGTATAATTAGCATAAGCATAAAAAATTGCTAGCTCAACTTTTAGATTTTTATCACACCAGCAGTGTCCGAACTAGAAAATAATATTAGGGGGACTGACCAAGTATTAATAACATTTGTTTTGTTAACCATTTCGAAAACATGATCATGCAAAACCATATCTATTTTCCACCGATCTTGGTGTTATAAAAAATAATTTTTCTGAAAATTTCATCAAACACCGATCATAGCATTACAAGCAACCAAATATATTTCAAGTGTTACATCTAACCACTTACATCATTCATTTCTTTTATTATTTCTTTTACAAACTCGATTTTTTCAACGATAATATGTTTGAAAAAGTATTTGCAACTATTAGTACAGTTAGTTAAAAACAAAAACAAAAATTTAAAATTTCATTATATTTTAGTTAGTCCAATGATAAACCTACTAACACTATGCATAAATATTGTTTATAGCCTTTTTAATTAAAATAATTGATAAAATATAACTTTTCTCTATTAACCTTTAACAAAAATATTAAATAGGTTTATTATAAACAAATATTCTTATATAACTCTTAAATTAAATTAGTTGATAAAATAAGTAATATTTAATTTAGTAATATTTTGTTTAATGATATTTTTTATAAAACATATTAAAGTAATTAAAAAGAATTAAATATTTAAAAAAATTGAACTCCATTAACTCTTTTTTTTCTCTTTTACCTTATTTATTATGTCTAAAATTTATTTACATTTACCTAAATAACAGAAATTTTAGTATTTGTCTAATGAGATATTTGTTTCACACGAAAAAAACCACTACACCCACTATTTCTATTTAATAAAATCAAAATTGAAGAAATTTTATTATTTGTCTAACGAGATATTTCGTTGGCATGAAAAAAAAACTCACTACACCGCTACTTCTATTTAATTAAATTTAAACACCGCTACTTCTATTTAATTAAATTTAAACAATGCTTATATGGAGGTTGAAGTGGGGTTAGGGGGCTTCATCCCCCCTCGCCCCTACATCCCTCAGCCACTGTACACTAGGGTTCGTCATTCATTTATTATCGGTATGTGTTCTTTTCTCATTTAATTTTGATTTTTTATTTTATGTTTTTAAAAAAAAATTACAAAAAAGTAAATATAAATATTTAACTTTTTTATTATTCATCTATAGAATTGTTTTAAAAAACTTAAAATTCATTAATATCAAAACTTTAAAACATAATTTTGAAAAGCATATTCAATCGTTTTATTAGAAAATATAATAAAAACTATTTCAATATATATAACAAATATAATACTTTTACAATATATTTTTTTCTTTGAAAATAAAACCTTTATTAAGAAATGAAATTGGACAAAAATGTGAGGGCAGGGGAAACTCTTTACGTTACTTGAAATATAAAATCAACGAAGCGTCAATTTCAGTTTTTTTCCTTTTACCTTTTGTGAGGTAATATTTCGTGCTTTGAAATTAGTTAGAGCATTTGAGAAAAAGTGTATTGGGTCTGCAAATATTTTCTAAGAGAGGATATAGAGATGATTCATATTGCTAGTTGATGTCTCTGAAGAATATATTTTCGAGATTGTCAAGTAAGGCAATAGCCCTTAACTGGTTTGTAATTAGATCTTCATTTAGGTCCATTCTGAACTTGCACTTGTGAGTCCATCTAGCGAGCCAGTCAGCTGCTGTATTTTGTTTCTCTATAGATGTGTGATACGGTCATGTTATCTAATAATAACTTCCTGCAATAATTTAGAAGAGGTGAAAGGTACCAGGGGGTTTGATTGATTAACATTGCAATTAGAATGTTTAAGTCTGTTTCAATATCAATGTTAGTTAAGTTTAGTTTAGAGCATATGAGAAGCCCATCTAAGAGAGCACAATATTCAACATTGAGAGCGTTTTGTTTACCATATAGCCTCCCCGTAGTGGAGATGATGTCTCCATTTGAGTTTCCGATAATTTTACTTCCACTAGCTTTCCCAAATAAGGCACAAGATCCATTAATGTTGAGTTTTTGTTTGTATGTTGAAGGAGGATGCCAATTTATTGAGCGATCTTTTTAGGATAGTTGAAATAATTGTAGCATCCCAGTCAATAACGATGTTATTATCTTTATTCCAATGATCTCTTTTGAGAAGATTAGTTGTATCAAGTCTTTGGATTAGACTTTAGATTTGGCTGGTGGTTTAAGAGACACAAATCTTTTTTTGCTAATGTTTAGCACATGTTGCATGAAAAAGCATGAATCATAGTTCAGATCATTTTAAATTATAGCAGGAATTATAGTTCAGATCATTTAAAATTATTTATACCATATGTTGCATGAAAAAAGCTTGAGAAAGATAATTTAAGATTATGATATTTAAACATTTTTCTTTAGTTGGGCTTGCAGATGTTATCCCAATTTGCCCATGATATTGCTTTATGTTGATGGTTAGTACCCCATATATATTTGCTCAAGAGGTTTTTTGTTCTTTTTATGATAGATCTTGGTATAATAGAGCTTTAAAGGTGAAAATTTGGTATAGGAAGGAGGACAACTTTGATTAGAGTTAATCTTCCTCCAAATTATAACACTAAGTTGTCCCATTCTTGAATGTTCTCTCTTATTTTTGTGACAATATCTTCATAATGGGATGCTTTTGGCCTGTTGTGTATGTTAATGCCAAGATGTTTCATAGGTATACTTCCTTTCTTAAAACCAA
Source organism: Limnanthes douglasii subsp. nivea (assembly GCA_036936605.1). Taxonomy (NCBI): domain Eukaryota; kingdom Viridiplantae; phylum Streptophyta; class Magnoliopsida; order Brassicales; family Limnanthaceae; genus Limnanthes; species Limnanthes douglasii. The sequence goes on along the minus strand of JAUPFV010000003.1, from coordinate 155,320,200 downwards.
TAGTATTTACTAATTGTTGAAGTCTGTTATTTGGGATTTATGAGATTGGATAAGGAATGACTTGGTTTTTTTGATTGGCTGGCCTAATAGATCTTGATAGATTTGAAAGAAGTTTAGGATTTTACTGTTACTTGATGTGGAGCATTTGGAAAAGATGATAAGATCATCAACAAATGCAAGGTAAGGGATTATAACTGAACTCTTTGTTGTATATCTGACTCCTCTGTTGTCCAAGTTAATCATTTTAAGCCTCTGATTAGAAATTCTTCTGATAAGATGAATAAACTTGTTAATAATGGGTCATCTTGTTTAACTCCGTTGGTAGATCTGAACTAGTCATTTTATTCTCCACTTATTATAACATAAAACCTATTAGAACTTATAAAGCATTTGATATTGTTAATGAATTTGTTAGAAAAACCAAAAGCAGTAAAAATATTAAGGATCAAGAAGAAAGATATCTTATCAAAAGATTTCTCTATGTCTATCTTGATGAGCAGATTTCCATCTCAGGTTCTTTTATTTTGATCTTTCAATAGTTCTTGAGTTAGAAGAGTATTTTCATGAACCTTCCTCCCTTGAAAAAATCCAATATGTTCCTCTCATATTAGTTTAGATAATAATGGAGATAATCTATCATTAATAATTCTGGAGATAATTCAATTGAAGATAGTCCATAGGCTGATTAGTCTGTAGTCATTCCAAGTCTTAGAAGATTCTCTCTTAGGGATTAGGCAGATAGAGGTAGCATATACTTCTTGCGGTACTTAGACTCCACTGAAGAAAGCTTTTATGGTAGCACACAAATTGTTTCCAATAATAGACCAACAGTTTTGATTGAACATGGTGTTGAGACCATCAATGCATGAAACTCTTGAGAAGTTTAAAGATTTATAGAGTTGTGAATGTCATCATCAGAAGGGTCCTTAATTAGAGCAATATTCTCTTCATGGGTTATTATTTTATGAATGATATGAGAGAGGTTTAGGATTTCTCTATCAGTAGATTGAGATGTGAGAAAACTTTGGTAATGAAAGATAGAAGACAGATCAATCTCTTTTTGATTTTCTATCCAATTGATCCTATCAAAGATCTTATTTATTATGGACTTTCTCAGCTTCTTCTTTCCATAATTTTGGAACGCATAAGTGTTTTTGTCCCCATTTTGAAGCTAGTTTCTACTGCATTTTTGTTCTAAAAAATATTACTCTATGGAATGTAACTGAAGGTGATTAATCTTAGCTTTAGCTAGGTCTATCTTGTTTTCCATCGTTCTAGATTCTTGATAGTTGGTTTTTAAGGACTTTACTTTAACTTCTGAGTTTGCAATTGCATTGAAAATATTTCCAAATAATCTATGTTCCTCTACTTTAATTTTTTCAATTTGTTCCACAATATTTGAAAAGGATTTTCATACATGTCATCATTGTAACAGTCCTTAACCATATTCTGAAAGTGAGGATGGTACAGTCACATATTTTGGAATCTAAAGGATGTTTTTATTTTTTCAGATTGCTGAGAGATCGAGATGGAGAGAGGTTTACGATCTCATCTTTTTCTGGCCATGTGGGTGACTGAGGTGGTTTAGAAAAACTTGTACAATTCATTATTGGTTAAAACTTTATCTAGTCTCTTCCACTTGTGAGAATTAGTCCAAGTGAATTTACTACCATTGTAGCCCGTATCAGTAAGATTTTAGTCATGTATTGCATTATTAAACACACCCATACTTCTCACATAAAGGGTTGTGCATGCAATTTGTTGAGTAAGATTTGTGATGACATTGAAGTCCTCCATCACAATCCATTCCATTAAGCTGTTAGCGATTTGTCTTAGGTTGTTCCATAACTCTAGTCTTAACTCCGTGTTATATTTAGCATATATATATATATATATATATATATATATATATATATATATTAGGAAATATTTATTTATAAAATATATATTAACCTTTAGGTGTAAAAACAGATTCCAATTAGTCAATGGAGTAATTTTGAAATCTTGATTCCAGAAAGCCCAGATTTTATTAGAGATGTTAGCCAAGTTGTGCTGATAACCTAGGATTTTTGTGATCTTTGGAAGATATATAGCTTCAATCATCGGTTCTTGAATAGTTAGGAAAGTAATTATTTTTATTTGATTATTATTTTTAATATTCTTTATATATCCTTGTCTCCAATACCCCTTACAGTCCAGAATAAGATGTTGACTGTCATTTTCATGACCCAGTTAAAGGCATGTCAGTCATTTTCTTTTGGGTTGCTTTGGAGTTGTTATTGGTTTTTGATGTGTTGTTCTGAACTTTTCTCTTTTCTATTTGCATAAAATTGCCAAATTCTTTGTTATCACGATATGCTGGTTTGGGTGAGAAGGGGAGACTGCCTATTGTTTTTATATTTAGGGAATGAGGAGAAGATGTTACAAGATCAAGATTTTTGTTCTCAAATATCATAACACAAATTTCCAAGATATGAAGAGCTTCAGTTATTTTTTCATTTGCAATGACATGTATGATGTTTGTTGTAGCAGTATTGATATTTTGGATGATTTCTAAATGTAGGGTTTGAAGAGTTTCAAGATAGTCCAGGGGTGATTATGCGATACGAGGATTCCTTAGTGTCAATTTTAGTAAATCTATTCCGTTTAGGTATTAGTTTTTAGAGAGAGAAAGTAAGAGCTATTAGGTTAAGTAGAGAGAGAAAGTACTATCTTATTCATCTCGGGATTTGTGAAGCGTGTGTGGTCCTTTTATAGTACAATTCTGGACCCCACACGCTTTAACTCCTGTTAATTACATCTTTTAGTCCCTACATTTTATTTTCTTCCTATTCTGGCTATTTATTTATATAGCTTATACAATTTAGTTCTTACACAGTTTTCTCTATGCGTTTTCCTCCTATCATACTTTTTCTTTGCTATTTTATCCTGTCATGTTTCTCCTTCACACTTTTCTCCTTGTCTTTTATTGTTCCTTATCAGTAGCCCCCAGTCCTAGTAAAAGTTCTTTTACTGGGACTGAATAATTCTCCGATTGCTCACTTCACACACCCTCGAATAGTTACCTTTGAAAGGCAGAAACCATTTCCTTCGAACATTTTCTTTCTTCGAATTTCCACAATTTGCCTCGAACAATCGAAGCCATAAATCGCTCCTCGAAAATCGCTCTTTGAGCATCATCTTTTCTTCGAATTTCTACAATTTGCCTCGAACAATCGAAGCTATAAATCGCTCCTCGAAAATCGTTCTTCGAGCATCATCTTTTCTTCGAATTTCTCCTGATAACCGAGTAGCCCCCCAGTCCTTGCACCATTTTAGTCATATAAGCCCCCCGACTTTGGCTCTATCAGTGCCCCGAATGATTTCAAATCGAGGCTAAAAGGGGTGCCATGATTAATTTTTATCATGACGTCATTAAACAACCATATTTGTCAGCATATATTTTTTGAAAACGTTCCCTATTCCCCTGACATTTTCTGACAGAAAACTCTTCATCTTCCTCTGACATTTCCTGACTACGAAAACTCTTCATCTTCCCCTGACATTTCTTGACTACGAAAACTCTTCATCTTCCCCTGACATTTCCTGACTACGAAAACTCTTCATCTTCCCCTGTGGCTGGTGTCGGGATAATTCATACCTATATAGACCATAATGTCCCTAGGCAAACACCAGAAAAAGTCCCCGAGCCTGATCTGTCAGGAAAGCCCAGCTTCACCTATAAATACTGACCTTATCTCCTCATTAACTCAACTTTTGTTCAAACATTTCTAGAGAGATAAAGCTGGCGAACAAACCCTGTCGGATTCCTGATTGGTTGTGGATCAGTAAGAGGTTCGAAGAGAGAGTTGCTGCTGGAGAAGACGTGAGGCCTCAACCCCCACCATCGACTACTACTTTCTTTGGTACCTGGCCTCCCTCAGCAGTTTCGACTGCAATTATCCCCCTCGAAGTCGCTCGACAAAGCCTTCATAGTGATTCTAACCCCCTCGGAAAAATGGGTAAAGACAGGCAGCACAAACACTCGTCCAGGAAGAGAAAGAAATCTCACAAGGATAGGAAAGGCTCTCATGAGAGAAAACGTGCCAGGGAGACGCCCCTGGTCATTTGGGAGCCTACTTCACCAACAGCCCTCAAACATATGCTAGCCCTCTTCACACGTCTACCAGACCTCCTCGAACCTCTGCCAGTCCTCCACGAATATCCACAAACCCTCATCGGAGCTCTAACAGTCCTCCCCGAAGAAACAAAGTAGATGAGTCGAGTCTTCCTTCTACTCCATCCATGACCGTTCATGGGACTCAATTTTCGCCTTTAAAAATTCTCATCACCGAAGAGGATATGCAAAATAGGCGAAATAAGAGTCGAGATGCCAAAGGAAAATACCTGTCACAACGCCCCTCGAACCAAAAGTGCCTGTGATCCCCTCTTTAAGTTTATTAGAATAATGAAACCTCCTCGTCCCGAACAATATCCGAAGAGCAAGCTCGTCGGATTGCCCCAAAATCAAAAAGGGATATCGTGCTGCCCTTGGAACTAGATAGCATCGCTGGTCGCAATATTCGGGGCATCGAAAATAAACATATGGTGGCTCTTTCCAACATTAGATACAAGTATTTTTCGAAAGACGAAGAAGTTATGCTGAGAACTCGATGGTGCATCCCCTCCTATATTACCATTAGATTTCCCTCGGAAGGAGAGACGCCTTTGTCAGTAAGGGACAACGAGTTGGTGGTATATACAGATATCATGAACTGGGGGCTAAGGTATCCCTTAGACCCTTTCTTCATCGAATATTTGGCGAAGATAGACCTTTGTCCTTCACATGTTGGTCCCAACATGTGGTTTACTCTGATGGCCTGCATCATGGCCTCGAGGCTCTCAGGTCACGAATTTTTGTTAGAGCAACTCATTGGCCTTGCTGGTTTGGCCAGAAATCCTTTCTTTCCCTTTTACTCACTGACGTTCAATCGACGACAAAAAATCATGAGAGATCTATTAGAGGCTGACAAGAAATGGAGGCAGCAGTTTGTGTTTTTCTCTGGTTGTTGGGAGACCGGGTCAGAGGCCACTCCCTCGAATCCTCACAAGCTCTCTCTGATGTGGACTAATAAATGTAAGTGCCTATCCTTCGAAATTATTTATTCTTCCTCGAATTTTAGCTTGTGACTGGTCTTGATATTGGCTACTTGTTGCAGCTATGACTGGGATATCAAAACCCTATTCTGACTATGTTGAGGGCGCCACGAATGTGTTCACCAAACTTGGCTTGTGGGCTAAAGAACACTGGGATAACCGATTTCGTTTCTACTTCACAGATAATAATCTCGCCAGGAGTCGATTGTGGAGGCTCAATCCCCTCGACCGAATTAGCATGAGAGGATTGATGGCTCCTCCCTCGGAGCGAGAAGTAATGGAGTGTTGTAGCCAAAAAGATATAGTGGTATATCTTCCCAAGCGCTCTCGTTCGCAGAGTCATCTTGGGGATCCTCCAGAAGATGATGTTTCAATGACTCAACAGCTAAACCATGAAGGAACGGTCAACACCCAAAGGCCTCCTCCCCCGAACAATGTTGGTTCGTCGAACTCCATTCCTCCTCCACCAAACAATGCTGGGTCGTCGGACTCCATTCCTCCTCCCCCTGCTCCCATCCTTCCATCAAAAAAGGAGGCCAAGACAAGAGATAGGAAGGGTAAGGGTGTCCTCGAACCCATCCAAGAATTATCCGAGGGTGGTGAGACGCCTGAAGACAATCAAGAAGCTGCTCTAGATAAAAAGGTCCAAGAAATATCAAGTGAACCTGAGGACAGAGGTGGCCACTCACCCAAGGAAAGTTCTCATCAATCCCCACATTCGCCTCTTACTGAAGCTTCCCATCTTGTCCCCTTCGAAAATAGTCCAAGGTTAACACCTCTCCCCATCCCTCGGAGCAACCCTCCTCAGCACATTGATCCAGACACTCTTGGAGGCGGGTTTCCTGAGTTTGATTCTGCAGCATTAGAGTCTCCATCTAGCTCCTTCGAAGTTCCTTTGGATGATGAATTCTCACTGTTCCTTCGAAAATTGCTGCATGCCTTAGTTAATAGGGGAAAAAAGATGCGACACCTTGAGAAGCACAAAAATCACTATAAGTTTAAATCGCTGTTAGCTGCCTCTCAGCTTGAAGAGGCCAAAAAGCAACACGCAGTGATTGAGGGCCAAGCCGATGCCTTGTACGAGCGCTTATTTGCCTCCGAAAATTATGTGATAATGCTGGAGAGGTGTTGTCAAGAAGAGAGGGACTTGTATAAAAAGAAGACTGATGCTCAAGAGCTATTGATAGCTGAGTACAAAAAAGGGCATCGTTTGGCCTGCGATGGATTCCCAGAGTGTATCGAGGGCTTTAGAAGGGTGAAAGAAGACCGAGATCAGTTAATTAAACGGGTTGAGAACTTTCCTAGACAAGTCGAGGAAGAGAAAGATAAAGCTGTGGATGCTTATGCAGCTACGTGCACAAGTAAGCTGAAGGCCCGGGATGCCACTACTCGAGCTGGTTTACTTACCCAAATCCATGCTGAGCATCCCGAATATAACTTGGGTAGTTTTTGGAAACTTGTCCCCTTAGAACTTCGTCCTCCCAATATAGTAGTAAGTGACAGTGAAGACTCAGAGGCTGAGGGGAGTGTCTCCTCGAAAAATTCAGACTGAGAAAAGATGTATAAGGTGTTAATGTTTTTGTATGGCCCTATAGGGCTTCTTTTTGTAATGTGACTAAGGCATGTTGTAATGCGCCGATTTTGTAAGGCATGTTTTAACTTTGTAAGGCAAGTAACCAATTGCTAATTTTAAGTATAAGTTCAATCCAAGGCACCAAGTATTATGTTCTTATCAATAATCCGAAGAGACAAACCCTTCGAACCAAACAGAAATACTCAGATTAAGAGTGGGTTAGGAAAATAGAATTCGAGGAATACATTATTGGGACCTACCTGATAATTTGGAGAGACAATATCTTGAGTCACATTATTGTGACCCAAATATTAATAAAGTCAAATAAAATTCGAGGCACACATTAATGTGACCCGAATATTAATAAAGTCAAATAAAATTCGAGGCACACATTAATGTGACCCGAATATTAATAAAGTCAAATAAAATTCGAGGCACACATTAATGTGACCCGAATATTAATAAAGTCAAATAAAATTTGAGGCACATGTTACTGTAACCCAAACAATAGTTCGAAGGGACAAGAATTCGAGGCACATGTTACTGTGACCCAAACAATAGTTCGAAGAGACAAGAATTCGAGGCACATGTTACTGTGACCCAAACAATAGTTTGAAGAGACAAGAATTCGAGGCACATGTTACTGTGACCCAAACAATAGTTCGAAGAGACAAGAATTCAAGGCACATGTTAATGTGACCCAAAAAATAGTTAAGGCAAAGAATCCTTTGTATTTAAGCAGCTCATCGAAACACCTCATTAAAACCTTCCTATGCCTAACAGGGTAGGAAAGAGTGTGCCCTCGCTAAATTTCATTCTGGGGGATACAAAGAAGAAGAAAAAATACGAACACTACTTGCTAGCTATCCCTTTAATCAAGATACAATTTTAAGAGCTCAATATTCCAAAGGAGACGGAGATATCGCCCTTCCTTGTCTTTTAAACGATACGTGCCTGGTTTTATCTTTTTGGTAACCTCATAGGGGCCTTCCTAATTTGGTCCCAACTTTCCCAAACTCTTGTCTTTAGTGTGTAAGAAAGATTTACGTAGGACTTTGTCTCCCACCTTAAAATCTCTGTGCTTTACCTTAGATGCATATCGACTCCTCATGAGAGTTTGAGAATAGAGGGATGTTAACTGTGCTTACTGTCTCTTCTCTTCAACCAAGTCTAAAGCCAGTGATCTGCTCTGGTCATTCGTGTCGGAGGCATATGTTGCTACACGATGTGAGGGAAAAAGAATTTATGGAGGGACGACGGCATCCATTCCATAGACTAAGGCAAATGGAGACACAATAGTGGCCGTTCGCGGAGTCGTCCGGTATGCCCATAATACTTCCTGCAAATAGTCGGGCCATTTTCCCGCTTTCCCTTCCAAGTTCTTCTTCAAACCATCAAGAATCGTACGATTGGTCACCTCCACTTGCCCATTAGCTTGGGGGTGAAATGGTGCAGAAAAACATTGTCGTATCCCCCTTGATACACAGAAACTTTGGAACTCCTTGTTGTCGGTACTGCTTCGAAAATACTCTCTAATAAAACACCAGGTTTATGAATCACATTAGCGTATCGTTGACACGTGTCATATCGTTTGACTAAATCTTTTGCGTCGGCCGCAATAGTAGGCCAATAATAGCCAGCCAGAAACACTCTCAGAATTAATGCCTTATACCCACAATGGGCAGATCCTTCACCATCGTGCAATTCAGACAAGATAATTTGTGACTCGGGCCTACTCAAACACCTCAATAATGGTCGACTCAGAGATCTTTTATACAGCACTCCTCCTAGCAAAATATAGCCATGAGACTTGAACCTGCTTTTCCTAGCCTCGTACTTTTCGACGGGTAAAGTATCATGGGCCAGAAAATCGATGATGGTCGTCCTCCAATCATTCGTAATCACATTGCTTTCCTCCAGGATGTTTATTTTATGCTCCTCGCCAATCAAGATCGAACGGCGCTCCTGAACCAAAACCCACGGGTAACCTTCCGTCCGTGAAGCGGAGGCGAGAGAATCTGGGACAACATTTAACTCTCTTCGAACATGCTCATACTTGACTTCCTCAAATTCAGATGCTAAATCTTTCAATATCTTCAAATACTGTATCAGCTTATCTTTCCTGGCTTCAGACTCTCCCGAAGCGTGGTTTATCACCAACTGTGAGTCGCTGATCAGTTTAATCTTTCGAGCCCCACATATCTGAGCCAAACGCAAGCCTGCTAGAGCAGCTTCATACTCAGCTTCGTTGTTAGTAGCCTTAAAACAAAAATGAATGGCTTGGAACATAGCTACCCCTTTTGGGGAAATCAATTGGACACCTTCCCCACTTCCTGAGATGTTCGACCCCCCATCCGTCCGTATCACCCATTCCGCTTCATCAACAAAGTCGTGAATTTCCTTTTCCTCTCTATCCGAATGGAACTCGACCAGGAAATCGGCTAAAACTTGGGCTTTTATCGCCGTTCGAGGCTCAAATGTTATGTCGAAGTCTCCCTGTTCCACTGACCATTTAGTCATCCTACCAGAGATGTCGGGCCTTTGTAATAAACTCTTCAGGGGAAAAGTCGTCCGAACAATTATAGGATGGGCCTGGAAGTAAGGTCTCATCTTTCAAGCCGCCGTTACCAAAGCTAGAGCTACCTTCTCCAATGTGAGATATCGCTTCTCCGCATCCAGCAAACTCTTACTGACATAATAGATAGGCTTCAGGAGAGAGTCATCTTCGTGGAGGAGAACAGCACTGACCACACATCCTGATACTGCTACATAGATAATTAATATCTCTCCTACCAATGGTTTAGATAAGACCTCAGGAGACGTCAAATACTCTTGGATTTGATGAAAAGCGGTCGAACATTCCTCGGTCCAACAAAACTGTTTTATATTCCGCAACACCTTGAAAAAGGGTGCACATTTATCTAAAGACCTAGAAATGAATCTATTTAGAGCGGCCAATCTCCCTGTCAGAACTTGCACTTCTTTAATATTCTGAGGGGGTGTCATTGTGATCAGAGCTTTTATCTGTTCTGGATCAGCCTCGATGCCTTTTTTGCTGATCATGTAACCAAGAAACTTGCCCGACCTTACCCCAAAAATGCACTTCTCCGGATTGAGTTTTAAATTGACTCTGCTTAAATTGCGAAACGTTTCTTCGAGGTCAGCAAAATGGTCTTCGTCCCGTGCACGTTTGACCCGCATATCATCGATATAGGCCTCCATGTTCCGCCCAATCTTCCCCTCAAAGGTTTTATTGACTAGGCGCTGATAAGTTGCCCCTGCATTTTTTAAACCAAAAGGCATAACCTTGTAGCAGTATAACCCTCTCCCGGTAATGAAAGAAGTGCTTTCCTTATCGCGGGCGTCTAATCGGATTTGGTTGTACCTTGAGTAAGCGTCCATAAATGACAACAGTCGATTTCCGGAAGTCGAATCTACTAATTGGTCGATGCGAGGCACTGGGAATGGATCTTTAGGACAAGCTCTGTTTAAATCCGTGAAATCAACACACATTCTCCACTTGCCATTCTTCTTACGTACCAACACTGGATTTGACGCCCACACAGGGTAATGCGACTCGCGAATATGGCCTATGCTCAGTAGCCTCTTAACCTCCAACAGAATTGTCGTGGCCTTTTCCGGGGAGACTGGTCTTCTTTTCTGTACTATAGGTTGGACATCAAGTCGTATAGCAAGTTTATGACACATGATTTCTGACGGTACTCCGGTGACATCCTGTGCACACCAAGCAGACATATCAAGTTTACCAGATAAAAAAGCAATTAACTTCTCCTTAAACTCTGGAGAAAGGTCGACTCCAATCTTCAGAAATTTTCCACTCGCAAATTCATGTGTCGCATAATCTTCTTCTGGGACCAGAAATCCGGGGGCCTCCCTTGGATCATCGCACGAGATGATTTCTGGGGGAGGTCCCTTTAATTGCTATGCCTTGCCTGAAGTTTCTCCCCGAACCCCCTTCGAGGACAGGGCTATCTGGTAGCATTCACGTGCCATCTTCTGGCTACTTCGTATTATCTCAATATTGTTCCCAACCACGTACTTTAAGCATTGATGCACTGTAGAGATTACGCCATGCATCCGGGACAGCCAAGAGCGACCCAGGATAGCGTTATACGACGTTGGCGCGTCAACAACAATAAATAGTACCTCCACCTCTTTCTTGAATGGTCCACGGCCCAATTTGACCACACACTGAACTTCTCCAACCACCATCGCTGTAGCGCCAGTAAAGCCTACTATAGTTTTGTCGGATCTCCGGATAACTGGTGGGTCAGAAATTCTTCGGTAAGTGCTCATAAACAATATATTCGCGGAGCTCCCTGTATCGATGAGTATCTTCTGAATTTGATCTCCAGCAATGCCTGCAGCGATCACCACTGCATCCTCATGGGGGCTTGTAACATTTCACATATCATCATCATCAAAACAAATAATGGGGGAAGGCGATCGGTGCATCTGCGCTGATACCCCTGCTTCGATCTGGGTAGTCAAATTGACCATGTGCCTTTTTCGGGAGCTGTTGGAATTTCCCGCAATAGTGTCTCCCCCGAAAATTTCCAAGGAATCGAAAAAAGCGCAGAGGCTATCAACTCTCCCCTTCGGAATAGCTTCTTCCACCAGATTTACATTGTTCCTCCCCTCTTTAGGATCTAAATATTCTTGCACAATGTCGAAGTCATCAACCCTTTCGGAAATCACCATAGCTGTGTCAGTGTTCTTTGGGACAGCTTTTACCATGATGCTTTTCTGAGAGTACTTTTTGATGAACTCCAATAACATTTCATTATCTATCAGGGCTTGCACTTCTTTTTTCAAAGCTGTGCAATCCTTGGTGTCGTGTCCAATATCCTCATGATATTTGCAATATTTATTGACACTTCTGCTTTCCCTCGGAGTTTGTATGGGGAAAGGCTTCCTGAACGGTACTGTAGATTTAGCTTTGTCGAATATTGCAGCAACATTTTCTGTCAACTCCGCGAAATAGTCGGGTCGAACCCACTTATTTGACATGGGTCTCGCTCCCTGATTATTATTTTGATGACTGCCATAGTATTGCGGGTTTGATTTCTGCCTGGCGGATATTGACCCGTACTTTTAGCCTGAACATTTGAGTGAGGGCCCTGGTTACTCGAGTTGGATCTTTGGAATTGATTCTGATCCAACTGATCCCCCGAACCTTTCTCCAAGGCCTGAGTCTCTTCCACCAGGATCCTCTTCTCAACCTGATCTAATAATGCTCCAAAAGTCATTGCATGGCTCTCCGCTACCGTATCCTTCAACAATCCGGGGAGCAGGCCCATCCTGAAGGCTGCAAGCACCACTGAATCCTTACAATACTCTATGTCTGTTTTTGTTTTAACAAAACGATTAGTGTAATTTTTGAGGCTCTACCCCACCTTTTGTCGACAATAGATGATGGTGTCTCCGTTAGCTCTGAACTTCTTGCTCCCCACAAAGTGTTGTCTGAAGATGTTCCAGAACATATCAAAATTCTTTATCGAGCCCTGCGGAAGCCTGTTGTACCACTTAGAAGCCACTTCCTTGAAGGTCTGAGAGAACGCTCTGCAAAGCAACTTATCATTGTCGTCAAAATTGATCATAAAATTCTTGAATTGTTCGATGTGATTATCCGGGTCTTGTGTCCCATCGAATTTTTCCAGCTTCGAAATATCAAAATGCTTCGGAAGATTTCCCACCAAAATGTATGGGGACAGAGGGGAAGCCCTCCAATTATGACCTGCGCGATAAACACCGGACCTTAAGTTGTCATTGTTCGGAAAGTACAGACCCTCCTCGGATGGCAAAGTATACTGGTGCTGCCACTCCGAAGTTCGCGGGCCCATATCCTCTTTCCTATCAGGATACTTTGCCTGTCCATAAGACCGGTCGCCACCTCGAGCATGGTGACACTTTTCCCTCGGAGATTTCCTCTCAGAGCTTCTTCCTCTTTGGAAATCGGTGTGTCTACGGTCACGCTTTTTCTTTCTGTGGTATTTTCGCGGGGATGAATCTGAGGAGCTTTACGGAGAGTAATCACTCGAGTAAGCTGAATCCAAATGTCGCCTCTCTCTTCTCCTCGGCGATTGCCGCTCGCGTCCCCGGTATCTGTCGTCTCTTTTCTTGGGACGGAATTCAGTTTCGCGATCCACTTTTTCACTAACTAGCTCCCTCATTATCTCGGATCGAAGATTCTCCTGTACGACGTCTTTTTCTGCTTTCAATATTTCGATTTCTAGCAGCAATTCATTCCTTTGAGCTAGAAAATCTGAGTCGTCAAAATCATTTCTGACTCGCTGGCCCCCTAGTCCCTCGTACTCCATATCGTTCTAGTAGTCATCTCCTACTAGGTTCTCCTCGCAATTATTAACCAAATCGTCCCCTTGGTCTTCCATAGTTCTCCTCAGAATAGGAATTATTTCCAGGAAGCGATTGCCGTCAGAGCGATCTTTGCTTCCCACAGACGGCGCCACTGAAGAGTTTCAAGATAGTCCAGGGGTGATTATGCGATACGAGGATTCCTTAGTGTCAATTTTATTAAATCTATTCCGTTTAGGTATTAGTTTTTAGAGAGAGAAAGTAAGAGCTATTAGGTTAAGTAGAGAGAGAAAGTACTATCTTATTCATCTCGGGATTTGTGAAGCACGCGTGGTCCTTTTATAGTACAATTACGGACCCCACACGCTTTAACTCCTGTTAATTACATCTTTTAGTCCCTACATTTAATTTTCTTCCTATTCTGGCTATTTCTTTATATAGCTTATACAATTTAGTCCTTACACAGTTTTCTCTATGCATTTTCCTCCTATCATATTTTTTCTTTGCTATTTTCTCCTGTCATGTTTCTTCTTCACACTTTTCTCCTTGTCTTTTATTTTTCCTTATCAGGGTTGAGGCTATATTTTTAGGAATGATGTTTTTAGTTTAACTCAGAGGTAAGATGGTCTCCGTAAGAGGAATGACAAGTTTTTTTTGTGTATGCGAGTATTTCTCAAGCTTTGTAGAATCTATTGAGGGATTTTAAGATTTCTCTTTTTATGTTTTTTGAACAATGATTGATTTAATCTTTGGTTTTGATTGAGTTAATATCGCAGTTTCTTTTTCCTCAGATTGTTGATTTTGATCAGTGTCTTGAGGAATTGTTGAAGCTTTAGTTTTCTTACAGTCCTGCTTTTTGTGCCCAACGTGGTTGCAGTATAAGTAGTAGTCAGGTGTAATTCCATAAGCTATTTATTGCCAGAAGCCTTCAGATTGACCAAAGCCAACCCAGATCTTGTTCAGTAATGGTTCGGTGAGATCAAGTTTAATCCAAGCCTTACAACAGTTGTATATGGCATGATTTTTTGTTGGAACCCAAAGGGCTAGATAATTTCTCAAGGATATTGCTAGAACTTTGATATAGTATTCATTATACATATAACTAGGAATCCTTGGAAAACGACACCCAGATCGGAGAGAGTGGTGATTTTTTTAGGATTAAAATCAGGTATCCATTTAAGAAAATGCATTGTATATTTCCCAATCTTCTATACGTTTCATCTCCATATATTTTTTAAATCTTCTTGTAAGCCCATTTATATTTTGATGTGCCTCGAATCCTAAATTTCCAGATTGTATTGACATTTTTAACAAATATTTTTGAAGAATTCTTAGATATCTTTCATAAGGGGTTTTCCATTAAAGAACTTTCCTATCAAAATTGTTTTAGACGATTCTTCCAAATTAATCTTGTCTTGTAAATGGAATTTAATATATTTGTGTTTAGCTTGTCTTCTATTCTAGCATTAACATAGGATTTTTTCTTGTCATTGGTCCTTGTTACATATGCATGATTTTTTGTAAAAGGATCTGATTGACACTTGTGTTGACATTGTTAAACTTTCTTTTAAAAACTTTCTTCGTCTTTAACAAACTTTTTTTCCCCTTATTTTAAAAACTTTCTTCGTCTTTAACAAACTTTTTTTTTATAAACATGAGTTATCACCTATTACCTAATTCAAACCATATATTACAAAAAGATAGTGTTTATGAATAGGATATTGCACATATATCTTCCAATTATGTCCTTTAAGGTTTTATTAAAAAAAGTAATTTTTTAAATAATTTTTTGTTAAATCTTTATTTGAAAAAAATATCTGAAAATATCATTGATTTTGTTTTTTAGAAGAAAAAAAAATAGATCAATGAATGATTTTTTGTTAGACCATTAAACAAGTGTTTCACAATTCACATTCTGTTTAACTGGACCTTAATTTTGTGATTCTTGCTTCGACAATTTTTTTTTCTCTTTCCTTAAAAATGAATCGTGAAGTGAAAATCGTGAATTGCATTACGTTGTTCACAATTTATTTTTATCCTCAGTCAATAGTATATTAACCCTTCTTTTTATATTCACGTTTAAAGTGAAATGTGAAACAATCAATTTCCTAATTTTCAAATACTAATTCAAAAAAAAATCAAACTAAAAATAATCCAATTAACCAAATAACAATAATCAATTACAGTTACAAATTATTTTTCAATACTATAAAATTGAACAAACCCTAACAATAAGGTGAAGAAGGAAAAAACAGAGGGAGAAGAAAATCATAACAATAAGATTTTACCCAAAATCACTTAAACCCTAACACCAAGAAATATTGAAATATTAGCTCTGATAAAGGTCAATTTGGTAAATTAGTTGGTTGTTTAGTGATCTGATCTACTTGGTATTCGTTACCATGACTAGAAAGCCAAAAAAATGATTTTAATATATTTTGGACCAATAGAGTTACCCCGTCCCAAAATGGTCGGTAACCAACCTCACTTAAGAGGGAACAATTCATTTTTTATTATTCACATTTTTTTCAGTTACTTTCGCTTATATAATTCTCTAGTCCTACCAATTAAAATTATGATGAGTCAGACCCGTGTTAGTCGGAAGAACCTTGTAGAGCGCTGAAGCACTTCTCACTGATCTCTGATTCATTAGCAATAATCGTCTAAAGCATAACATGAAATCTAAACTCATCCAACTAAAACAAAAACAGAAAGAAAGAAAGAAATCACGAAACTAGGTTTATGAAAAAAATAGTTGTGGTACATCATAGTTAGCCTTATATCGTTAATAAGGGTATTTTGGATATTAAAAAATATATATTAAATAAATAAATAAAATTGTTTTTGGATATCTATTGGAGTGCTAAAATAAAAATAATAACAAAAAAATTATTTTATTAAAATAAATAAATCATTATGTAGTTTGTTAACAAATATATCAAAAAACACATTGCAACCAAATCTAACCTACTAATAAATAGGTTGTAAAACTAATTATCTCATGTGTCATCTTCTAACACTTAAATTTATAAGTAATGTTGTACATCTTATAATCAAATTTTACATGCTAATAATCATCTTCTAAATATTTTTCAATGTATTTTTTCACTACAACCTTTTTTAACATTTGTATTTAATAAACATGATTGTACATACTCTAAAGACGTAAAGGTATTGTTAATGATGTATTTAAAAAAAACTATTAAACCATTTAAATTTATCAAGGATTATATTAGATTAATTATTTTTTAGAGGTAAAAAAATATATAGTTGTTAAGTATAAATTCAAAGTGATTGTGACATATCACTGTTGAAAGCTTGATTTGATGTTGAAGGCATGACCTAGTTTCAAAGGTTGAAACTTAGTGTTAAAATTGTACTTTACTATCGAAAGATATCTTATCAAAAGATTTCTCTATGTCTATCTTGATGAGCAGACCGGTCCATAAGACCGGTCGCCACCTCGAGCATAGTGACACTTTTCCCTCGGAGATTTCCTCTTAGAGCTTCTTCCTCTTCGGAAATCGATGTGTCTACGGTCACGCTTTTTCTTTCTGTGGTATTTTCGCGGGGATGAATCTGAGGAACTGTACGGAGAGTAATCACTCGAGTAAGCTGAATCCAAATGTCGCCTCTCTCTTCTCCTCAGTGATTTCAACTCGCGTCCCCGGTATATGTCGTCTCTTTTCTTGGGAAGAAATTCAGTTTCGCGATCCTCTTTTTCACTAACTGGCTCCCTCATTATCTCGGATCGAAGATTCTCCTGTATCCTTTTCTGCTTTCAATCTTTCGATTTCTAACAGCAATTCATTCTTTTGAGCTAACAGATCTGAGTCGTCAAAATCATTTATGACTCGCTGGCCCCCTAGTTCCTCGTACTCCATATCATTCCGGTAGTCATCTCCTACTAGGTTCTCCTCGCAATTATTAACCAAATCGTCCCCTTGGTCTTCCATAGTTCTCCTCGGAAAAGGAATTATTTCCAGGAAGCGATTGTCGTCAGAGCGATCTTTGCTTCCCACAGACGGCGCCACTGAAGAGTTTCAAGATAGTCCAGGGGTGATTATGCGATACGAGGATTCCTTAGTGTCAATTTTAGTAAATCTATTCCGTTTAGGTATTAATTTTTAGAGAGAGAAAGTAAGAGCTATTAGGTTAAGTAGAGAGAGAAAGTACTATCTTATTCATCTCGGGATTTGTGAAGCGTGTGTGGTCCTTTTATAGTAAAATTGCGGATCCCACACGCTTTAATTCCTGTTAATTACATCTTTTAGTTCCTACATTTAATTTTCTTCCTATTCTGGCTATTTCTTTATATAGCTTATACAATTTAGTCCTTACACAGTTTTCTCTATGCGTTTTCCTCTATCATACTTTTTCTTTGCTATTTTCTCCTGTCATGTTTCTTCTTCACACTTTTCTCCTTGTCTTTTATTCTTCCTTATCAGGGTTGAGGCTATATTTTTAGGAATGATGTTTTGAGTTTAGCTCAGAGGTAAGATGGTCTCCGTAAGAGGAATGACAAGTTTTTTTTTGTGTATGCGAGTTTTTCTCAAGCTTTGTAGAATCTATTGAGGGATTTTAAGATTTATCTTTTTATATTTTTTGAACAATGATTGATTTAATCTTTGGTTTTGATTGAGTTAATATCCCAGTTTGTTTTTCCTCAGATTTTTTATTTTGATGAGTGTCTTGAGGAATTGTTGAAGCTTTAGTTTTCTTACAGTCCTGCTTTTTGTGCCCAACGTGGTTGCAGTATAAGTAGTAGTCAGGTGTAATTCCATAAGCTATTTATTGCCAGAAGCCTTCAGATTGACCAAAGCCAACCCAGATCTTGTTTAGTAATGGTTCAGTGAGATCAAGTTTAATCCAAGCCTTACAACAGTTGTATATGGCATGATTTTTTGTTGGAACCCAAAGGGCTAGATAATTTCTCAAGGATATTGCTAGAACTTTGATATAGTATTCATTATACATATAACTAGGAATTCTTGGAAAAAGACACCCATATCGGAGAGATCGGTGATTTTTTTAGGATTAAAATCAGGTGTCTATTTAAGAAAATGCATTGTATATTGCCCAATCTTCTATACGTTTCATCTCCGGATATTTTTTAAATCGTCTTGTAAGCCCATTTATATTTTGATGTGCCTCGAATCCTAAATTTCCAGATTGTATTGACATCTGTAACAAATATTTTTGAAGAATTCTTAGATATCTTTCGTAGGGGGTTTTCCATTAAAGAAATTTCCTATCAAAATTGCTTTAGATGATTCTTCCAAATTAATCTTGTCTTGTAAATGGAATTTAATATATTTGTGTTTATCTTGTCTTCTATTCTAGCATTAACATATGATTTTTTCTTGTCATTGGTCCTTGTTACATATACATGATTTTTTGTTAAAGGATCTGATTGACACTTGTGTTGACATTGTTATCAATTATTTTGTTCATTTCTTAGGATCATGTAGTTCTTTTGCAGCTTGGGTGGTTCATTCTGGGAAATGCTAGTCGATCTTAAATGAGGGAATTTTAATCATTCCACGGATGGGCATCCTTGATTCAAAGTCTTGATTGTATTTGCTGATTTTTTTATCATTAACGGCATATATTGCCATTGTTATTGATAAAATTCTTTAATAATTATTGAATAACGTTGTAGTCAGAGTTGAATCAGACTTAAGGCTTGCATTTTGAGATGATACCACAGATATAGGATGCTAGTTCTTCAAGTAAAAAAATCTTTATTTTATTGGAGCCATTTTTTTCCTTATTTTAAAAACTTTCTTCGTCTTTAACAAATATATTTTTTTATAAACATGAGTTATCACCTATTACCTAATTCAAACCATATATTACAAAAAGATAGTGTTTATGAATAGGATATTGCACATATATCTTCCAATTATATCCTTTAAGGTTTTATTAAAAAAAGTAATTTTTTTAATAATTTTTTGTTAAATGTTTATTTGAAAAAAATATCTGAAAATATCATTGATTTTGTTTTTTAGAAGAAAAAAAATAGATCAATGAATGATTTTTTGTTAGACCATTAAACAAGTGTTTCACAATTCACATTTTGTTTAACTGAACCTTTATTTTGTGATTCTTGCTTCGACAATTTTTTTTTCTCTTTCCTTAAAAATGAATCGTGAAGTGAAAATCATGAATTGCATTACGTTGTTCACAATTTCTTTTTATCCTCAGTTAATAGTATTAACCCTTCTTTTTATATTCACGTTTACAGTGAAATGCGAAACAATCAATTTCCTAATTTTCAAATACTAATTCAACAAAAAATTAAAATCAAAATAAAAAAAAAATCCAATTAACCAAATAACAATAACCAATTACAAGTAGAAATCATTTTTCAATACAATAAAATTGAACAAACCCTAACAATAAGGTGAAGAAGGAAAAACAGAGGGAGAAGAAAATCATAACAATAAGATTTTACCCAAAATCACTTAAACCCTAACAGCAAGAAATATTGAAATATTAGCTCTGATAAAGGTCAATTTGGTAAATTAGTTGGTTGTTTAGTGATCTGATCTACTTGGTATTCGTTACCATGACTAGAAAGCAAAAAAAATGATTTTAATATATTTTGGACCAATAGAGTTACCTCGTCCCAAAATGGTCGGTAACCAACCTCACTTAAGAGGGAACAATTCATTTTTTATTATTTACATTTTTTTCAATTACTTTCGCTTATATAATTCTCTAGTCCTACCAATTAAAATTATGACGGGTCAGACCCGTGTTAGTCGGAAGAACCTTGTAGAGCGCTGAAGCAATTCTCACTGATCTCTGATTCATTAGCAATAATCTTCTAAAGCATAACATGAAATCTAAACTCATCCAACTAAAACAAAAACAGAAAAAAAACTCTGCAATGAGTTTAGATGAAATCAAAACACTTAAAAATAAAGGATAACTTTCGAGAATCACGAAGACACGACATATTTTTCACAGAGAAAGAAAAAAATCACGAAACTAGGTTTAATGAAAAAAATAATTGTGGTACATCATACTTAGCCTTATATCGTTAATAAGGGTATTTTGGATATTAAAAAATATATATTAAATAAATAAAAAAATTGTTTTTGGATATCTATTGGACTGGTAAAATAAACATAATAACAAAAAAAAATTATTTTATTAAAATAAATAAATCATTATTTAGTTTGTTAACAAATATCTCAAAAAACACATTGCAACCAAATATAACCTACTAATAAATAGGTTGTAAAACTAATTATCTCATGTGTCATCTTCTAACACTTAAATTTATAAGTAATGTTGTACATCTTATAATCAAATTTTACATGCTAATAATCATCTTCTAAATATTTTTCAATGTATTTTTTCACTACAACCTTTTCTAACATTTGTATTTAATAAACATGATTGTACATACTCTAAATACGTAAAGGTATTGTTAATGATGTATTTAAAAAAACTATTAAACCATTTAAATTTATCAAGGATTATATTAGATTAATTATTTTTTAGAGGTAAAAAAATATATAGTTCTTAAGTATAAATTCAAAGTGATTGTGACATATCACTGTTGAAAGCTTGATTTGATGTTGAAGGCATGACCTAGTTTCAAAGGTTGAAACTTAGTGTTAAAATTGTACTTTACTATCGAAAGTTGTAACTTAGAGCTAAAGTTGTATGTTGAAGTCGTATGTTGAAGCTGAGACTAAGTGACGATGGCTGAACACAGGATGAAGTGAGAAATAACTGCTAAAGTTAAAAGTAGGTGTCGAAGGTTGGAACTAAATACTGAAGACTGGAGAAATATAATTGGTGCAGTTCATCCAGATCTTAAGACCCAAAGATAAGTGTATTTATTACTACTGGAACCGAATGTGTAGGTTAGACTCTTGCTGTAATGAAGGTGTAGTAATTGGGTGGCTGAAATATTCCGAATATGTTTTCATGTTCATAAATGACATGATCACTTGGAAGATAATATTTTTAATGGATGAATGATCTATGTCGTTGATTATGAGATTAATCTGAAGCGTACATTTGATAAACAGACAAAAAGTTCATGCATGCATATGCTGACAACCTGCGTTAAGAAACGTTATCAGTATCGATAGTCGTACCTATGTTAGTGTGACGAGAGATATTTCCTCATTTGTCTGGAAAGTTTTATACATGAATAAGCACTATTGTGATTCGGGTGTGCTTTATTTCTCATTATTGACTTTATATACCATGAAAGAGAATATTAAAGCTTTATGGCGTAACTATAAAAACTTTGAAAGATTTCTCATGATAATATTTAGTTTAGTTATGGATAAATAACCTTTAAACAATTAAATTAAATTTAATACATTAATCCGAGTATTTTGTTCGAATCTAGAAATATTTTTTTGCACTTTATATTATTTAATTTAAATTTTAACTTTACTTTTAACTTTAAAAAATGATCTTTTGTTTTTGAATTTTATTTATTTATTATATTCATTTTAGTTTTTACCAACATAAAAATTATTTATTTATGATTGTCTAATAAAATAAAATTCATATTTTGTAGCTAGGTTATAAAAGAAAATATAAAAATAAAATAAAAATACAAACTATTTTGATAAAAACAAACCCTAAATACGAAATCCTATACATTCTTTAATATATTATTAAAAATAAAGATTTTAAATTATAATTAAAAATTAAATTTTGTCATAATTGTATAATAATAGAGAAAATTAGTACACAACCATAACTAAGTAAGTTATTTTCTAAAATTGTTCCAAAACCAATTCATAGGTAATTGATATATTTTGATCCTTTATTGGAAATATTTTATATGAAACTCAATTTAAAATTAATTAAAATTTTAAATTTAATTAGGGACTTAGTTATCAGATTATCATACATGTTTACATATTTTATGTAAACGGCCACAAATATTATTATAACTCTATTTTAAAATGCAGATTATTTATTTTTCAAATTATATTTAATTTTAAATTTTAAGTTTATTTTTAGAATATACATTCGTGTGCGTAGATTATCAAGTTTTATTTGTTATTATAAGACGAAATATATAAGCGATTTTGCTAGCCATATATTTGATTTGGGAAATGATTTTTTTTAATATTTATCAACAATATTCTTCAAGGTTGCTATTTTAAGCTTCTTAAGTTTAAAGGTTAATGAGTTTGCAACATTTATTTAAAAATATTGTTAAATTAAATTGAGAAAATTTTAATTTAATAGAAAGGATAGTCGCAGAGTTCCATGTATTTTAAAGTTTATTAAAAATATATATACTTAAATATGTTAAGTAACCGAATTAGTAAAATATGTATAAAAAATTAAAATGATGTAATTTTAGCGGTAATCGTTCATTGGAAGGGTAGTATATGATAAATAAAAACAATAAATGTGACTTTCTTTTCCAATAAATTAATTTTTCCTCAAGGTTTCTCACCCCTTATTTTGGAAATAGAAATCCATTACATTTATAGATTTGGAAAGTTAAAAAAGAAGTAACTGACTAAACATGAAAGACAATGGTTTGCACTCTACTAAATACAAGCACAGTAACTACCTGATATAGTTTCCAGTTTCTGTCAATGACCACAGGAGTTCAAGTACTCATCTCTCAATTCATGAATGAAGACATTGTTATTAAATGTACAAGAGTTTCATCTATAAGTGAGCTTAGCTGCTAAAATAAATCTTACTACCACATTAACTAAATGCAACAAGAAGAAAATAAAAAACTAAGTAGCTTGACCCTTATTATCCTAATCTACTACTAATCGTATTCGCTACTGAAATTATCGAAATCTTCGAAAAATCGGAGATCTTCCAGTCCCGCCACATTTACATTAAAAAGTGGGAGCCCTTTTGTGTTATCCTCCACATCCTTGGTCCCCTGTGCCACAGGCTCTTCCAGTTCCACCACATTTACATCCAAATCCTTAGCCTTAATCCCTGTAGGCTTCAATCCACCAAGCTGCAGCTCTTTATTGGCTTGACAAGGTAAACCCAATATCACCTCCCTTCGTACCATGTCACCTTGACCACCCACAGTTTGATTATTTCCCTTGATAGTCTCGGGTTGGGGTCTCTTGGTCTTTTTCGACGTTGATCCTATACTTTCCCCATAGTTTTTCTCTTCAGTTGGTCGTCTCTTTAAACTATGCTTGGCCTCTTCATCGTCCTCTGCAAATCCCACATACACATCATCATCGCGGAAGTAAAACTTTAGTTGGGGGTACTTTGTAGACGCCTCCTCACAAGTAGGTTGAGTGTTGTTAATCTTTTGACCCTGGGCTTTGTTCTGGACGGGATGAGGAGTCATAGGGGCAAGTCGTGGGCAGTTCTTGACTAAGTTTTTGGTGGATTTAGCATCACTAGATTGTCCCGAGGGATAAAGCCCCCCATAGATGTAGCTAGTACAGTTGTCTGAGACTGGCGGTGGCACTATCCTTTTGGCATGGAACTCTCCTTTGCAATGCTGACATAGAAGCGTGCATTCCTCGTACACCTTGGGGTACTTGTAGAGCACGGAGCAAGAGCGACAACCGGTCCAGAAAGTCGGATTCCCCGACTCTGATTGGCTCGGCTCCGATTGCGGAATTGACTCGGCCGTGTTGTTCAGACTGGGCCTTTCTTCCTCCGGGCTGATTCTCACCGGTTGTGGTGTCGTTTGCTTACCTTGCTGCTGTGCTTGATGTAGTTGAATATCCAATCGGTTTCCAAGTTCTGCCGCTTGAGATGATTGAGCCGGTTGACTCTTATAAATCTCTCCGTCGTACCATGACTTCTTAGACAAGTCAAAAAGATAGTATAACGCCTGAAAGACGAGTCTCAACGCCTGATCGGCGAGCGGGAGGCGCTTTCTCGCCTCGGTTAATAGAGCCGCGAGCCGGCGAAACTGAGTCCTGACTAGTTCTGAGTCATTAGTTAATGGACAGAGTTGAAGAACGGCGTACAAGTCGGGGAGGCTAGAGGCTCCGACGCATGAACTGCCGGCTATGAGCGTATCGGCGACGGCAACGATATGTGAAGATGAGTCGGATAAGGCTCCGTTGGACTGAGCAGCGCGTATCGCGAAGGACTTAGCACCGTGAAAATTTCGTGCAGCGAGTAGGTTCTCCGCCATAGTAAGCAACCGTTCTGCCTCCATTCCGCTTCCGGCGCCACCGTTCATAATTCCCTATCTCTAGAAGGTTCTCTACGTCGATTTGAACTTCACAATTTTCCTCAAATGTTGGAGTAAAATGAAAACTGCGGTAGTGAAGCACGTAAAGGAAAGTAGATTTATCTAAGGATGTTTTACCGTTGATTTGTTTTGGTTAACGTTTAAGATATTTTAAAAGGATAAGGCTGTTGAGGATTAAAATTTTAAATTTTTAAAGATATTTTTTAAAAAATATCTTAAACAAATTCTAGATATATTTTCAGAATTCAAAATATGTTCGTTATGAGGATGTAGATTGGAATAATTTATTTATTTATTTTTCAAAATTCATGAATAACTATTTTTTGAAAATCATATTAAATTTTAAAAAGTGTTGGAAAATTTTGAGATATAAAATACTAATTAATTTTTTATTTTTTTTTTTTTGCATATTTGTTTTTTAGAAAAATAAAGGTGAAAAAGACGAAGAATTAATAATAAATAAATATTGTTAATTCACTTTAATAGAATTATCTGATACGTAAATGTTAAAACACAAAATTCACATTTTAGTGATATTATTTATCCAAATATATTATTTATAAACATAATTAAAGTACACCAACATAGAATCTTCAGCGTAGATATCAAGTGAGAAGTTAAAAATGCGTAGTAGTTACATTATCCTAAAAATACTATAATTAGCATAAGCATAAAAAATTGCTAGCTCAACTTTTAGAATTTATCACACCAGCAGTGTCCGAACTAGAAAATAATATTAGGGGGACTGACCAAGTATTAATAACATTTGTTTTGTTAACCATTTCGAAAACATGATCATGCAAAACCATATCTATTTTCCACCGATCTTGGTGTTATAAAAAATATTTTTTTCTGAAAATTTCATCAAACACCGATCATAGCATTACAAGGAACCAAATATATTTCAAGTGTTACATCTAACCACTTACATCATTCATTTCTTTTATTATTTCTTTTACAAACTCGATTTTTTCAACGATAATATGTTTGAAAAAGTATTTGCAACTATTAGTACAGTTAGTTAAAAACAAAAAAAATATTTAAAATTTCATTATATTTTAGTTAGTCCAATGATAAACCTACTAACACTATGCATAAATATTGTTTATAGCCTTTTTTATTAAAATAATTGATAAAATATAATTTTTCTCTATTAACCTTTAACAAAAATATTAAATAGGTTTATTATAAACAAATATTCTTATATAACTCTTAAATTAAATTAGTTGATAAAATAAGTAATATTTAATTTAGTAATATTTTGTTTAATGATATTTTTTATAAAACATATTAAAGTAATTAAAAAGAATTAAATATTTAAAAAAATTGAACTCCATTAACTCTTTTTTTTTTCTCTTTTACCTTATTTATTATGTCTAAAATTTATTTACATTTACCTAAATAACAGAAATTTTAGTATTTGTCTAATGAGATATTTGTTTCACACGAAAAAAAAACCACTACACCCACTATTTCTATTTAATAAAATCAAAATTGAAGAAATTTTATTATTTGTCTAACGAGATATTCCTTTGGCATGAAAAAAAAACTCACTACACCGCTACTTCTATTTAATTAAATTTAAACACAACTACTTCTATTTAATTAAATTTAAACAATGCTTATATGGAGGTTGAAGTGGGGTTAGGGGGCTTCATCCCCCCTCGCCCCTACATCCCTCAGCCACTTTACACTAGGGTTCGTCATTCATTTATTATCGGTATGTGTTCTTTTCTCATTTAATTTTGATTTTTTATTTTATGTTTTTAAAAAAAATTACAAAAAAGTAAATATAAATATTTAACTTTTTTATTATTCATCTATAGAATTGTTTTAAAAAACTTAAAATTCATTAATATCAAAACTTTAAAACATAATTTTGAAAAGCATATTCAATCGTTTTATTAGAAAATATAATAAAAACTATTTCAATATATATAACAAATATAATACTTTTACAATATATTTTTTTTCTTTGAAAATAAAACCTTTATTAAGAAATGAAATTGGACAAAAATGTGAGGGCAGGGGAAACTCTTTACGTTACTTGAAATACAAAATCAACGAAGCGTCAATTTCAGTTTTTTTTCCTTTTACCTTTTGTGAGGTAATATTTCGTGCTTTGAAATTAGTTAGAGCATTTGAGAAAAAGTGTATTGGGTCTGCAAATATTTTCTAAGAGAGGATGTAGAGATGATTCATATTGCTAGTTGATGTCTCTGAAGAATATATTTTCGAGATTGTCAAGTAAGGCAATAGCCCTTAACTGGTTTGTAATTAGATCTTCATTTAGGTCCATTCTGAACTTGCACTTGTGAGTCCATCTAGCGAGCCAGTCAGCTGCTGTATTTTGTTTCTCTATAGATGTGTGATACGGTCATGTTATCTAATAATAACTTCATGCAATAATTTAGAAGAGGTGAAAGGTACCAGGGGGTTTGATTGATTAACATTGCAATTAGAATGTTTAAGTTTGTTTCAATATCAATGTTAGTTAAGTTTAGTTTAGAGCATATGAGAAGCCCATCTAAGAGAGCACAATATCCAACATTGAGAGCGTTTTGTTTACCATATAGCCTCCCCGTAGTGGAGATGATGTCTCCCTTTGAGTTTCCGATAATTTTACTTCCACTAGCTTTCCCAAATAAGGCACAAGATCCATTAATGTTGAGTTTTTGTCTGTATGTTGAAGGAGGATGCCAATTTATGTAGCGATCTTTTTAGGATAGTTGAAATAATTGTAGCATCCCAGTCAATAACGATGTTATTATCTTTATTCCAATGATCTCTTTTGAGAAGATTAATTGTATCAAGTCTTTGGATTAGACTTTAGATTTGGCTGGTGGTTTAAGAGACACAAATCTTTTTTTGCTAATGTTTAGCACATGTTGCATGAAAAAGCAGGAATCATAGTTCAGATCATTTTAAATTATAGCAGTAATTATAGTTCAGATAATTTAAAATTATTTATACCACATGTTGCATGAAAAAAGCTTGAGAAAGATAATTTAAGATTATGATATTTAAACATTTTTCTTTAGTTGGGCTTGCAGATGTTATCCCAATTTGCCCATGATATTGCTTTATGTTGATGGTTAGTACCCCATATATATTTGCTCAAGAGGTTTTTTGTTCTTTTTATGATAGATCTTGGTATAATGGAGCTTTAAAGGTGAAAATTTGGTATAGGAAGGAGGACAACTTTGATTAGAGTTAATCTTCCTCCAAATTATAACAGTAAGTTGTCCCATTCTTGAATGTTCTCTCTTATTTTTGTGACAATATCTTCATAATGGGATGCTTTTGGTCTGTTGTGTATGTTAATGCCAAGATGTTTCATAGGTATACTTCCTTTCTTAAAACCAATAGTATTTACTAATTGTTGAAGTCTGTTATTTGGGATTTATGAGATTGGATAAGGAATAACTTGGTTTTTTTGATTGGCTGTCCTAATAGATCTTGATAGATTTGAAAGAAGTTTAGGATTTTACTGTTACTTGATGTGGAGCATTGGAAAAGATGATAAGATCATCAACAAATGCAAGGTAAGGGATTATAACTGAACTCTTTGTTGTATATCTGACTCCTCTGTTGTCCAATCTGATTAGAAATTCTTCTGATAAGATGAATAAACTTGTTAATAATGGGTCATCTTGTTTAACTCCGTTGGTAGATCTGAACTAGTCATTTTATTCTCCACTTATTATAACATAAAACCTATTAGAACTTATAAAGCATTTGATATTGTTAATGAATTTGTTAGAAAAACCAAAAGCAGTAAAAATATTAAGGATCAAGAAGAAAGATATCTTATCAAAAGATTTCTCTATGTCTATCTTGATGAGCAGATTTCCATCTCAGGTTCTTTTATTTTGATCTTTCAATAGTTCTTGAGTTAGAAGAGTATTTTCATGAACCTTCCTCCCTTGAAAAAATCCAATATGTTCCTCTGATATTAGTTTAGATAATAATGGAGATAATCTATCATTAATAATTCTGGAGATAATTCAATTGAAGATAGTCCATAGGCTGATTAGTCTGTAGTCATTCCAAGTCTTAGAAGATTCTCTCTTAGGGATTAGGCAGATAGAGGTAGCATGTACTTCTTGCGGTACTTAGACTCCACTGAAGAAAGATTTTATGGCAGCACACAAATTGTTTCCAATAATAGACCAACAGTTTTGATTGAACATGGTGTTGAGACCATCAATGCATGAAACTCTTGAGAAGTTTAAAGATTTATAGAGTTGTGAATGTCATCATCAGAAGGGTCCTTAATTAGAGCAATATTCTCTTCATGGGTTATTATTTTATGAATGATATGAGAGAGGTTTAGGATTTCTCTATCAGTAGATTGAGATGTGAGAAAACTTTGGTAATGAAAGATAGAAGACAGATCAATCTCTTTTTGATTTTCTATCCAATTGATCCTATCAAAGATCTTATTTATTATGGACTTTCTCAACTTCTTCTTTCCATAATTTTGGAACGCATAAGTGTTTTTGTCCCCATTTTGAAGCTAGTTTCTACTGCATTTTTGTTCTAAAAAATATTACTCTATGGAAAGTAACTGAAGGTGATCAATCTTAGCTTTAGCTAGGTTTATCTTGTTTTCCATCGTTCTAGATTCTTGATAGTTGGTTTTTAAGGACTTTACTTTAACTTCTGAGTTTGCAATTGCATTGAAAATATTTCCAAATAATCTATGTTCCTCTACTTTAATTTTTTCAATTTGTTCCACAATATTTGAAAAGGATTTTCATACATGTCATCATTGTAACAGTCCTTAACCATATTCTGAAAGTGAGGATGGTACAGTCACATATTTTGGAATCTAAAGGATGTTTTTATTTTTTCAGATTGCTGAGAGATCGAGATGGAGATAGGTTTACGATCTCATCTTTTTCTGGCCATGTGGGTGACTGAGGTGGTTTAGAAAAACTTGTACAATTCATTATTGGTTAAAACTTTATCTAGTCTCTACCACTTGTGAGAATTAGTCCAAGTGAATTTACTACCATTGTAGCCCGTATCAGTAAGATTTTAGTCATGTATTGCATTATTAAACACACCCATACTTCTCACATAAAGGGTTGTGCATGCAATTTGTTGAGTAAGATTTGTGATGACATTGAAGTCCTCCATCACAATCCATTCCATTAAGCTGTTAGCGATTTGTCTTAGGTTGTTCCATAACTCTAGTCTTAACTCCGTGTTATATTTAGCATATATATATATATATTAGGAAATATTTATTTATAAAATATAGATTAACCTTTAGGTGTAAAAACAGATTCCAATTAGTCAATGGAGTAATTTTGAAATCTTGATTCCAGAAAGCCCAGATTTTATTAGAGATGTTAGCCAAGTTGTGGTGATAACCTAGGATTTTTGTGATCTTTGGAAGATATATAGCTTCAATCATCGGTTCTTGAATAGTTAGGAAAGTAATTATTTTTATTTGATTATTAATTTTAATATTCTTTATATATCCTTGTCTTGAATACCCCTTACAGTCCAGAATAAGATGTTGACTGTCATTTTCATGACCCAGTTAAAGGCATGTCAGTCATTTTCTTTTGGGTTGCTTTGGAGTTGTTATTGGTTTTTGATGTGTTGTTCTGAACTTTTCTCTTTTCTATTTGCATAAAATTGCCAAATTCTTTGTTATCACGATATGCTGGTTTGGGTGAGAAGGGGAGACTGCCTATTGTTTTTATATTTAGGGAATGAGGAGAAGATGTTACAAGATCAAGATTTTTGTTCTCAAATATCATAACACCAATTTCCAAGATATGAAGAGCTTCAGTTATTTTTTCATTTGCAATGACATGTATGATGTTTGTTGTAGCAGTATTGATATTTTGGATGATTTCTAAATGTAGGGTTTGAAGAGTTTCAAGATAGTCCATGGGTGATTATGCGATACGAGGATTCCTTAGTGTCAATTTTAGTAAATCTATTCCGTTTAGGTATTAGTTTTTAGAGAGAGAAAGTAAGAGCTATTAGGTTAAGTAGAGAGATAAAGTACTATCTTATTCATCTCGGGATTTGTGAAGCGTGTGTGGTCCTTTTATAGTACAATTGTGGACCCCACACGCTTTAACTCCTGTTAATTACATCTTTTAGTCCCTACATATTATTTTCTTCCTATTCTGGCTATTTCTTTATATAGCTTATACAATTTAGTCCTTACACAGTTTTCTCTATGTGTTTTCCTCCTATCATACTTTTTCTTTGCTATTTTCTCCTGTCATGTTTCTCCTTCACACTTTTCTCCTTATCTTTTATTGTTCCTTATCAGTAGCCCCCAGTCCTAGTAAAAGTTCTTTTACTGGGACTGAATAATTCTCCGATTGCTCACTTCACACACCCTCGAATAGTTACCTTTGAAAGGCAGAAACCATTTCCTTCGAACATTTTCTTTCTTCGAATTTCCACAATTTGCCTCGAACAATCGAAGCCATAAATCGCTCCTCGAAAATCGCTCTTTGAGCATCATCTTTTCTTCGAATTTCCACAATTTGCCTTGAATAATCGAAGCTATAAATCGCTCCTCGAAAATCGTTCTTCGAGCATCATCTTTTCTTCAAATTTCTCCTGATAACCGAGTAGCCCCCCAGTCCTTGCACCATTTTAGTCATATAAGCCCCCCGACTTTGGCTGTATCAGTGCCCCGAATGATTTCAAATCAAGGCTAAAAGGGGTGCCATGATTAATTTTTATCATGACGTCATTAAACAACCATATCTGTCAGCATATATTTTTTGAAAACGTTCCCTATTCCCCTGACATTTTCTGACAGAAAACTCTTCATCTTCCTCTGACATTTCCTGACTACGAAAACTCTTCATCTTCCCCTGACATTTCCTGACTACGAAAACTCTTCATCTTCCCCTGACATTTCCTGACTACGAAAACTCTTCATCTTCCCCTATGGCTGGTGTCGGGATAATTCATACCTATATGGACCATAATGTCCCTAGGCAAACACCAGAAAAAGTCCCCGAGCCTGATCTGTCAGGAAAGCCCAGCTTCACCTATAAATACTGACCTTCTCTCCTCATTAACTCAACTTTTGTTCAAACATTTCTAGAGAGATAAAGCTGGCGAACAAACCCTGTCGGATTCCTGATTGGTTGTTGATCAGTAAGAGGTTCGAAGAGAGAGTTGCTGCTGGAGAAGACGTGAGGCCTCAACCCCCACCATCGACTACTACTTTCTTTGGTACCTGGCCTCCCTCAGCAGATTCGACTGCAATTATCCCCCTCGAAGTCGCTCGACAAAGCCTTCATAGTGATTCTAACCCCCTCGGAAAAATGGGTAAAGACAGGCAGCACAAACACTCGTCCGGGAAGAGAAAGAAATCTCACAAGGATAGGAAAGGCTCTCATGAGCGAAAACGTGCCAGGGAGACGCCCCTGGTCATTCGGGATCCTACTTCACCAACCGCCCTCAAACATATGCTAGCCCTCTTCACACGTCTACCAAACCTCCTCGAACCTCTGCCAGTCCTCCACGAATATCCACAAACCCTCATCGGACCTCTAACAGTCCTCCCCGAAGAAACAAAGTAGATGAGTCGAGTCTTCCTTCTACTCCATCCATGACCGTTCATGGGACTCAATTTTCGCCTTTAAAAATTCTCATCACCGAAGAGGATATGCAAAATAGGCGAAATAAGAGTCGAGATGCCAAAGGGAAAATACCTGTCACAACGCCCCTCGAACCAAAAGTGCCTGTGATCCCCTCTTTAAGTTTATTAGAATAATGAAACCTCCTTGTCCCGAACAATATCCGAAGAGCAAGCTCGTCGGATTGCCCCAAAATCAAAAAGGGATATCGTGCTGCCCTTGGAACTAGATAGCATCGCTGGTCGCAATATTCGGGGCATCGAAAATAAACATATGGTGGCTCTTTCCAATATTAGATACAAGTATTTTTCGAAAGACGAAGAAGTTATGCTGAGAACTCGATGGTGCATCCCCTCCTATATTACCATTAGATTTCCCTCGGAAGGAGAGACGCCTTTGTCAGTGAGGGACAACGAGTTGGTGGTATATACAGATATCATGAACTGGGGGCTAAGGTATCCCTTAGACCCTTTCTTCATCGAATATTTGGCGAAGATAGACCTTTGTCCTTCACATGTTGGTCCCAACATGTGGTTTACTCTGATGGCCTGCATCATGGCCTCGAGGCTCTCAGGTCACGAATTTTTGTTAGAGCAACTCATTGGCCTTGCTGGTTTGGCCAGAAATCCTTTCTTTCCCTTTTACTCACTGACGTTCAATCGAGGACAAAAAATCCTGAGAGATCTATTAGAGGCTGACAAGAAATGGAGGCAGCAGTTTGTGTTTTTCTCTGGTTGCTGGGAGACCGGGTCAGAGGCCACTCCCTTGAATCCTCACAAGCTCTCTCTGATGTGGACTAATAAATGTAAGTGCCTATCCTTCGAAATTATTTATTCTTCCTCGAATTTTAGCTTGTGACTGGTCTTGATATTGGCTACTTGTTGCAGCTATGACTGGGATATCAAAACCCTATTCTGACTATGTTGAGGGCGCCACGAATGTGTTCACCAAACTTGGCTTGTGGGCAAAAGAACACTGGGATAACCGATTTCGTTTCTACTTCACAGATAATAATCTCGCCAGGAGTCGATTGTGGAGGCTCAATCCCCTCGACCGAATTAGCATGAGAAGATTGATGGCTCCTCCCTCGGAGCGAGAAGTGATGGAGCGCTGTAGCCAAAAAGACATAGTGGTATATCTTCCCAAGCGCTCTCGTTTGCAGAGTCATCTTGGGGATCCTCCAGAAGATGATGTTTCAATGACTCAACAGCTAAACCATGAAGGAACGGTCAACACCCAAAGGCCTCCTCCCCCGAACAATGCTGGTTCGTCGAACTCCATTCCTCCTCCACCAAACAATGCTGGTTCGTCGGACTCCATTCCTCCTCCCCCTGCTCCCATCCTTCCATCAAAAAAGGAGGCCAAGACAAGAGATAGGAAGGGTAAGGGTGTCCTCGAACCCATCCAAGAATTATCCGAGGGTGGTGAGACGCCTGAAGACAATCAAGAAGCTGCTCTAGACAAAAAGGTCCAAGAAATATCAAGTGAACCTGAGGACAGAGGTGGCCACTCACCCAAGGAAAGTTCTCATCAATCCCCACATTCGCCTCTTACTGAAGCTTCTCATCATGTCCCCTTCGAAAATAGTCCAAGGTTAACACCTCTCCCCATCCCTCGGAGCAACCCTCCTCAGCACATTGATCCAGACACTCTTGGAGGCGGGTTTCCAGAGTTTGATTCTGCAGCATTAGAGTCTCCATCGAGCTCCTTCGAAGTTCCTTTGGACGATGAATTCTCACTGTTCCTTCGAAAATTGCTGCACGCCTTAGTTAATAGGGGAAAAAAGATGTGGCACCTTGAGAAGCGGAAAAATCACTATAAGTTTAAATCGCTGTTAGCTGCCTCTCAGCTTGAAGAGGCCAAAAAGCAACAGGCAGTGATCGAGGGCCAAGCCGATGCCTTGTACGAGCGCTTATTTTCCTCCGAAAATTATGTGATAATGCTGGAGAGGTGTTGTCAAGAAGAGAGGGACTTGTATAAAAAGAAGACTGATGCTCAAGAGCTATTGATAGCTGAGTACAAAAAAGGGCATCGTTTGGCCTGCGATGGATTCCCATAGTGTATCGAGGGCTTTAGAAGGGTGAAAGAAGACCGAGATCAGTTAATTAAACGGGTTGAGAACTTTCCTAGACAAGTCGAGGAAGAGAAAGATAAAGCTGTGGATGCTTATGCAGCTACGTGCACAAGTAAGCTGAAGGCCCGGGATGCCACTACTCGAGCTGGTTTACTTACCCAAATCCATGCTGAGCATCCCGAATATAACTTGGGTAGTTTTTTAGAAACTTGTCCCCTTAGAACTTCGTCCTCCCAATATAGTAGTAAGTTACAGTGAAGACTCAGAGGCTGAGGGGAGTGTCTCCTCGAAAAATTCAGACTGAGAAAAGATGTATAAGGTGTTAATGTTTTTGTATGGCCCTATAGGGCTTCTTTTTGTAATGTGACTAAGGCATGTTGTAATGCGCTGATTTTGTAAGGCATGTTTTAACTTTGTAAGGCAAGTAACCAATTGCTAATTTTAAGTATAAGTTCAATCCAAGGCACCAAATATTATGTTCTTATCAATAATCCGAATAGACAAACCCTTCGAACCAAACAGAAATACTCAGATTAAGAGTGGGTTAGGAAAATAGAATTCGAGGAATACATTATTGGGACCTACCTGATAATTTGGAGAGACAATATCTTGAGTCACATTATTGTGACCCAAATATTAATAAAGTCAAATAAAATTCGAGGCACACATTAATGTGACCCGAATATTAATAAAGTCAAATAAAATTCGAGGCACACATTAATATGACCCGAATATTAATAAAGTCAAATAAAATTCGAGGCACACATTAATGTGACCCGAATATTAATAAAGTCAAATAAAATATGAGGCACATGTTACTGTAACCCAAACAATAGTTCGAAGGGACAAGAATTCGAGGCACATGTTACTGTGACCCAAACAATAGTTCGAAGAGACAAGAATTCGAGGCACATGTTACTGTGACCCAAACAATAGTTCGAAGAGACAAGAATTCGAGGCACATGTTACTGTGACCCAAACAATAGTTCGAAGAGACAAGAATTCAAGGCACATGTTACTGTGACCCAAAAAATAGTTAAGGCAAAGAATCCTTTGTATTTAAGCAGCTCATCGAAACACCTCATTAAAACCTTCCTATGCCTAACAGGGTAGGAAAGAGTGTGCCCTCGCTAAATTTCATTCTGGGGGATACAAAGAAGAAGAAAAAATACGAACACTACTTGCTAGTTATCTCGTTAATCAAGATACAATTTTAAGAGCTCAATATTCCAAAGGAGACGGAGATATCGCCCTTCCTTGTCTTTTAAACGATACGTTCCTGGTTTTATCTTTTTGGTAACCTCATAGGGGCCTTCCGAATTTGGTCCCAACTTTCCCAAACTCTTGTCTTTAGTGTGTAAGAAAAATTTACGTAGGACTTTATCTCCCACCTTAAAATCTCTGTGCTTTACCTT
Source organism: Limnanthes douglasii subsp. nivea (assembly GCA_036936605.1). Lineage (NCBI taxonomy): Eukaryota > Viridiplantae > Streptophyta > Magnoliopsida > Brassicales > Limnanthaceae > Limnanthes > Limnanthes douglasii. The sequence goes on along the minus strand of JAUPFV010000003.1, from coordinate 155,284,838 downwards.
AGATGCATATCGACTCCTCATGAGAGTTTGATAATGGAGGGATGTTAACTGTGCTTACTGTCTCTTCTCTTCAACCAAGTCTAAAGCCAGTGCTCTGCTCTGGTCATTTGTGTCGGAGGCATATGTTGCTACACGATGTGAGGGAAAAAGAATTTCTGGAGGGACGACGGCATCCATTCCATAGACTAAGGCAAATGGAGACACAACAGTGGCCGTTCGCGGAGTCGTCCGGTATGCCCATAATACTTCCTGTAAATAGTCGGGCCATTTTCCCGCTTTTCCTTCCAAGTTCTTCTTCAAACCATCAAGAATCGTACGATTAGTCACCTCCACTTGCCCATTAGCTTGGGGGTGAAATGGTGCAGAAAAACATTGTCGTATCCCCCTTGATACACAGAAACTTTGGAACTCCTTGTTGTCGAATTGAGGTCCGTTGTCCGTTGTGATCTGCAATGGTACTCCAAAACGACAACAAATGTTAGACACGACAAACTTGATCACATCTTTGGCCCTTGTTACTGCTAGTGGTTCAGCCTCTACCCACTTAGAAAAGTAGTCCACCGCTACAATGATGGTTTGCCTACCACGTGAGGCCAATGGCAAAGGCCCGACGAGATCGATGCCCCACCTATCAAACGGTACTACTTCGAAAATACTCTCTAATAAAACACCAGGTTTATGAATCACATTAGCGTATCGTTGACACGTGTCATATCGTTTGACTAAATCTTTTGCGTCGGCCGCAATAGTAGGCCAATAATAGCCAGCCAAAAACACTCTCAGAATTAATGCCTTATACCCACAATGGGCAGATCCTTCACCATCGTGCAATTCAGACAAGATAATTTGTGACTCGGGCCTACTCAAACACCTCAATAATGGTCGACTCAGAGATCTTTTATACAGCACTCCTCCTAGCAAAATATAGCCATGAGACTTCAACCTGCTTTTCCTAGCCTCGTACTTTTCGACGGGTAAAGTATCATGGGCCAGAAAATCGATGATGGCCGTCCTCCAATCATTCGTAATCACATTGCTTTCCTCCAGGATGTTTATTGTATGCTCCTCGCCAATCAAGATCGAAGGGCGCTCCTAAACCAAAACCCACGGGTAACCTTCCGTCCGTGAAGCGGAGGCGAGAGAATCTGGGACAACATTTAACTCTCTTCGAACATGCTCATACTTGACTTCCTCAAATTCAGATGCTAAATCTTTCAATATCTTCAAATACTGTATCAGCTTATCTTTCCTGGCTTCAGACTCTCCCGAAGCGTGGTTTATCACCAACTGTGAGTCGCTGATCAGTTTAATCTTTCGAGCCCCACATATCTGAGCCAAACGCAAGCATGCTAGAGCAGCTTCATACGCAGCTTCGTTGTTAGTAGCCTTAAAACAAAAATGAATGGCTTGGAACATAGCTACCCCTTTTGGGGAAATCAATTGGACACCTTCCCCACTTCCTGAGATGTTCGACCCCCCATCCGTCCGTATCCCCCATTCCGCTCAGGAAATGAATGGCTTGGAACATAGCTACTCCTTTTCCTCTCTATCCGAATGGAACTCGACCAGGAAATCGGCTAAAACTTGGGCTTTTATCGCCGTTCGAGGCTCAAATGTTATGTCGAAGTCTCCCTGTTCCACTGACCATTTAGTCATCCTACCAGAGATGTCGGGCCTTTGTAATAAACTCTTCAGGGGAAAAGTCGTCCGAACAATTATTGGATGGGCCTGGAAGTAAGGTCTCATCTTTCAAGCCGCCGTTACCAAAGCTAGAGCTACCTTCTCCAATGTGAGATATCGCTTCTCCGCATCCAACAAACTCTTACTGACATAATAGATAGGCTTCAGGAGAGAGTCATCTTCGCGGAGGAAAACGGCACTGACCGCACATCCTGATACTGCTACATAGATAATTAATATCTCTCCTACCAATGGTTTAGATAAGACCTCAGGAGACGTCAAATACTCTTGGATTTGATGAAAAGCGGTCGAACATTCCTCGGTCCAACAAAACTGTTTTGTATTCCGCAACACCTTGAAAAAGGGTGCACATTTATCTAAAGACCTAGAAATGAATCTATTTAGAGCGGCCAATCTCCCTGTCAGAACTTGCACTTCTTTAATATTCTGAGGGGGTGTCGTTGTGATCAGAGCTTTTATCTGTTCTGGATCAGCCTCGATGCCTTTTTTGCTGATCATGTAACCAAGAAACTTGCCCGACCTTACCTCAAAAATGCACTTCTCCGGATTGAGTTTTAAATTGACTCTGCTTAAATTGCGAAACGTTTCTTCGAGGTCAGCAAAATGGTCTTCGTCCCGTGCACGTTTGACCCGCATATCATCGATATAGGCCTCCATGTTCCGCCCAATCTTCCCCTCAAAGGTTTTATTGACTAGGCGCTGATAAGTTGCCCCTGCATTTTTTAAACCAAAAGGCATAACCTTGTAGCAGTATAACCCTCTCCCGGTAATGAAAGAAGTGCTTTCCTTATCGCGGATGTCTAATCGGATTTGGTTGTACCTTGAGTAAGCGTCCATAAATGACAACAGTCGATTTCCGGAAGTCGAATCTACTAATTGGTCGATGCGAGGCACTGGGAATGGATCTTTAGGACAAGCTCTGTTTAAATCCGTGAAATCAACACACATTCTCCACTTGCCATTCTTCTTACGTACCAACACTGGATTTGACGCCCAGACAGGGTAATGCGACTCGCGAATATGGCCTATGCTCAGTAGCCTCTTAACCTCCAACAGAATTGTCGTGGCCTTTTCCGGGGAGACTGGTCTTCTTTTCTGTACTATAGGTTGGACATCAAGTCGTATAGCAAGTTTATGACACATGGTTTCTGACGGTACTCCGGTGACATCCTGTGCACACCAAGCAAACATATCAAGTTTACCAGATAAAAAAGCAATTAACTTCTCCTTAAACTCTAGAGAAAGGTCGACTCCAATCTTCAGAAATTTTCCACTCGCAAATTCATGTGTCGCATAATCTTCTTCTGGGACCAGAAATCCGGGGGCCTCCCTTGGATCATCGCACGAGATGATTTCTGGGGGAGGTCCCTTTAATTGCTATGCCTTGCCTGAAGTTTCTCCCCGAACCCCCTTCGAGGACAGGGCTATCTGGTAGCATTCACGTGCCATCTTCTGGCTACTTCGTATTATCTCAATATTGTTCCCAACCACGTACTTTAAGCATTGATGCACTGTAGAGATTACGCCATGCATCCGGGACAGCCAAGAGCGACCCAGGATAGCGTGATACGACGTTGGCGCGTCAACAACAATAAATAGTACCTCCACCTCTTTCTTGAATGGTCCACGGCCCAATTTGACCACACACTGAACTTCTCCAACCACCATCGCTGTAGCGCCAGTAAAGCCTACTATAGTCTTGTCGGATCTCCGGATAACTGGTGGGTCAGAAATTCTTCGGTAAGTGCTCATAAACAATATATTCGCGGAGCTCCCTGTATCGATGAGTATCTTCTGAATTTGATCTCCAACAATGCCTGCAGCGATCACCACTGCATCCTCATGGGGGCTTGTAACATTTCACATATCATCATCATCAAAACAAATAATGGGGGAAGACGATCGGTGCATCTGCGCTGATACCCCTGCTTCGATCTGGGTAGTCAAATTGACCATGTGCCTTTTTCGGGAGCTGTTGGAATTTCCCGCAATAGTGTCTCCCCCGAAAATTTCCAAGGAATCGAAAAAAGCGCAGAGGCTATCCACTCTCCCCTTCGGAATAGCTTCTTCCACCAGATTTACATTGTTCCTCCCCTCCTTAGGATCTAAATATTCTTGCTCAATGTCAAAGTCATCAACCCCTTCGGAAATCACCATAGCTGTGTCAGTGTTCTTTGGGACAGCTTTTACCATGATGCTTTTCTGAGAGTGCTTTTTGACGAACTCCAATAACATTCCATTCTCTATCAGGGCTTGCACTTCTTTTTTCAAATCTGTGCAATCCTTGGTGTCGTGTCCAATATCCTCATGATATTTGCAATATTTATTGACACTTCTGCTTTCCCTCGGAGTTTGTATGGGGAAAGGTTTCCTGAACGGTACTGTAGATTTAGCTTTGTCGAATATTGCAGTAACATTTTCTGTCAACTCCGCGAAATAGTCGGGTCGAACCCACTTATTTGACATGGGTCTCGCTCCCTGATTATAATTTTGATGACTGCCATAGTATTGCGGGTTTGATTTCTGCCTGGCGGATATTGACCCGTACTTTTAGCCTGAACATTTGAGTGAGGGCCCTGGTTACTCGAGTTGGATCTTTGGAATTGATTCTGATCCAACTGATCCCCCGAACCTTTCTCCAAGGCCTGAGTCTCTTCCACCAGGATCCTCTTCTCAACCTGATCTAATAATGCTCCAAAAGTCATTGCATGGCTCTCCGCTACCGTATCCTTCAACAATCCGGGGAGCAGGCCCATCCTGAAGGCTGCAAGCACCACTGAATCCTTACAATACTCCATGTCTGTTTTTGTTTTAACAAAACGATTAGTGTAATTTTTTATGCTCTACCCCACCTTCTGTCGACAATAGATGATGGTGTCTCCGTTAGCTCTGAACTTCTTGCTCCCCACAAAGTGTTGTCTGAAGATGTTCCAGAACATATCAAAATTCTTTATCGAGCCCTGCGGAAGCCTGTTGTACCACTTAGAAGCCACTTCCTTGAAGGTCTGAGAGAACGCTCTGCAAAGCAACTTATCATTGTCGTCAAAATTGATCATAAAATTCTTGAATTGTTCGATGTGATTATCCGGGTCTTGTGTCCCATCGAATTTTTCCAGCTTCGAAATATCAAAATGCTTTGGAAGATTTCCCACCAAAATGTATGGGGACAGAGGGGAAGCCCTCCAATTATGACCCGCGCGATAAACACCGGACCTTAAGTTGTCATTGTTCGGAAAGTACAGACCCTCCTCGGATGGCAAAGTATACTGGTGCTGCCACTCCGAAGTTCGCGGGCCCATATCCTCTTTCCTATCAGGATACTTTGCCTGTCCATAAGACCGGTCGCCACCTCGAGCATGGTGACACTTTTCCCTCGGAGATTTCCTCTCAGAGATTCTTCCTCTTTGGAAATCGGTGTGTCTACGGTCACGCTTTTTCTTTCTGTGGTATTTTCGCAGGGATGAATCTGAGGAGCTTTACGGAGAGTAATCACTCGAGTAAGCTGAATCCAAATGTCGCCTCTCTCTTCTCCTCGGCGATTGCCGCTCGCGTCCCCGGTATCTGTCGTCTCTTTTCTTGGGACGGAATTCAGTTTCGCGATCCACTTTTTCACTAACTAGCTCCCTCATTATCTCGGATCGAAGATTCTCCTGTACGACGTCTTTTTCTGCTTTCAATATTTCGATTTCTAGCAGCAATTCATTCCTTTGAGCTAGAAAATCTGAGTCGTCAAAATCATTTCTGACTCGCTGGCCCCCTAGTCCCTCGTACTCCATATCGTTCTAGTAGTCATCTCCTACTAGGTTCTCCTCGCAATTATTAACCAAATCGTCCCCTTGGTCTTCCATAGTTCTCCTCAGAATAGGAATTATTTCCAGGAAGCGATTGCCGTCAAAGCGATCTTTGCTTCCCACAGACGGCGCCACTGAAGAGTTTCAAGATAGTCCAGGGGTGATTATGCGATACGAGGATTCCTTAGTGTCAATTTTATTAAATCTATTCCGTTTAGGTATTAGTTTTTAGAGAGAGAAAGTAAGAGCTATTAGGTTAAGTAGAGAGAGAAAGTACTATCTTATTCATCTCGGGATTTGTGAAGCACGTGTGGTCCTTTTATAGTACAATTACGGACCCCACACGTTTTAACTCATGTTAATTACATATTTTAGTCCCTACATTTAATTTTCTTCCTATTCTGGCTATTTCTTTATATAGCTTATACAATTTAGTCCTTACACAGTTTTCTCTATGCGTTTTCCTCCTATCATACTTTTTCTTTGCTATTTTCTCCTGTCATGTTTCTTCTTCACACTTTTCTCCTTGTCTTTTATTTTTCCTTATCAGGGTTGAGGCTATATTTTTAGGAATGATGTTTTTAGTTTAACTCAGAGGTAAGATAGTCTCCGTAAGAGGAATGACAAGTTTTTTTTTGTGTATGCGAGTATTTCTCAAGCTTTGTAGAATCTATTGAGGGATTTTAAGATTTCTCTTTTTATGTTTTTTGAACAATGATTGATTTAATCTTTGGTTTTGATTGAGTTAATTTCCCAGTTTCTTTTTCCTCAAATTGTTGATTTTGATGAGTGTCTTGAGGAATTGTTGAAGCTTTAGTTTTCTTACAGTCCTGCTTTTTGTGCCCAACGTGGTTGCAGTATAAGTAGTAGTCAGGTGTAATTCCATAAGCTATTTATTGCCAGAAGCCTTCAGATTGACCAAAGCCAACCCAGATCTTGTTCAGTAATGGTTCGGTGAGATCAAGTTTAATCCAAGCCTTACAACAGTTGTATATGGCATGATTTTTTGTTGGAACCCAAAGGGCTAGATAATTTCTCAAGGATATTGCTAGAACTTTGATATAGTATTCATTATACATATAACTAGGAATCCTTGGAAAACGACACCCAGATCGGAGAGAGTGGTGATTTTTTTAGGATTAAAATCAGGTGTCCATTTAAGAAAATGCATTGTATATTGCCCAATCTTCTATACGTTTCATCTCCATATATTTTTTAAATCTTCTTGTAAGCCCATTTATATTTTGATGTGCCTCGAATCCTAAATTTCCAGATTGTATTGACATTTGTAACAAATATTTTTGAAGAATTCTTAGATATCTTTCATAGGGGGTTTTCCATTAAAGAACTTTCCTATCAAAATTGTTTTAGACGATTCTTCCAAATTAATCTTGTCTTGTAAATGGAATTTAATATATTTGTGTTTAGCTTGTCTTCTATTCTAGCATCAACATAGGATTTTTTCTTGTCATTGGTCCTTGTTACATATGCATGATTTTTTGTAAAAGGATCTGATTGACACTTGTGTTGACATTGTTATCAATTATTTTGTTCATTTCTTAGGATCATGTAGTTATTTTGCAGCTTGGGTGGTTCATTCTGGGAAGTGCTAGTCGATCTTTAATGAGGGAATTTTGATCGTTCCACAGATGGGCATCCTTGATTCAAAGTCTTGATTGTATTTGCTAAATTTTTTTTTATCATTAACGGCATATATTGCCATTGTTATTGATAAAATTCTTTAATACTATTGAATAACATTGTAGTCAGAGTTGAATCAGACTTAAGGCTTGCATTTTGAGATGATACCACGGATATAGGATGCTAGTTCTTCAAGTAGAAAAATCTTTATTTATTGGAGCCATTTTTCCCCTTATTTTTAAAACTTTCTTCGTCTTTAACAAACTTTTTTTTATAAACATGAGTTATCACCTATTACCTAATTCAAACCATATATTACAAAAAGATAGTGTTTATGAATAGGATATTGCACATATATCTTCCAATTATGTCCTTTAAGGTTTTATTAAAAAAAGTAATTTTTTAAATAATTTTTTGTTAAATCTTTATTTGAAAAAAATATCTGAAAATATCATTGATTTTGTTTTTTAGAAGAAAAAAAATAGATCAATGAATGAGTTTTTGTTAGACCATTAAACAAGTGTTTCACAATTCACATTCTGTTTAACTGGACCTTTATTTTGTGATTCTTGCTTCGACAATTTTTTTTTCTCTTTCCTTAAAAATGAATCGTGAAGTGAAAATCGTGAATTGCATTACGTTGTTCACAATTTATTTTTATCCTCAGTCAATAGTATATTAACCCTTCTTTTTATATTCACGTTTAGAGTGAAATGCGAAACAATCAATTTCCTAATTTTCAAATACTAATTCAAAAAAAAAATCAAACTAAAAATAATCCAATTAACCAAATAACAATAATCAATTACAATTACAAATCATTTTTCAATACTATAAAATTGAACAAACCCTAACAATAAGGTGAAGAAGGAAAAAACAGAGGGAGAAGAAAATCATAACAATAAGATTTTACCCAAAATCACTTAAACCCTAACACCAAGAAATATTGAAATATTAGCTCTGATAAAGGTCAATTTGGTAAATTAGTTGGTTGTTTAGTGATCTGATCTACTTGGTATTCGTTACCATGACTAGAAAGCCAAAAAAATGATTTTAATATATTTTGGACCAATAGAGTTACCCCGTCCCAAAATGGTCGGTAACCAACCTCACTTAAGAGGGAACAATTCATTTTTTATTATTCACATTTTTTTTCAATTACTTTCGCTTATATAATTCTCTAGTCCTACCAATTAAAATTATGACGAGTCAGACCCGTGTTAGTCGGAAGAACCTTGTAGAGCGCTGAAGCACTTCTCACTGATCTCTGATTCATTAGCAAAAATCGTCTAAAGCATAACATGAAATCTAAACTCATCCAACTAAAACAAAAACAGAAAGAAAGAAAGAAATCACGAAACTAGGTTTATGAAAAAAATAGTTGTGGTACATCATAGTTAGCCTTATATCGTTAATAAGGGTATTTTGGATATTAAAAAATATATATTAAATAAATAAATAAAATTGTTTTTGGATATCTATTGGACTGCTAAAATAAAAATAATAACAAAAAAAATTATTTTATTAAAATAAATAAATCATTATGTAGTTTGTTAACAAATATATCAAAAAAACACATTGCAACCAAATCTAACCTACTAATAAATAGGTTGTAAAACTAATTATCTCATGTGTCATCTTCTAACACTTAAATTTATAAGTAATGTTGTACATCTTATAATCAAATTTTACATGCTAATAATCATCTTCTAAATATTTTTCAATGTATTTTTTCACTACAACCTTTTTTAACATTTGTATTTAATAAACATGATTGTACATACTCTAAAGACGTAAAGGTATTGTTAATGATGTATTTAAAAAAACTATTAAACCATTTAAATTTATCAAGGATTATATTAGATTAATTATTTTTTAGAGGTAAAAAAATATATAGTTGTTAAGTATAAATTCAAAGTGATTGTGACATATCAGTGTTGAAAGCTTGATTTGATGTTGAAGGCATGACCTAGTTTCAAAGGTTGAAACTTAGTGTTAAAATTGTACTTTACTATCGAAAGATATCTTATCAAAAGATTTCTCTATGTCTATCTTGATGAGCAGACCGGTCCATAAGACCGGTCGCCACCTCGAGCATAGTGACACTTTTCCCTCGGAGATTTCCTCTCAGAGCTTCTTCCTCTTCGGAAATCGATGTATCTACGGTCACGCTTTTTCTTTATGTGGTATTTTCGCGGGGATGAATCTGAGGAACTGTACGGAGAGTAATCACTCGAGTAAGCTGAATCCAAATGTCGCCTCTGTCTTCTCCTCGGCGATTTCCGCTCGCGTCCCCGGTATCTGTCGTCTCTTTTCTTGGGAAGAAATTCAGTTTCGCGATCCTCTTTTTCACTAACTGGCTCCCTCATTATCTCGGATCGAAGATTCTCCTGTATCCTTTTCTGCTTTCAATCTTTCGATTTCTAGGAGCAATTCATTCCTTTGAGCTAACAGATCTGAGTCGTCAAAATCATTTCTGACTCGCTGCCCCCCTAGTTCTTCGTACTCCATATCATTCCGGTAGTCATCTCCTACTAGGTTCTCCTCGCAATTATTAACCAAATCGTCCCCTTGGTCTTCCATAGTTCTCCTCGGAAAAGGAATTATTTCCAGGAAGCGACTGTCGTCAGAGCGATCTTTGCTTCCCACAGACGGCGCCACTGAAGAGTTTCAAGATAGTCCATGGGTGATTATGCGATACGAGGATTTCTTAGTGTCAATTTTAGTAAATCTATTCCGTTTAGGTATTAGTTTTTAGAGAGAGAAAGTAAGAGCTATTAGGTTAAGTAGAGAGAGAAAGTACTATCTTATTCATCTCGGGATTTGTGAAGCGTGTGTGGTCCTTTTATATCACAATTGCGGATCCCACACGCTTTAATTCCTGTTAATTACATCTTTTAGTTCCTACATTTTATTTTCTTCCTATTCTGGCTATTTCTTTATATAGCTTATACAATTTAGTCCTTACACAGTTTTCTCTATGCGTTTTCCTCTATCATACTTTTTCTTTGCTATTTTCTCCTGTCATGTTTCTTCTTCACACTTTTCTCCTTGTCTTTTATTCTTCCTTATCAGGGTTGAGGCTATATTTTTAGGAATGATGTTTTGAGTTTAGCTCAGAGGTAAGATGGTCTCCGTAAGAGGAATGACAAGTTTTTTTTTGTGTATGCGAGTTTTTCTCAAGCTTTGTAGAATCTATTGAGGGATTTTAAGATTTCTCTTTTTATATTTTTTGAACAACGATTGATTTAATCTTTGGTTTTGATTGAGTTAATATCCCAGTTTGTTTTTCCTCAGATTTTTTATTTTGATGAGTGTCTTGAGGAATTGTTGAAGCTTTAGTTTTCTTACAGTCCTGCTTTTTGTGCCCAACGTGGTTGCAGTATAAGTAGTAGTCAGGTGTAATTCCATAAGCTATTTATTGCCAGAAGCCTTCAGATTGACCAAAGCCAACCCAGATCTTGTTTAGTAATGGTTCAGTGAGATCAAGTTTAATCCAAGCCTTACAACAGTTGTATATGGCATGATTTTTTGTTGGAACCCAAAGGGCTAGATAATTTCTCAAGGATATTGCTAGAACTTTGATATAGTATTCATTATACATATAACTAGGAATTCTTGGAAAAAGACACCCATATCGGAGAGATTGGTGATTTTTTTAGGATTAAAATCAGGTGTCTATTTAAGAAAATGCATTGTATATTGCCCAATCTTCTATACGTTTCATCTCCGGATATTTTTTAAATCGTCTTGTAAGCCCATTTATATTTTGATGTGCCTCGAATCCTAAATTTCCAGATTGTATTGACATCTGTAACAAATATTTTTGAAGAATTCTTAGATATCTTTCGTAGGGGGTTTTCCATTAAAGAACTTTCCTATCAAAATTGCTTTAGATGATTCTTCCAAATTAATCTTGTCTTGTAAATGGAATTTAATATATTTGTGTTTAGCTTGTCTTCTATTCTAGCATTAACATATGATTTTTTCTTGTCATTGGTCCTTGCTACATATACATGATTTTTTTGTTAAAGAATCTGATTGACACTTGTGTTGACATTGTTATCAATTATTTTGTTCATTTCTTAGGATCATGTAGTTCTTTTGCAGCTTCGGTGGTTCATTCTGGGAAATGCTAGTCGATCTTAAATGAGGGAATTTTAATCATTCCACGGATGGGCATCCTTGATTCAAAGTCTTGATTGTATTTGCTGATTTTTTTTTATCATTAACGGCATATATTGCCATTGTTATTGATAAAATTCTTTAATACTATTGAATAACATTGTAGTCAGAGTTGAATCAGACTTAAGGCTTGCATTTTGAGGTGATACCACAGATATAGGATGCTAGTTCTTCAAGTAAAAAAATCTTTATTTTATTGGAGCCATTTTTTTCCTTATTTTAAAAACTTTCTTCGTCTTTAACAAATATATTTTTTATAAACATGAGTTATCACCTATTACCTAATTCAAACCATATATTACAAAAAGATAGTGTTTATGAATAGGATATTGCACATATATCTTCCAATTATGTCCTTTAAGGTTTTATTAAAAAAAGTAATTTTTTAAATAATTTTTTGTTAAATGTTTATTTGAAAAAAAATATCTGAAAATATCATTAATTTTGTTTTTTAGAAGAAAAAAAATAGATCAATGAATGATTTTTTGTTAGACCATTAAACAAGTGTTTCACAATTCACATTTTGTTTAACTGAACCTTTATTTTGTGATTCTTGCTTCGACAATTTTTTTTTCTCTTTCCTTAAAAATGAATCGTGAAGTGAAAATCATGAATTGCATTACGTTGTTCACAATTTATTTTTATCCTCAGTTAATAGTATTAACCCTTCTTTTTATATTCACGTTTAGAGTGAAATGCGAAACAATCAATTTCCTAATTATCAAATACTAATTCAACAAAAAATTAAAATCAAAATAAAAAAAATCCAATTAACCAAATAACAATAACCAATTACAAGTAGAAATCATTTTTCAATACAATAAAATTAAACAAACCCTAACAATAAGGTGAAGAAGGAAAAACAGAGGGAGAAGAAAATCATAACAATAAGATTTTACCCAAAATCACTTAAACCCTAACAGCGAGAAATATTGAAATATTAGCTCTGATAAAGGTCAATTTGGTAAATTAGTTGGTTGTTTAGTGATCTAATCTACTTGGTATTCGTTACCATGACTAGAAAGCAAAAAAATGATTTTAATATATTTTGGACCAATAGAGTTACCCCGTCCCAAAATGGTCGGTAACCAACCTCACTTAAGAGGGAACAATTCATTTTTTATTATTCACATTTTTTTTCAATTACTTTCGCTTATATAATTCTCTAGTCCTACCAATTAAAATTATGACGAGTCAGACCCGTGTTAGTCGGAAGAACCTTGTAGAGCGCTGAAGCAATTCTCACTGATCTCTGATTCATTAGCAATAATCGTCTAAAGCATAACATGAAATCTAAACTCATCCAACTAAAACAAAAACAGAAAAAAAAACTCGCAATGAGTTTAAATGAAATCAAAACACTTAAAAATAAAAGATAACTTTCGAGAATCAGGAAGACACGACATATTTTTCACAGAGAAAGAAAAAAATCACAAAACTAGGTTTAATGAAAAAAATAGTTGTGGTACATCATACTTAGCCTTATATCGTTAATAAGGGTATTTTGGATATTAAAAAATATAGATTAAATAAATAAAAAATTTGTTTTTGGATATCTATTGGACTGGTAAAATAAAAATAATAACAAAAAAAATTATTTTATTAAAATAAATAAATCATTATTTAGTTTGTTAACAAATATCTCAAAAAACACATTGCAACCAAATATAACCTACTAATAAATAGGTTGTAAAACTAATTATCTCATGTGCCATCTTCTAACACTTAAATTTATAAGTAATGTTCTACATCTTATAATCAAATTTTACATGCTAATAATCATCTTCTAAATATTTTTCAATGTGTTTTTTCACTACAACCTTTTCTAACATTTGTATTTAATAAACATGATTGTACATACTCTAAATACGTAAAGGTATTGTTAATGATGTATTTAAAAAAACTATTAAACCATTTAAATTTATCAAGGATTATATTAGATTAATTATTTTTTAGAGGTAATAAAATATATAGTTCTTAAGTATAAATTCAAAGTGATTGTGACATATCACTGTTGAAAGGTTGATTTGATGTTGAAGGCATGACCTAGTTTCAAAGGTTGAAACTTAGTGTTAAAATTGTACTTTACTATCGAAAGTTGTAACTTAGAGCTAAAGTTGTATGTTGAAGTCGTATGTTGAAGCTGAGACTAAATGACGATGGCTGAACACAGGATGAAGTGAGAAATAACTGCTAAAGTTAAAAGTAGGTGTCGAAGGTTGGAACTAAATACTGAAGACTGGAGAAATATAATTGGTGCAGTTCATCCAGATCTTAAGACCCAAAGATGTGAGTATGCCAAAACTTAAGGTGCTGGAACTTCTGACTTAGGCATAGAAAAGTCTATTGGAATCTACAAATTGTCATATCCAAAGATAAGTGTATTTATTACTACTGGAACCGAATGTGTAGGTTAGACTCTTGCTGTAATGAAGGTGTAGTAATTGGGTGGCTGAAATATTCCGAATATGTTTTCATGTTCATAAATGACATGATCACTTGGAAGATAATATTTTTAATGGATGAATGATCTATGTCGTTGATTATGAGATTAATCTGAAGCGTACATTTGATAAACAGACAAAAAGTACATGCATGCATATGCTGACAACCTGCGTTAAGAAACGTTATCAGTATCGATAGTCGTACCTATGTTAGTGTGACGAGAGATATTTCCTCATTTGTCTGGAAAGTTTTATACATGAATAAGCACTATTGTGATTCGGGTGTGCTTTATTTCTCATTATTGACTTTATATACCATGAAAGAGAATATTAAAGCTTTATGGCGTAACTATAAAAACTTTGAAAGATTTCTCATGATAATATTTAGTTTAGTTATGGATAAATAACCTTTAAACAATTAAATTAAATTTAATACATCAATCCGAGTATTTTGTTCGAATCTAGAAATATTTTTTTGCACTTTATATTATTTAATTTAAATTTTAACTTTACTTTTAACTTTAAAAAATGATCTTTTGTTTTTGAATTTTATTTATTTATTATATTCATTTTAGTTTTTACCAACATAAAAATTATTTATTTATGATTGTCTAATAAAATAAAATTCATATTTTGTAGCTAGGTTATAAAAGAAAATATAAAAATAAAATAAAAATACAAACTATTTTGATAAAAACAAACCCTAAATACGAAATCCTATACATTCTTTAATATATTATTAAAAATAAAGATTTTAAATTATAATTAAAAATTAAATTTTGTCATAATTGTATAATAATAGAGAAAATTAGTACACAACCATAACTAAGTAAGTTATTTTCCAAAATTGTTCCAAAACCAATTCATAGGTAATTGATATATTTTGATCCTTTATTGGAAATATTTTATATGAAACTCAATTTAAAATTAATTAAAATTTTAAATTTAATTAGGGACTTAGTTATCAGATTATCATACATGTTTACATATTTTATGTAAACGGCCACAAATATTATTATAACTCTATTTTAAAATGCAGATTATTTATTTTTCAAATTATATTTAATTTTAAATTTTAAGTTTATTTTTAGAATATACATTCGTGTGCGTAGATTATCAAGTTTTATTTGTTATTATAAGACGAAATATATAAGCGATTTTGCTAGCCATATATTTGATTTGGGAAATGATTTTTTTTAATATTTATCAACAATATTCTTCAAGGTTGCTATTTTAAGCTTCTTAAGTTTAAAGGTTAATGAGTTTGCAACATTTATTTAAAAATATTGTTAAATTAAATTGAGAAAATTTTAATTTAATAGAAAGGATAGTCGCAGAGTTCCATGTATTTTAAAGTTTATTAAAAATATATATACTTAAATATGTTAAGTAACCGAATTAGTAAAATATGTATAAAAAATTAAAATGATGTAATTTTAGCGGTAATCGTTCATTGGAAGGGTAGTATATGATAAATAAAAACAATAAATGTGACTTTCTTTTCCAATAAATTAATTTTTCCTCAAGGTTTCTCACCCCTTATTTTGGAAATAGAAATCCATTACATTTATAGATTTGGAAAGTTAAAAAAGAAGTAACTGACTAAACATGAAAGACAATGGTTTGCACTCTACTAAATACAAGCACAGTAACTACCTGATATAGTTTCCAGTTTCTGTCAATGACCACAGGAGTTCAAGTACTCATCTCTCAATTCATGAATGAAGACATTGTTATTAAATGTACAAGAGTTTCATCTATAAGTGAGCTTAGCTGCTAAAATAAATCTTACTACCACATTAACTAAATGCAACAAGAAGAAAATAAAAAACTAAGTAGCTTGACCCTTATTATCCTAATCTACTACTAATCGTATTCGCTACTGAAATTATCGAAATCTTCGAAAAATCGGAGATCTTCCAGTCCCGCCACATTTACATTAAAAAGTGGGAGCCCTTTTGTGTTATCCTCCACATCCTTGGTCCCCTGTGCCACAGGCTCTTCCAGTTCCACCACATTTACATCCAAATCCTTAGCCTTAATCCCTGTAGGCTTCAATCCACCAAGCTGCAGCTCTTTATTGGCTTGACAAGGTAAACCCAATATCACCTCCCTTCGTACCATGTCACCTTGACCACCCACAGTTTGATTATTTCCCTTGATAGTCTCGGGTTGGGGTCTCTTGGTCTTTTTCGACGTTGATCCTATACTTTCCCCATAGTTTTTCTCTTCAGTTGGTCGTCTCTTTAAACTATGCTTGGCCTCTTCATCGTCCTCTGCAAATCCCACATACACATCATCATCGCGGAAGTAAAACTTTAGTTGGGGGTACTTTGTAGACGCCTCCTCACAAGTAGGTTGAGTGTTGTTAATCTTTTGACCCTGGGCTTTGTTCTGGACGGGATGAGGAGTCATAGGGGCAAGTCGTGGGCAGTTCTTGACTAAGTTTTTGGTGGATTTAGCATCACTAGATTGTCCCGAGGGATAAAGCCCCCCATAGATGTAGCTAGTACAGTTGTCTGAGACTGGCGGTGGCACTATCCTTTTGGCATGGAACTCTCCTTTGCAATGCTGACATAGAAGCGTGCATTCCTCGTACACCTTGGGGTACTTGTAGAGCACGGAGCAAGAGCGACAACCGGTCCAGAAAGTCGGATTCCCCGACTCTGATTGGCTCGGCTCCGATTGCGGAATTGACTCGGCCGTGTTGTTCAGACTGGGCCTTTCTTCCTCCGGGCTGATTCTCACCGGTTGTGGTGTCGTTTGCTTACCTTGCTGCTGTGCTTGATGTAGTTGAATATCCAATCGGTTTCCAAGTTCTGCCGCTTGAGATGATTGAGCCGGTTGACTCTTATAAATCTCTCCGTCGTACCATGACTTCTTAGACAAGTCAAAAAGATAGTATAACGCCTGAAAGACGAGTCTCAACGCCTGATCGGCGAGCGGGAGGCGCTTTCTCGCCTCGGTTAATAGAGCCGCGAGCCGGCGAAACTGAGTCCTGACTAGTTCTGAGTCATTAGTTAATGGACAGAGTTGAAGAACGGCGTACAAGTCGGGGAGGCTAGAGGCTCCGACGCATGAACTGCCGGCTATGAGCGTATCGGCGACGGCAACGATATGTGAAGATGAGTCGGATAAGGCTCCGTTGGACTGAGCAGCGCGTATCGCGAAGGACTTAGCACCGTGAAAATTTCGTGCAGCGAGTAGGTTCTCCGCCATAGTAAGCAACCGTTCTGCCTCCATTCCGCTTCCGGCGCCACCGTTCATAATTCCCTATCTCTAGAAGGTTCTCTACGTCGATTTGAACTTCACAATTTTCCTCAAATGTTGGAGTAAAATGAAAACTGCGGTAGTGAAGCACGTAAAGGAAAGTAGATTTATCAAAGGATGTTTTACCGTTGATTTGTTTTGGTTAACGTTTAAGATATTTTAAAAGGATAAGGCTGTTGAGGATTAAAATTTTAAATTTTTAAAGATATTTTTTAAAAAATATCTTAAACAAATTCTAGATATATTTTCAGAATTCAAAATATGTTCGTTATGAGGATGTAGATTGGAATAATTTATTTATTTATTTTTCAAAATTCATGAATAACTATTTTTTGAAAATCATATTAAATTTTAAAAAGTGTTGGAAAATTTTGAGATATAAAATACTAATTAATTTTTTATTTTATTTTTCTTGTATATTTGTTTTTTAGAAAAATAAAGGTGAAAAAGACGAAGAATTAATAATAAATAAATATTATTAATTCACTTTAATAGAATTATCTGATACGTAAATGTTAAAACACAAAATTCACATTTTAGTGATATTATTTATCCAAATATATTATTTATAAACATAATTAAAGTACACCAACATAGAATCTTCAGCGTAGATATCAAGTGAGAAGTTAAAAATGCGTAGTAGTTACATTATCCTAAAAATAGTATAATTAACATAAGCATAAAAAATTGCTAGCTCAACTTTTAGATTTTTATCACACCAGCAGTGTCCGAACTAGAAAATAATATTAGGGGGACTGACCAAGTATTAATAACATTTGTTTTGTTAACCATTTCGAAAACATGATCATGCAAAACCATATCTATTTTCCACCGATCTTGGTGTTATAAAAAATATTTTTTTCTGAAAATTTCATCAAACACCGATCATAACATTACAATCAACCAAATATATTTCAAGTGTTACATCTAACCACTTACATCATTCATTTCTTTTATTATTTCTTTTACAAACTCGATTTTTTCAACGATAATATGTTTGAAAAAGTATTTGCAACTATTAGTACAGTTAGTTAAAAACAAAAAAAAATATTTAAAATTTCATTATATTTTAGTTAGTCCAATGATAAACCTACTAACACTATGCATAAATATTGTTTATAGCCTTTTAATTAAAATAATTGATAAAATATAACTTTTCTCTATTAACTTTTAACAAAAATATTAAATAGGTTTATTATAAACAAATATTCTTATATAACTCTTAAATTAAATTAGTTGATAAAATAAGTAATATTTAATTAGTAATATTTTGTTTAATGATATTTTTTATAAAACATATTAAAGTATTTTTTTTTATAATGGGCTTTTATTGAGAAAAAAAACATATTAAAGTAATTAAAAAGAATTAAATATTTAAAAAAATTGAACTCCATTAACTTTTTTTTTTCTCTTTTACCTTATTTATTATGTCTAAATTTTATTTACATTTACCTAAATAACAGAAATTTTAGTATTTGTCTAATGAGATATTTGTTTCACACGAAAAAAAACCACTACACCCACTATTTCTATTTAATAAAATCAAAATTGAAGAAATTTTATTATTTGTCTAACGAGATATTCCTTTGGCATGGAAAAAAAAACTCACTACACCGCTACTTCTATTTAATTAAATTTAAACACCGCTACTTCTATTTAATTAAATTTAAACAATGCTTATATGGAGGTTGAAGTGAGGTTAGGGGGCTTCATCCCCCCCTCGCCCCTACATCCCTCAGCCACTGTACACTAGGGTTCGTCATTCATTTATTATCGGTATGTGTTCTTTTCTCTTTTAATTTTGATTTTTTATTTTATGTTTTTCAAAAAAAAATTACAAAAAAGTAAATATAAATATTTAACTTTTTTATTATTCATCCATAGAATTGTTTTAAAAAACTTAAAATTCATTAATATCAAAACTTTAAAACATAATTTTGAAAAGCATACTCAATCGTTTTATTAGAAAATATAATAAAAACTATTTCAATATATATAACAAATATAATACTTTTACAATATATTTTTTTCTTTGAAAATAAAACCTTTATTAAGAAATGAAATTGGACAAAAATGTGAGGGTAGGGGAAACTCTTTACGTTACTTGAAATACTCTTTACGTTACTTGAAATACAAAATCAACGAAGCGTCAATTTCAGATTTTTTCCTTTTACCTTTTGTGAGGTAATATTTCGTGCTTTGAAATTAGTTAGAGCATTTGAGAAAAAGTGTATTGGGTCTGCAAATATTTTCTAAGAGAGGATATAGAGATGATTCCTATTGCTAGTTGATGTCCCTGAAGAATATATTTTCGAGATTGTCAAGTAAGGCAATAGCCCTTAACTGGTTTGTAATTAGATCTTCATTTAGGTCCATTCTGAACTTGCACTTGTGAGTCCATCTAGCGAGCCAGTCAGCTGCTGTATTTTGTTTCTCTATAGATGTGTGATACGGTCATGTTATCTAATAATAACTTCCTGCAATAATTTAGAAGAGGTGAAAGGTACCAGGGGGTTTGATTGATTAACATTGCAATTAGAATGTTTAAGTATGTTTCAATATCAATGTTTGTTAAGTTTAGTTTAGAGCATATGAGAAGCCCATCTAAGAGAGCACAATATTCAACATTGAGAGCGTTTTGTTTACCATATAGCCTCCCCGTAGCGGAGATGATGTCTCCCTTTGAGTTTCCGATAATTTTACTTCCACTAGCTTTCCCAAATAAGGCACAAGATCCATTAATGTTGAGTTTTTATCTGTATGTTGAAGGAGGATGCCAATTTATGTAGCGATCTTTTTAGGATAGTTGAAATAATTGTAGCATCCCAGTCAATAACGATGTTATTATCTTTATTCCAATGATCTCTTTTGAGAAGATTAGTTGTATCAAGTCTTTGGATTAGACTTTAGATTTGGCTGGTGGTTTAAGAGACACAAATCTTTTTTTGCTAATGTTTAGCACATGTTGCATGAAAAAGCAGGAATCATAGTTCAGATCATTTTAAATTATAGCATGAATTATAGTTCAGATCATTTAAAATTATTTATACCACATGTTGCATGAAAAAAGCTTGAGAAAGATAATTTAAGATTATGATATTTAAACATTTTTCTTTAGTTGGGCTTACAGATGTTATCCCAATTTGCCCATGATATTGCTTTATGTTGATGGTTAGTACCCCATATATATTTGCTCAAGAGGTTTTTTGTTCTTTTTATCATAGATCTTGGTATAATGGAGCTTTAAAGGTGAAAATTTGGTATAGGAAGGAGGACAACTTTGATTAGAGTTAATCTTCCTCCAAATTATAACAGTAAGTTGTCCCATTCTTGAATGTTCTCTCTTATTTTTGTGACAATATCTTCATAATGGGATGCTTTTGGTCTGTTGTGTATGTTAATACCAAGATGTTTCATAGGTATAATTCCTTTCTTAAAACCAATAGTACTAATTGTTGAAGTCTGTTATTTGGGATTTATGAGATTGGATAAGGAATGACTTGGTTTTTTTGATTGGCTGGCCTAATAGATCTTGATAGATTTGAAAGAAGTTTAGGATTTTACTGTTACTTGATGTGGAGCATTGGAAAAGATGATAAGATCATCAACAAATGCAAGGTAAGGGATTATAACTGAACTCTTTGTTGTATATCTCACTCCTCTGTTGTCCAAGTTAATCATTTTAAGCCTCTGATTAGAAATTCTTCTGATAAGATGAATAAACTTGTTAATAATGGGTCATCTTGTTTAACTCCATTGGTAGATCTGAACTAGTCATTTTATTCTCCAGTTATTATAACATAAAACCTATTAGAACTTATAAAGCATTTGATATTGTTAATGAATTTGTTAGAAAAACCAAAAGCAGTAAAAATATTAAGGATCAAGAAGAAAGATATCTTATCAAAAGATTTCTCTATGTCTATCTTGATGAGCAGATTTCCATCTCAAGTTCTTTTATTTTGATCTTTCAATAGTTCTTGAGTTAGAAGAGTATTTTCATGAACCTTCCTCCCTTGAAAAAATCCAATATGTTCCTCTGATATTAGTTTAGATAATAATGGAGATAATCTATCATTAATAATTCTGGAGATAATTCAATTGAAGATAGTCCATAGGCTGATTAGTCTGTAGTCATTCCAAGTCTTAGAAGATTCTCTCTTAGGGATTAGGCAGATAGAGGTAGCATGTACTTCTTGCGGTACTTAGACTCCACTGAAGAAAGCTTTTATGACAGCACACAAATTGTTTCCAATAATAGACCAACAGTTTTGATTGAACATGGTGTTGAGACCATCAATGCATGAAACTCTTGAGAAGTTTAAAGATTTATAGAGTTGTGAATGTCATCATCAGAAGGGTCCTTAATTAGAGCAATATTCTCTTCATAGGTTATTATTTTATGAATGATATGAGAGAGGTTTAGGATTTCTCTATCAGTAGATTGAGATGTGAGAAAACTTTGGTAATGAAAGATAGAAGACAGATCAATCTCTTTTTGATTTTCTATCCAATTGATCCTATCAAAGATCTTATTTATTATGGACTTTCTCAGCTTCTTCTTTCCATAATTTTGGAACGCATAAGTGTTTTTGTCCCCATTTTGAAGCTAGTTTCTACTGCATTTTTGTTCTAAAAATATTACTCTATGAAAAGTAACTGAAGGTGATCAATCTTAGCTTTAGCTAGGTTTATCTTGTTTTCCATCGTTCTAGATTCTTGATAGTTGGTTTTTAAGGACTTTACTTTAACTTCTGAGTTTGCAATTGCATTGAAAATATTTCCAAATAATCTCTGTTCCTCTACTTTAATTTTTTTCAATTTGTTCCACAATATTTGAAAAGGATTTTCATACATGTCATCATTGTAACAGTCCTTAACCATATTCTGAAAGTGAGGATGGTACAGTCACATATTTTGGAATCTAAAGGATGTTTTTATTTTTTCAGATTGCTGAGAGATCGAGATGGAGATAGGTTTACGATCTCATCTTTTTCTGGCCATTTGGGTGACTCAGGTGGTTTAGAAAAACTTGTACAATTCATTATTGGTTAAAACTTTATCTAGTCTCTACCACTTGTGAGAATTAGTCCAAGTGAATTTACTACCATTGTAGCCCGTATCAGTAAGATTTTAGTCATGTATTGCATTATTAAACACACCCATACTTCTCACATAAAGGGTTGTGCATGCAATTTGTTGAGTAAGATTTGTGATGACATTGAAGTCCTCCATCACAATCCATTCCATTAAGCTGTTAGCGATTTGTCTTAGGTTGTTCCATAACTCTAGTCTTAACTCCGTGTTATATTTAGCATATATATATATATATATTAGGAAATATTTATTTATAAAATATAGATTAACCTTTAGGTGTAAAAACAGATTCCAATTAGTCAATGGAGTAATTTTGAAATCTTGATTCCAGAAAGCCCAGATTTTATTAGAGATGTTAGCCAAGTTGTGCTGATAACCTAGGATTTTTGTGATCTTTGGAAGATATATAGCTTCAATCATCGGTTCTTGAATAGTTAGGAAAGTAATTATTTTTATTTGATTATTAATTTTAATATTCTTTATATATCCTTGTCTCCAATACCCCTTACAGTCCAGAATAAGATGTTGACTGTCATTTTCATGACCCAGTTAAAGGCATGTCAGTCATTTTCTTTTGGGTTGCTTTGGAGTTGTTATTGGTTTTTGATGTGTTGTTCTGAACTTTTCTCTTTTCTATTTGCATAAAATTGCCAAATTCTTTGTTATCACGATATGCTGGTTTGGGTGAGAAGGGGAGACTGCCTATTGTTTTTATATTTAGGGAATGAGGAGAAGATGTTACAAGATCAAGATTTTTGTTCTCAAATATCATAACACCAATTTCCAAGATATGAAGAGCTTCAGTTATTTTTTCATTTGCAATGACATGTATGATGTTTGTTGTAGCAGTATTGATATTTTGGATGATTTCTAAATGTAGGGTTTGAAGAGTTTCAAGATAGTCCAGGGGTGATTATGCGATACGAGGATTCCTTAGTGTCAATTTTAGTAAATCTATTCCGTTTAGGTATTAGTTTTTAGAGAGAGAAACTAAGAGCTATTAGGTTAAGTAGAGAGAGAAAGTACTATCTTATTCATCTCGGGATTTGTGAAGCGTGTGTGGTCCTTTTATAGTACAATTGTGGATCCCACACGCTTTAACTCCTATTAATTACATCTTTTAGTCCCTACATTTTATTTTCTTCCTATTCTGGCTATTTCTTTATATAGCTTATACAATTTAGTCCTTACACAGTTTTCTCTATGCGTTTTCCTCCTATCATACTTTCTCTTTGCTATTTTCTCCTGTCATGTTTCTCCTTCACACTTTTCTCCTTGTCTTTTATTGTTCCTTATCAGTAGCCCCCAGTCCTAGTAAAAGTTCTTTTACTGGGACTGAATAATTCTCCGATTGCTCACTTCACACACCCTCGAATAGTTACCTTTGAAAGGCATAAACCATTTCCCTCGAACATTTTCTTTCTTCGAATTTCCACAATTTGCCTCGAACAATCGAAGCCATAAATCGCTCCTCGAAAATCGCTCTTCAAGCATCATATTTTCTTCGAATTTCCACAATTTGCCTCGAACAATCGAAGCTATAAATCGCTCCTCGAAAATCGTTCTTCGAGCATCATCTTTTCTTCGAATTTCTCCTGATAACCGAGTAGCCCCCCAGTCCTTGCACCATTTTAGTCATATAAGCCCCCCGAATTTGGATGTATCAGTGCCCCGAATGATTTCAAATCAAGGCTAAAAGGGGTGCCATGATTAACTTTTATCATGACGTCATTAAACAATCATATCTGTCAGCATATATTTTTTGAAAACGTTCCCTATTCCCCTGACATTTTCTGACAGAAAACTCTTCATCTTCCTCTGACATTTCCTGACTACGAAAACTCTTCATCTTCCCCTGACATTTCCTGACTACGAAAACTCTTCATCTTCCCCTGACATTTCCTGACTACGAAAACTCTTCATCTTCCCCTGTGGCTGGTGTCGGGATAATTCATACCTATATGGACCATAATGTCCCTAGGCAAACACCAGAAAAAGTCCCCGAGCCTGATCTGTCAGGAAAGCCCAGCTTCACCTATAAATACTGACCTTCTCTCCTCATTAACTCAACTTTTGTTCAAACATTTCTAGAGAGATAAAGCTGGCGAACAAACCCTGTCGGATTCCTGATTGGTTGTTGATCAGTAAGAGGTTCGAAGAGAGAGTTGCTGCTGGAGAAGACGTGAGGCCTCAACCCCACCATCGACTACTACTTTCTTTGGTACCTGGCCTCCCTCAGCAGATTCGACTGCAATTATCCCCCTCGAAGTCGCTCGACAAAGCCTTCATAGTGATTCTAACCCCCTCGGAAAAATGGGTAAAGACAGGCAGCACAAACACTCGTCCGGGAAGAGAAAGAAATCTCACAAGGATAGGAAAGGCTCTCATGAGCGAAAACGTGCCAGGGAGACGCCCCTGGTCATTCGGGAGCCTACTTCACCAACAGCCCTCAAACATATGCTAGCCCTCTTCAAACGTCTACCAGACCTCCTCGAACCTCTGCCAGTCCTCCACGAATATCCACAAACCCTCATCGGACCTCTAACAGTCCTCCCCGAAGAAACAAAGTAGATGAGTCGAGTCTTCCTTCTACTCCATCCATGACCATTCATGGGACTCAATTTTCGCCTTTAAAAATTCTCATCACCGAAGAGGATATGCAAAATAGGCGAAATAAGAGTCGAGATGCCAAAGGGAAAATACCTGTCACAACGCCCCTCGAACCAAAAGTGCATGTGATCCCCTCTTTAAGTTTATTAGAATAATAAAACCTCCTCGTCCAGAACAATATCCGAAGAGCAAGCTCGTCGGATTGCCCCAAAATCAAAAAGGGATATCGTGCTGCCCTTGGAACTAGATAGCATCGCTGGTCGCAATATTCGGGGCATCGAAAATAAACATATGGTGGCTCTTTCCAACATTAGATACAAGTATTTTTCGAAAGACGAAGAAGTTATGCTGAGAACTCGATGGTGCATCCCCTCCTATATTACCATTAGATTTCCCTCGGAAGGAGAGACGCCTTTGTCAGTGAGGGACAACGAGTTGGTGGTATATACAGATATCATGAACTGGGGGCTAAGGTATCCCTTAGACCCTTTCTTCATCGAATATTTGGCGAAGATAGACCTTTGTCCTTCACATGTTGGTCCCAACATGTGGTTTACTCTGATGGCCTGCATCATGGCCTCGAGGCTCTCAGGTCATGAATTTTTGTTAGAGCAACTCATTGGCCTTGCTGGTTTGGCCAGAAATCCTTTCTTTCCCTTTTACTCACTGACGTTCAATTGAGGACAAAAAATCCTGAGAGATCTATTAGAGGCTGACAAGAAATGGAGGCAGCAGTTTGTGTTTTTCTCTGGTTGCTGGGAGACCGGGTCAGAGGCCACTCCCTCGAATCCTCACAAGCTCTCTCTAATGTGGACTAATAAATGTAAGTGCCTATCCTTCGAAATTATTTATTCTTCCTCGAATTTTAGCTTGTGACTGGTCTTGATATTGGCTACTTGTTGCAGCTATGACTGGGATATCAAAACCCTATTCTGACTATGTTGAGGGCGCCACGAATGTGTTCACCAAACTTGGCTTGTGGGCAAAAGAACACTGGGATAACCGATTTCGTTTCTACTTCACAGATAATAATCTCGCCAGGAGTCGATTGTGGAGGATCAATCCCCTCGACCGAATTAGCATGAGAGGATTGATGGCTCCTCCCTCGGAGCGAGAAGTGACGGAGCGCTGTAGCCAAAAAGACATAGTGGTATATCTTCCCAAGCGCTCTCGTTCGCAGAGTCATCTTGGGGATCCTCCAGAAGATGATGTTTCAATGACTCAACAGCTAAACCATGAAGGAACGGTCAAAACCCAAAGGCCTCCTCCCCCGAACAATGCTGGTTCGTCGAACTCCATTCCTCCTCCACCAAACAATGCTGGGTCGTCGGACTCCATTCCTCCTCCCCCTGCTCCCATCCTTCCATCAAAAAAGGAGGCCAAGACAAGAGATAGGAAGGGTAAGGGTGTCCTCGAACCCATCCAAGAATTATCCGAGGGTGGTGAGACGCCTGAAGACAATCAAGAAGCTGCTCTAGACAAAAAGGTCCAAGAAATATCAAGTGAACCTGAGGACAGAGGTGGCCACTCACCCAAGGAAAGTTCTCATCAATCCCCACATTCGCCTCTTACTGAAGCTTCTCATCCTGTCCCCTACGAAAATAGTCCAAGGTTAACACCTCTCCCCATCCCTCGGAGCAACCCTCCTCAGCACATTGATACATACACTTTTGGAGGCGGGTTTTTTGAGTTTGATTCTGCAGCATTAGAGTCTCCATCGAGCTCCTTCGAAGTTCCTTTGGACGATGAATTCTCACTGTTCCTTCGAAAATTGCTGCACGCCTTAGTTAATAGGGGAAAAAAGATGCGGCACCTTGAGAAGGGCAAAAATCACTATAAGTTTAAATCGCTGTTAGCTGCCTCTCAGCTTGAAGAGGCCAAAAAGCAACACGTAGTGATCGAGGGCCAAGCCGATGCCTTGTAGGAGCGCTTATCTGCCTCCGAAAATTATGTGATAATGCTGGAGAGGTGTTGTCAAGAAGAGAGGGACTTGTATAAAAAGAAGACTGATGCTCAAGAGCTATTGATAGCTGAGTACAAAAAAGGGCATCGTTTGGCCTGCGATGGATTCCCAGAGTGTATCGAGGGCTTTAGAAAGGTGAAAGAAGACCGAGATCAGTTAATTAAACGGGTTGAGAACTTTCCTAAACAAGTCGAGGAAGAGAAAGATAAAGCTGTTGATGCTTATGCAGCTACGTGCACAAGTAAGCTGAAGGCCCGGGATGCCACTACTCGAGCTGGTTTACTTACCCAAATCCATGCTGAGCATCCCGAATATAACTTGGGTAGGTTTTGGAAACTTGTCCCCTCAGAACTTCGTCCTCCCAATATAGTAGTAAGTGACAGTGAAGACTCAGAGGCTGAGGGGAGTGTCTCCTCAAAAAATTCAGACTGAGAAAAGATGTATAAGGTGTTAATGTTTTTGTATGGCCCTATAGGGCTTCTTTTTGTAATGTGACTAAGGCATGTTGTAATGCGCTGATTTTGTAAGACATGTTTTAACTTTGTAAGGCAAGTAACCAATTGCTAATTTTAAGTATAAGTTCAATCCAAGGCACCAAATATTATGTTCTTATCAATAATCCGAAGAGACAAACCCTTCGAACCAAACATAAATACTCAGATTAAGAGTGGGTTAGGAGATTAGAATTCGAGGAATACATTATTGGGACCTACCTGATAATTTGGAGAGACAATATCTTGAGTCACATTATTGTGACCCAAATATTAATAAAGTCAAATAAAATTCGAGGCACACATTAATGTGACCCGAATATTAATAAAGTCAAATAAAATTTGAGGCACACATTAATGTGACCCGAATATTAATAAAGTCAAATAAATTTTGAGGCACATGTTACTGTAACCCAAACAATAGTTCGAAGGGACAAGAATTCGAGGCACATGTTACTGTGACCCAAACAATAGTTCGAAGAGACAAGAATTCGAGGCACATGTTACTGTGACCCAAACAATAGTTCGAAGAGACAAGAATTCGAGGCACATGTTACTGTGACCCAAACAATAGTTCGAAGAGACAAGAATTCGAGGCACATGTTACTGTGACCCAAAAAATAGTTAAGGCAAAGAATTCTTTGTATTTAAGCAGCTCATCGAAACACCTCATTAAAACCTTCCTATGCCTAACAGGGTAGGAAAGAGTGTGCCCTCGCTAAATTTCATTCTGGGGGATACAAAGAAGAAGAAGAAAATACGAACACTACTTGCTATCTATCTCTTTAATCAAGATACAATTTTAAGAGCTCAATATTCCAAAGGAGACGGAGATATCGCCCTTCGTTGTCTTTTAAACGATACTTGCCTGGTTTTATCTTTTTGGTAACCTCATAGGGGCCTTCTCAATTTGGTCCCAACTTTCCCAAACTCTTGTCTTTAGTGTGTAAGAAAAATTTACGTAGGACTTTGTCTCCCACCTTAAAATCTCTGTGCTTTACCTTAGATGCATATCGACTCCTCATGAGAGTTTGATAATGGAGGGATGTTAACTGTGCTTACTGTCTCTTCTCTTCAACCATGTCTAAATCCAGTGCTCTGCTCTGGTCATTCGTGTCGGAGGCATATGTTGCTACACGATATGAGGGAAAAAGAATTTCTGGAGGGACGACGGCATCCATTCCATAGACTAAGGCAAATGGAGACACAGCAGTGGCCGTTCGCGGAGTCGTCCGGTATGCCCATAATACTTCCTGCAAATAGTCGGGCCATTTTCCCGCTTTCCATTCCAAGTTCTTCTTCAAACCATCAAGAATCGTACGATTAGTCACCTCCACTTGCCCATTAGCTTGGGGGTGAAATGGTGCAGAAAAAACATTGTCGTATCCCCCTTGATACACAGAAACTTTGGAACTCCTTGTTGTCGAATTGAGGTCCGTTGTCCGTTGTGATCTGCAATGGTACTCCAAAACGACAGCAAATGTTAGACACGACAAACTTGATCACATCTTTGGCCCTTGTTCCTGCTAGTGGTTCAGCCTCTACCCACTTAGAAAAGTAGTTCACCGCTACAATGATGGTTTGCCTACCACGTGAGGCCAATGGCAAAGGCCCGACGAGATCGATGCCCCACCTATCAAACGGTACTGCTTCGAAAATACTCTCTAATAAAACACCAGGTTTATGAATCACATTAGCGTAGCGTTGACACGTGTCATATCGTTTGACTAAATCTTTTGCGTCGGCCGCAACAGTAGGCCAATAATAGCCAGCCAGAAACACTCTCAGAATTAATGCCTTATGCCCACAATGGGCAGATCCTTCACCATCGTGCAATTCAGACAAGATAATTTGTGACTCGGGCCTACTCAAACACCTCAATAATGGTCGACTCAGAGATCTTTTATACATCATTCCTCCCAGCAAAATATAGCCATGAGACTTGAACCTGATTTTCCTAGCCTCGTACTTTTCGACGGGTAAAGTATCATGGGCCAGAAAATCGATGATGGCCGTCCTCCAATCATTCGTAATCACATTGCTTTCCTCCAGGATGTTTATTTTATGCTCCTCACCAATCAAGATCGAAGGGCGCTCCTGAACCAAAACCCACGGGTAACCTTCCGTCCGTGAAGCGGAGGCGAGAGAATCTGGGACAACATTTAACTCTCTTCGAACATGCTCATACTTGACTTCCTCAAATTCAGATGCTAAATCTTTCAATATCTTCAAATACTGTATCAGCTTATCTTTCCTGGCTTCAGACTCTCCCGAAGCATGGTTTATCACCAACTGTGAGTCGCTGATCAGTTTAATCTTTCGAGCCCCACATATCTGAGCCAAACGCAAGCCTGCTAGAGCAGCTTCATACTCAGCTTCGTTGTTAGTAGCCTTAAAACAAAAATGAATGGCTTGGAACATAGCTACCCCTTTTGGGGAAATCAATTGGACACCTTCCCTACTTCCTGAGATGTTCGACCCCCCATCCGTCCGTATCACCCATTCCGCTCAGGAAATGAATGGCTTGGAACATAGCTACTCCTTTTCCTCTCTATCCGAATGGAACTCGACCAGGAAATCGGCTAAAACTTGGTCTTTTATCGCCGTTCGAGGCTCAAATGTTATGTCGAAGTCTCCCTGTTCCACTGACCATTTAGTCATCCTACCAGAGATGTCGGGCCTTTGTAATAAACTCTTCAGGGGAAAAGTCGTCCGAACAATTATAGGATGGGCCTGGAAGTAAGGTCTCATCTTTCAAGCCACCGTTACCAAAGCTAGAGCTACCTTCTCCAATGTGAGATATCGCTTCTCCGCATCCAGCAAACTCTTACTGACATAATAGATAGGCTTCAGGAGAGAGTCATCTTCGCGGAGGAGAACGGCACTGACCGCACATCCTGATACTGCTACATAGATAATTAATATCTCTCCTACCAATGGTTTAGATAAGACCTCAGGAGACGTCAAATACTCTTGGATTTGATGAAAAGCAGTCGAACATTCCTCGGTCCAACAAAATTGTTTTGTATTCCGCAACACCTTGAAAAAGGGTGCACATTTATCTAAAGACCTAGAAATGAATCTATTTAGAGCGGCCAATCTCCCTGTCAGAACTTGCACTTCTTTAATATTCTGAGGGGGTGTCATTGTGATCAGAGCTTTTATCTGTTCTGGATCAGCCTCGATGCCTTTTTTGCTGATCATGTAACCAAGAAACTTGCCCGACCTTACCCCAAAAATGCACTTCTCCGGACTGAGTTTTAAATTGACTCTGCTTAAATTGCGAAACGTTTCTTCGAGGTCAGCAAAATGGTCTTCGTCTCGTGCACGTTTGACCCGCATATCATCGATATAGGCCTCCATGTTCCGCCCAATCTTCCCCTCAAAGGTTTTATTGACTAGGCGCTGATAAGTTGCCCCTGCATTTTTTAAACCAAAAGGCATAACCTTGTAGCAGTATAACCCTCTCCCGGTAATGAAAAAAGTGCTTTCCTTATCGCGGACGTCTAATCGGATTTGGTTGTACCTTGAGTAAGCGTCCATAAATGACAACAGTCGATTTCTGGAAGTCGAATCTACTAATTGGTCGATGCGAGGCACTGGGAATGGATCTTTAGGACAAGCTCTGTTTAAATCTGTGAAATCAACACACATTCTCCACTTGCCATTCTTCTTACGTACCAACACTGGATTTGACGCCCACACAGGGTAATGCGACTCGTGAATATGGCATATGCTCAGTAGCCTCTTAACCTCCAACAGAATTGTCGTGGCCTTTTCCGGGGAGACTGGTCTTCTTTTCTGTACTATAGGTTGGACATCAAGTCGTATAGCAAGTTTATGACACATGATTTCTGACGGTACTCCGGTGACATCCTGTGCACACCAAGCAAACATATCAAGTTTACCAGATAAAAAAGCAATTAACTTCTCCTTAAACTCTAGAGAAAGGTCGACTCCAATCTTCAGAAATTTTCCACTCGCAAATTCATGTGTCGCATAATCTTCTTCTGGGACCAGAAATCCGGGGGCCTCCCTTGGATCATCGCACGAGATGATTTCTGGGGGAGGTCCCTTTAATTGCTATGCCTTGCCTGAAGTTTCTCCCCGAACCCCCTTCGAGGACAGGGCTATCTGGTAGCATTCACGTGCCATCTTCTGGCTACTTCGTATTATCTCAATATTGTTCCCAACCACGTACTTTAAGCATTGATGCACTGTAGAGATTACGCCATGCATCCGGGACAGCCAAGAGCGACCCAGGATAGCGTGATACGACGTTGGCGCGTCAACAACAATAAATAGTACCTCCACCTCTTTCTTGAATGGTCCACGGCCCAATTTGACCACACACTGAACTTCTCCAACCACCATCGCTGTAGCGCCAGTAAAGCCTACTATAGTCTTGTCGGATCTCCGGATAACTGGTGGGTCAGAAATTCTTCGGTAAGTGCTCATAAACAATATATTCGCGGAGCTCCCTGTATCGATGAGTATCTTCTGAATTTGATCTCCAACAATGCCTGCAGCGATCACCACTGCATCCTCATGGGGGCTTGTAACATTTCACATATCATCATCATCAAAACAAATAATGGGGGAAGACGATCGGTGCATCTGCGCTGATACCCCTGCTTCGATCTGGGTAGTCAAATTGACCATGTGCCTTTTTCGGGAGCTGTTGGAATTACCCGCAATAGTGTCTCCCCCGAAAATTTCCAAGGAATCGAAAAAAGCGCAGAGGCTATCCACTCTCCCCTTCGGAATAGCTTCTTCCACCAGATTTACATTGTTCCTCCCCTCCTTAGGATCTAAATATTCTTGCTCAATGTCAAAGTCATCAACCCCTTCGGAAATCACCATAGCTGTGTCAGTGTTCTTTGGGACAGCTTTTACCATGATGATTTTCTGAGAGTGCTTTTTGACGAACTCCAATAACATTCCATTCTCTATCAGGGCTTGCACTTCTTTTTTCAAATCTGTGCAATCCTTGGTGTCGTGTCCAATATCCTCATGATATTTGCAATATTTATTGACACTTCTGCTTTCCCTCGGAGTTTGTATGGGGAAAGGCTTCCTGAACGGTACTGTAGATTTAGCTTTGTCGAATATTGCAGCAACATTTTCTGTCAACTCCGCGAAATAGTCGGGTCGAACCCACTTATTTGACATGGGTCTCGCTCCCTGATTATAATTTTGATGACTGCCATAGTATTGCGGGTTTGATTTCTGCCTGGCGGATATTGACCCGTACTTTTAGCCTGAACATTTGAGTGAGGGCCCTGGTTACTCGAGTTGGATCTTCAGAATTGATTCTGATCCAACTGATCCCCCGAACCTTTCTCCAAGGCCTGAGTCTCTTCCACCAGGATCCTCTTCTCAACCTGATCTAATAATGCTCCAAAAGTCATTGCATGGCTCTCCGCTACCGTATCCTTGAACAATCCGGGGAGCAGGCCCATCCTGAAGGCTGCAAGCACCACTGAATCCTTACAATACTCCATGTCTGTTTTTGTTTTAACAAAACGATTAGTGTAATTTTTGATGCTCTACCCCACCTTCTGTCGACAATAGATGA
Source organism: Limnanthes douglasii subsp. nivea (assembly GCA_036936605.1). Taxonomy (NCBI): domain Eukaryota; kingdom Viridiplantae; phylum Streptophyta; class Magnoliopsida; order Brassicales; family Limnanthaceae; genus Limnanthes; species Limnanthes douglasii. The sequence continues at coordinate 155,252,067 of JAUPFV010000003.1, read as the reverse complement.
TGGTGTCTCCGTTAGCTCTGAACTTCTTGCTCCCCACAAAGTGTTGTCTGAAGATGTTCCAGAACATATCAAAATTCTTTATCGAGCCCTGCGGAAGCCTGTTGTACCACTTAGAAGCCACTTCCTTGAAGGTCTGAGAGAACGCTCTGCAAAGCAACTTATCATTGTCGTCAAAATTGATCATAAAATTCTTGAATTGTTCGATGTGATTATCCGGGTCTTGTGTCCCATCGAATTTTTCCAGCTTCGAAATATCAAAATGCTTCGGAAGATTTCCCACCAAAATGTATGGGGACAGAGGGGAAGCCCTCCAATTATGACCCGCGCGATAAACACTGGACCTTAAGTTGTCATTGTTCGGAAAGTACAGACCCTCCTCGGATGGCAAAGTATACTGGTGCTGCCACTCCGAAGTTCGCGGGCCCATATCCTCTTTCCTATCAGGATACTTTGCCTGTCCATAAGACCGGTCGCCACCTCGAGCATGGTGACACTTTTCCCTCGGAGATTTCCTCTCAGAGCTTCTTCCTCTTTGGAAATCGGTGTGTCTACGGTCACGCTTTTTCTTTCTGTGGTATTTTCGCGGGGATGAATCTGAGGAGCTTTACGGAGAGTAATCACTCGAGTAAGCTGAATCCAAATGTCGCCTCTCTCTTCTCCTCGGCGATTGCCGCTCGCGTCCCCGGTATCTGTCGTCTCTTTTCTTGGGACGGAATTCAGTTTCGCGATCCACTTTTTCACTAACTAGCTCCCTCATTATCTCGGATCGAAGATTCTCCTGTACGACGTCTTTTTCTGCTTTCAATATTTCGATTTCTAGCAGCAATTCATTCCTTTGAGCTAGAAAATCTGAGTCGTCAAAATCATTTCTGACTCGCTGGCCCACTAGTCCCTCGTACTCCATATCGTTCTAGTAGTCATCTCCTACTAGGTTCTCCTCGCAATTATTAACCAAATCGTCCCCTTGGTCTTCCATAGTTCTCCTCAGAATAGGAATTATTTCCAGGAAGCGATTGCCGTCAAAGCGATCTTTGCTTCCCACAGACGGCGCCACTGAAGAGTTTCAAGATAGTCCAGGGGTGATTATGCGATACGAGGATTCCTTAGTGTCAATTTTATTAAATCTATTCCGTTTAGGTATTAGTTTTTAGAGAGAGAAAGTAAGAGCTATTAGGTTAAGTAGAGAGAGAAAGTACTATCTTATTCATCTCGGGATTTGTGAAGCACGTGTGGTCCTTTTATAGTACAATTACGGACCCCACACGTTTTAACTCATGTTAATTACATCTTTTAGTCCCTACATTTAATTTTCTTCCTATTCTGGCTATTTCTTTATATAGCTTATACAATTTAGTCCTTACACAGGTTTCTCTATGCGTTTTCCTCCTATCATACTTTTTCTTTGCTATTTTCTCCTGTCATGTTTCTTCTTCACACTTTTCTCCTTGTCTTTTATTTTTCCTTATCAGGGTTGAGGCTATATTTTTAGGAATGATGTTTTTAGTTTAACTCAGAGGTAAGATAGTCTCCGTAAGAGGAATGACAAGTTTTTTTTGTGTATGCGAGTATTTCTCAAGCTTTGTAGAACCTATTGAGGGATTTTAAGATTTCTCTTTTTATGTTTTTTGAACAATGATTGATTTAATCTTTGGTTTTGATTGAGTTAATATCCCAGTTTCTTTTTCCTCAGATTGTTGATTTTGATGAGTGTCTTGAGGAATTGTTGAAGCTTTAGTTTTCTTACAGTCCTGCTTTTTGTGCCCAACGTGGTTGCAGTATAAGTAGTAGTCAGGTGTAATTCCATAAGCTATTTATTGCCAGAAGCCTTCAGATTGACCAAAGCCAACCCAGATCTTGTTCAGTAATGGTTCGGTGAGATCAAGTTTAATCCAAGCCTTACAACAGTTGTATATGGCATGATTTTTTGTTGGAACCCAAAGGGCTAGATAATTTCTCAAGGATATTGCTAGAACTTTGATATAGTATTCATTATACATATAACTAGGAATCCTTGGAAAACGACACCCAGATCGGAGAGAGTGGTGATTTTTTTAGGATTAAAATCACGTGTCCATTTAAGAAAATGCATTGTATATTGCCCAATCTTCTATACGTTTCATCTCCATATATTTTTTAAATCTTCTTGTAAGCCCATTTATATTTTGATGTGCCTCGAATCCTAAATTTCCAGATTGTATTGACATTTGTAACAAATATTTTTGAAGAATTCTTAGATATCTTTCATAGGGGGTTTTCCATTAAAGAACTTTCCTATCAAAATTGTTTTAGACGATTCTTCCAAATTAATCTTGTCTTGTAAATGGAATTTAATATATTTGTGTTTAGCTTGTCTTCTATTCTAGCATCAACATAGGATTTTTTCTTGTCATTGGTCCTTGTTACATATGCATGCTTTTTTGTAAAAGGATCTGATTGACACTTGTGTTGACATTGTTATCAATTATTTTGTTCATTTCTTAGGATCATGTAGTTCTTTTGCAGCTTGGGTGGTTCATTCTGGGAAGTGCTAGTCGATCTTAAATGAGGGAATTTTGATCATTCCACAGATGGGCATCCTTGATTCAAAGTCTTGATTGTATTTGCTAATTTTTTTGTATCATTAACGGCATATATTGCCATTGTTATTGATAAAATTCTTTAATACTATTGAATAACATTGTAGTCAGAGTTGAATCAGACTTAAGGCTTGCATTTTGAGATGATACCACGGATATAGGATGCTAGTTCTTCAAGTAGAAAAATCTTTATTTATTGGAGCCATTTTTTCCCCTTATTTTTAAAACTTTCTTCGTCTTTAACAAACTTTTTTTTATAAACATGAGTTATCACCTATTACCTAATTCAAACCATATATTACAAAAAGATAGTGTTTATGAATAGGATATTGCACATATATCTTCCAATTATGTCCTTTAAGGTTTTATTAAAAAAAGTAATTTTTTAAATAATTTTTTGTTAAATCTTTATTTGAAAAAAATATCTGAAAATATCATTGATTTTGTTTTTTAGAAGAAAAAAAAATAGATCAATGAATGATTTTTTGTTAGACCATTAAACAAGTGTTTCACAATTCACATTCTGTTTAACTGGACCTTTATTTTGTGATTCTTGCTTCGACAATTTTTTTTTCTCTTTCCTTAAAAATGAATCGTGAAGTGAAAATCGTGAATTGCATTACGTTGTTCACAATTTATTTTTATCCTCAGTTAATAGTATATTAACCCTTCTTTTTATATTCGCGTTTAGAGTGAAATGCGAAACAATCAATTTCCTAATTTTCAAATACTAATTCAAAAAAAAAATCAAACTAAAAATAATCCAATTAACCAAATAACAACCCCCAAGGGGGTAGCCGAGTTGGTTGAGTATGGCATTCTTATGACCAAAAGGTCACAAGTTCGAGTCCATCTACATACGCTTTCTCGGCTGAGCCTGTCACCTTGTGTGGTTTACCTTCTGGCGTTGGTTTGCAGGCTATCGCGTCAGACTGAGGGTTTACCCTGTGCGCACTCATTGCACTCTTAGTAGCGGCTGCGGGTTCCCTCCGAAAAAAAAAAAAAAAAAAAAAAAATTAACCAAATAACAATAATCAATTACAATTACAAATCATTTTTCAATACTATAAAATTGAACAAACCCTAACAATAAGGTGAAGAAGGAAAAAACAGAGGGAGAAGAAAATCATAACAATAAGATTTTACCCAAAATCACTTAAACCCTAACACCAAGAAATATTGAAATATTAGCTCTGATAAAGGTCAATTTGGTAAATTAGTTGGTTGTTTAGTGATCTGATCTACTTGGTATTCGTTACCATGACTAGAAAGCCAAAAAAATGATTTTAATATATTTTGGACCAATAGAGTTACCCCGTCCCAAAATGGTCGGTAACCAACCTCACTTAAGAAGGAACAATTCATTTTTTATTATTCACATTTTTTTTCAATTACTTTCGCTTATATAATTCTCTAGTCCTACCAATTAAAATTATGACGAGTCAGACCCGTGTTAGTCGGAAGAACCTTGTAGAGCGCTGAAGCACTTCTCACTGATCTCTGATTCATTAGCAAAAATCGTCTAAAGCATAACATGAAATCTAAACTCATCCAACTAAAACAAAAACAGAAAGAAAGAAAGAAATCACGAAACTAGGTTTATGAAAAAAATAATTGTGGTACATCATAGTTAGCCTTATATCGTTAATAAGGGTATTTTGGATATTAAAAAATATATATTAAATAAATAAATAAAATTGTTTTTGGATATCTATTGGACTGCTAAAATAAAAATAATAACAAAAAAAATTATTTTATTAAAATAAATAAATCATTATGTAGTTTGTTAACAAATATATCAAAAAAACACATTGCAACCAAATCTAACCTACTAATAAATAGGTTGTAAAACTAATTATCTCATGTGTCATCTTCTAACACTTAAATTTATAAGTAATGTTGTACATCTTATAATCAAATTTTACATGCTAATAATCATCTTCTAAATATTTTTCAATGTATTTTTTCACTACAACCTTTTTTAACATTTGTATTTAATAAACATGATTGTACATACTCTAAAGACGTAAAGGTATTGTTAATGATGTATTTAAAAAAACTATTAAACCATTTAAATTTATCAAGGATTATATTAGATTAATTATTTTTTAGAGGTAAAAAAATATATAGTTGTTAAGTATAAATTCAAAGTGATTGTGACATATCAGTGTTGAAAGCTTGATTTGATGTTGAAGGCATGACCTAGTTTCAAAGGTTGAAACTTAGTGTTAAAATTGTACTTTACTATCGAAAGATATCTTATCAAAAGATTTCTCTATGTCTATCTTGATGAGCAGACCGGTCCATAAGACCGGTCGCCACCTCGAGCATAGTGACACTTTTCCCTCGGAGATTTCCTCTCAGAGCTTCTTCCTCTTCGGAAATCGATGTGTCTACGGTCACGCTTTTTCTTTCTGTGGTATTTTCGCGGGGATGAATCTGAGGAACTGTACGAAGAGTAATCACTCGAGTAAGCTGAATCCAAATGTCGCCTCTCTCTTCTCCTCGGCGATTTCCGCTCGCGTCCCCGGTATCTGCCGTCTCTTTTCTTGGGAATAAATTCAGTTTCGCGATCCTCTTTTTCACTAACTGGCTCCCTCATTATCTCGGATCGAAGATTCTCCTGTATCCTTTTCTGCTTTCAATCTTTCGATTTCTAGGAGCAATTCATTCCTTTGAGCTAACAGATCTGAGTCGTCAAAATCATTTCTGACTCGCTGGCCCCCTAGTTCTTCGTACTCCATATCATTCCGGTAGTCATCTCCTACTAGGTTCTCCTCGCAATTATTAACCAAATCGTCCCCTTGGTCTTCCATAGTTCTCCTCGGAAAAGGAATTATTTCCAGGAAGCGATTGTCGTCAGAGCGATCTTTGCTTCCCACAGACGGCGCCACTGAAGAGTTTCAAGATAGTCCAGGGGTGATTATGCGATACGAGGATTCCTTAGTGTCAATTTTAGTAAATCTATTCCGTTTAGGTATTAGTTTTTAGAGAGAGAAAGTAAGAGCTATTAGGTTAAGTAGAGAGAGAAAGTACTATCTTATTCATCTCGGGATTTGTGAAGCGTGTGTGGTCCTTTTATATCACAATTGCGGATCCCACACGCTTTAATTCCTGTTAATTACATCTTTTAGTTCCTACATTTTATTTTCTTCCTATTCTGGCTATTTCTTTATATAGCTTATACAATTTAGTCCTTACACAGTTTTCTCTATGAGTTTTCCTCTATCATACTTTTTCTTTGCTATTTTCTCCTGTCATGTTTCTTCTTCACACTTTTTTCCTTGTCTTTTATTCTTCCTTATCAGGGTTGAGGCTATATTTTTAGGAATGATGTTTTGAGTTTAGCTCAGAGGTAAGATGGTCTCCGTAAGAGGAATGACAAGTTTTTTTTTGTGTATGCGAGTTTTTCTCAAGCTTTGTAGAATCTATTGAGGGATTTTAAGATTTCTCTTTTTATATTTTTTGAACAATGATTGATTTAATCTTTGGTTTTGATTGAGTTAATATCCCAGTTTGTTTTTCCTCAGATTTTTTATTTTGATGAGTGTCTTGAGGAATTGTTGAAGCTTTAGTTTTCTTACAGTCCTGCTTTTTGTGCCCAACGTGGTTGCAGTATAAGTAGTAGTCAGGTGTAATTCCATAAGCTATTTATTGCCAGAAGCCTTCAGATTGACCAAAGCCAACCCAGATCTTGTTTAGTAATGGTTCAGTGAGATCAAGTTTAATCCAAGCCTTACAACAGTTGTATATGGCATGATTTTTTGTTGGAACCCAAAGGGCTAGATAATTTCTCAAGGATATTGCTAGAACTTTGATATAGTATTCATTATACATATAACTAGGAATTCTTGGAAAAAGACACCCATATCGGAGAGATTGGTGATTTTTTTAGGATTAAAATCAGGTGTCTATTTAAGAAAATGCATTGTATATTGCCCAATCTTCTATACGTTTCATCTCCGGATATTTTTTAAATCGTCTTGTAAGCCCATTTATATTTTGATGTGCCTCGAATCCTAAATTTCCAGATTGTATTGACATCTGTAACAAATATTTTTGAAGAATTCTTAGATATCTTTCGTAGGGGGTTTTCCATTAAAGAACTTTCCTATCAAAATTGCTTTAGATGATTCTTCCAAATTAATCTTGTCTTGTAAATGGAATTTAATATATTTGTGTTTAGCTTGTCTTCTATTCTAGCATTAACATATGATTTTTTCTTGTCATTGGTCCTTGTTACATATACATTATTTTTTTGTTAAAGGATCTGATTGACACTTGTGTTGACATTGTTATCAATTATTTTGTTCATTTCTTAGGATCATGTAGTTCTTTTGCAGCTTGGGTGGTTCATTCTGGGAAATGCTAGTCGATCTTAAATGAGGGAATTTTAATCATTCCACGGATGGGCATCCTTGATTCAAAGTCTTGATTGTATTTGCTGATTTTTTTTTATCATTAACGGCATATATTGCCATTGTTATTGATAAAATTCTTTAATACTATTGAATAACATTGTAGTCAGAGTTGAATCAGACTTAAGGCTTGCATTTTGAGATGATACCACAGATATAGGATGCTAGTTCTTCAAGTAAAAAAATCTTTATTTTATTGGAGCCATTTTTTTCCTTATTTTAAAAACTTTCTTCGTCTTTAACAAATATATTTTTTATAAACATGAGTTATCACCTATTACCTAATTCAAACCATATATTACAAAAAGATAGTGTTTATAAATAGGATATTGCACATATATCTTCCAATTATGTCCTTTAAGGTTTTATTAAAAAAAGTAATTTTTTAAATAATTTTTTGTTAAATGTTTATTTGAAAAAAATATCTGAAAATATCATTAATTTTGTTTTTTAGAAGAAAAAAAATAGATCAATGAATGATTTTTTGTTAGACCATTAAACAAGTGTTTCACAATTCACATTTTGTTTAACTGAACCTTTATTTTGTGATTCTTGCTTCGACAATTTTTTTTTCTCTTTCCTTAAAAATGAATCGTGAAGTGAAAATCATGAATTGCATTACGTTGTTCACAATTTATTTTTATCCTCAGTTAATAGTATTAACCCTTCTTTTTATATTCACGTTTAGAGTGAAATGCGAAACAATCAATTTCCTAATTATCAAATACTAATTCAACAAAAAATTAAAATCAAAATAAAAAAAATCCAATTAACCAAATAACAATAACCAATTACAAGTAGAAATCATTTTTCAATACAATAAAATTGAACAAACCCTAACAATAAGGTGAAGAAGGAAAAACAGAGGGAGAAGAAAATCATAACAATAAGATTTTACCCAAAATCACTTAAACCCTAACAGCGAGAAATATTGAAATATTAGCTCTGATAAAGGTCAATTTGGTAAATTAGTTGGTTGTTTAGTGATCTAATCTACTTGGTATTCGTTACCATGACTAGAAAGCAAAAAAAATGATTTTAATATATTTTGGACCAATAGAGTTACCCCGTCCCAAAATGGTCGGTAACCAACCTCATTTAAGAGGGAACAATTCATTTTTTATTATTCACATTTTTTTTCAATTACTTTCGATTATATAATTCTCTAGTCCTACCAATTAAAATTATGACGAGTCAGACCCGTGTTAGTCGGAAGAACCTTGTAGAGCGCTGAAGCAATTCTCACTGATCTCTGATTCATTAGCAATAATCGTCTAAAGCATAACATGAAATCTAAACTCATCCAACTAAAACAAAAACAGAAAAAAAAACTCGCAATGAGTTTAGATGAAATCAAAACACTTAAAAATAAAAGATAACTTTCGAGAATCAGGAAGACACGACATATTTTTCACAGAGAAAGAAAAAAATCACAAAACTAGGTTTAATGAAAAAAATAGTTGTGGTACATCATACTTAGCCTTATATCGTTAATAAGGGTATTTTGGATATTAAAAAATATAGATTAAATAAATAAAAAATTTGTTTTTGGATATCTATTGGACTGGTAAAATAAAAATAATAACAAAAAAAATTATTTTATTAAAATAAATAAATCATTATTTAGTTTGTTAACAAATATCTCAAAAAACACATTGCAACCAAATATAACCTACTAATAAATAGGTTGTAAAACTAATTATCTCATGTGCCATCTTCTAACACTTAAATTTATAAGTAATGTTCTACATCTTATAATCAAATTTTACATGCTAATAATCATCTTCTAAATATTTTTCAATGTGTTTTTTCACTACAACCTTTTCTAACATTTGTATTTAATAAACATGATTGTACATACTCTAAATACGTAAAGGTATTGTTAATGATGTATTTAAAAAAAACTATTAAACCATTTAAATTTATCAAGGATTATATTAGATTAATTATTTTTTAGAGGTAAAAAAATATATAGTTCTTAAGTATAAATTCAAAGTGATTGTGACATATCACTGTTGAAAGGTTGATTTGATGTTGAAGGCCTGACCTAGTTTCAAAGGTTGAAACTTAGTGTTAAAATTGTACTTTACTATCGAAAGTTGTAACTTAGAGCTAAAGTTGTATGTTGAAGTCGTATGTTGAAGCTGAGACTAAATGACGATGGCTGAACACAGGATGAAGTGAGAAATAACTGCTAAAGTTAAAAGTAGGTGTCGAAGGTTGGAACTAAATACTGAAGACTGGAGAAATATAATTGGTGCAATTCATCCAGATCTTAAGACCCAAAGATGTGAGTATGCCAAAACTTAAGGTGCTGGAACTTCTGACTTAGGCATAGAAAAGTCTATTGGAATCTACAAATTGTCATATCCAAAGATAAGTGTATTTATTACTACTGGAACCGAATGTGTAGGTTAGACTCTTGCTGTAATGAAGGTGTAGTAATTGGGTGGCTGAAATATTCCGAATATGTTTTCATGTTCATAAATGACATGATCACTTGGAAGATAATATTTTTAATGGATGAATGATCTATGTCGTTGATTATGAGATTAATCTGAAGCGTACATTTGATAAACAGACAAAAAGTACATGCATGCATATGCTGACAACCTGCGTTAAGAAACGTTATCAGTATCGATAGTCGTACCTATGTTAGTGTGACGAGAGATATTTCCTCATTTGTCTGGAAAGTTTTATACATGAATAAGCACTATTGTGATTCGGGTGTGCTTTATTTCTCATTATTGACTTTATATACCATGAAAGAGAATATTACAGCTTTATGGCGTAACTATAAAAACTTTGAAAGATTTCTCATGATAATATTTAGTTTAGTTATGGATAAATAACCTTTAAACAATTAAATTTAATTTAATACATCAATCCGAGTATTTTGTTCGAATCTAGAAATATTTTTTTGCACTTTATATTATTTAATTTAAATTTTAACTTTACTTTTAACTTTAAAAAATGATCTTTTGTTTTTGAATTTTATTTATTTATTATATTCATTTTAGTTTTTACCAACATAAAAATTATTTATTTATGATTGTCTAATAAAATAAAATTCATATTTTGTAGCTAGGTTATAAAAGAAAATACAAAAATAAAATAAAAATACAAACTATTTTGATAAAAACAAACCCTAAATACGAAATCCTATACATTCTTTAATATATTATTAAAAATAAAGATTTTAAATTATAATTAAAAATTAAATTTTGTCATAATTGTATAATAATAGAGAAAATTAGTACACAACCATAACTAAGTAAGTTATTTTCCAAAATTGTTCCAAAACCAATTCATAGGTAATTGATATATTTTGATCCTTTATTGGAAATATTTTATATGAAACTCAATTTAAAATTAATTAAAATTTTAAATTTAATTAGGGACTTAGTTATCAGATTATCATACATGTTTACATATTTTATGTAAACGGCCACAAATATTATTATAACTCTATTTTAAAATGCAGATTATTTATTTTTCAAATTATATTTAATTTTAAATTTTAAGTTTATTTTTAGAATATACATTCGTGTGCGTAGATTATCAAGTTTTATTTGTTATTATAAGACGAAATATATAAGCGATTTTGCTAGCCATATATTTGATTTGGGAAATGATTTTTTTTAATATTTATCAACAATATTCTTCAAGGTTGCTATTTTAAGCTTCTTAAGTTTAAAGGTTAATGAGTTTGCAACATTTATTTAAAAATATTGTTAAATTAAATTGAGAAAATTTTAATTTAATAGAAAGGATAGTCGCAGAGTTCCATGTATTTTAAAGTTTATTAAAAATATATATACTTAAATATGTTAAGTAACCGAATTAGTAAAATATGTATAAAAAATTAAAATGATGTAATTTTAGCGGTAATCGTTCATTGGAAGGGTAGTATATGATAAATAAAAACAATAAATGTGACTTTCTTTTCCAATAAATTAATTTTTCCTCAAGGTTTCTCACCCCTTATTTTGGAAATAGAAATCCATTACATTTATAGATTTGGAAAGTTAAAAAAGAAGTAACTGACTAAACATGAAAGACAATGGTTTGCACTCTACTAAATACAAGCACAGTAACTACCTGATATAGTTTCCAGTTTCTGTCAATGACCACAGGAGTTCAAGTACTCATCTCTCAATTCATGAATGAAGACATTGTTATTAAATGTACAAGAGTTTCATCTATAAGTGAGCTTAGCTGCTAAAATAAATCTTACTACCACATTAACTAAATGCAACAAGAAGAAAATAAAAAACTAAGTAGCTTGACCCTTATTATCCTAATCTACTACTAATCGTATTCGCTACTGAAATTATCGAAATCTTCGAAAAATCGGAGATCTTCCAGTCCCGCCACATTTACATTAAAAAGTGGGAGCCCTTTTGTGTTATCCTCCACATCCTTGGTCCCCTGTGCCACAGGCTCTTCCAGTTCCACCACATTTACATCCAAATCCTTAGCCTTAATCCCTGTAGGCTTCAATCCACCAAGCTGCAGCTCTTTATTGGCTTGACAAGGTAAACCCAATATCACCTCCCTTCGTACCATGTCACCTTGACCACCCACAGTTTGATTATTTCCCTTGATAGTCTCGGGTTGGGGTCTCTTGGTCTTTTTCGACGTTGATCCTATATTTTCCCCATAGTTTTTCTCTTCAGTTGGTCGTCTCTTTAAACTATGCTTGGCCTCTTCATCGTCCTCTGCAAATCCCACATACACATCATCATCGCGGAAGTAAAACTTTAGTTGGGGGTACTTTGTAGACGCCTCCTCACAAGTAGGTTGAGTGTTGTTAATCTTTTGACCCTGGGCTTTGTTCTGGACGGGATGAGGAGTCATAGGGGCAAGTCGTGGGCAGTTCTTGACTAAGTTTTTGGTGGATTTAGCATCACTAGATTGTCCCGAGGGATAAAGCCCCCCATAGATGTAGCTAGTACAGTTGTCTGAGACTGGCGGTGGCACTATCCTTTTGGCATGGAACTCTCCTTTGCAATGCTGACATAGAAGCGTGCATTCCTCGTACACCTTGGGGTACTTGTAGAGCACGGAGCAAGAGCGACAACCGGTCCAGAAAGTCGGATTCCCCGACTCTGATTGGCTCGGCTCCGATTGCGGAACTGACTCGGCCGTGTTGTTCAGACTGGGCCTTTCTTCCTCCGGGCTGATTCTCACCGGTTGTGGTGTCGTTTGCTTACCTTGCTGCTGTGCTTGATGTAGTTGAATATCCAATCGGTTTCCAAGTTCTGCCGCTTGAGATGATTGAGCCGGTTGACTCTTATAAATCTCTCCGTCGTACCATGACTTCTTAGACAAGTCAAAAAGATAGTATAACGCCTGAAAGACGAGTCTCAACGCCTGATCGGCGAGCGGGAGGCGCTTTCTCGCCTCGGTTAATAGAGCCGCGAGCCGGCGAAACTGAGTCCTGACTAGTTCTGAGTCATTAGTTAATGGACAGAGTTGAAGAACGGCGTACAAGTCGGGGAGGCTAGAGGCTCCGACGCATGAACTGCCGGCTATGAGCGTATCGGCGACGGCAACGATATGTGAAGATGAGTCGGATAAGGCTCCGTTGGACTGAGCAGCGCGTATCGCGAAGGACTTAGCACCGTGAAAATTTCGTGCAGCGAGTAGGTTCTCCGCCATAGTAAGCAACCGTTCTGCCTCCATTCCGCTTCCGGCGCCACCGTTCATAATTCCCTATCTCTAGAAGGTTCTCTACGTCGATTTGAACTTCACAATTTTCCTCAAATGTTGGAGTAAAATGAAAACTGCGGTAGTGAAGCACGTAAAGGAAAGTAGATTTATCTAAGGATGTTTTACCGTTGATTTGTTTTGGTTAACGTTTAAGATATTTTAAAAGGATAAGGCTGTTGAGGATTAAAATTTTAAATTTTTAAAGATATTTTTTAAAAAATATCTTAAACAAATTCTAGATATATTTTCAGAATTCAAAATATGTTCGTTATGAGGATGTAGATTGGAATAATTTATTTATTTATTTTTCAAAATTCATGAATAATTATTTTTTGAAAATCATATTAAATTTTAAAAAGTGTTGGAAAATTTTGAGATATAAAATACTAATTAATTTTTTATTTTATTTTTCTTGCATATTTGTTTTTTAGAAAAATAAAGGTGAAAAAGACGAAGAATTAATAATAAATAAATATTGTTAATTCACTTTAATAGAATTATCTGATACGTAAATGTTAAAACACAAAATTCACATTTTAGTGATATTATTTATCCAAATATATTATTTATAAACATAATTAAAGTACACCAACATAGAATCTTCAGCGTAGATATCAAGTGAGATGTTAAAAATACGTAGTAGTTACATTATCCTAAAAATAGTATAATTAGCATAAACATAAAAAAATGCTAGCTCAACTTTTAGATTTTTATCCACCGATCATGCAAAACCATATCTATTTTCCACCGATATTGGTGTTATAAAAAATATCTATTTTCCACCGATCTTGGTGTTATAAAAAATATTTTTTTCTGAAAATTTCATCAAACACCGATCATAGCATTACAAGCAACCAAATATATTTCAAGTGTTACATCTAACCACTTACATCATTCATTTCTTTTATTATTTCTTTTACAAACTCGATTTTTTCAATGATAATATGTTTGAAAAAGTATTTGCAACTATTAGTACAGTTAGTTAAAAACAAAAAAAAAATTTAAAATTTCATTCTATTTTAGTTAGTCCAATGATAAACCTACTAACACTATGCATATATATTGTTTATAGCCTTTTTAATTAAAATAATTGATAAAATATAACTTTTCTCTATTAACCTTTAACAAAAATATTAAATAGGTTTATTATAAACAAATATTCTTATATAACTCTTAAATTAAATTAGTTGATAAAATAAGTAATATTTTGTTTAATGATATTTTTTATAAAACATATTAAAGTAATTAAAAAATATTAAATATTTAAAAAAATCGAACTCCATTAACTCTTTTTTTTTCTCTTTTACCTTATTTATTATGTCTAAAATTTATTTACATTTACCTAAATAACATAAATTTTATTATTTGTCTAATGAGATATTTCTTTCACACGAAAAAAACCCACTACACCCACTATTTCTATTTAATAAAATCAAAATTGAAGAAATTTTATTATTTGTCTAATGAGATATTCCTTTGGCACGGAAAAAAAAATCTCACTACACCCGCTACTTCTATTTAATTAAATTTAAACAATGCTTATATGGAGGTTGAAGTGGGGTTAGGGGGGCTTCATCCCCCCTCGCCCCTACATCCCAGCCACTGCACACTAGGGTTCCGTCATTCATTTATTATCGGTATGTGTTCTTTTCTCTTTTAATTTTGAATTTTTATTTTATGTTTTTCAAAAAAAAATTACAAAAAAGTAAATATAAATATTTAACTTTTTTATTGTTCATCCATAGAATTGTTTTAAAAAACTTAAAATTCATTAATATCAAAACTTTAAAACATAATTTTGAAAAGTATATTCAATCGTTTTATTAGAAAATATAATAAAAACTATTTCAATATATATAACAAATATAATACTTTTACAATATATTTTTTTCTTTGAAAATAAAACCTTTATTAAGAAATGAAATTGGACAAAAATGTGAGGGTAGGGGAAACTCTTTACGTTACTTGAAATACTCTTTACGTTACTTGAAATACAAAATCAACGAAACGTCAATTTCAGATTTTTTCCTTTTACCTTTTGTGAGGTAATATTTCGTGCTTTGAAATTAGTTAGAGCATTTGAGAAAAAGTGTATTGGGTCTGCAAATATTTTCTAAGAGAGGATATAGAGATGATTCCTATTGCTAGTTGATGTCCCTGAAGAATATATTTTCGAGATTGTCAAGTAAGGCAATAGCCCTTAACTGGTTTGTAATTAGATCTTCATTTAGGTCCATTCTGAACTTTCACTTGTGAGTCCATCTAGCGAGCCAGTCAGCTGCTGTATTTTGTTTCTCTATAGATGTGTGATACGGTCATGTTATCTAATAATAACTTCCTGCAATAATTTAGAAGAGGTGAAAGGTACCAGGGGGTTTGATTGATTAACATTGCAATTAGAATGTTTAAGTCTGTTTCAATATCAATGTTAGTTAAGTTTAGTTTAGAGCATATGAGAAGCCCATCTAAGAGAGCACAATATTCAACATTGAGAGCGTTTTGTTTACCATATAGCCTCCCCGTAGCGGAGATGATGTCTCCCTTTGACTTTCCGATAATTTTACTTCCACTAGCTTTCCCAAATAAGGCACAAGATCCATTAATGTTGAGTTTTTGTCTGTATGTTGAAGGAAGATGCCAATTTATGTAGCGATCTTTTTAGGATAGTTGAAATAATTGTAGCATCCCAGTCAATAACGATGTTATTATCTTTATTCCAATGATCTCTTTTGAGAAGATTAGTTGTATCAAGTCTTTGGATTAGACTTTAGATTTGGCTGGTGGTTTAAGAGACACAAATCTTTTTTTGCTAATGTTTAGCACATGTTGCATGAAAAAGCAGGAATCATAGTTCAGATCATTTTAAATTATAGCATGAATTATAGTTCAGATCATTTAAAATTATTTATACCACATGTTGCATGAAAAAAGCTTGAGAAAGATAATTTAAGATTATGATATTTAAACATTTTTCTTTAGTTGGGCTTGCAGATGTTATCCCAATTTGCCCATGATATTGCTTTATGTTGATGGTTAGTACCCCATATATATTTGCTCAAGAGGTTTTTTGTTCTTTTTATCATAGATCTTGGTATAATGGAGCTTTAAAGGTGAAAATTTGGTATAGGAAGGAGGACAACTTTGATTAGAGTTAATCTTCCTCCAAATTATAACAGTAAGTTGTCCCATTCTTGAATGTTCTCTCTTATTTTTGTGACAATATCTTCATAATGGGATGCTTTTGGTCTGTTGTGTATGTTAATGCCAAGATGTTTCATAGGTATAATTCCTTTCTTAAAACCAATAGTACTAATTGTTGAAGTCTGTTATTTGGGATTTATGAGATTGGATAAGGAATGACTTGGTTTTTTTGATTGGCTGGCCTAATAGATCTTGATAGATTTGAAAAAAGTTTAGGATTTTACTGTTACTTGATGTGGAGCATTGGAAAAGATGATAAGATCATCAACAAATGCAAGGTAAGGGATTATAACTGAACTCTTTGTTGTATATCTGACTCCTCTGTTGTCCAAGTTAATCATTTTAAGCCTCTGATTAGAAATTCTTCTGATAAGATGAATAAACTTGTTAATAATGGGTCATCTTGTTTAACTCCGTTGGTAGATCTGAACTAGTCATTTTATTCTCCACTTATTATAACATAAAACCTATTAGAACTTATAAAGCATTTGATATTGTTAATGAATTTGTTAGAAAAACCAAAAGCAGTAAAAATATTAAGGATCAAGAAGAAAGATATCTTATCAAAAGATTTCTCTATGTCTATCTTGATGAGCAGATTTCCATCTCAGGTTCTTTTATTTTGATCTTTCAATAGTTCTTGAGTTAGAAGAGTATTTTCATGAACCTTCCTCCCTTGAAAAAATCCAATATGTTCCTCTGATATTAGTTTAGATAATAATGGAGATAATCTATCATTAATAATTCTGGAGATAATTCAATTGAAGATAGTCCATAGGCTGATTAGTCTGTAGTCATTCCAAGTCTTAGAAGATTCTCTCTTAGGGATTAGGCAGATAGAGGTAGCATGTACTTCTTGCGGTACTTAGACTCCACTGAAGAAAGCTTTTATGACAGCACACAAATTGTTTCCAATAATAGACCAACAGTTTTGATTGAACATGGTGTTGAGACCATCAATGCATGAAACTCTTGAGAAGTTTAAAGATTTATAGAGTTGTGAATGTCATCATCAGAAGGGTCCTTAATTAGAGCAATATTCTCTTCATGGGTTATTATTTTATGAATGATATGAGAGAGGTTTAGGATTTCTCTATCAGTAGATTGAGATGTGAGAAAACTTTGGTAATGAAAGATAGAAGACAGATCAATCTCTTTTTGATTTTCTATCCAATTGATCCTATCAAAGATCTTATTTATTATGGACTTTCTCAGCTTCTTCTTTCCATAATTTTGGAACACATAAGTGTTTTTGTCCCTATTTTGAAGCTAGTTTCTACTGCATTTTTGTTCTAAAAAATATTACTCTATGAAAAGTAACTGAAGGTGATCAATCTTAGCTTTAGCTAGGTTTATTATGTTTTCCATCGTTCTAGATTCTTGATAGTTGGTTTTTAAGGACTTTACTTTAACTTCTGAGTTTGCAATTGCATTGAAAATATTTCCAAATAATCTCTGTTCCTCTACTTTAATTTTTTCAATTTGTTCCACAATATTTGAAAAGGATTTTCATACATGTCATCATTGTAACAGTCCTTAACCATATTCTGAAAGTGAGGATGGTACAGTCACATATTTTGGAATCTAAAGGATGTTTTTATTTTTTCAGATTGCTGAGAGATCGAGATGGAGATAGGTTTACGATCTCATCTTTTTCTGGCCATGTGGGTGACTGAGGTGGTTTAGAAAAACTTGTACAATTCATTATTGGTTAAAACTTTATCTAGTCTCTACCACTTGTGAGAATTAGTCCAACTGAATTTACTATCATTGTAGCCCGTATCAGTAAGATTTTAGTCATGTATTGCATTATTAAACACACCCATACTTCTCACATAAAGGGTTGTGCATGCAATTTGTTGAGTAAGATTTGTGATGACATTGAAGTCCTCCATCACAATCCATTCCATTAAGCTGTTAGCGATTTGTCTTAGGTTGTTCCATAACTCTAGTCTTAACTCCGTGTTATATTTAGCACATATATATATATATATATTAGGAAATATTTTTTTATAAAATATAGATTAACCTTTAAGTGTAAAAACAGATTCCAATTAGTCAATGGAGTAATTTTGAAATCTTGATTCTAGAAAGCCCAGATTTTATTAGAGATGTTAGCCAAGTTGTGCTGATAACCTAGTATTTTTGTGATCTTTGGAAGATATATAGCTTCAATCATCGGTTCTTGAATAGTTAGGAAAGTAATTATTTTTATTTGATTATTAATTTTAATATTCTTTATATATCCTTGTCTCCAATACCCCTTACAATCCAGAATAAGACGTTGACTGTCATTTTCATGACCCAGTTAAAGGCATGTCAGCCATTTTCTTTTGGGTTGCTTTGGAGTTGTTATTGGTTTTTGATGTGTTGTTCTGAATTTTTCTCTTTTCTATTTGCATCAAATTGTCAAATTATTTGTTATCAAGATATGTTGGTTTGGGTGAGAAGGGGAGACTGCCTATTGTTTTTATATTTAGGGAATGAGGAGAAGATGTTACAAGATCAAGATTTTTGTTCTCAAATATCATAACACCAATTTCCAAGATATGAAGAGCTTCGATTATTTTTTCATTTGCAATGACATGTATGATGTTTGTTGTAGCAGTATTGATATTTTGGATGATTTCTAAATGTAGGGTTTGAAGAGTTTCACGATAGTCCAGGGGTGATTATGCGATACGAGGATTCCTTAGTGTCAATTTTAGTAAATCTATTCCGTTTAGGTATTAGTTTTTAGAGAGAGAAAGTAAGAGCTATTAGGTTAAGTAGAGAGATAAAGTACTATCTTATTCATCTCGGGATTTGTGAAGCGTGTGTGGTCCTTTTATAGTACAATTGCGGACCCTACACGCTTTAACTCCTGTTAATTACATCTTTTAGTCCATACATTTTATTTTCTTCCTATTCTAGCTATTTCTTTATATAGCTTATACAATTTAGTCCTTACACAGTTTTCTCTATGCGTTTTCCTCCTATCATACTTTTTCTTTGCTATTTTCTCCTGTCATGTTTCTTCTTCACACTTTTCTCCTTGTCTTTTATTCTTCCTTATCAGTAGCCCCCCAGTCCTAGTAAAATTTCTTTTACTAGGACTGAATAATTCTCCGATTGCTCACTTCACACACCCTCGAATAGTTACATTTGAAAGGCAGAAACCATTTTCCTCGAATATTTTCTTTCTTCGAATTTCCACAATTTGCCTCGAACAATCGAAGCCATAAATCGCTCCTCGAAAATCGCTCCCCGAAAATGGCTCTTCGAGCATCATCTTTTCTTCGAATTTCCACAATTTGCCTCGAACAATCGAAGCCATAAATCTGTCCTCGAAAATCGCTCTTCGAGCATCATCTTTTCTTCGAATTTCTCCTGATAACCGAGTAGCCCCCCAATCCTTGCACCATTTTAGCCATATAAGCCCCCCGACTTTGGCTGTATCAGTGTCCCGAATGATTTCAAATCAAGGCTAAAAGGGGTGTCAGGATTAATCTTTATCATGACGTGATTAAACAACCATATCTGTCAGCATATCTTTTTTGAAAACGTTCCCTATTCCCCTGACATTTTCTGACAGAAAACTCTTCATCTTCCCCTGACATTTCCTGACTGCGAAAACTCTTTATCTTCCCCTGACATTTCCTGACTACGAAAACTCTTCATCTTCCCCTGTGGCTGGTGTTGGGATAATTTATACCTATATGGACCATAATGTCCCTAGGCAAACACCAGAAAAAGTCCTCGGGCCTGATCTGTCAGGAAAGCCCAGCTTCACCTATAAATACTGACCTTCTCTCCTCATTAACTCAACTTTTGTTCAAACATTTCTAGAGAGATAAAGCTGGCGAACAAACCCCGTCGGATTCCTGATTGGTTGTTGATCAGTAAGAGGTTCGAAGAGAGAGTTGCTGCTGGAGAAGACGTGAGGCCTCAACCCCCACCATCGACTACTACTTTCTTTGGTACCTGGCCTCCCTCAGCAGATTCGACTGCAATTATCCCCCTCGAAGTCGCTCGACAAAGCCTTCATAGTGATTCTAACCCCCTCGGAAAAATGGGTAAAGACAGGCAGCACAAACACTCGTCCGGGAAGAGATAGAAATCTCACAAGAATAGGAAAGGCTCTCATAATCGAAAACGTGCCAGGGAGACGCCCCTGGTCATTCGGGAGCCTACTTCACCAACAGCCCTCGAAAATCTCCCTCAAACATCTGCTAGCCCTCTTCGAACATCTACCAGACATCCTCGAACCTCTGCCAGTCCTCCACGAATATCCACAAGCCCTCATCGGACCTCTAACAGTCCTCCCCGAAGAAACAAAGTAGATGAGTCGAGTCTGCCTTCTACTCCATCCATGACCGTTCATGGGACTCAATTTTCGCCTTCGAAAACGCTCATCACCGAAGAAGATATGCAAAATAGGCGAAATGAGAGTCGAGATGCCAAAGGGAAAATACCTGTCACAACGCCCCTCGAACCAAAAGTGCATGTGATCCCCTCTTTAGGTTCTTCAAATAATGCAACCTCCTCGTCCCGAACAATATCCGAAGAGCAAGCTCGTCGGATTGCCCTAAAATCAAAAGGGGATATCATGCTGCCCTTGGAACTAGATAGCATCGCTGGTCGCAATATTCGGGGCATCAAAAATAAACATATGGTGGCTCTTTCCAACATTAGATACAAGTATTTTTCGAAAGACGAAGAAGCTATGCTGAGAACTCGATGGTGCATTCCCTCCTATATTACCATTAGATTTCCCTCGGAAGGAGAGACGCCTTTGTCAGTGAGGGACAACGAGTTGGTGGTATATACAGAGATCATGAACTGGGGGCTAAGGTATCCCTTAGACCCTTTCTTCATCGAATATTTGGCGAAGATAGACCTTTGTCCTTCACAGGTTGGTCCCAACATATGGTTTACTCTGATGGCCTGCATCATGGCCTTGAGGCTCTCAGGTCATGAATTTTCGTTAGAGCAACTCATTGGCCTTGCTGGTTTGGCCAGAAATCCTTTCTTTCCCTTTTACTCACTGACGTTCAATCGAGGAAAAAAAATCATGAGAGATCTATTAGAGGCTGACAAGAAATGGAGGCAGCAGTTTGTGTTTTTCTCTGGTTGCTGGGAGACCGGGTCAGAGGCCACTCCCTCGAATCCTCACAAGCTCTCTCTGATGTGGACTAATAAATGTAAGTGCCTATCCTTCGAAATTATTTATTCTTCCTTGAATTTTAGCTTGTGACTGGTCTTGATATTGGCTACTTGTTGCAGCTATGACTGGGATTTCAAAACCCTATTCTGACTATGTTGAGGGCGCCACGAATGTGTTCACCAAACTTCGCTTGTGGGCAAAAGAACACTGGGATAACCGATTTCTTCTCTACTTCACAGATAATAATCTCGCCAGAAGTCGATTGTGGAGGCTCAATCCCCTCGACCGAATTAGCATGAGAGGATTGATGGCTCCTCCCTCGGAGCGAGAAGTGATGGAGCGCTGTAGCCAAAAAGACATAGTGGTATATCTTCCCAAGCGCTCTCGTTCGCATAGTCATCTTGGGGATCCTCCAAAAGATGATGTTTCAATGACTCAACAGCTAAACCCTGAAGGAACGGTCAACACCCAAGGGCCTCCTCCCCCGAACAATGCTGGTTCGTCGAACTCCATTCCTCCTCCACCAAACAATGCTTGGTCGTCGGACTCCATTCCTCCTCCCCCTGCTCCCATCCTTCCATCAAAAAAGGAGGCCAATACAAGAGATATGAAGGGTAAGGGTGTCCTCGAACCCATCCAAGAATTATCCGAGGGTGGTGAGACGCCTGAAGACACTCAGGAAGCTGTTCTAGACAAAAAGGTCCAAGAAATATCAAGTGAACCTGAGGACAGAGGTGGCCACTCACCCAAGGAAAGTTCTCATCAATCCCCACATTCGCCTCTTACTGAAGCTTCTCACCCTGTCCCCTTCGAAAATAGTCCAAGGTTAGCACCTCTCCCCATCCCTCGCAGCAACCTTCCTGAGCACATTGATCCAGACACTCTTGGAGGCGGGTTTTCTGAGTTTGATTATGCACCATTAGGGTCTCCATCGAGCTCCTTCGAAGTTCCTTTGGACGATGAATTCTAACTGTCCCTTCGAAAATTGCTACACACCTTAGTTAATAGGGGAAAAAATATGCGGCACCTTGAGAAGCGCAAAAATCCCTATAAGTTTAAATCGATGTTAGCTGCCTCTCAGCTTGAAGAGGCCAAGAAGCAACACGTAGTGATCGAGGGCCAAGCCGATGCCTTGTACGAGCGCCTATCTACCTCCGAAAATTATGTGATAATGCTGGAGAGGTGTTGTCAAGAAAACAGGGACTTGTATAAAAAGAAGACTGATGCTCAAGAACTATTGATAGCTGAGTACAAAAAATGGAATCGTTTGGCCTGCGATGGATTCGTAGAGTGTATCGAGGGCTTTAGAAGGGTGAAAGAAGATCGAGATCAGTTAATTAAACGGGTTGAGAACTTTCCTAGACAAGTCGAGGAAGAGAAAGATAAAGCTGTGGATGCTTATGCAGCTACGTGCACAAGTAAGCTGAAGGCCCGGGATGCCACTACTCGAGCTGGTTTACTTACCCAAATCCATGCTGAGCATCCCGAATATAACTTGGGTAGTTTTTGGAAACTTGTCCCCTCAGAACTTCATCCTCCCAATATAGTAGTAAGTGACAGTGAAGACTCAGAGGCTGAGGGGAGTGTCTCCTCGAAAAATTCAGAATGAGAAAAGATGTATAAGGTGTTAATGTTTTTGTATGGCCCTATAGGGCTTCTTTTTGTAATGTGACTAAGGCATGTTGTAATGCGCTGATTTTGTAAGGCATGTTTTAACTTTGTAAGGCAAGTAACCAATTGTTAATTTTAAGTATAAGTTCAATCCAAGGCACCAAATATTATGTTCTTATCAATAATCCGAAGAGACAAACCCTTCGAACCAAACATAAATACTCAGATTAATAGTGGGTTAGGAAAATGGAATTCGAGGAATACATTATTGGGACCTACCTGATAATTTGGAGAGACAATATCTTGAGTCACATTATTGTGACCCAAATATTAATAACGTCAAATAAAATTCGAGGCACACATTAATGTGACCCGAATATTAATAAAGTCAAATAAAATTCGAGGCACACATTAATGTGACCCGAATATTAATAAAGTCAAATAAAATTCGAGGCACACATTAATGTGACCCGAATATTAATAAAGTCAAATAAAATTTGAGGCACATGTTACTGTAACCCAAACAATAGTTCGAAGGGGCAAGAATTCGAGGCACATGTTACTGTGACCCAAACAATAGTTCGAAGAGACAAGAATTCGAGGCACATGTTACTGTGACCCAAACAATAGTTCGAAGAGACAAGAATTCGAGGCACATGTTACTGTGACCCAAAAAATAGTTAAGGCAAAGAATCCTTTGTATTTAAGCAGCTCATCGAAACACCTCATTAAAACCTTCCTATGCCTAACAGGGTAGGAAAGAGTGTGCCCTCGCTAAATTTCGTTCTGGGAGATACAAAGAAGAAGAAAAAATACGAACACTACTTGCTAGTTATCTCTTTAATCAAGATACAATTTTAAGAGCTCAATATTCCAAAGGAGACGGAGATATCGCCCTTCCTTGTCTTTTAAACGATACGTGCCTGGTTTTATCTTTTTGGTAACCTCATAGGGGCCTTCCCAATTTGGTCCCAACTTTCCCAAACTCTTGTCTTTAGTGTGTAAGAAAACTTTACGTAGGACTTTGTCTCCCACCTTAAAATCTCTGTGCTTTACCTTAGATGCATATCGACTCCTCATGAGAGTTTGATAATGGAGGGATGTCAACTGTGCTTACTGTCTCTTCTCTTCAACCAAGTCTAAAGCCAGTGCTCTGCTCTGGTCATTCGTGTCGGAGGCATATGTTGCTACACGATGTGAGGGAAAAAGAATTTCTGGAGGGATGACGGCATCCATTCCATAGACTAAGGCAAATGGAGACACAATAGTGGCCGTTTGTGGAGTCGTCCGGTATGCCCATAATACTTCCTGCAAATAGTCGGGCCATTTTCCCGCTTTCTCTTCCAAGTTCTTCTTCAAACAATCAAGAATCGTACGATTAGTCACCTCCACTTTCCTATTAGCTTGGGGGTGAAATGGTGCAGAAAAACATTGTCGTATCCCCCTTGATACACAGAAACTTTGGAACTCCTTGTTGTCGAATTGAGGTCCGTTGTCCGTTGTGATCTGCAATGTTACTCCAAAACGACAACAAATGTTAGACACGACAAACTTGATCACATATTTGGCCCTTGTTCCTTCTAGTGGTTCAGCCTCTACCCACTTAGAAAAGTAGTCCACCGCTACAATGATGGTTTGCCTACCACCTGAGGTCAATGGCAAAGGCCCGACGAGATCGATGCCCCACCTATCAAACGGTACTGCTTCGGAAATACTCTCTAAGAAAACACCAGGTTTATGAATCACATTAGCGTAGCATTGACACGTGTCACATCGTTTGACTAAATCTTTTGCCTCGGCCGCAACAGTAGGCCAATAATAGTCAGCCAGAAACACTCTCCGAATTAATGCCTTATACCCATAATGGGCAGATCCTTCACCATCGTGCAATTCAGACAAGATAATTTGTGACTCGGGCCTACTCGAACACCTCAATAATGGTCGACTCAGAGATCTTTTAAACAGCACTTCTCCCAGCAAAATATAGCCATGAGACTTGAACCTGATTTTCCTAGCCTCGTACTTTTCGACGGGTAAAGTATCATGGGCCAGAAAATCGATGATGGCCGTTCTCCAATCATTCGTAATCACATTGCTTTCCTCCAGGATGTTTATTGAATGCTCCTCGCCAATCAAGATCGAAGGGCGCTCTTGAACCAAAACCCACGGGTAACCTTCCGTCCGTGAAGCGGAGGCGAGAGAATCTGGGACAACATTTAACTCTCTTCAACACATGCTCATACTTGACTTCCTCAAATTCAGATGTTAAATCTTTCAATATCTTCAAATACTGTATCAGCTTATTTTTCCTGGCTTCGGACTCTCCCGAAGCTTGGTTTATCACCAACTGTGAGTCGCTGATCAGTTTAATCTTTCGAGCCCCACATATCTGAGCCAAACGCAAGCCTGCTAGAGCAGCTTCATACTCAGCTTCATTGTTAGTAGCCTTAAAACCAAAACGAATGGCTTGGAACATAGCAACCCCTTTTGGGGAAATCAATTGGACAACTGCCCCACTTCCTGAGATGTTCGACCCCCCATCCGTCCGTATCACCCATTCCGCTTCATCAACAAAGTCGTGAATTTCCTTTTCCTCTCTATCCGAATGGAACTCGACCAGGAAATCGGCTAAAACCTGGGCTTTTATCGCCGTTTGAGGCTCAAATGTTATGTCGAAGTCTCCCAGTTCCACTGACCATTTAGTCATCCTACCAGAGATGTCGGGCCTTTGTAATAAACTCTTCAGGGGAAAAGTCGTCCGAACAATTATAGGATGGGCCTGGAAGTAAGGTCTCATCTTTCAAGCCGTCGTTACCAAAGCTAGAGCTACCTTCTCCAATGTGAGATATCGCTTATCCGCATCCAGCAAACTCTTACTGACATAATAGATAGGCTTCAGGAGAGAGTCATCTTCGCGGAGGAGAACGGCACTGACCGCACATCTTGATACTGCTACATAGATAATTAATGTCTCTCCTACCAATGGTTTAGACAAGACCTCAGGAGACGTCAAATACTCTTGGATTTGATGAAAAGCGGTCGAACATTCCTCGGTCCAACAAAATTGTTTCGTATTCCGCAACACCTTGAAAAAGGATGCACATTTATCTAAAGACCTAGAAATGAATCTATTCAGAGCAGCCAATCTCCGTGTCAGAACTTGCACTTCTTTAATATTATGAGGGGGTGTCATTGTGATCAGAGCTTTTATCTGTTCTGGATCAGCCTCGATGCCTTTTTCGCTGATCATGTAACCAAGAAACTTGCCCGACCTTACCCCAAAAATGCACTTCTACGGATTGAGTTTTAAATTGACTCTGCTTAAATTGCGAAACGTCTCTTCGAGGTCATCAAAATGGTCTTCGTCCCGTGCACGTTTGACCAGCATATCATCGATATAGGCCTCCATGTTCCGCCCAATCTGCCCCTCAAAGGTTTTATTGACTAGGCGCTGATAAGTTGCCCCTGCATTTTTTAAACCAAAAAGCATAACCTTGTAGCAGTATAACCCTCTCCCGATAATGAAAGAAGTGCTTTCCTTATCACGGGCGTCTAATCGTATTTGGTTGTACCCTGAGTAAGCGTCCATAAATGACAACAGTCGATTTCCGGAAGTCGAATCTACTAATTGGTCGATGCGAGGCACTGGGAATGGATCTTTAGGAAAAGCTCTGTTTAAATCCGTGAAATGAACACACATTCTCCACTTGCCATTCTTCTTACGTACCAACACTGGATTTGACGCCCACACAGGGTAATGCGACTCGCGAATATAGCCTATGCTCAGTAGCCTCTCAACCTCCAACAGAATTGTCGTGGCCTTTTCCGGGGAGACTGGTCTTCTTTTCTGTACTATAGGTTGGACATCAAGTCGTATAGCAAGTTTATGACACATGATTGCTGACGGTACTCCGGTGACATCCTGCGCACACCAAGCAAACATATCAAGTTTATCAGATAAAAAAACAATTAACTTCTCCTTAAACTCTGGAGAAAGGTCGACTCCAATCTTCAGAAATTTTCCACTCGCAAATTCATGTGTCGCATAATCTTCTTCTGGGACCAGAAATCCCGGGGCCTCCCTTGGATCATCGCACATGATGATTTCTGGGGGAGGTCCCTTTAATTGCTATGCCTTACCTGAAGTTTCTCCCCGAACCCCCTTCGAGGACAGGGCTATCTGGTAGCATTCACGTGTCATCTTCTGGCTACTTCGTATTATCTCAATATTGTTCCCAACCACGTACTTTAAGCATTGATGCACTATAGAGATTACGCCATGCATCCGGGACAGCCAAGAGCGACCCAGGATAGCGTTATACGACGTTGGCGCGTCAACAATAATAAATAGTACCTCCACCTCTTGCTTGAATGGTCTACGGCCCAATTCGACCACACACTGAACTTCTCCAACCACCATCGCTGTAGCGCCAGTAAAGCCTACTATAGTCTTGTCGGATCTCCGGATAACTGGTGGGTCAGAAATTCTTCGGTAAGTGCTCATAAACAATATATTCGCGGAGCTCCCTGTATCGATGAGTATCTTCTGAATTTGATCTCTAGCAATGCCTGCAGCGATCACTACTGCATCCTCATCGGGGCCTGCAACATTTTACATATCATCATCATCAAAACAAATAATTGGGGAAGGCGATCGGTGCATCTGCGCTGATACCCCTGCTTCGATCTGGGTAGTCAAATTGACCATGTGCCTTTTTCGGGAGCTGTTGGAATTTCCCGCAATAGTGTCTCCCCCGAAAATTTCCAAGGAATCGAAAAAAGCGCAGAGGCTATCCACTCTCCCATTCGGAATAGCTTCTTCCACCAGATTTACATTGTTCCTCCCCTCTTTAGGATCTAAATATTCTTGCTCCATGTCGAAGTCATCAACCCCTTCGGAAATCACCATAGCTGTGTCAGTATTCTTTGGGACAACTTTTACCACGATGCTTTTCTGAGAGTGCTTTTTGACGAACTCCAATAACATTCCATTCTCTATCAGGGCTTGCACTTTTTTTTTCAAAGCTATGCAATCCTTGGTGTCGTGTCCAATATCCTCATGATATTTGCAATATTTATTGACACTTTTGCTTTCCCTCGGAGTTTGTATGAGGAAAGGCTTCCTGAACGGTCTGGTAGATTTAACTTTGTCGAATATTGCAAGAACATTTTCTGTCAACTCCGCGAAATAGTCGGGTCGAACCCACTTATTTGACATGGGTCTCGCTCCCTGATTATAATTTTGATGACTGCCATAGTATTGCGGGTTTGATTTCGGCCTGGAGGATATTGACCCATACTTTTAGCCTGAACATTTGAGTGAGGGCCCTGGTTACACGACTCGGATCTTTGGAATTGATTATGATCCAACTGATCCCCCGACCCTTTCTCCGAGGCCTGAGTCTCTTCCACCAGGATCCTCTTCTCAACCTGATCTAATAATGCTCCAAAAGTCATTTCTTGGCTCTCCGCTACCGTATCCTTCAAAAATCCGGGGAGCAGGCCCATCCTGAAGGCTGCAAGCACCACTGAATCCTTACAATACTCCATGTCTGTTTTTGTTTTAACAAAACGATTAGTGTAATTTTTGAGGCTCTACCCCACCTTCTGTCGACAATAGATGATGGTGTCTCCGTTAGCTCTGAACTTCTTGATCCCCACAAAGTGTTGTCTGAAGATGTTCCAGAACATATCAAAATTCTTTATCGAGCCCTGCGGAAGCCTGTTATACCACTTAGAAGCCACTCCCTTGAAGGTCTGAGAGAACGCTCTGCAAAGCAACTTATCATCGTCGTCAAAATTGATCATAAAATTCTTGAATTGTTCAATGTGATTATCCGGGTCTTGTGTCCCATCGAATTTTTCCAGCTTCGAAATATCAAAATGCTTCGGAATATTTCCCACCAAAATGTCTGGGGACAGAGGGGAAGCCCTCTAATTATGACTCGCGCGATAAACACCGGACCTCAAGTTGTCATTGTTCGGAAAGTACAGACCCTCCTCGGATGGCAAAGTATACTGGTGCTGCCACTTCGAAGTTCGCGGGCCCATATCCTCTTTCCTATCAGGATACTTTGCCTGTCCATAAGACCGGTCGCCACCTCGAGCATGGTGACACTTTTCCCTCAGAGATTTCCTCTCAGAGCTTCTTCCTCTTCGGAAATCGGTGTGTCTACGGTCACGCTTTTTCTTTCTGTGGTATTTTCGCGGGGATGAATCCGAGGAGCTTTACGGAGAGTAATCACTCGAGTAAGCTGAATCCAAATGTCGCCTCTCTCTTCTCCTCGACGATTGCCGCTCGCGTCCCCGGTATCTGTCGTCTCTTTTGTTGGGACGAAATTCAGTTTCGCGATCCTCTTTTTCAATAACTGGCTCCCTCATTATCTCGGATCGAAGATTCTCCTGTACGACGTCTTTTTCTGCTTTCAATATTTTGATTTCTAGCAGCAATTCATTCCTTTGAGCTAACAGATCTGAGTCGTCAATATCATTTCTGACTCGCTGCCCCCCTAGTCCCTCGTACTCCATATCGTTCCGGTAGTCATCTCCTACTAGGTTCTCCTCGCAATTATTAACCAAATCGTCCCCTTGGTCTTCCATAGTTCTCCTCAGAATAGGAATTATTTCCAGGAAGCGATTGCCGTCAGAGCGATCTTTGCTTCCCACAGACGGCGCCACTGAAAAGTTTCAAGATAGTCCAGGGGTGATTATGCGATACGAGGATTCCTTAGTGTCAATTTTAGTAAATCTATTCCGTTTAGGTATTAGTTTTTAGAGAGAGAAAGTAAGAGCTATTAGGTTAAGTAGAGAGAGAAAGTACTATCTTATTCATCTCGGGATTTGTGAAGCGTGTGTGGTCCTTTTATAGTACAATTGCAGACCCCACACGCTTTAACTCCTGTTAATTACATCTTTTAGTCCCTACATTTTATTTTCTTCCTATTATGGCTATTTCTTTATATAGCTTATACAATTTAGTCCTTACACAGTTTTCTCTATGCGTTTTCCTCCTATCATACTTTTTCTTTGCTATTTTCTCCTGTCATGTTTCTTCTTCACACTTTTCTCCTTGTCTTTTATTCTTCCTTATCAGGGTTGAGGCTATATGTTTAGGAATGATGTTTTGAGTTTAACTCAGAGGTAAGATGGTCTCCGTAAGAGGAATGACAAGTTTTTTTTTGTGTATGCGAGTTTTTCTCAAGCTTTGTAGAATCTATTGAGGGATTTTAAGATTTCTCTTTTTATGTTTTTTGAACAATGATTGATTTAATCTTTGGTTTTGATTGAGTTAATATCCCAGTTTCTTTTTCCTCAGATTGTTGATTTTGATGAGTGTCTTGAGAAATTGTTGAAGCTTTAGTTTTCTTACAGTCCTGCTTTTTGTGTCCAACGTGCTTGCAGTATAAGTAGTAGTCAGGTGTAATTCCATAAGCTATTTATTGCCAGAAGCCTTCAGATTGACCAAAACCAACCCAGATCTTGTTCAGTAATGGTTCGGTGAGATCAAGTTTAATCCAAGCCAATGGTTTGTAGTCTATTAAATACATTAAATCATTTGTATATTAAAAAATATACATATACAAATGATTTAAATAGAAATCCATTACATTCATACATTTGGAAAGTTAAAAAAAAGTAACCGACTAAACATCAAAGACAATGGTTTGCACTCTACTAAATACAAGCACGGTAACTACATAATATAGTTTCCAATTTCTGTGAATGACCACAGGAGTTCAAGTACTAATCTCTCAATTCATGAATGAAGACATTGTTATTAAATGTACAAGAGTTTCATCTATAAGTGAGGTTAGCTGCTAAAATAAATCTTACTACCACATTAACTAAATGCAACAAGAAGAAAATAAAAAACTAACTAGCTTGACCCTTATTATCCTAATCTACTACGAATCGTATTCGCTACTGAAATTATCGAAATCTTCGAAAAATCGGAGATCTTCCAGTCCCGCCACATTTTCATTAAAAAGTGCGAGCCCTTTTGTGTTATCCTCCACATCCTTGGTCCCCTGTGCCACAGGCTCTTCCAGTTCCACCACATTTACATCCAAATCCTTAGCCTTAATCCCTGTAGGCTTCAATCCACCAAGCTGCAGCTCTTTATTGGCTTGACAAGGTAAACCCAATATCACCTCCCTTCGTACCATGTCACCTTGACCACCCACAGTTTGATTATTTCCCTTGATAGTCTCGGGTTGGGGTCTCTTGGTCTTTTTCGACGTTGATCCTATATTTTCCCCATAGTTTTTCTCTTCAGTTGGTCGTCTCTTTAAACTATGCTTGGCCTCTTCATCGTCCTCTGCAAATCCCACATACACATCATCATCGCGGAAGTAAAACTTTAGTTGGGGGTACTTTGTAGACGCCTCCTCACAAGTAGGTTGAGTGTTGTTAATCTTTTGACCCTGGGCTTTGTTCTGGACGGGATGAGGAGTCATAGGGGCAAGTCGTGGGCAGTTCTTGACTAAGTTTTTGGTGGATTTAGCATCACTAGATTGTCCCGAGGGATAAAGCCCCCCATAGATGTAGCTAGTACAGTTGTCTGAGACTGGCGGTGGCACTATCCTTTTGGCATGGAACTCTCCTTTGCAATGCTGACATAGAAGCGTGCATTCCTCGTACACCTTGGGGTACTTGTAGAGCACGGAGCAAGAGCGACAACCGGTCCAGAAAGTCGGATTCCCCGACTCTGATTGGCTCGGCTCCGATTGCGGAATTGACTCGGCCGTGTTGTTCAGACTGGGCCTTTCTTCCTCCGGGCTGATTCTCACCGGTTGTGGTGTCGTTTGCTTACCTTGCTGCTGTGCTTGATGTAGTTGAATATCCAATCGGTTTCCAAGTTCTGCCGCTTGAGATGATTGAGCCGGTTGACTCTTATAAATCTCTCCGTCGTACCATGACTTCTTAGACAAGTCAAAAAGATAGTATAACGCCTGAAAGACGAGTCTCAACGCCTGATCGGCGAGCGGGAGGCGCTTTCTCGCCTCGGTTAATAGAGCCGCGAGCCGGCGAAACTGAGTCCTGACTAGTTCTGAGTCATTAGTTAATGGACAGAGTTGAAGAACGGCGTACAAGTCGGGGAGGCTAGAGGCTCCGACGCATGAACTGCCGGCTATGAGCGTATCGGCGACGGCAACGATATGTGAAGATGAGTCGGATAAGGCTCCGTTGGACTGAGCAGCGCGTATCGCGAAGGACTTAGCACCGTGAAAATTTCGTGCAGCGAGTAGGTTCTCCGCCATAGTAAGCAAGCGTTCTGCCTCCATTCCGCTTCCGGCGCCACCGTTCATAATTCCCTATCTCTAGAAGGTTCTCTACGTCGATTTGAACTTCACAATTTTCCTCAAATGTTGGAGTAAAATGAAAACTGCGGTAGTGAAGCACGTAAAGGAAAGTAGATTTATCTAAGGATGTTTTACCGTTGATTTGTTTTGGTTAACGTTTAAGATATTTTAAAAGGATAAGGCTGTTGAGGATTAAAATTTTAAATTTTTAAAGATATTTTTTAAAAAATATCTTAAACAAATTCTAGATATATTTTCAGAATTCAAAATATGTTCCTTATGAGGATGTAGATTGGAATAATTTATTTATTTATTTTTCAAAATTCATGAATAATTATCTTTTGAAAATCATATTAAATTTTAAAAAGTGTTGGAAAATTTTGAGATATAAAATACTAATTAATTTTTTATTTTATTTTTCTTGCATATTTGTTTTTTTAGAAAAATAAAGGAGAAAAAGACAAAGAATTAATAATAAATAAATATTGCTAATATGTTTGAAAAAGTATTTGCAACTATTAGTGCAGTTAGTTAAAAACAAAAAAAAAAATTTCATTCTATTTTAGTTAGTCCAATTATAAACCTACTAACACTATGCATAAATATTGTTTATAGCCTTTTTAATTAAAATAATTGATAAAATATAACTTTTCTCTATTAACCTTTAACAAAAATATTAAATAGGTTTATTATAAAAAATATTCTTATATAACTCTTAAATTAAATTAGTTGATAAAATAAGTAATATTTTGTTTAATTATATTTTTTATAAAACATATTAAATTAAATTAGTTGATAAAATAAGTAATATTTTTTATAACTCTTTTTTTTTCTCGTTTACCTTATTTATTATGTCTAAAATTTATTTACATTTACCTAAATAACAGAAATTTTATTATTTGTCTAATGAGATATTTTTTTCACACGAAAAAAACCCACTACACCCACTATTTCTATTTAATAAAATCAAAATTGAAGAAATTTTATTATTTGTCTAACGAGATATTCCTTTGGCACGGAAAAAAACTCACTACACCCGCTACTTCTATTTAATTAAATTTAAACAATGCTTATATGGAGGTTGAAGTGGGGTTAGGGGGGCTTCATCCCCCCTCGCCCCTACATCCCCAGCCACTGCACACTAGGGTTCCGTCATTCATTTATTATCGGTATGTGTTCTTTTCTCTTTTAATTTTGAATTTTTATTTTATGTTTTTCAGAAAAAAAATTACAAAAAAGTAAATATAAATGTTTAACTTTTTTATTGTTCATCCATAGAATTGTTTTAAAAAACTTAAAATTCATTAATATCAAAACTTTAAAACATAATTTTGAAAAGTATATTCAATCGTTTTATTAGAAAATATAATAAAAATTATTTCAATATATATAACAAATATAATACTTTCCCAATATATTTTTTTCTTTGAAAATAAAACCTTTATTAAGAAATTAAATTGGACAAAAATGTGAGGGCAGGGGAAACTCTTTACGTTACTTGAAATACAAAATCCTCGAAGCGTCAATTTCGGATTTTTTCCTTTTACGTTTTGTGAGGTAATATTTCGTGCTTTGAAATTAGTTAGGGCATTTGAGAAAAAGTGTATTGGGTCTGCAAATATTTTCTAAGAGAGGATATAGAGATGATTCCTATTGCTAGTTGATGTCTCTGAAGAATCTATTTTCGAGATTGTCAAGTAAGGCAATAGCCCTTAACTGGTTTGTAATTAGATCTTCATTTAGGACCATTCTGAACTTGCACTTGTGAGTCCATCTAGCGAGCCAGTCAGCTGCTGTATTTTGTTTCTCTATAGATGTGTGATACGGTCATGTTATCTAATAATAACTTCCTGCAATAATTTAGAAGAGGTGAAAGGTACTAGGGGGTTTGATTGAATGTTTAAGTCTGTTTCAATATCAATGTTAGTTAAGTTTGGTTTAGAGCATATGAGAAGCCCATCTAAGAGAGCACGATATTCAACATTGAGAGCGTTTTGTTTACCATATAGCCTCCCCGTAGCAGAGATGATGTCTCCCTTTGAGTTTCTGATAATTTCACTTCCACTAGCTTTCCCAAATAAGGCACAAGATCCATTAATGTTGAGTTTTTGTCTGTATGTTGAAGGAGGATGCCAATTTATGTAGCGATCTTTTTAAGATAGTTGAGATAATTGTAGCATTCCAGTCAATAACGATGTTATTATCTTTATTCCAATGATCTCTTTTGAGAAGATTAGTTGTATCAAGTCTTTGGATTAGACATTAGATTTTGCTGGTGGTTTAAGAGACACAAATCTTTTTTTGCTAATGTTTAGCACATGTTGCATGAAAAAGCACGAATCATAGTTCAGATCATTTAAAATTATAGCAGGAATTATAGTTCAGATCATTTAAAATTATTTATACCACATGTTGCATGAAAAAGCTTGAGAAAGATCATTTAAGATTATGATATTTAAACATTTTTCTTTAGTTGGGCTTGCAGATGTTATCTCAATTTGCCCATGATATTGCTTTATGTTGATGGTTAGTACCCCATATATATTTGCTCAAGAGGTTTTTTGTTCTTTTTATGATAGATCTTGGTATAATGGAGCTTTAAAGGTGAAAATTTGGTGTAGGAAGGAGGACAACTTTGATTAGAGTTAATCTTCCTCCAAATTATAACAGTAAGTTGTCCCATTCTTGAATGTTCTCTCTTATTTTTGTGACAATATCTTCATAATGTGATGCTTTTGGTCTGCTGTGTATGTTAATGCCAAGATGTTTCATAGGTATACTTCCTTTCTTAACCAATAGTATTTACTAATTGTTGAAGTCTGTTATTTGGGATTTATGAGATTGGATAAGGAATGACTTGGTTTTTTTGATTGGCTGGCCTGATAAATCTTGATAGATTTGAAAAAAGTTTAGGATTTTACTGATACTTGATGTGGAGCATTGGAAAAGATGATAATATCATCAACAAATGCAAGGTAAGGGATTATAACTGAACTCGTTGTTGTGTATTTGACTCCTCTGTTGTCCAAGTTAATCATTTTAAGCCTCTGATTAGAAATGCTTCTGATAGGATGAATAAACTTGTTAATAATGGGTCACCTTGTTTAACTCCGTTGGTAGATCTGAACTAGTCATTTTATTCTCCACTTATTATAACATAAAACCTATTAGAACTTATAAATCATTTGATATTGTTAATGAATTTGTTAGAAAAACCAAAAGCAGTAAAAATATTAAGGATCAAGAAGAAAGATATCTTATCAAAAGATTTCTCTATGTCTATCTTGATGAGCAGATTTCCATCTCAGGTTCTTTTATTTTGATCTTTCAATAGTTCTTGAGTTAGAAGAGTATTTTCATGAACTTTCCTCCCTTGAAAAAATCCAATATGTTCCTCTGATATTAGTTTAGATAATAATGGAGATAATATATCATTAATAATTATGGAGATAATTCAATTGAAGATAGTCCATAGGCTGATTAGTCTGTAGTCATTCCAAGTCTTAGAAGATTCTCTCTTAGGGATTAGGCAGATAGAGGTAGCATATACTTCTTGCGGTACTTAGACTCCACTGAAGAAAGCTTTTATGGCAGCACACAAATTGTTTCTAATAATAGACCAACAATTTTGATTGAACATGGTGTTGAGACCATCAATGCCTGAAACTCTTGAGAAGTTTAAAGATTTATAGAGTTGTGAATGTCATCATCAGAAGGGTCCTTAATTAGAGCAATATTCTCTTCATGGGTTATTATTTTATGAATGATATGAGAGAGATTTAGGATTTCTCTATCAGTAGATTGAGATGTGAGAAAACTTTGATAATGAAAGATAGAAGACAGATCAATCTCTTTTTGATTTTCTATCCAATTGATCCTATCAAAGATCTTATTTATTCTGGATTTTCTCAACTTCTTCTTTACATAATTTTGGAACACATAAGTGTTTTTGTCCCCATTTTGAAGCTAGTTTCTACTGCATTTTTGTTCTAAAAATATTACTCTATGGAAAGTAACTGAAGGTGATCAATCTTAGCTTTAGCTAGGTTTATCCTGTTTTTCATCGTTCTAGATTCTTGATAGTTGTTTTCTAAGGACTTTACTTTAACTTCTGAGTTTGCAATTGCATTGAAAATATTTCCAAATAATCTATGTTCCTCTACTTTAATTTTTTCAATTTGTTCCACAATATTTGAAGAGGATTTTCATACATGTCATCATTGTAACAGTCCTTAACCATATTCTGAAAGTAAGGATGGTACAGTCACATATTTTAGAATCTAAAGGATTTTTTTATTTTTTCAGATTGCTGAGAGATCGAGATGGAGAGAGGTCTACGATCTGATCTTTTTCTGGCCATGTGGGTGATTGAGGTGGTTTAGAAAAACTTGTACCATTCATTATTGGTTAAAACTTTATCTAGTCTCTTCCACTTGTGAGAATTAGTCCAAGTGAATTTACTACCATTGTAGCCCGTATCAGTAAGATTTTAGTCATGTATTGCATTATTAAACACACCCATACTTCTCACATAAAGGGTTGTGCATGCAATTTGTTGAGTAAGATTTGTGATGACATTGAAGTCCTCCATCACAATCCATTCCATTAAGCTGTTAGCGATTTGTCTTAGGTTGTTCCATAACTCTAGTCTTAACTCCGTGTTATATTTAGCATAAATATATGTATATATATATATATATATATATATATATTAGGAAATATTTATTTATAAAATATGGATAAACCTTTAAGTGTAAAAACAGATTCCAATTAGTCAATGGAGTAATTTTGAAATCTTGATTCCAGAAAGCCCAGATTTTATTAGATGTTAGCCAAGTTATGCTGATAACGTAGGATTTTTTGTGATCTTTGGAAGATATATAGCTTCAATCATCGGTTCTTGAATAGTTAGGAAAGTAATTATTTTTATTTGATTATTAATTTTAATATTCTTTATATATCCTTGTCTCCAATACCCCTTACAGTCCAGAATAAGACGTTGACTGTCATTTTCATGACCCAGTTAAAGGAATGTCAGTCATTTTCTTTTGGGTTGCTTTGGAGTTGTTATTGGTTTTTGATGTGTTGTTCTGAATTTTGCTCTTTTCTTTTTGCATAAAATTGTCAAATTCTTTGTTATCAAGATATGCTGGTTTGGGTGAGAAGGGGAGACTGCCTATTGTTTTTATATTTAGGGAATGAGGAGAAGATGTTACAAGATCAAGATTTTTGTTCTCAAATATTATAACACCAATTTCCAAGATATGAAGAGCTTCAGTTATTTTTTCATTTGCAATGACATGTATGATGTTTGTTGTAGCAGTATTGATATTTTGGATGATTTCTAAATGTAGGGTTTGAAGAGTTTCAAGATAGTCCAGGGGTGATTATGCGATACGAGGATTCCTTAGTGTCAATTTTAGTAAATCTATTCCGTTTAGGTATTAGTTTTTAGAGAGAGAAAGTAAGAGCTATTAGGTTAAGTAGAGAGATAAAGTACTATCTTATTCATCTCGGGATTTGTGAAGCGTGTGTGGTCCTTTTATAGTACAATTGCGAACCCTACACGCTTTAACTCCTGTTAATTACATCTTTTAGTCCCTACATTTTATTTTCTTCCTATTCTGGCTATTTCTTTATATAGCTTATACAATTTAGTCCTTACACAGTTTTCTCTATGCGTTTTCCTCATATCATACTTTTTCTTTGCTATTTTCTCCTGTCATGTTTCTTCTTCACACTTTTCTTCTTGTCTTTTATTCTTCCTTATCAGTAGCCCCCCAGTCCTAGTAAAATTTCTTTTACTAGGACTGAATAATTCTCCGATTGCTCACTTCACACACCCTCGAATAGTTACCTTTGAAAGGCAGAAACCATTTTCCTTGAATATTTTCTTTCTTCGAATTTCCATAAATCGCTCCTCGAAAATCGCTCCTCCAAAATCGCTCTTCGAGCATCATCTTTTCTTCGAATTTCTCCTGATAACCGAGTAGCCCCCCAATCCTTGCACCATTTTAGCCATATAAGCCCCCCGACTTTGGCTGTATCGGTGCCCCGAATGATTTCAAATCAAGGCTAAATGGGGTGCCAGGATTAATCTTTATCATGACGTCATTAAACAATCATATCTGTCAGCATATCTTTTTTGAAAACGTTCCCTATTCCCCTGACATTTTCTGACAGAAAACTCTTCATCTTCCCCTGACATTTCCTGACTACGAAAACTCTTCATCTTCCCTTGTGGCTGGTGTCGGGATAATTCATACCTATATGGACCATAATGTCCCTAGGAAAACACCAGAAAAAGTCCTCGGGCCTGATCTATCAGGAAAGCCCAGCTTCACCTATAAATACTGACCTTCTCTCCTCATTAACTCAACTTTTGTTCAAACATTTCTAGAGAGATAAAGCTGGCGAACAAACCCCGTCGGATTCCTGATTGGTTGTTGATCAGTAAGAGGTTCGAAGAGAGAGTTGCTGCTGGAGAATACGTGAGGCCTCAACCCCCACCATCGACTACTACTTTCTTTGGTACCTGGCCTCCCTCGGCAGATTCGACTGCAATTATCCCCCTCGAAGTCGCTCGACAAAGCCTTCATAGTGATTCTAACCACCTCGGAAAAATGGGTTAAGACAGGCAGCACAAACACTCGTCCGGGAAGAGAAAGAAATCTCAGAAGGATAGGAAAGGCTCTCATAATCGAAAACGTGCCAGGGAGACGCCCCTGGTCATTCGGGAGCCTACTTCACCAACAGCCCTCGAAAATCTCCCTCAAACATCTGCTAGCCCTCTTCGAACATCTACCAGACCTCCTCAAACCTCTGCCAGTCCTCCACGAATATCCACAAGCCCTCATCGGACCTCTAACAGTCCTCCCCGAAGAAACAAAGTAGATGAGTCGAGTCTGCCTTCTACTCCATCCATGACCGTTCATGGGACTCAATTTTTGCCTTCGAAAACGCTCATCACCGAAGATGATATGCAAAATAGGCGAAATGAGAGTCGAGATGCCAAAGGGAAAATACCTGTCACAACGCCCCCCGAACCAAAACTGCCTGTGATCCCCTCTTTCGGTTCTTCGAATAATGCAACCTCCTCGTCCCGAACAATATCCAAAGAGCAAGCTCGTCGGATTGCCCCAAAATTAATAGGGGATATCGTGCTGCCCTTGGAACTAGATAGCATCGCTGGTCGCAATATTCGGGGCATCGAAAATAAACATATGGTGGCTCTTTCCAACATTAGATACAAGTATTTTTCGAAAGACGAAGAAGCTAAGTTGAGAACTCGATGGTGCATCCCCTTCTATATTACCATTAGATTTCCCTCGGAAGGAGAGACGCCTTTGTCAGTGAGGGACAACGAGTTGGTGGTATATACAGAGATCATTAACTGGGGGCTAAGGTATCCCTTAGACCCTTTCTTCATCGAATATTTGGCGAAGATAGACCTTTGTCCTTCACAGGTTGGTCCCAACATGTGGTTTACTCTGATGGCCTGCATCATGGCCTCGAGGCTCTCAGGTCACCAATTTTCGTTAGAGTAACTCATTGGCCTTGCTGGTTTGGCCAGAAATCCTTTCTTTCCCTTTTACTCACTGACGTTCAATCGAGGACAAAAAATCCTGAGAGATCTATTAGAGGCTGACAAGAAATGGAGGCAGCAGTTTGTGTTTTTCTCTGGTTGCTGGGAGACCGGGTCAGAGGCCACTCCCTCGAATCCTCACAAGCTCTCTCTGATGTGGACTAATAAATGTAAGTGCCTATCCTTCGAAATTATTTATTTTTCCTCGAATTTTAGCTTGTGTGTGGTCTTGATATTGGCTACTTGTTGCAGCTATGACTGGGATATCAAAACCCTATTCTGACTATGTTGAGGGCGCCATAAATTTGTTCACCAAACTTCACTTGTGGGCAAATGAACAATGGGATAACCGATTTCGTCTCTACTTCACA
The DNA here is from genome assembly GCA_036936605.1 of Limnanthes douglasii subsp. nivea. NCBI lineage: Eukaryota > Viridiplantae > Streptophyta > Magnoliopsida > Brassicales > Limnanthaceae > Limnanthes > Limnanthes douglasii. The sequence continues at coordinate 155,212,142 of JAUPFV010000003.1, read as the reverse complement.
GATAACAATCTCGCCATGAGTCGATTGTGGAGGCTCAATCTCCTCGACCGAATTAGCATGAGAGGATTGATGGCTCCTCCCTCGGAGCGAGAAGTGATGGAGCGCTGTAGCCAAAAAGACATAGTGGTATATCTTCCCAAGCGCTCTCGTTCGCAGAGTCATCTTGGGGATCCTCCAGAAGATGATGTTTCAATGACTCAACAGCTAAACCCTGAAGGAACGGTCAACACCCAAGGGCCTCCTCCCCCGAACAATACTGGTTCGTCGAACTCCATTCCTCCTCCACCAAACAATGCTGAGTCGTCGGACTCCATTCCTCCTCCCCCTGCTCCCATCCTGCCATAAAAAAAGGACGACAAGACAAGAGATAGAAAGGGTAAGGGTGTCCTCGAACCTATCCAATAATTATCTGAGGGTGGTGAGACGCCTGAAGACAATCAGGAAGCTGCTCTAGATAAAAAGGTCCAAGAAATATCAAGTGAACCTGAGGACAGAGGTGGCCACTCACCCAAGGAAAGTTCTTATCAATCCCCACATTCGCCTCTTACTGAAGCTTCTCACCCTGTCCCCTTCGAAAATAGTCCAAGGTTAGCACCTCTCCCCATCCCTTGGAGCAACCCTCCTCAGCACATTGATCCAGACACTCTTGGAGGCGGGTTTTCTGAGTTTGATTCTGCAGTATTAGGGTCTCCATCGAGCTCCTTCGAAGTTCCTTTGGACGATGAATTCTCACTGTCCCTTCGAAAATTGCTGCACACCTTAGTTAATAGGGGAAAAAATATGCGGCACCTTGAGAAGCGCAAAAAACACTATAAGTTTAAATCGCTGTTAGCTGCCTCTCAGCTTGAAGAGGCCAAGAAGCAACACGCAGTGATCGAGGGCCAAGCCGATGCCTTGGACGAGCGCTTATCTGCCTCCGAAAATTATATGATAATTCTGGAGAGGTGTTGTCAAGAAGAGAGAGACTTGTATAAAAAGAATACTGATGCTCAAGAGCTATTGATAGCTGAGTACAAAAAAAGGCATCGTTTGGCCTGCGATGGATTCGCAGAGTGTATCGAGGGCTTTAGAAGGGTGAAAGAAGACCGAGATCAGTTACTTAAACGGGTTGAGAACTTTCCTAGACAAGTCGAGGAAGCGAAAGATAAAGATGTGGATACTTATGCAGCTACATGCACAAGTAAGCTGAAGGCCCGGGATGCCACTACTCGAGCTGGTTTACTTACCCAAATCCATGCTGAGCATCCCGAATATAACTTGGGTAGTTTTTGGAAACTTGTCCCTTCAGAACTTCGTCCTCCCAATATAGTAGTAAGTGACAGTGAAGACTCAGAGGCTGAGGGGAGTGTCTCCTCGAAAACTTCAGACTGAGAAAAAATGTATAAGGTGTTAATGTTTTTTGTATGGCCTTATAGGGCTTCTTTTTGTAATGTGACTAAAGCATGTTGTAATGCGCTGATTTTGTAAGGCATGTTTTAACTTTGTAAGGCAAGTAACCAATTGTTAATTTTAAGTATAAGTTCAATCCAAGGCACCAAATATTATGTTCTTATCAATAATCCGAAGAGAGAAACCCTTCGAACCAAACAGAAATACTTAGATTAAGAGTGGGTTAGGAAAATGGAATTCGAGGAATACATTATTGGGACCTACCTGATAATTTGGAGAGACAATATCTTGAGTCACATTATTGTGACCCAAATATTAATAAAGTCAAATAAAATTCGAGGCACACATTAATGTGACCCGAATATTAATAAAGTCAAATAAAATTCAAGGCACATGTTACTGTGACCCAAACAATAGTTCGAAGGGACAAGAATTCGAGGCACATGTTACTGTGACCCAAAAAATAGTTCGAAGAGACAAGAATTCGAGGCACATGTTACTATGACCCAAACAATAGTTCGAAGAGATAAGAATTCGAGGCACATGTTGCTGGGACCCAAAAAATAGTTAAGGCAAAGAATCCTTTGTATTTAAGCAGCTCATCGAAACACCTCATTAAAACCTTCCTATGCCTAACAGGGTAAGAAAGACTGTGCCCTCGCTAAATTTCGTTCTGGGGGATACAAAGAATAAAAAAAATACGAACACTACTTGCTAGCTATCTCTTTAATCAAGATACAATTTTAAGTGCTCAATATTCCAAGGGAGACAGAGATATCGCCCTTCTTTGTCTTTTAAACGATACGTGCCGGGTTTTATATTTTCGGTAACCTCATAGGGGCCTTCCCAATTTGGTCCCAACTTTCCCAAACTCTTGTCTTTAGTGTGCAAGAAAAATTTACGTAGGACTTTGTCTCCCACCTTAAAATCTCTGTTCTTTACCTTAGATGCATATCGACTCCTCATGAGAGTTTGATAATGGAGGGATGTCAACTGTGCTTACTGTCTCTTCTCTTCAACCAAGTCTAAAGCAAGTGCTCTGCTCTGGTCATTCGTGTCGGAGGCATATGTTGCTACACGATGTGAGGGAAAAAGAATTTCTGGAGGGACGACGGCATCCATTCCATAGACTAAGGCAAATGGAGACACAACAGTGGTCGTTCGCGGAGTCGTCCGGTATGCCCATAATACTTCCTGCAAATAGTCGGGCCATTTTCCCGCTTTCCCTTCCAAGTTCTTCTTCAAACCATCAAAAATCGTACGATTAGTCACCTCCACTTTCCCATTAGCTTGGGGGTGAAATGGTGCAGAAAAACATTGTCGTATCCCCCTTGATATACAGAAACTTTGGAACTCCTTGTTGTCGAATTGAGGTCCGTTGTGATTTGCAATGGTACACCAAAACGACAACAAATGTTAGACACGACAAACTTGATCACATCTTTGGACCTTATTCCTGCTAGTGGTTCATCCTCTACCCACTTAGAAAATTAGTCCACCGCTACAATGATGGTTTGCCTACCACCTGAGGCCAATAGCAAAGGCCCGACGAGATCGATGCCCCACCTATCAAACGGTACTGCTTCTGAAATACTCTCTAATAAAACACCAGTTTTATGAATCACATTAGCGTAGCGTTGACACGTGTCACATCGTTTGACTAAATCTTTTGCGTCAGCCGCAACAGTAGGCCAATAATAGCCAGCCAGAAACACTCTCTGAATTAATGCCTTATACCCACAATGGGCAGATCCTTCACCATCGTGCAATTCAGACAAGATAATTTGTGACTCGGGCCTACTCAAACACCTCAATAATGGTCGACTCAGAGATCTTTTATACAACACTCCTCCCAGCAAAATATAGCCATGAGACTTGAACCTGATTTTCCTAGCCTCGTACTTTTCGACGGGTAAAGTATCATGGGCCAGAAAATCGATGATGGTCGTCCTCCAATCATTCGTAATCATATTGCTTTCCTCCAGGATGTTTATTGTATGCTCCTCGCCAATCAAGATCGAAGGGCGCTCCTGAACCAAAACCCACGGGTAACCTTCCGTCCGTGAAGCGGAGGCGAGAGAATCTGGGACAACATTTAACTCTCTTTGAACATGCTCATACTTGACTTCCTCAAATTCAGATGCTAAATTTTTCAATATCTTCAAATACTGTATCAGCTTATCTTTCCTGGCTTCGGACTCTCCCGAAGCTTGGTTTATCACCAACTGTGAGTCGCTGATCAGTTTAATCTTTCGAGCCACACATATCTGAGCCAAACGCAAGCCTGCTAGAGCAGCCCCTTTTGGGGAAATCAATTGGACACCTGCCCCACTTCCTGAGATGTTCGACCCCCCATCCGTCCGTATCACCCATTCCGCTTCATCAACAAAGTCGTGAATTTCCTTTTCCTCTCTATCAGAATGGAATTCGACCAGGAAATCGGCTAAAACTTGGGCTTTTATCGCCGTTCGAGGCTCAAATGTTATGTCGAAGTCTCCCAGTTCCACTGACCATTTAGTCATCCTTCCAGAGATGTCGGGCCTTTGTAATAAACTCTTTAGGGGAAAAGTCGTCCGAACAATTATAGGATGGGCCTGGAAGTAAGGTCTCATCTTTCGAGCCGCCGTTACCAAAGCTAGAGCTACCTTCTCCAATGTGAGATATCACTTCTCTGCATCCAGCAAACTCTTACTGACATAATAGATAGGCTTCAGGAGAGAGTCATCATCGCGGAGGAGAACGGCACTGACCGCACATCCTGATACTGCTACATAGATAATTAATGTCTCTCCTACCAAGGGTTTAGACAAGACCTCAGGAGACGTCAAATAATCTTGGAGAACGGCACTGACCGCACATCCTGATTACGCCATGCATCCGGGACAGCCAAGAGCGACCCAGGATAGCGTTATACGACGTTGGCGCGTCAACAATAATAAATAGTACCTCCACCTCTTGCTTGAATGGTCCACGGCCCAATTCGACCACACACTGAACTTCTCCAACCACCATCGTTGTAGCGCCAGTAAAGCCTACTATAGTCCTGTCGGATCTCCGGATAACTGGTGGGTCAGAAATTCTTCGGTAAGTGCTCATAAACAATATATTCGCGGAGCTCCCTGTATCGATGAGTATCTTCTGAATTTGATCTCCAGCAATGCCTGCAGTGATCACTACTGTATCCTCATGGGGGCCTGCAACATTTTACATATCATCATCATCAAAACAAATAATGGGGGAAGGCGATCAGTGCATCTGCGCTGATACCCCTGCTTCGATCTGGGTAGTCAAATTGACCATGTGCCTTTTTCAGGAGCTGTTGGAATTTCTCACAATAGTGTCTCCCCCGAAAATTTCCAAGGAATCGAAAAAAGCGCAGAGGTTATCCACTCTCCCCTTCGGAATAGCTTCTTCCACCAGATTTACATTGTTCCTCCCCTCCTTAGGATCTAAATATTCTTGCTCAATGTCGAAGTCATCAACCCCTTCGGAAATCACCATAGCTGTGTCAGTGTTCTTTGGGACAGCTTTTACCACGATGCTTTTCTGAGAGTGCTTTTTTGACGAACTCCAATAACAGTCCATTCTCTATCAGGGCTTGCACTTTTTTTTTCAAAGCTATGCAATCCTTGGTGTCGTGTCCAATATCCTCATGATATTTGCAATATTTATTGACACTTCTGCTTTCCCTCGGAGTTAGTATGGGGAAAGGCTTCCTGAACTGTACTGTAGATTTAACTTTGTCGAATATTGCAGCAACATTTTCTGTCAACTCCGCGAAATAGTCGGGTCGAACCCACTTATTTGACATGGGTCTCGCTCCCTGATTATAATTTTGATGACTGCCATAGTATTGCGGGTTTGATTTCTGCCTGGCGGATATTGACCCATACTTTTAGCCTGAACATTTGAGTGAGGGCCCTGGTTACTCGACTCGGATCTTTGGAATTGATTCTGATCTAACTGATCCCCCGACCCTTTCTCCGAGGCCTGAGTCTCTTCCACCAGGATCCTCTTCTCAACCTGATCTAATAATGCTCCAAAAGTCATTTCCTGGCTCTCCGCTACCGTATCCTTCAACAATCCGGGGAGCAGGCCCATCCTGAAGGCTGCAAGCACCACTGAATCCTTACAATACTCCATGTCTGTTTTTGTTTTAACAAAACGATTAGTGTAATTTTTGAGGCTCTACCCCACCTTCTGTCGACAATAGATGATGGTGTCTCAGTTAGCTCTGAACTTCTTGATCCCCACAAAGTGTTGTCTGAAGATGTTCCAGAACATATCAAAATTCTTTATCGAGCCCTGCGGAAGCCTGTTGTACCACTTATAAGCCACTCCCTTGAAGGTCTGAGAGAACGCTCTGCAAAGCAACTTATCATCGTCGTCAAAATTGATCATAAATTTCTTGAATTGTTCGATGTGATTATCCGGGTCTTGTGTCCCATCGAATTTTTCCAGCTTCGAAATATCAAAATGCTTCGGAATATTTCCCACCAAAATGTCTGGGGACAGAGGGGAAGCCCTCCAATTATGACCCGCGCGATAAACACCGGACCTCAAGTTGTCATTGTTCGGAAAGTACAGACCCTCCTCGAATGGCAAAGTATACTGGTGCTGTCACTCCGAAGTTCGCGGTCCCATATCCTTTTTCCTATCAGGATACTTTTCCTGTCCATAAGACCGGTCGCCACCTCGAGCATGGTGACACTTTTCCCTCAGAGATTTCCTCTCAGAGCTTCTTCCTCTTCGGAAATCGGTGTGTCTACGGTCACGGTTTTTTTTTCTGTGGTATTTTCGCGGGGATGAATCCGAGGAGCTTTACGGAGAGTAATCACTCGAGTAAGCTGAATCCAAATGTCGCCTCTCTCTTCTCCTCGGCGATTGCCGCTCGCGTCCCCGGATGAAATTCAGTTTCGCGATCCTCTTTTTCAATAACTGGCTCCCTCATTATCTCGGATCGAAGATTTTCCTGTACGACGTCTTTTTCTGCTTTCAATCTTTTGATTTCTAGCAGCAATTCATTCCTTTGAGCTAACAGATCTGAGTCGTCAATATCATTTCTGACTCGCTGCCCCCCTAGTCCCTCGTACTCCATATCGTTCCGGTAGTCATCTCCTACTAGGTTCTCCTCGCAATTATTAACCAAATAGTCCCCTTGGTTTTCCATAGTTCTCCTTGGAATAGGAATTATTTCCATGAAGCGATTGCCGACAGAGCGATCTTTGCTTCCCACAGACGGCGCCACTGAAAAGTTTCAAGATAGTCCAGGGGTGATTATGCGATACGAGGATTTCATAGTGTCAATTTTAGTAAATCTATTCCGTTTAGGTATTAGTTTTTAGAGAGAGAAAGTAAGAGCTATTAGGTTAAGTAGAGAGAGAAAGTACTATCTTAGTCCTTACACAGTTTTCTCTATGCGTTTTCCTCCTATCATACTTTTTCTTTGCTATTTTCTCTTGTCATGTTTCTTCTTCACACTTTTCTCCTTGTCTTTTATTCTTCCTTATCAGGGTTGAGGCTTTATTTTTAGGAATGATGTTTTGAGTTTAACTCAGAGGTAAGATGGTCTCCATAAGAGGAATGACAAGTTTTTTTTGTGTATGCGAGTTTTTCTCAAGCTTTGTAGAATCTATTGAGGGAGTTTAAGATTTCTCTTTTTATGTTTTTTGAACAATGATTGATTTAATCTTTGGTTTTGATTGAGTTAATATCCCAGTTTCGTTTTCCTCAGATTGTTGATTTTGATGAGTGTCTTGAGGAATTGTTGAAGCTTTAGTTTTCTTACAGTCCTGCTTTTTGTGCCCAACGTGGTTGCAGTATAAGTAGTAGTCAGGTGTAATTCCATAAGCTATTTATTTCCAGAAGCCTTCAGATTGACCAAAGCCAACCCAGATCTTGTTCAGTAATGGTTCGGTGAGATCAAGTTTAATCCAAGCCTTACAACAGTTGTATATGGCATGATTTTTTGTTGGAACCCAAAGGGCTAGATAATTTCTCAAGGATATTGCTAGAACTTTGATATAGTATTCATTATACATATAACTAGGAATTCTTGGAAAACGACACCCAGATCGGAGAGAGTGGTGATTTTTTTAGGATTAAAATCAGGTGTCCATTTAAGAAAATGTATTGTATATTGCCCAATCTTCTATAGGTTTCATCTCCAGATATTTTTTAAATCTTCTTGTAAGCCCATTTATATTTTGATGTGCCTCGAATCCTAAATTTCGAGATTGTATTGACATTTGTAACAAATATTTTTGAAGAATTCTTAGATATCTTTCATAGGGGGTTTTCCATTAAAGAACTTTCCTATCAAAATTACTTTAGATGATTCTTCCAAATTAATCTTGTTTTGTAAATGGAATTTAATATATTTGTGTTTAGCTTGTCTTCTATTCTAGCATTAACATAGGATTTTTTCTTGTCATTGGTCCTTGTTACATATGCATGATTTTTTGTTAAAGGATCTGATTGACACTTGTGTTGACATTGTTATCAATTATTTTGTTCATTTCTTAGGATCATGTAGTTCTTTTGCAGCTTGGGTGGTTCATTCTGGGAAGTGCTAGTCGATCTTAAATGAGGGAATTTTGATCATTCCACAGATAGGCATCCTTGATTCAAAGTCTTGATTGTATTTGCTGATTTTTTTTATCATTAACGGCATATATTGCCATTGTTATTGATAAAATTCTTTAATACTATTGAATAACATTGTAGTCAGAGTTGAATCAGACTTAAGGCTTGCATTTTGAGATGATACCACAGATATAGGATGCTAGTTCTTCAAGTAGAAAAATCTTTATTTTATTGGAGCCATTTTTTTCCTTATTTTAAAAACTTTCTTCGTCTTTAACAAATATATTTTTTATAAACATGAGTTATCACCTATTACCTAATTCAAACCATATATTACAAAAAGATAGTGTTTATGAATATGATATTGCACATATATCTTCCAATTATGTCCTTTAAGGTTTTATTAAAAAAAGTAATTTTTTAAATAATTTTTTGTTAAATCTTTATTTGAAAAAAATATCTGAAAATATCATTGATTTTGTTTTTTACAAGAAAAAAAAATAGATCAATGAATGATTTTTTGTTAGACCATTAAACAAGTGTTTCACAATTCACATTTTGTTTAACTAAACCTTTATTTTGTGATTCTTGCTTCGACAATCAATTTCCTAATTTTCAAATACTAATTCAACAAAAAATTAAAATCAAACTAAAAAATCCAATTAACCAAATAACAATAATCAATTACAAATCATTTTTCAATACTATAAAATTGAACAAACCCTAACAATAAGGTGAAGAAGGAAAAAACAGAGGGAGAAGAAAATCATAACAATAAGATTTTACCCAAAATCACTTAAACCCTAACAGCAAGAAATATTGAAATATTAGCTCTGATAAAGGTCAATTTGGTAAATTAGTTGGTTGTTTAGTGATCTGATCTACTTGGTATTCCTTACCATGACTAGAAAGCCAAAAAAATGATTTTAATATATTTTGGACCAATAGAGTTACCCCGTCTCAAAATGGTCGGTAACCAACCTCACTTAAAAGGGAACAATTCATTTTTTATTATTCACATTTTTTTTTCAATTACTTTCGCTTATATAATTCTCTAGTCCTACCGATTAAAATTATGACAAGTCAGACCCGTGTTAGTCGGAAGAACCTTGTAGAGCGCTGAAGCACTTCTCACTGATCTCTGATTCATTAGCAATAATCGTCTAAAGCATAACATCAAATCTAAACTCATCCAACTAAAACAAAAACAGAAAAAAAAACTCGCAATGAGTTTAGATGAAATCAAAACACTTAAAAATAAAGGATAGCTTTCGAGAATCAGGAAGACACGCCATATTTTTCACAGAGAAAGAAAGAAATCACTAAACTAGGTTTAATGAAAAAAATAGTTGTGGTACATCATAGTTAGCCTTATATCGTTAATAAGGGTATTTTGGATATTAAAAAATATATATTAAATAAATAAATAAATTTTTTTTGGATATCTATTGGACTGCTAAAATAAAAATAATAACAAAAAAAAATATTTTATTAAAATAAATAAATCATTATGTAGTTTGTTAACAAATATCTCAAAAAAGACATTCCAACCAAATCTAACCTACTAATAAATAGGTTGTAAAACTAATTATCTCATGTGTCATCTTCTAACACTTCAATTTATAAGTAATGTTGTACATTTTATAATCAAATTTTACATGCTAATAATCATCTTCTAAATATTTTTCAATGTATTTTTTCACTACAGCCTTTTTTAACATTTTTATTTAATAAACATGATTGTACATACTGTAAAGACGTAAAGGTATTGTTAATGATGTATTTAAAAAAACTATTAAACCATTTAAATTTATCAAGGATTATATTAGATTAATTATTTTTTAGAGGTAAAAAAATATATAGTTATTAAGTATAAATTCAAAGTGATTGTGACATATCACTGTTGAAAGCTTGATTTGATGTTGAAGGCATGACCTAGTTTCAAAGGTTGAAACTTAGTGTTAAAATTGTACTTTACTATCGAAAGTTGTAACTTAGAGCTAAAGTTGTATGTTGAAGTCTTATGTTGAAGCTGAGACTAAGTGACGATGGTTGAACACAGGATGAAGTGAGAAATAACTGCTAAAGTTAAAAGTAGGTGTCGAAGGTTGGAACTAAATACTGAAGACTGGAGAAATGTAATTGGTGCAGTTCATCCAGATCTTAAGATCCAAAGATGTGAGTATGCCAAAACTTAAGGTGCTCGAACTTCTGACTTAGGCATAGAAAAGTCTATTGGAATCTACAAATTGTCATATCCAAAGATAAGTGTATTTATTACTACTGGAACCGAATGTGTAGGTTAGACTCTTGCTGTAATGAAGGTTTAGTAATTGGGTGGCTGCAATATTCCGAATATGTTTTCATGTTCATAAATGACATGATCACTTGGAAGATAATATTTTTAATGGATGAATGATCTATGTCGTTGATTATGAGATTAATCTGAAGCGTACATTTGATAAACAAACAAAAAGTACATGCATGCATATGCTGACAACCTGCGTTAAGAAACGTTATCAGTATCGATAGTCGTACCTATGTTAGTGTGACGAGAGATATTTCCTCATTTGTCTGGAAAGTTTTATACATGAAGAAGCACTATTGTGATTCAGGTGTGCTTTATTTCTCATTATTGACTTTATATACCATGAAAGAGAATATTAACGCTTTATGGCGTAACTACAAAAACTTTGAAAGATTTCTCATGATAATATTTAGTTTAGTTATGGATAAATACCTTTTAAACAATAAAATTTAATTTAGTACACCAATCCCAGTATTTTGTTCGAATCTACAAATATATTTTTTTGCACTTTATATTATTTAATTTTAAATTTGAACTTTACTTTTAATTTTTTAAATCTTTTGTTTTTGAATTTTATTTATTTATTATATTCGTTTTAGTTTTTACCAACATAAAAATTATTTATTTATGATTGCCTAATAAAATATAATTCATATTTTGTAGCTAAGTTATAAAAGAAAATACAAAAATAAAACAAAAATACAAACTATTTTGATAAAAACAAACCCTAAATACGAAATCCTATACATTCTTTAATATATCATTAAAATTAAAGATTTTAAATCATAATTAAAAATTAAATGTTGTCATAATTGTATAATAATAGAGAAAATTAGTACACAGCCATAACTAAGTAAGTTATTTTCCAAACATGTTTCAAAACTAATAGTAATTGATATATTTTGATCCTTTATTGGAAATATTTTATATGAAACTCAATTTAAAATTAATTAAAATTTTAAATTTAATTAGAGACATAGTTATCAGATTATTAGTTATTTTTTATCAAATAAAAACAATAAATGTAACTTTATTTTCCAATAAATTAATTTTTCCCCGAAGTTCTCACCCTTTACATTCATACATTTGGAAAGTTAAAAAAAAATAACCGACTAAACATGAAAGACAATGGTACTACATAATATAGTTTCCAGTTTCTGTCAATGACCACAGGAGTTCAAGTACTAATCTCTCAATTCATGAATGAAGACATTGTTATTAAATGTACAAGAGTTTCATCTATAAGTGAGCTTAGCTGCTAAAATAAATCTTACTACCACATTAACTAAATGCAACAAGAAGAAAATAAAAAACTAAGTAGCTTGACCCTTATTATCCTAATCTACTACTAATCGTATTCGCTACTGAAATTATCGAAATCTTCGAAAAATCGGAGATCTTCCAGTCCCGCCACATTTACATTAAAAAGTGGGAGCCCTTTTGTGTTATCCTCCACATCCTTGGTCCCCTGTGCCACAGGCTCTTCCAGTTCCACCACATTTACATCCAAATCCTTAGCCTTAATCCCTGTAGGCTTCAATCCACCAAGCTGCAGCTCTTTATTGGCTTGACAAGGTAAACCCAATATCACCTCCCTTCGTACCATGTCACCTTGACCACCCACAGTTTGATTATTTCCCTTGATAGTCTCGGGTTGGGGTCTCTTGGTCTTTTTCGACGTTGATCCTATATTTTCCCCATAGTTTTTCTCTTCAGTTGGTCGTCTCTTTAAACTATGCTTGGCCTCTTCATCGTCCTCTGCAAATCCCACATACACATCATCATCGCGGAAGTAAAACTTTAGTTGGGGGTACTTTGTAGACGCCTCCTCACAAGTAGGTTGAGTGTTGTTAATCTTTTGACCCTGGGCTTTGTTCTGGACGGGATGAGGAGTCATAGGGGCAAGTCGTGGGCAGTTCTTGACTAAGTTTTTGGTGGATTTAGCATCACTAGATTGTCCCGAGGGATAAAGCCCCCCATAGATGTAGCTAGTACAGTTGTCTGAGACTGGCGGTGGCACTATCCTTTTGGCATGGAACTCTCCTTTGCAATGCTGACATAGAAGCGTGCATTCCTCGTACACCTTGGGGTACTTGTAGAGCACGGAGCAAGAGCGACAACCGGTCCAGAAAGTCGGATTCCCCGACTCTGATTGGCTCGGCTCCGATTGCGGAATTGACTCGGCCGTGTTGTTCAGACTGGGCCTTTCTTCCTCCGGGCTGATTCTCACCGGTTGTGGTGTCGTTTGCTTACCTTGCTGCTGTGCTTGATGTAGTTGAATATCCAATCGGTTTCCAAGTTCTGCCGCTTGAGATGATTGAGCCGGTTGACTCTTATAAATCTCTCCGTCGTACCATGACTTCTTAGACAAGTCAAAAAGATAGTATAACGCCTGAAAGACGAGTCTCAACGCCTGATCGGCGAGCGGGAGGCGCTTTCTCGCCTCGGTTAATAGAGCCGCGAGCCGGCGAAACTGAGTCCTGACTAGTTCTGAGTCATTAGTTAATGGACAGAGTTGAAGAACGGCGTACAAGTCGGGGAGGCTAGAGGCTCCGACGCATGAACTGCCGGCTATGAGCGTATCGGCGACGGCAACGATATGTGAAGATGAGTCGGATAAGGCTCCGTTGGACTGAGCAGCGCGTATCGCGAAGGACTTAGCACCGTGAAAATTTCGTGCAGCGAGTAGGTTCTCCGCCATAGTAAGCAACCGTTCTGCCTCCATTCCGCTTCCGGCGCCACCGTTCATAATTCCCTATCTCTAGAAGGTTCTCTACGTCGATTTGAACTTCACAATTTTCCTCAAATGTTGGAGTAAAATGAAAACTGCGGTAGTGAAGCACGTAAAGGAAAGTAGATTTATCTAAGGATGTTTTACCATTGATTTGTTTTGGTTAACGTTTAAGATATTTTAAAAGGATAAGGCCGTTGAGGATTAAAATTTTAAATTTTTAAAGATATTTTTTAAAAAATATCTTAAACAAATTCTAGATATATTTTCAGAATTCAAAATATGTTTGTTATGAGGATGTAGATTGGAATAATTTATTTATTTATTTTTCAAAATTCATGAATAATTATTTTTTGAAAATCATATTAAATTTTAAAAAGTGTTGGAAAATTTTGAGATATAAAATACTAATTAATTTTTTATTTTATTTTTCTTGCATATTTGTTTTTTTAGAAAAATAAAGGTGAAAAAGACGAAAAATTAATAATAAATAAATATTGCTAATATGTTTGAAAAAGTATTTGCAACTATTAGTACAGTTAGTTAAAAACAAAAAAAAATATTTAAAATTTCATTCTATTTTAGTTAGTCCAATGATAAACCTACTAACACTATGCATAGATATTGTTTATAGCCTTTTTAATTAAAATAATTGATAAAATATAACTTTTCTCTATTAACCTTTAACAAAAATATTAAATATGTTTATTTTAAACAAATATTCTTATATAACTCTTAAATTAAATTGGTTGATAAAATAAGTAATATTTAATTTAGTAATATTTTGTTTAATGATATTTTTTATAAAACATATTAAAGTAATTAAAAAGAATTAAATATTTAAAAATATTGAACTCTATTAACTCTTTTTTTTTCTCTTTTACCTTATTTATTATGTCTAAAATTTATTTACATTTACCTAAATAACAGAAATTTTATTATTTGTCTAATGAGATATTTCTTTCACACGAAAAAAAACCACTACACCCACTATTTCTATTTAATAAAATAAAAATTAAAGAAATTTTATTATTTGTCTAACGAGATATTCTTTTGGCATGGAAAAAAAACTCACTACACCCGCTACTTCTATTTAATTAAATATAAACAATTCTTATATGGAGGTTGAAGTGGGGTTAGGGGGGCTTCATCCCCCCTCGCCCCTACATCCCTCGGCCACTGTACACTAGGGTTTCGTCATTCATTTATTATCGGTATGTGTTCTTTTCTCTTTTAATTTTGATTTTTTATTTTATGTTTTTCAAAAAAAAAATTACAAAAAAGTAAATATAAATATTTAACTTTTTTATTATTCATCCATAGAATTGTTTTAAAAAACTTAAAATTCATTAATATCAAAACTTTAAAACATAATTTTGAAAAGCATATTCAATCGTTTTATTAGAAAATATAATAAAAACTATTTCAATATATATAACAAATATAATACTTTTACAATATATTTTTCTTTGAAAATAAAACCTTTATTAAGAAATGAAATTGGATAAAAATGTGAGGGCAAACTCTTCACGTTACTTGAAATACAAAATCAACGAAGCGTCAATTTCAGATTTTTTTCCTTTTACCTTTTGTGAGGTAATATTTCGTGCTTTGAAATTAGTTAGAGCATTTGAGAAAAAGTGTATTTGGTCTGCAAATATTTTCTAAGAGAGGATATAGAGATGATTCCTATTGCTAGTTGATGTCCCCGAAGAATATATTTTCGAGATTGTCAAGTAAGGCAATAGCCCTTAACTGGTTTGTAATTAGATCTTCATTTAGGTCCATTCTGAACTTGCACTTGTGAGTCCATCTAGTGAGCCAGTCAGCTGCTGTATTCTGTTTCTCTATAGATGTGTGATACGGTCATGTTATCTAATAATAACTTCCTGCAATAATTTAGAAGAGGTGAAAGGTACCAGGGGGTTTGATTGATTAACATTGCAATTAGAATGTTTAAGTCTGTTTCAATATCAATGTTACTTAAGTTTAGTTTAGAGCATATGAGAAGCCCATCTAAGAGAGCACAATATTCAACATTGAGAGCGTTTTGTTTACCATATAGCCTCCCCGTAGCAGAGATGATATCTCCCTTTGAGTTTCTGATAATTTAACTTCCACTAGCTTTCCCAAATAAGGCACAAGATCCATTAATGTTGAGTTTTTGTTTGTATGTTGAAGGAGGATACCAATTTATGTAGCGATCTTTTTAAGATAGTTGAGATAATTGTAGCATCCCAGTCAATAACGATGTTATTATCTTTATTCCAATGATCTCTTTTGAGAAGATTAGTTGTATCAAGTCTTTGGATTAGACTTTAGATTTGGCTGGTGGTTTAAGAGACACAAATCTTTTTTTGTTAATGTTTAGCACATGTTGCATGAAAAAGCAGGAATCATAGTTTAGATCATTTAAAATTATAGCAGGAATTATAGTTCAGATCATTTAAAATTATTTATACCACATGTTGCATGAAAAAAGCTTGAGAAAGATCATTTAAGATTATGATATTTAAACATTTTTCTTTAGTTGGGCTTGCAGATGTTATCCCAATTTTCCCATGATATTGCTTTATGTTGATGGTTAGTACCCCATATATATTTGCTCAAGAGGTTTTTTGTTCTTTTTATCATAGATCTTGGTATAATGGAGCTTTAAAGGTGAAAATTTGGTATAGGAAGGAGGACAACTTTGATTAGAGTTAATCTTCCTCCAAATTATAATAGTAAGTTGTCCCATTTTTGAATGTTCTCTCTTATTTTTGTGACAATATCTTCATAATGGGATGCTTTTGGTCTGTTGTGTATGTTAATGCCAAGATGTTTCATAGGTATACTTCCTTTCTTAAAACCAATAGTATTTACTAATTGTTAAAGTCTGTTATTTGGGATTTATGAGATTGGATAAGGAATGACTTAGTTTTTTTGATTGGCTGGCCTGATAGATCTTGATAGATTTGAAAGAATTTTAGGATGTTACTGATACTTGATGTGGAGCATTGGAAAAGATGATAAGATCATCAACAAATGCAAGGTAAGGGATTATAACTGAACTCTTTGTTGTATATCTGACTCCTCTGTTGTCCAACTTAATCATTTTAAGCCTCTGATTAGAAATTCTTCTGATAAGATGAATAAACTTGTTAATAATGGGTCATCTTGTTTAACTCCGTTGGTAGATCTGAACTAGTCATTTTATTCTCCACTTATTATAACATAAAACCTATTAGAACTTATAAAGCATTTGATATTGTTAATGAATTTGTTAGAAAAACCAAAAGCAATAAAAATATTAAGGATCAAGAAGAAAGATATCTTATCAAAAGATTTCTCTATGTCTATCTTGATGAGAAGATTTCCATCTCAGGTTCTTTTATTTTGATCTTTCAATAGTTCTTGAGTTAGAAGAGTATTTTCATGAACCTTCCTCCCTTGAAAAAATCTAATATGTTCCTCTGATATTAGTTTAGATAATAATGGAGATAATCTATCATTAATAATTCTGGAGATAATTCAATTGAAGATAGTCCATAGGCTGATTAGTCTGTAGTCATTCCAAGTCTTAGAAGATTCTCTCTTAGGGATTAGGCAGATAGAGGTAGCATGTACTTCTTGCGGTACTTAGACTCCACTGAAGAAAGCTTTTATGGAAGCACACAAATTGTTTCCAATAATAGACCAACAGTTTTGATTGAACATGGTGTTGAGACCATCAATGCCTGAAACTCTTGAGAAATTTAAAGATTTATAGAGTTGTGAATGTCATCATCAGAAGGGTCCTTAATTAGAGCAATATTCTCTTCATGGGTTATTATTTTATGAATGATATGAGAGAGGTTTAGGATTTCTCTATCAGTAGATTGAGATGTGAGAAAACTTTGGTAATGAAAGATAGAAGACAGATCAATCTCTTTTTGATTTTCTATCCAATTGATCCTATCAAAGATCTTATTTATTATGGACTTTCTCAACTTCTTCTTTACATAATTTTGGAACACATAAGTGTTTTTGTCCCCATTTTGAAGCTAGTTTCTACTGCATTTTTGTTCTAAAAAATATTACTCTATGGAAAGTAACTGAAGGTGATCAATCTTAGCTTTAGCTAGGTTTATCTTGTTTTCCATCGTTCTAGATTCTTGATGGTTGTTTTCTAAGGACTTTACTTTAACTTCTGAGTTTGCAATTGCATTGAAAATATTTCTAAATAATATATGTTTCTCTACTTTATTTTTTTCAATTTGTTCCACAATATTTGAAGAGGATTTTTATACATGTCATCATTGTAACAGTCCTTAACCATATTCTGAAAGTGAGGATGGTACAGTCACATATTTTGGAATCTAAATGATGTTTTTATTTTTCAGATTGCTGAGAGATCGAGATGGAGAGAGGTCTACGATCTGATCTTTTTCTGGCCATGTGGGTGACTGAGGTGGTTTAGAAAAACTTGTACAATTCATTATTGGTTAAAACTTTATCTAGTCTCTTCCACTTGTGAGAATTAGTCCAAGTGAATTTACTACCATTGTAGCCTGTATCAGTAAGATTTTAGTCATGTATTGCATTATTAAACACACCCATACTTCTCACATAAAGGGTTGTGCATGCAATTTGTTGAGTAAGATTTGTGATGACATTGAAGTCCTCCATCACAATCCATTCCATTAAGCTGTTAGCGATTTGTCTTAGGTTGTTCCATAACTCTAGTCTTAACTCCGTGTTATATTTAGCATAAATATATATATATATATATATATATATATATATATATATATATTAGGAAATATTTATTTATAAAATATAGATTAACCTTTAGGTGTAAAAACAGATTCCAATTAGTCAATGGAGTAATTTTGAAATCTTGATTCCAGAAAGCCCAGATTTTATTAGAGATGTTAGCCAAGTTGTGCTGATAACCTAGGATTTTTGTGATCTTTGGAAGATATATAGCTTCAATCATCGGTTCTTGAATAGTTAGGAAAGTAATTATTTTTATTTGATTATTAATTTTAATATTCTTTATATATCCTTGTCTCCAATACCCCTTACAGTCCAGAATAAGATGTTGACTGTCATTTTCATGACCCAGTTAAAGGCATGTCACTCATTTTCTTTTGGGTTGCTTTGGAGTTGTTATTGGTTTTTGATGTGTTGTTCTGAACTTTTCTCTTTTCTATTTGCATAAAATTGTCAAATTCTTTGTTATCAAGATATGCTGGTTTAGGTGAGAAGGGGAGAATGCCTATTGTTTTTATATTTAGGGAATGAGGAGAAGATGTTACAAGATCAAGATTTTTGTTCTCAAATATCATAACACCAATTTCCAAGATATGAAGAGCTTCAGTTATTTTTTTCATTTGCAATGACATGTATGATGTTTGTTGTAGCAGTATTGATATTTTTGATGATTTCTAAATGTAGGGTTTGAAGAGTTTCAAGATAGTCCAGGGGTGATTATGTGATAAGAGGATTCCTTAGTGTCAATTTTAGTAAATCTATTCCGTTTAGGTATTAGTTTTTAGAGAGAGAAAGTAAGAGCTATTAGGTTAAGTAGAGAGAGAAAGTACTATCTTATTCATCTCGGGATTTGTGAAGCGTGTGTGGTCCTTTTATAGTACAATTGCGGACCCCACACGCTTTAACTCCTGTTAATTACATCTTTTAGTCCATACATTTTATTTTCTTCCTATTCTGGCTATTTCTTTATATAGCTTATACAATTTAGTCCTTACACAGTTTTCTCTATGCGTTTTCCTCCTATCATACTTTTTCTTTGCTATTTTCTCCTGTCATGTTTCTTCTTCACACTTTTCTCCTTGTCTTTTATTCTTCCTTATCAGTAGCCCGCGAGGCCTAGTAAAAGTTCTTTTACTGGGACTGAATAATTCTCCGATTGCTCACTTCACACACCCTCGAATAGTTACCTTTGAAAGGCAGAAACCATTTTCCTCGAACATTTTCTTTCTTCGAATTTCCACAATTTGCCTCGCACAATCGAAGCCATAAATCGCTCCTCGAAAATCGCTCTTCGAGCATCATCTTTTCTTCGAATTTCCACAATTTGCCTCGAACAATCGAAGCCATAAATCGCTCCTCGAAAATCGCTCTTCGAGCATCATCTTTTCTTCGAATTTCTCCTGATAACCGAGTAGCCCCCCAATCCTTGCACCATTTTAGCCATATAAGCCCCCCGACTTTGGCTGCATCAGTGCCCCGAATGATTTCAAATCAAGGCTAAAAGGGGTGCCAGGATTAATCTTTATCACGACGTCATTAAACAACCATATCTGTCAGCATATCTTTTTTGAAAACGTTCCTTATTCCCTTGACATTTTCTGATAGAAAACTCTTCATCTTCCTCTGACATTTCCTAACTACGAAAACTCTTCATCTTCCCCTGACATTTCCTGACTATGAAAACTCTTCATCTTCCCTGATATTTCCTGACTACGAAAACTCTTCATCTTCCCCTGTGGCTGGTGTCGGGATAATTCATACCTATATGGACCATAATGTTCCTAGGCAAACACCAGAAAAAGTCCTCGGGCCTGATCTGTCAGGAAAGCCCAGCTTCACCTATAAATACTGACCTTCTCTCCTCATTAACTCAACTTTTGTTCAAACATTTCTAGAGAGATAAAGCTGGCGAACAAACCCCGTCGGATTCCTGATTGGTTGTTGATCAGTAAGAGGTTCGAAGAGAGAGTTGCTGCTGGAGAAGACGTGAGGCCTCAACCCCCACCATCGACTACTACTTTCTTTGGTACCTGGCCTCCCTCAGCAGATTCGACTGCAATTATCCCTCACGAAGTCACTCGACAAAGCCTTCATAGTGATTCTAACCCCCTCGGAAAAATGGGTAAAGACAGGCAGCACAAACACTCGTCCGAGAAGAGAAAGAAATCTCACAAGGATAGGAAAGGCTCTCATGAGCGAAAACGTGCCAGGGAGACGCCCCTGGTCATTCGGGAGCCTACTTCACCAACATCCCTCGAAAATCTCCCTCAAACATCTGCTAGCCCTCTTCGAACGTCTACCAGACCTCCTCGAACCTCTGCCAGTCCTCCACAAATATCCACAAGCCCTCATCGGACCTCTAACAGTCCTCCCCGAAGAAACAAAGTAGATGAGTCGAGTCTGCCTTCTACTCCATCCATGACCGTTCATGAGACTCAATTTTCGTCTTCGAAAACGCTCATCACCGAAGAGGATATGCAAAATAGGCGAAATGAGAGTCGAGATGCCAAAGGGAAAATACATGTCACAACGCCCTTCGAACCAAAAGTGCCTGTGATCCCCTCTTTAGGTTCTTCGAATAATGCAACCTCCTCGTCCCGAACAATATCCGAAGAGCAAGTAAACATATGGGGGCTCGTTCCAACATTAGATACAAGTATTTTTCGAAAGACGAAGAAGCTATGCTGAGAACTCGATGGTGCATCCCCTCCTATATTACCATTAGATTTCCCTCGGAAGGAGAGACGCCTTTGTCAGTGAGGGACAACGAGTTTGTGGTATATACAGAGATCATGAACTGGGGGCTAAGGTATCCCTTAAACCCTTTCTTCATCAAATATTTGGCGAAGATAGACCTTTGTCCTTCACAGGTTGGTCACAACATGTGGTTTACTCTAATGGCATGCATCATGGCCTCGAGGCTCTCAGGGCACGAATTTTCGTTAGAGCACTCATTGGCCTTGCTTGTTTGGCCAGAAGTCCTTTCTTTCCCTTTTACTCACTGACGTTCAATCGAGGACAAAAAATCCTGAGAGATCTATTAGAGGCTGACAAGAAATGGAGGCAGCAGTTTGTGTTTTTCTCTGGTTGCTGGGAGACCGGGTCAGAGGCCACTCCCTCGACTCCTCACAAGCTCTCTCTGATGTGGACTAATAAATGTAAGTGCCTATCTTTCGAAATTATTTATTCTTCCTCGAATTTTAGCTTGTAACTGGTCTTGATATTGGCTACTTGTTGCACCTATGATTAGGATATCAAAACCCTATTCTGACTATGTTGAGGGCGCCATGAATGTGTTCACCAAACTTCGCTTGTGGGCAAAAGAACACTGGGATAACCGATTTCGTCTCTACTTCACAGATATTAATCTCGCTTGGAGTCGATTGTGGAGGCTCAATCCTCTCGACCGAATTAGCATGAGAGGATTGATGGTTCCTCTCTCGGAGCGAGAAGTGATGGAGCGCTGTAGCCAAAAAGACATAGTGGTATATCTTCCCAAGCGCTCTCGTTCGCAGAGTCATCTTCGGGATCCTCCAGAAGATGATGTTTCAATGACTCAACAGCTAAACCCTGAAGGAACGGTCAACACCCAAGGGCCTCCTCCACCGAAAAATGCTGGTTCGTCGAACTCCATTCCTCCTCCACCAAACAATGCTGGGTCGTCGGACTCCATTCCTCCTCCCCCTGCTCCCATCCTTCTATCAAAAAAGGAGTCCAAGACAAGACATAGGAAGGGTAAGGGTGCCCTCGAACCCATCCAAGAATTATCTGAGGGTGGTGAGACACCTGAAGACAATCAGGAAGCTGCTCTAGACAAAAAGGTCCAAGAAATATCAAGTGAACTTGAGGACAGAGGTGGCCACTCACCCAAGGAAAGTTCTCATCAATCCCCACATTTGCCTCTTACTGAAGCTTCTCACCCTGTCCCCTTCGAAAATAGTCCAAGGTTAGCACCTCTCCCCATCCCTCGGAGCAACCCTCCTCAGCACATTGATCCAGACACTCTTGGAGGCGGGTTTTCAGAGTTTGATTCTGCAGCATTAGGGTCTCCATCGAGCTCCTTCGAAGTTCCTTTGGATGATGAATTCTCACTGTCCCTTCGAAAATTGTTGCACACCTTAGTTAATAGGGGAAAAAAGATGTGGCACCTTGAGAAGTGCAAAAATCACTATAAGTTTAAATTGCTGTTAGCTTCCTCTCAGCTTGAAGAGGCCAAGAAGCAACACGCAGTGATAGAGGGCCAAGCCGATGCCTTGTACGAGCGCATATCTGCCTCCGAAAATTATGTGATAATGCTGGAAAGGTGTTGTCAAGAAGAGATGGACTTGTATAAAAAGAAGAATGATGCTCAAGAGCTATTGATAGTTGAGTACAAAAAAGGGCATCGTTTGGCCTGCGATGGATTCGCAGAGTGTATCGAGGGCTTTAAAAGGGTGAAAGAAGACCGAGATCAGTTACTTAAACGGGTTGAGAACTTTCCTAGACAAGTCGAGGAAGAGAAAGATAAAGCTGTGGATGCTTATGCAGCTACGTGCACAAGTAAGCTGAAGGCCCGGGATGCCACTACTCGAGCTGGTTTACTTACCCAAATCCATGCTGAGCATCCCGAATATAACTTGGGTATTTTTGGAAACTTGTCCCCTTAGAACTTCGTCCTCCCAATATAGTAGTAAGTGACAGTGAAGACTCAGAGGCTGAGGGGAGTGTCTCCTCGAAAAATTCAGACTGAGAATAGATGTATAAGGTGTTAATGTTTCTTGTATGGCCCTATAGGGCTTCTTTTTGTAATGTGACTAAGGCATGTTGTAATGCGCTGATTTTGTAAGGCATGTTTTAACTTTGTAAGGAAAGTAACCAATTGTTAATTTTAAGTATAAGTTCAATCCAAGGCACCAAATATTATGTTCTTATCAATAATCCGAAGAGACAAACCCTTCGAACCAAACATAAATACTCAGATTAAGAGTGGGTTAGGAAAATGGAATTCGAGGAATACATTATTGGGACCTACCTGATAATTTGGAGAGACAATATCTTGAGTCACTTTATTGTGACCCAAATATTAATAAAGTCAAATAAAATTCGAGGCACGCATTAATGTGACCCGAATATTAATAAAGTTAAATAATATTCGAGGCACACATTAATGTGACCCGAATATTAATAAAGTCAAATAAAATTCGAGGCACACATTAATGTGACCCGAATATTAATAAAGTCAAATAAAATTCGAGGCACACATTAATGTGACCCGAATATTAATAAAGTCAAATAAAATTCGAGGCACATGTTACTGTGACCCAAACAATAGTTCGAAGGGACAAGAATTTGAGGCACATGTTACTGTGACCCAAATAATAGTTCGAAGAGACAAGAATTCGAGGCCCATGTTACTGTGACCCAAACAATAGTTCGAAGAGACAAGAATTCGAGGCACATGTTACTGTGACCCAAAAAATAGTTAAGGCGAAGAATCCTTTGTATTTAAGCAGCTCATCAAAACACCTCATTAAAACCTTCCTATGCCTAACAGGGTAGGAAAGTGTGTGCCCTCGCTAAATTTCGTTCTTGGGGATACAAAGAAGAAGAAAAAATACGAACACTACTTGCTAGCTATCTCTTTAATCAAGATACAATTTTAAGTGCTCAATATTCCAAGGGAGACAGAGATATCGCCCTTCCTTGTCTTTTAAACGATACGTGCCTGATTTTATCTTTTCGGTAACCTCATAGGGGCCTTCCCAATTTGGTCCCAACTTTCCCAAAATCTTGTCTTTAGTGTGCAAGAAAACTTTACGTAGGACTTTGTCTCCCACCTTAAAATCTTTGTGCTTTACCTTAGATGCATATCGACTCCTCATGAGAGTTTGATAATGGAGGGATGTCAATTGTGCTTACTGTCTCTTCTCTTCAACCAAGTCTAAAGCCAATGCTCTGCTCTGGTCATTCGTGTCGGAGGCATATGTTGCTACACGATGTGAGGGAAAAAGAATTTCTGGAGGGACGACGGCATCCATTCCATCGACTAAGGCAAATGGAGACACAACAGTGGCCGTTCGCGGAGTCGTCCGTTATGCCCATAATACTTCCTGAAAATAGTCGAGCCATTTTCCCGTTTTCCCTTCCAAGTTCTTCTTCAAACCATCAAGAATCGTACGATTAGTCACCTCCACTTGCCCATTAGCTTGGGGGTGAAATGGTGCAGAAAAAAATTGTCGTATCCCCCTAGATACACAGAAACTTTGGAACTCCTTGTTGTCGAATTGAGGTCCGTTGTCCGTTGTGATCTGCAATGGTACTCCAAAACGACAACAAATGTTAGACACGACAAACTTGATCACATCTTTTGCCCTTGTTCCTGCTAGTGGTTCAACCTCTACCAACGTAGAAAAGTAGTCCATCGCTACAATGATGGTTTGCCTACCACCTGAGGCCAATGGCAAAGGCCCGACGAGATCGATGCCCCACCTATCAAACGGTACTGCTTCAGAAATACTCTCTAATAAAACACCAGGTTTATGAATCACATTAGCGTAGCGTTGACACGTATCACATCGTTTGACTAAATCTTTTGCGTCGGCCGTAACAGTAGGCCAATAATAGCCAGCCAGAAACACTCTCTGAATTAATGCCTTATACCCACAATGGGCAGATCCTTCACCATCGTGCAATTCAGACAAGATAATTTGTGACTCGGGCCTACTCAAACACCTCAACAATGGTCGACTCAGAGATCTTTTATACAGCACTCCTCCCAGCAAAATATAGCCATGAGACTTGAACCTGATTTTCCTAGCCTCGTACTTTTCGACGGGTAAAGTATCATGGGCCAGAAAATCGATGATGGCCGTCCTCCAATCATTCGTAATCACATTGCTTTCCTCCAGGATGTTTATTGTATGCTCCTCGCCAATCGAGATCGAAGGGCGCTCCTGAACCAAAACCCACGGGTAACCTTCCGTCCGTGAAGCGGAGGCGAGAGAATCTGGGACATCATTTAACTCTCTTCGAACATGCTCATACTTGACTTCCTCAAATTCAGATGCTAAATCTTTCAATATCTTCAAATACTGTATCAGCTTATCTTTCCTGGCTTCGGACTCTCCTGAAGCTTGGTTTATCACCAAACGGTGAGTCGCTGATCAGTTTAATCTTTCGAGCCCCACATATCTGAGCCAAACGCAAGCCTGCTAGAGCAGCTTCATACTCAGCTTCGTTGTTAGTAGCCTTAAAACCAAAACGAATGGCTTGGAACATAGCTACCCATTTTGGGGAAATCAATTGGACACCTGCCCCACTTCATGAGATGTTCGACCCCCATCCGCCTGTATCACCCATTCCGCTTCATCAACAAAGTCGTGAATTTCCTTTTCCTCTCTATCCGAATGGAACTCGGCCAGGAAATCGGCTAAAACTTGGGCTTTTATCTCCGTTCGAGGCTCAAATGTTATGTCGAAGTCTCCTAATTCCACTGACCATTTAGTCATCCTACCAGAGATGTCGGGCCTTTGTAAAAAACTCTTCAGGGGAAAAGTCGTCCGAACAATTATAGGATGAGCCTGGACGTAAGGTCTCATCTTTCGAGCCGTCGTTACCAAAGCTAGATCTACCTTCTCCAATGTGAGATATCGCTTCTCCGCATCCAGCAAACTCTTACTGACATAATAGATAAGCTTCAGGAGAGAGTCATCTTCGCGGAGGAGAACGACACTGACCGCACATCCTGATACTGCTACATAGATAATTAATGTCTCTCCTACCAATGGTTTAGACAAGACCTCAGGAGACGTCAAATACTTTTGGATTTGATGAAAAGCGGTCGAACATTCCTCGGTCCAACAAAACTGTTTCGTATTCTGCAACACCTTGAAAAAGGGTGCACATTTATCTGAATACCTAGAAATGAATCTATTCAGAGCGACCAATCTCCCTGTCAGAACTTGCACTTCTTTAATATTCTGAGGGGGTGTCATTGTGATCAGAGCTTTTATCTGTTCTGGATCAGCCTCGATGCCTTTTTTGCTGATCATGTAACCAAGAAACTTGCCGAGCTTACCCCGAAAATGCACTTCTCCGGATTGAGTTTTAAATTGGCTCTGCTTAAATTACGAAACGTCTCTTCGAGGTCAGCGAAATGGTCTTCGTCCCGTGCACTTTTGACCAGCATATCATCGATATAGGCCTTCATGTTCCGCCCAATCTGCCCCTCAAAGGTTTTATTGACTAGGCGCTGATAAGTTGCCCCTGCATTTTTAAACCAAAAAGCATAACCTTGTAGCAGTATAACCCTCTCCCGGTAATGAAAGAAGTGCTTTCCTTATCGCGGGCATCTAATCGGATTTGGTTGTACCCTGAGTAAGCTTCCATAAATGACAACAGTCGATTTCCTGAAGTCGAATCTACTAATTGGTCGATGCGAGGCACTAGGAATGGATCTTTAGGACAAGCTCTGTTTAAATCCGTGAAATCAACACACATTCTCCACTTGCCATTCTTCTTACGTACCAACACTGGATTTGACGCCCACACAGGGTAATGCGACTCGCGAATATGGCCTATGCTTAGTAGCCTCTCAACCTCCAACAGAATTGTCGTGGCCTTTTTCGGGGAGACTGGTCTTCTTTTCTGTACTATAGGTTGGACATCAAGTCGTATAGCAAGTTTATGACACATGATTTCTGACAGTACTCCGGTGACATCCTGCGCACACCAAGCAAAAATATAAAGTTTATCAGATAAAAAAGCAATTAAATTCTCCTTAAACTCTGGAGAAAGATCGACTCCAATCTTCAGAAATTTTCCACTCGCAAATTCATGTGTCGCAGAATCTTCTTCTGGGACCATAAATTCGGGGGCCTCCCTTGGATCGTCGCACGGGATGATTTCTGTGGGAGGTCCCTTTAATTGCTATGCCTTGCCTGAAGTTTCTCCCCGAACCCCCTTCGAGGACAGGGCTATCTGGTAGCATTCATGTGCCATCTTCTGGCTACTTCGTATTATCTCAATATTGTTCCCAACCACGTACTTTAAGCATTGATGCACTGTAGAGATTACGCCATGCATCCGGGACAGCCAAGAGCGACCCAGGATAACGTTATACGACGTTGGCGCGTCAACAACAATAAATAGTACCTCCACCTCTTTCTTGAATGTTCCACGGCCCAATTCGACCACACACTGAAATTCTCCAACCACCATCGCTGTAGCCCCAGTAAAGCCTACTATAGTCCTGTCGGATCTCCGGATAACTGGTGGGTCCAAAATTCTTCGATAAGTGATCATAAACAATATATTCGCAGAGCTCCCTGTATCGATGAGTATCTTCTGAATTTGATCTCCAGCAATGCCTGCAGCGATCACCACTGCATCCTCATGGGGGCCTGCAACATTTCGCATATCATCATCATCAAAACAAATAATAGGGGAAGGCGATTGGTGCATTTGCGCTGATACCCATGCTTCGATCTGGGTAGTCAAATTGACCATATGCCTTTTTCGGGAGCTGTTGGAATTTCCCGCAATAGTGTCGCCCCCGAAAATTGCCAAGGAATCGAAAAAAGCGCAGAGGCTATCCACTCTCCCTTTTGGAATAGCTTCTTCCACCAGATTTACATTGTTCCTCCCCTCCTTAGGATCTAAATATTCTTGCTCAATGCCGAAGTCATCAAACCCTTCGGAAATCACCATAACTGTGTCAGTGTTCTTTGGGACAGCTTTTACCACGATGCTTTTCTGAGAGTGTTTTTTGACGAACTCCAATAACATTCCATTCTCAATCAGGGCTTGCACTTCTTTTTTCAAAGCTATGCAATCCTTGGTGTCGTGTCCAATATCCTCATGATATTTGCAATATTTATTGACGCTTCTGCTTTCCCTCGGAGTTTGTATGGGGAAAGGCTTCCTGAACGGTACTGTAGATTTAGCTTTGTCGAATATTGCAGCAACATTTTCTGTCAACTCCGCGAAATAGTCGGGTCGAACCCACTTATTTGACATGGGTCTCGCTCCCTGATTATAATTTTGATGACTGCCATAGTATTGCGGGTTTGATTTCTGCCTGGCGGATAATGACCCGAACTTTTAGCCTGAACATTTGAGCAAGGGCCCTGGTTACTCGACTCGAATCTTTGGAATTGATTCTGATCCAACTGATCCCCCGAACCTTTCTCCGAGGCCTGGGTCTCTTCCACCAGGATCCTCTTCTCAACCTGATCTAATAATGCTCCAAAAGTCATTGCCTGGCTCTCCGCTACTGTATCACTTATAGCCACTCCCTTGAAGGTTTGAGAGAACGCTCTACAAAGCAACTTATCATCGTCGTCAAAATTGATCATAAAATTCTTGAATTGTTCGATGTGATTATCCGGGTCTTGTGTCCCATCGAATTTTTCCAGCTTCAAAATATCAAAATGCTTCGGAAGATTTCCCACCAAAATGTCTGGGGACAGAGGGGAAGCCCTCCAATTATGACCCGCGCGATAAACACCGGACCTCAAGTTGTCATTGTTCGGAAAGTACAAACCCTCCGCGGATGGAAAAGTATACTGGTGCTGCCACTCCGAAGTTCGCGGGCCCATATCCTCTTTCCTATCAGGATACTTTGCCTGTCCATAAGACCGGTCGCCACCTCGAGCATGGTGACACTTTTTCCTCGGAGATTTCCTCTCAGAGCTTCTTCCTCTTCGGAAATCGGTGTGTCTACGGTCACGCTTTTTCTTTCTGTGGTATTTTCGCGGGGATGAATCCGAGGAGCTGTACGGAGAGTAATCACTCGAGTAAGCTGAATCCAAATGTCGCCTCTCTCTTCTCCTCGGCGATTCTCGCTCGCGTCCCCGGTATCTGTCGTCTCTTTTCTTGGGACGAAATTCAGTTTCGCGATCCTCTTTTTCACTAACTGGCTCCCTTATTATCTCGGATCGACGATTCTCCTGTACGACGTCTTTTTCTGCTTTCAATATTTCGATTTCTAGCAGCAATTCATTCCTTTGAGCTAACACATCTGAGTCGTCAAAATCATTTTTGACTCGCTGGCCCCCTAGTCCCTCGTACTCCATATCGTTCCGGTAGTCATCTCCTACTAGGTTCTCCTCGCAATTATTAACCAAATCGTCCCCTTGGTCTTCCATAGTTCTCCTCGGAATAGGAATTATTTCCAGGAAGCGATTGCCGTCAGAGCGATCTTTGCTTCCCACAGACGGCGCCACTGAAGAGTTTCAAGATAGTCCAGGGGTGATTATGCGATACGAAGATTTCTTAGTGTCAATTTTAGTAAATCTATTCCGTTTAGGTATTAGTTTTTAGAGAGAGAAAGTAAGAGCTATTAGGTTAAGTAGAGAGAGAAAGTACTATCTTATTCATCTCGGGATTTGTGAAGCGTGTGTGGTCCTTTTATAGTACAATTGCGGACCCCACACGCTTTAACTCCTGTTAATTACATCTTTTAGTCCCTACAGTTTATTTTCTTCCTGTTCTGGCTATTTCTTTATATAGCTTATACAATTTAGTCCTTACACAGTTTTCTCTATGCGTTTTCCTCCTATCATACTTTTTCTTTGCCATTTTCTCCTGTCATGTTTCTTCTTCACACTTTTCTCCTTGTCTTTTATTCTTCCTTATCAGGGTTGAGGCTATATTTTTAGGAATGATGTTTTTAGTTTAACTCAGAGGTAAAATGGTCTTCGTAAGAGGAATGACAAGTTTTTTTTGTGTATGCGAGTTTTTCTCAAGCTTTGTAGAATCTATTGAGGGATTTTAAGATTTCTCTTTTTATGTTTTTTGAACAATGATTGATTTAATCTTTGGTTTTGATTGAGTTAATATCCCAGTTTCTTTTTCCTCAGATTGTTGATTTTGATGAGTGTCTTGAGGAATTGTTGAAGCTTTAGTTTTCTTACAGTCCTGCTTTTTTTTCCCAACGTGGTTGCAGTATAAGTAGTAGTCAGGTGTAATTCCATAAGCTATTTATTGCCAGAAGCCTTCAGATTGACCAAAGCCAACCCAGATCTTGTTCAGTAATGGTTCGGTGAGATCAAGTTTAATCCAAGCCTTACAATAGTTGTATATGGCATGATTTTTTGTTGGAACCCAAAGGGCTAGATAATTTCTCAAGGATATTGCTAGAACTTTGATATAGTATTCATTATACATATAACTAGGAATTCTTGGAAAAAGACACCGAGATCGGAGAGATTGGTGATTTTTTTAGGATTAAAATCAGGTGTCCATTTAAGAAAATGCATTGTATATTGCCCAATCTTCTATACGTTTCATCTCCAGATATTTTTTAAATCTTCTTGTAAGCCCATTTATATTTTGATGTGCCTCGAATCCTAAATTTCCAGATTGTATTGACATCTGTAACAAATATTTTTGAAGAATTCTTAGATATATTTCATAGGGGGTTTTCCATTAAAGAACTTTCCTATCAAAATTGCTTTAGATGATTCTTCCAAATTAATCTTGTCTTGTAAATGGAATTTAATATATTTGTGTTTAGCTTGTCTTCTATTCTAGCATTAACATAGGATTTTTTCTTGTCATTGGTCCTTTAACATATGCATGATTTTTTGTTAAAGGATCTGATTGACACTTGTGTTGACATTGTTATCAATTATTTTGTTCATTTCTTAGGATCATGTAGTTCTTTTGCAGCTTGGGTGGTTCATTCTGGGAAGTCCTAGTCGATCTTATATGAGGGAATTTTAATCATTCCACAGATGGGCATCCTTGATTCAAAGTCTTGATTGTATTTGCTGATTTTTTTTTTATCATTAACGGCATATATTGCCATTGTTATTGATAAAATTCTTTAATACTATTGAATAACATTGTAGTCAGAGTTGAATCAGACTTAAGGCTTGCATTTTGAGATGATACCACAGATATAGGATGCTAGTTCTTCAAGTAGAAAAATCTTTATTTTATTGGAGCCATTTTTTTCCTTATTTTAAAAACTTTCTTCGTCTTCAACAAATACATTTTTTATAAACATGAGTTATCACCTATTACCTAATTCAAACCATATATTACAAAAAGATAGTGTTTATGAATATGATATTTCACATATATCTTCCAATTATGTCCTTTAAGGTTTTATTAAAAAAAGTAATTTTTTTAATAATTTTTTGTTAAATATTTATTTGAAAACAATATCTGAAAATATCATTGATTTTGTTTTTTAGAAGAAAAAAATAGATCAATGAATGATTTTTTGTTAGACCATTAAACAAGCGTTTCACAATTCACATTTTTGTTTAACTGAACCTTTATTTTGTGATTCTTGCTTCGACAATTTTTTTTTCTCTTTCCTTAAAAATGAATCGTGAAGTGAAAATCATGAATTGCATTACGTTGTTCACAATTTATTTTTATCCTCAGTTAATAGTATATTAACCCTTCTTTTTCTATTCACGTTCAGAGTGAAATGCGAAACAATCAATTTCCTAATTTTCAAATACTAATTCAACAAAAAATTAAAATCAAACTAAAAAAAATCCAATTAACCAAATAACAATAATCAATTACAAGTACAAATAATTTTTCAATACAATAAAATTGAACAAACCTTAACAATAAGGTGAAGAAGGAAAAAACAAAGGGAGAAGAAAATCATAACAATAAGATTTTACCCAAAATCACTTAAACCCTAACAGCAAAAAATATTGAAATATTAGCTCTGATAAAGTTCAATTTGGTAAATTAGTTGGTTGTTTAGTGATCTGATCTACTTGGTATTCGTTACCATGACTAGAAAACCAAAAAAATGATTTTAATATATTTTGGACCAATATAGTGACCCGTCCCAAAATGGTCGGTAACCAACCTCACTTAAGAGGGAACAATTCATTTTTTATTATTCACATTTTTTTTCAATTATTTTCGCTTATATAATTCTCTAGTCCTACCAATTAAAATTATGACGAGTCAGACCCGTGTTAGTCGGAAGAACCTTGTAGAGCGTTGGAGCATTTCTCACTGATCTCTGATTCATTAGCAATAATCGTCTAAAGCATAACATGAAATCTAAACTCATCCAACTAAAACAAAAGAGAAAAAAAAACTCGCAATGAGTTTAGATGAAATCAAAACACTTAAAAATAAAGGATAGCTTTCGAGAATCAGGAAGACACGACATATTTTTCACACAGAAAGAAAGAAATCACGAAACTAGGTTTAATCAAAAAAATAGTTGTGGTACATCATAGTTAGCCTTATATCCTTAATAAGGGTATTTTGGATATTAAAAAATATATATTAAATAAATAAAAAATTTGTTTTTGGATATCTATTGGATTGCTAAAATAAAAATAATAACAAAAAAAATTATTTTATTAAAATAAATAAATCATTATGTAGTTTGTTAACAAATATCTCAAAAAACACATTGCAACCAAATATAACCTACTAATAAATAGGTTGTAAAACTAATTATCTCATGTGTCATCTTCTAACACTTAAATTTATAAGTAATGTTGTACATCTTATAGTCAAATTTTACATGCTAATAATCATCTTCTAAATATTTTTCAATGTATTTTTTCACTACAACTTTTTTAACATTTGTATTTAATAAACATGATTGTACATACTCTAAATACGTAAAGGTATTGTTAATGATGTATTTAAAAAAAACTATTAAACCATTTAAATTTATCAAGGATTATATTAGATTAATTATTTTTTAGAGGTAAAAAAATATATAGTTGTTAAGTATAAATTCAAAGTGATTGTGACATATCACTGTTGAAAGCTTGATTTGATGTTGAAGGCATGACCTAGTTTCAAAGGTTGAAACTTAGTGTTAAAATTGTACTTTACTATCGAAAGTTGTAACTTAGAGCTAAAGTTGTATGTTGAAGTCGTATGTTGAAGCTGAGACTAAGTGACGATGGCTGAACATAGGATGAAGTGAGAAATAACTGCTAAAGTTAAAAGTAGGTGTCGAAGGTTGGAACTAAATACTGAAGACTGGAGAAATGTAATTGGTGCAATTCATCCAGATCTTAAGACCCAAAGATGTGAGTGTGCCAAAACTTAAGGTGCTGGAAATTCTGACTTAGGCATAGATTAGTCTATTGGAATCTACAAATTGTCATATCCAAAGATAAGTGTATTTATTACTACTGGAACCGAATGTGTAGGTTAGACTCTTGCTGTAATGAAGGTGTAGTAATTGGGTGGCTGAAATATTTTGAATATGTTTTCATGTTCATAAATGACATGATCACTTGGAAGATAATATTTTTAATGGATGAATGATCTATGTCGTTGATTATGAGATTAATCTGAAGCGTACATTTGATAAACAGACAAAAAGTACATGCATGCATATGCTGACAACATGCGTCAAGAAACGTTATCAGTATCGATAGTCGTACCTATGTTAGTGTGACGAGAGATATTTCCTCATTTGTCTGGAAAGTTTTATACATGAAGAAGCACTATTGTGATTCGGGTGTGCTTTATTTCTCATTATTGACTTTATATACCATGAAAGAGAATCTTAAAGCTTTATGACGTAACTATAAAAACTTTGAAAGATTTCTAATGAGTGAAATTTATTTAGTTTGTCTTGTTTTTAGAGTGTAGTGAGATAGAAGATTATCATTTAAAAATATATTATAAGATCCATAGTTCTTTTCTAAGTTGATTGTGTTTTGTAAAAAAAGATGAATGGTTGAGTGTTTAGCGTTTGAAAAGTCTTCTAATAATCTCTTGTCGGATTTTTTTCACGATGTGAATCACGTTAATATATTGTTGTATGCTTGATTTACTTTATTTTTCTTCTTGTTAGCTTTGTGCATGAAATGGTAAAGAGTCGAAGCTATGATTACTCTTGCAACCTTTTGACACCTGTTCACCAATTCTAACTATGGTTTTGACTTCACATGTCTAAACTTTGATATAAGTCAATGAGTTTTTTTTGGCATGAGTCCCAATTTATTTGGAAATTTTTTATTTCTATACAAATACTACATCTTTTTTTATCTAAACATATCCGCATTAGATTCAACA
This sequence comes from Limnanthes douglasii subsp. nivea, assembly GCA_036936605.1. NCBI lineage: Eukaryota > Viridiplantae > Streptophyta > Magnoliopsida > Brassicales > Limnanthaceae > Limnanthes > Limnanthes douglasii. The sequence continues at coordinate 155,178,378 of JAUPFV010000003.1, read as the reverse complement.
AAATAATATTTGGTTTAGCTATGGTCAAATAACCTTTAAACAATAAAATTTAATTTAGTACATCAATCTCATTATTTTATTTAAATCTACATATTTCTTTTCCACTTTATATTATTTAATTTTAAATTTTAAATGTATTTTTCATATATTTTGTTTTTTAATATATTATTTATTTATTATTTTTGTCATAATTTTACTACATAGATTATTTATTTTTGATTGTCTAATAAAATAAAATTCATATTTATAGCTAGATTATAAAAAATACTGAAAATTACAAACTATTTTGATAAAAAAAAAAATTACCAGTAAATACCTTCTCAACTATGTAATTATCCAATGGTCTCCGCTTTTTGGATAGTGTCACTTGGTACCTCGAATTGAAATTTGGACAAAAATACCCCCGACCAAATATACGCGTTGGTAAAAAAAAAACGCGCTGGTACAATTCTCATGATAGGATGCGAATTGCTAGGATTTCTGAATGATTCTCATGATAAGATGCGAATTGCTAGGATTTCTGAACGATTCTCATGATAAGATGCGAATTGCTAGGATTTCTGAACGATTTTCATGATAAGATGCGCATTGCTTGCAACTCTTAGGATTTCTGAACGATTCTCATAATAAGATGCGAATTGCTTGCAACTCTCAGGATTTCTGAATGATTCTCATGATAAGATGCGAATTGCTTGCAACTCTTAGGATTTCTGAATGATTCTCATGATAAGATGCGAATTGTTTGCAACTCTGGGTTTTCTAAACGATTCTCATGATAGGATGCGAATTGTTTGCAACTCTAAGGATTTCCTCAACAATTCTCATGATAAGATGCGAATTGTTTGCAACTCTATGTTTAGTGAACAATTATTATGATATGATGCGAATTGTTTGCAACTCTCAGGATTTTCTGAACAATTCTCATGATATGATGCGAATTGTTTGCAACTCTGGGTTCCCTGAACAGTTCTCATGATATGATGCGAATTGTTTGCAACTCTCAGGATTTCGTGAACAATTCTCATGATATGATGCGAATTGTTACTGGTGAAATTTTATTTTTTAAAAAAATCAAAAAATATCATCAATGGATCTAGTTTTGTTCATTTTTAAAAAACAAAAGTGATGGTACTTTCATTTATTTTTTTCGAGCTCCGGTTCGAAAGATACGGATATTTTAAAAAGAAAATAAAATAAAAAAGTAGGAAAGAGAAATTTTGGTTACGTGGTTGTTCATGGTGAGGGTAGTTAGGGTATTAAAATAAAGTTAGGTACTATGTGATAATTAGGTAGTTGAGTTGGGTATTAAGTGACAATTGATCAAACCTTGGTACTAGATGACAATAAAATAGTTGAGTAGGTACTTTTGGTATAATTTCCTAAACAAAACACCAAAATAGGAAATCCAATACAATTTTTAAATATATTTTATTAATTTACTTTTTAAATTTTAAATAAAAATTAAAATCTATCATAATTGTATAATTGTAGAGAAAATTAATCACACCGCTATAACTAAGTAAATATTTTCCAAAATTGTTTTAAAACCAGTGCATAGGTAATTGATATTATTTGATCTTTTATTGGAAATATTCTATATTAAACTCAATTCAAAATTAAATACAATTTTAAATTTAATTAGAGACTAATTATATCGAATTATTAATTATTCATGTATAATAAATTGCTTAGATAGGCTATAGGGAGGCTCATGCATATTTATATAGATTTTGGTTAAATCTGGGTTAAAAAATAACTACCCGAAATTTTGACCAATTTAGAAGTTTATAGAAAATATATTTTTATCAGCGGGTGAGAAGATTTCATCCGACGGATGAGAAGGTTTCACCCGTCGGAGAGCTCCCGCCAGTGGAGAAGGCCTCAACCGACGGATGAAAAGACGGGTTCAAAAGTGCTCCCCGCCGGTTGAGAAGGCCTCAACCGATGGATGAAAAGACGGGCTCAAAAGTAAAATGGTAAAAGTTAAAAAAACACTCTATTTTTTTGGCAGGTTAACATTTTTCGGATCCTAATTTAACCAATCGTGACCTAATGTAACTAATGAGTACCCCCGAGTAAAACAATGCTACCAAAAATCCCACCAACTATCCAAGGTACAACCTAAATAGATGGTCATCCAAGCTAGGTTATACCTTGGACCAAGCTCAACTAGTAAAAGATGGCAAGTTTACTCGCTCAATAATGTATAAAGGCATTGGTCAGCCGACTCCCTGAGACAAGCAAGAAGGGATTAGACATCTGATTCATTTGGTGAAATGAATAAGAGTTAATCAACTGACTCTCTTATAAAACAAAAATAGGGCGGCCAAGAGAGTTATTCATAAAATAAAGAAGGATCAACCAACCAAAGCCCTCGTAAAACAAAGAGGTATCAGTTAATCTTTATTTTAGAAAAGAAGAAAATGTTGATCAACCGGCTCCTTCACTCATCTTCCTGCTTAAGACTGATCCACTCTTGTAAGAATGTGTGATTTTGTTATCGTCCCAACACTAAAAATATTTTATATAATAGAAACATCTTTAAAGATAAGTTGAACTAAGATTCTCAATAAAATATTATAAGGTGTCTCATCCATCTAGCATGATGTAAATAAATCAACCAAAAAAAAAAGTTACCTCGGGTATCGAGGACTTTAGTTCATAATAGAAGAAAAATAAAAAGGTAAAGCAAACGAATCATTATGGAGGTTCAGATGGAATGTGATCCATCATTGACTGATTATTCTTCTTAGTTTCCTCGGGTTCTTTTATCAACCATAAAAGAAGTTGGCTTGAATGATTAATGCAAGAGTAGCAAAAAAGCTAAGTATTTCATCTGAGGGAGTGGCAGCTCCGATATACGAGGATGAACAAAAGACAGTAAAAGAAAAAGAAAAAGACAAAAACAGAGAATAGATAATCTCTAAATCTAGGTCATAGTATAAGAGATTTTAGAGTAGACTCAAATTATATTCCAAAAAATTTGAATGCAAAAATAGAGTTTGAGAGCTTTTTATAGAAGTGCTCGAAACCCTATGCCAAAATTACAAGTTGTTTCTCACGAAATAAGATAAATCTCAACCCAATTTCAAAGCGATTGAAACTGGTTAAGTATTTTAATTAAATCCAATAAAAATAGAAATATGCGGAAAATTCACTAAAACAACAAAAAGAGGGCCTAAACAATGTAATTTTAGGCTTGGACTTCATCACCAGCCTTCGCCCTAGTGATGCTTTCGAAAATCGTTGGGCTTCTCGACGCATTCGATTTGAGTGGTTGCAGCCTAATTTGGATAATCGAGCCCAAAATAAAGCCTGTTTTCGTTTGTCCAAAAGGATCATATAGCCATGGGCTTGTGCAACTACATCATCCTCTCCTTCTTCGGAAGAATTCACCCACGAATTATCAACTTCATCATTCTCAGCCACATTGTAAACGGCACCAGGTGCTTCACGTTAAAAAAGTTATGGGTCTTCATGTGGCTTGGTATCTTTAACTTGTATGCATTGGGATTAATATTTTCAATGATCTCAAACGGACCAATCTTCCTTGCAGCTAACTTGTTGTACTCGTGCGCTGGATAGCGATCTCTCGTCAAAACTTCTCATACAAAGTCCCATACTGCAAACTCCACCAGTCGACGCTTCTTATCTGCCGCAACCTTGTACTTCTGTGTTGTTTCCTCCAGGTGTTTGCGTGTGTTCTCATGGATCTCCCATAGATCAGCAATGGCGGTCTCGATCCTAGCTGGAACCTTGTGAAGCGTTGGGAAAGCTAAATCCATAGGACCCCGTGGGTTATAATCATAGACTACCATGAAAGGACTATACCTAGTACTGCGCTTGTGGTGCGTGTTGTAGGCAAACTCAACGTGATAAAGGCAGGAATCCCATGCTTTCAAGTTCCCGGAGACCTCTGTGCGCAACATGTTGCCTAATGTTTGAGTAGTTACCTCGGTTTAGTCGTCTGTCTGCGGGTGATACGCGATGCTAAAACTCATCTTTGTGTTTGTGAGGCGCCATAAACTCCTCCAAAAGTGCCCGAAAAACCACGTATCGGGATAAAAAATAATATTCAGGGCTAGGCCATGTAAGCGGTAGACCTCACAAAAGTATAAATAACAACATTCACAATATCTATGGTTTTCTTGCAGGCAATAAAGTGGGCCATCTTAGAAAACCTGTCGACCACCAAAAAAATAAAATCGTTACCTCTCTGTGTTCTTGGCAGTCTAGAGACGAAATCCATGCTGATGCTTTGCCACAGTCCCTCCGGTATTGAGAGTGGTAGGTATAGACCTGTGTTGGAGGATGTACCCTTTGTCGCCTGGCAAACCCAATAACCAGCTACAAAACGAATAACATCTCGCCTCAAATGCGGCCAGAAGAACTGACTGGATATAGAGTGAAGAGTTTGATCTCTACCACCATGCCCCTCATTGTGTCTCTCTTGTACAATCAACAACCTCAAACTGCCCTCAGGAATACAAAGTAAGTTATCTTTGAAGAGGTAACTGTTGCTCACTGCAAAATCTTTTCTCAGACCTGCACTGACGTCCTCTAAAATGGAACCAAAATATGGATCGATGGCCAATATATTCTTCATCATCTCGAATCCCACAATCTCTCCTTCCATACGAATCATCATAATGTGTCGGCTCAGTGCATCAGCTACGCGGTTAACTGCCCCTGAAGTGTGCTTGATGAAAAAGGTAATTTGTTGAGTAAACGATTCCCAACGTGCATGGCGAAAAGAGAGCTTCTCCTGACTTTGCAGATGCTCCACGGCATCATGATTGGTGTATGAAACAGTGTCATTATAGGCCAAGTAGGAACTCACGTGCTTCAAAGCTCGTACAACTGCAAAACTCCCTGTAATAGGTGTTGTAGTTGAGTTTAGCTCCACTTAACTTCTCACTGAAGTAGGCTACAAGTTGGCCTCGTTGGCTGAGTACAACTTTAATTCCCAACCCGGACGAATCACAGTGCAGTTCAAACCCTGTAGAAAAATCAAGTAGAACTAGAATTGGTACAGTGGTCAGTCGTACCTTGATCTCTTCAAACGCAGTAGTTGCTTCAAGGGTCCAACAGAACGTCTTGCCCTTCATACAATCTGTAATTGAAGCCATGACAGTGCTGAAGTTATGTACGAACCTCCTGTAAAATTAAATCGGCCCGTGAAAGAACGTAATTCAGTGATGGAAGTAGGTATAGGCCAGTCACGCACTGTTGCCACCTTCAACTTATCCACTGACAAGCCATCTTTTGAAACAACATACCCAGGAAGAAAACTGAATCTGTCAGAAAGCAACACTTGTCGAGTCCCCCATAAACCTCTTCTCGTCTTAAAACAACCAAAACTTCTCGTAAGTGTTGTATGTGGATCTCCTTCATAGAACTATAGATAAGAATATCGTCAAAGTATAGAACTAGAAATTTTCCAATGAACGGGTAAAATACGTGGTTCATAACCCGCACAAACGTACTAGGAGCATTGGAAAGTCCCAATGGCATGACCATCCACTCAAACAGATCTTCTCGTGTTTTAAAGGCTGTTTTCCACTCATCTCCCATGCGAATACGAATCTGGTGATATCCACTCTTCAAATCTAGCCTGGTAAATAAGGTAGAACCACTCAACTAATCCAGTGAATCATCAAGTCGAGGAAAAGGAAACCGATACCTAACTGTAATTTTATTGATACCCGACTATCCACGCACATTCTCATTGAACCATCCTTCTTTGGTATTAACAATGCAGGAACCATACAAGGACTAAGGCTCTCACGGATGTGGCCTTTAGTCAACAGTTCTTCTACTTGTGTATGGAGCTCTTCATGATATTTTGGACTCATCCGGTAATGCGGTCGGTTTGGTAGGCTAGCACCCTGTACTAGGTCAATCTGGTGCTGAATGTCTCTTAATGGAGGAGGACTTGTAGGTAGAATATTTGGAATGGCGACATAAAATTCTGCTAATAACGGTCGAATGCGCTCAGGTATCCCGGCAAACGGATCAGCATTAGATTCTTTAACCACCAAAAGATAAACAATTCATGTATCACTAGCATGCTTTATAAATGCTTTTCGAGATAAAAAGTTCTTACCCGACTCTTGTGATACAATAAGTGCAGGTTTTGGGGATACCTCTTTAGTTTGTGTTAATATAAATCTAACGTTATTCTATATGAAACTATAGCGGTTTTTCTTACCATCGTATGTGACACTTCTATTATATTGCCATGGTCGGCCTAACAATAAGTGATAAGGATCTGTAGCAATGACATCACACCATGCCTTACCCTTTGAGTTACCGACATAAAAATACATTAGACATCTTTTAGAGATTGTTACCTCACTACCTTTCTTTAACCAGGCGAGCTTGTAGGGGTTTGGGTGATCTGCTGTTTTCACGGCCACTTTCTACACAACTTCTTTAGAAATAACGTTTTTTGCAACTTTCTTAATCAATAACGAATTTTCATACCTTTTCCCCCGATAGTACAAGTCGACTGGAAAATATTGTTTCGTAGCCAATCATCCCCCTCACTTCTTGCTTTGGGTGTAAAACAGACACACCTTAAAACCAATGCTTGTCCAACATCTCCTCCTATAACCTTGTCATCTAGAACCTCATCAACAGCATCCTCCAGTTCCTTATCAAACCGTTGGTCACCTTCCAGATCAAAATCAGCAGCTTCAGTGAACAAACCCCTTAATTATTATGGCTATTGTCGTAATTTTGGACACTGCGAGGAAGTACCTGCGCGACTAGGGACCTATGAATTAGCACATGTACGTATAGGGGTGGCAGTTGGTACTGATGGGCTAGGACCATGAACCGTCCTTTTTGGAAACGCCATTGGAGTTATTCTGGCAGTACCTCCTCCATAAGGCCTTCGTGAAAGGGCTTTCTGCAGATGCAGTGTGCGTTGATGTGATTCAGACACATTCACAGGGTCGAACATGTTCAGTTGTTCCTAAAACTGTTGTATCATCCCACCTATGTAACGAGATACTAATTGATATGTTGAATCAGCAATATCGACACGGTTTTGCAACTTGAAAAAATCGGTAGTGTATTCATCAACAGTCATTGACCCTTGCTTAAGGTTTTGGAACTGGTGGTACATTATACGCACATAGTTATAAGGAAAAAACGCATCCCTCAAGTGCTTCACAAATTTAGCCCAAGTTGTTATATTTGGCTTACCTTGCATTGATCTGGTGTGCTTGAGCTGCTGCCACCAAGATGCAGCTCGGCCTCAAAACTTAGTTGCAGCTAATTGAACCCGTTTTGCATTCAGAACCTCCTTGAAATCAAGGACTTATTCAACTGAGGTGATTCAATCTAAATACTCCTCTGGTTCGAGACCCCTTTGGAACTCTGGGATCTCAGGTCTGAATCCAAATTCCCACCGGTTGTTGGCCTTCTGATCGAAATCTATTGTTGGCGGGTGCTCAAACACTTGTTAACGACAGTCTTGTGGGTAATACTGACCTGTAACTTGTTCTCTCCAAGGATCAAACAGATTATGCTCATGGCCGATCTCTCTCTCTCGAATCCTGACGGCTGGTTGCTCGAACATGGGGCTCGAAATCTGTTGGTTTGGTTGTTCAACAACCTTTGTAGTGCTTCCTGTATGTCTCTCATTTCGTTTCCCAATGTATGCATCTGTACACCAACCTGGCCAAATCGGTTTCCGAATTTATCACGGTCGACCGATTCAGCAATTAGAAGAGTGGACTTCCCACACAAGGATCTCTTTGGCAGCATACCTCGATAACGCACGCCGTAGGAGCTCTCTCGCTCTGATACCAATTTGGTATCGCCAAGATATGAGGATGAACAGATGACGGTTAAACACAAAGAGAAGAAGACGAAAACAGAAAATAGATAATATCTAACCCTAGGTCAGAGTATAAGAGACTTTAAAGAAAACTCAAATTATATTTAAAAAATTCTGAATGCAAAAATAGGGTTTGAGAGCTTTTTGTAGAAGTGCTCGAAACCCTACGCCAAATTACAACTTGTTCTGCGGTCAATCAAATCCAACTGATTCCTAACTGCCATACCATTTTCTTGTTTGGAATAGTTTTGGATTTTGTAAGATGGTAAAGTAGTTTCTATAGGTGTGATTGCATCCATCCTATAAACGAGGGAAAAAAGGGATTCTTGCATAGTATCTGAGGAGTAGTTTGGTAAGGCCACAATACTTCTTGCAAACAACTTGGCCATTTTCTTGCAGCTCCCTCCAGATATTTCTTCAGCCCAGAAAAGATTGTTCGATTAGCAAGTTCAACTTTTCCATTGGCTTGAGGGTGGAATTGAGAAGAGAAACAGTGTTGAATTCCTTAGAAGTGGTTCCCGCTAGGGTAGCTGCTTTTATCCACTTAGAGAAATAGTCAATAGCAACTATGACAGTTTGACATCCACTTGATACCATGGGAAGAGGCCAAACCAGATCGAAACCCCATTTATCAAAAGGAATTGGTTCAGATATGGAGTCCATAGGAACTGCTGGCACACGGATTCCATTTCTATATCTCTGGAAAGGATCACACTTCTTTACCATATCCTTTCCATATACCATTATCGTTGGCTAATAATACCCTGCTAATAAGACTCTTAAGGTTAGGGCTTTGTAGCCACAGTGTGCATAATCTTCCCTGTCATGTAGTTCGGAAAACACATTTTGGGGATTCTTTAAATCCTAAGCAACGCAAGAGGGGTCTGCTAAAAGATTTCTTGTAAATATTTTTTCTTAATACCAGGAAACCACGAGCCTTATATTTAATTTTCTTAGCCAGGGATTTATGCAGACGCAAAATCCCATCGAAAATAAACTGAAAAATATCATACCTCCACTCTTGAATGACATATATGCTCATATTTTTTTCATTCTCTTTACCTTTTTCTTGGCCTCCCTGTATTGATGGACACTTTAACATCAGATCCAAGGATAAGATTATGAATAAGTTATGGTTGCCAAAAATTCTGCCTTAGTATTATCCGATCTGGGAATGTGTTCATAGTGGATATTCTTGAAGCTTGAAACAACTTCTCTCAACATAAGAAAATATTTTATCAATTTTTCTTTCTTTGCCTCAGATTTCCCCTGAGCATGGTGAATAAGTAGCTGGGAGTCACTAATTAATCGGAATCTTTTGGCCCCGGATATAAGGGCTAGCTTGAGACCAGTTATAGCTGCTTAGTATTCAGATTCATTGTTAGAGGCTCTGAAACCAAAACTTATAACCTGATACATAGTATCACCATAGGGAGAAGTTAGACAAATTCCAGCCCCACACCCCATAGTACTAGATCCTCCATCAGGTTGGACTACCCATTCTTTCTTAGATTAGTTTTCTTGCATTTTTCCGGGGGGGGGGGGGGCTATCAACATGGAACTCTACTAAGAACTCGGCCACTGATTTGGCTTTATTCGTTGTTTGTGGGGCAAAATCAATATCATAATCACCCAGCTCAACTAACCACTTGGTCATTCTGCTTGATACGTCAGCTTTCTGCAGAACACTATTCAAGGGAAAAGATGTTTGAACAAAAACTGAATGAGTTTGGAAGTATGGTCTCATTTTCATTACTGCAACTACCAATGCCAAGGCCAAATTTTCTAACTTCACATATCTCCTTCCAGCATCCAACTGACTTTTGCTAATATAATAAATCAGCCGGGGGAAATTGTCCACCTCTCTTACTAGAACATCATTTGTTGCATACTCTGATACAACTAAATATATATAAAGTTTTTCCCCCTGAACAGGTTTGAACAGAGTCTTAGGCGAAGATAAATGCTCTTTTATCTCAAGAAAAGCTTGATCACACTATGGAGACCAATTGAAATCTTTGGCATTTCTCAAGACTTGGAAAAGTTGAGCATATTTGTGTGACATCAATTTCATTCTCATCGGTGGAAGGCTCCAATAGCTGCTAATCTTTGTTAATCTTGACCGCATCCATCGTCTTAGAGGCAAGAAGTGTTGTATAGCATTCCCTAGCTACCTTCTCACTGCTCCGGACAACACCTACTTGTCCCTTGACAACATATTTTAAACACTGATGGATAGTAGATGCCACATCATACATTATGGAGAGCCAAGATCTTCCAAATATCGCATTATAAGATGTTGTGCAATCCACCACCACAAACGATACCCTTACCATTTTTTAAAAGATCATTTTCTTAGAAATACTTCTTCGAATTCTCCAATCAGATCTACTGAACTCCCTATGAAGCCCATAATGGTTTTGTTCGAACGTTATATAACCGAAGGGTTTCTCATCTGCTTGTAGGAGCTTAAAACAAGATGTTTGCCAAACTACTTGTGTCAATCAGGATTCGACGTATATCCTTTCCTCCTATTGATGCCCTATCAATAGGGCGTCTTCATGAGTACCTGCAATATCTGTGAGGTCATCCTCGTAAAACTATGAAAGGAGTTGGTGTTTGGTACAAGTGTGTGGACATCCTTTCATCTAACTGGGTGGTCAAACTATTGACATGCCTCTTCCTTGAAGAACTAGAAGGTGCAGTCACAGTGTTCCCCCTAAAAATGGTTAAATATTCAAAATATTTAATCAAACCAGAGACAGTAGTAGTTTTGGATTTGGATCAAGGTACTCGGAGTCCACATCAAATATTTCAGTAATTACCATAGTATCTTCCTGTCTAGATGTTCTAGGATTGCTTGAAGGAGTAGTTCAGGGAATGTTGGCATTGAATTGTGCATTATCCGGTCTGCTCCCCCGTTGTTTTTTAACATATGCCCCCAACTTACCCCTTTCAATGAGGTTCTAGACCTCTTGCTTCAAAGCTATGTAATCATGGATATCATGCCTAATGTCATTATGGTACCAACAGAAACGGGGTACTCAAGTTATCTCTGGGAGACTGCAACGGAGCTGGTTTTCTAAAATGTACTTCATTTTTAGTTTTGTCATATATTGTAGCCACACTTTCCCCCAATTCAGCAAACCACTGAGGTTGAACCCAAGGTCCCATGTTATTTCTAACCTATTGGTTTTGGTTCTGGTGGGACTGATTTTTCCTTGGTCGGTTGGATCCCTATCCAGTCTCCTTTGATCTATAACCGGAATGATTAGCAGATTGAGGTGTTGATGCTGTAGTGGTGGACCTAATCTGGCGAGGGCTCTGGATTTCTTTGTTTTTTCAACATTAATCTGTTTTCCAACCCGATTCAACAACCTCCCCCGCCCACTCAGGTCATAGCCTTCTTCCGAGTCACTGAATCAGCAAAGTTTCCCGGATTCAAACCCTGTCTGAGGGAAGCAATTGCAACTTATTCAAAGCAATCTGCCAACTCATTTTTTGTACTCACAAACCGGCTGATGTACTCCTTTAGAGACTCATTTGGCTCCTGAGCGCAATGGATGATGGTATCCCCATTACCCTTAAGCTCCTTGCTTCCAACGAACCGCCTTCGGAATGCAACCCAAAATATGTCAAAATAATTTATATATCCCTGAGAGAGACTATTATACCACTTGAGGGAACTTCTCGTAAAGCTTTGGGAGAAGGCCCTACACAACAGTCTGTCGTCATCGTCAAAGTTCATCATAAAGTTTTTAAACTGCTCAAGATGGTTGTCTGGACCTTTGCTCCAGTCGTATTTTTCCATCTTAGAGCTTTCAAACCGTTTAAGAAGATGTCTAGAGAGTATTTTTGTAGATAAAGGTGGTTGCCTCCAGTTTTTTCTACGACTAAACACAGTGTCCTCATTTGGAGTAGCAAAAAATACCTGGTTCGGACTGGAAAGCAAAAGGATCAATCGGCAAATGGTCAATGTGCTGATCGGCTGGACCCTTTATCTTCCCATAATGTTTCTTAATCTACCATGCATATCCTTTTTTCTTAAATGCTTTTTAGTAAGCTTTATCTTTTTTTTACCGTCCTTTATCACCGCTGGAGGAGAATGACTCTTCAAGCTCTGCATCATTAGATGAGCTATTGGAGGATTTCGAACTGGAGCTCTCCACATGTTTAGATCGATGCGTTTTCTTGGAGCTGAGATGAGTCTTTAGGGATTGTTCGTTCTCTCCAAGATTTCTAGTATGGTGAAGCACCGACGAACCAAATTTTTCTTTAACCCATTTCTATGCTTGTTTTAGCGCTCTTAATTCCTTTATCTCAGCCCTCAACTGATCGCGCTCCTCAACAGTGTATTTATTGTTTTCTTTTGCTACTTCCACCTCAGGAGGTGGAACATTCTGTGCATTCAGATCCATCCGAACGACTTTGTTTACTAGTTTTGAATATGAAATTCAGGCACCGTCGTGCTCCCACTGTGGTTGCCAATTTGGTGTGGGTTATTTCTGATCGAGGGTAATTTTGTAAAATGTTTTGGGAATCTAATTTTTAAGGTGAAATGTAGGGATATAATTAAGGTGTGTACTAGAAGTAAATTCTGATTACCCTTACTAATGAAATTAGTTGGGGTGTTTATACTTAATTAATGACCCATGAGCCTTTCTGGTCGGATTATAGGCTTGTGTCAAGTTTAAGAACTCATTAGCCTAAGAGATGAAAAGAATATCACCTAGATAAGTCATGTTCTACTAATTAATTCTGTTTTGGTTGGACATGGTACTGGTTTTGTCCGAACTGCCCTTCGGATTGGTAGAAGGGGTAGTGTCAAAATTATTTGACCTTATCAAATATAGAGTTGTTTCTTCAGTCCTTCTTCCACACTAAAGTTTTTCAGTTGCAAGGTAAAGTTAGGAATCCTCCGAGGGACTCTAGACAGGTTTCTCATCGACCTAGATTGAACCACTCCACTCAAGGGAAACAATCTAGACTAAGATGAAATTAATGAATTCAGCCTAGTAACTTTGCAAAGCTGATTGAAAACATTGCTACTATTTATGACAGGACAAAAAACTCCATGCAATTCTGAAAGCCACCACCCATCCAGATTCCAAGTGAAAATTGAAACACACGATTACGTAAATATCATAATGATGTAGGGCATGGCACCAAATATTGTTTTATATTGAAGCAAGAAATAAGATTGATGATCGAAAACGAGAAACTGACTACCCTTGTTAAACATCAAGTAAGCATGAGTGAGGCACAAGAAACTTTACCTGTTTTCCGAAGAGAAGCTATAAAAGCTCCTAAACATGAAGATACCATAGCAATTATTAAGCAATTTAATGTGGATGCAGAGTACGTGGATCATCATCTGGATTGAAATCGGATGAATGTGGTATCCGAGAAAAGTGGAAAGGTCTCAAGTTGTGTCAATTCTTTGAATCCTTAACTATATTTAGAGAAGATATGATGACAACACCTTCAAGTTGTTCCAGGAAAAGGGATGTGGTTAGTTTGACCACACAATTAGAAGGAAAAATGTCTTGTCATTTATAACAAAAAATATGATTTAAGAAATGTTGTTGGGCCAGATGAGGATGGTGTGATAATATGAGCATCTATTAAGGGAACAGAAATCCGACCTTGATTGATACTGGTAGCTCGACCAATATCTTATTTTTATCCACCTATAAGTTAATGAAAAACCCAACCATTATTCTCTGATCAAACAGACCCATAGTGGGGTTTACAGGTAATTCTGCTAATGTTATTGGGGAGTTTGAGGGAAAAGAAATTCTTGACAAAGGACCATTTTTGAAAATGGTAAGAGTTTTGTTTATAGTGGTGGATTTTCCGACCCCTATAATTTCATTTTTGGTAGATCTTGGCTATCAAAGATGCATGTTGTTGCATCGATGGTATACCAGTGCTTTAAATATACTGTTGGAGGCAAAGTATGGGTGGTTCAGAGTAGTCAAAAGGTAGCCATAGAATGCTATGTAACCACTCTTGCTCCAAAATATTTTAAAAATGTGACTACTAAAAAGGAATAATAATTACTAGATTCCTCTTCGTATCCGAGCAAGATAGATGATCTTAAAGAGACTCGTAGTGTTTTTCATTCTTATTGAAAAGGTCAAAGTGAACGACTTCACAGATGGAAAAAGTGTCAGAGTTGATACCACGTTACCACCATAGTTGAAAATAAAGTGACTGACCTTTTATCCAAGAATTTACAAGTGTTTGCTTGGATTGATTAAGATGTAACCAATTTACCAGCTAGCGCCATTTTTCATAAGTTATATGTATGATCCGATGTGGGACCCGTGATACATAGAAAAAGATCTTTCTCTGAAGATAATCTGAAAGTCATTGTTAAATACGTAGACAAGTTAAAAAAGTATGCCATATTTGAGAATCTCAATACCCATTATGGACAGAGAATCCGGTGATCGTAAAAATTAAAAATCGCAAATAACAGATGTGTATTGATTTCACAAATCTCAACAAGATATATCCCAATGATCGTTTCCATGTCCCTCGGATAGATCAGTTGGTATATTCCACTTCTGGAAATAAGTTGTTGTCTTTTATGGATGCCTTTTTTGGGTAAAATCATATATAAATAGATTCGAAGGATCATAAGCATACTATATGTAAATTGACAAGGGGCCTTTACCAGCCAGATTGGGAGAAATGTAAAATTTTATATTTACGACATGATGGTGAAGAGTTTAAGGGAAGTAGATCATTTTCTTGATCTTAAAGAAACTTTCTCCAACTTAGAGCCATCAATCTAAAGCTAAACCCAGAGAAGGGCACTTTTGGAGTACGATCTTGAAATATTTTAAGGATTCAAGCAGACCTAACACAATTTGATACATTGTTGGCTATGGATCCTTGCCGGTCCACAAAAAAAGTTCAAGTATTAACTCGAAGGCTAGTAGCTTTGAATAGGTTCATTTCAAGATCATCAGATAAATATGCTCAATTATTCCAAGTGTTGAGGAATGTCAAGGAATTCAATTGGTCACCAAATTGTAGTAAGGCTTTCTCAAAATCAATAAACATTTATCTTCGCCTAAAAATATATTTAAACTGATCACTGGAGAAAAACTCTATGTATAATTGGTAGTATATGATCATGTAGTATGTTACGGGAATAACAAGTTCTACCACAATAAAGTCTTTAATATTTTAGTCAAGAAAGAGATAAGCCGAAAAAGATCCATTTATTCATAGATAGGTCATCCTTATTTTTATAATGTACAAATTAGTGGGCAATTACACATGTTCGCGCTTTAAGATCCACTAACCCACTAACCTCACTATCCTTATAATCGTGGAACAAATAACTAACACGGTTTGACTAAAGAGTCAAAACGTGTGTTACATTACATTAGTTAAGAAACCACACATTCTAATCCAACTCTAGGCCGAGCTAGGCCATTCCTTAAACACGATCAAGTCTAACGATGCAGAGCTCGAGCTCAACGGTCAGCTTATCCTCTTTAATTCAACACTCAAGCTTGATAATATGTTCATCACATCCCTGATGTGGTCGATTTATTTTTTCGTTGATTTCCTCGAGCTCACTCTGACTTTGAGCTCATCAACGCTGCACTTGTCTTCGAGCTCGATCTGCCTTTGAGCTCCATCTTCCTTCAAGCTTGTCAACATTACACTTGTCTTCGATCTCGATCTTCCTTTGAGATCGATCTGCCTTTGAGCTCACTCTGCCTTTAAGCTTGTCAACGCTGCATTTGTCTTCGAGCTCGTCAACGCTGTAAAGCTTGTCTTTTTCTTCATTGCTTGCCTTGATCCAAATTTGCGATCCTCCTGCTCGTGCTCGTACTTATTTGGGGGAATACCTCCTTATCAGGGCTCCCCCTTTAGTTTATAGGTTTATTAAAAATATTAATAAGCCTGTAAATTAAAAACTAACTAAATTTCTTACTTATCTGCGTGGTGATTCGAACCGTCTACCAATTGCTTCTTTCTGACACGTGTCAGCGATACGAATGTGAAGTTTCTGACATCACCGTTTCTTGGAGAAACCAGTTGGCGATTCAGTTTCTTGGCACAACTTCCAAACAATTAATGACATCACACGCTTAATTGGAAAAACGTATAGTCACTTAAACACTTACTATATTCCTTTGTTAGAAAAAATTACCTAATTCAAAAATTCTTTTCTTCATCTTTGCTGGAAAACTATCTCCTTCTTTAACCAAGGCGTTTGCTATCATCTTCTTCAACATTACCCAAGTAACTTATTCTTATCAAATAAACACCTCTCGTTGAACGTTTGAGGGAACCCTAGATTTAAGGTTTTGAACTTCTATCAATAGGCGTTTCCCAAAATTGAATCACTTTCTCTCACCAGCTTTAATCATTCTGATTCATATCCTTACCTAATTTCAGTGTATTGAAAAACCATGGCACCAAAAAGGGCAACGAAGACTAAAGTCGACAAATTAAGGAGCCCTTATATGCAGACATTAACGACTTAGAAAACTATTTCTCTCAAATAGTCCCTAAGTATACTAATTTAGACGATGATGGAATTGTCATCCTCAAGGACAAATGTAGCATCCCTGAGGATGTGACTATTGGGGCTCCCAATATAGGCGAGCACCCTTATCATACACAAGAAACGGAGACCTGCCTTTTTACTACCTTATTTGACTGGGGATGAGGTTGCCACTGCCTGAACTCATTCGCGATTACTTTAGTGTGCTCGGCATCTGCCCTACCCAAATGTTTGCGAATGGTTGAAGGCTATTGCTTAGCATGGTGTTCAGCTCACACTTGCTTAATACTGAAATATGCTTGGCAGACCTACTATCTGGAACTGATGTAACCAAATTGGCCAAGACCCCTTTCTTTTACACCCACTTTAAAAAGGTTAAGAAAATTGTTGAACTCCCTTCCTCTGATAGGAACTGGAAGAACTCCTTCGTCTTTGTGTCGCGTAACTGGGAACATAACACCCCTAACTTAAACCTTCAGCTAGAAAAAAAATGGAAGAAAAATTTGAAGTACTGTTAGCTTGCAGGAGATTAATATTTGCACGAACTCTTGTATAACATTGTATCCATCTTTCTTTCAGGTGAACTATCTAATGAGAGCTGGTGGAAAGAAGGCAGACCGTTGAACTACGTAAACCCTTTGATCAGAGACACTTACTTAGCTTTTGAAGCTTGGCAACAATATTCTAAGCGATTGTTCACATGGTATAATTATTTGAAATCAGGGTTGTGGTCGATTCCTGAGCTCAAAATTACAGAGGAAGGAGAAGTGAGAATGGCAGACGGTTCTCAAGCTAATATAGATTGCATCGGAGCTGGTGGAAAGAAGGGAGACCGTTGAACTACGTAAACCCTTTGATCAGAGTCAGTAGCTTAGCTTTTGAAGCTTGGCAACAAGATCCTAAACGACTATTCACATTGTATAATTACTTGAAATCAGGGTTGAGGTCGATTCCTGAGCTCAGATTTCTAAATGAAGGAGAAGTGAGAATGGCAGACGGTTCTCAAGCTACTATGGATCACATCAGATCGCTTTTAGAGGAAAAACTCCTAGAGAAGAATAATGCCGGCATCTGGCTGGCAGTACCTCAAGTAATCTGAAAAGCTGGTGTATGGCAAGCAAGGGAATGATGCCACAAAGAACAAAGGAAATACTGTCGAGCAAACTGAAAAAGAAGCACCGAAGGTTCCTGAAGCTGCTCAGCCCAATAAGGTTCAAACAGAAAGAGAGGAGGATGAAGAGGAGACCCTCTCTGGTGCACTTGACACACGGAGGAACAAAAAGCAAAAGGTGATCATGGACGTTGTTCCCTTAAGAACGAGGAGACTACAGCTTAGAGATGAAAAAGATGATGGTGCTGAAGCTACCTCCAAGGACAGAGCATGTCCTCCCAACCCAACAACACAAGTTGGCGAGGAATAAAATGCATAGGCTGTTGAGGAGGCAGTCGATCTAGTGGAGGACGGAGCAGAAAATGAGGATGTTGCTCAGAAAACGAAAATTGTGCCCTCGGCTCGCACATAGAAAACAAAGTAGCTGATGCTTAGTTCTTCTGTGGAAAATCAAGCACCCTCAGTAGAAGCTATTGAGAAGAAAAGGAAGGTGACAAAGGAGCTGAGTCCAACCAGCAAAGAGCAGTTGTAGAGGAACGTCCAAAGGTTAACATTCATCGTCCATCCTCCTACATGTTCGAACAACTTCGCAGGATCCCTGATTTGTCGTACTACAACAAAATATCGATCCCGGATATCTTGCAAAGGCAATTAGAGCTGGCAACCGAGGTAAGAACCCGAAGATTTGAACTGGTTAAGTTAAATATTTAAGGATGAAACTTAACTTTCTTTTTTATATACAGTTGCACCATAATTCCTTTGTGTTGGGCTATCGAAATATGTCCCCTGCTGAAGTGACTAACATGGAGAAATAGAAAGCAGAAGGCATGGTTTTTGGCTGAGCTAAACACAGCACCGCTGAAGTTATTCGCTTAAGGCATGCTTATACCTCAGCAAAAAACTTCAAGCATGAAACCATTGAAGCAAAAGCCAAACTGGAGAAATTAGTTGCCTCCTTTCAAGAGACTGTGAAATACAGCAACCAAAGGCTATCGGCTGTATCTGAAAGCCACAAGTTGGTCCTAAACCAAAACAAAAATCTATTAAAGAGGAATGACAAGCTGCACGCGCAAAACACGAACTTGTTGGATATGACCATCAGTCAGGCCAAAAGGGTAGAGGAGCAGGCAGATCGAATTGCAGCTTTAACTACTGAGGTAAGTAAGATGAGCAAACGAGTAGAGGAAGAACGTGCTCAGCTCGAACGAGAGCGGCAACAGTGACAGGAAAAGATGGAAGCAGCTGCTGAAGAAAGGGAAATAAAAGTTTTTACAGTTGCTTCAGAGATGATAACCAAGGAGAACAAGAATGCTATTGCAGAGTTCAAAGCCTTGAATCCTGGCATGAACCTTGGATCATTTGCCAATCTAGTCGAATCTTTTGCACCGAGCTCGAACTTAGCCCCTCAGGCAAACACAAAAGCCAATACTTTTGTTGATCCTTCCAAGCTATTGCCACCCAGTAGTGCTAAGTAATGAATATTTGCTTTTGTTGTTCCGTTGGACCAATTTTCTTGTTGTTGTTTACATTTGAAACACTTCGTATTTTTTCAACATTTGGGTTTATTTATTTGAAAAATGTGTTTAAATTGATGTATGATTTACCTTCTATAAATTAATTATTGCTATAAACGTTTGTTGTCACTTATGGAATATGTGTTTGCTGAGCTTTCTGGAGATCCTTAAAACCCCGAGCTCCGTAAGGCTCATTGCGTAGCTTAGACAACTTGTGCCATAATAGCATTTTTGTAGTGAGGTCTCATGAACCCTATTGCATAGTCTGTTGAGACTTGGTATTTGACCAGTTCGCTAATATACCCAGTACAAAGTATAGGCACAATATGGCCATTACGCAGCCCATAGGCCTGGCCAATCAGCCCATTCGTGTTTATTGACACTTAGTTTAGACTCAGTATGGTCCATTGCGTAGCCAAAGATGGCGTGGTAATTGACCCATTCGTTGGTTATAAGGATAAAACTTGCACAAACACACATTGGCGAAAGCATAAATTATATTGGAAAAAATCAAAGAGCTGTTCTTAGATGCTTCATTAAAAAACCTGCATGCGCCATGAGAGAGGGAAAAGAGTGCATCATTACCTCTTAAATATTATGGTAATACAACTTTAGGTGATTAACATTCCAAGGATTCTTGAGTGCTCAACCATCTTGGGCTGCTAATCTGTACGCGCCATGGTACTCTGATGAAATAACTGAATATAGGCCTTCCCAGTTTGGTCTTAATTTGCCACCTGTTCCACCACCAGAGCCCTGAAACACCTTCTTCAAGCCTAAATCTCCCTCCTTAAAAAAGTGCGGTTTCAGACGAGTATCAAAGCGTCCCCAATAAGACTTCGGTAGTGTTCTGCTCGGAATCTTTCCTGATCTTGTCGCTCGTGTAATAGATCCGAGGATCTTGATATAGCTACAAGATTTACCTCCTCCTCATAGTGCTCAATTTTATTGCTTGGTACTATGACCTCTGCACCGTAGACCAAAGCAAATGGTGTATTACATATTGTGGAGCGAGGGGTTGTTCTGTACGCCCATAAGACCTCTGCCAACTTGTCCGGCCATTTACTCTTAGCTCCCTCCAACTTTTTCTTAAGCCCTTCTAGTAGTATTCTGTTAGTTACTTCGAACTTTTCATTTGCTTAAGGATAGTAGGGGGTAGAAAAGTGCTGAAGAATCCCATATCGTTTGTAGAAGTTGGTAATGATTGAATTTTAGAATTGCGGGCCGTTATCTGTCATTATAATCCGTGGAATTCTATATTGGGTTAGAATTTGATTATGGATGAAATCACATACCTCCTGAGTGCGTGTTCTGAATAGGGCTTTAACATCAACCCATTTTGAAAAGTAATCCACAGCGACGATAAGGAACTGTCGTTTGCCTGTTGCCATTGGCAAAGGACCCACCCGATCTATTCCCTATTTATCAAACGGACATGCGACGAGGATGTTCAGCATGGGCTTGCTGGGTCTATGATGTGTATTCAAATACTCTTGACACTTGTGAAATTGCAATACAAGATTCTCGGCATCACTCGCTAGCTCAGGCCAATAGTACCCAACGAGGAGAAAATGATGAATCAGGGTTTGGTGTCCACCATAAGCCCCTGCTTCACCTGAATGTAGATCAACAAGTATCGAACTAGCTTCAACGCGGTCAATGCAGCGGAGTAGAGGTCGGGTTGAACTTTTCATATACACGATATTATCGAGGACACAATATTTGGCTGCTCTAATCTGTAACGCGCGGGCTTCATTTTTATATGGGGGAAATGTTCATTGGTTCAAATATTGAAAGTATGGAGTCCTCCAGTCATCGTCATTAGTGATTGAATTGACGGTTGAGGCTGCTGATATGAGTTCTGTCGTAGGAAGTTGTTGGAGTAGGATTGTGGGATGCTCTCCTGAAGCTGCGATCTTAGCTAAAGTATCGGCTGCTAAATTATCCCTTCGTGGGATCTGCTCATATAGCACGCTAGTGAATTTAGACTCGTACTCCTTAAATTTCACAAGATACTCCTTCATCTTGTCTTTCCTGACATCATAAATACCTTATGCCTGATTAACCACCAACTAATCTAATTGTGATGCTTCGAGCTCCACATATCAAAGCTAGCTTCATGCCATAAAGGGCGGCCTCATATTCTGCGGCGTTATTTGTTACCGGAAAATTAAAGTGCACAGCTTGTTTGACCTCCTCCCCGCTTGGAGTTCGGAGTATAATGCTTGCGCCTCGTACTGATGTAGAAGATGCACCATCGGCCTCAATGACCCATTGATCGAGCTCAATCGCTTATCTGTCGTTTATCTCAATATGTTCTTCTCTGGATGAGCTGAACTCTGCTAAGAAATCTGCAAATGCTTGCCCCTTTATAGCTAAACGCGACTTCAAACGGATGTCATACTCGCAGAGCTCGATGCTCTATTTGGTGAAACTGCCAGAAACATCGAGCTTCTGAAATACTGTTCGTAAAGGAAATATTGTTGGCACCGTAATTAGATGCCCTTGGGAGTATGGCCTTATTCGTCGAGCTGCAACAACCAAACTCAAAGCAAGTTTTTCGAGGTTTAGATATCTCGTCTCCGCATCTGTTAGCATTTTTCTCGTGTAATATATTGGGCGTTGTTTCCCTTTCTGATCACGCACGAGAACCAAGCTAACAGCAAAGGATGATACTGCCAAATAAATGAATATGGGCTCTTCAGGAGTAGGAGCAGACAAAATCTCAGGGGAAGTGAGGTACTTCTTGAGCTCGACGAAAGTTTTATTGCACCCTTCCGTCTAGGTGAACTTCTTACCACCCCCACAATACTTTAAAAAAATGATGACCCTTGTCTGATGCGCAGGAGATAAACCTCGAAAGGGTTGATAACCTTCCTGTAAGACACTGCACTTCTCTAACATTCTTTGGTGGCTCCATCTGTAAAATTCCGTTTAGTTGTACAGGATCTGCCTCAATACATTGTTAACTTACCACATAACCCAAAAAATTGCCTTTAGTAACACCAAAAAAACACTTATGCATGTTAAGTTTAAGATTAAATTTGCGTAATAAATCGAAAATGACCTGTAACGTATTGAGGTGCTGATCTTCTTCATGGGTTTTAATGATCATATCGTCAATGTATGCCTCCAAATGTTGTCCCAAATAATCTGGGAAGATGTGATTTATCAGTCGTTGATATGTCGATATTGCATTCTTCAAACCAACAGGGAAAACTGTATAACAATTGAGACCCCGCTCAGTTTGAAAGGTTGTGTGTTCCTGATCAATTGGGTGCATGCGGATCTGATTGTACCCTGAGTACGCGTCCATAAAAGATAGAATTTCGCAACCTGAGGTCGAATCTACCAGC
Source organism: Limnanthes douglasii subsp. nivea (assembly GCA_036936605.1). Classification (NCBI taxonomy): domain Eukaryota; kingdom Viridiplantae; phylum Streptophyta; class Magnoliopsida; order Brassicales; family Limnanthaceae; genus Limnanthes; species Limnanthes douglasii. The sequence goes on along the minus strand of JAUPFV010000003.1, from coordinate 155,156,012 downwards.
TGATCTATCCTTGGTAACGGGAAAACATCATTGGGGCATGCTTGGTTTAAATTGGTAAAGTCCACATACATTCTCCATTGTCCACTCTTCTTTTTAACCAGAACCGGGCTGGCTATCCAGACCGGGTACCTTGCTTTTCGGATATGCCCTAACCGGCTTAGCTTGTTTACCTCGACCAATATAGCAGCCTGCTTTTCAGCTGAAAATGCTAAGCATTTCTGTCGCACCGGTTTGGCACAAGGGTTGATCGCTAATTCTTGGCTTATGATCGAAGGGATTACTCTCAAAACATCAACTGCCTCCCAAGCAAACACATCTAAATTTCTTACTAATAGAGCTATGAAACGTACCTTTGAGTCCTGAGACAGCTTCTTTCCCAATCGAATCATTCTACTGTCAGTTATGATCGTATCCACTATAGTAGTATATGTAGGAGTTAAATCCTCATTTTCACGTGGATCATCCACCGGATCTGGCGAGGTAAGATCTAAAGTTGTTGGTGTAACGTCTCCCTCGCCTTTTAATTACTATTGGATAGGTTTGGACGGGTTCGACGCGATTGTATAACATGTTCGCGCAGTCCTTTGGATGCCTCGTATTGTTCCTACTGAGCTACCTACCAGATATTTTATGCACTATGGAATATTAGTCCTTGAAGTTAACAATTACCCTCGTCTGGTTTATTATATTAGCGAGAGTTTGTTGGATGCTGAGAAAAGGTACTTAAATTTGAAAAAGTTATCCTTAGCCTTGGGTCTTATTTTGAAGCGTACTCTATCAAAGTTTTGAACTTCTTGTCCACTTTAAATTATGTTACAAAAACCGAATGTATCGGGTCAGATGACCAAGTGGTCTGTGGAATTGGGGGATTGGGGGATTTTGATATCGATTTTGCTCCTCGAATGACAATCAAGGCCCAAGCTGTGGCAGACTTCTTAGTTGAGTTCCATTAAGGGCGACCCTATGTGGAAACTTCTATCAATAAGCCAAGGAAGGAATGTGTATTCCAAAAAAACGGAGGCTTTACTATGATGGGTTGTGGAGCATAAATTTATCTACTATCTCCCTTTGGAGACTCAGTGTACCAAGTTATACGTTTCGGTTTTAAGGTGTCAAACAATGAAGTTGAGTACGAAGCAACAATAATTGGTTTTAGACTGGCTCGAATTTGCGATGCCAAAAAAATATGATTCAGAAGTGATTCACAACTACTTATACATCAAGCTCAAGGACAATTCAAAACAAAGAAAGAACGGTTGGAGAAATGTTTACAAGTAGTAAGAGAAAATACTGCATATTTTAAACATTTGAAGTACTAGCATGTGCCAAGGGATGAAAATTCGATGGTAGACTCTTTAGCCACTTTTGCATACACCAAGGAATATATTTGGATTTTGGTACAATAATGCCCTTCCATAACAACAACTATTAAAATGGGAGTTGGAATTGAGGAAAGTTTTTTATTATTCTATAATCACAAGACAATACTAGAGGTATGAGATCATAGATTTTATTACTAAAGGAAGCCTTCCTAAAGACAAAAGAGCTAAGAAATTGAAGTTTAAAGCACATAAGTTTTTGGTTTTAAGAGGGGTCGTCTACAAAAAATCTTTTAGAAAACCTCTATTGTGTTTCCTTGATCCGATGAGTCCCAAGTAATTCTATCTAAATTACATGATGGGGAAGGCTCCGCCCATTGTGGCTACAAAAATCTGTCTTATTAGTAGGATATTACTAGCCATCCATTGTGTTAGATGCTAAAGAGCTAGTTAAAATATGTGATCCATGCGAGAGATAAAGATATATATATATATATATATATATATACATGTAGTTCCTATGGAATCAATATCTGAGGAGTTACCCTTTGATAGATGAGGGCTTGATTTGGTTGGACCCCTGCCGATGCCTTTTGAAGGGTATTACACCATTATACTGGCAGTTGACTATTTCTCTAAGTAGGTAGAAGCTGCACGGCTCTCATGAATTTTTTTAAAAAAGTAGTATTCAAATTTTATATCTTCCAACATAAGTTGTAGGTCCAGAATTCCTAGAACTATTACAGTGGATAATGGTCCTCAATTTGATAACGCGAACATGTATGTATCTAAAATCCGAAAAAGAGAGTTCAAAGTAGGGGACAAGGTATTAAAGAAAGAATTTTTGCACACCAAAGACAGGACATTCGTAAATTTGGCACCAAATTGGGAAGGACCATATATTATGTGAAAAGATCAAGCAAGGAACATATCATTTAATTGATCAAAAAGGTAATATTTTGAGGCACCTGTGGAATATTGAAAACTTAAGGTTGTATCTCGAATAAATATGTGTTGTAATTATTTACTTTGTTTTTGCTCAATGTATATATTTGGGGGTATACTATTTCCTACCCTGGTGGCTCGGGGAGATTATAATGAGGTGTCTAAATTATTGTTAATAAAATATATTTTCCTTAAATGAATTTTTCTTATAAATATGTTTGTGTATTAAGTTTGTGTTTCTTAGAATAGATTACCTTTAAATGGCATAAGTAGTAATTTTATGTGTGTTCGAATGGATTACCTTCGAATGATTTGGGTATTAATTTTATGTATCTTTGAATGGATTACCTTCGAATAGCTTGTGTATTAATTTTGTGTGTCTTTGAATGAATTACCTTGAAATGAATTGTATAATAATTTTTTGCTCCTTCGAATGGATTACCTTCAAATGGTTTAGGTAGTACATTTGAATGTATTACCGTTGAATGGCTTGTGTATAAACTTTTTGTGTCTTCAAATGGATTACCTTTGAATGGCTTATATGTTAATTTTATATACTTTCGAATGGTTTATGTTTAAATATTGATTAATTTTTAATAAAGTAGACTAAGAAATGGAAATAAAGGATAAAAGGTAATATGATGAAGTCATTGAGACAATAACGACTACAAAACGCCTCAAGAAACCTAATGACTTGATAAGTTCCAAATTCAAAAACAAAAAAAATGCTTTGGCATTACCAAATACTTACACTAAGCTTCTGATCTTAATACGGAATGCCATTCATTCAACAAGGACTTGCGTGGTACAATAGGATATAAATTTATTTTCTTTTGGGCCCGTTCCCCATCGATATTTCCTTATTCTTTTTCTTCCGAACTCATGTCCTCAAAGTCTTCTCCATCGCTATCATCAGAAACATCAGATCCGTCACTTTGTGAGTCCTCAGAAAGACCTAAATTATTAATTATGGGATATCATGAGGCAAAAAATTCTCTGGGACATGTCCCTATATAGACCGAAGGACTAACGTAGGGAATCTTTTATGGAATTCAAGCACCATATCTGATTTAATTGAGGCGTTCTATTTTTTTTGGGAATCTATAACCACATCAGTATATGCATCTATAACATCATCAACTTCTTGTTTGGATGTTTCCTTGAAAGAAGCTAATTTATCTTTGAACTTATTGGCTATATCCTCTTGACTATTTTTCTCGCCCCAAGCGCTCGATGGTTCCCTTGTCAGTTGTTTACTAATTTTTAAGTGATGTGATTTCCCCAGAACTAGATAATTGTAGCTTTTCATAACCAGCTCTAGCCATGGCTAGTTCTTTTTTTAGTATTTTGTCTCTTCGGATGCATGGACAGCCTTTGCTCTTTCTTTTTCAAGAGAAACATTCTCATTCTTGTTCTCATCTTGAAGAGAAACCATGGTTTTATTTTGGGACCTCACTTCTCTCTCTAACTCGATAATTGGCCCAACATAGCTCAGCAACGAATACTTCAGCACATCATTTTATTTTGATAATTCAAAGGGAACACCTTCAAACAGCACAACAGTGGTATTAGTTGTAAATTCTGGGAAGTCGATCTCAAAAGCGTCGAATTAAAATCCTCCAATACCTTCTATTGGATCAATATCTCCAAATGTACGTCTCTCAAATGGGGGGAGTAATAGAGAATGAGGATTTGATATTATGTTTGATGGAAGTTTAACAGTAGGAATCATTGGAGGAGTGATTTTTGAACGAAAGACAGTCTCCAAAAGAGTCGAAGTCGTTTTTCTCTTCTTTTCTCGTTTATGATTGTTTTGATTCCATATCTGGTGTGTATTTTTTTCTTAGACACATGAGGCTTCGAGGGCACATTACCTCTCTCAATAGTGGCAGCAATGACAGCTAACAAGGCTTGATCGATCTCATCTGTCTACTTTTCGAATCCAGCTTCAACAACGCCTTTTGAGGTACCTTGCTTGTTTTTCTTCTCTTTTTTGTTCTGATGGCTGAGGGATCTGTCGTTGGAAGAAATAACTTGTCATCAGTAGTTTTGGTTCTCTTTAGACTGTTAGAGGATCGAAGAGGAGTGCAAAAATTCTCCCATGTTAGCTCTCGTTCACGATTAGTCATCCAAAGGTAACTTTGAATGAAGTTAGCAGGAGTTAAGCACTGGTGGAAACCATTAGACCACTTTGCTTTGGCCCATTGATTTAGCCTCTTAAAAGTGACATTTTCATCGGTCAGGTGGTGCATATAAGGCTTTAAATGGACGTTTAAAAATAAAATAATTAATAATTTGGAAAATAAAATAGAAGCAAGTAATAAAATATTTAAAAGAAATAATAGGAGGTCAAAAAGAAATTTGAACACAATAGAAAAATCTACGTATATTCTTTCAAAATCTGGTAACCCTGCTCGGATTACCTTGAGAGATAATTTTCCTACCATTCTCACACCAACCACTGATAAAGAGAACTCGTGTCTTCCATATTTTATCTACATCCAACAGACCATCCACCACCTTCTAGTCATTCCCTAGGTTGAAGTAATAAAAAAGAATTGGGAAGTTGCAGGACAACCGCGTAATAACAGCTAGTTGTTCCATGGGTATCTGGATAGGTAAAAAACACCACTGGTCCTTCATGTTTCCCACTTGTAACAAGTTAGTCCTTTTCCTTTGTGGTTGTAATAAACTCGTCCCCTATGTTTCAAAAAGCGGAACAAATTAGTCCTTATTGACCTCAGTCCATAATTTTTACCATAAATTCCCTTTAACCAGCCACATCAGCGTCCCATGTGGATCTCTGATGTGGCAGCAGTAAAAAATTAAAAAGTTGTTTTACTTTTAACAAACCTTTCAACCCTAATTCTACCCATAACCCATCTCAACCAACTAAAAACCCAATAGGCCCATCTACCTAATTTAATCCAACCTAGTGATCCTAAAACCCTAACTTCTAACCCAAGTTTTTTAATCTCACCCCATAATCTGACTTAGCCATTCTCTCAAAAATCCCTAATTTATTCTTTTTTTTTCCTATTTCTATTACCCTAGCCCTAATTTCTTCTCCAAATTGTATACCTTAACCTGGTCAACTTTTGAAAATTATCAGATGAAATTGTTAAAGTTAAAAAGTCGTGGTTGTCATTTAAGAAATAATCTCATTTGGATTGGATTAGTATCAAAAAGACATAATACCATCTCTGAATTGTTTTGATTACATTCATAACAATATGCCTATCATTTATCTAATCCAACTTTCTACATATTTTAAAATCGTATCTTCGGCCATCTGTTTAGGTTTGGTTTGGTTAGGTTGGTCTGGTTTGAACCTGTTTTAGATGCCGCAAGAGTAGCTGCTGTCTAGAAGAAGTTCTATGAAGAAATTTAATAGGTTTCCAAATCAACGTTGTTTGGGAGAGTAAAGTATCTATACTTATGAACCAGCCTTTTGAATGTCTATATATGTGATTGGCATCGAGGTTGAACCTTTTTTGTTGTTTCGGGTTCCAGCTTATTTTTTATTTTTATGCTAAGAAGAGGGACCTTGGAGTTAAGGACAAGGATTATAAAAACTCAATCTTTTTGTCAAAGGTCATGGGAGCTAAAAAGACGACTTAACTGTATTAACAGACCAAATCGAAGATTATTTGCAAAGGAAACTACTAGAGAAAGATGAACTTTTGATATTGGCGGAGGTTACGAAAGATCAGAGGATTAAGGTATACATGTATACAGGTTTTTTCAGAAGTTAGAGTTTTGGGGTTATTCGGCTGGATTAAATTAGGTAGATGGGTCTATCGAGTTTTCTGGTTGATTGGATTGGGTTTTGGATAAATTAGGGCTAAAAGGTTATGGTAAAAGCAAAACAGTTTTTTATGGTAGAATGCATTTATGGTAGAAATTATGGGTTGAGGTCAACAAGGACTAATTTGTTCCACTTTTGAAACACAGGGGACCGATTTATTACAACCCCAAAGGAAAAGGACTAACTTGTTACAAGTGGGAAACATGAAGGACCATTAGTGTTTTTTACCCGCATCTGAATTCTAGATAACTTAGATGCTATAATGCATGACATTATTGTGAAATATGCATTTAGACTAGCCTGAATTGGACACAACCCTACTAAACTAAAGTAACTTACGATTATAGGGTCCAAGGGGAACCAGAGGCCCCAATTGAGCACATCGGTATAAACCACTAACTTTATAGGACTACGGCTCATCGAGTCTCTCCGAGTTTGGGCATCCTAACTTTAACAACTTTGGAGAACCCCCCCCCCCCCACCTCCTCTTAGCATGAACAACCTCTATTTTTGCTTCATATAATTAAACATAATTAATTTTATCTAGAGATAAAATATATTTTACACTGACCTTTGCAAAGTTGGGCCCAATGTGTCCGACTAAAGACGGAGGAAGAGTTTTGGTTTCTATTTCAAATTCCTTACCTTTCCCTTTGGCATCACTGCCCTTTTTTCCCTTCAAATATTTTCTCTTCATTGACCTCAAAGTATGCCTGATCTGACCATATGTCTCAAGGGGGAATCTTCGCTTATATCTTTCATAACTTTTATACTAGGTCTGAAGGCTCACTAGGCATAGTGATAACATTGTATTCTTCATTTGGGAGTTGAGGAAGAGATTGTTCAATTTGAGAAGGTTCAAAGGGTTGAGCTACGGTATCCTCTTCCTTGTTTGGATTTTTTGAGGAGAGATTGTTGGAAGGTTCCTTCTTTTGCACTGACCCATTATCCTCGGTATGATTAGTTTTGCCTTTAGATTTCTGGTCAATATACGAGGAGTGTTTTCTTTGGAATCGGAACCTATGAATCTGAACGATAAACGAATCTGACGACTGGTGGTGTATTGTGATCGAGAGGTCTTCAGAGAACGAATATGAAAAGTGAACGACTGGGAAATTGAAGAGGGTTCGGAATGTAAGGGTAAAATCCTCTGTAGTCGATAAACTGAGTTACTACAACAGTGCCTGATGAGGCAGGCAAACTAGCATCATCTCTTGCCTTTTTTTTTCTTCGTCTAATTTAAACAAGTTTAACCAACCACCTTCGGTTAATGCATTTATGGAGGTAAAGATACAAACACCAAGATGCTACCGGAGAAAAGATTGACGATGGAAGAAGTGGTGGAGGAAAAGAAAAGATCACCGGTGGTAAACTAACTATCAATGGCCAAGAACAATATATTTTTCTAGAGTTTAAATTTTCTCTCTCTAGAAAATTTAAAGTGGAAAAATGAAAAAATAACTTACATAAAAGCTGTAAAGCAACTCTTGAGTATCCTACTATGGGTGTGGAAACACTATTGCCAACTATAAAATTCTAAATAAGTGGAAACGTCTCATATTGATTGGCTCGCCTTACCTAGGGTAAACAAAATTTGTGGCTCCAACTAAGAAGTGACACGTTTCATGAAAAATAATTGGTTAAAAACTGCGAATTTTAGATAGTAAATGTCTTCCAACAATATCATCGGATGTGGTTTTATTAAATTTACTACCAAGTTTAAAAAATACTACAAAGTGAAATTTGGAGAAATAAACTAGTACAATTCGGATATATATCAGTTAGCCCTTCCCAAATGTCTTTGAGACGGCTAAGGGGACTAGTTGATGAAAATCATAAATATTTGAGTGTGGTAGTAGTGATATGATCGGATTTCTTCGCAGGGAAAATTTAGACCGAAGACAAATGTTATATTGATCCTACACTTTTACCTCTTGACTTAGTTGTGTGTTTGTCACTTCCTTACTTATTATTCTTGACAAAATATATAAACAATGATGGTTAATGGGCTTTCTTATAAATGTTATTCTTGAAATATCATCTTTAGGCCCTACTCATATCCATGACCTGACCCATGTGGGCCATTAATCCAAAGTCATCATATAAATGCTTTGAGGAACGACATTTAAGAGGGTTGGAACTTTATCTCTCTTAACATTTAATATAACTACTTTATTTTCTATCTACTTTTTATCTGATATTTATTATACCACCGAAAATTTCTCAAATACTCTTCGAACCAGATTAGACCTTATTAAAGCACAATGGTGTTTGGATGCATTCGTCATGTAAGACGGTGCTCGTACTCCGATGATTCATGTTTGATGCATGGTTATAAGATCATAGTAAGGCATGAGTGGAGTTCAAATCTATTTTCCGCACAACACATTTCGCATACTCGAATGATGCGGGTTTGATATATGGTAACATGATTCCATTAAGGCGCAAAAAATGTTCGAGCATAAGAAACATGCGACATAGTTATTGGGCTTAGCAACCGAAATACTCAATGATATCGGACGTGCTCATCCATGACATACCAACGGGGACTAGAATGATCATATCCCCTAGTCAAATTTGATGTAAAGGCTTAGAAGTCGATATTGGATTGACCATTCTATAATATTAATATTAAGAACGTGCATAATAAGATTACATCAACTTTGTTTTAAAATAAGTTTTCTTAAAATAATCTACTCATATTTACCGACTTAAAAAGATTGCATAAGCATTACAATATATGCAATGATATAGCCTAAAGAAGATAACTAGATTTTTTTACAAAAATGTTCAATAATTAACGTGGAGAGGTCATATAACAACATATATGATGAGTCCGGATTTTGTCACCACACTTTATGGGAACCCGACAGGGTTAATTCAGGCAATGTCCACTTCACCGGACAGGGGCAGTTCGGACAACTTTCATCCACTGAACTATCCGAATAAAACTAAAGCACTTAAAACCTAATCACTTTTTGACTAAGCTGACTACTTGCTTACTTAAAACTAATGGGTCTTTAAACTCAAGCCAAATCCATTAAACACAACCCGAAAGCCCATATGGCCCAAAGATAATGGTATAAATACCCAACCACCTACATTAAATGAGGGTAATGAAAATTAAATACAACCAGGCAGCTCAATTCTCCCTCTACATTCTACCCAAGCATTAAATACTCTCAAGATTCCACAAAACTCTAGACAAAAATTACAAATTTACCCTCAAACAAAAATAAACCACATCAAATTGGCGACCATAGTGGGAGGACGACGGTGCCTGAATCTAGCATTCAAAACCAATAGAAAAACCAGTCTGAATGAATCCGGACGCACCGGAAGTACCACCAGCTTTGCTTGAAGTGGTGGGAGAAAATGATGAATATACCATCGATGAGCGTGATAGGCTAAAAATCGGGATAGAAGCTCTGAGGGTAGAGAGGGCAAAGATGGGCATAAAAGAGAAATCAAAGGCATCAGTTACTCATCATACTGACAACCCTAGAGAGCATGAGCCTTTGAAAACCCATGCGAGTACAAATAAGACTCATACTAGCTCTAAAAAGTCTCACCGGTCTAAGCCGGTGGAGAGCTCTGATTCTGACTCAGAATATTCGAGTAGCTCATCGGGCGAAGATGGAGTTAAAGAATCCTTGTCATCCAGCGGTGATGAGGGCCGATCTAAAACGAAACAAAAGTTGGTTAAGAAGTATTCAAGAAAAAAGGATAGGCATGGAAAGTTAAAGAGGCATATAGGCAAAGGGTCATCTCATAGCCGGAGACACATGGACCAGATGAGCTAGGTATCTTTGCAACTCCTAACAAGAATACCATTTTCAGTCGTGGCCGGAATTGGAGACAATCTCCATTGTCGTCCAAAATCCTGTCCAGGAACCTCCCCAAGAGATTTGATAGTACGAAAATGGAAAAATACGATGGCAGTAAAGACCCGGACAATCATTTGGAACAATTCAAAAATTTCATGATGAATTTCGATGATAACTGATGAGTCCGAATTCGAAGAGCTCCACAAAAGGGTAGTCCAAAGTGAAACTCCCCGGAAACCGGACAGACTTCAAGACTTCAATTCGAACAGCCTTGATTGAACCGGACAGATGACTTCGAACACTGCAAACACAAGACAATTCGAACTATGACTAAAGTACTAAAAAACCTAACCACTATCTGACTAAGCTACCTACTCACTTACTTAAAACTTGTGGGTCTTTAAACATGACCCGGGTCCACTAAACTTAACCCGAAAGCCCATAAGGGCCCAAATTACACACTATAAATACCCAACCACCAGCATTAACTATGGGTAAGAAAAATTAACTGCTGCCAGGCTGCTCAATTCTCTCACCACCCTTGAAACACCCTGAAATATCTTGAAATATCTTTAAACACCACCACACCACCGTGAAACAACCTTACGCCGCCTTAAAACTCCACTTAAAATTACCAGCCTACCCCCAGGCTACTTTTATCCTCACCAAATTGGCGACCACAATGGGAGGCGACGGTGCCTGAATCAAACATTCAAAACCAAGTAAAGGAATTCTGTCCGAATGAATCCGGATAATCCAGAGCTTCCACCAGCTTTGCTCGAAGTGGTGGAAGAGAACGATGAATATACTGTCCAAGAGCGTGACAGGTTGAGGGTTGAAATAGAAGCTCTGAGGGCTGAAAAGGCCAAGATGGGCGTGAAGGAGAAATCCAAAGCATCAGTAGCTCATCGCTCTAATAACCCTCAAGAGCATGAGGCTTCAAAAACTCATGTGAGCACTAAAAAGACACATGCTAGTTCTAAAAAGTCTCACCGGTCCAAGCCTGTGGAGAGTTCTGACTCGAGCTCAGAATCTTCGGACAGCTCTTCGGACAGTGAGGGAAATGAAAAGTCCTTGTCCTCCAGTAGTGACGAAGGGCGAACCAGGAAAAAACAGAAGCAAGTTAAAAAGTATTCCAGAAAAAGGGATCACCATGGAAGAATGAAAAGGCACATTGGAAAAGGATCATCTCACAACCGGAGGCATATAGACCGGATGCTGGTGGATCCTTTTGTCTTCCATGATGAGCCAGGTATCTTTGCAACGCCTAATGAGGATACTGCGTTCAGTCGTGGGAGGAACTGGAGGCAATCGCCATTGTCTTCCAAAATACTGTCCGGAAACCTCCCCAAGAGGTTTGATAGCACCAAGATGGAGAAGTACGATGGCAGTACTGATCCGGACAATCATCTGGAGCAATTCAAGAACTTCATGATGAACTTCGATGATGATGATAAACTACTCTGCAGGGCATTCTCTCAATCCTTCACGGGGAGTGCTCTGAAGTGGTACAACAGCCTTCCTCAGGGTTGTATCAGAGACTTTGATACCTTTTGGGTGGCCTTTCGAAGGCAATTTGTGGGGAGTAAGGAGCTCAAGGGCAATGGAGATACTATAATCCATTGTGCCCAAGAACCAAATGAATCATTGAAAGAGTACATAAGTCGTTTTGTGAACACAAAGAACGGGCTGGCTGATTGCTTTGAACAAGTGGCAATAGCATCCCTGAGACAAGGTTTGAACCCGGGCAACCTGGCCGATTCTGTGACAAGGAAGAAGGCCATGACCTGGGGAGGATTGTTGAATCAAGTTGGCAAGCAAATAAACGTTGATGAAACAAAAAAGACCAGGGTGCACAGGCAGGTGAGATCCACCCCGGTGACACCAACTCCTAATCAAAACCAGTCCGGAAACAGAGCTAGAGAAACCGGACAGGGGCATGGAAGAGGAAAAGCTCAGTCTCAACCAGCTGCCCCTGCACAAAGCCAACAGTCTAGAAACAAAAGGGGACCATGGGTCCAACCGGAGTGGTTTGCTGAACTCAAAGAAAGTGTGGCAACCATTTTTGATAAAACTAAAGATGAAGTACACTACCGGAGACCAGCAACCTTGCAGTCTCCCAGGGAACACCGAAACAGTTCTTTCTGTCAATATCATAATGATATTGGTCATACTACAGATGATTGCATAGCATTAAAACAAGAGGTTCAAAACCTGATTGAAAGAGGGAAACTGGGTGCATACGTTAAAAGAAGAGGAGGCAATAGGCCTGACAACACTCACCGGGCTGGTCCGGTTAATGCTGCCCCGGAGGGGGCTATGGTGATCATTGAAAGGTTTGATGTGGAATCTGAATATTTGGATCCTGATCCAACAAGGAACAGAGTGGGTGCAATAGAGGAGCGTTCCAGGACAGTCTCCGGGCTCATTGAATTCTTTGAGTCCTTGACAATTTTCGGAGGGGACACTGTAACGGCTCCTACCACTTCATCAAGAAAAAGGCATGTCCATAATTTGGCTACCCAGCTAGAGGGGGGCATGACCTCTTATCAATCGTCAAGTTTATTCCCATTCATTGTCTTTGATGGGGATGATTTGAGGGACATCGCTGGCCCTCATGAAGATGCTGTTGTCATAGGAGCATCAATAGGGGGCAATGAGATAAGGCGAATCCTGGTAGATACTGGGAGCTCAGCCAATATCCTTTTCCTTGATACTTACAAGAAAATGAAAAATCCAGCTGTGATTCAAAAGTCAGACAGATCGATCGTAGGCTTCACGGGCAGCTCAGCCGATGTAATCGGTACGTTCGAAGAAGAAGTATTGTTGGGCAGAGGCCCTTTCAAGAAAACAGTGCGAATACTTTTCATTGTGGTGGATTGTCCTACTTGCTACAATGCTATTCTAGGGAGGTCTTGGCTCTCTAGGATGCATGCAGTAGCTTCGACAGTCCATCAGTGTCTAAAATATGCTGTTCAGGGGCAGGTTGGGGTTGTCCGGAGCAGTCAAAAAGTTGCAAGAGAATGTTATGCCACTGCCTTGGCTCCACGAACGCTGGGGGCAGTCCGTACAAATGACCAATAGCAGTTTGAGGGCCTTTCTGGGGGTGAGGGTGAAATTGATGACCCCAGAGAGACCCCCGGAGTGTTAATCCCGGTTGAGGAAGTCGAAACACACTGCTTGGAAGAAGGAAAAATCGTCAAAATAGGGTCCAAAATGCCACAAGTGTTGAAAGAAGAAATGTTGAAATTCTTAAAAGACCATCAGCACGTTTTTGCTTGGTGCAATGCTGATGTAACTGGAGTACCATCAGAAGTGATTTCTCATCACTTGTCTGTCCGGAGAGACGTAGCACCAGTGGTGCAAAAAAGGAGAGTTTTCTCAAAAGAAAAGGCTGATGTCATTGTACAAGAGGTTGACAGACTCACAAAGATGGGGCACATTAAAGAAGCTCAGTATCCTTTGTGGACTGCCAATCCAGTCTTGGTAAAAAAGAAAAACGGTAAATGGCGAATGTGCATAGACTTCACAGATCTCAATCGAGCTTGCCCAAAAGACTTGTATCCGGTTCCCCGGATAGACCAGCTGGTAGATTCTACTTCTGGGAACAAGCTACTCTCCTTCATGGATGCTTTCTCCGGATATAATCAGATCCAGGTGGATCCAAGAGATCAAGAACATACTACTTTCGTCACTGATAGAGGTTTACACTGCTACAAGGTGATGCCCTTTGGCTTGAAAAATGCTGGGGCTACTTATCAAAGGTTAGTCAACAAAGCATTTGCTAATCAGATTGGAAGAAATATGGAGGTTTACATCGACGATATGATGGTGAAAAGTGTGGATGAGCAACTACACTTGTCCGACCTCCAAGAGACTTTTGCAAACTTGGCCAAGGTAAATTTAAAGCTAAATCCTGAAAAATGCGTGTTCGGAGTGCAGTCCGGGAAGTTCTTAGGGTACATTATAAGTGAGCATGGAATACAGCCCGACCTGGACCAACTCAATGCTTTGTTCCAAATGGAGCCTCCTCGAAACGTTAAAGAAGTCCAGCAGTTGACAGGGAGGTTAGCAGCCTTGAACAGGTTTATTTCTAGGTCTTCGGACAGATGTGCTCCTTTCTTTCAAACTTTGAAAGGTGCAAAGGGGTTTGAGTGGACACCACAGTGTGATGAGGCATTCAATGAAATTAAGAAGCATCTGTCCTCTCCGAAGACTTTGTTCAAACCAATTGCTGGGGAGACTCTTTTTGTGTATCTGGCTGTCTCAAGTTGTGCTATCAGCGCTGTGTTAGTGAGGGAGGTTGATGGGTATCCTCACCCAGTATACTACATCAGCAAAAGACTGATTGATGCTGAACGGCATTATTTGAAACTTGAGAAACTAGCGTTGGCCTTGGTGATAGCTGCGAGAAAGATGAGGCCTTATTTTCAGGCTCATCCTATCATTGTCCAAACGTCCTTCCCTTTAAAGAATGTCCTTCAAAAGGCAGACGTTTCAAGTAGAATGACAAAGTGGTCAGTAGAGTTGGGGGACTTCGACATAGACTTTGCTCCTCGAACAGCAGTAAAAGCTCAGGCTGTGGCTGATTTTCTGGTCGAATTCCATTCTGATAGGGACTCAGAACAACTTGCTGATTCAAAAGACAAGAAAGTGTGGATTGTCCGAACAGACGGAGGATTCAGTGCTATAGGATCTGGGGCAGGAATATGTCTCACTTCCCCCTATGGGGACCACATGTTCCAAGCTATCTGCTTTGCTTTCAGGGCGTCCAATAATGAGTCCGAATACGAAGCAGCTATAGCTGGGTTGAAATTGGCTTACATCTGTGGGGCAAAACGGGTCAAGCTACTAAGTGACTCCCAATTGCTTATCCACCATGCCTTGGGCCTATCAGAAGCTAGAAAAGAACAGTTAATCAAGTATTTACTTCTCTTGAAAAATGAGGCAATGAAGTTTAAAGCTGTTGTCTATGAGCATATTCCCCGGGCAGAGAATGAACTGGCCGACTCGTTAGCAACGATAGCATACACGGAGTCCTATCCGTGGATCCATGTGCTTGAAAGTCCTTCTATTCAACTTGATGAAGGAGTGAAAGAGGAAGTCTTTGAAATACAAGCAAGTCAACCTCAGGATTGGAGGACTCCACTTATACAATATTTGTCCGATGGCATCGTACCTTTGGAAAAATCACAAGCCAGAACATTAAAACACAGGGCTCGTGGTTTCATCATGATTAGAGAAGTCTTGTACAAGAAGTCCTATAGTAAACCACTCCTGCGCTGTTTGGGAGATCATGAGTCGCAGATGGTTCTCTCCGAATTGCACGATGGTGAGGGATCAGCCCATTGTGGATTTAGAGCATTAACAAGGAGAGTGCTTCTCTCCGGATATTATTGGCCATCAATAATGAAAGATGCTAAGGAGTTGGTGAGAAGGTGTGACCCATGCCAGAGGTACAGTAATGAAATTCATGTGCCAGCCATTCCTTTGGAATCAATTTCTGAGCCTATCCCCTTTGCTCGATGGGGATTAGACTTAGTTGGACCCCTTCCTATGGCGTCCGGAGGACGTAAAACCATAATCGTAGCCATTGACTACTTCTCAAAGTGGATAGAAGCAGCCCCCTTGGCAGGAACAACATCAAAGGCTGTTATAAAATTCATCCTATCCAACATATATTGCAGATTTGGTGTCCCTCAAAGAATAACAACATACAATGGGCCACAGTTTGACAACAGAGAAATGGAAAGCTTCTGTGCCTCAAGGGGTATTCAGCATTGCTTTTCTTCCCCTTTCCACCCACAGACCAATGGGCAAGTTGAAGTGGCTAATAGAACAATCCTGTCCGGCCTAAAGAAAAATCTGGAAGGGGCTGCTGGAAAGTGGCCTAGTTATTTACAAGAAGTCTTGTGGGCCTACCGGACAACGCCTGGGGCTGCCACACAAGAATCACCTTTTGCCTTGGTCTATGGGATGGATGCAGTAGCTCCCATAGAAAAGACACTCCCCTCTTTTCGTGTTCATAACTTCTCCGGACAGGCTAATGAAATGGCAATCAGAAATCAGCTTGATTTGATTGAAGAAAGGCGAGTAAAAGCTCATCTTAGAATGGCACACTATCAGGGCTTGATGAGAAGCAGATTTGCTTCCAAGGTTAAAAGAAGGGACTTTCAACCAGGAGATAAAGTATTGAGGAAAGTTTTCTTGCATACCAAGGAAAAACTCTTCGGAAAGCTGGCCCCAACTTGGGAGGGTCCGTATACTGTGGTTGAAAGAATCAAGCCTGGTACATACTGGCTGGAAGACAAAGATGGCAGGGTTTTAACTCACCCTTGGAATATTGAACATCTTCGAATGTACCTAGAATAAAATCTATGTAAATATTTACTTGTTTGAATATCCATGTAAATATTTGGGGGCATACCACTTCCTCTCTTCGGCGCCACGAAGAGCTTTCAATAAAACTTGGAGCCTTTTTAAACAATTTTCTAAGTTTTTACAAAATTCTGTTGATTGCCATACTACCCGGACTGAAAGATCTAAGGGCTATTTAAATTCTAGCCAGAGAAATTAAACACTCTCACTATACGAAGTATTTAGGCAAACTGTGGAATAAGAGAAAGGTTGTGCAAGATAAAACATTCATTCAATAAACTTAAAGTTGCCTTGGCCTTCCAAGGACTTTTTGAACAAGTTTAAACATAATATAAAAATCTGTCCGGATAAAACGGACAGCATCACAAAAAAAGTGCCTTGGCCTTCCAAGGACTTTGGTTCGAACAAAAAGTAAACAAAACAAATTACTGACTAAGGTGGAGCCTGTGAGGATGGCTCACCCTCGTCTTTTCCCTTGGTCTTGATATCGCTTTTTTCCTCAATGACCTTCTTGCCCTTGGGGTCCGCTTCTTCTTCACCCGGACTCTCTCCGGTTTCCTCCTCATCACCAGATGAGGATATATTAGTATACCCTTCATCAACCATGGTCCAATATGGAAGATCATCGTCATCCACATAACGCCATAAATCCCCAAGTCTCCTCTTCGGGAACTTCTCGTGAAATAGGAGGACCATGTCAGACTTTACCTTTTCAATCAATAATTCCTCACTCCGTATCATCTCCCTGGCATAAGTGTTGATTTTGCCCTTGATCATAGCCTCCTGATCCTTCACCAGAGCAGCTTTCTCCTCAACAGCTTGAGTCACTGCATTCTCTAAAGCAAGCTTGTCAGTAGTCAGATTGGTGACAAGCTTCTCTTTAGCTGCAGTCTCATCTCTTGAGGTTTTCAAGTCCTTCTCCAACTCGGACAGCTTAGCCCGGAGTTCTTCAAGGGTTTTCTTTAAAGAGGCAACTTTTGTGTTGCTTTCTTTCTGACTCTCCCTCAACTGTTCGTTCGACTCCTTGAGCAGATCAACCTTAGTAGTGGCCGTCCTGAGGTCTTCGGACAGAGACTCCTTCTCAGACTTAAGTTCTTTGATGGATTCTGCCTGACTCCGGACTTGCCTTTCCAAGGTAAGAACTGGTTGCACGTTGCTAAGGAGGGAATGAGCTATGATATCCCTTTCGCTGGAGACCAAGAAAGTTTTGCCATTGAAATTCACCGTGTTGGAATTACTTGGAGGAACATATGGCCCTGCAAACTCATCCCTAGACAAACCAAGGAAGTAGTCACCTAGAGGACCCAGGCCGGTGACATCCACTTCATCCATGTTGATCTCTCCCCGTTCAATATCATCAGTATGAAGTTCCCTTGGAATCCCTTCGTTAAGGTTTTCTGGGATCTCTTCGGCTAATGTAGGATCAACTGGAAAAGTGGGCTCCGGGTCCCGGAGAGCAAATTCTTCTTCTTGAGAAGTTCTCTTCTTTTTTACTTCTCTATCAGCACCATCGCTTACTTGCTTACGGGTTCGTTTGGAGGCCCTCGTAAGTTTTGAGGGAGTCTCTCCGTGTTTCTTACTTTCCACTTCTACTACCTGTAGAAGGCTTGCATCAACTTGAACTGGAACTGGCACCTCTGTGTCAGTTAGGGCCTTTTTCTCTGTATCTCCTGCTGTTTTCCTCCCTTTCTTCTTCTGGCCCTTCATCTTACTTGGGGCTTTGGCCCGGGCAGGGAGGAAAAGGGTCCCATCTAGCTCGTGAGACCTTCTCAACACTATGTCATCATCAGGAGGGGTGGAGAACTCCTCCCATGTTAAATCCCTCCGACTAGTGGTATTCCACAGGTGAGATCTGGCTAAGTTTCCCGGAGTGAAAGCCTTGTGAAACCGGTTCTCCCAGTTCTCTGCGGCCCATGCGTTTATCTTGCCACAGGTATCCTGTCCGGCTTTCATAAAGTCTCCGAATTCTTTTGGCAGTTCTAGCAAAACGAAAAAATGACTAGTGAGTGAAAGTTTAAAGAAGGGAAAATTCGAACAGAAACTTAAAGAAAGAGCTTACGATCACTTCTCCATCTGCTTCGGAGAAGGCTAGGATTCTCCCCGACTTTAATCTTCTGGCCATTCTCCCATGAGCCACTTATGAACAAGAACTGGCTCCTCCATTTATTTTCCGACTCTAGGAGATCATCGACAGTTTTCAAGTTGTTCCCCATATTAAAGTGATAAAATGGGAACTGGTGGTGTTTGCACAGATTGGCAACAGCAGCGAACTCTTCCATTGGAAGAGGAATTCCGGACAGCCTGGATGCCATAATGCATGACATCAAGGTGTACCATCCGTTGGGGCTCAGCTGCGATGGACATAACTTCACCAAATGGAAATAGCGCACTATTTCTGGATCCAATGGGAACCTGAGTCCCCAATTTAGCAGCTCTGTGAAAAAGACGATCTCGTTCCTCTTGCAGTCCATCGGGGTCTCCGGATCAATAGGAATTCAGATCTTTACATTTTCAGGGATCCCCCACTTAGTGCGAAGCCGTCCCAAGTCTCTGGTGTGAATAAACATGTATTTGGTTTTCAACAAAGCCAAGAGATACTTGTACTCTACCTTGTGAAAGCAGGGCCCGACTTTCCCTTCAAGGCTCTCCGGCAGATCCGGACGCCTTAGATACAAGTCTTCTTTGCCTTTCTTGGCAACAACCATGGCAGTTTCAGCTTGTCCGGAAGACTCGGACTCAAATCTGACCTCCTCAGTGGAGTCTTCCATCCTTTCCTCCATTACAACTGGGGGAGCTTCTGCAGAAACAGCCCGGGGAGGGATGAAGCTTGGCACAGCTGATCCTCCGGACTGTTGGCTAGTCGAATGTTTTTTAATTCTCACCTCAGTTTGAGTTTCTGAGGTCGAGGTTTCCCTGGGGGGTAGTGGACTGCTAGTCTCCGGACCGACCGGTCTTTCCCGGAGAGGCCTAACAGCTGCCCCGGACCCTGACTCGCTGGTATTTTTCGAAGGGAGTCCTTTAACCAATCTACTTGGTCTTTTTATAACCAGTTTGTCTGGAGAATGATCGGAGTCGGACCCCATAGCAATAAAAGTAGACTTTTTTCTCACACTTGTAACAACGACCCCCGATTCAACGATGGGGATTGACTCTTGAACTGATGAGCCAGAAACTATGGGGGAGAGTGTTGATTGGAAAAGTTTTCTAGGTTTCGTACCTTTCGAAGAAGACGAACCTCTATCAGATTCTTCGATCAAAGGGGCTGGTTTCTCGACAGGCGATGCTGGAAGCCCTGCTGCAAGCCTTTTCTCTTTTTCGACCCTTTGAGCTTTTTCTAGTTCTGAAAGATTGAGCCAGCCACCCTTGATTAAAGCTGTTCTTGCTGTGAACATAAAACGATTAAGGAAATCTTAAGGTTTTAGAGAGATGAAGTTTTGAGTAAAATGGCAAAGTGAAAATGAGACTGTGAAAGATGAATGGTATTTATAGTAAATGTAAAAAAGGCGTTTGATTCCTAGGAGAATCCGAAAAGTTGGGCAATGATTAAAAGACGGCGTTGACGTCATCAATGGCATTTAAAGAAGTTACTTGTTCGATAAAGAGGTGTAATTTTCGAGGTAGAAAAACGGCTGGAGAGACCAACCAGGGTGTGACACGTGTCCCACTACCTCTGACAAAGAACCGTTGGGAATTCGTAACGGTGGGGCTGTCCGGGCTTGTCTCAATTCTCTTCGAATTGGAAGACCACTTCCTCAATCGAACTGTTTTTCAGTTCTTTAACAAGGACACTTGTTCAAAAACCTAAAAAAGGGGCTCCTGATGAGTCCGAATTCGAAGAGCTCCACAAAAGGGTAGTCCAAAGTGAAACTCCCCGGAAACCGGACAGACTTCAAGACTTCAATTCGGACAGCCTTGATTGAACCGGACAGATGACTTCGAACACTGCAAACACAAGACAATTCGAACTATGACTAAAGTACTAAAAAACCTAACCACTATCTGACTAAGCTACCTACTCACTTACTTAAAACTTGTGGGTCTTTAAACATGACACGGGTCCACTAAACTTAACCCGAAATCCCATAAGGGCCCAAATTACACACTATAAATACCCAACCACCAGCATTAACTACGGGTAAGAAAAATTAACTGCTGCCAGGCTGCTCAATTCTCTCACCACCCTTGAAACACCCTGAAATATCTTGAAATATCTTTAAACACCACCACACCACCGTGAAACAACCTTACGCCGCCTTAAAACTCCACTTAAAATTACCAGCCTACCCCCAGGCTACTTTTATCCTCACCAATAACGACAAGTTGCTTTGTAGAGCATTCTCCCAATCCTTTACGGGGAGTGCCCTGAAGTGGTATAACAGCCTACCACAAGGGTGCATCAGAAATTTCGATACCTTTTGGGTGGCCTTCTGAAGGTAGTTTGTTGGAAGTAAGGAGGTGAAGGGCAATGGAGACACAATTATCCATTGTGCCCAAGAATCGAACGAATCTCTAAAAGAATACATAAGTCGCTTTGTAAACACCAAAAATGGGTTGGCTGATTGCTTCGAACAAGTAGCAATAGCTTCTCTAAGGCAGGACTTAAACCCTGGAAGTTTGGCTGATTCAGTGACCAGAAAGAAGGCCATGACATGGGGAGGTCTACTGAATCAGGTCGAAAAGAAAATTAACGTGGATGAAACAAAGAAAACTAGGGTGCACAGGCAGGTGAGGTATGCCCCGGCTGCACCAAACCCCAACCAAAATCAGTCGGGAAACAAGGCTAGGGAGGCCGGGCAGGGTAATAACAGAGCCAAAGCTCAGTCTCACCCAGCTGCGCCTACCCAGAATCAACAATCTAGAAATAAGCAAGGGCCTTGGGTTCAACCGGAGTGGTTTGCTGAGTTAAAAGAAAACGTAGCCACCGAGGACTGTATTGCTTTAAAGCAAGAAGTCCAGAATTTAATTGAAAGAGGAAAGTTGGGAGCATATGTTAAAAGAAGAGGAGGAAATAGGCCTGATAACGCTCATCGGGCTGGTCCAAACAACGCATGCACATCATCTCCAGAGGGAGCAATGGTGATAATCGAGAGATTCGATATAGAGTCAGAGTACTTAGACCCTGACCCAACTCGAAATAGAGTGGGTGCCATTGAGAAACGATGCAAGACGGTGTCCGGGCTTATTAACGTTTTTGAATCATTACAATTTTCGGAAGTGATACCATGACATCACCCACTGCTTCTTCAAGAAAGAGGCATGTTCATACCTTAGCTACCCAACTGGAGGGAGGCATGACTTCCTATCAATTGCGGATTCCATTTCCCTTCACTGTTTTTGATGAGGATGACCTGAGGGATATAGCTGGTCCTCATGAAGATGATGTTGTCAAAGGAGCATCCATCGGGGGCAATGACATAAGACGAATTTTGGTGGACACTGGGAGTTCAGCCAATATCCTCTTTTAACTTCCTATAAAAAGATGAAGAATCCAGCAGTAATTCAACGTTCGAACAGATCAATTGTGGGTTTCACTGGAAGCTCAACAGATGTGATCGGGGAGTTCTAGGAAGAAGTTTTGTTGGGCAAGGGCCCTTTTAAGAAGATGGTTAGAATACGGTTTGTCATAGTGGATTGTCCCACTTGTTATAATGCTATTCTAGGAAGGTCTTGGCTCTTTAGAATGCATGTGGTGGCCTCAACAGTCCACCAATGTTTGAAATACGTTATGCAAGGACAAGTGGGAGTTGTTCGGAGCAGCCAAAAGGTAGCAAGGGAGTGTTATGCAACAGCACTGGCTCCTCGGACGTTGGGGGCAGTTCGAATCAATGAAGAATAGCAGTTTGAGGGGCTTTCTGGGGGTGAGGGTGAAATTGATGACCCCAGAGAGACCCCTCGAGTTTAAATACCAGTGGAAGAAGTCGAAACACATTCTTTGGAAGAGGGAAAAATGTTAAGATAGGGTCCAAAATGACATCCGAACTAAAGGGTAAAATGTTGAAGTTTCTAAAAGACCGTCAGCATGTTTTTGCTTGGTGCAATGCTGATGTTACCGGGGTACCAACAAATATTATATCACACCAATTGTCCATCCGAAGAGACATAGCACATGTGGTACAAAAGAGAAGAGCTTTTTCCAAGGAAAAGGCTGATGTCATAGTTCAAGAGGTCGACAGGCTATAGGGCACATAAAGGAGTCTCAGTATCCTTTGTGGACAGCCAACCCGTTCTTGGTGAAAAAGAAAAATGGCAAATGGCGTATGTGTATTGATTTTACAGATCTCAACAGGGCTTGCCCAAAGGATTTATACCCAGTTCCCTGGATTGATCAATTGGTGGATTCCACATCTGGGAATAAGCTACTATCTTTCACGGATGCCTTCTCCGGGTACAATCAGATTCAAGTAGATCTGAAGGATCAGGAACATACCACGTTTGTTACTGATAGGGGCCTTCATTGTTACAAGGTGATGCCGTTTGGGTTAAAAAATGCTGGGGCTACTTATCAGAGGTTGGTAAACAAAGCTTTTGCTGCTCAAATTGGAAGAAACATGGAAGTATAAATCGACGACATGATGGTAAAAAATATGGACGAGGAGCTACACTTGACAGATCTCCAATAAACTTTTGCTAACTTGGTAAAATTAAATTTGAAACTAAACCCAGAGAAGTGTGTGTTCGGGGTACAGTCCGGAAAATTCCTAGGGTATATAATAAGTGATCAAGGGATACCGCCTGATCCGGACTAACTTAATGCTTTATTCCAAATGGAGCCTCCTCGGAATATTAAAGAAGTACAAAGGTTGATTGGGAGGTTGGCTGCGTTAAATCTATTCATTTCAAGGTCTTCGGACAGGTGTGCCCCGTTCTTTCAAACTTTAAAAGGTGCAAAGGGATTCGACTGGACTTCACAATGTGATGAGGCCTTCAATGAAATTAAAAAACATTTGTCCTCCCCCAAGAATTTATTTAAACCTATTGATGGAGAGAGACTCTTCATATACTTGGCAGTTTCCAATTGTGCCATAACTGCCGTATTGGTGAGGGAGGTAGATAATTATCCTCGTCCGGTGTATTACATCAGCAAGAGCTTGATAGATGCAGAAAAACGCTATCTGAAGCTTGAAAAATTAGCATTAGCCCTTGTGATTGCTGCAAGGAAGATGAGGCCTTATTTCCAGGCTCATCCTATTATTGTCCGGACGTCTTTTCCCTTAAAACGTTCTTCAAAAGGCAGACATTTCAAGTAGAATGACTAAGTGGTCAGTGGAATTGGGGACTTCGATATTGATTTTGCCCCTAGAACAGCAATCAAAGCCCAAGCTGTGGCTGATTTTTTAGTTGAATTCCACTCAGATAGGGACACAAAGCAAACAATTGATATAAAAGATAAAAAAGTCTGGGTCGTCCGGATTGATGGTGGATCAAGTACCATTGGATGTGGTGAAGGGGTATGCTTGACCTCTCCGTATGGTGACAGAATGTACCAAGCTATATGTTTTTCTTTTAGGGCTTCTAATAATGAGTCCGAATATGAAGCTGCTATAGCTGGTTTGAAATTAGCTCTTATTTGTGGAGCCAAAAGGGTCAAGTTGATGAGCGATTCCCAGCTTCTTATCCATCTTGCATATGGTCAATCTGAAGCCAAAAAGGAGCATCTAGTAAAATACTTACTTCTTCTCAAAGATGTGGCACTTAAGTTCAAGAGCATTGTTTATGAGAACATACCCCAAACAGAAAATATACTAGCAGACTCCTTGGCAACCATAGCCTATACTGAGTCCTACCCTTGGATTCATGTGCTGGAGTTCCCATCCATTCAATTCAGTATGGGTAAGGAGGTGGAAAGCTTCGATATACAGATGAAACAGCCTCAAGATTGGAGGTTTCCTCTCCTTCAATATCTCTTAGATGGCATCTTGCCTCCGGATATGTCAATAGCAAGAAAAGTAAAGTACAAGGCTCATGGTTTTATCATCCTAAGAGATGTTTTTTATAAGAAGTCTTACAGTAAACCCCTCTTACGATGTTTGGGGGTTGATGAATCTCAAGTAGTGCTCTCTGAATTACATGATGGTGAGGGATCAGCTCACTGTGGATTCAGGGTTCTAACAAGGAGAGTTTTGTTGGCTGGGTATTATTGGCCCTCTATAATGCAAGATGCTAAGGAGTTGGTAAGGAGGTGTTACCCATGCCAGAGATATAGCAATGAAATTCATATCCCAGTCATCCCTTTAGAGTCAATTTCTGAGCCTATACCTTTTGCTCGATGGGGGTTGGATTTGGTGGGACCTCTACCCATAGCATCCGGAGGACGCAGGACAATAATTGTTGTTATTGATTATTTTTCGAAGTGGATCGAAGCAGCTCCATTGGCAGGTACAACGTCAAAAGCTGTTATAAAATTCATTTTATCCAATATCTGTTGCAGATTTGGAATTCCACAGAAGATAACAACAGAAAATAGGCCACAGTTCGACAACAAGGAGAAGGAGAGTTTCTGTACCTCTAGAGGTATACAACATTGCTTTTCTTCACCTTTCCACCCACAAGAAAATGGTCAGGTTGAGGTGGCGAACAGGACTATACTGTCCGGTTTGAAGAAAACTTTAGAAGGGGCTACTGGAAAATTCCCTAGTTATTTACAAGAAGTTTTGTGGGCTTACCGGACTACACCTGGGGCTGCAACACAAGAGTCACCTTTTGCTTTGGTCTATAGGATGGGTGCCATAGCTCCCATAGAAGCAACTCTCCCTTCATTTCGAGTTCGTAATTTCTCCGAACACACTAACGAGGTGGCTATCAGAGGCCAATTTGACTTGATAGAGGAAAGAAGAGTTAAGGCTCACCTTAGAGTTGTGCACTATCAAGGTTTGATGAGAAGTAGGTTTGCTTCTAAAATCAAGAGAAGGGATTTTCAACCGGGGGATAAGGTGTTAAGAAACGTTTTCCTACACACTAAAGAGAGGCAGTTCAGTAAATTGGCTCCAACTTGGGAAGGACCCTATGTGGTCATTGAAAAGCTTAAGCCTGGAACATATCGGCTCCAAGACAAAGATGGAAGGATTTTGAATCACCCTTGGAATATTGAGCACCTCCGGATGTACTTCGAGTAGGAACTATGTAAATATTTACATGTTTAAAAGTTCATGTAAATATTTGGGGGCATACTCTTTCCTACCCTGGTGGCGCGGGGAGGTTTTAATGAGGTGTCCGGGCTTTTTTATGAAATTAAATTTGATGTCTTCTTAAAAATTCGGAGTGTTTTTACTTAAATAAGTTCTTGTGAAATTATTATTTAAACATGGGCCAGATTAAATTAAAGGAGTGATGACTATTTGAACATTTGTCATCGGAGAAATTAAACACTCTCACTTTAGAATGTTTATGAAATAACTAAAGACTGTTTAAACATTAGCCACCGTAATTGAAAAACTATGGAAAAAATGCAAGAGTTGTGCAAAATAAAAGTACCTATTAAAACATCTGAAGTGCCTTGGCCATCCAAGGAATTTAAATTTTCAAAACAAAAAGATTTATCCGGATAAGGACCGGACACAGTCACAAAAAATTCCTTGGCCATCCAAGGACTTTGGTTCAATCAAAACAAGAGTAAAAAGATAATTGATATTCTAAGAGTGAGCTTTTGAAGATGGCTAAGCCTCACTAGCTTTCTTCTTTTGAAGGTCGTCATTTTCTTCATCCGGGCTCTCCCTGATGTTCTCGTCTTCATCTCTTAAGTCGGCACTAGAGTAGTCATGCTTATCACCATCAGCCATCGTATGGAAGGGGATGTCTGGATACTCTACAAAAGTCCATAAGTCTCCCAGATTCCTCTTCGGAAACTTCTCATGAAAGAGTAAAACCATGTCTGACTTCACTTTGGCATACATTTCTTCCTGACTGTCTATTACTTGGTTGGTATAAGCATCAATCTTGGATTGGATTTTTGCCTCTTCCTCCCTTAGCAGATCAGCTTTTTCCTGTGTAGCCTTGGACACTGAGTCCTTGAGCTAGATCTTGTCATTGGTCAAAGTGTGAATGACTTTGTCCCTGGCCTTCACCTCCTCTTTCGAAGAAGAGAGATCTTTCTCCAACTCGGACTCCTTTGTCCGGAGATCTTTGATAGTATCTTCTAAGGTAGCTACCTTTGTGGCCCAACCCTCATGGTTCTTCTTTAAATCCTCGTTTTCCTTTTTCAAAACATCAGCATTTTGGTTGGCAATGAGGAGCTCACCGGACAACTTCTCTTTGTCAGAATTAAGGGTAGTAATGATAGATGACTGACCTCGCACTTGTGTCTCCAAACTAAGAACTGGCTGAATATTACTCAAAATATAGTGAGTTATAACATCTCTTTCACTTGAAACCGAGAAATACTTACCATTGAAGGTAACGATGTTCGAAGTGCTTGGAGGGAGGTAGGGCCCAGCAAAATCATCTCTGGGGAGGTTTTCAAAATAGTCACCAAGCCCCTCAAGCCCAGTAATGTCGACACCATCAATACTGATGTCTCTCCCTCCAACCTCATCAGCTTGAAAGTCGCCAGGGATCTCTTCTGCTCTGGTAGGATCAGTAGGGTCAACATGAGGAATGAGCTCCGGGGGCCGGAGAGAAATCTCATCACCCCTGAAGGCCTTTTTCTTTTTGGCCTCCCTATCCTTGTAGTCTGCTCCCCGTTTTCTATCTCTCTTAGGAACCCTTGGAGGTTTTGGAGATCCTGTCTCTTCCCCGGTACTCTTATGCTCCACTACTTCTAGAAGAGCAGCATCAATTTGTCTTGGAACTGGCCCTCTTGGTTTGTTGGAGCAGTTTCCTCCGCTTCGGTGGGGTTGGCTTCAACCGCACTCTGCTTACCCTTACCTTTCTTTCCCTTCATCTTACTTGGGGCCTTGGCTCGACCAGGCAAATACAATGCCCCGTCCGGTGCGTGTGTTCTCTTGAGGACTACTTCCGGAGGGGGTGGAATGGTAAGTTCCCTCACCACGCACAAACAAGAAGTGAGTCTTCCAATTTCTCTCCGACTCGAGCAGGTCATCCACAGCTTTATAATTATCACCCATGTTGAGTGATAGAAGGGAATATGGTGGTTTCTGCAGAGGCTGGCCACAGCTGCAAACTCCTCCATTGGAAGAGGAATTTCGGAGAGCCTGAAGGTCACGATACAGGCCATGAGGGTGTACCATGCGTTAGGGCTCAGTTGACTTGGGCAAAGTTTGATGAGATGAAAATACTTGACTATCTTTGGGTCTAATGGAAACCTTAGTCCCCAGTTGAAGAGCTCAGTGAAGAAAACTATTTCACTAAGCTTGCAGTCCATTGGTGTTTCAGGGTCTATTGGAATCCTTATTTTGACATTCTCCGGGATTCCCCACTTTGTTCGCATTCGACCCAGTTTGGCTGTGTGGATGAAGGCGTAGTTAAGTTTTTGAAAAGCTATTAAATATTTAACACTAACCTTGTGGAAACAAGGTCCCACTTTTCCCACAAGGACCTCCGACAAATCTGGATGCCTTAGGCATAATTTTTCTTTGCCCTTATCCTTCTTTGCAGCAGCAGCCTCACTTTTCTGCCCGGAGACTTCGGACTCAAACGGAGCCTCTTCAATAGAATCCTCCATCACTTCTTCCATTACCAGGGAGGGGTTTTCAGTTGTTTTTAGGAGAGGGGAGTTTGAGGATGGTTCAGCATGCCCTCCGGACTGTTGGGTTTCACTGATTTCTTGTACTCTGGCCTCCGGCTGGGGCTCAGATGCAGTGGTTTCTTTTCGGAGACTTGAGCTAGATGCCTCCAGTCCGGACAGCTTGTCCTAAGGAATTTTTATGGGTTCTTTTGACCCCGTGTTGCTGTCTTTAGCCCCTGATTTAGAAGGTGTACCTTTTGAAGCCTGCCCTTTTACCAAGCGACCTCTTCTCCGATCAACTAACTTATCTGGAGAGGCATCAGCATCTGATCCCATGGCGATAAATGGAGAAGGCTTCTTATAACTGGTGACGACTTACCCTGGTTCAACAGTGGGCTCCGATTCCTGAACCGATGAGCCTGAAATAATTGGTGAGAGGTTGGTTTGAAATAACCTCCTAGGTTTAACGCTTTTGGTTGAAGAAGAGCCATGGTCAGGCTCTATGCTTGGTATTACTGGTTTGTCAACAGGGGAAACAGGGAGGCCTGCAGCAATGCGCCTCTCACGTTCAACCTTTTGGGCTTTTTCTAACTCTGATAAATTAAGCCACCCACCTTTGATTAAAGCGTTCCTAGCTGTGAACATAAACTCACACCGAGAGAAAGTATTTTTTTTTAGAGAAAGCTTTGAAGTTTAAACAAAGTAAGGATGAAGAGGATGGTAAAACAGTAAAGAAGTGATTAATTTATAGTAAACACACAAAAACAATAAAGAAGTGCTGATGTCATCTTCATTAAATGAAGAGGTTACTTTTTGGAGCAAGTGGGAGCGTCGTTCTAGGTGAAAAAACGGCCGATGTGGCGAACCAGAGAGAGACACGTGTCCCACAAATTCTGGCAAAAAACCGTTTAGTTTCTAAGAACTTTTTCAGTTCGGATAAAGCTATAACAAAGTTCGAAGAACCTGTCCGAATATGGCTGTGACCAGCAACAGGCTATTTTTTAGGTTTTACCAAAGGCCTTTGAACACCACCTAAAAAAGGGGCTACTGATAAGTCCGGATTTCGTCACCACACTTTATGGTAACCGGACAGGGTTAATTTGGACAATGTCCACTTCACCGGACACAGGCAGTTCGGACAACTTTCATCCACTTAACTATCCAAACAGAACTAAAGTACTTAAAACCTAATCACTTTTTGACTAAGCTGACTACTTGCTTACTTAAAACTAATGGGTCTTTAAACTCGACCCAAATCCATTAAACACAACCCAAAAGCCCATATGGCCCAAAGATAAGGGTATAAATACCCAACCACCTACATTAAATGAGGGTAATGAAAATTAAATACAACCAGGCAGCTCAATTCTCCCTCTATATTCCACCCAAACATTAAATACTCTCAAGATTCCACAAAACTCTAGACAAAAATTACAAACTTACCCTCAAACAAAAATGAACCACATCAATATACACCTTAGGAAACATACAGTTGCATATGCTCCGGATTCAAAGAGTGAGGGAGATGATGTTAATATGTGTCACCCAACTTGTAAGCTTTAAGTTTCACCTTAGCTGTCACAATGTAGGGTCTTTCATTGCCGGTCCTTAACTTTCCAATGGTTTTACCATTTGTGTGAGAGAAAACACTACAGAGTACTTGTTTCCCTGTTTGAAAATCATGAAATCATATTTTAGAATCATACTTGTTGCGTAAAAACGTTAGATAATGCTCTGTCTCAAACTTGTTTTGATTCACCTGGTACTGATGGTGTTAGCGCTTTTTGGAAGGTATATAAGTAATGAAAAAATAAATAATTAAAGTTTAGATGACATGTACAGAGATAATTGAGTTGCTTATAAATATTTTAGAGAGAGGCGTTCTGACAAGTAGGTAGTAATTTTTTCTCCATATTTTATTTAATCCCCTTTAAGGATATTTATAGCAATATTTGTACAATGGGCTTACATGGTCCATATGTCTATTTTGGTAGCTCAAGCCAAAATACTCACAAATCCCATTACTATCGGTTGATAACCTTTATTTACACCTTTAAAATACCTCTAATTATTACACCTTATTATCTTATAATATTAAATAAACTTTGGTTCAATAACTTATTTGTCCAATTTATCGGTCGATAATTCGATCGTCATCAGTAGTCCTTTTAGTCCTCCTGCAGATCTTTTAAGAGGACTCATGCATGAAACCTTTTTGGATTTCGGTCTAGAACCCCTTCAGATTCAATTATAAATACTTAACACTATATACTAGTTCTGATTGAACCAAACACGTCTTGGAGAAATAATCTTGAATATACTTATGAAGTAGTTCGAATATAATTCCATGCATGCTTTGGAGATGCCAATCCGGGTATACTCATGTACATGTGTCATGGAAACTTTCAGTCTACGAACTCCTCTCTGAATGGTGAAGCGTGATAACATTTTGAGGCGATTTCATTTCTCTTTGAAAAATATAACTGTTGGAGACTATTCAGCCTTCCAAGGTTTATATCGGGTGGGCTTGTGAGAAAGGGTTATTGGGATGTTATACAATTCTCTATAAATTATCCCCCCCCCCTCATTTTTAACATCATTTCAGTATTGCAACAATTTCTAGAAGAGAAGCTCTGAGTTTTCACCATCGCTATAATCTCCAGTTCTTTACCGGTAACTGCTGTGAAATACAATTTTGGTGATTCCTTTTGATTTGTAAGTTCACAACCAGAACTAATTTAAACGATTGGTTATATCTATCAGATAAATCTGAAGCAGAGAAAAAATCTAGACAAGTTGGTTGTCTTCGAGAGCCTGAAAGGCGAACAATTATTAGTAAAACCTTTGAATACTGAGGCATTTATCCATACAACAAGCATTTGATATTAACCACTTACCCTTCCAATACTTCTAAGTATTTAGGTTCAATAACTTGTCCCTCGAACCCAACACAGTCCCAATGAGTAACTAGTAGCAGGCGCTGATCTCAATATATAGCGATGGGTTCAGATAATGAGGATAAGTCACAACCTGATGATAGGCAACTTATTAAGAAACCTACCACTGTTATGTTAGCAAACGACCAACGCTATTTTGATCCTAAGTCCAAGAAGAAATAACACACCAAACATGTTTAAGAGAAAATTCAAAGTAAGCCATTGTCATCCGGGTCCAATCAAATGTGGTTGGTTGATGAAGCTGAGGAATATGTTGACATGGGGTCACAAATTGGGGTATCCATGAAATTTGGAGGCAATACTGAAGCTCGAAAGGTGGATGTGGGGAAAACTGAAAAACATGAAGGAAGCACAATAGAAGAAGTAGAGGAAGTATAAGTACTACATTTGGTGGTCGAGTGTGTGGGGCCTAACTTCTCGAAATGTGAGCAATAAATATATGATTGTTCTCTTTAAAATTTCATACAACTACTAATCAGAGAATGAGTTGGGTGTACTTCAAGCCAAATATGGATTCTTGAATGAGGTGTTCATAACGTTACGGAAGGGAGGAAAGACACCAATGAATTGTGTTGCAAAATAATTGGTCGTCTACAGTGATGTACTTAACTAGGGGGCTTCAGTTTCTACCCTCAGATAACTAGGTACTTCTACCTAGTTTGCCTTATTCCAAGCCAAGCTAGCGCAAATTCATGGTTCACCTTGATGTCAAGTATCATGACATTGAGGTTGTCATATATAGAAACGTTGATGGAGTAATTTGTTGCAATTTATCATCTGTCGAGGAATTCTCTGATCCCCTTCTACTTTCTAACTCTAAGGGATGAGTACAAAGTAGTAAGTGAATTATTGGAGGCTGATAATATATAGAAGATTCAATTATTCTTTGTTGTGGCTACTAAGATAATCGTAAAAAAAATATTTGAAGGACAATCTGAGCCGCATACAAAGGTTTTGGGAAAATACAAGTAACTCCTCGATTCCTGCTTTTAATTCTTATTTATTTTATCATTCAACATTCATAACTAACTTTTATCTTATTTGCAGATATATTGAGCTCTCAACAGAAACACTTAGAAGTTGCTAAGATCATCTTCAAAAAACTACACCAATATGTCGCCGGAAGTGGTCCAACGCTTTCCACAATTTCTTTACTCTGAACAACCTAGTTTGGATTCACCTCTGATAGACCAAGGCAGAGGTTAAATTGTCATAGGAACAGTTGACTAACTTACCTCGTCTATCGACTCCTCTTGGCCAAAAAAAATATATTCATAGGAAATTCTACCTTCCGAACAGGACGAGAGACCCCGATCATAGGGTAAAGAGATGGGATGCTAGTGGGTTGGGTCAAAAGAAATAGAGTACGGGTGTTGTCGAAGAAAATTAGCCTCATGTGTCATTATACTTAGTCGTTGAAGCTGGTGTTAAGTTTGGCACAATACCAGAAGAGCCCCTAAATCTGAAAAATAAAAATAAACGAGCGCCTAAATAACACACAAAGGGAACAAACGCAGTAGTGAGAATAAGAGGAAGAAGAACAACAAGACAACTCAGACTAGCTCAAATATTTTACTTCTCACAGCTTAAGTTATGGTTTCTTTAGTAACTGAACCATTTACTTCACTGTTCAAGAAATAGAAGAAAAGGTTATTTATGGTCAAAGACCGAGGGGTAGTTTCTAAAGGATTTGTTTTGATGGCCTTGAATAGCAATTTCCCAATTCGAATAGTCCTGCCGACAATGTGCCACTTTAGTTAGAAAAAGAGGACACTAGTTCTTACATAGGGTTGGTCCAAGTTGTGCAAGCTGACAAAGAGCTTACGTCTCAAAAGCTACTTACAAAACCAAGATAGCTAATCTAGAAGTTTCTGAGGCGGAAGAAGCCTGAAGATACAAAAAATGAAGAAAAAACCATAATGATGCAAGAGATCGTTTGCATAAAGCTTTGGACGAGCAGACGACGACTACAAAGAAAGCTGCATATGAGCTAATTGCATTTAAAATTCAAGCTATAAAAGATCAGGAAGATGTTGTGGACGTGTACGTTGGTAAGTGTTTAAATTCGTTATTAAAGTGAGACGTTACGATCAAGTCTGATGTAGCCTAAAACTTTCACAAGGTATTCTTAGATCTGAACCTCAGATAGTTTTGTAAGTTGTACCATAAATGTTATGGCCTAATAATATGGCATTTCCAGATAAACTAGGTATTCATCTGGATACAGATAATAAAAGTATGTTTGAGACTGAAGGCAGAGGCTCCAAATGTGGCAGCTCAGAGGATGATGATGCTAAAGGCAATGAGCCCATAGGCAATTGAGTTTATTTTTATTTCACAATTTTCTTGTATTACCGTTCTTTTTGCAACTCCTTGGTGTGGCCAACGCATTTGGTAGTAATATTTTGGTTGTTGTTGTATAAGTCCTTTGTATGGCTTAATAATTTTGTAGTTATATTCGGAATATATGAATGAATTGCTTTCTTTTTACTCATCGTCTTTAAATAAAATAACCATTCATCAATTATCACATTCAAATTTTTGTTAGTGAAAGGTAATCAACCCTCAACTATACATCGAACAAATACTTCAATTTAGACTATCATTCCTTCGAATCCGACCACCTTGACCAACTAATGTTGGAGCCTTTTAACTGTGACCAACTAGTGTATAAACATGTACACTTGATAAGCTAGTGTTGGAACCTTTTAATTATGACCAACTAGTGTCAGGATCTTTACACTTGACCAACTAGTGTTGGAACCTTTTAATTGTGACCAACTAGCGTTGGAAACTTTAAGTTATAATACTAAATATATACGAATAGCTCAAATATAGTAGAGAAATTATAAAATGAAAAATAAGTCATAAAATTTAAGTGATTCGGACACCTCAGTAAAACCTCCCTAAGATACCAAGGTAGGAAGTAGTGTGTTGTCGAATATTTATATAAAAAAAATTAAAAAAGAAAAAGATTTTTTCTTTATAATTATTCTTGATCTCACAATCAATAAGTTCCAGAATTAATTCATTTAATAATTGAATATGGCCCTTGCCATATTTGGGGCTAACTTCCCTAGCCTTTTATCTTTAGTGTGCAGAAATATTGTTTTTTCTATCCTCCACTTTGAATTCTCTTATTCATACCCAAGATGTATACATTTTTCTCATCAGGGTCTGATATGAAGATCTTAGATACACCATTGTTCTTTATTCTTCAATTAAATCCAAATCACCTCTTCTTCCTATATCATTATCTTATTCAAAATAATTTACAATTCGGAAAGATGGGAGGATAAACTCAGCTGGTGCTACTGCATCCATCTTATAAACCATTTGCAGATGAGGATTCTTGTGTGGTTGTTTTGGGTATATTATGGTAATCCCACAACACTCTTTGTAGATAACTTGGCCATTTTCCAGCTATCTCTTCAACGAAAATTCTTAAGCCACCGAGGATGGTTCTGTTGATTACTTCTACTTATCCATTAGCTTGTGAGTGAAAAGGTGATGAGAAACAATGTTGAATTCTCCGGGAAGAAAACAATGTTTTCATGTCACAGGTTTCAAATTGAGGGCCATTATCTATCTTAGTGGTTCTTGGGACACCAAATCTACAACATATATTAGAAAGAAAAAACTTAATAACTAATTTGGATATAGTTCGGGAAATAGGCTCTGCCTCTAAACAACTAATGGTTTGACAGTCTCTGAATTCCATAGGTAGAGGTCCAACCATATAAAGTCATCATCTATCGAAAGGTAATACTTCAGATATTGAATCTAGTGGCCTTTGCGAGTCGTTGACAAATATCACATCATCGGGCTAATTGTTTATCATTTGCTATAATAGAGGGCCAATAATACCCAACCAATACAAACCTTCTTGTTAAGGTTTTATATACACAATGGACAAATATCTCCCCATCATGCAATTGAGTAAAGCATGCTTGTGATCAAAGGTCATGAGTTCGAGTCCCTCTATATACGCTTTCTCGGTTGAGCCTGTCACTTTGTATGGTTTACCTTCTGGCATTGGTTTGCATGGTATTGCGTCAGACTGAGGGTTTATCTTGTACCTACTTATTGCACTCTGAGTAGCAGCTGTAGGTTCCCTCCAATATATATATAATCATCTATGATTCATCACTTTCGAGGTATCACAATAATGGTCGAGTTAGAGATTTCTTATAAAAGATATCCCCAAGGACTGTGAAACCATGTGCATTGAACCTTATTCTTTTTTCCAATGCTTTTACAGTTGAAAAAGTCCCTTAACTTATAAATTCTTCCATTTCATGCCTACAATATTTCTTTCTGGTGGTTGAGATATGGAATGATTCTTTGAAGCCCGACTTTTGCTCAGATATTTTGTTATCGAAGAGTGTTCTTGCATTAAAATTCATAGATAACCTTCGGTGTAAGGGATGGAAGACAAGGAATCAACCATTGAAGTTTCTGCACATGGTACATGCTCGTACTCAATAAGCTTTAAAAAACCAACTGATTGCCTCGACTTTCTCGTGAGAAAACAGTCTACGCCTTTTCTTGACTGATCGATAATTATTGTTCATTAATAATTTATGTCAAACTAATGAAGCTGAGACTCTTGTGAGTCTTGTGCAGACCAAGAAAGTATATACAGATTGTTGGATGAGTATGTCAGTATTTGAGAACATAAACGTCCTTCTAGGCTATGTCTTCATGTTCATGAGTTGTCGAGGCTCCATCGGGTCATCCAAATCATCTAGAATTATGGAGGCCCTCTGGTCAATTATGGTTAGGAAGTCGCATGCCACTCTATGATGATGCTTTGATTGTCGCAGATCTCACAAATATTTATATCGACAATATAGCATAAGTATTGGTTCATAGTTGATATGATAACACGTATTTGATTGAGCAATTTTGAGCCAAATATTGTGTTATATGATAACGGTCCCTCAACTATCATGATTTTTTAGTTTTATTTATTTAAATACCCCGTCCAAATATTCTGGCTAGTCATCGACCGCCCATTTTAGAATTTATATTTTAAAAAGTAATATTTTTTGCAAAATGTTATGTAATAAGTGTATATGATTGTACCTGAGTCATGTGGCTATTCTCGAATTCAAAATAGGTCGACTGATATGATGGATATGCATTTAATCATCCCGACATCCTTGTACGCATCGTCTCTTCAACCTTGATTTATTGCTCCACTTTCACCAAGATCCCTCCATAGATACAAGCATTGCACTTTATGATATCATCTACTAAAATATTGGGTTTAATTTCTTAATAGAATATGATGCATGCCAAACCTTCAAGGGTACTATGTTGAGTTTATAAGCAACACATTTGATGGCTTCCCCTCAGAGAGATAGTGGTAGATGTGAGTGGCATATCATACTTCTAACCATATCTTTTAGTGTACGATCTCCTCTCTGATAGACCATTCATGCGGGTGAAACTAATATTATAATTGAGGGACTATGCTACACCAATCTAGCTATTGTACAAAAGGTCATTGATGTTATTCACCTGATCCATCATATTCACTGTAGTATTCACCATCATGGTAAAATCTAAAGTTATTAATGCTCTTAACGGGTTCTTTTTTCAACTTTAGTCCAAAATATTTTGAACTTTTCTAGGGCCTTGACTTTTTTATGAATGAGATAGAGGTATCTGAAATATATAATTCATCGATAAATAATATAAAGTATCGTTGTTTGTTCCATGATTCTTATGGAAATGGTCCACCTATATGGGTATTAATCAATTTTAAGACTTATGTCGCTCTGTATGACCTTACCTTTTTTGTTTTGGTTTATGTCAATTTGATGTACTCAATACATGCATTGACATCAGAGTAATATATAGGACCCAATAAACCTTCAACTACAAGCTTGTCCATCCTAACTTTGGATATATGACATAACTGATTGTGGCACAGTTTAGAGGATTTTTCAGACTTAACTTCCGCAATTGATTTATGGAGCTTAACTGTTGTTCATTCGTGAAGAAAATCCCCGAAGGGTAAATGCCACAAAAAAGGTCTCTCGAATTTAATGAAGAGTTTCAAGAAGAGGAAGAAATCAAAGAAGAACGATACAACAAGAATATGACTCTAAAACTCCTTATGGTCTTGGATTCCTTTGCAAACAATGTTGCTCGACTCAATCCCTTTGTTGCTCAAACCGATCCTCTGGCCATTCAAACCGATCTTCTTACTACCCAAAATGATCCTCCAACTCTAGGAGAAAAAATATTTTTTTCCTCACCTCTCTTTGATTTTTTGAATTAAAATCCATGGATGACCATGGCATTTATTTTATATTTAAATTTTTATTTGAACCTTTAAAATCAGTAAAAGCCAGTGCATTATATGTTTCACCACTTTAAAATCCTTCGGATCCTTCGGGTCTCTTAAATTATCACAAACATCTTTTTATTTTATATATAGCCATGCTTATTTTTTTTCTTATACTATATGTCATGCATCAAGTCAAACCGATTTACAGGTGATCAGCCTTTCGCTAAGTTAGATTTTATGCTAGTATTTTAATTTTTATTATCGTTTAACCAACTAAGTTAGAACTCTTTTCAATGGACTTCAATCAGTACCGGACCATTCAGCCTATACGTCGGACCTCACTTCGACCAACTAAGAATTGAAACACTTTAAAAAATATTAGGTATGAGTCTTATCATTTGTTCAAAGCATTGGCCTCTGCTTCTACCAACTAAGGTTAGAACGCTCTCCAAATATTTGGACCAAACCAAATTATTTACATGCTTTGATTTAATCATTGGTCAATCAAAGTTTAGAAAATTTTATGAAGATTCAAATAGAAACTGAACCACGCATACTTTAGTGATACCATATCTCTTTTATTCAGTTCAAGTTGGAATGCTTTGGTAGGGACTAAAGACGAAACTGAAGTGAAAATAATATTAAATGAAAAAATATTCATTAATGTGTTGATTACGTTGAAACCTTCTTATGTGACCAGGCTAGAAAAGAGTATGCCACCAGTCCTTTCACGATTTACAAGTAATTCATTTTAAAAATAAACAATAGATAAATTATAAATTCACATATCGTATATCTCAAGGTTTTAATTTTTACGGTCTAAAATTTCCTCCCCTCTTCATCCACCATTTTTAAGTTCCTACCTTGATTCTTTAAGTCTATGTGTAAGGTCCTTCATAGTTCAGACCAACGTAGTCGAGCCTCTGATCTTTTGCATGCAAAAGTACTTTCCTTAGGATGTTGTCTCCTACCTCAAATTCTAATCTTCAAACCTTTGAAGTATATTTTCTTCTTGTGAGAGTCAAGTAATGTTGAATCCCTATGTGGTCTTTTGTTCATCTTTCCTCAATAAAATCAAGATTGACCTCTATTTCTTTCTCATTCTCTTATTAAAAATAGAGAAATGCCAAAACAAATATTTGAAATTACTTCGTGAATTCGTTTGTTTTGAAATTCGGAAATTGCTCTATGAAGTTAAAATAGTTTCACAAACAAAATTAGTTTTTTCTCTTCATTCTCTCTAAACAAATCTTCCATTTTAAAAAAAATTGTTATCTCCTTAAAATAATAACCTAAATTAAACTAACCTAAGCTAACACGTACTCAAGACCAACTAAATTAACCTACCTTACCTTACCAACGGTCGGAGTACCAGCAACAACAAACCACCGTCTCCCACACTCGACCGAATCAGCATCTGGAGTAGCAGTAGCTACAAAAGTCATCAGAGCAGCAACATCAAACTCCTCGACCAACAGCAGTATCAACTACGGGTAAATTTACAGAAGCAACCACCAAACTCTCCGACAACCACATTCGAGCAACATCAACTAGCAGAAGCATTGACCGAATTTAGAACAGCCACCACCAAACTTCTCAAATCCGAATAGAACCGAATTATCCCTACGGTAAGCCTATTTTCAAAACACGAAAGTATATTTCGGTGTTTATTTATCGTTAATTTTGTATTAGGGGATTGATTATAATTTTAGGGGACTAATTATACTATTACTGCATAGTTTGGGTTTAGTTGTTGAAGAACATACAGTTTTCGCCAGGACAAAAACTAAGGGTTATGGCGTGGGGACATAACACCACACCATACGCATACATAGCGTGGTATTATGTTATCGCGCCATACATACGATACGGGTCGTTCTGGCCACCAGATTATCTCGGGACCGGTTTTATTTTTTTTGTTTGTGTTTTTTTGTTTGTGTCTATTTTATGTGTTTGCGATGTTTAGAAAAAACACATTTCCAATAACCATTTGGTATTTTCAAGTAGGATTTCATATTTTGCATGTTTTTTTTGTATTATGGATTTTGTAGATGCTTTAAGGGCCGGTGATGGCTGGCGGATGAAGATAATCAAGAATAAAAAAAAGGATTGGTAGAGAATGCGAAATAATAGCAAATTCGGTGGTTTCGATGAAGATGATACCTCTTATTGCAGGACCTCCTTCGTCTGGTTCCACATCTAGTTTTGCAACCCCTAGGCGACGCACATCTATCCCTCATAAGGTTAACTTATAGTTTGGCCCATTGTCCTAGCCACTGAAGTTGGAGTCCGGGAGCTCAGGGTTGGGTACGAGTTGTACTCCTTGGTATCTTATGCTTCATCAGAAGATTAGATGGTCCAACCTCTTTAACAAAACGATATATCAATTAGATGATTATGTCCACGAGGATCGATATATGGCTGTTATACATTATTTATGCGCTAGTATGCGTATGATTTCATTGTTTCCCAGAGTTAATGAGTTTAATAGTGATTTTCATCATTTTGTTGGGGTGTACGAGGAGGTTTTGTATATCAACAAGAGACTTGGTTAGATATTATGGTTATCTTTTTGTTGTTTGACACTTTGCTCTCGTGTTGATTGGGATATGATGTTGTTATTGTTTTGTCTATTATGTAAGACTCATTTGTCTATCTTTATTTATTATGGTAAAATATTTTGTTGTGTAATTTTATGGCTATTTTTGCTAATAGTGTGCTCTATTTTGTTTATCTTTTTTATAACTTGTGAAATTTTGGGTTATTTATATGTACAAAGAATTTAAACTATTGAAAGGTACTTAATGCAAGCATTACAACAAACATAATGTTTTTTTCTAAGACTTATTTAATTAAAATTTTAAAAGGTACCTAATAGAAGCATTACAAGAAGCATAAAAATACATAAATACTTTAAAACTTGCGCACAAACTAAATTTAAAAAAAAAACTCAAAACAAGATGATATTGACCATTAAAATACATAATACGATAACATGTATTAGTCGAAATTATATCTGGGGTTATCCTCAACCAATGAGCAATTAGTTGTCGCATCTTTTTTTTCAGCAATGCCCTCCTTCAAATAAACTACCATATCTTTTGTAAACCAATCCGTAATTTTTATCTACGGCACTTGTAATGTTTCTTGCCGTAAAATATACGACAAGTCGAACACCAGAAAACATCGGTTCATATTATAGCTCGTTGTACGTGGTAGAAACTTCTTCACGACTGCGAGTATTTGGGTTTGTAAATCCTAACCGTCGCTAGTCAAAGTACATCATGCACAACACTTCATCAAAAAAAACATATATGGTTTTATCAGTCATTGTTCTAGTAACATAGTTGACCACTTGAAGTAAGTGAGTGTCTTCATTAACGTTCCACTTTATAATTAAGCTACTTGAAATTTTTATATACTTCTGAAGATTTTATTGACATCTTGAAACTACATGAGTCAAGAGTTATATAAATGAGTTGATTTTGCCGGGATAATTTATTGGGGCTGAAAATATTGGCGGGATATTATTTAGGAGGGTTAAATTAATGGCACGATATTTTTGTGGACAAAAATAATGGCGGGATATTTTTATGTGTATAGATCAAGTTTAAATAATAAATAACTAAATGCATCCAAAATTCAAATTTGTTTACTTAAATGAAAAAAAAATGGTTTGCACTGCCGAATGCGACACTTATCTCCTTTATAGAACTCTTTGTTGGTGGTGTATTATTCACCAGTGTGTAAGCCGTACATCCATCGGATACCATGAAATAGAAAACACAATTGAATATGATGATGATTAGTTTGCCACAACTAGGTAACAACATTCAAATTTTTATTAGTCCATTTTCTTTACTATAACTCAACTAGTGTAGTTGTTTATCGACTTGATTATCGTCGTCATAATATGCGGCAGGTTTATAAAAATATCAGTGCATCTCTAGCTCGTGAACCATGGCTTGTCTCACAAGTTGCCATCCATTTTCGGCCCCAGTCAAGTCATGTGTAATGGCTCTAAAACCACAATTTCCATATGGCATTACGTTTGTAATTTAGAGTATGAAATTACACATAAATTGAGGTATGTCTTTCGAATACCTCGAGTCTGGTACATTGGGAAACCTTGACGGAATTGGTATAACGAGAAATGATGGTTTTGCGGTAATGTTATTTGACGCAATTGGCGTTTGTACACTTACTCATGGAGCCCGTCTTTGTTTTGTATCGGGGTCGGGGGGGGGGGGGGGGGGGGAGGTTACTCCAGAATTAGTACAAGTATGTGTGGCGACCGTTCGTACGGTGTTACCAAAAGTATCGACTGGGGTTCCCAAACCCAAAGCGGTTGTTACCATTTTTGAGTTTCAACACTATCTTGAGTATCTAACCATTCTTGTTTGGCGTATTCTTGCAACAAATTATCGTTTTATAAAAAATAGTAAATACAAATTTTAGTACATTTACCGCGACCACGGTCACGGCCTTGGACACATACGAGAGTTCTACCGCGGGTTTTTAACCTTTTGGTGGGGTTCGCAAAGGAGTGATGTTGAAGGATCCAATATGCATTAGAATTTTTTAAGCCAATGGCTTTGTTCATAAACATTAAATTATTCGAGTTTTACATTTAGATTTTCAAAATTAACTTTTGTATATTCTTCATCGGTTAGTTTAACTCGGGGAACAATATCTAGTCTTCTCCAATGCTTGTCTATAATTATAGTAGGTACATACACGTCCGCTCTTCGGATTTCTACCACTTCATGGGTACATGGTAAACCTTAGGTCGTACGATCGATACAATCACATAAAGATTTGTCACCTCTGATTTTATCAAGATAGTTTTCGTATACTATCTTCAAAGTAATAGGTGATACGTACCCCCGTAATAATTTGAAAGGTTTAAAATCTTGAAATGTTTAAAACTCCATCAATGATAGAATGTTGCATTGCTAACAAACCCTGTACTTTCTCCCGAAATCCATCAAAATTCAATCGGCTTGACTCGATATATTTCTTCAATATAGTATGCAAGATTTTCGCCCTATTAGAGGTATGATTGTTAAAATCTATGATTTTGTTAGTGTATACATGAACGAAACTCTCTTTATATAGTGTAACACGAGTCTATCACATAATCAACCGCTTTTAATGTTCTGTGAACATCGTCCGTTCGTACGGTGCTACCAAAAGTATCGACCGGGGTTCCCAAACCCAAAGCGGTTGTTACCATTTTTGAGTTTCAACACTATCTTGAGTATCTAACCATTCTTGTTTGGCGTATTCTTGCAACAAATTATCCTTTTATATAAAATAATAAATACAAAGTTTGGTACATTTACCGCGACCACAGTCCTGGCCTTGGACACATACGAGAGTTCTACCGCGGGTTTTAACCTTTTGGTGGGGTTCACAAAGGAGTGATGTTGAAGGATCCAATATGCATTAGAATTTTTTAAGCCAATTTACATTTATATTTGCAAAATTAACTTTCGTATATTCTTCATCGGTTAGTTTAACTCGGGGAACAATATCTAGTCTCCTCCAATGCTTGTCTATAGTTATAGTAGGTACATACCCGTCCGCTCTTCGGATTTCTACCACTTCATGGGTACATAGTAAACCTTAGGTCGTACGATCGATACAATC
The DNA here is from genome assembly GCA_036936605.1 of Limnanthes douglasii subsp. nivea. Taxonomy (NCBI): domain Eukaryota; kingdom Viridiplantae; phylum Streptophyta; class Magnoliopsida; order Brassicales; family Limnanthaceae; genus Limnanthes; species Limnanthes douglasii. Next base: position 155,113,205 of record JAUPFV010000003.1, on the reverse strand, counting down.
ACATAAAGATTTTTCACCTCTGATTTTATCAAGATAGTTTTCGTATACTATCTTCAAAGTAATAGGTGATACGTACCCCCCTTAATTTGAAAGGTTTAAAATCTTGAAATGTTTAAAACTCCATCGATGATAGAATGTTGCATCGCTAACAAACCCTGTACTTTCTCCCGAAATCCATCAAAATTCAATCGGCTTGACTCGATATATTTCTTTAATATAGTATGCAAGATTTTCGCCCTATTAGAGGTATGATTGTTAAAATCTATGATTTTGTTAGTGTATGCATGAACGAATCTCTCTTTATATAGTGTAATACACGAGTCTATCACATAATCAACCGCTTTTAATGTTCTGTGAACATCGTCCGCATCTTAGCCAACCTCTCGTTCATCATGTCAACGGTGTTTGATGAAACGACGTCATTCCAAGCTGCCAAAAATATGTTAAACGCGTGATCGTCTTTAAACATTTTTTTGGTTTTCCCGCTAACATTATTGTTGATATGCCATTCATATAACATGTGACTCCCGCTATAAATATTTTTTTTTATGCTATTTATCAAAGCAAGTTCATATTTCGTTATTATAACACAAGGAAATTCACAATCATTTTCCTCCATTATCGTTTTCAAACATCCCAATGACCATTTATAGTTGTCTTGTTTTTCATTCAGCATGAACGTAAAACCAATGCAAAACATTTTGTTTGTCGATGTTACCTCGAATACATTTCACAAATGCATCTCGTAACTAATAAATTTTGTTATCCATGCTTAGCAACAGTGGAAAGGTCCACAGTAAATCAATACTAAGTGGGTTTGCAAAAAATAAATAGGTTATCATATTCGAGCCATCATTAGTCTTCCGTTCCCAATACTTGTACTTGTGCATTTGTAATTTTCATAACAAGTCTTTCATTTGGGAATGACCGCCATTTTTCAACCATCTTTGTTCATTGATCGTGATTGTATACATGAAAGATATTTGACGCATTATCCGGATCGGTCTTCTTTAAAACACTAAATATTTTTCGTAGAGTTGTTCTGTTCATCGTCAAAACATCGACGAGCTCTTTTCCCTTCGGTTTTCACTTCGACCATTGAAAATTTTCCAGCACATACACAATCAGATCATGGTTGTGCTTGCCGGAAAGGACACTTAGAGTCCACTTGATGACACGGCGGAAATAGAAGAAGAAGCAACAATAGATGCAACCCTAATCTAAGGGTAACATGATGAAACCCTAATCTAAGGGTAACAAAGATTAAATTTTCAGAGATAAAAATATATTATTCCAAAAACTTAAAATAACTTAAGGCATATGAGGCTTTATATAATAGCTTCTTAAAACCATAAATTAGAATACAAGGAAATAAAATAAATAAAATAAAATAAAATAAAATCAAACCTTAACATAATTAGATTTGATTTAAACAATATAAGATATTTGAATAAATAAAATAAAATAAAATAAGTTTGTGTTTGGACTTTATGGGCTACATCATCCTCCCATGGTTGCTAAGAAATCGTCCTCGAATTCACAGCACCATCACCATCAACAACCAAAATTATTTTATTTTATTTTTTTCAATTGTTACATTGAGAATTATAACTGTTGACCTTATCAGAATAAGATAAATCATTCTCGAGTATTCCTTATTCGAAGTCACATTGACGTCATCCAGTTGATGAAAAAAATTGGTTTCAAAAACCTTTTCATAGCCTGAATACAACATCCCCATGTCCATTTGATAAAAAAATGGTTTCGAAAACATCTTCATAGCCTGAGACAGCATCTCGATAAGAAATTTTGACCTTGATTGGACGATTGGTAGCCATTTTAAAATCCTTCAGTAACCGTTCAATACGATCTTCATTGAAACGGTTGGTATGTCCCCTCATACTCAAACGATTTTCCCGATCTTCATGACCATGTGTGTCGTTCTCTTCTTTAAACCTTGAATCTAAATAGTCAGGCTTTAGAAACATGCTTCCCCATAGAAGGAACTGAGGCTGTGATACCAAACTGATGACGTAGTGGAAATAAAAGAAGAATCAACGATAGATGCAACCCTAATCTAAGGGTAACATGATGAAACCCTAATCTAAGGGTAACAAAGAATGAAATTTTCAGAGATAAAAAATATATTATTCCAAAAACTCAAAATAACTTAAGGTATATGAGGCTTTATATAATAGCTTCTCAAAACCCTAAATTAGAATACAAAGAAATAAAATAAATAAAATCAAATCAAATCTTAATATAATTAGATTTGATTTAAACAATATAAGATATTTGAATAAAAAAATTGTGTTTGGACTTTCTGGGCTACATCACTACTTGTCATCATCTTTTACCATATTTTCTACCAAATGAAAGGGAAATTAATGTTTTGCTACCGGTATTCCTACGCTTACGATCGAACTATCTAACGGTAGACTTAAATATATCAGATTGCTCACATTCATAATCTACTCTTGGTATTCTTTCTTTATTCCCTTTTTCCCTAGATGTTATACTAATCGAGAATCCTAACAACTTCCCCATATTTTTTACCCACTCGGTCGTCTACTCTAGGGTATACTCGTCGTGAGTCACGAAATGGTGAGCATAGTCGGAAACAAGTGAAATTTCCCATTAGGTAACCTCCTGTAGTACTTGCAAAGTAATTAAATCAATACAACCAGGAGTCCAGATTAGTTTAGGCTGTTCCGCCAATGATAATGCGGACTGATGAACACAAACGCCAGTGCATGGCGTAATAGGCCTATTTCATGCCATATGTTTGGCGTGTCATTGACCCATTACGCCATGCATTGGCGGCCAAATGCATCTTTCCATCATTCAAATGGCGAAGAACACTATATTGACGCCAACGAATGACAAAGAACACCAGATTCTAGATTTTTTTAAAACTTTTCATTTTCAAAACAAAAACAAGATAAAAATTAATGTACCTCTTCATCGTCTATGCTGGTATGCAGAAGATCTAGTTCTGACTCCATTTGGGTCATGTTTTAGAGATTTAAAAGGTTTTGAGAAAACAAGGTTTATGGTTTTAGAGATTTTTATTTTATTTTAGTTTTTTAAAGTTTATAGTTGGATTAAAAGTTAGTTTATGTTGTGCAACTTCATGGAGTAGATAACAACATGACATGTAATTAAATATATTTTTAAGGGTTTGGGGTTTTTCGCCTAGTGGAAATTTTGTAAATATTGAAAAACAAAAACAAACAACTTCACGGAATTTCTGCTTTATTTTAGAAATTCCCTTAAAAATAATTTGATACCCTAAAAGATAGCAGCACTGTTATTGCTAAGAAAACTATATACATGTCGTACACCAGGGAAAATAAGGTTTCGCATATGTCAGACTGAGGATTTGTTTAATAGGTTCACAACTCCTTGAAGGTAGTGTGACCATATCCTTACATGCTCTGTTATGTTCTTATTTAAGTCTTTTAACATATTTTGGTTAGTAAGATATACTTGACCATTTTCCTAAGGGTAAAAAAGGGTTGGAAAAAAATTCTTTAGTCTTTTGGGTTGACAAAAACATGATATATTTATGTTATGGAAAGGAAGACCATTATCTATGATGATCAACTTCAAAATTCCAAACCTTTGATAAATATTAGTCAAAATAATGTTAATCATATTCTTTATGCTATTTTGGAGACCGGTTTAGAGTCTAATCATTTTGAAAAATGATTAACAACAACAATGATGTGCAACGTTCTCATGAAACACTAGCTAAAGAGCTGACCAGATCAATATCTCATCTTTCAAAAGAAAAGGCTTGGAGATCAATTTGAGGGGTACAATCGGAAAATAATTGGTGTTAACAAAACAATAACAATAATCACATTTTTTACTAAGTCTTCTACGTCGAAATTGTTTCCGAAATTCCATCATGAATACATCAAAGTTTTTTATAGATCCATATGGTAAGATATTATACCATTTAAAGGCACTCCTTTTAAAAGTTTGTAACAAAGCCCGGCATAAAAGTTTATCATCATCGTCAAAATTCATCATAAATTTTTTGAACTGCTTTAAGTGGTTATGAGGATCTTTGCTTCCATTGTATTTTTCCATTTTGGAGCTGTCAAACCGTTTGAGAACATGCCCATAAAGTATTTTTGAAGACATAGGTGATTGTCTCGAATTGTGGCTACGATTAAAAATATTGTCTTATTAGGAATGGAAAATATACATGTAGAAAATTGATCACTTAGTAGATGATCAATCCCATGATCGGGCGACCCTTTTATTTTTCCATGATATTTATTCTTTTTCAATTTTCCCATCATGTCCCTTTTCCTATTATGTTTCTTGGTTAACATCACTTTATTTTTCTTATGGCTCTCGTCACTACTTGATGAAGATGACCCATTAAAGTCAGTCATGTGGTTGATTTTTTATCAGAACCAGACGCACTCATCATTTGTTTATTCTGATACTCATTTTTAAAGTTAACATGAGATTTTGGGGACTGATTATTTTCACCTTGTTTGTTGTTGTCACCAGGCTCGTCTACAGATACACCTCCCGCATGAGAATTTTCTTTTAACTTTTTTTCAGCTTGCCTTTGAGCTCTCAAAGCTTCAATCTCTACCCTCAACTGGTCACGTTCCTCTTACATAAATTATATTTTCTCTCTGTTGTGATTGACATGAGAACAATAACATGCTCATTATCATCTCTTATTCCTTTATTTTTGTGATGTGGGATTTCTTGCATATTGATCTCCATGCTATGAGGATTTCTAAAGCACGATCAACAACTCTGGTATCAAATAAAGTGTTGGGAATATGGGTGTTGTGAATATGGGGTTCCGCATATTCCGCCTCCGCATATAAGTAAGAACAACCGATCTCAACACTAGTATGATACTATCCGCTTTGGCACCCGAAGGCCCTCACGGCTTTGCATTTGTTCCACTACCAAAAGGCCTCAAACTAGTTGAGGTATGTTCTTACTTATATACCACTGATCTTTCCCATGTTTAACCGATGTGGGATGTGGGACTTTGGTCGCCACCCTAACATAAAGTTATATAGGTAGCTTGCGCTCCTACTGTGGTCGCCAATTTAGTGAGGGTAAAATGTATTATGAGGGTAAAATCGGAAGATTTTCTGGTGATTTTGTATTTAATATTTATGTAGAGAGTAGTAAGAGAAAAGAAGTTCTTGTATTTAATATCTCTGGAAAAAGTCCAACCCAGTTAATGCTGCTGGTTGGGGTATTTATACTTTTTTATAGGATCCATGGATCGTTCAGGTCAGATCTTATATTCTGGTTATTCATATAAGCCCACAAGCCCAAGAATTAATATACTAGGCTCACAGTTGAGTCATTGGTCCACTCAGCTTACTATTCAATCAATGAGTTTTATTCATTCCATCTGAAATGCACATTCAGATAAAATCAGAATTACTATAGTACTCCTCCAACGGTATTTGATCTGATTAAGGTTATTTCTTACATAATAATTAATTAACTCGTATAATAAGTTTTTTTCTAAAAAAATAGTTGTCATATGTATATAAAAATTTATAATAAATAAAATTTTAAAATAAATAAATTGGAAAAACATTTACTAAGTCATGCCTAATCATCATAGAAATTTGTGTAAAATTAAAAGAACTTTATGTTAATCCCGAGATATGACTTATCTAATTTTGTATCCTAGTTAGTCTGAATGAGTAAATGTTTAGGGGTGCTTCATCGCATAATGCTCGCAACCAACTTGGAGAGAAGTCATTGATCTAAAATTCACTAAATGCATTATTTAGAAGTCTTAACAAAACTAGGTATTGCATAAGTCGCATGAATGTATAATAAAAACTGAAATTTTACTAAGTTTATATGTCATTTGAAGTATCAACTAATGAGTCTGGTCAATTAACCTGAGATCCATTGACTCTAACATAAAAAAAAGGATGACAAAAAATTATTATACTAATATAAATCAATATTGAGTAACAACTATTAAAAACCAAATTAATGATATTTTAGTCTATTAACGAAAATATTTAAAAATATTCAAAAATATTCAAGCATATACTATATTATGAAAGTTTTTTTTAAAAAAAATAGATTAAATTCTTTTAGACTTCTTCGAAATTGTATATATAACACGGGTTAGAAGCTTTTTACTAGTTTTATTAACTTTTTTTGCAATTAAGAAATTTGATCTTGATCTATACCGTAGGATAAGATCTTTTGATCATACTTGATTGTTGTGATATTTAATTTTCGCTCGGGACTAACAAATAAATAAGTGCGGGATAATTTGATCTAATGATATATATCTTTGATTTTTTTATTATTTTTATACTAATCTAATTCGTAGTTGAAGTTAATAATGAATAGAATAATCTTATAATTTCATTTTTCTTATTATTAGTAAAGTGAGAGATAAAAGAGAAAAAATAAGTTAAATTGTAAAAGTGAGCTACATTTGAAGATAAAAATAAAAATTCAAAGATTCGAAGAAAATAAATAAAGAAAGAAAAGAATAAAATAAATTTAGACATAAAGTTAGAATGAAAGAGGAAAAGAAGATCTAGTTTCCTCGATAAATAAATCACAATGGCTTGTTATTTAATTTACAAGAATAAAGTAATGTTTTTTATTTGATGGGTGCTGAGGTTTTCTTTACTAGACAATATGATTTTATTTTTAGGAATTAGGATTTCTAGAAAAAAAAACTCATTACTTTTTCTATAAATAAGACACCTATACAACACGCAACATTCACAACATAGAAGAGAATACACAACCAAACATGACTTCTTCAGCTTTTCTTTTCTTAAATATGACTTCTTCTACTTTTGTTTTCTTTTGTTCTTAGAACTATGCTAAATGAGAGCTAAAAAAATTGTTCTAGGGTTATACAACATCTATACATACAATTTATCATGATATAATATATGTTTCTATTTTAATTTAGTTTTTCTATGTTTCCAAGTATTGATAGTATTTTTAATACTTTTAATTACCTACGGTTTCAATTGTTTCCCTCTAGATTTAGGCTGAGACCAAGAGGTAATGTCTACTTCTTCAACGTATCAATACCACTAGGTTAAATGACTAGTGTGTTACATCTACGACTCAATGAATTCTGGACTAGGCTTTAAGATCTTATGACCCAATCATAGGAGGTAAAAGATTAGAGATATAACCAGCCATACAAAAAAACTAGTCGAGGGTGATCGAAAGATAAAGAAAATACTTTGAAAGAGAATTTATTTTTTAGGAACATATATGAAATTCAATTAATTTAATTATGTAGAAAAATTATGATATATTCTTAATACATATTCAATAACCCTAGATCTATTAATTATTGATATATTTAACTCAACAATCGTTTTATTCATATTTTTAATTGTCTCATAAAAACTATATCGATAATGTGGATCAAAAAATTAAATTTTACTTTCTGGTTTTATGTGTGTGAGCAATTTATTGAACTAATATATTAAAAATTAACTTTTTCTTTGGGTTTAATTACTTAAACAATACAGCGTACACTTGAGATTTTATCTATCACCTCATCAAGGTGTTATTCATAGTCTTTAAACATATAAAATATATATTTCATTCAAGTACTATGAGAGAAAACTAATAAGGTCATATTTAAAAGGTAATGATTTGTAGTAGACGTATAATATGAACAAGCAGAGGACAAGTTATATTTTACACCTATGTAAACGAGCTACATAAGGAATGAGCTAAATAACAAATGAGCTAAATATTGATCAAGTTTGACAAGCTAAATAAGGAAACAAGCTAACTAGCTAAAGAACGAGCTATTTAAACGAGTGAAATAAGTAAATGAGCCAACGAGCTCATGAGGCCGAGCTATATAGGAAACGAGCAAACTAATGAGCAAGTTGGACAAGCTAAATTCAACACCTATTTCAAGGAGCTAAATAGGAAATTGACTAAAAAATGAGCAACTGGACGAGCTAAATTTACCATTTAGTTGGATGAGTTAAATAAAGAAATGAGATAAATAATGAATAATCTAATAAGAAAAAAGACACTTATTTAGTTGCGCTAAATAAAAGAATAAGATATCAAAGTAAACGAGCTAGATGTGTTAAAATTATATGTATTTATACAAGTTAAATAAGGAGTAAGATAGATGGGATAAAGAGAAACGCTGAAGTTTACGTGGTTTAAAGAGTAATCAAGAAACTTCTAGGTTCATAATAAAAATAGCAAAATTACCCAAAATAGTAAAGGGTAAATTAATAATTAAATGTAATGGATGAGTGCCAAATATATTATGAGACACATAACGCTCAACCCTAGATTTTATGATTTTTTGTATTCTAAATACTGGGACATCTCTTCATTTTGAGCTAGATGTGTTAATATTATATGTATTTACACAAGTTAAATAAGGAGCAAGATAGATGGGATAAAGAGAAACGCTGAAGTTTACGTGGTTTAAAGAGTACTCAAGAAACTTCTAGGTTTATAATAAAAATAACAAAATCACCCAAAACAGTAGAGGGTAAATTAATAATTAAATGTAATTGATGAATGCCAAATATATTATGAGATACATAACGTTCAACCCTAGATTTCATGATTTTTTGTATTCTAAATACTGGGACATCTCTTCGTTTTGGGGGATAAAATTTAAAGAAATAATTAACTAACGCGAGGGTGATTTTATTTTAGTTTTGAGTTGTTTTATCCATTTGTCATCGACATATATTTGACGAGGCTATTTTTCATTATCTAGAAGTATGTGATTATGTAGTTAGCACAATGTTAGTTAAGATAAAAAGGATATCTTTGGAACCATAAATTATGTTGGAAAATACCTTCTTACAGACAACTGCAATTTGTTCAAGTCTGAAGCTCGATCATGGTAAGAGGTTGGGATGACCAAATAAACAAATGGCTAAGGCATGATAAATACACATGTTTAATTGAGTGAACAACAATGATTTTCAACAAAAATAAGAAATACATTGAGTAAAAGAAGCCTCATACAATAACCAATACGTGGGCGAAAGTATCACAACAATGTCAATCATTGGACTGGGGATTGCATAACCTTGAGGACTAGTTTGATTGATAACATAAAATTATAGCAATATGTAAGAAATAAAAATAATGGATCTTAGATGAGTATAAGGAACAATTCAGAGTCTTCCGGATCCAGAGGATCATGGACCAATAAGAAAGTTCTTAAACAAGAGAAGGCTACCATGGCCATTTTTTACCAAGAGACGAAAATATATCAAGTGAATAACTTGACCGAAATCTAAACTGCACAATGTACGTACCATTTCAGGAGGGGATGATTTAAGTTTATATTTTGGTCTTCTTACTATTGGTAGTAAAGATTTAATTACAAGGATCAATAATTATTCTAGGAAGAGACATACAATGAGTATTGAAAGACCATTCCAAGGAATAATAACCTCCCTCTTATTATAATCAAGGATAATGAGCTTTGAAGTATCGTTTCCGTCATAAGGATGTTGTAATGATAGTTTGTCACCAGAAATTGTACCCCTTAAATAAGAGTCTAGTACAAAAAGACGACTGTGGGTAAAAGAAAGAGCGACGGATTGGTGAACCGAGTTAGTGACCCAATGTTTCTCGATAACAAGTTTAAGGCTGAATTTAGTATGGATAAATCAACCTTCGATATGATTTGTTCTGAGTCAAAATCGGAAGTCACGAAGAAAAACACAACGTTTTATTATGCGATTCTGGTACGCCAGTGAGTCACCGTCTACAATGGTTTCACATATGTTTTCAATATGATCTTCTATTGTGTTGTTGGTTCTATTGTGATACTAAGCATTGTGTTACCTGCTCGTTCAAAACAATATATTTGCTGGTTTTTTGTATGGAATCTTTGGTTTAGGAATTTGGTAATTAGGTTGGGATATTTTAATTATATAAGGCTAGTTCATATTTGTGTACGTTTTTTAATGGGATGGATCGGGTTTAGGGTTTAATTTATGATAAATAATAAAAGGATAAATTAAATGATAAGTTTTTAATCTTTATCGCGTCTGACATGGAAGTTAACGTGGATGGTCAAGGGGAAAACTGGATAAAAAGTTATTGTGATCATTAGGGACCGGTTTGTTGCTTTTTTAAATATTGGGGACCAATTTACTACAAAGGTAAACGACGGGGACTAAGTTGAGATAAATCCCAAACGTGGAGGACTAACCATGCTTTTTAGCCGATGGACTAGCATAATCACAGATTTTTCTCAAATCATGATTTGCTTGTATTACTTCTTCTGCTATTTTCAGTTCTCTCATTCTTTTCTAAAACATTTTTTTGATCTCATTCTTCCGCTTGTATCTAAAAGTTAATGAGCCCAAAAATATATCGAACTAATACATCTAAAAAGTAAAGAATGTTTCTGGACAACATCAGCAAAAACTTAAAAGATAAAATCGTAAGTGTATGATTTATAGTTCAAATAATAGTAAGTATGGACTCAAATTATTTAACCGAAGGGAAAATCTAGTGTTTAATCTATAAGTTCAATAAATTGCTATTGGCACAAAAGAAGAAAATAAATTTAAGTTTGTGATCTACATGATCTATATGTTTTATGTGGGAAAATTGAAAATATATAAAAAACGATTATCGAGTTAAAGATGTTAATAATAAATGGATCTAGGATTATTATACATGTATAAACAAGTAATCATAAAAAAAAATCAATTTCATATATGTTCCTAAAAATGAAGTTCTCTTTCACATTGTTGCTTTTGTCTCTTGATCACCAACAGGTAACATTCTTTTATGACTGGTTATATCTCTAGGGATTTACCACTTATAATTAAATCATAAAATCTAAGAACCTAGTTCGGACTTTACTGCGTCATGGTCGTAGCGTACTACTCATTCAACCCAGCGATATTGATATTGTTCAAAAGTAGACATTACTTCTCGGTCTCAGCCTCAATCTAAGGACAAATGATTGAACCACGGATAATTATAGATATTAAAAACAATATCAATACTAAAAAATATAGAAAAACTAAATTAAGATAAAAACATATAATATATCATGACAAGTTTTATGAACATAGATTATATAAGTATAGAATGGAACATTTAAATCTCATTGAGCATAGTTTTAAGAACATAAGAGAAAAAAAAATTGAAAACGTCCTATTTATTTATGTATTTTGTTCCCTTTTGTGTTATATCTATCACGTGTAATGTATTTGTCTTATTTATAAAAACAAGTGAGGTGTTTTTTCACCAAAAATCTTATATACAAAAAATAAAACAATATTTCATAATAAATAAAACCTAGGTAACCAATAAATAATATAAAAAATATTTTATTTTTAAAAATTAAATAATAAGTTGGTATGATTAGTTTGTTAGAAAATGAATTCTTCTTTCATTCTTTAATTCCAACTTTATTTTTTGATTTGTTTTATTTTCCTTCAAGATCTTGGTTTTCTTCTTTCTCTTCAAATCTTCTTTTTATAATTTAGTTTATTTTTTCTTTTATCTCTTAATTTATTAATAAACACAAAAATTAAGAAAATGAAAGTATTTTATTCATTACTTAATAAAACTAACACTTAAATTAGTATAAAAGTAATATAAAATCAAAGAGGTATTAATAAGTGTTTACCTGGTTTCACAAAGTAAAGTAGAAAGAAGTAAATGGATGTGGAGAGATGTAGATTTTAGAGAGAAAAAATCAATAGATTAAAGTAGTTAATCTCAAAAGTAAGAGAATTTTTTTAGTCGACTTCCCTTTTATATAAAGGCGAAAAAACTTAAGCTTTAACCGAAAGAGCTAAAAAAAAATCTAATTGCATATTAATCCCTCACTAAATTGTAAAGCTTTAAACCGTTGCCATGATTATCCAATCATTCTAAATCCTACCTTCTATTTTCTTATCAAATATCATTTGGTCCCAAATAGAATTCATTAAACTTTATTATTCCTTTTTTATTTCAAAACAACCTCTTACACAAACTAGACATATGTTGCAAATTTTCCATTTTTAACCTAATATGATATCACTATCCGACGTATTCGATTGTCATTGTAAATTGACTCTTAATATTATTCGGTTAGTTGATGTGAAATATAAAACCTTTCAGATTTAGACCTCCCTAAACTAGAAAACTCCTCTTGCAAAAACTCAACGGTAAAGATTTAATCAATGGGTCTTATGCAAAATCAAAACAGGGGTGATGTCCGGTGAGCATATGGGTAGGAGGAAGAACAAAGCATAAGAGTTAGCTTCAGAGCTTAAAAGCGTCCTTTTAATCTTCCTATCTTTGTCCTGTGATAGAGCTTGAAAGTGAATTGTTAATTCTTTTTCCGGTGGTAGAGCAAGTTCACTTTTCACATCCTATCCCTGTGAGAGAGAAAGATCTGGCTTAGCTCATTCATTCCTAAACCAATGAAAAGACATGGTAGAACCTCGGAGCCGGCCTAAGCGAAGATAGACACTCGAAGGCGTGAGAAGAAACCGTAAAAGGGAAAGCTGTGGAGACGACAGACTTGCCGGTCAGGCCCACCGTAAGGCTGACTACAGCAGACCAGGTGTCCAAACCCCTTTTTTCACCACTCTCTCTTCTCTTGCTAACCCTTCCTTTTATATGATATATGAACATTTGCATTCGGCTAACAGGAGATTTTGATAACATATTCAGACGTAGTCGAGCAGATAAGTAAGGTAGTCTCAATATAAAGCCGGTTTTACTCCATAAAAACATCTGTGATTTTCCTTAACTTATTTTCCATTCTAAAACTTCTCTCTCAATAATTTTCAAGTTCATTATGTCTTAGGGTTGGGACGATTAACTTATCTTATTCACTTATAGTAACTAATTTTAATAAAGTATACTTCACATCACCATTATACTTACTCATTAATTACAATCATTATGGAGGCAAAATTTGGTGACATCACCTTTTAGATTCTTACCATTTGTGAAAAAAAAAATTAAATAAAAATTGAGAGACCAACTCATTAACTGGTACTGATCAGAAAGAAATGGATAATAAAAAATGTGTTACTCTCCCTATGTCATAATATTAGACGTTTTAGAGAAAAAAGTTTGGCTCATAATATGTGTCGTTTTGTAGTTCTAATGTTTAATAAATACTAATATTTTATTTTCTACCAATAGGGGTTGAATGTAACAACTTTTATTAACTTTCGCCCGATCAAATTTATTGCATTTCATTTCTAAAAAAAAGTTAAAGTGCAATTATGACACTCATTAAAATGTGTGAAACTACCTAAAACTTCTAATATTATGATACAAACAGAGTAGTATTTTTCGCATATTTTTTATTTTTTTATTATTCTTTTTTATTTTTTTATTATTCTTTTATAAGGATCCGTAGCCGCTATCTAAAAAGTGCGCACCACACAAAATGACAAGTTCCGGCCAAAATGGATCCATAAAAATACTTGAGATTATTAGTCGTGAAAATGTCTTACTCCACCAACTCTACCGTCTTTTCATGACTTTATTTTCCCATCATACTTGTTCTTTCAATTGTTTACTAGTTATCAATTTATTTTTAATTTATTTATTTTATTGTATATAAAATCTGATATTATATAGAAAACTATTGATAGATGAGAAAAGTGATAAATTGATTCAATTATATTGAAATCGACAAACCGATTCGGCTTGAGGCTAAAGGAGCACATATGTATCTAACAATTGCCAAACTTTCAGAAAAACCTACAGAATTTCTTAAACATAATAGAATTATATATCATAATCTCAAAATATCTCAAATCTCTAGAGTAGAAGTGTTTGCTGAAGTTACAGTAAAAATCATGTGAGTATCCGAATCATTAGTAGTAACCGAGAGTTTTGCAGAGCTTGTATAATCAGCAGTATCAGAATTATAAGTAACTCAGTTTTGTAGAGCTTGAATCATCAGCAGTATCAGAATCCTAAGTAACTCGAGTTTTGTAAAGCTCGAATCATCAACGAAGCCGCAGAGTTGTCCGACTCTTTAACTTTTGGCTTCTCGTCTCCCATCATGCGAAGTATACCTTCTCCGGTCGAAACTTCAACTGAGCACACAAATTTCCGGTCGTGTGAAGGACCCTCTTGTCTCTCAACCCTGTAAAGAATCAAATCAAGAAAAAAAGAGTTAGAAGTTGATTCCAATCAAAGATCTAAATTCGATAAAAGAAGCAACATACTTGTACGTAGGCTTAGCCCATCGTTTCTTGCCACAAATCTCGTGCAGTTTCTGCTTTGCACCTTCGATATCAAACGAACTACCTAACCCTTCAAAAATGTCCATCATTCTCAGATTCGTAGGGATTGTATCGGTCATCTTACTCAAAGCTTCATTGGCAGCTTCGAGTTTCGCAATATCTCTTTGCTCCGACGATGCTGTTGAGACCAGCTCGCCATCTACATACACACTAGCAGCAGTGGTAGTCCCTGTCTTCCCGAATTGAATATCGACTTTTTTCCCTTGCTTTTGACACCATTCATAAAGCAGCGTTACAGGCTGCGGTTGTTTCTCCAAATCCCCGTAAGTGATAATGGGCTCCAATAGAGCTCTGAAAATCTACACACAGCAAAACATGTATAACAATCCAATTATGATTTGCGAGAGAACTAAATTCGAAAGATATAAAATACAATATAATAGCTGCTACTTAGTACTCACCTCCCATAGTTTTTGCAGATCGAATTCGGTATCGATATAAACAGCAGCTGCTATAGACTCCACAATGTCAGCAAGAATCTTTGGAGCTTTTGTAATTTTTCCATAGACTGATGGATGATCTTCTGCAGTCACTGCTTTAGCAAACTCCGCAACCTGTTTTGCACCATCATATCAAAAACCCATCAAACAACTGAGCTTTTTTCACCAATAAAAGGTCAACACTTTTCAAACATAGGCCTGTCTGAATCATAAAAAGACAATTTTTATTCTTAAACAATAAAAGCCGGCACTGGACACAATAAAAACCAAAACCAGTAATAAACAAACAGAAGCTTAAATTAAAGAGCAAAAGTTATTCAAAATTTTTACCTTTCTATCAAGTGCGACAGAATGACGCCTGACATAGGGATATAACCCATGTTTAATGGCTACTCGGGCAAGTTTCTCCGTACTTATATTGCCCGAGCGTATAAGGGACAGGTTCCCGGGATCGAGCATCGGATAGAGTAGGAAGAGGTAATTACTGACAGCAAGCCCTAAAGCCGCGTCGCCCACAAACTCCAGCCGTTGATACGACACTGTTTCAGACGCCGATGAGTGAGTCAACGCCTCTTCTAGTAATTTTTTGTTTGTGAACACGTATCCCAAGATTTTCTCGACGGCGGCGACAGAAGATTCCATCTCCGGCGAAGCCGGCACGGTTGACCGCGTCGGGAAGAGATGGACCTGGCTGGAGCATTGTCGGAGACAGGTATCCATGGGGCGTTACCTCTTTTACTTAAAAGATGTTTCAATTAGGACGATTGTGGACTCAAAACTAGACTTCAAACTATATACGAAGGTTTTAGTTTAGAGATATAAGAAAGAGAGACCCAATCCCTATATTTATAGAGAAAACGGTCCCCGACAGACAGACGACTGTAGTAGGAATAGAAATTTTAAAAAAGGAAACCAATAAAACAGGATAAAACTTTCTACTTATTTTCATTCTATGAATAAAAAGGGATGGCAGGTCTTTTTGTCACATCTTTTAAGTTAGACCTATCTTTTATTTTTATAATAAACCTATTACACACGTTTTAAATAATATAATAAATAAATAATTTTTTATTTTAGTATATTTTTAATTTTTTAATTATTTTTTGACTTCCCTTCTAAAACTTATATTGATTCAGTAAAAATATCTTTTTTATTTTGAACCATATTTATTTTTCCTAATATATTATTAGGATCTTAACCAAATAAACTAAAGGGAGATTTACAATATAAAATTACTTAGCCAAACCTATTACGAATAAATATTCAAAGTATTTGTCTAAATTTTTCTAAATTTACCTCTAATATGCATACAAATTTTAAAATACGTCCAACTCTCTTTCCCTTTCCTACCTGCAGTGGCAGAACCAGGAATCTAGGTCAGGAGGGGCTAAAGTATTACATAAACTAGACATGTTTTAATTTTTTGGCATTCACCTCGTATTTTTATTTGATTTTTTTAATAATTTGTCAGGAAATGTTAAAAAAAAATTAATCCTCACATTTTTATTGATTAAGAAAATCATGAATATTTATTGAAATTAAATATATAAAAAAAATTCTATATTTGATTTATATATGTCTAAATAATCTTAAGTTTATATATGAGTTGGTACCAGTTATAGCATTTATGTATAAAATCGAAAGGTTTCATACTAGTTGAGATATGTTCTTACTTATTTGTCATTGATCCTTCTCATACCTATCCGATGTGGAAATTTGGTCGCACGTAACAAATTCTACCATTTTTACCTCCCATCAGTTGACTTACCTAATGTTCACTCTAATTAGGTTGTTTCATGATTTATATATAAGTCATAAAGTTTTACAATGGATATATTTGTTCACTCTTATTAGAGCATCTTAGAAGATCCTTAGTGTCACTTCAATTAATCAAGTCACACTATCTTTATACACTCTAATAAAGTCACTCTGTTGGATGAACATGACTAATGGTTCATCATCTTCGACATCCAAGAATTTCACCTGTATCACGTTTTCGTCTGGGTATGGAGCTCTAATACCAACTAATAGACCCAAATAATAGTATATCAACCACACGCGAGATTAACTTCAAAACAACCAACCAAATAATAAAAAAACCGATTTATTAACAAAATAAAATCACAAACCTAATCACTGAAAAATAATCAACGGTAAAATAAATCAACAACCAAAATATTTATATGAAAAGACCACTTCGTTGTGAAGAGTAAAAGACCACGAGACTTATGAAGATTCCACCAAAAATACATCTACTATTATGATAAGTTGAAGGTAAAAGTATATCTAATTCAATATAAAAAAAATATCTACAACCCACCAACAATTTTAAACATAATAAACTAACAAAAAAAAACAAAAATGAATAATATTACAAAAACTAGTCCATTATTCCAAAAGTGATTTCTCCCGAACCATAGCATCCAATAACAATCCAACCGGACATATTGAATCTTTATATGTCACAAACATGTTGTCCAAATTTCAGCCAAAACCGACACCGTTTGACCATTGATCAAACATTTTAAACATGACTTCTTTAAATATTCCGAAAATAAAAATTTCCCCAATACTAATCTTCCTTGAGGCTAGGGGGGCTCGCGCCCCCCTAGCCCCATAGTAAATCCGCCCCTGCCTACCTGTCTACTTTCTTCACAATTCTCGATGTTTTCTTTCCTCGACCTTCGACGCTTACAAACACGAAATCAACGTCGATTTTATCTTCGTTCACTTTCTTATATACCTTTGAATTACTTCAGAAGATATTGATGCTAAAAACAGTAAGTCAGATCATCTTGTTTTTCGAATATTCATTTCGATTTTACAAATTTTCAGAAACCTAGGGTTCCATTGGTATGAGATTTTTAGTTAGTATGATGATAATCTTCTTTATTTATATCAATTTTGTGTGATTTCTTTAGTTAGTTATTCCTTTTTTTCGTATACTCTTACTTTATCATCTTCTTCCTTTAATTTATTTTCATCCAGTTACGTTGCTTACTCGTGTCTCGCTAAAGCGACACAGGGGAAGCTCATACTAACTGCATAACATCCCAACCGGCTTACTGCCAAAAAGCCTTGTTATTGTTATTGCAAAACAGGTCTGCTACTATTTCTCATAATCTATATTGTTTAGGTTTACATCTAGCATTGGGCATCTGACACAGTTTGTGAGGTTTTTAGCATCTTACACTTAACATCTATCATAACATCTATCATAGTTAGTATATTTTTTACATATGCAATTTCCAAATTTTGTTACATTTGTATAGGTTTCGCAACTATCATTGTTGCCATGATTATTGTTTGTTATAGGTCTTGCATCTATCATTTTGTCTTGGTTACACATTAACATAGATTTTGCATCTATCAAATCACCCCCTGGGTTAACATTTGCAAAGGTTGCGCATCTATCACTTTTGAAATGATTTCACATTTGCATAGGTTTCACATCTATCACTTATCGAACTTCCAATGATTTTGCATCTATCATAGTTGACATGTTTTTCTCATTTTCCTGATTTTACAAGAAAAATAGCTCCATAAACCCTTTTATTCAGGTCATACTTCTTTGCATTGATAAAACAGATGCAAGACACAAAAGTAAGACCATAACACATAGAAGAAGCAAAAAAGACACCATTTTATTCCATCTTGAATGCATCATATGATCTTAAAAATAAGAAAAGGATTTACAAAAAGATTTGGGATTTGATTGAAGAAATAATAAAGAAGTATGATGATGAAAATGAATATTTCAAATTGGGGCAAAATTTTCTACACCTTACAACCAATTATGTCAAGATAATATTTGGTTTAAAATATGAAAACCATCATATGCCACCACAAGCCAAACACTTTGAACCAAGAAATTCAGAATTAGAAGAAGAAGAAGAAGAAGAACAATCCAAGATAAACAAGACATACTTTTCTGATGACACATCAAGAAAAGTTGATAAAAATCGAGCAAGCGCAATCACAAATAAAATGATAAATGTATGTAATTCCAACTCTTCTTGCATTGTTGCACTCGTATCTCATTTCCATATGCTTCACATTTGTATAGATTTATCATCTACCACTTTCACCCTGTTTCAAACTTGCATAGATTTCTTATCTACCACTTTGACCCTGTTTCATATTTGCATAGGTTTCTCATTTACCAATTCTGTCTTAGTTTGCATAAGTTCTGCTTCTAGTATTTTCACTCTAGTTTCACATTTACATAGGTTTCGCATTTGTCACTTTAGCCATGTTTCACATTAGCATAGGTTTTGCATCTATCAATTTTGCCCATTGTTTAACATTTGCAAAAGTTCTGCATCTATCACTTTTACCCATAATTCATATTTGCATAAGTTTCGCAGAATATATAGTTTCGCGACTATTATAGTTGCCATGGTTTACCATCTATTATAGTTTCCAACTATTTCTCATATATTATTTATATATTAACTAATGTTTTGCCATTTTTATAGGATTCTATAAACAAAGCACCAAAAAAACCTAAAGAACAGGAAATAAAAGATGTTAGATACTTTTCGTAAGTTAACATGTTCTACATTGTTTTTATCAACAACTGGATATGTACTAGAATCTACATTGGTCTATTACGTAGAAGACCTAACCATAATAAACAACTACAATTGGGCTGAAGCAATCCGGGACGAGTTGATGAATTCAATAAAAATTTGTCATGAAAATAAACTTGGAATATTAGTTAGATATGTTTTTTTTACTGGTTAGTATTTTTTTTTAAATATTATTTAGTAAAAAATGATATTTATAGTATTGTTAATATATTGTCATTCATCATGGAACACACAATTATATGTTAAAAATAAGAAATTGAAGACAAGAAACCTAGATGGTTCAAATGGCTAGGTATTAAGGGAAAAACAAAATTAAATTTGATTGTTTCCATAAGAGAGATAACATATGAACATGTATATTTACACATTGTTTTTTGGTCGATTTTCGTGTTTTTCATAAATATATGTCTTTACTTTAACATTTTAACAATTTTGTAGGTGTGGAAGAAGAATTGAACCAAACAAAAAAAGAAGAAAAAGAACTATTTTGAGGAGAGTCTCAAATACCAGAAGAATATTCATTGGAAGAAAATAATGATGTTCCTCAACATAATGATGATGTTCCACAAGATGTTTCACACGATGTTACAAAACAGGGAAAATATGATGATATTCCACTACATGATTCCAAAAAAGTTAACATCAATGATGATGACGGTGGTCTAAATTGGGATACGAACCAAGCCTCAGCTGCAAGTGATTCTAGTGATACTGAAAGAATAATAGATAAATACATTGTTCAACCACGTCCAAAAGTTACAAGAACTAAAAATACTACAACATGGAGAAGAAAACCAATAAAGAAAGTGGAAGAGAAAACTTTACCGACAGATTCCTCTTAATAAACAGAAGATGGTACAGATAGGACGTGCTCTTAATGCACAAAATAATAATTCGGTATCACATATTCTTAAGAATCTCAGAAGACCTGAAAAGAAAATAAAAAAGAAGTCTTCAGATAACAATACTAACAGAATGTACCATTTGATAGTAAAAAACCAAAGGTTGACGATATTAGTGAAAAAAACAAAAGGTAAAAATCTTCATTTAATCATATTTCGCATCTATCATAGTCATGTAGGTTTCAAATCTATAATATTTACTTAAGGTTCCGCATCTATCATCCATAATCTCATAATAGGTTTCACATCTATAATATTCAAAGTACATTTCACATCTATCATATTTATTAAGTTTGTGCATCTATCATTTTAATATACGTTTCACATCTATCATATCTATTAAGGTTCTGCAGATATCATGAATAATATCATAAAAGGTTTCGTATTTATCACATTTATTTACGTTTCACATATATCATATTTATTAAGGTTGTGCATCTATCATCCATCATCTTTATAAAAAGTTTCGTATATTTGACATGGGTTATTATTTTACCAGCAATTAACAAAATATCTCCTGCTACAGCCTCAACACCAGCAGAGCCTGTCTCTAGCGAGAGCAGTGACTTATCAACTGTAGATATAATAGGAAAAAATGAACTCGAACGTAGAATATTTTTAAAAAAATTGAAGAACTAAAAAGAAAACTCAATGAAAAAGAGAATATCAGTTCACAAATGAAGTCTGATGCATAGATGGACATAGAGGTCCAACTAAAAAGGACACTTCAGTTATCTATGTTGAAGCCAAACACATGGGATGAAGTTAAAGGAACAACTGAAAAGAAACCAAAAACTTATGAAAGAAAAACGATTAAATGATCAATCCTAAAACTCACCGAATAAAAAACATGCATAACAAATATAAGACAGTATGATCAACAAATATGTGTACATCAAATTGCTTCCAATATAAGTAAGTCTCCCACCCATAAGGATCTGAATACAATTGTTGGTGTCGAAAACCCAGGCACTACACCTAATATCATAGTGGAAGTCCAGGATCCACCTCCACCACAAGAGAACAATGAAGTTGGTGTGGAACAACAAGATCCTAAAATTACGGTTGATGTTAAAGATGAGCACATTAATCCTACCGTTGTTGTTGTTGAAGATGAGTATGTTACTCATGTTGATGTTGGGGTTGATGTTTCTCTTGTTACATCTAAATGTATTATTATTGTTAAAAAATGAACATGTTACTCCTATTGGTGTTGGGGTTGAAAACCAAAATGTTTCCCTTGTTGATGTTGCTCTTGTTACATCTAAGGTTATTGTTGTTGTTGAAAAGAAGAATGTTACTCATGTTGACGTTAAAGGTTGAAAACAAAAATGATACCCTGGTTGATGTTGCTCTTATTACATCTAAGGTTATTGTTGAAGAGAAACATGTTCCTAATGTTGATCTTGGGGTTAAAAACCACGATGTTCCTCTTATTTTTTTTTTGTTATAGAGGAATAGGATCCTCATATTACTGATATTGTTAAAGAACATGATTCTAATACTACCATTGTAAAATATCGTGATACTAATGTTGATGTACATATTGCTAAAGAATATGTTGCTAAAGTATCTAAAGTGACCCAGAATATTGCCCAAGTAATTGTTGTTGTGGAAAAAGAAGTGATATAGATAACTCAAAATTAACAAAACGTGTTTTTAAAAAACTATGTATTTGGAAATATATTTTGTTGTGTATTTTTTTCTTAAATATTGTAACATTATAATATTTATATACTTAATGTATGTATCTCATAGTTGCATGGTGATTTTTCATAGTATATCTTTTTGCATCAATCAAAGTTCCAGTGTGTTGGCATCTATCATCTTGTTTAATATTTTGCATCTATCATTTAGAATGCATGATATTTACTCTTCCTTTGCAACTGTTGTTTTTACACTTGTTTCACATCTAATGTGTAATTGTTTTGTAAAAGATCATGTCTTTGTAGTCCAAGAAATTATGTCACATAGACCCAGTTATTGAGAATAAAATTATAAGGATAAAGAATGATAAACACAATACATAAGTAAGTGAATTACTTTTCCTCTCTTTTATAAAATTGCATTGTTTTTGCATCTTTCATAGTTGAATTGTCTTTGCATTTATCATATTTTCACTAGTTTCACATCTATCATAGTTTTACTGGTTTTGCATCTATCATAATTGTGTTGGTCTCATCTATCCCGTTTCCATGGGTTTCGCATATATCATAGTTTTACTAGTTTCTCATTTATCATAATTGCATTGGTTTCTCGTCTATCACATTTCCTTACGTTTCGTATATATCGTAGTTTCACTGGTTTCTCATCTATCATAATTCTGAAGGTTTTCATCTATCACATCTTACAGTTTCATTTGTTTCACATTTTTGCAGAAAGAGCTGGATGAAGGGCATTTATTTGAGCTAAATTTGGATCATTCTCAATATCAAATCCCTGATGAACTACCTAAAATGGAAATGGCCATAAAAGAATGACCATTTACAAACAAAGGAACAACTTCAATTGAAATAGAGCAATACTACAAATTAGAACTAATTCAAAAAGAACAAAACAATCCCGATCCAACAGTATGGTTAGTTCTAGAGATAGCAGGATCTGATATTAGATGAAGATGAAATCGACTTTAAGGTAAAACTTAAATTTACATTTATTTTTTTTGCCTTGTTTCTGATTACAATAAACTAACTCTTATCTTCCATTTTTGACAACACAAGTAATAGATAGTTATATGAATATCCACCTTAAACAACACAATTATCAAATACCAGTTGCTGAATGTCCAAGAGAATTTATACCAATAAATACTTATATGGAAGCGTAAGGGTAAAAATAATATACTTTTACAACACATGTATTATTAATTCATAAACAAAAAATATTTCTAAATATTATGTCTTCAATGTAGTCGATGTTAAACCAAAATTCGGATGTAACATTGTATGTTGACAATAAGCTACAATGCATCACAGAAGGTTACATCTTTGTTCCAATTCTAATAGAAGACCGAGGAGGTAATATTACCCATTGGACATTACTGGAAATAGATTTCGAACATGAAGCAACATTATATCTAAACCTAATGCCAAAATGTTCAAATCCTACAAAAAAGTGCAGAAAGATTAGTAAGTGTCTCTCTTCTAATGTATCTATCTACTATATATATATATATCATCTAATATAGTTGTATGTCTATTAACTTACAGATTCAATACCACCAAAGGAAAAACATTTTACAAGCGGAAGCAAAAATAAAAATCATATGTCCAACTAAAATTCATAAAAAAACGTGGATCACTTGATTGCAGAGTAATGATCTATCATTACTTCAGTGATTATGTTATGTCCAATAAGCTTGAACTTAAAAAAACTCATGAAGTATAACTATTAGGAAGGGTAGAAATATTTTACATGTTTCTTAATGAATACAACACTTACAGATTTAGGGATGTTAATTCGTAATATTTGTTGTAATTTTTTTTGTAATGTTTGTAATAAATGTTTGTTCTACAAGTTGTCAGCAATCAATATATTTTTGTACTTTGAATCATTTTATTAGCATATCGTAACTCTCACTATATATATATATATACATCTATCATATATATAAATGACAAGGTTTCGCATCTATCATATCCTTTGTGGCTTTGTTTTGCGTCTATCAAAAATATAAATAAAACGTTCCGCATCTATTATATATTCTGCAAGCTAGGTTTCACATCTATTCTTAATTCTATATAACGTGTTTTGTATCTATCTAGTCATTATTTTTGTTGGGAAATTTTCTCATCTTTTAGTCTAATTATTTTTCTTCATCCAATTAATATTTAGAGAAGTTTTATGTTTTTGTAATCAATGTAGTTTACCAAACTCCCACCTATTTTATCAAATCAAAATTTAAAATAGTGACTTACATTTGACTAGTTATTTACTTACATGATTTGACTAAAGTAGATATACTCATGATTACTATGAAATAACTACAAACGTTCCCAATAACACGCAAGCTATAATTACAATCGATGCTTATAAACATTTCAACTTTTCAACATTTCAAATTCTAAACTTTTTAACTATAAAGTTCAGTTCATACTTAAAGCTCCCATACACAAAAAAAAACTTGTTGTTTTGAAAAATGACACTTCAAAATTATTCCTCAGATGATGACTTCTTTTACAGTGATTTATCACCACTTGATCTTTCACCAGAAACAACCAAAAAGTGGAACAAACTACCACAGAATAATTATCTTCATATTCTTTTAGAAATGATATCAGTTCTATTTATGATGAATAATATTATCCTCAAAGCATTCAACTTTCAGAATATGAAGAAGATCCAAATGAGGATCCTATTATTTTCCTCTTAAAAAGAAAGAGGAAACATGGTCAAGAGGAAGATGGGAATGATCCAAATGAGGATCCTATTACTGTCCTCTTAAAAATAAATAGGAAACATGGTTTAGAGGAAGATAAAGATGAAGATTCGGAACAAAAAGACTCGAAAAATAGGAAGGAAGATTGAGAGGAAGAAGATCAAAGGAAGAAGACTCCGACTAAGGGTATGAAGAAGGGTCTGGTTTTACTTTTTGCTGTTTCTATGATTCTGTATATGCATGTTTTTTATTTTTGATTACCATAAGATTTATCTATATTATCGACTAAGAAGAGTATGAATCCGAGTCTGACTAAGGAGACTCTGGTTTTACAGTTTATTTTCATTTTGTTTGTGTTATATTGGACTTTCCACGTATTTCTCTTTTTTCATAATGAAGTTTATCCTTTTATTTTTATCTTTGTATATATCTTTATATATCTTTTTTTTACCTATCTATCAAAACCATATATTTTTAGTTATCATAGGTTCTGCATCAATCACCACATAAATTGTAGTTAGTTATGACCTGGCTTAGAATATATCAAACCAATATATTTTGTTGTTCAAGATTGCACATCTATAACAATACAATGTATTTGGTTATGAACGGATTTAGAATCTATCAAGCTCATGTATTTGGTTATGAAATGTTTCACATACATCATAAACAAATGTATTTCATTTTAACACATTTCACATCTATCAAATTAATATATTTGCTTATGTCTATTGTCTCATCAATCAAGTTCATCTATTTTGGTTATAAAAAGTTCTGAATCTATCAAACCCACCTATCATAAAATGTTTCGCATCTATTGTGCGTCATCTATTTTTATTATGACAAAAAAAGTCAGAAAAACTAAAAGTATTAAAAATTACATTGATCTTACAAAATATCTCACATGATTGTCTATAATGACCATATTTAAAACAACGAGAACAAGTTATAGTTCGAATACATAATTCTCCTCTAGATGGAATTTGTTTTTTCTTAGGTCATCCAACTCTCTTATTTAAAAGAGGAGGAAGTTCATATGGAGAAGTTGTTAAAGTAGATGTTTGACCAAAAGTAGTAAAATGCAGCTATACTATATGAATATGTTGTCTTATAAGAGGTTACAAATAGCATGACTCAAAATATTTTATAAGATCCACATCTATATAAAATAAGGCAGTTTAAGCATGAGAGCATGGGAAACAATCATGTTGTCACGCACCACAAGAACAAGTATGTACAATAAGATCAACAACCATAACAGGATCACAAAAATTTGCATGCAAAAGAGGAGTAGACGAATGAACTATCCATGAATAACCTTTTTCGACATTAACTTTATACTTTTTACTAAATTTAGGACAAAAATTTCTAGTCCAATGTTCAACATCAGCAAAACGTCTCGAAATTTGACTCATTTGTAAAACACTAATCATGTCAATTAACTCTGGTATATGAAAACCACAAAACTGTTTGATTTGATTGTTAAAAGACTCAGTTGGTGTAGAAGCCATAGAACCATACCTCTTGCCTTTGAAAAAAACACAAACATATTTGTTGGGAGGTAAATTCTCACATAAACTAACAACCTTCCCACCTCATTGCTTAAAAAATTCATCCATATATTGAATAAACAAAATCTTGACTAGCACCATAGCGCATATTTTAAACATGTGAACTAAATTATCCTTAAATGTTGTCGATATACCAGTTAAGCAATACCTCAAATTATTTATAACATGATAAAGAAAATATGCATGATAACTATCTCCAAATATAGCGGATACAACACTAATCATACCTAAATGATGATAACTAATAAATGTAATTTGTCGATCTGATATATGGGGTTTCAACATCTCCAAAAACCATAACCAATTCTCAATATCTCCAGCCCCAACAATAGTAAATGCAACATGGAAAATTCATGTAACAAATATATATAAAATATATTATAAATAATTTATTACAACTGGTTTCGCATCTACCAATTTATTTATATCGTCAGGTTCTGCATCTATCGTATTAAGTCTTAAGTGTTTCGCATCTATCATTTTAATTATACAGTAAGGTTCCGAATCTATCTTATTAATTATTCAAGGTTTTGCATCTAGTATATTTTATCCATGCATGGTTTCGGAGCTTTATATCTAACATAAGAAATATAACATGTTTTCCAATATAAAACAGTAGATAACAAAAACTCACTATTGTTACCATCTTTAACTATGACAAATAGCAACACCTTTTTATATTTTCCCATTAAAAATCCATCAATAAATAAAAATTGACGACAATAATTGAAACCATAGAGACAAGAATTGAATGCTACAAAACAACGCTTGAAGATATTGGTTTCCAAAGAATACTCTAGTATGTAATCAATGTTGTTATCAAGAACCTTCAACGTTTTTAAATAACTCTTAAGTAGTTAATATGAAGTAGAACTATCTCCATATACATGCCTCTTAGCTTTCTTTAAAGAAATCCATGAAACACGGTAAGAGATATCTAAACCGTAGTCATTTTTAAAAAATGATTTCACGCTTGTAGTTGTAACATAAACATTCCTCCTGACACAATCACGTATTTTATTTGCAATCAAATTCGATTGCAAATGCTTTCGATTTAATTTATAAAAACCACTCCCACATGTATGAGGTTAAATATACTTCTTAATAATAAAAAAACTCGGCATATTATATTTTTTAGCATAAAGTCTCCAAGGACATCCTTTTGAATCTTTTTTGTTCAATAAACAGTTACTTTATATATTATTATGTAGATATTTGAAAGTAAAACCTTCTTGTAAATCCAACGGATTAATAACTAATCTTAAACCTATTGCACCTTATTCAAATATCTTCCCAACACCGCTAATTTTATTAACCCAACCAATAGTATCAGTTGCTTTGTTCTTGTTACAAATAACAAACACCAGAATTTTGACTAGTTTCTTCACAAAAATATCTTCATTTGAAGCTTCAAATATAATTTGAGCAGTTGCTCTAACATTTTCACCAAGAACAACGTCACCTTCAACAATAATGGTAACAGTTGAAACACTCAAAGTATCAATAACTGATACCAAAGCAACTAAGTCACCATCACAACCTAAGATAATGTTTTCCAAGGTCACTACAACAATATCTTAATATGAATTTACCCCGAACCAATGCATCATATCTACTTAAAACAAACTTAATAATATCTTCAAAATTATCAAACAGGCCAAGATCATAGATTACAAGTTCCTCATTTAGTTTAAAAATACACAATCGAATTCTAGACATCATGTACCTGCATTAAACAGAAAAATACACATGTTTTGCATCTATTATTACAGTGAATAATATAATACACATTTATCTGGACACAAAATACACACATTTCGCATCTATCAGTACAAAAAGAATACAAACGTTTCGTATTTACACAAGTTTTGCATCTACCAGTTTAAAAAAAATAAAGGTGTTTCGCATATGTTAGTACTTAAAGGGAACAGGTTCTGCATCTTCAAAACTTCATCTTCTTCGTTTCAACTGTAAGACCCAAAACTTAACTATTATCCACTTAAGATCTATATTTTCATGTCTCTTTGAGAAAAAAAAAACCCGTTTTAGTCAAATATTTACCATTTAAGATCTACTAATACCTTTTATACCCCTACTCACTTATATAAAAGCTTTTAACACCCATATTTGAGTTTTTTCCAATTTTTTATGCTTCGTGAATCGACAGTGCTTTAACCATTATAGGTGATTTACTCGATTTCTTGTATTTTTTATGTTTTCGGTTGATTTTAATTGTGTTTTACTTGATTTCAAAGTTATATTTTTTATACATGTTTAGAAAATCGATGTTTAGTAAATCGATTTACTTAAATTATGAATTCGAAGTATCAGTTTACTCGATATGTGTTTTTTCTGGTTTTAGGTATTCATCTGTTATTTACATTGATAATGTAGTATATTTGTCGCACTATTGTTAGTTTTTCGTCGACTTTTAGTCTCTATGTTAGTTTTTGTGAATTTTATATACGCGTAAAACTGTTCTGGTTTTCTACGAAGGAGATACGAAATGGTTTGTTATGTACGTAGTGATAGTTGCGAAACGTGTAAGTTTTTCTGGAATGGTTGATGAAAAATATCATTTTGATAGATCCGAAATGTTAATGGTTTTTTGTTTGTGAATATGCGAAACGTTTTTTATTCTTAAAAAAATCAAAACATATCATAAGTGGTACTAGTTTTGTTCGTCTTAAAAAAATAAAACCAACAGTTTTTTCGGATTTGTTTTCCGAGTTACGGTTTAAAAGATACAAACTTTTAAAGTTTTAAAATTTATAAGGGTTTAAGGAAGAAGATGTGAAACCTTCTTTGTTGTGATAGATGTGAAACCTTCTTTGTTGTGCTAGATGCAAAACCTTGTTTATTTTACTAGATGTGAAACCTTCTTTATTTTGATAGATGCGAAACCTTTTATTTTTCTTGATGAAAAACCTTCTTTGTTTTGTTGGATGCGAAACTTTTTTTATTTTGCTAGATGAAAAAACCTTCTTTGTTGTGCTAGATGCGAAACGTTCTTTGTTTTGCTAGATGCGAAACCTTATTTGTTTTTCTAGATGAGAAACCTTTTTGTTTTGCTAAATGCGAAACATTATATGATTTACAATATGCGAAACCTTCTTTGTTTTACTAGATGCGAAACCTGTTTAAATTTTGTACTGCTAGATGCGAAACCAACCCACTATGATAGATGCAAAACCATATACTGAGAAACCTGTTTAAAATATTATTTTTTAAAAAAAATCAAAACCTATCATGAGTGGTACTACTTTTGTTCGTCTTAAAAAAGAAAAACCAATGGTATTTCGGATTTTTTTTAGAGTACGGTTTAAAAGATATGAGCTTTTAAAATTTTAAATGAAAAAAAAAAAGAGAAGTAGTTACTGGATTTTATATAAAAGGTTACTTTAGGTATAAAGTCTCTTAAAAAGTTCAGGCATTTATCTGTAATAGGCTGCTTAGATATGTCTTAAATGGTAAGTCTCTCTTTAAAAAATGTAATAAATAAATTATATTTTATATTAGTTTGTCTTTTACTTTTTAATTTTTTTTTTACTTTCCACATCAGCGTCCATGTAGGACGCTGATATGGACTTAGTAAAAATATCATTTTATTTTTACCCACATTTATTTATCCTAATATATTATCCAAACCTTATCCAAATAAATTAAAGGGAGACTTACCATATAAGGTCAAATAAATACCAAAATATTTGACTAAATGTTATTTTAAATTTACCTCTAATATAAATAAAAAATTTAAAACATGTTCAACTGTCTTCTCTCCTCCTACTTGTCTACTAGGCATGGGCATTCGGTTCTTCGGTTCGGTTTGGGTCGGTTCTTTCGGTTCTCGGTTCTTTCGATTCTTTAAAACTAGTACCCATTTAGGAACCGAATAAATTTCGGTTTGGTTTGGTTCTTCTTAATTCGGTTCGGTATGGGTACTTAACTCGGTTCCAATCGGGTAGTTTTGGATACTTTA
The DNA here is from genome assembly GCA_036936605.1 of Limnanthes douglasii subsp. nivea. NCBI lineage: Eukaryota > Viridiplantae > Streptophyta > Magnoliopsida > Brassicales > Limnanthaceae > Limnanthes > Limnanthes douglasii. Next base: position 155,083,049 of record JAUPFV010000003.1, on the reverse strand, counting down.
AATGCTTTGCAATATCAACGTATATAAAACTCTTTTTACACTTTAAAACAATAAAACTATGTTAAATTGTAAGAAAAAAAATACTAAACATAATAAATATTCAAAATTAATATATTAAAAAATAATATTAGTAATATAAAAAAATGGAGAGATGATATCAAGTTTATAAAATTATATAAAGGTTGGCATTTTGTATCATTTGTTTACACGCATAATAGTTTGTAAATATGTCGCCATTTTGAATAAAGTATGTTGTCATTTATTCAAGAGAACATAATTAGAGATCAATGATAAAAGACAAATTTAGAGGAATCTAACTTCGAAAATGAAAATATATTTTTAAAACAATTCAAAATTAAGGGTTAATACATAGGTTCGGTTCCTAACGGGTACCCACGGTTCTTCGGTTCGGTACGGTTCGGTTCCGAGAACCGTGGGTAATTGAAAACTGGAACCATTCGGGTATTATGAAAGAACCATATATACTTCGGTTCGGTTCGGTTAGGTTCTTTCGGTTCCGGTTAAAATGCCCATGCCTATTGTCTACTTTCTTCACAATTCTTGACATTTTCTTCCCTCGACCTTCAACGGTTAGAAGCACGAAATCGACGCCAATTTTCTCTCCTTTCACTTTCCGATATACATTTAAACTACTTCAGAACGATATCGACGCTAAAAAACAGTAAGTCCAATCATCTTATTTTTCGATAATTCAGTTCGATTTTACTAATTTTCAGAAACATATGGTTTCATTGGCATGACTTTTTTCGAGTTATTCAGTTAGTGTAGTGATAATCTTCTTCATTTATATCAGTTTGTGTGATTTCTTCAATTAGTTATTCCTTTTTCAGTATATTCTTACTTCATCGTATTTTTCCTTGAATTCATTTTCAACCAGTTACACTACCTACTCGTGTCTCGCTAAAGTGAGACACGAGACGCTCATACTAGCTACATAACAGCTTAACATACTTACTGCCAAAAATCCCTGCTATTGCTACTGTAAAACAGTTTGTTAGGGTTAGCATCTAACACTTAACATCTATCATAACATCTATTATAATTAGCATGTTTTTGGCATCTGTCATAGTTTGTGAAGTTTAGCATCTAACACTTAACATCTATCATAACATCTATCATAGTTAGCATGTGTTTGGCATATACAATTCCCAAATTTTGTTACATTTCTATAGGTTTAGTAACTATCATTTTTTCCATTATTACAGTTGTGTATAGGTTTCGCATCCATTATTTTGTCTTGGTTAACATTAACATAGGTTTCGTATCTATCAAATGAACCCTCTGGGTTAACATTTGTAAAGGTTGTGCATCTATCACTTTTGCAATGGTTTCGCATTTGCATAGATTTCACATTTATCACTTATCAAACTTTCAATGATTTTGCATCCATCATAGTTAACCTATTTTTCTCATGTTCCTGCTTTTATAAGAAAAATGGTTCATAGAACTTCTTTCTTCAGGTAAGGCCTCTTTGCATTGATAAAACATATGCAAGAGACAAAAGTAAGACCTGAACACATACGAGAAGCAAAAAAGACACCATTTTATTCCATCTTGAATGCAACATATGATCTTATAAAAAAGAAAAAACCTTACAAAAATATTTGGGATTTGATTGAATAGATAAAAAAGAAGTATGATAATGAAAATGAAGCTTTCAAAAAAAATTAAAAAAATTTTACGCCTTACAACCATTGATGTCAAGATAATATTTAGTTTAAAATATATAAACCATTATATGCCACTACAAGCCAAACACTTTGAACCAAGATATTCAGAATTAGAAGAAGAAGAACAATCCAAGATAAACAAGACATACTTTACTAATGACACATCAAGCAAAGTTGATAAAAGTCGAGCAAGACCAATCACAAATAAAATTATACATGTATGCAATTTCGAATTTTCTTGCATTATTGCACTTGTTTCTCATTGCGATAAACTTCACATTTGTATAGGTTTCTCATCTACCACTTTTACCTTGTTTCATATTTGCATATGTTTCTCATCTACCACTTCTGCGTTAGTTTAACATTTGCATAGGTTCCGCATTTAGTATTTTTACTCTGGTTTCACATTTACATAGGTTTCCCATTTATCACTTTAGCTCTATTTCACATTAGCATAGGTTTCGCATCTATCAATTCTGCATCTTGTCTAACATATTTAAAGGTTATGCATCTCTCACTTTTACCTCATGGTTCACATTTGCATAGGTTTCGCAGAAGATATCGTTTCGCGATTATCATAGTTTCCATGGTTTACCATCTATTATAGTTTCCAATTATTTATCATATATTATTTATATATTAACAAATAATTTGGCATGTTTATAGGAATTTATAAACAAAGAGCAAAATAACCTAGAGAACATGCAATAAAAGATGTTGGGATAGTTTTCATAATGTTAGCATGTTCTACCTTATTTTTTTATACATCTGAGATGTACTAGCATCTAAGCTGGTCTATTACGTAGAATACCAAGACAAAATAAACAACTAAAATTGGGCTGAATCAATCCGAGATGAGTTGATGAATTCAATAAAACTTTTTCATGAAAATAAACCTCGAAATATAGTTAGCTCTGTTGTTTTTTTACGTGTTGGTATTTTTATTTGTTCTATTTTAAATTTTATTTAGTAAAAAAGTTATATCTGAAGTATTGTTAATATATAGTCATTCATCATGGGACACAAAACTATATATAAAAAAGAATAAATTGAAGACAAAATACCTAGATGCTTCAAATGGCTGGGTATTGAGGGTAAAACAAAATTAAATTTGATTAATACAATAAAAAAGATAACATATGAACAAGTATATTTACACATTGTTTTGTGGTCCTGTTTTGCATTTTGCATAAATATATGTATTTACTTTAACATTTTAACAATTTTGTAGGTTCTTGAAGAAGAATTGAACCTAATAGAAGAAGAAGAAGAACAACAACAACAACAACAAATTGAAGGGGAGTTCCAAATACCAGAAGAATATTCATTGGACAAAAAAATAAAATAATGATGTTCCTCAGCATAATAATGACGTTCCACAAGATGTTCCACATGATGTTACACAACAGAGAAAATATGATGATATTTCACCGCATGATTCTGAACAAGTTAACATCAACGATAACGACGATGGTCTGAATTGGGATACGAACCAACCCTTGGCTGCAAGTAATTCTAGTGATACCGAAAGAATAATAGATCAATACATTGTTCAAGCATGTCTAAAAGTTACAAGAACTAAAAAAATTACAACACGAAGAAGAAACCAATAAATAAAGTGGAAGAGAAAACTTTACTGACATAAACTAGTCCTCTTAACAAACAGAAGATAGTATAGACACAAAGTGCTCCTATTGCAAGAAAGGAAAATTCAGTATCGCAGATTCTTAAAAATCTAAGAAGACCTGAAAAATAAAATAAAAAAGAATTCTTCAAATAAAAATACTGACATAATGAATCATCTAATAGTAGAAAACCAAAGGCTGACGATATTACTGGAAAAACAAAAGGTTAAAATTTTCATTTTATCATATTTTGCATCTATCAGAGTTATGTAGGATTCAAATCTATTATATTTACTAAAGGTTCTGTATCTATCATCCATAATCTCATAATAGGTTTCATATTTAAAGTACGTTTCACATTTATCATATTTATTAAGTTTGTGCATATATCATTTTATTATACGTTTCAAATCTATCATATCTGCTAAGGTTCTGCATCTATCATGAAATAATATCATAAAAGGTTTCGTATCCATCACATTTATTTACGTTTAACATATGTCATATTTATTAAGGTTGCGCATCTATCATCCATCATCTTTATAAAAAAAATTACATATTTGATATAGGTTATTAGTTTGCATGCAATTAATAATATATCCCCTGCCGCAGCCTTAGACCCAGCACGAGCAGAACCTGTCTCTAGCCAGAGCTTTGACTTATCAACTGTAGATAGAATGGAAAAAATTACCTTGAACGTATAATATTTCATGAAGATATTGAAGAACTAAAAAGGAAACTCAATGACAAAGAGAAGATCATTTCACAAATGAAGTTTGACGCAGAGATTGACACAAAGGTCCAACTACAAAAGACACTTTAACTGTCTATGTTGAGGCCAAACACATAGGATGAATTTTAAAACAAAATTGAAAAGAAACCAAAAACTTATGAGAGAAAAAATTGATTAAAAGATCAAGCCCAACACTCACCGAATAAAAAACATGCATTACAAATACAAGACAAAATGATCAAAAAACCGATGTACATCAAACTACTTATAATATAAGTAAGTCTCCCGCCCACAAGGACCTGAATACAGTTGTTGGTGTCAAAAAACCTGTTGCTGGTGTCCAAAACCCAGGCACTACACCTAATATCGTAGTGGAAGTCCAGGATCCACCTCCACAATAAGAGAACAGTGAAGTTAGTGTAGAAAAACATAATCTTAAAATTATGGTTGATGTGGAAGATGAGCACATTAATCATACCGGTTGTTGTTGTTGTTGTTGTTGTTGTTGTTGAAGATGCGCATGTTACTCCTGTTGATGTTGGGTTTGATGTTGCTCTTGTCACATATAAGGGTATTGTTGTTGTTGAAAAGAAGCATGTTACTCTTGTTGATGTTGGGGTTGAAAACCAAAATGTTTCCCATGTTGATGTTGCTCTTGTTACACCTAAGGTTATTGTTGTTGTTGAAAAGAAGAATGTTACTCATGTTGATGTTGGGGGTTGAAAAGAAATATGATCCCCTTATTGATGTTTTTTTTGTTACATATAAGGTTACTATTAAAAATAAACATGTTCCTCATTTTCATATTGGGGTTAAAAACCAAGATGTTCCCCTAATTTTTGTTGTTGTTATATAAGAGTTAGATCCTGATATTATTGTTGTTGTCAAAGAACGAGACCCTAATACTACTCTTGTAAAAGATCAAATACTAATGTTGTTGTACATGTTGGTAAAGAATCTGTTTCTGATCTATCTGAAGTGACCCAAAATATTGTCGAAGTAACTGTAGTTGTGGAAAAATAAGTTATATAATTAACTCAAAATTAACAAAACCTGTTTAAAACCTATGTATTTGGAGATGTATCTTGTTGTGTATTATTGCTTAAATATTGTAACATTATAATATTTATACATTAAATGTATGTATCTCATAGTTGGATGATGGTCTTGCATAGTAGATCGTTTCTCATTTATCAAAGTTTTATTGTTTTGACATCTATCATCTTGTTGAATGTTTTGCATCTATCATTCAGAATGCATGATGGTTTTGCATAGTAGATCGTTTCTCATCTATCAAAGTCTCTTGCTTCTTGTTTTTACACTTATTTCGCATCTAATCTGCAAATTTTTTTGTAACAGATCATGCCTCTAAAGTCCAAGTCATTGACTTAGACCCAGTTATTGAGAATGAAATTATATGGATAAAAAATGATATACACACGAGACAAGTAAGTGAATTACCTTTCATTTCTTTAATAAAATTGCACTATTTTTGCATCTTTCATTAGTTGAATTGACTTTGTATCCATCATATTTTCACTAGTTTTGATGAGTCCGAATTCGAAGTGCTCCCCGGAAGGGCAGCCCAATGTAAATCTCTCCGTAAACCGGACAGTACATTTAAACCGGACGGGTGACTTCGAACACTGTGAGCCTAAGGCTGTTCGAACTATGACAAAAGTACTAAAAAACCTAAACACTTCTTGACTAAGCTACCTGTCCTCCTGCTTAGAACTCATGGGTCTTTAAACATGACCCGGGTCCATTAAACTTGACCCGAAAGCCCATAAGGGCCCAAATTTCATACTATAAATACCCAACCACCAACATTAACTATGGGTAAGAAAAATTAACTGATGCCAAGCTGCTTAATTCTCTCTCCACATTAAAAGCACTTTGAAACACCCTTAAACATCCTCACACCACCGTGAAACACCCTCACACCGCCTTAAAACTCCACTTGAAATTACCAGCCTACCCTCAGGCTACTTTTATCCACACCAAGTTTCACATCTATCGTAGTTTTACTGGTTTTGTATCTATCATAATTTCATTGGTATTTCCTCTATCACATTTCCTTACGTTTTGCATCTATCTTAGTTTCACTAGTATCTCATCTATCATAATTGCACTGGTTTCTCATCTATCACATTTCCTTATGTTTCGCATCTATCGTAGTTTCACTGGTTTCTCATCTATCATATTTCTATAGGTTTTACATCTATCACATCTTAAAGTTTCATTGGTTACACATTTTTCAGAAAGACTTGAATGAATGGCCTTCATTTGAACTAAATTTGGATCAGTCTCAAATCAAATCCTTGATGAACTACCTAGCATGGAAATTGGTGAGGATGATTTGTGATTAAAGGGTATTTTGGGAAGTTTGTGAGTTGAATCTTTTTTTTGGGTAGTGAGTAGTGAGATAAAGGAGGTGTGTGCTTGTATTTAATGTTTTCGAGAAAAAATCTAACTTATTAAACGAAGTTGGTTAGGTTATTTATACTACTTCTTTGACCCATGGGTCTTATGCATCGGATCCTTGATCCGATTTAGCGTAACACACAACTGAGTCATGTATTGTCTGGTTGGATTATTTTTAGTTCGCGTTGTCTAAGATATCCCCAAACTGCCCCTCAGGTTTTCACTGGAATATCCTTCCAAAAAGTTTTGATCCTATCATTAGCCCCTTTAGGTGTTTCAAAAAAATGTTTTGGAAGAGCTAACTTATTTATTGACAAAACACGGATCGGATTCGAATGGGTTAACTTTTATGAATGAAAAACTAACGGTCAGAAAACTGAAAGTTAACACGTGTCACGTTTCGATTGACCTCAACCGTTTTTTATTTTTTGGGAGTTGTACATATTTCAAAAGTGATTAGGGTAGACTTAGTAGCCCCTTATCATTATTCGAACCCTTCCATCTTCTCCAAAAGAAACATTTAAATGGGTTTAAATCTAGTTAAACTTGTTTAACTGTTTAGTTTTTCATAACCAGAAATCTTTTCTAGAGAGAGAAAGCTTGAGATTTTGATTTCCGTTTGTATTTAAGAGGTTATATGTTCATTGCTAAGAAAAATTTGATTAAAGGAGGTTGGTTGAACCTATCAGACCTAGAGGGAGCAAAAAAAGAGGAAAAAAGGAGGTAAAGATCGCAGCCGCACTCCCTGTTTCTCCTAGTGGAGTATGTAGCTCAGTGGTTCCACAACCTGATAAGATCACATCATCATCTCGAAGATAGGTAACGCGAAAACCCTCTTTCATTACTACATTGTCTACTCTAGAATCAGAACATTTAGTTCAAGTGTCTTTAGATTCTTCTCTTAAGAGAAATATTGTTTCTAGTGTTAGGAAGTCATCATCTTTCATAGCAATGGGTTCAGATACAGAAGATGTCACACCTCGGAGAGTTACTCGACTCTCCAAATCTAAATGCAACCCTTCTTCATCCAAAAATATCAGTTCAGATGCCTTAAAATATACTTCTCAATCCCTAATTAATCCGGACAACACGCTCACCCTTAACGAGGCCACACAAGTTGAAAAAAGAGGTCACTCTTACTAAGCCAACCGATCAACAATCAACTATAATGGATGAACTCATGGATGACAGTAGGGAGGATACCCCACTGGAAACATTCGGACAGACTGAGAAGCCACACCAGTTCGGTCCAAAAGAGAAAAGACAGGGATGCCTAACACTGAAACACTCCCGGAGTGTGTGGAAGGGAGAGTTGGGCCAAATCTTCGTAAGATAAACGCGATATATTTGTTGGCCCTTTAAAAAATTAATCATGTAAACTAGACTAGATAAGGTTAAGATAGGTCTTCTCTGAGTCAATCAAGGTTAGGATTACAGACACTCCGGAGACTCTTTTAGACTGCAAGGTCAACAAACTGGTGGTATACATCGAAGTGCTAAACTGGGGACTCCGTTTCCCCTTGGACACAAAATTAGTTTGGTACTTCCAGTTGATTAAGCTTTGACCTAGCCAGGTGTGTATGGTATACCCTTTTAGCCAGCATCATTTCTTCCCGGCTATCCAAAATTCTATTGCCCATGGTACAATTTGCTGTTGTTGCTGGTTTATACAGGAACCACCAGATCCCCTTCTATTACTATAACATGAGGAATGATTACAAGGTGGTGAACGACCAGCTAAAGGCTGAGAAACTATGGAGGACCCAATTTTTGTTCATCAGTGGTGCCTGGGAGAACGACAAAAAGATCAACTATTAAATAAATCTGACTCTACTGATTAGGTATTGAATGAGCTCACGTAACACTTCTTTTATTCTTTTAGTTACATTTAACGTTTTTATGTTTACACCGAACTGACTATTATTTCATCATGTAGTGCTTTCAAAGATGTTTCCTGAGCACTTAGAGACTGGAAAAGCTACCCTTTCCAATTGAATCAGTGTACATCAGAAACATGGGGGCTTGGTTTTCACAACTGTTTCACTTTGGGAAACGTGTTGAGATCCCATCTTTAGAACTCCACCGGAAGTAGAGACCTTACCTGGGAACAGTTGACTACTCCTCCTCCAGCAGAAGTGATATTGAGGAGGACAGAGGCAAAAGATGGCAAGTTGTACTTACCAGCTCTGAGTAAAGCTCCAGTCATCTAGACAAAATAAAGAAGAAGATTAGACGCGACCCACCTCCCCAAAACCCCAAAGCAGCCATTTCAGAGAATCCCGAAGGGATAAATTCTGTTTTATAGAGGTTGTGGCTGCAACAGTCAGGAAAACTGGGTAAGTTGATCAATCCGTTCAGGTCAAGAAGAAAGGTGATAAAAGGCCCAAAGAGGGTGATGAACGAAGAGCAAAAAAGAAAAACAAGAGCAATCTAGGGTCAGAAATAATTCTCTGACCTCCGGTTGACAATCCTTCACTGCTACACGATGCTCCTTCACAAGTATAGGCACCTGCTAACCTTGCTTCACCAAAGCTTCATACGATTAACCAGCCATCTACCAAAGGAGAGGTTATTCTTGACTAATTTCGCAATATGTACTTCAGTGACTTGGACAATGATGACTTTGGATCCTTCCCTCATTCCACTATTTCCAACGTCGTTATTTATAATGGTGAGTCTTTCGAGGTCTCAAGCGAACAGGATACCTTAGGCCATGCGGTTTTGGGCTTAATTAAGCCAATAGTAGACTTGGAAAGGCAGGTTAGGGAGCAAGCTGCAAACATTGAGACTCTTACCACATCAAACCAGAATTTGACTACCGATCTCACCACTACTTTGAAAAGGATTGAGGCTTTAAACAAAGAGAAAGAGGACTTGGCAACCGAACTCCATCAGTCCAAGAGTGCTCAAGAGAAGATCCAAACCAAATACTCTACCTTAAAAACCAATTCTTCCAACAAAATCAAAGCCTTGAAGGAGCAACACACTACCAGCACCAACACAATTGCCATTTTAACCGAAGAGAAAAAGAAGGTACAAACAACTCTCTCCAAGAAAGTGGAATAAAACACATCTCTAAAGGATAACAAGGCTCAAGAGATAGTTGAAGCCATAAAGAAGAATGTTGTCGGGGTGATGAATTCTTTGGAAAAAAGAGATGAGGGGGTCAAATTGGACATGGTCTTGCTATTCCATGAAACTTTTCAAAGAGGGCCCTTGGTCCTTTGTGGAAATATGTGTCCTACGAGGAGATTCATTTCCATACCATGGTGGATGGTCATAAGCATGGTTATTTAAGTAGAAGATGATTCTGATGAAGGAACTGGTGAAAGTTCAAGCAATGAACTCAAGAGTCCCAAGAAAAGTGAAGGTGATGAAAAAACCGAAAAGAGTAAGCCCTAAGGTTATAATGTTTTTAGTGTTTAGAACTAAAGTCCTTGGATGGCCAAGGCATTTGTTAGGTTTTTGAATCCTTGTTTCATGGACCAAAGTCTTTGGATGGCTAAGGCATTTTCTTGTTTGTGGGTCGGACTTGTTCCGATCAATTTAAAATATCAAATCTTCTTTTATACGAACTCCTTTGTCTTCTTATAGTTAATGTTTAAGTAGTTTTTAGTAACTCCGACTTGTTAAATAGATTTTTAATAAGTGTTGAATGACTCTGATCTTAAATGTTTAATAAATATAATTAAGTGTTTAGTAAATCCGGTCAGCTCAAACATATTTCAATTAAGATTCGCGGTGTTTAATAAGAATTTGTTCATCTGATCTCCTCATACTAGGGGTGTTTAATAAGAATTTGATTCATCTGATCTCCTCATACTAGGGTTGTTAATTAAGAATTTGATTTATTTGATCTCCTCATATTAAGGGTGTTTAATAAGTATTCAACTTATCTGTTCTCTTCATACTACTTACAAGAAATTTGAAGAAGGAATACTATATCATTGAAAAACCCAGACACCTCATTAAAACCTCCCCGCGCCACCAGGGTAGGAAAGAGTATGCCCCCTTAATATTTACACTTGGTGAGGTTTATTTTCATTTGAGGGTAATTTTGTCCAGAGTTTTGTGGTATTTCAAAGGTATTTAATGCTAGGATAAAGTGTAGAGGGAGAATTGAGCTGCCTGGTTGTATTTAATTTTCATTACCCTCATTAAATGAAAGTGGTTGGGTATTTATACCCTTAATTGTGGGCCATGTGGGCTTTCGGGTTGACTTATGGATTCGGGTCGAGTTCAAAGACCCATTAGTTTTAAGTAGGTAGATAATTAGATTAGTCATGAAGTGATTAAGTTTTTAGTACATTAGTTCAGTCTCGACGGTTCAGTGGGTGGATGTTGTCCGAATTGCCCCTGTCCGGTTCTCATAAAGAGTGACAACAAATTCCGGACTCATCAGTAGCCCCTTTTTAGGTTGTGTTCGAAGGCCTTTGGCAAGACCTATCTCTAATCTTTCAAACTCCAAAGCTTTCATTTCTCAAAAACCCTTCTTTTGGTGTGAGTTTATGTTCACAGCAAGAAATGCTTTGGTAAAAGGTGGGTGGCTCAATTTTTCAGAGTTGGAAAAAGCTCAAAAGGTTGAACGAGAAAGGCGCATCGCTGCAGGCCTCCCTGTTTTCCCTGTTAATAAACCAGAAACACCAAGCTCAGAGCCTGATTGGGGTTCTTCTTCAACTAAGAGTGCTAAGCCTATGAGGTTATTCCAATCCAACCTTTCACCAATCGTTTCGGGCTCATCGGTCCAGGAGTCAGAGCCTGCTGTTGAACCAGGGCAGGCAGTCACAAGCTTTAAGAAACCTTCCCCATTTATTGCTATGGGATCAGACGCTGATATTTCCCCGGATAGGCTGGTAGATAGACGAAGGGGTCGTCTGGTAAAAGGGCAGGCTGCTGACACACAACCTAAACCAAAATCCACGCCTTCGAAATCCGGGGCAAAAAATAAAACCACAGGGTCAGAAGTACCCCTGAAAACTCCCAAGGACAAACTGTCTGGTCCGGAGGCAACTAGTTCTAGTCTTCGAAAAGAGACCTCCGAGTCCTAGCCCCAACCGGACTCTAGACCCCAAGAGGGAAATGATGCTCAACAATCTGGAGGGCCTACTGAGCCAATCACCAGCCCCTCTCTTCCTAAGACAACTGACAACCCCTCCATGATAATGGAGGATAGCATCAAAGAAGCTCCTTTTGAAACTGACGTCTCCAGGAAAACAAGTGAAACTGTCATGACTAGGAAGAGCAAAGGCAAAGAAAAAGTATGTTTAAAGCACCCGGACCTGCCGGAGTGCCTTGTGGAAAGGTGGGGCCTTGTTTTCACAAGGTAAATGTTAAATACTTGCTGGCTATGCAGAAAATCAAGTACGCTTTCATTCACACGGCTGAAATTGGCCGGATAAGGACAAAGTGGGGTATTCCAGAGAATGTCAAAGTAAGGATCCCAATCGATCCGGAGACGCCCATGGATTGTAAGCTCAACGAGATTGTCTTCTATACTGAGTTGTTCAAATGGGGACTAAGGTTTCCCTTGGACCCAGAAATAGTCAGATATTTTAATCTGATTAAGCTGTGCCCAAGCCATCTAAGCCCCAATGCATGGTTCACCCTTATGGCATGTATTATGGCCTCAAGGCTCTTCGGAATTCCTCTTCCGATGGAGCAATTTGCTGCTGTGGCAAGCCTTTGCAGAAATCATGTCATCCCTTTCTATCACTTCAACATGGGTGACAATTACACGGTAGTGGATGACTTTCTTGAGTCGGAGAAAGGTTGGAAGACTCAATTTATGTTTGTTAGCGGTGCTTGGGAGAATGGGAAGAAAATTAAATCTGGTGTCAACCCGAGCATGCTCACGAGCAGATGGCGAAGTGATGGTAATAATCTCACCAGATACTTCTACTTTTACTTAAAAAAATTATCTAACTCTTTTTCCTTTTGCTTTTTGGTAGTGCTGCCCAAGGATTTCAACGATTACCTAGAGGCCGGGCAGACTACTTGTGCCAAGCTGAATCCTTGGACAGCTGAAAAATGGGCAAACTGCTTCCACAACTGCTTTACCGGAGGCAACTTAGCCAGATCCTATTTGTGGAATACAACGGACCGGAGGGATCTGTCTTGGGAGGAATTAACTACTCCACCCCCTCCGGGAGTGATCCTCCGGAAGACAGAGTGAAAAGATAGAAAACTGATCTTACCGGGCAGAGCTAAAGCCCCAAGCAAGATGAAGGGCAAAAAGGTCAAGGTCGGGCGAGGTGTGGCAGAGGCCAATCCTACTGAAGCGGAAGAAGGTATCCCAACAAATCCTGAGGGACAAGGTCAAGGGAAAATCGATGATACCTTACTACAGGTGGTGGAACACGAGAGCACCAAGGAAGCTGCTGGGTCTTCAAAGCCTCAAAAGGTCCTCAAAAGGACAAAAAAACGAGGAGCAGAAGGTGAAGGCCGGGATGCCAAGAGAAAGAAAACTTCCAAGGGAGATGAGGTTTCTCTCCGGGATCTGGAGCCACTACTTCTCGTTGACCCTACTGATCCTACAAGAGCAGAAGAGATCAGTATTGATGGTGTCGACATTACTGGTCTTGAGGGGATTGGTCTTTATTTTAAAAACCTGCTCAAAGATGATTTTGATGGGCCCTACCACCCTCCAAGTTCTTCGAACACCGTCACTTTCAACGGTATGTCTTTTTCTGTTTCGAGCGAAAGGGATATCATTGCTCACTCAATTCTGAGCAATGTCCAGCCAGTGCTTATCTTGGAAAAGCAAGTACGCAATCAGTCAGCCGTCATCAACACCCTCAATTCTGACAAAGAGATACTGTATAACAATCTTCTTAGTACCAACCAAAATACTGAGGTATTGAGGAAAGAGAATGAGGAGTTGAAGAAAAGTCAGGAGGAGTTGAAGAAACGTCAGGAGGACTTGGCCAACAGGTTAGCCTCTTCGGAAGGAGTTGTCAAAGAACTCCAACTAAAGCAATCCGTCCTGGAAAGAGACCTCCTGTCTTCTAAAGAGGAGGTGAAGACCAAAGATAGCATCATTCAGGCCTTAACTAATGACAAGATCTCTCTTGAGAATAAGGTGTCCAAGGCTGATCAAGAAAAGGCTGACTTGTTGAGGGATCAGGAGAAAACAATCCAGGCTAGGATGGATGCTTACACCAATGAGGTGATAGACTCTCAGGAGGCAAGGTATGTTGAGTTTAGGTCAGATATGGTTCTACTATTTCATGAAAAATTTTCGAAGAAGACCTTGGGGGATTTATGGCGATTCGTAGAGTACGAAGACATTCCTCACCATACCATGTATGTTGGTAATAAGTACAGCTACTCTAGTGAGGACACCAGTGATGAAGAAGAAGAAACCGGGGAGAGTCCGGATGATGACCCAAAGAAGAAAAAACCAAGTGAAGCTGAGCCATCTTCAAAGGCTCAGTCTTAAAGTATCAATTATCTTTTTAATTCTGTTGTAATTGAACCAAAGTCCTTGGATGGCCAAGGCATTTTTGTAACCATGTCCAGTCCTTGTTCGGATAAACCTTTCTTGTTTTGACAATTCAAAGTCCTTAGATGGCCAAGGCATTTCGTATGTTTTAATGAGTAGTTTCATTTTGCATAACTCCTGCATCGTTTCATGATATTTTTCAATTTTGGTGGCTAATGTTTAAACAGCCCTTAGTTATTTCACAAGTATTTTAAAGTGAGAGTGTTTAAATTCTCCGATGACCAATGTTTAAGTAGTCATCACTCCACCAATTTAATCCGATCTGCTATTGATAAAACAATTCAGAGAAAACTTTTAATTGAAACACTCTGAATCTTTTAAGAAGGCATCAAATTTTATAAAAAAGCCCGGACACCTCATTAAAACCTCCCCGCGCCACCAGGGTAGAAACGAGTATGCCCTCAAATATTTACATGAACTTTCAAACAAGTAAATATTTACATAGTTTCTATTCCAAGTACAACCGGAGGTGTTCAATGTTCCAGGGGTGATTTAAAATCCTTCTATCTTTGTCTTGGAGCCGGTATGTCCCATGCTTAAGCTTTTCAACGACCACATAGGGTCATTCCCAAGTTGGAGCCAACTTACCGAACTGCTTCTCTTTAGTATGTAGGATAACTTTTCTCAATACCTTATCCCCTGGTTGAAAATCCCTTCTCTTAACTTTAGAAGCAAACCTGCTTCTCATCAAACCTTGATAGTGTGCAGCTCTAAGGTGAGCCTTAACTCTTCTTTCTTCTATTAAGTCAAGCTGGCCTCTAATTGCCACTTCGTTAGCGTGTTCGGAAAAATTATGAACTCGAAAGGAAGGAAGAGTAGCTTCTATGGGAGCTATGGAATCCATCCCATACACTAAGGCAAATGGAGACTCTTGTGTTGCAGCCCCGGGAGTGGTCCGGTAAGCCCACAAAACTTCTTGCAAGTAACTAGGCCATTTTCCAGCAGCCCCTTCTAAACTCTTCTTTAAACCAGACTGTATTGTCCTGTTGGCCACTTCGACCTGAACATTTGCTTGTGGGTGGAAAGGAGAAGAGAAGCAATGTTCTTTGCCTCTAGAGGCACATAAATTCTCAATTTCTTTGTTGTCGAACTGTGGCCCATTGTCTGTTGTTATCTTTTTTGGAATTCCAAATCTGCAACAGATATTGGATAAGATGAATTTTATAACAGCTTTTGATGTCGTACCTGCCAATGGAGCTGCTTCTATCCACTTGGAGAAGTAATCAATAGCAACGATTATAGTTCTACACCCTCCGGATGCCATAGGTAGAGGCCCAACTAAATCCAACCCCCAACGAGCAAAAGGTATTAGCTCAGAAATTGACTCTAAAGGGATAGTTGGGAAATGAATTTCATTGCTATATCTCTGGCATGGGTCACACTTTTTTACAAACTCCTTAGCATCTTGCATTATGGAGGGCCAGTAATACCCAGCTAACAAAACTCTTCTTGTTAGAGCCCTGAATCCACAGTGAGTTGATCCCTCACCATCATGTAACTCGGAGAGCACTATTTGAGACTCATCGACCCCCAAACATTGTAAGAGGGGTTTACTATAAGACTTCTTATAAATAATATCTCTTAGGATGACAAAACCACGAGCCTTGTACTTTACTTTTCTTGCTGTTGATATTTCCGGAGGCAAGATGCCATCTGAGAGATATTGAAGGAGAGGAAATCTCCAATCTTGAGGCTGTTCTATCTGTATATTAAAACATTTTTCTTCCTTATCCGGATTGACTTGAATGGATGGACATTCTAGCACATGAATCCAAGGGTATGACTCAATATAGGCTATGGTTGCCAAGGAGTCTGCCAGTATATTTTCTGTTCGGGGTATGTGTTCATAGATGATGCTCTTGAAATTAAGTGTCATTTCTTTGAGAAGAAGTAAGTATTTAACCAGCTGCTCCTTTTTTGCTTCGGATTGACCTTGTGCATGATGGATAAGATGCTGAGAATCGCTCATCAACTTGACCCTTTTGGCTCCACAGATAAGAGTTAATTTCAAACCAGCTATAGCAGCTTCATATTCGGACTCATTATTAGAAGCCCTGAAAGCAAAATATATAACTTGGTACATTATGTCACCGTACGGAGAGGTCAAATATACCCCAGCACCACATCCCATGGTACTTTCTCCACCATCAGTCCGGACTACCCAGACTTTTTTGTCTTTCACACCAGTTGTTTGTTTAGTATCCCTATCTGAGTGAAATTTAACTAAGAAATCTGCCACCGCTTGGTCTTTGATCGCTGCCCGAGGGGAAAAATCAATATCGAAGTCTCCCAATTCCACTGACCACTTAGTCATTCTACTTGAAATGTTGGCCTTTTGGAGAACTTTTTTAAGGGAAAAGATGTTCGGACAATAATGGGATGAGCCTGAAAATAAGGTCTCATCTTCCTCGCAGCAATCACCAGGGCTAGTGCTATTTTGTCAATCTTCAAATAGCACTTTTCTGCATCAATCAAACTCTTGCTAATGTTATACACCGGACGGGGATAATTATCTACCTTCCTCAATACTGCATTTATGGCAAAACTAGAGACTGCCAAATATATGAAAAGAGTCTTTCCATCAACATGTTTAAACAAATTCTTGGGAGAGGACAAATACTTTTTGATTTCATCGAAGGCCTCATCACACTGTGAGGACCAATCAAAATCTTTTGCACCTTTCAAAGTTTGAAAAACAGGGCACACATGTCGGAAGACCTTGAAATGAATCGATTCAATGCAGCCAACCTCCCAGTCAATCGTTGTACTTCTTTAACATTCCGAGGAGGCTCCATTTGTAGCAAAGCATTAAGTTGGCCTGGATCAGGTTGTATCCCTTGCTCACTTATTACATACCCCAAGAATTTCCCGGACTGCACCCCAAACACACACTTTTCCGGGTTTAACTTCAAATTTACTTTCACTAAGTTAGCAAAAGTTTCTTGGAGATCTGCCAAATGTAGTTTCTCGTCCACACTTTTCACCATCATGTCGTTGATGTAAACTTCCATGTTTCTTCCAATTTGATCAGCAAAAGCCTTGTTTACCAACCTCTGATAAGTAGCCCCATCCTTTTTTAACCCAAATGGCATCACCTTGTAACAATGAAGGCCCCTATCAGTAACAAACGTGGTATTCTCCTGATCCTTCGGATCCACTTGAATCTGATTATAACCGGAGAAGGCATCCATAAAATATAGCAGCTTGTTTCCAGATGTGGAATCTACCAACTGATCAATCTGGGGGACTGGGTATAAATCCTTTGGGCAAGCTCTGTTGAGATCTGTAAAATCGATACACATACGCCACTTGCCATTTTTCTTTTTCACCAATACCGGATTTGCTGTCCATAAAGGGTACTGAGACTCCTTTATGTGCCCCATTTTAGTAAGCAGGTCGACCTCTTGAACTATGACATCAGCCTTTTCCGTAGAAAAAGCTCTTCTCTTTTGTATCACAGGTGTTATGTCCCTTCGGATGGACAGTTGGTGTGATATAATATATGCTGGTACTCCGGTAACATCAGCATTGCACCAAGCAAAAACATGCTGATGGTCTTTCAGGAACTTTAACATTTTACCCTTTAATTTCGATGTCATCTTGGACCCTATCTTGACATTTTTTCCTTCAGCCAAAGAATGTGTTTCAACTTCTTCAATCGGTATTAAAACTCCAGGGGTCTCTCTAGGGTCATCAATTTCACCCTCTCCCCAGAAAGCCCCTCAAATTTCTATTCCTCGTTGATCCAAACTGCCCCTAACATCCGAGGAGCTAGTGTTGTTGCATAACACTCTCTTGCTACCTTTTGGCTGCTCCGAACAACTCCCATTTGTCCTTGCACAGCATATTTCAAACATTGGTGGACTGTTGAGGCCACGACACGCATCTTAGAGAGCCAAGACCTCCCCAGAATGACATTATAACAAGTGGGACAATCCACCACGATGAACAGTATTCTAACCATCTTTTTAAAAGGGTCTTTGCCCAACAAGACATCTTCCTCAAAATCTCCGATCACGTCTGCTGAGCTTCCTGTGAAACCCACAATCGACCTGTTTGAACGTTGAATCACTGCTAGATTTTTCATCTTTTTGTAGGAAGTTAAAAAGAGAATATTAGCAGAACTTCCGGTGTCCACCAAAATTCGCCTTATGTTATTGCCCCCGATGGATGCTCCTATGACAACAGCATATTCATGAGGACCAGATATATCCCTCAAGTCATCCTCATCGAAAACAATGAAGGGAAATGGAATCTGCGATTGATAGGAAGTCATGCCTTCTTCCAGTTGGGTAGCTAGAGTATGAACGTGCCTCTTTCTAGAAGAAGCAGTTGGTGCCGTCATGGTGTCTCCTCCGAAAATTGTGAGTGATTCAAAAAGGTTAATAAGCCCGGACACCGTCTTGCAACGTTCCATAATAACACCCACTCTATTCCGGGTTGGATCAGGGTCCAAGTATTCTGACTCTACATCGAACCTCTCGATTATCACCATAGCCCCTTCCGGAGCAGATGTGCCTGCATTGTTTGGACCAGCCCGATGAGCGTTATCAGGCCTATTTCCACCTCTTCTTTTAACATATGCTCCCAACTTTCCTCTCTCAATCAAATTCTGGACTTCTTGCTTCAAAGCAATACAATCCTTAGTGGTATGGCCAGTATCATTATGATACTGACAGAAACAATTGTTACGGCTCTCCCTAAGATATTGTAACGCAACCGGCCTTCTATAGTGTGCTTCATCTTTTGTTTTGTCATAAATGGTGGCTACGTTTTCTTTCAACTCAGCAAACCACTCCAGTTGAACCCAAGGCCCTTGTTTATTTCTAGATTGTTGACTCTGGGCTGGCACAGCTGGCTGAGACTGAGCTTTGGCTCTGTTATGACTCTGCCCGGCCTCCCTAGCCTTGTTTCCGGACTGATTTTGGTTTGGATTTGGTGCAGCCGGAGTAGACCTCACCTGCCTGTGCACCCTAGTTTTCTTTGTTTCATCCACATTAATCTGCTTGCCAACCTGATTCAGCAGACCTCCCTATGTCATGGCCTTCTTTCTGGTTACTGAATCAGCCAAGTTACCAGGGTTCAAGCCCTGTCTTAGAGAAGCTATTGCTACTTGTTCAAAGCAATCAGCCAATCCATTTTTGGTATTCACAAAACGACTTATGTATTATTTTAAGGATTCGTTTGGTTCTTGAGCACAATGGATAATTGTGTCTCTATTGCCCTTCACTTCCTTACTTCCAACGAACTGCCTTCGAAAGGCTACCCAAAAAGTGTCAAAATTCCTGATACAGCCCTGTGGTAAGCTATTATACCATTTCAGAGCACTCCACATAAGAGATTGGGAAAATGCCCTACAAAATAATTTGTCGTCACCATCAAAATTCATCATGAAATTTTTGAATTGTTCCAAGTGGTTATCCGGGTCTTTACTGCCATCGTATTTTTCCATCTTAGTATTGTCAAACCTCTTAGGGAGGTTTCCGGACAAGATCTTGGAGGACAATGGAGATTTTCTCCAATTCCGGCCACGACTGAAAACGGTATCCTCATTAGGAGTTGCAAAGATACCTGGTTCATCATGGAAGGCGAAAGGATCCATCACCATCCGATCTATGTGTCTCCGGTTATGAAACGATCATTTGCCTATATGCCTCTTTAACTTTCCATGCCTATCCCTTTTTCTTGAATACTTTTTAACCAATTTTTTCTTCTTTTTAGATCGGCCCTCATTACTGTTGGACGACAAGGACTCTTCAACTTCATCTTCATTTGAGGAGCTATTGGAAGAATCTGATTCTGAATCAGAGCTCTCCACCGGTTTAGACTGATGAGACTTTTTTGAGCTAGAATGAGTCTTTTTTGTACTCACATGGGTTTTTGAGGGCCCATGCTCTATTGGGTTGTCGGTATGGTGAACAACTGACGCCTTTGATTTCTCTTTTATGCCCATCTTAGCCCTCTCTGCCCTCAGAGCTTCTATTTCAACTTTTAATCTATCTCTCTCCTCAATCGTATATTCATCATTTTCTCCCACCACTTCGGCCAAAGCTGGTTGTACTTCCTGCACGACAGGATTCATCCGAACTGGTTTTTCCTGATGGTTTTGAATGCTAGATTCAGGCACCGTCAAACTCCCACTGTGGTCGCCAATTTGGTGAGGTTTATTTTTGTTTGAGGGTAATTTTGTCCAGAGTTTTATGGTATTTCAAAGGTATTTAATGCTTGGATAAAATGTAGAGGGAGAATTGAGCTGCTTGGTTGTATTTAATTTTCATTACCCCCATTAAATGAAAGTGGTTGGGTATTTATACCCTTAATTGTGGGCCATATGGGCTTTCGGGTTGACTTATGGATTCGGGTCGAGTTCAAAGACTCATTAGTTTTAAGCAGGTAGATAATTAGCTTAGTCATGGAGTGATTAAGTTTTTAGTACATTAGTTCAGTCCAGACGGTTCAGTGGGTGGATGTTGTCCGAATTGCCCTTGTCCGGTTCTCATAAAGAGTGACAACAAATTCCGGACTCATCAACGATTATGTTATGTACAATAAGTTTAAACTTGAAAAAACTCATGTCATTGCACTATTAAGAAGAGAAAAAACTTTTTACATATTTTTTAATAATAGATTTAGGGACGTTAATTTGTAATATTTTTAATTTTTTTTGTAATGTTTGTAATAAATGTTTGTTGTACAGGTTGTCAACAATCTATATATTTTTGTACGTTGAATAATTTTATTAACATATCACAACTCTCACCATGTATGTATGTATGTATATAGTGTCTCACATCTATCATATATATAAATGCCAAGCTTTTGCATCTATCATATCCTTTGTGCCCTTGTTTCGTGTCTATCAAAAATATAAATAAAACATTATGTATCTATCATATCTTTTGCAAGCTAGATTTCGCAGCTATTGTTAATTCTATATACTGTGTTTCGTATCTATCTACTCATAATGTTTGTTGAGAAATTTTCTCATCTCATGTCTAATTATTTTTCTTCATCCAGTTAAAATCTAGAGAAGTTCTATGTTTTTGTAATTAATATAGTTTACCAAACTCCCACCTATTTTATCAAATCAAAATTTAAAATAGTAACTTACATTTGATTGGTTATTTACTTATATGATTTGAAAAAAATATATATACTCATGATACCTATGAAATAACTACAAACGTTTACAAATAACAAGCAAGCTATAATTACTATCGATGCTTTTAGACATTTCAACTTTTAAATTTTTCCACTTCTAAACTTTTTATCTATAAATTTTAGTTAATACTCAAAGATCTCATACAAAAAAAATTGTTGTTTTGAAAAATGACACCTCTAAATTATTCTTCAGATGATGACTCATTTTACAGTGTTTTATCACCACTTTATCTTTCACCAGAAACAACTAAAAACTGGAAACAAACTACCACAAAAGAATTATCTTTATATTCTTTTAGAAATGATATCAATTATTTTTTATGATTAACAATATTTTCCTCAAAGCATTCAAATTTCAGAAGATGAGGATAATCCAAATGAGGATCCTATTACTGTTCTCTTAAAAAGAAAGAGGAAATGTGACCAAGAGGAAGATGAAGATGAAGAGTCAGAAGAAAATGACTCAGAAGATGATAAGGAAGATGTAGAGGAAGAAGACACTGACTAAGGGTATAAGGAAGGGTCTCGTTTTAATTTTGTTATTTCTATGATTTTGTATGTGCATGTTTTGTGTTTTGCTTACCCGAATGTTTATTTATGTTACTGACTAAGACGAGTTTGAATCTGAGTCTAACTAGGGTGACTCTGTTTTTACAGTTTTTTTTCAATTTGTTTGTGTTATATTCGACTATCCATGTATTTCTCTTTTTTCATAATGAAGTTTATCCTTTTATTTATATGTTTGTATATATCTTTATATATCATTTTTTTTATTTTCACCCATATATCAATACCATATATGTTTAGTTATCATAGGTTTTGCATGTATCACCACAAAAATTATAATTAGTTATGACGTGGTTTAGCATCTATTAAACCAATATATTTGGTTATCTAAGGTTGCACATCTATCACAATATAATATATTTGGTTACGGCCGGATTTAGAATCTATCAAACCTATGTATTTGGTTATGAAATGTTTCGCATCTATCATAAACAAATGTATTTCATTTTAACACGCTTCACATCTATCAAATTAATATATTTTCTTATGTTTATTTTCTCATCAATTAAGTCCATCTATTTTAGTTATAAAAAGTTTCGCATCTATCAAGTCCACATATTATAAAAGGTTTCGCATCTATTGTGCATCATATATTTTTATTATGATAAAAAGTTAGAAAAACTAAAAGTATCAAAATTTACATTGATCTTACAAAACGTCTCACATGGTTGTTCGGATGCATAATTCTCATGTAGATGGAATTTGTTTCTTCTTATGTCGTCCATCTCTCTTTTTTAAAACTGGAGGAAGTACATATGGAGAACTTGTTGAAGTACATGCTTAACCAAAAGTAGTAAATGCATTTATACCATATGAATATGTTATCTTATAATAGCTTACAAAATAGAACGGCTCAACATATTTTATACGATCGACATCTATATAAAATAAGGCAGCTGAAGCATGAGAGCGTGGGAAACAATCATGTTGCCACACATCACAAGACAAAGTACTTAAACTAAGATCAACAACCGTAACAGGATCACAGAACTCTTCATGCAAAAGAGGAGTAGACGAATGAACTATCCATGGACGACCTTCTTCGACATTATTTTTAAGCATTTTATTAAATTTAGGACAAAAATCGCTAGTCCAATGTTCAACATCAGCAAAACGTCTCGAAATTGACTCATTTGTAAAACTTTAATCTTGTCAATTAACTGCAGTATAGGCAAACCACAAAACTTTTGATTTGATTGTTAAAAGACTCAGTTGGTGTAGAAGCCATAGAACCATATCTTTTGCCTTAAAATAACCCCAAACATATTTGTCAAGAGGTAAATTCTCACAAAAACTAACAACCTTCCCATCTCATTGCTTAAGAAATTCATCCATATATTGAATAAACAAATTCTAACTAGTAGCATACGCGTATCTTTGAAACATGTGAACCAAAGTATCCTTAAATGTTGTCGATATACGAGTTAAATAATACCTCAAATTATTTAAAACATGATAAAGATAGCAACAACCCTTTATATATTCCCGTTAAAAAAAATTCATCAATAAATAAAACTTGACAACGAGAATTGAAACCATAGAGACACGAACCGAATGCTACGAAACAATGCTTGAAGACATTGCTTTCCAAAGAATAATCCAGTATGTAATCACTGCTGCTATCAAGAATCTTCAATGTTTTAAATAATTCCTCAGTAGTTTATAGGAAGTAAAACTATCTCCATATACAGCCCTCTTAGATTTCTCTATAGCAAGCCATGAAACACTATGAGAGATATTTAAACTGTAGTCATTTTTTAAAAATGATTTCACATTTGTAGTTGTAACATAAATATTCATTTTGACACAATCACGTAGCAATCAAATTCGAAAGGTAGGTCTATAGTACTTATTATTGTTATGGTGATGTAGCTTTACGTAATAGAGAGAGAAACAAATAAGAAAAAATCTTTAATTAAAAAATAGAAAACGTTTTATATAATTAACTAAAGATATTTGAGGTATTATTGGATCTTAGATGGTACATATTTGAATGAAATAGATTTTTCTCCGAGATACATAAAAATATGGGTAGTAAGTGAATAAGTTTTTGGATCTTAAATAGTACTAAATCCTAAATTAAAAAACCAACCAAAACCTAATATCCACAATCAAAACTAATCTAAATTATAATAATCCAACTTAAGAGAGAACCCGAAAAGACAGAATAAATTATAGTCATCTTTTACCTTTTGTGTTCTTTCTCTTCCATTTGTTCATTGATCTTTCATAAATTTAATACATTAGCAACGGAAAGCTCATGAAATTTAATAAACAAAGGAACCTTAATTTAATAAACAATAGACAACTCATGCGATTTGTTAATTTTGGACTGCATCGTGTTAGAGTTTTGAGTAGAGGAGTTGGATATAGCTTTTATTACACCCAATTATGTTAAATGCGATACATATATAGATATTGAAGTCCCTCATGTTACCAGAACTGCTCTTACACATGCCAACCGGTTATTGTCTTATTTAAAAAAGTTAAAAGATTTGTGTGAGTAATATATTAGGGTAAATGAGTGTGGGTTAAAACAAAAAATAAAAATGATGGTTTTATTGTGTCCACATTAGTGTTCTATGTGGACGTTGATGTGGAAATTCAAAAGGTAATTGAGGAGTAAAAGATGAGTTCTGGTAAAAAAAACTGTTTGTCGCATTTTTTGAAACGTGGGGATCAGTTTATTACGGAGGTAAATGATGGGGACTAACGTGAGACAATTGATAAATATGGGGGATCTGTCATATTTTTTTAGCATTTTTTCTTTACATTTATCTCTTTCTCGCTAAAAATCACTGCAAGTCTCATGTTTCACATTTGTATAATACTAGTGTTTTATTTTTTATTTTTTTCCCACTGGTCTTTTATGTTTTAGAAATTTATATTATTAGTTCATCTACACATGTGAGTATCGAAAAGGTGACACGTGGAAGCCAAAACATCAAAATTTTGTCTCATTATTACAACCTTAATTCAAGAAACACACATTATTTCTCCTATATCTCTAATTCGAGACATGGATGAATTTTTTTTCCGAACCCGCGAGTACACGACTCGAGCTGACCCGGTGGGATGGGTTTTGGGCTTTAAATATAACACACGAACGAATTGTGAGTTTGAAAATTTACAACCCGTGGGATTTGGGATGTGTTATGAGTTTAAAAAATATTCCGAAAAAACCCCGAACCCGACCTACATTAGTTGTTTTTAGTATTGAAATTAATATATGATACATTTTTATTTTATAAATTTTAATATTATATTATAATATAATTCAATTTTTTTATTCTTTATAATTTATGTTAGTATAAAAATATAGTTTATCATTATTTATACTTTATTATATTTTAAATTATTTTAAATTAACTCATACGCAAAAAATATAAAAATTTAAATCGATTAATTTTTTATAATTTTTTTAATAAATTTATGTATTTAAAAAACAAATGTAATTTATTAATAAAATTTTAAAAATTTTATTATATTTTTAGATTTAGTTTAAATTTAAGACTTTTTATTTTTATTATTATTATTATTATATTTATTTTTTAACTTTTTATTAGATAATTAATTAAAATATATATGTTATAATAAATAAATGATTAATCGTGGATGGGTATCCGAACCAAATGTGTTTGAATATAAAAATTTTGTTTTTTATCCGAATAAAATGTCGAAACCAAACAGGTAGGGGTGACAAATGGGTGTGGACATGCCAGAAATAAATGGGTACCTGCAGACCTGCAGCTTGCCATACCTGCAACCTGCGAAATCTGTTTACCTGTTAGACCTGCATAAGCAGGAACCTGCCAGACCTGCAACTTGTGAGACATGTTTACATTTTGATTATTATTATTATTATTATTATTATTATTATTATTATTATTATTATTATTATTATTATTATTATGTTACATGTTAGACCTGTTTAAATTTTGATTATTATTATTATATGGTTATAAATATTATTAGTGTTGTAATTATTTTATAAACCAAAATCATACCTTAAGTTATATTTAAAAAATATTTTTATAATGTATATGATTATAAATTTATTATTAAATTTTGGTTAGTATTATTATGATTTGGTTATTAATATTTTAAGTGTTGTAATTATTTTATAAACCAAAATTTTAAATATTACTTTTAAGGTTATAATGTTATTATTACATTTTGAATAATTATTATGTTTTGATTTCAAATATTAAAAGTGGATATTGTGTTATAAACCAAAACCATATCTTATCATGTTAAAATATTACAAGTTTTATGGTTATAATTTTATTATTACATTTTGAATATTATTATTATTTATGACTTGGTTATAAATAGTAGTAGTGATGTTATTATTTTTTAAACCAACATTATACCTTATGGTGGTAAAATATTACAAGTTATATGATTTTCATTTTATTATTACATTTTGATTATTATTGTGATTTTTTTTAAAATATTACAAGTGTTGTTATTATTATTATTTTTACAAAAATCATATCTTATAATTATTTGATAGTACAATTGTTGTTATTATAATAAAAGGTCAATATATTTTTTATTTATTTAGTCGTTCACAGTTTATACTCTTGCGGGCCAGGAGTTGTACAAATGTTTTCAAATTAAAATACAAAATCTAAAAAAAGTATTACAAACATCATTCATCTTCTTCTTCGTAAGTATAATCCTCCTCCTCCTCACTTGAATGACTTACAGCTTCGTTTTCTTCCATAATTTCTTAATCAAGTGTATCTTCATAATCATCCGGATAATCTTCAAAGATGTCATCTACATTCACTTCGTCTCTAAACTCACTGTCTTGCATCTTTTTATCCGTCGCGGCCCAAACCTTGATTGCTACAAGCACTCCAAGTGTTTTTCCCGTCAATCTTGTTTTCTTAGTCGTGTATTGCAACATCGCTTGGCTAAAAGCACACTCACGTGCAACTGTAGACATAGGTATTGCATAAATCTCTTTAACAAACCTCCAAAGAATAGGATACTCATCATTTTTGGTACCCCCACCATCTTATGAGATCTTTAATACCATGGTCGGGAAAATTCATTAAATCAAACCTACTGCTCAAATATCAAGATAACTCATTATCAGATTGAGGGGTTTCTCTAAATTCATTGCTTTGTAACATTGTCATTTGAACATAGTTAGTAGAAAATCTCCATCTACCCCTATTTTTACTACTCCTTACATTTGAAGTTGTATTTGGTATATATCTTTTAGGATACTTATCATACATATTATGCATACAATCATATACGCTGGCAATATACCTTTCAGGGTCAACTAGATCATCCGGTGGACTAGTTTCAGAAAACTGTAAGGATTCATAAAACCATTTAACTAGAAATTCAAGATCTTTTCGTGAAAAATGATCCAAAATGCAAACAATAGAATAATTCATAGGGATTAGATGAAAATACTTTTGGAACTTGAATTCCATTTGGGGCACCATGTCTACGCATACAAAATTTGATCTAAATTGATTCATGTGCATTGCACGATTATTAATCGTGAAAAGGGCCAAATGAACATTAGGTTGATTTTGTGAAGAAAATGTTAGAGTGTTTTCTTTAAAAAAAAATTTAAAATCTTAACATGATTGCACAATATTTCTAATGTTGATTTTCAATAACTATATCAGGATAAGATGCATTATAAAGCGACATAATCTCTTCTTTAAAAACACGAGCACGTGCAAGCATTGTATAAGTAAAATTCCATCTAGTTTCGACATCTAATATAAGTTTCTTATATGGTTTCCCATTTTCAATAACAAGTGTTTTAAAAGCTCTTTTTTTAGCTGCGGAGTCGTGAAAAATAGGATCCCATTTTTAATAGGGGCAATATAATCTTCCAAAATCATACTTATTCCATCTTTCACAACTAATTGAAGTACATGGCATAAACATTTGGTGTGAAACAATTTTGGAAAAAATGGAGTGTAATCTTGTCTAAGAAATTTTATAGCACTCAAATTAGAAGATGCATTATCGAACGAAATAGACGTAATCTTATTTTTAATTCCATAAATATTCATGCATTCAACTATACTCTTTCTAATTACTTGTGCGTTATGCTAACCAATATATTCAAACCACACAATTCTCATTTGGAGTACTCATTCGGGATTAATCCAATGAAGGGTAACACATATCATATCAAAATCATTAAAAGAAGCTATGTCACTAGTAGTAGAAACATTCTATGGCAAAGCTAGCATAGTTTCAATAATGTTTTTTTTCTTTTTAAAAAAATATTTAAAGGCTAGCGATGGCAAAGAGCTACGAGGAATGCGTTTGGCTTGTGGGTTTACCCCAGCTTGCATCCAATTTTTGTATTCATAAGTATCCGCAAATCCGAAAGGTTGTAAACTACCAATTGCATAAATCATTGTTTCTTCCCTATATATATCGTGTTTAAACTCAAAAGGAAGACCGGTTCGAGGGTTTATGCAAATATTATCTTTTTTAGGTTTTAAAGGATCAAATAATTCATGTTTTTTAAATGTTTTACCATAGTGGTAGTGCCCGTATTTCTATTTGTTCCTCTATAAAGATAACTTTTACTGCACACTTTACAAATAGCGGAGATATTATCATCTGATGCACTAAAGTGGTCCCAAATCCAAGATGTTGTTTTACGAGACCTCGACCCACCACTAGTACTTCCACCACCACTTTCGTGGGAGGAGAGTGTGTCAATGTGAGGGGAGTCTTTAGGAAAATCATCATCGGTACTGAGATATACATTAGTGGGTGGGTGAGCATTAGTATTTCTAGGTTTTGAAGCCATTTTAAAACTTAAAACAATATTTTTTTAAAATATGCAATAAAATACTAATTGAAACTAATATTGCAATTAATAAAAACTAAATTTATACTAATAAAAACTAATAGCAACTAATATCGCAAATAAATTTAGACTAATGTAGATTTTTAATCAAAATAAAAATAAACTTAAAACAACTAATCTAAAAACTACAACAAGTAAATCACTTGATAAATTATACGAAGCTATTAATTGAGCTAGTATCATGTTGTCACAATGTTATTTAAGTGTTTTTATCAAATAAAAACAAATAACGAAAAAAATTCGAACTATTCCGAAAGTAAAACTACAATATGTAAAGTAAAAAAGTAGAGTTTTATAGAATTTATAGAACTAGTAGAGAGATTTAGAGAGCTGTAAAGTAGATTTGAGAGATGTTGAGTTTTGATTTGGGGTCTCCTCTATTTATAAGGGAAATCCATTAAAAAATTAAAAAATTAAAAAAAATCAGATATGTGGAAGCTAAATTCGGATATCCGGATGACCTGTCCGGATATCCTAATCGATGACATCATCGATAACGGCTATTTATAAAAAAACAAAAAGTAATAATAGACCCCCCCCCCAACCCCATTTATTCACTCACACCATCAATCTCACTCTAAATTAGCTACAATATTCACTCTATTTTTTTCAAACACAAAACAATCCTAAAATTTTATCGTAATATCTTTGAGAAAATCAAAGTAGGCTCGGAGGAGTGGAGGATATGATTCAACATCTTCGAGACAAATAACAAATACCGAAAGAAGTTCGGGGTATGAAGAGGTGGAGGAATCGGAGAGCCAAACAATCGAACATCACGACGAAGGGGAAGTTCGCGTCTGTAATTCGCAAGCACCACGAGGTGTAACCAAAAGATATGCAGTTATGTATTTGGACTACGATGAACTGATCCAAGTTGAAGGTATGCAAAATAAAATCAGACTTATTGAACCTAATAGTGGCGTAGGTTGGATACATATTACTAGATTCAAGTGTGAATGGTATATCGAATTAGTACGAAACTTTTATGCCACCTCACGTTTAATTGAGAATGATTCGCATGGTAGAGGTTTAGCAATGAGGTGTGTAATTGATCGTGTTACCTATAGTTTTTTTGAAACTGATTTTAAAGATCTATTTTTCTTTCCAATCGCGGATATATATACTGGTGAAAAATTACCTTCCATTTCTTATCTTCGTTCGGGTTGGGTGATGATTGGCATATGTCCTACGATGAAGCAGTAGAGCTTCTGAGTTGTGGTTTGAACGCTCCAAAAATTAACAGTAAAATTCGAGTCGTAAGAGGTAATTTGGATGGTAATAGGAAATTAGTTTTGAAATTGGTTAATATTTTATTTCTTTCCCATGGTAACAATGATTCGCAACTTTCCTATATTCAAACATTTTTAACTACTTTTGTGGTACGAAATGAGGGAAGAATTAATTTGGCTAGTTTGATGATTCAAAATATGGCTATGAATATTGGGGGAGATAAACTACCTTATGGGATTATATTGAGTCATTTGCTTGTTATGAAAGGGGTTGATGTGAGTACTTACAATCCAATCATGGTTAGGCCAAGTAGTGTTATAGGTGGAAACTCTGTGAAATTGCAGGAGATATACAGTTGGGATGAAGAGTTGATATCAAAATGGCAAGCATGACGTCACTATATGCACTTGTTGGATGATATATGGGCTGCGAACAGTGTTACAAACCCACCAAATCCACCTCATTGATACCCTCAATAAGAAATTCAACCGCCTGTCGATCCAGTTACTCCTGGTGGTTCTTCTAGACTACCGCGACAAGAAGGATGTTCCGACCACGGATATGCTGAGTGGGCGCATGAGCAGCAGATGGAGTATGCCCACTGGGCGTATACTCAGCAGACGGTGTGTCATAGTCAATATACGAACTGGAAGGGTCAATGTGAAAAGTGGTAGGGAGGGGTGAACGAGACTCTTGGCCTTTATGGTGGGTGAAATAGCTTTGGCCTTTATGTTTATGCATATACTTGTACAATTCTAAAAACTTTAAATTTAGACTTCAAATATTGAATAGCTCGAAAATATAATAAACTATTTAAATCATCTAAACATATAACTTCAAGCTTGAAAGATCTAAAGAACTACCTAATAATTTAAGATCAAAATACAATTAGATGTCTAATAGGTATATATTATTTAATATCTATCTAATATTAAATAAAATATCTTAAATATCTATATATAATCCAACAATATCAAAATCATATTACAATTATATTGTTTACGATATACATGCCTTGATTATAGAATTTCGATTTAAATAATATAATCAAATTATTAATTTTATAATCGTACAAATATTTTCAATAATATAATAATTTAAAATCAAAATACAATTAGATGTCTAATAAGGATATATTATTTAATATCTACCTAATATTAAATAAAATATCTTAAATATCTAAATATAATCAAACAATATCAAAATCATATTACAATTATATTTTGTACGATATACATGCTTTGATTATATAATTTCGATTTAAATAATATAATATTTAAATTAAAATACAATAAATAGCAAAATTATTTCGTTTATATTGTACATATCTCAATACTAAAATTCGATTTAATTAACACATTCAAATTAATTTTAAATATTATTATAAAATACTTGATAAGCAGTGCTTTAAATGTGTCTTTTGGTGGGTAACCTACGTGGGTCTAAGTGCCAGACCTGCCACCTACCAGACCTGTTTACCTGTTAGACCTGTATAAGCAGTAGCCTGCCAGACCTACAACCTACAACCTGAATTGTAACCTGTTTAAAATTGTTAAATGGGTCTGGTGGGTCGTGGTTCTACCTATTTGCCACCACTACAAACAGGTTATAAACAATAAAGTAGGGATGAGTTACCTTGATAATACCCTCACTCATTGGACCGATTATCATCCCTAAATCCTATTTAATTTTGGTAACTAGTTTGATGATGGACCAGTGGTTTGATATGGACTGGTGGTTTTCAACCTCTCTTCTCTGTCTTCCATGTGACTTAGAATGCTCCAATAAACTCTGCCTCTGGTTTTCAATTCTTCTTCTTCCTATCATGTATAATCCTCGTATCCATCTGGAATCAACAGAAGAATTCTTTGTTCTTCATGGCACTAGAAACGTTGATTCATCTCAATAGCAAATCAAGAAGAATTATATTGATCTGTTCAAGCAAAACAGCTCATTTGTTTCTTTGAACCCAGATTATATAAAATAAACAGAGAGTCATTACTCTATTCAGTAATCAGATGAAATCAATAATCAACTGCTTCTTCAATAAAAAAATCAACTTATCGGAAAATTCAATATTGGAGTTCCAAAGAAAGCCAAGCTAGATAATGTTTTGGATTCTTTGAAATTCAAGGGAGTATTCAGCTATGAATTTTGGGATTCTCATCACATCTTTCTTGATTTCAACTTTAAGGAAGATGTTTGCACTCTTTGGTCAAAAAACGTCTGGAGATTTGACAATTTCTTGATGAGAATCTTGCGATGGAGTCCAATTTTTAACAAGAAATATGAAAATCTGATTATTCTGACTTGTGTTCGATTTGAAAGGTTTCCAGAATGCCTGTGTGAGAATAAATTGGTGAGCGACATTGCTGGTTCTTTGGGTACTACGTACAGAGTTTGTTGTTCCTGAGAAGAACAGAGCTCACACAAACGCCTGTTTTTCTCAAATTAAAATTGATATCTCGAAAAAACTAAAGCGCAAAATGTGGATTGGCTTTGGGATGAATGATGGATGTTAGGTCTCCATAAGTTACAAGAACGTGCCATCATACTGCGAGTATTGTTATCACATAAGTCACATATTTTCTAAAATGCAAGAAAGCTCCTAAGATTGAAGATGACAATAGGAAAGGAAATACTGGAAATGAACAAGATAATTCTGAGATACAGCATAAAGATGTCCTGAGCAATACTGACTCAAGAAATACTCAAAATACTATCAAGGTTTACAGAAGGAAATTAAAATCTATTGTCACGCAAAAAGATCAAATCTGCTGCAAATGAGAATATTAATGATCCGACTCAAGGTCAAAACATACAATTACATGGAAAAATCAGTCAGAAGTTAAAGCAAATCAACAAGATAGAAGAACCTCCTGATCCCGAAAATCAGTCTTCCTCTTCTCCAAAAAACAGTAATAAACTCATTGAAGCTTTGGACAAGTTAGAACAAGATTATACTCAATTCAATCTTCAAGAAACAAACACTCCCGATCCCAAAAATATAGGCAGTCGTTCTGGCTCTCCTACCTTTTATCCTGATCAAAGCTTCAAAGAAATTATCAATACCAAACTGAGGGCTGCAAAAAGAAAAAGATCAATAAGTAAACTTATAGTAAAGTCCTTAAACTCAAGGGACAAATTGCAAAAATATTTATCTGATAATGATCAGAGTGATTAGCTGGAACACTAAGGGGATCAACAATAAGCTAACCTTGAGAAGGCTAAATTCGATGATCAGATCAGAAAGAATTAGGATTCTGAAAATACATGAGCCTATGGCTAAGTGGGATAAAATTAGAGAAATTGCAGAGTTTTTGGGTTTCATACAGTATATTGTGAATATATCAAATAAGTTATGGATTTTCTAGATGGATGATATCAATGTGAGAATCATTTATAACATGGATCAATATTTGCATATGGAAGTGGACTACCCTGGTATTGAGGAAAGATTCTACCTAACATCTATCTATGCTAAGTGTTATTAGTATTGCTGACCCTAGCAAGGCCTGGATTTGTGCTTGTGATTACAATGTCATCTCCACTCATGATGAGCAGCTCGGTTGCACCTCAATTTTCCAAGCCAGCATGGACAATTTTAACTACACAATCAAATCATGTAATCTCAATGATGCAGGGTATGGTGGTTCTAAATATACCTGGTCAAGAAGTAACAATGGAGAAGACTTGATCGGGCTCTCATTAATGATAATGGATGAATATCTTCAAAGAAACTCAGGTCTTCCACATGGTCATAACGTATTCTGAAAAATCTATTGTAAAACTAGTCATCATACTATTGCTACTAACAGAAGTGGTTCCTTGGTTTGGAAAAGGTTAATTAGCATTAGAAATCAAGCTGACACCAATCTCTCTTGGATTCCGGGCAAGGGCGAGATAGACTTTTAGAGGGATTCATGGCACAACATGCCATCCATTGCAAGCACCTACAATATAAACTGGTATTTAGATGCTAAGGTCCAATCTTTTTAGAAAATAATCAGTGGGATCTCAATGCTATGCAGGGTATTTCGAATACTAGGCTTGACATTATCAAGACTCTTAGAGTGAATCCTGATACTAACAATATTCCTTGCTGGAAGCATTCCAAGGATACGAACTTCAACATGAAGCTTACTTGGGATAGCATGAGATCAAAGCACAACCAACAAGTTTGTTCAAAAAATCTGGAATCATAATATTCTCAGAACATTTTCTTACATTACTTAGAAGCTTATTAATAACTATATATCTATTGATTCAATAATGAGAAAGAGACATCTAAGTTTGGCTTCGGAATGTCTGTTTTTGCAACAATTGCAAAGACAAAAACCACATTTTTGTAGACAACAACTTTGCCTGGCATCTGATGTAGCCCAGAAAGTCCAAAAAAAGCCTTGTTTATTTTATTTTATTTTATTCAGATATCTTATGTATTTAAATCAAATCTAATTATATTAAGATTTGATTTTATTTGATTTTATTTTATTTTATTTTATTTTAGAATATTTATTTTATTTCCTTGTATTCTAATTTAGGGTTTTGAGAAGCTATTATATAAAGCCTCTTATGCCTTAAGTTATTTTAAGTTTTTGGAATAATAGATTTTTTATCTCTGAAAATTTCACTCTTTGTTACCCTTAGATTAGGGTTGCATCATGTTACCCTTGAATTAGGGTTTCATCTATCACTGCTTCTTCTTCTATTTCCACTGCGTCATCAGTTTGGTATCAGAGCCTCAGTTCCTGCTACGGGTCAAGCATGTTTCTGAATCTTGATTTCATCTGATTCAAGGTCTAAAGGAGAGAACAGCATACGGCCATGAAGATCTCAAAGATCGTTTGGTATGCGGGAGACACACTAGGCGTTTCAATGACGATCATATTGACCGGTTACTGAAGGAGTTTAAATTGGCTACCAATCGTCGAATCAAGGTAAAAATTGCTTATCGAGATGATGTCTCAGGCTATGAAGAGGTTTTGAAAACCATTTTTTTCATCAACTGGACATGGGGATGTTGTCTTCAGGCTATGAAAAGGTTTTCGAAACTATTTTTTTCCTTCAACTGGATGGCTTCAATGTGACTTCGAATAAGGAACACTCGAGAAGAATTTATCTTATTCCGATAAGGTCAACAATTATAATTCCCAATGTAACGATTAAATAAAATAAAATAAATAATTTGGGTTCTTGATGGTGATGGTGCTGTGAATTCGAGGACGAATTCTTGTCAACCAGGAGAGGATGATGTAGCCCAGAAAGTCCAAAAAAAGCCTTGTTTATTTTATTTTATTTTATTCAGATATCTTATGTATTTAAATCAAATCTAATTATATTAAGATTTGATTTGATTTTATTTTATTTTATTTTAGAATATTTATTTTATTTCCTTGTATTCTAATTTAGGGTTTTGAGAAGCTATTATATAAAGCCTCTTATGCCTTAAGTTATTTTAAGTTTTTGGAATAATAGATTTTTTATCTCTGAAAATTTCACTCTTTGTTACCCTTAGATTAGGGTTGCATCATGTTACCCTTGAATTA
The DNA here is from genome assembly GCA_036936605.1 of Limnanthes douglasii subsp. nivea. Lineage (NCBI taxonomy): Eukaryota > Viridiplantae > Streptophyta > Magnoliopsida > Brassicales > Limnanthaceae > Limnanthes > Limnanthes douglasii. The sequence continues at coordinate 155,047,697 of JAUPFV010000003.1, read as the reverse complement.
GGGTTTCATCTATCATTGCTTCTTCTTCTATTTCCACTGCGTCATCAGTTCCTAAATTAGAATACAAGGAAATAAAATAAATATTCTAAAATAAAATAAAATAAAATAAAATAAAATCAAATCAAATCAAATCTAATCTAATCTTAATATAATTAGATTTGATTTAAATACATAAGATATTTGAATAAAATAAAATAAAATAAAAAGGCTTTTGTTTGGACTTTCTGGGCTACATCATCCTCTGCTGGTTGACAAGAATTCGTCCTCGAATTCACAGCACCATCACCATCAAGAATCCAAAATATTTATTTTATTTTATTCAATAATTACATTGGGAATTATAATTGTTGACCTTATCGGAATACGATAAATTCTTTTCGAGTGTTCCTTATTCAAAGTAACATTGAAGCCATCAAGTTGAAGGAAAAAATAGTTTCGAAAACCTTTTCATAGCCTGAAGACAACATCCTCATGTCCAGTTGATGAAAAAAATGGTTTTGAAAACCTCTTCATAGCCTGAGACAGCATCTCGATAAGAAATTTTTACCTTGATTCGACGATTGGTAGCCAATTTAAACTCCTTCAGTAACCGGTCAATACGATCGTCATTGAAACGGTTGGTATGGCCCCTCATACTCAAACGATCTTCCCGATCTTCATGACCATGTGTGCTGTTCTCTTCTTTAAACCTTGAATCAGATGAAATCAGGATTCAGAAACATGCTTGACCCGTAGCAGGAACTTCGGCTCTGATACCAAACTGATGACGCGGCGGAAACAGAAGAAGAAGCAACGATAGATGAAACCCTAATTCAAGGGTAACATGATGCAACCCTAATCTAAGGGTAACAAAGAGTGAAATTTTCACTTATAAAAATATATTATTCTCAAGACCTCCAATAATTTAAGGCATAAGAGGCTTTATATAATAGCTTCTCAAAACCCTAAATTAGAATACAAGGAAATAAAATAAATATTCTAAAATAAAATAAAATAAAATAAAATAAAATAAAATAAAATCTAATCTAATCTAATCTTAATATAATTAGATTTGATTTAAATACATAAGATATTTGAATAAAATAAAATAAAATAAAAAGGCTTTTGTTTGGACTTTCTGGGCTACATCATCCTCAGCTGGTTGACAAGAATTCGTCCTCGAATTCACAGCACCATCACCATCAAGAATCCAAAATATTTATTTTATTTTATTCAATAATTACATTGGGAATTATAATTGTTGACCTTATCGGAATACGATAAATTCTTTTCGAGTGTTCCTTATTCAAAGTAACATTGAAGCCATCAAGTTGAAGGAAAAAAATAGTTTCGAAAACCTTTTCATAGCCTGAAGACAACATCTTTATTGCATCATTTTATTCGATTGAGACTCTATTCAATGTATATTTTGACTTATAATTGCATTTAGGAGAGAACGCCTCTCTCCCTTGGCACATGCGGTCAAAAGTAGCCATTGATGCAGCATAACCCATACAAATAGTATTACCAGGGACCGATGTACTGCATTGTATCGTGAATGGCAAGTCCTGCATTCAAGAGAGAATATCGTTAAGTTCCTAAATGCTCAGGTAAGAGCAACAAAATGAAACCACCCTATGCACCCACTTGCATCTATGAAATTAAATAAAACGATATCAAACTTCTGCAGATATGAACAATTCGTACGACTCAAGAACCATTAAGAGCAACCATTCCTTGAGTCTTGGTAGCATAGCATTAAAGACACAATACTCATCGGGATCCACAGCTACAAATTTTCAATTCAATAAAACCATCTCTGAAACTTATATTTCAGTGACACAAACATATACTCCTTCCTTTCCAAAATATTTGTCATTTTAAGGTTATACACAGCTACTAAAGAATGTAATAATTATTTTTCTTTTTTATAAAAAATAGAAAAGATAAAAAATTTAATTGGTAGTTGATTATAAATAATATTTAAATTTACATTGACGAGAACGACATATATTATGGAACAAAAAATATTTCCTAAAACGACAAACATTTTAGAAGAGGGAGTAAATGGTAGTAACCAAGAACCAAACCCATTGTCGGCTTATACCATCACAATTCAGAGGCGTGTCAAAAGAGTAGAAGAGTAGTGCGACTAGGGAATCCAGAAAAAAGGCAACAAACTATGGCTACATACATAATCATTAAAAATTTTGAGAAACTTAACCTGCAGAACATCTTCGAAACAGAACATCTTTTCCTCTCCTAAAGTTTCAACAGACGTCTTCCATTGTGCAACTTCACGACCATCTTCTTTTCTGTCAAAACAAAGAAAAACCAGCACTATCTCTAATGGTATTTAATCAGCATTAATGTAGCCAAGACCAAAGCTTTCGAGGAGAACAATAGCCAACGAGCTTGAAGAAGCATCATTCTGCTTAAAGACTTGGTTTTGCTTGCATTCCAGAGTCCATTTTGCAAGCCAATCCACAGCTTGATTCCGGACTCTGGAAATGTACTTTAAGGTCATTTCGATGTAATAAGTTTTCTGCAAGTTCTTGTTATGTCACCCTCAAAACAGTACTATGAGCTAATTGATTAATGATGATAGGAGAATCTGATTCGACGTCAACTTCTGTCCAATTATGATTGTAGCAGATAACTAAACCTACAAGTAAAGCTTTGTACTCAGCGAGGATAGGAGTGAGCTTCCCGAAAAGAGCACCAGCAGCGTGGATGATGTCTCCAGAGCTATCTATGATCAGTAGACCTCCACCTGCATCTCCATTTCTAGCGGAAGCTCCGTCTACATTCATTTTAAGTCTGCATCCTATAGGTGCATTCCACTTGAGGTATACAGGCTTTTTAAATCTTTCAATTGAAGAACAACCCAAAACAACACCTGCATAAAAGGACTGAGACCAATGCTTATAGTTTAGCTTGTTAGAAATGTCCAATCCTTTCATTATATTAATGATCAAATCAATAGCTTTATTGACATTAATCTGCTGAGCCTTGTACTTAATTTCATTTATAACTTTCCAAATTACCCAGCACATAGTCTGAGGAATAAGGTGAGTTACATGAAATTTTTTGTTAGAAAACCCGAACCAGCATCTTAATATATGAGTTAGTGTCATATATCCACTGATTTTAACTTTTAATAAACATCCAAAGAAGTTCCAAAGATGCTGATGACGCGGCGGAAACAGAAGAAGAAGCAACGATAGATGAAACCCTAATTCAAGGGTAACATGATGCAACCCTAATCTAAGGGTAACAAAGAGTGAAATTTTCACTTATAAAAATATATTATTCTCAAGACCTCCAATAATTTAAGGCATAAGAGGCTTTATATAATAGCTTCTCAAAACCCTAAATTAGAATACAAGGAAATAAAATAAATATTCTAAAATAAAATAAAATAAAATCAAATCTAATCTTAATATAATTAGATTTGATTTAAATACATAAGATATTTGAATAAAATAAAATAAAATAAAAAGGCTTTTGTTTGGACTTTCTGGGCTACATCAAAAGGTCAGGTAATAAGCTCTAAAAATTACTATAAATTAACTTATGGGTCCAAGAGAATCTTCATCAAAAAAGGCGTGCCCATAAAAATCATATAGTAAAAACCACAAGGTTAGGGTCAAATACGATTAAATCTCATAATCATTACTCCAAATGGTTGGTTCATCGGGCATCTAAAAACCCACTATTGTTTATATATATATATATTATTAATAAGCATACTAAAGTAAGGAAGATGGTTCATATTCCAGAAGAAATAACTGAACTAGGAACTTAGAGGTTTAACGAGTGTGCACAAGGTAAACCCTCATTCTAGGTAAACCCTCGTTCTGACGCAATAACCTGTAAACCAACGCCAAATGGTAAACCACACGAGGTGATAGGTTCAAACCAAAAAAGAATTTGTAGAGGGATTCAAACTCATACATTTAGTCACAAACATGCTATACTCCACCAACTCGGGGCTTTTGGGGCAGTTTCTTTTTACGACTTACCCACACTAAAATAGATTTTTTTACGATTTACATGACACTAAAATTGAATACCCTGCTGTTTAAAGGCATGCCATGATACCATAAAGATCAAATTCTGGCTACGCCACTTACTCCAAACAATGTTTTTGAAGCTATAACAAATCGACTATAGGATAAATGGTAAAAACCATAACTATAAAAGAAAAACAATAAAAAAAAAAGACGATAAACCATGAAATCAACAAATGTTATAAAATAAATTACATAGAAAGAGGCTATAAATCAAAATGAAAATAACAATATAAATCTAGATGTCATCGTTATTTTCGTACACATTTGACATGTTGGCACAAGTAAAATAAGAAGAAATACCTTTGATGTGTGACTTAAAAGGCTGAACAACCACGATATAACTTTAAATTTTCTTCATTGTTTTTGTAACTCTACAACGGGCGACTATAGTTGAGGATTTATACAATCCCAAATTCTAATTTGAAGCTCCCCAAAATTAGAAAAATATAATATAATAAAATAGTAACATATTTGCACTCTCCTTTAAACAAAATGAGGCGAGTACATATATCATATCTATAATCCTTAAAGTTATGAAATAGATTTCATATAGATTTAAGCTAAGTAAATAAGGTAAACAAGGCTATAAGCCAAAACTATCAATAGTAATTGAAGTAGTGGTCTAGTTTTATCTTTGTGCGAAAGATTTCATGAGGAGTAGTCTCGCATAAGTATCAAGCAATATACTAGCTTAAGTCATGAAGACAAACGTATAAGATGCTTATATTAATTGACCACACTTGAAGGCTTATATTTCTTGATCTCCCGTTGGTATATCAACTCAAGGACTATTGATGGTTGAAAAAGGCAACTGATAAGGATAATATAATGGGACAGTGGTAAGTAAATTAGTAAAAACATATAATCAAATATATCGATGTAATCTATATTGGATTAGTAAAATAAAATTAAGATCTAATAGAAAATTCCAATATAATTCACACTTAATTAGTAGTAAAACAATGCTAATGTAATAGTTAATTATGCATATATCTATCTTAGTTATTTGTTAAGATTATTAATTTATAAAAGAGATATGAATATTAAGATATGATTAATTCTTTTTCTCCTTAAATAAAATATCATTTATCTTTCTTTATTCTCGGTTATATTTTTCTCTTTATTTTTAATACATTCCAAAAAATACCTCGTTATGCTCACTTTGAAAAGTAATCCAATGTCAGATAATGTATTGCTCATCGTTTGAGGCCTTCAACAAAATCTTTACTATTTCCAGCCTTCCTTAATCATATATATATATACCTCTTATATCATCTCAAGCTAGACTATTATAGATCTTGAAGAATTAATGAAACGTTGATATGTACCGCAGTGCGTTTATATTTGTCAAGATGGTGAGCCAATTTCTTGTCATAATGACTTATTTATGCAGCATTTTGCAGTCACAATATATGTTGGCATGAAATAAAATATTTTGTTGATGTATCAATTATGGTATCTTTTATTCAGCCGCAGTAGCCATTAATTATAGCTAGAAGTATGGAATTTATATTCTTTAATTAAATAATGGGTCCATTATAGTTTTTTTTTTTGTTTTTTTATTAAAAAAAACACTCAATTGATATTAAAAATACTCTCATAGTGTTTACAATTATAGTTTTTTTAATATAAAAAAATAAACACTATAAGAGTATTTTTTATATTAATTAAAGTAGATAAGAAATTTAATTGTAAAAACTTGTATGCAGTATAATTGGTGCATGTTTAATAGTTAGATATTTACTTTAATACTTATGAGTATAATTATTATTTTTTTCTGGGGTTCAATATTGTTTATACAATACTTATTAATACTTTAATAAAATCGTACACTTACGCTTTTATTTATCAATATTTTGATACCGTTGATGAGAATTGTTTTTATATTACTTATAATCTTGATAAATATTGTTGAAGTACTAATTTAATCACTTTTTTATTTTTGTTATTTTATAGTTAAATAAAAATATAGTTGCCAATATAGATATTACTTCTTTTGATCTAGAAATCAAAAGAACATTTTGAAGTCAACTAAGAAAGCTCAAGAAAAGATTAAAAACATTGACGGAACAATACGTCCATGATATGTGGAAAATAAGTGACTATACAAATCCTTGATTAAAAGGATTTACTTATAACATTATGCGACCTTTGATCTCCACTTAGTTTCGAGATCAAACCAGATTTAATCACCATATTTAATAAAAAAAATCATATGTTCATTGGAGAATTTGAATATTTAGGGCAATGCCCAAACACCCATATTTCAATATTTTTGGAAGTATGTGACACATGCACATACATTGGAGTTTCCAGTAATGTAATTCGGTTATGTATTTTTTTCTTTCTGCTAAAAGAAAAAAAACAAAGGCCTGACTACTTTCTATACCACCATAATACATTACATTATGGTACCAACTAGCTAAATTATTTTTATCCAATATTTCCTACCAGAAAAATCAGCAAAGTTTAGAAACAACATCATGTGTTTCTTACAACGAGAGAACAAGTCACTCTATGACTCATAGGATATAAAGAGTCGTTAGGCAAGTGTCATCATTAGGAAATTCCTACTTGGATGGTAGTACATAACTTCTACAATAGACTGCAAGTGAAAAATAAGTTAATGTTAAATGGAATAAGGGGACGGCTATTTATAACAAAACTCCAGCAGATGCATATGAGCTCCTCAAAATATTATCAAGCAATAACTATGCAAATTTAAATGAGACAGAAAAATATGTAGGTATGTATTTGGTTGACAAAAATAATGTATTACTGATTAAGATCACAATATTTGAAAAATAGATGATACAACTAAGGATAAATGCAACAAAATTGAATACGTATGAAGTGTATGATCTGATGAACCAGATTGCTCAAGCGAGCGATGCTATATACTTTAACAATTTCCAACGAATCCATTAAGCGTATAATAATAACAGGCTTCAGTGAAATCTAAAATTCTTATGGTAAAATTCCAATAATATATGGCCTCTGGTCAAGTAACATCGAGCAAAACCTAAAAAAATTCAATGCAATTGTACTATAAAACGGTAAATAAGTTGGAACCAAATAAGAGCAAATCAAACATTATCTGTAGCAATAAAGACATTCTCCGTAACAATAAATACCTTTATCATAACAATGATGACATTTACCACAACATCGATGAGCTTCGTCACAACAACCTTGATCGTGGAAAACCATAAGCTTACAGAGGAGATGTTCACCGCATCAACAAAGACTTTTGTTACGACAACAAAAATGATTCGTCATAACATATGAATACAAGGAAATAAAAAAAATTAAAAGGAAATAGACAGCCCAAATATATGAATTAAGTTGGATAAAGCAAAAAACAATTGATAATAAAGACGCAAGAGCTTACGTGGATAAAATAATATTAAGGATGCGTCTAATTAACTATTTTATGTTACTCAAATACCCTATGCGGTTAGAGAGTTTAGTAATATTTATAGCAACCTTTGTAATAGATGAATCTCATGTATCTATAAAGACACGTTTCTTTTATCCCTGAATCTTAGGCTTATTGGTAATATAAATATGAAAATACCACTATCTCGTGGAGTGAACAATATTTTGACTAGAGAGACAATTAATACAATTAAGATTCATTTATTTCTTGAATTGTTTAGTCCTTGAGATCATTGTAAGTTCTTTGAGGAGATAAATCCTTATCAAATTTGGTTCCAAATGTGGAAATTATTTACAAAGAATAAAATTGAATCAATGGTGATGACTCACTTAGGAGTTGAGAGTAATTATTACAAGATTTTTTAGTTTGTAGATATCTAACACATATACAAGTGCTGTTAATTTTGTCTTACATGTTAATGATAACAAAGTAACTCAAATAATTACAGGTATTCCAAGTGCTTTTTATATTATGCGTGTAAGTGGTGCAATACAAGGTATTCATAGTGAACTTCCCACGTTGTATGAATGAAACCGATAATGATATATTTAGAGATGTTACTGGTCCGCTTGATGTTGTTCTTCATTTTCATTAGACTAAGGAGGTAAGAAATATGCTTATTATTGTTGCAACTAATCAACAAAGAGTCTTATCACCAAATCTACAAAAATATGTTACAATCAGGGTCGTCCCATCAAATACGTATTGCAACTGAAGGTGATGTTCCAACTCATACTTTTTTTATATTTTATAATTGCAAATTAATGAATTAAGGAAAGAACAACATGGATCTAATGTTTATATATTTTAAAAGATAAAAAAAAGACGTGCTAGGTTGGAATAACTATCTAAGACTTTAGTTGTTAACAAAAAATGAAGTGATTGTTAGAAAATAAGTTTACAAAGAAAAATGATACATACATAATGATAACTTCAAAGAAAAAATAATTATTAGTGAATATATTTCAGGGGACCTTTAAAAGACCAAGGTTAGATTCATATACCTTGCATTTGCCACAATGTCATAATATAATATTTTTTGGAATAATTCATAAATACAGTGCTTGGATTTAATCCTAATAATACTTTTCTTTACACAAATTTTTAATGATTTTTAGAGGAAAGGCGTTGGCTTGATTTAATAATTTTTCTTCAAAAGTAATTCACAATTTTAAAGAGTTATAGACTTCTTTCATAACTCGGTTCATTAAAATTAAGATAAGAAAGAAATATGTAGATTATATTTTGACATTGCGGCAAATGCAAGGTGAATTTTTGAAAAGTTATGTGAAAATGTTTGTTTAAAAAATGAATGTTTTGGATGGATATATTAAAGATGTAGAGTTTGATGCTTTTAAAAAAGGAATCCCAATGAATATCAAATTTCTTGAAGATTTGATTAAGTTTCAAGTGAATAATGTGAGATATTTATTAATAATATCTGATATATTTATCAAAGTGGAAGAGACTAGAAGAGACAGATTTTTTCCAATTAAGATATTACAACAGAGGTTAGGGTCGTCTAATAGAAAACATAATAAAGAACAAAGGCCAAAGGAGGTCGTCAAGATTCAAAATAGACATAAGTTTCTTATCATGACAATCCAAACATAAGATTTATTCATCTCATAAAAACTATTGCAAAAATATATGATAAAACAAAAGATATAGTGAGTTATTGATCTTCGCGAGTTATGTTTTTTCCAAACAATGAAATATCTAAAAAGTACTACTGGTTTATCATCGTGATCACAAACATGCAACATGAGGGTTTTTTATTTGAAGAATAAGATTCGATGGTTGATTGAGAATGGTGAATTGATTGAGTTTGTCAAAAATAGAGAAGGATAGAAAATATAAGAGGCTAATAGAACTAATAGTCCAAGACAATAAGGGACTAACAATGATAAGGGAATTTCCTTCTCAATTATAAAACCAAGACAATGTTTAACAATCCCGAAAGAATAATAAATAGATGATAATAGTTTTTTATATATATTCACTGCATACTCTCCAACTAGAGACTTAAGCCTTTATTTATACTATTTACAGTATCCGTTCTAACAATCATTACTTTACACGTGTCACAATAACTTAAAAAACTATCTCGATAACCTATAAAATGATGACACATGTTTATTAGTTGTAACTACTCAAGAAACCTTTTCGCTTTTCTCCCTCGTTTTACATCTTCCTTGCGACCCTCGTCTAAATGCTTCTTTATGATCTTCGTTTAATGTTTTCTCGGTGACCCTCGTCTAACCACTTTTATACGCCCCTTTTCGAAACACTTCTTGATGAACTTCGTCTAAACATTTCTTGGTGACCTTTATCTAGCGTCTTCTTAGTAACCATGATCTAACTGCTTCTATACAACCTTCGCCTAACACCTTCTTGTTGACCATTGTCCAACATATATTTGGTTACCCACGTGTGCACACTTCTTTATTACATGCATCTAATCCTTTTATTAGTCTTTGATATGAAATTACCTTGTCATTATAAGAAATATATAATATCTTTAGGAAATAGCCTTATCAGGACTCCCCTATAGTCATTAAATTAATTTTATTAATTTTATATGAAAATTACTAAAAAATTATTAAGACGAGGTATTATTAATAAATCTACTAATTCGTTTTATTTAATTATATATATATCATTGGTGTGCATTAAAATCCTTTAACTCCTCATATTTGTTATGCCGCGTATAAAAACTTAAACGATGGGAGCTTCTAAATTCTGACACATTTTTTAAAATCGTTTCTACTTCTTCGAAATATAATCATTTCCTTTTTTACTATTATATATTATTATGTATATAATATTTTTAAAAACCTTTAATTTAAATATTGATTTTTGTTTAATCCATCAACTAAGATTATTCATCATTTATCCTATTTAAATCAAGGATTTATTCCTCATTTATGATTCTCCGTATTCTTTAAAACTTGTCTATTTTCTGCATTTCCTTCGTTAAAGCTCTAATATTATCAATTTTTTATCTCTATCTTCAACTTTCTTAATTAGGTCATTTTTACACTAAATCTTTTTTTTCCTTTTATATGTACATTCCCTAATTACTCAATCACATACAACCAAATATTATGTGTTAAATAATTCTTAAAATGTAAAACCCAAGTTAATATAAGAAAAAACTTCATTTAATATATGTTAGATCTGGCATATTAATTTTATTTCTCCCTCGTAAACAACCAATATAAAAAGTAAATACTACTTCACTTACAAACTCTGTTGATAATATTTATTCTTTTACCTAGAAATGGCTTTAAAATGATATACCTTCACTAGTAGTAGCTATGGACCAGCTCCTTCTTATAGATGTTCTAGAAAAATCTTAATTTTTAAACACATATTTTAAATAACTTACCTATAAAAACATGTTTGATAAAGAACATCAAGTATGCATATGTATTTATGATATTCTAGATGATGTTGTTATTCGCCTTCCTAAACTTGGTAAATTGTCCCATCTAAGTGTGGAAGACAAAACATGTTTCTTTACTTTTGTATTTCATGGGGGACTTTGATTTCCTCTTTCTAAAATTTATTCAAGAAATGGACGACGTATGCTGCTCAATCTACTACTTAATTCAAAAATTCTAAAAGTACATATTAATCTTTGAGATTTCCTAACCACCATTGATATTTTAAAAATACACAAATACTCATTTCTACTTTATAAGTATCAAATACAAGAATAAAATCGTCAATTTTCCACGTATGTACATGACTTGAAAAATTTCTTTACTTTTATAACTGGGAATTGAGAATATCAAAATGTTAAGCGGAATATAGAAAATTTGAAAGATGATGGTAAATACAAACAAGACAAAATATGTGTATTCTAATTATTGTTTCTTTGTCAACTTATTTTATTCTCATAAAAATGTTCTTTGTGATAAGGTAATACCCTTCGGGTATTATATGACCCTCGTAAGCGGTAAAGTAATCTGCACCAACTTCTTGCCTCGAGCAGTACCTTTCGGGAAACCGAAAGATTATACCGAGAGGGTCATAACAAGTAGCCCCTCGGGCCTAGGCCTAAGAAACACTGAATGACACTTGCGCAAGAAAGGTATAGGCAATATGTTTCTGAAACCATCGTCAGTAAATAGAATGGTTAACATTATCACCCCCATTAACACTCATGCTTGAAAATGTGGGCTTAAAAATGTGGGCTTCAAATATAACAGTTATATTTTTCTCATTAATGACCATTAAGTCATGATGTAATAAGTAGCTATGTAGTGGAGTGATAGGTTGAGTGATAGGTTGAGTGATAGGTTGAGTGATAGGTTGAGTGAGAGAAACAAGATAATGAGAAAACAGATTATCCCTGATAAAATCAGTTAATTCTTAGGTAAGTTTAGATACGGAAATGTTTGTAGGAGAGCGTATGTCTAAGAAATGTTCGTATCAGATGTTTTTAGTTAGAGAGTCAGTATTTAGTAAAGAGAGAAAGAGACAGAAATAATAAATATAACAACAATTGATTAATCATTGGACCTTTTCCCCAAAATGGAATGTATTTTATATAGTACATGAGGTGAATAGTAAAATTACATGATTACCACTGTCAAAATGGATTTCTCACCCCACTCATTTAATCTTTAGAACCAAGTTCTATGAGTGTATCATTTAGCCCCATTATCCCTTATGTTTGCTTTAGTTTAGTCTTTGGTCACTAAATATCTGAACCTTTTTATTATTTATATTTTCTTTATAAGAAATCTTATTATTATTTATATTTTCCTACCCTTATCAGTAGCCCTCCAGTCCTTGTGAAGAACTCTAAACGAGGACTGACTTATGAAAGTCATTATTCCTCCTCGGACTTTATTAATTCTGAGCTTCTTTTTCTGACCACATGTGCTCTTCTCCAAGTCATTTTTCCTCATGCTCTGATCGGGCGCCTTCGTTACTTTTATTCAACAAAAAAAAATCTTTATGACAAACCCTTTGGATTGTGTGGTATTGGACTTGTTCGAGTTTATGACCTCACCTCTGGTCATAGTGACCTCCCCTAAACTATTATTTCTTTCAATCTTGTATGCTTTTGCCTATCCGTTATAATGTCAGAGATAGCTTAGTAATGAAATCATTTCTGGCCACATGTCGGGTATCTACTACTGCATGTTGGCGCGTTATTTGAAATGATTTGTAAAGAAGGTAACGTGTCAAATAAATTTTTGAAACTGACTCTTCACCTTCTGACCCTTAATACCCATTGTTTAACTATAAATACCCGTCTCTTTCTTTAATTCTAAGTTTGCCTATTTTATCTTTGTTGACCCTTGTGTAGAGAAAACATGTTCTAGAGAGAGATAATCTTCGAAACCGAATTATTTTTCGGTCTTTCATGCATGAAGATTTTATCAATCTCGAAAAATATATAAACATAGAGCTTCCGGTGGTAGAGGGTATCCAACGCATGCATACATTTTTGAGGTAAACTTATGCGATAGCTGGTCCTCTTTCTCAGAACGTATTTTCCTTACTATTCAGCCCCCGGTCAAGCTTGTTCAAAAAATAACAAGGTTGACCCTTCTTCATCTGAAACTACTCGCAAATCTTCTCCTTTCTTAATGATGGGCAGTTAAAAAGAAAAGCTTCCTGAGGTAAATAAGGGAGATTATGCTAAGAGGAAAAGATCCCTAGACTGACCTACAAAGTCTATCCGAGTTAAGATTTCTTCTTCTGCTGCGGCCCTTCAGGTAACTTCTCAAGAGTCCCTTCAAACAACTCCCGAAGTCAGCCCTGAGACCTTCTTCACAAACTATTCGACTTGAACAAGTTTTGAAATCTATCCCTGAAATCCAAGAGATAAATTTGGTTGACGAGTCTAGCAGTGATCGGGAAAGGAACGATCTGGTTGTGGTTGAAGCTCAGCCCCTACGAGCTGTCCCAACGGTGACTCATCCCCCCTGACCTTCTGTGCTGAATCAGAGAACATCTTTTCCTCTAGCGTTTATAACTGACCTCCCTCATCAGCGGGGAGAGAAATCCCCAGTGAAAAAGGATAAGAAGAAGAAGAAGAAGAAGAAGAAACGTGCCTCAAACTTGCCCTCGAATATAGAAGACATTTCGAGGGACAATCTTCGTGATATTGAAGCGAATCATCTACTTTCCCTTTATAAGGTGAAATACAAATGATTCCACCCGACCAAGGAGTTAAAACTCAGAGATCGATTGGTTATCCATGGAAATGTTACTATTCAATTTACCATCGTTGGAGAGACGCTATTATCAGTTCGCGATCATGAGCTAGTTCTTTACACCGAGCTTATGAACTAGGGCATTTGCTTGTCTCTTGATCTTGATTTAGTGAAGTACTTCAATCTTATTGGACGTTTTCCCTCTCAAGTTGGTCCTAACATGTGGTATACACTCATGGCCTGCATCATGGCCTCTAGGATTTCTAAGATAGTATTTTCCATGGAGCAACTCGTCTCCATCTCTGGTGAAACTAAGAACTCTCCTTGCCCATTTATTCTCTTGGTTTTGCGAGGAAATACAAGGTGATCAAGGATTTCTTAAAATCCAACAAAAAGTGGAAGCAACAATTTATTTTTATCTCTGGGTTGTGGGAGACCGGTTTTGAGGATTCCCAAGACCTTCCTCATCGGTAAATTCTGAAGTGGTCTGGGAAAGGTATGTATCTACATATTTCATTCTATTTTACTTATTAAAATTGGTTAGCTTAAAGTATCTCTTTTGAATATCCATGAAGGGAATTTCCAAACCCTTTAAATATTATGCGAAATCCGCAAATAAAATCTTTGAAAAGCTAAGCATTTGGGTGGGTGCTAACTGGAGTCATAAATTTCACCGGAGCTTCATACCAATGAACTTGGCTAGAATAATTCTTTGGATAAACAATCCTGGTCAGAAAAAATCCATGTCTGAACTCATGGCACCCCCTCCCCCCGGAAGATGTTATTCTCAAGCGCTTGGAAGGCTTGAACAACATAGTTTTTCTTCCCACTCGAGCTTGGGCTCCCAGTCATCAAGATGCTGAAAAACCCAAAGAGGAGGATGAACAGACCGAGAAGGACAGAGACTCGGAAGAATGACATCCACAAAGAACAAAGGACTAAAGCCCAAAGAAATCAACATAGTGAAATTCAAGAGGAACGACTAACAGAAATCCAACCGGAACCATAAATTGATATCCAGGTAGGCCCTCGGGCTAGTATCTGGGAACAGAAGCAGATGACCGCTGACAACGAAACTTCGCTTGAAGTAAGACCAGCATGGAGAGCAGGAACTGTAAGTCTGAAGAGGCTTACTACTGAAGAGAAACAAAAGAAGATAGTCGATATTGAAGAGGAAAGTGGCAATACAACTTGTTTGAGTTTACCCCCCACCCCATCAAGAAAGTCGTTATAGTCGACTCAAATTCTGGAGGAGAGTTTGTCCTACAGATAAAACAAATTGTTGGTCAATAAGAAATTCTTGAGGAAGGTGAACATCTCTCTCCTGCCTCAGCTTACTTTGACGTTTATAAAAACCATTTTATTGCCAACGAGTTGAATAAATTGCTTTGTGTTGCTGCTCTCCTCGAAATGAGAGTTAATCACAAAGATCGTTACAAAAGTGAAGTCCTCTAAATAAGAGGTGAAGTAAAGAAACTAACCACTGAGGTAACCAACTTAAAAAATGAGGTGAAAAGCTTGAAAGACGAACTAGCCAAAGAGAAAAAGACATCTTCCCTATTGAAGAAGGTTGATTACGAACTTACTCAAGAGAAAAAAACTTCCGCTGATCGTTTATCCAGAATCAGTTCCTTAGAGACTAAACTCACTGAGAAAAGAAGAAAGTTTAACGATGAGAGGGAGCGCTTTATCACAAAAGACATCGAAATGAACACTATTGTTGACGGTATTTATGATTCTTTTCAGATTACCAAGTCATATTTCGAACGGGATGTCAAAGACATTGAAAATCTTTCTAAGGCCCATGAGTATTTGAGGAAGAACTTTGAGGCTAAGAAGAAAAAAGTTTGGATGTGTATGTTGCCAGTATCGCCTCTCGTTTTGAAAAAAAATGTTAATATGAAGTCTGCCCTGATATTAGAGATGCATGAAAAGTTTCATGATCTGAAGTTAGGTAGTCTTTGGAATTGTGTTATTGAGAGACATCATTTGGTAGGTGTCTCTATAGAAGATTTGGAAACTAACAGCGAATCAGAAAGTTCCTCCTTTGCATCTGGATCTTTAGAAGACACTAAACAAAATACCGCATTTGAATAGTGTTTAGGCGTGATAATCCTTGTTTTGTTGATCATCTGTAAACGTAAACATGTGGTACTTTATTTTGTATGACAGTCTTCATATTTTAACGACTTTTGATGAGATATATTTACTTTTAAAATTTGTTTTTATACTTCTTTTCACTGACTATGTAACCTAAAAAAAATCTGAATCTTACCTCGAACGTGCATTTTTCTGGATTCAATTTCATATTTATCTTTGTCAACTTGTCAAAAGTTTTTTCTAAGTCAACCAAATGATTTTCATCTTTTAAGATTTTGGCTAACACGTCATCAATGTAAACCTAGATATTTCTTCCAATTCGAAACTCGAAAGCTTTGTTTACTAATCGATGGTAAGTTGCTCCAACATTCTTCAACCCGAATGGCATTACCTTGTAGCAGTGTAAACCTCTTCCGGTAATAAAAGTTGTGCTCTCTTGATCTCTCGGGTCCATTTGGATCTGATTATACCCGGCATATGCATCCATAAAAGATAACAACCGGTTTCCAGATGTTGAATCAACCAACTGATCTATTTAGGGCATAGGGAAAGGATCTTTGGGGCACACTATTTTAGATCGGTGAAGTCCACACACATTCTCCACTTTCTGTTTTTATTCTTTACTAGGACCAGATTAACAATCCACAAAGGATATTGTGACTCGCGTATGTGACCCACTTTGGTTAAATGATCCACCTCTGCCATTATAGCTTCAACATTTTCTTGAGAAAAAGATCTCCTCTTATGTATGATCGGACGGATATTGTTTCGTACCGCAAGCTTATGATAGATGACGTTTGCTCGAACCCCTATGACATCCACTATAAACCATGCAAATAAATGTAATTTTGTTAAAATAAACTTGATTAAACTTTCTTTTACCTCCAGAGATAATCTCGTGCCAATCTTGAGACTTTTACCCGGAAAGAAGACCTGGTCCTCAAAGCTGTCATCTTGGACCATGAATCTAGGGCTTCCCTCGGATCATCCACAGGATCGGACTCCGGGGAAGCCCCCAGTGATTGGTATTCTTTTTTTTATTCAACCCTTTTAACCTGCTTGGGGGCCAACGCTGCCCTGTAACATTCTCTTGCCATTTTTTTGCTGCTTTTTACTGTTTCCACGTTGCTTCCCACTATGTACTTCAAACATTGATGGACAGTAGAATGCAAGACGTGCATTTTAGACAACCAGGACCTTCCAAAGATAACATTGTAAGATGTAGGAGCATCTACCACAACAAACAAGACTGTAACTATTTTTTTGAATGGTCCTCGGCCGAACTCCAACATCCATTCGAACTCTCTGACTACTTCAGCAGTAGCTCCGGTGAATCCAACTATCGTTCGGTCTGATCAAAAGATTGTTGGTGGATTTTTTATATGGATATAAGTAGACATAAACATTATATTAGTTAAACTACCGGTATCAAACAAAAAAATTATTATCTCATTTTCGTTATCTCCACTCCGATGACTACTGCATCCTCATGTGGTCTAGCTAAGTCTCTCATGTCATCATCCACGAAGAAAAGTATTAGGGATGGATTTTTGTATAAATGCATTGAAGCTCCTGTTTCCAATTGTGTTGCTAGACTAACGATATGTCTTTTCTGAGAGTAATTTGATATTTTTGCAACTGTATCTCCCCCAAAAATTGTTAGTGACTCAAAGAAAGAACACAACTCACTAACCTTGCCCATTGTTATCGGTTCATGTACCATGTTTATGTTGTTCTTGCCTGGATTTAGGTCTAAATACTCAATAGAGATATCAAATGCATCTATAGATTCTTCATCGATTGTTTCTGATATCATCATCGTATCCTCTTGCTTAGGAGCAACTTCTTATTTGAGAGCAACCGTGGAATTCTTCTTCACAAAATTGATTAACTTCCTATTTTCTATCAGATATTGCACTTCTCTTTCAGTGCCACACACTCTTTTGTGTCATGCCCAATATCCTCATGATACTGACAATACTTGTTTTTTCTAATCTACCTTGGAGTCTGCATTAGAAAGGGCTTACAAAAGTGCACATTCGAACGTGCCTTCTCAAAGATAGTTGATACACACTCAGTCAATTCAACATAATGAACGGGTTAGACCCATTTGTTGGACGTGAGACGGACATATTGTTCAGTGTTGACTGCAGGTATGTATTGTTGAGTCCTAACTACCTTTTTGAGGTACCTGGTTTGTAGCTTAAACAACTGCTCCGGGTCAGACTGTACTTGTTGGGTGCATAACCTATGGTTGGATATTCACTGGTGGCGCACTAGATTTTATCACGTTCGGATCTTGGTACAAATGAGACATCGATTCTATTTCTGACGCTTTAGTTTCCTCAACTAGAATTCTCTTCTTTATCTGATTCAACAATGCTATGAATATCATAGCTTGCGTCTCTACGGAATTGTCTTTCATCACCTTCGGAAGCAAACCCATTCGAAAGGCAGGCAAAACCTCTTTATCTTCACAAAATTCCATATTTGTCTTAATTTGGATGAAATGTTTCGTATACTCTTTGAGACTCTCCCCAACTTTCTGCCTGCAGTAAATTATAATATCCCAGTTTGCTCGAAATTTTTTGCTTCCAACAAAGTGTTGTCTGAACATGCTCCAAAACATATCAAAGTTCTTTATACATCTTTGAGGTAACCGGTTATACCATTTTGATGCCGCATTCTTGAAAGTTTAAGAGAATGTCTTACAAAATAACTTGTCATCGTAATTGATCATGAAATTCTCAAACTACTCAATATGGTTATATGGATCTTATGTCCCATCAAACTTTTCAAGCTTGGATATGTCAAACCACTTTGGAAGATGCCCGGACAAAATTTCCGGAGAGAGTGGAGATGACCTCCAATTATGTCCAACCTTAAAAACACTCCCCCCCCCCCCCGGTCCTTCGTTCACAGCCATATAAAGTCTCTCATCAGACGAAAAAATAAATTGATTACTGACTCAGTAGTCCTGATTGTAGCTGTTAGATTGAAGTTTTATCCGACGGGTTACATATTCTGGTTGGATTGCATTCGCCACTTTGTCGGGCTATTCGGAGTATAACTTTCTCTTCCCATGTTTGTGCTTTTTCTTCCTCGAATTTTTGGTTCTCCGATTGGTCCGATGAGAACTCTTGTGCATCCTTGAATCTCTTTGTTTCTGATCTGCTTTATACCTGGCATCAGTATCCGATGATGTAAATTTATCTGTACTAAGAGAAGTATACTCACTAGATTATGCTGATTCGTATCGTTTTTCAGATTTAGCTCATCTTTTAGAAGATCGATGACTTTTCCTTTGATGTTTTTCCTTAGACTGCTTGACATCTTGAATTTGATCTGCCACGACACGCTCTCGTCAGACTTCTGATTTGACTATTCTTGAGCTTATTATCGCTTATTTTTCTGCGTTTAGCCTTTCAATATCCTCTAACAACTCTTTTCTCCTGGAAACTAAGACAGATTCTTCAAGAAGTTCTTCAGCATATCGATTATGGTCGTTTCCTTCATTTGTTACTTGCTCTTCTATCAGTTGGTCTCCAGATGCGACTCTGATTAAGTTATTCATCGAATTTGTCTCCAACTCTCCACGAATTTTAGTTTCTATTGTTTTTTACTTTAGATTATATTTATTGTTATGGAATGTTAATTCCGGGTACCACTCAGGTTTCGAGAGACGGTGCCACTGATAAAGTCAGCTAATTCTTAGGTAAGTTCAGATGCTGAAATGTTCATAGGAGAGTGTATGTCTAAGAAATGTTCGTATCAGATGTTTTTAGTTGGAGAATCAGTACTTAGTAGAGAGAGAAAAAGAGAAAAAGAATAAATGTAGCAATAATTGATTCATCATTAGCTCTTTTTCTCAAAAAGGGATGTCCTTTATATAGTACATAAGATGAATAGTAAAATTACATGATTACCACTGTCAAAATGGATTTCTCACCCCACTCATTTACTCTTTACAACCAAGTTCTATGGGTATACCATTTAGCCTCCTTATCCCTTATGTTTGCTTTAGTTTAGTCCTTGGTCACTAAATACATGAATTTAACCTTTATATTTAATATAATAAACCATATTATTATTTATATTTTCCTACCCTTATCAATCTCAACTGGATAATTACCATCAATTCATTCCAGATCATATCTAGTTATTATTTCGGCATATATTTGTAAGGATTTATCGGAATAGATGTGGCGCCGTCTGTGGGAACTTGTCTGTCACAAAACGTTTTTACCTAGACTTTCCAATGGTAGTAACTAGGTATGGATTTGAAAAGGAGGTCATTGATACAAACCCCCACGGTGGTGTGCAGACAATCGTCCCTGACCAAGCAAAGAACTTACCGGTCATGGAAAACCATCCTGAGACTAGCCATGCTGTAGAACTTGCAACCTAGCCGCCCGTCACCATCAATAATATTCTAGCTAATGGAGATGCACCTCAGGACAGCCCTAACATAACTTTAGTCCCCCAAAATATTACCAAAGCTGATGAGTCCGGTTTTCTCACCACTCACTGTAGAAACCGGACAGGGGCAATTCGGACAAAAACCACGCACTGAACTATCCGAACAGGACTAAAGTATTAAAAAACTAATCACTTTATGACTAAGATAATTACCAACCTTCTTAATAAACTAATGGGTCTTTGAACTCGACCCGGTTTCATGAGTTTGACCCGAAAACCCACGAGGCCCATAATTAAAGGGTATAAATACCCAACCACTTTCATTAATGAGGGTAATAAACATTTAATACAACCACGCAGCTCAAAACTCTCACTACAAACCATTTAAACATTAAATACCCTTGAAACATCACAAAACACTTGACCAAATTACCCCTAGACGGAAATAATCCACATCAAATTGGCGACCACAGTGGGAGGATAAGGTGCATGAATCAAGCATTCGAAACCATAAAAAAAATCAGTTCGGATGAATCCGGACGAGGAGGAAGTGCCACCAGTCTTGGCAGAAGTGGTGGGAGAAAATGATGAATATACTATTGAGGAGCGAGATAGACTAAAAAATGAGATATAAGCCTTGAGGGCTGCTAAAAGGGCAGAATTGGGTGTGAAAAAAAAGTCAAAAGTGTCAGCAGTTCACCATACTGACAATCCAAGAGAGCATAACCCATCAAAAATTCATGTGAGCACTAAAAAGACTCATGCTAGTTCAAAGAAGTCTCACCGGTCTAAACCGGTGGAGAGCTCAGATTCAGACTCAGAATCTTCCAGCAGCTCCTCCAATGAAGACGGAGTCGAGGAATCCCTGTCATCCAGCAGTGATGAAGGCCGTTCTAAGAAGAAACAGAAGCTGGTTAAAAAATACTCAAGAAAAAGGGATAAGCATGGAAGGTTGAAGAGGCATCTGGGTAAAGGATCGTCTCACAGCCATAGCCATGGCCGGAGGCACGTAGACCGATTACTAATGGATCCTTTTGCCTTTCATGATAAGCCAGGTATCTTTGTAACTCCCAACGAAGATACTGTGTTCCGTCGAGGCCGGAATTGGAGACAATCTCCGTTGTCCTCCAAGATACTGTCCGAAAACCTTCCTAAAAGGTTTGACAGCACAAAGATGGAAAAATATGATGGTAGTAAAGATCCAGATAACCATCTATAGCAATTCAAAAAAATTATGATGAACTTTGATGATGATGATGATAAGCTAATCTGTCGAGCATTCTCCCAGTCTTTTACGGGGAGTGCTCTCAAGTGGTACAATAGTTTGCCACAAGGCTGCATCAGAAATTTCGACACTTTTTGGGTGGCCTTCCGGAGACAGTTCGTTGGAAGTAAAGATGTAAAGGGCAATGGAGACACTATTATCCATTGTGCCCAAGAACCAAATGAATCTTTGAAGGAGTACATAAGTCGCTTTGTGAACACCAAAAATGGATTAGCTGATTGCTTTGAACAAGTAGCAATAGCTTCTCTGAGGCAGGGTTTGAACCCTGACAATCTGGCTGATTCAGTAACCAGGAAAAAGGCCATGACATAGGGAGGTTTACTGAATCAGGTCGGCAAACAGATTAATGTGGATGAAACAAAGAAAACCAGGGTGCACCGGCATGTGAGGTCTGCTCCAGCTGCACCAAATCAAAACCAGAATCAGTCCGGGTACAAGGCTAAGGAAGTCGGACAGGGTCAAAACATGGTCAAGGCTCAATCCCACCCAGTTGCACCAGCTTAAACCCATCAATCTAGAAATAAGTAAGGACCTTGGGTTCAACCGGAGTGGTTTGCTGAACTAAAAGAAAATGTAGCTACCATTTATAAAAAAACAAAAGATGAAGTACATTTCAGAAAGCCGACTGCATTACAATCACCAAGGGAAAGTTGAAATAACAGTTTTTGTCAGTATCATCGTGATACTGGCCATACCACTGAAGATTTTATCACGTTGAAACAAGAGGTATAGAATTTAATTGAGAGAGGTAGGTTGGGGGCATATGTTACAAGAATAGGTGGAAATAGGCTTGATAATGCTCCTCAGACTGGCCTGAACAATGTAGGGACATCGGCTCCGGATGGGGCTATGGTAATAATTGAAAGATTTGATGTAGAATTAGAATATTGGGATCCTGATCCAACCCGAAACAAGGTGAGTGTTATTACAGAGCGTTGCAAGACGGTGTCCGGACTCGTCAACTTTTTTGAGTCACTTACAATATTTGGGGGAGACACCATGACTGCACCAACTGCTTCTTCGAGAAAGAGGCATGTACATACTTTAGCCGCCCAACTGGAAGGAGGCATGACTTCCTATCAATCACAAGTTCATTTTCCTTTCATTGTTTTTAACGAAGATGACTTGAGAGAAATAGCCGGTCCCCATGAAGATGCTGTTGTAATACGAGCATCCATTGGGGGCAATGACATAAGGCGAATTTTGGTGGACACCGGCAGTTCGGCCAATATCCTCTTTTTAACTTCTTATAAACAGATGAAGAATCCAGCCGTGATTCAGCATTCGAACAGGTCAATAGTCAGTTTCACTGGAAGCTCAGCTGCGTAATTGGGGAATTCGAAGAGGAAGTTCTATTGGGCAAGGGCCCTTTTAAGAAGATGATCAGAATACTTTTTGTTGTGGTGGATTGTCCTACGTGCTACAATACCATTTTGGGGAGGTCTTGGCTCTCTAGGATGCATATTGTGGATTCAACAGTCCACCAATGTATGAAATATGTTGTGCAAGGACAAGTAGGAGTTGTCTGAAACAGTCAAAAGGTAGCAAGAGAGTGTTATGCAACAGCACTGGCCCCTCGAACTTTGGGGACAGTTCGGATCAGTGAAGATTAGCAATTTGAGGGGCCCTCCGGGGGAGAGGGTGAAATTGATGACCACAGAGAGACCCCTGGTGTTTTAATACTTATTGAACAAGTTGAAACTCACTCTCTAGTTGAATGAAGAAGTGTCAAGATCGGATCCAAGATGACATCAGAGTTAAAGAGTAAAGTGTTAGATTTTTTGAAAAACTATCAGCATGTTTTTGCTTGGTGCAATGCTGATGTAACCGGAGTACCAACAGATATTATATCACACCAATTATCCATCCGGAGGGATATATCGCCAGTTGTACAAAAGAGGAGAGCTTTTTCTAAGCAAAAGGCTGATGTCATAATTCAAGAGGTTGACCGACTTACTAAAATGGGACACATAAAGGAATCTCAATATCCTTTATGGACAGCCAATCTGGTGCTAGTAAAGAAGAAAAATGGAAAGTGGCGTATGTGTATTGATTTTCAGATCTCAATAGAGCTTGCCCAAAAGACCTATATCCTGTTCCTTGGATTGATCAGTTGGTGGACTCCACATCTGGGAACAAGCTACTGTCCTTTAAGGATGCCTTCTCCGGGTATAATCAAATTCAAGTAGATCTGAAAGATCAAGAACATACTACATTTGTTACTGATAGAGGCCTCCATTGTTACAAGGTGATGCCATTTGGGTTAAAGAATGTTGGGGCTACTTATCAGAGATTAATAAACAAGGCTTTCGCTAATCAGATTGGAAGAAACATGGAAGTCTACATTGATGACATGATGGTAAAGAGTATGGATGAAGAGCTACACTTAGCAGATCTCCAAGAAACCTTTGCCAACTTGGTAAAGGTAAATTTAAAATTAAATCCAGAAAAGTGTGTGTTCGGGCTGCAGTCCGGAAAATTCTTGGGGTACGTAATAAGTGAGAAGGGCATACAACCTGATCCAGACCAGCTTAGTGCTTTATTGCAGATGGAGCCTCCTCGGAATATTAAAGAAGTACAAAGATTGACAGGGATGTTACATGCTCTAAACCGTTTTATCTCAAGGTCTTTGGATATGTGTGCTCCGTTTTTTCAAACTTTGAAAGGCACAAAAGAGTTTAATTGGTCTCCCCAGTGTGATCAGGCTTTTGATGAAATTAAGAAGCACTTATCTTCCCCTAAAACCTTGTTTAAACCTGTTGATGGAGAGACACTCTACATATACCTGGTCGTTTCTGATTGCGCCCTAAGTGTAGTGTTAGTGAGAGATGTGGATAATTATCCTCGCCTGGTGTACTATATCAGCAAAAGTTTGATTGATGCAGAAAAAAGATATTTAAAACTTGAAAAACTAGCACTGGCCTTAGTAATTGCTGCTAGGAAAATAAGGCACTACTTTCAGTCTCATTCGATAATTGTCCGACCGTCTTTTCCCTTGAAAAATGTTCTTCAAAAGGCAGATATTTCAAGCAGAATGACAAAGTGGTCGGTGAATTTTGGGGACTATGATATTGATTTTTCCCCTCGTACACCAGTCAAGGCCCAAACTGTTTCTGATTTCCTAGTAGAATTTCACTCAAACAGGGACACCGAACAAGCAGCAGTTGAAAAAATTAAGAAAGTGTGGGTTGTCCGGACTGATGGAGACTCAAGTACCATGGGCTGTGGTGCTGGAATATGTTTAACGTCTCCGTACGACGACAAAATATATCAAGCTATATGTTTTGCTTTCAGGGCTTCCAACAACGAGTCTGAATATGATGCTACTATAGTAGGCTTGAAATTAGCTCTAATTTGTGGAGCCAAAAGGGTCAGGTTGATGAGCGATTTCCAACTTCTAATCCATTATGCACAAGGCCAATCCGAGGCCAAAAAGGAGCAACTGGTTAAGTACTTACTCGTTCTCAAAGAAGTGGCACTTAGTTTTAAAAACATCACCTATGAGCACATACCCCGAACAGAAAATACGCTAGCAGACTCTCTGGAAACCATAGCCTATTCTGAGTCCTACCCTTGGATTCATGTGTAAGAGTGCTCATCCATTCAAATCGATCCGGATAAGGAAGAAGAAAGTTTGAATATACAAGTGAAACAACCCTAAGATTGGAGATTTCCTCTCCTCCAATATCTCTCAAATGATATCTTGCCTCCGGACAAAGCAGTAGCAAGGAAGGTAAAATACAAGGCTCGTGGTTTTGTCATCTTAAGAGATGTTATTTATAAAAAAATATTTTAGTAAACCTCTCTTACGATGTTTGGGGGTCGAGGAGTCCCAAATAGTGCTCTCTGAATTGCACGATGGCGAGGGATCAGCACACTGTGGATTCAGGGCTCTAACTAGAACAGTTTTGTTAGATGGGTACTACTGGCCCTCCATGATGCAAGATGCCAAGGAATTGGTGAAGAATTGTGATCCATGCCAAAGATACAGTAATGAAATTCATACCCCCAGGTGTCCGTTTAGAGTCAATTTCTGAGCCAATACCTTTTGCTCGTTGGGGGCTGGATTTAGTGGGACCTCTACGCATGGCATCCGACGGGTGTAGAACTATAATTGTTGCTATTGATTACTTCTCAAAGTGGATCGAAGCAACCCCATTGGTAGGAACTACTTCGAAAGCTGTTATAAAATTCATCATGTCTAATATTTGTTGCAGGTTTGGGGTTCCACAAAAGATAACTACCGACAATGGGCCACAATTCGATAACAAGGAGATGGAGAATTTTTGTACTACTAGAGGCATTCAACACTGCTTCTCTTCTCCTTTCCACCCACAAGAGAATGGTCAAGTTGAAGTGGCTAACAGGACCATCCTGTTCGGTCTTAAAAAGAATTTAGAGGGAGCTGCTGGCAAACGGCCAAGTTATTTACAAGAAGTATTATGGGCCTACCGAACCACTCCCGGGGCTGCAACACAAGAGTCTCCATTTGCCTTGGTATATGGGATGGATCGCATAGCTCCCATAGAGGCCACTCTCCCTTTATATCGAGTCCGTAATTTTTCCGAACAAGCTAACAAAGTGGCAATCAGAAGCCAGCTTGATTTGATGGAAGAAAGAAGATTTAAGGCTCACCTCAGAGTCACACACTATCAGGGTTTGATGAAAAGCAGGTTTGCTTCTAAAATCAAAAGGAGGAATTTTCAACCAGGGGATAAAGTACTGAGAAAAGTCTTCCTGCATACCAAGGAGAAGCAGTTCGGCATGCTAGCTCTAACCTGGGAAGGACCCTATATGGTCAGTAAAAAACTTAAGCCTGGGACATACAGGCTCCAAGATAAAGATGGAAGGATTCTGAATTACCCCTGGAACATTGAACACCTCCGGTTGTATCTAGAATGAAAATTATGTAATTATTTACTTGTTTAAAGTTCATGTAAATATTAGGGGGCATACTCTTTCCTACCCTGGTGGTGCGAGGAGGTTTTAATGAGGTGTCTTGGCTTTTTCAATAAAATTTGATGCCTTCTTGAAAACTTCGGAGTGTCTCAATTGATAGTCTCTTTGAAATTTTTAAAAGCAGCCCGGATTGAATTGGTAGAGTGATGAATACTTAAACATTCGTCATCGGAGAATTTAAACACTCTCACTTTAAAATACTTGTAAAATAACTAAGTGTTGTTTGAAATTTAGCCATCACAGTTGGGAAATTATAAGACAATGCAAAATTTGTGTAAAATAAAGCTGCCTATTAAAATATGTGAAATGCCTTGGCCACCCAAGGACTTTGAAGTTTCAAAGAAAAAGGTTTGTCCGGACAAGGGCCGGACACGATTACAAAAATGCCTTGGCCATCCAAGGACTTTAGTTCAAACACAAAAATTGAAAAATAATTGATACTTTAAGACTGAGCTTTCTTAGATGGCACAACCTCATTTGGTTTCTTCCTAGGATCATTGTTTTCCTCATCTGGACTCTCCCCGGTCCGTTCATCTTCATCAATTGTGTCATCCCAACCACTGGAGTAGTTCTTCTTATCACCATCTGATATCGTGTGGAATGGGATTTCCTTATACTCCACAAACCGCCATAGATCTCCTAATATCCTCTTCGGGAATTTATCGTGGAAGAGCAAGAACATATCTGACTTGACTTCGGCATACCTTTCCTCTTGGGAGTCTATCACTGTGTTAGTGTATGCATCAATCCTGGCTTGGATTGTCTTCTCTTGCTCCTTTACCAAGTCATCTTTTTCTTGCTTGGCCTTAGACACAGCATCCTCAAGCGAAATTTTATCGCTAGTTAGGGTCTGAATGATGTTGTCTATAACCTCCACCTCCTCTTTTGAAGTAGAAAGATTCTTCTCCAAGTCAGAACTATTGGATTGAAGGTCTTTCACAACCCCCTCCGAAGTGGCCAGCTTGGTGGCCAAGTCCTCCTTCCCCTCTTTCAACTCCTCATTTTATTTCTTTAATGCCTCGAGACTCTGCTTGACTGTAAGGAGGTCGTTAGACAAACTCTCCTTATCAGAATTGAGTGTGTTGATGATGGCTGACTGGTTTCGCACTTGCTTCTCCAAGTTAAGCATTGGCTGAATGTTGCATAACAATGAATGGGTGACAATGTCTCTCTCACCTGAAACGGAAAAAGATTTACCGTTGAAAGTGATGATGTTCGAAGAGCTTGAGGGGAGGTAAGGGCCAGCGAAGTCATCTTTCTCAAGGTCTTCAAAGTAAAGACCAATTCGTTGAAGCCCACTGATGTCAACTCCATCGATGTTGATGCCCCCTCCGACTCTCTCTTCAGTGTGAAAGTCACTTGGGATTTCCTCTGCTTGAGTTGGGTCTGTTGGGTCGACCGGAGGAAGAGACTCCGGAGGCCGGAGAGCAACTTCATCTCCCTTGGAGGTTTTCTTCTTCTTGGCCTCCCTATCTCCACTTTCTGCTCCCCATTTTCTATCTTTCTTGGGAGCCTTTGGGGGCTTTGGAGAACCGACCACCTCTTTGGTACTCTCGTTTTCTACTACTTGTAGCAAAGCGGCATCAATCTTTCTTTGGTCCTCTCCCTCCGGGTTTGCTGGGATAGCATCCTCAACACCACCTGGGTTGACCTCAACCACGCCTTGTTTAGCCTTGCCTTTCTTGCCCTTCATTTTTCTTGGGGCTTTAGCTCTGCCCAGCAAGGCTAGTTTTCTATCCTTTGCATCTGTCTTTTTTAGAATTACCTCCGGAGGGGGTGGAGTGGTTAACTCTTCCCAAGACAAGTCTCTCTGGCCGGTTGTATTCCAGAGATGGGATCTTACCAAGTTGCCTCCGGTGAAACAGTTGTGGAAGCGATTTCCCCATTTCTTAGCAACCCAAGCATTCAGCTTGGTGCAAGTAGTCTGCCCTTCCTCTAAGTAGTCATTAAACTCCTTCGGCAGCACTACCAAAGAACAAACGAAGAGAAGTTAAACAAACAAACTTGTTATAAGAAAAGGTAGAAATATGTGATGAAATATTTACCTGTGCTTTTCCATCTGCTGATGAGCATGCTTGGGTTGTCACCAGCTTTAATCTTCCTCCCATTCTCCCAAGCACCACTGATAAACAAAAATTGAGTCTTCCAGTTCTTCTCCGACTCAAGCAAGTCATCCACCGCTTTGTAATTATCGCTCATGTTAAAATGATAGAAGGGGATGATGTGGTTTTTGCAAAGGCTGGCCACAGCAGCAAACTGCTCCATCGGAAGTGGGATTCCGGAGAGCCTGGAGGCCATGATGCAGGCCATAAGTGTATACCAAGCGTTGGGGCTCAGTTGTCTTGGGCAGAGCTTTATTAGATGGAAATATCTGACGATCTTTGGGTCCAAGGGAAACCTAAGCCCCCAGTTGAATAACTCAGTGTAGAAAACTATCTCACTGAGCTTGTAATCCATTGGCGTCTCCGGATCAACCAATATTCTCACTTTAACATTCTCTGGGATCCCCCACTTCGTCCGGATCCGGCCCAGTTCAGCTGTGTGAATAAAAATATAATTGATCTTCTGTATGGCTAGCAGGTACTTTACACTCACTTTGTGGAAGCAAGGTCCCACCTTTCCTACAAGACACTCTGATAGATCCGGGTGTTTTAAACATAACTTCTCTTTGCCCTTGTTTTTCTTGACGATGGCAGCCTCACTCGTCTGCCCGGAGATGTCGGTCTCGAAAGGGGCTTCTTCAACATTGTCCTCCATTACGTCTTCCATTACTATGGAAGGATTATCAGTTATTTTTGGGAGAGAAGTGCTAGTCGTTGGCTCGGTAAGCCCTCCGGATGGCTGAGCATTGCTTTCCTCTTGTGGTCTGGAGTCCCCCTAGGGCTCAGATCCGGAGGGTTCGTTTCGAAGGCTTGAACTGGTCGTCTCCAGACCGGACGGCTTGTCCTTAGGAACCTTTATGAGTGCTTCTGACCCTGTAGTCTTATCTTTGGCCCCAGACTTAAAAGGCATGGATTTTGGAGATTTAGACCGTAGAGCGGCAGCCTAACCTTTTACCAGACAACATTTTCGACGATTTACTAGCTTTTCTGGGGAAACGTCAGCATCCAATCCCATGGCTATGAATGTAGAGGGTCTCCTAGCACTTGTAACTACTTGCTCTTGTTCAACAATAGGCTCTGACTCCTGTACCGATGATCCTGAGATGATCGGTGAAAGACTAGGTTGAAATAACCTTCTAGGTTTGGAGCTTCTGGCAGAAGACGAACCTCGATCAGGCTCTGAGGTTGGTGTTTCAGGTTTGTCAATAGGAGAGACTGAGAGGCCTGCTGTAATGCACTTTTCTCGTTCGACCCTTTGTACTTTCTCTAACTCCGACAGATTAAGCCACCCACCTTTTACTAAAGCATTTCTTGTTGTAAACATAAACTTACACTAAAATGCATTTTTGGAGAAGAAAGATAAAAGCTCTGAAGATTAGAAGTGAAAAGATGTTGAAGATGGTAAAATAATGAAAAGTGATTTAATTTATACTAAAGAAACAAAAGATACCTTGAAACTTAGGAGAATTCGAAAAGATAGAGTAATGATTAAAGACGGCGCTGACATCACCATAATTAATTGAAGAGGTTACTTTTTGAGGCAAATCAGGAAAGGACACGTGTCCCACAATCTTTGGCAAAACCGTTGAGCTTCTAAGAGGTTTGCCAGTCCGAATAAATCCGTTATATAATTCAAAATCAGTCCGGATATTATTACAGGTGCTCATGAGCGATTTTTTAGGTCTTGTCAAAGGCCTTCGAACAGAACCTAAAAAAGGGGCTACTGATGAGTCCGGTTTTTCTCACCACTCAATGTAGAAACCGGACAGGGGCAATTCGGACAAAAACCACCCACTGAACTATCCGAACAGGACTGAAGTATTAAAAAACTAATCACTTTATGACTAAGCTAATTACCAACCTGCTTAATAAACTAATGGGTCTTTTAACTCGACCCGGTTTCATGAGTTTGACCCAAAAACCAATGAGGCCCATAATTAAAGGGTATAAATACCCAACCACTTTCATTAATGAGGGTAATGAACATTTAATACAACCAGGCAGCTCAAATCTCTCACTACAAACCACTTAAACATTAAATACCCTTGAAACATCACAAACACTTGACCAAATTACCCCCAGACGGAAATAATCCACATCAAAAGCGATTGAAAAAGCCAACCCCGTGCGAGCGGCACACTCAGTGAACTAGGGAGCGACCACCTCTCCCTCTCTTATGAAACTGTTGGAGTCGCAGATCAAAGAACTAAGGTAGGAACATCTGAGAGTGCTCCAAATACAGAAGGTTAAGGAAGAGAAGTCAAATACCACATTCACTAAGGTGACTGACGCGGTGCATTAGCTAACCGCTAAGGTATTGGTCGGGGATAAAGAGAACCAGGGACCCCTTGGGGAAGCGAGCAAGGTCAGCAAGATCAACAAGGTAAAAGGAAAGTTGGATATCGTCGAGGAAGAGAGCGATGTCGAGAGCAAGAAAAACCAAACCCTGACTTAGGAGGGAACTAGTGTGACAGATCGCGAAGTTGGAAAACAAACTAAAGAAATGGAAGCGGTGTAATACAATCTTGTGTGCCCCAAAATAGTTGTCTATGTACTAAAGGACTCCCCTTTGAGAGGGAAGATTCTGGAGCCAGAGCTCCCGCGGAACTTTGATCCATTCCCAATGGAGGTGTATGACGGAACGAGAGAACCAGAGTGACACATCAAGCAATCCGGTAGCATGATGATGACCTTTAATTCGGATGACGCCATGCTGTGTACTCTCCATGACCCTGAAAGGTAACGCAATGGATTGATTTAACGGTTTATCAAAGGGATCTATTAGTAATTTTGTATGAATATAGAGTGTCTTTAAATATCTATTTTTTGGTAACAAAAACCAAAAATAAAGAATGATTTAATCATGGACCTATACTAAAGGTAGGGTGAGTCACTCAAAAGTTACATCAAGATATTCATCCACGTGATGGATGCCTTGCCAAAACTCAAAGAGCCCATAGCTGCGACCTACTTGAAGCAAGAGATTAATATAGAGGGCCTCCTCTATGATGATCTCGTGTATTTCCCAATCAAGAAAATGTGAGATATCTTGGCAAGAGCGGACCAGTTTATCCCGGTTGATGTTGCTAAAAATGAGATTATGCCTATGCGTTCGACCTTGTGTTGAAGGACTCCAAGGTATCTTTAACTGAGTGGAGGGGAACAAACGACATCAAATGCAATGATAACTTTAGGGATTCCAATAATAGACAGAGGGGCTCCTATTATGACAATTCAATGCGTAAGTTAACCCCACTTACAAAAACCATATCGGTCATCTACGATAGAACTAAAGGTCGATCCCGGTACCAACTCATAAGGGAAGGAAAATATAGGTGATTAATATGTAATTTATTTCACAAATAAGACTAAGATTTATACATTTAGTGGTTAAGGACCAAAGTAAAGCAAACATAACATATAGAGGGGTCAAATGATACACCCCAAGAACTTGTCTGTATATAGTCAAATAGTAGGGTGAGAAGTCCATTTTATGATGGTAACTATGTAATTTTACTACCTACCTCATTTACTATATAAAGGACATTTCCTTTTGGGAAAAGGGGCCAATGATCAGTCAGTTATTGCTACATTTATTCATTTTATCTCTTTTCCTTTCTAGCAATCACTGATTTAATTATTTGTTGTCACTTCATACAAATATTCCCTAGTTGAATCCTCTCCTACGAACATTTCCACTTCTGAACTTCACCAAGGATTTTCTGAGCTCATCACCAACCATACACTATGTTTTCCTCTAGCCACAAAAGAGAGAGTTGCCACTTTTTATCCTACCATAACGACCATGGCCATCCAACGGACAACTGCTGGCAGCTCAAAAAAAAATCTATAAGCTGATCGACAACGATGACTTAGTCCAGTTCATCAAGCGCAAAGAAGAATTGGTTGTTTTCAGAGGTTTGGTTGTTTTAGGCTACTTTATTATTTTCGTTTGAATTGTTGATTTTTCATAAATTATTGTTGGGGTTAGAGGGGTAAGACGAAATGGTGTTGTATTGCTACCGGTTTATTCAATGACATGCTCAAATATGATTTGTCTTTTTTGTTAAACTAGCTTTAACATACTTTTTCATGTTTGTTCATCTTCAGAGATTCCTTAGGTGGAAACATTGGGTTCTTTTGAGATCAATTACTTCAAAGATATTCGATAAGATATAAATCTTCCATCCTCGATCATAATCACAAACTAAACTAACTATTTTCAAGATCTTTTTATTCACAAAATCAATTTTCTTGTATTGACCTTTTGGAACAAAGTTTGAAGTTTGTCACTTCTTGTCGATCCTACAATAAATCATAATTTTGTCCTCTTACCATCATAGTTATCTCACGTGCACATGACAATACATACGTCGATCGAACAATACATATGATTTCTACTTTGTCGAGATTATTTTTTAACCAGTTCGCATTATTTTACAATGACAAGAATGAATATCTCGATGACCCCATCTATACAAGTTTATAGATTACCTTAACTAACAATCTTTTCCAACCTAAAATTAATTAATAGTATTACATTTAAAAAAATCAAAAATACTAAAAATAGTAATTGAAATAAAAAATAAGTAAGATTCAAGTTAAAAACACTAAACAAAATCAATTATAATTATAATAAACATTTTTAAAACAAAAAATCTTGTTATTAATATGCCAAAATTGGTTGAGGTTGATACAATAGGTCTAGATCAAGTATAGTTAGATATTGAGAAAATTTATATAATAAAAAAAGAAGTTATAATTTTCATCAAATAAAATTATTCATTTGAGCTTGAATCAATTTAATGAAATAAAATAAATGATATAATCTTGTTTTTTAAGAGGTATCCAAATTGAGAAGATAACAACTTGATGAAACCTTCTTGTATTCTCAAATATGGCCAACATTGAATCCTAGTCCTTGAGATTTATTAATCTGAACCTGCAAAGGAGACCCAAAAAAGTAGGTCATGTTTAAAACCTGCTTACAGTTGTTAGTATAGATATTTATAGATAAATTGCAAAACAAAATTTGAAAGATTAACATTAATTGTTATTGTTCAATCTCCAGTATCCAATGCGTATAATTTCCAAGAATAAAATAGCTCGTAATTATATAGGAGCATCAATTAGAGTTAAGTTATGATTAGATTTTTCTTTAAGATAACATTGAAGATGTTAGTAGTTTCCTACAACAAGATACTGTGAGAGATAAGATACAGGGAGCAAAGCCATTTTATAAGGATTCAAAAAGAACTTTTGAATCTATATCAATATCAGTATAATTATAACCAAGATTATTACACAAAGTTAAGCCATCAATATATACTCTAGTTTCAGCAATGATGGGAGATTGTTTCCCACATAACCTGTTACTAGAAGCAATCATGATACCATTAGAGTTTCTAATTAGAAAGCCATCACTTGTCTCACCATTTTGAATACAAGCTCCATCAGAATTAAGCTTTAATCGATTACATATAGGGGATGTCATTTGACATCACGCGTTGTCCTATTAATAGAGGAATGATTAAAATGGTTTAGGTGAAAGGAAATTTTGTAATCATTACTCCAATTTTTCTTTGTTAATAGATTAGACCAATCTAATTTAAATAACATATGAATAATCTAGCTCTTGATATCATGAGATAACACAAAACTATTATTAAACTTTGATTTATTTCTGGAATTCCAGATACTTCAACAAATGATTGCAGGAATGATAGTTCTTATTTGAGTTTGTTTATTTGTTGATGAAAACCATATACTAATTATTTGTGTGATTGACATATGATTCCTAATAAAAATTCCAAACAAACTTGAGAAATACTTCCATACTTTAAAATTTGTTTGACAATTTGGAAATGGTGATTAATTGTTTATGTATTATTAAGAATTGGCATTTTGAAACAAATGTAAAATTTTTATGTTGAAGAATAAAGTCAGCAAAGATAAATCCTTTCAAGATTCTCCAAAGTGTAAAAGAACACTTATTTGGAGTTATATAATTCCAAATCTTTTGTGGATTATAGAAATAGGCTCTTTTGTTCTTAGTTTTTTTTTAAAAATTTATTTAAAGTTAAAAATACTAGATCGAGAAACATTCCATTTGATTGTATTTGTTTTATTAGCATGTAAGTTGAACTTTGTGATCATATCAATATCAGTTAGAATAATATTTTCTTTAAGTTCGTTCAAGTTCCAAGATTTTTTCTTCCAAAGTTTATTAATTTTATCACTGTAATACTAGAGGTTATCTTCTTCATGATTTAAACTATTGAGAGGGTTTGTGTGACACCGTCTCTCAAGCCAAAAATCAGTGTTACCATTACCAATTTTCTAAAATATAAATGGTTTAACAATTTATCTAATTGTGATCAATCTTTTCCATATTTTTGAATTTTTAGGTTTTTTGTTGATCTGTAAAGAGTGGTATTTGGGACAATATATAGAATGCATGAGTTTTGCCCAAAGGGTTTGATGCTTTCTGAATGTAAACCATAGTTAACCTGAATAAGTATTATGAACATCAATTAGATTTCTAAAATTTAAGCCAGTTTATTCATAAGAGTTACAAA
Organism: Limnanthes douglasii subsp. nivea; assembly: GCA_036936605.1. Classification (NCBI taxonomy): domain Eukaryota; kingdom Viridiplantae; phylum Streptophyta; class Magnoliopsida; order Brassicales; family Limnanthaceae; genus Limnanthes; species Limnanthes douglasii. Next base: position 155,012,581 of record JAUPFV010000003.1, on the reverse strand, counting down.
GTTTAGACCAAATTGGTCCAAATCATACTACTTTTATCTTTTTAGTTCCCTAAATGAATTTATTAAGGAGTCTATATATTCTATCAATTATAGATATAAGAAGACAATAGGTTTGAATATAATAGAAGGGGATGATCATTAAAACAAATTGTATTAATACCATCCTACCACTAAAAGAAAGGTTTTCTAGTCCTACTCAAGAATTTTCTTTCTGATTTTAGTGATAGTATTATCAAAGTAACAAGTTTTGTTACTATGATAAATTTTGATTTTTAGATATTTGAAGGGGAGGTTGGAATGATTGAAACCAGTAATGTTATTAATAAGATTAAGAACAAATCTATCTCTGCTCTTAGAAGTTATGAATTTTGATTTGTTTTTATTAATTACCTGGTTATAAAACTTTTGGTAATGGGTTAAAAAGTCCCAAACTTTTTGATGTTTTATAATGATCCATTCATAAAGATTACAATGTCATCATCGTATGCTAAGCAGGGAAGTGTGATATTACTTCTTTATTGATAGTACATTGTTTCATTTTCGTAGAAAATATTTTGTTTTAATCTTTTAAGTTTGGTCCAGAAAACCTGTAAGGGAGATCCATTTATATTAATAGGCTCTCTTCTACAGTTTTTAAATACTCTGGATGGAGAATCTATGTGTTAAGGAACTTGGAACTAGGTTTGGGTTTATTTGTGTTGTTTGAAATAGTTAAGCACAATGATGAGTGATCCGAGCTAGTTTTGGCAAGATGCTTCGCCATTTTGATATCAAAATAATCACGCCAGGGGGATTTATACAAGACCATATTCAATATTTTCCAAAGTTTATTGTTGGTCCAAGTGTAGTTTGAGCCTGAAAAGCCAGCATCTTCCAACTGGCATTCCAATATGGTTTCTTTAAAGTCTTAGATACTGTTATGACACAAAGATTAACAAGAAAATTGTTCATTATTGATGCAATAACATTGAAATCACCTAAAACTAACCACTCCTAATTAGTGTTATAGATCTATTAGAGTTTAGACCATAATTCAAATCTTAAGGTTCTTAAACATTTGTCATAAGTTATTGCGACCAGTAAATATATGTTAATCATGGGATGAAGAGAGATGCAAAATTTGTTCATTGTCAATTAATATGGTAATCTAGAAGTCCTCCTTCAAGATATCCATATTTTATTGTTTATGTTTGCACGACCATTGAGAAAAAATTAAGAGATTTTATTATTTGAGATAAATTGTTAGAGTTGATCATAGGCTCTTGTAGTGCTATGAAATCAATTCTTTCAGTTTTGATAATTGATTTTAACCTTCTAATGGTACCCCTGTTGTCTATCCCTCTGGCATTCTAGTTAAGTATTTAAAAAGTCATTTAAAGGTTGTGGTTTATTGGCTATTTGATCATTTTTTGAATGATCCATCTTTGTTTTAAGGATGTTTCTGGTTGGCACTTGCTAGGAAGATCTTTTAGGAAAAATTCAGAAATCGAAATTGATGGATTCTTTCCTGATGTTCACATTTTTCTCAGTTATCTTATTACATTTTGGTGACAAATTGTTTTTTTTTTAATTAATGGTTTACTCATTCTGAGTCAGAATCCAAATTTTCATATTCATTTAAAGAGTTGAACATGTTGCATATCTCTAATGTGTGATAGCCTTCTATTATTTTACCTTTGTTAATGTTTGTTTCAAGATTTTCATCTTTACCTTTAGTTAAAATTGGGATATCAAAAGTTTCAAGAGAATCAGAACTGTTAGCATTGCTAACATAATATGGTTTTCCTTTTTAAGAGGGAGAGCTTTTATGGTTAAGATTATTATCTTTATCTGAAGCCTCTTCAGTTTTAGAAGGTTGGACAATGATGAATTTCATTTTATTGTTTTTTTTTTGTAATCATGTTACATTCAATGTTTGGTTTACATTTTATTCATTTATATTATCTTGGTTATTGATTTGAGCGGATTCTATAATCTTGGTTATTAAAGATTTTTTGCAATATTTTGATTGATGACCTAAATGTTTACATTTGTACAGTATGAGTTTTTTTACCATAATAAATATGCTTCCAAAACCATCCATTTCACCAAATTGAGTCCAAATATTTTGTGGTAGTGGTTGAGAGACATCAATCCACAACCACGCCCTACAACAATTGAATCTGACCCTGTATTTATCAGGTCTACAAATTATTTTGGATATGTGTACAATAGTGTCGTGGTTGTACATATATTCAGGGAGATTTGGGTATGAAACCCTTAGTGGGTTATGGGGGATTTAAGCATGGGATCGAATCACGGGTACAATTTAAGTAACCTTAAGAAATGATGGTCGATTGATCAAACATTCATTTTCCAGATTTTGATAACATCTTCAATTAATTCAAATTCAATGAAAAAAGTGTCTATAATCCCATTGGGAGACACTGAAAACACCAATAAATTTGAAGTATTTAAGAACTTATGAAATTGACCTAAATCAGGTTTGGTGAAAGAAAATTTTACAATAATCGTGAATTTAGAATAGGATAAAAGATGAGACTTATATGGCTCTTGAAAAATGACTACCTTGCAATCCTATTTGTCCTGAATCTGAATTGCTGAATGTTGGTAGCCTTTGCTTTTGTTCTTGGAAGTTTCCCATAAAAGTCTTTTTTAGCTGACTTTTCTTTGCTCCAGGATTTTCTTGAATCTGTGAAAGATCTTTTCACCCGTTGGATTTTCGAATATTCATTGAGTCAGGGAGGAACCTTGTCTTCGTGATGGATTAATATTCCTCTGAAGAAGAAGAGGAAAACGATCTTGTGGACTACTTTCCTTCGATGTTCTCGTACCATCGAGATTTGATTTACTAGAGATTTTGTTTTCATTCTCTCGTTAATCTATTTTTTGTTGGAAACTTTGGTTTTCAGATGAAGATGGGTGTGCGTGAGGATTTATATTTGAATTTACTAAGATTTCGCAGGAAGATCCAAGCTGAGTACGAATCGTTGGTGTTGAGAAAGACAGAGATCGAGTCTTGAATGTAAGACTAAAAGAAATAATAATCAATTAGGGATTTTAACCTATATTCGAGTTTTTTATTTGTTTGGGAGAGCGTTATTCATCACCGTCAATATTAATCGTTTTATGAATTTTCGTGACTGGTTCATTTTAATATACGTTTGTTTATATTTGGTTTGAGCGAAAATAGGAATTTAAAATTAATAGTTTTATGTTAAATTGTTTTTTAAATATAAAAAAAAATCTTGAGAAAAATACGAGGTATTAATATCTTCCCTATTAATATATTATTATCAGTTTGAAAGTAAAAAAATAAATTACTACAACCTGTATATGACAATTGAAATTCTTTAAAAATCTTATAATAATTTTGAGAAGATATATAACTATCTTACGATACTACCATTAAATTTGATCTAACTTCGTACCAATAGGAAAAATAGTAATATCAGAATCAGTCTTATTATAAGTAATTAAAAAAAGTAAAAAGTAAAAAGAAAAAAAAAAAGCAACTAATAACTACTAATAAATTATTAAATACAAATTAAAATGAGAGGATGACTTCTAGATCCTTCAATTAAAACTTGATCATAACTTCACTGCCTCGTAGCAAAAGAAATGCCTTAAAAACAGAATCCAACTATATACTCTGTGCAGATAGGATATATAAAATCGCATCCTTTGGTACACAACCCAAGCTCATCTTACACTAAATCACAACTCTCTTGAATTCAATTCAAAAAATTTCTTTAATTCATTTCTTGAATTAATTCAACTCAAGAGCCATGGAAAGAAGAAACTTCTTAACTCCACCAGCAAAGCGACCATTTGTCTACCAACCGCCCACTATGCTCGACCAGAACCTAAACGGATCTTCCAAGCGTACCAAACTGCCGTACCAGCCTCAGCCGCTGTCGGTTCTTCCCGGCCACGTATCATTCCAGCTGCTCTGTAATGCGTCGCGGATCGGTGGCGTGATCGGAAAGTCCGGTAGCATCATAAAGCAGCTTCAGCAGTTGACCGGAGCCAAGATCCGGATCGAGGAGGCTCCTCCGGATTCCCCTGACCGAGTCATCACGGTTATCGCGCAGAGCGCAATTAATTCCAAGCTGAGGTCGGGAAACCCTAGCAATGGTGGAGGTGATGCCGAGGAGGAGGTTGATGTTTCCAAGGCGCAGGAGGCATTGATTAAACTTTTCGAAAGGATAATAGAGGTTGCCGCGATGACGGATAGTTTTGGGGTAGCTGGTGGATTAGTGTCCTGCAGATTGCTAGCGAATGCTAGACACGCGGGCTCTGTTATAGGTAAGGGAGGAAAGATGGTGGAGAAGATAAGGAAAGATAGTGGATGCAAGATTACGATTGTGAAGGAGAACTTGCCAGTATGTGCAGGAGTTGATGATGAAATGGTGGAGGTAATAAAGATAAGCTATCTGTACTTATTTCTTTCAAAGTATAGATGTGACAAACTAAGCCATTCATGGTTCCTGGTTTATGCTCCATTTACTTGTTCTTAAAACTTCATGGGTATCATGGTATTAGATGTAATATAAACTATTGTGAATACTAATCTTTTAGGTATTATTTAGAATATTAATACTTATATGTTATGGTGTACTGCAGATAGAAGGAACTGTTTCAGGTGTTAAGAAAGCACTTCTTGTGGTGTCAAGGTGTCTTCAAGACTGTCAACCAGCTGACAAGACCAGAACTATCGGAAACAAACCGTTCAACCCAGATTCCCAAGTGACTACCTTGGTCCAACCTTTCAATGTTTTTCCACAAGAAACCCTTCGGCGAACTACAGACTTGGTTGCCCAAGAAAATTTCCGCAGACCTCTTGAGGTCGCATCCCATACTGCTTGGGGAAGTACTCATGAAACTCTTGGCAGACCTATCAGTAGAGTTTTACACGAAACTCCCAGGGCAGATGCTGACGTTACACCCCAAGATGTTTTAAGGAGAAATTTTCAACCAATTTCTCAAGATGCCATGCGGAGGACTTCTGAGGCGGTTCCACTTCATCTTTTGCATCAGCATTTTGTGACAAATTCGCAGGATAAGCTTCCTGAGCTGCGCATGAATTCAGTTCCACAGTATAGTTTTGATTTGGGTCCTGTGTCTACCAGTTCAGTCAGTTACCCTTCAAATGTTCGCTCTTCGGCCTTGGAATCTGAAAGGGTTTCTGCTATGAGTAGAAACTCAGTGCAAATGATATTTAAACTTCTGAGCTCGTCTGATAGGGTTGGTGGTATTATTGGTAAGGGAGGTGCTACTATCAGGGATCTTCAACAAGAGACAGGTGCTATTATATGCATTGGCGAAACAGTAGCTGACTGTGATGCACGATTGATAACTATTACTGCATCAGAGGTGATTTTCTATTTTTTCTATTTGAAAATATCGTCCCAGGTCCATATATTTTCTTTGGTTCTACCTACTAAACATTGTCTACTTGTCATGTAGAGCCCGGAAGACCAACATTCACCAGCTCAAAAAGCAGTTGCCCTTGTTTTTTCTAGATCAATAGAGGCTGCTCTCCAAAATGGTCTAGATTCTGGCTCAAGTAACGTGGCAACCGTCATCGCACGACTTGTCGTTCCATCAAAGGTGGTTGGTTGTCTGTTGGGAAAAGGAGGTGCAATAGTCTCAGAAATTCGGAAAGTTACCGGGACTCATGTACAAATTTTCAAGGTCGACCAGAACCCAAAATGCGTACCAGAGGATGATCAAATCGTACAGGTATGATATGGGATTGCACCCAAGTTGAATAATGTTCAAACCAAGAAGGGTGATACTATTAGTGTGATAAATAGAAAAGGGAAATAAGGAAACATGTTGATTGTGGACATTTAGATATAACTATGGTGTGCATTGTTGACCAAAATGCTTACTCGTTAGAGGCTGGTGATATTGTGAATAAAAATGGTGCATCAGGTGCTCTGGTTTTTGTTTATTCATTTGTTTGTTAGTTTCACACCATTAGGTTCTTAGCTCAAGTATCACTTCTATTTATTATTTTGATCCAGGTTCTGCTATTTTCTACTTTTGTATTGTTTCAATAGTTTCTAATGTTCTAGATCTGTGCTCCTATCAACTCATGGTTTTATTGTGGCTTATTCTCTTTGCAAATGACTTATTAATGATATCAACAAATATGTTTTTTCTTTTGTTCAAAAGATTACAGGTGAATTTCCGAAGGTGAAAAATGCTATATATCATGTTACTGGAAGACTTCGTGACAACTTTTTCTCTAGCACACTGAAAAGCGTGGGGATAACTAAATCTTCAATAACAGATACAAATCCCTATGGGAGATCCCGGGATTCTCCTTCATTATCTGGTCTTTCTCAGTTTGCTAGCCAAAATTTTACTGAGACTCAAAGTAAGGATAGATACTATGGAAAATTGATGGATTCTGCTCCTATTGGGTCACTATCATCTGCTGGTCTTTCTCATATTCCTAATCAACATCTCACTGGGAATCTGAGTACTGATAATTCGTATAGAAGATTGAGGGATTCTTCTCCTATTGGGTGGCACTCGTCAACTGGTTTTGCTCATAATCAGCATTCTAATGTGACCCAAACTGTAGACCAATTTGGACTCTCCTACCGTATAGATCAGTCTGCACCGAGGTTATGGGCATCACAAGTAAATCTCTCGTCTCTCTCTTTATGTCTCTCTCATGTGAGGGTATGCATAACATTTGTGCACAGATGTAGCTACTGCTTTCGCTTTCATATGCATTTCTTGCTTACTGATTTGTGCGCAGGAGGTAGCTGGCACTACGTTAAGGGGCTTCACTGATGCTGCCCATAGATTTACTTCTCATGCAGGTGGCTTGAAACTTGGCAGGTTTGTATCTCAAAGCAATAAAGAATTGTAGAACTACTTATGAGTTGATGTCAAACGATGTTCTGTTGCCAAATTGATTCTAACTCTGTTAATAACTGTATCTATTCTTTGAATAGAACTTAATCTGTTGTCTGTCCATTAAACTGTAACCTTAATGCTGGAGGCTGTGAATTTTTCTTGCCCTCTTTCTTTAGTTCTCAATTTGGCTGTGCTGTGTCCCTAAATAAAGCAGTGAAATATATTAAAGAATTCACCTGAAAAAAACTTTCACCTGACCTGAAATAATCAAAGGGTATGTTAGCATGCCCGGGAAATTAAGCTGTTGCGTTTGAATGGCGTTACCTGGATTATGTTGATGCACAAATTGGTGATGAGCTAGAATAATTGATTGTAGAAGGTTAAAGTTGTAATATTTAGTGATTTGGTTTTGCAGTGGTAGCAGATCTGCCATTGTGACAAATACGACCATGGAGATTAAAGTTCCAGCAAACATTATTGAATCTGTTTATGGAGAGAACGGTAGCAATTTGGAACGCCTCAGACAGGTAAGACAAATTTTGCTTAACCTTTGCTTTAGCAGAGTCGCGATAGTAAGATTATCTAATTATACTTCCTAACTGATTGGTCAATCGGTTGGAGAAGAGAGCACTTAACAGCTATAGCTGTTGGTAGTTTAAACAAGAAAAACAAACATTAAACTCAAAAAATTAATTTTACAAATGTGAAAAAGAACTCTGTAAATGTATCATGTCTGGGCATCCTTAACCACACAAATCCAAGTGAAAGTAAAATGAAATCTTAAAAAACCTAAAGTATGTTCTTTTAATACAACTAGAGTTTAAGAGGATGTCGGTGAATAACTAAATCTTGTTATTAGGATACTTATTCAATTGAGAAAATTTTGCTACTCAAGATATTAAAAATTAAAACATCCCAGATATCTTCGTCTTGGGTTTAATTATAATAAAACTATCAACATAAAGTTTTTCTCTCAGTGATCAATCCTAGCTTGGATGGTTCATACTTCTCTATGTATAGAACATTATATTAAAAGATACACAAGATACATTTAACTAATAAAAAACAAATAATATTTTGTGGAATCTACAACCGTAATTAAACTTTAAATTTATCCTATGGTGTTCAATCAGATTTCGGGTGCCAAGGTCATAGTGCATGAATCTCATATAGGAACAAGTGACAGAATTATTGTTATATCTGGAACACCAAACCAAACTCAGGCAGCTCAAAGCCTCCTCCAAGCCTCCATTCTCGACGGATCACCATGAATAAATCGTCTTTAACTTATCTAAAATCTCAAAAGTACCCTATATTAGTCAGTTGTTTGCATTACATTGCATTTAGATATATATGCCAATCTTAGCCATATATATAAGGCTAAGATTACATAAAAATCTCTATGTTACTGGTGAAAGACAGTTATGTTCTGCTTTTTGATAATTGTTTTTTGGTTTAAGCTGTTTGATAATTTAGCCTTGTAGACTACAGATTAGCTTCCCTCTCATTAATGCTCTCTTAACCTGTTGAAATTTGTTGAGGAAAAATGTGAGCTTTTAGTTTTGGTATGGATGTTTGGAACCTTCTGTCCCTAGCTTTTCTGAAATGTTTTATATATGTGATGGTTTTCTTGTTACAAACATTCTACAATTTTTTTCTTTTTGTATCCCATTGTATATTGACGAAAACTGATCCTAAGCGATTAGAGGATTGACTTGTGGTGCATTTGCTCTCTTTTTAGTCCAAGATTAGGCTATGTGAGTAAACTTAGCATTTGTGTGATTGCTCGAAAACATAGCAACCTGAATATTGCTCTCTTGGTTACTGTTCAGATAAATGAAACATTTATTCATCATAAGTGGGTCATTATATATATAATTGCTCTTATATGAAAACACTAGTTTACCCTCTTACTTTTAATTACATGAGATGCCATTGACCAGTTAATTAACTATAATATAATAATCTTCTTTAAAGAAAAGATCAAGAAGAAGCTCCTTCCCTGTCGCTGAATTGAAGTACACAGCTTCGGTTCGGAACCCATGAACTTCCATAAAAAGCTTCATTAAAAAACTTCATTTGAAGTGCACGAGCTACGCTTCGAAGTTCATGGGCCTGGAACGGAGCTTTGGGTAGACTGATATGGTCTTCTTTCTCCGATCCTGTAGAACGGAGCTCTCCTTTTTAAATTTTTTTATATCGTTTTAAAAAAAAATTCTGTTTGTTATATTAGTTAATTAATTATGAATAAGAATCTTTTTATTTTAATGCCTATCTATAATTAGTAAGTTTGATTTCTTTAGTATCACTATGTTTAGTAAATGCTGTTTCTTTCTTTAGCTGTAATTGGGTTAAATGAAAAAGTCAAAATTACTAAATGTGGTTTTATAAAAAAAAAAACAAACAAAATTATTAACTATAATTATGGTTTCGGACAAAATAAAATAAATGCTATTTTCTTATATAATAATCATAGAACAAGAATATGCTGACATTGGTTTTTTATGCATACCTATGCTGTTACTGGTAATATGCTTGGGAATGTTTTTCATCAGTATCATTTTCGTATGCTAGTAGTACTAGCAGTTTCTTTTATACTCGGTACCAAGAATACTGTGGACAATATAAACAAGATTATACCGTTGGCATTTTCATTTTTTAGAGTATTTACAAAATTGTTACCGAACCAATGACCTGAATTATCTCAAACATTTATAATGCCATTGATTATTTGATAAAAAAAATATAATGAAATATTTAAAAAGACAAAATGAATTAGAGTTTAACTATTTAGAGTTTTCGGGTTTTTAGCCCGATCAAATCGATTGGTTATTATAAATATTTGGTCAGTTCTTTTACTTCTGCTGCTACTTTAGTGTAAATATAATTAAAATGGATAATAATCCAATAGATTAGATAAACCTCCGATAACAATATAATTTTGAATAATATGATAGAATGACCAAGACATAATATGTATAGTAACTAATATGAGAAATCGATCTAAATTGAATCAAAATTCTAATGATTTTTTATATTTTTAATATTTATTATTAAATCTATTGCAATGATTAAAGTTTGAGGTTTAAAGTTGAACTACACATCTAATTTTTTTTTAAATAATATTTATACAGATAGATTATATATTAATTTAGTTTTGTATATATATTTATTATTAAATGTATTGATTAAGTAAATTTTGAGTTTAACTACCATCATAAATTTTGGTACCGTTCCATTATTCCAATTTTTCTAGTTTAACTCAAAAGAATTGGTTTGTAAACCATTTTATAAAGTTCGTTTAGATTTATTTTTATTTTAATAAAACTAATATGGGGTATATTTATTTTGTTACATTATCTTCCAATTTCCGCTGAAATGGTTTCCGGATATTCTTATCATTTCATCCAAAAAGAAGAGTTCTTCGAATTATATGAATTTTTTTACAACACCCTTTTCTTGAAGTTGAATCATTTTAATTAAGTACTATAAATTTTATCTCAAAGTGTTTTTAAAAATCCATACTAAACAGAAAGGAGTAGAAAAAATTGAACCAAACTATATTTGTTCCTAAATGGTTATCTTATTTTAAGAACTGAGATTAATGATAAAAGCGAATCAAACTGAATTTTTATTCGATTTCGAAATGGTTATCTGTTTATAAGAACTAAAAAAAATTAAAAACTGAAAATGCAAACCCGAACTAAATTAAAAAACCGCAGGGCATATTTTATCGAGAAGAAATCTTACGCAACAAGTTGAATAACCTTGTACCCATAATATTCAACCCAGATGTCGTTGCCCACGGATGTCTTGGGATTTGACACAAATGACGCACTCGTGCTAATATATTTATGACATTAAAACCTACCCTAAGTTTATAGCCGACAAAAAACTACACATGACGATTCGTCATTGATCTTTCATTTTTTATTCATATAATCTATTCATTTAAAACATGAGAATGTAGGACTTAAGTTTTTAGGTGAAAAAAACTACATATAAAGGAGTTCAGATCGATGATTCCTTATTAATATTTCATTTTTTATTCATATAATCGAGATGATTCCTTATTAATATAAAAGAGTTTAGATGGATGATTGGTCATCAATCTTCCATTTTTTATTCATATAATATATTGATTTTAAAACAACTTGAGAATGTCACGAGACTTAACCTAAGTTTATAAGTAACAAAAAACTACACATAAGAGTTTATAAAAGATTTTAGATCGATGATTCGTCATTAATCTTCCACTTTTTATTCATATAATTTATTGATTTTAAAACCAACTGAGAATGTCATAAAACTTAACTTAAGTTTATAGGTAATAAAAAACTACATATAAAAGAGTTTAGATCGATGTCTTAAATCTTCCATTTTGTATTCATATAATCTATTGATTTTCAAACAACCTTAGAATGTCATAAAACTTAACCTAAGTTTATAGGTAAACAAAAAGTCTACATATAAAAGAGTTTAGATTGATGATACGGTTTAATCTTCCATTTTTTATTCATATTGTCTATTGATTTTAAAATTACATTGGGAGTGTTTTTTTTATCGATTTTGATAAATTCTATTAATAGATATCTAAAATTTAAAAATATTAGTCCATAAGTTTGGAAATTTCAATAAAGTTTGATTTTGAATTCTTACCTGCCAAAGACCTAGACTTATTAAAATAAAACAATCTCAACGGTAGTTTTGAAGTCAATGAACTATTAAAAAAAATAGTTATAAGCAACCAATTTAAATCTAAGAAAAGCCTACCTATAGGCTTTTTTAAGAATTATTCTATAATTACATGTCCATAAAAAGTTATCCATATGCTGACAATAACTTAGGTAGTTGGAGGAAAGGGTCAGCTTTGTATAGTTGAAAAAACAGTTCTCTGATTTATAGCCTTTGAAAAAAAAACATAAGGCTAGAGTTCCTTATTTAGTCGCATAGAGATAAAAAAATGAGGAAACTATCAGAAACTTTAAAATAAACTTGAAAGATGACAAAAAAAATGGTTGCAGTAGAAACTAAAGAAATGGTTAGACATAAGCAAAGGAAACCCACAACTTGATAGTCCGGGAAACGACACACTTCAAACGTAGTTATCGATCATAAAGGCGGTAGAGTTAGTTCGAAAGCAGATGCATAATGTAAGAACACATGGTGGGTGCAAGTTGGCGCACGAGTGTTCTGCAATTGGTTCTAGGACGAGCGCCTCTGAATTGTGCATGAATGGTAAACAAGAGATACGGCAGAGGTGTCTATCGAACACGACGGAGGTGTATGGCAGGATATCATGGTATTACGGTAACAGATTTTATCGTGGTATGATTTTGTTACGGTCTATTCCATCGTGATAAAATTATTGTCACGGTCCATCAATTTTCGGATGGTAAATATTTTTCAAAACATGGAGTGTGAGTCAAACCTACGTTTGAATTGGACTTCAGATATTGGTACAACTTTTTCTCTTCTGAATCAGATAGATTCATATCTGAAAGAGATTGGGAATAAGTTTTTCCAAAATAGATTTCGAAAACGGTAGAATACGAATGGATTTTCCATCCAGTAACATGAAATTGTTTATATTTGTTTGATATTTATTCAAAATTCATAATAATTTTAATTTTACATTTTTTATACTGTGGTAAATTTTATAGATCGGAGTTCATAATACTTGAACAAAAAATCAATTTTTTAAAAAATGTTTTTATAATTTTTGTAACACAATTGTACAAGTGTTGTTATTGTGTGATAAACAAATTGTTATGGTTTTTATAGTTTGTATATTAGATATTGAAAATAGTATATGTTATTATAGTTTTATTATTATGATTTGATTATTATGGTTTGATTATAAATACTATGAATGTTGTTATATTTTAATTAATGCTAATAATAAAATAACTGTCGTAGTTAGATTATAATATAATTTGTTATATTTTGTTTGATTTATAAGTGGTAAATTTTTTATGGTAAGTTATTTACATGATGAGATATAAGGATAAAAAATAAGTTTTATTTAGTTTCTTCACAATTTATACTCTCGTGGGCTAAAAATTGTACAAATGTTCTTAATGAACTGTTTTATTGCAAACTCACAGGTAAAATTTTATTACAAATTGGTTTATTGTCATAAAATAGTCTGTTTTATGTTCAATTAATTCTTCAAGTTGTATGTCGTGCAACAACTTCATCCATAAAATCTTCTTGCCTAACTTTTTCAACATTTTGAAAATTTATCGAAGATGTTATTCAATTCGCTTTCGCTTCATATTCATGATCTTGCATCCAATGCTCCGTCACAGTCATGCCTTTGATTACAACAAGTATTTCAAGTGCATTGCTAGTCATTCTTGATCTGAGTTGTGTATTGCAACATGAATTGACTAAATGGACATTCAATTGCCACCGTAAACATAAGTATTGAAAAAAATCTTCTAGCTAACATGTAAAGAATATACTGTTTTTTTTAGAATTGCACCACCTTAAGATATCAAGGTTTTTTTTTTCATTTTTACTGATCTATGTCAAATTGAATGTTCAAATATTTTATCATTTAATTATCAGCTTGATGAGATTCTCTTGTCATACCACTATTTAGCATTAGAATTTCCACATGTTAGTGTTACGATTTTTGTTTCTCCTCCTATTACTACTTATTGCCCACTACATTTGAAGATATAATATTTATATTTATATCATATTTTTTAACATAGTTATATAAAGAAAAACGCCAGTTTTTTGATTTCTTGATAGTTTTAGGTTGTATTACCAAGTTTTATACTTTTATAATAGTGCTCAACTAAAAAGGTAAAACTCAGTTGTTTTTTAAAAAGATTAAAATGCACCAAATAGCATAAGCATGTCGGATGTGATGAAAATACTTTATCAATTTTCATTCCATGCCGGAAACCATTTTGCGACATATATTCTTATCTTATATGTATTTATATGCATGAAAAAAGTTAGTTGTATTATGAACGACCAAATGAATATTAGGAGTATATTGCACATAAAAAGTTTTAGTTGCATCTTTAAGAAACTTAATAGTAGAGAACAATAATTCTAATGTTGACCATCAAGAGGATCGCTAGGAATATGTCTATTATAAAGTTCATTAATCTCATGTTTATATGTACAAGCATGTGCAAGAAGATAATATGTAGAGTTCCATCTTGTTTTAACATCTAAAACTATTTTTTGTATTTTTTTCCACTAGCTTTAAAATTTTATTTCCAATCTTTTTTTCTAGCAAGGTTGAGCATAATAGGAACACTATATTAATAGAATCAATATAAACATTAGATATCATACTTATTCAATTTTTACCACCAATTTAAGTATATGAAATAAACATCTAGTGTGAAACAATTGAGCAAAGTCAGGCCTGCAATCATTTCTAAAAAAATAATAACTAAACCGCTCGCTGATGCATTATCAAAAGAAATTGACATAATTTTATTTTTAATTTTAAAATCATTCATACATTTTAACAGACTATCTCTAATTACAAAAATATTGTGCATGCCAACAAAATGAAAATATAAATATCTTCTTTAAATTATCTATTCAGAATCTATCTAATGTAAAGTAATACACATAATATCAAAATCATGAAATGTTGATATATCACTAGTCAAAGAACAATTTCATGGAAAAGTTGATATTGTATCGTGAATGATTTATTTTTGTTCTTCAAAATATATAAAAGATCATATTCTCATAGAGGTAAGTGGGATGTGTGTGGTTCTTTGGTTGATCCATTCACGCATCCAAGCCATATAACTCCAATTGTGGCAAAACCCAAATGATTGTAAAGTACCAATATCATATATCATGGTTTCTTTCCTATATGCATTTTCATTAAAAATAAATTCATTACCTATTTGGGGATCTATGGTTATACTCATTTCTTAAAAAATATAGAAGGATAATAAAAAATTATGCTTAGTAGCTAAGTGTCTCGTCATACCTCCGCTATATGTTTTTTCATCCTTATAACTATATGTTTTTTCATAAACTTTACACATAGTTGTATTATATTTAGGATTCAAAGTAAAATGGTATCATGCTAAAATGTCTTCTTCCTAAGCTTCAAACGATACTACTAACATGATAAGAATGTGTTTCGAAGATTGTGGTTTCTAACCCAGTATCTCTGAGATCATTCATATTATGATTATAATCAAAAGAATTAGGTCTGAATTAACCCTAGGTAAGATTAGGACATTTCATTGCTTTGATACTATTTAAATATCTTTTCTAATATGAAAAAACTAGTAAATGAAACAAATATCAAACAATAACACATAAAAAAAGAAAAAATATATACCAAACACTTAAATCACCAATGATCTTCCACCGCCAACAAACTTGATTGAGTCGATCAATTATGAATTTTGATCGAAGATGTAAAAGAAGATTATAGAAAAAAATATTGGTTTGAAAGATTATAATAGGGATTTGTAGTATTTGGGTTAAGAGCTTTTGGAAGAACATATTATTTGAGAGATGATTTGAGAGATGAATGAGAAATGGAAGAGTTCGTTATCTATATGTAGATAATAAACTACAAAAAGAATTACCTTGCCAAAACGAATCTCCATTTTGGCAACGATAATTGTTTTTAAGAAGGCTAAAACAAATATCCATTTTGGCTAAATTTTCAAAAAACAATACTCGTTGTAGAAACAAATATTTGTTACCCTAAAACGGATATTTGTTTCTCTAACGGTTAGAGCCCCAAATTGGATATAAATATGATATTTCTAATTGTATTTTCCACACGATCATTCTACTATTACTCATCTTCAAATTATACTTCAAATCTTATTTTCTAAATTCATATTTTTAATAGTTCTGATGCTATGTAAGAAAAACGCCTAAAACAATACCCCCTGAAAGATCTGCATCAAGGAGAAGAAGAATCAAGAGGAATTCACCGGATGTATATGAGAGTATTTAGAAAATGTTAAAGGAAGCATTCACGTTCATAACGAGTTGACGTTGAGCAGAATCATTATAAATCCGAGCATGTTTTTAGACAATCATGATCTCAACGATGTCATGAGTCTGAAAAATATTATTAATAATCTTAGTGACGTGATAGATTGGTTTTATTCGGCCAAATTTAGACGCAACTAGTATATAGATATAGTATAACAGTTTTATTCAACTGCAAGTATAATTTTGTATAATAAATCTAATTTGGGAATGAGCTGCAGAATTAATAATACGTTTTACAACATTTTTGAAATTTACATAGTAGAGAATTTGTGTTGCCAAGATATGCTATTTATGAAATTCCTTTAAGGTTCTTAAGTTATCCTCGTAATAATTAGTATGTTGAATGGCCTATAACGTTAGATAAAACAATCTAAGTACCGAGTAATGGTAGAAATCAGCCAATGATTCACGGTAAACTTAAAGTTACTAGATCCAATCTAGATAGAATTCAAAAATTAGCTTTAAGATTAATTAATACTTGTTTCGTTCCTAATAATAATAGTGATTCAAACTTGTCTAATATTCAAACATTTCTAACTACTGCTATATCGTTGGAATACAAAATAAATTTACTTTGTTTGATGATCAGGCATCTGAATTCGAGACGTGTTAGTAAAACTTTACCTTATGAGATGATAATAAGTCAACTCCTGAAGAATAAAGGGTTAGAAGTTACTAGGTGGATTGAGTGTCTTATTTGGTGAAATTCTGGTATAAGAAAATCGTTTATAAGAATCCAAGAGATATATTCTTCGAATGAACAACTCTGGGCGAAATGTCAGATCTTTTTACTTTTTCCAGATATATTGGAAGAAATCTGGCAATTTCATGGGTGTACTACAACACCTTATCCGCTTACAGATAGGGTGAGGCCAATCAGGCATGCTACGGTGCAAGAACAAAGTCAACCGACCATTTCCAATGTCGGCAGTTCTTCTCATTTACCTGAAGGGATAGTGTCCGCCTGAGAACATATGGAATAGATGCATTTTCAAAGTATGAGCAATTTGAATAGAATCGAGACTCAAAATATGACCAGTTAAAATAGTTACGAGACTCAGGTTGGTAAATTACTTATTATCCAATTGCGTTACGACGAGCACATCTGACAAATGATGCATAAGTTAGCGTTGCATTTTCTTGTTCAAAAAAGGATATTGATCTTCTTCCTCCCCATATCCTTCATACCATCATTTTATGATGGTCGAGATCCTTCAACACCACAGTTATGATAATTTAGTTTTTTTATTGTATTAAACATTTCTTTATTTTGTTATGTTTTTCCAATTTAATTGTGTTAAAATCGTTATTATTGTGTCCAATTAATCTATTGTCTTGTTTTATTTATATGAATATTAAACATTTTGTTGCTGTTAATTAAATATATATTTAGGTTTTTTTGTTATTTACAAGTAGTGTATGTATATATCGTAGAAAAAGATAAAACAAAGAAAGACGACTCAAGAAAAAAAAAGACGACTAGGGTTTTATTATTTAGAAAACGTATCAATTGCATAAAGTATAAAGCTCTTATTTATAGACAAACTATATGGACCAATGAGTCTAGGCCTTATATCTCTAACACCCTCTCTCAAACTCGCAATGCTTATTCTTGCATTGTGAGTTTGTTTCACAAAATAAAAACCAAAATTGCAGTAAAAACCAAACACCAAACTTTAAAACCATAATCGAAAGGAAAAATCAAAACAAAACCCCAAAATCAAAATCGAAGCATCAAAACCCAAAATTGAACTCCAAATTCCAAACTCCAATCCAGTCTCCAGTCTCCAGTCTCCAGTCTCCAGTCTCCAGTCTCCAGTCTCCAGTCTCCAGTCTCCAGTCTCCAGTCTCCAGTCTCCAGTCTCCAATCTCCAATCTCCAATCTCCAATCTCCAAACTAATCCAAACTAATCCAAACAAAATCTAAATACCAAACGAACCCAGACGAAGCCAAATAAGTCCAAACGAAGCCAAAGAGCCAAACAAATCCAAACGACAAAAGAAATTTAAACACCAAACAAATCAAAACGAATCAAAATGACATACGCCAATCTAAGCAAACTTCAGACATAATCCAAATTTCAAACAGAATCTAAACACCAAAACAAAATCAAAACGACAAACGTCGATCTAAGCAAACTTCAAACAAAGTCCAAACGTCAAACAAAATCCTAATGAAATCTCAACGCCAAATACCCAAACAAAATCCAAATAAAATTTGAATGTCAAATTCAAATACCAAATCCAAAACTAAATTCAATACTAAATCCAAATACCAAATTCAAATTAAAATCTAATTTCTAATCAAAAGCAAAATTGAATCTTCAATTTTACCAACAAAAATCCGCATTGTTGTAGTAGCGATTTCTCGAACCGTATAACTAAATCATGATCTAACCGGTTAGATTAAATAATTAGATGTCTCAAACCCACTATCCAAAATTCAGAAACAATAAATATTGTTTACCTCTCGATCAGGTCTGTTGATTGTGGCTGCACACACTAGATCGAAAAATAAAAAAAAATTCACTTTTTTTTTCTTCTGGCGGACAACTAAAACAACTGTCCGCCGGCATAACGGAAGACACGAAAACTTCAAGATCTAAACCTACACTATGATACCATGTAAAAAAGATAAAACAAATAAATACAACTAGAGAAACAAAAAGGCGACTAGGGTTTTATTATTTAGAAAGTATATCAATTACATAGAGTATAAAACTCTTATTTATAGACAAACTATATGGGCTAATGGGTCTAGGCCTTATATCTCTAACATATATAAACATTTTCAACCGTTTTAAAATATAGTGTAAATATATAACATTCCAACAACTTTACATATATAGTTGAAAATCTAATAAACTATCTAAAATATCTAAACTATTAGTTGAAAGATCCAATAAACTATTTAAAATATCTAAACTCTCGTAATTCTACCATTATCTAAACTCTTGAAATTCTCTACGTATCATCTCAAATTTATCTTAGTTTTCTTCATATTCGACTAAAATATTTATTTCTCAACTTCCATCTCAATCCCCTAAATGAACCCTAGCACCGAACCATCTCAAAGTTTTTAATCAAATCAATTTCAGTTTGTCTCCAAAAATTGTTATGTAGTATAGTTTATCTAAAGGCTTTGTCAGCTCTGTTGGTGGTGGTTTGTGTCATTGTGGGTTACCCAATGTAACTCGTCCTACTTGGACTGACCCGAATCTGGGTAGAATATTTAACAGTTGCAACAACTACAAGGTAAGTAGCATTTAAATTTACATATTTTTAATTGATTTTGATAAATTCTCATTGTGGCATATAATTGACCTTTTTGTAGAGAATGAGACCCCGTTGGTATTTTAAGTAGACTGATCTCCCATTAAAAATAACTCAAAGTTCATGATTAATTGTTTATTGAAAAAAATGGTTGGAAGACTAGAAACCGAATGTCAACGGACAAAGATTGTTATTAGTGTTCTTAGTGTCTGTTTATGTGTATTTTTTTGTTTTGTTAATGGTTGCAGTTGTGTTTAGAGACTCAATCACAATGTAATATTAGTTAATGAGTTCTTGTAGTGTTTATTCTACTACGATGAATTTCATCAATTTAAGTGTTTATTGTTTCCCAATAGCTTACTGAGTTCATCAATTTAAGTGATTTACAGATTGTATTATTAAATTAAGTGTTTGGCTATATCTAATTAGTGTTTAACTATATAGTATTCAAATGTTTAAGTGTATTCAGTTTAGGCGTTTAACTATGTATTAATCAATTTAGGATGGAATCGGTTGAATGAAACAAAATTTGTTTTGATTTGTTAAGTCAATGTAAATCATAATAAAGTTTTGTTATAGAAATTAAAAAAATTGTTAATAGAAATAAAAAAGAGTTAGACACAACCCATCAATTTACATGATTTGTTTTTATGAGTCAATATAGTATATTTCCATTGACATAAACACAATAATTTCTACAACGACAAGCACATGAATACAAAATTCATTGATTAACTATTAAATGTTTTTTGATCTGTTTGAAAACAACACAAGTATAAGACATTTTATTTATTGTTGGCTAAGAAAAGATACAACTGTTTAAAACAACACAAACAAAACCAAAATAATTGGATTTGGTTAGATTATGTTGGAAGACCAAAGGTAAAATGGTTCGGATTTATCTTAGAGAGTAATTTAAACTTAGAATAAGAGAAATACTGAGTAAGCTATGTGTCTAAGTAAAGTAAGTTGAGTGCCTACTTCACTTAATCTTGTGCCTCCAAACCCACCGAACCGACTCAAATGTATGAAATGACCCGGTTGGCCCATGAATGTTTATAATCTTATAAATAGGGCCAAAACAACATTTAATGGGTTAGTACATTCTCTCTCTAGATATTAAATACTAACACCTCAATTATCTCTCTACCTATTACCCAAAATTTAATACTTATTTCAAACACAGTGGGAGCGTGAGGTGCCCGAAAAGAAATATTCAAAACCCTCGTGCTTTGGATTTAATTGAGGCATGAATCCCGACATGAGAATTGATTCCCCTCTTGAGCAGGAGGGGATAAGAGGTGAAAATGAGCATGTTAACATGTCTCATGTAAATCACAATACAAAAGAAAAAAGTTCCATGCAAGAAGAGCATGATCAGCTGCGGGCAAAGTTTGAAGCTTTGAAACCCCAAAGGCACGCTAAAAATGAGCTAAATGGGAAGAATCCATTAGGATGTCCCGGTTTCGATGAGCCTGATAACAACCACAAACAAGATGAAACTGATCAGTCCCCCAAAGCTTGTAAAGAAATAATAAAAAAAACATCGGGTTAAATAATTGTCGAACATATCGGATTTAGTTGGAAACTCAACCATAAAATCAAGTTCATATATCTCTTCTTCCTCGTCAAGTAGTGATCACGGTTGAAAAAGAAGAAATAAAGATTAACTAAAAAGCATTCTAAGAAAATATCAACTAAATGGGATTTAAAAGGGATATAAATGGCAAAGGGGAAAAGAAAAGTTATCAAGGCAAAGTGAACGGGTTGGCAGACCACAACATTAATCATCTGCTAAGTGATGAGTTCGATGTCTAGTGCAAAGCAGATATATTTACCACTCCCGATGAGCATCATATGTTTAGCAAATGACATAATTGAAGGCAGTCACCTTTATCTTTATTTATTTTTGTACATCGACTGAGGCGTTTTGATAGATAAAAAATGAATAAATATGTTAGGAGTCAAGATCTTGATAATCACCTCGAACAGTTTAATAATTTTATAATAAGTTTTAATGGCGATGATAAGATGTTGTATAGGGTTTTTTTGCAGATTTTCAAAGGAAGTGCCCTGAAATGGTATAAAAAATTGTCATGACAGTCCATAAATAGCTTTGACATGTTTTGAATGACGTTCCGAAGGCAGATTGAAGGAAGTTTGGAGCTCAAAGGAAAATATTACACCGTAATTCATGTGCACAAGAACCAAATGAGTCTTTAAAGGACTATATCAGCCGTTTTGTGAATACAAAAGATAGACTAACTGATTGTTTTGAGCAAGTAGGTATCGCTTCTCTAAGACAATGCTTAATGTCAGGCGATTTGGCTAATTCAGTTACTTGGAAGAAAACGATGACTTAGGGAGGATTATTGCACCAGATCGGAAAACAAATCACAGTGGAGGAAACTAAGAGTTCAAGATTACCACATCAAAATAAATATGTTCTAACGGCTTCTATCCCACAAGCCAGTACCCAGTCTCAAGCTACGATTAATTACTGTCCTAAGTAATATAGACAAGGCTCGCATCAGCCTAGACAGAGTCAGTCAAATCATGATCAACAAACTAGACCAAGGGGGAATCGGTGGGTTCAACCTGGATGATTTACATAATTAGTTGAAAATGTAGCCACCATTTATGATAGAACGGAGAATGTTACGCATTTCTGAAGGCCAGCGCCAATTCAATCCCCTAGAGAAAATCGAAACATACACTTTTGTAGGTACCACAATGATGTTGGCCATGATACCAAATATTCAATTACTCTGAAGCAAGAGTTGCAAACATTGATTTAAAGTGGGAAATTATCTGCATTTGTTAACAAACAATGAGATAACAGGAAAACTAACATCGTGCTCAGCCTAGCGCAAGTACAATCTATTTTACATCACCAAATGTTCAAAGACAAAGTATGGAAACATCTAAACAAAAAAATATGATGGTAATTGTGGAACGATTCGGTATGGATTCAGAGTACTTAGACCCTGATCCAGATCGAAATCAAGTTGGTGTGATAACAGAAAAAACGGCGAAAGTATCCGACTTATGCTGCTACTTCGAATCTTTAACTATTTTGGGGGAAGATACTGTAACTGCACCAACAAGCTGCTCCGGGAAAAGACATGTCAACAGTTTGATGACTCAGTTAGAAGGGAAAATGTCTACACACTTCTATCAGAACAATGCTCTTTTCATTGTATTTTGTGAGGATGACTTAAGGAAAATTGTTGGCCCTCATGAAGATGTTGTGGTAATAGAAGCATCTATTGAAGACAATGAAATTTGAAGAATCTTGATTGAAACAAGAAGTTCAGAATTGTTTTATTTTTATCTTCCTATAAACAAATGAGAAATCCTTCAGTTATTCAACATTCAAATAAAACCATAGTGAGATTTACGGGAAACTCTGCTGAGGTAATTGGGGAACTTGAAGGTGAGGCCTTGCTAGGAAAATGTCCATTCAAGAAAATGGTAAGGGTTTTGTTTGTAGTAGTTGATTGTCCGACGTCGTATACTACAATATTTGGTATATCTTGGTTATTTAGGATGCGTTCAGTAGAATTAAATGTTCATCAATGTTTAAAATACGTTGTTGGAGGCCAAATTAGGGTGGTCCTAAGCAGCCAAAAGGTGGCAAGGGAATGTTATGTCACTACTCTCGCTCCAAAATCATTGGAAGCAAGGAGAACTGGAAAATAATAGCAATTAGTAAAGATTTCTGCGGAATCGAATAAGATAGATGATCCAAGGGAGGCTTCTAGTGTTGTTATTCTAATAGAAGAGGTTGGAATTCATCATCTGGAGGAAGGGAAAAACGTCAGGGTCGGATCCAAATTACCATTAGAATTTAAGAAAAAATTATTGTTCTTTTTATCTAAGAATTTACATGTGTTTTCTTGGTGCAATAAGGATGTAACTAGAGTTCCAGCAATTATTATCAGCCACAAACTGTCTGCAAGATCCGATACAGGTCATGTGGTGCAAAGAATGAGAGCTTTTTCTTAAGAAAAATCAGAAGCTATAGTCCAAGAAGTAGATCGGCTAACCAAGGTGGGGCACATTAAAGAATCCTAGTATCCTCTTTGGACTACCAATCCACTCATTCTCAAGAAGAAAAATAGAAAATGGTGTATGTGTATTGATTTTACATATCTTAATAGAGCTTGTTCCAAAGATCATTTTCTAGTGCCCCTGATAGATTAGTTGGTAGATTCCACGTCGGGGAATAAGTTATTATCCTTTATGAACTCTTTTTCTGGGTATAATCATATACAGATGGATCCGAACAATCACGATCACACTACTTTCATCACTGTAGGGGACTTCATTGTTACAAAGTAATGTATTTTGGGTGGAAGAATGCTGAAGCTACTTATCAACGATTGGTTAATAAAAAAATTCCCAACCAAATTAGAAGAAATGTAGAAGTTTATATTGATAACATGAAGGTTAAGATCCCAAGAGAGGAGTATCACATCTCCGACCTCCACGAAACTTTTTCTAACCTGGAAGCCATCAACCTAAAATTAAATCTTGAAAAATGTACTTTTAGTCTCCGATCTAGTAAATGTTTGAGCTACATCATAATTGAGAAATGAATCCAAGCTGACCCACACCAATTAAATGCTTTGTTGGCCTTGGATCCACCTTGGATACTAAAGAAGTTCAGATATTGACTGGGAGGTTAGCAGCATTAAACAGGTTTATTTCAAGGTCATCAGATAAGTGGGCCCAGTTTTTCAAATTCTTGAGAAATACAAAAGACTTCAACTGGTCCCCAAAATGTGACAAAGCATTCCTCGAAATCAAGTGACACATATCTTCACCAAAAAATTTATTCCGACCTATTATTGGAAAAAGACTTTATATGTAACTAGTAGTATTGGATTATGTTTTGGGTGTAGTATTGGTACGAGAAGTTGATAACTATCCCTACCATGTTTACTATATTAGTAAGAGCTTGTTGGAAGCTGAGAAAAGATACTTGAAATTGGAAAAACTAGCTTTGGCATAGGTAATAGCAACTAGAAAAATGAGGCTATATTTTCAAGCTATTCCATCACAGTTCAAACCTCTTTTCCCCTGAATATTGTGTTACAAAAATCAGATATATCGGGTCGAATGAGTAAGTGGTCAGCTAAGCTCGAGGATTATGATATTGAGTTTTCACATCGAACTGCAATTAAAGCTCAAGTTGTGGCTGATTTTCTGGTTGAGTTTCACTCCATAAGACCTCATGGGAATTTCAAGCCAGTATGCTTGATAAAGAGTGGGTGGTTTGAACTGATGATGGATATAGTACAATGGGATGTGCTGGGATTTACCTAATTTCCCCCTTCAAGGATTCAATGTACCAAGATATACGCTTTTTTTTAGAACATCCAGTAATGAATCATAATATGAGGCAGCAATAGCAAGATTGAGATTGGCTTAGATTTGTGGTGCCAAAAGGATCCGATTATTTAGTGATTCACAGTTAGTCATTCATCAAGCACATGGGCAATCTGAAACAAAAAAGATCATTTGGTGGAATACTTAAAGGTGTTAAAAGAATTCTCAACCCGTTTTAAACATGATAAGTGTGAACATGTGCCAAGATCGGAGAATGCAATGGCTAATTCTCTAGCCACTCTAGCCTACTCTGAAGCGTACCCTTGGATCTAGGTACAAGAATGTCCTTTCATACACACAAGTCCTGGAATGGAGATTGATATCGAAGAAAACTTTTAGATATCTTTCATAAAATCTCCAGATTGAAGGTACAACATCAAGAGTTTATTATTTACGAAGTTTTTCCCGAGGATAAAGCTTCTACCAAAAAGCTAAAACTCAAAGCACATAGATTTATGGTTTTGAGAGGGGTTCTGTATAAAAAATCATGCATGAGACCTTTGTTGCGTTGCCTTAGATTCGACGAATCCCGAACTGTTCTATCAGATATACATTATGGGGAAGGATCAGCACATTGTGGTTACAAGGCTTTAACTAGAAGGGTTTTATTAACATGATATTATTGACCTTATATTATGGCAAACGCTAAAGACTTGGTTAAAATATGTGATCCTTGTCAAAGGTATGGAACTATGATCCATATACCGGCAGTACCCATGAGGTCTGTGTCTGAAGCGGTACCTTTTTATAGATGGGGACTTGATTTAGTTAGGCTACTTCCAATGGCTTCTGGGGGATTTCGTACTATCATCAATGCAATCGATTATTTTTCCAAATGGGTTGAAGTTGCATCACTATCTGGGACAACTTCCAAAGTAATGATAAAATTTATTGTTTCTAACATATGTTGTAGGGTTGGCATTCCTAGATATTTTACTCCAGACAACGGTCCTCAATTCGAGAGCAAAGACGTGGAAGTATTTTGTGCATCGAGAGGAATTCATCATTGTTTCTCATATTCTTTTCATCATTTCTTTCAGAGTTCAAAATTATTATGAATAAAATAATGAGGTTGCAATAAAGGGCTCAGTTGGATCTGATTGAGGAGAAAATAATTAAAGCTCATTTGAGAACTATTCATTACTAGGGCCTGATGAGAAGTAGGTATGCATCCAAAGTTAGAAGAAGAGACTTTCAAGTGTGCGATAAAGTTTTAAGAAAAGTATTTTTATATACTAAAGAAAGGAAGTTCGGAAAACTGGCTACAAATTGAGAAGGGCTGTACACTATGTGTGAAAGGGTCAAGCAAGTAATATATAAGCTTTTGGACAAAAAATGTAATGTTTTGAAGCACCCATGGAATGTTGAGCACCTAAGGTTATATTTAGAATAAGGTTATCTTGTAAATATTTACTTTGTTTTAGTTCAATGTAAATATCATGGGGCATACTCTTTCCTACCCTAGTGGCGCGGGGAGGTTTTAATGAGGTGTCCGGACCACAATTAATCTATCATCTTTTGCCTTTAAAATGTATTTTTACTATAAAATTTTATTGCCTTTGAATGGATTACCTTTGAATGACTTGGTTGGGTTAAATTTTATTACCTTCGAATGGCTTGGTTGGAAAAAAATTATTTCCTTCGAATGACTTAATTGGATTAAATTTTATTTCCTTTGAATGGATTACCTTTGAATGGCTTGGTTGGATTAAATTATTGCCTTTGAATGGCTTGTTGGATTTAATTTTATTGCCTTCGAATGAATTAGCTTCGAATAGCTAGGTTGGGTTAAATTTTATTTCATTCGAATGGATTACCTTCGAATGGCTTGGTTGGACTAAATTTTTATTGCCTTTGAATGTATTACCTTCGAGTGGCTTATTTATTCCAAGTTTTGGTCATCCTTAATAAAGCATACTTAATTAGGGTCGAATATGAGTGTTTTGGGTAATCCAAGGGTTATAAAATTTGAAGGTGAGTTACAAAATGCCTCTAGCCAAACCAAGGACTTACACAAACTCATCTGATCTAAACATAATAAATGCCTTATGTGTATCAAGGACTTCACTTCAAAGACTTACTTAAAAAACACATACATATCAAAACATATTGACCTTAAGCTCATTCCCATCGGTCTTTCTTTCTTCTTTATCTTCTGGATTCTCGCCATCAGAATCCTCTTCATCATAGTCAAATTTTTATGAATCATCACGAATATTAAACTTATCACCTAAAGCCAGGTTGAGATAAAGAATCTGATCATCTAGCACGTGTCTCCATAGATCCCGAAGAGACAAGTCGGGGAACTTTTTATGAAATAACATCCCCATATCCGGTTTAATCAATTCATCCCTCTCTTGCATAAACCCCAACACTTTGTCCGCATAAGCATCCTTAGCATCGGTTACCTCTTGAGAATTTCCTTGAGAGAAGTGCTTTCATCTTATTTTTGTTTAAGGAGGACTTCAAACTTTTTCTTCTCATCAGACAAGTGTTGAAAGGTAAACTTGTCCTTAGTTTGTTGATTTTGTAAGGAAGTGATTTCCTTGGAGTTGGATGACTGGAAATCTTTGTAGTCATATTTTTTTGAACCAACTCCTTATTGATGGTTTTCATTTCCTTACTCAGACTTTTAGCCTTACCTTTCTCTACCTCAACAGAATTCTTTAGCCTTTGATTTTCATCTCGAAGAGAACCGATGTTCTTGATATGCTTCCTCACTTGCGTCTCTAAATCAATAATTGTCCTTACGTAGCCCAAAACAATGTATCTCAATTCTTCATTCTCCTTAGACACTTCAAAGGATACCCCATCGTATATCACAATATTTGTTGGGAATATGAAGTCCGGTCCGCATATTCCTCCTCCGTATATAAGTACGGAACCGATCTCAACACTAGTATGATATTGTCCGCTTTGGGCCCACTGGCCCGCACGGCTTTGCTTTTGGTCTACTTCCAAAAGGCCTCATACTAGTTGAGATATGTTCTCACTTATATACCATTGATCCTTCCCATGTTTTACCGATGTGGGATGTGGAACTTTGGTCGCTACCCTAACAATATTTGCATGGCTGGTGGATTCAAGGAAAGCATGTTCAAAGTCTTTAAAGTCAAAGTTCCCTAAGTCATCTATTTGGTCACCTCCTCCAAAATCTGGCATGTTATTTGTAGGAAGTAGTGGGGAAAAGGATTGATGGAAACAACTGTTTGAGGAGGAACCTTGATGGGAGTGATTGAAAGGTAGGACTTTGGATCGAAAAATGAACTCTGAACCGACTGAAGTTTTCTTCTTCTTCATTTCTCTCTTCTCACAACCCTCTTACTCCTCTTTTGCCCTTTTTTCTTCTTAACAGACTGAGAGTCTAATGGTATTTCAGTCTCTCCGACATTGACTGTAACAGCTTCTAACAAAGCTACATCTATTTTTAAGAATGGTGGCCTCTTACTCCCTAGTTCGAGAATAACTTGAGACGAACCATCCTTCTTCTTCTTTTTCTTCTTCCTGTTATTTTCACGATAGTTGGGAGCCCTATTCCTAGCTGGTAGAAAATTTTTACCATCAGCCTCCTCAGTCCTTCTAAGAATTTCATAGGATCAAGGATAAGTGGTAAACTGCTTTCGTTAAAGTTCACCGATCGTATTTGTTCTTCATAGATGGCCTCTCACCAAATTTTCTGGATAAAGTAGTTGTGAAACTCGGTTGACCACTTTTCATTGAACCATTGATTCAACTTCTTAAAAGTTGCTTTTCTATCTTCAAAATGTAGTACAAAGGGCTTTGAGAATACTACGATAAAATAAATCCCATGTAAGAAATAATAACATCAAAATGTGGAAATGTGGAAATGTGGAAATGAAAGAAATCTTTAAACACTTATGTGAGCTTTTCCAGTATCTTGTGAGCATGCTCAGATTTTCTTTTGAAGTAATCTTTCTACCGTTTTCCCAAGCACCACTGATAAAAATGAACTTAGTCCTCCAAGGCCCGTCTGCTTCTAGAGTTCATTTACCACCTTATAGTCAGTCCTTGTATTAAAATAGTAAAATGGGATATGACTATTACGACACAAACCGGCCACAGCAGCTAGTTGTTCCATAGGCATCAGAATTTTGGATAGCCCTCGAAGCTATGATGCTAGCTAACAATGTAAACCGGGCATTAGGGCTTAACTAACTAGGGCATGATTTCACCAAAAGGAAATAGATTACTACCTCTGGATCTAGGGGAAACCGAAGACCCCCGTTACGTACATCGGTATAAACTACCAATTCTCCAACTCTACTGTCCATTAGAGTATCTCCAGGTTAAGGTAGTCTGATCTTGACTAATTCAGGGAATCCTTATTTTTTTCGAATCCCTTCTAGTTCGGATTCATGAAAATAAACATATGATATATTATGTAAATCCAATACATACTTGACACTCTCCTTAGTAAACTTGGGCCCAACTCGCACGATGAGGGACTCTGGAAGTGGTTCGGATTCAGGCAAAGCAGTTTTTTCCCTTTTCTTGTGTCTCTTTGAGAGTATTCCTAGTCTGACCGGATGTCTCTATAGGGTATCTTCGCCATTATCATCCATATTTTCTTCTATCACTTGTGGTATATGTTCCAAAGGTTTACTAGGATGGATGCCAGGATTTTCTTCCTCAATTGAAGGAGGCTCAGTAGTTGCAGTTGAGGGATTTGTTGTTATGGCTGGTCCTGATGGAAGTTTAGTTGTGGTGGTTTCTCTCCCCATAATCAGAACATGTGTGGGGGAATCACTAACAATGGTGGTTTGTTCAACCAGATTTTTAGTTGATTTATGCGATGTAGAAGACTTATTTTTTGCCTTAGATAGCCTTGTAACTCGGCGTGAGGTGCTTTCACCAAAATCTAATCCAATGACAATGAATATAGAAAGAGTTCTCCGACTAGTTACCTTTATGTTTTGAGATAACTTGACTGATTATGGAGAAATAGTGGGAGATTAGGATGATTGCGTTGTTGAGCTAGGTTCGTAAGCAAATCGTTGTTTATTCTTTGGGAAATCTCCACCGCAATATATAGTTTGAGTTACACCCACTTCACCCGAAGAAGCAGGTAACCCAACAACAACCCTAGCCTTCCTTTTTTCTTCTCCCAACTTAGATAAATTGAAGCAACCCTCTTTAGTAAGAACTTTCTTGAATGTGAACATACAAACCTAGAAAACTCTGACAAACCAAATTAACAACTAACAAATTTGAAAAAGAAAGAGGAATGTCGTCTGAAAGCTTAAAGTGAAATGCTTTCTCTCTCTAGGAATTCAACTTTTTTTCTTCTTCTCAAATTAGCAATACTGAAAAAGAAACTGAAATTCTTATAAAGATTAAAAAAACACTTAAGTACTCTACTAAGGAATGAGAATCGACGTGGTAGCTAGGGGACTACAAAGGATTGTAACCGCTTCTCTCCTTTGATCGGATGATTTCACCTAGAACAAAACAAGTTCGTAGGTTCAGTTAAATTTTAGCACGTGTCTCTAAAAGGTAACTGGTCCAAATTTATGACTCTTGGATAGTAGCCACTTTTAAGAATGCTCATCGGACATGGTTTGGATTTGTTTCGAATATGTTTAGCTCTCCCAGAAGCTTCCGAAACAGCTAAGGGAGGCTAGATGATAGGGTCAGATGCTGTTGAATGACCAAAGGGTAAAGTGGTTTGAATTTCTCTTAGAGGGAAATTTATACTTATAATAAGAGAAATGTTGAGTAAGTTATGTTATGTGTCTAGTATAGTAAGCTGAGTGTCTACTTCACTTAATATTGGGCCTCCAAACCCACCGAACTGACCCGAATGTATGAACCGTCCCGGCTGACCCATGGATCTTTGCAATCTTATAAATAGGGCTAAAAATAGCATTTAATGGGTTGATACATTCCCTCTTTAGATATCAAATACTAGCACCTTAATTATCTCTCTACTATTTATCCAAAGTTTGATGAATAGTCTAAACACTTACCGGAAATATCCTTCGATTAGGTTTTATTATCACCACAATTGACGTTAAATAAGTACAAACATATCAAAAGAACTATGACACGAAACATACTAAAATAAACTTAACATTTCATAAAATGATAAAATCTAGTTTGGAAACAATTCTGAATCATTACAAACAAAGATCAACAAAGTTTAAGTGAAGTTAAACAATTCGGACACCACAAGCATTTACTACAAAAACAAAAAACAAGAAATAATCTTAACTCAAAATATTTAACAAACATAGTAAATCCAACAAGAAACAATCCCAACTCAAAATATATAAATGTCATCCATCAGTTCATAAACAATCCATCAAATCTAAGGTGTAGAAATTTTGGTCGCTGGTTCATGCGTCCCATGATTGGGAACCTCCCGTTGCGATGACAAAATTCCCCTAGTTCTCAACGCAGGATCCAGAAACAACACCAACATAAATATTAATATTAACAACTATGTTACCTGAACCAGCAGCAACATAAAGTATTTTAACTTTAATAAATATAAAAATTTAAATTAAATAAATTTTATAAAAGAATCATATTTGAATATAAAAGTTTGTAACAAATTTTTACATATGAGTAAAGATATTATCGATTGAAATTTTAAGTAAATATAAAATTTTATTTGATAAATATGGTTTCATAGGTTTATTATTTAATATTTAAATTTGTTATTAAGCGAGAATTTATATTTGATATAGTATTAATTTGTAAATATATTATTTTAAAAAAACATTAGTTGTATAGTTTTTGAAAAAAAATGTTTTTATAGAATATAAATTTTCAATAGTTATCACGAATGGTAATTTTGGTTTCGTCCGGTCCAACCCAATCTGATTTGTTCAACCGAACATGTATGGTTATTTAAATTAAAGTCGGTAGATGGATCCAGCCGAGTTGAAATATTAACATTTGTCCGGCCCGATCCATAAAAATAATATATATATTAAAAGAAATATAAAAAACTAAACATAACCTTATTATTTTAGAAACTTAGACATAGTCGCAAACTCTTTCTTCAAGTTGTTCCATTGAACTTCGAGCATCATATTCTTTTTCTGATAAAATTTATTCGGCTTTTTTTTGCGATAACTATATTTTTTTAATAAATTTCATTGCTTTATTTAATAAATTTGAAAGTACAAAGACCTAATTAGAAGGTTTGGAACAAAAGGAGGCTATATTACAATTAGACCAAAATTTAAAATAGAGCGCCGCTTTGAAACTATTAAGAAGAACAGAGTCACGTTAGGTTAGAGCTTTACAGAAGATGAACCACCATTAAACAGAATAAAATATTATTTGAAAACTAGATCCAAATGAAGATCAATGGGTGATATCAATTAGGGATTCGATCTTAGATACCCATTTTCAAGACTCTCAAGCAGAGTGATGGCTCTCAAAGGGTTCAGGGAATCATCCTGAATGAAGTTCATAGAGTTTCTATCTTTAAGAGTTTGCTTCGCGATCCATTTTGCAGCTGAATTTTGTTCTCTATATATGTGGTTGATCGAAATTGAAGAGGAGATCATCTTTCTGCAACACTTTATCAGAGATGCTAGATACCAAGAAGCTTTCCTATAAAGTAAAAGATCGACCAGAATTTTGGAGTCTGTTTCAATGTCCAAACACGTTATGTTCATCATCCTGCAGATTAGAAGCCCATCGAGAAGCGCTCTGCACTAAGAAACTATTGGAAATTTCTTTCCATAGAGTCTACTAAATCCAAAAATAATGTTCCCACTATGATTTCTAACAATGCCTCCTCCATTGGCTTCTTTATAAGTATCACAGGCCCCGTCGGTATTAAGTTTAAATCAGTTGGCTTTGGGATTTTTCCATTTAAAGAACAAAGGAACTCTGCTATTTTTGAGATGATTTACACATCCAAGCTTAGAGAAGTATGGAGATATTTACCCCAGTGAGAGATTTTAAGAAGTCTTGCATTATCGAGATCATCAAGGATGTAGAGGACGTGGTTAATCATGGTAGACTTACTGCCTTTCTGATTCTTATGTTTCATATTATTGCGAGCATATCAGATAACCCACATTATGATTGAGGGCAGGATTGTTCAAATGTCACATGTATTTTAGTTTGACCAATACCAGAACCGAATGATATGAGGCAGGGTCATATTTGGAAAGATTTGCAGCTTGAAGAAAGAGCTGAAGAAGACCCAAACAGCCCAAAACTGAGAACATTGGATGAGAATATGATGCGTTGTTTTTTCACTGTTACAGAATTGACACTTTGAAGCCAATTGGAAGTGTTTTATTTGGAGGACTAAATATGTAGGTATCCAGTTGAGAAGAGATCTCCAAAGCATGAAAGAGAACTTTCTCGGAGTGACATTGTTCCATGTCATTGCAAAAAGGTTGGATGAGTTTCCTTTCTTTTTAACAGCTTTCCAGGTTTCTTTAGTTTTAAATTTTCCATCTAAAGTAAGAGGGTGGATTGTGTCAGGATCATCATTAAACATGATTTTCTTTATCTTGTCGATTTCAATAGAAGTAACATTGTGCTTGAGTCTGTCAATGTTCCAGACCCCTTCAGACCAGTAGGTCATTACTTTATCTTTATGAACATTCCAAAGCCAACTTCTATCATCAGTAGCATTGAAGTGAATGAAGGGATTTTTGGAGCACCATCGATCTAACCAAAAATCTATATTCTCACATCTAGGATTCCAATAAATGTACTTTTCAGCTGTGTCTCAAATCTTCCAAATTCTTGACCATACCTTAGATGTCTTTAGAGGGATTGGGGCTAGGATTGGATGGGTGTTGTAGCAGTAAATAAATGAAATGAGATTTTCCCATAAGGAATTTTGAGCTCCAAATGTGAACCAAAGCTTCATGGAGAAAACTGTCTGCAATTCTTCAAGTTTCGTAAGATTCAAACCTCCCTCCTCATGAGATTTGCAAATTTTCACCCATCTTGTCCACGTAATAGTGTTGTAATTATCTTTATTCCCCCATAAGAACTTGTTAAAAAGTATGTATATCTTCCTGATTACAGTGACAGGCAGAGTCGTGTGTTGAACCAAATAGATGGGATAGGCAGAGAGAATGGTTTGTATCATAGTCAATCTACCAGCGAAAGAAAGAGAAGCTTTATCTCAATCAGAGATTCTATTCCTGATCTTTGAGATCATGTCTTCAAAGTTAACAATTCTGGTTGCAGAGTAGATGGTTGAGCCCAGATATTTGAAAGGTAAGTTTGTGTGGTTCAATCC
Source organism: Limnanthes douglasii subsp. nivea (assembly GCA_036936605.1). Classification (NCBI taxonomy): domain Eukaryota; kingdom Viridiplantae; phylum Streptophyta; class Magnoliopsida; order Brassicales; family Limnanthaceae; genus Limnanthes; species Limnanthes douglasii. Next base: position 154,978,776 of record JAUPFV010000003.1, on the reverse strand, counting down.
TAGAATTTTCTCTACTGTATGAACTCTTTGCATTGTCATATTCGAGGGAACAATAATCTCAGACTTGCAATTGTTGATAAATTGGCCTGAGATTCTTTGATAGTGGTTAAGGAATTTCTTTTTCTGATTAATAGCAGAGACCGAGCCATTGCTAAAAACCATAAAATTATCCGCAAAAGCAAGACAGTCAATGTATAAATTTCATCTGGCTTTATATCTTGAGTTTGGATTGTCACCAGAAAGCTTTAATACCTCTGATTAAGTATTCCTCAGCCAAGATAAAGAGACTATGGGAGAGAGGGTCTCCCTGTTTTAGGCCTTGAGTGTTGTTGAAATACCCTTTCAATTCTCCGTTGATGATGATATATTAGTGAACATTTGATATGCACTTGTTCATCAAAGACAGAACATTACTGTTAAATCCAAGCATAGATAAAAATTGAAAAAGGAACCTGAGGTTGAGTCTATCAAATGCTTTGGTTATGTCAGTCTTGAGAATCACATTGTTCCCATTTATTTTTGAATTAATATCATGACTTAGTTCTTGAGTTATCATCATGGTCTCATGTATACTTCTTCCTTTCACAAAAGCTCCTTGCTCTGCTAAGATTAGTTTGGGCAGGATGTTTGCAAGTCTGTTGTTGATTGTTTTAGCAATCATTCTTCTTAACATTATAGTAAGGCTGATAGGTCTGAACTCCTGCCAAGTGCTAGGGTGATCCGTCTTAGGAATTAAGCAGATAACAGTGGCTTGAATTCCAGATGGAAGAGGGCATCCCTTGAATAAGCACTAGATTGCATCACATAAATCCTTGGAAATGATGGGCCAATAAGCTTTATAGAATTCTCCATTAAAACCATTAGGCCCGGCTGCAGAAACATAACTGAGAGAGTTAATGATGCTCTGAATTTCATCTTTATCAGGAATAAATAGCATATTTGAGTTATCTTCATCTGTGACAAGGTTAAGAATTAGATCACTTAGAAGATTGATATCATTATTATTCCTATTGTCAGTCAATAGAGACTTAAAGAAGTTCACAGCAAAGGTACTGATTTACTCCTGAGTATCAAGCCATTTATCTCAATCTTTATTCTATTAATTATGTTCTTCTTAGCTCTCTTTTTGACAAAATAGTGATAAGTAGCAGTATTTCTGTCACTATTCTTCAGCCACAGGGTATGGGACTTCTATCTCCAATAAGATTCCTCTCTGTCTAGTAAAGATAAATGAGAAATTTTAGCTTCCTCCAAAAGAGCTTTATCACCAGGAGACTGTGAGTCTTGATAATTAATCTCTCTAAAACTAATCTCATCCTTAGCATTCTTTATTCCATCAAACATGTTCCCAAAGACCTTATTGTTCCAATTTCTCAAGTCAGCTTTAAGTCTTTTTTGTTTGAACCAGTAACTTTGAATAGGATTTCCAACAGTATCTTCAGCCCAACTTTTTTCAACAAACTTCATAAACTCAGGATGCAGTACCCACATGTTTAAGAATTTGAAAGAGGATTTGTTCTTTTCAAGGTTAAGTGAAATGGATATAGAGATTGGGGAGTGATCCGAACAGTTTTTGGCCAGATGGTTTACAGCAGTAACATCCACGGAGAGTCAAACAAAACCTTATCCAGCCTTTTTCATTTGCTGCCATTAGAGCAGGTAAATCTTGAACCATTGAACCCAACATCATGTTGATTACAGTCCATTATCGCGTTATTGAAGTCTTCAATATTTCTCATGTTTATAGAATTGCAGGATAGTTGCTCATTAATATTTGTACTTGCGTTGAAATCTCCAAATATGATCCACTATTTTAATGGATCTTCAAAATCCCTGAGAATGTTCCAAAGAACCATTTTGTGGTCTATTCTACATTTAGCATAGATCACAGATACTATGAATTCCTTATTATAGGTAGTATGGTGGATGTTAAGATGAAGAATTTGCTCATCATTTAGGGGAATATCTACCTTAAAATCCATATTCCACATAACCCAAATTTTGTTGTTGATGTTGCTAGCAAACCCCATGTAGTTTAGATTATGAGATATCTTTTGAAGATTAGAAGATTGTATCATATGCTCCTGAATAGCCACAAAGCTAGGCTTGATAGATTTGATTAACGATTTCAGCCTTTTCATAGTGTTTTTGTTACCAATCCCTCTTATGTTCCAGTTGAGAATGGTTACAGTCATTTTATGGAAGAAAAGTCTTTGGTGGCTCTTTTGAGCTTGATCAGTTTAGAAGAGGATGGCCTAATTGTATTCCAGCTTTTGATTTTCTTTGTTTTCTTTCCTTCATTCTTTCTTAAGTGTGCTTCCTTTACTGTGGTTTTATGAGCAGGAGATCCAGGGAGACTACCAAAATTATCTTTGGAATGAGATAAGGTGGATTTAGAAGGCACTTGGCTGTCAAATAAGGATTTTTTGTTAATCACACGTAAAGCCTCAATAATTTCAGATTCTTTAAGAAGTGAAGAGGAGCTTGAGTTAATGATTCTTGAGTCAGCTTCTTGCTTTTCAGAGATTGCTTGAGCATTTCCAAGGTCTGACTTTAAACTATCTTCAAAAGAGTTGTCAATGTTATCACTATATTCTTCTTTCTTATCAGTATTATCTTCATTGTTGACTATAATTGATTTCAATTTTAGGTTAGATTCATTCACTACTTTAGGATTAGAAGCTGAGAGATTCTTTATAGCATTATTTCAGGAGGTGTAGCCTTTTTTGCAGTCTGATTTAGAATGACCAATGTGAGAACAAATGCTACAATAATTAGGGAGGTCTTCATAGATAATCTTGATCCATAGATTGTCTTCTTCTCCAAACTTTATCAAGAATTTATGTATAATAGGCTTAGAGATATATATTTCCACCCAAATTCTACAGCAGTTTTGCTTGGCTCTGTTTGTAGATGGAACCCAGATTCTTAATGGAGTGCCTATAGCTTTAGCGATTTCTCTTATAGTTGGGATATTTGACAGAGTGACCCAAACAGGTGTAAAAGGACATTATTGATTTGGATTGAATTGAGGAGTCCATCTTAACAATCCCATAGTTTTGTTGCCAACAACCCAAACATTTCTTTGCCATAGTTTCTTGAAGTCTTCCTGGCTGTCAAACTCGATGAGAACTTGAATTTCTCCAGAAAGTTTCTGATGATTTCCAGAGAATGTTTGGTGAATTTTCCTATTAGCGTGTGTTTTGAGAGTTTGACCAGGGTATCTTTATCTTTATCGTCAAATTTGATAACAGAATGATCATTGTTGTGGGATACAATTACGTTGGAGTGATGAAAAGCTTGTGTTTTTTGTTTCAGAGTTTCAGCGTATGAAAGAGAGTTCCTGGGTTTAGAATTTTCTTTGATTGAGTCTTCAAACGCAGGGTTGTTCCTAATGATGGTGTTATCACCAACCATTGTTGAAGAATGAGTTTCATTCCGCGTATTATCCGATAGTCTCTGATTTTGAGAATCTTTCATGAGCAGAGGAAAGTCTAGATCAAAAGAAGCCAAATTCTCAGGCAAGGATCTTGTTGGCTGTCTCGATTTAATCGTAGGATTAATCTCACCTTCTTCCATGAAGAAGATAAACTCAATTCAATTTTCCATTAAGGGGGAAAAATCAAGAACGCAATCTTTGTTCTTGGAGAGAAAGAACAGGGTTCATTTTTTTGGGATAACTATCAATACAAGCAAAGTTCTTTTTTACAAAATCGATTCAAATAAATCTCTTTTTTTGTGAAATCGATTCGAGCAACTCTTTCTCTCTGATTTTGTGTTGTTGTCTTTTTTAAAAATTTGTTTGGTAAATTATTTTTTCTATTAGCCTTGTTATTTTGTTTCTCAACTTCTATTACTACTCTATACATAGGTCTCGCATCTGATTTTGGTGGTCGGTGAAAAATATGGATGGATTATTTAAATGATTTGTTTTTGTGACTTGTTTTTTATTCTATTGTCTGGTACTTTGAATCTGGTTTTTGTATTTTTTTTACAAAAGTTTGAATTTCACTGATTAAAATAAAACTTTAAAATTTTATAATTCACGGTTGAAAATCTTATTATTTTCAAATGTTTGGTTCATTGTTATTATGCAATAATCTAATAGTTATTTGTCTTTTTATCTTAAATATTTTTACTTCATGCTTATATAGCCTTTTGAATACTTGTTTTTTGGATAATTTTTCAATCGCATTGACTTAATTTTGTTTTACCTTTAGTAATTTGATATCTAAATTATTTTTATCTTGTTTAAGATTTTTCCCATCATTATTTATATATAACTCAGTATTACTTATATAATGCAATTCTAAATTTGTTGATAGATTCTTTTAGTTTAGAAATAAGGTTGAATGTTACTTAGGTGTTGATATAAATTTAAATTTAATTGTCTTAAATTTAAATTTATGGAATTTTGAGTATTATATATTTTTGTGAATAATAAAAAATCCTATGAAGAGAAGTTTCATAATAACGGATGATCGTGTTACTTTTAATCTATTTTGAATGGGTTTTTTAGTTTAGTTGAGCTATGACGGATAATGCATGTCATTTTCGACCTGTTTTAAACGGTTTCTTAGTTTTTAAACTTTTTTGAATGGTTTTTTTTAAAAAAATTTTGGCTTCTAAATATGTGTTTTAGTCCATTCATATACTTTAAATCTAATTTTATAGTAAACCTCGTTTTATTTTTTCAAAGTGTTTCTATGTACATTCCCAATATAAGCTGCCTAATCTAAGTCTAAAGCAAGTAAATAAGTTTGACTGTTTAATATTAAAATAAATATAGTTAGAAATTAGGAGAAACTTCTACATAAATCTAGTCTAAAGCAAGTAGGGATAGAATTGATAATGTTTAAAGAAAATAAGGTTAAATTTGATAATCGAATAAAACCAATTTATATGGTTGGAGAAGAGATGGTGAAGTTTTGAGTTATTCTTTCATGTGCTTCAATTGCTAGTGCTCATGCTTTTACAAGAAAGTATTCTTATTCTACGGGTACCAAATCCAACGGATTTTGAAAAATAAAGACGGATAGGTTACGAGGTTAGCCATACACACACTCATCCCGACCTATTTTCATCCTTACCAGATTATCTCTCTTAAATTGAACATCACTGTCTACATTTATAGTGTTCAATTAAACATCTCCATCATTTTGAACTTGAACGTATATATGTCTTTCACAAAGAACTTTATCTTGTACACCATCCACAGCAACACTTTCCTCTAAATTAACAGTATCCTTAACATCTTCATTCTATACATTTAAAGTCTCCTCAACACCTTGTACACGCTTCTCAACTATATCATCCCCCTCTTGTACACCAGTCTATCCATCACTTTTTATACCCCTCTCAGCTACTACAGTACTGTTACTTCCATCAAGGTCGATAATATGAATTGTCTTATAGTTTCTTAGGGTTTTTTTGGTGACAATAATTATAGGGTTGAGTCATATTTTAATAGATATTAACCATCATATCATCATAAAACCTATTGGTTAACTCACATGTGTCACCATCGGTCTTTATTATATTAACTAATTCATCCGTAAAAGGCAGGTTATATACACACAAAAAGTCTCTTCGTACATTTTACATCTATGAGGCCATGAATGGCATGTAGTTCCAAAATTGAAAACTTGTGAAGGTTTACGAACTCTACTTTTATTCTCTTATACTTCAGTTTTTTCTTATCGAACAATTTACTACCATAGTTTAATTTACAGCAAATAGATTTTTATTTAGACCTAAAATACAATAACAATAAACATAAGCATCTACATAACTCAACACAACAACCTTAGAGCAATGATAAATATAAGTGTATACATAAACAAAGTATCAACATAAAACAAAACATAAGTATCAAAATGCAACAACGAACTAGATAATGCAATAATGAAATCTATTGGATAAACAATAGTGTTATCGTGAAATCAGAATGCAACAACGAATTTGCCAATATGTGATGGTTCTTACCATTGTAAAGCTATGATAGCGTTGATTTTATGTATTTAGGGTTCAAAAATCGATTTAGATTCATTGAAGATAGAACATGGAGATATAGAAATCGATTTATATTTTTAGGGTTAAGATATAAATTGATTTGGGATCGTGGAAGATAAAACATGAAGAGATAGAAATCAATTTAATTTTTTAAGCTTCAAAGAGAAATTGATTTGGGAATTAAATTTTATGGGATCGTGGAAGGGTTGACACAAATTGATTTACATATTTAGGTGTTTAGAGTTCATAGAAATTGATTTAGGTATTTAAGTTAATGGGCATGGGCTAGTTATTAGGTTAATGGGTTAGACTATTTTTAAAGTCTTGTAGTTTTGTCCGGATCATATTTTAATTTAAAATTAATGGTTGGGTTGGATAAATGGGTTAGGTAAATATTTAGGATAAATGGTAAATGATAAGAATTCAAATAATTACAGCGTCCACTCGGACATGACGTCCTACATGGACGCTGATATGGCGAGTCCAATAGTATTATTGGATGAAAAAATTGGATGACATTACGAAGGATTATATTTATAACACTTTAGAAACATGAGGAACTGGTTTACTACACTAGTGAATGTGAGGACCATATTAAGATAAATAGCTAACGAATGGATGTTAAAAAGTACTATCGACTTATGTTTATAAGCCTCAAAGATAAAGATTAACAAAAATATTTGATTTTGAAAATTATGGTAACCGTGGTCACTAATGTCTTATGCATTGATATAAATTGAGTTATGACTAAGATTAATTGTTTAATTTATAATGCTCAAAATATATTTGATTGTCTTCACAAGAGGAAAAAAGGCTATGAGAAACCGAACACTCAAGACTCAACCAAAACTTCATTGTTGAGTATAAGTTTTGTAGTAACATTTTCAATATACGATGAATCAATTTTTATTGTGAACAAAGGTATTAAAGTAATTAACAGTAATCCATAAACTTTTTGAAATGTGGAAACAAAGTATCTCAAATAGAAGAGATTGACTTTTATTAAGTGAGTGACTAGTTTAATTAAAAATGGATGATTTCAACTTTTATAACTATTGTACATCAATTTGTTGTCGTGAGTTTCTTTCGTGTAGAATTGTTTTAGATTAGTAAAAAAGAAACAACGCAGTACAAAACTGGTCTCAATATAAAAACTTACAATATCTAATTTAGAATTTGATATATTACAAATATGGTTAATACCAATCCAATATGTTCGATTAAAAAACAAAAAAAACTAACGAAAGATTATATGGCTAAAGATGGATCAGTTGGAGATATGTATAGACAAAAATTGTTGGGTTTTTTTAAGATAGAGTTGTATTCAAGACTTATGTGCAAAGACCTTCGTTGAAACCTACATGTGATTTTGGCCGAACATGTGTAAGTTTTTTTCTACTGGGTAAAATACTTGAGTCGATGGTGTAGGGACTAAATCGAATGCATGTTGATAATGACCCTATCTGAATACTTGTTGTCGATATATGTGTATAAAGCCATATGTCGAATGATCCTTTGGAATATTCTTTAAATGAAGTTGGGCTTATGTTCTTTATTGAATTGAACTTCTTCCTATTTACCTGAGTCTTGTATTTTTGTCTTCATATTAGTGATTGGATTTTCTATTAATTAGATTCTATTAAAATTTATATTTAAATCAATTTTCCATTCATTTAGATTTCCTATTTATGAGATTTCATATTTTAAGGGATTGAGATTTTATTACAACCTTTAATTAATCACATTTAATTTGCAGCGTCTGTTGAATAATTATGGTTTTCTATAATCCTATAAATAGAAGAAGAAACATAAAATAAGGTTGTGTGATTGGATCGACATAACAAGTGACTTGTAAAACGAGTTTGTGTTTTTTCGTATGAGAGAAAGATTTGGTTTTTAAGAGAAAGAAGTAAGGTGAGGATAAACAATGAATATGGAGCTACGCGAATCATGTTATATTTGTGGTATGTGAGAGTTTATATAACAAAGAGTGATTGAGCCTTTTGTGTTAGGAGATTTTTTTTGTAAATTTCTTATTTAATCAAATAAAGTATATGTTGCTTGTCGATGTAGGATTTGAAACATGTTAAATATTATCTTATGTGTTTTCATTTTTTTTATTTTGTTGTTTACATCGAACAAGCAGTTCTTTTTCGTTAAACGATTGATTTACTAGCAAGTGGTATGGTGAGCGTGGATCAACAGTAGAATAAGTAGATCGATCACAAATCTAAAGGTTGGAGAAACATATCTCACATGGAAACCAAAAAGCCATGAAAGATGAAGCTTAGCCTAGAAAAAATTTAACTGGTCAAATGGCTTTACTTCTAGATAATTAGGTTAAGATTAACCTAGTACATAAGTGATTAGTTATACCTATCGACGAGAAGTCTACAAAGATTTACCTCATATTCAGTTTGAGAGATTAACTGCTAAGTGAGATATCTAAAAAGCCTACGACAATGGGCATATGAAACTGGCTGCATGTGACTTACATGAAAAAGTCATTAGCAAACATATTGTATCTCAATAAACAACTTTACATACTTTCTATGGATAATAGCACAGATATCCCAAGGTACATATGTGTTTACAAAAGAATCATACTCAACTTGAATGCAGCTGGTGTAAAGATGGATGAATTAGACCAAATAATCATCATTTCAAGCTCTATGACGAAGAAATATGAACACTTCATAGACATCATGCTCTAAAGTAAAAACTCTCTTACGATGTCTGAATTTAATAGCGTCTTGAACTCCAAAGATCTTTCGATGAATATTGTTTGAAAGGGTAACTCCAAAAGGTATGGATTGAGTGTAAGAGACATGACATAAAATAAATATTTAAATAAGAGGAGAGGAAACCCTCGGTCAAACTCCAAAGAGACTGTGATGGGCTCTAAGGTAATGTGTTGGGTATGCAAGAAGAAATATAATATCAGTAAGAACTACCCAGAGAAATAAAATGAAAACAACTATCAGAACACCCAACCGGAGATGTTGGAATGGTGTTTGATGATTGTGAGCATACTGATTAGTTAATGACTTCTTATTATTGCAGGTACAATGATAAATAAGTGCTAGATTTGGGTGCTTCATTCCACATGAATTCCAATAAGTATTGGTTTGAAAACCTAAGAATTCTTGATTATGGAAGGATAATCCTCGACAATGACAAATCATATGGTGTTAAAGGAATTGGAATTGTTGGGTTTAAGTTGTCTACAAGGCTTGAGAGAAGGATTAACGATAACAACAACTGTTGGGTTCAAGTTATCTAAGATAAAGATTATTCTTATGTTACAAAGCTTCAGCTTAGAAAATGCACTATGAATCTCAGTGTTTATCTCAATGTTTATCTACTATCTTGTTTCTCTCTCTAAAATCAGACAAACTCTTGACACTTTCTTTCTCTAGATAACTCACACAATAACGTTCTAGCAACAACTTCATACCTCTTATCCACTATAAATAGAACCAATTATGAGTAAAATGAACCCCCAAGCTCGCATTAGCAACTTACAGTTTGTTTGTTTAGACATCCAAATGGAAACAACACTATAACGTAACATTTGTATGATCGTACACTACATGATGTAGTGGCACCACCAACTCTATCACCTAATACTGTGGTACCATGTACATGCATTTTTTCCCTTAAGAATGCCCATATCAACGGATACTTGATCAATGGTTAAGATTACTTGATCAATGGTTAAGATTACTTGATCAATGGTTAAGATTATTCGACATATTAGTGAATCAGTTTATTCTAGAAACACTTAGATATATTCATATGCCTGTGGCTACATGATCTTGCACCAAGGTTGAGTATGTAATGATAATTCTCTATCAGCTTTAACAATATCATAACACTTGCATTCGAAAAAGTTCTCTCTTAGGTTCCAGTAGACATCTTTGCACCTAAGTCTTTGGATGAGCATACTGTCATTTAGAGATTCAGAAGGTACAACCTTTAAGTCTTGGCTTATTCAAGTTTTTGGCTCTTAAGTCTATAGTGAGTTGCACCAATCATTTTTAGCATACACATAACAATTTCTCACGTAGGCTTATAGTGACTCCAATATCCATTTCCCAGATGTTTCAACTACTCTTTAGAGATGAACAACCCACCTACATCTTAGACTTGCACAAGTCTCATGCATTTTATGAAATTTGAAATCGGTAACACCTTGGTCAAAACATGTTAAATATTTTCATATCTGTTTCCACCACATCTTGGAGAAAGTGAAAATTTATATATACGAGCTTATTTCTCTCATGAAACATAGGTTTTCTCATTAATAAGAGCATAATATTATCACAGAACATCGAATGTAGTCATTTCTTGCTATATATCAGTGATCTCACGTAGGAACCATTTTAGACACATTGATTTTTTATTGCTTCAGTAACTTCCATGTGTTCGACTTCCGTAGATGATAAGGTAACGACCCTTTGAAGACATGATTTACAGCTAACCACTTATCCAAGAATAGTAAGCATATAACCTAAAATTGACTTCTTTGTATCAAGGTAACCTGCATAATCATATTCAACATATGTCTCAATATCTTACAATCTGTGTACTTCTGATTATAACACAACTAAAATTTAGCCAAAAATTCAAGTATTTCATGAGCCATTTGAGGGCTTCGCAATGAGGAATTCCTGAATTCGACATAAATCTGATCAAAATACTAATAGAGTAGGCAAAATCAGGTCTCATGCATACCATTGCATACATAATGCTTCTAATGACATTTGATGAGGGTAGAATTCGCCAAATGTAAATAATGAGGACTTAATTGTGAATAAGAGTTACCTGATGTAGTTATTAAGGAATTTAGGATTTCTCGGGGACCAATGTGTAAATATAGTACTTACTAAGGGGCCTGATCAAATATGTAAACAGCCCACTAAGGATTCAAGCGGGTCCACTTTATTTTAGTATAAAAGGTGACCCACTTTCTTGGTAGGTGGGACATTGAATATTATTCTATTACATTCTCTTTCTCTCTCTATACTTTCTCTCTCTAATCCATCAAGCTCAAGATCCAAAATATTCTTCCAAACAATTATTGACTCTTCATTGGCGCCGTCTGTGGGAACGAGTGATACCAAAAAGGAATCTTTGTTCTTTGAAAATCACGTTTTGCAAAATGAGCAACGAAGCTGTGATAGAGAGGGTCGGTAGAGAGGTGATCTGAGCTGTCTTGGTGTCAGAGGGCGAAGAAGCGCCTGGTCGGGAGCACCGCGACCAAGGTCGGGACAAGCGGTCGACCCTGATAATGACCCGAAAACAGCTCCTTGAAGATATTGCCAGGCTAAACGCGGAAAGGGAGCGGGCGCTAGACGAGAAAAGGATCCGGGAAGGAAAAGGCAAGGGACCCCTCTTGGAGGATCGGGAGATGGCCGACCATGATGTTGGGCCGCGCATCGAAGCCCGACCTGTAAGGTATTATCGAAAGCCGCATCCCGAGGAAGGGCAAAATACCAGGACTCGGCGGTACATGGAGGACCATCGCGGCGCAACAATTAATTACACCTCGAGTGATTCGTCGGGCAGAGAGTATCGGCGACGGGAAAGGGCCCAGCGGACACAAAAGAATCGTTCCCGACGCCTCCGAGGGCCCCGGGCGGATTCACCAAAATACAAGAAGGGTAGCACCGAGAAGCGGACCCCGGTATCCTTCGAGAAGGAAAGATGCCTACCACTAGCCGTGAAGAGCGGGCAGCGCTGCCTCTAGTGCCTTGGCAACCATCGAACAGTCAGAACCAAGGTTACCGAACCAGTAGCCAGTTTGTCAGCCCCAGAGATGAGGGACTCTACAGAGTTCAGACAGAAGGACTTAGAGGAGGAGCATATGGGTTCGGTATCAATTGGAGGGCATCCCCATTGTCCGACGAGATATTAGCGGGGCAGCTCCCGAAACGATTTGACATTTCTAAACTAGAAAAGTACGATGGGAAGAAGGACCCAGATAATCATTTGCAAGCTTTCAAAAACTTCATGCTAAGCTTCGACAACGATGACAAACTCCTATGTAGAGATTTTTCCATGACTTTCAAGGACCGAGCATCCAAGTGGTACAACCGTTTACCGCAGGGCTGCATCCAGAACTTCGGGATGTTTTGGACGATGTTTATAGAACACTTTGTGGGGAGTAAAAGCTTCCGGGCCAACGGAGACACCATTATGAATTGCCGGCAGAAATTGGGGGAAAGCTTCAGAGAATATACCAGGCCATTCATCGACGCGAAAACCGACCTAGACCACTGCGAAGAGAACGTGGCCCTAACTGCGTTTCGCTTGGGTTTGCTCCCCGGACCAATGAAGCAAGCGGTGACGAAAAAACAAACATTCACGTTTTCCGCACTTCTAGCCCAGATTGAAAAACAGATATTGATCGAAGAGACCAAAGCATCTGAGTTGGCAGCGCAAATTCAACAAAGCGCCCAAGCATCGGTAGTAATGAGGCAAGGCACTAGGTCAGATTACGCTCGAGCAGCCCAAACGGTCAGCACGATACACCCGAACCCTCCTGTATCAGCCAAACCCTCGGTCCTGACAAGCCCGAGACCGAAGCAAATAGGTCAGGCAACTTCATGTCCTATGTCAAACAAGTGGATCCGACCTGCATATTTCGCAGATCTTATAAAGTGTGTAGCGTCGATCTACGAGAAGACTAAGAAAAGTGGGATGTATCGAAAACTTTTCCCGATACCAACACCTCGGGAGCAAAGGAATAACCGCTACTGCCGCTATCACGAGGACGTCGGGCATGATACTAAGGACTGCATCGCTTTGAAGAAGGAAATACAGATGCTCATAGAACACGGAAACCTCTTGGAGTATGTTAAGAAGGCACAGCAAAGTATGACCTCGAAGGAAGTCGTGATAATTCCAAAACCAGAAACCACCATGGAAATTTCAGAAGTAACCGATCCGTTCGATGTTTCCATCGAGTACCTCGATCCCGAAGCGAACCGCAACATCATCGGGATTATCGAGGAAGAAGCCGGGAAGAACGTCGGTAATGTACGAGGCCTTTGTAAATTTTTTGAATCCCTAACTATTTTTGGGGGAGATTCTATGGCAGGAGTTACACATTCGTCCAGGAAGAGGCACATCGTCAACCTAACCACTCAATTGGAAGCCAGAACTTGCTTCCAAACCAGAAGCGTCCCTTCTCTGATCCTGTACTTTGACGACGAAGACATGAGAGACATAGTCGGCCCCCATGAAGACGCCATTGTAATCGGGGCGGCCATTGCGGGGGAGGAGGTTCGGTGCATCTTGGTGGATACCGGTAGTTCGGCCAACATAATCTTCGCGTCCACTTTTGCCAAGTTTAGAACACCGCCAGTGCTTGCGCGGTCCGACCGCACCATAGTAGGGTTTACTGGGTCAGCAGCCGACGTTATAGGGGAATTTGAGGGCATAGTCCAGTTAGGCCGCGGACCATTCAAGAAAGAGGTTACGGTTTTATTTGTGGTAGTGGACGCGCCGGCTTCCCACAACGCCATTTTCGGCTGATCGTGGATATCGCGAATGCACGCAGTATCCTCTACAATTCACCAATGTTTAAAATACGTGGTCGGAAACAACGTGGGAGTGGTCCGAAGTAGCCAGAAAGCAGCACGGGAATGTTACCGGGCGGCATTAGCACCTAAAAAGGATCAAGAGATGATTCAAGCTCGGGAATAGCAGTTAAAGGGGCTCGCCCCGGAATCGCACCCCGTTGATGACCCCAGGGTAGCCCTGAGCCTCTTAACGACGGACGAAGAATGCGAGTAATATCAATTCGCCACTGGAAAATCCCTGCGGATTGGGGTACGCCTCTTGCCGATCTTCAGGGAACAACTGCTGACTCTCCTACGGGAAAACTTGAATCTGTTCGCATGGTGCTCAAGAGATGTCACCGGGGTACCAGAATCCTTTGTTGTTCACAAGCTAACCATCAACAGGAACGCCAGACCGATCTCGCAAAAGCGTCGGGCTTTTTCCACAGAAAAAGCAGACATTATCTTACGAGAAGTCGAGAGAATGATCAGCGTCGGTCATATCAAGAAAGCAAGCTACCCGTTGTGGACCTCAAATCCCGTTCTGGTCAAAAAGAAAAATGGGAAATGGAGAATGTGTGTGGATTTCACCGATCTTAATCGGGCATGCCCGAAGGACCCGTTCCCGATGCCAAGAATCGATCAGTTGGTAGATTCGACATCGGGTAACAAGTTGTTGTCATTCATGGATGCATACGCTGGGTATAATCAGATCAAATTACATGCCGCGGATCAGGAAAGCACCACATTCATCACAAGCCGAGGACTGTACTGCTACAAAGTAATGCCGTTTGGGCTGAAAAACGCCGGCGCAACATACCAAAGGCTGGTCAACAAAACGTTCGAAGGTCAAATTGGGAGAAATGTGGAGGTATACATCGACGATATGCTGGTTAAAAGCGGCGCGGATGAAGCACACCTTACCGATCTGAAAGAAACCTTTGATAACTTGCAGGGAATAAATCTCAAGCTAAACCCGGAAAAATGCTCCTTCGGGGTCCGATCAGGAAAGTTCCTTGTTTTCTTCATTAGCGAAAAAGGGATTGAAGCCGATCCTATCCAACTTCGGGCTCTGACCGATATGACTCCGCCCCGAAGCATCAAGGAAGTTCAGATCCTTACTGGGCGTCTGGCGGCCTTAAATCGATTTATTTCTCGCTCATCTGATAAGTGCGCTCCATTTTTTCAGGTCTTAAAACAAGCTAAAAATTTCGTATGGACTCCAGAATGTAATGAGGCGTTCTTAGGAATCAAACGATATCTGTCATCACCGAACCTTTTGACGAAGCCCATCGCGGGCGAAACACTTTTTCTTTATGTTGCGGTTACCGACTTCGCGGTCAGTGCAGCTTTGATTAGCGAGTCGGGACCGGCCCCTACAGCAGTTTATTTTGTGAGTAAAAGCCTGTTAGATGCGGAAACCCGGTATCTAAAGTTGGAAAAAATAGCACTCGCCCTGGTGATAACAGCGCGAAAAATGCGCCCATACTTTCAAGCCCACACTATCATGGTCCGAACATCATTTCCACTCAAGTGCATCCTCCAGCGGCCAGACATGTCCGGAAGAATGTCCAAATGGTCGGTCGAACTGGGCGATTTTGACATCGACTACGAACCTCGGACGGCCGTGAAAGGCCAAGTCCTGGCCGATTTTTTAGTAGAATTCCATTCCAAACGACCTGATCAGGACGTGCTTTCCCAAGAGGCCGCACTGAGTGAATGGACCGTTCGTACCGATGGAGGGGCTAACGTTAGTGGCTGTGGAGCGGGTATACAATTAGTGACCCTATCGGGTATTAGCATGCACCAAGCCGTCCGATTTGGTTTCCCCACTTCGAATAATGAAGCTGAATACGAGGCCGCTCTGGCAGGATTACGGCAAGCGCAAGTATGTGGGGCAAAGCGAGTGCGCCTCATAAGCGATTCCCAACTCGTGATAACCCAAACTTCGGGAAGCGCGGAAGCTCGGAAAGAACATTTGGTACAATACCTAGCAGCACTCAGGGTTCTAGCCGCCTCGTTTGACAAGGTCACCTATGAGCATGTCCCGAGAAGCGAAAACATAGTCGCTGATTCTTTGGCAACACTCTCCTGCTCCAGTAACTATCCTTGGGTGGTTGAACAAGAAAGCCCGTCTATTATCAAACGTTAAGAATTAGACAACCGACCTGAAATCGTCTGTCAGATCTCTTCGGTAACCCTCTGAGACTGGCGGGGGGGACATTATCGCCTTCTTAGCTGAAGGTCAGTTGCCTAGTGATAACGCCTTAGCTCGGAAAATACGCAACAAGGCTCAGGGTTACGTCCTTTTGGGTGAAGTGCTATACAAGAAATCCTTCAGCCGCCCCCTGCTCCGATGCTTAGGGGTCCATGAGTCGCAAATAATTGTATCCGAACTGCATGATGGTGAGGGTGCAACACACTGCGGTTACAAAGCTCTGATCAGAAGGATTCTTCTTGCAGGATTCTATTGGCCGACGATCACAGCGGATGCGCGACTGATAGTCAAAACTTGCGATACATGTCAACGGTTCGGAAACGTGATAAACATCCCCGCGGCTCCCCTAGAGTCTATATCCGAAGGACTACCCTTTGACCGATGGGGAATCGACCTGGTCGGACCGCTACCAATGGCGTCGGGAGGAAGACAGACGATTGTCGTGGCGGTGGACTATTTTTCCAAGTGGGTCGAAGCTGAACCTTTATCCTCTACCAAGACCAAAGATATCATCAAATTTGTTTGGTCTAACATATGTTGTCGGTTCGGGGTACCGCAGAGGTTAACTATGGATAACGGACCGCAGTTCGACAGCGGGGAAATGAAAGCGTTCTGCACCACCCATAAGATCCGACAATGTTTCTCCCCCCCCCCCCCTTTCCACCCTCAAGCAAACGGGCAAGTCGAAGTAACCAACCGGACCATTTTGGACGGCCTCAGAAAAAACCTTGAAGGAAAGGCCGGGAAATGGCCCGTCTACCTACAAGAGGTACTGTGGGCTTACCGAACCACCCCCCGGATGGCTACTCAGGAATCACCTTACGCTTTAGTATATGGCATGGATGCGGTCACCCCTGCGGAATCCATCTTTCCGTCTTTCAGGATCGGGACCTATGCGGAGGAAACGAATGACAACAGCCGACGCCTCGAGCTCGACCTTATAGAAGAGAAACGCAACTGCGCCCAATTAAACGCCTTACACTATCAGACTCTGATGAGAAGTCGATACGCTTCAAAAGTCCGACGTCGGGAGTTTAAGGTCGGTGACAAGGTTTTAAGGCGCGTCTTTCTTCACACCAAGGACAAGAGCCTCGGTAAACTCGCCCCGAATTGGGAAGGGCCCTACGAAATCGTGGAAAAAATCAAGAACGGGACATACCGCCTACGAAACAGGCTCGGGCATCTTTTGAGACTACCATGGAACATTAAGCATCTAAAATTGTATCTAGAATAGTGGTGAAATTGTATTTAAAAGTGTGTTGAAAATAGTATTTAGAATTGTATTGATCGGGGATGCACTCTTTCCTACCTCGGTGGCGCGAGAAGGTTTTAATGAGGCATCATAAACACCCGATCACCCGACTACATTAATCAAGAATTTCCTTTGCCTTCCAAATGTTAAAGTGTTACGACCTTGGTCGGCTGACGAGCTGGTCAGCGTCTGTTCCTACTAATATTAATGGATCTACATGTTTAATTTTCCCGACCCTTTGGGAGAAGTTTCGATGACACGTCGATCTACAGAACCTTTAGAGGTTTTTCAGTTTCTACAACTGATCTACATGTTTAATTTTCCCGACCCTTTGGGAGAAGTTTCGATGACACATCGATCTACAGAACCTTAATGGGTTTTTCAGTTTCTACAACTGATCTACATATATGATTTTCCCGACCCTGTGGGAGAAGTTTCGATGACATATCGATCTACAGAACCTTAATGGGTTTTTCAGTTTCTACAACTGATCCACATATATGATTTTCCAGACCCTCTGGGAAAAGTTTCAATTTTACATTGATCTACAGAGCCTACTTAGGTTTTTCAGTTCCCGAACTGGTCCACACTTCACGATTCCCGATCCTATCAGGAATTTTTCAATATTACGTTTGAACTTAGGATTTTTCACAGAACTACTCTATTTTACCCAGGTGACAATATGTGAAAGGATATAACCAGAAAAGTTAATATATTAATAGGGGACCCCGTGGCCCCCAAAACATAACTAAAAGTGTTCATCGAAAATATTGATAGGGGACCCCGCGGCCCCCAAAGAGTAACAAAAACAACAACAAAAAAGAAACAAAAAAAGGTTTGATCACTCGTCCTCTTCCTCCTCTTCAACATCATCAGATTCTTCTTCATCTCTACAATCGACTCCCTCAGGGCGGTCCTCTTCTGGCACATCCAACCACATTGCCCGAGGGGAAGGTCTGGAAAGCGGTTGTGGAGCGACAGCACATACGCGGCTTTGGCATCGGCCGTTTCTTTCTCCGACCATTTCCTACACCGATTTGCGAAGGCGACGTTCGAAGATTTTAGCTTTTGGACCTCCTGGGCCAATGCAGCAGCACGGTCTTCCGCGGCTTTCTTCGTCTCCTCCGCGGCCTTCTTCGCCTCCTCTGCAGCCTTCCTCGCCTCCTCCGCGTCCTTCTTCGCCTCTTCCGCGACACGTTCGGCTTCCGCGATCCGGCCCTCCGCCGACGCCTGAGCCGCCTTGGCTTTTTCCACCTCCCCGGTGAGGATAACAATCTTCGCCTCCGCGCCCCTTAGCTGCTGGCCTAGCTCGATCGCCCGACGCTCTTTCAAGGCCGCCGGTACGAGCAAGTTGTACAAGGATAAAGCCAGACCATTCGATCCCCGCAGCGGGAACGTGTGCGGACTCCCAAGCATTGTCAGCACCGGGAAATTCGGACCACTCGACGAGGCTGCAGCCGGGTCCGACGCTTGGGGGGGCTCGACATCATCTGGAATCTCCACAAGGTCCGTCGTTAGAATACCTCTCGCAGCACCGTCCTGATCAGACAGCTTCGATCATGTGGCGCCATCCCCCGCGTCGTCAACAGGCCTACTCACTGCCTTGGAGTGCTTGGGTTTCTTTGCCTTAGTCCCCTTCGCGTCGGTACGACCTTTCCTCTTCTGCACCGGAGCCTGGTCCTGGTTCGCCTCTGCACCTTCACGAACGGGTGCCTCTTCCCGAATCAGTACACCCGCATTAGCAGCCTCGGTTTCGTTCTCCCTGGCCTCGTCATCTGACTTTGGGGGCTTGCTAGGCGCCTTGTTGCGCTTTGGCAGATACACCTGCGATCCAGGGGCGCCGGTTTTCGCGATCACATCCTCTAAGCTCGGGGGATGTCGCAACTGCTCGATGGTGAGCACCTCGGACGAGCAACGCCAGAGGTTACTCATGATTAAGTTTGTATCTTTGAAGGTCTGATGCATAGCCCGACCCCAATGCTTCCGAGCATAGCCTTTCAGCACCTCGAACGTGGCCTCAGCGGCTTTCGAGTGATCTTTCTTCAACCCTTGCAACCACTCCTTCGACACTGCACGAAAGGTCGGTATATTAAAAAAAAGGGAGAGAAGAGCGGTACCATCGTGGACCCAAGTCCGAAGCAGCTGCCTCTTGTTCTCCGGGGTATAGGGAAGACAGTTCTCCCAGCACCCGCTCAGAAACACAAATCGATGCTTCCAGCCTTTGTCTCCCTCCAAGAAGTCATTAACTATCTTCCACTTGTTTCCCAAGGAAGAGTAGAAGAACGGGGACTTCGGGGCCTTGGACAGACCTGACATGGCAATATATTCTTCCATAGGCATAACCCGACCTGAAAGACGGGAAGCCATTATGCAGGACATTAAAGTATACCAAGCATTTGGCGTCAGCTGCGATGGGCAGATCTGGAGGGTGCGGAAGTATAGCGCGATCTCGGGATCTAAGGGGAAGCGCAGGCCCCAATTGAACAGTTCGGTGAACACCACGATTTCCCGAGATCGGACGTGACCGGGGGTCTCCCCAGGAACCGGGAACCGAACATTGACTCATTCGGGAATTCCCCAGCGGATCAGCAGATCCTTGTACTCAGACTCATGGAAGTAGAGGTACTTCCCCTCATAGAGAGAAACGACGTCCTTCGACCGAATCCAGCTGAAATAGGTAGTAGTGATGGCAGCCACAACTTCTTCGGGAAGAGGATCGTCAGGAGGGTTAGTTGCATTACCAACAGCAGCAACGCAGACCTCCGCGGGCGCAACGTCCGCCTCTGATTCTCCCACTTCGGGGTCCGGAGCTTGATCGGAGCTTCGGGAAGTAGCGATATTCGGGTCCGATGATCGTACCCGAGAGGTGGAGGGTTCAGCCGTATTACCCGAAAAAGCCCGATGAGCCGCTTCCAACTCTTCTGGCGTCAACTGGCGCTTGGGCAAACCTAAAAAAGTTACCGCAGTGTTAGTACCGGTCTGATACCCTCGAATTGAGGGCGTAAGCTGAACCATTTCAAGATAGTTACCTCTTGCGGGAGATGTAGAGGGACTGTCTTCGCCCATGGTCAAGAATTTAGTTTTGCGAACGCGTCGGGTCGAGAACGGAGGCGGTGGAACGAACGAGTTAACAGACGGAGGGGTCGGATTCTCTGACCGAATTGCAGGAGAGCGGGAGGAGCTGCTACTGGAAGAAAGGACAACGGTCTCCGGAGATATGCTGACCTCGGGAGATGGAGAACTGGGAAGGTCGGGCAAAAGGAAGGATTCAGCAGGGATCGGGGTGGCTAAAACAGGATCGTGAGGACGCGGGACGGGAGTAAAGGGTTTTGAGTTAGATCCCCAAATCAGGCTGGCACGTCGGTATTCCTCGGCTTGGTCTCCGATGCTAGCCCACTCTTGGAAACTCCACACAGGCTTTTTCTTTTTCTTGGTCGATGTAGGCTTCGGGTACCTGGGTTTCATGCAAACATTCTCTTCTCAAGAATGGTCGGACAGCACTCTTATAAATGGTCTGGCAAGCACTTTCTCTCTCTAGAAAACGATCTGACAGCACTTTCTCTCTCTAGAATGCCTCTGAGAGAAATCAAGAACTGTGGAGTATTTATAGGCAAGGTTGAATGACCGGGGGATACCAATCGACAAAAGCACAGCGGGAAGACAAAGAGTCTCCCTAAGAGCCTAGTCTGGCAAAGATGCGTCATGTGAGACGGTGACACGTGTCGACCACCCTCTGACGAAGGCTAACCTAGGCTACCCCCCTCGAACCAACTGATGATATGGGCCTTCGCAACTGTATCCACTATGAAAAGCCGGCCCATCACGGAGAGGCCCGGGTCAGAAGCTCGAAAGAACGCGGGAACCAACCTGACTCAGAACTGCGAACATCGGATAAGAAAAATCCAACAGAGCCTGAGTATTGCCTTCGGGAGTACCGTCGAACGACCGAAGGTCAAGACTGGACAAACGGCGCCGCGGGACGTCCGACGCAAGAGGAAAAAGAATAATTAGTCCAGAGATAGGCCATTGGCTAGAAGCGCAGGGGGCAGCGGATGACAAGTGTAGGCTCGACAGTAAGTCTTCGCTCCTAATATTCCCGAAGACTGGGGGGCTACTGATGAGGGTAGAATTCGCCAAATGTAAATAATGAGGACTTAATTGTGAATAAGAGTTACCTGATGTAGTTATTAAGGAATTTAGGATTTCTCGGGGACCAATGTGTAAATATAGTACTTACTAAGGGGCCTGATCAAATATGTAAACAGCCCACTAAGACCATCCACAGCATTGGGGATATTTCATCTCTCAAAAGCGCGCCACATCAGCGCCACATCAGCATACTCTCCAAATAATTCTGCAAAAATTTCAACTCCCCACAGCAGTGCATATTTCATCTTTCAGCATACCCCACCATATTTCTCTCTCTTCCACATCATTCTACCATACAATATCCTACCATATATTTTTATTTATCTTTCTTATTATTTACTATATATTTATATTAAAATTATATATATTAAAATAAATAATTTTTTTAAATTAACATAATATATTTTCTTTACAAATAAAAACTATAAAATTGAAATAATTAAAAATATAATACATAATATATAGTATATTTAAAAATCAAAATTAAAAATAAAATTGGTTTGATTTCCGAAAAAGCTTCAAATTTTAATAGAATAAAAAATTTCGTTGTCCGAATCAATCAAACCAAGTCTCTATTTATAGATCTCAAGAAATTATACATCATGGTATAATTTATATATATTTTTAACTTACAAAAATGTTCCAAAAATTGTTTCGGAAATACAAAAACTTAAAAACTTTCGTTGTCCGAATCAATCAAACCAAGTCTCTATTTATAGATCTCAAGAAATTATAAATCATGGTATAATTTATTTATTTATTTAACTTACAAAAATGTTCTGAAAATTGTTTCGGAAATACTAAATAAATAAAAACTTAAAAAATTTCGTTGTCCGAATCAATCAAACCAAGTCTCTATTTATAGATCTCAAGAAATTATAAATCATGGTATAATTTATTTATTTTTTTAACTTACAAAAATGTTCCAAAATTTGTTTCGGAAATACTTAATAAAAAAAACTTAAAAAATTTCGTTGTCTGAATCAATCAAACCAAGTCTCTATCTATAGATCTCAAGAAATTATAAATCATGGTATAATTTATTTATTTTTTTAACTTACGAAAATGTTCCAAAAATCATTTTGAAAATACTAAATAAATAAAAAACTCAAAAAAATTCGGTGTCGGAATGAAACGAACCAAGTCTCTACTCGTAGATATCGAAAAATTATAAATAATGGTATACTTTTTTAAATTTTTTGACTAACCATTTCTTTTAAAAAACCGTTTTTCTAAAAAAAAAGGTAGACTGCAGCATGCCAAATGGCATGCTGCAATTGGTTGTTTAAAAGATGGTTTGGGGTTCATCTTTTGAACCCCAAACCATCTTGGGCTGCCAGCGTGTATGAAATACACGCTGCTGCCCAAGATGCAGCGCATATTTCAAACGAAATATGCGCTGCTGCATATGGTCTAAGGATTCAAGCGGGTCCACTTTATTTTAGTATAAAAGGTGACCCACTTTCTTGGTAGGTGGGACATTAAATATTATTCTATTACATTCTCTTTCTCTCTCTATACTTTCTCTCTCTAATCACATCAAGCTCAAGATCCAAAATATTCTTCCAAACAATTATTGACTCTTCAACATTAACATAAAGTATCTCTTGACTAAACTTATATCCTTTTATTTTTGTTGGTACTTAAGTGGTACTTAATTTAAAATGAACACCAATGGGAGTTCCAACCTCTTTGGATTTAGACATGCCAGACCTCTCGAGAACCTTATGTATGTAGCATTATTAAGATAAAAGTAAATATCCTTTCCATTTATTCGTCTTAATTTATGTATAAAAAATCCTCTTAGTATCTACTATATCATTCATTTTATACTCTCCGTTCAGTTGAGTTTTCACTGTTTCAGTTTTCCTCATGTTGTTTCTAATTATCAGTATGTCATCTACATACAGCAATAACATGATATGTCTCCCGTGTGTGTTTTCTCATTAAAATAGACACAATTTTCATGACATCTCCTCACTTACTTGATAAACCTCATAAAAGAATTAAATTTTCTCTTCTACTATCTCAGCGGCTATTTCAGCCCATATAGGAGTCTCTTCAATAAACACGCATTTTATTTCGTTTCCTTATTCAAGATCTTGGAGCTGACTCATATAGATTTTCTCCTCAAGTTCTCCATATAATAATATAGTGGTAACATCCATTTGATCTAACTCAATATCAAATATGGCAACAAGTAACGTTATAACCCTTATTGAGGTTTGTTTCACAACTAGTGAGAAAATTTCATTAGATACATGCCTTCATTTTGCGTGAATCCCTTAACTATCATCCTAGATTTGTATCTAGATAACTCAACTCTATGAGTGATACAGTTTCTCTTGAATATCCATTTACTCCCAACCAGCTTTAGACCCTTTGACTACTTCACAAGAATCCAAATGTCATTCTTATTCATAAAACTCAATTATTCCTTCATGGCCTTCAATCATTTCGGTTTATCACGACTTTTCATAGAATTAGGATAAATATTAGGTTCAAGAATATCTCTATGCATTTCAATTGACAGAGTATAAAATATAATATCAATAAACCCGTACCTCTGTGTAAGATTTTTAGTTCTTCATGCTCAATCTCTTAGCAACTGATAACTATCAAATTTATCATGTTGCTCATCAGTCTAAACACGCAAAGGCTCTGGAATATCAAACTCTTGGTCATCTTCAGTGTCATGCAATGAATAACTTACTTTACATGAGCCATATTATTATAAAGTGTGATATCATATTTGACAAAAGCATCCTCATCTTCACTATCTTGCCAAAACGCATCATAAACTCAACATCTTTTCTCGGTAGCAATAGGTTTGGTCTTCATCGTTTTAAGCAATGACAGGACCTCCTCACTAAATATCACATCCTGAACAAAAAAATATTTATTCGTTCCACGATCAAGACATCACAACCCATACCATTTTACTTATTTTAGATAGTTGAGGAACAAACACTTTAATGCTCTAGGCATAAGCTCATCTTGCTTCACATGTAAGTATGAAGCACATCTGAACACTCTCAAATGTTCTAGCACATTTAAACTTCAATGTTACAAATGGACCCATGTTTATGATATATATATATCTATCATTACAACTTTTGTGTAGAACCTCGACCTATTCCAACTATTAGAAGCATATACCTTACCTTTGCCAACAAGGTTCAGTTCATCCTCTCAACAAGCCTATTATGTTGGGGAGTTTCTCTCACGGTTTGGTGTCTAAAATTTAAAACAATAGTTGGTGAATACCTCATTTGAATATTCTAAGTCATTGTCAGTTTTTAACTTCTTTAGCATTTTTCTAATGTGATTATCTACCAACCTCTTCCAGTTCCCAAAAGCATCAAAACTTTCATCATTGGTCTTCAAAAGTATAACTCATATTTCCTGGAGTATTCATCAATCAAAGATATGAAGTACTTTGCACCACCAATGGTCGGTTGCGTTACAAGATCCAAAATATCTTAAATAACGCATCATTAGTCACATAGGCTTTCATAACAACTAGTGAACCCTTTAGAATCCTATATCTAGTCATTTTCACCCTTATATGTAAATATTTCATCATCTAACATACCAATAGAAAGAAGGTTTCATTTGATATTTGGCACATATCTCAAATTTATTATCATTTTTCAAGTCATGTAGACAACTTGAGTCAACGTTCCCCATCTTTTTTATAAAACAGGATTTATCATTCCTTAGTATGACATTGCCACCATCAAACAATCTCAGGTTTTTAAACTAATGTTTATTGAATGTCATGTAGATAGAAACTTGTGAGTCCCATACCTACTTGTCATCGTACCTGCAAGTAAAAGCAATAAAGAATCGTTGTATTCATAATCATCTGGAACTATTGCAACATTTTTGGCTTTATATTTTGGATAACTATCTTATTTCCTCCTCTCCAGACAGTTCTTACTGATATGACCTCCTTTCTTGCACAATCAACATTTTACCTTCGAATCACTAACAAATATTATTGATTTGGACCGATTTTTTTTCCTCAATTCTTGTCTGAATCAGTCATTTCATGCCTACCTCTCACACTCAGTCTGAGAACTTCAAAAAAATTGTTTTGAATATTATTTGAGTTTAAAGCACTTTTTTCGGCCATCATAAGGGAATCTTTTCTATAAAGGATGATGTCAACAAAATGCTAATATACCTTTGGTAGGGAACTCAATAGGATTATTGTTTGATCCTCATATTATACATTGACTAATTGCATTCAAATAAAGAACAATTCTATTGAAATCATACAAGTGTCTTGGGATCTCCTTGCTACTATCCATTTTCATCGTGTATAATTGTTTCTTGAGATTCATTATGTTGGATAAGGACTTCTTCATGTAAATGGATTCTAGTCGATTCCATATCCCAACTTCATAGGCTCTTTAGACACCTCTCGAAGCATCTCGCTCCCCAAACTCAAGATCATATTATTATGGCCTTTGAAAATGCGTTAGGATCAACCTTTTCTTCGACTATTTCATTAATGGCAACACAAAACACTTTTTGTAATAGAGAACCCAAATCGTAATTCACCAAAGGTTAAAATCATTCTCTCCAATGACTTTATCAAGATCGAACTTCATAAAACTAATCTTGGTGACTTTCTTTGGTTTTCTAGTGAGATCCAAATCTCTAACCTCAAGATCTCAAATGATCTTTGTTTTTCTTCTTTGTGTATATCACCTACAAAACAATATTGTTACAATTTTATCATACGCTCAACTCATTACTTGTTAGATATTTAGCTGATAAAAATAGTTATATTTGACACTTAGTGGTAATCACAATAAGATTCATCCGACAGTAGTCGAGACTACATGCTTAAACTATATGATTCAAAAGTAGGTCGTAACATTAGGTTTTAGGTGATTCACTTCTTGTAAGTGTGGCAATAAGGAAGTAGGGCTTTAGCTCTATGAACCCTTAGACAACCGAACGGAAACGACGTTGCAGCCTTAATATACGTACGACCGCATACTGCATTGCATCAGGTAGTGGCACCACCAACTATGTCACCTCCGTCACCTAATGTTGTTGTACCATGTATAACATTGTTCATTCATCAAACATGCTTAGACCAACGGTTATTTGAGTTGAGATTACTTCATCAATTTTGAATTCTTCCACATATTAGTGAATTAGTTTCTTCTAGAAACACTTAGGTATAGTCAGAAGCCTTCGGTTGCATAATCATGCACCAAAGTCCAACAAGTGATGATCTTGCGCCTTCCGCTCCAACAGTATCATAACACTTGTTTTCGGCAAAACTCACCTTTGAATTCAAGCAGACTTCTCCATACCTAAATTTTTGGACGAACATCCTTTCACTTAAAAATTCGACAGCTACAACCTTCGAAACTTAATTCACTCGAACTTTCAACTCTTATCTTTGTTGAGCTGCAGTAATAACTTTCAGCTTATACTAAGTAACTGTATAGCCAAAACTCCTGATTTTGGACAACTATAGAATTTTTACCAGAACGAATTTTGAGGGGGTGTTGCACTGAAACTATAGAACTTTGGGTGTATTTTATATTAAATTTAGGGACTGTTTAACCGAACCATTATTAATCAAACATATTTTTATTATTTAAGCTAAATTTGTACTTTTATTATGTCGCATAAATGGCCACCAAATAATGAAGATATCTATGTAAATTCAATAGCAAAACGCACATAAAATATAAATTCCTGATTCAGCCACAAAGCGCCCAATGGTCTACCAAATCAACCAGTATGACCTGAACTTAAATGGATCTTCGAAGCAGACCAAACTGCAGTACCAGGCTAAGCCACTACCCGTTCCAGGGGCATGTATAGTTCCAGCTGCTCTGTAATGCGTGGTGTGATAGGAAAGTATGGTAGCATCATAAAGCAGCTCCAGCAGTTGACCAGTGCTAAGATTGTCTACCTGTCATGTAGAGTCCTGAAGCCCAGCATTTATTTACCTGCATGCATTTGCCCTTGGTTTTTCTAGATCAGTAGAGGCTGCCCTTGAAAAGGGTCTAGACCCTGCCTCAAGTAATGCGTCATCCATCGTCGCACGACTTGTTGATCTATCTAACATGGTTCGTTCCTGCAAGGTAAAACATGCATCTTCAGAAGTTAAAATACAAAGAAGCTTTGGAACACACACTCATTCTTCAGTTTCCTCTAGATACGATTCTTCACTGTGCTGATCGTTCAAGTTTAACACTTGTACAAAATCAAAGTCCCTAATGTTTCTTATTAGCAAGTTAAAAATGATACTGAACAGAATATAGAAGGCTGAACTCTTTGCATCTATGGTTTGTATTGTTTTAGAACAACTATAAATTGGTCTCTTTGATCTGACGCATGGTAGAAATGTGAACTGAAGTTATCAGAGTGCAACATTTCTCGATATCTCAATAGATGGTTTGTCGTGCAGCGTTGTTCAATCCCTTGACATCTGAAATAGTACTTCTGCCAGCGTCTTCCAATAGTTTGGTGGTTATCTTACCGTCAAGTATTACGACAGAATTAAGTTTGTTAGTTTAAGGGACGACGGAATGAAATTATATAGCAATGCAGAATGATTTCAATTGATACAAGAATACTGTTGTTTTCTCCCGTAGGTTGTTTTCTTCTGGATGCGGACAGGAGACGGGTCTGTCTTTATAAGCTGAAAAACGATCAACGATAACATAGATTAAAGTATCAAAGTTCTGGAAATTAAATAAGTCCATCCCCACTGACCACTGGAAGATTTTTTAAGCTTAAAAGAACAAAAATGTGTATTGAATCTGCGATTAATAAAAACCATGAATAATCACAGGAATTGGTTACGTGTATCAAAAAGTCATAAGGCTGTATTTGTATCAAAACGGCCATTTTTGTTGGTTTTTTTCCATCTATAGTTACTCCTGCTGACACAGATTAAAGACCAGTAAAAGTAAACTACTGATGCAACAAAAATGACCATTTTGATACAAAGATAACATTAGCTAATATTGTGAGACAAATGATCAGTTCTCGTGACTAACCATTGTTTTTAACCATAGTCTCTCTTGAACAAACAAAAAATAAAACCAAACCTGCAGTTATCAAAGTCGAAAAACAATCACTCTGACAGACAACATACATGATTAAGATTAGCAAAAAGAGAAAGATAGTTTTCAGTTTCACAATTGCACTGAGACATTTCCATAGAATCCAAACAAAGAAAAAGGATCCAGAGAATTCACAGCCAACATGAACATAACATAAACATAAAGAAACACAAGATAATGCTGTTGTTATGTAGCTGCAGCTGCTGTTGTTGGCTTGAGTACAATCTCAACATTGTCATGAACACCTTGTAGCAAAAGCTCACCATCAAAAGTAATAATCTTCCGTTTTTTGGCTGCCCTTAGTGTGCCAACCAGTGCTTCAAAAATGTTTGCACATCTATCGTCATGGAACATCACTCCAAATGTAACCTTTAAACAAGACACAATCGTTTACTAAATGATTACACTAATCGAAAACTCCAATCACGACAACATTTTACAAAAATTAATCAAAGCATTCAGGTTCATAAGGAACCGATCTAATGCAGTAAGAAAAACGTTTTAGTGCTACGATTTTATCGATTAAGTAGATCACGAACTCAGATCTCGATGTAAAAAAAAGTCAACACTAACGCGAATCATAATTTATAGATGAACCTTGGATCATCGTCTACGTTTTGCGTTAATTCGAATGAGGGATAAAATGTAAGAGAGAGAGGGATGTAGACCTTGTAGGAGCCATCGGGCTGAGCAGTGCCAAGCCTCTGGATTTCTTCCTTAAGTCGGTCGATCTCTTCGTCTACGTTCATGCTGCTTCTTTCTTATCCCTCAATCATTCAGAGATGAAGAATATTTATGAGACGAAGGAGACAGACCGGCCACATGTAAAAGTATTAACTTGTTTTTTCCAAAAATAAAAGAAAAATATATTATATATAATAAAAGTAATCTTTTATTAAAATAAAAGAAAATGTCACACTAATTACTTTCTCACCACACTTATTATCATCTAGTATCTCAACTATTTTCTATGCCTACTAAACACTCATCTCATTAAACTAATTTTTTTTTAAAACCCAGCTTATATTTTCATTAATGAAGTACCCTCAAAATTTGGAGAATGAAGTTTTGAAGGAGAAAGGATGTTTCCTCGTCTGTAACAGAAAATCTGTGGTCAGTGAACTTCAGTCACCATCACCATCACCATCGCCACCCCCAACTCTCTCATCACCATTGCCAACTCTAACTCTTTTAGGAACATAGCGTCGTCGTTCGATTCTCACATTTCCACTCCAACTCTCACATTTTCTTCCTCCACCGTCGCTTCCACTCTCCCAAAGGAAGAACCTCCATTCAGCATCAACAACCACCTCCTTCGTTGCCAAATCGCAATCATAAACAACCACCGCAACGACAACTCATCTAGTCTCCGGTGATCGTCGATGACGAATTGAAGGTCGTTTTATGTGTAAAAACAGATCATGCGATTTTTGTGTAATAGATCATGAGATTTATGTGTAACAGATCATGAGATTTATGTGTAAAAATTGCATCCTCTACCTACAGTTCAAAAAACACGATCATGCAATTTTAGTGCAAATCCAAAATGATGAACATGAGATTTATGTGTAAAATAGGTCATGAGATTTATGTGTAAAAACAGATCATGCGATTTATGTGTAATAGATCATGAGATTTATGTGACGGGTCATGATATTTATGTGTAACAGATCATGAGATTTATGTGTTAAAATCGCATCCTCTACCTACAGTTCTAAAAACACGATCATGCGATTTTAGTGCAAATCCAAAATGATGAACATTAGATTTATGTGTAAAATAGGTCATGAGATTTATGTATAAAAACAGATCATGCGATTTGTGTGTAATAGATCATGAGATCTATGTGTAACAGATCATGAGATTTATGTGTAAAAACAAATCATGAGATTTGTGTGTAATAGATCATGAGATTTATGTATAACAGATCATGAGATTTATGTGTAAAAATCGCATCCTCTACCTACAGTTCTAAAAACACGATCATGCGATTTTAGTGCAAATCCAAAACGATGAACATGAGATTTATCTATAAAATAGGTCATGAGATTTATGTGTAAAATTGGTCACGCGATTTATGACCTACAATTTTAAACATAACGCGATATACCCTCAGGGTTATTTTTGTCCAAAATTGGGTTTTGGTAGTATCTAGTATTTGGGTACTGAAACAGAATATCATACTTGAAAAGGTACTAACCGGTACTTTTCCCTAAAATAAAAGGTTCAACCTTTTGAGAGAGGCACAATTGTAGAAATGGATGTTTGAAATAAAATATCTTTTAAAATTAAATGGCTTTGGTTATAGCATGTGAGAAATGTTATAATAAGTTTTAAAATAAATGGAATTTTTAAATTTTTAAATTTTTTAGTTTTTTATTATTTTGTTTTTATGATTTAAATAGACCTTTTTTAAAAAACATTGGGTGCACTTTGCGGGAAATTGAAAAAAAAATTGTTCCTCAACCATTCTAATTATAATACAAAACCTAATCATTTTTTCACAAAAACTCTCGAGAACAACAAAATCTTCAAAAAAAACCTCCAAAAACCTCTACAAATCTTCAAATCCTAAAATGTGATTTTCAAATGGAAAGTGACAAGAAGAACCTTGGAGAGGAGCATGAAACTCTAAATAAGGTAGTATTTCTAATCCATTTGTTATAAAATTTCTTTTTTTGTAGTTCTTCCCGGTTTAGAAAGAACTGAAACCGCACAGCTCCATCGGTTGAGAAGTTTCACTCTGGCGGAACTGAGATTTAATTCCTCATAGAAATACTTTTGGTCCTGCCGATTTTTGCATAACCAATCGACCAGTCTTGTCTAGTTTCTCCCGCTAGGGTGGGATTGTTTCCCCAGCGGCCCTTAGAACCCTCCCGACTGGAGGAGCTTTGCTCCATCGATTATAATGATGTGTTCAAGATGATATCACATTACATGCAACAAGAATTGATCGATTCGGTTAAGAAAATCACAAAGGACAACGGGTTTGTAATTATATTACGATGTCGCGACGATGCGAAAAGCAGAAAAAACCCATAGAATAGTGTTAGTGTGCGAGAGATCCGGAAAGTACACAAAGTTGGTATAACCAAAGGATCTTAAAATGAAGTTTACCGCCACCAAGAAATGCGGATGCCCTTTCTTCCTCAGAGGAAATAAGGTAGATGATGATTATGGTCCTTAGAGTTTGTATGCGGGATTCACAATCACGAGACACAAAATTCAGTGAAGGTCATTCGTACTTAGGACGATTTTCGAACGAAGAGTTGGATTTGTCGTTAGTTTTACAAAATCTGGATCTCGTCCTTGTGATATTCTTGGGGGAGTGAAAAAAATAAACCCAAAAAATATGTGGTTCATGCACACCGTGTACAATGCTCAACAAAAACAACAAAAGATCGAGAAATGTGGTCGGTCGCAATCTAATACTTGTTAGGTGAACTAAAAAGGTTCAATCATTATGAATGACATTGATCGTGCGAAGACGTAGGCGGTATCATAGGTGAACTTTTCTTTGCACACCCGGTTAGTTTGGACTTGTTACGAACGTTTCCAAATGTGGTAATAACGGATAACATATACAAGTTAATAAAACATTAGATGTCGTTGTATCAGGTTGTTTAAGCCATTTATACCGGGAAAACGTTCTACATCGGATTTTTGTTTGTATCCGGATAGAAATTCGAAAGCTACAAATGGGTGTTAGAATGTTTATAATCATTTATGGTAACTCACTTCATCGAACCACCCTCCATTGTTTTGATGGTGAGAGACTTAGCGTTGGTGAAGGCGATCGAGGAAGTGTTCCACAATGCAACACACATGTTGTATCGATGGCATATTCACATAAACGTCCTGGGGAAAACAAAAAAAAATCATCAACAACAAAAAAGTGTCCAACAAATTTTTGAAAGTGTGGATCAAATGATGTTGTCGGAAACAGAGCTACCCTATAATAACTATCGGTCAGAAATGCACCGTGATTTTAAATAATATCTAAAAGAAATTGAATACACCAAAAATTGGTTAGGGTCGTACGGTAATAAGTTTATCACGTGAAGAACTAACGATTCGTTGCATTTCAGTAACCAAACTACAAACCGTGTGGAGAGCGTTCATTGTACCCTTAAGCGTTTCATTGGTACGAACAAAGGTAACTTCGACTCTTTTTGGTTGAAGGTGCATACTTTAATCGAATTGCAACACTGGGGCATCAAGGGATCATTTGAAAATATTCAATCATTAGTCTTACATATATTCGCTAACAATATGTACGGAAGCTAAAAAAATGTCTCTCGCTATGCTTTGAACTTTTTTCTGACGAAGTAGAATGTGTCGAAAACATGGCAATCGCAGACGGGGACATTATCTTCACACAATATCTAAGGATTTTTTTGCAACGGCTTAGAGGTGCCTTTATATTTATTTCACGATCATTGGAAGAGGTTAGACGTTGTTGTCCGTACTAAACTTATGACTAGGCATAGGCATTCGGTTCTTCGGTTCGGTTCGGTTCTTTCGGTTCTTTAAACTAGTACCCATTTCGGAACCGATTAAAATTTGGTTCGGTTTGGTTTGGTTCTTCTCGGTTCGGTTTGGTATGGGTATTTAATCTGAGAGACCAAAAAGAACCGAAAAAATTCGATTACATTCGGGTTTCAGTTACAAATGGTTACTTTTTAACCAAATGATTACTTTGTAACCAAAAGAACCATTTGAAACCAAACCCGAAAGGAACAAAATGGTTACTTTCTAACCAAATGGTTACTTTGTAACTAAAAAATCGTTTGGAACTGAACCTGAAAGGAAGAAAATGGTTACTTTGTAACCAAAAGAACTGTTTGGAACCGAACCGAGAACCGTGGGTATTTAAGATAAGGAACTGTACGGGTATTTATAAGGAACCGGAACTGAACCAAATCTGTTATTTAGGTTCGGTTCTTCGGTTCCATACCCATATGCCCATGCCTACTTATGACGATCGAGCAATTCAAATCAAAACTTGATAAACTAGTACTCGATATTATGGACTCCAAGGATGAAGCATGCATAGAGCATGTTTATAAGAAATGGTTTGTCATCGTCCATCTAGAAACCACTTCCCTTTTGGAACCTTTGGTCAAACTAAAAAAGTGCGGTCGTCCACCTCCCAAGCGTAAGTTATCTATATATGCATCTGAATCATCTACTAAATGCGACAAATCGTACAACAATCATGTGCTAGATTCCGAAAAAATGAGTGCACCATCGTTAGAAAAAAAATTCAAAACTCCAACCGTCATTTCATGTAAATGGAACAAAACATCGAGTCTCAAACCTGGTAGAATAAGATAAGTTCGAAAATAAGAGAATGTTATTCCAATAAAAGAAAGTGGGATAATGCATTCCAGTGGAACGGTCGATTGTAGGTCAAGTGCTACGATGCCGACTAAGCAAGTTTGGTTGATCTCAAAGGGTACCTAAACCAATTCCCCATCTTGCCTCTCTACCGTCTATGAAGTACACTGTGCATAAAACAGCATTGATGAAACCAGATGTCTCTTGCAACATCATGTCTTTCAGCAAATGGAAATATTTGAGAAGTTTTGCATCTTCGTGCACATTCCAATTTGAATCACTCATTGGTATTATTTAATATATATTGCTCGAGCGTTGTTCCATCATTTATATATGGAGGTTTGGCGTGAATCTTTGGCGGGGAACCAATAACATTTGGCGGGATTTTCAAAAATTGACGGGAATCTTTGTAAAACATTTTATGAATTTCCACTCGACGGGGTGGTAATTCTCAACCGGGGGAGAACTACCTTGACGGATGAGAATTTCCTACCCAGTGGAGAAAGCACCCAAAAATGGCAGCCTTCATTTTTCTTATAAGGCTGCCTCCCCGGCGGGCATAAATTTTTCACCCCCGAAGGGAAACCTCCCTATGCTTCAGTGGGGAGACAACCATTATCTAGCCAAAGATGGTTTGCTTCCCTGCTTTGTGAGAATTTTTGTCATATGGGTGATAATCTTCTATTTGGTGGGGAAGGAACCCAGATTCAAACCTTAAACCTGTTAGGTTTTTGGTATGTAGAACCATCGAATGAAAAATTGTTACTCGACGGGGGGAAACTATCCTGACGGGTGAGAATTTTACACCCACCGGATCGTGTTTTCTACCCCGGCGGGGATAGGAATGACATTAACAATACCCTATGTATTAAACTAACTCGAACCCTTCGTAAAGAGTTCACCAAACCCAATATTGTACAAGTAAAAAAATCAAACATCCAATGTTATGTTATACAAACTATTCCATACTGAATTCACTAAAACAATAAACACAATACCAATATACAAACCATAGACAACATACAAACCATTTTACCGATTAAAAACAACCATACTTAACTAAACAAAATACCGAATAAAACAACCAATGTTATACAACATACAAACTATCCAATGTTATGTTGTACAACAATAAACAAAATAGCAAATAAATTGTTCAAAACAATAATTCACTAGCATATCAAACAAAGTATCAAGATACCTAGTATGACAAGGAGCCATGGACTTGTGATTTGAAACACTCTCTTGGTAAAATTTATGGCTTTTTCCGGACTATTGCTGAGAGGTCGAATACGATTTATGGTATGAATCTCATCCACAACAGAGTGTTCGTCGAGGATATGCAGAGTGATGTGAAACCAACCGTTCTTCACAACATAAGTTGTGTACTGAGAAGTTGATGTCCAATGATTTCCCAATGCCGATTGTCAATAGCATACCGCTTATTATTCGTTTTGGTGAGACCAGATCGAGATGAAATGGGATCCAACGGCTTCTCTTAGATCCAACCAAATTGTCGCATCACTCGATTCGGCAAGTATACCTCAGTCACATACATAATGCGAATAGGTTGCAAATACAACTCAATCTCCTGCAACAGAAACGCATATTTAATGTCAATGTAAGGCTGGAAAATAACATGCAAACATACAGATGAAAAACCTTGTAACAAACAAACACATAAATTTATAAGTGAGGTAAAAAATAACGGTAGCTATATAGAATATTTACATCATTTTCTTCTTGAGCGGCAAGGATGTTGCATTAGTAAATCTTTCACCAAACATTTGTCCCCGTAAAAGTTTTAGGAAACAAACTCAACATTTTTGGATAAGTTAGACTATAAACGTTATTTGCAGACACCCGGAAGCATGAGAAATGGTCGTAAACCCAACAATCCAAAAATATGGACAAACCAACTAGACTCTTCAATGATGTCTTAGAAGTGCCTTCCAAACTCTTATACAGCCACGCCCAAGTATATGTACCCCATGTTAGCTCATCAATCCTATCCAAGTTCTCCAATTTGATGAGAAAACCACATTGAATATTTTTATGGCTCATGTTCGTGAATATGGGACATCCAAGGGGAAAAAGGATATACGCACGAGCGGCATGTGTAGTCATCTCAACGGTACGCGTTTCCCATAAAATTCTCCATAAGCTATCTAAGACCAAAACCTTTATCATCTTGCTGCTCCATCTCTTCTTGAATCACCTTGGGCACAACTCTTAATAGCTCAATGTATCGAGCATACCACTAATCTAATTGAGTGGTCCTAAACAGCTCGATTATTTTCTCCTTCACTGGGAGGCCGGTAATGACATACACGTCGTCCAACGTGATACTCATCTCATCGATGGAGAACTTGAAAGTGCTCGTCTCCTGATGCAACATTTTGATATATACCTCGTCCAACTGCGAGTTTGAGTTATATTTTCTCAAGTGGCGAATAAGTGGCCAAAATGGAGTACCTTCAATGAGAGCCTTCATAACTTGTTGGTTCTTCACGTCTCATTGACTACGTAGACTATATTTGGCTTAGATCGTAATGTCAAGACGAGGCTTAAACAATTAAAAACATATCAAGATACAAAAAACTAAATTAGTTAAAGAAACAAAAAAAATGAGACATAAATTAAATTACTTACATTTCTCATGAAACTGTTGAAAGCTTCGTGGTGCATGTAGTCTGGAAAATTAATCACACTATTTTATGAAAGGAACAAGTTCATCAGGATCTTGGGATTGTTGAGACATCTATGAATGGGTAGCTCATATTCTTCCTCATCATTATCTGACTAGTCCCTTAGAGTACGCTCCTCTCTTCGAGGTGATTCATCCATCATAGTACACTCCATAAGAATACCAAACATTTTACACCGTATGGGACGATTTGAATGCTCTGAACCCTCTCTCTGCTCTCCTCTACTAGCTTCCACCATACAGGATCCACTTCCGTTACCACTACCGGAGTGCGGGTGAACCTTCGAAGTTGGTTTGGCCTCTTCACGTTCACGTTGTCCATTGCTAGATTTTTCCTTCTCCAACATGGCTACCTGTTGCATGCGCCAAAAAATATAATTAGTTTCGAATTGTGACTCACGTATAGGTCCCCATCGGGTGAATCTGAGCAACTCCAGCGGGGAATATTTCAAACCTGCAAAAAATATTTTTTTCTCCCGTCGGGCTCCCAGATTCACCCGATAGGGGATAAGAACACCTGCAACCCCCCCCCCCCCCCCACTAGGTTGGAAGTTCATCCTTTGCGGAGGATAAGAACACCTATGAACAGAAACCTGAAAATAGCAACTGTTCTTCCACAAATTTGACCTAAAATCCATATTTACACAAATCGAACCAAACCACATGAACATATCACTGAAACCGCTTATACAATCCTAGGTTTATCTATTTTAACACCCTAAACACCTTCAATTTAACAACATAATTTCAAAATCTAAAAACCAAAAAACTAATAAAACAAGCTCTTATTCTTTTCATTTGTCCATTTGATGTTGTTGATTCGATTAGATTACTCCATTATTTATGAAGGACGGATATTGGTGAGGGAAGAAAAGTTTTGTGATATAGTTTTGGTAGAACAGAAATAAGGCTATGAAGGAGAGAAGAAGAAAGATTTGAAATTTGGGTTATTTTTCGGGGTTGGTTAGAGAAATTATGTTATAACTTAGTATTTACTGTAAGGGTATTTCCGTAAAAAATGGCTGCTTATAAAAATTGGCGGGGCTACTTAATATTAGGTTTGCTTATCATTTTGTTCGACGATTTAGCCAAATCCAAATTAAATTTAAGTTCAAAATTAAAATTTTAGTGTGTTTCATGGGTTGGTGGAGCCTAAATTACAAGCACATAATTTTTATTTTTATTTTCGTCTTTTTTCTCTTAAGTTCATTCCTTTTATATGACTATTTTTTTCATTTTTTTGAGCCGGTTTTAGTATCCTACTATTTGATCTTGTTCAAGGATTTTAATGTAGTTTGGAATTATTCATGATGAGTTATTTTTTATGAATTATCTATTCATGTGAGTTCTCTTTAAGTTAATCTAAGATTTATTTTCCTTTAAGTTGTAATTATCTTTATAGATTTTATTATCTTGAATTTGAGTCATAATTTTTCTTAATGGGGCTATGATCATAGAAAACTGATAGTTTGTTGTATAATTTTCATTTTTTTATTTATTAATGTCTTTATCAATTTATTAGTTAAGATCTTTGAATATTCAGCAATATAATAATAGATTATAGTCTTTATGACTTAGATAGCTTATTTCTCTTGAATATTTTCATTATTAATATTTTTTAAATCATAGATGATTAGTGGTGAGTGGAATAAAATTAAATTAATCTCAAAATAATATTAATTAATTAAGTGGATTAACTAATTAATTGGTCAAATATTTGAATAATATATTTTTGATGTAATAATATTATTCAAATATGAAAAATATTGTGTTAGTGAAGTGATTTTGTTATTATTGGTAAATATTATAATAGTGAAAAAAATTATCTTATCATTAAAACAAAATGATATATTAATATAAATATAGGAGATATACAAGAGAACGTGACAAAAAAAATATTAAAATCTTTCTTTTTATTTTTTTTATCTTATTTTCATCAAAATATTTTTTCACCTTTCTAACAATTTCTTAATCAAGGATATTTAATCTTCTATTCTTAAGTAACTCATATCAAGACTTTTAAGCTATAAGCGAGAATAATATTTCTTGAGCTATCTCTAAGGATTCCACCACTAACAACTTTACCTGAGTGATTACAAGCCCCCTCAGTGTTTAGTTTCACCATGCTACTAATAGGTTTGTTCCATTTAATAATAAAGATTGATTTCTCAGACGCGTTTTTGAACTGGTAACATCATAGTTCATAAGATAGAGTAAGATCTTAATGTGATCTCTTGAATATGTCAGGTTTGTCAAATCTAGATAATAGGTTGTTCCCATGAGCACTAATAGACCGTAGAAAGTCATATTTTTATTATATTTGCAATAGAAGTCCCGAAGATCTAATCAAACAAATTAGAATAATCCAAACAAATCCATATCAAAATCAAAAATTTAAATCAAATTGAAACAACTTCTCTAATCAAAATCAAATTCAAATTCAAATCTAAATCGAAAACTAAAATCGAAACTCAAATTAAAATAGCCTACTTAAGTGAATATAATCAAACAATCGAGATATACTAAATATAAGTCAAAATTAAATACAAATTAAAACAAAATACCTAGAAAAAGTTTGATCCGTGAAACAGAGGAGAAATCAACTATTCTTCGTTCAAACCAATTCAAGGATCAAACAACGCTTTGATATCATGAAGAACGAGATAAACAAAAGATGATTATGGGTTTTATTAATTAGAGGTGTCTATTTACAAAGTGCTTAAGTCAGAATATATATATATATATATATATATATATATAATAACATAATGGACTAGCGAGCCAAATAGCTAACGGGCTATAATACTAATAGTATTAAGAAAACATTTGGTGATCCTCTTCAATCCATCGTCCATCTATTTTCATCTATTTTTGGGTTATTTAGTCTTATTTTATACACTAGGTCATCAAAAAATTCAACATTTTGCTTCAAATGAATATGTGTACAGGGTATTGAATATGATTCTAAGGTTGAAACTGTATAGAGTTTTGATATAGCTTAATCTAGTTTGAGTCATGTGCGAGGAGACAAAAATTATAGTTTTGTCTTTGTTTAACATCTCACCAGATATTCTTTCATAATATTTCAAGAACCTAAAGTTTTATTAAGATTTGAAGATGATCTATTTCCAAAAATGATGAAATCATCAACAAAATCAAGGCAATGTATAACTTTAGGACTGCTAATTTTACATCTTTTCGTAGT
Source organism: Limnanthes douglasii subsp. nivea (assembly GCA_036936605.1). Taxonomy (NCBI): domain Eukaryota; kingdom Viridiplantae; phylum Streptophyta; class Magnoliopsida; order Brassicales; family Limnanthaceae; genus Limnanthes; species Limnanthes douglasii. Next base: position 154,939,219 of record JAUPFV010000003.1, on the reverse strand, counting down.
TATCATTATAAAGTTTCTTCAGGCTTTTAATTAGGCATTATTCTGCATTAATAAATAGACTTTGAGACGGATAATCTCATTGTCTTATCCCATTTAGTATATTCAAAATACCCTTTAAGTTGTCCAATCATAATAATTAAATATCGGGAAGCATTTATGCACTTTCGGGTATATTCTATCCATTTTTTATCAAAGCCAAATGATTTCATAATATTTAAAACAAAATTGAAAGATAGTTTATAAAAATCTTTAGCCATATCTATCTTTATCATTATATTACTACCTCTGATCTAATTATTAAGATCATTTACTAATTTCTGAGTTGATAAAACGTTCTCATGAATATTCACTCCCTTCATAAGTCCTCTTTGTTTTATATATATTATCTTAAGGATTAATTTAGACACTCTATCATTCAATACTTTAGATATAATTCTATCAAAAACAATGTAGAGGCTTATAGGTCTATACTCACTACTGGGTTTTGGTGCTTAAACTTTAGCCTAAGATAATGCATCAATATGTTTCCTAAAGACTCCCATGTTCATGTTTTCAACGTTGAATTTAGCCTTTTTAACTTGTTCTAAAATACAAAAGATAAGTGGACTTTGCATCTCTTTTTTCAAATTTCTTCCAAAACTTTGAGAAAATGAGTGTGCAAGGTCCACATGTTTTGAACTTTAAATGAGGACTTGATTGTGGTTTTATCAACAAAAATAAATATACACAAGTGTGAGTAACCATAGCCAGTTCTAGCCAGATATCTGACTTTCATATATTTAAAATATTTTAACCAATTTGAGTTGTATAACACTTTATCTAGCTTTTTTCATTTTTTTTCATGTGTATTTCGATCGTGAGAAACCTGCATCCTCTAAATGGCAGTCATGAATAGAAATATTAAATTATTGCATGCTTCTTAACCATAAAGTAGAGCATGCTAACTGTTCATGAGAGTTTGAGATGGCATTAAAATCACCCATTAGAATTCATTCCTTCAAATGTTCAACTACCTCTCTTAAGCCATTCCAAAGAGCGATTCTTTGTTCTCTTAAACTTTTTGCATAAACTACTGTGCTCATAAAGTCTTTATCTAAAGTTCAGTGATAAATTTTTAAGTGAAGATATAACCACTTTAACCTTGAATTTATATTTTTAGAATACCCAAATCTAATTTCTTATATTCGTAGTTCCAGTATGAAATCATTCTAGTAACTTCATCTAATTTAATTATTGATATCATTAGTTCGTGTAAAGCAAATAAGTCAATTTTGCAGCCCTTTTTAAATTCCAAAGTCTTCTAATTGTCTATTTATTCCCGACTCCTTTCATATTTCAATCAAGGATTGTGAGCATCATTAGTAATATTTTTATGAAGATCCATACTGACCCTTATAATAGTGCCTTTCTAGAAACTAGTATCTTTTTAGGATTAACTTTAGTCTTATTTTTTTCTCTTACTTACAACCTCATAAAATTCATGTTATTGCTCAACTTTACTCTTGATGGGAGACTGAGGTAAACTACCAGTAGTTTTTTTAGGGGAGAATTATAGCCAAATATAGGTATCTTCATATCATCCGTAAAGAGAGTTCCATTTTCTACAGTTTATAAGGCCTCAATAATTTCATCTCTTATATCGTATGTAGATACTTTTCCATATTCTTTTATGTTATGGTCTTGATTGCTCACTTGACTTACTGAAGTATCATTGGTATTCTTATTTATCTCAATCTTTTGACTAACTGGTTTCTCTGTTTCATTACCACAATCTTTTACATTTAGTTTTGGCTCGTTATTTTGGGTAGCTATTAGTTTATTTGACACTTGGTGTTACTCTTTTTTCTGGTTATCTGATATGTCTAAATTATTGATAACGATTTATTTATTTTTAGGGATCATACTTCAGTTCTGTTAGAGATTTTTCCATGTTGTGTATAAGTAGTTTGTGGCTCTAAAGGATAGGAATCTGAGGTTTTACTTGATTTAATAGGTAGTAGTTTCTTGCAAACTGTTATATTGTGGCCAATTTGGTAGTAATCTGGAATATCTCCATAAATAACCTCATGTCATAAACCATCATGATCACCAAAACCTACCCAAACCTTTGTTATTAATTCCCGAGAGACATCAATTCAATACATGTTTTACATGTATTGAATCTATCTATATTCTTGGATGGTATCCAGATTTTAAGGGGATTCTCAATTTCTTTTGAAACTGAAAATATTGTTTCTTCACTATGCATATATTCTAGAAAATTTGGGAGAGAGATCCACACATGTGTTATAGGTGATTCGTACATAGGGTTGAAATGGGAGTTCCATTTTAAAACCTTCATAGTATACTGATCCAATGTACATAGGTTATTTTCCCCATTCTTTTATAATTTGCAATATTGTCAAATTCCATGCGTACATGCTTTGGATAACATAGAGAAATATTTAAGAAACCTATGAACCCCATGTTACTTAAAAACTTATGAAGTGATTCCAATTGAGGTCTCCCATGTGAAAATTTGGCTATTAATGTATCTTTCAAGTTGGATTAAAATATTGACATGTGTTGGGTTGTCAAACATATTGATATGTTATCTATATTATTCCTAATAATAACATTGTTTTCAAATAATTCTTTTATGTTTCTAGATGTAGCTTCTACGTAAGTTTTGATATTTAAAAACAGAGGATCGGGCTTTTTTCAAGGTGAGATTTATGAAAGGTGTTTTTCTAGTGGCTGGATTTCAGGCTCAGCTATGTAAGAAGCATTAATGTTATGGTAAGTTTGGTCGTGGGTGGTTGATCAGGGGATCTATTTAGCAGAGAAAATAAATTTTCATTATTCAAAACAGTCGAAGTGTATAGGTTTGAATTTCGGATCTGATGAGGATGGATGGAGAAGAGAATGATGGGTCAGTTGTAGGTGGGAGAGGGGCTCACCTCATGACATCTTGACGATAACGGAAATGAGATGATGTTGTCTGGAGTCTGGTAGGTTTAGAAATAAAGAAAAAGATCTTTCGGTTGTTGACGGAGTCCACAATTTTAGGAGCTTTTGTAATTTCTTTCAACAAAATATATATATATATATATATATATATATATATATATATATATATATATATTAATAAATCCCTAAAAAGTTATATCTTTTTAATTTTATATATAAAACAAAAGAATTTGCATTCAAACACCAATCTCATATATAACTATGTTGAAATATAGAGTTTAGCTATTATTGTATAATATATATTTTTACTGTTTTTTAAGGTTTGTTATTTAGGTTTTATACTTTAAAAATAAAATACACAACTAAGTTAAGATATAAATTTTAGGTTTTTTGGTTTAATTTTATGGTTTTTTATTCATTAAAATATATTTTATTTGAGTTGAAGTTTTGAAATTTGAAAATTGAAAATTCAATTTTGTTTATCTTTTAAGTTTTTTTTAGCTGACTTGTATGTGGTTAAACACCATTAACTCATTAATATATAATTTGATGATATGTTTCATTTTGGGCTTTTTTAGGGTGGTGAGGTTTTTTCCCTTTTAGAAATTTTGAATGTAATTTATACGAGACTTTCGAATAAGACAGATAGCTTTGCACATGCAATTTATACGAGTACCAATGTTCTCTTCTTCAGGTTGAGAGGACTCAGCTGCCTATGTTGCGGAATTTTCTTTTCTATATGCGGATTTGGTGGAAGCTCATTCGAAAGTGTTACAAGGTTTTCTCCCCTGTTCAGACATTGTGGGGAGGATTGTTGTCAGTTGCTTGTTGCACTGTTGACTCTTTTTCTATAGAGGGCCTAGTTTTGGTTTTTGATAGTCTGGTATTTCTGCGTGGAGTGTTCTCCTCAGAGTCCAATCCCATGGCTTTGAAAGTATAAGGATTTCGACGGCTTGTGACCCCTTGGAATGAGATGATTTGAGTTGCTTAGAAAACGGCTTGGTGAGGTGAGTGATTGAACAGCTGAAGAAGCTTTGGAGATGTTACGTCTATTGTAAGGATAAACTCCTCTGTAATCAATGGGTTGAGTTACAAGAAATGTGCTAGAGGAGACAGGCAACCCAACAGCGGCCCTTGCCTTATTTTCTTCTTCTAGCTGGACAAGTTCAACTAACCACCTTTGGTTAATGAAATTTTTGCGGTGAACATGCAAACACAAAAATGATACCGGAAAAAGAATCTAAGGTGGTTAATACGATTATGGAAGGGAAAAGATGGTCAATGAGGAATTGTATATTAACTATGAAGAGTTTCTCTATCTAGAATGCAAATTCTCTCTCTCTCTAAAAATCTCTACAGTGAAAAAAGTAAAAATGAATCTTTTATAGAAACTGTAAGAAATGCTTGAATTCCCTGCTAGAGAAGTGGAAACGATAGTTGTAGCTAGAAGACTCTAGAAAAATGGAATTGTCTCTCTTTTGATTGGTTAGTTTTACCTAGGTTAAAACAAGTTTGTGGGTCCAATTAAGAAGTGACACGTATCATAAAAATTAACTGGTTAACTGTTGCGACTTTTGGATAGTAACCATCTTCAATTGATGCCATCAAATGGGGTTCAGATATATTCATCACCCATACTCAATTAAAGAATACTTGAAAATCAGCATTCAAAAAATAAACAAGTGTAAATTAAATCCGATTTAGGCCTATGTTTATGACCTAACCCGATTGGCCCATCAACCCAATAAAAGCTCTGACACATAGCATTTAAGGGGTTTGAGATATTATCTCTCTAGGCATTAAGTACAATAGCTCAATTATCTCTCTACAATCTATTCCACATTTATGACACCATCACAAAATTACATAATAACCTCCGAACTAGTTTTACCATATCATGTTAGAGTCAAAGATGAGCATGTGCACACGTCTCATGCGAATAATGATATTGAAGATAGGCTTTCTACGCAGGAGGAGCGTGATCAATTACGAGCAAAAATTGAAGCCTTGAGAGCCTATACGCAGATTGAGAAGGATTTGGGGAAAGAAAATAATCTATTATAATATCTCAAATATGACAAGCCATATAATAATCCTCATCATAATTGAGATAATATTGTTCAAGCACTTCAGAGTTTGTTGAGCACTACAATCAAATATATTACAAGGTTTCAAATGACCCAAAAAATGTTAGAGACTAAAAACTTTAAACATGACGCGGATACATGTCCCAAACAAGAAGGCCAAAGATAAAATTCGGACAATAAATAACTCAAACAAAATGAATACAAATCAACCCTATAGACGGGAACATTAATCAATTTGGGTTCCTCTAAAACATAGAGTTATCACAATCTATCACATATCTCAATCACTTTATGAGTATATTGATCGTGTATAACACCAAACAATATAAAAAAAGAAGACCCAATGAATATATTTACACAATTTACTAACCAGACAATATTTAAAACAAATTTGGGAATGTAGTAAACATCGATGAACAATATATGAGGGTAGAAATACAGCCAACTCAAATTATCTACATTTATATAACACTAGCAAACAAAATAAATATAGGTAAAATAAGAACAATAAAAAAAATATGACATATAAAGTGACATATGAGTATACAGTCTCTCCATATGATCTCATATCTTTTGTTGTTTCATACTTACTCAATTGAATACCAATTGAGTGAGATACATAGGTTTTAATCAAATTGATAATCTTAGCTTTATGCTTTTCCACATAACAAGCAACATATCATAATTCTCAGCATTGATTTTCTCACTAGTTTTAAGTTTTATAGTTATAACATATCCTCGCATATGTTTTCCACCAAAAGCGTTTTTAATAACATAGCTCCAATATGAAAGTTTGTTCCCATGAGCACTAATAGACTGTCGAAAGTCATATTTTTCTATCATATTTGTTATAGGAGTCCAAAAAATCTAATCAAACAGATTAAAATAATCCAAAACAACAAATCCATATCAAAATCAAAAATAAAATATAAAATATAAAATCAAATTAAAACAACTTCTCTAATCAAAATCAAATCCAAATCTAAATCGAAACTCAAATTAAAATAGCTTTTTTAAGTGAATAAAATCAAAAAATCGAGATATATTAAATATAAATCTAAACTAAATCTAAATTAAAACAAAATACCTAAAAACGTTTGATCCGTGAAACAGAGGAGAAATCAACTATTCTTCGTTCAAACCAATTCAAGGATCGAACAACGTTTTGATATCATTAAGAACGAGATAAATAAAAGATGGCTATGGGTTTATTAATTAGAGGTCTGTATTTACAAAGTGCTTAAATCATTATATATATATATATATTAATAACATAATGGACTAGTGATCCAAATTGCTAACGGGCTATAAGACTAATAGTACTAAAAAATGTTTGGTGATCCACTTTAATCCCTCGTCCATGTTAAAAATTTAAGCGATTGTTCTCCTTATCTGCATTTTGAAAATATTGTATGTTAAATTGGTCAAATTTTTCAATAAAATGATTTTTATTGAATGCATATAGTGTGCATGTCGGAGATATTACTTGGATCATAGTTTTCATACCCATGTATATCGTCATATGATGCTCACCCACTAACAATAATATATGTACCAACTTATTTCTTCTGTTTTAATTTTACGGGTTGTAAATGACCTACACAATATGTGGCCAATAAGCAGTTGTATTGTGCATATATAATGATAAGCTTTCAATACCAAAGCATTATGTTTTCAATTGAAATTATCAATCCCATTTTTTACCGATGATTTTTTTCACCTTCCTAAGCAAAATAAAAATAAATACCATATTCTCGTATTTTAAAATAACCTAGGGGATATTCCTTATTGTTCACCATTATAAATTTTGATTAAAATTATGTACCTTAGCTTTCTACCTATACTGAATATATTTGGTCAACTTGGGTTTTGTGAAACACTCGCGCATAAAAAAATGATGTATGTAATCGACAAGCAAACAACATACTTCAGCATGTAATTATAACATGTAAAAGGTTGACATAAAATCAAAATCCAATAAATATTCATAATTAGAATACACAAATTATCCTAAAATAACATAAAACTCCTAAACACATACTTGAATTCATAAATTAGACAGTAATATAAGCATAGACAATTTTGTAGAAAAAAACTACATATCAATAAAGTAATACTCGCATAAGAATATTATATAATTTATCACACTTTTGTAAGATCAATGTGAAAATATTTATACATTGCACGAGATTCATGCGACCATATAAAATATGGTACCTCCATTTTTTATCGTAACTCTCGTATAAGCTCTAGTTTTATATTTTCAAATATGCGATATGTTATCTGAATCGACGGCTTTTAAGTTTTTAAGTTAATTCAGAGTTTAAGATTTTCAAAAGTATGGTTATATTATGAAATTTAGAATTTTTGATATTAGAATGTGGGAGAATGACATTTTGATACAATGTCCTCCCAATCCTATAAACCATTATTGTTATCAATTATCCATTATTATAAAACTAATATATATATATATATATATATATATATACCAAAATATTCAGTCTGATACAATTTATTACTATGACAAAAGTTAATATGTAATTATAAAAATAAGAAATAAATTTCAAACAAATAAATTAGCCTCTTATAGTACGATTTAAAAAAAGTTAATAATTAAAATTGATAATGAAGTAAATAATCAAGTCCAACACTCATTTAAGTACTCATAGTCCGGAATACTTGGTCTTATGTATGATATCTAGTCGGTTAGAATAAGGTAAGGCCAAAGCTATTTCCTCCATGTTATTTTTTATTTCCTCCATCATTCAAACTTTCAAAAACACTAGTGACTTGTTTTTACCAAATTATCCTTATTTTTATTTCAAATTTAACACTAGATGCCATTGATCTAATAGATAGTCTTGTATGAAAAAACACATCAATAACCTAACTTTAATCCAAAATATATGATTCTACCTCCAAAATTAACCCTAAAACAAAGAACTTCAATTTTATTGAAGATTAATAATGGAAAATGAAGAAACCCAAACTAAACCGGAGAACAACACTCAATCAGCGAACAAGTTTATTTAATCTTTGTTTTTTAATCTTTGTTTTTGTGTTTTACCATTTCGAAACTTCTTCTTTTTTTCAGCCAAACCCGATTTCTGCAGTTCTGAACGAAAAACAACTGATTCTGAGATGGTATCTCGGAATTACATGCTATTTTTTTTAACGAAAGCATGTGAATTCCGAGAGGCCATCTCGGAATCACATGTTTTTTTTTAACTACAAAACATGTGATTCTGAGATGGCCACTCGGAATGAGATGTTTTGCAGTTAAAAAAACATGTGATTCCGAGATGGCCTCTCGGAATCACATGCTTTCGTGAAAAAAAAAACAAAATAGAAAAGAACAACCATATGGTCACAAAATCGAACCAAACTCAAAAACAGATCCAACCAAAAGCATAAACCCTAATCGAACCCTAAATCTACCAAATAAGAACCATAATCGAACCTTAAATCTACCAAATAAGAACCCTAATCGATCCCTAAATCTACCAAATAAGAATCCTAACCTAACAAGAACAGCCATAGCAAAAAAAAAAACTGGAAAACAAAAGACAGTAGAAAGCTGAAGAGATTAGGGTTTTGAAAGGAAACTGAAAAACAAAAGACAGTAGAAAACTGAAGAGATAGATAAGTATGGTTTTTTTTCTTTGAATTTGTTAATGGTTATGATAATAGAATAATGGCGTTCTTGAAAATGAAAGAGAGAATAAATGGGTAGAAGGACAAATGTATAATTTCCTTTATGGAGAAAATAACAACATGGGATTATTTTCAAATTATGGAAGAAATAAAAATTATCATGGAGGAAATAGCTTTGGTCATAAGGTAATATCAAATTTTCTAAATATCTTGGACATATCTTATCTAACTATAAACTCTATGAATAGAGACCTAAATATTTATAAAATATTTATTTATTTATTTTTATTATCTTTAAGGAATATTAGTTATCTATGGTTTCCTCTATTCTCTAACTTTTTACAGATTTTCTTTGGCTTCAGATCTATTGAATTTTACATCAATTATCGTCGACTTTCGGAACAAAAAATATTTCTTCCTAAGCAACCAAAAAAGATAAGAAAGCTCAAACTAGTTGATGTTGAATTTTTTAAAGATATCTTATACTTCCTTGGATGAGGAGTTTGTGATGGAGCATCCTGGCGGACCAACCTTTGACCCTAGTAGCTCCTACAGCCCTTCCAACTAAACTTGAGCGACTGACTCAACAATTGAGAGAGGAACAAGCTCATGAATATCATGGAAAATGAGATAATATATTTCTTAAAAGTAAATGTATATTGCAAGTTTGAGATCCCAAAGTTCATCACCACGAATAATGGAACTCAATTCCAGAATGACAAAATCACGAATAAATCAAATTTTTTCTTCCTATTACCATCTTCAATTCAGCGGTCAAGTTGAAGCTACCACCAGGAAAATAATAGAGGATACCAAGAAGATGTTGGAAGGAGCAACTGGAACCTGGCCGGAATTCTTAAAAGAATTCTTATGGTCATATCGAACAACACTTAAAACCGCAATGGAAGAAACAACATTTGTCATGATATTTAGAATAGAGGAAGTAATGTCAGCCAAAATATGTATGTTATCCCATAGGATTGCAAAATATGATCAAATAAGTAATGCACAATCGCAAAGTTTTGAGCTAGACGTAATCAAAGAAAGGATAATCAAATAACATCTTCACTTAGAGCATTATGAGACGTTAATGAGGAATATATACAATTCCAAATTTTGGTTGGGAGTTTTGAACCAAAAGATACGCTGCTATGAAGATTATTCCTTTCATACTACACAAAATAGGCTTAACAATATAGCTCTAAACTGGGAGGACCTTTTCACGATTAAAGCCAAAAACTTACATATTATTAGATGAAGAAGTAAACCAAGTTATGCACCCTAGTAATATAGAGCACTTAATTATGTATTATAGTAATCAAGACTAAATCTTGTAACTTACTACTTCCTATGAAACATATGTATTTGGCGCAAGAATATTTTAAAAAGGCATTCAACATTAATAAAACATTTTTTGTATCAGAAAAATAATTCTTATTTATTATTTTTAAACAAAATTATAAGTTAAATTATAGAATGCCAACAGACCAAAACAAGGGATTCCACTACGAAGACCAAAGGATTTTAAAAGTCTACTACAAGTCTTTAACTGTTAAAATAAGTCCTTAAAAAATTAGTGCTCCTCCAAGAACACTCAAGGCTTCATAAATTCTATAATAAGAAGTTATGGATGATAAAAATTAATCCTTGGAGAGAAAAGAAAGCTTCAACTACTTTAGAAAAAAAAAGGAAAAATCATAATAGAAGTCATGCACCATAAACATGCTTAGCATTTCTAAAAAATTTCAAAAAACGACATAAATTTTCAAAAATAAAGTGTCGATCAATTAAGATTGATCAATTAATAGAAAGAATATAGAATGTTAAGCATTCAATAAAAGCATAAATACTCATCGACTGAAATTATAAACATAGTCTTAGTACAACATTGTAATACTACCAGCAAATCTATTGATAGAATGTTTTCTTTTAAAAAACTTGGCAATCTCATAAGATTGTCATCCTAAATCTTATATCTACTCTAAATTATGGAATAACATCTGCCTTAAAAAATTATCCTTCCTTTTTGGAGGTTTTTAAAAGGTTAGGTTCTTGTAGACATTATAATGCACTCTAAAAACTTCTACCTTGCCTCAAAGTGTCAACATTGCCTTAATATAGGATGTATTTCTCACCTATTTGTTACATGTCAAACTTCATGAGAAATTCGGAGTTACTTTTTTGTTTTATTGAATATTAAAATTGGTAAACATATGCCTATAAAATATATACTCTTAAGCTGGTTTTCATCCACTACCAGTCTTACTCATATCAGATCCATTCTTCGAGCAATCATTTGTCGGAACACAGGATCTGCTAGAAACAATATAACTTACTCTTTAGTTAAATTAGATAGTGCATATTTATTTAAGAATAAGCATTGGCATGGTGATTATCACATTGCAAAAGCCTTTGGCTGTCTCAATCACCATCCTAATCTCAAACCTCATGTACATGTTAAATGGCTTCCTCCTATTGAGAAACGACTTAAATTAAACTTCGATGATTTTTGTTTAATAAATGGTGAAGGTAGCAATGGTATCATAAAAGTCACTGGCCACTTTTATGGTAAAAGCTCTACTATTATCGCTGAGATTAGAGCTTTTTTAAAAAGATTAATTTTTTGCCACAGTAACAAGTTCTCCACATTGAGTCTGATTCATTATTATTAATTAACATGTTATATTCGGAGAAATCCAATTAATTCAATTTTCCTCTTTTGGACGGCCGCATAAAATTTATCACATTCCACCTAACCTTAAAGCATATCCACCGCAAGCATAACTTAATCGGAAATTTGAAAATAAGGATTGGATCTCAAATAGATTATCGACTCTACATCAACTTAGACTATTTAAAATTAACCAAATAATCATTTGGCTAATATATTTTGTGATACTTATTATAATACCAATATCGTTGACAGAATTCTCACATCAATAAATACAGTATCAAGACCAGTTCAGAATCCTAGGATTGAAAAAATGAAAAGGGTTTCCATAAATCAAGTATGGATCTTGAAATTTATCAAGATCAAGATTATAAAATCAAGATTAGATAATGCTACCTTTTATTGATTACTTACTCTATTTGTATGGCTAGCTAGTACACTTTATCAAGTAAACACCTGGTGTGCAATAAAATTTTTGAACTTTTTGCTCAAAGAAAATAATTTACAAATTCCAATCTCGACAATATAGTTCCAAATTTGACATTTATAAAAAATTGTAAAATATATTCAAACAAGATTGATATAATGGACTTACGGAAATGGACAATCCAATGCACGCGCAAAAACCACAAACCACAACTCTAGACTATGCAGTAATTCAATTTTTATCCCAATACAGATTATGGCCCCTTAGGTTAATCTATAACAATTTTAATAAACTACTAATGAAAGACATCAAAACAGTTATCTTGCCACTTTTTCTTGTAGTTATGTGTACCCCAAAATATTCCAGCTTATTGGAGACAGACTTGAAAGAAAGAGTGCATTTAGTATCCTTTTTTTGTTGTCAATCTCATAACAAATATATATACTAATACCTTTTTGCTCTTTTTATTGTACATACGAGCAACTTTCACAAATGTTCTTGTTATAATCCAATAGCACTAAACTCAGAGCTAATATCCTGACCGAGTTTGTTCTACAATTTACAGAATTCAAGAAATACATTTCTGGAAAGAAATACATTTCTGGAAAGAAATACATTTCTGGAAAGAAATGGAATGGAAAACATTAGCGTGCCTGCGAGAACACTACATATAGACCCTTTATCATAAAGCTCTAGTTAACGCTACAAAAGCCTAAATACTATGCCATACAACTAACGATACCAAAAAAAAACTTAACAGATGACAAAAAAAATCGTTAAAGGGAAAATAGAACATATAAGACTTCCTTTTATACAGCCACCACTCTGCCAAAATGATTAAATTACAACCTAAAAAGAAAAGAGGTCAAAAAATCTTGCATACCAATATAGACGAGTGTGCAAAACCCAATTCATAAACTTGGGTTAAAGATCCATTAAAAAGCATCTTGCAAGCAATGCAATTATGATTCTATAATATGTAAGCAAAGTATAATAATACCATGCAGAGTCTAGAGATGACCTTCTGGCAGAGCCGTCAGCAAAATGAATATGGTAATATACCTATTTCAAAAGGAAAACTGTTTAAAAATCCCCCATGGGGTGGCCAACACCGTTTGAATCTCCTGCTCTGGAATACAGGGGTGATTGCAATTCTCCTGAGTGAGATGATTTACGAGACCTTGGGGTTTTAGAAGCTGGGTGAGAATCACTAGAACCGCTACTTGTCGACTTTGGCATCCTGGAGGCTTTTGGTAACCCTGTTGCGTCAGCTTCCAAATTATATCCCCGCTCAACTGATTCAGCATCAAGAGGTAATTCATCTATTGTCTGTAAGCCAAACAAAGCTAATGAGCGTTGATCCATAAATTTTAAGGGAGCATGAGTAGTGTAAAAAGGATTAAATACTTTACCCTGTAAAAGGGCACGCAATCATATAGTTATATTTACCTTCTTTCAAATAAAACATTTGCCATTCAATATTACTTATAAAGCATGGATACTTTCAAGGAACTTCATGCATTCACGTGGTCAAGCGTCCGGTATGGATGGATACTCAACTGGTGGAAGGATATGGGAATTCAAGAAAGTTGAAGAAAAACTTAAGGGGCTTTCATGTAGAACTTTATGTTTTTCGATTCTGAGAACGATTTTATCAGAATGATGATTATGCATTCTAAATCATTATTATTATTTTAATTCAATAATTCTCATGTGTATGAATATATAGAGATATATGAGCTAATTTATAATATATTATATTATATTTTGTTTCTGTTTTCACGTATACTATGCCGCATTCGAATCTTCAAAATAAATAGAGCAGCTAAACAATCACCAACGTATGTGCTCATAATTAAAAATGTACTCCAATAAAGAACATAACGGCCCTACAGTAAAAGATATTGGCCAGACAACTGAATCATCTGATTTTAGGCAGAACCATTGAATAGCATTTTAACGAAGTCGGGCAAATTAGAATATAAACAAAAAATGGTATATGCTTCCTATAGAACTCGCTCAGAACTTACCCTGTAAGCTTGTCGGAGTAAATGGAGCGTCTCTCGAGTGCGCTTTCTCTTTAGAGCAATCTCGGCCGGTTCTTGTAGCATCTCTTCTAACAAGTTCTCCCTGTTGTGGACCATGGAGAACATGACAAAGAACAGTCAAAACTATAAGAGATGCAAACAAGATGCAAACAAAAGTATCAAAACACGATTTAAGATTCTGCTCTCTGACCTGTAGAGGTTCTCGATGAAGACGTTGTGCAACTCACGTTTCGTGTGGTTTACCTGCATCACAGCCGTAATTGAGAAAAAAAACATCATTTTCCAGTCCTTGGACTTGTGATCCATCAACCATTTAAACCTTATTTGGATCTTAAGAAAATTGAAAGAGAAAAAAAATTGTGGAGAAGGCATTTTCAGCTTTTCTTCACAAGAACAATCAAGAAAAGATCTATTAATAAAACTAAACATATAGGATAAACCATTTAGCATACAACCCTGTATTGTTATAGGATATACCTGCTTAACATTAATATACTATTAATGTAGCATGACTGAAGTGTCAGAATTAGAAGGAAGTGATTGACGTGTACTGACTTCCAACTTACCAGGAAATGCATAATTGCCTTGGGTACAGAGTCCTCAATATTCTTCCGAACAATATCGTAGTATGATTTCAATAACAATTTTGTCACGGCGATTTCAATGGCCTCTTGCTCTGAATGACTATCAGAAGGCCTCAAAATGGTTGGGGGCTTCAGAAATCAAACACATGCTAATCAGGATCATGCAAGAAAATAATTTATATAAAGACATTCGTTCTGTCAGAACCAGACCTTGGAAGGATAAACTTAAAGAATATACCTCTCTCAAATGTATCAGAGATGCACTGTCAAGAGGAGGATCCATATATGACTTATTAGATGAGTTCTCCTTTGCAGTTGTGCGGCTATCACTTCCTCCAAAAAGCGATGAGATCCCCCACGTTGACGTGCTCATGCTTCCTGGTCAACGCTCAAGAACTTACAAAACTCAGGATATTATACCGCATAACACTTTAAAGAAGCAGACACCGCTTATGGAATTTGTAAACAGGTTGATCTTGTATATATGAATACGTATGCACGCTTCTGCGAAATGTTTACAAATCTTATAATTTTTCAGCTAGCGGAGGACAGATGACATACCTTTTTCAGTATCTGCTGTGGGCTGTACTCCCTGCCATGCAAAACAAATGTAAACATGAGTGAAAGAGAGGGCAAGAATAAGAGAAGACATCATAAGGACTTTCGATGTGCTTCACAGTTTCTAGTAACAACATCCAATAAAACAAGGAAGATAGAATAGGGATATCGACTGCAAAAAGGTTAAATTTGGGACTGGAGTTCCAATCGTTACACACGGCACTCCAAAACCAGTAACAAAAAATCACCATGCCTGATCGGGTACGATTCCGTTAGCTTGTCTTGCAAGAATAGTTTTAAGACTTCTTTGTGAAACTTGAGGTTTATCAGGCTCCAGACCATCCTATAAACCAAAGAAAATAGATTAGGGATCAGAATCAGATAGAATACAAAGAGCAAATATTACAATGGCCCATTATCAACGAGTGTTTGACACACCTTCTGCCGTGATATTGGATGCGTAACCCTGGCAGACTTGACCTGCTGTATGGCATTTTCTACAGCCTTGCTTCCACCAACGAATCTTGGGTGTGAAGTGTTTATATAATCCATCTGGTAAGAGCCACTTACACAGTAATCATCAACAAGTTTCGAGCAATCATGATTAGCACAGTTTTGAAGTATCTAAACAGAAAGTCTTAAGTAAGAAGATAATTAAGCTGCAATGTCCAAAGATGATAAGAGTTTGTTGTAGGTGTTATTTCAGAGTAAAATAGGTCGCAGTTACATATAATCATGCAGGTATATTCTTGTACTGAACTATTGTTTTGAAATTTAAGAAATCTGACGACAAAAAAGCATATTGGTAACAATTGATGCATTGAGCACCTGGCTATTTGTAGTCTATAAAATAAAAAAGGAATAAGTACTCCCACAATGTTTTAGCAGCTAGCAGAAAAACGATTTCAGGTTTATAAATATCAAGATACCTCCATCTCAATTATATGTCCAATCATTGTCTCTGCGGGTTCCAGACCTTCTAGCAGAAAGTCACCAGTAACTTCATCAATACGTCTTCTAAGAACAGGAAACCGCTGTGATTCATTTACTAGACACTGATGGCTAATCTGAGGAGAAATTTAATCTTTCAACTTTCTTCCTAAAAGTAAGGTGTCAGAAATCACAAAGTCTAGCAAGTAACCAATTGATACCTTTACTAACTCATCATATACGAATCTGGCACACTGAAGGCTGGGGTCTAACAAGCGAGCTATTTGCCTCCGAACAAGAACTTCAAAAGGAATCTATATGCATTAAAACAAATCACATGACATCAATGTTTGCAAAACAAAAAAAGCACAAAAACTTAGAACTTCCCTTTAAAACTAGAGACTAATCACATACGTCTGGTACGAACAATGCAGATCTAGGACCAGTTGCATTCTGTATTGCAGTTCTAATATCCTCGTCAGTCAGATCTTCACAAGGATCAACCTCCTGAAAATATCCAATAGGTCATTTAGAATTGAGCACAGCTTACAAGTTGTCAATTAAAATCTTTTAGGTTTTGATATGCGCCAGCAGATTAATCGTCTGCTGCTGAGCCTTCATAGGACACATGAAAAATTGGCAGTGAAATGCACTAAGCCTATCGGCTGAGACTACCTAACTAGATGTTCCTGTAATACCCAAGCAAAATTACGGAAAATAAACTTATGAACATCAATTAAATATACCAACTGTACTACATAAAATCAAAATCAACGTAAAACAAACTTAATCATCATTTATTTTACATGAGCAGTATGTCTAATGTATTCTTTTACTTGTTAAAGAGCTGGTTTGGTCCAATACACCAAAGCATACAAATTATGTGGACTCAATCAAAGCAATGAGAAATAGGTACCATAGTCTAACAATTCGATTTATGTATCAAAAAATGACATGGAACTCTCTTAAAAATGAGAAAAGAAGTTAGATGAAGCGCACCTTCAATAAGGAGCATAGAACCAGTAAAAAGATAAACTAAAAGGCTAATTGTAATGGAAGTGCAGGAAATCACACCTCCAAAGTTTTCACAAAGATTGACTGAAAAATATAGTGTATCCGTGCTCCGCCTGAGAGCTCAGATGTTGACATTTCTTGGTTTTTTCCATCCACCAATGAAGAAAATGCTGCCCCATAAAAAATTGCCATAGAAAACTTAGAAAGGTAAACATACTATAATACTCCGTATCATAGAGCAAAAATAATTAAAATCAAAATTAGCGAATATAGCACATTTACCATGACAATATTTTGCAAGAATGTTCAGAAGAAGAGCTCCCTGACCAGCCTATTGATTTAAATTGATACAAACACTCGGTCAGCACAACTCGAAGAACATCAACTATAGAGGAAAGGATCTGCAATCTTTAAATTTAGGCTAAACAAATACATGTGCATCACAATAAATATTCTACGGCTTTAAGGAAATACAGCAATTGGCTGTATGAAAAACTGAATAGCAGGGGTTTGAATTTAAGCATGAAAACTCTAGTTAAAATATCTATTACAAAGATAATATTATTAGTTTCGCACCCAAAAATTCAATGTATTACTGATCAATTCACACTCAAAAAAAAATACGTGCCTTTGATTCAACAATCTCTCCACAACTTGCATGTTCCTTTGCTACGGCGCTCAATTGCTTGCTTATCTTCGACTTCAAACCAGGAAGAATGCTTGTAATATGTTTCACTAGGATCTGAAAAATGTACAAGAAAATATCAGATAAATATTGCATAGCTTGCTGCCAGCAGCAGATTCGGTGAAGACTAAAGTAAACCCCACATGTGAACAATTAAAGGATAACGCTGCATGAGCAGTCAATATCGCATCCAGTCACCTCATCACACAAGTTAAGCAGTAAAATCCAGTAAAATACAACACATACCCGAAGAAGATGAATGCAAAAAATAAATTGGTGTCTGCAAAACAGGATAACTTGCAGTTGCAAAAATGGTTTAGAAGGATCCATGAATGAAAACATCGCTTTAACAAGTTGGATATAATACACGAAAATAATTAAAAGGTTAGGTTGGAGATTGACACGTATATCATGCATATCAACTCCAATAATCTTCTTAATCTTAATTTATTAAAAAAGTATGTGAAGTAATTAAAGGTAATATATAGAAAAGATGCATTTCAGTTTTCAATTGGAGCTATCCTGCATGCATGTGCTTGGTTTTTATCACATCCCAAAATCATTTTGGAAAGTGCTCTACCTGATTCAACTTTTTTGCCAATTGAGGGACACCGCAGCGATCAGCGAGACCATTATATACCTGTGCAATAACAAAAGATAAACATAATCTCTAATGAGAAGAGGCAGGATGCCATAAATGACCATTAAGGGATAGTACAGCATACTGGACGACTACGAAAGAATTTCTCCTCTGCAATAAGTGCATCCT
This sequence comes from Limnanthes douglasii subsp. nivea, assembly GCA_036936605.1. Lineage (NCBI taxonomy): Eukaryota > Viridiplantae > Streptophyta > Magnoliopsida > Brassicales > Limnanthaceae > Limnanthes > Limnanthes douglasii. The sequence continues at coordinate 154,920,840 of JAUPFV010000003.1, read as the reverse complement.
TTATACTCCGATTTAGTAAAATGTCCTGTTACGGTGTAGAATGGCAATTAGTATACTGCCATCGTAATCGAAAACTTACTAACTGATGCATATAGTACAATAAAGAAAATAAAACTAAACAGCTTAACAACTCGTTCGTATAAAAATAATGCAGAAAGATTTGTATGGTCCTATAACGCCAGCTACAAGCTTACCTCCTGACAACGATTCACAACACCCACATAACCAAGCCGCAGAGGAATCACTTTTCCAAGCAACAGATTCCGGGCATCGGTACCTCTGTCCATGATGTCCAACTGTATCCAAAGAAAATGTATCTTGTATCAGATACATATTAAAAAAAGAGTCAGGCATCTAATAAATACTATAAGTAATAGACCAAAGCTACATACCTTTGTTATTACACCTATCGTTCGATGACCTGCTTAGGCAGAAAGAGTCAAACAATAATACAAAGGATACAAACTAATTATATGATACTTAAGGCAAAACTAACCATCAGGATCGGCATTTCCTGCAATCTGTAGAGCATCTGAGTTTGCTAAATCTGAGTTTGCTGATGTAACAGCAAGAATTAAGCAGGTACGTAGCTTGATGTAAGACATGATCATTGTTCTGATTCGTGCTTCAATATCAGAGGGCTGGTCCCCCACAGGCACTTTTGTTATACCAGGCAGATCAACAAGTGTGATATCCAACACATTTGGTGAGTGTATTTTCAGACGGATTTGCTTGTCTGACACACCTTTGTTTTGTCCTGCTTCCTTAGTTGTCTCAGCCTATGAGAAATGCAAATATATTTCAGAAAAGGAGCCACAAACCAGCTAACATACATATGAAATATACAAAAGTCTGACAATTTGTTCTGCAAGCAAAATCATTCGCTTAAGCCATATATATAATTGTGATGCTGGGCTCTTGGGTTGAGACAGGCATTATTTTAGTTGGTAAATTAATGCCTCAGGTGGCAAAAGAATAATCATTGAGGTTTTTGGGATTCCATGGTTTAATATAGACGTATCTAAACCCTAACTTCTTCCATCACTCTAAAGCTAAAATCGCATTTCCCGTAAACAAAAGTAGATTCTGAGGCCTACATTCGCATTGAAACAATTGAAATCTCTACACCAGTTAACAACAAAATTGCTGCTTCTTTCATCCATTATCAGCCAGTTTAGTACCAAATATGGGCAATCAAGAAAGCATGATCTTTACTATTAACACCAACAGATCAGACAAAATTCATCGAACTCCAACTCAAGAACTCAATCGAAGAAACAACTGAAATTTTAAATATAGTATGAACCTGAATCTCTTTCCGAATCTCAGAGAAATCGTAGAAACGCTTGCCAGATAGATGGAGGAACTCTCCCCACTCCTCGTCGGTACCGTCTTCATTTCGCTTGTTCTGGACGAGCTGAAGAACTAGAGGACGTCGCGTACATATTTCATTTCCCCGAGGAAGGAAATCGCGACCGACAAGCGCTTCCAGGACGCTAGATTTACCGCTGCTCTGGCTACCGACGACAGCCACCTGCGGCAGCTCGATTGAGGACTGGCTGCCTAGCTGCGCAAATATGTCTTGAAGTTTGTTAACCATCGGGATAACGGAAGAACCGAGCGGAGCTCCGACTCCTGTTGACTTTGACGACGAAGGAGATGGCGGTACTGATTCTTCAGTTGTCATGGTGACGGATTAGAATAGACTTAGTGTTTCCTCTCTCCGGTAATGAAAAAGGTTGAAAACGGAGAAGATTAAGAATCAAACCCTAGGGTTTTGGAGAGATCGTTTTCACACAAGAATGTCAAATGCGTGGTGTTCAAGATGTATGTATGATCAAAGAGACGAGTTTATTTTACCTTCTTCTTTTTTAATTGTTTGAGTTATATTAAAAGTCGGTTTGTGATAAATAAAAAATCAAATTCCTTCTTCCTAAACACGTTTTTCAATCAGATCATGCTAATTAAAGTTTACTAATCTTACTAATCTTATTTTTATATTTTTTTCAGAAAAATAAATCTTTCCAAATTTGTCTTCATAAAAATAACATTTTTAAGTTGGTTCACTTTTATGTAAAGATTTTATTAGAAATACTAATAAATAGTTTAAAAACAGTTACTATATTACCGTTTAAAAATTATTATTAGTTTCAAATATATTTTTTTTGTTTCAAATTAGTATTTTCGTTTACTTCTGTTAGAGCATCACCAACAGGTAATGTATATATATCTTAAATTATCGTGAAATTTTGGTAATCTAAATTTTTAGATTAGAAAATAATATAACATACTCTTTATATTTAAGGTAGTTATTTTGTTTCACAGGAAGGAGAAAAAAAAGATTATACCTATTTTGTAACCGCAACTACAAATTTACCTTAGCTTAATTTAAGCTAATAAATATAGAGACTAGAGAGGCTTTTAGATTACATCATGGAAAAGAAAAAATTAAACATAATAGGTAAATTTACTATCTAGTCTCTTTTGGGGATGCTTTTACAAGGTATTGAGACTCCTTGATGTGCCCCATCTTTGTGAGCCTGTCAACTTCTTGTACAATGACATCAGCCTTTTCTTTAGAAAAAGCTCTTCTTTTTTGAACCACTAGTGCTACGTCTCTCCGGACAGATAGGTGATGTGATATCACTTCTGATGGGACTCCAGTAACATCAGCATTGCACCAAGCAAAAACGTGCTGATGGTTCTTTAAAAACTTCAACATTTCATTTTTCAACATAGGTGACATCTTAGACCCTATCTTGACACTTTTCCCATCTTCCAAACAGTGTGTTTCTACCTCTTCGATCGGTATCAATACTCCAGGGGTCTCTCTGGGGTCATCAATTTCACCCTCACCCCCAGAAAGGCCCTCAAACTGCTATTGTTCATTAATACGGACTGCCCCCAGCGTTCGAGGAGTCAGTGCAGTGGCATAACATTCTCTTGTAATCTTTTGGCTGCTCCGGACGACTCCAACCTGTCCCTGAACTGCATACTTCAAGAACTGGTGGACTGTTGAAGCCACTGCATGCATCCTAGAGAGCCAAGACCTCCCTAGAATATCATTATAGCAAGTGGGACAATCCACCACAATAAAGAGTATTCTGACCATTTTCTTGAAAGGGCCCTTGCCCAATAACACCTCTTCTTCGAACTCTCTGATCACATCTGCTAAGCTGCCTGTGAAGCCCACGATTGACCTGTCCGAATTCTGAATTACAGCTGGATTTTTCATTTTCTTGTAAGTGGTTAGGAAAAGGATATTGGCTGAGCTTCCAATATCCACCAGGATCCGTCTTATGTCATTGCCCCCTATAGATGCTCCTATGACAACAACAACCTCATGAGGGCCAGCAATGTCTCTCAAATCATCTTCATAAAAAACAATGAAGAGGAATGAGTTTGGTGACTGATAGGATGTCATGCCTCCTTCTAGCTGGGAGGCTAAAGTATGAACATGCCTCTTCCTCGAAGAAGCAGTAGGAGCTGTCATAGTGTCCCCTCCGAAAATTGTAAGCGACTCGAAAAACTTAATGAGCCCGGAGACTGATCTAGAACATTCCTCTATAGCACCCACTCTGTTTCGAGTTGGATCAGGATCCAAGTATTCAGATTCCACGTCAAACCTTTCAACTATAACCATGGCCCCCTCCGGAGCAACATTACTTGGACCAACCCGGTGAGTGTTGTCAGGCCTGTTGCCTCCTCTTCTTTTAACGTAAGCTCCCAGCTTTCCCCTCTCAATCAAGTTCTGAACTTCTTGTTTCAATGCTATGCAGTCATCAGTGTTATGGCCAATATCATTGTGATATTGGCAAAAAGAGTTGTTGCGATGCTCTATGGGAGACTACAGTGTTGCGGGTCTCCGGTAATGCACCTCATCCTTTGTTTTATCAAAAATGGTGGCCACAATTTCTTTTAACTCTGCGAACCACTCTGGTGTTACAGAAAATAAATTAGATTAATATCTAATTTATTTAGTATAATATATATTTAGTATAATATATATTGTAGTACATTTATTTAGTCAAAGATTTTATAGTCAATAGTCTATAGTCTATGTAAACTTTGACTAAATAAATGTACTACAATATATATTATACTAAATATATATTATACTAAATAAATTAGATATTAATCTAATTTATTTTCTGTAACATGGTGAGGCAGTAGGCAATGCAGTAGAACAAGCACTATTGGAGGCATGATAAGCAGTACCTTGTCGTCGTTCAGGTCGAGTGGGACAAGCAGAGATGATGTGCCCTTGTTTCTTGCAGTAGTTGCAGACCTTTTTGGGACAATCCCGAGCAATGTGGCCGAACGAATTACAAATATAGCATTGGATGGCACGCATGTCTCTATTTTTATTTCTCGCTTGTGTTGCATAAGCTACCGGAACCTGTGTACTGATACTAGCTTGATGTTCAATAGATGCATGAGTTATCATTCGCTGCTCCTCACGAAGAAGTTCACCCAAACATGCATCCAAAGATTAAACATTAATTTAACTTTTACCTTATTCTCTTAACCTATATTCTAAATAAACCTCACACAAACAACCAAGTAATCCGGCACGACCCATCTAATAACCCATCCATTTTTATCAAAAATTAATTATTATAATAACTCACCCACTCATGTACCAACTTCATCGTTATATTTGTACTATAGTTTTGATCCTCTTTATATATATCTCGTTTAACTTGTTATCATTTAACCGATATGGGATGGTTATAACACTACTGTTTGCAACTCAGATGCCTTCCTTTTGCAGCCGACACCAAACGACACGACCTCTTTGTGCGTGGAGTTGAAGCTAAACTAGTATAGTTCATCGTTTAATTACTTTGAAAAATTAACACTTAAAACACGTTTTGATATCAAATTAGTCTTCCTTATATGAGGTGCCTTATATTTTCATTTCAGCAAACAAGAGCAAACTCTGCTATTTTACAGCAAGTAATTATTTTTCTACAAATCCACATTTTTTGTAAAATTTAATTTACAAAGAAATCTAGGTACTTTGATCAACTCAAAATGTCAAATTCATCCCAATTGATCATCGGTTCCCTTGGCAAAACAACACCGGTGTCGGATAATTGGCCTATTCTGGTCAAGTTACATTGAAAAAGATCAAGAATCTCTACATCCCTATAAAACCATATAGTAGAGAAAAAAAAGAAACCAAAAAAAGATAAAGACAAAATATTGAACTTCAACACAATAAATGTTTGTACCTTGATCTATAAACTATTATTCTTGTACATTGATGATCAAAAGAGACAAAGTAAATTCTAATCATCCCCAAAAGATATCCCCAGACAGATCTCCGGATGGTCCGAATTTCCGGTCCGGGCGTTCGGAGATTACGTCCGGATGCCTCGGACCGGACGTCCGGACCATCCGGATGGTTCCGAATTATTTTTTTTCGTAAATTCATATACTCTTCTCTATGTCTCTCTAAATCTCTCTACTTGTTCTAAATATTATAGAAAACTCAAATTTCTTATTTTACATATTGTAGTCCTACTTTCGTAATTGTTTGATTTTTTTTTTCGCAAATTGTTTCTATTTGATAAAAACACTTCAATAACGTTGGGATAACATTATAATAGCTCAATTAAGAGCTTCGTATAATTTATCAAGTTATTTAATTGTTATAACTTATAGTAATTTAAATTAGTTCTTTTAATTCTAATTTTATTAGTTGTTGTTAGTTGTTATTGCTTGTTATTAGTTGGTATCAGTATAAATTTAGTTTTTATTATTTGCGATATTAATTAGTTTCGATTAGTATTTTATTCCATATTTAAAAAAACGTTGTTTTAAGTTTTAAAATGCCTATAAATCGTAGACTTACTAATACTCACCAATCCGCTAATTTTCATTTGTAATGAATGATGTTTGTGATAAACAAAACAAATTAATACTGACCAAAATGTAATAATAATTTTATAATCATTATTAAAATTACAATAATAAAATTCAAAATTTAATATTAAAATCATAGCAATATAACTTGTAATCTTTTACCATGATAAAATATGATTTTGGTTTAAAAAATAATAAATAACATTTGTAATATTTAAAACCAAATCACAATAATAATATTCAAAATGTAATATTAAGATTATAACAATATAACTTAAAAATAATAAATAACACTTGTAATATTTAAAACCAAATCACAATAATAAAATTCAAAATGTAATATTAAAATTATAACAATATAACTTAAAAATAATAAATAACACTTGTAATATTTAAAACCAAATCACAATAATAAAATTCAAAATGTAATATTAAAATTATAACAATATAACTTAAAAATAATAAATAACACTTGTAATATTTAAAACCTAATCACAATAATAAAATTCAAAATGTCATATTAAAATTATAACAATATAACTTAAAAATAGTAAATAACACTTGTAATATTTAAAACCAAATCACAATAATAAAATTCAAAATGTAATATTAAAATTATAACAATATAACTTGTAATATTTTTGCATGATAAAATATGATTTTGGTTTAAAAAATAATATATAACACTTGTAATATTCAAAACCAAATCACAATAATAAAATTCAAAATGTAATATTAAAATTATAACCATAGAATTTGTAATATTTTAACATGATAAGATATAGTTTTGGTTTGTATTAGATCTAAAAACATAATAATAATATTCAAAATGTGATAATAACATAAGTAATATTTAAAATTTTGGACTATATAATAATTACAACACTTAAAATATTAATAACCAAAACAAATTAATATTAACAAAAATGTATTAATAATTCTATAATAATATGCAATATCTCAATATTTTTTAAATATAACATTTTGGTTATAAAATAAATAAAACATTTATAATATTTACCAATAAACCACGGTTTTTTACAAATAAACCGTGGTTTCGCAGTCCTGCCGGGTTGCAGTCCTGCCGGGTTGCAGTCCTGCCGGGTTACTCCTTATGCGGTCCTGATGGTCTGGCGGTCCTAATGGTTTGCGGTCCTGGCGGGTTGCGGTCCTACCAGGTTGCAGTCCTAATGGGCCAGTTTCGCAGGTAAACCGTCAGTTCTTAAGCAGGTTGTCAGCTTTGAACTGAGGTTCCAGAACCATTTGCCACCTCTACTCTTGAGTATCGATCACGTTGTTGGCATAGGCATCGATCTTGGCTTGGATTTTGGCCTCCTGCTCCCTTAGCAAACTAGCTTTCTCCTCGGCAGCTTTGGACACTATATTCTCAAGACCAATTTTGTCATTGGTTAAGTTGGTGATGATTTGGTCTTTGGCCTTGGATTCCCCCTTTGAGGTGGCAAGATCTTTCTCCAGTCCGGACAGCTTCTCCCGGAGCTCTGTGATAGTGTTCTCTAATGTGGTGACTTTTGTGGTGCTCGCCTCTTGGTTTCTCTTCAACTCCTCGTTTTATTCCTTTAGAATGGCAGCATTTGAAGTGGCAGTGCGAAGGTCATCGGACAACCTCTCTTTGTCAGACTTAAGATCTTTGATAATGTCTGCCTGATTTCGAACTTGTTTCTCCAACGCAAGTACATGTTAAACATTGCTCAATAAAGAGTGGTCTATGACATCCCTTTCACTTGAAACAATAAAGGTCTTACCATTGAAAGTGACTGTGTTTGAGGTGCTCGGAGGGAGGTAAGGCCCAGAAAAATCGTCTCTGGGAAGATTGATGAAGTACTCACCAAGCCCACCAAGACCGGTGATGTCTACCCCATCAATGTTAAGATCTCCCCCTCCGACCTCATCGGTATGGAAGTCACCAGGTATCTCCTCCGCTTGTGTTGGGTCAGTAGGATTAGCTTGGGAGGGAGGCTCCGGAGCCCGGAGAGAAAGCTCGTCACCCTTAGAGGTCTTCTTCTTCTTGGCCTCCCTGTCTTTGCTTTCACCTTCCTGTTTACGATTTCTTTTGGAAGCCCTTACAGGTTTTGGGGAGTGCACTTATTGCCTTTCAGTCTCCTGCTCCACCACTTCCAAGAGAGCAGCATCAATTTGGCTGTGGACTGGCCCCTCCGGATTTATTGGAGCATCCTCCTCCGCCTCAGCAGTGTTAGCTCCACCCACCACCTTCTTGCCTTTCTTTTTTACCTTTCATCTTGCTTGGGGCCTTGGCCCGGCCTGGCAAGTAGAGTGTCCCATCTGGGTCATGCGTTCTTTTGAGCACTACGTTCGGAGGGGGCTGGGTGGTGAGCTCTTCCCAGGTTAGGTCTCTCTGACCTGTGGTGTTCCAAAGGTGAGACCTTGCTAAGTTACCCCTTGTGAAGGCAGCATGGAACCGATTCCCCCACTTGTCAGCGGCCCAAGCGTTGATCTTGGTGCAAGTGGTCTGCCCGGTTTTCAAATAATCACTGAATTCCTTGGGCAGTTCTGCTAGGGCAAAAGTAAGACCAATTAGTTTAAACTAACTCTAAAAAAAAAGGAGAGAAACAAAAATATAAAGCAGGAGACCTACAGTCACTCCTCCACCTGCTTTTGAGAAGACTTGGGTTCACTCCGGACTTGATCTTCTTTCCATTCTCCCAAGCACCACTAACAAACAGGAACTGGGTCCTCCAATTCCTCTCCGCCTCTAACAAATCATCTACAGCTTTGAAATTATCCCCCATGTTGAAATGGTAAAAGGGGATGTGGTGGTTTCTACAAAGACTGGCCACAGCAGCAAACTCCTCCATTGACAGAGGAATTCCGGAGAGCCTCGAAGCCATGATGCAGGACATGAGGGTGTACCAGGCGTTGGGGCTCAATTGGCTCGGACAGAGTTTTATCAGATGAAAGTATCTGACAATGTTTTGGTCCAATGGGAGTCTGAGCCCCCAATTGAATAGCTCCATGAAGATGACAATTTCGCTTAATTTGCAGTCCATGGGAGTCTCTGGGTGTATGGGGATCCTGATCTTCACGTTCTCCGATATTCCCCACTTCGTACGCATCCGGCCCAGCTCAGCTGTGTGGATGAATGCGTAGTTGATCTTTTGCAAGGTGAGGAGGTACTTAACACTGACCTTGTGGAAACAAGGCCCCACCCTTCCTTCAAGACTCTCCGGCAGATCCAGATGCCTCAAGCACAACTTCTCTTTGCCTTTGTCTTTTTTGGCAACAACAGCACTACTGGTCTGACCGGAGGGCTCAGACTCAAATGGAGCCTCTTCGACAGAGTCCTCCATTACTTCCTCCATAATTGATGAAGGATTTTCAGTAGCAGTGGTAAGGGAAGGATTCAGATCTGGCTCAGCTTGGTCTCCGGACTGCTGGGCTTCAGTGTTCCCTTGGCTTCTGGCCTCCGACTGGGGCTGTGAGGCAGAGGTCTCTCTTCGAAGACCTGGGCTGCTACCCTCCGGACCAGACAGTCTATCCTTAGGAGCTCTGATGGGCACTTCTGACCCAGTGCTGCTGTCTTTGGCACCCGACTTTGAAGGAGTGCTCTTAGAGGCATGACCCTTGACCAGCCGGCCTTTTCTCCGGTCGACTAACTTTTGAGGGGAGTTTTCAGTGTCTGACCCCATAGCTAAGAAGGGGGGGGGCTTTTTGAAGCAGGTAACTGTTACTCCTGACTCAATAACAGGTTCCGATTCCTGAACTGAGGAACCAGAGATAATGGGGGAGAGATTAGTTTGAAATAGCTTTTTCGGCTTGGTACCTCTTGAGGAAGAAGAACCTTGATCTGATTCTGTGGCTGAAGTCACTGGCTTGTCGATGGGCGAAACGGGTAATCCTGCTGCAATACGTCTTTCTTTTTCAACCTTTTGCGCCTTTTCAAGTTCAGAAAGGTTGAGCCACCCACCTTTGATCAGAGCGTTCCTCACTGTAAACATAAACTATCTGGGTAAATTTTTGCTTTGGAGAGAAAAAGCTTTAAGAAGTTGCAGAGTAAATATGAGAGTGATGGTGAAACAGTAGAAAGTGTTTAAATTTATAGTAAATCTGAAAAAGAAGTTTGATTCCTAGGAGAATTCGAAAAGATTGGTAATGATTAAAGACGGCATTGATGTTACCACCTTTAATTAAGAGGTTACTTTTCGAAGAAGGTGGGTTCGAAATTCAAGGTGAAAAAACGGCTGAAGCAACCAACCAGAAAGCGACACGTGTCCCATGAACTCTGGCACAAAACCGTTTGGATTCATGAAGCTTTATCAGTCCGGATAAAACCACAAGACAAACAGACCTGTCCGGATTAAAACCACCCCTGACATCGGACTGTTTTTCAGGTTTTTGACAAAGGTATTTGAACAAACACCTAAAAAAGGGGCTCCTGATGAGTCCGAATTCTGACTACTCACCGGACAAGGACAGATCAGACCTAGCCCTCCGGACCGGACAGACCACTTCGAACACTTAGCTAATGGGACTGTTCGAACTATGACAAAAGTACTAAAAAACCTAAACACTTCTTGACTAAGCTACTTGCTCTCCTACTTAGAACTCATGGGTCTTTAAACATGACCCAGGTCCATTAAATATGACCCATAAAGCCCAAATGTAAGGGTATAAATACCCAACCACCTGCATTAACTATGGGTAATGAAAATTAACTGCAACTAGGCATCTTAATTCTCCATCTACTCTCTACTCAAAATACTAAATACCCATAAACTTCCACAAAACTCTAAACAAATTACTCAATTACCCTCAAACGTAAATTAACCTCACCAACTTTAAAAGTTCCAATGATAGTTGACAATGTTTAAAAGGTTCCAAAACTAGTTAGTAATGTTTAAAAGTTTCCAAAACTAGTTGGTCAATACTGGGAACTTAATACTTTTGAATCCAAAGTGCTTCGGTAACCAGTTGGGGATTGATTATCCTTGACTGGTTAGAATCGAAAGATATGACTTTATATGCAAGAATTATACGATGAGAAAAAATATGAAAAATATATTAACATTTATAAAATTCAAAATAAGAAAACATGTTAGCTATGCATGGATTTGAAATTAGAAAAGATACATACAAAAAGAAATTAATATCATTGGAAACATAAAATAAAAATTATTCAACATCCTCAGGTTTGCCTTATTTGGCTTTTTCGTTGGTTTTTTCACCTTTGTCTTTTTTCAGATTTTCCTCAAGATCTTATTTAGATTGCATTTCTTGAGAGCTCTCTTATTTGGATTCCCCGCTTGCAGAATCAATATTATCATCATCATCATCTGAATCTTCATATGCCTCATCTTCATTTTTGGGTGAAATATCTTTGGGATGTTCCTCATTCGGAACCATATCCCCGTAACAGCCTAAGTCCAACTTCAAATTTTTTTTGTCAAAACCAAGTATCATTGTGGATTTGAATTTAACGTCACGATGGTTTTGAGTTGTCGTCAATTTATCAACATAAACAAAAAGCGTAGTTGCTTCGCCTTTTGTAGGTTGGACTCCGAAGGGAGCAAGATATATGGCAGCATTTTGCTTATCTTCTCCAGCCTTTTGGATAACATTTTTTTATCTTATTGTTTTCTTATAAAATTATTTTGATTGTTAAACTATTTTGCCTCAAGATTGCGTTATGTCTCGAGCTCATTTTTAGTATGGCGGTCATTATATTAATCATATTAGTATAGAAAATGAAGTTTTGTTTCACAAGCTATTTTGTGATACAGAGAGCCCATTGTTCATTATTAAATATTATCTACTTGTTTATCTGAGGCACTCTACCGCAACTGAGAAAGATATTTTATAAAGAAACGTAACAGCATCTACTATGGAATACGGGTATTCTCAAGGCGTGCATTTAAATCATTAGCATTGTTTAAATCTAGTTTTGGCTTTGACACCTCCGTCTAAAGGTTTACAATGAGAACAACAAGATCTTGAAGAGCTACGACAAAGCAATATATTTTGAGAAGTTGAAAAAACCTAGACTTGGAAGAATCTGACCCATGTTGGTTTCCTTTGGAATAACTGGTGATTGGTTTATTAGGATATGAATGTCATGATGGTTAGCCAGCATAGTAAGCCCCAGATTGACAGTTTTATAGTTTTGACCTTGACAAAAGTCTTCGATACTCGCAATAACTTCAACAATTTGTTCTGAGGATGGGACATTTGCTTTTCCAGTATCAACGTTTTTTAAAACCAAAGATTTTTTGCCTTTTGTATTTCCCCTTCATTTTTTTACCATTAGATGTATGTGTTGATTTTTTTATTATTAAGGGGAGTGTTTTTTTTTTATCTTTTCTTGATTGTCATCAGATCAAAATTTTCATTCGTTTGTTCATTGACCTTTGGGTCAGTAACTTCAGTTGTTTTTTTCTTATTAACCTTCAGATCAACCAAGCTAGCTCGTTTTTTTCTCTTTATTTACCCTCTTTCGTGCATCTTTTTTTATTCGTACCATCAAAAGTTTTCTTCTTAACCCTTTTGTTATAGGTCATTTTCGTGGTTGAAAGGTAAATATGGGCATCATGAACAACCAATTCATCTATAATTTCATTTGAATTATGAAGAGATGTTAAATATTATGAATATATGGTAATTTCCTTGTTCATTCTCTAGATGTGGCTTCAGATCATGTTAATATGATTAAAGCAGTTATGAAATTCACTTGACCGGTTTACTCTAGTCCACTTCTTATTGGTGAAACTCTTCTCAACAGCTTCTAGATAATGTTGTTGGGACTTAGAGATAACTGTAATTGAAGATTGTATGGAAAATAAAAAATTAATTTAAAAACTAAAGGTTGATAATAGTTCGAGACAAGTTCAGTAGAAGATTGAACTTACTTATACTATTTTACTTCCTCCAAAATCAACGAGGGTTTTCTCTATTTGATTTTTTTACCATACTCCTAGCAAGCAATAAAATCGAATTGATTCTTCCAAGTTCTTCATACCTCGAGGAGATCATCCATCACATGATACTCATTCCTAAAATGATGAGATATAAAGGTATAAGATGCCTCATTGAAAAGGGAAGTAATGGTCGTAATATGATCCATAGGAATTTCGGTTCGAGAAAACCTCAAGGTGATGATGCAAGATATAAGGGTGAACTGTGTATTTGTACTGGTTTTACTAGCGCAGAAGTCCACCAGTTTGAAGTATCAAATGATGAAATGGTTTAAAGGAAATTGAAATCCCCAATTAAATATATCAGGATAAACCACAAGTTCACATCTATTGGAAAATAATATCGCTCCAACCTCAAGAAAGTGGATATGAACCGACTTTATAATTCCTCATCTTCTTCAGAGGTATGATTTTCGGTTTCAGAGTAGTAATTGTATCCAAATTTACAGAGAGTTATAAAGTATCGATTGTTGACATCACGAATATTTCTTTTTATTAATTTGGATAATTCAAAGGAATGTTCAACTTCAACATCTTTCTTTGGCTTCAGATTTTTATTTTTATTTTCCTTCTGGACCCCAATCTCGTCTTCTAGATCTTGGTGACCCCAGCATCATTACTCATTTCATTTGAACTACCAATGTTCGATCCAAGATTATTATGATGAGCCTCAACCTTATTATTATAATCCTCTCGAACTACAAATCTAGTGGTATTGTTTTAGGCTTCATTTGAGTCTCTGTCACAATCTCGATATCATGATAACTTTCATCAACTAATTTCATCGAGGACGTTTCGGGTTTACAAAGTAAATTTTACCCATCGGATTTTCAACTACAACTAGTGTTCTTTCTTGATACCCAATATATTCCTCCAATGACATATTATGGTTCAAAAGAATCACTCGGTGCTTATTGGATTCTTTTTCTATAAAGTTGGGAGATCGTTTTATTTTCTTCAATCAAAACAAAGGTTTTTGGTGGGGGCGTTTCTTCAATATCATAGTGGCTCATCAGAATGAATTAGTATTGGCGTTCGTTTCCCCAAGTATAAGTTTTTATGGGAAGATAAGTGATTTTTGTCGAGATGTGGTAAGTATAAAAGGTCGAAGAAAGCAAGGGGCCAACCAGTTCTGCTTGGGTGTTCCCTGGTGCGCCGATTTTGAAATCAAATATTTCAATAATAAGGTTAGGTTCCTCATCTATAATCCAAACGATTTTTATTTGTCTGACTTTCTCAATTATTGACAATCAGTCGGAAATGGCGTTGTCTAGGTAAAACGTATAATAAGTTAAGTTGAGGAATTAAGAAGTTGCTTTGAATAAGTAGTTCGGATAAATCCGAGGGCAAATTCTTGGCAACGAAGATTCTATAATTGACGAATGTAGAAAAAATACGAGGATTTTTGTTGAAAAAGTTTATGCGGCGACGATCTCCCAAAATTTGAAGTTTACAGTGGTAAAAGTAAAATGAACTTACGTTCTCTATATTTCGCTATAATTAGTGAAAAACGATAAAATGAGAAGAAATTATGGATTTAGAAGCCCAATGAACATTTACATTGGGAAATAAAAAGGTCGTTTCACCATCCTTTCACGCTTCATCATTAATGGTATATAGCATAGGTATCCAGTTTTTTTCATGGCGCGTGTACAAAAACATACAATGTATGATTCGTGCCATTTCAGACCATATTGTCGACTGCAATAAGTGACAAAGGTACATATAAAATCTAAAGCAACGACAAAATTAGTCTTCCCTCATAATTATTTCCAAGAACTAGGGGGCTACAACAGAGGTACAAACAAAATCCGAAGAAATGTCAAAACTAAATCTCCCTCAAAATTCTTCGCAAAAACTAGGGGTGCAACTAATAATAATAATAGAATTTACCCGATCCGTAAGTTGAACACGGTAAATAGTGAATTATATTTACTTTATAATATAAACCCAACAAATGTGTAACATTGAAAGTGTTTTATTTAATAAGGAGTAAATGTGTTTTAATTTAGTAAACTAATTAGGTGAATTAGTGAAAAATAGACGATTGTGTCAATATACTTTTTTGGAATATAGAACAATAATTATTCAATTATTACTTTTGTTAGTTTCTTTTCTTAAAATTATTATCTTAGGGCAACGCTAAACCGAGACCCGTTTTGGTTATAATGAGACCCCGTTATAATGAGACCTTCTTCAGCTATAATGAGACCCCAAATTTTACTAAAATACCCTTAATATACAAACTTTTTTCAGCCGACCATCTCTCTTCTCTTTTATCTCTTTTTCTCTTTTCTCTTTTCTCTTTTCTTTTTTCTTCTTTTTTATCAAATTCAAGTTGCAGCTCGCATCTCACCAATCAAAATCTAGAAAATTATTTCTCTTCTCCAATTAATCTCTCTCTCTAGAGAATTCATTTCCTAATCAAAATCAACGATAGCATCCCAATCAGAAAAGAAGCAACTGAGAAGAAGGTCGCCGAGAAATATCTCTTGGTCGCCGTAGGAGCTGAGAAGAAGGTCGCCGAGAAATATCCCTTGGCCGCCGTAGCAGCTGAGAAGAAACCAAAGGCCATAAAGAATTTACCAAAAGAAGTTGGCGCTGGAGCTGATAAAAAGAAGAAACGATCCAAAAAAAGTGTCGAGACCTACAAGATCTACATCTTAAAGATCTTGAAGCAGGTTCATCCCGATATTGGTATTTCCAGCAAAGCTATGGGAATCATGAACAGTTTCATCAACGATATCTTTGAGAAATTGGATGGTGAGTCTGCGAAGCTTACGAGGTAAAACAAGAAACCAACTATCACTTCAAGAGAAATCCATACTCTGGTGAGGTTGGTGTTGTCTGGTGAATTGGCTAAACATGTTGTATCTGAAGGAACGAAGGCTGTTACAAAGTTTACAAGTTCTTAGGTTATTGAGTTTGGGTATTTAGGGTTTCTAGTTGTAAATTTAATTCAAACTTAGAAATCAATGTGTTGTTTTCTTTCTTGTGGTTTTGTTATCTGATTGATGTTTCTGATTTCGCTATTAATCAAAGATCTTGATTTCAAATATTGATTTCTTTGATTCTTTTTTAAAAATTACAGCTCGCGTCTTATCTTGCTATCAAGATGATCGAGTTTCCAACAAGCCATTACTATGATGTTGGAAAATATTTTCACATTTACTAGTTTATTTCTTAATAGAAAATTATACAAATTACTGGGTCCACAGATTACTTCATTGTAATATAATTCTGCAAAAAAAATTGGCTCTTCGACTAGTAGGACTCATTCTTTTTACGCTAAATAAAAGTCAGAAAGTTCCACAAGGCGATATTAAAATATAATTAAAAACAGAGAGAAGTTTTGTTAAAGAAGAGGAAGAAAATAGTTAGATTTTAATATTCTTTGGGTATTAGATTAGTTTTAGAGAGAAGTTTGGTTGGAGAAAAGGAAGAAAATTGTTTAGATTTTTGGTCGAAAACTTGGTTTTATATGATGGGTAAAATGGTCATTTTACATAAAGTAAAATAAAAAGTTTGATTTAAGGTCTCATTATAGCCATATGGGTCTAGATATAGCCTTGCCCTTCTTGTTATCATCTTGAAAATCTGACATTGCATCCATAAATCATCTTAGGGCAAGGCTATATCTAGACCCCATTTGGCTATAATGAGACCTTAAATGAAACTTTTTATTTTACTTTATGTAAAATGGACATTTTACCCATCATATAAAACCAAGTTTTCGATCAAACAATTTTCTTCCTCTTCTCCAACCAAATTTCTCTATAAAACTAATCTAATACCCAAAGAATGAATTACATTAAAATCTAACTATTTTCTTCCTCTTCTTTAACAAAACTTCTTTTTACTTTTTAATTATATTTTATTATCGCCTTATAATATCGCTTTGTGGAACTTTATGACTTTTCATTAGCGTAAAAAGAATGAATCACACTAGTCGAGAGCCAATTTTTTTACAGAATTATATCACAATGAAGTAATCTGTGGACCTAGTAATTTGTATAATTTTCTATTAAGAAATAAACTAGTAACTAAGAAAATATTTCCCAGTCTGATGGTAATGGCAAGTTCGAAACCCGATCATCTTGATGGCAAGATAAGACGCGAGCTGCAATTTTGTTTTAAAAAAATCAAAGAAATCAATATTTGAAATCAAGATCTTTGATTAATAGCGAAATCAGAAATATCAATACAAGAAAGAAAACAACACATCGATTTCTAAGTTTGAATTAAATTTACAACCAGAAACCCTAAATCCTCAAATTTCATAACCTAAGAACTTGTAAACTTGTAACGGCCTTCGTTCCTTCAGATACATCATGTTTAGCCAATTCAACAGACAACACCAACCTCACCGCAATCTGGATTTCCCTTGAAGTGATATTCTTGTTGTACCTCGCAAGCTTCGCAGACTCACCAGCCAATTTCTAGAAAATATCGTTGATGAAACTGATCATGATTCCCATAGATTTGCTTGAAATACCGATATCGGGATGAACCTACTTCAAGATCTTGAAGATGTAGATCTTGTAGGTCTCGACACTTTTCTTGGATCGTTTCTTCTTTTTATCAGCTCCGACACCAGCTTCCTTTGGTAACTTCTTTCTGGCCTTTGGTTTCTTCTCAGATGCTACGACGGCCAAAAGATATTTTTCGGCGACCTTCTTCTCAGTCGGCTTCTTTTCTGCTTGGGGTGCTATTGTTGATTTTGATTAGGAAATGAGTTCTCTCTCTCGAGAGAGATTAATTGGATAAGATAAATAATTTTCTGATTTTGATTGGTGAGATGCGAGGTGCAACTTGAATTTGATAAAAAAGAAAAAAAAAGAAAAAGAGAAAAAAGAGAAAAGAGAGAGAAAAGAGAGAAAATATAGGAGAATAGAGATAGTGCGCTGAAAAAGGTTTATATATTAAGGGTATTTTAGTAAAATTTAGGGTCTCATTATAGCTGAAAAAGATCTCATTATAACGGGATCTCATTATAACCAAAACGGGTTTTGGTTTAACGTTGTCCATCATCTTATCCACCTCAAAATACATCAATTAAACTTTATAATGGTATGTACGTCACTGTTTTAGAAACTTTCGTTGTTTAGACGAATGCCGTAATATAATAATTTAGACTACTTAGAAGTATTTTTCATTTTTCAATATTTAAAATTAAAGAAGTCAGAAATCCATCAAAAATAATTTGAAATATAACATATGGGTCAAGCTATATATATACCCAAAACCCATTTAAGTTTACCCAGTTTTGAGTTTACGACACATTTGGTATAAGTTGACCAAAATTAGACGAAAATACTCTTTTGGAGCATATAAGCTATTTTTTTTACTAAATGCCCTCCACCTCATTTTCTCTCTCTCACACTCCATATTCATTCTTCCTTCTCTCTAACATATCTCTTATTTCTCTCTAAATTTTCCGGCGAAGTAAGTATTTTTTTAATTTAATTTCTTGTTTGATTATGGAAATTTGATTGTTTAGACTTAATTTTTGTGATTTTGTTAGGATTTTTAGTGAAAATCATAGATTAGAATTAGATTTAGGTTCAAAATTAGATTTAGGATCGAATTAGGTAGAAAAAATCATTTTTTCGGCCATTTTCTGTCCCGGAAAATGGTAGGCACCGGTACCGGTACCGTGGGTGCGTACCGATGATGCAGACCATTTTCTTTTTAAAATTTTAAATTTTTATATTTTTTACAACTAAATCTTTGAATGTTTTTTTAAACTAACGTCCCAAAATTTATTAGTTTTTTTAAAAATTATTATTTAGTTTTTATGTATCTAATGGTTATAATAACTTTAATTTAGGTGTTAATTGTTTATTTTAGGTATTTGATCAAGCAGAAGACCGTTTTTCAGTATTTTTTAAATATTTATGTATATAATTTCTATTTTTAATTTAATTATTTATTAATTGCTGAAAAATAATTAATGTGATTTTTAAAAATTCAATTTTAACTCAATTATTTATGTATCCTCTTACAAATATCATAAAAATAATAATAAATACACTCAATAAATAATGAGATGAATTTAAAAAAATAATATTAAACACTAATTAATAAAATCTCATAAAACATTCATAAATATATATACCAAGTTTATATATATAGTATCTAAAATATAACTATATTTAAACTTTAATAAATAATAGTATCTCATAAAAATTTAATAAATATATATAATAATAATAATATAAAAGTATCTAAAATGTAACTATATTTAAATTTTAATAAACAAAATTTCATTTAAATTTAATAAATATGTATTAATGTATATTTGTATAATCTAAAATACAATTATATTTAAACTTTAATTAATAAAATCTCGTATAATTTAATAAATATATATAGTAACGTACCGATATTTTGTATATATATACAATATCTAAAATATAATTATATTTAAATTTTATGTATTAGTGCGTACCAATTTTATATATATAATATTTAAAATTTAATTATATTTAAAATTTAATTAATAAAAACAACAATGTTAGTATTTTTTTTAATTTGATTTTAATTTTTTAAATCGAATAAGAAAGCAATAAATACAAACAATAAATATTGAGATCAATTAATAAAATTTTATTATATTATCTTAAGCATATCCACCTGTTACTAATTTTTTTAAAAAAAATCAAACTAAATAAGAAGATTTTTTTTACTTTAACACGTTAAAATAGGAGTTTGGATAACAGAAAAGAATTTTTTTTGCCATGAACCACCGATTCAGGTGCTCTAAACCAGTGGTGCATGGCCACAAAACCGGTGGTCATGTACCATTATTACCACCGGTGCACAGGCCGAGAACCGGTGGAGGTGTGCCTTCGCACCATCGGTTTTGGCCCTCAGAACCTATGGTGCGAAGGCGCACCAGAACGGAAAAAAAATTAAAAAATATATTTTTTTTTTCACTTTAACTCAGGTTGATTCATGTTTGATTTTGTATTTTTATTAAAAGAAGTTTAAATTTTTTTTGAAAAAAGTTTGAATGTTCTTGAGGTAACTTTGAATGTTAAATTTTTTTTAAAAAACTTCACAAAATTGTAGTAATATGAGATTTGATCTATTAAATCGAAATGTTTTTTAAGATAAAGATAGTAAAATATGTTATTTTCCGATTTTAGTATTTTTTTCATTTAATGTATCAAATGGATATTTGAAGATATTTTTGTCATAAAAATGTCAAACTAAAATCATATGCATTTTTTAGATAAACATATAAACAATTTTTTGGTATATAACCATACCCATAACCTATTTCAATATTTTATTCCCTTGTATAGTCTAGGTCACTATTTTATTCTCTAACCCTTTATAGCTCATTGTTCTCATTTCATACAAAATCCTAATTCCTTTGATACTAGAAAAAAGAAAACAATTATCTGACCTAATTTAACTTCCAAATATAAGAACAGATTAAGAGTAGATGGTTTATATATATATAAATTATGACTGACGGTCTGCATATACGAAAATTGTACCAAAGTTTTAATTTACCAAGTTTCATATAAATCCAGGGCTAATCTGATTTTAATACGAACTAATATAGCCGCTATAATAAATAGGGGAAGCTCCAATAAACTAGTGATGGCATTTACTATTTATTAAGATGGAAGTGAAATGTCAATTTTGATATATATCAAAGTTGATTACATTAATCAGACTTTCTGAGAAGTTGGCATTGCAAGTGACACTCCAGTGCCGCTGGGTAAATCCTTCCACTGTTGGGTCACTGTTTTGATCTGCGTAAAAAAGTTCACTCCAGCTTTACCTGCAACATTGAGTCTTGTTATACAAAACATTCCTTCCTCCAGGAAACCAAACAATAAAGAGATGCCCAAATTGTTACCATAGAAATTAAGGTCTCCGGCGAAGGATGCTTTCGACCCGGTGAAGGAGAAAAAAGGCAAGGGGACCGGTATAGGAACATTGATGCCAACCTGCCATGAGAACATGTGTATACTAAGTGTCCGTATAAGTAATTTATAGGTACGGCATCGATATTGTATACTGATTGTTTTGGGGTCAAACATGCGAGATTTTGTGACAGGTAGGGTTCGTGTCGGTATTCTTTTAATCAAACACAAAGCAAAGCGACCCAACACAAACCCTTGATAATTATACAAAGACTAATTGATGATTATTTATTAACCTGTCCGGCCTCAATCTCGGTTTGGAATTTTCTAGCAGCAGCACCAGATGTCGTGAATATTGAAGCTCCGTTGCCGTACCTATCACATAAGTTGTACACAAATAAAACATGTGTATAAAGCTCGACAAATGATGTAAAAAGAGAAGCTGGAAAGAATGCATACTTGTTTCTGTTGACAATGCTAATGGCCTCTTCAAAGCTATCGGCCTGAACAGGACAAAAAGGTTACTATAGAGATAAAAGAATCAAGGAAAAGAGTATGAACTAACCTCCATGCAAAGAAGAACTGGTCCGAAGATTTCCTCCTGAGAAATATAAATATATAATAAGTTTACTTTTTATCCTCGATACAAGTAATGGATCAGGTACACATGACATTACCTTATAGCACTCCATGTCTGCTGTAACACCAGACAAAATGGTCGGACCAATAAAGTTCCCTTCTTCGTATCCTGGAACCTGTTTGTTTACAAAGCAAACAAATTTTGTGTTCAAATTACAGCCTATATTAATTTATCTATTCTCAGCTAACGGAATATACATACGAACATAACTAAAGACTTAATATAATATCCTCTATACTAGAGGGAACATATGGCCGTAACTAGCCCATGCACAATATGGAGTACTAATGTTTAAATCTAAGAGTTGAATGAAGTACCACTATGTTTCTCCCATCAAGTAGCAGTCTAGCACCACTTTCAACACCAGATTGAATTAATCCGCATATCCGTTCCTTGGCCTGTCAATGCCGACGATTCATAAGAAGATAAATATATAAGCATTTCAGTAAGGTGAATAGCATATCAATTCTTGGACTGTTATCCTTTTGTGAAAGTCATCGTCAAACATCATTGCTTTCTCGATCTTAACTGTCTAGTCAAAGTACTCTCGATTTTTGTTTTTGAAAATAGCATTAATGAGACTGCTTATTACAAATGTCAGTAAATATTATATCTCTATCGGAGAAACCAACATTTTCTGTAATTAGATACTTTTGCAGTATATTAAATCAATAAAAGCTATTGAGGACTGGGAATAAGGTTGGATGGGTGATTATAGAACTACCTTTGCCCTTTATAATGCTTACCAAATTAATAAGTGAAAAAATGCAAACATGTATGAAGAAGTATTCAGAGCCATTTAATTACCTGTTTACTGATGACTGGACCCAGGTCCGCATCCGGTTCTGTTCCAGAATTGACTTTGAGGGTTTTCGCGCGCTCTACTAATTTATCCTCCCTGAACAAAGAGTGACCAAATTGTTGTTACCCTTTCATTTCTTATGCTTACTATCGCACCAACTAAAACTTTGGTGTGGTGTAGTCCTAAACACATACTATAATATTAGATAAAGTGTAAATTGAAAAAGAAAAAAAAAATCATTATTCGCCTTTGGACTCGAATCAACCCTCCAACTTCATTTTGTATGAAGTGAAACCTTCAAGTATTAAGTTAGTCTAGAATAGAATCTTATTGACAGTCATATTGCTTTAACCTTTACTTTAGACATCCAAAATCTCGAATCCAAATTTACTTTTATGTGATACAAATTTCTTTACTCTAAATAACCTTTCCAACATTATGATAACTACTCGTGGACATAGTACAAAACAGTTTTGGAGAAGTAAAAAATACTTCACCTTTATTTTAACTTTCAAATTGTTTAAATTATTTTGTAAACTTATAAACAGTTTGTAACTGGAAAAAATGTAGTTGAAAGAATTATATTCATTGGACAATGAAAACTAAAGATATGAGTCAAATTGTAAAGTATGCAGTCGAAAAAGGTCCGCTTTTTGCTCGAGAAAATGCAAAAAAACTGTCAAATATTACCTCTTCTGCTTGTTGGCTAAAATAGAGCTATATACCCGCAGTATGACTTATAATAGGGCTTGGAAGAATCGGTGGTTTGCTGTTCCTTCTAGCTAATACGCTACTTATATACTAAAGCAGTTTCTTTTAGCTATGGCACTTATATACTAAGGGCTCCTCCAGATATGTAAGAAAGACCATTTCACTCTCCTTAATAGATGAGCAGGTTAATAAAAAACAAAAAAGTATGGCCATCAAGTGATGAAACGAAGAAAAAAACTGTATACTGTGAGGTTATCCATTCATAAAGTGACACTTAAGCTGTTTCGACTTTAAATATCTTTATCATTTAACTGAAATTAATTGATGGTTAATTAAGTTATTCCTAAATGTCACTCTATAACCCATTAACTTTACTAGGTAGACTTACATTATAACTTCACTTGGCTTACTCAAAAACAGTTGCTTCTGAGTGATCAACTTCTAGTTCTCTTATTACCTTATGATAAAGAAAAACTACTAGTTCCTAATTCGCCATTCCAACAACTTCAGGCTCTGTTTGGAACTCGGATAATTTGAGAAGAAAGTGATTATGGCAAAAATACCTAACATGAAAACTTCTACCTTTCCCTACATATTAGAGAGTTTCGAACCTTTTTCTTTCAGCTTGACATAGCTTTCTCTCATTATTTCCTTGCAACAAACATGAAAATTTATTTTCTCTAGTTCTTTCTTTTCCCTAGATTCTCCGAGATACAACCATAGTAGAAGATCCAATAAAATGAAGTTGTTGGCTATACATTTTTACTTTTTATTCTTAGTACTACTATTTTTTTCTTTCTTTTGATTTTTTTTTTTATAACTTGAGCATTGCAATGAATTAACTTACGGGGTCTACTATTCAGTCTTTAGGTATAGAAATAAATAAGAAATTGTATAGATATGACTCCAATATGCATTATAAGAGAAACAAATATGGTACCATGATTTTGAGCCACCAACGAAAACTATTGTGCTGAGTGCCATGCACCTTTGTCCAGCCGCACCAAAACCAGCAGCGATTAAAGCATTTAAAGTAGCATCCACGTTGGCATCAGGCAAGACCACTCCATGATTCTTGGCCCCCATGTTTGACTAAGTACAGACACGTGTTAATCACCCAATACACACAGGCGGAGACAAATTACATTTCTGCCTAGCTGAAACAAGTAAACTTACTTGAACGCGTTTCCCATTGGCTGATGCTCGCGAATATATGTGCATGCCAGCCTTCAAATATAAGTAGTACAAGTGAGAATGCAATAAACCCTTTAGTATGAATTAACATGCATATGATATTAATTTCACGAGAAGTAGAAAAATAACCTATAATTAGTTGTGATATCTAACATACTAGAAGTATGAGTTAAATTTATAGCACGACTGACCCAATGTAAACCACTAAAATATGACTAGATAGAGTTAGTATGGACCCTCGTAGCCAAACTGCATAAAAGTAATAATGACACTAATTTTAAGGCTAAGATAGCCTAAATTGTAAGCAACATGGTAAGACTATACTTTCAACATGCGAAAAAAAGACCATATAATTTGAAAACTAGTCATTAATTCTTTATCTTGATCATTCTTCCTATGATTACCTTTCCATGACCGTAATCCCAACTTTTCCGACCCTAAATAATATATATAGTATATAAATTTATTGAGTCTTCTGATAGAGAAAAATCAATTCTAAATTTCAGGTTTCAGTTTATGCAATCGGTTGGTTAGTATGAATGCTGCACCATGTTTGTATTGCCACTTTGACATACCAACACATCCTTATCGAAAAAAACAAATTCACCTTTTACATTGAAAAATGAAAATAAAATAAATTTGTGCATTACATGTCATGAAACAGCAAGGGTAGAAATTTTTTTAAACATGATATCATAACAGCTAAGCATCAAAATGCTGATTGCAGGAAACATATTAAGAGAAACTTACAGTATTAGATCCAACGAATGATACAGCTCTTATGTCTTCATCATCGCAAATACCATTAACAACATCCTACCGCAACATTAAGAAAACAATCTGGTTAACAAAGTCTGGCTAGATATAGTAAAGATTTGTTAACTCTAAATCCGATGCTAACGTTATCCATTATATATCATGAGATATGATTGTCGTCTCTTAAGACTAGAGGCTTCAATTCAAAAAACTCTAAAAGTTTACTAAATTCTGCGCCAGCTAGAAGCTCGACATTATAAATGTAAATACATGGATTTGTTAGGGGTGAAAAGGAGAGAAGATAGAAGGTAAGATAGCATAGCGAACAAGAGCATGTTGTTGAGATCAGATTAATACATGTGTGCCATGAACGACATTTAGAACACCGTCGGGCAACCCAGCTTCCATTGCTAGTTCTGCAAGCATCATAGAAGCACCTGGAGAAGCATCAACGACAGGGAGGTCATCATAACGTAAAAAGCTAAGGCTGTCTTCGGTCCATAAATTTTTTCACTGTCTTATATTTTCGTTCTATTTTATTTTTATTTTCACTGAAAATATAAACCGATGTGAAATGTGTTTGATTGATGAAAAAAAATGTTTTCGAAATCTCTGAACATGTTTATTTGTATTTTTTAGCGAATTTAAATTATAAAGTGAAATTGAAAACAATTTTCAAAATAAAAATCAGTGAAAATGAAAACAACATGTTTCACGATCCAAATGCAGCGTAATTACTCATGTACAAGAGAAAACAACAAATATTCCAGGAGATCGTATAATTTACAATACTACTGACCTGGATCCTTCTCTGATGGCTTTAAAACAAAGGTATTGCCGCAAGTGACTGCTACAGGAAACATCTGCAGCAACAAAACAAATTTAACGCTTCACAAATGATTGTTGTAGGCAAATGCATATAAAGAAAATTCGTAAGAACCATTGAAAAAACAAATGCATGAACATCAAATTCCTTGTAAGACTTTCAAGTTAACCAACAAACGAACTAAAACTGGTCAGCTGAAGTGCATTTGTAAGAGAGTACAAAAAAGTATATCTTAAACCAAGAAAAACAGGAAAGGCTCTACTAACCCATAAGGGAATCATTGCTGGAAAGTTGAAGGGGCAAATTCCAGCACAAACACCGAGTGGTTCCCTAATGCTGAAAGTGTCAATTCCACTTGATACGTTAGTGACATACTCACCCATCTGCAGAGTTCCCATTCCGCAAGCATGTTCTACAACCTCTACACAAGAAAGAAAAAAACAAAGGAAAATATTATTGAAGTCTGATTTCTATCTTCTTCACATCTCGTAAAATTATAAAGCAAGACATACAAATGCTGACCTAAACCACGGAAAACATCTCCATGTGCATCCTTCAAAGTCTTCCCCTGTTCGGTTGTGATGCTCATGGCAAGCTTATCCTAAAAACAAGGTTTCAATCATTCAATCACCAGAATCAGAGCCTAACATAGAAAGAGATAAAGGAAAACATTATTCACGACACACTTACCATGTCTCTGCGAATAAGCTCTTGTAGCTTCAACATGACCCGTTGGCGGGTGGTAACGGGGGTGTTACGCCATGATGGATAAGCTTGCTTCGCTGCATATACTGCTGCACTGAACTCTTCCTTTGTGGTTAAAGGAAGTTGCGAAACAACTGCTTGGGTAGCCTATGTTATGAATACACATTAAAGGCACAATACAAATCACATCATTGATCCACTGGAAACCAATCAGAATTCAAGAGAAGAAATTCAGTTTTAAGCACTCACAGGATTTATTACATCTACGAACTGGGAAGCTTGGGAATCAACAAACTGACCTCCGATGAGATTTGGAACCCTCTGATAATTGTTTGATCAGACTTGAGTTCATGAACAATAGTACTTAAAAATTCACTTATTGAGTAGAGAGACAAGCATTCATCTAAAAGAAAGCTAAAGACCCAAAAATGAAGTTGGCCGCTTTCTTACAAACAAAACAACAAGTCACAGGAGGATGCAGTAACTTGAGTATACTATCCATTTATGAGGAAGCTTATAACCAAAAACAAAACTCTAACGTTTTCACAGAAACCAAACAGTAAACTCACAGGGGGTTGAAGCGGCTGTGGAGACGACTCAGCTGCCGTGGAGAAATAACTGCTCCCCAAAGCAAATATCTGAGGCCTCAAAGTCCTCAGACTCTTCACTGCAACCAAACAACAGAAAAACACACACATAAAACAAAAGAATTCAAAACCTGGCTGAAAGTGTTCAATAATCAATCGGATCAAAAGAGAGAAGACCCAGAAATTAAAATCATAAAGTTTTAGTTTTTTATCTTTACCTGGGTTAATGGAGCGTCTCACTCTCATCAACATTTTGGTTTCACTATGCGAATCTCTCTGTGTCTTGAATTTGATGAGAAATATCGCTGACTGGCTTCAAGCTCAAACACTTGATCAGAGTTGAAAGTACTCAAGTGCGATTTGATGATTATATATATTTTATTGATTATACTATATACTAGTAGGTGGTGCCGTGGTGGGTGTGGCTGATATGGCGTTTTTATCTTCTAGTGAGCATGATTTGTTTCTTTATGCAAGACCTATCACGATGACGCTGGATTATCGGTTAGAAGTATTATCAATGTATATATACTTCCTGGGATCACGTGATATTTTTCTAGGGTGGAATTATCTTTTGTTTATAAAATAAATGTGTGTTATTTTTAATTTTTTATATTAATTATTATCCTTTTTTTTTATTAAAAGCATTAAATTGAAATTAAAAAGTTCATACAAAGGGTATGGGGCATTCTCCTCCAATTTCGTTCACAAATGACTTAAATTAGTCTTTTGACATACTATGAAATAACATAAACTGAAACAAATCAAGACATGAGAAAAGGAGATCTCGTTCGTGACAAGTAGACCAGTGAAAAGCTCAATCAGCTAGACATCCGCATCAGCATCCACAATCAGCATCCGTAAGGAGTGTTAGGTCACTAGCTGTCTGCTACAAAGGATCCCTGCAACAAAGAGAATTATCAATAATAATTTTAAAAAGTCCAGTCAGTCTTGGTTCCTTGAATCTAAACCGAAGATCTGAGAAAATTCGGTGGGAGACCAAAGAGGCGGGGGCCGGGGGGGAACCAAAGGTTCTTTGGTTCCTCTCCTTCCAAACATGGTAGATTACCGCAGCGAAGCATGAATATGGAGAGGTTTCGAGATGGAGACCAATTTGACGTTTCGCTAACCCAAGACTGCCAACAAGAGGCGATAATGGGGAAGCCTAATCTAGAACTTGCATTTGCCCAAATGCTCTAAGTGAAAGTACAATCATAGAGTAGATGAGGGGTAGTTTCGTTATCAGAGCTACAAAGCAGAAAATGAGTTGGGATATGGTAATCCCAGCTGAGCAGCTTGTCTTTGGTGACAAGCTTGCCCGAAATAGCGAGCTAGAGAATGAAGGAATGACGAGGAATATTGAATTTGTTCCATACTAACCCTGCCCATCCTACTTTAGGATGGGGCACCCGGATAGCATGGTATGTATTATTGATGGAGAATTTTGGACACCCTTCTTTAGCATTTCAGAAGGGGATATCAACCGATGATATGTTGGGAGGAGGGAGAGAGCGGATGAGGATTTGGATCTCCTGTAGTCATGCCCGGCTTCGAGGGTTCGCAGTTCTGATATTCGACGGCCAGCTCCAGCTTCCATTGGTAATTATATCCGCAACCTTGAGAATTCTCCCAAGTCTAGAGTCCTTGATTATGCTTTCGCCGTAATGGGAGGCTAGGGACGAAGGGATGAGCCAGGCATCGAACCAGAAAGAGGTATCCTCGCCATTTCTAATTGCTATCCTGCATAAATTACAAGCCAAGGGACGAAGGCGAAGAATTTTCCGCCAAATCCAAGATAGAGAGGAACCCATCGAGAGGTTCCAAAAGATTTTATTTTTAACCTTTTCAGCTTTTATCCAGCAACTCCAAATGGATTGAGAGTTGTTACTTACTATTGACCACATGTGTTTGAGGACGGTCGCCTGATTCCAGATTTTGAGGTCCAGAATCCCAAGGCCGCCCTCCACTGTGGGCAAAGTAACTGTTTTCCAAGCTACTTTAGCACCATAGATTTTCATTGCCGATCCAGACCAAAGAAAATAACGAAGGTATTGAGTCAGTTCATTTAAAATCCTCGAGGGGAGGATGAATATGGACGACCAGTAGACCTGACCGGCGAAAAGAACAGACTTAATGAGTTGAAGCCGACCAGCATAAGAGAGATGTTTTGTGGTCCACGAATCAATTCTAGAAGTAATTTTATGGATGAGAGGGCGACAATTTGAATGAGTAAGACGACTAGTGATAAGGGGAACCCCCAAATATTTAACAGGAAGGGATCCTTCCGGGAAGTTCAGGATATTGCTGAGCTCGATACGAAGAGGTTCAGCAATACCTGAATAGAAAATGTGACTTTTGGAAGGATTTACTTTTAGACCAGAGAGAGTATAAAACTCCTCGAGTCCATCTTTAATGAGCTGAAGAGAGTTCACATCTCCATGGCAGAAAATCATGAGATCATCAGCAAAACATAGATTGATGATTTTGAGTTTTTGACATTTCCAATGAAAACGAAAGTTGCTATATTTACTTTTCTCCTTAAGGATGCTGAAGAGAACCTGCATGACAAGGACAAAGAGGAAGGGGGATAGAGGGTCGCCTTGCCGGAGGCCTTTTCGGCCTTTAAAGTTGTCATGGGGGTCTCCATTAATATTTATGGAGTAGGAAGGAGAGGAAATACAAGCGATGATCCAGGTGATCATTTTAACAGGGAAGTGCATGGCTACAAGAATATCTAGAATAAGATGCCAATTGACATTGTCAAAAGCTTTCATTAAGTCAATTTTGAGCGCGATTTTTTTGTCCCTAGCATTGGTGTGATATCCCTTCAATAGCTCTTGGGAAAGGAGTCTATTATCAGAAATATTTCTCCCCTTGATAAAAGCCGATTGAGAGTTATCAATCAGATAAGGAAGAGTATCCTTAATACGGTTGGCTAAGATCTTGGATATGATCTTGTAGCTAACATTACAAAGCGTTATTGGACGGAAAGCATAAGGTTTTGAAGGAGTGTTAATTTTAGGGATGAGAGCAATAGAGGTTGAGCTCCAGGTGGCTGCCAAAGAATTAGACTGAAAGAAATAAAAAACACCGTTACAGATGTCGTTTTCAACAATACTCCAATTTGACTTGAAGAAACAAGAATTGAAACCGTCAGGGCCCGAAGCTTTATTACTATCAATACAGAATAAAGCCGATTTTATTTCTTCACGAGTGATCTCGCGAGTCATAGAATATGAGTCCGAAATGGTTACTTTAGAGGTAAGAAGAGAAGATATAGTCTCAAGGCCAGGGTATCCATCAGGATGCCTGGCTCCAAGAGAGTTTTCAAAGAATTTCACAAAGACTTTTGAGACACTAGCTGGAGTAGAGACTGTTACTCCATTCTCATTACAGATAGAGATGATCTTATTTCGAAAGAGGCGGGCCTTAATGCTATTATGGAAGAATTTAGTGTTTTTGTCTCCCAATTTGATCCAATTTTCTCTGGATTTTTGTTTAAGAAACGATTCCTCAGCTCTGCTAACAAAGATATATGAAGCGGAGGCTTCACATTTTTCAGAGACCAAAGAAGGATTGTGAGGATCTCTAGCAAGATTGGACTGAGCTTGAAAAAGTTTTTCCTGAGCTTTAATTACACGGGATCCAATATCACTAAATTCTTTACGATTAAGGCCGATAAGGACAGTCTGAAGGCGCCTCAGCTTTTCCGAGACCAGATTCATCCCGGTGGAGGTAGCTGGGCTATTCCAGCTGGATTTAACGATTTCTTTGAAAAACGGGTGCGATTGCCACATATTAAAAAAATTGAAAGGTTTTTTTCGCTTGGGGCGAGGGAAGCCAAGGTTAAGTAAGACAGTTGTGTGGTTAGAGGAACGAAGATAACCATAGTGCGCATAAGACATAGGGAAATTATCATCCCAAACGGGATTAACAAGGACTCTATCAAGCTTTGATAAGATTGGGTTATTAGGCTGTTTATTAATCCAGGTAAATTGAAAGCCAGTGGATCGAAGATCACTGAGATCACAATTGAAACAAAAGTTATTAAAGTCCTCAATAGCAGAAGTCCAGTTTTCAGAGGACCCCACACGCTCATTTGGGTGATGGATAGCGTTAAAATCTCCAAGAACAACCCAAGGACCACTAATATTAGCCAAGGAAATGGTAGATAAGTCATTCCAAAGGGGAGTTCTATCAACGGCGTCATTAAAAGCATAAATAGCCGTGAATCTAAAGGTAGAATTATAATTATGACACTTAGCTATACAGTGGATATACTGCGGGGATTGGGCTTCTCTAGAAATGGTTATGACACTAGGGTTCCAGATAATCCATATTCTTCCTAGGTGGTGAGAGTCGTGGTTAGTGAGGACATGCTAGAAGGGTGCCATATTTCTAACTATGGTATCGACTTTATTCAAGGTCACTTTAGTTTCGACAAGAATTAAAAGGGATGTAGAGTTACTAATTATGAAGTCAGTAACATCTTTTTGTCTAACGGGATCGTTTAATCCCCTAACATTCCATGAAGCAATATTCATAAAAAAAAAAAATCTTACAGTGCTCTAGACGATGGTCCTGTCGGAGGACAACTCCATTCTACCCTTGGTCGTACGCTCTGCTGGGTGGTGATCTTTTGGAGGCGAATCAACCTCCTCCCCATTTTCCAGCTCCATTCCTTCTTCAAGAGAATCCAGCTTCTTCCTGCTCGAAAGAGTCGGCTCGATCTCAGATGGGTCAGACTCCTCTAAAGTGGATACCTGAATGGGCACTCCTTTTTTGCAAAGTCACGAAGGATGTCCAAAAACAGCACAAACCGTACACTGCGGGGGGAGCCCTTGATACTCAAAATTCACCGTAATGAGTTTGCCACTAATCTTGAAGGAAAGGGAAGAGCGAATTTCTGCACCTGCAGAAATCATAATGCAGATGCGGGCAAACCGTAGTTTTTCCATTCTTTCAGTTTGAAGATCCACATATAGTGGGGTTCCCAAGACCGAACCAATTTTGCTAAAACCCTCCGCTGTCCAGAGTTCCAAAGGAAGGTTAAATACTTTGACCCAGATGGGGATCTCCTTGAGAGGGTCTTTGATGAGAGTGGAGAGTGGTGCCCAATTTTTTAGAATGATCAGGTTGCCCCCAAAATGCCACGGGACATGATCCAAGACCCTCTTAGCCAATTCTTCCAATTCGAATTTAAACAGGTAGTACCCTTCAGGGAGGGGTTTAAATTCCTTGAGACCAAATTTCCGCCAGAGGGATTCAACACTGGCTTTTAGGAGAGTGAAATTTTGGGGATGAGAGAGGAAATATCCCGAAAGGCAGGCCTTCCGTCTGGTGGGTTGTGCTGGATAGATGGAGCGCCACGGCTTCTGGTATGATGTTCGCAGAATTTCACCCACATCACAACCCACCACATCGCGTTCCGTCTGGGCCTGGTGCTCTGATACCATTTGTAGGGAATATTGGGTCCGCATATTCCGCATTTGTATATAAGTAAGAATACTCCGATCTCCACAATAGCGTGATATTGTCCGCTTTGGGCCCACTGGCCCGCACTGCTTTGCTTTTGGTCCACTTGCAAAAGGCCTCACACTAATGGAGATGTATTCTTAACTTATATACTGATCTTTCTTCCCATGTTTAACCGATGTGGGATGTGGGACTTTGGTCGCACCTTAACACAAGGTTCCTGTAAATGTCGATGGAGACGGGAGGCAATGCGTCTGAGGGATTCGACATGGACAGATTCATCTGGCAGGGTGCCTGAGCAGAGGAGAAAGCAAGGGAGGGTATCCCTCCGTCGATCGAGGCCGGAGAGGAGATAAACTTCTTGACCAGAGGAGACTCCTCATTTTGGAATAGAATGAGGCCTTGGCCAGACTCCATATGGTGTCTGGCCAAAGCCAAGGTGTTCCTGACGAAGGTTTCGTGATGGCTAGAGATGTTGTAGAGGCTCAAAGGCGGGTCTTTAGAGGTGGAAGAGGTGGTGGTTAATAAAGTTTGGGCAGGGGGCTGGTGGCTGGTGGCTGGTGGCTGGTCAGAGGGAGGGACAGCGTCGAGAGGCGAGGGAGATGAGGGGAATAAGGCTAGTGAGGAGGAGAAGCCAGCAGAAGGGATATGAGAGAAGGAACCCAATCTACCAGAGGGTTTGGCAGGTCGAAAGGAGGGTGAGAGGTCCATTTGGAAGAGGAGGAGGCTGAGGTAAGAACTGTGTTTTGATTTTTGAGTTAAAGCGTAATGGTTTAGATGTTCAGGGTAGTCTATATAGAATTGAGAGGTTTGCTTGGTTTGAGTTTGATGACTGGGAATAGGGGTGGGATGGAGATGTCTTGTCCTTGCAGAGAGGTCAGAAAAGAAGCTGAATGTATGTTTAGGGTTAGATAGCTGAGACAAGCTAGGGGTAAAGCTGTTGGGATTGATATTGGGGTCAGGGAGGGTGTTTTGGTTCGAGGGGGGTTTAAGCTTGAAATAGAAAAATAAGAGGGAGGGTTTAAGACTTGAGAAAGTATGTTTGCAGGCTTCCCAAAGTAGAGGAGAGAGATGATTAGGGATGAAACTAGAAAAGCTAACAAGAAATTGGATTGAGACTTTGTCTTTGGGAACTAACGAGAAGATTGAGGATAAGAAACTAGAAGTTAAGTTGCCAAAAGAAGAGACCTGGGCATTGAGAGTATTGGGGTTGCTTGGGAGAGGATATATAGTAGATACGAACTGAACTTGTGCAGTATTGGTGAGTGTCAGGGTAAGGGTGGTCTTGCACTCAACATAGGAGCTTTTGCTGGATTTCACTCCATGAGGCAGACTGCAGTCGATGGGATTTGACAAGAGGGTAGGAGTGTAGAAGAAATGAAGGCAAGACCATTGGTATCTACCAAGGATCAGCTGGTTAGAAGAGGGTGAAGAGCTGTGACCATTCCTTTGTCCTCCATACAAAGGATACAGTCTTGAACCAAGAAAGAGACCAGGAGGACTAAAGCCTACCTTCAAGAAAGAGACCAGAAGATGCTTCCTGGCATCCATAAGCTTGGGATCTAGCAGAATCTCCTTCAATCATGGAGGATTCAAGGAAGAAATTTGGTACAAAAAGTTACCATTGGATAATGAATTGAGGAGAGAGGAGAGAGCATTCTTGTCCTCATAAATTTTGTTTAATTATTATCCTTTTATTGTTATCCTTTTGGTAGGAAGACATTCGTTTGCTTTTACATTAAAGAAGTTATTAAAAAATATTAAATTAAAAAATATTATGAACATTGGTATTATATGGTTCGGCCAAATATAGCAGACAATGGTATAAAAATATAGTGGATCTAGTAAAAAAAATGATAAATATATAAATGTCAACAAAAGATCGGGGTATGAAAAAAATTAGAGAGATGTATAAGACATGAATGTTGGAAGTTCAAAGCACCCCACCAAAAAATACAACATCTTTTCCAATGGAAAGGAAAATTGGAGCGAACTGCATTGTGAGTGTTGAGGGAAAGTAATAGACGATATGAGACTACACAACAAGCAAATTTCTTGTAGCACACTCAAAATTGAGGGGGCTCTACAACCAAAACACCTTAAGTGAAAAAACATGAACAATATTATATTAACCAAACAACCTTAGATCCAATTAATCTAAATTAAAAGTCAGAAAGCACACGACGCCATATCGCAAAGACGGGACATGAGGAGAACATATTAAGCTCATCTCCAGCGAGACATAATAAATGATCGCACCAAATAGACACAAAATATGTCGGTTACTAGAGGTAGTTAAATTCGAAGCTACTTTATATTAGGAATGTCAATCATCTACATGGAAAATGAATCCAAACTTGAAGTTGACAGCAACCCATAAATCATGAGTATAAGTACACTCATAGAGGATATGATTGATAAATTCATCACTGGAATTGCACAACACGCAATTATCAAGAGAGTTTATACCCCATCTAATGAGATTTTCACGGATAAATAACTTACCTAAGATGGAAAACCAAAGGATAAAAGAATAACGTCGATATTAATTATGTCATATCCACCTCGCTTACTCAGCAATGAGGTTGGGAGTACGAATTTCATCGTAATTATTTTTAATTTTGAATTTAATATTATCAATATTAGCGGATCAACAATGAATATAAACATAGATGATATTATGAGGGATGAGAGAATGGGATGATCAATCTCATAGAAGTTTGGATGATTTATAGCATTAATTGATCTTAAATACATCACCCAATTTCAAAGACCATTATAAATGATATCAAAATTCTTAAGATTGCTCCATTTTCGAGAATTTTTATGCACGTAGTAGTTAACCGAAGAGGTTGTGAGCCACCAAAGGTCAAGCCAAAAAGAGGTATTATTCCTCGTTACCAATCATAATCATGTAGAATTTGCTACCGCATGACCTAAGATTTAAAATTTTCCTCAAAGTACATGAGGAAGAATAGTCAATCTTTAAAGATTATAAGTTTTTGTCTTCAATTTTCTCAAAGTTGATATAGTCACACCAGATTGACTTGTTGCTTTTACTAAGGATAGATCATAAATATTTGAGGACGGTCGCATGATTCCAAGCTTTTAGGTCTAGAATCTTTAGGTCACCCTCAAACGAGGGCAAGGTCACAGTAGACCGAGTCACTTTAGCATCCATAACCTTATTTTCATGCTAGACTGAAGGAAATATTAGAGAGACTCGAAAAGTTATTTAAGAAATCTAGCGGGGAAAGTGAAGATCGAAGACCAGTAAACATGTCTAATGAAAAGCATAAATTTAATTAGTTGAAGCCTACTTGCATATGGGAAATGTTTTGAAGTCCAATATGTAATATGGGTAGTAATTTTGTTCATAATAGGTTGAAAATTGCTATGGAAAAGTGTACCGGAAAGAAAATAAAGTTTAAAATATTTAACCATGAGGTACCTTATGTTGAAAACAATGATATTGATCAAATAATTTCTAATAGTGGGTCAACTCAAAGAGAAAGTTGTGAATCTTGTGAGGACTAACTTCAAGGCTAAAGAGATCAAAGAAATTGTTAAGACCAACATTGATAAGGTTGAGAGAATTAATGTTATCTCGATAGAGAACCATCAGATCATTTGTGAAGCAGAGGTTGACACTTTTTAGCTTATGACCCTTCATTATCAAACCCTCATGAGAAAAATGTATGTATCCTGAGCACGAAGAAGAGAATTCAGTGAGAGGGATAAATTTTCAAAAAAGTTCTTCATTCACACTAAAGATAAAACGTTAAGAAAGTTAAGACATAATTATGAAGGATCTTATACGGTTATTGAAAGGGTTAAGCATATAAATTATTGATTGGAAAATAAAAAAGATAACCTTATTTGACAACCATAAAATATCGAGCACTTAAGGTTGTATATGGAATAATTGTAAAAAAATATACATTGGTTAATTTTATGATATAATGTTCGGAGACACACTTTTTCCTACCCTGCTGGCATGGGTAGGTTTTAATAAAGTATCAGAATAAGTTATCTGGTATAAATAATTTTGCCTTAAATACTTTAGTCCCGTTGTTTATTAATTCAGATATTTTCGACCCAACACTTTAAAAAAATTAAAAAGTTATAACATTAGTTGGTCACATGTTAATGATCAAACATTATTCGGTCACAATTAAAAGGTTCCAACATTAGTTGGTCAAGTTTAGAGGATCTAGCATTAGTTGGTCATAATTAAAAAGTTCTAACATTAGTTGGTCAAGTGTAAAGGATTCAACATTAGTTGTTCTAGTGTAAAATATCCAGCGTTAGTTGGTCACACCTAAAAGTTTCCAACATTATTTGGTTTGGTTCGAAGTGTGTTTCATTGACCAATTAAAGACTGATGGTCACATTCGAATTCTGTTTCGGGTGAGAAAGATTAACTATTGATCACCCTCAACTAGAAAGACTCTGATTACATTATTGATGAATAATAAACTTGTTTAAAGGCGAAAAGCAAAAAAAAATCATATTGATAAATTCCTGATACGATTACAAAATGCTCTGACTATACCAGGGACTTAGAAAAATATGACAATACAAAAAGTGTTAAAATAATATAATTCAAATGTCTTCAGACTCGTTTTCATTGGCTTGACTATGATTTGTGTTATCCTTATCCTTATGATTTTTCTGACTACTGGTCTTCCTCCGAACTTCCACATTCGGAATCCCTTATCTGCATTCAAAGTTTTAGAAGTGCTATTCATGCCCTCCATAACTAGGGTGGGTTCCAGGTTTATCCGCAAAATGAAATATCAGTAGGCTTTTCCCCTTCAGGTACCAAGACCAAAAAATATCTAAAATTAAGTTTCGGAAACATTTTGTGATAGTTAATAACCAATTCGAATTAAATCTTAGTGTCATGCTTATTTGAGGAGCTTAAGCATTTCTCAGCATACGCAACAATATCATCCTCTCGTTCTATGTAGTCTGTTTTTTGAATGGTGCTAAATATTCCCCAAATTTTCTTCTAGTCATCTAAAATCTTATACAAGAGGTTTATTTCAATTTTATGCTCATTTTCCTCATCCTTGTACTTTTGAGCTTCTTTTGTCCATAAGGTCTTTAGCTTATCAATCTTGGCTTCATGAGCAGATTTTTACTTCATAAGCGTATTATCAGCATGTGCGACTCAGCTTTATGGATTATGAGCACGATTCTTTAGCTTCTTGGAAGTTTTCTTATAAATCTCACATTCGTCTATAAGGGATGCAATGGTCTCCTTATAATGTTTTTACTTCCATTTCCAAATGGGCAATGAGTTTGACGCAATTAAGCAAAACAAAAGTATGGGTGTCTAATTCTACAAGATGGAAGGACAAAGGTTCAATAGTTACCTTTAGATTTGGGGATTTTTATCCTACGTTTTCAATATCTAGCTCTCCGCACTACCAACTGGACTTTAACATTCAACTGTTATTTCATCTGCCTCCAGAAGAGAGAAGGAATGATTCTTAGACGTTTGAGCAATGTGACGCTCAAACATTGGATGGTTTGTCAATTGATCTACGACACAAATAATTTCAAAGCTCGTTTTCGTCTCTTTTTCTTACTACTTGGTCTTTTCCCTTAGTGATCATTTGATGCCCTTGATTTTTTTATTTCTTTTTAGGGTCAAAGATTCTTCTAGTATTTGGCTCACTATAGCCTCAACAGTCTTTTTCGCTGGCTCATCGAATCACTTCACATTTGTGCACCAGTAGTTACTTTTTTGTGCCCAAACCACTAACACCATATTTCATCACTTTGTGTCTTTGAGCCCTCTTTATAGTCGAAAGACATATAAAGTCATTGGTAGCTTATATTTGTTTGATTATTTCTGATTTATGTGATGAAGTCGTTAATTTATCCCATGATAAATTAAATTTTGATTGAGTTCGTTAAAAGTGAATATGAACCAGATTGTTTGGTGTGAAGCAATCATGGACCCGTTCGACCATTTATCCTCAGCTTACTAGTGTAGCTTTTTAAAAGTCTATTCAACAACTTCCAAACGTTGATGTTGGGACTTGGGTATATATGTAAGAAGGATAAAAAGTATGCTTTGAACATTGAAAAGGTTAACAATAATTACATTATAATTAGAAACAAGGAGAAATTACATGCATTTTGCCACTTCTTCAGCATTTTGCTCAGATTACTTTTCATGGTGATATTCTCACCATTCTTTCATCAATCATTTACGGAGAAGATTAATTTTCCATAAGATATTATCACCGTTCGTTGGGTTTACAAATAAAGTTGAAGTTCCCGAGAACAACCCATGGATAATTGTGTCATAAAGTCGAAATGGCTTCTTGAGCATCACAGAGAGGACCATGTTCATGTCCATCATTTAAATAATAGATAATCGTGAGGAATAAATGAACAAAAAAATCAGGATTATAAACTTTATAATGACTAAGTTGTGAGGAGGAATAGATGATAACAATGGAAAATTATATTGGATTCCAAACAACCCAGATCATACCCAGACGGTGGGGGGATGATTAGTAGCATAATTAAAAAAATAGTAATTTTTTAATAATGGAGTCTATGTTAATCAATCGAACTTGATATTTCTTGATGATAAAAAATTGTAACATATTTTTGTTGTATTAGATCGTTCAACCCCCATACATTCCAGTAAGTAATAAATATTAATTAAAACTAATATCGGTCTGAGTCAAATAACTGGGCAACAAAACTATGATATTTGTAAAAGATTATTAGGAGATAATACGCCTTTGCCTTTGAGACGACCTCGATAAACATAATAACCGCTTATGAATATTGAAAAAATTATACTATGGTACCCTTGGGGTTGCCCCTCCAAGTTGAATTAACCTTTACATTGTTTCTTATAACCCATACCAACACGTTTAAATGACAAAAATGTGGTTTTCGATAAATAAATTTATAAATGAAAAATTGGATAGGTGACAAAAAAAGTAGACCAAGAAATTAAATATTGTATTGGAAACTGGTCTTATTTTTAAAACTTGAACCACCAAAAGTCTTATTAACTTTATAAAAACCAAGAGTTAAAAAAAATCATATTCAATCTTAAAGGTGAACTAGCATCCAACTCAATTGAAAGGATTGTTGTTAGACCTTTAATTGGTAAGCCAAAAAATATGTAAGTCCCAAGAACCCCCCTAAATTAATAAGTATGGTCCACTAAATTATATATTAACTTTATAATATTAGAGTCGGTATGGACAATACGACCCCTCAAGTATTGCAGATTCAAGAGGATAAGATTCTGGTAAGCAACTACATTTGAAAAAATAGACCTTATCATAAATACCATATGAAACCAAAATAGAGATATTAGGCGCTCGATATGGGAAGGCTATGGAAGGATTCACCAACAATAACAAATAAAAGACCCACCAACCACAATGCATGGTTTGATGCCTCAAGGAATGCAACAGATTATATTGGCATATTGGACGATGTAACAAGTGTTTGCTTTATACTTTTCCATGAGATTGCACCTCAAACCAATAAGAATATATTGCCAAAAGATATTTTTAGTGTGTATATACATTTACCAAAATCCAAGTTAGAAGACCCAATGATCTTCAGTCTTTGTGACTATCTATATGTCAACATGTACCACTTTGTTCCTTGTAGATTTCAGAGTACCTTTTTAATTCTCTTAATGTGATCCATGCTTAGGTTACTAATATTTTTCCTTAACATCTTTACAACAAAGACAACGTCCAACGCAGTACAAACTTGAGCATATATTAAACTCCCAATTGCCGAAGCATAAGTGACCGTTTTCATTGCCTTAATCTCAAATTTTATCTTAGGACATTAATCCAAACTAAGTCTATCACTCTTTGTTATAGAGGTACTCATGGGTTTGGAATTTGTCAATCTGTAATGGTATAACACACTTTAAATATATAGCTTTTATGATAATCTAAGAATACCACGGGAGTGATTCCGATGTATCTGGATTCCTAACACAAAATTAGCATCGGTAAGATCCTTCATATCAAACTTGTCTAATAGAAAACTCTTTATCGTGTTTAACAATTTTTTATTATTTGAGACAAGAAATGTGTTATCCATATATAATATAAGACATAGGAAATTACTCGTACTAAACTTGTTATATACAAAACCCTCAACTGAGTTGACATCAAAGTAAAAAGAGACTATCACTTCAATGAATTTGTGGTACCACTAACAAGAGGCCTATTTGAGACTATAAATAAATTTCATAAGCATGCAAATGAGATAATTTGATTTGATCACTACAAAGTTCCATGGTTGCATCGTATTGATTGTTTCCTTAATATTTTCATGACTCTTGTAGAAACAGATCGCATATATGGTATGTATCAATTCTAAGACTCCATTCACTCCCCTATGCCCCCATACTTTGGTTTTGTTTTTGGTTTATTCCATTTGATACACTCGATATATATACTAAAAGCAGAGTAATTTAAGGCATCCAATAAAAATTTAGCTACAAGTTTGCCCATCTTCATTTTAAATATTTGACCTAGCCATTGTGCCATAATTCAGATGAGCTTTCAGATTTAGTAATTTTGTTTGGTCTATGTCTTGTAGTCATGGAAATATTGCAATTATTAATTATAATTAATAAATACAAGTTATCATATTTTATCAATCCGTTATGTCCAGCAATCACGTTATTTAAAAAAATTGTACAATTGTTGTTTCCCATAAGATAAGAATATTCTTACAAAGCTAAAACTGAAAAGAAAATCAGGTTCCTAAAAAAACTGGGAACAAACATTACATTCTTCAAAATAAAATATATCAAATGGTAATTTTTATAGATAAATCTCAAATAGCCAAAACATTACATGAGCTCCCATCTGTCGTGAAGATGGATCTTTCATCTTTACTTAGCATCTTGCTCTTTGACGTACCCTGCAAATAAATACATATATGAGTTTTTACAACCGAATCAACCCACCAAGTATTTATTTTCACATAAAAAATATTACTTTATGAATCTGAAAGAATGCAAGAGTAACTTTACTTAACATGTAAGCACGACGTTTTCCGTAATCCTTATTTAGATGTCATTTTCTCCGTAGAAAAAGCAACGACCGGTTGATTCCTCATGATTTTTATTTTTTACCGGGCATTTGCCATATGTCTTCTATTTAGGCCTTGTCATTTTTGAAGATGATATCACATGAACCTCAAATATTTCCATTTTAAGTCTTTCCTACTCCTATTTAGCATGGGAAATCAACTCATTGATGTTCCATTTTTCTCACATAAAATAATAGGTGGACTAAAAATACTTAAACCGTTGCAACATTTAATGAAATGTGAATCCAACCACACATTTCTCATGAAGGTCTACCTCAATTTATTTTAACTTTTTGGAAATCTTATACATTCATAGAATGTACTCATATATTTTTTTCTTTGTGAGAGAGCTTGTTTATTAGGCGTTGCATCTCTACCTTTTTGTTTTTAGCAAAGTATTTCTCGACCTTTGTGAGAATGATTGTGTTTGACGTAACATCATTCAGGACAGCCCCATGAAATGCTACTAGTATGTTATATAACATAAGAGTCATGCATAACTTATTTGACTTATCACATTTCTCATATTCGTTAGTTTTATTTAATGTACTTTCCAGACTAAGGGAGTAAAGGTTTGAGGTGAATCATAACATATTAATAATCATGCATAAACAAATATAATAGTGTGTTATCTTTCGATTATGATAAAATCAGACCAATCTATCATGGGTGGACACTTCCCCAAAATATTATAACACTTGTGAACTATAGATATAACAAATAACACATATAACTAAAAAACATGCATGGACATGACATATATATGTAAAACATAAAAAATTAATAATATATACTAGAGGGGAAATCATATTTGATAAGAAAATGGAACTTTGAGGACTGAAATGTAACGAATAAATATTCTTATAATAGACTATCAAGTTAGAGGAGGAATTTAGATATATGTATTCTAGTCAGGGACTAATGTGTAATTATCCCTTTATGTAACTATTTTTCAATTAAGAGCTAAGTTTTTGCGCCTCTATATAATAGCCAGGACTGGCTTTTTAAGATAAATCATTTTGACTATATGATTTTATCTCTTAAGAACCTATTTCTCTCTATATAATCTGACTTCTCTTATTTTGCTAAGGAAATCCAAGTAATTAAACTCACCAAATTGGCGACTCTGTTGGGGACCTGATCAACGATTGGTTCCTAGTTTACTAGTTCGAATTTTCCAAACCTTTAAAACAATCTTAAAACTTTACAATGAATCAAGAAAATGACTCGCTAGTTCGATCAGTTGTCGAAACACTGAAAAAGGATTTACAAAAGATATATAATAAACAAGAAGGATCCACTATGATTCATCAGACTCAATCTGAGATACAATTCTGAATGAATCAGCTTATGGATAAGATAAATGGTCTGAACGAGAAATATGATCATAGAGAGCATGAGAAAAAGTCAACTAGGCTGAAATTCAAGGTAAGACAAGTGAATGACCAAAATGATGATGGTCGTCAATCTGAACGATCTTGTACTGATCGTCAAATAAGAAGCGAGCAGAAAAATGTGCGATTCGAAGAGACAAAAGAGCGTCATTCTTCTTGAAAGGAAAATAAAGATAAACAACGGTATGTCAAATCTAGTGACGAGAAAGTTAAAATATCTTGATCTGGTTTTAAAAGATATCGA
The DNA here is from genome assembly GCA_036936605.1 of Limnanthes douglasii subsp. nivea. Lineage (NCBI taxonomy): Eukaryota > Viridiplantae > Streptophyta > Magnoliopsida > Brassicales > Limnanthaceae > Limnanthes > Limnanthes douglasii. Next base: position 154,877,697 of record JAUPFV010000003.1, on the reverse strand, counting down.
GCCTTTTCGAAATAAGATATGGATCAATCTCATAAATATAAGAAGAAACATAAAGCTAAAATAGAAAATGTACCTAGATGTTTGAGGGAGTCGAACTGGTGTGAAGAAAATACGTCAAACCAGTATGTTCAAGGCGTTGATTGGAGGAATTATACATAAATGATATAAGATCAATCATGCTTCTGAAGCGATTTGATATTTTGAAAGTAGAGAAGTTTGATGAGATGCAAGACCCAGACAATCACATCGAACAATTTAAGAATTACATGATGAATTTTGAGGATGATGAAAAACTAGTGTGTCGGTCTTTTTCCCAAACTTTCAAGGGAACGAGTTGAAATGGTACAACCGAGGGGGTCCATTTCAAATTTTAGAGACTTTTGCAATGCCTTTCGAAGACAATTCATAAGGAGTGAGGAAATAAGGGCAAATGGAGATACAATCATCTAATGCAAACAAGCAGTTGGAGAAAAGCTGAAAGATTATACGGAGCGGTTTATCTTAACAAAAGCGAGTCTGGATAATTGTGAAGAACCGGTGGCGATGGCAGTTTTTTTTGAGACATTGCTACTATGAGATTTGGCTAATGAAACAACAACAAAAAAAGAGCCTTAACTTTTGGAGCTTTGATGGTTCAAGTTGAAGACAAAATCAAGGTTGAAGAATCAACCAGGGTTCAAAGGGTAACAGCTACAGTTCAAAAGAATTTTGGGTAGGTACCATATAACCAGGGGCAGTCTTCAAATTTTTCTCAGCAAACACATCTGAGGAACAACAACCTACCACCTCAAACTGGACGATATTCGAACCAAGCTCTATCATACCAATTTAATAGGTCGAGGCTCAATCAATCGATAAGGCATGAGTACTATGTAGATCTGACTGAGAGTGTGGCTGTAATTTTCAATAAAACTAAAGGTTATGTAAATTTCAGGAAGCTTGCTTCAATCAATAGGCCTAAAGAGGAGAAAAACAACAAGTTTTGCAAGTATCACAATGATATCGGTCATCATTCCGCGGATTGCATTACCTTGAAAAAGGAAGTTCAGACTTTAACTGAAAATGGGAAAATATTGACTTATGTGAAAGCACAAAACAATGCATCAAAAGATCTCATATCATCCACCTCACAACCAACCAATCCAAATGCACAAGCTGAAAATTTGATGATTCTGGATTTCAAGGTTGATGATTTTGATGCTGCATCAGAATACTTGGACATGGATCCAGATCGATTAATTTTGATGGCAGTGGAAGAACCAGTAAATCAAGGCCACGTTCAAAGCTTTTGCGAGTACTTTGAGTCCCTCGCCATTTTTGGGGAAATTTTATGACTCATAGCATTGGTAGTTCAAGGAAAAGGCACATAGTAAGTCTTGCTACTCAGATAGAGGAAAAAAGGTCTGCCCATCTGTATGGTAAGAAAGAGATTTCCTTTTTCATTTTTGATGAAGACAATTTACGGGGTACAATAGGGTCACATGAGGATGTAGTGGTCATTGGAGTAGAAATTTCTGGCGTTGAGATTCGACGCGTATTGATGGATACTGGAAGTTATGCGAACATCATATTTAAAGCTACTTATGACAGGATACACAATCCTCCTCGGATTTCCCAGTCATATCGCACCATTATCGGTTTTACTGGAGTAACTGCACGAGTAATAGGGGAATTTGATGGGGAGGTAAGTTTGGGAAACGAACCTTCGAAGAAGAAGTTTCAAGTGCTTTTCATTGCGGTGGACTGTCCAACAAGCTATAATGTCATTTTTAGAAGATCTTGGTTGTCAATGATGTATGGTGTTGTATCAACAGTCCATCAATGTTTCAAGTATGTCGTCGGATACCATGTAGGGCCGTCCGGAGCGACCAAAAGGTTGCGAGGGAATGCTACGCCACTACGCTCCAGATTTGAGGATCCAACAATGATGATATGATGAACCTTACTGACCTCAATTCTACGTCAACAACTCTTACAATTTTTATACCATAATATAGATTTTTTCGCTTGGAAAACAGAGAACGTGATATAAGTATCAATTGAAGTAATTTTCCACGACCTAGCTACTAATCCAAAGGTGAAACCTGTTATAAGAAAGTCGGGCATTTTATTTTGAGAAAGCAGAGGCTATTGTTTCTGAAATGGATCGCTTGTTGAAGGTCGGACAATAAGGGAGCCACAGTATTATTTATGGATGGCAAACGCAATGGTGGTAAAGAAGAAGAATAAGATGTGGAGAATGTGTGTTGATTAATCGAGCATGTCCTAAAGATCCATTTCTCGTTCCTCGAATAGACCAGTTGATTGATTCCACTTTGGGAAATAAAATATCGACCTTTATAGATGTTTTTGCAGGTTATAATCAAATTCAAATGAATCCAAAGGATCAAGAATGTACCACCTTAATCACAGACAGAGGCTTGCATTGTTATAGAGTTATACATTTCGGATTAAAAAATATTGGAGCCACATACCAGAGATTAATGAACAAGGTATTTGCTACTCAGATCAGAAAAAACATAGAGGTATACATTGATGATGTGGTGGTAAAAAAACTTAGCAGATGATACAAACTTTGAGGATTTAGAGGAGACATTTCTGGATTTAACGGCAATAAAGCTAAAGTTGAATCCAGAAAAAATGTACTTTTGGAGTTTGATCACAGAAATTTATGGGTTATGTTATCAGTAAAAAGGGGATAGAAGCTGACCCAGAGAAATTAAAAGTTGTAGTATCTATGAAATCGTCTCGAACTATTAAAGAAGTACAAATTTTAACAGGAAGGTTAACAACACTTAACAGATTTATTTCTAGATTTTATGACAATTGTTTCCCTTTCTTTCAAGTGTTACAAAGACCAAAGAAGTGTGAATGGACTTCGAATTGTAAAACAACTTTTACAAGCATCAAGGATTTGTTATCATCACCATAAATATTATATAAGCCTCGAAGTGAATAACAACTCTTTTTATACATCGCGGTATCGGATTTTGCAGTGAGTGCGGTGTTGAGAAGTGAATATTTAGGAATTCTGAAGTTGGTGTATTACATCAGCAAAAGTTTGGTGGCAGCAAAAAAAAGGTATGCGAAGCTCGAAAAAATGGCATTGGCATTGGTGGTGGCTGCCAGAAAAATGTGTCTTTATTTTCAAGCTCATATCATCGAAATTCGAACCTCATTTTTATTGAAGAATATTTTGCAACGTCATGATATTTCATGGAGAATGATTAAGTGGTCAGTGGAATTATGGAATTTTGACATTATTATTTCGCCTTGAACGGCAATTAAAGCACAAGCTTTGGCCGATTTTGATGTAGCCCAAAAAGTCCAAACAAAAGCCTTTTAATTTTATTTTATTTTATTCAAATATCTTATGTATTTAAATCAAATCTAATTATATTAAGATTTGATTTTATTTGATTTTATTTTTTTCTAGAATATTTATTTTATTTCCTTGTATTCAAATTTAGGGTTTTGAGAAGCTATTATATAAAGCCTCATATGCCTTAAGTTATTTTGAAGTTTTTGGAATAATATATTTTTATATCTGAAAATTTCAGCTTTTGTTACCCTTAGATTAGGGTTTCATCATGTTACCCTTGAATTAGGGTTTCATCTACCGTTGCTTCTTCTTCTATTTCCGCCGCGTCATCAGTTTGGTATCAGAGCCTCAGTTCCTGCTACGGGTCAAGCATGTTTCTGAATCTTGATTTCATCTGATCCAAGGTCTAAAGGAGAGAACAACATACGGCCATGAAGATCTCAAAGATCGTTTGGTATGCGGGAGACACACTAGGCGTTTCAATGACGATCATATTGACCGGTTACTGAAGGAGTTTAAATTGGCTACCAATCGTCGAATCAAGGTAAAAGTTTCTTATCGAAATGTCGTCTCAGGCTATGAAGAGGTTTTCAAAACCATTTTTTCATCAACTGGACATAGGGATGTTGTCTTCAGGCTATGAAAAGGTTTTCGAAACTATTTTTTTCCTTCAACTGGATGGCTTCAATGTGACTTCGAATAAGAAACACTCGAGAAGAATTTATCTTATTCCGATAAGGTCAACAATTATAATTCCCAATGTGACGATTGAATAAAATAAAATAAATAATTTGGGTTCTTGATGGTGATGGTGCTGTGAATTCGAGGACGAATTCTTGTCAACCAGGAGAGGATGATGTAGCCCAGAAAGTCCAAACAAAAGCCTTTTAATTTTATTTTATTTTATTCAAATATCTTATGTATTTAAATCAAATCTAGTTATATTAAGATTTGATTTTATTTGATTTTATTTTTTTCTAGAATATTTATTTTATTTCCTTGTATTCAAATTTAGGGTTTGGAGAAGCTATTATATAAAGCCTCATATGCCTTAAGTTATTTTGAAGTTTTTGGAATAATATATTTTTATATCTGAAAATTTCAGCTTTTGTTACCCTTAGATTAGGGTTTCATCATGTTACCCTTGAATTAGGATTTCATCTACCGTTGCTTCTTCTTCTGTTTCCGCCGCGTCATCAGATTTCCTTGTTGAATTTCATTCAGGCAAATCTGATGAAGAAATTAGCAATAACGTATTGCCAGTTAATTCGATGTAAATTGTTCGAACCGATAGAGGTTCTAGTATTCAGATGCAATGCTAGAGTACAACTGGTTGCTCTATTTGGAGAAATAATGCTTCAATCTTTTAAATTTGGTTTCCACGCATCAAATAATGAAGATGAATACGAAGCTGCATTAGCTGGATTGAGAATCACGAAGATACACGGTGCAACTTCAGTATGATTACAGACAAATTCTCAATTAGTAACAAATCAAGGTCAATGTGAACATATTAAATTGAAGGAGTAACATGGTGGTTGATTCCTTAACTACTGCTGCTTAGAAGAAATAATATCATGGATTTTATTACAAGAAAGTCTGTCGAATTTTTCCCATTCAGATCAATGTGAACATATTGAGGAATTGTTTGTCACCGTAGATACAGTTTAAGGTGACTAAAGAACTGAAATTTTGAATTTTTTGATTAGATGAGAGTTTCCTAAAGATGCGAAATTGGAAAAAAAATTGCGAGGCAGATATTTTGGCTATATAATATTATATGGAGTTTTGTATAAGAAAGCATTGAGTATGCCATTATTGCACTGTTTGAGCAGACAATAATCATAGGAGGTTTTATCAGAACTACATGATGGAGAAGGATCAACGCATTTTGGGTCCAAAGCATTGACTCATCGAGTTTTGCTTGCAGAGTTTTATTGGCCTTCGATTATGAACGATGCCAAAATTTTGGTTCGAAACTGTGATACTTGTCAAAGGTTTGATAAATTTATTCATAAACCAGCAGTTCCACTTATGTCCATTACCAAAGCCATTCCATTTGATAGATGTGGAATATATTTAGTGGGAACTTTTTTTATGACCTCTAAAGGACGACAAATGATTATTGTAGCAGTATATTATTTTACGAAGTGGGCGGAAGCAGAACCATTGTCCGGAACAAAAGCTAAGGATGTGATTAAATTCATTATAAATAGTGTTTGTTATCGTTTTGGAGTACATCAAAAAATTACTACAAATAGTGGTCCTCAATTCAATAATAAATAAATGGCTTCGTTTTGTGCTTCGAATGTGATCAAACAATGTTTTTCTACACACTTTCATCCCCAAGCAAATGGACAAGTAAAGGTGACAGAGCAGTAGGAAAATGGCCTAGTTACTTACATTAGGTACTATGAGTTTATCGATCAACCCCTATGGAGGCTACCGAAGAAACCCCCTTTACTTTAACATATGGAATGGATATTTTTAGTCTTGTAGAATCTATCTTGCCTTATTTATGATAACCCAGCATTTTGAGGACTTGAATGATGAAACTAAAAGAACAAGTTTAGATTTGATTGAAGAGAAAATAGTTCGAGCACATTTAAATGTAATTCATTATCAAACTCTTATGAGGAATAAATATAATTTGAGGGCGAAAAATGGGGGAGTTCAAGGTAGGTGATAAAGTATTGAGAAAAGTATTCCTCTATACTAAGGAAAAGAGCATCGGTAAAATGGCCCCGAATTGGGAAGGACCTTGTATAGTTGTTGAAAGAATAAAGCCAGGTTCTTATCGTCTTTGTGATAGTGAGGGGAGAATGTTTCAACATCAATGGAATATACAACTTCTAAAAATGTATCGGGATTAACTGTGTTGTATTTTAAAATTGTTTTCTTTTATTGATTAGCGCACTCTTTCCAACCATGTTGGCCCAGGAAGGTTTTAACGAGGCGTTATGTACATATTCAAATCTATCAATAAAATGCATTTTTTGGCCAATAGTTGTTTACAAGTGCTTGTTTAAACTATTTTGACAACTGATCAGAGACTGATCATCTTTGAGGTTGATCAAAAGTAGAATATTTTGAAATGTTGAATACACTTTTTGAAGAAGCAACCAAATTCGAAGTGCTATATTTATTAAACGCATTATAATATTCGAAGTACTATGTTTATTAAACTCACTATGATATTCGAAGTGTTACGTTCATTAAACGGACTATAATATTTAAAGTGTTCTGCATTGTAATGTTTATTTAAAATATCATGTTATATTTTCACTCTGAATAAGTAGTATAAATAAGAGTCAAATGCGTATATAACTTGAAGAAATTAAAGGATGAACAAAGATATTTGTCATTCAATTTAATTCGATGAGCACAATATAATTTCCTAGATACCAAGTGTAAAGCAAAATGTTATAGTGATGATATGTCAGGTACAAAAAAGATATACTAAAATTATTCGTCTTTAGAGCTCTTTTCGAAATCCTTATTTGAAGCTTCCTCTTCAGATGATGAGCTTGGAACAAGATCGAAAGCCTCACCCTGGACGTCGTTCGATGGGGACTTCACTCCAAAAGCTGGAAAGATCGATTTTAGGATATGTGGCATGGATTTCACTAAGGAGTGTGATAACTTTTTGTTCTTTTCCGTTATTAATAGCTGCCAACATATCTTTTGTACACTCATTCTCAACGACAATGACAACAAGATGCTTCTCCTTATCAAATTAGGTGTTAAGGGTGGTCATGTCATCTGCCAATTTTTTCTTCTCTACCTTACTATTTTTAAGAGAAACTTGAAGGTCATCGAGGTATTTCTTTTCTGTAGCTAACTCCTAAGAATATTTAGCCTTAAGTTAAACTATTTCATTAAGTTGAACTATTTCATTCTGCATGAAGTGTTGAGATCTTCTTTTTTATTTTCGATGCAACTCTCTAAGGTGCTTCTTGAGATGGATAAGCCCTCTAAGAAATTCGGATTTGACCATGTGAAATTGATAAAACTAATCTATTAAAAGGTCCCCAAAGATCTCCTTTATCTTTTTTTTTCAGCTGCAGCAACACCTTTATAGTGAACCATTTATTTAACCATGTGAATCAAATGACTTTAAGATGATTCAATTTCTTAAGTCGGTTTTTGCGCTACATCATCGAGATCATTAAAAGGTTGAAGAACGGCAAGAACATCTTTGGATGGTTCCACATGAGGAAAAACAACTGGGCTAGGTCGAGGAATAAGAGCTAAGGAGGTTGTAGGGACAATAACCTCAGGAGATGTGGCTTCGGAAGCAGCATGTGAAGATCTTCTACCAAGATTATGCATATGATATTGAATTTTTTGAATGATGGGATCTTCATCTCCAAGAATCTCTTGTGATTTATTAAAGTTGATAAAGCTATCAGGATGGAAGTGGTCATCACCTTGATCATATTATATAGTCACGGTTATTCTTGATGATTGGCAACGTTTTCAACAAGAGATTCATTTTCTTTCTATTGACTTTGCTGGTTCTCTGCAACATTTTTGCCATCGGACAATACCCCTTCGACAATCTTTACAGTTTTCTTTTTTCCTTTTCTTTTGGGGAGTTGTTTTAGTGGCGCCTTTGTTTTTAAATAGGCAGATGTTTTCTTTTTTTTGTTGAAGAAAGTTCGTCTTCTACTACTTATTCGATGGTGAAACGATTGCTTTCTTTTGTTTTCCTTTTCAAACATCTTGGCTTCAGATCTATTGAAGGACTAGCACCAGATATGCTAGCTGTATTTTTATTCTTTTTTTTCCTTATTCTTTTAAGGAAGATGGTTATCCGATATATTGCGAGTTGGTAAGAATACTTTACAGTCCGGATGGACTAACCTTTTGACAGCCTGTCGAGGATTGGGTGGCTTCATCAAAATCTCATGAGGTAGAGCTCCAAACGTGATCAGAAATATGCGGTTGTTAAAATAATTGATAGTTTCGAAAGTAGTGTGGAAGAAGTTATTCTATTCATTTTCAGCCCAAGCAACGAGCTTGATGAAAGTCTCTTTTGCTTTCTCTAGACGAAGTGCATAACGCCTCGAAATTTATGATCAGAATATAAATTTGATAAGAAATAAGGATAGTATTAGTTGAAAATATAATTAAAATAATTAAAATGATACTCTTCCAGATTACGTTCAATGTAGATGGGTTGGCATTATGTATTTCTTTGACATTCTCCCAAACCCTTGAGATTAAGACAAATTTTTGTTTCTAAAATTTATCTACTTTAGTAGGTCATCGATAATCTTCAAGTCATCATCCAGGGTAGGATAATAGAATGGAAGCACCGGTCCTTTTGACAGTTTGGTCAGAGAAATGAAATACTGATGCAGATCGGAATTTTGGACAAACGAGAGACCATGATTACATAAATCAGGGTGAACCCTTGGTTTGGCGTTACTTAGGTTGGAACATATTTAGAATTTCGAAGTAGTCAACTATTATGGGGTCTAGTAGAAATCGAATACCCCAGTTGATGGTCTCTGGGTAGACCACTAGTTCGTTTTTATTACAATCTAAATGTATTTCCCTTTTTGTGGAAGATGAAGCGTAATGTTGTCTCTCATCCCCCATTGTTTCTTTAGATCAACTGATTGGCTCTCTTTATAATATGTATATTGAACATTTTTCAGAGCCACTATGTAATTCACATCAAGAGATCTTAAGTTCTCACCTATTGACGCGCGTAGCTCGTCGGATACTGTGACAAGAACTTTATTTTTTCTTGGTCTATGAGCTTTTTTTTGCAAGATTTTCTTATTCCTTCGAAGATTCTTCTTCTGTTTTAACTTCATTATTTGATTGCGTAGCGTCAAAATCGATTTCTCCTCCAGATGCCTCGTTCATCAGTCAAAGAGGATCTTTTGAGGGATTTTGTTGAGACGATGTCTCCATTTCAACAATCTCCTTTTGGGGAGAATAAGTAATTGATGGATTAGAGGTGACGTCGATATTATGTCCCATGGTTATAAAATTTTGCTTTCTCGGAGTCCGAGAATGATAAGTTTTTGACAGGTTGGTTGAGGAAGGAGTCTCTTCAGATTTTTCCGAGGAAGATTTGCTTACTTCGCGACTAATTCGAGATAATGATCCAATAATGGAGGGTGAGATTCGAGGTGGTTTTGGTGTTCGAGTTTTGGATGATTTTCTTTCTTCTGTGAGAGGAGAACGTGAAAAAACAGGAGTTTTGGAATGATCGAAGTCATCGTAGTATATTGTCTTCAAAGACAGACCAAGAGGAGCGTTGCTTATTAATCCAGCTGCTTTGTATTCATCTTCCCTTTCACTAATACAGAGGTAGTCGTAAGCTCTGAACACGTTGTTATCTGATTTTAAAGATTTAGGTTCTTTGGGAATTATGGATTTATATCTTTTGGGTTTTTGATGTTTTCTTATAAACAAGTTGAAGATTAAACGGAAAGTTTGAATTTTACTACGAAGGTAGCTAATAGATTGAAGAAGTTGTTGAAGATAACAAAGGGATTTTGAACTTTTGCAGTTTATCTCTCAAGGTATTTTCTCTGTGAGACAAACAATGGGTTGTAGTGTTATTTATAAGAAGATAAAAGAAGTATTGAGAAGTGGAAGAGGTGGACAGTGATTGGGCAGAATTTGAAGTGGTTACGTAGATAATGATCAAACGCTTGTCACGCTATGAGCCTAGTGGCAGACCTACTGCCTAGGGCGACATCATTTGCCAATATATAGACTTGGTATCTAGAGTGCCACTATATACTTCGTTTTTGCTTCGAATCTTGATATAAGGAAAATATTTTTTATTAAAATAATTCGATGTGTAAGACATAAATTAAAGTGAAACATCATCTCTGAAGCAATTCGAATTGTGGCTAATGGGGCTTTATTCACCTATGAATGTATTCGATGCATTTGACATAAATTATGGTATAACAACATATTCAAAGCACTTCAGATTAGGGATAATCGGTTTTTCTTCACCTCTGAATATGTTTGAGGCTAGATACTTCTCATTCATTTACTTACATGAGAACTAAAGGGGCTACTGATAATGAAATGGAACTTTGAAGACTGAAATGTAAAGAATAAAACTTCTTATAACAGATTGTAAAGTTAGAGGCAGAATTTCGAACTATGTATTTTAGTCAGGGACTAGTGTGTAATTATCTTTTTTATGTAAGTGTTTTCAGTTGAGAGCTAAGTCTTTGCGCCTCTATATGGAAGCCAATGATGATCTAATAAAGGGGTTGGCTTTTTGAGATTAATCATTTTGACAATCTGATTTTCTCTCTCTAAAACATATTTTTCTCTCTATAATCTCACTTCTCTCAATTTACTAAGTCAATCCAAATAATCAAACTCACTAATATTAACATGCATTTTATGAGTTTGAAAAAAAATATTATGATCATTCCTTTAATTTCACCTACTTAGACTTAAATCCACCACAATGATCATTTTTCATAAGTTTCTATATTCCATGATTAATTTAAACTCATACGTTAACTTTATGGAGGACTGATAATATCTGAATTTAAATTGATCTATAAACCTTTCGAAGCCTCGTATCCCTCAATATATTAGAATAATCTTAGAGAGGGTCGATTAAATTAATTATCTGGTTTACCAATTGGTATTTAAAACCACAGTCATCTATTAATTATTTAACATTAAGCATATTGCAATTTATTTCACAAATAGACATACAATATATAGCATGCCCAAACACATAACATTGTGAAAATAAATCGTAGTGTTTATTTTAAATTAGCTAAAAAAAATACATGTTATTTTCATTAGGCATTTGTCCAGCCATCAACCCCCCACAGTTGTCATCGTAATATTCACAATGTTAACAATTTGTTGGTCATCGTGAACATCATTGGACATCATTCGATTAACATTAATGTTAGGGGTTAATCTACCGATAAGTCGCTACCAAAATATTTTAAATCGATTTACCAAATTAATGTTGGTTTTATGATAATTTTTAGAAAACAAATATAGTCATCAAATGAAACTTAAATCAATCAAGATAATTCCAAACTATCACAAATAACAATTTTTTACATATTTTAAAATTAAGACACACAAACCTGCTTTTGAACACGAATATATTACTATAATGTGATTTTCATACAATTCTTAAATTCATGTCCTAACCAGCTTAATCAAACACATATTCCAAATGGCATGGATTAATATATCAATCACAACATGGTTTTTACTGGTTATGATACCAATTGATGAATCGTTCATCAAACCATGGGGAAACATAAAACATTTTTGTGGTTATTTTATTAAATAACAAAATCCGAAAGAAGAACACTTACTGGTTTGCTTATTGTTCTCCATTATCCAGTCTTCTAAAATATATTGTTTGCTTTTATTTTGAAAAACTTTTATTGAAGAACTTGAGAGAAAATAGCCATAGATCTTCCAATCAGTAAGATATTGGTCGTTTCATTGTTTGTGGTTTTGGTTGAATAAATATCAAAACCCTAAGCCTCATATATAGGTTTTACAACTTTAAGCCAAAAGTTGTAAAAACCAACATATTTCACTACCTTGTGATCGGGGACCACAACCTAGTAAATTAATAAAATTAATTTACATCTTTAATTATTAGTTCATGTTAAGTGTTGAGATTTGTGTCATTTTCTTCACAATGCTCAAATTCAACCCCATTACCACATTTGGGTAACACATCCTCACAAAAAGTTCCAATACAATACCAATGTAATATAATTAACTCGATTACTTTTATTATTAAATTACATTAAGATAATAACGGAATATACATATTCAGCATATCGGTCCAAATAATGTTGATTGATATATATATATATATATATATTCTAACATGATTGACTATTATTGTTTAGTTATCTCAAAAATTGGGTTTGGGTATTTTTGTATCTTAAGGTTTAAATCTAAATATACTATCATATATATCTAACAATTTTGTGTATGTGAAATATAAGGTATTTAAAGATGCAGTGTATCAAAATTTTAAATTAATTAACTAATTAAGATAAAATTGTAAAAAAAATCAAAATATTTTAAAAAAAATCATGAAAAAATAATATTTCTTATGATTTATGTGGCATATAATTTTACATTTTTTAATTAAATAAGGTTATATATAGTTACATTCATGATATAATTTTCTAAATTATTCTTCAATGGTTTATCTTCAATTAAAAATATCATCTAAATTTTCATGATTTTCAATTTTGTAAAATACTATTGAACTAAAACAATATTAATTTCATTATTTTAAAATGTAATTATTGAATTTCAACTATTTTATTATAAAAAACTCTAAAAATATATAATATAAATATGTTTTAATTTTAAAATCTTTGATAACAAATATGAAAAATGAAAAATTGTTTTTACTAATAATTCTTATAATATTTTAGGGTAGGTTTAACAATTGTACATCTTTTGTTGGAACTTATAGCCCTGAATCATGTACCGTTTTACTAGATCTCTCACTAAATTTTAGACATTTTTATAATTTTACATAAAACCAAGGTAAAAAAAAATTGATAGATCTCTGACTCTTTTTTATCCATTTTTCATTTTATTTTTATGTTAATAGGTTCGTGGTATAACAAATTTGTCTTCGTGTTATTTTGATGTTAGATTTGTAGTAACAAAATTGGAGTTTAATGTAAATGTTGGTTATGTTTTTAGTATTGTGGTAAAAGTGGTAGTGGTGAAATCTTGGATTTCTGTTAGGGTTTTAGATTATGATTAGTTTTTGTGAGAATGGTAATTGCGTAAATACTCGGTTAAAAAGTTTAGTTTTGAGTTTTCAAATTTTAGTTTAGAAAAAAATGTAGAGTGCGAGGTCTAACAAAATGTGTTTAATTTTTAGCAAAACCTTGCACTATATGTTATTTTTAAAAACGTTTTATATATATAAAAGAAAACAACATTGATTTTAATTATAACTTTTGAGCACTAAAACTAGTCCATTAGTCTTCAAACAAAATCTTCAACTTAAATTGAGCACAAATCTAACAGAAATAGAATAAACATAAATCTAAACGAATAACTGAAATATTATTTTTAAAAAAAAACCATTTTTTATCCAACATCTTTTATTTCGAGTTTGATGGTATTATTGTCATTTTAAAAACTTAGATTTCATTCAAATATCACTAGTTTATCTTCGAAATAAAAATAAAATTAGAAAAAAAGTGTTGGGTTGGAAATTTTTGATAACATGTATTAAGCAAATAAAAAAAATATATGTTTGGTATTTATACTTCAAGCTATAATGATAAATATATATTTTCTATGTTGATAATTAATTTTGGGTTAGATAACAATAATATGTATAGTTATTTTTTATTATAAAATTTTAAAACTTTTTTTAAAATGAGTTTTGGTGAGGTAATGTTACTTGTACATAAGTGAACGTAAATCTGAGATCTACAATTACATATTGAGAGAGTAAACACAAAATAAAAATAATAGGTCGTCTGTCTTTTATTTATTGAAATAATTCATATATGTAGTGTAACAAATATCTCTTGATTATATTTTACAAAAGGCCAAAGCTATTTCCTCCATGGAAATTATTATTTCCTCCATCTTTTGAAAAAGTCCTCATGTTGTTATTTCCTCCATAAAGGAAAATACATATTTGCCCTTTTACCTATTTATTCTACTTTCACCTATTATTCTACTTACTTTCACCCATTATCCCTACCCATTCACCAATAAAAAAAAACCCTAACTAAACTAGCACGTTACATTCAAGAGAGAGAGAAGCCATTGGAAAAAAACCCTAACTAAACTATTCTACCAATTACCCCTTCTTTCTACCCACTTTTTTTTTCAGCACCTACATCCAAGAGAGAGAAGCCATTGGACAAGGTAAGTTTTCTCTTGTTTATTCTTTTTCTTCATTTTTTGGTAAGATAGTGGTATTGTTGTTAGAATCGATTATGCTTTCGTTTTTGTTAGATTTCTTTGTTAGATTTGTTATATTTATATGTTAGATTCGATTAGGGCTTGGGTTGTTGTTAGATTTCTAGGTTAGACTCGATTAGGGTTTGTTTTCTTTGTTAGTTTCGTTAGGGTTTCTACTTAGGATGTCTGTTCTGAATTTTTTTCTGCAAACAGCAGCTGATTCCGAGTGGCCCTCTCGGAATCAGCTGTTGTTTGCAGAAAAATAATTCATGTGATGTGATTTATGTGGTTTGAAATATTTTACATTGTAGATATAGGTTTTACGTGATGTGATATTGTTTTATGTTTGTAGTATAGGACCAAGTAACCGCTGCATGTGATGTGATTTTTTTGGTTTGAAATGTTTTACATTGTAGATACGGTTTTATGTGATGTGATATTGTTTTATGTTTGTAGTATGGGACCAAGAAAACTACTCAACAGAATTTTGCGCGGCTCTTCATCATCCGCTCCGAATGCCGGAAACGATTCGGATATCGTTGCGACGCCGCAACCTCTTCAAATTGTTGCCCCCGATCCTTCATCCCGTTCGGTGAGACATAATAGGCGCGATTCAAGGAGGGAACCATCTCCTGTTGCTATACCTCAATCAGAATCGGAGGATGAAGAAACTGAGCAACGCAATGACGAATCAACGTTAGCAGCCGAGAAAGAATCATTCTTAGCACGCTTTCCGCACATACGCTTCTACAAAGGTTTTACAAACCATACGGCGTACCATGTTTACCATGGCCGAGTAAGTAATTTTGAATATTATGGGTTAATTATGTTTTTCTATAATAACATTTCACTTTAATTTTTCTATAATAACATTTCACTTTAATGTATTAGGAAAGAGGCGGACGTCCTTTGCGGTTTTTCGCCGCCAGAAATGCGGTCAATCGTTGGAAGCTGATCAACCAAACCAGTGTGCGTGAGGTTGTCGAGTCAACCCCTTTTGGACCATTGGTGGTTGCCCTCCATCGTTGGAGTACCGAGGTACCTTTGGTAGCCGCTTTCGTAGAACAGTGGCATCATGAGACGACATCATTTCACTTCTCTTTTGGTGAGATGACTGTCACTTTAGACGATGTGGCTATCATCACCGGGTTACCGATATGCGGTAGATTGTTGGAGGTGCGTAGAAGCGATAGTGTAGAGGAACGTGCCAAGCTGATAAAAGATGTTCTCGGTGTGCCATATGGGGAAGCTTTATTGGAGCTCGAACAGTGTAAAGGTATCGGTCTACGGTTAACTTGGCTATGGGAACGCTTCTCCGACGAGCGTTTTCAAGACGTAGGTCGATTAAGGAAGATCGATGTTCTCCGTTGTGCGAAAGCCTACTTACTTTATCTCTTCGGGTCTTGTCTATTTGTAGACAAAAGCGGATACTCCGTTGATCGTATTTTTGAAGTATAGCTTCATATTTGTATCGTGTTCGGTTTTTGTCTATTTCAGGTTATTTTTCAGCCGTACGAGTATTTTTGGATGTTAAAACCCCTCAACGAGCTTGCGTGGTTCACCGGTGGGTTGAAATTTATGGACAAAACGGAGTCGTACCAACCACTTAGAGTTGTCCGTCAGTTTGGATACATCCAACAATTTGGCGGTCTATTTGCAAAGCTTGCTCCTAGGCGCGGTCGCTTGTCGAATACGATGATCGACTTTAAAAATGATGTTTGGGAAGATCGGTACGAACACACAATACCGGTGCACAAAAGAGGAACTCTTATCGAGGAAGGTAATGGAATAAGTACTACCGTACCGAATTACGATGATTGGGTTCGTCAAACTCTATGGTACATAGTTTCTAATGCACCTCGAGATGAAGATTTTCCTATAGGGAAAGAACCACAACATTCAACCCACCAAGATAACATCACCGGAGGTTATGCAAAAATTCTCGACACCTACGAAGATCATGTGGAAGATATGACCGGCGAAGAGTGTCGTGCGGCCTTAAGGCATTGCATTCAAGTATGCAAGACGTATACAACATGACCTTATCGTATGTTTTTTCTTAGTTTAATGTTTGTAGGATGTATTTTTTTTTGTTATCGAATGCTGTTTTTTGTTTATCGGATGATAATGATGTTTGTCGGATGTATTTTTTTGTTTATCGAATGTTTGATTTTGTTTATCGGATGATAATGATGTTTATCGAATATTTTTTGTTTATCGGATGTTTGATTTTGTTTATCGGATGATAATGATGTTTATCGGATGTTTTTTGTTTATCGGATGATTTTTGTTAATCGGATGATTTTTTTGTTTATAGTTGTTGTTTAGTCTTGTTTAAGTGTTTAGAGGTTAAGAAACAATCAAATTTTAATATACACGGGTGTTTTGCACTTGATTCCGAGAGGGCCACTCGGAATCAAGTGCAATGTCCCAGTGAACAAATTATCGAGTTGGATAACGGGACAGAGAGTTTGCAACTGATTCCGAATGGCCCTCTCGGAATCAGTTGCACTATTTTTTTTAAAACTTGCAACTGATTCCGAGAGGGCTACTCGGAATCAGTTGCCAATATTTTTTAAAAATAGCATCTGATTCCGAGTGGCCCTCTCGGAATCAGCTGCAAGTTGGGCATAACTGGTTTGCAACTGATTCCGAGAGGGCTACTCGGAATCAGGTGCAAACCCTCTGTTCCCACTTATAAAATTTATATTTTGTACCAAAAACACTGCACCTGAATCCGAGTAGCCCTCTCGGAATCAGGTGCAAACCACCAATATATATTAAAACAAGCTTATTTCGTACTCTCTAAACAACTATTACAAAATAATAGAATACAAGCATTAACATAAAATTTGAATGATATTGAAGTTGGGTACATTACAAACATTAACATAACATTTTCGTCCCTAGGTTCAATCAATCGTTAAATCCACCACTTGTGGTTCTTGCGTAGTAGGAGGTTTTGGAGGTTGGATACCAACAAAGGACGCAATCCTTCTTTGCAAGGGAGGAAACCACGCTTTAGCTTCTTCGGAAACGTGTTTCATATACGTTGGATAAACTAATGGCAACGGTCCACCGGGAGATATGGTAACCTTTAAAAACAAAATCAATTAGACAACTAGTATTAAAAAACTATTACAAAAATAATAGAAGATTGAAAGGTACTCGTACGCTAATGTAATGATTGCCATGGACGTGTGCGATGCCAATCTCTTTTCTTTCGTTCATAAGGGGCGGAACACCTTTTAGCGGTAGAAACGTATTAGTATTGCCGTCGGAAATTGTATATATGATGCATTTGAAAGAATTAGCAATCACATAACAAATATCCGGAATTGTCATCCAATTGCTATAAGGGGCAATCAGGGCATAGCAATCTAGGCAACGTAGTTCAGCATCAACCCTTTCACGTCCACCGTAAAGTTTGTCATAGAGAGGTCGGTCTGATAAGATTTCTTCTTTTAGTGAGGTCCTAACATGCGGCCACACATTTTCGTCGTAAAAAAGTCCATGGGCGACGGCTCTAAAACCACAATGACCATCCGAGCCTACATTTTTGCATTCGGAGATGAATGGACGTAAATATTTGGGGAGATGTTGCAAAAATATTGTCGTATCATTTAGGATTTTTGCCTTCCGAGACTTGATATTTGTAGGAGTATTACGAGTCTTGGTACTCTTTGGTGCACTTGGTGTATCCTTCTTTGGAACATTTGGTGTACTCTTTGTTTCACTCATTAATGATCGAACGGTGTCTTGGATTGAAGCCGGGGTAATATCACTTACGTACGATGTATTCAAACCGTTGCCTAACTTCGCATGTTCGAATCCCGATGATTCCCTCTTCGTTGAATTGTATTTTGCACGTTTACTATTTCTACCTTTAGTCTTAGCTTTCTCTACGGGTGGAATGACGTCGGATCTTCTCGGTTCTAAAACTTCTCGGATTTTCCTTATGATATGTAGTCGGCGATCGCGATCGTACCCACAGATTAAGGAACCAATGGTTGTTATTTCTTCTTCCACGAAATCATCTTCTTTATACGCATTGTGCTTCATAATTCTTAACGTTGTCCACCTCTTTTCGACCATACTTGGATCAAACATACGGTGTTGCATTATTAATAAACCGACCTCGCATGCGCATGGCAAACCATGAGTGCTTCTAATAACACAACCGCATTCCGCTTTATCATTCCCTATTTGTTTCGCCCTATCGTATTGCTCTTTCATAATTTTAAGAGCAAATTCTGTTACGGAACGTCTAATAACCTCGAATATCCAAGCATCATACTCAAATTGGGAGAAAAACATACATTTTTCAAGCGATGCTTTTATGTTCGTGTGTTGCATCTCTAGTAAGGAATCGACTCTACCCCAAAATGCATCAAATGTTAGCAAACCCGTCCCGAGGTACCGTTTCAAGGTTGAATGCGAACTCTCCACCCTATTATTTATTATGCAAACATATGTTTATTTTAAATGAGTAAATATTATCATAATTGTATTACATTAAAACTATTTTAGCTTACAGATTCGTTGTGTTTTTGCCGAAATGCTTCAACTTGTTAGTGTATGCATAGAGAAACTTTTCACCGTAAGGAGGTTTGAGCCATGTTTGAGTGTAATCGAGGGCTTCGGGGTATGCCTTGTACTTTTCTTTCATACACTCGATGTTTGAGTTCAACTTGCTTACGGTGTCCGAGTAAACAATTGTATTCCAAGATGCTTGAAATCCGTTGAACACATTTTCGTCCGTAAAATATTTTTTAGTATTCGTTGCGATGTTTTTTTCAATGTGCCATCTACATAGCATGTGTGTCACTTTTGGAAATATAATGTCAATTGCTTTCATTAATGCCAATTCCCTATCCGTCACCATAATATTAGGTAAAGCACAATGATTTTCCGACATGAGCAACCGTAAACGATCCAACGCCCACATGTAATTTTCGACCTTTTCGTGACTCAAAAAAACAAAAACAATCGCAAATGTGATGTTGGTTGATGTAACCCCAACTATTTCGAACAACGGCATCTTGTATCTCGTCGTCTTATACGTATTATCCATAATAAGGACCTCCGGAAATGTCCTAAGAAGATCGATAGACGTCGGGTGTGCAAAAAATAATTCGATGATTATTTGAGACCCTTCATTTCCCGTTCTATGCCATTCAATGTAATTTTTCTCCTTCATCTTACCCAACAAATATTGAAGTTGTGATTGACCGCACTTTTCCAATGTACGATGTTTTTGTCTAGCGTTGTAAATGTTACGCATATTAGACACGTTATGAGGATTAATATCATTTAAAGCGGGTAAAATGTTACGAGGAGTGGCACCGCGTATTGATAATTTCTTCACCAAATCTTCTTCGGCCGAAGTTAGTTTCCTTGCTTGAGGACAACCTTCTAAATATTCCGATGGAGGGTGGTTATGCCTACCACATGCAACTACCAAATACCATAGATCATTGTCAATAGGATGAGCTCTTAGTAGAAAGGGACAATCTGTTTTCTTCGTACTTGACTTTCTTCTCTTCACATTAGGTGCCTTTTGTTTTAACCTTGGTTTCCCATATTTTTCACAAGAATAAAACAATCGAGGAGTATTCCCATAATTTCCAGAGTCGTACCTACTTACCATCATATAATATTTCAACTCTCGACCCTTTGTTAATACCCATTCCGTAAGTTCAGATCTAGTGTAGCACGCTTGCATAGTAAATGCGTCGGTGAGATCCGGATATATAACATCATTGTCAGAATGATAAGGCGATGCAATTTCAGGTTCCGAAGACATACGAAATTCCTACATGATTTAAAAGTAATGTGTTAATTAATTTGCTTGTCTACTGTAACGCACATGATTCCGAGTGGGCCACTCGGAATCAACTGTTTTGTGTAACGCAACTGATTCCGAGAGGGCCACTCGGAATCAGTTGCACAATTCACTTTGAAATATTGCAACTGATTCCGAGTGGCCCTCTCGGAATCAGTTGCGTTTTCATAAAACAGCTGATTCCGAGATACTGACTCGGAATCAGTTGCAAAATGCCCATATATGATTAAAACGGGAATGCAGAAATCGGGAAATGTTCAAATGACTATTCTAAAACGTAAAAAACGATATTAAAATACCTTATCTGGTGCTTCACTATTGTTCTCCTGCATGGAATGAGATTCTTGATTTTCCATCGTCGAACGGCGTTCAATCTTCAATAAAATTGATATTTTTTGGTTTTAGGGTTAATTTTAGGGTTCAATCTTCCATATGTAGGATTAAAAATAGTTTAATCTTATGTTTTTACAGAGTATGGTATTCTATTTCATTAATGGCACTAACATTAAATTTGAATACAAAATAAGGGTAAAATGGTAAAATCATGTTTCACTAGTTTTAGAGATTTCAAAAGATGGAGGAAATAATAATTTCCATGGAGGAAATAGCTTTGTCCTTTACAAAATTGAGCATAAAATTTGTTAAATTTAAAAACCACATAAAGTTGAATGAGTTTCTATAAGTGACTACTCATTTTATGCCCCAACCTAAGAAGGAATCTTAGTTTTTTTTTAAGCTAAAAGAATTCATTACTCTTACAAAGTTTGAGGACTAAAATTAGTCCTTAGTCATACACTCCGATTAGACCTAAAGGGAAAGTGTTCCCAAATTAAAGAGCGACCCCTAATTTTTTACGAAAAAACTTTTTCTTCGATTGATAGCCGCTTTCCATCTTCAACCTTACTGCGCTGAAGCTTGACAAACTTTTGGTTCAGGATTCTATAAGATCTTCATTGAGCAGGGAAGAAAGAAACATAACTCATGGTAGAAGCCGATTCATCCAAAAAATAGAGCTCCGGAAGAGAAGAGAATGGGATCCAGAGTTACTCGAATCCATCGAGTTCGAGCCACATTGCATCTCCAGACTTGATGAATTCCTTGAATCTTTGAGGCAAAAGAAAGCTTTATAACTAGATTCAATGCGATTGATTTTGGTAGGAGCGATTCACAAGGAGAGCTACAGATGGGGAAGAAGTTATCCTTCAATAGATTACCGCACTTCAAATCTTGATAAACTGCACTTCGGGGAGCTTGATGTGGAGACAAGAGGAATCGAATAGATGGATTCCAAGAGATCGTCATTGAGCAGCTAAGAATGTCTTAAACTCTAAACAAAAGAGGCACAATGCAAGGGTTTCACCCGGTTTTGCTGAGGACATCGATGAGCAATTGTTGTCCGTTGTGTATAGGGAGGTAGTATAACGTCTATCGGCTGTAGTTCACCTGGTCATCACCAACTACCCTCCGAACTGCCAATCTTCTTCTCTCATTTGATTCTAAAGTTGAAATCGATCTATTACCCCTTCTTCCATGCCTCTGGATTCCAAATCTTGAAATTTGTATGGTGATTAGAATAAGCTTGACCAGATTGATTTATTTAATATTGTTCTAAGAATTCATCAATTGATTTCGACGTGGGGCTTCCTGATTTGAGGATTGGGCTCCTGCAGAAACAACTATCTAACTGCTCAAAGACAGGTAACATCTGTTTCTGAATTAGTTACACGAACACCCATTCCTTTGGGTTATGCTTGACCTAAGGATATTCCAACTTAAGATGCTAAAAATGAAGACTTGTGAAAGTAGATCTTTTAGGATCCAAGAACTGCAAAGACTTAATGATGACTGAGAGCTTTTTCTTTTTATTTCTTGCCTGTTTCAGCTTCCTATTAAGAATTTTTCGAAAGCCGGTATCAATAACTTTCTTCTTTAGGATAGGAGTTAGAGGACAACTTCCAATATTTTCTTCCCTTGGTCCAATGTTTTCTTCCCTCGGTGTATGAATTCCAGTAGAGTTGTTGTTAGATAGTGTAGATGGAGATAAATCATAGTCATTATTTAATGATTTAATGGCATCTATGATATCTTCCTCATTATTATTCTTGTTCATCTGCTCACTCATAGATTGATTCTCTTTGCTGATATTTTGACTTGAATCCCCATTTTCGATCATCAAATTAGTTGTTTTAATCAAAACTTGATCATTTATCTTTGCAGGTTCCTGAGACTTGTTGTTTTCCTCCATACTTTGGCTCTGGTAAGCATCGTGAGGAACAACTATCAATGATTTTAATCTGGTAGATTTATTGTTTGTTGTTTCTTTCTCGGGATCTTCTATTTCCTTCTTGTTTTGAATGGTAGTAGTAAACTTTTTGCAACGGTCTATATTGTGGCCTAAATGTTTGCAAGACTGACAGTAAAGAGGGATGTTCTTGTAGCTAACATCAATCAAGCATCCCTCATTCTCACCGAAACCCACCCAGATAAAATTCTGGATTTTCTGAGTAACATCCATCTCGAGCCAGACATAGCACGCATTATATAATGCTCTATTCTGCTCTGGCACCCAAGACTTGATAGGAATACCTATAATAGATGTTATTGTTTCAATAATTTCTTCGTTAAACAGATATTCAGGAATACTTGAAAGCCTAATCCAAACAGGGGTTATTGGGCTTTCGATTTTGGTATTGAATGCTGGCGTCCATTTCAAAACCCTCATGACAGAATGGTCAATAGTCCATACACTTCTTGACCAAATCTTGATGATATCTTCCTTGAGAGAGAACTCCATAAGTATGTGGTGAGAATCCCAGTCTGAGATACTATAAGCACCTGCAAATTTTCGATCACTCAAGAATTTTGTTAGAAGTGATCTTTTAGGAATACCTGTAGCGAATTTACCAATTAAGGTAAATTTAGTTTTTGTCATCAGAATTTCTTTGACTTGCTTAGAGAACTGAAGCGAGATGTGGTCTTTTTTGTGGTCGATTGATTCTGGATGGAAGTTCTGGCTTGATTGAGTTGTTTTAAATAGGTCTGCATATTTTGTTTTTGTTGTTGGAGAACAAGTATCCAATCTTTGATTAATATTTTTCTCGATCCGAGGGAAATCTTGTTCATTTCTTAGATTTAATTGTCTTGTTTCCATTGTTAATGCAGGATTTGTACAGATGATGTATATCCGACAAGTAGTCAGAAAATGCTTGAATCTCTGACTGATACCACAGGAGTTAACAATTGAAGAAAATAAAAAGAGAAGATAGACATCATCGACTCATTGGAAAAAAATCTTAAACTTCAAGAAATGATTTCTTGGAGAGAAGATCCCTTCTATTGATAGAGTTTTTTCCCGATACTTTTTCGAGAAGGAATCTTAGTTTTGAAGTTTCACATGACCGATATTTAATAATGTCTTTTATATACCTTATAGGGAAAGCGTAGCCTTATATATTATTTATCGTTTAGTAGATGTTTAATTTAAAAATCAAAGTTGAAGTGCTGAATGCAATAAACTCTGAAATGCTTGTTGAAATAAAATGACCCGTTGACATGTGGTTTGACACATGACTCTCGTTAATTTTGAAACTCAATTCAACTAAAATAATATTAATCTCATCATAATTTTAAAGAAACAAATATATTATTAAATATAAATTCCTTTATTATAACAAAAATTATAAAAATTAAATAGTATATAATATATAAAAAATTAAATTTTAAATATTTTATAATAAAAATGAAAAATGTTGTTTACCAAAACTATTATAATACTATATATTTTTTTAAATGACTTTAAAAAATAATAATGACAAAATGATTTTATACAAAAGATCAACTTTTGTTCTAGTAGGATGACATGAAAACAAAAACAACACCACTTTTCAATATAACTTTCTCACCACCAAAACTAGTGAATTTTCAAACAAAACCTGAAATTAAATCGAACAAAGCTCTAACATAAATGAAACTAACTTAATGAATAACTTAAATAGATTTTTAACATATTTTTAAAACCAAGAACAAGACGTAGATAAACCATTTATCCATCATTTTTTATTTTCATTTTGACCATATTGTTGTTGTTTTTAAAACTTGGATTTGATTAAAATATCACAAATTTATCCTAAAAACAGAAATTGAAAAATGGTGATGGATTGATTTTTTTGATGCGTTAATAAATAATTTATTTTAGGTTAGATTTAACTATTTCAACTTTAAAGGATATATAAATAATTTCATTATTGGGAAGGTTAACAAACATATGTTGATTATTAATTTTAGGTTAAATAAGAACAATGTGTATTTAATCGCTTTTTCATATTTATTTTAATTTTTAAGATTTTTTTTTAAAATTTAGTTATGGTGAAGTAAATTTTGCTTGGAAAGAATATGACGTATATAATTATCTAAAATCATATATTAAGAGAGTAAACACAAAATAAAAAATAATAATGAATCTAAATTATTTATTCATTTGAATAAGGATAAATGATTGATCCTACCTTGCCGTAAATAAGTCTTTATTGATGTTTTTTTATTCAGTTTTGATTATCCTTATTTGTTAATCTAATAAGTTTCGGGCTTTTACAAACTATATATTATAACTGAACAAATTACATCCTTATCAATGTCCCTCTAGCCATTCGAGAGCATCAATGAAGTATTAATAGCTTGAAATTTTATTATGTATCCGTAAAATTAGTTGTTTTTGTTTCGTGATATTGCCAAAGCTTTTATAATGAATGTCTATACTTAATTTTTGTATGCAAATTATTTATAGATTCGTAAGACCATTGAGATATGCCGTCCTTATATTTACCTCACTAAAACCATTTCACTAGCCAAACCTATTTTGAGGAAATAAACTATATTCTTTAAAAGGGAAAGAGTACGCGTATAAGTAAATTTTTTATGTTTTTTATTTATTAGTTGTAGGAAACCTCGCAAGCAAACATATTATTAATTTTGAAAGTAATGTGAAGTTAAGTGAAAATTTTATTTTGATGGAATTTATTCGAAGTTGTTTCGGTAGTGCGTTATATTCAGCAGTGCTCCATTTGTATATTTGTTCAGATATGTTTCTCTTCGACTAGGATTCGTTCAGCCATGTAGTTGCATCTAGTTTTCCTTAATCATAATTTTTTAATCAAAATGAATACATAAATGTTTATAGCATGACGACAAAATTTGTCATATGGACCTAGGATAAGGGTGTTTCCATATTGTGATAATCAAGGTGGTTTGGTATGACCATAGTATTTTTTAGAGAAAGTTAGGTCATTTTCATGCAAATACCCGATGAGGTAGGGCATCCCATCTATAATGGATTGGTTAGTCATCTTAACTTTCCTATTTACTTACGGGTTAAAGAGAGCCCAAAAGTTTCGTTGAATGTCTGTAGTCTTGAAAAAAATAGTTAATCCATTTGGATGTGTAAACCACTATCGAACATTATAAATATGAGAACCATTAATTATAACACATGTTAGTTATTAAGAAATGTATAACTTTCCAGGCTCGGATTATAGCAAATGGTTTTGAATCCAACCATTTGTGAAAATATTCAATTCACTATGAAGTATCATTGACCTCCTAATACTTTTATAAAAGATCTCTTCATGTCTAAACCCCATATGTTAAAGAGAACACTTCGAGTATCAAATTCAAAGGATAATATTAGGATATAAGTTGAGCTCGTGAATTACTGACATATATTACAATATTACAAAAATGCATTGGCGTTTATATTTTTTGTAGGCTGGTAGTAGCCTGATAAAATGATTCACGAATGAAAATATTTACACCTTCATTGAGAACCCATTGATCCTTTATGGATTTCTTCGAGTATGAAGGTTAATTCACTTGATTCGAAGAAGTGAAGGAAGGTTCCGGCTAACCCTTGAGAACGGAGAGTATCATTGAGTATTACATAATAATCGCTCTGATAATTTGAAACTTCTAGCCTTGACTTTGTCATTTAGAAACACCCCTATTATAAGGTAATCCATTACTGAAGTTCGTTAATTAGGTGGCTTGTCGATGACTATAGCTTTATCGGTTCATTTAAAGAGCTCGAGTCTTTTGGCTAGAATATAATAGTGTTTTCTATATAAATACTCATATTTTAGATTATGAGCTTTTAAAAAAAGCGAGAGCATCAACTATTTTGTTTTCACCCCGATGTACATATTCAAACTATACATTTTTTAATTTTTGAAGCCTCGATTTGTATTTTTTTATATAGACAATAAGTTTATTTGTTTTGTTTTACTTATCCTAAAGTATGATTAACTATAAAATGAGAGTTAATGAGAAGTATTGTGCATTGTGAATTATATATATAGGCGAGTCATAGCGTGACAATTGAGGTATGTAATTTATGTTTGATAGATTAATATAAAGGGTCCCCTAAATAAGATATTCTATGAATACCGATTCCAGAGCTCATATTTTTTAGCCATAGTCAGTTGGAATTGTCCACATTGGTTCGAGATGATCTTGTGAGAGAGTCGTCCATTCAACGTGGAATTTGGTGAGAAAGCAAGTCCGAGCCTCGAGTTTAATAACATGTGTTTTAAAATTGATATTGAAGCCACCTATTTGTACCGACCACTGTGTTAATATTATGATATGTTGGGATTTTGAGGACGTCCCTCAAAGAAAAAGTGGTGCATACCACGATCGTATGAAATTGAAAATAAAGCCTCATCTTTCCGGCAACTATCGTTAAAGCCAATGCTAAATTCTACAACTGTAGATATTGTGTGTCAACTGTGAGAAGGGTTTGGTGAGGTAATAAATGGCTCACCATAAGGCGTATTATTCTTTATAAACACTACAATAACAACATGATTGTGAAGTACTATATATAAATAAAATGTGTAAGTTGAGTTTAGTTGTGTGAGAATTTGGGAATAAACCATGTGCTCCTTTGTTTTCCGAAATACCTCATCATATTGTAGCATCGAGTAAAACTATCTAACGTATTTGAGTACTAAAAAAATATGACACATTTTTTAAAGGATCTGAAAATGAATGGTTAAATACAATTAACCTTTATGTGAGGATGTGAACCTCTTAAATTGTTTGTGGTGAGTCTATGGAACCTATATTAGTTACCTTGATTGTATATGCTTTAATTTCTTTTTTGTTAACTTAGTAACAAAAATAAATACGTAGCAAACTATGAACATATATTTTTCTATATTAAGTTTAAGACTGACTGCTCGGAGGTTGCCCAAGGTGTTCTCCAGATCTGGTAGATGGTTATATTTTCTTGGCTGTTGACTAACATATGATTGATGTATGTTTGAAAATTTCTCTCGATTTGGAAAGAATGTTTTGTTCACCAAAATGTTGATATGTTGCGCTTGTATTATTAAGACCAAAAGGGCATTACCTTGTAGCAGTGCAATGTCACTTTATCATAAATGTAATGTGTTGCTCTTCATTTAGATTCATGACGATTTAATTGTATCACGAATAAACATCCATAAACAAGAAGATTTTGTTTTCAAAAATGGTATCCGTAACTTTTTAAGTTTGTTTATACTTATAATAGATATTTTATGCAAGTTCAATTGAGGTTAACGAAGTCCATACACATTTTTTTGCAAGGATTAGACTTATAGTCCAAACATGGTAAAGTTCCTCCCTCGTGTAGCCAATATGGTTTAGTTTATTTGCCTAAAAAATGATATAGTCAGCTTTATTATAAGAGAATAGTAAGCATTAGGTTTAATCGGTTGACAACTACTGTTATTGGATAACTTATGACATGTTATTTAGACCAATAATCATGTGGCATCATATGCATACTGGTGAGGTTTATTTTCGTCTGAGGGTAAGTTTGTAATTTTTGTTTGGAGTTTTGTGTAAGTTTGTAAGTATTTAATGTTTGAGTAGAGAGTAGAGGGAGAATTAAGCAGCCTGGTTGTATTTAATTTTCATTACCCTCATTTAATGTTGGTGGTTGGGTATTTATACCCTCACATCTGGGCTTTATGGGCTTTCGGGTCATGTTTAATGGACCCGGGTCAAGTTCAAAGACCCATGAGCTCTTAGTAGGAGAGCAGGCAGCTTAGTCAAGAAGTGTTTAGGTTTTAAGTACTTTAGTTCTAGTTCGAACAGTCCAATGGGTGAGGTGTTCGAACTGCCCTGTCCGGTTTAAGCAGTCTTTGTCCGAACTGTCCCTGTTCGTAATGGTAACGGAATCTGGACTCATCATATACCATGTAAAAATATCTAACTATTAAATAAACATATTAATAAATTAGTTCACATAACCCATTGTAGGTGATAACCCATTGGTTCATTTGAATTCCAACTTTTCTCTGATTTTTTAAAACCAAACTGATATTTAGCTTGGTCATAAGTCGTAGTTATACTTTGAGTGAGCTCCTTATACTAGTATTTCAACCCATGTTTTGTTGAAAATATTGAACTCTCGCGGCTCTTCTATTCTAACTATGGCAATTCTTATTTTGAAAGGAAGATCTTTGTTCAGACAACTTAAAAATATGCTTGTATGATTGAATTAAAGCAATAAGCAGATATTCGAGTTACACACAAGCCATGTGGCATGAAGGAGAACGTTCAACATTCCTAACATTATTGCTCGCATGATCTTATGCGTCTTTATTCACTGCTTATATGGGCTAAAAATTGTTCAAAGGAAAAACCCTTATATTTCACGATATTTTTGGTAACCAGGTAAGGGAGGATACCTTGATGGTATGCAATGTAAAGCACCGGTTCGTGACAATTTCAGGGATGTTCTTGGTTTTGACAAACCTCTTGGAACAATCATGCATGCTCTCGTTGATATCCTATTCGCAATGGATAATATAATCTTCACAAATTACCTTATTCTTAATAAATTAATCTTGATAAAAATACTAAAGAACTTAAAGTAAGCTAGTAGGAAAATGACTGAACCATGTTATGGTCATATCTCATAAGTCCATAAATAAATATTAACAAATGAGCTTATCGTCATCACGAAACCCAAACATCTCGTTTTGGGACTACTCGACTTGATGATCGGTCATATGTCTTATAGTATTTCTCTATTTTGTACAATTATAAGTAACATATTAAATATTTCTGATTCTATAATGGACTCGATAATAATATAATGTATTTTAATCTGTCCATGGTATATGTAGATTGGCGTTTTTAGGGTTTGAATATTCATCATGAGGGATTTTGATTCAAAGTAGAACGCAGAAGAAGCTAGATAGAGGGATAAACCCTAATTTTAATTAATCAAAAAGTCTCCCCAAACAATGTAAAGAAGATATGTTTATATAAGGTTTCAATTGAAACCCTAAAACTAAAATAAGAAAATTACTAAAGTATCCTAAATTATTAAAAACTCGAAATAAGCTGATAGATGAGCCCAAATGCCTGAAAAGCCCATATGTCACGAGCTGAGCTCGTGACTTCCGTTCATGGCGTCGGTTCCTTTGAAACAAGGTGATGTGGGTCAAAATCAGACACCGGAGCTCCAAACTGTCAATTCATCGCATTCTTTGGGTGATCGCCAGTCTTCATAAATTCCAGCGCTAAACTGTCTGCATCATTCCCACCGGGGTAGAGAAGATTCGCCCTCGAATCAGAACCAGTCTCCTCGTCAGAAGGGTCACCTGCATAAGGAATCAGAAGCTTAACATTAAAGACATCAGACGTACGGACATGGCTAGGAAAACGCAGTCGATAAGCATGCGGATTGATCCGCTCCACAATCTCCACAGGGCCAATCTTCCGGGCGGCCAGTTTGTTATAATCACTAGCAAGGTGCCGATTTTTGGTTAAAACTGCCCACACATAGTCACCAACTTCAAACTGAACAGGACGATGATGAGAATCCGCCTGAGACTTATATTTGGCGGTGCTCAAGACAAGATGATCGTAAGTCGTCTGATGGGTTTGGTGAATCTACGATACAAGCTCCTCAGCCGTTGTGTTAACACAAATTTGACTGGGCAGGGCGAGCAAGTCGACAGGACCCCGGGGCACAACACCATACATCACCTGGAAAGGAAAAAGACCCGTCGAGCGGTGAAGGGCATGATTGTGGGCAAACTCTGCCTGCAGTAGGCGCTGATCCCATGCCTTCGGGTGATCTCCCACCATGATGCGCAACAAGTTACCGAGGGAACGATTAACCACTTCTGTCGGACCATCAGTCTGGGGGTGGTAGGTACTACTGAAACTGAGCTGCATATTCACCATGCGCCATAAGCTGTGCCAGAAATGACTCACAAACCTGGTATCACGGTCAGAAACATAAAACACATCTGTAAACACATTAGTCCCAACAGGGCTAGCAATAGGAAACACATCTGCAAACACATCAATCACATCGGGGATAGCAATGGGAAACACATCTGCAAACACATCAGTCCCAATAGGGCTAGCAACATGAAACACATCTGCAAACACATCAGTCCCAACAGGGCTAGAAACGGGAAACACATATGCAAACACATCAGTCCCAACAGGGCTAGTAACTGGAAACACATCTGCAAACACATCAGTCCCAACATGGCTAGCAATAGGAAACACCTCTGCAAACACATCAGTCCCAACAAGGCTAGCAATAGGAAACACATCTGCAAACATATCAGTCACAACGGGGCTAGCAATGGGAAACACATCTGGAAACACATCAGTCCCAACAGGGCTAACAACAGGAAACACATCATTCCGCAGCCAGTCACTCTGATCAGGATCACGAGGGGAAAGAAAAGTGCGCCGTACCATCAAAACTGCATCAACATCACCTGTCACAACCTCCGCCATAACCTCCGCCATATCATCATCATATGTATCAAACTTTGGGAGACCATCAGGAACAATGGGGGGCGGTTTAAATGCCTCGTGAGAGAAAAGACCCCTAGCACCCGCATCATTCGGACATTCTACCTGACGATGCCCTAATTCTCCACAGCCAAAGCAGCGTAACTTACCAACAGAACGGTTGGTCGCACCAATGGGAACAATGGGAACGGTTGGACGTGGAACTGGTGTTGGCGCTGAGGTCCCTGTAGGAGCACCAGTTCGTATACCAATTTGGGTCCGGCGAGCCAACTGTTTTTCTGCCTGGAGGGCACGCCGATGGGCTTCGGAAACAGACAACGGGTCGAACATGTTCAACATATCTTGAAGCTGAGGGCGCAACGCACCAATATAGCGGGATATTTGCTGATGCAGCGACTCGTTCACATCCGTACGAGCCAACAACTGATAGAATTCTTCTGTATACTCGTCCACAGGTCGTCGTCCTTGACGAAGATTCTGGAATCGCTGGAATAGTTTCCGCTCGAAGTTGTAAGGTAGGAAAGCCTTGCGGATTATTTTTTTCTGAACTTCTCTCGACTGCGGACTTTCTCCTTGCCTTCACGCTCACGGGTCTTCTTCACTTGCTGCCACCAAGCCTGTGCCCTGCCGCACAAGTGGATGGTGACCGAAGCGACCCTTCTCTCCTCGGGAACTTCCTTGAAGTCCAACACTTCCTCAACCTGGGATAACCAATCAACAAACGCCTCTGCCTTAAGGCTACCATCAAAGTCAGGAATGTCTACCTTAAATCCAAGCTCCCAGCGGCGGCCGTGATAAGTTTTCTGTTCTAACCCCTCCCCAAAAGGGTTATCGATACTTTCAACCTCCATACCTTGTTGCCTGGCGTTAAGATCAACCATCTGACGGGTAAGATCAGCCACCTGACGGCGCAGGTCAGCATCTTTGCGATCTCCAAAATCACCTGCATCTCTAGCCACCGCAGCGCCACCGCGACCTCTGGGTCTTCCTCACACCATCTCACGGGACTGCCTGTGTCTGATACCAATATGATTCAGAGTAGAACGCGAAAGAAGCTAGATAGAGGGATAAACCCTAATTTTAATTAATCAAAAAGTCTCCCCAAACAATGTAAAGAAGATATGTTTATATAAGGTTTCAATTGAAACCCTAAAACTAAAATAAGAAAATTACTAAAGTATCCTAAATTATTAAAAACTCGAAATAAGCTGATAGATGATCCCAAATGCCCAAAAAATCCCATATATCACGAGTTGAGCTCGTGACTTCCATTCGTGGGGTCGTTTCCTTCGAAACAAGGTGTTGTGGGTCAAAATCAGACACTGGAGCTCCAAACTGTCAATTCACCGCATTCTTCGGGTGATCGCTAGTCTTCATAAATTCCAGCGCTAAACTGTCTGCATCAGATTTACTGTTGATTGTGTCAATGTCATTACATGCCAAAGTAAGTTGTTCTAAGATTGAATGAAAAGTTTGGTGGCACTGCGGCATAATCCGATGGGCTTTTGCCTCCTTGTTAATGGGCTAACATGGACGAAAGCGTTGTCATTTTAATGACATATAAGAGATAAGCTCAGTAAGTAAGAGCTTAATGTGTGTAAACTTATTGTAAATTATGTATATTCTATTCATTGCAATAAATATATTTTTCTGGCAACGATAATAGAATCGCGAGGCTCATAAGCCGAGTGGTTTTAAATGATAAAATGCTTGGATTTAGGATTCGATCATGATAATAAAAGTGTTTTTGATTGGTTTAAAAGTGTTTTTGACACCGAAACACGCCAATGAAGTGGGTTAAACTTGATCGACTAAAGTTATCCGTGATGAACAGATGACAATTAGAGAGCTTAAGGTTTATCTAAAATTGAAGAAGAAATAATCAAAGATAGATGTGTAGTTGAATAATCAGAATGTGATCCGAAACTCATAAGTAAGAGTTTTGATTTGCACTATTTGATGAGTCCGGATTCTATTACCATTACGGACAGGGACAGTTCGGACAGAGACTACCTAACCGGACAGGGCAGTTCGAGAACCTCACCCATTGGACTGTTCAAACAGGAACTAAAGTACTTAAAACCTAAACATTTCTTGACTAAGCTACATGCTCTCCTACTAAGAGCTCATGGGTCCTTGAACTTGACCCGGGTCCATTAAACATGACCCGAAAACCCATAAGGCCCATATGTAAGGGTATAAATACCCAACCACCAATATTAAATGGGGTAATGAAAATTAAATACAACCAGGCTGCTTAATTCTCCCTCTACTCTCTACTCAAACATTAAATACTTACAAACTTCCACAAACTCTAAACTAAATTACAAACTTACCCTCGGACGAAAATAAACCTCACCAAATTGGCAACCACAGTGGGAGGATGACGGTGCCTGAATCAAGCATTCGAAACCAACAGAAAAACTCAGTCCGAATGAATCCGAATGCCCCAGAAGTACCACCAGCTTTGCTTGAAGTGGTGGGTGAAAATGATGAATACACCATCGAGGAGCGTGATTGGTTAAAGGGCGAGATAGAAGCTCTGAGGGCAGAGAAGACTAAGATGGGCATAAAGGAAAAGTCAAAAGCATCAGTCGCTCATCATACCAACAACCCTAGAGAGCATGAGCCTTCGAAGACTCATGTGAGCACCAAGAAGACTCATGCTAGCTCCAAAAAGTCTCACCGGTCTAAGCCAGTGGAAAGTTCTGATTCAGACTCAGAATCTTCTGATAGCTCCTCGGACGAGGATGGAGTCGAAGAGTCCTTGTCCTCCAGCAGTGATGAGGGCCGATCCAAAAAGAAGCAAAAGTTGATTAAGAAATATTCAAGAAAAAGGGATAGACATGGGAAATTTAAGAAGAATATAGGCAAAGGATCATCTCACAGCCGGAGGCATGTAGATCGGATGCTGATGGATCCTTTTGCCTTCCATGATGAACCAGGTATCTTTGTAACTCCCAATGAGGATACTGTGTTCAGTCGTGGCCGGAATTGGAGACAATCTCCATTGTCCTCCAAGATTTTGTCCGGAAACCTCCCTAAGAGGTTCGATAGCACTAAAATGGAAAAATACAATGGCAGTACTGATCCGGACAACCACTTGGAACACTTTAAAAACTTTATGATGAATTTTGATGATGACGACAAATTTATCTGTAGAGCATTCTCCCAATCCTTTATGGGGAGTGCTCTAAAGTGGTATAACAGCCTACCTCAAGGCTGCATCAAGAATTTTGATACCTTTTGGGTGGCCTTTCGAAGGCAGTTTGTTGGGAGTAAAGAGTTGAAGGGCAATAGGGACACAATAATCCATTGTGCCCAAGAACCAAACGAATCATTGAAAGAATACATAAGTCGTTTTGTAAATACCAAAAATGGGTTGGCTGATTGCTTCGAGCAAGTAGCAATAGCATCCTTGAGACGTGGCTTGAACCTTGGAAATTTGGCTGATTCGGTAACCAGAAAGAAAACCATGACTTGGGGAGGTTTTCTGAATCAGGTCGGAAAGCAAATAAATGTTGATGAAACAAAGAAAACTAGGGTGCAGAGGAAGGTGAGGTCTGCCCCAGTTGCACCAAACCCTATCCAAAATCAGTCCGGGAACAAGGCAAGGGAGACTGGACAAGGGCACAACAGGGCTAAAGATCAATCTCAACCAGCTTCACCTGCCCAGAGTCAACAATCTAGAAATAAGATAGGGCTTTGGGTTCAACCGGAGTGGTTTGCAGAATTAAAAGAAAGTGTGGCCACCATTTATGATAAAACAAAGGAAGAAGAGCACTATAGGAGACCGGCCGCACTGCAATCTCCTAGAGAACATCGTAACAACTCTTTCTGCCAGTACCATAATGATACTGGCCATACCACTGACGATTGTATAACCTTGAAACAAGAAGTTCAAAACTTGATTGAAAGAGGAAAGCTGGGGGCATATGTCAAAAGAAGAGGAGGAAACAGGCCTGATAATGCTCATCGGGTTGGTCCAAGCAATGCTGCTCCGGAGGGAGCTATGGTTATAATCGAAAGATTTGATGTAGAATCAGAATACTTGGATCCTGATCCGAATCGAAATACAGTGGGTACCATTGAGGAACGTTGTAAAACGGTCTCCGGGCTTATCAAGTTTTTTGAGTCACTTACAATTTTCGGAGGGGATACTATGACAGCTCCTACTGCTTCTTCAAGGAAGAGGGACGTCCATACCTTAGCTACCCAGCTAGAAGGAGGTATGACTTCCTATCAATCACAAATTCCATTTCCCTTCATTGTTTTCGATGAAGATGACTTAAGGGATATAGCTAGCCCTCATGAAGATGTTGTTGTCATACGAGCATCCATTGGGGGCAATGACATAAGACGAATCTTGGTGGATACTGGAAGCTCAGCCAATATCCTCTTCTTAACCACTTACAAAAAGATGAAAAATCCAGTCGTAATTCAGCGTTCAGACAGATCAATTCTGGGTTTCACTGGGAGCTCACCAGATGTGATCGGGGAGTTCGAAAAGGAAGTTTTGTTGGGAAAGGGCCTTTTCAAGAAAATGGTCAGAATACTTTTTATTATGGTGGATTGTCCCACTTGTTATAATCCTATTTTGGGGAGGTCTTGGCTCTCTAGGATGCATGCGGTGGCCTCGACAGTCCACCAATGTTTGAAATATGTTGTTCAATGACAAGTGGGAGTTGTCCGAAGCAGTCAAAAGGTTGCAAGGGAGTGTTATGCTACGGCACTGGCTCCACGAACGTTGGGGGCAGTTCGTATCAACGAAGAATAACAGTTTGAGGGGCTTTCTGGGGGTGAGGGTGAAATTGATGACCCCAGAGAGACCCCTGGAGCATTGATATCGGTTGAAGAAGTTGAAACACATTCTTTAGAAGAAGGAAAAAATGTTAAGATAGGGTCCAAAATGTAGTCCGAACTGAAGAATAAAATGTTGAAGTTTCTAAAAGACCATCAGCATGTGTTTGTTTGGTGCAATGCTGATGTAACTGGGATTCCAGCATATATTATATCACATCACCTATCCATTCGGAGAGACATAGCACCCGTGGTACAAAAGAGAAGGGGTTTTTCCAAGGAAAAGACTGATGTTATTGTTCAAGAAGTTGACAGGCTCACAAAAATGGGGCATATAAAGGAGTCTCAATATCCTTTGTGGACTGCCAATCCGGTCTTGGTGAAAAAGAAAAATGGCAAGTGGCGTATGTGCATTGACTTTACACATCGCAATAGGGCTTGCCCAAAAGATTTATATCCAGTCCCCCGGATTGATCAGCTAGTAAATTCCACTTTTGGAAATAAGCTACTATCCTTCATGGATGCTTTCTCCGGGTACAATCATATTCAAGTAGATCCGAAGGATCAGGAGCATACCACGTTTGTCACTGACAGGGGTCTTCATTGCTACAAGGTGATGCCATTCGGATTGAAAAATGTTGGGGCTACTTATCAAAGATTGGTGAACAAAGCCTTTGCTTTTCAAATTGGAAGAATTATGGAAGTATGCATTGATGACATGATGGTGAAAAGTATGGATGAACAACTACACTTGGCAGACCTCAAATAAACTTTTGCTAATTTAAAGCTAAATCAGAAAATTGTGTGTTCGAAGTGCAATCCGGGAAAATCCTAGGTTATATAATAAGTGAGCAAGGGATACAGCCCGATCCGGACCAGCTTAATGCTTTGTTCCAAATGGAGCCTCCTCAGAATGTTAAAGAAGTACAACGGTTGACTGGGAGGTTGGCTGCTTTAAATCGATTCATCTCAAGGTCTTCGGACAGATGTACCCCGTTTTTTCAAACTCTAAAGGGTGCAAAGGGATTTGACTGGACTTCACAGTGTGATGAGGCCTTCAATGAGATTAAGAAACATCTGTCCTCTCCCAAAACTTTATTTAAACCTGTTGATGGAGAGACACTCTTCGTATACTTTGCAGTTTCAAGCTGTGCCATCAGTGCTGTATTGGTAAGAGAGGTGGATAGTTACCCCCATCCGGTGTACTACATCAGCAAGAGCTTGATGGATGCAGAAAAACACTATTTAAAGCTCGAAAAATTAGCATTAGCCTTGGTAATTGCTGCAAGGAATATGAGGCCTTATTTTCAGGCTCATCCTATTATCGTCCGGACATCTTTTCCTTTGAAGAATGTCCTTCAAAAGGCAGACATTTCAAGTAGAATGACTAAGTGGTCAGTGGAATTGGAGGACTTCGATATTGATTTTGCTCCTCGAACAGCAGTCAAAGCCCAAGTTGTGGCTGATTTTTTAGTTGAATTCCACTCTGACAGGGATACGGAGCAGACTATTGAAATGAAAGACAAAAAAGTTTGGGTCATGCGGACAGATGGTGGATCCAGTACTATGGGGTGTGGTGCAGGGGTGTGCCTGGCTTCTCCATATGGTGACAAAATGTACCGGGCTATATGTTTTTCTTTTTGGGCTTCCAACAATGAGTCTGAATACGAAGCAACTTATAGCTGGTTTAAAGTTAGCTTATATTTGTGGGGCCAAAAGGGTCAAGCTGAGGAGAGAGATTCCCAGCTTCGTATCCACCATACACAAGGTCAATCTGAGGCAAAAAAGGAGCAACTAGTGAAGTATTTACTTATTCTTAAAAATGAGGCACTTAAATTAAAAAACGTTGTTTATGAGCATATACCCCGGACAGAAAATGAACTAGCAGATTCCTTGGCAACCATAGCGTACACTGAGTCATATCCTTGGATTCATGTACTGGAAATCCCTTCCATTCAACTTGATATGGGTAAAGCGGAACAAATTTTCGATGTACAGATGAAACAACCTCAAGATTGGAGATTTCCTCTCCTGCAGTACCTCTCCGATGGCATCTTGCCTATGGATAAATCACTAGCAAGAAAAATGAAGCACAAGGCTCATGGATTTATCATACTAAGAGACATTATGTATAAAAAATCTTACAGTAAACCTCTTTTACGATGTTTGGGAGATGATGAGTCTCAAGTAGTCCTCTCCGAATTACATGATGGTGAGGGGTCAGCTCACTGTGGGTTCAGGGCTCTAACAAGGAGAATTTTACTGGCTGACTATTATTGGTCCTCTATAATGCAAGACGTTAAGGAACTGGTGAGAAGGTGTGATCCATGCCAAAGATATATTAATGAAATTCATGTCCCAGCCATCGCTTTATAGTCAATTTCTGAGCCTATACCTTTTGCTCGATGGGGGTTGGATTTGGTGGGACCTCTTCCTATGGCATCCGGAGGATGCAGAACTATAATTGTTGCTATAGATTACTTTTCGAAGTGGATTGAAGCAGCCCCCCTGGTAGGAACAACATCAAAATCTGTCATAAAATTCATTTTATCCAACATCTGTTGCAGATTTGGTGTTCCACAAAAGATAACGACAGGCAATGGGCCACAGTTCGACAACAAGGAAATGGAGAGTTTCTGTGCCTCGAGGGGTACACAACATTTCTTCTCTTCACCTTTCCACCCACAAGCAAATGGTCAGGTTGAAGTGGCTAACAGAATTATACTGTCCGGTTTAAAAAAGATTTTGGAAGGGGCTGTTGGGAAGTGGCCTAGCTATTTACAAGAGGTTTTGTGGGCCTACCGGACTACTCCTGGGGCTG
This sequence comes from Limnanthes douglasii subsp. nivea, assembly GCA_036936605.1. Classification (NCBI taxonomy): domain Eukaryota; kingdom Viridiplantae; phylum Streptophyta; class Magnoliopsida; order Brassicales; family Limnanthaceae; genus Limnanthes; species Limnanthes douglasii. The sequence continues at coordinate 154,839,144 of JAUPFV010000003.1, read as the reverse complement.
CAACACAAGAGTCACCTTTCGCCTTGGTCTATGGGATGGATGAAATAGCCCCCATAGAGGCAACTCTCCCCTCATTTCGGGTTCACAACTTCTCCGAACATGAAAACGAAGTGGCAATCAGGGGTCAGCTTGACCTAATAGAAGAAAGACGAGTTAAGGCTCACCTTAGAGCTGCACACTATCAGGGTTTGATGAGAAGCAGGTTTGCTTCTAGAGTTAGAAGAAGAGATTTTCAGCCGGGGGACAAGGTGTTAACGAAGGTCTTCTTACACACCAAAGAGAAGCTGCTCGGCAAACTAGCCCCGACTTGGGAAGGACCTTATATGGTCATTGAAAGACTCAAACCTGGAACATACTGGCTAGAAGATAAAGATGGAAGGGTTTTAAATCACCCTTGGAATATTGAGCATCTCCGAATGTACTTGGAGTAAAAGCTATGTAAATATTTACTTGTTTAAAAATCCATGTAAATATTTGGGGGCATACTCTTTCCTACCCTGGTGGCACAGGGAGGTTTTAATGAGGTGTCCGGGCTTTTCAATAAAATTTGATGCCTTCTTAAATTTTTTTGAAGTGTTCTTACTTTGTTTTTTGTCATACCATCCGGATTGAATTAAGGGAATGATGACTACATAAACATTTGTCATCGGAGAATTTAAACACTCTCACTTTAGAATGCTTATGAAATAACTAAGGGCTATTTAAACACTAGCCACCAAAATTGAAACAAACTACGGAAGAATGCAAGAGTTGTGCAAAACAAAGATATTCATTAAAATAACCTAAGTGCCTTGGCCCTCGAAGGACTTTTCAATTGTCAAACAAAACAAAAAAATATATCAGGTCAAATGCCGGACACAATAACAAATATACCTTGGCCTTCCAAGGACTTAAGTTCAGGTAACATGAAAAATGAAAAGATAATTCATAATTTAAGACTGAGCCTTTTAAGATGGTTCAGCCTCACTTGTCTTCTTCTTCTTCTTGGGATCATCTTTCTCTTCGTGAGGGCCCTCCCCGGTGTTTTCTTCTTCATGAGAGGAGGAAGCACTGAATAATCATGCAAGTCTCCATCAACCATGGTGTGGAAGGGAAGGTCTTCGTACTCTACATGAAGCCACAAATCTCCCAGGTTCCTCTTCGGGAACTTCTCATGAAAGAGCAGGACCATATCCGATTTCACCTTGGCATATATTTCCTCTTGAGTGTCTATTACGCTGTTGGCATAAGCATCGATATTGGCCTGAATTTTGGCCTCCTGCTCTCTTAGCAGATCAGCTTTCTCCTCTACAGCCTTGGACACTGTGTTCTCGAGCGCAATTTTATCGCTTGTCAAGTTGTGAATGATTTGATCATTGGCCTTTGCCTCCTCTTCCGAAGAGGTGAGATCTTTCTCTAATCCGGACAACTTCTCCCGGAGCTCTCTGATAGTATCTTTTGAAGTGGCAACCTTTGTGATCCACCCCTCTTGGATCTTCTTTAACTCCTCGTTCTCTCCCTTCAGAATGTCAGCATGTTGAGTGGCAGTAAGAAGGTCATCGGACAGTTTCTCTTTGTCAGATTTGAGATCTTTGATGATATCTGGCAGACCTCAAACTTGTTTCTCCAAAACAAGCACTGGTTGAACATTACTTAAGATGGAGTGAGCTATAATATCCCTTTCACTTGAAATAGTAAAAGTCTTACCATTAAAAGTGACGGTGTTCGAAGTGCTCGGAGGGAGGTAAGGCCCAGCAAAATCGTCTATAGGGAGGTTGGCAAAATAGTCACCGAGTCCATCGAGCCCTGTGATGTCAACACAATCGATGCTAAGGTCTCCTCATTCGACCTCGTCGGTGTGAAAGTCATAAGGAATCTCCTCTACTCTTGTCGGATCATTAGGGTCTATAGGGGGGAGAGGCTCTGAAGTCCGGAGAGAGAGTTCATCATCCCTGGAGGTCTTTTTCTTCTTAGCCTCCCTATCCTTGCTTTCTGCTCCCCGTTTTCGGTCTCTCTTGGGAGCCCTTGGGGGTTTTGGGGATTGAACCTCTTCCCTAACACTCTCCTGCTCCACTACTTCCAAGAGAGCAGCATCGATTTGGCTTGGGGTTGGCCCCTCTAGATTTGTTGGAGCAGTCTCCTCCACCTCGGCAGGGTTAGCTTCACCTACAACCTTCTTGACTTTTTTTCTCTTGCCTTTCATTTTGCTCGGGGCCTTGGCCCGGCCTGGCAAGTAAAGTGACCCATCCGGTTTGTGTGTTCTCTTGAAGACTACATCCGGAGGGGGTGGAGTGGTGAGTTCTTCCCAGGTCAAGTCCATCCGGCCAGTAGTGTTCCAAAGGTGAGACCTTGCCAAGTTGCCTTCTGTGAAAGCATCATGAAACCAGTTTCCCCATTTTTCAGCAGTCCAAGTGTTGATCTTGGTACAAGTGGTCTGCCCAGATTTTAGGTAGTCATTGAACTCTTTGGGCAGTTCTGCTAAGAAGAAAGACAAGACCAGTTAGTTTAAGCCAATTCGATAAGAGTAGAAAAAAGAATATAAAGTAGGAGCCTTACGATCACTCCTCCATCTGCTGGTGAGGAGACTTAGATTGACTCCGGCTTTGATTTTCCTCTCATTCTCCCATGCACCACTTACGAACACGAATTGAGTCCTCCAATTTCTCTCCGACTCAAGCAGATCATCCACTCCTTTATAATTATCACCCATATTCAAGTAATAGAAGGGAATGTGGTGGTTCCTTCAGAGACTGGCCACAACTGTGAACTCCTCCATTGGTAGAGGAAATTCGGAGAGCCTGGAGGCCATAATGCAGGCCATAAGTGTGTACTAGGCGTTGGGGCTCAGTTGACTAGGGCAGAGCTTGATAAGGTGGAAATACCTAACTATCTCCGGATCTAAGAGAATTCTTAGACCCCAATTAAAAAGCTCAGTGAAAATGACTATTTCATTGAGTTTACAATCCATTGGGGTTTCGGGGTCTATGGGGATTCTTATCTTCACGTTCTCCGGAATTCCCCACTTCGTACGCATCCGGCCCAACTCAGCTGTATGGATGAAGGCATAGTTGATTTTTTGTAAAGTGAGAAGGTATTTAACGTTTACCTTGTGGAAATAAGGTCCCACTTTTCCTTCGAGGCACTCCGGCAGATCCGGATGCCTTAAGCATAGCTTTTCCTTGCCCTTATCCTTCTAGGCAGCAACAACACCACTAGTCTGTCCGGAAGGTTCGGGCTCGAATGAAGCCTCTTCGATAGAGTCCTCCATTATTTCCTCCATTATTGAGGAAGGGTTTTCAGTAGTCTTGGTGAGAGGGGAGTTTGGAGTTGGTTCAGTCTGACCACTGGACTGATGAGCTTCAGCGCTCTCCTGCACTCTGGCCTCCGGCTGGGGCTCTGATATGGAGGTTTCTCTTCGGGGGTTTGAGCCAGTAGCCTCCGGACCGGACAGCATGTCCATGGGTGCTGCTTAATTCTCCCTCTACTCTCTACTCAAACATTAAATACTTACAAACTTCCACAAACTCTAAACTAAATTACAAACTTACCCTCAGACGAGAATAAACCTCACCACTATTAAGTTACAAAATAAATAATATATTGTTTACACAATAAATACTCATTAAAACATGGTTTGATCGGTACATTAAATACCGCCAAACTCTCAATCTTATCATTTATAAATTAGTTATTAATTATCAACTTTAAACCTTAACGGTACATATTTTCAAAGTACAAACTAAAAAAGTTTGGTCTGAATCTTGCAAACAATGACATATTTACCGATGATAAATTTTTATATCACTTCATATGAAGGGTACAAAATCTTCGTATAAATTTAAAGAAAATATAAGATTATCTCCAATGATTTACAGAAAAATATAAATTTATAAAAAAATTATAAGATTATCTCCAATTATTTACAAAAAATTATAAATTTTCATATCATTTTATATGAAGGGTACAAATTCTTCGTATAAATTTAAAGAAACATATAAGATTATCTCTAATGATTTAAGAAACCGTATAAATTTACAAAAAAATATAAGATTATCTCCAATTATTGACATAAAATTATAAATTTTCGTATCACTTCATAAGAAAGGTAAAAATTCTCCGTGGACGCGTTCCTAATAAAAAGAACATACCAGTTTGTTACTGTGGGATCACTAAAAAATGAGGCGTAATGATATAATTGAGACAGTTATTTATTAAATTTATCACAAAATAGATTAAGCACATAACACAATTGAAACAAATAACAGTAAAGATTAAACATGGGATTTAACGTGGTTCGACAATTATCTACGTCAACGGGAGCCGCCAGAGAAAAGTGTTTCACTATGATAGAAAAGGGTTACAGATTTCAGATTGTGTTTTGTGTAGTCCTAGACGTCTATTTATAGAGAATACATAAACTTACTAGACAATGAGCCTAATGGGCTCATATACACAAATCTAATAAGAAAATCATCCATTCCATCTTACTGTCAATGACACAAAACTGTAGCGCCGAGCATGGGAAACTGTCAAGGCACTATTCGACTCATTCACAATAAATCTTCCCCTTTAGACGAATATTATTTCTTCACTATCAACAAATAAACTTCTATTCTTCTGACTCACCAAATGCCCTTAAGGCATTCACTCTATACTACGAACACCATCCAGTTTAGGCACTCTCTAAACTTTCGAACTGATACTGCCTTGGGCATTAAATCTGCTAGATTATCGTGTGTAGACACTTTCTTCACATCAACAATTCCCTTTGATATTATATCACAAATAAAATGATACCTGATATCTATATGATTTGTACGCTCATGGTACATACAGTTCCCTGTAAGGTGTATGGCGCTTTGACTGTCACACAACACTTTTGTTGTGGTCCTATTTAAGCCCAAATTTGCCACCAAACCTTGCAACCATATTACCTCTTTAACTTCTTTTGTTACCGCCATGTACTCTGCCTTTGTTGTAGAAAAAGATATAGTAGCTTGCAACTGTGCTTTCCAACTGATCGCACTCCCAGCTAGAGTAAATACATATCCTATTAGAGATTTTCTTTTACCTATATCACCTGCAAAATCAGAATCAACAAAACCAACCAATGATCCTGCAACATCATTCAGCGATTCACCAATATCGGTCTTGTTAAAAGTTAAGCCAACGTTCACAGTATTCTTAAGATACTGAAGTATTCATTTCACTGCCTGCCGGTGTTCTTTCCCAGGACATCCCATGTACCTGCTAACTACACTAACTGCATGTGAAATATCAGAATGTGTGCATACCATAACATACATGATACTACCAATTGCACTTGCATATGGAACCTTCGATATTTGTTCCAACTCAACATCGTCCTTGGCCGCTCTTACTACAGACAACTTGAAATGAGTAGCAAACGGAATGCTAACTGCCTTAGTATCAAACATGTTGAATCGTTGTAGCACTTACTCAATATAGCTTTATTGAGACAAACGTAATGATCCCACACTTCTGTTCCTGATAATTTCAATACCAAGAATCTTTTTTGCTCTACCCAGATCCTTCATCTCAAACTTGGCACTAAGTTGTTTCTTTATCTGCATAATGTGTTACATACAAGAAGCAACAATAAGCATATCATTCACATACAACAATAAGTAAACATAAGAATCATCTGACATCTTTTGATGATACACACAACTATCATATGGACTCCTCGTGAACTCTTTTGACACAATGAATGTATCAAAACGTTTGTACCATTGCCTAGGTGATTGTTTTAAACCATACAATGACTTTTTCAGCAGACAAACTTTGTCCTCCATATTAGGTTCGATAAATCCCTCTAGTTGTTTTATTTATATTTGTTCCTCCAATTCACCATGTAGAAATTCAGTCTTCACATCCAACTGCTCAAGCTCCAAATCTTACAAAACTACCATAGCTAACAAAACTCAAATCAAACTATGCTTCACCACCGGAGAAAATACTTCATTGAAGTTGATTCATTCCCTGTAAGTAAAACCCTTAGCGACCAGTCTTGCCATGAAACGAGATGCTTCAACCCCTGGATTACCTTTCTTTTTTTTGAACACCCATTTACTACCTACTATCTTCTGTCCTTTAGGCAAGTTAACAAGCTTCCATGTTTGATTCTTATGAAGAGATTCAATCTCTTCCCCCATAACACAAATCCATCGATCTACCTCTGAACTCGCTATAGCTTCTTTGTAGCTATTAGGTTCCTGCATCTCAACTTCTTCTGCAAATGATAGAGCATATGCAACTAGATTCACATACCTTTTTGGAAGTCTAATATCTCTTATTTCTCTGTTCAATGCTATGCTATAAGGTTGTTGTTATGGTTCGGGCGCATCATCGGCACCATCATCTGATGTTGACGCTCCACCTTTTGATTTTGGATCTACCTCAGAACCACTTGAATTATTAAACCTGCTAGGAACTGATTCTACTTCAAGCTCCACCTGTTTACTCACAGCCAATCCTGATTCGACCATTTATCCTACTTTCTTCTGACTGGCTATCAAAGCAAACTCATTAAAATTAACATCCCTATTAATGAGAAAACTTGAAGACTTTATAGAGGTACACCATAACCTATATCCTTTCACTTCAGTAACATATCCTAGAAATATGCACCTCTTTTCCCTCGGATCTAGGTTACCATCTCTCACATGAGCATACGCAGGACAACCGAACACCCTCAAATGTTTGTAATCAGCCGACGATCCACACCAAATCTCAAAAGAAGTTTTACAATCAATAACCGTTGGTGGATACCGATTCACTAAGTAACATGCTGTATTGATAGCTTCAGCTCAAAAATCCTTTCTCACACTGGAATCCGAGAGAATACTTTGTGTCTTGTCACAAAGTGTTCTGTTCATTCTTTATGCGACTATATTCTGTTTTGGTGTTTTAGAACAAGTGCGATGGCGCACTATTCCCTCAGCTTCGCATAACTCGTTGAACTCAGGACTGCAATATTCTAAACCATCATCTGTCCTAAGATATTTGATTTTTCTCTTGTTTGCTTCTCAATCATCGTCTTCCATTTGATAAAATTTTAATATGCCTCATCTTTCGTTTTCAGAAAGTAAACCCACACTATCCTTAAATAATCATCAAACAAACTCATGTAGTATCCGGCTCTGCTCTTCGATGTAATTCTGTTTGGACCCCAACACTGTCCCTTTAGTCTTTCTTACAACCGATTTTCTGAATTTGACTATAGTTTATTTACCAAACACAAGGTGCTCACAAAATCCCAATGATTCTGATTTATACCATTTCAGCAAATCTTTTTTTTCCAAAACCGCTAATCCTCTGTCACTCATGTGACCAAGACGTAAATGCCACAACTTATTTTGATCCTGCCTACTTTGACTATTACTCCCTGATGATGCTACTGCAACATCACCCATAACGACACTCCCTTGGATAATGTAAAGACCCTTCTGCAAACTGCACTTCATGCATACCATTGAGCCTTTTGTCACTTTGATTACACTGTCTTCTGCACGATACTTATAATTAAAATAGTCTAGAGTACCAAGAGAAATAAAGTTTCTATTTAACCTAAGAACATGTCAGCACGTCAAGATTCTAACAACCCCATCAAACATTCTGATTCTGACGTTACCAATACCACCAACTGTCAACGAATGATTGTTCCCTAAATAGACAGTTGCCTGCATTGGCTTATAAGTATCGAAACACTGCTTGAACTGACACATGTGATATGTAGCGCCAGTATCGAGTACCCAAGATTTTTTCCCAAATTTTGAACTCACAGACAATACATCTCCTCTACCACTATTTTCACTATCGTCGGAATTGTTCACACCTTCAACAATGTTTGTTGCATTTTCCTTTTGATTTCCCTTCTTACCATTCAGTTTCGGACAATCTATCCTATAATGACCCTGCTTACCGCATTCATAACAGTTTGAGTACTTTACCTTTGACTTAAACCTCCAGTTCTTCTTTCTTAAAGAACTCGTTTTGCTTCTAAATCTTCCTCTAGTCATAAGATCTTCCCCTTCAACTTGATTGTCTGGCTGCAACTGTCTCATCTCCTTTGGTTTTAGTGCCCTTTTGACATATGCTACCGATAACTTATCCTTACTATACATAATGGTATCTATAATTTTTTTATAGAGAGCTGGTAACGATCTCACTACAAACAAATCTTGATCCTCATCCTCAATATTGATATCTATGTTCTCCAAGTCCATTATAATTGATGTAATATTTTCTAAGTGCTCTGTTATGGACATACTTTCTTTCAATCTGAAATCATACAAACGCTTCTTCAAGTATAATCGCTTTACTACTGATTTCTATGAGTAAAGCTCTCATAGCTTATTCATGCGCATGAAGCAGTATTCTCACCACCAATCTCGCGAAGCACATTGTCTTTCACACTCATTAAAATCCAACATAAAGCCCTTTCTTGAAGATCTAGTTTATCATCTTCTTTCATCTTTTGGGTAACTTATTCTCCACAACCTTCCACAGCCATTGCAGTACAATAAATATTTTAGTTTAATCTTCCACAACGCAAAACTGGATCCCCCATTATTTTTTTTCAATAGTTTATTTTGTTGTCGTAGACACCATTGTGAAACCCTAATTGCAAAAGCCCTAATTTCACCACGTGGCTCTGATACCAATTTTGTTATTAAATCACTATGTAATTTATCATAAAATGGCTAAAGCACAGAACACAAATGAAACAAATAACAGTAAAGATTAAACACATGATTAACGTGGTTCAACAATTGTCTACATCCACGGGCGTCGCCAGAGAAAAGTGTTTCACTATGATAGAAATGGTTACAAATTTCATATTATGTTTTGTGTAACCATAATAGTCAATCTATAGGGAATAAATAGACTTACTAGCCTAATGGGCTCATATACACAGATCTAATAAGAAAACCATCTATTGCATCTTACCTTCAATGACACAAAACTGTATCGCCGAGCACGAGACACTGTCAATGCACTATTCGACTCATTCACAGTATACATAAACAATAATTATTTGTTGCGTAGAAAACAACCATTGATTTTGAATCAAATATTTTTTACTATTTCAATTTCATGTATATTTATCATATGTTGTTTGTCGTAACATCAAAATGGGCAAGCAACTCGATATATATTGACGAAAAAAGAAGAAGCATAAAACAAAAACCTTTTCTCATATATATATATATATATATATATATATATATATATATATATATATATATATATATATATAATTAAAAGATGCAAAAATTAATACAATACAAAAACTTAATAATATTTTAAAAAATTAGATGTCGAAAAATATAAATATCTTATACATATTTTTACCCTAAACATGATAAATAAAATCGATACGTAATTGATAAGTGAAGGCGACAAATTATATATACAATAACTTATATTGTTAAATGCATTTTTTTTAATAAAAACTTTTTTTTATATAAAATTAAACTAAATCAAATAACACTATGTTAATTTTATGGAGTTTAAAAGTAAGAGAAGAAAATTTACCTACTTTTCTTATATATTAAAAGGTAATGAGAAGTACATACTCACGAACTATATTCTCATATAATACCCATCGCATCTATATAACTCTTGATAAATACTTAATTATTTAATAATACATCAAATACCTCCACTTTATCACCAAACACCTAATCATTTCTAATTATTGAATCAATTTTTTTCTTACTTTTTATTTTTATTTTATTTATTAAAAGGTCTATATCTTTCAAACCGAAACTCGGAAAAAATATCTGAAAGTACCATCGCCTTTGTTATTTTTAAGATGAACAAAACTAGATCCACTAATGATGTTTTTTTTAATTTTTTTTTAAAAATAAAATTTCGCCATGCGAGTTCTTTAAAAACTTAACAATGCTATTTTGTTTGAAAAATCAACCATGCGCGTTTTAAAAAAAACTAAATATGGGAGTTCTTTGAAAAATCAAACATGAGAAATCTTTGAAAAACTAACAAAAAAAAATAGAAAAATACCGTTGGTAGTTCTATTTTTGTTCGTCTTAAGAAAACAAAACCGATACCACTTTTAGAATTTCTTTCCAAACTACAAGGGTACGAATTATTTAAAATAATATAATAAATAAATATTTTTTTTTTAAAAATTTATTGGTAGATTTTGATGACGATAACCTTTCATAATACCCAATTTTTATATATTAAAAATAGTGAGTTTATGCATATCTTTTCCTATAATAAAACCAGGCTATTATAATAAGAATATATAAATAAATCTTGAAACCCTGGAGCGACCACAATTTTCATCGTTCATAACTTTCATATATTTAGTTTTAACTAATAACTCGATTTTTAATTGGTAGAACATTATTTTGTAGTTTCTTCTTAGCCAAATTAAATATTTTGTTATAGCCTAATTAGAGTTAGGCGCATAAATTTTATTATTTACGTTTATAGTTATATATAATAGATGATTAATATAATACCGTGGTATGAATAGCTGAAAAAATAACAAAATGTTACACAATAAAAATAAAAATGAATGTTTGATTAGTTAAACAAGGATGACAGAAATTCTAATTAAATTGCTGAAACGACAAAATTTCGAAGGGAATAATAGCGAACCCGAAAACATAAACAAACCGGACCCGTATAGCTAAGTTCTTTTCCCTCCATAGTTTCCCGCCCAAAACAAGTGAATAGAAAAACAAAACCCGAAAGACGATTATAAAAATCCTAAAAATTGAAGGATCCCAGACGGCAGAAGAGAAAAATGGAGACCAACACCACCACCAACTCCAACTCAGCGCCGACGGGTTGCTTCAAGTGCGGGAGACCAGGCCACTGGTCGCGCGACTGTCCTTCCTCCTCCACTCCTACCAATCTCAATCCCTCCTCTTCTTCTGCTTCGCCTTTCATTTCCAACAACAAAAACAACAATAACTCCGCCGCCGGAGATTCTGCTGGAACCGCCGCAAAGATCAAGCCGAAGCGAGCTTCAAGGCCAAAGCTCACGCCTGAGCTTCTCCTCTCTGATGATGGCATAGGCTTCGTCCTCAAATACTTTCCTCGCGGGTTCAGGTACCGAGGCCGTGGGCACGAGGTGAGACTCTTTATCGCCGATTATACATTTCTGATTGATTTATTCGGTTTCGGATCTGTCAAATTTAGGTTTGACACAACTGGTTGCTTTAGAATCAGCATCACTGTTTACATTTTTTGATTCACTGACTTTTCATGATACAAATCTGACGAATCGTGCCTGCTTTAAGTACTGTGTTTTTGTCAAATTTGGCGTCTTGTAGGTGAGTGATCTGAGAAATTTGATTAAGTTATATGGTGAATGGCACTCCCACCTCATCCCTTATTACTCGTTCGATCAGTTTGTACATAAGGTAGAACAAGTTGCTGCTACAAAACGTGTGAAGGTAATTCATTCGTGCACTATATCACTTTGTTCATGCCCTCAAGAGTTGCTAGTGGTATGCAGTTTGTTTTTCTTTTTGGCTTTGCAGACATGTATTAAGGAGTTAAGAGAAAGAGTTGCTAGAGGGGGGGATGTGACAAAATTACATGAGCATCCAACTGAGTCTGATGCTCCAAATGAGGAGCAAGGTAACCTACTAATTTTTATTTTTTTTTGGGTACATTGCATTAAATTGTCCTGCGCCTTCTGGTTCTGAACATTTTGTGCAGATAATTCTTTCATATGAACATAAGTAATATGATAATGAGTCTGTTTTCCCTAGCTAACTTTGCAACATATGAGTTTATATGGAAAGTCTTTGATATGAGAGATGTACTGCTAATACCATGACATTTGGTGATTACTCATGACATATGCATCTTTCATTCTCCCTTGGTGATATTGCAAAGCAGCTCGATGTGAATTCTAACTACAGTTGGCTGCTACCACATATGTCAGTTTCTATCGAATATCACATTTTTCTTGTCACCTTATAATGTTAGTGGCTCATAACCTGATAAACTAAGGAAACTTATTAGGATATCATCTCCTTTCTGGACCCAAGCTATGCTTAAGAACCCTAGTTTCTGAACCCAAGCTTATGCTAGAGAACCCTAGACTTCAAATCAAATATGTTGCCTAGCTTTTGAATCCAATCGACCCTGTATTTTTTTTATCAAAGCTATGCTAAGAATCCTCGATATAAGACAAACACCTGCTTATCAGCCTGTGCTGTTACAAGTACTTGTTTTGTCTTCAAAATTGCTTTTCTAATCTTACCACTTGCTGGTGTAATATTAGTAGTAACTCCAAAAGCAATTGAATGTGTAGCACAACCTTTAGTGGTTGGTATTTCTATATGACAACCGGATATATATTTTGATGAGCTACTGGAGGTGTATGAATCAATAAGAAATGTGTATAAAACATAATGACATAGTCCAAGGTCCAAACTACTGCTCTTGGCTTAGGTTGAGGAATAATGAACCCTTTGGCATTTATAAATTTGTCTTTGCCTATTCTCTACATAATAGGTCGGTGATTCAAAATTTGGAACCTTGAATACATAAATGGGATGCTACCTGATTTGGTAGCAAGGTGCTCCATCCCCTTGTTCCTATAACTAAATTAACTGGCTGTTGGGGCTTTAATATGTATTGTAAAATCTCAATGTCATGGTGATGAAACAAAGTATTAACCTTCTGAACTTGAGCTTGTTTCTTTCAACAGCTGTAGATGCCACAAATTTTGATGAACTAAGTGAACGCCCAGTGGGTTCGTCACCAATGAACATTGATGCTGACGATGACCATGAAGTAATGCTGAATGACTTCTTTGATAAAGCCACCGATGTAAGACTCTTCCTAACCAATGTACAAGCTTCTCTCAATTTCTTGAAACTCAGCCCGTGCTTTCAAATGTTAGCTGATTCTACTTGTAGGTCTTAACCTTTTAATTTACTATAAGAAAATATAAGAAAATGCTGTCTGGAATTCTAATGGACTTTTCTTGGTCTATGACATCATCATGAACTTATCAAGAAAAGAGTTATCTGTATTCTAATGAAGTTCCTTTCGTGTATGACATCAGCATGAACCATCTCGGTCTCAGGCATTGTTTGATGAGATGGTGAGCACCTCTGAGAAGGAGTTGCCAACTAATGGGTCAAACATCGCAAGAATCTCTAAAGATGTTGAGATCAGTGAAGAGCAAAAAGCTCGCATTGAAGCCAACAGGTTGAAGGCAATAGAAAGAGCTAAAGCAAATGAAGTCCGGATAACTGAGGAGCAGAAAGCAAGAATGGAAGCTAACAGATTGAAGGCTCTGGAAAGAGCTGCAGCAGCTCGGGCACGCGCATCAGGGCCAGGAGAAGAATAGATGCTGCCCTTTTATGTATCTGTTCGAGTGCGAATACTTTTTGAAGGGTTTTGAGAAAAGAAATGTTAAACGAAAAGGTTGGAAGAGAATCATAAATTGCATCCCTCCCTCATATATGTTCCGTTTCTTAATGTCACATTATCTTATAAAATTTTAGTTTTCCTTCCATTTAGCCCCTGAATTAACTTTGCTGATGGTCTCAGGAATAGTTATTTATGGTTTTCAATTTGATATTTTTAGACTTCTAAATACATGTGGTATGGGTTGTTTGAGATATTTTAACGGGAAATGACACACTAAGTACCCTTTTGCCAAACCTATTACAACCTAGTGCCCTTTAATGGATTAATGCTTACTAAATACCCATTTCATTAAACATATCCACTTCTAATACCTTTTCTTTTTTTAATACCAAGATTACCCTCAACCTAGTATATAAGGTTGATTTGTGAAAAAAAGGACCCCTTTTAGCTCCAGCATCTTCTTAATCACTTTTGAATTTTGAATTTTGAATTTATTAGCCTCCTTTCTCTCTCCTCTCTCCTAACCTTTCAAACAACCCATTTTTCAAAACGTTTCTTCATATTCTAAAAACTACGGCTGATCACACCACCTCCGGCGACACACTAGAACCACCATTTACCTTACTTTACCACCGGCGACCCATCTAGGAGCCTTATCGGAGTGTTCCGATCGCCGGCGACTTTCAGAAAACTAGTTTAACGTTGTCAGCCTCCTGAGTACTGTTTTGCACCGTCATATCCTCCTAGCTCCGATCTTGCACCGTGTCTCAGCCTCCTAGACCACCGTACACAGCCTCCTAGCTCCGGTTGATAGTTTCGAAGTCGTAGCCTGTTGTTACATTTTACAGGTGAGTAACAGAGTCGATTTTTCAGTTTCGAAATCGTTTTCCCTTTTCGAAATCGATTATAACCTCTAATATAACGTGCGTTAATGCTAGGAAACTTATTTCCATCTGCTTCTGCTCAATCCAAAGTATCCAAACCGGCTCCGATCACATTCCGGTGAGAATTTTCATTCCCACACCTCTGTTTGAACCCTGATATTTATATGGTTGCTCCTTGCGATTTTACGCCTGCAATTCTATGCTACAGGTTGCTAGATTACTACATACACCCTGATATGTTAGATTTGTTTGTACATTAAACCTGACTGCATACACCATGCTATCTTAGTTTTGTCATGTTGCTATATGTGTTGATAAATAAACCATGGCTCCATATACCCTTATAGTTTAGGTACTTGATATTGCTATATGTTTCCAACCATCTCCTCTTGCTGCTATCTTACATGTAACATGTTCATATATGTGTTTGAAAACAGATTATTAGTCCATATACCCTGATAGCTTATATATGCCAGTTTGCTATTTGTGCTGGAAAGTGACCACGACCGACATACCCTGATAGTTTAGGTATGCCAGTTTGCTATTTGTCCTTAAAATTGACCACCACCGATACTCCATGATATGTTAGACATAGGATATTGCTATATCTGTTATACTATCAGTAACAGATTCAGTAGTTCTACACCAACATTAAACAAACTAACGAAAAGTCCTATAATTCAGGGTACACAATGTCTAAACCAAAAGTTTGCATTTTCAAACTTGGTACGGAGACAAGTATTGTTCCGCTGTCCGAATTTGTAGACTTCGAGTCATTTCAACAGTACGTTGAGCAAACATGGCAAGGGCTTGTTAGAGGGAACTACAGCATAACGTACTCTTGCGGTGCTCAGAGTAATTGTATTTTTAATAAGGAGACCGATTTCATCGGGTTGGAATGTTACCTCGATGTTGAGCGTTTGAAGAGTGTGTCATTTCTTATCCAAGAACATGTTGCTGATAAAGGCTCCGCCGTTAAACGTAAACAACCCGTTCAACTGTTCGAAGAATCCGATCACATACAACGAACCAGCGGTGAAAGCAGTACCTGTTTGGCCATTACAACCCCGAAAAAAAGACATCTAGCTACAGCGGGATGGGCTGAAGCTATCATCGGGGTTGGACAGTCATTTCCAGACGGTGCTCAAGGTCTGAGGTTATCCTTATCCCGTTATGCATTAGAGAACGGTTTTGCGTTTAGGTACATGCACAATACCTTTAACAAGATCACCGTTTATTGTGTAAACAAAGATTCGGATGGCTGCAAATGGAGGCTTTACGCTTCTGTCGATTGTAAGACCGGTTTGATGACAATTAAAAGATTTTTCAGTACCCACACGTGCAGTCCCGTGTTCACTAAGAAGAAAAGCCGGCATCTGTCCTCCGATTTGATTGCTGATGAAATTCACGATTCTCTACGAAACAGCCATTCTTTAACAGCTAAGACTATACAGTCCACCATCAAGCAAGACTACAGTTTAGACGTTTCATATCGTCTATCTTGGAATGCGTTGGAGAAGGCCCGTCGCGCTGTGTTTGGAGATAGCAATACCTCTTTCGGATTGCTAAAACCATACTTCAAGAGGCTACAGAGTCGTGACATCACTACGGACTGTCGTCTGGATTTGGCTCCCGACAATGTTTTCCGTCGCTGTTTTATAGCATTTGGGGCGTGTCTTCAGGGTTTCCATTCGTGCCGCCCTTTGCTGTACGTTGACGGAACCCACCTGACAGGGAAGCACGGGGGCGTGTTGCTTTCAGCAGTGGCAAAAGATGGAAACAACGGTCAGTAAAAATATGTCTCAATATACATTTGATCTGATAAATAAGCATACATAGTTTGCGATTTAATAACACTGTCTGATAGTTTGTATTACATGCTTTGATATTTTAGTTATTACTGATTGCTATCTTGGTAGGCTTTGTTTGCTAGATTTGGTTACACAGACTGCGATTTGTTAACTATTACACAATCGAACAAAACATCGTTCTGTTAATGTAGTTCTGTTTTTAAACTTCTTTTCCATCCCAGGTCTTTTCCCCGTTGCTTTTGGTATATGTGGTAGTGAAGACTCGGACAACTGGTTCTGGTTTCTGGAAACTTTAAAACCTCATCTGCTAGGGCGCCAGATAACTTTCATTTCAGACCGCCATGCTGGTATTATTAGCGCTGTCGCAATTCTTTATCCTACTGACTACCACGCTTATTGCATCTTCCATCTTGTTCAGAACTTGAATAAAGCTCTTGAACACACTAACAGAGTCTACAAACAAGACATGCTAGCGATGTTTAAGAACTGTGCTTATGCCCCTACGGTCGATCTTTTTAATGAACGTTATGGTCAGTGGTTGCGCCAAGGCGGTAATCGTATTGAAAACTTCGTCAGGAATCTTACCCCAGAAAAATGGGCTCAGGCATATGTGAAAGGCAAACGGTATGGGGCTATGGCATCAACAGCTGTTGAATCGTTCAATGGCCAGATTAAGAAGTTGTGCCATCTGCCTATAGTCGAATTAATCGACCGGATTAGAGCTCTTCTGATGACTCAAATGTCTCGACGTTTAGGAGAAGGTCAAAGTTGGAACACCCAATTGTGCCCCGAGTTTGACAAGATGTTCAAAGATAATGTACAATCCGGTCGGACATGGTTAGTTCGCAAGTCTTCTGCGGCTTATTTTGAGGTTTTATCGGACCCAGTCATGGTTGTCAACATACTGGATTTCAAATGCACATGCGGCTCTTGGCAGCAAGAATGTTTCCCTTGCGCTCATGCGTTGGCTGTAATTGCATCTATAAACGAGGATCCTTTGACGTTGGTCGAGCCGTTTTTCACTACACAAAATTTCCTGTCCAGCTATTCATTTAACATACCCGCTATAACGGAGTTTGGTGAATCCAGTAGCGCAGATTGTGATGGAGAGCCCTTGGTGCTGCCCCCTAACGTTAAAAGACGACCCGGTCGTCCGAGGAAGAAGCGTATTCCATCAAGAGGCGAAATTTCCAGCAGCCAGTCCCGTTGTGGTCGCTGTTTCAAATCTGGCCATAATAGGAGGTCATGTGATGCTCCGTTCTAAACATTATTAACCTACTTTTTCGTAACATTTTACATATCAAAGATAAGCACTCCTTATCTTTTGACGTCTGTTTTGTACAATTTTAACATTTACATGTTCCATTTCTGTTTCTTATCCCCTATGATATCTATTCACATGTACATTGCTATCTTTGGTGATATACTACGATAGCGACTCTTATAACCATTGATAGATTCTAGATATTGCATCTGACAGATACCTCAAACCTATGTTTTTTGTTTCGGTTTACATCCATCTGATGCTATGCTCACATTAGTTATACTTGTACTTCAAATTATTCATGCCATGTTCATCTCAAATATAAGCACTTCTTCTATTTCCACTTATGTTTAGTCCCCTGAAAGAATTGCCATGTTCATCTCAAAGATAAATCCATCTAACATGCCTGTACATCTAACAGATACATCAAAGTATGTTACTTACATTTATTTCGATGTACATCCATCTAACGGTACCTTTCGACTTATGTTTTTTTACACTTTTAATATTGACATGTAACCTGTCTGTTTGGTTCAGACTGTGATATTTATTAACGGCTACATTGCTATACACGCTGTTGTACTATGATAGACAAAATATGAAGCATTGATAGATCGTCGATTCTACATCTGACAGATACATAATTTTATGTTTTCATACCTCCGATATGTTACTAGTCATACATTGCGATTTTGTTATATAACTGCAGTTAAAACTGCTTTCCTCAACTGCAACATATCTTATTATATCATACTGAGAAAAGCCATAGAACTGAAAATTCATTCAAACGCTAACATTAAAAACAGTGACTGGCTACATATAGTCCAAATACACCACCCCCCCAAAAAATAACACTTCTGCACAGGGTTGGTGCAAGTTACAGTCCACAAAAAAAAGATAAACTTACGTTAAAAACACCAAAATAGAAACAAACAGGGACATGAAACTACATCTAGAAACCTTATAACCTAATCGGAGTCGTCTCCATTAGAGCCCTCGTCCTCTTCTTCTTCTTCGTCTTCTCCTTCTTCTTCTTCATCTTCAACTTCATCATCATCGTCAGAGGCCTCATCGTCTGCCTCTTCATCTTCATCATCGTCTTCCTCATCCCAAAATGGGTTAATGCTCTTACACCTCTTCCTTTTTGGCACCTTCTCATCGTCAGAAAGATACCAGTCTTCCATGGACCAAGAATCCCATGAACCATACGGGTCTTCTTGTTCCTCAGACCAGACCGACCATGCATCTTCTTCGTCAGAGGAGTACTCCGACGTCGTCGTGCGCTTGTAGGCCTTCTCGCATGAGTAGTAGTCAGAGGACCAGGCGTCGTCGCTGCTGTGGTGTGGGGAGAAGGGTGATGAAGGAGCCATGGTTGGAGGAGCAGGCGTTTCAACTTAGGGTATACTTTCTGGTTTTTTTTTCCTTTACTTGTGAGTTTGTGAGCAATAGGTTGTCATATGCCCCTCTATTTATAGCAAAACCCAGCTTCCAATGCTGAGTCCCCTTAAGCAACCATATTTTCTTTCACAACTTTAATGGCACACGTTCATTAAATGAATGTAATCATTCTTCTTCATCTACCCAATGTCTTTTCAATTTCAAACTAACCAATGGTTTGAACACATTAATGTAGTACTGAGTAATGTGTGTGGTTAACAGTCCTTTCAACAAATTAATTGCATTTATCTACCAATAACCATGTTGTGCAGTCCATATATTTTAATTTTGTGCATCACCAACCTGTTATGTGATATTTGCGACTAATTCTGAATGGTAGATAAATGATATTAAAAATTTAAAACCTTAATGGTCTATCTATTTATTCTGAACGATATCTAAAACTATACTTTATGGTTCGTAACAAAAAAATTCATAAATTATGATATGTTTCGCACTGCGATATTTTATTGTTTAACCCCATATAGATTTTTCCTTAACCCCAGATAGACATTTTGGTGAACATTGATAGTTTATCTTATATTTGCAATATTGATATTTTCGAACAGTGGATCATTATTAATGTTGATTTTGTGTACAGATGCTGGCGTGGTGCTTTCTGGAGTGGCTATAGATTGAAGCAACTGTCATTGCTAATACGTTTCAATATACATATTGGCCTGAGTAATATGTATACATATTTTGCGATCAAATCAGACTGTCTGATATTTTGTATTATATACTATGGTATTTCAGGTATTCCTGATTGCTAGCTTTGGAGGCTATTTTAGATAGCTTAATTTAAACAGACTTTTCTTTGATAATTTTTTCACAGCCTACTGCATCAAGTAAAAAGTGCTTTCACATGTAAATTTCAGTCTACAAACATAAATCATAGATGCTAATTTATGAGAAATATACAAATTGGTACCAAAATGCCAGTTACATACTACCAACGTCTGTTTGTGTTACAATCATTCAAAAAATGTTTGAATATTTTAGCTCTTGTTACTGCCGGCATTTCATCCCCATATTGCCGTCCAACCAACCCGTTCGTAATTATATCTTCTACGTATTTGCAAACGAAAACACCGCAGTCGTAGCTGCCCCTCTTTTGCTGTGGGATGTTTAACATGGTCTTAATTTTGTACCCACCTTTAACATGCGGTATATATTTCTTCTTCATGCAATAGGCCAGCTGCATTGATAGATACAGTAGCAGTCATTGATATGCATTACTATACTGTTTGCTAGATATAATGTTCGAAATAGCTAGATCTGCAATCAACATAGTTTACTTGGCATTTAGATTCCTTACCAGACCATCGGCTGTGTTTCTTGTCTTATCGGGAATGAATTTGCTCCACGGCAGCATAGGGTTGTAGCTTCTTGCAGCCCCATTCTCCATGTCTATGACCAGGAGCGTCCAGTGGTTCACGCCATCCGTGTTTACAGTACAGAGGGGGACGAATGCAACATATGTGTCGCTGGGCATTGTCTCAAAAACATTGTCCACAATGGCAGACATATCTCCCTTGTTAGCCAGTGTCCCCTGTAAATTTGAGACATTAATACAGGAAGTAGATGTACCTAATCTAAAACCAATAATCCCATGGGAACTTACAGTTGCAATCCCAGATATTTGAATGGCGTTGGCAGGAAATGAATACTTATTATCAAACCCTTTCACAGGGACTTTGAAATCTGAATCCTTTAACAGCTTATATATCCAAGCATCTATTACCTATCAGAACACAATTACAATCCCAAGTCAGTTGAGCAACCAACAGCTTATTGGCTGACACAATGATAGTTTCTTCAATTACTAATGATAGATGTATACAGACACGTTGGTAGACGTACAAGTACACTACGATAGATAGATCCTAATATATTTTTACCTTGAAGTCCAGTTGAGTTTCGTTAGGAAGTTCCATTAACTCTGTCACACTTACGGAAAGCCTGTAAGAGAACTCTGATGTTGGCAAGTACCACACTTCTGGATCTTCCTGTGTCTCTACCTGTTTCAGTTTCAGGACTTTCTCGTACTCACTTAGATCGATAAGTTCTGTTGTCTGTGTCTGGAACGGCCAAGCTACAAATTCAGTTTGCTGTTGTTGAACCTGGGTCGGAGTAAGTAAGTTGAACCCAGGCATGTCATCAATGGGTACCTAAAAAAAAGCATCATGGTGGTAAACTGTTAACAATACAGTATAAAAGTTTATGGAGAATACCAAATATCTACTTACCTCAACCTCCATTTGTTCTTCCTCGATGGATTCGAGTGTACGTCTCTTCTCGTTTGAAGTTTCAACAGCCTTGTCAACTTCAGCGTAAAATGATTGGGTGCAGTCTATGAAGCTATCGTCAACCAACGGTGTAACCGACTTGACAATAAGACCCTTCGATGCTGCTTTCTGTTGTTCTGGTGTTGCGTACGAAGATGGCTCAACCTGTGACACTTTCTCGATCTTCTCTGCGGAATGATCTACTCTGTTGGAAATTTCTATCACCTTTAATGGAGACAGAGCTTGCGATAGCTGTTCGCACTTTGCAGCTGTTCCGGGGCCAGTGAATAGAACTAAGCTAGAGTTTCGTGTTTCTTCAGGCTCCGCTGTTTCGACTTCCTAAAAACATACGATTGAAAACCATTCATTGCGAGATTAACTATCAATCATGTATGATATTCAAATACAACGTTAACATCCACTTACATTGTGAGAGACATGTTCCGAAACCACTGGTTCGGTTGCTGCTATCTCCAACAATGTAGTTGCTACTACTATGTCATCTTCTCCTTTGTCCTCACCGATGATCGGTGCCTTCTTTCCTTCATCGACGGCTTTTTGCGACTCCTTCAACTGTCGTTCCATTGTTTTCGTTATATCGTTGGATTCTTCGTCCAACAAATCATTTCTATCCACCACCAGCTGCTGTTGTTCAACCTCGTCGTTTCCGACTCCAGGTCCCTGTGCAGGTACCAAAACTATATTCTGCGCACCGGCAGCATGAGTATGGGGTGGTATTCCTTCTGCCACATCCCCTTCCCCATTACCAGCGTCACAAACACTTGTGCTAGTCCCTTTTGGCTTCCTAAACACATCGACAGCAACAGCATCATGTGTAGTACTCTCTTCCATTGGTTCAACACGGTTTTCGGATTGAACACCCCCTCCATCAACTTCTTCTTTGTCCTCCTCCGACCACTGTTTTTCTTTTTGCTTTGCTTTGTCAATATCCTCTTGTTCTTCTGTTTTATCCTCCCCATCAACGCCGTCTTCTTCCGTTGCTTTGTCCGACTCAGTTACTACATGCCTCTGAGTTCTTTTGTAAACCAGTGTTTCCTTAACCACCTTCTCAGCAGCCCGTGCATCTAAGGTTTCAGTAGCATCCTCATCATAGCGGCAAAATGGCGATGATAAGGTCAACAGCAGTTGTTGATCCTCGCCATCCTCTCTTGAGTCGACCATCTCCAGCTTTTCTTTAAGGTGCTCCAAATCTTTCTTCAATCTTTCAACCTGATTCAAACGACCATACGAAATTGTTACATTATTTACAGCACTGATAGTTACAGAATACGTTATTGATAGACAAGTTCATTTCAACAACCATACAGATGTTAGTAGTACTTAGAAGGCATGCTAGCACTAACCTCTTCGTTTCTTTCATCAAGGCATGTTTTAAGCCTCTTGTTCTCAACTTTCAACCGCCGCAACCGGCTCCTTTTTTTTCAGTTTTTTGCTGTCGCGCAGTACCGACTGCGACAGCACTCCAAAACTAGGAATCATACTAGACCTACGTTTTTTCCGGTTCCTCAACCTCTCCCCTTTGTTTTTACCAATTCTTTCCTTCCTCTCCACAATGAACTCCCCCAACGTAACATCATCTTCAACCTCAATCATTGAATGTCTTGTCTTCTTACTACCAGCTCCGTCATCTTGCTTGCTTATCAAACTTCTGTTCGCAACAGATTTCTTTCTTTTCCTACTCCTCTCTTCGCTTGGTTCCCCAGCCCCTTCCCACCTTAACCGCGAATCATTTACTCCATAAACAAAACATTCTGATGCTGTAAACACCAACTCCCCGCCGACAACCTATGAGATACATTATAATGTTCATTTAGCAGCAAAATATTATAATCATCCCTGATATATGTATCATACTACTACGATATATCTACTATACCACAACATACCTCGTCGTCCCTGAGCTCACCGACCATCTGGATCATTTCGAATGTGGACTCCTTACCCTCTAGCCCCCACCACTTGTAACATCTAGGTATTATGGAAGGCCTTGGTATGTCGACATTTATAGAAATATGCTCCATAAGAAACGGCTGCACAGAACATAACTAACTATTAAAAAAAAACATTTTCCTAACAGACAGGCTGATCATAACTAGCTATACTTACAAAAAGCAAAGCAACGCATCCGATAACTCTTGAAGGATGCCCAGCCTTAATACATTTGTCCAGCGATTTGTGAAGCTTATCCAAGATTGCTCCAGACCAGTCATAGTCGTTTATCTTGTCAAGATTCTCCACGTAGAAGATTGCTGTCCAACCGATTACATCGCCCGACACTGAAAAGAAAAGTGTCGAGCATATGAAAAGTATCAGTAGCCTAGCCACATCGCTCGCTTCATCCTCCCCTCCTTCTCTAACTGCTTTCTCGATTGCTTCCTACAAAAACATCCAAAATCATAACAACAATACAGACAGAACAATTAAAGGCATCCACAACTAATAAGACATTGGATAGATGATTGCATACATAGCATAGTTGTTTGTAAACATACTCTGATATCTATACTCGTTTACATTGCTACCTATACGGCTACCCTCTGATATTTATTACAATCCAAATTGCTTTGTATCTTAACATCATATATATTAGGTCTAACTGGACAGTTCCTTTAAATGTTATACTATCTGTGATATGTTAGTGTTCATACTTTGCTATTAACAGCAATCTATTTATAGTTATGTGAAAATGTCCCTGGATTTCATGAACCAAAACACCCTGCAGTACGACCTACAAAACAACTACATTCAAACATACTGTATTTACCTTTATTAACGCGTTTGACACAGATTTGTCGTTTGTTGGCCCGCTTCTCCTCGTCCTTGGACTCAAGAAATATTTCTTCATCAAAGTCGAATCTAATTCTGCTCCCTCGGCGTAACGAGCGATAAATCCACCTGATTTGCTCATCGGCATCTCTTCGTTACCGTGTCTCAGGCCAAAGATTGCCTGAACGTCTTTCTTCGTCAGCCTTACACGCTTTTGTCCAATCTTGAAAGCCTTCCATCTGACGTCGTATAACCCACAGATCGCCTCTATAAGGTGGTGGAACTTTTTAAGCTTCAGAGTTTCGTTCCTCAAGTCGTACGAGGTTTTGAGGAATGTGTAAAAAGGTGTTCCGCGAGCAGCCTCGATGTGTTCGGCTTTGATGATATCTCGTCTGAGGACGTTGATTATACCAACCAATCCATAGCGGTAGAATACTCCTGTCATTTTAACCTGTCAACGTTCACATAATAAGGTAGTTAGTAATCAACATGGTAACTAAAACAATAATACTAAGCAGCCACTACATTATGAAGATTCGTATAAGTGACCTGAAACTTATACTTATCCCCTAGGCCTGCTGTCTTACATGTAAACTACTACCACACCCTGATATATAATACAATATACATTGCTACCTGTATGACGATACCTGCATACACTAACAACATTTGGAACAGCATCCCTATAGCTGTTACACAAGATCTAACACGTTAACGATCAGCCTCATTAACCTGATAGTTGTACTGATAGATAATAGAGCCCATATTGCTAGACATGGACCAACACTTCCCAAACTCACAGTGCTTAAAACATCAGCCTCACAATGCTAAAAACATCAGCATGACAATGCTTAAAACCCCTAAACCCCTAAACATCAGCATGACAATGCTTAAAACCCCAGTCTCAGAATGATTACAACAAACCATCCTCACTACCAATACAACTATCACGTAACGTTGTCCAGTCCAGCAACAGCAACAAATGACCTTACGATTCTACCGGATTGTTACACATAATACAGCATGGACTATCCTTGTGTTCGAAAACCTCAACAGAAACGCATAAGAATCGAACACATACCTGATTTCGTTTGTAGGCGACTGTTCCGTTCGACGGACACTTCGTCGCAGTTGGATTCTCGCCGGTTGTGTTTCCAAATATTGAACCAGAAACAGAGACAGTTCTGGTGCGCCTGTAGGTGCCTGATACAAGGAACAAAGACAAAAAAACTGGTTAGTTGTCGCCGGTTTTTTGCCGGCCGATGTCAGAATCATCGGAGGAGGCATACCTAGATGCTGCTTACTAGTCGCCGGTGGTTCTCCGGTAGGGGGCAACAAAATCGGAAGAGAAACAGGTTCAGTCGTGGTTCGACGGTACGTAACGTTCCAAAAATGGCTTTTGGTTTCGCTCTCGTAAAACGTGTTTCTCTCTCCTCAAATTTGGAAATGTGAAAGTGGGGGGAAATTGGAACCTAAAAGTCAGATTAGAAGGTGAAAATAAGTGGGTTTCAAGGAAAAAACCCCTTTTATACCCTAGAGGGTATAATTGTCCAAAATGTGGCTTTAGGTAGTTTATGAAACTAGTCCAAAAACGGGTACCATCTTGGTATTTGATACTTGAGAAGGTATTTAGGGGTACTTTTCTCTATTTTAACCTGTTATAATTGCATTGATGGTAGTTTTGGAATCTTCAAACTGTTTGAACATTATTCTAACAGAAAATGAAGTATAGGGTTAGGATAAAAGATATAAAACTATAAAGTTAAGAAACCTAATTTTCAATTATTATGTTAAATTTTTTTTATAAATAAAATATTTATTAGAGAATAACTGTTTACAAAATAGGCTGCAAAATTTGAATATGAAATTCAAATAGCGCAAAAAACAAAAGCCCTAATCTAGGGAATTACAAATAAAAACCTAATATAGACAAAATTAGAAACTATCACTAAATGAAACTTCAATTTTCTAGAATATTAAATTTAAGACAAGAATAAGCAGCAACTTTGTAATAAAAACATGGTTAATAGTCTCACAGTTGTTACAAAACTGGCATTTAGAAGCCAAAGAAATGCCATTTTTTTAAAAAATAGAATCAACAACAACATAACTATGCAGAATTTTCCAATGCATGAAAGAACTTTTAACAGGAGTTAATTGATTCCAAATTTTGTTAAAAACAGAAGAACTATTATATTTAGTCCTAACACCTTCCCAAGTATCTTTCAAGTTGTAAATACCATTCTTGGCAAGGCTCCAAATCATCAAGTCATCTTTGTTATTATCAATAGAAAGATGCTTAATGCTTTCAATAATATCAGGATGAATAATGTTAGAGACATTGGTTAAATCCCAAACATTACTAGACCAATGTTTGTTAACAGATTCAGTAGTGAACCATAAATTATTATCATCAACATTAAAAGTTAAGATAAGATGAGTATTTGTCCAGTTATCTAACCAGAAATCAACAAGAGCATTACCCAACTTCCATTTGATATGATTCTTAGCCAATTCATGGACTTTGATCATTCTTTTCCAAACCATTGAACCAACTTTGTATAGACTAATCTGCAAAGGATGATGATTGTGACAGTATATACTATGCATAATATTAGACCAGTAACATTTGTTCTTTCTAAAGGTAGCCCAAAGATTGCAAGAAATAGCAGTTTGAATATCATCCATTTTACGAACATTAAGACCACCTTCTTTATAGGTTTTACATAAAGTATCCGATTTACACCAATGAACTTTCTTGTCAGAAAAGTTAGAACCCCAAATGAATCTGTTAAGGATGATTTCAAGCTTATAAATAATGCCTTTAGGAAGAACATTACACTGCATCCAATATAAAATGATATTCATCAACATAGATTTACCTAATGTAAGCGTGCCAGCAAAAGAAAGGTGAGAAACATTCCATTCATTAATCTTGCTGCTAATCTTACATATTAATTTGTCGTAGTTGCTAACTCTATTGTTGGTACTGATTGTGACCCCAAGATAATGTGTAGGTAAGTAACTAGAGGAGAAGCCATAATTGTTAGTAATAATATCAATCTTAGATAAGCTAATACCATTAGCCAACACAATCTTGGTCTTATCTTTATTAACAACCTGACCATAAATAGTTTGATATTTTTGAAGAAAGTTACACAGATTATTAATAGTAATGTCTTTGCAATTAGTAAACAATAATATGTCATCAGCAAAAGCAAGGCTGTTAATATTGATATTGCTTCTATTTCTATATTTCATGGAGCTGTTCAAAGAAAAGAGAGAGTTAATACCTCTGATAAGCATTTCCTCAGCAATGATGAAAATATAAGGAGATATAGGATCTCCTTGACGCAAAACTTTTTTAGTTTTAAAGAAACCAAACACTTCACCATTAACAAGCATAGAAACATCAACAACACTTATCATCTTCTTAATAAGGCAAGTAAATCTAGTAGAGAAGCCAAACTTCTTAATGACTTTTAAAATAAAGCAATGAGTCAGCTTGTCAAAAGCCTTTGACATATCAAGCTGAAAAATGTTAATGTCTTTGATCTTTCCTGATTCATATCATATAGTAATTCTTTGCAGATCAGAATGTTCTCCTGAATACACTTACCAGGCACAAAGCCACCTTGAGTAAGAGAAATGATGTTGGGCAGAATAAGATCCAGCCTATTAGCAATGATCTTGGACATGATACGATTGAGCAAAGAAAACAGACTAATCGGTCTATAGTCTTTCCAACTGATAGAGTTAGTAAGCTTATGAATTAAACAAATACCAGTAGCAAATATGCCAGTAGGGATATTATTACCACGCAAGAAATCTTTCATAGCTTTAATCATATCAAATTTAATAATATGCCAACAATGCTTATAGAAACTATGAGTGAAACCATCCATACCTGGGGCACTGGAAGGATTCATGTTCTTAATGATGCTCCAAATTTCATTTTCATTAGGATCTTTAAGTAACCTTCTATTATATTCTTCAGTTACAATGCTAGGAATATTGTTGAACAGATCATCATTCATACATATAGCTTCCTCGATATTATTAGCATAAGGGTAATCAACAAGAGCATGCTTAAAGAAATCAACAGTAGAAAGACCAATGTCTTTTGAGTCAATGATCCAATTATCTCCACTCTTAATGCCTTTAATGCTGTTTCTTATACGCTTCTTTTGAACAAAACTTAGATAGAATCTAGTATTTTTATCACCATCAAGCATCCAATTACAGTAACATTGCTGTCTCCAATAAGTCACCTCCATTCTTTGAGCTTTGATGAGGTAAGTATTAGCTTTAGCAAGATCACACTTGGATTCAACAAATTGGAGATTCTGGTGGTTAAGCTCATTCACTAAAACTTCATCTTCTAAGCTTTGAACTTTGCTGAAAATGTTACCAATATTATTGCTATTCCAAATAATCAACCATTACTTGAGTCTTTTAAGCTTATTCCAATGAATGAACAATGGATCACCCATCAATTCATGGTTCCAATTGGCTTCAACAAAAGACAGAAAGGTATCATCTATGGTCCACATTTCCTGAAACTTGAAACTAGACTTAACTCTAGCAAAGTCATAGAGATAGAGATAATAATAGGCATGTGATCAGAACCAGTCCTAGCAAGATGATATATCCTAGTATTAACAAAGGAGTTAGACCATTTGTTATTAATAAAAACCCTATCTAATCGCTTCCATTTGGAGCCATTACACCATGTGAACTTTGAGCCAATGTAGCCAACATCTTTGATATTGCAACAGCTAATCATATCATTTAAATCATTAGTACTATTAATGCAAAAAATGCTGCAACCAATCTGTTCCTCAATAGAACTAATAACATTAAAGTCTCCACAGATCAACCAACACAAGTCATTATTAACAATACTTTTGAGAAAGTCCAAAGCTCAATCCTATTGATCCTTTGACATTTAGCATAAACAACAGTAAGCATAACGTCCCTATTGATGAGAAAACATGAAGACTTTATAGAGGTACACCATAACCTATATCATTTCACTTCAGTAAAATATCCTAGAAATATGCACCTCTTTACCCTCGGCTCTAGCTTACCATCTCTCACATGAGCATACGCAGGACAACCGAACACCCTCAAATGTTTGTAATCAACCGACGATCCACACCAAATCTCAAAAGAAGTTTTACAATCAATAACCGTTGGTGGGTACCGATTCATTAAGTAACATGTTGTATTGATAGCTTCAGCTCAAAAATCCTTTCCCACAACAGAATCCGAGAGAATACTTTGTGTCTTGTCACAAAGCGTTCTGTTCATTCTTTCTGTGACTCCATTCTGTTATGGTGTTTTAGAACAACTATGATGGCGCACTATTCCCTCAGCTTCGCAGAACTCGTTGAACTCAGGACTGGAATATTCTAAACCATTATTTATCCTAAGACATTTGATTTTTTCTCTTGTTTGCTTCTCAATCACCGTCTTCCATTTGACAAAGGTTTGATATGCCTCATCTTTCGTTTTCAGAAAGTAAACCCACACCATCCTTAAATAATCATCAATCAAACTCATGTAGTATCCGGCTCCGCTCTTCGATGTAATTCTGTTTGGACCCCAAATATCTGAGTGAATGTATTACACTGTCCCTTTAGTCTTTCGTATAGCCGATTTGCTGAATTTGACTATAGTTTGTTTACCAAACACAACGTGCTCACAAAATCCCAATGATTTTGATTTATACCATTTCACCAAATCTTTTTTTTTCAAAACCGCTAATCCTATGTCACTCATGTGACCAAGACGCAAATGCCACAACTTATTTTGATCCTGCCTACTTTGACTATTACTCCCTGATGATGCTACTGCAACATCACCCATAACAATACTCAATTGGAGAATGTAAAGACCCTTCTGCAAACTGCCTTTCATGCATACCATTGAGCCTTTTGTCACTTTGATTACACCGTCTTCTGCACGATACTTGTAACCAAAAGAGTCTAGAGTACCAAGAGAAATTAAGTTTCTCTTTAACCCAGAAACATGCCAGCACGTGAAGATTCTAACAACCCCGCCAAACATTCTGATTTCAACGTTACCAATACCACCAACAGTCAACGGATGATTGTTCCCTAAATAGACAGTTGCATGCATTGGCTTGTAAGTATCGAAACACTGCTTGAACTGACACATGTTATATGTAGCACCAGTATTGAGTACCCAAGAGTGTTTCCCAAATTATGAACTCACAGGCAATATATCTCCTCTACCACTATTTTCACTATCGTCAGAATCGTTCACACCTTTAACAATGTTTGATGCATTTTCCTTTTGATTTCCCTTCTTACCATTCAGTTTCAGACAATCTATCCTATAATGACTCTGCTCACCGTATTCATAACAGTTTGAGTGCTTTATCTTTGACTTAGACCTCCAGTTCTTCTTTCTTAAAGAACTCGTTTTGCTTATAGATCTTCCTCTAGTCATAAGACCTTCCCCTTCAGCTTGATTGTCTTGCTGCAACTGTCTCATCTCCTTTGATTTTAGTGCCCTTTTGACATATGATAGCGATAACTTATCTTTACCATACATAATGGTATCTACGAATTTTTCATAGAGAGCCGGTAACGATCTCAATACAAATAAAGCTTGATCCTCATCCTCAATATTTTCTAAGTGCTCTGTTATGGACATACCTTCTTTCAATATGAAATTATACAAACACTTCTTCAAGTATAATCGCTTTACTACTGATTTCTCTGAGTAAAGCTCTCATAGATTATTCCATGCGCATGAAGCAATATTCTCACCATTAATCTCGCGAAGCACATTATCTTTCACACTCATTAAAATCCAACACAAAGCCCTTTCTTGAAGATCTAGTTTATCATTTTCTTTCATCTTTTCGGGTAACTTATTCTCCACAACCTTCCACAGCCATTGCAGTACAATAAATATTTTAGTTTAATCTTCTACAACGCAAAACTGGATCCCCCATTAATTTTTTCAATCATTTATTTTGTTGTCGTAGACGCCATTGTGAAACCCTAATTGCAAAAGCCCTAATTTCACTACGTGGCTCTGATACCAATTTTGTTATTAAATCACTATGTAATTTATCACAAAATGGCTCAAGCACAAAACACAAATAAACAAATAACAGTAAAGATTAAACACATGATTAACGTGGTTCAACAATTGTCTACATCCACGAGTGTCGCCAAAGAAAAGTGTTTCACTATGATATAAAAGGGTTACAAATTTCATATTATGTTTTGTGTAGCCATAATAGTCAATCTATAGGGAATAAATAGACTTACTACCTTAATGGGCTCATGTACACGAATCTAATAAGAAAACCATCCATTGCATCTTACTGTCAATGACATAAAACTGTATCGCCGAGCACGGGACACTATCAATGCACTATTCGACTCATTCACAACATACATAAACCATAATTATTTGTTACGTGGAAAACAATCATTGATTTTGAATCAAATATTTTTTACTCTTTCATTTCATGCATACTTATCATATGTTGTTTGTTGTAACATCAAAATGGGCAAGCAACTCGATATATATTGACAAAAGAAGAAGAAGCATAAAACAGATCCTTTTCTCATATATATATATAATTAGAAGATGCAAAAAAATACAATACAAAATCTTAATAATATTTTAAAAAGTTAGATATCGAAACATATAAATATCTTATACACATTTTTTTACCGTAATCATGATAAATAAAATCGTTACGTAATTGATAATTGAAGGCAGCAAATTATATATACAATAACTTATATTGTTAAATGTAATTTTTTAATAAAAACTATTTTTTTGATAAAATTAAACTAAATCAAATAACACTATATTAATTTTATGGAGTTTAAAAGTAAGAGATGAAAATTTACCTACTTTTCTTATATATTAAAGGGTAATGAGAAGTATATACTCAAGAACTATATTCTCATATAATATCCATCGCATATATATAACTCTTGATAAGTACTTAATTATTTAATAATACCTCAAATACCTACACTTTATCACCAAACACGTAATCATTTCTAATTGTTGAATCAAAAATTCTTTTTCTTACTTTTTTTTATTTGATTTTTTAAAAGGTCCATATCTTTCAAATCGAAAATCGGAAAAAATATCTGAAAGTACCATCGTCTTTGTTATTTTTAAGATGAACAAAACTAGATCCACTAATGATGTTTTTTTTATTTAAAAAAGAAAATTAATTTCGCTATGCGAGTTCTTTAAAAAATTAACAATGCTATTTTGTTTGAAAAATCAACCATGCGCATTTTAAAAAAATTAAATATGCGAGTTCTTTGAAAAATCAAGCATGAGAGATCTTTGAAAAACTAACAAAAAAATAAAAAAATATCGTTGGTGGTTCTATTTTTGTTCGTCTTGAGAAAACAAAACCGATACTATTTTTAGATTTTTTTTCCAAACTACCGTTTGAAGGGTACAAATTATTTAAAATAATATGATATAATAGATAAAAAGTTTTAAGGCCAAAGCTATTTCCTCCATGTTATTTTTTATTTCCTCCATCATTCAAACTTTTAAAAACACTAGTGACTTGCTTTTACCAAATTACCCTTATTTTTATTTCAAATTTAACACTAGATGCCATTTATCTAATAGATAGTCTTATATGAAAACACACACCAATAACCTAACTTTAATCCAACATATATGATTCTATTTCTAAAATTAACCCTAAAACAATGAACTTCAATTTTATTGAAGATTAATCATGGAAATGAAGAAACCCAAACTAAACCTGAACGAACAAGGTAATTTAATTTTTGTTTTTATGTTTTACCATTCGAAACTTCTTTTTTTCAGCCAAACCCGATTTCTGCAGTTCTGAACGAAAAACAACTGATTCCGAGACGGTATCTCGGAATCAGTTGTTTTGTTCAGAAGCAACTATTGCTAGCCAAAAAATTTAAACATTAGCGAAAGCATGTGATTCCGAGAGGCCATCTCGGAATCACATGCTTTTTTTAACTGTAAAACATGTGATTCCGAGATGGCCACTCGGAATCAAATGTTTTGCAGTTAAAAAAAATCATGTGATTCCGAGACGGCCTCTCAGAATCACATGCTTTCGCTAAAAAAACAGAATATAAAAGAACAACCATATGGTCACAAAATCGAACAAAACTCGAAAACAGATCCAACCAAAAGCATAAACCCTAATCGAACCCTAAATCTACCAAATAAGAACCCTAATCGAACCCTAAATCTACCAAATAAGAATCATAACCTAAGAAGAAGAGCCATAGCCAAAAGAAACTGGAAAACAAAAGACAGTAGTTTGAAAAGAAACTGGGAAACAAAAGAAAAGAGAGAGATAAATATGGTTTTTTTTCTTTGAATTTGTTAATGGGTAGGATAATAGAATAAATGGGCAGAATAATGGCGTTATTGAAAATGAAAGAGATAAAATAAATGGATAGAAGGACAAATGTGTAATTTCCTTTATGGAGAAAATAACAAAATGGAGTTATTTTCAAATTATAGAGGAAATAAAAATTATAATGGAGGAAATAGCTTTGGCCAAGTTTAAAAAATAAAAAAGTTATTTGTAGATTTTTGATGACAATAACCTTTCGTAATATCCAATTTTTATATATTAAAAATAGTGAGTTTATGCATATCTTTTCCTATAATAAAAGCACGCTACTATAATCAGAATATATAAATAAATCTTGAAACCATAGAGCGACCACAATTTTCATCATTCATAACTTTAATATATTTAGTTTTAAGTAATAACTCGATTTTTAATTGGTAGAACATTATTTTGTAGTTTCTTCTTAGCCAAATTAAATATTTTGTTATAGCCTAATTAGAGTTAGGCGCATAAATTTTATTATTTACATTTATAGTTATATATTTATAGTTATATATAATAGATGATTAATATGATACCGTGGTATGAATAACTGAAAAAATAACAAAATTTTACCCAATCAAAATAAAAGATGATTATAAGATGATTATATTTATAGTTATATATAATTGATAATCTTGCTTCTTGTTCTTTTCTTTCCTTTAGATGCCTTTATCTTTTTGTCAAAAATATCCTTAAAGCTTGCTTCATCTTCAATTTTATTCTGATCTATAAGACTGTGTTGCTCAACTTGATTAGTATCTTCCCCACTTTTCTCCACTTGCCCATTTATATCTTGATCTTTATTGTTATCTTGATCTTGATCATTCTTATCTTTATCTTGATCTTCATGACTATTTTCTCTAAAGAATTCAGGTGATTGGGTCTTCCACTTACAATTAACATTTGAAGAATGTTGAAGACTTCCTATGTTATATTCCTTTGGAGAATCATCACCATCAGACACCATATTAACACAATCATTATTGTCATTTATACCAAGGGCTAACGTTTCGATAGCTTTTATAATTTCTCCTTGCTCAGGAGTTTTAAAACCAACTGCCTCCTCATCTTGAACCTTTTCTTGATCTTTGCTTATCCATTGCTTAATAATAATAGATTTAATTTTATTAACCTTTTCACCTTCTTCATCCTTCTGTTCTTTATAAACTTTCTTACATTTATCATTACTGTGACCAAAATGAAAACAATGAGTACAATATAAAGGAAGATTCATATAAGATATTCTAACCCAGTGACCATAGTTAGACCCGAATTCAATCCATACATCAGATTGAAGCTTTGAATTGTCATCAACTTCAACTAAAGACGAGCAAAAATAAAAAAGTCTGTTTTCCTCAGGAATTTTCACCAATAGAGTTTCACCTATCATTGCAGCAATAGACTAGACCAGATTCTTATCATATAAATGATCTGGCATTTCAAGATTTATCCAGACTGGGGCAATGGAGCTTTCTTTAGAAAAATCACCCGACCATTTCAGAAGTCTCATAACTGAAGTGCCAATAGTTCATACAACACGCTGCCATATCTTCCCATAGTCTTGTTTTGAATCAAATTCAAGAATGATGTGCCCTCAATCCCAGATCTTGTATCTGAATGTTGAATTGAACTTAAATGATTCAAGAAATTGAATCAAAATTCTTCTTTTGGGCAGACCATGAGTGAACTTACCAACTAACAAGTGTTTAGTTTTGGCCTTCAAATGCTCAAGAACATCATCGTTATATTGTAGCGATAAATGATCAGTTTTGATCATCGAAAATTCTAGTTCAAATTCTAACTTTTCTTCAAATCTCAAGTTTTGCTTAACGATTTCAGCATATGAACAGGTTTTCCTATCTTTGTCATGCTCATTGGTACCAAAATTCTCCATCAAATCAGTAGATTTGAAGAAAGAAATGAGAAAACCTAACTTAGAAACCAAGAAAGGAATATTCAATTCTTGGAGAAAAAGTTTTCCATCATTATTAAGACAAAATATGTTGACGAACCATTAATACCCTAGTTATTTTGTTGTTAATCTTGATAACTGAATAAATAATGCGGTTTCCATATTTGTTTTGTCGGTTGGTTATATTTAGGTTATCTATTAATTATATAAAATTAAATTTAATAAGAATTTGATGTATGCATCAGACTATACATATCAAAAACTTATTTAAATTTATCTAAAAATTGTTTTTAATTTTAGTTTGATTTTTTTTATGAAAACACCTTCCAACTTCCATTTGATTACAAGAATGCCATCAAATAAAGAAAAAAACACTAAGTATAGCTTAAATAGACCCAAATCACAATTCAATTTATTTGGCTAACTTGACAATAAAAAAATACTACCATTTACTACATTAAACTTTGTATTGGTATAGCTTTGTGAGAATCTTCCAAATCAACTTCAACATTCAAACCTGGTGTGGATAATAATCGCCTGAGGGTAGGCTGGTAATTTCAGTTGGTGTTTTATGGTGGTATGTGGGTGTTTTAAGTGTTTAGAGAGTAGAGAGATAATTAAGCAGCTTGGTAGCAGTTAATTTTTATTACCTATAGTTAATGCAGGTGGTTGGGTATTTATAGTGTGATGTTTGGGCCCTTATGGGCTTTCGGGTCATGTTTAATGGACCCGGGTCATGTTCAAAGACCCATGAGCTCTAAGTAGGAGAGCAAGTAGCTTAGTCAAGAAGTGTTTAGGTTTTTTAGTACTTTTGTCATAGTTCGAACTGTCCTATGGTAATTGTGTTCAAAGTGATCTGTCCGGTCCATGTGATCTGTCCGATCTGTCCGGTCCGGAGGCTTTGGACTGATCTGTCCCTGTCCGGGGAGCGTGCTGAATTCAGACTCATCAAAACCAGCCTTAAGAACATTCAACCACTCTTTGAAGAAAACACAAAATTGAACATGAGTCGGCCGAAGTTAAGGATTAGCATGGAGGAGTTGATGTCGTCAGAGTTGAGTGAGGAGCATATATTGCCGGAGAAGGAGTCGGAGAAAGAGTTATGGTTTTTTATCACAATTTATTCATGTTGATACCAAATGGACATTCAAAACAAATTGTCTAAATACATTGATGAACAAACTAATCCATTCTATTTATGCTAATCACACACATACAAACATACATAATTAATACACGGAAATACGTTTCCATAAATGTATTCATGAAAATTTCACGTTAATACACCTAAATAATACTTGTTTAATGCTCGAGCATTTTATCACAATTTATTCACGTTGATACAATCGAGCATTAAAAAAAAGACTCTCCTAACACACCGAATAACAAATATATACCATATTCATGTTAATAACAAACACTTTTAAAAACATGTCTAACTAATGCACGCCAACATTTTTTAACAAATATATTCATATAATTTATTTGCTTATACATATAAATAGACATGTTTAACGCTTGAAATCACGTTTTATCATAATTGATTCATAGTGATACCAATCGAACATTGAAAAAAAACTCCTCGAATACATAGATTAATAAAATAATACATTATATATGTATGTATATATGTATGTATGTATGTATGCATGTATGTATGTAAATCACAAACACATCTTCAAACACATACATAACCAATGCACGTAAGCACGTTTCAATAAATTTATTTATGTATGTTTTTACAAACCTATTAATATTTGAAATATGTTTTTTCACAATTTATTCACGTTAATACCAATCAAACATTAAAAAGTGCTCTTCAAATATACGTAATAACAAATTAATGCTGTAAATTCATGTTAGTCACAAACACACCTTTGAAAACATACACAACTAATGTACGAAAACACATTTTAACAAATTTATATTCGTAAAATTCACAAAAAATAAGTAATTGAGTATCAATAGCAAAAGCCAACAAAAAACTCACAATAACAAAACAATAAAAAGAACATAGAAAACAACAAATTCAATGTCAACATCAAAATGGAACAAAAAACTCACAATAACAGAATAATTAAGAAAACATAGAAAGTAACAATTCAATGTCAACATAAAAAACAAACAAAAAGCGCATTGTAACAAAAAAAGAAGTGAAAAGAAGATAAACGGTAACAAAATCAATATATAAAAAAGTCACAATAACAAAAAGAAGGGAAGAGAAATAATAATAAATTCAATATTACCGGTCAGATCTAACAAATAATTCACCAATAACAAAAAATAAGGGAATATAAACAGTAACAAATTCAATATCAACAGCAGAATAAAATACTCATAGTAACAAGATAATGAAGAGAACATATACGGTTTATGTTTTTATTATCTCTCAATTTTGTGTTAGGGTTCTTTAAAAAGAGAAGATGGACGGTTTCTGTTACCGCTAAATTTTATGTTATAGTTTTTTGTGAGAGAATATAGAAGATTTATGGTTATGCGTGTCACTGAATTTGTGTTAGGATTTGTTTTTGAAAAGAAAAAAAAAAAGATTTATGATTATGTGTGTTGCTCGACTTGTGTTAGATTTTCTTTTGGATGAGAAGAAATAAGGTTTATTGTTTTGTATGACTCGATTTTCTCCTAGAGTTTCTTTTGCAAGAGAAAATGGAAGATTCGTTCAATTTTTATTAGTGTTTGTTTTAGAACATCTTCAACAGAGTCTTTATATTTTTGGCAAATATACAGTAATATTTTAGATTACTAATTTTCCAATGTATAGGTTATTATTTAGCTCAATTATTTTACTTTGTAGATTGTAGGAGAAAAAGATGTTGACTACTGTTTGATCTTTTGGATAAACCTATGCTTACCTACGATTTCAGTAAATGTCTTGTATATTTTGGGAAGTGATAGATTTTACGGTAAAAGTTTAAGTTAAATTATTTTCCATCCTATTAAGCACGGCATAGGCCTGGCTAAAATGCCCTATATATTGTCGCACAATTTGGTATTTATTTGGTTGTATGCACCATTGCACCTTTAAATGTCATGTTCTTGCTCATTTTGTAGTTGCCTGAATTGCCTTGGTAAAACTTGATAAGGCAAGAGGAGTCAATGATGATGTTATATTAAGGGTTGCTCGGATGGTTCAGATAGCTGAGAAAGTCGATTAATGTTCTAATTACTTTTATTGTCAAAAACACAAGTCTGGTCAAGCCAAATAATACGGAACATATTTATCTTCAGGTTTCTAAAGAGAGGTTAATATAGTTATTGAAACAAATTAATAGCCAAACAACTATTAGCTTGAGTAGTGAGCTTATGACTTTTTTTTTGTGTGGATTGTGATATCAATTTGTCTTGTGATCTTGCATTTATTATGATCCGTGTAAAGTTGAGCCAAATAGCAAGTTTCGAGCCAAAATTAGTTTTGGAGGAAGAAATTTTGTCTTTTTAGAAATAGAGTATTACAAGTTTTGCAATACTCTATTTTTAGAGAGTAAAAAAATAAAAAATAAAAAATATTAAATTTGATCGTAAAAATGGAATTAAAACTCAATAGATTATTTATGAGATTCACATTATTTAACTATGAAGACACGTGACTGAACCAAGAACAGACCACACACAATAACTAAATCTATAGATTTTGAATAGTCTACGGATCCTAACCGATAATATTTTAGTCGAAAAATTAAATTAAAAAATTGCGATAGTTGATAGATAATCTATCTTTTTTTTCATGATGATTTTGATTATTCTAGATAATTTTAATTACATTTAATAATCGTTAATGAATAACCTTTTAAATATTTATACAAATTTAGAAGGATAATAATAGAAAGGAAGTTGTCTTCCACTTTAAAGGAACTACGATAGTTTAATTAGCTTTTATTTTAATTTAAATTATTTTTCAAAATTAATTATTTTTATGTATCTGAAACCAAACTCAACTGTACCAATAGTTATATGGATGCATGTAATAACTTTAATATTCTTTATTAATACAAAAAAATATCTATGTGTTTTTTTATTATATATTTTCTAACATAAAAATAAAAGTGTGTATTTTGTAAACTATAGCTTAAAAAATTATCCAAAAATATAATTAGTTTTGTTTTTTTTACGATGGACAATTTTAAATCCATGAATAATATTATGTTTTATAAAAATATTGCGATATCAATTAAATCTTTTTGCTAATTACAATTTGCTAATGCGAATCAAATGTAATTTTTTTGTCTAAATATGAATCGGTTATTACGGATAATATCTATTGCTTCGATGCGAATCACGAATTAAAAATAAATATAAAATCATTATTTTTATGTAAATATGAATTGCAGATTAAAAATAAAACAAAATTTATATAAATACGATTCGCCAATTAATAAAACATTTTAACAATTCACTTTTTGTTTATATATATATATATATATATATATATATATATTCATTCATTTGTGATTGAATTTTTTTTAAAGTATTTGTGTTTTTCTTATCAATTATTCATAATTCGTGTTTACATATTTTACAAGTTTGCGGTGTTTTTTTTAATCTTTGGATTTTATTAATAAAATTTGGAAGTACAGGAGGAATTAAAAAAATTATACAAACTTATTACAAGAGAGGAAAATTTCAAATTCAAAAAATCTTCTTCAAGCTTGTTCAAGCTTGAGTTATAGCTTCACACACTTCAACCAAATTCGAAAAATCGTTTTGATACCTTACCAAATTCGAAAAATCGCTTTGATACCTTACAGTGTGTGTTTATATTGTATTTACTATCCTTTAGTATATAAGGCTTTCATCCAATTTGGATTGATTCCAAAACTATTGATATGAGAAAACTTTGTTAGTTGTCATTTTCTAATAGATTAGGGAACATAAAAAGTTTTTGGTTTTGGCTAAATTAGGATATTTTTGGATAAGCAGCACCAATTTTAACCATACCCACACATATTTTAAGTAACCCCATTTTTATACCAATAATGTCTTTTCATTTTTACTAACTCGTAACTCTAAACACTAACCATCCCAAAAAAAAAACAAATCTAAACCAACACCAAGTTTCCCTCTCATTTCTCTACTTCTACAAACTTCGAAAATAAACCCAAAAATCAAAATTTAAGAACTCTAGTAGATCAATACTCACTCATGAACAACAGTGGGAAAAGGAAAAGGAAAAGAGTAAGTTTCTACTCTAAAATTATGGTTTTTTTCTATATTTAAGTTTTGTTAAGTTTTCAAGATTTTGATATACATTGGCTGTTAGAATAGGCGAACCATGTTTATTTAATTGTATATTGTTGGTAGGTTAGATTTGGTGTGGCTGATTTGGTGTTTTAGGGTCGATTTTGGAGTTTCGGTTTGAGGTCGTAAATGGAGTTTTGAGGGTGTGTTCGAGTTCCTCCGCCGGGTGAGCATAGTCATACCGGGCGAGGATGCTTATTTTTTCCAGAAAAACGTGCTTCCCCACCGGGTATGAACTGATGGAACCGGCGGGGGTGCCATATATTGATGACCGATGTTCATAAGCCCCGCCGGTTATGGGTGGGTTGACCATGCGAGGCAAAAAATAGAATTTAAAATAATTGTATTTCCCCGCCGGGTGAAAATAGTTCAACCGGCGGGGTAGAAATTAATTTGTCAAAATAAATATATCTCCTTGCCGGTTGATAATTGTTCACCCGGTATGGACCTAGTTAATTTTGCAGAAAATCTAAGTTATTTTGTTCTATTTGTTCCCGCAGACACGAAGCACCTCGCACCGCGAAAGAGAAGGCGGTTAAAATCGCGAGGTGAGAACGAGAATTCCCTCCTCCCTAGAAAGGCGAAGGTAGTAGATGGTCGACGGTTGATCGCCCCGAACGTGTGGATCGGACCGAGGGTGAGGGGCGCCCGGGCCATACCGAACGATGCTTGCGGCATAAAAAATATGATGTCACAAGGGAGCGTGATGCCACAAGCAAACTCGCAGTACAACCTTCTTCTCCACGAGAGGTGGTCCCTATTCAATAGCGGCGTGCACTTATTGCAAGGAGGAAACGGAGGTCCCAATGCCACTACCTCGAAGAGAGGTCCGTGCGGAAGGACGTCCAACCGATCCGGAAGGATGGAAAAATCTATTTATATCCCAAAACGTCTTATTTTCACGGAATATGCGCACCATGAGGCATACTACACCTTAAAAGACGACATAAGTTATCTATTTCTCGAATTAATTATATGTTTCATTAGTTAAATTGTTTTGTTAACATTATATGTATGTTTGATTTTTTTTCCAGTCGCGCTCCGGTATCACAGTACAGTCGAAGTACAGTTTGCTTGGTCAGTGGGACCTTAGCAAACAATTGGGGGTTAGGGATTTGTTGGAAGAGACACCGTTCTGGCCACTGCTGCGCCATCTACCGAAGTTCAACAACCATGTGCAGTTGGTCGAGGTGTTCATTGAGAGGTGGCATCAAGAGACGAACACCTTCCAGTTTTGCTTTGAGGAGATGACCTTGATGCTCGATGACGTGTACGTGATTACTGGCCTCCCGGTCGAGGGGAGAATTATCGATGTCTTTAGGTCGGAGCCGATAGATGCGACATATGCACGCTATGCACAGTTATTGGGAGTTTCGACTGATGTTGTGCGGGAGGATATAAAGGCGCATGACTAGATTGGATTCGGTCTCCGATGGCTTAAGATGACATTCTCCACGGACGAGTATTTGGACTCCAATACCACCATGACTACGAATATAAAGAAGGCAGCAGTTAAGGTATATGTCATGTTCTTCCTCGGGTGTACCATCTTCACCAACACGAGCCAGAAGAACATCCGGTGCAATTTTCTCCATCACCTTGAGGACTTGACGAGGCTTGGTGAGGACGCATGGGGTACTTTTTACTCGTGTGGTTGTACAAGAGCTTGGGAGGTATTTCAAAGAACTCCTTAAAGAGCTTGGTTGGGTTCTCGACCTTGTTGGAGTGTTGGGTCTATGACCACTTTCCTATCTTCCGGGCGGCGGTGAATAGCGGTTATAGCCTGACTGATCCGAAAATGCTGGCGTGGTTGCCCAAAAGCGTCCCGATATCATTAGCTCACAGGAAGCCGTACTACCGTGACATCCTCGCGGCTCAAGGAGAGACGGATGTAAGTTAGTTTCTTTACGTTTATTAATATTTTTCTATTCTATATAAAATGTAGTATGAGTAATTGTTTTTTTGTAGCTGATTTTCCGACCTTACAAGGATTTCCGTGAAGTGTGGGCGGAGCAGGAAATAGGGTTGTACCGAAACCCTATTCGCCTTATGCTGGTTAGCGAGGCATATCACCCGGACCGAGTGATGCGCCAGTTTGGTTGGATCCAAGAAAAGCCGATGGACCCCCTTGTTGCTAGAACCGATCTCTCGAGAGGAGACCATCTTCGCTAT
The DNA here is from genome assembly GCA_036936605.1 of Limnanthes douglasii subsp. nivea. Lineage (NCBI taxonomy): Eukaryota > Viridiplantae > Streptophyta > Magnoliopsida > Brassicales > Limnanthaceae > Limnanthes > Limnanthes douglasii. The sequence goes on along the minus strand of JAUPFV010000003.1, from coordinate 154,796,544 downwards.
CTGCTTCATGGTAGGCATTGGACTAACTGGAGGGAACACCTATACGTGATTAATAGGTATTCGAGGCCCTTGGAAGAGAGTAGTCACACGTCATCCGTCCAATACAAGACATACGTGAAGAGGTACAGTTGGTTTAACATCACGCCTCAGATTCTTACGAGAGCTCCGCAGTCGATGTGGTGAACACGATTAATCGTGTTCGGCCATTAGACGATTCAACTGACGAGCTCGTGTCATTTGCGAGGAAGGTGCTGGAGATCACCAGTCCTTGGCTTTTGATTATGTTAGTTGCCTTCTTCATATGTATGTTATTTTAGATGTTGACATTTTGTTGTTTGGATTATGGTGTGTTTTGTAATACTTTATGTTTTTTTATTACGGACTAAACATTAAATCGTTTAATATATGCGTGTGTTATTTCACTCACTTTCTTGTTTAATAAACCTTATACTTAAGATAGTTTCCCCAATTTTATTTCCATCGTTAAATCCCATACAATAGAATACGCATTAAGCTAAACAAAATTACTTACAAAGGCTCTACCCCGGAAGTTGAGCATTTTTCACCCTACGGTTGAGAATTTTTCACCCGACAGTCGACAACTTCCCCGCCGGGGAGAAATTATCAAACCGACGGTTGAGCATTGTTAACCCGCCGGTTGAAGGCGAAAGCATTTCCCTACCAAAATTTAATGTTTACCCCTACGGTTCAAAAACTATCAACCGCTGGGGCAATTGCTTTATCAACTTGTTTACCCTTTAATGTGGATAGAACATTTATTTATAGACAAATACTCCCGCAAAAAACCTTACCACAAATAATTCCCGCCTAAACCTTACCACAAAAACTCCCGCCAACATAATAATTCCCGCCAATTCTAATAAATACTCCCCCATTCTGTCTAAAATAATAGACTACAAGCATCCACCTTTAAAAAAAATACAACGACTTTAACATATGGAGTTTACGGTTGATGAAGACTACCAGTCGCTTAAGGCGGTTAGGGTTGCCCGCCGAGAGATGGGGGAAGATAGGAGCGATGCATTCTTTGACCGTGTCCTATGTATGATGTAATTCAACTATGGTCGTTATGGAAGAGAAGTAATTAAAGTGCGAAATCGTGACGAAATCAAAAGCAGGTACCTCTTTGTCCAACCACTCATTGCTCTGCTTTTCATGCCAGCTAGAATTAAGAAAGAAGCACCTTTGGTATGGAACATGACGGTAGCAGACTACATAAGTAGGGATATGGCGGCGTATCTGGACGATAGGATTACAAGTAGGAATGAAGGGGGTGATTCAGATGACAATATGGGATACGATTTCAACGACTAAGTTGTTATGTTTCGAGTAGTACATGTGTTTCAGTTGACGTTATTTACTTACGTCTATTCTAATTATGCGACGTTTTTTGCTTATGTATTTCTAATTATGCAATGCTTTCCATTAAAGTGTGATGTTTTAATGCAATCGACAAATTTATAAGTTAAAATTTTAGTGTTTTTAAGACAAACATCAACTAAAAAAACATCAAAAGTTAACATGCAATACGATGACATAGTAATCAAGCAAAAGCGGATAAATCGGTTACATCGGGGAAACCATTTTTTAGTTCTTGATATCTTTTGCAATGAGAGACAATCGGCAATGCCCAACCCTCCGTTTCATGTGAACACAACTTTAAGCAACATGGATGTATCCTTGCGCAAGGGGCGTCCGCCCTAATCCCAAGCTACAAAATGAAACGTTGATAAAATAAATATCTTAATATTCGAACTAATCATGAAGGTAAAAAAATACTTACATTAACGAAATGGTTGGAGTTGACCCAACCCAATCCGATTTCCATCCGGTTTGAAATTTGAGGCGGTGCACCTCTTAGGGGGAGAAAAGTGAAGTCGATGTCCATATTTCGGTACTATCCAACAAAATGGAATACACAGTTAAATGCAGATGCAATTGACACCTCCATCTCGGGCATGGACATCCAATGGGCTTTAGTACCCACGTTACCAGAGCACTTCACACACTCTGCAACATCAATCAGTTCCTCCATGCTTGTAAATATTTTAACATACACGGATGCATAATCCATCAGCTCGTTGTAAAGGGCATCCCTTATCAACCTCCACCCATCTTGTTGCCCGCTTAACGCATACGCTATCGAGCGTTACCCGCAATGGCCATCGACTTTTACATCATTAATTGAATCTACAAATGGTCTGAAGTAGATGGAGAATTGTTTTAAATATCCTTTAGGGTCTATAAAACTTGCCTTTGCCGACATCGTTGAGCTTGACCTACAACCAACCGTTCCACTACAAGCATCGTTCCACTTGCTTGCGTCGGAATCGGACTACCTTTCTTACGAGCGGCGACACTATCAACACTAATTTTATTCCCCGAATTTTTCCCCTTTACTTGACGTTGCCGGATGCGCTTTGAACTCTTTTGTAAATGATGGAGAACTTGTATTTTCCGATTCAAGCACATAATCGTGCGCACTTTTGTCGCATTTAGTGGATGTATCATCAGCGATAATAGACAACTTGCGTTTGTTAGGTGGACGACCGCGCGCTTTTTGCTTCACCAATGGCTCCAAAATGGTAGTTGTTTCCGGATGGACGACGATAAATCATTTTTGTAGACGTGCTCTATTCGTGCTTTATTTTTGGATTCCATGACATCGCATACTAGTTTGTCAAGCTTCGCTTTTAGTTGTTCGATAGTCATGAGGTTTGTACGGACTAGAATTTCCAACCTCTTCCAATGTTTGTTAAACAACTCTAGAGGCACCTCTAAGCCTTTGGCAACAAACTTGTAGATTTTGTGCGCGTAAGGGATACCGTGCGTACTTCATATTGAGAAACTGCAGGGCATACAACCCACAATTGTCATGTTGCAAGCACAATCTACTTCACCGGACAAAATATCGAAGATATAGTGTGAGACGTTGGTTTTTAGTTTGCCGTACACCTTGTTTGTGAACTTGTGTAGGGCTAACAAACGACTCTTTTCGAATGAACCCTTTATGTCCCCGTGCTGCAATTCTATCAAGGTATGCAACTTCAACAAAAAATATTCAAAGTTAACTTTGATCGTACCGATGAAACGTTTGAGGGTCGAATGAGCGCTCTCCACGCGCTTTGTGGTTTGGTTACCAAAATGCATCCACATGTTGGTTCTCCATGTCAAAAACTTGTCACTGTACGTCCCTAACCAACTTTCGGTATACTCAATTGCTTGTGGATACTCTTTGAAGTCACGGTGCAATTCGGTTTGATAGTCGTTGAACGCTACTTCCGTTTCAGCCAACATCATTTGATTCCACACTTTCAAGAATGCGTTGGACACTTTCTTCTCCTTTATGATTTTTTTAGTTTTCCATAGGAAGTTCATGTTGATGTATTGGGGAACACAGGGAACACATCCTTCACCGCCTTCACAAGCTCCAAGTCTCTATCCGTCAAAACGATGTATGTTAATTCGATGGAGTGAGTTACCATCAAAGAATGTAAGCACTCTAACACCCATTTGCAGCTCTCAAATTTTTCTCCCGACATAAACGCGAATCCGATGTAGAAAGTCTTCCCCGTACAAGTGGCTCTGACGACCTCGTACAATGGCATCCCGTATTTGATCACCTTGTACGTGTTATCCATTTCAATCACGTTTGAAAATGTGCGTAACAAGTCTAAACTAACCGGGTGCACGAAGAAAAGCTCGCCTATGACATCGCTTCCGTCTTCGGACTTTCTATGAAATTTGTAGTAGTTTAGCTGCTTTAGCTCGTCCAATAAGTATTTGAATTGCGACCGCCTTTCTTGAGCTTCCGGTATTTTAGTTGAACGTTGTAGACGGTGTGCATTGAGGAAGAATTCTTAGGGTTCAATTTCTTAACCCCACCGAGAATGTCCGGAGAATAAGATCCCATTTTCATAGAACTAACTACGAAATCCATCTCTTCTTTGTTCAATCGTCCCAAGTACGAATGATCTTCTTTGTACGATGTAGTATCGTGACTGTGAAGGCCGCATTCGACCTCTAAACCCCACAAATCATCACCCAAATTCTTTCTTTTAAGGGTGAAAGGGCATCCACATTTTTTCGTGCCGGTTGACTTCCTCTTTAGATGCTTCAGATCTACCAATTTTGTGTAAACTCCAGATCTTTCACACACAAACTCAATTCTCGGAGTTTTCCTATCAAGTCTATCGCATCGTCGTAATATTACCACAAACCTGATATCCGTTGCGGTCTGCTTCACCCATTCGATCAACTCCACTTGAGAGTAGTGACATTTGGTGACAAACAAGTGGCTATAATCGACCGAGCAAGACACCGACATTTCCTCCTCCTTCACCATGCACGAAATATACAACTCATCCTCCTTAAAATCTTCATTTTTTAAATCTTCGGGCTACATAAAAAATACAGAAGATTATGTTAGATTGGCACAAATAAAAATAATTGACGCCTTCCCCCGCCGGTTTAAAAATACGACACTGCCGGGGTACATTTCAACCGCCGGGATGTTGTCAACCGTCGGTTGAAAATTATCCAACCCGCGAGTCTGGAAGTCGATGCCACCGCCGGTTGGGCATGATCACCCCAGCGGGGAACATTCATCATCAACTATGAATGTTCTTCAACCCCGCCGGTTGATGAGGTTTCCACCAGCGAGGTAGTTTGGGTCCAACTTTCTAAATATAGAACAACTACAAAAATGATTTTTTTTCCGAAAGATTGGTTAGAACAGCTACCATGTTTGCAGTTTCACACTCCTCACCGACCTTCTCACGTACTGAATCCATTCTTCAATGATTTGAATTTTTTTCAAAATTTTTGTTGATTTGTAGAGGTTTGAGAGTGTATGGAGTTTCTTAGTGATTTTGGAGTTTTTGATTTTTTTTTGAGTTTTTGAATTCTTTGGAGTTTTTTGAATTTTTGAATTTTTGGTTAAGTGTTGAGTATAAGAGGGTTTTGGGGAGGAGTAATTTTGTGCTCTTCTATATTTGGTTAACTATACCCATAATACATTACAAGACAAAATCAAAGATTTTTGGTCAAAAGGCAAAACCGTCTTTGACTATTTATTAAAAAAGATTCTCTAGATGGGTTAGGCTAATTCAAGACCCGTTTTTCTATAACGAGACCCTATTATAGTGAGACTCGACTTGGCTATAACGAGACCCCAAGTATTTATGAAATTGCCACTGATATAAATACCAAAACCTCCAAAATTTTAGTTTTTTCTCCTCTTCCAAACCCTAAACCTCTCTAGCCTCTCTAAACCCTCAATTTTTTAAGCGACGTTTTTTCAAATCCAACACCAAAAACTTGTTAAGGTAAGCATTCTCTACTTGTTTGTGTAATTGTTTTTACAATTTCCATGGTTTATTTTAGAGATATTTAGAGTTTAAGTTTCAGGTAGAAAAATTGGATTTTTATGTATTTGCAGGTGTTTTGTTGAAGTATAATTGCATGCATGTGTTTAGTTAGGAGATTAGGATCATTTTGGGGTGTTTTTTTTCGATTTGGTGTAGATTAGGGTAGGGTTTGGAGATCGGAGGAGGCTGCTGGTCTGGGTATTTCCTCGCACGGTTTCGTGCTTGGAAATACCGGATGCACGCAAGAACACGCGTGCATCCGGTATTTCCTCGCACGAAATCGTGCGAGGAAATACCAAGTCCATACAGCGTGGATTTGGACAAATCCACGCTGCGTGGATTCAGAAAATCCGTAATGTGTGGATCTGTCCAAATCCATGCAATTGAGTGCGTTGAACCGTATTTGAGCCTTTTTCTCCCCGGTTTGGATTATTTTGAATTTTGGCGCGTGTTATGATACATATTTTATATCCTTTTTCCATTGTTTTTAATTTAAAATTTGTTAAAGTAATTTTTTTTGTCTCGTGTAGGATGCCTCCACGAATACGGACCGAGATTCAGGTCATGAGACCGAGGAGATTGTACGTGGTGAGATGTCTCGGAGCGTCTGTCACCGTACTATAGGGGACTTACAGGTCGCCCCTGTCCCTGTTCGTCGTCGCTTATCTACGGACCAGCGCTTCCGTAGATATAACCGTCATGTGGTCGACATATACTCGACATTTTATGCCTACAAAGAGTATGAGGCTTACAATGTTTTCAAAGACGATGTAAGTTTTTTTGGTTAACTTTATTTGTTATATTTATTATTATTAGACGCAATGTGGTATGTATTATAATTATAGGTTTATTTATTGTCTATCGCATTGGATTGGTTATTGGATTGGTTATAACATTGTCTATTGCATTGGATTTGTTATTGGTTTGTGTTATAACTTTTATTTCTTATAAAATTTATTAGTTTATGTTAGAATTAATTTGTATGTTATTAAATTTATTCGTTATTGGTTTATCTTATATGTTTTGTTTATTATTCGATTTATTCGTTATTGGTGTATCTTATATGTTATACTTATGATTTAAGTTATTGGTTTATCTTAGTTGTTATATTGCATATATTGAACATGTTGGTTATTGGTTTATCTTAAATGTTAGATTTCATATATGTTTATATATATTGTATTTTTTTATGCAGCCGAGGGTACAATTGTGTTGTTATGCTATGTACCAGACTCATTATGGTTGGGACTTGAAAGTCCGCCAGACACGGGTACATGAGCACGTCATGGCCACATGTTTCGGGCCCATTGTTGATGCCCTTGGTAAATGGGCTACAAATGTCCATCTGATAAAGGCATTTTTGGAGAGATGGCATCCTGAGACAAACACAATTCATTTCTCTTTCAGGTAGATGACCATCACCCACTGTGAGATATACGAGTACCCTACTGTTGATGAGCGTAATGCGGCATACGCTCGCTTACTTGGGTGCAGCGTTAAGGAGCTTGAGGCAGAGATTAAGGAGAACAAAGGTGGTAGTAAGAGGCATGTTCGCCTTGCATGGCTGAAGATGAGATTCTGCAGTCATCAATATTACGATGATGATATTACTGATGCGGATGTTCGCCGAGCTACCAGGGGTTACTTGTTGCACTTTTTTGGCTATACCATATTGGCCAACAAGTCGGGCAACAACATTAGCCTCGACTACTTACAGTTCATTGACGATTACAGTAGCTCGGGCAGGTATAACTGGGGACAGATGATACTTGCACAACTCTACTACCAGCTAGGCAGAGGATGCCTACACGCTACTTCTGGTATTTCTGGATTCTTGGGCTTGTTAGAGGCGTGGATTTACGACCATTTTGTGTCGTTTTCAGTTCATCAGTACCCGAGGTATAGTATCGCACATCCTACTTTGTGCCGGCATGCGCCTCCACAGTTTCGACAAAGCCAGCAGGCTGGAAACGGTGTTCGAGATTACCTAGCTACCTTCACCAAGCACGATGTAAGTTATAATTAGTTTCATTTTTAATTATCGTGATATTTATATCTAATATAAGTTGCTAATTTTAAATGGTTTGTTAATATGTTGTAGGTATCATTCATGCCGTATACGACCATGCGGGATGCTCGAGGTTACTCTGATGTTGTTTGGATAGATGCGACACTGAAGGCGTCGGACATTGTCGAGGAATACTATCCGCTACGGGTGGCTAGACAGTTGGGTCGCATCCAGCAGGTAATATTTTTGGATACTCGAAATATTAATATTGTTTGTTTTGCGCATGTGTGTTACAGATTTTTTTTGAAAATACAGGTTCCTAGTGCACTGCGTCCTATTCTTACAGGTTCTAGTAGGGTTCGTCGTGCGAACACCCTCTACAACTGGGATGCATTCACTTGGGACAACTGGGAGTCACACTGTATTCACCAGAGTTTGAAAGGTGCATAGTTTATTCATGGCCAGGAGGATGGTACCACTTTGATCTATTCTTCATGGATTACGAAGAGCTTGTGGTACATCATATCTGATCCAGAGGCTCACCGAGATGATGCAGAGTTAAGGGTGAACCCTTCCCCACACACACATGCCAACAGACTGCACGAGCTGACTACGCACCTACTGGATTTACAGGCGTACGAGCAGAGCCATCCCGGCACTAGTTTGGAGGACCTTGGGGAGCCTTTGGATGAGTGCTACCGTCTTGCTCACGAGTACAGAGATTGATTATTATTTATATTTTTTGAGTTTATAGTTTAAGACTTTTTATGTGTTATTTACTTTTTGACTAGTTCCAATTTTGTGTTATGGTATTGTGTTGTTGTTCAATTATGTGTTATGATATTTTGTTACATTTGAATGATATAACTTTCAAATATTTGTTCAAACTCTAACTTTAAAAAAGCATCAAAGTGCACAAACTGCAACATAAACTCAAACACAAACCGAAACACAAATTCAAACATTTTTAGAAACACAAATAACAACACAAACTCAAATATAAACCGAATCAGAAACTCTGACATAAACTCAAACATAAACCGAATCAGAAACTTAAACATAAACTAAAACACATGCTAAAATATAGTCTGAAACATGAACCTTAACATAAGCATCCACTTGTACTAATCAGAGTTTATCTATCAGGCCAGTTCCATTTCATCAACTTCCTTTCTTCTTTCGCATCCTGGTAGTCACACATTTCCTCTAGCCGAATGTCAATAATGTCAGTGCGGACCGAATCCAGCTGGTCCTCTGTTGTAGAATCCGTGACTTGACAGTTGAGCCGGTTACACGCAACACGACGTTCCAATTCTGTGAGGCCAGACAGCTGAACACCATCCCTTCCGTATAGGAAGTACATCTGGCTTACCAATGCCTCACAGTACCTTTTACCCCCTTCTGGAATGTTCATATTACCAGTTTCAACTGATGCCCTCATCAAATATTGATCTTCCAACTCAGTCCATGGACACATTTTTGAAACTGATATATTTGCTATAATTTTTACTGCCTCAAAAACGTCTTTTTATACCACTTTTATGCTTAAGATAACGTAATACAAGTAGACCTATCAATAAACGGAACTTGTAAGATAAAGATAACGTAATCCAAGTTGACGAATGATTTTGCGATACCTAATACTTACAAAAGTACGCAAATGTTGCAGTGAAATAATAGGGGTCTCATTATAGCGGAACTTTCATTAATAGGTGTCTCGCTATAACGAGACCCCTAAATAATTTCCGCCAAAAACTCCCGCCTTTAAAAATTTCCCGCCCAAACATCAACGAGCCTATAAATAGACGTTAAGTACAACATCTAGAAGACAACAACCAAACATTCTTAAACACTCCTCAAAGATAAAAAGTTTAACAGATGCAGTCTACCCCTCATGAAGACTACCATTTGCTTGAGGTGGTGAAACTTGCCCGCCGAGAGTTGGGGGAAGATACTAGCGATGGGTTTTTCAAACGAGTCCTGTGTAAGATGTACTACAACTACGATCGTTTGGGAACGGGAGGTTTAGTTGTGCGCAACCGTGAACAAATCAAACAGAGGTACTTTTTTTGCAAACCGATGGATCCTTTGTTGTTTCTACCATTTAAAATTAAGCAAGAAGCAGCCGCCGTCTGGAACATGACGGTGGTGGACTACATCACTAGGGATTTGGTAGCGTGTTTTCATGATAGGATTACGGAAAGGGAAGAGGGGATTGACTCTGACGACAACTTGGGATATGACTTCGACGATTGAGCATTAAGTTAATGTTTGAACTTGTTGTTTGTTTGTTTAAGTTAATGTTTGAACTCGTTGTTTGTTTGTTTAAGTTAATGTTTGAACTCGTTGTTTGTTTGTTTAAGTTAATGTTTGAACTTGTTGTTTGTTTGTTTGTTTAAGTTAATGTTTGTATTTGTTGTTTTAGTTTTTATGTATTTCCATTTACCATGTTCTAGTTTTTAATTGGTTACCCCTTACGCCTTGATTTTGTGTAGAAGTCCAAATAAATTTTTGGGGAAAAATGCCTTATTAGGTACCCATTTACCATGAATTTGAGTTGAAGTCCAAACTTTTTTTTCTTATTTTTTAGATTTTCCACTTCAAATGTTGTTAAAATTATGTTTTATAACCATTACCAACACTAAACGCCCTCTCAACAATTCATAAGTAACCGTAAACCCAATTTTTTAAAAATATAACCGTTTTTGTACTCGCACGCCTGTGCATGTACAAATTTGTGCACTCTTGTGCGTGGATATGTACATGCACACGCGTGCGAGTGCAAAAAACGGCACTGTTTTAAAAAAATGGGTTTTCATTCATTTTGACCCCAAATGTTTATGCCAAACTTCAAAACATAATTTAGATGAAACATAATTTAGATCAAACATAAATAAAAGTCTTAATTAATAGAAACCAAAACAATAGTAGTCGGAGGTAGCGAAATGTGTTTGGAAAAGATTAAAAATTAGAAGAAGCAACACAAAATAATAAAACTACAACATCGCATTATGCATCCCCAGACAAATCATAGAACTGATCATCCCCATCGTGTAATGTTGGTGGGTGTGCTGGTTTAATTTGGTGATACTTGCTGAGGCGTTCGCCTAGTGGTATGGCCCAATTTGTAACGTCATCAGTAGTGCGGAACGCAAACCAGCTTGGGTATATATCCGGCACTGGTCCATCTAATACAATCTGCAAATTTCCATAATATGGAAGAATAAAATACCTAGCGGAATTAATGATAAAATGAAAATTAAGTAATAGAATGTACTAGTTTACTTACTTTCACAAAATGATTACCGTGTACGAAACCAATTCCAACTTCGACAATAGGACATGATCTTGGAGGCACACCACGCAAAGGAAGATACATGTATGATAGTTGGAGAGATACATGGTATACTATACATTGATACTGGGTGGCTATCACCAACCCGAAGTCGGGTAATATCATCCAATGCCTACGACCGCTCTCGTACATTTTGAAACAATCCAATCTCCGCAATAGGTTATTAACACGTTGTGCACCATCAAAAACCCTTTCCCAACGATCACGTTGACTTGAAAGTTCATACATCAAATCCCTTCTCACTTCCTCACATGAATCCACATTGTCTTTAATCGTTAAAGCTACGGCCCTAAATCCACAATTACTGTCCAGAGCAACGTCTTCAACGCTAGTTATGTAGTTGTGCAAGTACTCGGGAAAACAACTCTCGTAGGCGCTCAATCATTTTCCTATATTCGATTTTCTGAATCGAGTCGCTTTCTCCTTTTTCGGTGCGGCTTTAGTTTTGGACTTGGATTTGGGTACTAAATATGCCTTAACCGCTGACGCAGCCGTGCTACCTATCGTGCCGGGAGTACTAGCGCCTAAACTATCACCGTATTCCCACTCGGATGGGTTCCGCTTAGTTGACTTGTCGGGACCGGTTTTTTTCCGACCTTTCGTGACAACCGGTTTCTTAGGTTCCAAAATATGGCTTCTAGCGGGATCTAGGATTTGCATCATCCTATTTATTATGTAATCTTGCACTTGTGAACCGTAACCACGTATGGTACTATCAATTAAGGATAGATTTCTTGTAAGCTCATCTTCGGTACCAACGTTTTCCCTAGGCTTGATCTCTAAAGTACTCCAATAAACATCACATTCACTCTTTTGAATCGACCTACCTTCTCTCGCGATCGTAGCACACTCACACACACAAGGTAAATTGTGTGTTGTCCTAATTGTACAACCACACTTTACGGGAGTGAACCACAAATCCCCGGCCTTTTTAATAGTTTCCTCTAATATTTGAATGGTCGTACATGAAAGTTTACCTTTGATGTCGCTAAAGATAACTCCCCTAGATGCTTGTCTAGGACGAAACAAACTTCGTTCGAACGTTTCGAAGATGGTAGAGTGTTGAATGTGAAGCAACGCATGAACTTTATCCCAAAATTGCTCAAACGTGCATAGGCTTGTGCCGATTTACCGTTTTAGACTAGAGTGAGCACTCTCCGCCCTAAACCATAAATTTAAATTAGTTACAAGTCTAACAATTAATTACATAAAGTAATGTATATATATATATATGATAATATAACTCATCGGTTGTTAGTGTGGTTGCCCAAATATTTAATTTTGTTCGTGTAGACATTAAGGAATTTGTGTCTGTAAGGGTCTATCCATTGTTTCATCACGTACTCGATAACCTTGGGACAATATGCGTAGGCTTGGTGCAACTCGGTGAGCTTTTTGTTATACTCTTCGATCGTCGCCAAATGTTGAACCGCGATATAAAATTCTAAGAACTCCTCACCCATGTCCGCTTTGGGGAAAACTTTCTTAGAGTATGAGCTAATGTTCCTATTTATATGCCAAGTGCATAACATATGACTTGCATCCGGAAATAACTCATCGATAGCTTTCATTAAAGCCAACTCTCTATCAGTGACGATAATATTTGGTAATACGCACATGTTGTTCACCATCACTCTTCTTAGAACGCTCATTGCCCATGTGTAGTTCTCTTCTTTCTCCAAGCTCATAAAAACAAATGCTATACAAAAGGTCTTTTTCGTCGAAGTTTGGCCAACAATTTCTAGCAAAGGCATTTTATACCTTGTAGTCTTGTACGTGCTATCCATCATAAGCACTTGAGGAAGAGTGCGCAACAAATCGATGCTTGTGGGATGTGCGAAAAATAATTCAAGGATCTCGTCAGTTTCTTTGTTTGTGCGCTCCCAAACATAGTACTCGTGCTCCTTCAACTTACCGAACAAGTATTGCATTTGGGATTTACCCACTTTATCAACCAATTGGTGCTTGTGCCGCATGTTGTAGATGGGACGCATACTAGATACATTTTCCAGATCTTTTAACTTCAATCCATGGTATATATCGCTTGGCCGAGAACCGATTGTTGTGAGTTTACGAACATACTCCTCCTCTTCTGCTTTTAACCTCACGGCCCGTGAATGACATCCAAGTGCAAGAAGGGTTGGTGGTTGTGTTTTCCATTTCTAACTACAAATTTCCAATAACCGGGTACTTCTAACACTGGATTTCCCCTAAGCATGAACGAACATCCGTATTTTTTGGATGAACAATCTCGTCGCTTCTTCACAATCCCCGGTTTCGGCCTTGGCTTGTAAACACCGTGCCTCTCGCACTTGAAATATAGCCGCGGAGTTTTACCGTTTTTACTACCATCGTCATCTTTATCAACCACAACAATGAATCTTATACTCTTGCTTTCCTTATCAACCCATTCGATCAATTCTGCCTTAGTGTAGAAATTATCCATGGTAAAAATTTGGCTATAATCGGCCATGTTACATGGTGCTTGCGTCGGTTCCTACACAAACAAAAATCATTTCACTAACACAAAATCACAATTCTTTCATATAACCAACAACAAAAATAACTCCATCGATTGTATACATGTATTCACACTTCAAATAATGAAGACAAACACAATATTCAACAAAAAACGGGCATATAAAACCAAGACAGGTCAAATCTTCGCATAATCATGCGAAGATTGTGCATCGTCCACGCGTGTTCTTGCGTGGAAGTGTACATTTCAAAGCACGATTTCGTGCGAATTTTTGTTCTGTGCAGAAAAAATTAAAATTTTACCTCAAGGATACCCTCCATATGGTCAGTAAGCTGCGGCTCCTCCTCCGAAAGGAAATCATCAACGTTGCAGCTCCAATCGTCGTGATAGTCACTTAAATCCATTCTTGGAGTAGTTGGGTTTTAACTTTTAATAATTAAGGTTTATTAAATGTTTGGGTGGGAGTTTGAGATTGTTAGATTATGTGTTTTTATTTTTATTTTGGAGAGGGAAGTAGGGAAAAATCAAATTAAAATGTTTTTTTAATAATCATTTTTTACCAAAAATCATTTTTTGGGAAAAAGAGGAGGATAAGAAAAAAATGGGTAGTTGGAAAAATTGATAGTTTTTATGTGGAGATATTTTGGTAATTTCAAGTTCACAGAAAAAATGCAAAATAAAAATCTCACTATAAAAAAAAACCATTAGGGAATGTTAACAAAATTTGGACCCCAATTTATCCAAAACCAAAGTTTTTTTCTTTTGAAGGTTTCGTGGTCTATAGGTACTTCACGCTACATTTGATTTTCCAAATCTAAAATTTGTTAAAGCTCTTTCAAGAATTTGTGAAGTGATTTTTTCTTAGCTTCAAAAGAAACTAGATAATAAATTCTAGGTAGGATTAATCTCATTTCAAGTAAAAAAAAAGAATAAATTCGATTTTAGATATTATACATTATGTAACCTTTTTTTTAATTAATTGGTTAATGACATGAGTGACCCATTACTAAAGTAGAAATAAGAGGGTAAGTTGGATTTTTCAGGTATTTTTTGTAAATAATAAAAAAACAAAAACAATCTACGTTTAGTTCTCAACTTTAAGCTATGAACTGAAAGAGCCCAATCGTTTAACTATACAATGATACAAAATATATGTGCTTGACTGCTACCCAAGCTCGTCTAACATTTTTGTTAAAACTACATGTTTTGTCCTTGATCGTTTCGACGAACAGGAAGAGTGACTTGTAATAAAGATCTTCTAATCAAATACCATTCAAACAAAAGAAACAAGATATCAAGCTCACAAAACTTTGGCGAGTACGAAATCTAAGAGCTTTCTAACTGTTAGGATACTACTTCCTTATTTGGTAAATCCTGCCATCTTTGACTCACTGTTTTCATTCTTGTGTAAAACTGTATACCTGCCTTGCCTGAGAAAAATGTGACAAATTTAGTTTATACAACATAAATTTCTATGCAAACCAAAACTCTCAAAAAAGTAGAAAGCAGCATTAGTAGTAGCAATCTTTACCATCAAAATTGACATCACCGGAAAAAGATGGGTTCGAGCTAGTGAATGAGGAAAATGGTAGAGGAGCAGAGACAGGTACATTGATACCAACCTGAATTAAATGTGATTTTTGTCACTAAAGTCAATTCGAGAAACTAATAGAAGTACTGAAAATATTAGTGAAGCAATAACTCCCTTTCTGAAAACTGATGAGCAAGCTAGGGGAAAACATATGCATACAACTTCTAGTTGAAGGAAGAAAAACTGATCCTACATCATGGTATTAATCATATATTGACACCTCATTATGGTAAACGAATTATGTTCTTTAGTTTGGCATGCTTATGATTAGGTTTATGTATATGCATATGTATTTTTTTTGTTATTAACAAGGCGCGGCAGTTTCTTGCTTGCCCGTCAAGCTGATTTAGGCAGCTTTTGAAGAACTTAGCCAGCCAAGCTAGGTCAAGCTTTATGTAACAAGTATTTTGGATCTCCAGGTAAAACCTGAACATCAGATTTTGAGCTCAAGTTCGTGTGGATTACAACAACTCTCAAAATATTCTTTGATTACGACTCAATATGAGATGTAGCAAATAACTGTCATACCTGTCCAACCTCAACTTCGGTTTGAAATTTCCTTGCAGTCATGCTAGATGTAGTGAAAACTGAAGCTCCATTTCCATATCTTAAGGCAATAAACTTGTCAGTTAAGAGAAAATTGTTCTCGAGAATTTATAATTGTTAGGACCTTGATAAGGTGAAGCCGACTTACTTAGTTTTGTTGACGATTTCAATGGCCTCCCCTATGCTGCCAGCCTGAGAGAGAATAAATACGAATCACTGAGACTATTTTCGTGCTCCTTCAGAATAGTCAGCATATATCTCAGATAAAACTGATCAATAAATGATATAACACTCTCTCACAGTGAAGGGAAAATAATGATTGGTGAAATAAACCGATCACTAAAGTTAGCTTCCTATTGCTAGTTTAGGTAAGAGACTAACGCTAATCATTTGTTTCAGTCCAACAGCTATTTTTAAATGCAAGATACAGTGAGTTTTAAACAAGGGACAAAACCCAGTGCTAAAATATGAGGGACTCGTAATGGATGAGCTTGACCTTCATTTTATTTTCTAGTTCCGGAAATGATTTTCATTAAATCTATTTATCAGAATTCCACAAACAATTCTCATTATTAAAAGCAGTTTGTTAGCTTGACAAGCTGAGCACCGCACTAGTTGGATTTGGCTTGTTTAAACAAACGAGTCTTATATTGTGCTTGACAAGCTTATTTGAGTTTAGAAAGAAACACGAAGAAGAGTATAAACCTGCATGCAAAGAAGGACGGGCCCGAATATATCTTCCTGCACAAACAAAGGATACTGTGTTAACAAAACTTTAAAAAAATACCTGATTTAAGTGCGTAATACACTGGAGTTAAACTGGATCTATTTATAGATGTATTACATATACCTTGTAACAGTCCATGTCAACTGTGACATCAGTCAGAATGGTCGGACCAACAAAGTTACCTAGCTCGTATCCTGGAACCTGTTGGTCATTTATGAGAGGATATTGTGACTTGAGCAGATGAAACATAAGTGTTATCTAAATCATAATTTTCAAGGTTGATGCTCAAACATTACCAGCCGGTATATAAAGATTTCTGTTTACAAATCAGTTATCCCATCGTTCCCTTGAAAATTATAGAGTTGCTTCTGAGTAAAAATTGCTTAGCTACGTGCAATTCAGATCAGTTCAGTATTGGGGTCAGTTTGGATCTCTGTTTTTTAATTGTTTAGATATTTAAAATTATAAATGATATAATTAAATATACAGTTTTGACTATGGCCATTAACTAGAATATACCTAAGTTTCTGCTTCTCCATCTGGTTTGTTATCTCTAAACCCAGCCCAAACCAAAACAGGTATTCGCCTTTTTAGAAACCTATAATTAAACCAAAATTTACAGCTTTAAACCTGGTCTGACTTTCAACAAAGTGTTTCTATCCCAAAAATATTGAAGGAACTTGCCTCAACCAAGCACCATGTTTTTGTTGACAGATGGCCATCAAAGGATAAGTTAAGTTATACTTGCAAAATAGCTCTGTCACAAGGGATAGAGGCTAGATTTTGATCCCACGCTAAAATAGAAATGGATATCGGCCCTAACTCACTTCCAACAGATGTCATAAGAGAAAAGGATTCCGTAACCACTATATATAGTGGTTCATGCCACTGTAAGCTAGCAAAGTGGGATATACCTACAAGGCTACAACTGTTGATATCCATAATTCGCATGTTAACATCAACTTATGGTAGTCCTAACCGCAGTTACCGTCCTTATATTAGTGAGCATGAAATAGATGCTATATAATGTCATACGAAAGAATAAAAGTCAATCACTGGCCCATAAGGAGTTAGTTATAAACTGATTAGTAGAAGAGAGAAAAAGTAATATATACCAAAATGTTTCTGCCGTCAAGTATTAGTTTTGCCCCAGCTTCAATTGCCGTTTCAATCAATCTGGATATACGGTCCTTCGCCTGTAAATTGACAATTCAAACATGAAAAAGACCAAACATTTTCCCCCGTTTTTGAGAGCCAAAGCTTCAATACTGTCCGAAAGATGGAATATGCAGAATTAGAATGCTAAATTCTAGAAAAAGATGAACAAGTTTCTGCGCCAGTAAGAAACATAAACGCTCCCTACACTATCCATTTTATTATATAGCCTCCTAGACTATATTAGTATCAAATAAATCCCAAGGGTTTTAAGGTTAACAAGATAGCTTTATTTACTTACTTTTGAAACCACTTCTAATAGTATTTATTTGAAGTCACGATTTTAATCGAATGGGTTCTGAGATTCTATGTATGACAGTTTGAATTAAGAATGAAAACTGCTATAAAAGGAAAAAAGCAAAAATTAATATTCTTAGTGGTAATATACAAATTGCAAAAATTGTAAGATTTTAGTTAGAACCCTCACATTTTCACATTCCGACCCAGTGGGTCAAAATCTGGTTATTGAAAGACTGGCAGTGGCCTATTCCAGTTGGAACAGATTATAGTCTATCTGTTCTGAAACAAACAGATCTACATTGGCCTGTTCAATTCGAACCATAGGCGAGGAGAAGCGGCTCCTCACTGGTGGTTCAAATCTAGTGGACTATTTTTTTCTGAACCGCCCGTGGAGAACGGCTCCTATTTTACTGCCAACTGCAAAAGCAGGAGGGCGGCTCCTACTTTTCCGGCGAACGGCCGGAAAAAGTCGTTATTGTTATTATTCTTAAAGGGTTAAGTACCAACCAATAACCATCTAAAAGAAAATATATTTTCTACTTACTACCCCAACTGTTATTTACTATATTACCTAAGACACCAATCAACTTTGCTAATTACTATCTACTATCCAACTTTTTTTAATACTCCAAATACCTTAATTGAATTCTTGGATAGGTTTTAGGTTTAACTGACTGTGCTTTAATTGTTTTTTTTTTTTAGAATTTTATTATTATTTATTTTATATTTTATAATTTAATTGGATAATGGTAATGAAGGTAATAAGTTAGCTTGTAAGGGCTATCATTGTCTTTTTATATAGAGGTAATTTTGTATATAAAAATAATGAGAAAGCAACTCTTGCGTTTATGTATCCACTCCCATTAAGAATTCTACCTGCTTGCTAATTACTGGGCCGAGATCTACAGCTGGTTCTGTCCCAGCAGTCACTTTGAGTGCTTTGGCATACTCGACTAGTTTTTGTTCCCTGGCAAAACATCATAAGCAGCAGTACTTGTACGTTAAAACGTAAGATAATCCCAAAACGCGCTATAACCTATTCAAATCTTGAGTTGTAAATTTGGTGTAACTGAAAAGTAATAACTAGTATACAAACTTTTTGTTTTAATTAGTAGTGGTTTGGCATAATCCACTAGTGTACTAAGATATGAAAGACCAAGAAGTTACAAGAGATAGGAGACTTTAAAAACCAGCAGTCATAACAAGCCCCCGAGAACTGATTACTAAATAGATAGAACCAGTAACATGCACCTCATCGCTAGCAAAGAAACACTTATTACCACCCTTAATCAATATGTAAGTTGAGTCCTGATTATTCCGATGTCATTAATAAGCTCAACCCAAAATATGGGTCTATAAAGTCCCAGGTTTTACAGCCCAAGACAGCGATACTTTTAACTATTGATAAAATATATCATACCTAAGTTCCAGGATTTACAACTCAATACAGGGACACTTGTAACGATTAATAATATATCTTATACCTACATAAGATTGAGAACTAAGGCATAATAGAGCCAAAAACAGAACGGTATATGGTACGAAGTGTACATGCAGTAAATTAACAAGAACAACATTTGTATCTTGCATGTGCAAGTAATGATAAGGTTTTTTCACAAGGTTTGATTTGTTTAGTAAATAATTAGACTATGATACAAGTTCAAAAATGACTAGAATCAAAAATGAAAAAATGCAAGAGGAGAAAACCAAAAATTAACTTTGATAACCAAGAGGTAATATTCGACAGAACTTATCACAAACTGGCCATCTATACATCACATTTACTTTATTTTTGTGATGTGGGATGATGCAGTCATATTGCAAAACTTATAGAAGAAACTAGGAGATTACACATTTTCCATGTAGTAATTAATGCCAGCCAAGACTAGATGTTTCCCATATTCACCCAAACCGAAAGTGCTTCAGGTACAAACACTAGAGCTCCAGCCTCATTCTCATTTGTTTATCAAAGTTATCTATATAAAGTACAATCAATTTAATGAGGTCAAAAGATTATTAAGGGTCAAATGAATGGAGAGCATGTTTGAATCATTACATTATTCGGTGATTATTGCCTATCTAGTTGAGTTTTATGAGAACCTCTTTTAGATTTATGTCGGATTCTTAAATCCTAGGTATTATGTGTACCAGACTTGTTTTCTTATTTTAGTCCATGTACTAGATATCTACAAATGTATATTAGATGTTGAGTATGTAGGGATTTATCACTGTGCAAGTTGTTTTCCTTATCTAGATGATGTGAAGGCCTATTTAACGGCTAAGAAGGTTAATGATCAAGTCTATTTTTCAATATGCCAAGTTGGTGGTGATCCCATCTTGGAGACTAGGTCAGGAATAGGGTTCTAGTTGGTCTTCATCAGAAGAGTAACTCCAAGAATATCGTTGCAGCATAAAATAAAACAAAGATAGCGGATTGATTGTGGAGTTTGACATGATAATACAGCTTGGATCTGTGAATTTTCCTGATTTTACAAAGGCTAGAAAGAGAAGTTCATGAAAGATACCATTAATAAAACAGCTTGATAAAACAGCTTGGATCTGTGAATTTTCCTGATTTTACAGCTCATATTAACAAAGCCTAGCAAGTTAAAAACTTCAATTCAAGGGATCAACAATCATCAGGGTAACTTTGAGCAAAAGGACAAGAAAGATACCATTGAATTATGCCTCCAACAAACACAACTGTACTGATTGCAGTGCACTTTTGCCCTGCACCACCAAAACCAGCAGCTACTATAGCACTGACAGTTGCATCCGTGTTTGCATCATGCATTACAACCACATGATTTTTTGCTCCAACATTGCACTGAGGACAACAATTAGCTAGCAACTGAGATAAATTTCAACTAGCTCAATTTAGGGATTGTAGGTTTGTCATCAAAGTTTACCTGAACCCGCTTCCCTTTAGCTGACGCTCTCATGTATATATAAGCACCCGCCTTAAATTTTAGAAAGAAAAATAGGAAAATAAGTAATCTAGTAGCCATAGAATCTATAAGAAGAAAGGAAAAAAGAACTGATGGAACTAAATAAGAATGGTCATTCCATCTTTAGTGAAACATCAGATGTTTTTCTGGTCAGAAAAGAGTAGCATGCTTAAAAACATGGCTTAGATAACTGTATAGTTGTATGGACATTTAAGTATATAATAAGAGTATTACGTTCAAAGAGTGTGAGCTGGAAGTTGGAAATAATTCTATCTGGCAAAGATAATAGGACGAGCATGAGACAGAGATGAGCTTTCAATACTTAACCGGATAACTCTATTCCTCCCTATTGTTAATTCTTAAGTTAAAAAATCAGACTCTTCCAAACAAAGGCTATGGTAGGAGAGGCAAGAAGGCATAATTATGCTGTTAGTTAGGAACTGTAATTCTAATATATGGTTTTCAAAATAGTGATGTTTGTGAAAGACTAGGCAGAATGACATGGTTACAAAGGAAATTATAAAAAATGTTTGTTCTGACTTCAACTAAAGACGGAAGGAATAACAAAGCTCTCTTGGCTCTCTGCGACTTCAGGAAATGCATTTTTTTCCCCATATACTACAGTCAGTTACTGTCTTATGAGAATCCTTATCACCTAGAATCGCAAACAAACTATAATACCATCTAAGCTTGCCAAAAACAAACCCATAAATTAGGTCGGCTTATTTAGGCATTATAGGTACACGCCAAATCTAGATGGCTTCTGTATCAAACGAAAAAAGTATAAGAACATGGAGAGATTACTTACAGTACTTGTCCCAACAACTGATATTGCTCTAATTTCATCATCGTCACAAATAGCATTAACAATATCCTGTCAAGACACAGCATTTAGAGGAAATAAAAGTAGTAACGACGGTGAGTGTGAATCTCTTATAAATTTCCACTAGTCATGACAGCTTTTACGGACGTAGAGTAATAGAAAAGGAGATAGGGGTCACAATACATTGGTTTCCACACCAATAAAGACTAAAAAGTTCAAAAACAAATTACTGTAGATTACTCATAGATGATAACATACTGCCATTTCGTATGATCTAGTAGAGCGGGTCTATCAATAAGAGAAGATGAGCCAACCATTGAAATACAAA
Organism: Limnanthes douglasii subsp. nivea; assembly: GCA_036936605.1. Taxonomy (NCBI): domain Eukaryota; kingdom Viridiplantae; phylum Streptophyta; class Magnoliopsida; order Brassicales; family Limnanthaceae; genus Limnanthes; species Limnanthes douglasii. Next base: position 154,774,894 of record JAUPFV010000003.1, on the reverse strand, counting down.
TTCCTGACACAAGGGACTTACATTCGTACCATGAACAATATTCAAAATGCCAGCAGGCAAGCCTGCCTCTGTTGCTAACTCAGCAAGCATAATTGCAGCACCTGAAAGAAGAAATACTAATGCATCAATTTCGACTTCGAGTGTGAAGGTCCAACCATAAGTCCGCAAACCCTTTACAACATAGCATACTCGATCGAAGAAAGAAGATTGTTACCACAGAAACTAACTTTTGCATCAGCTAACTGGGATGAGCTAGACTATGTAATGTTTTGCACTGAACATTAAAATTACTGATATTCTGTAGTCAGTCGGAAACTTGTTCTATCTGGGTAATACTAAAAACAAGTTTTGAAATGAACTTAACAATATGATGCGTCGATGATAGTCACTGCTCATAAAGATATAGCAACATGGACCAGCTAGCATGGCTGAACTGTAATCTATTGAAAAAGGAAGAAGGCTAATTAAAAAGAACCCAAAGTTAAACCATATGTTGATAAAAGTTAACATGCAACCCTACTTGTGCCATCTGCAGATCAACCCAAGTAATGTTGGATACTAAAAATTTGCTTCCTATATATTACTGTAAGTTCAAATCTACACTTACCTTCCTCCACAATTGACGACCGACCAAAAGCTACCAGAAAACTTGAAATAACCAAAATATATCTACAATAAAAAGTTATCCTTTCTCATCTTCTAACTTATAACAGATTTTTTGTCCCTTTTGTGCTGATAATTGAAATTATAAATGATATATTAAAAGTTGATTAACAATTTTTTTATCATAGCTGTTCGTCTACAAGACAGAAAAGAAGAAAAGTAGTTTAGAATATAGATCAAGGGTGCAAGTGTGATTTCCTGAGAAGTATCTGCTATGAAAAATTTGACTGTCAAGATACAGGAAAATAATTACCTGGATCCTTCTCTGAAGGCTTTAGGATGAAAGTGTTGCCAGAAGTGACTGCAATAGAAAACATCTGCAAATTCACAAGTAAACTGAATTGAAAAGTCAATTATTATAATAAAATAATTTATCTTTTCTATAGATGCTTGTAATGCTGGTCGTAAGTGAGGAATTGATGGTATACAACTATACACACCCAGGAAAAACAATTACCCATAGCGGGATCATTGCTGGAAAGTCAAATGGACAAATTCCTGCACAGACACCAAGTGGCTCTCTAATGCTGTAAGAATCAACTCCATTAGATACATCTGCGATGAATTCCCCACCTCGCAAAGTTTCCAATCCACAAGCATGTTCCACCACCTCTATGATTGAAAGTCAAACTTTTAAAGAGCGTCACAAGTAAGTTCGGTAATAAATGATGGTAAAGATTCTCACCTAACCCACATAATACATCAGCACGGGCATCCTTTAAGGATTTCCCATGCTCCGTTGTAATTGTCAGAGCAAGGTTATCCTGAAACAAGATGACAACGAGTCCCATGAACAAAACATTCATAAGAGAGACTCAGAAGTTTCTTTTCAGAAAAGGAATAAAACAATGCAAGTAAATTTCGTACTAAGTCCCTCCGTATAAGCTCTTGGAGCTTGAACATAATTCTCTGCCGAGCTGTAATTGGTGTATTTCTCCATGTTGGAAAAGCACGTTTTGCAGCAAATACTGCTGCCCTGAACTCCTCACTGGTAGTCAAAGGAACTTGAGAAACAACTTGCTGCACTGCCTGTCAAAATTCATATACTATTTAGGAAAACATCACTAAAATGTGATTATTAAATATCTGATATGCAAAGGATTTGGTGACTTTCCACCACTTACAGGGTTTATGACATCAATAGATGCAAAAGACTGAGAATCTACAAATCTACCACCTATGAAGTTGGGTACCCTCTGAGATACAACACGAAAGAGTTAATTCAATTGTAACATTGAAAACAATCAACAAAAGAAGAGAGATGGAGATAGAAAGATAGAAATACCAAAAGAGACATAAAGATAGTACAAAAGAAAGACAGGAAGTATACACGCTACAGATGGATGACTCATCACATCAATGTTCTGATAACCCTTGTGAAAGGGATAAGGGAAACTAATATAGTTGCATCATATTACATGTAAGCCTACCTGAGGATAACACTGCTTCCATGATGCCTCCATATCCGAGGAGCAATTACTTCTGATGGTTGATTTCTCGGGCTTTAATGACTTGAAGTTTCTCACTGCAGAAATAATATGGTATCATCTACATCAGGCTACAACCAAACCTAATTCAATCAGGCTAGCATTCTCTTCCAGAACAATTTATGCTGATAACATGAGTTATGTAATTATTAAAGATATAATACCTTGATTAGATTGATTTTGTATCAAGACAACAGGAAATTCATAAAGATCCTACATTCCGAATACATAGTTTTCACCACTAATATAAACCGCGAATTGCTGGAATTTGTATAAAACCACCTTGTATCTTTTTCAGATTCAGAAAGAAAAGCTAACATCAGAAATTATAATTTTAGAGGCAAAGCATACAAAGCTTCTTAAAGTAAGAGTATTAAAGAAAACAGCTCGTGAAATGTTCTACCAGTCATATTTCCTTGTCGGAGCTTAGCTTTAACATTGTAGACATGCTTTGGGGTGGATAAAAGTTCTGGATTGCTTTGTTGAAGTCTTTTTAGAATTTGGCGAGGTTTGAGTCCAGCTTCCGTCATCTCTTTAATCTGCAAAACTTCTTTCTCGGTGAAGCGACGAGAAGCAGGATGCTCGGACAAGTCCTTTAAAGGTTCATGGTTGTGTGTTCCATTTCTAATACTAAGTACCCACAACCCAGCATCCTTCTTTCCCACAACTTCAAAGGGACAATTTGTTAGTCGAGAGCCTGCTCTTCTTTTGCGGATTGGTTCACCAGAGGAGTCATCAACATGTTTTCGTCTATTGCGATAAACGCCTCCCCTATCACACCCAAGGATTACCACTTTGTCCCTCTTAGATTGTTTGATAGTGACCACATATCCCTGGCATACAGCAAACTCACCAACATGCTCGATAAGCTCTTCACGGTCTACGAAGGTTCCAGGTGGAGGGGGGAGCATTTGTTCAGATCCACCAAACTCTGGGCCATTTGGATCATCCATGATCAATGAATGAAATAAATAAATAAACTGCATTGAGCCATACAAGACACTAATTCAGACATCCTTACCATTGGCAATCATCTATGTAGTATAAAGTGAAAACAAAAGAGCAACTAACACTGCAGTAGATAAGATACATTACCTAAGTAAGGATATAGAACATCAACATAATGGACTAAAAATTGTCTCTGACTTCAAACGCTAACTTTGACATATCTTTCTAGGTACCTCATTTTACAAGCCAAAATTATGGGAAACAGCATTAAATATAATGCAATGCACCTAATATAATAGTGTCAACATAGTCCACTTCCAAGACTTCACACATTTCTTGAACCAAATGCGATCATGGTTTTTCCATTGTTCACAATTTCCCAGAATATGTTTGGCTTGCTTAGTAAAATACGATTCATAATAAATTATTTCGCAATGCGTGAACCAAGCATAGTTCAAAATATGCATGTCAACTTGACTCCAGATAAGGAGTTGGCACGCTGCTATATGATACTTCAGCCTACTAGCTTATCATCTCAATCATCAATTCACTTGCAAGGGAGGTATACAGACGAGTTTGATTAAAGTTGGTATCAGCTAGCATCTTGGTTTGATTGAGCACCTGATAGCATAGGACTGTCTCAACTACTTAAGCTTACATGCTTAACCATTTGCCAAGGGAAAAAAAAAAGGGTACCTTAATCTACTGTATTTGACAAACAAAGGTCACCAGAAGCATCTGCCTGGAAAAGCACATCGTGTGTTCTTCATAGATGAAGATGTTTATTCATTCTACTTTATCCCACTCATAGCCTTGGAGCTGAAGTCACAACAGATGTAAACCGTGAAATGTTAGTGAACAAAGAATGAAAACAGTAGTTCTACATGATCAAAACCCTATGGCCTATGCCCTCAAGCACACAACAACTGAAGAAACCAGTCCATTAGCTAGTCTCTCACAATAGTTTCTTCATTTTGCCACCTTTGACTCTACAGATTTTTGCAAGTCAATTCATAACATCTTGATCTTATATCCATAATTAAGATCAAATAAAATGCTACAATTCATGGCTACCTAGCTGTTAGTTCAACTCTAACTCCCTAATAATTCTTTCTCTACAAGTAGAACAAAATTTCCAACTCCAATACAGATAAACTAAAACAAATCGGAAGCCACGTGAAACGGATTTTCCTTCACGCAGATAGTTTTACCGGCAACCAAACAGAAATAGGATTTCGTAGCGATAATGTTAGAATCACCTGAGTTGGGTTTCGACGGCGCCGATCAACGGGCTTCTGGTTGATCGTTGATGGAGAACTGTGGTGTATTCTGCTCGAGAATCGAGACGGAGGAGACTTTTAGGTCAAAATGAGGACCGTGTTTGGCTGGTTTGTGAAATTAAGAGCACAGAAGTCAATTAATACCGTTAAGATACTAGTAGTACTAATTAATTTTGTTATATGCGAACAAAGTCAGTCTGCAATTAGCAACCCGTACTAATTTTGTACCGTACCGTTGCCGCTGAAATAAGCTAATGGCAATACGGTCTTGAATCACTGAAGACGACGCCATTTTTCAGTAAAATTGTGCATGCAATGATTATTGGGTTAGGTTAAATTAGGGCTCAAAAAATGTTAAGCATTCTCAAAATTTAGAGAATTTTTTTAATTCAATAGTCAAAGATGATTTTACCCTTTGACCAAGAATCTTTATTTTTGTCTTGTAGTGGAATGTGTGTATGATTAGCCAATTGTTGAAGAACACAAAATTTCTCCTTCAAACAACCCTCTTATACTCTAGTCTTAACAAAAATTTCAAAAACTCAAAAACTCCAAAAAATTCAAAAACTCCTAAAATTTCAAAAACTCACAAATAAACACTTGAAGTTCCAAAAAAGCATCACTTTTTTTTATAAATTCGGAATAATCGAAGGATGGCCTCTGAATGTGAGAAGGTTGCTGAGGAGCATGGGACTCCAAATATGGTAGTTGTTCTAACCAAGTTTTTTATAAAAGTTTCTATTTTGGTAGACCTTCTATATTTAGAAGTTAGAACCCGAACTCCCCCGCCGGTTGAAACCCTTCAAACCGCCGAGGATGAAGAACAATCAAATGTGGAAGATGAAGATTCCCCGCCGGGGGAGACCGTGCCCAACCGCCGGGGGAGACCGTGCCCAACCGCCGGGTGAGACAGCCATACCCGGCGGGGTTGTGCCCCTGCATACCGGCGAGGATGACAACCTCCACCGGCGGGGTTGGCAACCTAAACGCCGGGGCCAAGACCTGTTTTTAAACTCCAGTGGAGTTTGTGTTAGACCATGAGCCCCGGCGGGTGGGGAATTTTCAACCGCCGGTTGACTACATCCCCGCCGGTTGGGACATTTTCAACCGCCGGTTGACAATGTCCCCGGCGGTTCAGACCATTAACAACCGGCGGGGACCGAATCTTCATTTAGTGTGACTTGTCTAACCGTTAGGTTGGGGTTTTGGCTTTTTTTATCCATGCTCGTATTTGATGCTTCTTTTTTAACATGCATAGGGTGATGAGTCAAAGGATTATTTGACTAGTTCGTGCATGGCGAAGGGGGAGGAGGAGGAAATACCGGTGCCTTGCTCCGTCGATTATAGCGAGCTGTTCAACACCAAAGGACAGTACTACTCCCGGGCAGACCTTATTGAATGGATTAAGGAAACCGCATCGGATAACGGGTTTGTGATTATTTTACGCCGATGCGATAGACACGATCGTAAAACTCCGAGAGTAGAGTTTGTGTGCGAAAGATCCGGTGTTTACACAAAACTCGTAGACCCCAAGGATCTAAAGAGGAAGTCTACCGGAACGAAAAAATGCGGATGCCCGTTCGCCCTTAAAGGAAAGAAGATGGGTGATGATTTGTGGGGAATAGAGGTTGTGTGCGGCGTTCACAATCACGATACTATATCCTACAAAGAAGGTCATTCCTACGTGGGACGGTTTAAAAAAAAAAGATGGATTTTGTGGTTAGTTCGAATAAAATGGGATCCCGTCCTCGTGATATTCTTGGTGGAGTGAAGAAATTGAACCCTAAGAATTCTTCTACAATCCGCACCGTGTACAACGCAATACTAAAACACCGGAAGCTCGAGAAAGGTGGTCGGTCGAAATTCCAATACTTGTTGGGTGAACTAAAGCGACTAAACTACTACGAATTCCATAGAAAGTCCGAAGACAGAAGCGATATCATAGGCGAGCTTTTTTTTGCGCACCCGGTTAGTTTGGATTTGTTACGGACATTTCCGAACGTCATTATAATGGATAACACGTACAAGGTGATCAAATACGGGATGCCGTTGTACGAGGTTGTGGGTGCGACTTGTACGGGGAAAACATTCTACATTGGATTTGCTTTTATGTCGAGTGAAAAAATCGAGGCCTACAAGTGGGTGTTAGGATGCTTACATTCGTTGATGGTAACTCACTCCATCGAATTACCATCCATTGTTTTGACGGATAGAGATTTGGCGCTTGTGAATGCGGTGGAGGAAGTGTTCCCCAATGCGACGCACATGTTGTGTCGATGGCACATCAACATGAACGTCCTAGGAAAAACAAAAACGATCATAAAGGAGAAGGTAGTGTCCAATGCCTTTTTGAAAGTGTGGAACGGAATGATGTTGGCGGAAACGGAGTTAGCGTACGAGAACTACCGGTCGGAATTGCACCGCGATTTCAAAGACTATCCGAAAGCGATTGAGTATACCGAAAGTTGGATGGGGCCGTACGGTGAAAAGTTTGTCACGTGGAGAACTAACAAGTGGATGCATTTTGGTAACCAAACCACAAACCGCGTGGAGAGCGCTCATTCGAGTCTCAAGCGTTTCATCGGTACGAGCAAAGGTAACTTTGAATCTTTTTTGTTGAAGTTGCATACTTTGATTGAATTGCAACACGGGGACATCAAGGCTTCCTTCGAAAAGAGCCGGTTGTTGGCCCTACATAAATTCACAAACATTGTGTACGGTCAAGTAAAAAACAACATCTCCCACCATGCAATGGGAATTTTGGCCGACGAAGTCGAATGTGCCCGGAACATGACAATCGCACCGGATATGCCTTGCGGTTGTGCCATACGAACTACGCACGGCATGCCTTGCGCCCACGAAATCTATGAGTTTGTTGCGAAAGGGATAGAGGTGCCGCTTGAGTTGTTTCATGAACATTGGAAGAGGTTAGACATCCTAGTTCGTACCAACCTCTCGACGAATGAGCAACTTAAAGCAAAGCTTGACAAGCTAGTATCCGATGTCATGGCGTCCAATGACGAAGCACGGATAGAGCACATTTATAAACAATGGTTTGCCGTCGTCCATCCCGAAACAACTAACATTTTGGAGTCGTTGGTTAAGCAAAAAGCGCGCGGTCGTCCACCTAACAAACGTAAGTTATCTATTGCCGGCGATGATACATCCACTAAACGCGACAAAAGTTGGCACGAACATGTACTTAAGGAAGAAAATGATAGTACGCTATCCTTGCTTGGAGACTTCAAACTTCCAACCGAAACCTCGAGGAAAGGGAAAAAAATGAGCCTAAACGTGGTTCGTCGACCACCCCCGCTCGTACGAAAGGTAGCGCTATTCCAACGCAAGCAAGTGGTACAATGCTTAGTAGTGGAACGGTGGGTTGTAGGTCAAGCTCTACGATGCCGGTGAAGGCAAGTTTTGTGGACCCCAAAGGATACATGAACCAATTCCCGAGCTATTTTACGCCTTTCCTAGAGTCCATTACCGATGTTAAATCCGATGGGCATTGCGGGTACCGCTCGATAGCGTACGCCTTGAACGGGCAACAAGATGGGTGGAGGTTGATAAGGGATGCCCTTTACAACGAGCTTATGGATTACGCATCGGTCTACGTAAAGATTTTTACTAGCATGGAGGATTTGATTGATGTTGCGGAGCGTGTGGAATGTTCAAGCGATGTGGGAACTAAGGACCATTGGATGTCCATGCCCGAGATGGGAGTGGCAATCGCATCTGCGTTTAACTGCATACTCCATTTTGTTGGGGTATTCCGAAATATGGATGTCGGCTTCACTTTTCTTCCGCTAAGAGGTGCACCTCCTCCGATGCCAAACCGGTTGGAAATCGGATTGGGTTGGGTCAACACCAACCATTTCGTGAACGTAAGTATTCATACAAGGGGTACGTCAATGGTAATTTTAATTTCAAGAAATTTATTTTATCGTGTTTTTCGTTTTGTAGCTTGGGATTAAGGCGGAGGCCCCATGTGCTAGGATACATCCTTGTTGCCTAAAGTTGCGTTCACCAGAAGCTGAAGGTTGGGCATTGCCGATTGCATCTCGTTGCAAGAAATACGAAGAGCTTAAAAATAATTACCCCGAAGTAACCAATTTATCCGCTTTTGCTTGATGACTAGACGATTGTAACGGATGTAAACCCTGGATGGTTTTTATGCTTTTATGGTTTATATGTTTGGATGTTTTTTATGTTGAAAACAATAACACGTTTCCATTCTTAATATGATGATTGCATTACAACATTGAAAACATTGCATTAAAACATTACACTTTAATTTAAAGCATTGCATAATTAGAAATACATAAGCACATAATGAAAACCAAATGATAGATAAGCTAACTTCGGGTTAGCATTGCACGTTTGGTTTTACGGGGTCGGATAGTTCATCCCGAATCCATCAGAGTCACTACTTTCCTCGGGAGATGAGTACGTTCGAACGGCGCTGGCTATTGCATCGGGTATTTCGTTCTCGACCCGCTCTATCGCTTCCGACACCATCTCCTGCGTAATTGTAGTCTGCAATCCCATGTCGAATACCCTTCGGACTTTGGTTCGGTCTTCCCAAGGAAGTGACTCGATATTGAAAGTCACTGTTTTAAGATAAGCTAACCTATCGGCGACTTCTTCGCGGGCACGTGGTCGGGGCATTAAACATCCTGCACACAATGCCTCCCTACCCCCACAACGACACCTCCAGTTTCTAAATAGCCGTAGTTGTAATACATATGACACAAAACCCTTTCAAAAAATGCATCACTCCTATATTCACCCAACTCAGCCCGGGAATCTTTGACTGCTACAAGCATGTAGTAGTCTTCATTAGCGGTAAACTCCATTTGTTTCGAAGTGTTTGATGGATGCCATGTTGCTCGTTAACACTTGTGTATTTATAATGGAAGTATATCGTTGGCGGGAGTTTCATTTGGCGGGAGAGTCATATGGCGCGAATTATTTTTGGGCGGGGGCTACAATTGTATTAGGTCCCCGCCGGTCCATGACTTGTAACCAGCCGGATCACCAAATAAAATACTATAACAAATTTTTTTAAAAAAATTATACTTACCCCGGCGGGGTGGAATTTTCACACCGGCGGGCGCACAACCCATCCTCAAAAAACTGTGAAGATGGGTTGTGGTTCCCTTCCCCGCCGGGTCAACATTATTCACCCGCCGGTTGAATACTTCCCCGGCGGCTGAATAATTATCAACCGGCGGGGGGGACGAGTGGAAATTATTGAATTTCCACTCGCTGCGAACCGGCGGGGTTTGGGTCTAGCCCCGCCGGTTGACAATTCAACCCCGCCGGCGGAGTAATTTTCATCCGCCGGGGAAGTATTCACCCGGCGGGTGAAAAGTGTTTACCCGGCGGGTACGGTTTTTTTTTTAAAAAAAATGCCAAATTATAACATGGTTTTTTTTAAACTTAAATTAGTTGAAAGTAAACGAATATATTGATTCAATTAGATAACTTAAAGTAAACGGCAAGAACGAACTATAATTAAACAAACACAATGTATTCGTAACTTCAAACTAAAATACAACAACAAAGTTTTTAAAGAAAAACACTAACCCAAATGTCAACAAGTTTAACGTAACGTAATGTTCAAAACTAGAACAACAAGCATAATAAAAATCCAAGCATAATAATAAGAAGCCACGGTGCGGTAAGCTTCATAACCTTCCTCCCAAAAGCCACTATCTCGTCATTCGAGTCGTCTAACGGCCGAATACGATTAATCGTATTCACCACATCGACCGCCGACGTCTCCGTAAGAACCCGAGGTGTGATATTAAACCACCCATACTTCTTCACGTACGCCTTGTACTGGGGGGACGAGGTGTGAGTACTCCCTTCCAAAGGCCTCGAATACCTATCGATCACGTATAGGTGCTCCCTCCACTGCGTTCAATGCCTAACCTGAACCGGATACCGAAGATGGTCTCCTCTACCAAGACCGGTTCTAGCAACGAGGGGGTCGAGCGGCTTTTCTTGGATCCAACCGAACTGGCGCATCACTCGGTCGGGGTGATATGCCTCGCTCACCATCATTAGGCGAATAGGGTTTCGGTACAACCCTATTGCCTGCTCCGGCCATACCTCACGGACATCCTCGTAAGGTCGGAAAATAACCTACAAATAAAATTATTTCAACATCCAACATTTTATATAAAGTAGATTTATTTAAATAAACGTAAAAAAGAGAACTTACATCCTTTTCTCCTTGCGCCGCAAGGATCTCACGGTAGTACGGCTTCCCCCGAGCTAATGATACCGGGATCTTTTTCGGCAACCACGCAAGCATCTTCGGATCTGTCGGGCTATAACCACTGTTCACTGGCGCGTGGAAGACGGGGAAGTGGTCATAGACCCAACACTCGAACAAGGCCGAGAAGCCGACCAAGGTCTTCTAGGAGTGCTTCGAGATGCCTCTCAAACTCTTGTACAGCCACACCAACGCACAAGTCCCCCATGCGTACTCACCAACCAACTTTAAGTCCTCGAGGGCTAGAAGGAAATCGCATTGGATGTTCTTCTGGCTCGTGTTGGTGAAGATCGTACACCCGAGGAAGAACAAGATATATGCCCGAGCTGCTGCCTCCTTCATCTCCGGAGTGCAGGCGGTGTTCGAATCTAAGTACGCTTCCCCCGAGAATGTGGTCCTAAGCCATCGGAGGCCGAATCCGCTCCCGTCATGCGCCTCCATTTCCTGCTGCACATCAGCAGCCGAAACTCCCAACAGGTCCCCATACCGTGCATACGTCGCCTCTATCGGATCAGGCCGGAAGAGGTCAATAATTCTCCCCTCAACCGGGAGGCCCGTAATGACATACACGTCGTCCAGTGTCATCTTCATCTCCCCAAAGGAGAACTGGAACGTGTTCGTCTCCTGGTGCCACCTCTCACCGAAGACCTCCGCCAACTGGACGTGGTTGTTGAACCTCGGTAAATGCCGCATCAAGGGCCAAAATGGTGTCTTCTCCAGGTAGGCCCTAACCCCCACTTGTTTGCTAAGGTCCCACTGACCAAGCAAACCATACTTCGACTGCACCGTAATGCCCGAGCGCGCCTGTAAAAAAATTCAAAATTAACTACAATGTTAAAAAATGAATTTAAGTAAACAAAAAAATAATAAATTAATTAACTTACATCGTTTTTGAAGGCGTAGTACGCCTCGTGCTGCGCATACTCGGGGAAGAGAAGCACACTATTTTGGGATAGGAAAAGATTTTTCCATCCCTCTGCATCGGTTGGAGGCCCTTCGGCCCGGACCTCTCTTCGAGGTGGTGGCAACGGGACCTCCGCTTCCCCCTCCTCCGTATCCTCCTCCTCCTCGTCCACTAGGGCACGCCGTCGGATGGGGAGCACCTCTCGTGGAGGAGAAGATCGTCGACTGAGGGCTTCCCTGGTGGCATCGTATTTCCGATGCCGCAACGATCGCTCGGTCGGATCCTCGCGCTCCTGGCGCACCTCGCGGTGGGGGCGAACACGCTCTGTCCGATCCCCATGTTCCGGCCTAGGGGCGACCACCGGCCGTCGGCTACTACCTTCACCTTTTCTTGCCGCCTTGGCCGTCTTCTCCTTGGTTAGGCGAGGTGCTTCGTGTTGGCTGCAAAACATTAGACAAAAAAGTTAGAAAAATTTCTAAAATATACATAAAAAGAGGTGAACAAGAACACCTGCAAAAAAAGGGTTCCCCCGCCGGGTATTAGGCCATTCACCCGGCGGGGGAACCCCGAAACAGCCATTGAAGACAACCCAAAAGCTCGAAAATCTACCTAAATCAGCCACAATCAACCTAACCTAGCATACCCTACCATTACGAGACAACTATAAACAACATATAACACCAAATCAGCCACAAACAAACCTAACATAGCATCAAAATCAAAAAACCTAACCTAAACCAAATATAGAAAGAAAGTACATTTAAGAGTAAAAACTTACTCTTTTCCTTTGTCCATTGTAGTTCTTGAGTTGTTGTTGATGTGTAGAGATCTTCGGATTTGAATTTGGGGCTGATTGTGCAAGATTGTAGAAGTTTGGAGTTTGGAGAGGTTTTAGGGTTTTGGGGTTGATTTTGGGTTGGGGCTGATTTTGAAGTGGGAATGGTTAGTGTTTAGGGTTTTAGCTTAGTAAAAAAACGAAGGGTTTTTTGGGTATTAGTTTGGGGCTACTTATATTTTTGATGGGTATGGTTAAAATTGGGGCTGGTTAGCCAATTGGGCCCCAATTTAGCCATACCCATGATTATTTTATCTTGGTGGTAAACTATTTGTTAGTCCAAAATACTTTTCATTTTTTTTAAATATCACATTTTATAAAAATTTAAAAAATTTATAAAAATTCTAAAATTCTAAAATATAATTAATTTTGTTTTAAACAAACAAAATTAGATACTATATTTATTTATTTTTAAGTTGAGTAATTACGTAAAATTTAATTACAAAATAAGTTTGAAAAAAACAAATGTGTTTTAGTTTCCGGATTACAATGTAATTTTGGTTGTTAAACAACAATTTATTTCAGTTGCGCAACTAAGTTTAAAGGTGTTGTGTATATAAGAAAAAGAAATAGTATTGGAAATAGAACTTTGATGGCTAAATAAATTTAATTGTGTGAAGTTATATTTATTTATTTTGTGAAAATAAGTGTAAACTGAAACAACTAACTTTTACGTAGTTATGAAAATACGTGCAAAAACCATTTTTAAAAAATGGATTGAATTTCAGTTGTGAAATTATATGTTATTTGATTGCTACGAAACAACTGTTTTCCATTTGCGAATTTACGTGCAAATGTGTTACGTAAATAATAAAAAAAATAGTTGTTAAATTGGACTTTGGGTTCTAAATTAGTTTGATTGTGTGAAAAAACAAAAGATAATATATTTTTTTGTGAAAATAAGGGTTCATTTGGTGTGAAACAAGTAAATTTTTGTAGTTACAAAAGTATGTGCATTTTTGTAGTTGAAATTTTTTTTCTTAAAAGAAATTGGATTGTGCTTTAGTTAGGAAATACGTGCAATTTGGTTACTAATAAAAACAAATGTGTTCAACGTGCAAATGTGTTGCATAAATAAGAAAAAATAGTTGCGGAAATAGGAGCTTGGTTGCTTATTTATGTGAAAAACAAAATACAAACTTGTTTTGTGAAAATAAGTGTTAATTTGGTGTGAAACAAGTAACTTATTTGTAGTTGGAAAATATGTGCATTTTTTGTGCTGAATCGGGCAAACAAGGCCAATCGTAGACATCTGCATCTCTGAGCCACTGTTTGTGTTACGTTAGCGCCTCTCTATGTGGTTTCCTTATTGGGACTGCTCCATGGGATCTTTTTCAGTGTCTCACATGGGGTCGGATGACTGAACAAAGAGAAAAATTGGTGAAAAAATCACTCATTAAATTATTAAGGTTAATGCTCCCCGTAATGATGCTAGATGCACTGATTCACATGAAACTACTCGGGTTATTTTCTCCCATGTTGAAGCTCGAAGTCTCGCCCCTCGAGTGGATGCACATCTTGTCGCTTTTCATGAGGAAGTTTTCAATCCCCCGTATTCAGGTGAAGTTAGCCTATATGGTAGAAATCATGGTGTATTGTCGGTACGTTTATTATTCACCAGAGGAATTATCTGAATTATTAGTTAAATAGGATATCTCATATTACATCACGATTTTCCTGTCCAAATAACCAAAGACACATATTGACACTCACACACATGATATCATATTCTTATAATCGTATTATAAGCTTGTTTGCGCTTTTTTTAAATCATAAAATTCTTGATTACTTACACAAAATCGGCGTCTATCTAAGCTAGTTTTCCTAAATGTTTGACGACTTCTGATATCAATGATTGTTTTAGCCAAACGTGGTGGGTTGCCCATCATAGTATAGTACTTTATTGTTGTTTCAACCTTAGTTTTGACTCACAACTTTCACTAATATTGTCTCTAAATTCTCGACAAGCTTAAAATTATGAACGACCTCACTAATACTAGAAAAGTTAAATAATAATAGTTTGTGATCATACATGGTAATCATGTGATCGAGAAGGTTGATGAGTTTCCTTGACAAATCGTGATTGGTACATCTTTAGTAAGTTCTCTTTATAGACCATACTCTAAAGACAATCTTAATTTATTTTATTTATACATAAATCGGTTGAGGTTTTGGTTTGCTCAAAGAGGAAATTGAACACCTTTTTACCATTTGGCCGCAATACTGCAATCCACACGGAAAAAATAGTTGTATAAACTGATAACCCTCTATAATTATTACAAAGTTAAATTTTTGCCAATGCTAACTAGTTCAGATTCATCGATAGAGGAACCGTATTATAATAAATAAGGGAAAGATCTTTTTTGCCCCAATGTCCGACTAAAAAGGATAGGTGAAATATCATTATACCGACAATCAAGATGTTTTGTGGCCACCTACATAAAATATTAATCAAGAAACAAAAAGACCATTGGTACATGGGGATACCACGGGTCGGGCAGATGCAACAAGTTGTATAGGTAAAGGCGATGAAATATAGCCTACGAGGATGAGATTTTTTATATTACAATATTCAAGGAAATAACCATCCTAAGTTTTCCTACATATACCAAAATTAGAAGTAAAACATCTTGGGTTAATAACGAGTTTATTTCTTTGGAAAATCAGTAAAGTAATCGACCTTAATCAGTCAAGTCTAGTGTTGTTATCGGGTCGGGTCGGTCTGGGTTTGGACTGGACTGGACCGAGATCGACTCGGTAAGCTACCGGGAGGGTCGAATCCAGACCGCTAAGTAAAGGGAGCCAAATATCATGTACCGAGACTGGCTCGTTAAGAGTCGAATCGGTCTAGTTTGGTCTGACTCTTAACGGGCGGGTTTGTTAGTTAATCATAAAAGTTTAGGGTTTTAGTTAAAAATATATATAAATTAGGAATTATATATATATATCGAGATGGTTACCGGGCAGACCGGTAAAATAATCAGTCCGTAATTTTGGCTCCTAACCCAGTCCCTAAGCTTTTTGGACCGGTCTCGGACGAGTTACCGGGTTGGAAAACCCAATAACAGCTCTAGTCAAGTCTGAAGGGCGTTCTAGAGAAGATTGTTAAAAATGAGGTTCATGGTAATGGTTCGTACCTCAATATTGATCTAACAACTAATCACAAATCGTTTGAAATGTTAAAAGATGCAAAGCCTTCTCATAGCTAAGTCGACATGTTTCCCTAAGTCTTGCTGACCGAGGTTTTAGTCATTTTGACTTTTGAATAGTTAGAAGAAACTACAGCTCAGTTTAGGCCATCTCTAATTGTAGGTCTTTCCGGAGACCTGGTCCAACCCCGGAGACTTCCATTTATTTACAGATCTGTCAGACGGCTTCTAACCGTTACTTTACTATTTCATAGACTTTTAATATAAAAAATTCAATTCAAACAATTCCACTATATGTTAACTATTCATCTTAGTCTTTTTATTTCTCACTCAATTTCACCCTCTCAATATTTACATTATCATCCTATATTTACTAACTTTATAATAAATAACACAGCCTATATTAATAATTAATAGTTAATATTATTATTATTTATAATATTTTTTATTTTAAATTTATGTTATAAATTTATTTGTTTAATTTTTATTTACAATAAATTAATATCTATGTTGTAGAATTATTTGCGTAAATATAAATATATCAATAACATTGTTTATTTTAATTGTTTTTAAGTTTTTAATGAATTTATAACTTTTAAATCTAATTTTATAATTTATTATATTAGTCAACTTTCCATCGGTAAATTTTTTTATGAAATTAAAGCAATTTATGAATTAAGTTTTTATTATAAATGGCTAAATTAAACAAATTGAAAATTAAATTAAATTAAAATTTAAGTTTTTATTATAAATTAAATTTTATATTATAATTAAAATATTTTTGTTATAATAAAATTTATATTTATATTATAAATTAAATATTAATTATAACTTTACATTCATAAGTCTATAGTATTAAGTGTTCCTACATTTATAACTCTATAGTATTAATTATACATACCAATTCCCCTCAAACTCTCTATCCTCTTTTCTCTTTCTTCTCGTTTTTTTTCCTTTCTTTCTCTCCTACTGCGACTGAAACTCGATTTTTTTTCCTATTTTTTCACTTATTTTCTCTCTCCTTGGGTTCCGATCTTGCGCTCGCCAGAGCCCGAATAGTATATCAGTCTGCTATTTTGGAGACTGACACCGGCGGTTATAAATCATTTTCGACCTTCGGTCTCGACCGAGACCGAGAGTTAGAAATGGCCTTATATTCCTCAGATTTGGTGACTAATGTTGGGTGGCTGAATGCTCTTGGAATCCGAGCCGGACAAGTTGAAGGAAAACTTAAGAAATGTACATTTACTTACATATATAATGTGCAACTTATTTATAAGAATTGATTATCTCTTTTATTGCAAACTATCTACATCACGTTTGAGATCATATAAGATTTTTATTCCTTCCACGGTATCAAACTTTCAGATTTTTCTCTTTTTTGGCTCATAGAATCAAATAATAGGTCGTACATGAGTAAATTCAGTGCACATATAAGGAGAGTGGATGAGGCAGCTAACAAGGTGGATGATGTGGCTAGAAAGAGATTTATTAAGAAACTATTATTAAAAGATTAGTCTAAAGTGATGCATAAGTTATATCTCGTGGCATTTGAAGCGTTTCGAACGTCTTAAGGCTATCACTTAGAGACAAAGAAAAGGTCGTTGATTTGGAAGCAAAGTATGTTATAATATTAGATAAGGAAGCTAATTTTGCGCTAATCATGTGCTAGTCAACATGGTCCAAACCTTATATCATACTTTTGGTGATAATATGACTTTATGAGACCTATGGACTTGGTTCCGGATAACCAGACCCTAAGGAAGTGTAATAGTCCTTCTCTAATGTTAATGATGCTAGGTCGAGAGACGAGTCTCAAGAGGGAGTGAAACCAAACCATTGAGGGACCTTGCAAATATTATAATATATTTAAACACAACCCTGAACCCATAAGTTATAATATATTTTTCTTATGCTAATGAAGTCATCATGTATAAAGGCAAAATACTTTTATTAGGTAGCTACTAAAGTCATTTGGTGGTCAAATGCAAAATATTTGTACGTGTGTATATATATATATATATATATATATATATATATATATATATTCATTTTATTTGAATCTATGATATCACATTATTTATATTTATTTATACTATTTATTATCATGACTTTTTATATCTTCTTTCTCATATGGTGGTCGTGCAGGAAGCAACAAGTTTGGTATAACCATAAGTTTGCACATATCTGTAAGGCTTGTTCAGCTTTTTCTGTAAGGGGCGGTCTTGCTATAAGAAATTGGGTCATGGTAAATGTGCTTATACTCAAAACTTAGGGAAGAGGCTTGTCACCAGACCGTGATAGACTTATCTTAAAAACCTCAAAATTATTTTGGGTTCCACATTTAAAAAGATCTGGCGTTACTGGTACCGCACCTCGTCGTCATATTTTTAATGAATATGTTGGTTGGTGTACCAGAGCTAATACCGCGTAAAGATGGAATATTACAATGCTCTACTTAGTGGGTATGCTAAGTACATATCGCACTATGCTAATATGTTTAAGAGCTTTAAGTGGTAGGGGTTTGCTAAAGCTGGTACGACACCGTGATGCCATGTTTCATAAATTTCTATAAAGGAAACTATAGAGTTTTACTGCACTCTAGTTTTATTTTGCGTATACTTATTTTGGGTTCCACTAACCTAACGAGGTGATTAGTTTCCTCGATAGGCATATCTTATAAGTTTTTTTTACATAACCAATCATGCTCATGTGTACTATCGTATGGATCAATCAATCTAATCTTGGAGTTTATATAACGTTTGTGTTACCTAGGTCTATCACTGTATGAGTTGGTAATCCGACCTTATATACATATATATACATTTATGACATTTGTGTCACATGGGTCTGCCATCTGGGTCAGTTTAACCTTATATTTTTTTAATAAAGAGCTTGGTTGTTTGGGTATGCCCCATTGGTCAACCCGACCTTACATATATATATATATATATATAATTACTTTTATGGCACTTGAGCCTCTCGGGTATGATGTTGTATCGATCGTCCAACTCAACCCTTTTTCCGGTTGAAACCAAATTTTTTCAAGAGAAGGTTAGGTCCATCGTTATTTCTGTCGGTGCATAATTATCCAACATTTTACTATACCTAGAAAAAAAATTAAAAATTTTTATTAATGGGATGAAGAATTATGTTTTGTCAAAATATTCTCACGCTAATAGGTAACAAAAAATGCATTATTCAAACAATAGAATACTTTACTACAAATAGGAAGAAAAACACACTACACATAAGACTATAAAACTACAACATATACCATGTTAACATATGTATAACTTGAGGTGGTCCACGTTCCCCTTATGTGTTAACTTCTTTCGTTCATGGGTCTGTCTTCGTATGGATTGTCATTTCGACATTGTTTATGGTTGAAAACCTATATTATGTCGGGATGAGGTTGAGTGAACCATTGCTTATATCCGCACATAATTTTCCAACTTTTTACTATAGCTGAAAAAAAAAGTAAAATGACAAAACTTATACTCATAAGATGGAGAATTTTACATCAATTGAACCTTCTCATGTTATCGGGATAAGAAAGACTGCATTAATTAAACAATAGAATGATTCAATACAATAAAAAATGAAAACATCGTACGAAGAAAACTATAAAACTATAACATATATGCGTTGATATATGTATAACTTAAGGTGGTCCAAGTTTTGCGCACGTGTATTAAAAAATTATCCTTCTCCGTTATGGTTTAGTTTTCCAAATTTTGGGTATTTAATATGTAAAAAAATACATCTCAAAACTTGATCTTTGACTTGAAACATTTTATTCCAAACATGAGAGTTGTAGTAGCTCAACATCAATGTTTTGTAATGCTCAATCCTTAACTAAGCTTTATTGTGTTTCCCCTTGATTAAATCCAACTCTGATATTCTCTTTCTATCACTAGTCACTTCAGATTAGTTATTTATCATGTGTTACCATATTATCATCTCACTTGTACCAATGCATTTATATTGTACAATAATACAAATGATGTTGTCATCGTGGCTACTCGGAGAATTGGTCGGTAGGACCACGACATTTTTTGCAGAAAGTGTGGCCACTTCCCGCTGCTCATTCCAATGCGTGCTTTAGGCCATCAACTCTTTTTTAGTTTGTTATCTTCACGTGACCATTTTATTATAGGTAGTATGATGCTGAGAAGTGTTTTTGTACGCCACGTGTTTGATAGAAAGACGTTATTTACACGTTTTTGAACTTCAGATTATTATCTATATTTAACGCATATAGTGTATCATACTTGCAACAAATGTGTATCTTGATGAAGTATATAAGGTTCTTAGCACTATATCTGTCAATGGCTCTACCTTAACCCATTTGGAAAAATATTATATTGCTAGTAATAACTACTTCCGTCCTTAAGAGGCTTTTGGAAAAGGACCTACCAAATCTACACATCATCGGTCAAATGGTAACGTTCAAAAATATTTTATAGGGGAGCCACTATCTTATGTATTAGATTAATGAATCATTGATAAGTGTTGCATTTAAGCACACCATTTTTTACCTGGTCCACGATGGTCGCCGGTAAGTACTCATCATTGTAACGATCTATATGTGCAGTAAGAAGAGCCAACCCCTTCGCGCAGGTCCTCTAATATAAAATACGGTTTGTGTGACCTTAGATATAAAAAAAAGAGGTCGGGTAATCCTTTGCATATAAATAACTTCGGCTAATATGAAAAAATGGTCCAACAAACTTGTCGATTTTGTGTTACGCTTATGTCAGCCGATTAAGTTTTTTAACTCAAATACCTGTTTATTGGGGGTGCATTAATCATCTGTCTCAAAAAATATAAGTTGTTTATTTTTATTTAGGGTTAACTCAATCAAACAACACTCATTTTTCATAAACCATGACGTTTGGTCCTTGCAACTAATCATTGCAAGAGCGTTCGCGACAATGTTTTCAGCCCTAGATATTTGCTCAAAATGGATATATTCAGTTTAGCAAATATCGTGTCGGAGCTCCATAAGTTATTTGGATAAATCATTTTTTTTGCCTCACCACGTCCTAAGGCATGATTCGTTACCTTTTTAGAGTCATTTAACAAGAGAATACATACCTTGGTTAGGCGAAGCCCAGCAATATCAACCTTGTATTCAAATTCATTGCTAAAGATCGGAAACCTAAACTTTGTAGCTTAATGCAGATGATCGCTTGATGTGGATATTAAATCTACCATAACACTACTTTTTTTATTATCAGACCCTTCATATATTCGTATAATTCATTCTGGTTCAGGTGAGTCCAATGACGAATGAGGCCATTTTTCTTGGAATTTTGTGATGAAATCAACCAGCACATGCATCTTTTTAGGAGTATGAGGCTCGAAACAAATATCAAAATCACTTAATTCAAACAACTGTATAATTAACCGATCTGAAATGTATGATTATTGCAAAAAAAAACAGATTCAAGAACATTCAAACCAGTACGAATGATAAAGCCATTATATCCTGATAATGATAAGATAATAAGAGTGATTATGTAGTTATATATATATATATATCTACTTTGTATTAGCGGATAAATATCTATTGATAAATGATATATAAGACTTTTACTCATGTAACCACTTAATATTTGATATATATATATATACACACACGAAGGTGCATCCTAAATAAATGGGACTTATCTCACTGATGCAAAATATTTACTCTCTCTAATTTTGTAAAAATTTACATTGTCTCTCCTAAAAAAACTTTTGGAATTTCTTGATGAAGTTTGGGAACTCATCAACATATGCTTTTGGAAATATGGATGCCTTTTACGTACGGCTACAATAAATTCACTGTCAATTTTTTCAATTGAAAATATCTTATCTCTTCATCAATCAATGATTTACTCACATAATATACCGCTTTTATTGTGTTGCCTTCTTCATAGACAAACATTACACTGACTATATCATCATACACTGCAAAATATAGATAAATATTCTCTCATGGGACTGGTTTTGACAGAATCTGTGGGGATGTTAAATGTTTTTTTTATTTCATTATAATGTTCCTAACAATCTAGATTCCAATAAGAGAATATTTATCTATATTTTGCAGTGTATGATGGTGTTTATCTATCTATATTTTATTGCATTATAATGAACATAGCATTTCGAAGAACCTAAAACATTTATCAGAGAAAATATATATGAAACGGTTTAGGAATGCCAACCGACCAGCTAAAATTTGGACCTATTTAATCGCCTTAGGAAGCCTTCTGGCTGCTACAAATAATGATTATGAAGGCTCGGTTTCTATCCCTCGTTTCCTTAATATAAAAACAAAACATTTATTGGATCACACTCGATATATTCACTTATTTGGGTTGAGTTTCAGGTTAATAAATCCTAGGTTTTCAAAAGTTTCAGTTACCCCGACCTTTTTTTACTAACATATTATATAGGTAAATTCCATGTATCTCCCCAGCCATTGGGCGAAATTTTTATTCATCAACAGCTAATAGGTACCCCAATTATTATTGAACTTGAAATATATCTCATTATAGTAGTTTAAACCATGCTTGACTCTGAAGGTCGTTCTATCATGGTCATCAAGATGAACCTTGATTTGGTTGTAACCCGAGTAAGCATTCATAAATGACAGGAGTCAGTTTCTTGAAGTAACATCCAGAAGCTAATTGATTTACGAAACAGGGAACATATAGTTAAGGAATATTTTCTTTAAATTTGTGAATTTCACACATATGCACCATTGGTTTTACTTTCTTTGCATCATAATTGAGTTCGTGACCCTATATGAGATCAAATAACTTATGAATATGTCTGACCCCGCTCAACCTATCTTCTTCTGCTATGATAGCCTCAATATTGTTTTGAGAAAATGGATGTTTCATTTGATTGATTGGGCAAAACCATGGGTCGATATCTAGAGGATGGCCGATAATGCTTTATGGTACTCCCGTTATATATTTTGTTTTCCAAGTAAAATATCAAGATTGCTAGTTAGGAATTATAAAATATGAGTGAGTAGAATACTGGATTTTTTTGAAAGGTTCACCTGGCTCGACCAAGTGTAGTGACTTTCGTGGATTATCTACGTCGTTAACATATGGTTATCTTGCTAATTATATGAACACTCTTTGAACATGATAAGGGTCCTTTTAAATACTTGATGTTTCATAATGTGTCAGAAATGACCTAATTAATTGTTAGGTTTTCTAAAAAATGAGGCAAAATACGACTCTCCTTTGGTTCTTTGTATTTTTTATACTTTATTGATATTGACTTTTACATAATATCAGAGAAATTGATGGATGATGGAAGCTAATATATGCATCAAATTAATCATGGTTTGCCAAAACGTGTCTGATAGGACAAGGGCACATCAATAACTATAAAAATACATTTTACATTATGTGTCTGACAGCGTCACCCGAGCACACCTCGACATCAAACTCATCAGCTAATTTTTTTTATTTTCGGTAGTAAATCCAGTTAACGTTCGACTTGTTTTACACAACACTGGAACATTTTTCATACACTAACTCAAATAAAACATTAGAAAAGCTGGAAATATCCAAAAATATATATCATTCCTCGACCTCGACTATCTCGACAAAAAATATTACAACATCTTCATGCGGAGTGGCCATCACATGAAAGTTTTCATCATGAAATACGTTATGTGGGTAAAGTTCGTGGTAGATATGGGAAAACTTTTATCCTTAAAGTTAAACTTTTAATCAAAAACAGGTCAATTCTTTGAATATGTCAAGACACCGACGAACAAATCTCCTTCGGTAATGGTCAATAATATTTGATGGTTAGAGTAAGAACTTAAATTATCATCAAGATAACCCAAACTATGAGAAGATTTTGCACTAGTTAGTGAGTATCATTCATGCAATAAAGATCAAATTTTATGTTAAGATCGAGACTCAAATAATAATTAAAAATTTGTTGTAAGATGAGTCTCATTTGTAAGAAATGGTAGCTTTAGAAAAAAATATCCTCCCATAATAGTCATTAACATTTGGCGAGTCGGATCATGATATAAGAAATCATCAAAATTCATGATGAATAACGATTCAGGATTATGAGCTATGACCGTTTTTTATTAGTTTACCGCATAAAGTGGCGTGATAAGCATCATCATTTGGCTAGATAGTCGTTGGATGTCAACTAGTACATCATTATGCCTTGTAGTCCAAGAGTTTCTTCTTGATTTCGAGTTGTAGCATACAAACTCTACCAATTCTTTTTCGTTAATCAATGACTAAACTTTTACTTTGAAAGCTCGACATTCCTCGGTGGGATGACCATTTTTATTACGATATTTTTAGTATATGTTATGATATTTTTAGTATTTCCTTCTTAACTATAAGAAGTGGTTTTTAAAATCAAAGGAACCTTTTAGCTCTACCATAGACTACCATCACATTATGAGTAATTTTTGTGTAATTCTTATTATTGTACCTCAAGTTCGGTGCATAATTAGGTATGTAACCATTATGCCAAAAATTTGACGCGTAATGGTCCTTTATATCCCCAAGATACGAATATTTGTTATATTTGATGTTTCCGTTGGGCCATGTTAGTGATGTGTTCATGGATGCTCACAAACTGTGGTACAACCTTCATCGATATATTGCGATCGGGCATCCGCATATGTGCAATATTGTGTATTTTGATATGTAACTTTACTTGTGATAAAAGGTTACCGATAACCATCAATTTCATTTATATTTAAAAAAAATACATAAAAATGGTATTGAATATAAAGTATAAAAGTGGTCTTTATATGTTGTTTATTTTTTTTTTAAAGTATATTTAACCATAATGAGCAGTATTTCTTACCTCATAACATGTATCTGCATGTTACACAATGAGGTTATGGTTGTGGCATTGTATGGTCATGTAACGAACATTATAGGCTATGTTAGTTTTGTGTTGTCGGTCGTTGGCTTGGAACACAGGTGATGTGATTGTAAATTTGGGCTCATGTGGAGCTTTTTCTTGCTTTTAGTTTACACTCGTACTTCATACACTCTAATGTTGGACATCCAATTTTTTTTAATCATCGACATATATGTGTTTGATGTAAGGCGTTGATATTTTTTTCTCGTTATATAAATTATATATTTTGCTTATAGTGTTTTATTAGAATCTGTCAGATCAATGCGTGAAATTTTAATATCATAACCTAGATTCAACAGGTTTTGTAGACGCGATATGATCTAGATAATAGACAATGAACAATGTATAATACATAGAGGTCCGTTTGAGCTACTAATATTTATTATGTGCTTGAACCAAATTGTGAATACATGAAATAATAAAGAAAATGAATGGATTAAAAACATAATAAAAGACACCAAATTCACATCAAGAGGAGAATATATATATATATAACTCAAAATATCAAAGAACTTTGATACATTCACAAAATATTAAAATGAAAAAAAATGTTATGGACAACTCACAAAGTACAATTCGTCAAATTTTTCTAATATGAAGAGTCCAAAATAAAGTATAAGATGATTATAAAGAACAGAAGATATATTTGAGATGATGTAAATAATAAGTGACAAGATAGTGATCTTAATTATGTTTTGCTTTATGAAGCGAGCTAATCATTGATGGAAGGATATGAAAGCCCATAAAAAGTTGTACTCACCAACGGGACATTAATTTGAGATAAATTTCAAACATGTGCTTAATGAACATTTATTTCATAAACAAGAGAAACAAAAAGATTTTATAAATTTGAACCAATAAAGTATTTATTGAGTAATATAAATTAAAGTTCACATATTTATCTCACTATGCACCAAAGTTAGTGAGTAATACAAAATAATTATATCAATAATTTCAATATGGACTACAATACAACATACATATAAATTTAATAATAGATGAGGTTAAAAATTATATAATTTAAAGAGAAAAACTAAAATAGTAGAGAATAATCTTGGTGAAGGAAGTCAACATCATAGTGATAAAAAAAACTTATGAGACTAGATGATTAAGTAGATATTAGGGTATGAAAATATTAAAAAAATGGTTTGGCTATAGATGTGGCCCAACTTTGCCACATCATATTGGCTCATTTAGAGACAGTATAGTGTTATATGGGTAAATATCAACATAAGGTAGGAGATGTTATTGTTATCAAAGAATTAGACGCATGACTAAAGAATATACGTCACCATGATCAATTACTTATTATAAATATTAATAAGCATGACATATAACCATGGACTGTACATCAAACACTAAAATAAAACATTTTGTAACTTTACTAGCATATCAAAATAAAAGATATAATGGAAGTCAGTGCATCATAAAAGATATGCATAAGGTAGAGCAAGTAATAATAGGACGGCTAATCAAGACGAAGTGTTTGCGATAACCCAATGTGATGCTAACATAATATCTCATACGGTGACATATACCACACACACATACACACACACGCACGCGCACACGCACGCACACGCACGCACACGCACACGCACGCACACACACGCACGCGCACACACGCGCACATATATATATATATATATATATACACATTCACATACATTAATGGATTTTGGATCAATGTATTCATTTTATCTCATATAACTTTGCTACAAAAATGGTTAAACCTATATTTAAGATAAGAAATGAGTTGATAATATTAACGTTTGTTAGTAGTATGGTGATTACATACCATATATACAAAGATTACCTTATTGATATATAAGATAAAATATCGGTAATTGACTTACCACCATCGCACATCGTTGACTTTGATGTTGTTTTGGGTATAGATTTGTTATCCAGATACCATGCATTAATAAATTTAGTAAAAAAATGGTTTTCAGAATACCCACATAAATAAAGTTTATATTTATCGACGGGTGTATGATTGTGCCTACAAGTCTAATATCAGTAATTAAAGCTAAAAGAAGTTTTTAAAAATATGTGAATGCATTATGGCTTATAATATTCGTATTTCAAATCTGGTAACTATGTTATAAGGTATTCAAATAGTTCAAGAATTTATAGACGTATTTTGTAAAAAAGAACAATGACATAGTATGTTTGCGCATCGATTACAAATAGTTAATCAAAGTAATTATCATAAAAAAATATCTATTTAGAATTGATGATTTGGTTAGTCAATTGAGAAGTGTGCATATATTCTCAAAAATTATTTTGAAGTTAATTTCTCATATAAAGAAATCTAGAAAATGTGATATAAAAAACATCTCATAATAAAAATATATACTTTGAGTTTATAATAATGTCTTATGGCATTACAAATGTTTGGTCATTATTTTTGGACCTAATGAATAAAATGTTTAGATATTTATTCGACTATTTGTTATCGTGTTTATTGAAGATATTTTGATAAATCAAAATAAAGCTAAATATGAAGAATAAATGAGATTAATATTGGAAATACTATGAGATTAAAATATGTAAATTTAAGTATGTGTGAGTTGTGGTTGCATCAAGTGATATTTTTCGGTCATGTAGTTAACAATAATAAATTTACATAAGATCACAATAATGTGGAGGTCACAAGCCAGTAGTCAAGATATATTAGTGTAACAAAGATACATCGCTTTCTCGAGTTTACGGGTTATTGTCAATAGTTTATTCAGAACTTCTCAACAATAACATTTTCTATAATAAGATTAACTCGAAAGCACATTACTTTAGACTGAAATAAATAATGCAAACACCTTTTTCATGAATTAAAGATAAAATTAACAAAAGAACTCGTGTTAATAATTCTTAATGACATAAAAACATTTGTGGTGTATACTGATGCATCACATTTAGATGATTAAAGTGTGTGGTTCGCATAATTTTAGGATAATAACATATGTTTCGAGATAATTAAAGCATTGTAACTTGAATTATCCAGCTCGTGTTATTGATTTAGCAATAATTGTGTTTGCTTAGAAGATTTAACACTATTACTTATATGGTGTGAATTATGAGATACAAACGGATCACCAAAGGTTGAAGTGCATATTCACACAAAAAAATTGTACTTGAGAAAAAAACATTGGATGAGATTGATTAAATATTATGAGTTTAATATTCATTAACATCCTAAAAAAAGCCAATGTAGTAGAAGATGCTTTCAGTCGAAAACATTTAGGAAATATTTAATGTTTGCAATATGTTGTTTGATTTCATTCAGGCATAAAGTATGTACATGCGTGATTATATTTAATGACCATGAGGTTATACCAATACGCTTATATAAGTAACGTTTATCGATGAACACGATTCGAGATTCTCAGAATAATAACATAAAAATCATACAATTGTTTAATGATGTGCAAACAAAGAAGGTTACTCAATGTGTACTTTCTATTCACTATCTATTCAATTTTTCAATTTAAGATTTCAAACATTTATGATCGTCTTTTCGTGAAATATTCAAACTGAATGACTAAAAAATTTACATATGTGATTATCAATCATTTCCAAAATCATAACGACGTTCAACCATATAAATTTAGGGCTGCAACAAATAAAATAATAAAATTAATATTAGGTTTCTTATGTTTATAAATGTGACTGTTTTGTAATTTAGTACAAAAAAAAGAAGTTACAAAGTTTACAAAATAACTCTCATCGGGAGTTCATCAGAAAGTCGGTGAAAAGTATTAACAAACTTGAGATACATATTTGATACATTTTATAAAAAGAATTAGTTCGATCATTCAATTACTTTGATCTTTTGTTGGAATTTTTTTTGGATATAAAAATCTTTATGATTTCCGATACAAGCAACGAGAAATCAAATATCAACATGATTTAACGATTTTGAGAGATTAAAAAGATTTACATATTGTGTTTTTATTTTTTAAAATTATCCCCATATTTATAAGGATCATAAATCTTTATTGAATGTTGTAGATTTTCATATAACTCTTATGAAGAGTTACATTAGATCAAATAGGTGTTTTCAGATTTTTTTATTTTTTTATAAAAATACAATTTTTCATCTTGACCTAGCAAAATATAGGTTGTTGTGGTAAGACTACAGTTAAAAATTTTATATTTAAAATTTCAACGTTGTAGTCGCGGGAGCCATACTTTTGTTGCATAAATATTTGATTTTCAATATTTCTATAAAATTTTGTTTCCTACTCATTGTGGAGACATAATATTTATCCTGAAAATTTTGCTTAGTAGTCACATAAAACGTTTTTCACCGCGATAAAGTTGAATCAAATTTTCCATAAATTTACAGAATGCTTGGAAACTTAAGTTTCTACGACAAAGAAATTTCTTGTCATGACAAGTAACCTTTTGGTATAGAATTGTCGCGATGAACACATATGTTTCCAAGGCAATGCCTTGCAATTCGAAATTACAGGTCATTTGCTTAGTCTGCCTCGAAAACTCATGATTTTCACTATGACAACCCCTCAATTCTAGGACACTTTACTTAGAAGGCCATCATAATGTTAGTTTGCTCTTCTGTTTCTAGGTTGATTCCGATAATTTTATGTAATTAATCTTTCCAAAAATTTTGCACTTAATTAAATAACATATCTTATTTTTTTATTAAGACAATTTTTTCGTAAATAAAAATGTATTTCAATCTGAATTTTAGCTTAGTGTAAAAATAGAAAATCTAGATCAGAAAGCATTGGTAGTCTTACCAACCATCTATGTGATCTAACTGACAATCTCACATACGCACTTATTTTATTTATTAAGTTATTTATGTTTTCTTAACACTATTTTGGTTGTGTGATCTATAAATTTTGAAGAACAAAAAACTTGACATGAATTCATTTTTTCAAGATCCACAATTGTACAATACATAAAAATGTATAACTTGTTATAAAATTAATTGTAATCCTTATCGAAGATGGTGAGTGCCAACACGTTATACAATTAATTAATTTTGTAACTACTCTATGTATGAATCATCATTTTCTGTAGAGATGTTTTACCATAAATTAATTCTTGATATTTAATGTATCATCTGAATAAAAAGAAATTAAATAACTAATATCTGTACATATTTTTAATCATCACTCAATTTTGGTAATTTTATGTATCTTTTGAATGAAGAGAAATTATGATGGTTTAAACTATATTAATCCATTGGAAATCTCTAAAAACTGAAGGTGTAAATTTAAATATAGACTAGGTCTAAATGAAATCTGTAACTTTTGTGTAACATTATTATCCATTATACTTAATATTATATTCTTTAAAGAATTATAATTTCTAAGTTTCTTCAATGGTCGATACTGAGATTGGAAAATACAAAGTATGTAGTTAATATCAACGATCTTATTTAAGAATAATCAAATATTAAAATCTAAACTTTGACCATGTAAATAGACGTATTAATTATTATTTTTATAAATTTTACCACTGCCCTTATTTGTAATAAAGTCTTAACTTACATTATTTCCGGATTCAACCATATTCGAAAAACATGTAAATTAAACCACTAAAAAACTAAATTTTGACAATAAAATATAAATGTCTTAATATTCTCTTTTTGAAAATTTGTCATGATATGTTTAAAGGATGTCTCATGGAGTATCATCAGTGTATATGGCTGAATTTGAACCTTTTTAATGTAATCCTTATATACCCTGTGTAACTTTTAGAGTAAAATAAAGAGTAATCTAATACCATAATGTTATATACATCATGGTATTCTTACTGTACAAACATATAATGATACCATTCTATCTGAATAATGTCGAATATGTTATATATAGTATAACTTTAATCTCAATATTGAACACTTAATCTTAATAATCATATAAATAATATAAAGAGTTTGAATTTATGAAGTTTTAAGTTCTGCAAGCATTCATATGTACTGGTTCACATATGTACTGGTTCGTCATGATCATTTACATATATGATAGGCGTCAACACAATATATATCAAATATAAGAACATCATTTTAAAGAAGACAATGTTGGTTCCATGCCATATTAGAAAATAACTAAACCTTTCTTGAGGTTCGTATTTGACTGTTTCATGGTATACTAAATGAATCATTCAACATAAAAAACCACTTGCATGAGTATGATGCATATAAATACAACAACTACCATATGCAATGGGTTGTTCACCATCGAAAAATATGCGAGGTACCATTTTATGGGGGGCGGTCTACACACACAACAACTATTATGTGAGTTATGAGACCCCAAACATATTTTCTACATGAATCACCTGACAGATCCCACACACATAAGATACCAGGTCTACCATTGTAGTTCCAAAGAATGGGCATCTAAAGTATTCACATACTACATCATACAAACGAAACTGAATTTCTAGTTTAACTGATCATACCTTAAGGTGTTGTATTTTGTGATGCTGTGAACATCTAAAGCAGTTATGGAATAAGAAATATCCTGTCAATTTTTTAAATATATGAAAAGATATGAATGTTATTCAAAATATAAACCTAAAACAAAACAATCCCTAAGCATAAATGGCACCATCTCATACATCACAGAGTCCAAACGCTAATGAAAATGGTTAATTACATCACATCCCGAATGTCGTACATTGATCACTAAATGTTCATAATGTGTAAACATATGAGGCTATATAAATATACACCCTTAGATACATAACAATACACCCAAACATGTCAAAATAACCAAATATGCCATCATAAACGTGTTTGTTCTAAACATGTTATACATACAGAATTGAGAAACATACATTTAATATCAAAATTTATTAAGAACTGTATTAATTTACTGCATGTTTGAATGGATTTATTTGTAGTAACATATATACAAACAAAAGAAAACTATTTATAAAAAAAACAATTAAACTCAGTTGGTTTACTATAATATATAGGAGTCAAGGAAAAAATGAACACATAACATATACTGACATTTTGGGTTTTAATGGCTCGTTTATTCAAATTTGTAACAAAATGGTCATGTAAATCTCTGAATTTTGGGGGATATCAAATAAAAAATAATATGGTTCAGATAACCGAGCGCCAAGTTATGATCTTCTAAAGTCAAACATCCACAATCGATTTTTTTCTAAAATATCAAACATGGGCAATTCGTTGTGAGCACAATGGAAGTGGCCGCAACGAACTTCTTACTATAACAGTTCTACATAATTTTTTTGCAGCGAACTCTTTATAGTAAAATTTTGCACAATTTTTTCGTCACGAAAAACTAGTGCTAGTCGCGACGAAGTGGTCTATGCCACGGTGAACTGGTCATCAAAAGTAGTTCGTCATTATAACAAACCTTTTTGTCATGGTGTACTCCCGATTATAAAATTCCAAAACCCTTAATTAGTTTGAATTAAGGTTTTGATTTGAAAGCTATGATAATCAGACCTCCAATTATATACATGCATAACATATAATCAATTATGCGCTCTCAATTGTACTAATCAACCCTAACTAATAATATTATGTTCTTTATCCCCATAACATGCAATTAGTTCATACAATCAAAAATAAATTTAGGTGTTTTCTCCCAAATAAATTAATTTTACAATTGGGGTTTTGGAAATCTGAATTTAGATATTTTCATCTAATTTCTTCAGTCGTAAAGATGTATAAGAATAACATAAAAAAACTTATTATTTTTCATTTTCTATTGTTGCTATTAATATAACTAATTTAATCACATCAAATTAGTCTATTAAACATGGCTAAAATTATTAAACCCTTTTTATGATTTCCCACTATAAATAAACCGAAAAGACTTATTATTTTGTCTGCTACTATTATTCATAATTGTTCTTCAGATTCTACTGCTCATAAATCATGCTTTGGAGTTATTTAGGACTATGTTCTTGCAAAATAGTTGTAAGTCTTCCTCTTACTAAAAGTAGTGACTGATAGTTTTAGATTTAGGTTAAACAAATGTCTGAATCCCAGTCATTCCTTTTACAGTAAAATATACTAAAACCCTAGTTGTATAACGCCGATAACTTATACCGCTTTGTGATTGGGGATCACAACTAACTGAATTGATTTTATCAATGTAGTCACTCAATTATTAGTTTAGGCTTACATGTTCGGATTTGAGCCCTCTCCTTCATAAGGTCCAAATTCAACCCGATTAACACACTTATAAGTCCACAATATATTTTCACCTATAGTCTTAATACCCAATTAATTTTATATAATATAATTCAATCCAATTACTTCTATTATTGGACTACGTTAAGACAATTACGGAATATATATTTAACATATCGGTCCCTAAATATTTCAACATATACCTCTAGTTTCTGCAACTGGAGACTGTTGATTTTGATTCTTGAAGAACAACGGATCGTAATAATTTATACAGTTTGTTAAGTGTTTGTAAAGCTATATATAAAAGATAAAGATAGCAACCTCAATAGATTAACAACTCATAATCACTTTATAAAAATATAAAGAATAAGAAGTTGAAAGAATAAGAAAAAGAAGTATATGTGAAATTATTTAGAAAATACACGGATAATGAATTAAGGTTAGTAGACAACTATTTATATTTAAGTGAATGATTTCACTAAAGTAACTAGTAGTCTGTGACTATATACAATAATAGTTATTCATCTCTTTAACACTCATCTCTTATGGAATGAATATTTTATTTAATTTTTAAGTTGTACTGTTCGTTGTTCTAGCCACTACAAAGGACCATAACCTTTATTGAGATTTTATAGCCCATTAACTAAAACAATGGATTAATAGATCATCCTCAAACCGACATTTAATAGAACTATTATCTGCATATTAAACATTCGTGATACTTATTATATATAGAGCCAATATATATAACTTAAGATTGATTACTTTTATTTGATTGGACAAATGATAACATGCATGATTACTATATATTTGCATGTGATGAGATTCTATGTAAATGTATCCTTACAGACATTTAAAACTTTATTTTTTAAAACATTTAATTTTTCACATTTCTATAGCTTACGTTCCAGACATTTAAAACTTTATTTTGTTTAAACATTTAATGTGATGAGATTCTATGTTCATGAACCCCATTGCATCTCTGTTAACACCAACAGCAATGTGCCATTTGGCAAAAATAAAAAATAAAATTATATTACTATTTTTTATTTTCGATATCTACAAGTAGAGATTTGGTTTATTTGATTTGTAACCCATTTTTTTATTTAGTATTTTCAAAATGATTTTCGGAATATTTTAATAAGTCAAAAATAAAAATTATACCATGATTTATAATTTTTTGAGATCTATAATAAGAGACTTGGTTTGTCTGATTCGGACACTAATTTTTTTGAAACAATATTTGGAACATTTTAATAAGTAACAAAATAATAAAATAATACCATGATTTATATTTTTTGAGATCTATAAATAGAGATTTGGGTTGTTTGATTTGGACACCGAAAATTGTTTTGATATTTTTGTAATTAAGTTTTTTCGAAACAATTTTTGGAACATTTTAGTAAGTAAAAAAAATTATACCATGATTTATAATTTTTTGTGATCAATATTTTAAATTTGTCATAATAATTATCCTAAATGTTTGGAACTATATATATATATCGTATATAAAAATTAAATAAATAAATTTAGGTGATCAATAATAGCGTGTGTTGTTTTTGTAAATGTAGATTATTTATTATACTAAAAATTTATGTTTTTTTAAAATTAAACCAATTTTATCTTTAAAATTTTAAATTTAAATAGATAATATATTGGAAAATTGCACCTAAAGTACCCACTCAACTATTCAATTGTCATATAGTACCAAAAAATGGGACAATTGTCACTTAATACCAAACTCAACTACCTAATTACCACCTAGTACCTAACATTATTTTAATACCCTAACCACCCTCACCATTCATGAACAACCACGTAACCAAAATTTCTCTTTCCTACTTTTCTTTTTATATTATTTTTAAAAGATCTGTATTTTTCAAACCGGAGCTCGAAAAAAATAAATGAAAGTACCATCGCTTTTGTTTTTTATAAATGAATAAAACTAAATCCATTGATGATATTTTTTGATTTTTTTAAAAAATAAAATTTCACCAAGAACAATTCGCATCATATTATGAGAATTGTTCAGGAAATCCCGAGAGTTGCAAACAATTCGCATCATATCATGAGAATTGTTCAGGAGATCCTGAGAGTTGCAAACAATTCGCATAATATCATGAGAATTGTTCAGGAAACCCAAAGTTGCAAACAATTCGCATCCTATCATGAAAATTGTTCAGGAAACCTAGAGTTGCAAACAATTCGCATCCTATTATGAGAATTGTTCAGGAAATCCTGAGAGTTGCAAATAATTCGCATCTTATCATGAGAATTGTTCAGGAAATCCTGAGAGTTGAAACAATTCGCATCCTATCATGAGAATTGTTCAGGAAATCCTGAGAGTTGCAAACGATTCGCATCCTATCATGAGAATCGTTCAGGAAATCCTGAGAGTTGCAAACAATTCGCATCATATCATGAGAATTGTTCAGAAAACCCAGAGTTGCAAACAATTCGCATCCTATCATGAGAATTGCAAACACCTTGAAGTACCAGCGTGTATATTTGGTCGGGGGTATTTTTGTCTAAATTTCAATTCGAGGTACCAAGTGACACTATCTAAAAAGCGGGTACCACTGGGTAATTACATAGTTGAGAAGGTATTTCCTGGTAACTTTCTCTAATATATTATGTAATATTTTATTAAAAATAATTATTTTAATTTTATAATATAAATTTATAAAGATAACATATTTATTAACATTATTTATTTTAATATATATAACTTTAATGTAAATATATATTAAATGATAAGGAGGAGAAATAAAAATATATATTAAGATATTTAGAATCACGTTGGAAGAGCGAGGAATATAGTGAAATATGATGAAAAGATGAAATATGCTAATGTCGTGCGGAATGAGAATTTTTGAAGAATTATTTAAAAATTATCATCACGTCGGGCTAGTCGGGCTAATGTGACTCATGAAATATTTCGACTAGGGGTGTTATCGATCTAGGTTTTGGTGGAACCGGACCAGACCGTTAAGCTTATCGGTTTGGTCGATTCGATTCGGTTCCGGTTTGGTCTGAGTTTGGTTCGGTCCAAATCCGGTCTGATTCCATCTCGGTTCGGTTTTTGTTCGATCCGTTATCAGTCTGGTTTTGGTCCGATTCTGACCACTTAAAAAAATTAAATTATAATTGAATTTTCAATTTTTTAAATAAATAAATAACATAAAATTTAAAATTAAAATTTAGAAGTTAATCTTTGATTTTGTCAAAAAATAATAATTTAATAATATAATATATAAAAAATAATAAGAAATTAATTAGTTTTAAGAGTTTTATTTATTCGATGTATATTTGTTCGATATAGATCGTTCTACTGGTTTATCAATTTTATCGGTTCGATTCATAATTGGTTCCACCAGTATATCCGTTCAATTTCAAACCATTTTTTCTTTTCAATTTTTTATCGGTTTCAGTTTTTAAAATGGAATTGCAAACCCAACCGTTAAAATTCGGTCCGATTTATATTGATTCGGTTCTATAGTTCCAGTCCAGTTTTCGGTCCTCCATAACCGTTGAGAGACCTAATCTTATGTAGATGGTCTTATAGTATAAGATAGCGCGGCTGTGACTTTTGAGAATTATACTAAGATAAAACAATGAGTTTGTTTTGTTTTATAATTTTCAACCATTTGATATTAAAGTTAAATTATTTATAAAAAAAGAAAGGGAGACTTCCATATAAATGTCAAAATTTGTTCTTAATCAACATTTGATACCAAACAAGATATTATCCAAATTTGGTACCAAGCATTTACAAAAATACTATAATACCCTCTTTATAATATTATCAAGTAAGTTGTAACAAAAAATAAATTTTCTTTTTTTTTCTTTTTTTTTCTCTAAAGTTCGTATCTTTTGATTTATAATTCCAACAATAAAACCAAAACCACCATTGTTATTATATTTACGTGACGAACGAAACAAGTGGTCTATATGATATGTTTTAGAAAATAAATTAAAATTGCTAATTAGCAGTTTTAATTTTTTTAAGAGTTCTAACTTCATTTTTTTAGCAGTTTTAATTTTTTTTCCGAAACATATCAAATAGACCACTTGTTTGATTTGTCTTGTAAATATAAACACAACGGTGATTTCGGTTTTATTTTTGGAATTATAAATCAAAAGATATGAACGTTAAAAAAAGAAAAAAAAACTTATTTTTGTTGTTATTTCTTAGAGAAGGGTAAGTTAGGTATTTTCAAAATATTTAGTATTAAAATGGTTCAATGAACTTTTATTAGTTCATAATAGGAAATAGGCATTTAGGAGTGGACCAAGAAAGAATTATTGACTTATTTTGGTATTATAATGAAAATAACTCAAAAAAAAAATTGAGGACGAGAAAGGTAATATAAGATAATTTGAGGTATGAAAAAGAAAAGTAAAAGAAATAAAAAAATCCAGAAACTATAGCCACCCACTTTGTTTCTTTTTTGCCGAAGGCCTAAATCAGTCCATCACTCCATTGGGTTATGCATGTTAGAATGTGTTGCGTAAAGAGTACCTTTTATGCTTTATGTGGACGAGAGAAAAGTTAGAGCATATATATATAATTATATAACACCCATGTTATTTTGGTTCAAAATTGTTATTTTCGGCTACTTTTGTTAATCACGGAATTAAAACACTTGTTTCAACCATGCAATCCAAATTATTTGTCCCAAATACTATCATTTTTGTTTATTCCTTTTAAATTTACGATCGCGATGCTGACTAAAATTATAAAAGAAAGACCAACACACCGATTTTGATATAAAAATTAAATAATTTACTATTTTAAAATATGTGATCAATTTCAACAACTAACATTTTTAATCCGTACTTTCATTTTTTTTTTACGAAATAATTTATGTAAACGAGAGGAGATATGTGATCAAGTTAGAGGCCAAATCTTTATTCTAACAGGTCTCGCAAACATATAAAGTAGGGACTTATTTGAGTAATTTGACTCATAAATTAGAATATAGTTAACACGTTTAGTTAAGAAAATCGTAGGTGATCCAAGTCAAATATAATGTCATATGTGCTCACCTCATTTGGAATAGTATTAGTTGCAAAATGGCGATTTTGCTTTGCATTCAAAGTTCAAACCAATAATTGTTTAGTCATATTTGTTAGGTTAGCTAGAGTTTGTTTTATAACACTATTGGCATCACGACTAACCACTAAATTTTAAATATATATTCCTCTACAAAATTTACCTAATATAATATTTATAAATCCTAACAAATACTCGTTAGGTTTTTTTGTTTGTTTTTGGTGTGTTCTTTGTATAATTTTAACCTTCTTATAACAAACAAATTATTATTATCCGAGAAATGAATATGCTAGTGATGATTTGGCAGATAATATTAAAAGTTAAAAAGTTAAAACAAAAGATAAACACCTTTATGAACTTTTTTGTTAAAAACTAAGCTTTAGTACGTAGCAACTTTCTATCGATATCCTTTAGATGATAAAGTAAAAAAAGAAAAGCTACATCAAACTTATCTAGAATTCAATTCAAATGTTAGTTGTACAAATTTCAAAAATAAATTTTAATTTTTTTTACAGAAAATAATCGATGCACTAAAACGTTTAAAGATATATTGAGCGGTAAGAGTGCATAATAAATTTAAAAAGTTTACAAAATAGTGTTACTTTTGAGTTTCGAAAGTAAATCGTTGTTTTAGCTCCGGTCCGATGATATATTTATATTCGTAGTATCAAATTAATAATATATAGCATAGAACAATTACGGTAAAATAATAATATTAACATTCTTTCTAACAAGATACTTATAGAATTATTATAATCGTGTAAATTTTATTTTTATTCTTTGTTTCTATTATTATAACTTAGTAATATAATTTCTAAAGGGTAGCTGAGTTGGTTGAGTAAGACATGTTTGTAACCAAAGGTCATGAATTCGAGTCTCTCTACATACGCTTTTTTGGCTGAGCCTGTCATCTTATGTGGTTTACCTTCTGATGTTGATTTGTAGGCTATCGCGTCAGACTCAGGGTTTACCCCGTGCGCACTAATTGCACTTTGAGTAGCGGATGCGGGTTCCCTCCGAAAAAATAC
The DNA here is from genome assembly GCA_036936605.1 of Limnanthes douglasii subsp. nivea. NCBI lineage: Eukaryota > Viridiplantae > Streptophyta > Magnoliopsida > Brassicales > Limnanthaceae > Limnanthes > Limnanthes douglasii. Next base: position 154,736,196 of record JAUPFV010000003.1, on the reverse strand, counting down.
CTTAGTAATATATAAATAGGTTCGGTGTTCGTGTTTTACTTTTTTTATTTGTTATTTTTATAATTAAATTTGTATTCCTAAAATTGTCATCAATTACAAATTAAAATTTGATTAATTTTTTACCAAAATAGATAACCAAACACATAAAAATATGTCATAATTTTTTACACTATCCGCATCATAAATAATATCCAACTCAAGATTCCACAAATCAACAACAATTACCACCCTCTCCATCTCAAATGCATAATTGATCCTTCTTTTAATCTTCAATCTATGTTTCATGGTCAACATATCCGAGTTGTATTATATCAGATCGAAAACATTGTTCTCCAATAATATTAATGACTTACAAAGTTTAAGAGAATATTAACGTGGGATGAATCCATAATCCCCTCATTTTCTTCATAGAGATCAATAGACTATGAGGACCGCTTAGATTTATCAAAATACTCAACCATGATGAAACTTAATGAATCACATCATAACATTCCATCAAATACACAAAAAACAATTACCATTCGTATGAATTTTACTACGAAGTAAATTGAAAAATACTTACCATTTTGCCTATTGTTGTTATCCATTAATTAAATCTTTGGTATTCTACAGTCTTCACTAGACTTCAAATCTCGTTGCTAGACTTTGAAGTTTGTTGAAGAGATACTTGCAGAAGGCTTTTAGTTCTTCCAATCACAAATACAATAACTTTTCTTATTAGAATTAGGGTTGAAAAATACGTAGACTGTAATTCATTTTTATATAGGTTATACAACGAGAATTTTAACCCATTGACATATATCGCCTTGTGATCGCGGACCACAACCTAGTAAATTGATAAAATCAATTTACTCTCTCAATTATTAGTTTAGGCCTAAGTATTGAGATTTGAGCCTAATCCTTTAAATGTTCGAATTCAACATGGTTACCACATTATAAATTCATAACGTTTTTCACCTATAGGCCCAATACATAATAAATTACATAATATAATTAATATAATTACTATTATAATTAGACTACCTTATGACAAAGACTAAATATATATTTAGCATATTGGTCCATAAATATTCGATCAATCTTTCACTTGGACCGTCATATGCTACTAAAAATATATTTAACTTTAATGGGGGTATCCATAATCAGTTATCAATAAACGAACGATACAACCCCATACATGATCAATAAATAATAAAAAACTAAGGACATCTTTCTCGTAATGTGAACAATAAGATGCAACAATAATCACCTTATTGTCATCAATCAATTACTTAGGACAATATGGTATGCAGTGTAATAGTAATATGAATTGTAATCGTACATATATACTCTTAAATGGTCCAATAAAGAACATATGTTAATAAATATAACCAAACATATATAACAATAAAGTTTTATGTATATAATATTGCAATCATATCCTATTACAAACGTTCATACTGAAACTAACAACCCTTTAAATCAAATGATATATATTAATGGTTTGTCCCAGGAAAACCTTAGGAAAAACCGCATTTGTAAGAGGATATGTTATCATGAAGTTTGTTTCGATGTGCTTTATACTTATCTAACCAATATGTTTTTTTAACATACATGAACTCTATGTTTATGTGTTTGGATTTAGACGAGCTTCTATTGCTGTTAGAGTACTTCGTTGCAGAATTATTATCGAAATACAACCTCATGTGACCTTTTATCCCTCGTACAATACGCAACCTAATGAAAAAATTCTGCAACCATAATGTCTGGTTTGATACCTCGAATCATGCAATGAATTTTATTGCCATGGTGGACAAAGCAATAAGTGTTTGCTTTACACTTTTCTAGGATATTGCATCTCCAATCAATAAGAATATGTTGCCCCGTGTGCTTTTTAGTGTGTCTACGCATCCATAAAAATTCGAGTCAGAATACCCAATGATCTCCAACCTTTTTTACTTTCTATGTGTCAACATCATCCCCTTTGTTCCTTGCAGATATTAGAGTACCATTTTATCTATCTTCCAGTGATCCACACCTGAGTTACTTGCATACCTCTCCAAAAAGTCTTAACAAAAACAATGTTCGATCTTGTATAAACTTTATCATACATTAAATTCCTAAATGTCAAAGCATAAAAGATCATTTTCATTTCTCCAGTCTCAAGTTTTATCTTTGGACATTGACTCAGACTTAGTCTATCCTCATTTGCTATATATGTACTCAGGGTTTGCAGTTTGCTAATCCGTAACAGTGTAACATACTTTCAATGTATGCATTTTTATGATAAACCAAGAATACCACGAGAGCGTTCCTGATGTATTTGGATTTCAAACACAAAACTAGCATCATCGAGATCCTTCATATCGAACATTTCTGACAGAATTATCTTTAACGTATGTAACAATTCCTTATTATTTGATGTAAGCAGTATGTCAATGACATATAATATTAGAAATATGAAATAACTCACATTGAACTTGTGATACACAAAATCCTTAACCGAGTTGACCTCAAAAAAGAGACTATCACCGTAAGGAATATATGGTACCACTGACCATAAGCATGTTTGAGCCCATAATGGTTTTCTTAAGCCTACATACCAGATTATTTTAGTTACTATTTCAAAGAATTCTGGTTGCACCATATAGATCGTTTCCTCAATATTACCAGTGATAAAAATCGTGTTTACATTTATTTGATGAAGCTAAAGATCAAAGTGTACAACTAATATTATGATTGTTGTAAATACTAAGAAAAAAGTTTCTCTAAAATAAATCCCTTCATGCTAAGTATAACATTTTGTTACAAGGCATGCTTTATGTCTTTCCATGTTACCTAAGGAATTTCGTTTGGTTTTGTAAACTCACTTACAACTAACTGTTATTTCCCATTCAGGTAACATGATAAGTTCTCATACTACACTGTCACTCTTTCTTCATAGCGTCAATCAAATTCCAAGAGTTAGAGCTTTTTATGGCATGTTTGTAGGATGATAGATTATCTACAGTTCCAGCACATGACTCCTCATGTTCATAATGATATATTATAAAATATGGATATATAATTTTTGTATTTTCTCTCATGGACCTTCTTTAGATTATTTTTAATCTTGTTTCACTTCTCGAGGAGGTAGAATTTAATCATCATGAACAATATCATCTCGATCTTCTTGCGGAAGATTTCATTGAGGTTCATCTTGTTTAAACTGTATCGTGACAGTATCCTGGTTAAACCCGTCAATTGGAACATTAATGTTATTATGAGTATTACCTTGTTCAAAAGAGACCTAAATGACTGGCATTAAAGCCTAATATTATGATACATGAGTATATCCATTTAAACCTTCGTGAATATCTACAAATTCTTCCTCAAAATGAACATTTGTTCCCTTATTCTTCCTCTAAACTCAACATCCTCTATAAACTTTATCATTCATGTTTCAAATATACTATCTTTGAGAGGATCATAACACTTAAAATCCATAGAGTATTTGAAATAAGCAATGAAGAAACAACTAAATTTTTATTGGTCTAGTTCTTTTTCATGAGGTTTGCAAGCTCTTGCCTCAATTGGACACCCTCATATATGCAGATGCGTTAAATTAGGCATGCGCTCATTCCAAAGCTCATATAGGGTCCTAACGGTTTCCTTAGTGGGTTTTATATTGAGTATATAAACGATGCATTTGATGGCTTCCCTAAGGAGATAGTGGTAGAGATGAGTTATTTATCAATTTTTAACCATATCTTTTAGTGTACAATTCCGTCTCTCTGTTACACCATTTATGAATGATGAACCCGACGTATATTGAGGGACTATGCCATATTCCTCTAGGTATTTTACAAATATTCATTGTCGTTGTTCTCCCAATTCATCATATCTATCATAGTATTCACCATCACCGTCAGATCTTACACTTTTAATTCTCTTACCAAGTTGTTTTCCAACTTTGGTCCTAAAAGATTTGAACTTATCTAGGAATTCATAATTTTCATGAAAATATAGAGGTACCCTCCGTAGGAGAAGTCATCGATAAATGATATGAATTACCATTGGCCGATCTATGGTTATTGTGGAAATAGTCCACATATATTGGTATGTATCAATTCTAAGATTTCTATCGCTTTATATGCATTTACCATTTTGCTTTTGGTCTATTTACTTATGATAAACTCAATACATGTATCAAAATTAAAGTAATATAGGGAACTCAATAAACCTTCAGTTACAAGCTTGTTCATTCTAACTTTTGATATATGAGTTAACCACTTGTGCAACAATTTGGAGGAGTTTGGATTTAGTAATTTTATTTGGTATACGTTATATATTTATGATCTTTATTATTATTAACAGTATATAAAAAATATAAATTATATTTATTAATCAAACTTCCACGCCCAACAATCATATCATTTTAAAAAGATAGTAAAATTGTCGTTTCCTATAAGACAAGACTATCTATGTAAGTCTAAAACCAGAAATAAAATTAAATTCCTTCAAAATATGGGAACAAATATTACATTCTCAAAAAATAAAGCATGCCCGGTAAAAAATTCTAAATGTAAATCACAAATTTCCAATACATGGCCATAAGCTCTCGTCTGCGGTGAAAATAGATATTTCATTTTCACTTAATATCTTGATCTTTAACGTGCCCTATAAATAAATACACACACGAGTTGTTGTAACCAAATCAACTCACGAAGTATTATTTCCCACAAAAACAATATAACTTTATAAAACAACCAAAGTTGTGAGAGTGTATTTTCTTAACATGTAAGCCTGGCACTTCTCGCAATCCTTTTTAAGATGTAATTTCTACTTGCAGAAAAAAAAAATCAACCAATCATCGACTCGTCAGGATTTTTCTTCTTACTCAGACCTTGACTTGGTCCTCGACCCGATCATTTGTCATTAACCTTCTGCTTAGGCTCCATCATTTTCTTGGATGCTATCATGTTTACTTCAGGAACTATCCCTTCCAGCATATCCTACTCTTGTACAACGTTATAATCAACTCATTGATGATCCATTTTTATGCATGCAATTATAGGTAGACTGGAAATGCTTAAACTTTTCTGGTAATGACTGAAAAGTAAACCCTACCATACACTTCACAAGGAAGTTTACCTCAATTGTCTTTAACTTTTGGGCAATCATAGACATTCTGATAATGTGTTCCACAAATTTTACATTTGTCAGTGTATTTCTACATTTTCATTCTTAGCAAATACTTTCTCGAATTTCGTGAGAAAATCCATTGCTATGGTAGCATCTGTTGGGACATCCCACAAAATGAAAATGGTATCCTTGTAGCATTATGGACATGCATAACCTATTAATTTTTCCCACTTCTCATGCTCTATAGTTACTTTAGGTGCACGTTTCCTAACTAAAAGCATAGGGTTTGAGGTTCATCATTGTATAGTCATATTCATGAACAAACAAATACAGTAATATATATTTGTTTTCATATAATAAAACCCGATTTTAAAATAAGTTCACTTGAAAAATATAAAACAAATAATACACAACATATTTAGATTTGTGACATATAACAACTAGCATGCTTGAATATGATATATACATGCAAAACATAACATACTATAATAATGGATACTAGAGGATAAATAATACTAGCATATATTTTACGAGTTTAAATTTTTTTCCACGGTCATTATTTTAATTTTCTAAGTACAAGTTGAACCCTCCCAAGGGTTTCTTTCACTTACTTAAATTAAATTAACCCTATTTAATTTAATAAGTACCGGTGAAACCCTCCGGAAGACTGATTTCACCTACTTAAAATTGAAAAATTGCAAGGATTAATTTAATTTTCCTAAGCGGTAAAACCTTCAGGAAATCATATCCAATTGATGATTTATCAAACCCAAATATTAACCTTCTAGAGGGCCAACAATAGCTGAATTTAAATTAACACCTCTATTTTGAAGCATAAGATCCTCATATAAATCTGGTGATGATAATTATCGCCCGAGGGTAGGCTTGTAATTTGTTTGGTGTTTAATAGTAGTATGTGAGTATTTTATTTTTAGTGTAGAGAGTAGAGAGATAATTAAGCTGGCTGGTAGCAGTTAATTCTCATTACCCACACTTAATGCAGGTGGTTGGGTATTTATACCCTCATGTTTGGGCCCTTATGGGCTTTCGGGTTATGTTAAATGGACCGGGTCATGTTCAAAGACCCATGAGCTCTAAGTAGGAGAGCAAGTAGCTTAGTCAAGTAGTGTTTAGGGTTTTTAGTACTTTTGTCATAGTTCGAACAGTCCTTTGGGCTAAGTGTTCGAAGTGATCTGTCCGGTCCGGAGAGCTTGGACCGATCTGTCCTTGTCCGGGGAGCATGCAGAATTCAGACTCATCAAAATCAATTAAATCTTTTAAATGTCTAATTAAATTAATACCAATATTCACCTACTGGAATCCGAAACCTTAGTCATGCTTAAAAATTTAATTCAAGCACATAAACATTCATTTAACAAATATATACAAACAAAAACATTTTGGCAAAACACTTTTACATGTGAAATAAATTAGGAAAAAATATACAAATTAATTAACAATTAGTTTATCAAATATTGTTTTGAAAAATTAAAATTTACAGCGTGTTGCTACTGTGACTAGATGAACCACCCATCCATCATCACCTTCTTCTGTTGTTGGACGATGATGCTTCCATTGGGTGTTTGCTCAGTCACCAGCCCCTCCCCACATTGTTGTCATCACATTAATAGTGGGCTTGCGAATTACTTCGCAAGTCGCAGTTTTTATGCGTAATGTCAACAATTTACTGACCATAGTGAACATCGTCGGACATCATTTGATGGAATTAACATTAGGATTTAAATTACGTATGATACATTTTACTAATATATTTGTATTTATTTTTTAATTAGAAATTGTTTGATGCTAAGTTTTGGATAAAATTTCTAGCCATTAAACAAGATATAAAATAAGATATAAAGTTTCATTGTTGATAACTAAGACAAGGATTATCTTTTATAATAAATATGTTATTTCTTGTCTAGTAGAAAAATGAAGATTTTTATCATGTTTTTTTACATATCTTTTATAATTATAATTTACTAATATATTGTATTTATGCTATAGATCATCTCGTTGTATCTCTTTTGGTCTAAATTTAAAGGATATTTTGGCATCAAATGTTAGTTGATTTTAAATGTTATGTTGTAAAAACAAATGCACAATACATGACATCCAATTAACAAGTTCACTTTTTGATAATACAATAACATGTGGAAAAATAACCATTGTTGAGACCGTTAAATTGATTATTGATACCATCAATCAGAATATTCTTATAAAATGGTTTATATGAGAATTAAAATGATCGAGACACACAAAATTTAGACCCTCTAATGGCATATCACTTGAAAACAATACGTCGGACGAGTTTTCCAAAATAAATGAGAATCATTTAAAAACAATCTTCGTGTTGAATTATTTGAATTAGAGGAATAATGAGGTGAATGAGGCTAAACAATTATTTTTTATTTTCATAACACGTATCTATTCTTATCTCAAAAGTTGTAGCAGGTCTATCACATACATATGAAAAATATAAGTCATTTTTTAATATTATATAGTTTTATAAGTATATTTTTATTTTAAACATAACCCATATTTTATATAAAAATTAAATATATATATATATACACACACATAATTTATTGTTTAAAAATTCATTTAATTTTATTTTTACATCAGATTTATTTTTATGCTGTGTACACACATTATAGTTTATGTCCATGTGCAATATCATGACTTATCATTATGAGATTTGTTGAAACATATATTGGTGATCCAACCATTATATAGTCTTTTGATCGACCATTTTATCAATTTATATAATACCATTTGAGTGGAAATGTTTTATTGAATGATAACATTTATAAGTCAATTTTCGATTTAAATTTTAGAGCGATAAAATTTGTTAAATGATTTTCATGTCATCAAAGATCTCTCATTAGATAGTATTATATATAAATTTAGAAAGTGTGATGTTAATATTAAAACGTATGAGTTTGAATCTATTTATTTGGATTCAGAGATTATCGATTTTCAGAAGAATGCGAGCTCTGAATTATTTTTATAAGATACATGTAAAAGTAATCGATATTTTAACTGAAATCCCAATATTATAACGACAAAATATTTGATGTTATGTATGCATAATTATTATATTTACTTGAGTTGATGCTTTCTTTAGAACTGAACAATAATTATACTGAGCCAAATTACCTTTAATCTTTTGAAGAATATGTCGATCTTGAAGACTATGTTTGGAAAACCTTGACCTTAGAATATATACCATGGTTTACGCGAGGTCTTTAAACACACAGTTAAAATATTATCCAGTTTTGTCACTATTATCAAGTCTTGGATTTATGATCATTTATGAAGTGTCCATTCTTTTTAGAACCAGACGTATGAATAATTTTGAACGGAAAACCACACTTACTATTATATAAATTTTATAAACCATTCACCTCAATCTACCGAGTTCACAAGGTTGAACATAAAACTACACTTACTGTAACATTTATTGTTTAAGATATAATTTTTCGTAACCATTTTTCTGTAATATTTGGACCTCCAGCATATTAATGTTAATCTAAGTGTTATTGCGGTTTATCCATTATTTCTCATATTGTGACATTTATTTTTCTCTACATATTTCTTTAACCTAACTTATCAAACTTTTTTTCATGCAATGCAATGTGTAACAAACAAGTAACACATTCCGCAACAACTATAACCTCATGAACATAATCTAATTTGTATATGAATATGATTATTCTTATAAATTATTAATAATAAAATGTATTAGTATGCTTTTAATTCAAATAGATAAACTTTTGGATTTAAAATAATTAAAATGTATGGAACCAAAATAGTGCAATATTGATGAACGAATATAAAAATACATAATTATAAAAATATAATGATCCATTTAAAAAGAAGATGCATCAGGTGTTTATTTGATTTAAACAAATTATATTTTTGAGTAATGATAAAAACAATATAACCATACTTTTATACAAGGAAATATACTTCTCATCTCAAACAATTAAAGACGAAGATATCTCATATTATCCATTATAATATTCTTTTGGTTCGATATTTGGTTTTTTTTCTCTTGTTATTCATTATGGGCATGATATCATCTACAACTCGAGGCTAAAACATAACCTTAAAGTTTCAGACATCATCACCGATGGAATCTAGAGCTAGCCAAATCATATCAGATTGGTAACTGCTAGAAATTACAATAATCTCCAGGAGATCCACAACCCATCATCTCCCTTTGTCCTAAAAACCGCATCAACGACGTCCACTACTGGATCGCCAAGAAATGGTCCCTCCAATTCACAATCAATGAAACCTACAATTTTATTTGAATAACCATATCCTCTGTGGGATGGATGAGGTTAGTATAACATAAATTTAATATTCATTTTCATGTCTTTATTATTTGTCTAGCTATTCACGGCAAGCTGACCACCCACGACAATATTCTGAGTTGGATATTTAATACTCCTCCGACTTGCGTCTTATGCTATTCTACCTCTGAAACTATCAATCATATCTTCTATGGCTGTAGCTTCTCTCGGAACATTTGAGATTTCACATGTTCAAAGCTTGGATTCTTTTTTAATAACAATACCAGTTGGGCCTCTTTGTTTCAAAAGGCTTCCAATTAGTCTTCCTCAAGTTTACGCCATCTATAGCATATATGCTTTTGCGAGATTGTTTAGCATATCTGGAAAGATAGGAATAAAAAAAATATTCCACTCCTCTTCGACCCCCGCCTCTGCGATATCGTATTGTATGCTTTTCAACCTCCAATTTAGATTCATGGAAACATTTGGACTATCAAATCCCTATAATTTATAACTTAAGTTTGTTTTTTTGTTTATGTCTTTGTAGCTTGCAGTTATCCATATCTAGTTGGTATGCTGCTTTGCTCACATGTTTTCGACTCTGTAATTTTTGTCACGGTGACTCTATTGGTTTTTTTTCTTCGTTTTTTCCACTTATTCTCACTTATTTAGATTTTGTTTTCACTTATTCCAGTTTTGGCCATGTTAAGGCCCACTTACCTTCGTACTGCCTATTCTACGACTTTTAATGTCACTTCTCGGGTATGTCCTATGTATTTGTAAGAACCATTTTTATTTTTATTTAGTGCATTTTACCATAAAAAAAATGATAAAGTAATTATGATTATGAGTGATAAAAATATCAAATTTTAGCGGTTTTCAAATGATATGTATAATATAATTTTTATTTTTAACTTTTTTTTATCAATTTAATAGTTATATATTTAAAAAAATACATAGATCTACTAAATTAAATGATTACTAACGAATATAAATATATAAATGTTATTCTCGATTTTTAAATATTTTGTATTTTGGTATATATACATATATTTGAATGAGAATGTAATGCAAATTTTTATACTAATAAGTTTAGATATTTTCTTCAAAACTTGTTAAGATATATTTTTCTTAGTAATATTTTTTAATATATATAGTTATAGTTAAATTTTTGAATTAAATTATAATTCAACGTATTTATCACACTAACTAATATGAAGAGAGACAGAACCAAAGTCATAGAACATACAACTGGTTTTAAACATAGTTATCTACCTTTTAAGAAACTTAGAATAATAATGCATCCAAGCAACAAGTTATGTTACTTTGATGTATTGCTAACTAAAATTAGGAACAAAATCTTGGAGTGAGACAACAAATTACTATAATTTGGCGGAAGATTGATTTTGATACAATCAGTATTACTTACATTCCAATATACTACACTCAAAGTAGTTTTCTTCCAACAATAGTAATATTGAGAATCAATAATTTATTAAAAAAGTTTTTTGAGGCTTTTAAAAAAAATTAAAACCATAATTTGGTCCATATGGTCTACTTTTTGTAAACCGTTTGATGAGGAAGGTCTTAACTTAAGAAAAATAAAAGATACTCAAAACTCTTTCTCCTGTAAGCTTTGTATGATTTTCAGAGAAAATAAAACTCTATGGTCCAAACTAATGCATTCAATACATTTTTTCATTAACTCACCACTTTAATCTAATTCTAAAATAAATACTCCAAAATATGGAAAGGACTAACAAAAATTAAAGAAACTGTTGAAAAATTTATATTGTGAAATGTTGGCAAATGCAATATTGATTTCTGGCTTGAGAGGTGAAGTCACACTCAAACTCTTATTTTTCTTTCATATAATGACAAAAACAATTGGTATAAAGTAGACAAGATATATGAATCTTGGTTAAATGGTTCCCGGAACCTTGATAAACTAAAAGATTAGGTCCTTTCATCTGATATTGATAGAATTATAAAATTCAATCTAAATGAAGCCAAAGAAGATACAATTATATGTAGTGTATCTTTTGCTGGCTTCTTCTTTTTTTAAAGACTCCTGGAATACCATTAGAGACAAATATACTAAATCAATTTTATACAAGAAAATATGAAATACGACTACTCCAAAGCAGTGCTCACTCACTCTTTCGAGATGACTTAAACACTGAAACTTTAGTTTGCATCAAAATGTCAAAATTACAATAACACTGAAACAATAAATCATCTTTTTGTCTCATGCATTACAACCTGGGAAGTATGAAGATACTTCGCAGGTCTATTTGGAATCCTTATAGGCCAACACATGACCCTCAATCATATAATTAGCTGTTGGTTTTTGTCAACTAATCAAAACATCCATATAAGAACCATACTGCCACCCATTGTTTATTGGGCCATTTGGTCAGCTAGAAACAATTCAAACTATAATGATAAAAGCATATGCTCTAACACTTTAAAAGAAAAAAACATATACATATTAGTCAAATTAGATTGTTCTAAGCTTATTATACACAAACACTTGTCTGGATATCTTAAAACAACTGAAGAATTTGGATGTTTTCATCATCTCCCAAATCTTAGAATAATTTCTCTTATTAAGAGAATTTCTCCATTATCTAATAAACCGAAGCTCAGTTGCGATGGTGCTTTCATGAATAATGGTAAATCAGGTGAAGCTATTGTTATTAAAGATAATCAAGGAGAATTAATAAACTTGATAGGTAGATTGTACGGTAAAAACTCCTATTTGATACCTGAAATTAAAACTCTTTTAGATAACCTTCTTTTATGCAAATATAATGGATTCGATCTATTAGACATTGAAACAAATTCATTAATTAGAAATTCTAAACTCAGGTAAGGCCCCTTGGTACCTCAAACCAATAACCAACTGCTGCAAAAATTTGATAACATCTCGAATAAATATTAAACATATTCACCGAGAACAGAACTACAGAACTGATCTATTAGACATTGAAACAAATTCATTGATTATGTTTGAAATTTTAAACTCAGGTAAGACCCCTTGGTACCTCAAACAAATAATCAACTGCTATAGAAATTTGATAACATCTCTAATGAATATTGAACATATTCACCGAGAACAGAATTATGTAGCTGATCGTGTTGCAAAATGAGTTCTTAAACATAAATCAAATTGTGACTTTTCAATAAATCAAGCCCCATCACCTTATAGGGCTATACTATTACTTGTAAGTCCCAATTTGAGATATCTTATACTTGAAGATGATTGTTGATTCAATTGCTCAATTATTATTTTACTATTCTACTCATTTCTTTACGGCAAAGTAATGCATGATCTTTAGTCCCATTTTATTTATATATTTAAAATTTCGCGGGTTTCAAAATATCAAACCTAATAATAGAAATGGGATACTCATGGTAAACCCAAACTAAACTCAAGTTCAATAATACAACAGACCTCAAATTCAGAAAAATAAAAAATCTACCAAAAAAAATGTCTTGTACTAACTAGAACAATATTAAACTTTATCTTTATTTGCTAAAAGAAAATTATAATTCAAAATATTTCTTTTTTATTGTTAGAATGCTGTTTAAATAGTAAAATCCGGTTTTTAAATTACACCATATTTATTGTCGGAATCCATATCTACTTTTTTGAATTGGACGAATGATAGAACAACAAAATGCCATTGTATGCATTATATATATGAAATTAGCAACCTAAGCCATTGACTAATGGCGACGGGCGGATGAGTATTAATTATGACAGTATTACTACTTATAATTGAAGTTAAATATATAAATAAATACTTTCATTACAAATAATAAAACTGGAAGACCAACCATAGTCGGAACTAGAAAACAAGAAGAAAATCAAACATAGTCGGAACTAAACAACAACAAGAATATCAAACATAGTCGGAAACACATGCGGAATTCAATTAATTGATCCCGAAAATTCGTTAAGCTGGCGTCTCCGATCTAGAAGCCACCATCGCCGTCGCGGTCGCCGCCTCCGAATCTCACCTTGCCACCACCAACTACATTATACGCCAGCGGTAACATCACCGCTCTTTCGTGTGCTAAATATAACAAACCACCTCGCTATCGTACGCCATCGTCGCATACCCTCTTTCCGTCCACCCAACCACCGGAACCACCGAAATTTGCATCGATTGGGAGTCGATGGGTCCTTTTTCTTTATCTCTCCGTCTTGGATGAAATGACTTGTTGAAGGAGCCAGAGTAAGTTAGAGCAGCAATCACAATTCTTCGAATTTTCATGTTTTTATGTCAACTTTTTTGTTCATAGATAGATGATTGATTGATTAGTGTAAGTGTTTGTTCATTGCTTTTTTTAATCTATATATTTAACTGTTGACTTTGTTAAAGGTGAGTTCTCTTGAAACAAAATGGTTGATCTTATTTTGCAGAATGATGGATTCAGGTGGAATCATCGTTGAACACAATTCTGATCAGGCATCAACTATTGAATCAGGTGTTCATTCGATTAGGTTTGGATCTCAGAGAGAAATCAGCGAAGAGGAAGCAAGGTTGATATATATCAATGATCCTATTAAGACTAATGAGAGATATGAGTTTGCTGGGAATTCAATACGGACCGGAAAATATTCGGTGTTCACTTTTTTACCTAGAAATCTTTTCGAGCAGTTCCACAGACTTGCCTACGTATATTTCCTTATTATTGCTATCCTCAACCAGCTTCCTCAGCTTGCGGTTTTCGGCCGTGGAGCTTCTATTATGCCCTTAGCCTTCGTCCTATTGGTTTCGGCAGTTAAAGATGCCTACGAAGACTGGCGACGCCACCGGTCTGACCAAATCGAAAACAATGGGTTGGCATTGGTTCTTGTTGGTCACGAGTTTCAACCCACGAAATGGAAGGAGATTCAGGTTGGTCAAATTATTAAAGTCAATGCGAACGACACGCTTCCTTGTGACATAGTGCTCGTCTCCACCAGCGACCCTACTGGGGTTGCTTATGTTCAAACTATTAATTTAGACGGAGAGTCGAATCTCAAGACTCGGTACGCAAAGCAAGAGACCCTTTTGAAAAAGGAAGATGACATGAGCGGGCTGATTAGGTGCGAGCAACCTAACAGGAACATTTATGGGTTTCAAGCCAACATGGAGATCGACGGCAAGCGGCTCTCACTTGGACCTTCCAACATTCTTCTTCGAGGATGTCAGCTGAAGAACACCTCGTGGGCGCTCGGTGTTGTTGTGTATGCTGGTAGTGAGACCAAGGCCATGCTCAACAACTCCGGAGCTCCATCAAAGAGGAGCCGTTTAGAAACCCGCATGAATTTAGAGATTTTGTTACTCTCTCTATTCCTCGTTGCTCTATGCGTGGTTGTGTCGGTCTGTTCTGGTGTTTGGTTGAAGCGCCACAGCGATACCTTGGATTTCATTCCTTTTTACAGGAAAAGAGATTACTCCAAGAAGGAAGAAGGGGAAGATTTTAATTACGCCGGCTGGGGATGGGAAATATTTTATGTGTTCCTCATGGCAGTTATTGTATTCCAGATCATGATACCTATTTCTTTGTACATATCAATGGAGCTTGTCAGAGTCGGTCAGGCATACTTCATGGTTCGTGATGACGAAATGTATGATAAGGCCTCAGATTCAAGATTTCAGTGCAGGGCGTTGAATATCAATGAAGATTTAGGGCAGGTGAAGTATATTTTCTCAGATAAAACAGGCACCCTTACTGAGAACAAGATGGAATTTCAATGTGCCAGCATTTGGGGAGTGGATTATTGCTGTAGTGATGAACTTTCGGAAAGTGAGCCTTCGGGTTACTCCGTTGAAGGTAATAAAACCAGACTTTGTTAATGCAGCCTTGGTGATTTTCTTGTCAAGTGCTTCTCATTTACATGTTTTCTTTACTCGGTTCAGTCGATGGGAAGCTCTTGCAGCCAAAGATGAAAGTGAAGACTGATACTGAGTTGCAAAAGTTGTCGAGGATTGGAAAAGTCACAGAAGAAGGAAAACATGTCTATGATTTCTTTCTTGCATTGGCAGCTTGTAATACCATTGTACCACTTCTTACAGACACGCCTGACCCGAACGTAAAGTTGATTGATTATCAAGGAGAGTCTCCAGATGAGCAAGCATTGGTTTACGCCGCTGCAGCATATGGATTTATGCTTATAGAGCGAACGTCTGGCCACATTGTCATTGATATTCATGGAGAAACACAGAGGTACTATCAATTGCTATTTTGCTTTTAATCCAAATGTTCCTCTTAAACTTTTATGTCTGCTACTGTAAATTTCTGAACCACAACAAAGATGTCAAACCCCCTCTCCACTGATCAGTTTTGGGCTAGTAGTCTACATAACCCATCGGAGTTTGCTTCTTGAAATATTGGCAAGCACTGATTAGTCATAAGGAATTTCCGGTTATTACTTTCTAATATAAGATTGTTCCAGGATCAGTGTTTCTCAACCTTCTTTTATTATCTTCTATGGGTTCTGCAGGTATAATGTTTTAGGTTTGCATGAATTTGACAGTGACCGTAAAAGAATGTCAGTTATATTGGGCTGCCCTGACAACTCTGTGAAACTTTTTGTGAAAGGTGCTGATACATCCATGTTCAGTATAATGGAGAAATCATCAGACAAAGACATTATCTCTGTAACTAAAAGTCACCTTAATAATTACTCGTCTAGTGGTTTGAGAACCCTTGTTATTGGGTTGCGGGAGTTGAGTGATAAAGAGTTTGAGCAATGGCAGTCTTCTTTTGAAGCTGCAAGCACTGCTCTTCTCGGGAGGGCGTCATTGCTTAAAAAAGTTGCTAGCAGCATTGAAAAACATCTAAGCATACTTGGTGCGTCTGCAATAGAAGATAAATTGCAAGAAGGTGTGCCGGAGGCCATTGAATCTTTACGAACGGCAGGGATGAAAGTATGGGTCTTGACAGGGGACAAACAAGAAACTGCCATATCCATTGGTTACTCATCAAAGCTCCTAACAAGAGATATGACCCAGATAATAATAAATAGCAACTCAAGAGATTCATGCGAATTAATGTTAGAAGAAGCCATTACTACGGTGAAGGACCTCTTAACTGTTCCTGTTGTCACAAACGATTCTGACCATGATTCTGAAGATGTTCCTAGTCAAGCAGCGTTGATAATTGACGGAACCAGCCTTGTCTATGTACTAGACAGTGAAGCTGAAGAGCTGGTAACTTGCTTTCAACCAACAAGGTGTGATATTTTCTGCTTTGGCTTATGCATCTTGTAGTAAAAGGTATTTTTTTTGTTTCGGCAGCTCTTCGAGTTAGCATGTCACTGCTCAGTGGTGCTCTGCTGCCGAGTTGCTCCACTGCAAAAGGCTGGAATCGTTTCCCTCGTAAAGCACCGGACCTCAGACTTGACTCTTGCAATTGGTGATGGTAATTGCTTCTTGGATAATATGAGTTTGATCAGACACCAGATAGGTGAGACTTTTTTTTATGTGTTATGGAGCTGATTTGACTGAATGCAATATATATAGGTGCTAATGATGTCTCAATGATCCAAATGGCTGATGTTGGGGTTGGGATCAGCGGACAAGAGGGTCGGCAAGCTGTAATGTCGTCAGATTTTGCAATGGGACTGTTTAGATTTCTGGTTCCACTTTTACTGGTCCACGGACATTGGAATTACCAACGGATGGGGTACATGATATTATACAACTTTTACAGAAATGCAGTTTTTGTTCTTATATTGTTTTGGTAAGTTTAACTCTTTTCGGTTTCTCTAAACAACAATATACATTTTGTGTTGTTATATATACATTTATCAATATGCAAAGTAATATGAACGTGTTATACAAATTTATTTTCATTTCATAGTCTAAAACATCAATAGAAAACACTGAAACTCAAATTCGGCATTGTCTAAATGTACAAGAAAACACTTCTCATTTTCAGCAACTAAACTTGTTTACACCAGTTTCCGCATTTAGTTAATTTTTTCGCAAACCAAAAAAGGACTTATAGCTTGGATTTTAATGTTTGCGTCATACGTACAGGTACTCTATGTCTGCTTGCTTTACATTGACGACAGCGATCACGGAGTGGAGCAGTGTACTGTACTCTATTATCTACACAGCCGTGCCAACAGTTGTTGTTGGAATACTCGAAAAAGATCTTCGTAAAACAACACTTCTTAAGTATCCTCAGCTTTACGGAGCTGGTCATAGAGGAGAGTGTTACAGCTCAAAATTATTTTGGGTAACAATGGTTGACACCATATGGCAAAGTGCAGTCATCTTCTTTATCCCTCTAATTGCGTATTGGGGCAGCAGTATAGATGAATCGAGTATTGGAGATCTTTGGACGATCGCGGTCGTTTGTGTGGTGAATTTGCATTTGGCCATGGATGTCATCAGATGGACTTGGATTATTCACGCCGTCATTTGGGGTTCTATTATTGCCACCATCATTTGTGTCGTTGTCATTGATTCTATACCCACATTAATTGGTTACTGGTAAGCTCCGTCCCTAATTTCTCTCTTTACACCTTCTACTAAAGGGTCCTTTGGTGTCGTCAAGTTATATACAATAAAAGTGTTTGGTTGGTCTTAAACACCAATAAGCACCAAACAAACCCTTGATTTTTTCTAAGTGTGGCAAAAAAAAAGGCGAACGAAATTTCAAAATTTTCCGTCAAATGACTGACGAAATTCATTTTCTTACATTTTATTTTCCTCCAAACTTCTGGTGAAATTAGATAACATTTCGTCAATTTTTTTACGAACACGTCACCTTCAGTATAAAATAGTATATAGTATATAGTATAATGATTGTGAATGAATGGACAGGGCTATCTTCCATATTGCACAGACTGCGGTGTTTTGGCTCTCTTTGCTTGCCATTATTGTAACATCAGTGATTCCTAGATTTCTTGTAAAATTTCTTTGTGAATACTACAAACCAACGGATGTACAAATCGCAAGGGAATACGAAAAATTTGGACATCAAAGGGGATCGACAGATGTAGAAATAGAAATGAACCCAACCCAAATACGGAGCAACTAACTTTACTCCACTTTTTGTTGTTGTTGTAATTGTTGTATAAAGCATCATATTCTTTAGGCATGATTTGAGTATCAACCCGTCAAGGGGTCTCAGACTTGCCTGCCAATTTTCACTTGTTTCTAGCATTTTAGGTCCGTCAGTGTGTTGTATTCATTTGTAAATTAAATTATGAACCTGGCTAAGCCTTACTTCAGGCGTCCTAAATTTTATTCATTACAGGTTCTTGTTGTCTTCTTGTTGTATAGACGTTTTTGTTTGTAATACAAATTACATTTTTTTAAATAATTCATTTTTATTTGACCTTCTTTTAAGGGGGGTGAAATTATTTGTTTGTATTGTCACTCAACATGTTATTTTTTTTGTTTTGAACCGTGATAAAATTCAAAAAATTCACATTAGTCACCTGAATTAGTCAAATATTTCAAAACCACAGCGCTGGTCTGGTTGCATCTATGGTTGGTATTCTTTTGTATTTTTGTCGAATAAAACAACAAAAATGATAATTTTGCTAAAAATATAATTTGAGTAATTCTAGTATAAAGCTCGTACCATGTTGTTGTGAATGTATTTAGATGTTTCAATGCTAAAACCACATAATCCAGCAATTGAATTACTAAAATGCAGATCATAATATAAACTTGTAAAAATAGAGTTATAGATTATATAAAAGAAAACCAAAACAAACTCTATATTCCAACTAAGGTATGGTACCACCTTTGAGAACTATATCTTATTTAAGAATAAATAATCGAAAACCGAAATTCTTTTAAATAGATCTTGAAAGCTTTTCCATGTAACTAAGTTTAAAGGATGATGGTAGGGTCGCAGCAGCAGCAACATTCCTCTATGAGACAACAGCAACACATAGCTGCAAGGCTGCATACAATCAACAAATCAAAATGTTACAAACTTTACATTATATATATAAATATATTATTTAGATCCACACATAATCCATATGAACCTAAAGAATATAAAGTGACACAAGACAGACAGAACATAAAGTAAAGTGAAGATACATACCATCCTTGAAGAAAACCAGTTTCTGCTTGTGGGGCTGGGGCTGGGGCTGGGGGAGGGGGTGGTGGAGGAGGAGGATAATATTGCGGTGGAGGCATCACCGGAGGTCCTTGATAGCTTGGTGGTGGAGGTCCTTGATAGTTGGGTGGTGGAGGTCCTTGATAGTTTGGCGGTGGAGGTCCTTGATAGTTTGGCTGTGGGTAACTCATTTTTCTTTCGAATTTTCAATATAGAGTCAGAAACAAGAGCTGTGTATATATAGAGAAAGAAGAAGGGGTTTGAGTAGAATATATTGACGCGGAACCAACGAGTAAGGTAAAGCTATGTATTGTCATTAAAGTTAAAAAGTCTATATCACACATTCATATTGAATAAATATCATTCAATGGTCTTTTTATTTCATTTTTGTTATATTTTGATCCACTATTTAATTTAATAACAATTTGATACCCATATTTTTGTTTTTACTTTTTTATACAAAAAATTTAAAATTTATAAAAAATAAATACAAAAACCAAAACATACTGTTTTTAAAATATTAAAATATTACCAAAATAAACCTTTGTTATGTGAAATATAAAAATATTCTTTTAATGTATATGAAATAAAGTTAGAGCGAAATCATATGTAAAAGAATAACGATAGATATGTCTTAGTCTAATTCTGTAGATTAGTGGAAAAAGTTATAAAGTTGGATTGAATTAATTATTTTTATAAGATAATGGATTCATAAAGCTAAATTTCAAAATAAAAATAAAAGTAAATATTGACTGTAATAAATTTGTCTATTTGGGGTAATTTGTTGAACTTTGAAAAATATATATTTATTTGTAACCGTATCTTAAATAGTAATAACATATCATAAATATTGGAATATTTTGAATATATATTTAATATTTTCCTATTTATTGAAGGAGATGATTCGAAGTATGAAATCTTAATTGATGAGTATACTATAAGTAAAAGTCTAACCAATAAGTTTCAACCTACCAAAATTAAAATTAATATAAACCATATAATAATAATAATAATAATAATAATAATAATAATAATAATAATATAGGGTAAATTATATATTTTTTAAATAGTTTAAACTAGAGAAAAGTACCTGAAAATACCCACTCAACTATCTTATTACCCGGCGGCACCCGCTTTTAACATAGTGTTACTTAATACCCAGACTAATAAATTGGACAAAAATACCCTCCCACTATATATACCCATTTTTCAATTCCATCCCACTTTTTCGACCCTCCTATCACCCTAAACAAACGCAAAATTCTAATTTTAGAAACCACCAGAAAAAAAACCGTTCGACTTCGTGATACTCTCTCTCTCTCAAACCCAGAAACCCTACAGCTTCTCACCTTCGTCACTATCGCACCGGTCAGCCTCTTTTACTCAGACAGTCACTAACACCTTCAAATCTCATTCGACAAAGTTGTCGTGAAGTCGTCTCTGAAAACTTCTATCTCGTTCTCCGGCCGGTGAAATTTAACAGGTATGCATTATGGTGGAAAGCGTACTTCTTTTTGCGTTTTTTTTGAATCTGAACCACTGTTTTCAACAACTCCACGATAGCATTGCTTGTCGTAGTAGAATGAAGTATCTACTGACGATAGTTCCCCAGTTTATGGGTTTATAGTCGAAGCCAGGGTAGAATTTTAGTTGCATGTAACACTGATACTCTACTGAGAAATATTATGTATGTTAGATCTGCATTAGGTAGTTCATTGTTGATTTTGGTGTTTGGTGCATAATTCCCAGATCCCTGCAACGTGCATGCAAAAACTGTAACAGTTCGCATCCTGATCACCCACAATGCAAGCAATTCGCAGCTCGATTGTATTGTTATACTTATTTACAAACAGTTCGCAACTTGATGTACATAAGTCGCATCCTGTCATAGCTTATTTCGCAGCTTGTCTGTTAAGCCAGTATTTATATGTATGCATTTCGCAGCTTGTGATGCGAATTATTTGTGACACTCTAACTGATTGTGTTTGTGCAGAAAGTATGACAACAAAACCTAGCTACTACAGATCAGGGTTGGTGAGCCTTCTGAAGCTACTCAAAGACATGCGTATTACAAGGGCGCACATTGAAGCTGCAAGAAACACCCCCTTCTACACACTGCTGAAAACGGCTTTCGAAATCCGTAATGAGGAAGAGCTGCCTAGGAAAAAATTCTACATAATCATTGAGTATATCATCCAAAAATTCTCTCTAGAACGAGACGCCTTTAGGATTGGCAGCAAGTATGTAAAGCTAACTACAAACGATATCAAGATCATATTCGGGCTGAGGCATGGCACCGAGAAAATGGAGTTAACAAAAACTGGCGCTTTTCACAACAAGTATGAGGCCGGCCAGGAGGACGAATCAAGGATGATGAAGAAATACTTCATGTCAAAATCTGGCAGGAAAGCATCAGCTACTAATACCAAAACAATAACAAATGCCATCATAAAGGTACGTCCAAAATGGGCTTCGTCTTTATAAAGCAAGATTCTGTACATTTGTAACATAGAATGTTGTCATTGGTTTTACAGGAGGGTATAGAGAAGGCCATAAACGAAGGAGGGGAACATGAATTGGAAGACGTGGCGAGGCTGTTGATACTGTTTTTGTGCTCCACGCTATTCTACTCCGTATCTGGAGATATCTTGGGCTGGAGCACGGTTTATTACGTTGAAGACCTCAACGTAATAAACAATTACGACTGGGCTGGATCGATTCTGTTCAAGCTTCGACAGTCTATCAGGAGTTGCTTAGCAGTAGAAAGAGCCGATAAATTCGTCGGTTGCGTCGCCCTTTTAGTTGTAAGATTGATCTATTCAATATAACAATTAGTTATGTACATAGCACCGTGTTGATAAAACTTGTCCCCATGCAGCCCTTCATCATGGAGCACACAACAATCGGCCACGAGGTAGCGAAGCCAACCTCGATACCAAGGTTCTTCAAATGGTTGGGGTTAGAGTGCCACGCATCAACCATGGGGTATCTTATTAAAACAACCTTGCTGGATAATGACCAGGTATAAGCTTTATATATGTATTGAACTTGGGGTGCATACAGTTCGCAGCATATGATGCGAACTGCTTATAAAAATATCTCAAACATTTCGCAGCCTGACATGAATTTTACTTCGCAGCTTCACGTTCAACACAGTTCGCATCATATGTTTAATACTTAGTTCGCATCATACTGTCCCATAATCATATGTTTAATACTTAGTTCGCATCATACTGTCCCATAACCATTTCGCAGCTTAACATGCGAAATATGATTTAAAACCACACCGTTCGCATCATATGATGCGAACTGCTTGTAAGAAACAATTTGTTTGTCTACAACCTCGTACTTTCGAAACAATTAATTTACTTACATGTGCATCTGTTGGTAGGTTTTAGAAGGTCCATTACAGCTTACCGAGGCTGAAATTGAAGCTTTCGGAGAAAGAGAAGATGATGAAGATGGTGAAGATGCAGAAGTAACGGTACCAGCTTCACCGGAAGAAAGACCTAGGAAGAGGTCGAAAAGCACAGCATCAAAACCAAAAAAAAGGAGACGAGCATCACATAATGTAATAAATAAGATGATGTCTCCCACACTCGAACACCCAACACCACCCGAGCCATCGATTCCACCAAAAAGACTCCCCAAGAAAACAATTCCACCACAACCCAAAGGCAAATCCAGGCAAGAGCCCTCCGACACCGACACAACCAATATGAGTGAAACGATCGGTGATTATTTATTCAAACGCAGAGACCCTAATCCCGATATTGCTGCTCAATCAAAGCGTTTGAAGACGTATGCCGACAAGAACAAGTACGAGCGAAAAATAGAAAAACAGGCCAGAGAAGTAAGTATGCCTTGAACCTTAAATAATCACTACAATCAGCACTTAATATGTTTATAAACCGTTTGCTATCATTTGGGCAGCTGGAAGAACTGAAACGCAAGATAGCGGAACTGGAAGCACAACAACTCGACAATGCTATCTCTCTGCCAATCTGCCGTACTGAAACCACAATAAAGCAGGTACCAGCAGCACTTCCAGAGGGACAAAAATCCACTGATCAGCAAGCATCCGTGTCTAATGCTGATCAGCACCATGCTGATGGAGTACTGCCGGAAGAAAGGGATGATGATGCCCACAATTCACCCATCATGGAGACACAGACAGATAAGGTACATAATGTAAGTAGATGATATGATGTTATTAAACAAATATGAGGACTATTGTGCTTAAGATGCGAATTATGCAATAAACTGGTGGTCTGGTTATTACACGTATATATCAGGTCAGGATGCGAAATATGTACCAAACTGGGGGAATTTATAACATAGATATCAGGTCAGGATGCGAAATATGTACCAAACTGGGGGAATTTATAACATAGATATCAGGTCAGGATGCGAACTATGTAATAAACTGGGGGACTGTATAACATATATATCAGATCAGAATGCGAAATAGGTAATAACGGAGTGAATGTATAACATAGATATCAGGTCAGGATGCGAAATATGATTACACGATGATTAACATATGTTTTTTTTATGAAATAGGAGACCGAAAGACAACAACAACACCATCAGAAACAGAAACACCAGCAGCAACAACAACACCCCCAACAACAAGGAGAACAGGAACAACAGCACCCCCAACCACAACACCCCCAACAACAAGGAGAACAGGAACAAGAAGAACACCGCCAGAAACAACAACAAGAGCAAACAGAACAAGAAGAAGAACAACAACAACACCCCCAACCACAACAGGAAGAAGAAGAAGAGAAACAAAAAGAAGAACACCCCCAGCAACAACAAGAAGAACAACAACTCGAAGAACACCAGACGCCACAGGTTCAACACGAGGACCGGCAACAAGAGCAACAACAAGGACAAGAAGAACAACAGCAGCAGCAATAGATAGCCTTGGCGAAGAGAGAAAGGCTAACTCAAGAGGTAGCACCTCAAGAGTCAGAACCTGTTCATCCCGGTGAGAAGACAGAACTACTCACCCAGGAAGAACCATGCTTAGAAGACAAAACCACTTCTTCGGTGGAACTTCAAAGACCAACGGTGCTGTCAGCAAAGACAGAATTGCTAAGCCAACGTCAAACTGTAGACCCGGTAACAAATCAACTCGCAGCTCCAGAGTCCCACGATAACACAGTAGGTTTACATGATGCTTTTGTTGATGGTATTAGTACTCAAGTTTCACAGACATTTTTAAATGAAATTGATAATGTATATTACGATTCTATAATACAACGGTCTCTGGAGAACATGTCGGAGGATGACATTAATCATTTCTGCCGACACGATCCAGCCTCTATGCCGAACAAGTCAACGGCAGTGGTTGTCGCTGACCGTGCGGTAAGGCCTACTTATAATGCTTTCGCATAATAACATGTGACTTGTGGCAAATGCTTATTGGAGCATTACAAACAAATATCAGGGTAGGATGCGAACTGTTCGGGGGAACCTCGAATAGTTCGCACCCTACCCTGATAGATACTTATAAATTTATTTAACTGCTACCTTACATTTCGCATCCTAAGCTGCGAACTGTTTGGAGTAGTTACACTTATAATCACTGACGCCCTCTACTTTTTGTTTCATACTAAGCTCGAGAAGGTTAATGAGATAGAGGAGCCAAGTTTTGCGCTACTGACACAAACGCAGCCTGAAGTGGCAGAGGAAGAAGAAGAGTTCATAATAACAATGCGGGAACCGCCAGTAGTAGAATACAGCGACTGGCCAAAGAAAACAAAAGTAACTGACCTTATCGATGTGGCAGAATACCACAAAATACAGTTGGTTAAAGCCTACGAGAGCGACACACCTGATCCAGTGGTATGGCAGTTACCAGAGTCCAAGTTTACATACGGAATCAGGGTGCAAACGAGTGATGTCATGGCACTACCTTTAGAACTTGAGCTGGACGTAAAGGTATCCAATTGTCAACCGATTCTATTTTCAATGTTTCAAATATGTATTCTATATTTAACATAATGTTTCAATGTTAGGTTATCGATGCTTGGATTCGAAAGATGCTTGAAGAAGCAAACTACAAAGTCCCATGCACTAAAGCTATTGGAGAGTATCACGACGCCGTACTGATTTCGGGCATGGCTACGGTAAGTTTAGGTCAGGTAAATTGAACAAAAGTTCAGAAAATATTCTTATTTTAATATACTTTTGCTTGGATGCAGCATCAATTGAAAGCAGGCTGGCCAGTAGAAAATCTTGTGGACATGGCTTTTAGAATGGCGCGCAAAAATGCCAACATCATCTTTGTTCCACTGTGCACCGAGCAAAAGGACAATGCAAACCACTGGACGTTGCTCGTCATCGATATTGACGGCAGGACAATTTCAAACTACAATTCGCTTCTGCCTAGGCTTCATGGCACAGACATGACCACAAGGACACCTGCAAAACTGGTAAAATATTCCAAACTATTAAATTTAAGTATGCAAGCTGCGAACTGTGTTCTGGTATGCTGCGAATTGTGTACAAAAGTTGTTTTCGCAGACTGTCTATAATCCAATTCGCAGCCTGTCTATAACTCAATTCGCAGCCTATCTATAACTCAATTCGCAGCCTGTCCACAACACAATTCGCAGCCCGTCCATGTTGGATTGCCTGTCATATAATTCGCAGCCTAAGCTGCGAATTGTGTTGGATTATTTGTCATATAATTCGCAGCCTGAGGATGCGAATTGTATGTCACCAACTTTTTTTGTTTTTGTTTTTGTGAATATTCCTAACATTAATTACTATACACAGATCAAATATTTGTTGGATAGAGAATTCCTACCCAAATTTAATACAGGGTGGAAGGTGAAGGTGGAAAGAGGATTCCCACAACAAAAGCGAGGCACCCTGGACTGTGGTGTCTTCGTCTGCCAATATGCAAGGGATATTATTCAGCATGGAACAGTGCAGAAAAAATACGATGCAGATATGGTAACTGCCTTCAGAAGAGAAATGTTCCATTTCTTTTTAAATGACAAAGACACCATCACATATGGTTGATTCGTGTATTGCTTCTAAATAAATTTGTTACTTGTAAAATACAGCTGTTGTAAATTTAGTTTTTTTGTTCATATTCCTTACCTTATGTTTCGCATCATATCCTGATATATAATGGTTAGTTTTGAATATTCCTTATCTTATATTTAGTTTAGTTTTGAATATTCCTTATCTTATATTTCGCATCATAACCTGATATATAATGGTTGATTATGATCCTGGTATGTATGAACAGTTCGCAGCATACCCTGATATATAATGGTTAAAACCACACCGTTCGCAGCCTAACTTATATCAAATAGTTCGCAGCCTAACCAGATAGATGTTTATCACTACACACCCAATTCGCAGCGTGGTGCATAAATAAAAAATTCAAAATATAAAAATCAAGAATACGAACAAGCTATGGCGTATGCCTTGGTAAACGTTTTCTCCATTGAGCACACAAAAAACTATCTAATCACGTACATAACAAGCTTTCCCATTAATTTCTGATTGGACATGGAGGCTATGTAATGATTACCTCATTTCCCTATAAATAACACTAGTAAACCAGAGGCTATTTTAAAACAAACTACACATTTTGCACCAGAGGCTATTTTTTAACAAACTCCTTTCCCTCTTCTCTTAGAATTCAAAAAGTCATGTCTTTTTCCACCACCACAACCACCACCTCAGTCTCAAATTCTGGTTCAATCGGTTCTCTGGGTGACTCCTGGTCATCCTTAACCGTGAACTGGAGTGATGACTTGATCATGCCAGCAGCACCACCAAACAGCCCAGTATCTGTTTTTGGGTTAGACATATATGATGACTACTACTCAGCTGACTCACAACCATTGGAAGTTGTTCCACAGCTTGCTGCTGAACCTCAGCCAGAACAGGTTCCTGCTGCACCTCAGCCAGAAATGGTGCAACCTCAGCCGGCAGAGGTTAAAAACAACAAAAGGAAGAGGGAATACGAAGCTGGTCCATCGAGGACAAAATTTTTAAGCATGATGGACGTTGATGTTGAAGCTGAGGATAAAGAAGAACATGCGAAAGATGTTGAAGCTGAGGATAAAGAAGAACATCACCAAGATGTTGAAGCTGAGGATAAAGAAGAGAAAGAGAAAGAGAAGGAGAAAGAGAAAGAGAAAGAGAAGGAGAAAGAGGAAACAGTTGGTGATGAATCGTCTACCAACTGCTAGAGTTGGTTTTAGTTTTTTGGTATACTGAAATGCAACTAACCAGCACCAAAAGCTTGTAGTGATGTGTGTAAACAGTTGTTAGTTTCTGGATATATTTTGTAATCCTCCATTTTGTAATCCAAATATATTTTGTACATCATTTCCAACATTACTGAATGTTACTCATTTTCAACATTGCTGAATATCCTGGTATTTTATTAAACAACAATTCGCAGCTTATCAAAAAGCAAATATCAGGACTCCTAACTGAACTCAATTCGCATCACAATTTTAATCCTAATTCGCAGCCTAACATGCGAAACAACATTGCTGAATATCCTGGTATTTTATTAAACAACAATTCGCAGCTTATCACATGACAAATATCAGGACTCCTAACTGAACTCCATTCGCATCACAATTTTGTTCCTAATTCGCAGCCTAACATGCGAAACGTAACATATGCTAAATTGTTCATCTGATTTACCAACGATTCGCATCCTGTTAAAATTTAACTTAATTGTTCATAGTTCGCATGTAATCCTGATAGATGTTTGTAGTCCAACTTGTAATCCTCCTTTCAGCCTTACTGAATATACTGTTATTTTTATTAAATAACAATTCGCAGCTTATCACATGACAAATATCAGGACAACCTTAACTGAACTCCATTCGCATCACAAATATAGCCCTATTTCGCATCATACCATGCGAAACGCAAGGGTATGAACATGTTTGATGTGGTTTTACATATGATTCGCATCCTGTTAAACTTTCACATATTTGCATATAATTCGCATGTAATTCGAATGTACAAATGTCTAGTTTGCTGTACAGAACAATAACTATTCAAAAAAAATAAATGTCCTTAAACTGGAACATCACAAGTCCTCCGGTTATGGCCTGATTTCGAACATCGGCCACACCTTAACTTCTTGGTTGAGATTTCTCCTCTAGAAGGGATTCGCTTTTTCTTAGGCCTTCCGGAGCGTCTCTTAACGTTCGGAGGCAGAACTTCAACAAAAGAAGGATCGTTAGCGCTGGACCCTTCGCCGAAATCAGTTAGAGCTGGTATGCTGAAAGAGTAACTTTCCCTGTAATTTTTAACCGTAAAGAAGGGTTCTATTACAGTCAATGGATCTTGGTCAGTGTATTGTAATGCCGCTAGACCGTGAGCACATGGAAAACACTCTTGTTGCCATGATCCGCATGAACATTTGAAATCCAACAGATTAACAACAGCCACAGGAGTCGAAAAGACTTCGAACACGGCGGAAGAGGACTTACGTACTACCCAACTTCGACACATGTCAACATTCTGATTTAGCTTCTTCTCGTACTCGGGAACCAAATTAGTACTCCAGCTGAGACCTTCTTCGTATCTCCGTGAAACCTGAGTCATAAGCAAGACTCTAATGCAATCAATAAACTCAACAATTGGTAAGCCACAATATTTTTTGATCTGATTGTTAAACGATTCAGCTGCGGTAGAAGCCATAGAGCCGTATCGCTTCCCTTTTACGTAAGCCTGCGCATACTTTTCAGGGGGTAAATTTGCAAGAAAATCACTCATTCTCTGACCACCTTCACATAAAAAACCTGTTAGTATCTCTTTAAAAAGCTCTTGACTGGGAGCAAAAGCAAGACGGTGGAAGAAACTCAACATCTTTTTTTTATACTCCCTGTTAGAATGCTCCAGTTTGGCTCTCAAATTATGCATGAGATGGTAATAACAGTACGCATGATAGCAGTTTGGATACAAGACAGAAACAGCATTAACAATACCAGAATGACGGTCTGAAATAAATGTGATCTGGCGATCCAGCAAATGTGGTTTCAAACACCCCAAAAACCACATCCAATTGTCCCAATCTTCAATGCTAACCACAGCAACAGCAACAGGGAATAGTCCTGGAAAAAGGCAGATCAATTAAACACTACAACAGTATGCAAACGTTTAAAACTTGTAAACAATTCGCATGCTGTCACACACATTTCGCAGCTTGTCATGCGAAATGTGTGTAACATTTTAATTGATCATGCAAACAGTTCGCATCGTGTTATGTGAATTCGCAGCTTGTGGAAACTTGTCATGCGAACAGTTCACATTTCGCAGCTTGTCATGCGAAATGTGTGTAACATTTTAATTGATCATGCAAACAGTTCGCATCGTGTAATGTGAATTCGCAGCTTGTGGAAACTTCAAATAATACCTAACTCAAGCTGCGATGTAAGTACAATTTATACAGCATAATACATATTTCGCAGTCTCAACTGCGAAATGTGAGGATCACAACCCTGCTTAATTCGCATCACATGCTGCGAATTACATCAGCATTTTCACACAAAAACATCGTTCATTATTTAGATAAATGTAACTAACCGTTGTTTCCGTCCTTTGCTACAGCAGTGAGCAATGTACCCTTGTACTTGCCATATAAGTGGGTTCCATCGACAAACAACATTGGACGGCATGAATGAAAACCACTAAGGGACGAACCGAATGCTACAAAACAGCGCTTGAATCAGTTTCCAGCTGACAACTCCAACTGGCAGTCTGAAGTAATATCCCGGCTCTTCAAGCGTTTGAAGTATCCGCTTAGTAAACTAAAAGAGCTTGAACTATCTCCAAAAACTCCCCTCCTAGCCTTCTCTAAAGCATTCCATGACAAACGATAAGAGATATCAAGACCGTAATCTTGTTTGACAGTCGATTGTATGGTTTTGGCTGTCAACGAATGGCAAGTCCGGAGAGAATCCTGAATTTCCTCTGCAATCAAATCTGATGTCAAATGCCTGTGCCGCTTATGCTTATGCTTCTGGGAGAAAACAGGACTGCAAGTATGGTTCGGGAAATACTTCTTTATCGTCATAAGGCCGGTGCTTGAGTCAATAGATGCATAAACCCTCCATTTGCACCCGCTTGTGAGCTTATTTTCACAATAAGCAGTGATCTTATTTGTTGTGTTGTGCAGGTATTTGAAAGAAAAACCATGCTCTAACGCAAACCTGCACAAGGATAACCTCAGACCGGCAGCACCTTCTTCAAAAGCTTGACCCACCCCTGTAATAGCATCAGCCCAACCAGCAGTAGCAAGTTGTTTTTTCCTCTGATCAGAGTTAACTAAACCGTTACTACTCTCCCCGCTAACTATTTGATCAAGAGATGGTTCTACCAAAACCAAGCTACGCTCTTTACGCTTACCACTAGAGCTCTTATCAACAGAACTTTTATTACCAGAACCCTTATCGAAGACGTGTTGTTCTATGAGAAAACTAACCCGTTTTAAACTCTCCAAATCAAGATATAACACCATTCCGACAAAATCACTCTGGTTATTAAAGAAACAATTCTTGTGATCCCCGCAGGAGTAAGTAATTAGGTACTCACCTGTGCCAAGCTCCTCCCACGTGTTCTCTACATAAGCTTGGATACTTTCGAAGCTTTCAAACTCCGTGAAAGGCACAATTGCAGTTTGGTGACCGTATTTAAAAATACAAACTCGTGATTTAGACATCTCTTAACCTGGACAATACAAGTTATTTGTTATTAGTCTAAAAAACTAGGTGCACAATATTTACGACTGCACCAAACAATTCGCATCATAAGGTGCGAATTGTGTATACCTACAACTATATATTCGCATCCTGTCCTGATATTTGTAGGTAACAAAGTCCTGATATTTGTCAGTGGTCACAAAACTGTGCAAATTATTTACTGCACCATCAAACATTTCGCATCATAACATGCGAAATGTGTACATACATCGAGTAAATCGCATCCCGTCCTGATATTTGTGTTTATCTACATATATCATTTCGCAGCCTGTCCCTATATTTCTATGTAACACCGGTCCTCATATCTGTTTCGAAATACAATACTATAACTGACCTAAAAACTCGTAATCTACACATTACCCACGAACTAAAGCAATACCAAATTGAATATAACATCAGAAAACAAAAGGACGTAACTATATAGCTCAGAAAATTAACGAAACAGATCACTATAACCAAAAGAAACAGAGAAAAGCTCGAAATCAGGCAATGGCATCTAAAAACAGTAGACTAGAACCTATTCCAACAGAGAAAACGAATAAAAAACTTCGAAATCGGTAGGTAATTACCTAAAAAGATCGCAAAACGATTACTTGTTAGCTACAAGATTTCCAAAAGTCGCGATGAACTCCTGTACGTATAAAACAAAGGTTAGACAGGTCTAACACAACAACTTACATAAAGAAACAAACCTTCAAGCAGATTCCGATCACCGGAAAATGTGATTTAAACCCAGCTCGTGGTGGTTAGTAGGGTTAGGTGGTTAGAGCGGCTAACAAATTCAAATCTTCAAAAAGCTAGAAAAAATAGAAAGAAAACAGAAAATAACGTTTATATAGTGGGTTAAGAGTAGTTATGGTATTAAAATAAAGTTAGGTTGTTAGTGACAATAAGGTAGTTGAGATGGGTATTAAGTAACAATTGATCAAACCTTGGGTGGTAAGTGACAATTGAATAGTTGAGTGGGTACTTTAAGTACAATTTCCCTTTAAACTATATGATTCCAATTTGTTTCAATATAAACTTCCTATTTTATAAAAATATATATTTTAATTTCTATAAAAACTAATATATATATATATATATATATATATATTTAAAATTATAATTTTTAGTTTATACAAAATATAAAATAATGTACTAACCAAACCTAATTTTTAAATCATTTATATATCAAAGCAATTCGAACATTACATATCTTAACGAATCAATGTTAATTTAGTCAAAATAAAAAATCAATCCAATAAAATATATTTTTAATTAAATTAACTTGCTTTCGAACCGGAACTTGCTTTGGTAGTGGTAGTGAAGTAGCCCGTTAAAAAAATGGATAAACTAAAACTAGAGAATATAAATATTATTTAATTAATTTAGTTTAACAAGTTAAACTAGTTAAGTACACTACGTTTTAATTAACCAATTATAATCATTACATATTTTTTTTATTGAAAATATTTATTTATATTTTTTTATTTGTCAAATTTTAATGTCAATTGTTTTACGTAAACTATTTTCACTGATGAAAAACTCAATCCCGAGTTATCTTTTGGATAAGGTGAAACATCATTAATTTTTTTTCGTAAATGATGATACATTATATAATATATTCGTATGAATGTTTTCGTTATCATTGATTCTCTTGATGAATTTGGACGATTTATTGTTTTCCCCTCTTGATGATGGGAGGTTTTATCCTTCATATTATACCATAGATCCAATATAGTCCTTTTGATATTGAAAATAAATATGTTATCACGCTTTTGGTAGGTTACAAAGTAGGCTATATTTGTAAGAAAATTTTATTTTTGGATGTCTTGTCATGTGTAAAGTCAGAATATTCAAGCATGTCGTTCCAAGTACAATTAATTAAAGTAATCGATATTATAAATATTGGATTTACATATAATAATGATATATATACGTATATTATTTGGTATCATGGAAGTATACAAGTACAAATACAAGTTGAACCAAATCTAGATTTTCATGACGGGTCGGTTGGTCGAACAATTTAGTATTGGACCTAAAGCCTAATAAAGGTTATGGTACACAAATTAGATTATAAATTATTAGGAATCCTAAAGGTTAAATAAATGAGAAGGAAACATAAAAGATAAAGAAAATACGAATAAAATGTTTAATTCAGGGATCACTTAAGCAATGAAATATATTCGCTAAATATAAAAAGGTCCATAACTAAAACCCTTATTTTATTCTATCATATATACGATATTTAGAGAGTAATATCAAGGTTCCGGCTTGCAATAATATCTCTTCTTCATTTCTTATTTTTCAGCTCTTTGGTTTGCAGGAATCATTCAATCCATCCAAAAAGCTCACTTTCTATCATTCAAAAGTGAGATTCATCACCATTGTCCAACTACAAGAAGATTGTAACCACGATTTTTAACGAATCGATACCCTCCGTTACGCAGTAGCGCTTCAATTGCACGAGGTAAGTTGCAAGCATATAAGTTTTATGTTCATCTTTTATGCACGTATCTTTTATCTCAATAATCAATTATAGGGACACTAAGGTTTAAGGCTCTAGAATATCATTATGTACAAAAATTGGTATCAGATCGAGTATGATTTTTCCTGAATATGAGATACATGTTTAGAATTGTGATTGAGTCTCCCAGAACCTTAATCTTATTTCCAGTTTGATAAAAAAAGCCCAATTTTGAATATTTTGATGTGTGTGACCTAAGCATGATTATATTTTAGAGAATTTAGATCGCATGTTCAAGAATGGATGATGTAATTGAAGGAACGTAATTGAATATATGTATTTGTATGTTTAAAAATAATTTCAAAAATTTAGGACAAAACCTTAATTCAGATCAATTTGGGATTTTTTAGTTGTTCAAAATCATTAGGGTTCCCCATACAAACCACTTTAGATGGAAGCTAACCTAGGAGAACTTAAATATACGCGACGAAGTTCCTGTCGACTGTGACCACCCCTGTTATGATCGTGACAAACATGAACAATAGTTGGACTTATTTTTTCCATTTTTGATTCCTTTGCGTATGATAGTTTCACAGTACCACATTCACTGGTGCAACTAACCAATTCATAATATTTTTATGCCATATGTATTTATGTATGACTATTCATACGATGTTCATTTCAGTTACGTATGTATGAAAAATTGCATGTTCCTATGATTGTATATCATGTTTAGATAAAACACGATTAGATTGGTTATTTCAGATTTTTTATGCCATGTTAAGTGCGGTGTTGTATGTTTAGTAGTTTACAGTTATGTAATTCTGTTATGTGATCACTGAGAAACATCTATGGCTCAAAATGTATGGTCTTCGGGGTGTAAGGTAATTACACATTATTGTTGATACTTGGATCTGTGGTGTACGGAGTATGTCCTGCATACCCATGAATTGTTTTGTTTCAAGTATAAAATTTTAATTGACATTCATATCCTCTTAGATGTCTGAGCACTTGACAATATATTTACATCCCCGAAATTCTTCAGACACTTGTAGAGTATTGAGGTACGAAACATTATGGTATGATATGTAAATATAAATATTTAACATCACTTTTACAAATTAAGATGAAATACTTCAGATGCTTTTTCTCTAGAACTGATTGGCGGACCTGGTATCCCACCGGCGTAGACAATGTCAGGCGAGTCATGATGGAAATAGGGTTTTGAGTCTCACAACTTAATAAACAGTTGTTGTTGTCTGTAGGCCGCCCCCTACAGAAGATTACTACACATATTCCTGATAGTGATATCCTATTGTATGATGTAGTTGTTGCGTTTAGACACACCATACTCAGGCATAATTTGTTTTTCATTGTTAAAATATTTGTTTAGTTATTATAAAACAATTAGGTATACCCCCCATGGAATGCTTGACCAATTTTAGATATGGCATACAACCTTCACTGTCTAACCTTAAAGTACTCACTCCAGAGGTAATGTATAGCATGTTGGCATCCACCGTCACCGCTAAGGATTATCACGGACCAATCACAACCCATACCCTCATAGATTTCAGTATATGTTAGATAATTTTGGTAAAAATTCAGAATTGTTTCACTAATTCAGTATTTTTTTTATTATTCAGCTAACGACACTCAATTGAGAAACTTACTTAAGGTTCCCATTATGTTGGTGGGAAATTTTAAGGATTAGAAGTTGGATATTTTACTCTCGTTGGGACTGAGTAACATAAATCATTAGCTTAGAGAGGACTAACCACCAGCTCTTACAGAAAATATCACTCATGATTAAAGGATGCGCTTTAAGTGATGGGAACGTTCTAACTGCCTTAGCATATATGAATTACATAGTGGAGTATCACATGCATTCTTAAGTTTCCAAACCACCAACATGAAACTGGCAAATGATATGTTTGTCCACCTTGAGAAGAGTTTCCTTAAGTCCCCTTAGTCTGAAATCAACAACTTGATTGGGAATTTTTTTACTATGTATACAAGGGCCATGGAAAAATTCGAGATCATATCTTTGAGATGGGTGTTATCCATGGAAACCTTAAGACACTCGACATTGAAATTTATGAGGTTATTTTAGTGACCTATATCTTAACAAATTTTCATGCTAAATTCAGAATCCTCGAGACGATCTATGACTATTTAAAGAAAAAGTAGAATATGACCATTTTATTGAAGGTTTGGTCAATAAAGAAGAAAACCATTTAGAACAAGGAAATTTAGAGGTCAATATGGTTGACGTCAGTAAGATCTCACCTTAGAACAAGAGGAAATACTTATCTATTGGAGCTGAAACATCTACATCTTAAGGACCCCAAAAGGAAACGAGAGACCCTAAGAAGGAAAAAGGAAAAATGATGACCCGTTTTCATTGTAAATGTACGAATCACTGTAAAAAAGACTACCACAAGTTTAAGGCCCGACTAACAAATAAAAGTAAGTTCTATTCTCTAGTAACTTGAGAAGTTAATTTAGTTTTAGTGTTAAATGATACATGGTGGGTTGATACATCAACAACAACTCACGTATATGTTTTTTTTCAGGGCTCAAGCCAAAGTAGGCCTCTCAATGATGAAGAGATTCAGATTTTTATTACGGACGGTTTGGCTTGCCGATTGAAGCCAATTGTCAGTTTAAGATTTATTTAAATGTATTATATATATTTTTTGAAATATTTTTTATATGTTCCCTCATGTAGGAAGAATTCAATTTCATTTTCATTATTGGATAAATGTGATTATTCTTGTTCGCTTGGAAATCACTTTTTCTTATAGTAATTGTTTAATTGACTCAAGTGTTCTTAATCGTAATAATAGCTTGTATAGCTTAGATAATATTTATAATTATTAAATTTCAATGAATATAACACACACAGACACTAACTTATGAAAATTTAGTTTCTTTATGGCATACGAGTTTATGTAACATTAAATCCTCTTGATTACACGATTTAAATAAATGTGTTGGGTGTATCAAAGGAAAAAAGACCAAGTAGAGAATTTTTAAGTCTCTCGTCCTAAGACGTCTTAAATTTAATCCATACAATACATCTAGGGCTCATTGTCTACGGTATCATGGAATGACTAAAGATATTTCATTTATTTTATAAATAATTTTTTACGGTACGACTATGTATACTTGTTTCATAAGAAATTAGAGGATATAGAAAAGTTCAGATACAATAGGGCAAACTGGTTAAGGTTGTCGAAAACCAACCCTGGTGGTGAATACTTTTAAATATATGATGGATCATAGGAACAACGCCATGGACCATTCGATCTTTACCTTCAGAATTGTAAAATTTTACCTAAATACACCATGCCATAATATGGTAGATGGATATGGTTAGGAGCATGATTGCTCATACATCTCTAGCATATTCAATCACAGAGGAAGTTCATAAGTGTGCATCACATATCCTTAATAGGGTATACTTTAGAAATAACTAAAATACTACATGATCTATTTAGATGTCGTAAGCCTAGATTATGAATTTTATGTGTAGGGATGTCCAAAAAAAGTGAAGACTTATAGAATAATGAACAAAAGTTAGAGTCTAGAATATTTAGTTGCAATTTCATAGGGTACCTAGACCACTCCAGGGGTTATAAATTTTACTTTTCCATTAAGCTTTCGATATTTAAGACAAAAGTTGCAATATATGTTAAGGATGAAGATTTTAAGGGGAAAGATTAAAAAAACAACCCCATATTTGAGGAATAATTTGAACCAATTCATTCAGTATTTGACATTGATACTTCGACTAAAGTTAGTTTACCAGTCATCAACAATATGCTAGAGAGTTCAGTTATAGTTTCTCAAACTGATGTTGCCCTTCCAACTTAAGTAGAAAATACTAAAAATTTTTCTGATGAAGAAATTCAGAAACCTCAATAAATTGAATAACATAATGATGGTATGTCCACTTGAGAGGTAAAGAATGCTATGTATTCAGTCTATGTGGCATTTCTCAGTGAACATGAAGCTACATCAATATTATGGAAGAAAAACCATTCACCTTTCAGGATGCTATGAAGAGTTCAAAGTCTAAACACTGGATCGAAGCAAATGAATGTAGAATAAGAATCAATGCAAGATAATTTAGTTTAGGATCTTACCACACCACCTGAATGAATTAAAACAATATGGTGTAAATGGTTATTTAAAACCAAACGTGATGTTTCCGGGAAAATAGAATGATACAAAGATTACCTTGTAGAGAAATGGTACAATCAAACTAAAATAATTGATTATTCATAGATATTTTATCCAGTATCATCAATTAACTCATTAATACAAATCATGGCTCTTGTTGCTCATTTCGACTTAGAACTCCACCTAATGGATGTTAATACAATATTTCTTAGACATTCAAGAAATAATTTGTGTGAAAGTTGACAAGTGTTAATTACAGGATCGTGTCATACTTTCATGTTGCCCTCCATGAGAATTTAGGTCTTATAAAGGTGGCGGTTAGCAATACATTTATTACATAGTTATTATACATACCATAAATCATGGTTGAACCTCTTTGGCCAATTATTGACTATAATCTGATATGAAAATATATTTGGACATCATCAATGAACGATATCATTTTATAATACACAATTTAGATGTGTATAATTCAGTACACATGAATAATCCAAGTGCGAAATTGTAAGGAGATTATATTTTGAAATGTCTCTTCATGTGTGAATTCAAAGTACTCATGCATGTTGTTACAAGTAAATAACTAAATTAATCGATATTAAGAATATTAGAATTAAACATTATAATGATATATATGCGTATATTATTTAGTCTCATGAAAATATAAAAGTGCAGATACTAGTTGAACCAATCTAGTCATTAAGGGAGGGTTTGTTGGTCCAACAGTTTACTATTGGATCCTTAAAGCCTAATAAAGGTTATGATCCCCGAAAATGGCTAGTACATATGATTATAAAAGACTAGAAAACTTATAGGTTAAATTTGAAAAAAAGAAGATAAATCAAATTTAGAAATAGATTTTTAATTCAGGGACCACTTAAGAAATTTAGTAAAATATCTTCACTAATTTTAAAAGAGTCCATAACTAAAACCTTTCTTTTATCCTATCATATATATATGATATTTAGAGAATGACATCAAGGTTGCCGCTTTCAATCGTATCTTTTTTTATGCTCATGGTTTTGTAAGAATTGTTCAATTCATTCAGAATATCCACTTCTTATTCTTTAGAAATGAGATTTATCGTAGCTAGCCAGTTATAAGAATAATTTAACCACTGTATCTTACAAATCGAGACCCTCTTTTTCACTATAACGCTTCAATTACTGGAGAGAAAAATACAAACATATAAGATTTTTTTTTATATTTTATGCGTGTATTTTTTATATCAAGAATTAGCTTTTTAGATTCTGAGGTTTAAAGTCTCAACGTTTTATTATATGAAACAATATTAATATTAAAATTCCACGGTGTCCCGATAATACATGACCAACATCTGTGTTAATTACATCAATGATGAACCTTTTACCATAGCATGGCCATCTTTAACAATCAATTTCTTACGCCTGTTAACATTTTGTTATAATTTTGTACTTCAAAATTCCACAATGAAAAATATCGTTTTCTTCTTATTCCATTTGAAAACACACCCAATGACACGCCGCATATAAGTAACATCCATATCAAACTGCCATAGACGTCCAATTACACATCTTTGTAGCAATTGCTTTATGTTCTTTATGAACCCATCTAATCGTATACGGTTCTGTGTATTTTGGATGTCTAGTTTCATATAGATATTCTCACAACTGTCATTGTCAACGATAATTAACTCATAAATATTTACCTAAACAATGTAACATGACTTGAAAATACCATTCTTTGTAAAAAATCCTCCATATTTGTTGAACACATGAATATCTCAATTTCATAGTTATCGGCCATGTTCTTTTACAATTTATACACCATATAACAGTTGGTCCATGTCTTCTCATTCTTCAATATATTAATGTTTCTTGTTATCCACTTAGACACCCATAAAATCCATTGTTTTCTTAGTTGGACACTCATTCAGACGCTGAGATACTGTTGCCATTTTTAGATTGATTTTGTTCTTCACTTGGTAAAAACATGTCATTGTTCACCGTTTTATTAGACGATCCTTAATGTATTTTTTATAGTTTGAAAACTGATTGGACGTTTTCTCTATTAAATCTACATTCATTACTTATTACATGCCTCGTCTATTTTAAAATACCTGGAAAATTTAATCCACCCGTATAATCTGTATTAGTTGCGATTCTTGCACACAATTCTTAAATTTAAGTTGACCATAGTAAGGAATAAAAAACTTATTCATCAAAAATCATTTAATTATCTTCTAGGATCGTGTACGAGGATTGTCTTATAATTTTCCAAACAAAAACACATCTTTTCAGCTTATATGGCACTAAATTGTTTTTTGTTTCTTTTAGTCTCATTAATATGAAAAATATCTCAAACATCATAAATTCAATCCATAAATTTTTCAATCGATAGTTTTCTGCATAATAACAGTATATTTAAGCGACATTGATAATTAAGATTTCGATTTTTTGAAGATTCTTTGGTGAATCCACAAAGTTCTCATTTAAATTTTTATTACTTAGGTTTTATAAGTACACTTTTCTAAGAAATTATCAACCTCCAAAGTGGCCAAAGACGGCTCACTCGATTTTATATATGCTGACAGAAGGGATGAAAGTTGTCCGTATGGATATTGGAATTAAATTGTCACTCCAACAGTTAGGAGAACATGAGCTTTAACCTTTATATTGATTGACGTCGCTCGTTGTTGTGCGTTAGGATTAACTCATCCACCTACGTTGTTGTTGGCCATTGAGTAATAAAACCCCTTAATCTCTAGTATCCCTTATGTAAGATGAAAATTTTATGTGTCTACCATCATGAAATTTAACACATAAATCCAAAATGGTTAAAAAAAACCCAATTTTATATTAAATATACAACACAAATTTTATAACAAAAAAACATAACATAATTTTATTTTTAAAATAATTCTGAAAGAATATAATATCTTTTAATTAGTGATATTAATTTAGTTAAAATAATTATAATTTATCTTAAAAAATAAAAAGAATAGTTTCTTTTAAAATAAAAAAATAAAAATAACTAAAATAATATTTTACACTCATCAATATTAGTCTAAACAAATCAATTATAACTGGTTAAAATTTTATACTATTTATTCGAGATATATTGTAAACAACTAAATAATAAATTTTATTTTGTAATTTTTTAAACTGATTATAGAGAGTTTTTCTTTTATGACAAAACTAACCGAAATATTAATTTTTCTCATACCATTTTAATTTTATTTTTAATTTTTATATTAAATTTATAATCAAAACGGGAGGGTTAATTTCATTATTCCAAATACTATCTGAATGAATAATACAATTTTCTTACACATTAATAATGAAAAAAGTAATAAGTACAAGGTTACTTCTGTTTCAACTTATACTTTTATTTTTTTTCGTATTTATTTTTTATAAACTATTTTCTCGGTTAGTTTTGATATTTTTTTATATCAACTATTATATACAATATTAGTAAATGTCTCTCTTTACCTGCTAAATTATTTTATAAATTGCAAATTATATCTTTTAAAAATATATTTGTAAGGATAACAAAGGTATTTTGTATAAAAAATTAACAGCAGAAGAATGTTTGTTGACTTTTTAATTATACAAAATGGAAAGCATACAATTCTTGGTTGCAGTTTTATACTCAAATTCACCGAACTTCTTTTTATATTTAAAAATAAAAATAAAAATTCGTTATATCACAGAAATTTATTTGGTCATTTAAGTTAAAATGAATTAAACAAGATGAAAAAAATAAAATAAAAAATGAATTTAATTAGAAAATACGAACCGTAAAATTTTGATCAAAGTATGGAAGTGAGTTGAAACAAGGATGCACATTTCTCATATGAGGGTAACATCTATAAAAACTATAAGCTTAACAATGTATCTTTTATAATAATAAGAGGTACAAAAGTGAAAGTTTATAATAAATAAAATACATCAGGTGATTTAACAAAATTTGACAAGATACTCGAAAAAGGATAGTTTGCTGTTAGAGAAATTTAAAAATTTATTATGTTGAATTCTTTATCAGGTAGGTAAGAGGCACTTATAGATATTATGATCAAATTGATCTATATTGGCAAACTGGATTGATATGGAATACGAATTCAACTTCAATAATGTAGTTGGAAAGCTCTAAGAGGAAACGTGATGGTGGTCCGAGGTAAAAATATTTATTGTTTGTCATATATACAAATAAAATAATTACGTAAAGTAAAAGTATATGCAACGAACTGAATATATAATTTAGAAAGAAAATTCAATTTATTGTATTTTTTTTTTAAATTTTTGGAATACTTTTTGAAACAATATCTTATTGTTTGGTATGAAAAGAGATAGGACATGCTATTTTTTTTTTATCATTCTTAACTTATTTAACTACATCATATATGGTGAAGATGGAACTTAAAATTTTGCATTTTCAGGTTCCTACAATTGGAGTTGATGATCTTTAATTGATCGAGATGGGATGATATTTCAACATGCTGCTGTCTTACATAGTATACAAATACATTTAATATAGTGCTGAACTTAGTATAGTGTAAAGATTTTCATTAACATATTTAGGTCCAAGACCTGATGGATATTTAAATATTTTTTATTTTTTATTATTCATATGTTTCTATTTTCCAAACAACTCGTTATATATTTGATGTTATTTTGGTTTTAAGTGGGTTACCATAGGGATACACATTGACGATGAATGCTATAGAAAATCATTGCATTTTGAATTTTACTTAAATCAAACCGTATAATAGCTAGTGCAGGTATTATTTATCTCTCGGTTCATAATATTATTATATATATTAGATTTATATTTTTCTATTTTTATTCATATTGATGAATAGAAAGAAGCGAAATATTTAAAATTGGTAATACAAAACTTGATATTTGTCTATCAATGTGAAAAATGGTAGTCTTTAAATAGATTTTTTTTTGGAAAATCAAATGGAATATTTTTTGTGGTACGATGGACGCAACCTAATACTTGTCCATAATACCTACCTGATTATGAAGATTATTAGCTCTTCATCATCATAAAAACCAAAGATACAAGGTGGAAGAGTTAAGGTATGTGCTATATTTGTTTGGTTTTCAGCATTTGATGTGGGGTTTTATGTCCAAGAATTTTGTTGGTAAACGGTTAACTAGATAGGCTGATGTGGCAATGGCTTCATACCAGAAGTGGTTGGGAACATTAAACTTAATCATCATAGCTCTAGTCATTTAAAAAAGAATCCAATTTTTCCGTTTTGCAACTCCATTTTGTTGGGGTTTATTTGGTAAAAAGTTTGATGAATAAGGAATTTTTTTAAAAAGGTTCTCATATGATGGTTAACATAATCCCTTCCATTATCAGACCCAATAATTTTGAATTCTTGTTGAATTGGGTTTGGATTATTTCGAAAAAAACTAACAAATTTCTTATACACTTTAAATTTATGTTTTACAAAGTATACCCAAGTCATGCGAGAGAAGTCATCAATAAATAAAACAAAATATTAAAAAACCATTCTTATTCGAGTATGGTGCAGCCCCCCCCCCCCCCCCACATCTAAGTGTACCAAAGAAAGAATAGACTAAACTCGGGTATTATTTGGGCTAAAAGAGGTTCGATAACATTTTGCCAATAAATAAGTTTCAAATGACAAATGAGCATCAGATTGAGCATCATTATTATGAAAAGAGCAGGAAATAAAATATGAAGATAACTAAATGAGAGGTGACCTGTGTGTCGGTGCCACAACCAAATTTGTCTATTAGTTGTCCCGTGAGAAAGTAAAGATGTTCCCTGGTG
Source organism: Limnanthes douglasii subsp. nivea (assembly GCA_036936605.1). Classification (NCBI taxonomy): domain Eukaryota; kingdom Viridiplantae; phylum Streptophyta; class Magnoliopsida; order Brassicales; family Limnanthaceae; genus Limnanthes; species Limnanthes douglasii. Next base: position 154,692,511 of record JAUPFV010000003.1, on the reverse strand, counting down.
AACCACTTCATCAACATATTAAAGATCTCTGTATGATCTTCAATACCACGCCCAATGATCTTCTTCGTATGAATGTCAAGCAAAAGACATAACCTTAGTATATATCAGTACTACATAATCCAGTTCATGTGTTATATGACTCAATGATAAGAGTTTACAAGATAATGATGGAATGTAAAAGCATTTATTAAATTTCAACTGTGGAGAAATAAGAATATATCATTCTTCTTTAACTTTGGCTAAACCCCATTTGCAGTTTCAACATGAGGTTTTAAATGTGGTACTCGATCAATAATATCTGTTAGGTTATGGGTCACTGTGTGAACTTTGTTGACACCATAAATGTATCAAATCGTTTGCATTGCATAGGTGACTGTTTTAAACCATACAATGAATTCTTCAGTAAAGCACTTTATCCTCCATTTTACGTTTGATAAATATCTATGGTTGTCTCATGTAGATTAATTCCTCCAATTTACCATGTTAGAACACAATATTCACATCCAACTACTCAACCTCTAATTCATCCAATTTACCATGTTAGAATGAAATCTTCATATCCAACTACTCAGCCTCTAAGTCTTGCAAAAGTACTATGACTAATAGAACTCGAATCAAACTGTATTTTACCATTGGACAAAACACTTTATTATATATGATTCATTCCCTTTGAGTGAAACCCTTAGCGACCAGTATTTTATTGAATCCAGGTGCCTTAGTCCCTAGATTATCTGATTTTTTTTAATACCACTTTTCAACATGCTACCTTCTGTCCTTTAGGAAAATCAACTAGCTTTAATATATGATTCATATAAAGAGATTCGAGACTTCCTCATATACCAATCTACCAATATTCTTGTGAACTCAATATACCTTTCCTATAACTACTAGGTTTATGTATCTTAACTTCTTACGTAGGTAGTAGTAGCATATGTAATTAGGCTGACATAAATTTTTAGTCATTTAATCTTTCTCTTTTCTCTGCCCAATGATATGCTTCACCTCTTAATCCTGGATTCACCAAGAACTATTCAAATTATTAAACCTACTATGGACTAATTCTACTTCAAGTCCTACCTGTTTACTCACAACCAATCATGATTTGACCAATTTTCCTATATTGTTCTGATTGTCTAGTGAAGCAGAACATTCATGTCCCTACTGATGAGAAAAACTGGCGATTGTGGAATGGTACACCATAACCAATATCCCTGCACTCTAGTAGCATATCATAGAATTATGAAAATTTTCATGTGGTTCAAGTTTACCATCTCTCGTGTGAGCGTATACATGACTACCGCACACCATCAATTGTTCTTAATCAACCAATAATCCATACAAAATCTCAAAAGGTGTCTCATAATTAATAACCGCTAATAAAGACCAATTCATCATATAAGACATCATATTTATTTTTTCGGTTTAATTTTTTCTCACATCAAAATGTGAGAGCATGCTTGATGCCCTGTCACATAATGTTATGTTCATTCTTTCTATGAACTCATTCTGTTATGGTGTTCTAATACATGTTTGATGATGGACTATTCCCTCAGCATCGTAGAACTTGTTGAACTCACAACTAAAATAATATAACCAATTATCTGTCATAAGATGCTTTATCTTTATTCTTCTCCGCTTCTTGATCATAATCTTGCATTTGATAAGAGTTGATTATGTCTCATTTTTGGGTTTTAAAAAATAAAACTTTCAATATCCTTGAACGATTATCGCTTAGGTTCATGTAATATATGGATCCATTTTTGATGGATTTCTTTTTGGGTCTAGAAGGCCTGAGTGATTGTAATCCATTGTCTCTTTAGTCTTTTTTACAATCGACTTGCTGAATTTTACTCTAGTTTGTTTACCAAACATACAATATTGAAAAAATCCCAATGATTATACTTTTTACCATTTCAACAAATCTTTATTTCCCAAAACAACCAATCACTTTCACTTATATGATCGAGGCACCAATACTACAATTGATACTGCTCCTATTGACATTGGTTGTTGCAATATCACCCACAACAACACTCTTCTTGATAATGTAAAGACTCTTTTTCAAATTGTCTTTCATACACAACATAAAGCCATTTATCACCTTGATTACACTATCGTATGCATGATACTTAAAACTCTGAAATTCTAGTATCTAAAAATATATCAGTTTTCTCTTCAATCAAGAAACATGCCAACACGTTACGATTCTGACAGCACCATTGAACATTCTGATCCTGATGTTATTAATCCAGCCAACATGAAATGAATGATTACTCCTATATAAACAGTTCGGCTTGAACAGTAACTCATCCCTGGACTATCGACTTTGGTGACAGATAGTTCCTGGACTTTTAAAAGTCCGTTCGTAGTCCCTGGACTATCCAGTTTGGTGATATATAGTCCCTGGACTTTCAAAAGTCCGTTGGTAGTCCCTGGACTATCCAATTTGGATAAAGTTAGTCTCATGCGCATGTTTATTAAGGGAACTAACTTTATCAAAAAATAGAAAGTCAAAAGGACTAAATTTATTAAAACTGAATAGTTGAAGGACTATCTGTCACAAAAATTGATAGTCAACACATGCAAGGGGATTAACTTTATCCAAACTGGATAGTCGAGGGACTGCGAACAGACTTTTGAAAGTCCAGGGACTATCTGTCACCAAGTGCGATAGTCCAGGGACGAGTTACTGTTCAAAGCCAAAACAGTTCTTTGTATTGGAATATAAATATATAACCAATGCTTAAACTGACGCATGTGATATGTAACACCGATATCGAGTATCCAAAAGTTTTAATCACAATCTAAAATCATAGACAACACATCTCTGGTACTACTGCTGACACTATCATAAGAATCAATCATACATTCTATCAGGTTTGTTGTATTCTCATTTCGATTTCCCTTCTTATCTTTTAGTTTTGGAAAATATCTCATGTAACGAACTTGCTCACCGCATTCATAATAATTTTAATTATTGGTTCTTAACTTAGATTGTCTAGAATTCTTTTTCTTTAAAAAACTCACCTTGTTTCTAGATCTTTCTCTGGTTATATAATATTCCCTTTCAGCGTGATTGTCTACCTGTAGATATCTTAGCTCCTTTGATTTTATTGCTCATTTAACATTTGCCAGAGATAGGTTATTCTTACCATACATGATGATATTCACAAAATTCTCAAAGGAATTTTCTAACAATCTCAAAACAAATAAAGTTTGATCCTTATCGTCGATTATGATATCAATATTCTTCTGATCTATAATAATTGATTTAAAATTTTCAAGATGTTCACTTATGGATATAGCTTCTTTTAATATATAATTATACAAATGGTTCTTTAAGTATAAGCGATTCACAACGGATGTAAGTAAAGTTCTCCAATCTTCTTCCATGAGCAGGAAATAATATTTTTACTGCTAATCTTACGAATAAAGTTGTCATTTATCTCATTATAAAACAATATAGAGTTATTTCTTGAAGATCTTATTTCTCTTCTTCTTTCATATTTGTCAGTAACTTATTCTCAATAACCTTCCATAGCTCTTGCAGTAACAAAGAAGATTTTAACTTAATGCCTTCATCTTGAGAGGCAATTCGAGAAAATTGTTCCACTATGATAGAAGAAGTTTAGATATTTTGAGTGTTCTCTTTTGTATAATCCTAGTAGTGTATTTATAAGGAATAACTCAAGATTTCTACATATGGGCCCAATAACCAAACTATTGAAGAGTATATGCATGACTATGATAATAAGGTACACTGTGAACACATGAAACTATGAATACAAGGTACACTATGAACACAAGGTATAATATGAACACTTATATCACCAACAATTCAAGATCTAAATCTTCATGACTATTCGACTCATTCTCAACAGATCCTACCAAATCCAGCTACTGATTTTTTGATATTGAGATTTTTTATTCCACTTAATCAATAGCTCATCTCAAAATCGGTAATCACTCTTAAATATTTCCCAATTTTGCTTTTTGTTTGTTGTTATCATAAGTTTTTTTTTCCAATTTTTAGTTGTGCGCCTTAATTTTCAATTTCTTTAAATCTCAAGTTTCAAATCATGATTAAAATTCTTACCGGTAGGCGTGGTTGAAGAAGAAATATGTATTGATTTTAAGAATAAATATTTTGTTGTGGTTTAGGGAGGTGTTATGGTTGTTTGGTGTAGGTGAAACTCCGAGCATATCAAATACGAAGAAGTCAATTTTTAAATATAAAATATATAATATTTATCAAAAGAAAATATGAAATCTTGCTAGTAAAAAATGTAAAAATGACGAAACCTGGTTATAAAAATACCAAATGTGAAACTGTTAGGTGTATATAAAGATGATTTGCGAGATAAAGGTCAGTTTTAATTTTTTTTGTGGAAGTGAGAACTATAAAACATGGGTAATTCCGAAATATGAAAAAAGCGTTAAAAGACGTGTGAACTACAAAAACATTGGTAAATTCAAAATGCTAAATAAGGATTAAAAGAAGTGTAAAATGAAAAACAAGTGTAAAATTTGATTACTTTTGTCTAAGTGCGAGTTGTGAAACATGGGTAGATGCAAAATACGATACAATGGTTAAAGGAAGTTTGAAATGCAAAACAAGGGTTATATTTGTTTCTTTTGTCCAAATGTGGATTGTAAAAGACGGATAAATGTGAAATGCAAAAGAAGGATTAAATGAACTACAAAATACAAAACAAGAGTTAAATTTCTTTTTATTTTTGCGTAAGTGAGAATTGCGAAACACTAGTAAATGCAAAATGAAAAATAAAAATTAAATGAAGTTCAAAATGTGAAACATGAGTTAAATTTGGATTTTTTGTCTAAATGTTAACTTCCAAATATATGTAAATGCGCAATAAGAAACAAAGATAAAATAAAATGAAAAATATGAAACAAGGATTAATATTTGTTTTCCTAAGTAAAAACTACAAATATAAGTAAATTTCAAATGCGAAACACAGGTTAACTAATATGGTAAAAAAGATTAAAAAAATATTATTCATCGATATAGTTTTGTACATCGATAAAAAAATTGAAATACAAAACATAAGTTAACTGGTATGGGTCATTAAGGTGGTTGTGGCTCGTGAGTCGGATCTCATCAGATAACCTATTTTATTAATTTGAAGAAGGTACTTGAGAAATTGACTAATGTAAATTGACCGAATCAAGCAATTTGGTCTTTTCGAGATGCATCACTTGATTTAATTATCATCAAGAGCTAGTTATATGAGAAATTATTTCATTTTCTGAATCATGATATGAGTTTTGTTTTGTATTTGTTTAAGGGTAGCCGAGTCTGTTGTTGATTTTTATGGTAAAAGCATAGAGAGCCTCTTTTTATGGCTTAGTCTCAAGTAAGTATTTATATTGTTGAAAGATTGTTTCCATTTTATCCCTGTCATCATCTTAGTTTACTTAATTAGCTCTAATTTTATTGACTTTAAACTTTCTTTTGACTGCTTGCAGCTGTATTAAAGAATTATAGCCGAAAGCATAGTCATTGAAGTCCTAGTAGCCTTGTCATAAAATCCTTTGAATTGATGTTGCTGGTTGTGCCTTGCATTAGATTCTTGTCAGGAAATAATACATGCTAAAAAGCTTATTAGAACAAATATAAATTATTTGATTAGCTCTTTATATTATAACATAGAGAATGATATTTTTAGCTTAGATTCTAAAGAATTTAATTTTCATACTTTCCAACAACACTATAGCTCTTAACCGATTTGGAATTTGATCCACGTTTAGGTCTAGCTTAAATTTACACTTGTGAGTCCATTTAGCGAGCCAACCGATATAAAATATTTCTCCCTATATATGTGAGATATTGTTATATTTAGGTTAATAATTTCCCGCAACACTTAAGTATAGGTGAAATGAACTAGAGTACATTATAATTTAGCAATATAGCTATTAGAATGCTTGAATCAGACTCAATATAAATGTTTGAGATATTTATTTTAGAGCGTAGAAGAAGGCCTTCTAAAAGAGCTCGAAAATCAGCTATAAGAGGTATCTGTTTACCATACAACCTACCCTTAACTGAGATGATTTTCCCCCTTAAAGTTTCTGATTATTGCTCCACCACTTGCTTTACCATTTGAGAAGGAAAAGAGATCAATGTTTAGTTTAAATCTAGTTGTAAAGGGAAGTTTCCAGTTGATGTAGCATAACCTTCTAGGAGTGTTTAGTTGATAGTAGCATCCCGTTCTAAAACAATGTTAGCATTCTTGTCCTAATAGTCTCTTTTTAATAAATTGGCAGCATCAAGTCTTTAAATTGTATTTTTGATCTGGTTGATCATAGTAGTGGTTGTGACATATTTTTTGATAATATTTTACCATATTCTTGTTATACTATAAGGTACAACATATTATTGCTGGTAAAATAGTACGGATATGTATATCTTTTGTATTAGACCAAAACCAGAACCTTGTTATGTGATGTATGGTCGTGTATCTAGCAATGTTAATATTAATCAACACTGCTAAAGTAGCTCCATATCTCCCAAAATTTCAGTGCATTAAATACAAAGATAATTAGTTGTTTCATAATTTTTATAATGTTGACATTTATAGGCAAGATAAATCTCATGTGTTGTAAATCTACGTCTATAGAGACCCATCTATTAAAAAGCCTCCAAAGAAGAAGAAAAGAACTTCTTTGGAGAGATTAAACTCCAAGTTTTGTTTTTAAAAAAGAGTGGGTGTGGTGCCTTTGATCCTGATTTTCTTCCAGGTTTATTTAGTGATGCATGTTCATTGTTGAGTAAGGGACCATCAGATTAGATCTTCTTCTAAATATTTTAAAGAGTCATGTAATTCTATTGGTGCCTGAGGATTTTTTAATATCCAGTTTCCTTCAACCTAAAATTCTTTCACTCTTTCTTAGACATACAAGTTGTTAGATTCACTTAGATTTAGAAAAATTAGAGGCTTTTTAGAGATCTATGAGTTAAGCTAGAACTCAATATCTTATTTACCTAACTTCTAGAAGATGAGCTCTTGTGCTAGTTGCTTCACATACAATATTTTATTCTAGACTTTTGAATTTGAAGTTTTGTTTGTGAGAATACATAAGATGAATAGTTGAGAAGTACATGGAGTGCATATACTTTGACTAGATACTCTTTTATTATCAAAATTTAAACCACATCTTACATGAAAAAAGTCCGAGGTGAAACATCTAGGATTTTGATGTTTAATATTTGTTCTTCATAAGGCTTGCAAACATTTCTATAATTTGTCCATGAGATGCTTTGTGATGATCATTTATACCCCATAATAATATACTGAACATTTTTTATATTCTGTTTGTTATAAATCTTGGGATAATAGTACTTTGAATTTAAAAGGCTAGAACTCTAAGGAGAACAACTTGAATTAGAGTGAGTTTTCCTCCAAATGATAAAATTAAGTTATCTCATTCTTGTATTTTATCTCTGATTTTTGTCACTAGATATTTAAAGTAAGTTTCTCTGGTTCTAATATGAACGGTGATGCCAAGGTACTTTATTGATACCTTTTCTTGAAACCAGTAGTATTTTCAATAGAGTGTAGCATGTTTGAAGATATGTTATTAGATGTAATGGAAAATGTCTTATTTTTGTTGATGACCTGCCATATATGTCTTGATATATATGTAAGAAATTTAAGATCTTGCTGATGCTTGTTGAAGAAGCATTATAGAAGATGATTATATCATCTGCAAATGCTAGACAGAGAACCATAAACGAGTTTGATGTTTTGTATCTTACACCTCTATTGTCCATATTGAGTCTTTTGAGGCCTCTAATGAGAAACTCTTCCGCAATAATGAAAAAAATTGGTGAAATTGGGTCACCTTGTCTGACACCGTTAGTAGATCTATAAAAACCTTTAGGATCTCTATTTATAATTACAGAGAATTAGTTAGATATTAAACATTTAATCCTGTCAATAAAACTATTAAAAAAACCAAAGGCTGTAAGGATTTTAAGAATAAAAAGAAAAAAATCTTATCAAATGCTTTCTCGAAATCTGTTTTGATGAGCATATTTCCTCCTTTTGTCATCCTATTTAAATATTTTAGTAAGCTTATGGGTCAGTAAAGTGTTATCATGAATATTTCTCCCTTGAACATAACCGCTTTGTTCATTAGAGATTAGCTTAGGCAGTTAGGTAGAGAATCTGTCATTGATAAACTTTTATATTATTCTGTTCAAGATTGTGCATAAACGTATAAGTCTGTAGTCGTTCCAAGTATTCAGAGGATCTTTCTTAGGTATTAGACAAATAATTATTGCATACACTCCTTGAAGAACATAGTCATCATAGTATAAAGATTTAATGGCTATACACATGTCTTTACTTATCATAAACCAACATTGTTTTATAAAACATCATGTTAAAATCATCGGCACCAAAAACACTTGAATGATTTGAAACATTAGTTAAATTGTAGATGTCATCTTCCATAAGTGATTTCATTACGGATATACTATCTTTTGGGGTAATGATCTTTGGGATAATGTAAGAGAATCAAGAATATTTTTTATCTTGAAAGTTCTGTCAGTAGGCTTTGAAAATGATTTATAGCAGATAGGCTAATCTCTTGTTGGTTTTCTATCCAAGTGTTGCATTCTAAGATTTTGGATATTCTACATTTTTTCTTTCTTTTCTTAACATAGTTATGTGTTGAGAATGAATTGAATAATGCGTTGACTGTGTATCGTGCTTGGCGGTACAGTTTTGTGTCATTGACAATTTTATGTCTTTGATATTGTCATCTTTAGTCTTGCGGTATTGTCATCTTCGATCTTGTGGTATGAGCCCATTAGGCCTATTATCTAGTAAGTTCTATTTATTTTTTATATATAGACTACTAGGACTACATAAAACACAATATGAAATCTGTAACCCTTTTCAATCATAGTGAAACACTTTTCTCTAGCGGTGCCTGTGGACGTAGACAATTGTCGAACCACGTTAAATCCTGTGTTATTTTATTTTCTGTCGTTTATTCGTGTTCTGTTTTTATTTGTGTTATGTGCTTGAGCCATTTGTGATAAATTGCCTAGTGATTTATAACACTATGATATACGACAGTGTTCTTGTCCCTATTTTGAATTTAATTGTCACTGTATTTATGCTCCCAGTATGTTTCCTCCATAGTTAGTAGTTATAGATGATTTGCCTTTGTTTTTGCTAAATTGATTTTCTCTTCGGTAGTTCTAGTTTGTTGAAAATAATTCCCTAATAGTTTCATATTTTAATATAAGGATAGTACAAAATTTTTGGTTTTAAATGATTTTATTTGATAAATTTGGTGCGAACTTATAGTAACTATTAGGATTTTTTTATACGCCATCCAAATTTCGATTAAGAATGGTTTAGTTGGTAACTTATAGTACCTATTAGGATTTTTTTATACGCCATCTAAATTTTGATTAAGAATGGTTTAGTCGGTGTAATCAAGTGCTTTATAATCTATTAAATTTGTTGATTGTATTTTGTCTTTGTTTTTTGTTTTTTTGTGTGTGCTTGATATGGTTTTTGTTTAGGGCCAGGCTAGAAATATTACACATTTTTATAGATCTTAAACCGCTAGATCTTATACCTAACTAATAGATCTCGCACCTAATTTTTGACCATTTTACCCTTTTTAGAAAACCTAAGTATAAAAGCGTTTGATAGATCTCTCACCACTTTTTTTCCTCTCTTTCTCTCTCTCTCTCTAGAAAACTCTCAGGCACCCGTGGGATCCATTTCAAAGACTCGATTTTTGAAGAATCTAAAGTGAAGAAAACGTAAAGGTAAACGATACAAACATCATGGTGTAATTTGTTTTAGATTTCATTCGGTCTAAACTGTCGAATCTCGGTTTTTTAGTTTTTTAGGTTTCGATTTCAAAAGTTTGATTTTTGCATGATTTTAGGTGTTGTTTTGTTAGATTAGTGTTGTATTGTTGTTAGTTTTGGTAGGATCTATGTTTTTGTGCTTGATTTTGTGTGAAATGATGCTGTTTTGGTGTTGTTAGAAATTTGGGTCAAGTTTGCTGTTGGTAGCACAATCGTGCTACCAAGACAGCCCTTGGTCGCATGAGACGACTGTACGTTGCCGTCTCATGCGACAGAAAAAGAAGCTGTCTCATGAGACGATAGCTTAAACTGTCTCATGAGACAGCTTAAGTTGTCTCATTTTTGTTATTTTATTTGGTGTTTTGTGACTAATACATATTTTCTTACGTTGTCTTTACATGATGGGACGGTTCAAGACTAAAGTTAAAAATCCGTTCAAGAAACTTAGGGCGGACGAGGAGGCAGCAGCGGTTAGAGTTTTATCCCAGCCCGAGGATGTACAGGCTGCTCCCAGCGAGGGACATGTTCCTGGTACACGTAGTAGACGACGTCTCCGTCGTCACGGCGATTATATTCCTACTCCTGCTGATGGTAGCACAGGGGCAGCTTCTACGTCGCAGCCACCTGACTATGATTACGATGACGATGCAGATGCACCGGATTATATGGAGGCCGATGCACCTCACACACTGGATTATACGGAGGCCGATGCACCTCACGCACCAGAGGCAACATCCCACGCACCTGAGGGTGAGGATCTTGATTTTTTGTCCGTGCTGTCGCATGTTCCGGCACTTTTCCCGGATTACACCCTACACGAGGCTTTTAGCGTCTATCACGAAGATGTAAGTGTTATACCTTTATACCCTTTTATCATTTTCTTGCGTGTTCGATACATATGTTTATAATTTTTTTTTTTACGAATTTACGTATTTTATACATATTGCAGGATAGGGTCACCCTGCGATGCTTCGCTATGTATGACAGTCTCCGGAGATGGGAACTTACAAAGCAGAGCAGGGTACAGGCAAGGGTGATGGAGACTATATTTGGCCCGCTCGTCGATGCACTCACTCGCTGGCATACGAACCTCCATTTGGTGGAGGCATTCTTAGAGCGGTGGCATAAGGAGATTTCTTCATTCTATTTCTCGTTCGGGGAGATGACAGTCACCTTGGACGATGTCTACGTCATCACTGGACTACCGGTTGTAGGTAGGTCATTCGATGCTCTACCATTTCACTCTGACGTTGAGAGGCTTGGTACTTATGCTGGCATGCTAGGTGTGCGATCATCGGAGTTGAGTAAAAACATTAGGAATGCTAGTAGTATGAACCTTGGGTGGTTGCGTAGTAATTTTAGTGGTTCTCACTATAGTGATAGGAGGATCACTGATGAGGGTTTAGATCATGCCACCCGTGCCTACATACTATATTTGCTAGGTACCACTATATGTGCGAACAAAACCGGCAACAACATTCATTTAGATTACCTCCAGTTCGTGAACCAATACCGGAGTATGCATATGTACAACTGGGGTCAGTTGATTTTAGCGCTGCTGTACCACTCCCTTAGTCAGGGATCTCTCCATGGTACGGGAGGCATTTGTGGGTTTATAGGGATGCTCGAGTCGTGGATTTTTGCACACTTTGTTCAGCTTCGAGCTCCACTGTTTTGCGATTACGACATATCCATGCCCCATATGTGCCGACATGCGCCGCAGAAGATTGGTGTCTCTCATGATGTGCGCAGGCAGATGAGACACACACTTCGACGTGCACAGAGGCAGATGTAAGTCATATTCGTTCATTTTAATTATAAGTACTTTTACTAATATAAATGGCTAAGTTGTTAATTTTTTTTATTTACAGGTCATGTTCCTTCCCTTCATACACTTACAGGACCATTTTCCGTTCCAGCAGGTGACTTATGTTGAGTTGACCCTTAGGTCATTCAACGTGGTTGTGGCTACCCATACCGTGTCACTCGACAGATGGGGTATGTACAACTGATTCCTAAGGATATACACCCACCTAAGTCGAAAAAATCAGGGAAGAAGATGGTCAGTAACTTAAAATGGGACGGACACTTGTGGACGAATTGGGAAAACCACGTGTTCACTCCTGCTGGCACGGCGTACCGTGGTAGTGGAGTGAGTGCTGACCCGATGTACTACATTTGGGTGAAGAAGAGGCTGTGGTACATCGTCAGTCGTTCTGCGCCGGAGAGAGGTCCTCAGTTGGAGCCGCAGGGTGGTGCTGACTATTTAGGATACGAGCAGAGGTTTGCTCCATCGATACCTACTATGGAGCACAAGGATATTGTAGAGACCGCCCTTCAGATGTCTAGGATCGTTGAGAGGTACCGACGGCACTGATTATTACTCTCAGCATAACTTTGTTAGATTTTTGGACATCAACACTATATTTTGTAATCGGTTAATTGTATGACTGCTTTTATTTTTTGTATTTTAATTTATTGTATGCTTGCTTTGAATTTATCATGTTTATGGGTTCGATTCCATTTGAATTAGAGTTAGAGCTTGTACCATTCAAACACACACTCATACAAACTCCCATTAAAACACAAATACAAACTCACACTCAAACACAAAACTGAAATAGACACTCATACGTAAATTGAAAGCAAGCACTCATGCTTAAACTGAAATACAAACTAACACTCAAACAGAAACACACACTCATACTTAAACTGAAATTCACACTCATAATTAAAATGAAACACACAATCGTCATAAAACCGAAGCACGCACTCATACATACTTATCTATCAGGCCAGTTCCATTTCATCAACCTCCTTTCTTCTTTCGCATCTTTGTAGTCACTTATTTCCTGTAGCCGGATGTCAATAATGTCAGAGCGGACCACATCCAGCTGGTCCTCTGTTATATAATCCGTCACCTGATAGTTGAACCGGTTACCCGCAACACGACGTTCCAATTCGGTGAGGCCAAAAACTAGATGTCGACGGGATGTGACCAAGACCGACCACCTAGCTCGCACTTCATCAACACGCCTTGAAATGTAAGGCGGCTGAACACCATCCCTTCCGTTCAGGAAGTACATCCGGAGGTCTCCTCGTGCGCAACCGTGAGCAAATCAAGCAGAGGTATCTTTTTTGTCAACCGCTCCAGCGTTTGTTATTTTTGGCGTATAAAATTAAGAAAGAAGCGGCCACCGTCTTCAACATGACGGTGGTAGACTACATCAGTAGGGATATGGTGGCGTATCTTCAGGATAGGATTACGGAAAGAGAGGAAGGGGTTGATTCTGACGACAACTTGGGATATGACTTCGATGATTGAGCATTTTGGTTGTTGGCATTTCGATGTTTAATTATTTTCTTATGTTTCGTTAAGTTAAAAGTGTTAACTTATTGTTTTCCTCTTTATGTAACCACTTCAAGTGTACTTGTTGTTTTCCTCTTTATGTACTTCTTCAAAGTGTACTTGTTGTTTTCTTCCTTATAATGGTATTTTATTCCAACAAATGTCCAAACTTCGTCTCATGCGACCAGGACCAAAAGGTGTCTCATTTTGGGCCTGCGAAAAAAGCATTCTGTCTGAAAAACTAGGCCAAGTTTTTGGCCTAGCGTCGCATGAGACGAGGCCCAAAGGAGGTCTCATTTTGGGCCTGCGACAAATGCCTTCTGTCTGAAAAACCAGGCCAATTTTTTGGCCTAGCGTCGCATGAGACCAGGCCCAAAGGGCGTCTTATTTTGGGCCTGCGACAAATGCATTCTGTTTGAAAAACCAGGACAAATTTTTGGCCTAGCGTCGCATGAGACGAGGCCCAAAGGGCGTCTCATTTTGGGCATGCGACAATTGCATTCTGTTTGAAAAAACAGGCCAGATTTTTACAGTAGATATGTGATATGTGTTTGTTATGAAAATTACATTAAACTTAAAATCGTCAAACACCTTTGTATCAAATCGTCAAACACCTTAAACTACATTATATCAAAATTACATCAAAATAACATAACTATGTTACAGTAGATGTTAGGCAAACTAACTAACTTAAACTTAAAATGTTGCACAAAAACATTTCAAACATTTCAAACGTCGTCGTCTCTAGTCAAATCTGTTACATGTGGTTTTTCGTTCAAGTTGATTTTCCTTGCGGGCATTATCTGTGTAAATTTGTTCAACCGCCGGTAGTAGAGATGCGCCCATTGATTCGCTTCTTCGATTGCATAAACGGCCCAACAAGGGTATAATGGAGGCAACGGTCCATCGGGTGGAGTAGTAATCTACAAGGAAATAAAATAAACGAATGCATTAGTAATGATAGCGTAAGAAATTTTGATTGGAAACGAAATATACTTACATTAACAAAGTAACATCCATGCACGAAAGCTATCCCAACTTCTATGATCGTCGAATTGTTGACGGGTGGCTTTCCACGGATTGGTAGATACGTTAACGAGGCTGCTTGCGATACATGGTATACCATGCATTGATACCTTGTCGCGATGACTAGTCCAATGTCCGGAAATGTCATCCAATAGTGGCTACTAGGATTAGGCTTGAAGTAATCTAACCTTTGTATCAAATCGTCAAACACCTTCTCCGAACCATATACATCCAACCAACATGCACGGTTGTCCCGCAACTCCTTCAACAACTCGCGTCTAACATCCTCCCATCTATCTTCGTCGTTGTATATTGAATGCGCTACGGAACGATATCCGCATTGTCCGTCCGGAAGAACGTCAACTAATTTTAAAATGTAAGTGTGTCGAAAGGCCGGGATGCAATCCGGATATAACGTTAACTTCCCATCCTTAACAATTTTCTTAGGCCTTCCAACTTTCTTTTTTGCTAATGGAGGTTTGGGTGGTACGATGGGAACCACTTTGGATGCGGCCGTGCTCCCTAATGTGTTTACGGGTGTACTACCTACCGAGTTAGCCGGAGTACTAGCACTAGCGGTTTGTTCAATGAGATATTCCCACGAACTAGGGTTCCGTTTAGTCGATTTATCAACGCCTCCCTTTGGTCTACCCTTAGCTCTAACCGCTTCTTTAGGATCTTGAATATGACTTGTCTCAGGCCTCAATATTTGCATTACCCTATTGATAATATGGTCTTGTTAGTCGGGGCGGAAACTACGAATGGAGTTGTCAATTAAGGAAATCTTTTTTTGCAATTCCTCTTCGCGAGATGTAGGATCCCTGTGCACAATATCTAATATTTTCCAAAAAATAACCACATCTTCTAAAGGGATGCACCTAACTTCTCTAGCTATAAACGCAATTTCACATGCACAAGGTAAACCATGCGTTTTCCTAAGGAAACAACCTCCACATGCCACCCGATCTACTCCTATATTCCGAGCACGTACAATAGCAACCATCAGTATCTTTAGCCCCGCATGTGACACATGACCTTTAAGATTTTTGGTCAAAACACCATCGAAGCCGGGAATTGATCTAAACTTACTTCGCTCGAATGATTCGACGATACCCGCATGCTGCTTCGTTAACAAGTTATGAACTTTTTCCCAAAAAGTCTTAAAGTTGCATTGATTCGTCCCAATATATTTTTTTAGGGACGAGTGAGCACCCTCCGCCCTACATAGTACAAGTAATAAATTATCAAGTTATTTGAACTTAAATAAAATAACTCAACGAAAAGTAGGATACACGGACTAACCTATTTGTAGTTGTTTGGCCATAATGCTTAATCGTGTTCGTTTTGTACGCAAGGAACTTGTCAGCATATTTTGTTATCCACGAGTCCATAACGTACGCAAAACACTCCGGTTTAGATGCAAACATCTCCTTAAGTGTATCCAGATTCTTTTGGTAACTCTCAAACGTGTTCGCCTCCGCAACGTAGCCGTAAAATTCAACAAATTGTTTCGCTACCGCATCATCGTGCAATATCTTCCGAACCGCCCCAAGAATGTTCTTACTAATGTGCCACGTGCATAACAAGTGGTGCGTTCCGGGAAAAATTCTATCCACCGCACGCATGAGAGCTAACTCCCGATCGGTAACAATAATGGATGGAAATGCGCAATCACTATCCATCATCAAACCACGAAGAGTTTCCAAAGCCCATACGTAGTTTCCAATATTCTCTCCGCTCATAAATACGTACGCAACGGTAAATGTGATTGAAGTGGACGTTAAACCGACAACCTCTAACAACGGCATCTTATACCTAGTCGTCTTGTACGTACAATCCATGAATAACACGTTCGGGAATGTACGTAATAAGTCTATGCTAGTAGGATGTGCGAAGAGAAAGTCATTGATCACCTTTGAATCATCTTTCAAACGCTCCCACGTCGAGTATCCATTCTCCTTCAACTTCGTCAATAGATATTGCATTTGGGGTTGTCCCCCGTGTTCAGCGTCCCGATGTTTTTGGCGGACATTGTAGATTGCACGCATGTTCGAAATGTTTTCTGGATATTGGTGCTTCAAACCACTATAGATCTCCCTAGGGCGCGAACCGAGGTAAGACAAACTACGAACTAGTTCCTCTTCATCCAGTTTTAGCCTACAAGCGCGGGAATGACCGTCTAGGCGAACGTAGGGTTCATGATTCTGAGTACCGTTTATCACCTCCAAACGCCATTTCATGGCTAGTACGTCGATCAGATGATCTTTTAGCGCAAACGGACAATTACATTTCTTCGTGGATGTCTTCCTCTTTTTCAAAGTTTTCGGCTTTGCCTTTGATACATATACACCGTATCGCTCGCAAACGTACTCTAACCTAGGAGTCCTTCCCCATTTCCCGCTGTCGTAGAGTTTTCTTATTGTGACAAACTTGATCTTCTTTGATTCAATGTCCACGAAAGCATCTAATTCGTCTTTAGTGAATAATCTATCCGTGTTGAATATTTTACTGTAATCGGCATCCATAAATGGAGGTTGGGCAGGTTCCTACTGCAAAATATACAATCGAAAAGTATGAGTTTATATATACCTGTTGTCGCACGAGACATGTCTCAAGTGCCGTCGCACGAGACATGACTCTAGTCGGTCGCATGAGACGCTCTTCTGTATTCGTCTCATGCGACAGATATGGTTCCGTGTCGCACGATCGTGCGATGACGATGTTGTTCGTCGCACGAACATCGTGCGACACGACTGAAATCCGAATAGCAGGGTTTCGGTTCTTACCTCCATCCGGTAAGCTTCCTCCTCGTCCAGTAAGTCTTCCAAAGACACGCCCATCTCTTCATTGTCCATATATACTCCGATTCAAGATTTTTCGAAGTGGATTTGATGGGTTTGGGTAAAAAACGCTAACTTTTTCGATTTAATGGGTTTAGAGTAGTAGATGTTAGTACAAAGCTTGTAGATCTAGTGTAATAAAGGATAGATTTCAGTGTTTCGGCCGTTTTGGAGACTAAATGACATCAATGTAAAAATCTAGAGAGAGGAAGGGCAATTTTGGAATTTCAACTTTGAGTTTGAAAAAAGAAGGGAGTAGGATGAGAGATCTATCAAAATGTGTAATATTTTTAGCCTGGCCCTCTTGTTTATGCTAACTTCTTTTTGTTAGTTTTAGTTGTATTCTATGTATTTACTCACTTTCGATTGGTTTTTAACTTCGAAAGTTGCGGTGTTTTGTTTGGTGTTATAGATTTTAATTTGTTTTTTTTTATTTCCAGATTTTATGGACATTCATGCGTTTATCAATACATTGTTTTTTCCTAACTTTCTTCGTCCATTTTAAATATTATAGTCTACGCTTTTAGGATCTACCAGTAATATTATCCTGTTATTTTTATAAAATACCAATCTTCGGAAATATGTCACATATTTGCAATAAATTAAATCAATTGATTAGCTTGAGGCTGAAGTCAATTAGCTTGAGGCTGAAGTAAGAAGAGTTTTATCTTTGTCAATGAGGTATATCGTCCGTAGTGTAAAGGTATTAACATGCCCAGTTCCTGCATTAGGCTCGTGCTACGAATATATGCCTCCAACTCCAACGCGTTTACTCCTTTATTCCCTTCATACTTAATTTCTTTTTTCCTTTTTTACTTCTCATGGAGAAAGATACAATTCTTTTCCTACTCTAATGCTTTTAAGTGTTTCACAGTAAGACGTTTTAAATAGAACCAGTTCCTCAACGCAACCGTGTGAATTATGTAAAAACAAAATAAATCAAGTAAACTTTTACACAAATATCATTTTTATTTTTTCTTGTTATATATATATTCAAATCTAATAAATTTCACAAATTTAGTCATTTTAGTTTTCCACTTAAATTATTTTATCCTATTTTGTTGCATCAAAATTACTGTGGCTTATAAACTTTGGTATTCAAAATATTAGTTCTTGAGATTAAAAGATAAATGAAAAAATATTATAGATTTTTTTTTTCAATTATAATTGATGAAGGAATACAAAAGTTTAAGTTTTGATTTGTGAAAGATAAACTACATTTTTTTGTTTGGATGAGTAGTGTAGTTTATTATTTTTTAAGAATTGGAAGCAAGCCCTATTTGATTGATTGAACGACGGTAGAAAACCTTATAAGAGATAGAAAAACGATAACTAATTTTTGTGTGAAGTACTATATTTCGATTAAATTCAATAAGAGTTTAATTACCTTTTTTTATATTCATTAAAATATTTCACTAAATTATTAAGCAGTTTTATTGATCTCTTATTTTATATTTTGTTTTCATTTTTTTTTGTTATTGTTCTTTTAAATTTTATATTTTCTAATCTACTATAATCTAGTGTACTAGCCACTATAAAGAATCATTACATTTATTGAGTTTTAAAAGTTCAATACTAAATTGTTGGACCAACAAACTCTCCCTCAAGATACATGTTAGTTCAACTATTATTTATATTTTTAAATACTTTTAAAATATATATTATTATTTGTAAGTTCAATCTTTCCAGTATCGATTATTTTAGTTAATTGAACTTCTAACAACAAATGTACATACTCCGAATTCACACATAATAATACGTTATAATATTTAATTCCTTACGATCTCCCACTTGGATCATTCATATGAACTGAAATATATCCATTTGAATTATGCACTATAAATCGTTCTTGTTGACAAATAATGTCTAAATATATGTTCATGTGAGATGATAGTAAATAATGAACCAAATTTTCACCGCGACTTATGGTATGCGTAATAGGTTTGCAATAAATGCATTGCTAACCACCACTTTAATGTACCATAACTTTCATAGAATGCAGAACGAAAGTATGACACCACCTTGTAATCAACACGAGTCAAATTTCAACTAGTTCTGCTTTACTCATTTTGAGATTGATTAATTTCAGTTAAGGAATAAGAGCAAAATAAATTATTGTACTATTAATATGATAATGTATACATGTAATTTTAAATAGTAATACAATATGAAATTACTAAATGCTTATTTGAATTCAATTATGAACTCAAAGCAGAACTATACTAAAATCAAAATAACACTTTCACTGAATTTGAATATCCTCTAGACTAAGAACACGCACATGAATAATGTGTTAATGAAACATTTTGAGCGCTGAAATCTTAGTAGAGGAAGATGAAAAATAGAAATAGAAAGATTTTTACTTTTCATGTAATCTCAACTGAATTAAAGGCATTTGTTTTATTTTCTCTAACTTTATTCCATTGGTTATAAAGAAATAAATGTCTCGTCTTTATTGAATATTATTAAGTGTGCCACAAATTTTATTCCCATAAAATATGCAGATTTAATCATACTGTACGATTTAACATCAATTTAACATATAAAGTCATGGATTTAAAGTATCTCCTTAATTGTTTGAACTTTTTTATGTCGTCGTGTGATGTTGAATACTGAATGTTGGATGACCTATATCACATGGTTTTGTCCGTGAAACACTTAAGTATTTACTTAAGATTTCTATAATACATAAATTATTGTGATTTAATCATGAGAATACATCAATAGTTCAGTTGTCAACACAGATACAATATTTTGTACCTTATAAATTTCCAAATTTGTTTTAAGATGTTGATTGAGAAAACTTATCTCAAATCAATTGAGGCAAACTAGAGATCTTTCATTGATCATGCCATAATACTTAAGCATGCTATTAATGTATGTATTTTGTGATAAATAACATAATCATCAAGAGAAATCCTGATTATTCTTGATTTTTTAATACATAAGACGCCTCACCTAAAAATTTCAGGCTTAATACCATTAATAAAAATTTCTTAATGGCAAACAACTCTACATTTGAATATGCTCCCACTGAATTAATTAAATTTATAATATTGTCCTAATTTAATCTCAAAACCAAATGAAATTTATACTTTGATAGATTATGATATAATTAACAAGACATTTATATTGAATTATCATAAATGAACTTCTTATTGCTACAAACTACTTTATTAGACTTGAATTTGATTGTTACAAAACATGCTAATCTTCTTCCTAATCGATTAACTTTTGTAACTTATCAGCTTTTAATTAATAAACCTATTTATATGTAACATATATAATTTTGTTTTAATATCACCCTCTAGAAAGAATTGATTTTAATATTCATTTGGTGAAGCTTGAATAATAAAGTATGTAAGATGTGTAATGATTATCTCAAAAGAGTCATTTAAAAATATGAAATAAAGGTTCTCTGCCAAGGTAAATCTTTTCCTATTTGGTGTAAGACATTTAAATTGAACATTTTCGCATCATTTTTTCATTCTAGTTAGAGGAGGCCACAATTAAACATTTGAATATCTGAATATCGTGCTTTGGAAGCTTGAACTAGATTCTTCATTTTATCAGAATACTTTCAATGTTCTATTCTATTTTTTTATAATGTTACAAAAGCTATTTTATTTATTTCACCATAAAAGATCTTAATGTTCTTATAAAACTCATTATGGTGCCACAAGAGCTAAAAATAAATTCCTTAGTTGTATCACAAAGAATTTTAATGTTCTCGTAGAGAAATTCCATGAGCTAAAGTTGAATTTTATTATTGCGTCATAAATAATATTTATGTTATTGTAGAACTTTTTATTACATTACAAAATCCGAAACTCGATTATTCTAATATATCATAAAGAATCTTGATGTTTTTATAAAACTCTTTATGATATTACTAAAGCTGAAACTGGATTCTTCTCTTATATTATAAAGAACATTAATATTATTGTAGAACCCTTAATGACATTGCAAAGGGTCAAGCTATATATACCCAATTCAGGTTTAAGTATACCCAATTTTGAGTATACCCAAATGTGATCTAAGTATACCCACCAAAAATACCCTTTTGTAGGTATATAAGCCATTTTTTACTAACTTCATCCACAACAATTTACCCTACACTTTCTCTCACTTCACTAACTTCTCTCACTTCTCTCTAAACTCTCTCACTCAAACACTCTCACTTCTCTCTCAATTTTTCCGGCGAGCCACCACCACCACCACTCCTCCTCCTCCTCCTCCTCCTCCTCCTCCTCCTCCTTCATCATGGTCAAGAACAAAACCCCCCCACCACCACCTACGTAAGTTCCCTAAGCTAAATTTGTTAGTTTTAGGGTCGAATTTAGGATTTAGGTTAGAATTAGGGCTCCAATTAGCAAAATTTGTAGGATTTATGGGCCATTTTCCAGCCAAGTTGCCGGCTGGAAAATGGCCGGCATAGTGCACCGGTGGTGCGCCTTGGGCAGCACCATCGGTGCGAGCAGGTGTGCCGCTCGTTACACCTGTTGTGTACCGAGCGGCACACCTACTGTGTGCCGAGCGGCACTGGTGCCCGTGCCGCTTGGTACGCCTTGCTGCGTACTTATGGTGCACTGTTTTAAAAAAAAAAATACCCAATTTGTGTTTCAAGGGTTTTACTTTTGCATTTTTTTTTAAAAACTTGAAATTTATAAGAAATTACTTTATAAAGTTAGCTCGGTTGCGAATTAGAGTGTTGATGTTTTTAATTTTATGGGTTACATCATATGTTACTGTTATTAATCTCGTGATTTGTTTTGTATTTTTGTAGGTCAGACGCGGTTGAGGAGCGATGTCTTCCTCGATCCAGGGCGTATCCCCCTAGGTCACGGGTGCCACCGTCGGGGAAGAGACGGGCCGTTGAGGATGAGCGGGTCCGCGATGCCAAGCGCGGACGAGATTTACTTGAGGACCCTTAGACTATTCGTCTTAGGGAGGAGGAGGAAAGGATAAGGAGTGATCGGTCTTTGCGCCGAATCAACCATGGGAAGAGGAAGGAAAAATCCACAGAGATTGCGGTAGATGATATCAGAGGTGGAGGCTCCTCACGACGAGAGACGTCGTCATCACATCGATCACCACCTCCCACTGCTAGTGATCCACCACCTCCCTCTCCTGCTCGCAGAGCTCCGTCCCCTGCACATACTAGTACACATCCACCACCTGTTAGTGACAGGGTGGATGCCACTGGGGACCCTGAGCAGGACACCATCGATGAGGAGAATATCGATGCGATCCACACTGAGGAGCAGCGAAAGACGTTTGCATTTCTCAAATGCAACAATACACCTCTGTTTCCTGACTACTAGGAGCATGAGGCATACCACGTCTTCAAAGGACAGGTAAGTACCTAACTATTAAACGTCTAGTATAAGGTTTTACTATTATTATGTTCTGACTTAGTTTTTTATTTATAGGGTCGCACTACACTAGGCATACAGGCACATTATAATGTGCTTCGTATGTGGGACCTCAGTGCTCAGCCAGAGGTGCATCGGCATTTGGAGCGGACTCCTTTCGGTCCTCTTATAGCCCACCTGCCTCAGTACTTCACACACTCCGTGCTTGATGAGGTTTTTGTTGAGCGTTGGCATCAGGAGACCAACACGTTCCATTTCTCATTTGGGGAGATGACGATTACCCTCGACGATGTCAGCTGCATTACAGGTCTCCCTGTAGTTGGTCGGACCCTGGATGTAGTCACGGCTCAACGTGATAAGGCATACAACTACTACACTAGTATGTTAGGTCTGACAGTGGATAAGGTCCGCGCAGAGATACAGTCCACTAGAGGCGTTGGCTTCAAGATCAAGTGGCTGCGGGAGACTTTTACCAGGGTCGCTACGTTGAGGAGACTGATGCTGAGACTATCCGCCAAGTATCACGAGCATACCTTATGTTCTTATTTGGTTGCACTATTTTTGCGGATACTAGTCAGAAAAGCGTCAAGGCTGACTACTTGTACAGGTTGGCGAATATGGATTCTGGGTTGTGGGACATCGCATGGGGTACGAGTGCATTGGCATTCCTTTTCTGTGGTTTGGGTGATGCTTCGAAAGCATCGAAGCATAACCTTTATGGATTTGTAGCTATGCTCGATTGCTGGATTTATGACCATTTCCCCGCGTTTAGAGCCTCAGAGAATGCTGACCACGTAGCGAGGCAGCCTAGGATTGTGAAGTGGCTACCGAAGCGGATTTTTGGGCAAAAAATCCACCCCAAATCGATTGTTCGTACTCTTTTTGCAGATCAGAAGGAGGCAGATGTATGTTTTTAAATTTTATCAGGCATGGACATTTTGATATTAAGTTTTAGGATTTTAAAATAGTCTAAGTGTTTTACTGTTTTGGAACAGGTGATATTTGAGCCATGCCAGGACATTAGAGTCCAGTTCCCCGTGTAGGAGATCCGCACCATCGTTTATCCTTTGCGGATGATGAGCACGGTCGAGGGCTACATGCCTGATCGGGTTATGCGCCAGTTTGGACGGGTTCAGGATGAGCCCGAACTCCCACTTGTACTACGACTGGGTTACAGGAAAGGAGATTTAGCGAGGTACACGTGGCGAGAGAGCGCATGGCTAAATTAGCGTGAGCACTTGCTTTCTGAGGATCGGTTGACAGTTACCATTGCCACATATAGACAGTCTGCAACGAACACCTACTGGAGGTACCTGGCTGAGTATGGTTGGCATACTATTACTCCACCAGCACGTACTACGGACGACAGATTGCTAGACGCTGTTCGCTCGATTGTTACTATGCCTGTAGAGCGTGGGGAAGCCGGTGCGCTTAGGTGGAGAGATCAAGTCCTGCAGCTCTTCTCTCCTCGGTTGTTTGTCCTCATTATTGGACTTGTTTTAGCTTTGTTATGATCTTTCTTTTTCATGGACTTGTTAGTTGTTTAACTATCGTATTTTGTATTATGACTTATGACATCTACTTTGTATTATATCTTAGCTTCTATTGTTCTTTTAGATTTCTTGAACTTAATTTGAATTCTTTTTTGTAATTTAGATTCCACAAATGAACATAAGTCGCATCATTCTTACAATTAATCCTTTAAAACATAACAATTATTTAACAAAATTCATCACCCGTTAGAAAAAAATAACACCATAACATTCACTCCAATCCATGCCCCAAGACTTACTTTTTAAACCAAAACAAAACAATTTTAAAAAAATTACAAGTTATTGTGCACCATTGGTACGCAGTCAGTAGTACCTATGGTGCACACTACTGCGTACCAATGGTACAACAGTGCGTGCACCATGGGTACTAAAGAAGGCGTACCCATGGTGCGCTGTACCATCGGTAAAAGGGGCATGTACCGATGGTACCATGCACCGGTCGGCATGTTATGTACCAGCCGGTGCATGACACCATCGGTACACAGTCTAGTGCACCAATGGTGCACCACACTGTGTACCTATGGTGCAAACTTCGTGCACCGTAGGTACATAGTGTGGTGTACCATCGGTACACTAGACTGTGCACCATAGGTACAGTACACTATGCACCATAGGTACACAGTAGACAGTACCTATGGTGCGCAATTGAACCTTGGAATTTTTTTCCCGGTTTTTTTTCCTGCGTTTTATTTTTTCGCGCTCTTAAATTCCCGCCAAAGTAACCTTTCATTTTTCTATATAAGGAAGTCTATCTTACAACAACAAACACACAAAACTCTCCTTCTAACATAGTTAAAATATTTCTTAATGGGTTGGAGTGTGTTTGATGATGCCCATCTGCTAAAGGCTGCTGAAGCTGTGAAGTTCAAACGGCTGGACGATATTACCGATGAGTTCTTTGATGAAGTTTTGTGTATGATGTATTTCATGTACGGTGAAATGTCTACGTTTAGACAAATGCCTCGATCTCGTACTCGTGAGGAGGTAGCCATAAGGTACAAGTCTATAACTAGTGGACCGATGTTCTTGGTGTTTAACGAGCCCCCAGAAGTTAGGAATGAAGCATTCGACTCCTACGGTTTAATGATCACAGACTATTTGTCTTTGGAAATGGCACAATACGTTCATTCTCAAATTACCATGAAGGAGGAAACAGTGCGTATTATCAGCGACAATGGAGGCTACGATTTTGACTAACTGTATTCTCAATCCCAAGTTATGTACTCATGTTTATCCGATGTTGTTGTTGCTTGTTTGTGATGTTTGATATTAAGTTATGAAATGATTATTTGCGTATCGTTATAAGTTGGTAAATTTCATGAATTACTGTAAAAAAAAGGAAACACCAAAACGATGTAGTAAAATAAACAAAGTTCTAAACAACATACATCCGTCCAAAAGACATAAAGCGACCAAAAGACATAAATGAGTTTGAAACATGAACATAAACCCGACCAAAACACATAAACCAACTAAACAAATTCATCAAGATTAGTTACTTCTGGGAATGAACAAACTGGCTTTCTCCCTTCGAGTTCCGTGTATTTCTTGCAACGACCAACTATTGGTAGCTCCCAATGCGTAGCCTTTTCACTCTTCAACTTCTGCCACGTAGGATATATGCGTGCGGAAGGGCAAATGGACTTGATTGATAACTGTTTAATACTACTTAAATTAGAACCAATAATTGAGTAATATAGTTGTGAGAAAAAACATAACCATATATCGAATGACTTACATTGACAAAGTGGTTAGTATCAACGAATTCAAACCCAATCCCACGTCTTTGGGCCATAATGAGGGGTTTACCGGGCAGAGGTAAAAAAGTATGACTACAGTTATGAGACCCCACGAGTGACACAAAATGAACAATGCATTCGAACTTGGTTGCAATCGCAATCCCCATTTCAGGCATTGTTATCCAATATTTGGGTGATGCTGGTGTCTTGTAGTAGTTTATACTTTCTGCAACCTTCAGGTAATCCTCTTTACCGTTATAAATCTTGCTGTATGTATCGTAGTTATCTATTAGTTCATCGTATATTGCCTTCCGAACACCTTGCCAACCTTCTTCATGACCATACAACCCAAATGAAACTGCTCTATATATCAACAATGACCATCTGGCTTAACATCATTTATACCCGATATAAAAGGGTTGAAGTGAATCGGAAACCAACGCAAAAACCCTTTCGGGTCATGTATTAGTTCTGTGACTCGATCAATGGACGGTTGTACGATGTTGCTAGCGCGCGAGGCAATGGAAGAAGTACGAGTACGAGGTACTTTAGGCACATCTGCCCGAATCGTATATTCACTACCAACTGCTTTACTCTTTTTAACTTTTGTTGGTTTTAAAGACTTCATGACTGCGTCATGACTAGCTTCATTCTCAGCTAGCTCGTATTCCCATCCGCAATTGTCCCGTTTAGTGGATGATGTATCCACGAATAACTTTCTTTTCACCTGTGGGCGGCCTCGGTGTTTCTGCTTCTCCAATGGCTCTAGAAATGACGATGTTTCATGATAAATAACTTCAAACCATTTCTTGTAAATGTATTTTATACGGATTTCATCTTTTGTCTCCATAACATCGGTTACTTGCTTTAGCAGATCATCTTTAGAATTTCCATGGTCGTACGGAATGAACGAGGCATTATTTCTAACCTTGTCCAGTAGATGTGAAAAACATCTAGAGAGGCAGAAATTCCGTCTTTACGCCACTTGCGGACCAAGTGATAGCAAGGTATACCATGGGTAGATTTTATAGCACATATACAGACGCCATTGTCTTTAACATCCGACCCATCTTCAATAGCGACCATCTTGGTATCTTCGGCCTTCTCTACTTTGGCGAAAAATAGTTCTAACGCCATGTGGGAAACCTTGCCTCGAATCTCATCAAACAGTTTATCCGCGAACTTATGCAGTGCTATGTAACGACTCTTCTCGAACGACGACCTAATGGCAGCATGTTGGATTTCAACAAGCGAATGAACCCTCCCCCAAAAATAACTCGAAGTTTAATTTGCTTGTACGTATGTAACGCTTTAGGTTAGAATGAGCACTCTCGACGCGGTTAGTTGTGTAATGTCCAAAATGCAAGTTATTGTTCGTCTTCCAAACAACGAATTTGTCCATGTATTTATCGAGCCACGATTTTTCAGTGTATTCAATTGCAAGAGGGTAATCTTTGTACTCCAATAGCATGTCCCGTCGGGCGTGATCGAATTCAATCTCTGATGCTGCATACACAATATTCTTCGAAGCAGTAACAAATTTTGCATGATCACTTTTCTCGAGAAAGTGTTTTCTTGTTTGCCCTTGAACATTTTGGTTTATGTGCCAGCGACATAACATATGCGTCGTCTCTGGGAATACCACTTCTATGGCGTTCATCAATGCTAAATCTTTGTCGGTTAGGATGACCCGAGGTTCTTCAATTCCGTGAACGGAAATCAACGACTTCAAACACTCTAACACCCATTTAGAGTTGTTTAACTTCTCACCGGACATGAAGGCAAATGCCGCACGGAAATTCAATCCGGTACACGTCACACCCACTATCTCTAATAATGGCATACCATATCGTATGACTTTATATGTTCTATCCATAATCAAAACTGTCAGAAATGTCCGCAAAAGGTCAACACTGACTGGATGGGCAAAAACAAAATCTGTAATGGTTTGTCCATCGTCTTCACCAGATTTATGTCATTCATAATAATTATGTGACTTAAGCTCACCCAACAAGAACTGGAGTTGTGACCTACCCGCCTTCTTTAAAACCCGACTTTTCTGTCGTGCATTGTAGATCGTCCGCATGGTAGAAACATTATCTTCGTTCAACTTCTTGACACTATTCAGTATATCTCTGGGGTTAGTACCAATGAAGGTCGCTCGTTCAACATATTCCATCTCTTCATCATTCAAACGACGAGCAAAAGAATGACCATCTAGATGTAAAGAAGTCTCATGGTTATGAATACCACATTTCACTTCTAACTTTCATTGATCTGGTTCAACCATTGACCCGAGAAGCTGAAATGGGTAGTCAATCTTTTTCGTTCCTGTAGACTTCCGTTTACGGTCTTTTTCTGCAACTCTTGGAGTATATTCCCCCCCCTCTCACACTGAAAATAGACCCTCAGATTTTTTTCTGCTGTTTACTTTGTCGCGCCGACTTATGTTGATAACTATACCATAGAGTTTTCCTATCTTCGTAACCCATTTCACCAACGCGTTGTGTGTGTAGAACTCGGTAGTGAAGAACAAATGACTGTAGTCAGTAGCGGAAGGTGCCTCAGTCCCACTGGCGACATCCATCCCCTGTTACATAACAACAAACCACAATAAGCATTCAGGTATAGTTAAAAACGTAAAAAACCTTGATTTTTTTTTGAAAAATCTACGCAAATCTAAGGTTAAGAGGCCTAAAACCGGTGGTTCTAGGCCTCAGAACCGGCCGGACACGACCATAAGCACCACCGGTTCATGGCCTCAGCACAGGTGGTGCTGAGGTTTCTGGACCGACCGGCAGGTGGCCCTTGCACCATCGGTTCTAGGCCATGGAACCGGTGGTGCGTAGGTGACGCACGGCCGGTTCAAATGCCAAGAACCGGCCGTGCGTCACCTACGCACCACCGGTTCCATGGCCTGGAACCGATGGTGCAAGGGCCACCGATGAAGTTTTTACCTTCTCCTGCGGCCCTTGGTGCTTCTCCGGCGATGGTGGTGGCTTCTCTGGCGACTCTAACTCTTTTTCCGGCAAAATGTCATCATCCTTTTTTTCCGACGACATTAACTCCTCCACACTGATCCCTAGTTCTGATTCAGTCATGGTCGATTTTGTGTTTTAGGTTGAATGTTCTTAATTTTGTTATGAAGTTTGAAGTTGGTTTCAAAATTATTAAGAAAACTATACTATTTGGATAATAAATTGAGTAAAGAATGGTGTTTGTTTGGGTATAGATAGCGAAATAGGTTATTTGGTGAATTGGGTATACTCAGGATACACTTAGTAGTTTGTTTTTACTTAATGGCAGTTTGGATATTAATTTTCTGATCGAGGGTAAAAATGTCAAAAAAAAGTCAAACGAAAGTCAAATGTTGATTTTGGGTATATTTAAACCTGAATTGGGTATGTATAGCCATACCCCATTACAAAATATGAAACCAAATTCTTCCGTAAGCTACTATACTAACTTCATTTTGAAACATTTTTTGAGGATGTTGAGTTTGTCTATTATGAACAACTACTACTTAATCTAGAGTGTAAATGTAATGCTGATTTTTTTATAAGGAAATGCCGAGATGATTAACAAATGATCAAATCCTTATTAATTAAATCTAAATAAATCATTTATGATTCTTCCCAAAATCAAGGTTGCTCACTAAATACTTCCCCTTATGAAATATCCTACAAAAAACTACTATATTGTGTCATATTTGAATTGGATAGTGGGTTTCAAAACTAAACTATTATAGAATACAATATTTACAAAAGAAGATAATTAAACTATATTAGATTTTGGTTCTCAATGTTAAGCTCGTAAGACTTTGCTTGCACTAAACATCCCCAAATGTACAAGTTTCTTAAATAATATTTTTGTTATGTTTAAGGTTTAATATACCAAGTTTAATAATTTCCTCGTAGTAAATCATTATTGCACATTTAGCTGTGTAAACTAAATTTGGGTCACGATGTTTTCCACTAAACTACTATTCTTCATTTTAGTGGAAACCACTAGGATCATATATGACAAACTTAATTATTTTATTGAAGTCGTACTTTATTTCATGTTTTAAATGTTTGAACATTGTCGATGAACTCTATGTATATTGAAATATGTGCATAGAAGATCCAAAATATGTTTATGAATAAAATAGTTATCTATGAATAAGAAGAATGCTTTCCTGATACTGTCTAATTTTGTTCAAAAATATCCATTGCTATGTACACATCTAATTTCCTTGATTTCCTCTATTCTTCTTTGATGTGTCCATCGTATGTATGCATATTCAGAATACCCAAAGCGTTTTAGATTATTTTATCAACTAGCTTACGCTTACCCATCTCTTTTTAAGAAATATAACCCGAATGCTTTTGATAAAGATGTATTTATTGTCCTATTATTTCAATTTAGTTGGTTGTATAATACATAAATATGTATATCATTATTATAAAATTTATTAAGTGCAATCCTTAGCGGAGACGATGGATGTTAACGCGCTATACAAATAATTTATTTTACATTGGCTCTATACAACAATCACTATTATCTGCAAGGATATTTTATCACCACTTAATTTTTGGATAATTAATGCATATAGTGAATGAATATCAAATATCTCTGAGAGTTGTAAGATAATACTAATTCATCATTATTTGTAAAAATATTTTACCATCACTTAATTTTGGTGATTAAATGTATTTCTACTGAATAAAGAGAATATATGATGATGGACACTGTATCAAACTATCAAAGAACTCTAATATGTGAATATAAATTGAAATATAGACTAGGCTTACTTAAAGTCTGAAATTGTGTACAACATAAATTATTCTTATTACTTAATATATTTGCTTTAGAAAATTTTAATTTGTAAGTCGGTTTATTGGTCAAATCTGAATTGATGGTGATAGTTCCAGAGATTTATTAGTGAAGTTATATGTCTCGACAATGTTCGTATGGGGGTATCCTTTCCAGCAATGTTCGTATGCAAGTGCTTTTAGAGAGATAAACATACTGATTAGAAAGAGAAAGAGACAAAAAGAATAATGTATTAATAATTGTCAAATGATTGGATCCTTTTCCCAAGAAGGGTGGTCCTTTATATAGTACAAGTAGTAAATAATGTATTAACATATTTACCCCTTCTTATGTGAGTCTTTACACCCCACCACTTTACTAACTCTAACCATAAATATTAAACATTAAACGTTACCCTCTCGACATCACATATTTGTTAAGTTTTATCCTCAATAATATATTACAACAAATAAATTACTTTATTTATCTAATTTTGCTTATTCATCACAATATTTTATCCCCTTATCGGTAGCCCGCCAGTCTTTGTGAAGATATTTGAACAAGGACTAATTCATAAAGATTTTTCTTCCTCATGAATCTTCTCGGATACTTCTTCCACAGGCTCCTCATCATATTATTCTTCCACTCGTACTTTTTCAGACTTACGAATTCACCATTGGTACTGATGACCTCATGCTCACCGATCATTTATTTCAGGTTGTGTGTTGGAGTAGGGGTTAACAAGTGGCGTGCGTGCTACGCCCTGTCTATGTATCAGAAACGTTTTAGACTGATGATGTGACTAGATTCCATATGTTGACGGCTTTTTGACGTATACATGCATGCGTGTCAGAAGAATTTGTAGATGAAGAGGCATGCCATAAGACTTTTATGCTTCTCAATACGCGTGTGCTTCAAATTATAGGTAGAGTAACTGTCCCAAAAAGAACCTCTTCATCTTATCTGGCTACCTATTATCTAAGAAAAACCCTTTCACGTACTTGGGTTTTCCTAACCATTAGAAGCCCACGCTCTCTCTATAAATACTTGATTTTGTTCACAAGTTCAAGGTTACACACATATTTTATTTCTAGAGAGATAAAGAAAAACTATGGTATAGAGAGAGAAATAGATTGCTCCGTCAAACTCTTTCTTTGAACTTTCATGCCTAAGGGATCTAAAGGGTTTAAAAGATACAAAATTTAGGAGTGGTTTGCAAACAAAGCTGAAGAAAGAAAAGCCGCTGGTATAAAAGAGAAGCACCAACCCATGAAAATTCTTCAAATAACGTATTTCGGTCACTGGCCTCCTATAAAGAAACATTCTGAGGTGGGAGGAACTTTAGGTACTAACATTCCATCTGATCTTCCTATTACTAAACCCCAGTCAAATTTGTCCGAGATGCGACAAGAGTGACCTTGGACATTCGAGACTCACAAGACTTCTTCGTTTCTCCTAATAAGCGATAAACATCAAATTACTGAAAAACCTAAAGAAGATCGGTCAAAGATGAAGAAATATCCAGGGATACTAGTTAAACGATCCACAAAGATAAAACTCATGTCCACTATTCCTACTCTACAGATTACACCACAAGGTACTCCTCAAACAACCGCCAAGGTTACTCTTCAGAAATATTCATAAAAAACTATTCAAATATAGAAGGTTGGTGGTCTGTCCCTAAAATCCATTCCAGAAATGCAAGAAAAGCACTTAATTGATGAGTCCGATGATAACCAAGAAGGAGAAGGTATCACTCATGTTGAAGCTCAACCTATCCAAGCTATCCATGCACTAATTCCTCCAATCAGACGTTTTAGACCTACTCAAGAAGATTCTCCTCTTGAAATTGTACCATCTCTCATGTTCACCAAGAAGAAGAATAAAATGAAAAAGAAATATCATGTTGAACTGTCCTCGAACCTAGAAGCCATCTTAGGAAGAAATATCGGTTGGGTTGAAGCCAAACATCTCTAGCACTTCACAAGATAAATTACAAGTGTTTTTACCCACCCGAAGAGGTTAATCTCAGGGATCGGTAAGGGATTTTAAATTTTATCACAATTCGGTTTCCTGAGGATGGGGATACGCCTTTGTCCGTTCGAGATCACAAATTGGTTGTTCACACATAGATTATGAAGTAGGGTCTTTGACTCTCTCTAGAACCCTCTCTAGTGGGATACTTTCATCTGGTAAAGCTATGTTCGACCCAAGCCGGCCGCAACATGTGGTTCACACTGATGGCTTGTATTATGGCTTCATGGATTTCTCAGATCAAATTTTCCATGAAACAGCTTGTTGGGTTGGCAGGTGTGGCTAAAAAATTTCACTTTCCCTTCTATTCACTAACTCTTGGGAGAAAATATAAGTTTGTAAGTGATCTCTTAGAATGTGACAATAAGTGGAAGCAAAGATTCATCTTCGTCTACGGATTATGTAGAGACATGCTTTGAGAGTTCTGTTCAGATGCCCTATCAACTTACGCTGAAGTGGACTAGGTGAGATACTTGTTTTCATTCTTGCTTTATTTTAATTACTCAAATAATTCTCTTTACTAAAAATTTTATTTGGGAGCACCTATGAAGGGGATATCCGTACCGTTTGTGGACCAAGTTAAATCAGCTAGTTAGATCTTTGCCCAATTGGGCTACTGGGCCAACAGTACTTGGAACCATCAATTCCATGGGTGTTTTACCTCTTCTAATTTGGCCAAAATTCATTTTTGGAGGATTGATCCGACCCAAGCGAATTCCATTAAAAAACCTTATGGTGCCTCCCACAGAAAAAGTAGTAGTTATGCGATTTTTACACCAATGAAGATGCTGGTTTGGAAACTTAAGTTAGGGAAACACAATAAGTTAATGTTGAACCTGATATTGTAGTTAAGGTGAAACTTGCTGGGAAAGATTGTGTTGTGAGGCCATCAAAGATACTTTCTGCCAAATAAAAAAGCAAGAAGAAGATTATTGGTGAAGAAGAAGATAACAACACAATAGCTCTGAGCTTGCCTCATATAAAAAAGATTGTCATTGTCGATTCAGAATCAGCTGGAGAGTCTGTTTCTTAAAGAAGATGTGTCACAGGTCAAAGGAGTTAAGAAAAGGAGGAGTTCGACAATAAGCGGGAACGGTTTATCACTATAGACATTGAACGTAACACCCTTATTGATGACCACTTTGATTCTTGTACTCAAACCAAAACATATTTTGAGAATGTTGTCAAAGAGATTGAGAGACTCACTACTGAGAAGGAATCTATTAGGAACGACACAGAGAAGTACAAAGATATATGTCTTGAGGAGTACATTGAATGTGTCTCCTACTTAGAGAAGAGGGATGCAAAAATCAAGTCGACTTTAGTAGTAGAAATTCATGAACTCTTTCCCTACTTAAAGCTAAGAAGTCTTTGGGAGCGTGTTATAGAAAAACATCGTTCGTAAGGAGTTTCCTTGGTAAATAAAGAATCAACTAGTGACTCAAAAGGGTCAACTAGTTCCTCCTTCAGTAGCGATTCATCAGAAACTAGTCAAGAAGGTACCTCTCGGAGTAAGGTTGGACGGTGTTACTTAGTTCTTATTTTCACATTTTTTGTGTAAACCTATGAACTGATTATACCATATGCATATTTTTTGTTAAGTCCTCGTGTTCTCGTGATACACTCTATGTAAAAGTTTTTAATGAAAACATTTATTCGGTTATATGATTACATCAAGGTTTTTCATATGAAAATATTATTGTACTTAACTTTTATAAAAGACTTCTACATTTTTCCTCCAAACTTTTTCATATGAAAATACTATTATACTTAACTTTTATAAAAGATTTTCAACTTTATCCTCTAAACTTTTTCATATGAAAATATTATTATACTTAACTTTTATAAAAGATTTTCAACTTTCTCATACAAACCTTTTTATATGAAAATACTATTATAATTAACTTTTATAAAATATTTTCAACTTTCTTCTCTAAATTTTTTCATATGAAAATATTATTATACTTAACTTTTATAAAGAATTTCAACTTTCTCCTCCAAACTTTTTCATATGAAAATACTATTATACTTAACTTTTATAAAAGATTTTAAACTTTCTCCTCTAAAATGTTTTATATGAAAATATCATTATACTTAACTTTTATAAAAGACTTTCACATTGTAGACCAACATTAGTTGGAAGACCCTTCCGGTCCAAAAAGATAAAAATTATAGACCAATCATTCGTTTTAAGACCCTTTTGGTCCAAAAAGATAAAAATTATAGACCAAAATTCGTCGGAAGATGCTTCCGTTCCAAGAAGATAAAAATTGTAGACCAATATTTGTTAGAAAACCATTCGAGTTCAAGAAGATAAAAATTGTAGACCAACAAACATTGGAAGACCCTTCCGGTCCAAGAAGATAAAATAATAGAAGTTGTTTTAAGATGGCAAAGAAAAATTATATATAAGTCGGCTATGAGGACACCTCATTAAAACCTTACTCCGCAACCATGGTAGGAAAGAGTATGCCATCGATAGTTACACAAATTTTCAAAAATATATACAAACTTATATATTCTTTCCAAATATAATTTGAGGTGCTCAATATTCCACGACTTTACCTTCTTAGTTACCGTATACGGACCTTCCCAGTTAGGCCTTAGCTTGCCAAGCCGTTTTTCTTTCGTATAAGGAAATAATTTCCTCAACACTTTGTCCCCTGATTTAAATTGTTGTCGTTTAACTTTGGAAGCATACTGACTTCTCATCAAAGTTTTATGGTGCAAAGAATTCAATTGTGCTATTTTTCTTTTTTCTTCTATCAAATCTAACTATGTACGCTTTCCTTTATCGATAGTTTCTTCGGAGTACTCGCCGATTCGATATAAGGGGAATATTACTTCGGATGTAACAACTGCATCTATCTCGTAGACTAATGCAAACGGTGATTCTTGGGTAGCTGTCCGAGGAGTAGTTCTGTATGCCCATTAAAATTCTTGTAAATAATCCGGCCACTTCCCAGCCTTGCCCTCCAAATTATTTCTCAACCCATCAAGAATTTTTCTATTAGTGACCTTGACTTGGTCGTTTGCTTGTGGATGGAAATGTGTCGAGAAGTATTTTTGTATTCCTTTAGCTGAACAAAAAGTCTTTCATCTCCTTGTTGTCAAATTGTGGCGCATTATCCATAGTCATTTTCTTTGGAACCCCCAAACGACAACAAATATTAGAAACAATAAACCTGATCACATCCTTAGCTTTTGTTCATGCTTATGGTTCAACTTTCACCCACTTAAAGAAATAGTATACCGTGACAATTATTGTTTTTCGTCCCCCTGAAGCCACCGGTAAGGGTCCACCCAGATCAATGCCCTATTGGTCAAAAGGTAATGATTCAGATATTGATTCAAAAGGCACTCCCGGTGTGTAGATTGCATTAGAAAATCTTTGGAAAGTGTCACATTTCTGAATTAACTATTTGGCATCTGAGGTGATAATAGGCCAGTAATACCCTGCCAGAAGAACCCTATATGTCAAGGTTTTATACCCATAATGTGCAGATCCCTCCCCATCACGTAACTCTGATAATATCATTTGTGTTTCATTTTCTATTAAGCATCAAAGTAAAGGCCTCCTAAAATATTTTTTATACACGATGTCTCTGAGGAACATATAACCATATGCATTAAACTGTATTATTTTGGTCGTTACTTTGTCAACGAGTAACACATAATTTATCAAGAATTCTTTAATTTCAATCCTCCAATCTTAAGCTGTGCTCTTAGAAAAATGAAGATCTTCGACTCAACCTTCCACTAACTCAGATCCCCTTGTTAGTGAAGGATTTTATTGTGTGATAATTCAAGGGTACTCCTCGAAATACGAAGCGGTAGACAAATAATCAGCCATAAAATTTCCAACCTTATGAATATGTTCGTATCTGATACTTTTGAAGACAATGTTAAGGCCTTTAACGCTATCAAATACCTTATTAGCCTTACGTTTTTGGCCCTACAAATCCGAGAAAGTCTCAACCCTACCAAAGCAGCTTAAGAGTCTGCCTTATTATTTTATGCTTTAAACTGGAAGCGGATAGCTTGATACACGAAAATTAATTCTAAATAAATCAACTACACCCATGCCCCACATCCTGACCATCCACTCTGACTCAAAGTTTTCTTCATCAACCTCTATGACTAACCATTCAGAATGAAATTCGACTAGGAAGTCTGCTAAGGCTTGTACTTTGATTGTTGTCCTAATTTCAAATCCAATATCAAAATCTCTCAATTCAATCGACCACTTGGTCATTCTTCATGATATATCAAGCCTTTGTAACATATTTTTCAATAGAAAAGATGTTCATACAATGATAGATTTAAGCCTGCAAATAAAGCCTCATTTTCTGCAAAACAAATACTAATACGAGGCCAACTTTTCTAACTTTAGATACCGTTTCTTAGCATACAAAAGAATTTTGCTGACGTAATACACTGATCTTGGGCAATTTTCTTCTTCTTGAATCAAAACAACACGTACAACATAATTTTACACCGCTAGATAAACATACATTTTCTACCCCGAATTTATCTTTGTCAAAACTTATAGCAAAGAAAACTATTATTTAATTCGATGAAACACTTTGGAATATTCTTGGGTCCAGTTAAAACAATTAGCTCGTCTCAATACTTGGAAAAAAGGAGCACATTTTATTGATGATCGTGATATGAATCTATTCAAGATTGCCAAAATGGATTCAATTTCAAATATATCTTTTTCAGGTTAACGAAAGTTTCTTCTAGATATGCCAAGTGGTTCTCATCTCTTGCATATTTCACTAACATATCATTGATACACACTTCAACATTTCTCCCAATCCGAGTCTCAAAAGCCTTGTTTACGAAGCGTCGATAGGTTGCTCTAGTGTTTTTCAACCCAAACGACATTACCTTATAGCAATGTGAACCTCTTCCAATGATGAAAGTGGTGCTTTCCCGATCCTTTGGATCCATTTGGATATGATTGTACCCGACATATGCATCCATGAAATAAAGTAATCAATTCCCCGAAGTAAAATCCAATAACACTGGTAGATCAGTAAAATCCATACACATTATCCATTTACCGTTGTTCTTCTTTATTAAAATTGGATTAAGAGTCCATAAAGGATATTGTGACTTGCATATGTGCCCGACTTTGGTTAAACGATTTACCTTAGCCGCAATTGCCTCAAACTTTTATGGGGAAAAGTATATCCTCTTCTGGATGATCGGATGAACGTTACTTCAGACTGCTAAATTATGACAAATGATATCTGTACGAACCCCTGTCACATCTTCCATGCACCATACGAACATGTGTAACTTTGTTGACAAAAAATGAATTAACTTCTCCATGAACTCGAAAGATAACTTTTTGTCAATTTTTAAGCTTTTTCCATGAGAGAAAACATGATCTTCAAAATGGTCGTCTGGGATCATATATCCGGAGGTCTCCCTCAAATCATCTACGGGATCGGATCGCAAATAAGACCCCACTAATTGCTCTTCTTTCTTTGACTTATCCTCCTTGATTTGATTTGGGTTCAAAGTCGTTCAATAGCATTCTCATGCCATCTTTTGACTGCTTTTGTTTATTCCAACATGTTTTCCCACAATATAATTTAAGCATTGGTAAAACGTTGATGCCACACCATGCATTCTAGATAGCCAAGACCTTCTAAAGATTGCATTGTAAGACGTTTGAGCATCTACCACAATAAACCAAATTGTCACTACCTTTTTGAATGGTCATTGACCTAATTCAACTCTCACTCAAATTTTCCTACTACTTCAGCCGTTATTCTAGTAAACCTTACAATTGTCCGATCTGACTGAAGGATTTTCGATGGATTCTTTATCTTGCTGTAAGTAGTCATGAACATAATATTAGTTGAGTTGCCCGTATGAATAAAAACTCTTCGTATATCATCCCTAGCGATTTCTGCTACAATAACTACCGCATCTTCATGTGGACTAGCTACGTCCTTCATGTTATTGTTTTGAAAACAAAGTATTAGATATGGATTTCTATATAAGTGTGGTAAACCACCCGTCTCCAATTGAATTTCCAGGCTAATAATGTGTCTCTTTCGAGAATAATTCGACGTCCTTGCAATAATATATCCTCCATATTGTTAGTTACTCTAAGAAAGCACATAATTCACCAACCTTTCCTTTCACAACCGGCTCTACAACCATATTAATGCTGCTTATGTATGGATTATGATCTAAATACTCTATTGAAATATCAAATGTATCAATAGATTCTTATACAATAGGTTCTAATATCATCATACATTTTATTGATTTGGCATATTTTCTTGCTTTTGGAGCAACCAAAGAATTCTTATTCACAAATGTTGTCAGCTTCCCATTTTCGATCAAGACATGTATCTCTTTTTTCAACACCACTCAATCATTTATGTCATCCCCAATGTCCTTATGATACTTACAGTCCCTATTGCTTTTGTTCTCCATCAGAGCCTGTATTTGAAATGGCTTACAAAACTGTACATCCAGACATGTTCTCTCAACAATTTCCGCTACACACTCTATTATCTCGGCAAAATGTGTTGGTCCGACCCATTTGACATTTGTCGCATATTATGCTGAGTATTCACAACCGGTGTATACTATTTCATTCTTGGTCGTGCTTGAATTATTGTTTGAACTGACGATCGAGGTGGATAACACTTGTTGGATTTGAATTGTTACGTGCTACCATCGAACTTTGACAGAATTGGTTTTGCTCAAACTATGCTAAATAATTCCTTTTCGATGCTTGCATTTCCTCTACAAGAATTTTTTTCTCTACTTGATTCAACAACGCCCAAAACGTCATTATTTGCCTTTCCACTGCGTTATCATTCATTATTCCGGGTAGGAGTCTCATTTGGAAAGTAGCCAACACCACTTTATCCTCACAATTTTCTATGTTAGTCTTAAACTTGATAAAAGGGTTTGTATAATCCTTAAGTCTCTCTCTCTCACTTTCTGCCTATACTAAATAATTGTACCACCCTTTTCTCAGAATTTTTCATTTACCACAAAGTGCTGATGAAATATATTCTAAAACATACCAAGCTTTTTTATGCAAGCCTGCGTCAAACAATTGTACCATTTTGAAGTTGCGTTCTTAAATGTCTGGAAGAATGCGCTGCATAAAATCTTGTCATTATCATCATAGTTAATCATAAAACTCTTGAATTTCTCTATATGGTTATCCATATCTTGCATCCCATCAAATGTTTCCAGCTTAGAAATATCAAACCACTTAGGTAGATTCCATGAAAAGATTTCCGGGAAGAGGGGAGACGACCTCCAATAGTGACCCACTTTATACGCCTACCCCTAGGCCTCCATTCAATGTTGTGTACAAACCTTCTTTGGAAGGATATGTGAACTAATTACTCACACACACTTCCCCCTGGGCCTTCATTCAATGTTATGGCTTAGAGAATGAATATTCATGTGTGAATTTACTTGTTCTCGTTGAGCTATATTCAAGTTTCATTATATTCACTATATCAACATAAATGACCCAATAAAACTAACAAAGATTTGTGATGATCGAGTAATGCGTGAGTAATTTTCTTTATATTATATTACTATATGAATAATATTTCCAACATATACCAATTTTTCGATCATAATAGCTTATATAAGTGTTGTTGTCTCTCGTGTGTGAAATAGTATAGTCTGACTTATGCATAAGTCATGCACAAATAAATTACAACCATAAATGAGGAACCAATTTGAGATATGATTATTGATGGGACCCTTCCAAACTGCTCCGTCTACAAACAATACTCAAATTGCATCTACATAGTTTATCTCATTTTTCCCTCGTACACCAATCAAAATATTGAGCCTCAGTATAAAGTAAATCATTTATAGTTTTTTATAAGGGGAAGAAATATTAGGAAAAATAATTTAAATTGGGTAGATAAAGAAGTTAATTTAGTTTAATAAAATATTGTGTAAGAACCTCAACAAATATGTATTATTTACGGTGCTTTGTGTTATAAATAACAATTATGATTAAGATTAGTAAAGTAGTGGGGTGAGATATCCATAAGAGAAGGTAAACATGTAAATTATGGATCCACCACTTGTACTATATGAAGTAACACTCACCAGAATCAGTTTTCCAAAACCACTGTTTAATTGTAAAAAACTTTGAGAGTAATGGATACAAAAATGTTACGAGAGCTCGAGCTGACATAAATAATCATGTGATCGGAAATTTATTTAGAGATCTATCGATCAAAGAGTAGATAGTGAACAATATATCGAAGAGCTACTGGAAGAT
The DNA here is from genome assembly GCA_036936605.1 of Limnanthes douglasii subsp. nivea. NCBI lineage: Eukaryota > Viridiplantae > Streptophyta > Magnoliopsida > Brassicales > Limnanthaceae > Limnanthes > Limnanthes douglasii. The sequence continues at coordinate 154,651,646 of JAUPFV010000003.1, read as the reverse complement.
GTTCATTAGACCGATGATAAGCGCGAAAGGCATCAAAGAAAGAACTATTATTCTTCAAAGAGAATGATGAAGTTTAAGCGTAACTATTAGTCTACTGAATCTGGTGATTATCATTGTAAGACTTGGATGAATACTCCTCCAAAAAGTATATTACCGACATGAAGAAAATTATAATAAGTTAAATTCTAAGTGTCGTAGAGATGGTCATCGGACATCTCATCAAACTAGAGGATCAAGGAAAGAAAGGCATAATCAAGATAAAATAGGACTTGGGCCTGAGGACCAAGATATGTGTGTGAATATTGCTAAAAGGAGGAAGCATCCCATGTGCAAATCCCCTCGGGAATTTATAGTTTTGAGTATCATGTAAGTAACTAGTTTGCATATCCATCTGAGGAAGGTCTATATATCACAGTAATGAAGGACCATGGGGCAATGTGTATAAAGTCAACCATAATTGGAGGCCACCATCTCTCCTTCGAGATTCTTTCAGAGTATCTGCTTAAGTGATTTGATAAAAAGCTAGAAAACTTTAATGGGACTCAAGATTCGAATAATCATATCGAACAGTTTAAGAAATTATAATTAAGTACGACGATGATGACAAATTGCTATATAGAGACTTCTCCCAAACATTCAAGAACGCAGCTTCGAAGTGGTATTATCTCTTGCCAGAGGGTTGTATCAAATTTATTGATATATTCTGGAATATTTTTAGCCAACATTTCATTAGAAGCAAACAATTCCGCGCAGGTAGAAAGTGGGAGAGAGCCTTAAAGATTATAAAAAATCATTTTATCAAGGCTAAGACTGGCATGAAAAGTTGTGAAGCTAAAGTAGAATTAGTAGCTTTCCGAATGTGATTTCATCTCGGTATAATGAAAGATAACACTGTAGAGAGACAAGCAATGACATTTGGAGCATTTTTAGATCAAGTAAATAAAACAATTTTGGTGGAGAAAGCACAAGCATCAGAAATGGCCTCTATGGCAAAGATTGAACAAAATCAATTTCATCAAACTTTGATGGTGGCACATAATAATTCACACTAAAAAAATGTTTTCCAAGCTCCATTAAAAATTCAAGCACCAACCCAAGTACCTCCGAAGCTGAGGGTGAATACACAAGTTGTAAGCACACAACAACATGTCCGACCCATATCTAACAAGTGGATCCGACCAGCACATTTCACCGAGCTGACAAAGTGTGTAGCAACAATTTTTGACACAGCTCAAAGTCACATACGATTCTGTAAGCAACTTCTACTACAAACTCCAATAGAAAATAAAAGTAAGAAATATTGCAAGTACCATAATGATGTTAGGCATGACAAAAAGGATTGTGTGGTGTTGAAAAAATAAATACAGGCCTTGATAAAAAATAGGAAGCTAACAACATTTTTCAAGAAGTATTATCTTGAAACTTCAAAGAAAGAAAACACTATGATGATTTCAGAACCTATCAATGTTTTTTATGTTTCAACAGATTATTTAGATCCAAAACCAGGCTGAAATAATGTGCTGGTGGTTGAGGAATCAGGCGTGAGTAGAAAGGTTAGTAAACCATGTGCTTTCTTTGAATCGATAACAATTTTTTGAGGTGACATTGTTTCAGGGACATCAATTTATTCCCGGAAGAGGCCTATCGTAAGCCTGACAACTCGGTTACAAGTAGGAGCTTCACCGCATTTTCATAGGAGTCCATCTCTGTTACTTTCTTTTGAAGATAATGACATGATGGATGTGGCAGTTCCATATGATGATGCAGTGGTGACTTTGGCAGAAACAACCGAGGATGAGATACAAAGAATCTTGATAAACACCGGTAGTTCTGCCAATATAATGTTTATGGAAACTTATCAAAAAATAATGAATCCTCTTACAATACTCTGACCGAATCGGATAATCGTTGGGTTTAGTGGGGTAACCGCAGAAGTGGTTAGAGAGTTTGAATGAATAACAGAATTGGGTCAGGGACCGCTTAAAAAAGAAGTGACAATGTTTCTTTGTCATGAATGCGCTAACGTCTTATAATACAATCTTTGGAAGACCTTGGTTATCTAAAATGCACGTGGTGACATCAATCGTTCATCAATGCTTGAAATATGTTGTCGGGAAAAATGTTGGAACAATTAAGAGTAGCCAGAAAATGGCAAAAGAGTATTACTAAACGGTTTTGGCCCCATAGCATATCAAGGGGGGCGAGTCGAGCTAGATATAACAGTTATTGGGGTCTTTCTCGGGGTCTGATCCAATAGATGATCCGAAGGAGACTCCCGGTTTATTGGTCCCTAATGAAAGTTTTGTGGATCATGTTTTTCAAACGAAAAAGAGTTTAAAAATTGACACAAAGTTATCTCTGGAGGTGAGGGAGAATTTAATTCTATTTTTGTAAACAAAGCTAAATATGATTGCACGATGCACTACAGACGTGATGGGAGTGCCTGCGGAAATCATCTATTACAGAGTGGTAATTTAAAGCAGTGTGCATCCCATCCTCCAAAAATGAAGGTTATTTTCTCAAGAAAAATATGAAGCAATCATGGCAGAGGTAGATCTCTTGTCTAAGATTGGACACATACGAGAGTTATAATATTATTTGTGGGCAACCAGTCTAGTTCTGGTGAAAAAGAAAAATGGTAAGTGGCAAAAGTGTGTAGATTTCACTGACTTAAATAGAGCATATCCAAAAGATCATTCCATGCCCCTCAGATATATCAGTTAGTGGATTCAAATTCAGGAAACCGGCTATTTTCATTGATGGATGCATACGCTGGTTATAATCAAATCCAGATGGATCCAAAGGACCAAGAGAGCATGACATTTATCAATGGGAGAGGCCTACATTGTTATAAGGTTATGCCTTTTGGGTTGAAAAATACTAGGGAAACTTATCAACTCTTAGCAAACAAAACTTTTGAGCCTTAAATCGGACGGAATGTCGAAGTGTATATTGATGATATGCTAGTAAAAAACACAAGGGACGAGGACCATTTTGGAGATCTTGAAGAAACGTTTGCTACCCTAACATAGATATATTTGAATTTAAACCTAGAGAAGCGCATATTTGGGGTGTGGTCTGGAAAATGTCTTTGGTACATAGTTAGTGAACGTAGAATATAAGCGGATCATATATACCTAAATGATTTGACCACTATGGCACCACCTCAAATGATCAAAGAAATATAGATTATGACAGGGGGATTATCAACTGTGAATAGATTTATATATCGATCGTTGGATAATTGCGCTTCAGTTTTCCAAGTATTTAGGCAAGCAAATGTTTTAACTGGACCAAAGAGTGTTCCAAAGATTTTCACCAAATTAAAAAGTATATGTCCTCACCGTAAATTTTGACAAAGCCTAATCCGGAGGAAAAATTACACATCTACGTAATAGTGTTAGATTCTGCTGTCAGTGTCATTTTGATTCGTGAAGAAGGTAATTATTATGTCAGTAAAAGTCTTTTGGACACAACAAAATGATATTTGAAATTAGAAAAACTAGCCCTCGCATTGGTAACTACTGCTCGGAAAATAAGGCCTTATTTTCAGGCTTATTCTATCGTTGTACGAACATCTTTTATATTGAAAAGCATGCTGCAAAGGCCTGATGTGTGATGAAGAATGATCAAATGGTCAGTTGAATTAGGAGATTTTGACATTGAGTTTGAACCTCAAAGTGCAATCAAAGCGCAAGCCTTAGCAGATTTCCTAGTTGAATTTCATACTGGAAATATCATATATGGAGGTAGATGAAGAAAGTTACTCGGTAGAATGGACAGTCCGGACGGATGGGGGTTCAAGTGCATCAGAATATGGGATGGGAGTGCAATTTGTATCTCTGGATGGTATTTCAATGTATCAAGCTATTCACTTCAGATTTTAAGCATCCAACAATGAGGCAGAGTACGAAGCCGCTTTGGCATGTTTAAAAATTGCTCAGATCTATTGGGCTAAAAATGTTAGGCTAGTCACAACTACTTATAAATCATTCGTCTGGCAAATCTAAGGCTATAAAAGATCATTTAGTGACTTATTTTAGAGCGTTAAAGGCCCTTAGCATTTGTCTTTGAAAGGGCCAGGTATGAATATGTACGTAGGTAAGGATATTATGTGGCTGACTCTTTGGATATTGCTTCATATTCAAAGGAGTATCCTTAGATTATCATAGAAGAAAGTTGTTTGATAACAAAAGGGTCCGAGCAGGTAGGATCAGTCAAACCTTTTTAAATTTCTATAAGTCTTAAAAAAGATTAGAGGAATGAAATCAATGAGTTTCTAGTAAATGATGTTTTTCTCATTGATAAAGTAATAACAAAGAGAATACGGTTCAAGGAAAATGGGTATGTGGTACTCGAAGATATCTTATACAAAAAATATTTTAGTAGGCATTTGCGCGGATGCCTTGGACAAAAGGAATCACAAGTGATATTATCTAATTACATGATGGGGAAAGGTTCATGCACTGTGGGTATAAAACTTTGATACGATGAGTCCTCTTGTCAGGATATTATTGGCCCACAATCACTTCAATGCCAAGGAATTATTTAAGAGATTTGATATATGCCAAAGATTTTCTAACACAATTCATGAACCATAAGGACCTATTGAGTCAATATCTAAGGCATTACCTTTTGACTGATAGGGTATTGAGCTGGTCGGACCTTCACTAATGGCATCTGGGGAACGAAAAACGATAATTGTCGCGATAGATTATTTATCTAAGTTAGTGGAACTTGAATAATTGGCTGCAACAAAATCCAAGGACGTGATCAAATTCATGGTTTTAAATATTTATTGTCGTTTTGGTGTTCCAAGGACAAAAGTTGATGGATAACGGGCCAGTTAGACAATAATGCTTCTCGACACATTTCCATCCATAAGAAAACGTCCAAGTTGAGGTTACTAATCAGACCATTCTTGATCAGGCCGGGAAAGAATTTGGAAGGCAAGGTTGGAAAATAGTAACATTATTTACAAGAATTTGTGTGGGCATACATAACTACCCCTCGAACAACGACCCAAGTATCTCCATTCGCGTTAGTGTATGGGATGGATGTTGTTGTACCATCCAAAGCGAGTTTCCCCTCATATCAAATCAATGGATATTCCAAAAAGGCTAACGATAAGGGTAATCGTACTAAGTTAGATTTAATTGGAACCAGAGTTCAACAACGAGAGTTAACAATAGAGGACAAGGTTTTGAGGGAAGTATTTTTGTGTACAAAATAGAAAATGGTTTGGCAAGTTTGGATCTAATTGGGAGGGTCCATACATAGTAACCGAGAAGGTGAAGCCGAGAACTTATCGAATTAAAGATAAATAAGGAAGAGATCTTCATCATTCATGGAATATTTAACATATTAAATTATACTTGGAATGAATATAAAAGTTTATGCAAGTTTTTTGAGAATTTAGGTACGAATAAGTCGCATACTCTTTGCTACCTTGATGGCGCATGAAGGTTTTGACTAGGAGCCCTTATAGATGACTTATATATAATATTACTTTGTTATTTTAAAAAATCTTGCACAATTTTTTATCTTTTGGACCAGCAGGAGTTTCCAACGACTGTTGGTCAAAAATTTTTATCTTTTGGACCATAAAGGTTTTCCAATGAATGTTGGTCAATTTTTTTTTTATATTTTGGACCGGAAGGGTCTTCCAACGAATGTTGGTCAACAATTTTTATATCTTGGACCGGGAGGGTCTTCCGACGAATGTTGGTAAACAATTTTTATCTTTTCGACCGAAAGGGTCTTCCTTCGAATGCTGGTCAACAATTTTTAATTTAGGGTCATGAGGGTTTTCCAATAAATGTTAATGGATAATAATTTTTTTATTATGCTTGGTGGAAAACAATTAACGAAAAAAAACTTTAATTCATAAAAGTTTCCATATTACAAAATGCCTCGAAAAGATACAAGCACTTAACAAAAAAGTTCCCAAGGCACAATTGGTTCTTAAAACTTCACATAAAAACAGTAGAAACAAATACTAACAAAGTACTTTTGTGTTACCCCAAATGGGTACCTTCATTGTTATCCTCCGACGAGCTGTTCATAGAGGAGCTATTTGATTCTTCATCAACCAAATAAACCCCCTCCATAAAATTATTCTCCGTAACACACTCCCAAAGTCTTCATAAGTCCAAGTCGGAAAAACATTCATGAATTTCTAGTATAAAGCATATACTTTTCAGCGTCATTTGTAAGAGTTTCCTTCTTGGCAGTAATTTTTTTTATATCTTTGAAAACCCGCTTGAAATATTATTTATTTTAGCACAAGCCTCAGTGAGACAATCAACAAGCATATTTTGATCAGTATCTCTAGCAATGAACCCTTCCTACTCATCATCAAATTGGTTTTGCTCCAATTTTGACTGAGTTTCCAATCCCTCAAGCCTCGCCGAACGTTCAGTAGAAGTTTTCTTGTAGTTGACAAGCTCTTCTTCTAACGTTTTCACCTCAGATCTTTCCTAGACACCTTCTTTTTTGTAGCGATCTTTGCGATTGGATTTTATTTTGAGCAGGGTAACAACATGAGTTAATTTGTTAAGATCCATGTCTAGCAAGTCATTTTTGTAGATATCAAAATATGTCGATGCGAACTGGCTTCGACGTTTTCCAAAATTTCCTCTTCATTTTCCATACTCTCCTGTTCAAGCCTGAGCAGAGTCTGAGTCTATGATAACGACCTTCTTGGGAGAAGGCATGATCAGATCAATTGTGTCATCATCTTCTTCGACAATTTTCTTCTTGACTTTGTCTTTGGACGTTTATTTCTTTGGTTTTCTCCTGGAGCCACGTTTCCCAATAATATTAACTTCTCGGTTTCAACATCAACATCATTTTTCTCCTTGGATTTAGCCCCAACATATTTTTTCTTCATTGATTTAGTTGTTTGGTGGACGGGCGAACTTATGTTAGCTTCACTCGGGGAGGTCGATGCTTGAGTTTGTATGGAAGGTCCGACCCGAGAAATCGGCGCAACTATGGATCTGATGGGTTGAGCATCCATAACAAATACGTATTCCTTTTGATCATCCTGAGGTTCATTAACTAGATGCATTTCTTGTATTTTTTAGATGTATTCGAGGGGTGGAGTCCCAATGAATTTCATTATATGAGCAATATTGCTCCTATTGTTGATCAAAGGGCTGCTTGTACAGGTTTTGCTGATGGTTCTTGAGGAGTTACTACATGAGTTGTTATAGGAGTACCATGTGGATTATTTTTAGGGTTAGGAATAGTACATGCAATCTTAACTTTTGTGCTCCTTTTGGTTGTGGGGCTTAGAGACTTTTTTCTCTTCGAATGATCATTTTTTGTATTTTTAGTGGTTGGATGTTTATCGCCCATTGGAATGAATGTTGAAGTATGATTTGGGTTCTTTAGAAATCTAAAATCACCCTTGTCTAGCGTCGGACAAATCTGACCAGGGGAGGGGGGGGGGGGTGAGTGGTAAGAGGATCAGATGAAGTATTGGTGCCAAAAGTCCTTGTCACCTCAGATTTCTTCTTGATCAGAGGCCACTGACCATAATAGGAAGTTTGGAGAATCTGCAACGATATGGGCTCCTCGTCTAAGCCAGCAACTTCTATATCAAGATTTCTTTTATCGATGTTAAACCACTCTTAAATCTTATATCTCTCAAGATGATCAGATTCTTTAGGCATGAAAGTTGGAAGAAAACGTTTAGAGAATCAACAAAATCATTTATATCTCTAACCAAGATTTTTTCTTTTTAACTCTTTGGAAACTATGAAAATGAATGACTTTGAAATGGTAAAAGAGTTAAAGTATTTATAGAATAAAACATAAGCTTCTAACGGTTGCAAGGGCCTAAGCTCGAATAGATTTCCTTACGTGTCAGGTGGCTAGGAAAGATGAAGAGTCTTTTGGATGATAGTCATTCGACCTATGATTTGAAATGCACACGTTTTATAAAGTGTAAGAGTTTTTTGACACACCTCTTCGCGAACAAGTCATTTTGGAAGGCATGCATGTTTGTGTCAAAAAATAATTGTCACGTGAATCGGAAGATTCACATGCATCATCAGTAAAAAATCATTTTGACACATGGACTGGATGCAATATGTATGCCACCTGTCAGAAGCCGCTCTAATACATGGTCTCAAATACACGGTGCACAGACATGAAGCCACCATTTCCATTAGTAAGGTCATGAATCCGAGGAGATACATAAAGAAGAATAGTCTGATGAGATACATAAAGACGAATGATCCAACATGATATAAGGAATATGAGTTCAATGAGACACACAAGAAAGAAAAATATGACTCCCTAGATTAGTCATATCTCGAATGTCTTCACAAGGACTAAGGGGCTACTAATAAGGGGAAGAAATATTGGGAAGAGTAAGTTAAATTGAATAAATAAAGGAGTTCATTTAGTTTAATAAAATATTGTGTAAGAACCTCAACAAATATGTAATATTGAGAGTGTTTTATGTTATAAATAACAATTACAATATAAAACAACACCCCTTTTTTAGAAAATGATCAATCATAATTTTATTATTTTATTTATCATTTTCTCTCTACCTTTTCCATTTACGGACATTACTTAGACAGACGATCTCTCTAAGAAATATTTAGAATTATATGTTGCTGGTGTGAAAAGAACCTTATGGACTCTAAAATAGACATCATGCTCATCAGAAGACAAATAATATAAGTTTGCATAAAGATAAAATACCAATTGCATATAAGCATCATTAATCGTGATCGTGAGAGAAAATGTTTCCCAACCCAAAAATTTAATTTGATTCGCAAGTTCAAGACACTAACTGGATAATAAAAATCCATTAGACTAAAATGCTTTTCCTTAAAATCTTATGTACAGTGTTTTTTAGTCTTATCATTAAGAAAAGTACTAGGTGAAAATTTGTTTTTTCCTCTTAAACTTTCCCATTATTGAACTTTTCTTAAAAAACAAATGGATATTTGATTTAATATTATAATATTGAGTTTAACAAAAAGCACCAAAACCAAGAGAAACACTAAAGAAAATTTATAGAAGAGGAATCAATCCTCAATTTTAAAGTTTTCCATCTTGAATTGCACTTCAAAATCGATCAGAAATAAAAGAGATGATTTTTTGAAGAGACACTCTGATCTTCTCTTTTATCCGCAATGAGGCAAGGAGAGAACATAGCATAGATTGGGTACAACAATAGCTCAACTTTTGATTTGAAGAACATCAGGAAATCATCTAGTCTTCTATACAATCGTAAAGATTGCCAGCGCCATATATAATGTTACCATTACTATCTCTGATGACCATTGAACCACTGGATTCTCCATTTCTCAAACAAGCAGCATCAATATTTAGCTTAATTATACTAGTATTAGGATGAATCCATTTGAGATAAATAGGCCTGATCTTTTTGTCCTTTTCGCGACTGAAGCAAACCTAAAGCTTTAGAAACATAAAAATGCTTGCTCCAATGATTAGATTTAACGTCATGGTGATAGTCAATGCTAGTTAAGATGTAAGTAATCTCAGCAATAACATTGTTATAAGTAACAATAATGCCTTTCATTTTAGAAGAGTTTCTGGATTTCCAAATAACACCCAAAATAAGAGAAGGAATTAAGTGTATAACATGAATATTTGTGTCCGTAGACCATATCCAAGTTCTAGTTATATGGGTAATGGTCATAAAAATAAAAATTCGAAGCCTAAATATCTCAACAAAATAGGTCCCGATGGACCAAACAAAATCACATGAATAAAAAGATGGTTTGAGGATTCAATGTTCATGCAGAATTCGCATTTGGATGCGAGGGAAATGTGTCTCCTTTTCAGAATGGTGTCTATTGGAATGTAGTAATGAATAAGGTTCCAATGAAGGAAAGAGTATATCCTATGAGTGAGGGAGTTCCAGATTTTCATATAGATGTTAGACTCATTGTTGGTAAGGATTATTTTAGACCAAGGGTAATTATGTCTGTTTTTTTGTGGAATTTCAAGGGTATTAAATGTTTGAGTGTTTTGTAGTGAGAGATTTAAGCTACATGGTTGTATTAAATGTTCATTATCCTCATTAATGAAAGTGGTTGGGTATTTATACCATTAATTATGGACCCATGGGCTTGCGGGTCAAACTATGAAATCGGATCGAGTTCAAAGACCCATTAGTTTATTAAGGAGCTCAACAAATAGCTTAATTAAAAGATGTTTAGTGTTTTAATACTTTTGTCCTGTCCAGATACTTTAGTGGGTAATTATTGTCCGGATTACCCCTGTCCGGTTTTCATAGTGAGTGGTGGTGAATAATTATGGACTCCTCAGTAGCCCCTTTTTTAGGTATTGTCAAAGGTCTTTGGTAAGACCAAAAAACTCTCTTATGTAATAACAATATTCTCCGGACTGTTCTTGTATTTAGCTCAGGGTTTATCCGGACTGAATACTTCTCAGCATTTCAAGAGTTTTGCTCTGGATCATGGGACACGTGTCACACTTTGATTTGTTTTACCATCCCGTTTCTTCCTAGAACGGCGCTCCCACTATTCCCAAAAAGAAACTCCTGCATTTAATGTTCCTGACGTCAACGTCGTCTTCAATAATTACCTTTGCCTTTTTGTTTTCTCCTAGGTATTGGTAACTTTTTTGCCTCGCTAGTATAAATTACTTCCTTTTACTATTTCACCATCTTCATCACTTTGTCATTTCTTCTTTTCAGAGCTTTTTACTTCTCCTGTCAAAATCTTTCTTGTGTAGGTTTATGTTCACAACGAGAAACGCTCTGGTGGAAGGTGGTTGGCTAAATCTTTCAGAATTAGAAAAAGCACAAAAGGTTGAGCGAGAGAGACGTATCACTGCGGGTCTTCCAGTTTCTCCTATCAGTAAGCCCGACACACCGTCTTCAGAAGCTAATCGAGGATCATCCTCTGCCAAAAGTTCCAAACCTAAACGTTTGTTTCAACCAAGCCTCACTCCCATCCCATCAGGCTCCTTGGTTAAGGAGTCTCAGCCCTCTGTTGTGCAGGAGAAAGCAATATCAAGTACAAGAAAACCCTCTCCGTTCATTGTTATGGAGTCAGATATTGAGAAGTCTCCAGAAAAAGTTAATCTTCGCCGGACAAGCCGTTTAATAAAGGGACATGCAACTGGCTCTCAAACCAAGTCCTCAAAGTCAGGGCCCTCCAAGTCTGGGACCAAAGATAAAGCCTCCGGATCAGAGGCACCTATTAGAGTCCGAAAAGACAAATCCTTTGGACCGGAGGTCATTAGAACCAGCTCTCATACTGAGCCCTCCGGAACTGAGCCACAGTCGGACAAAAGATCCCTAAGAGAGGCTGATACTCAGCCGTCCAGACTACCTGCTGAGCCACCCACTAGCACTTTCCAATCAACAAAGGCTGATAAACCTTCCACAGTGATGGAAGATATGAAGAAGGACAGTGTCAAAGACGCTCCATTCGAGACTGAGGCTTCCGGGAAAACTAGGGATGCTGCCTCTCATAAAAAAAGAAAAGGCAAGGAGAAAATCTGCATGACCTATCTGGATCTGCTAGAGAGTCTAGAAGGCAAAGTGGGACCTTGCTTCCACATGGTTAATGTGAAGTATCTGCTGGCCATGCAGAATATCAACTATGTCTATACTCACACTACTGAGTTAGGCCGGATCCGAATGAAGTGGGGGATCCTTGAATATGTTAAGGCGTGGATACCAGTCACTCCGGAGACCTTGATGGAGTGCAAGCTCAACGAAATTGTCATCTACACCGAGCTGTTTAACTGGGGGCTCAGATTTCCCTTGGATCCATAAATTGTCAGGTATTTCCACCTGATAAAACTCTGTCCAAGCCAGCTGAGTCCCAACGCTTGGTATACTCTCGTCGCCTGCATTATGGAGTCAAGGCTCTCCGGTATACCACTTCCAATGGAGCAGTTTGCTGATGTGGCCAGCCTCTGTAAGAACCATCATATCCTATTCTACCACATCAATATGGAAGACAACTTTAAGGTGGTGGATGACTTGCTTGAGTCAGAGAAAAATTGGAAGACCCAATTCCTATTTATGAGCGGGATATGGGAAAATGGGAGGAAAATCAAGGCTGGTGTCTGATGAGTCCGAATTCGAAGAGCTCCCCGGAAGGGTAGTCCAAAGTAAAATCACCCCGTAAATTCGGACAGACTCCATGACTTCAGTTCGAACAACACTGGTTGAACCGGACAGATGACTTTGAACACTGCAAACATAAGGCAGTTCGAACTATGACTAAAGTACTAAAAAACCTAATCACTATCTGACTAAGCTACCTGTACATCTGCTTAAAACTCATGGGTCTTTAAACATGACCCGGGTCCATTAAACTTGACCCGAAAGCCCATAAGGGCCCAAATTTCACACTATAAATACCCAACCACCAGCATTAACTATGGGTAAGAAAAATTAACTGCTGCCAGGCTGCTTAATTCTCTCTCCACCCTTGAAACACTTTGAAACACCCTGAAATATCTTAAAACACCCTTAAACACCACCACATCACCGTGAAACACCCTTACGCCACCTTAAAACTCCACTTAAAATTACCAGCCTACCCTCAGGCTACTTTTATCCACACCAAATTGGCGACCACAATGGGAGGCGACGCTGCCTGAATCAGACATTCAAAACCAAGTAAAGGAATTCTGTCCGAATGAATCCGGATAATCCAGAGCTTCCACCAGCTTTGCTCGAAGTGGTGGAAGAGAACGATGAATATACTGTCCAGGAGCGTGACAGGTTGAGGGTTGAAATAGAAGCTCTGAGGGCTGAAAAGGCCAAGATGGGCATGAAGGAGAAATCCAAAGCATCAGTTGCTCATCGTTCTGATAACCCTCGAGAGCATGAGGCTTCAAAGACTCATGTGAGCACTAAAAAGACACATGCCAGTTCAAAAAAGTCTCACCGGTCCAAGCCTGTGGAGAGTTCTGACTCAAGTTCAGAATCTTCGGACAGCTCTTCGGACAGTGAGGGAAATGAAAAATCCTTGTCCTCCAGTAGTGATGAGGGGCGAACCAGGAAAAAACAGAAGCAAGTTAAAAAGTATTCCAGAAAAAGAGACCACCATGGAAGAATGAAAAGGCACATTGGGAAAAGATCATCTCACAGCCGGAGACATATAGACCGGATGCTGGTGGATCCATTTGCCTTCCATGATGAGCCAGGTATCTTTGCAACACCTAATGAGGATACCGTGTTCAGTCGTGGAAGGAATTGGAGGCAGTCTCCACTGTCTTCTAAAATCCTATCCGGAAACCTCCCCAAGAGGTTCGATAGCACCAAGATGGAGAAGTACGATGGCAGTACTGATCCAGACAATCATCTGGAGCAATTCAAGAACTTCATGATGAACTTTGATGATGATGATAAACTACTCTGTAGGGCATTCTCCCAGTCCTTTACGGGGAGTGCTCTGAAGTGGTACAACAGCCTTCCTCAGGGTTGTATCAGAGACTTTGATACCTTTTGGGTGGCCTTTCGAAGACAATTTGTGGGGAGTAAGGAGCTCAAGGGTAATGGAGATACCATAATCCATTGTGCCCAAGAGCCAAATGAATCGTTGAAAGAATACATAAGTCGTTTTGTGAACACAAAGAACGGGCTGGCTGATTGCTTTGAACAAGTGGCAATAGCATCCCTGAGACAAGGTTTGAACCCGGGCAACCTGGCTGATTCAGTAACAAGGAAGAAAGCCATGACTTGGGGTGGATTGCTGAATCAAGTCGGCAAGCAAATAAATGTTGATGAAACAAAAAAGACCAGGGTGCACAGGCAGGTGAGATCCACCCCGGTGACACCAACTCCCAATCAAAACCAGTCCGGCAACAAAGCTAGAGAAACCGGACAGGGGCATGGAAGAGGAAAAGCTCAGTCTCAACCAGCTGCTCCTGCACAAAGTCAGCAGTCTAGAAACAAAAGGGGGCCGTGGGTCCAACCGGAGTGGTTTGCAGAGCTCAAAGAAAGTGTGGCAACCATTTTCGAGAAAACTAAAGATGAAGTACACTACCGGAGACCGGCAACCTTGCAGTCTCCCAGAGAACATCGAAACAGTTCTTTTTGTCAATATCACAATGATATTGGCCATACCACTGATGATTGCATAGCCTTGAAACAAGAGGTTCAGAACCTGATTGAAAGAGGGAAATTGGGTGCATACGTTAAAAGAAGAGGAGGCAACAGGCCTGACAACACTCACCGGGCTGGTCCGGTTAATGCTGCCCCAGAAGGGGCTATGGTAATCATTGAAAGGTTTGATGTGGAATCTGAATACTTGGATCCTGATCGAACAAGGAACATAGTGGGTGCAATAGAGGAGCGTTCCAGGTCGGTCTCCGGGCTCATTAAATTCTTTGAGTCCTTGACAATTTTCGGAGGGGACACTGTAACGGCTCCCACCACTTCATCAAGAAAAAGGCATGTTCATAATTTGGCAACCCAACTAGAAGGGGGCATGACCTCTTATCAATCGTCAAGTTTATTCCCATTCATTGTCTTTGATGGGGATGATTTGAGAGACATTGCTGGCCCTCATGAAGATGCTGTTGTCATAGGAGCATCGATAGGGGGCAATGAGATAAGGCGAATCCTGGTGGATACTGGGAGCTCTGCCAATATCCTTTTCCTGGATACTTATAAGAAAATGAAAAATCCAGCTGTGATTCAAAAGTCAGACCGATCAATTTTAGGCTTCACGGGCAGCTCAGCTGATGTAATCGGTGAGTTCGAAGAAGAAGTATTGTTGGGCAGAGGCCCTTTCAAGAAAACGGTCAGAATACTTTTCATTGTGGTGGACTGCCCCACTTGTTACAATGCTATTCTAGGGAGATCTTGGCTCTCTAGGATGCATGCAGTGGCCTCAACAGTCCATCAGTGTCTAAAATACGCTGTTCAGGGGCAGGTTGGGGTTGTCCGGAGCAGTCAAAAAGTTGCAAGAGAATGTTATGCCACTGCCTTGGCTCCACGAACGCTGGGGGCAGTCCGTATAACTGACCAATAGCAGTTTGAGGGCCTTTCTGGGGGTGAGGGTGAAATTGATGACCCCAGAGAGACCCCCGGAGTGTTGATCCCAGTTGAAGAGGTTGAGACACACTGCTTGGAAGAAGGGAAATTTGTCAAGATAGGGTCCAAAATGCCACAAGTGTTGAAAGAAGAGATGTTAAAATTCTTAAAAGACCATCAGCATGTCTTTGCTTGGTGCAATGCTGATGTTACTGGAGTTCCATCAGAGGTGATTTCCCATCACTTATCTGTCCGGAGAGACGTAGCACCAGTGGTGCAAAAGAGGAGAGCTTTCTCAAAAGAAAAGGCTGACGTCATTGTACAAGAGGTTGACAGACTCACGAAGATGGGGCACATTAAAGAATCTCAGTATCCTTTGTGGACTGCCAATCCAGTCTTGGTAAAAAAGAAAAACGGTAAATGGCGAATGTGCATTGACTTCACAGATCTCAATCGAGCTTCCCCAAAAGACTTGTATCCGGTTCCCCGGATAGATCAGCTGGTAGACTCTACTTCTGGGAACAAGCTTCTCTCCATCATGGATGCTTTCTCCGGGTACAATCAGATCCAGGTGGATCCAAGAGATCAAGAGCATACCACTTTTGTTACTGATAGAGGTCTACACTGCTACAAGGTGATGCCTTTTGGTTTGAAAAATGATGGGGCTACTTATCAAAGGTTAGTCAATAAGGCATTTGCTGATCAAATTGGAAGAAATATGGAGGTTTACATTGACGATATGATGGTGAAAAGTGTGGATGAGCAGCTGCACTTGTCCGACCTCCGGGAGACTTTTGCCAATCTGGCCAAAGTAAATTTAAAGTTAAATCCTGAAAAATGTGTGTTCGGAGTGCAGTCCGGGAAGTTCTTGGGGTATATTATAAGTGAGCATGGAATACAGCCTGACCCGGACCAACTCAATGCCTTATTCCACATGGAGCCTCCACGAAACATTAAAGAAGTACAGCGGTTAACGGGGAGGTTAGCAGCTTTGAACAGATTCATCTCAAGGTCTTCGGACAGGTGTGCTCCTTTCTTTCAAACTTTGAAGGGCGCAAAGGGGTTTGAGTGGACACCACAGTGTGATGAGGCATTCAATGAGATTAAGAAGCATCTGTCCTCTCCCAAGACTTTGTTTAAACCAATCGAGGGGGAGACTCTCTTTGTGTATTTAGCTGTTTCGAGCTGTGCCATCAGTGCTGTGCTAGTAAGGGAGGTTGATGGGTACCCTCACCCGGTATACTACATCAGCAAAAGCTTGATTGATGCTGAACGCCGTTACTTGAAACTGGAGAAACTAGCATTGGCCTTGGTGATAGCTGCAAGAAAGATGAGGCCTTATTTTCAGGCTCATCATATCGTTGTCCGGACATCTTTCCCTTTAAAGAATGTCCTTCAAAAAGCAGACATTTCAAGCAGAATGACTAAGTGGTCAGTAGAGTTGGGGGACTTCGACATAGACTTTGCTCCTCGAACAGCAGTAAAAGCTCAAGCTGTGGCTGATTTTCTGGTCGAATTCCATTCTGATAGGGACTCAGAACAATCTGCTGATTCAAAAGACAAAAAAGTGTGGATTGTCCGAACAGATGGAGGATCCAGTGCCATAGGATCTGGGGCAGGAATATGTCTTACTTCCCCCTATGGGGACAACATGTTCCAAGCTATTTGTTTTGCTTTCAGAGCATCTAATAACGAGTCCGAATACGAAGCAGCTATAGCTGGGTTGAAATTGGCTTATATCTGTGGAGCAAAAAGGGTCAAGCTGCTAAGCGACTCCCAATTGCTTGTCCACCATGCCTTGGGCCTATCAGAAGCTAGAAAAGAACAATTGATTAAATATTTACTTCTTCTGAAAAATGAAGCAATGAAGTTTAAAGCTGTTATCTATGAACATATTCCCCGGGCAGAGAATGAGCTAGCAGACTCATTGGCAACAATAGCATACACGGAGTCTTATCCATGGATCCATGTGCTTGAAAGTCCTTCTATCCAACTTGATGAAGGGGAAAAAGAAGAAGTCTTTGAAATACAAGTGAATGAGCCTCAGGATTGGAGGTCTCCTCTTATACAATATCTGTCCGAAGGCATCGTACCTTTGAATAAATCACAAGCCAGAACTCTAAAACACAAGGCTCGTGGTTTCATCATGATTAGAGAGGTCTTGTACAAGAAATCCTATAGCAAACCTCTCCTACGCTGTTTAGGAGATCATGAGTCACAAATGGTTCTCTCCGAATTGCATGATGGTGAGGGATCAGCCCATTGTGGATTTAGAGCATTAACAAGAAGAGTGCTTCTCTCCGGATATTATTGGCCTTCAATAATGAAAGATGCCAAGGAACTGGTAAGAAGGTGTGACCCATGCCAGAGGTACAGCAATGAAATTCATGTACCAGCCATTCCTATGGAATCAATTTCTGAGCCTATCCCTTTTGCTCGATGGGGATTAGACTTAGTTGGGCCTCTCCCTATGGCGTCCGGAGGGCGTAAAACCATAATCGTAGCCATTGACTACTTTTCGAAGTGGATAGAAGCAGCCCCCTTGGCAGGAACAACCTCAAAGGCTGTTATAAAATTCGTTCTATCCAACATATGTTGCAGATTTGGTGTTCCCCAGAGAATAACAACAGACAATGGGCCACAGTTTGACAACAGAGAAATGGAGAGCTTCTGTGCCTCAAGGGGTATTCAGCACTGCTTTTCTTCACCATTCCACCCACAAGCCAATGGGCAAGTTGAAGTGGCTAACAGAACGATACTGTCCGGTTTAAAGAAAAATTTGGAGGGGGCTGCTGGGAAGTGGCCTAGTTATTTACAAGAAGTCTTGTGGGCCTACCGGACAACACCTGGGGCTGCAACACAAGAGTCACCTTTTGCCTTGGTCTATGGGATGGATGCAGTAGCCCCCATAGAAAAGACACTTCCCTCCTTTCGAGTGCACAACTTCTCCGGACAGGCTAATGAAATGGCAGTTAGAAATCAACTTGATTTAATTGAAGAAAGGCGAGTAAAAGCTCATCTTAGAATGGCACACTATCAGGGCTTGATGAGAAGCAGGTTTGCTTCTAAAGTTAAAAGAAGGGACTTTCAACCAGGAGATAAGGTATTAAGAAAAGTTTTCTTGCATACCAAGGAAAAGCTCTTCGGAAAGTTGGCCCCAACTTGGGAGGGCCCCTACACTGTGGTTGAAAGAATCAAACCTGGCACATACTGGTTGGAAGACAAGGATGGCAGGGTTTTAACTCACCCTTGGAATATTGAACACCTTCGAATGTATTTGGAATAAAACTTATGTAAATATTTACTTGTTTAAACATCCATGTAAATATTTGGGGGCATACCACTACCTCTCTCCGGCGCCACGGAGAGCTTTAAATGAAACGTGGAGCTTTTTTGAATAAATTTTCTAAGTTTTTGCAAAATTCTGTTGATTGTCATACTATCCGGACTGAAAAGTCTAAGGGCTACTTAAATTCTAGCCAGAGAAACTAAACACTCTCACAACACGATAACTCGAAATTACTTAAACTCCAAGATATTTAAACAGACTATGGAATAAGAGAAGGGTTGTGCGAGATAAAACGTTCATTCAATAAACTTAAAGTTGCCTTGGCCTTCCAAGGACTTTTTAAACAAGTTTAAACACAATACAAAAATCTGTCCGGTCAAAACGGACAGCATCACAAAAAAAAGGTGCCTTGGCCTTCCAAGGACTTTGGTTCGAACAAAAAGTAAACAGAATAAATTACCAACTAAGGTGGGGCCTTTGAAGATGGCTCACCCTCATCTGTTCCCTTGGTCTTGATATCGCTTTTTTCCTCAATGACCTTCTTGCCTTTGGGGTCAGCCTCTTCTTCACCCGGACTCTCTCCGGTTTCCTCCTCGTCCCCAGATGAGGATATATCAGTGTACCCTTCATCAACCATGGTCCAATATGGGAGATCATCGTCATCCACGTAACGCCATAAGTCCCCAAGTCTCCTCTTCGGGAACTTCTCGTGAAATAGGAGGACCATGTCGGACTTCACCTTTTCAATCAATAATTCCTCACTCCGGATCATCTCCCTGGCATAATCATTGATTTTGGCCTTGATCATGGCCTCTTGATCCTTCACCAGAGCAGCTTTCTCGTCAACAGCCTGAGTCACTACATTCTCTAAAGCAAGTTTGTCAGTAGTCAGATTGGTGACAAGCTTCTCTTTTGCTGCAGTCTCATCTTTTGAGGTTTTCAAGTCCTTCTCCAACCCGGACAGCTTAGCCCGGAGATCTTCTAGGGTTTTCTCTAAAGAGGCAACTTTTTTGTTGCTTTCATTTTGACTCTTCTTCAGCTGTTCGTTCGACTCCTTGAGCAAGTCAACCTTAGTAGTGGCAGTCCTGAGGTCATCGGACAGTTTCTCCTTCTCAGACTTAAGTTCTCTGATGGTTTCTGCCTGACTCCGGACTTGCCTCTCTAGGGTAAGTACTGGTTGTACGTTGCTCAGGAGGGAATGAGCTATAACGTCTCTCTCGCTGAAGACCAAGAAAGTCTTACCGTTGAAGTTTCCTGTGTTGGAGCTGCTTGGGGGAACATATGGCCCAGCAAACTCATCTCTTGACAGACCAAGAAAGTAATCACCCAGAGGACCCAGGCCGGTGACATCCACTTCGTCCATATTGATCTCTCCCCTTTCAATCTCATCAGTATGGAGTTACCTTGGAATCCCTTCGTTAAGATTCTCCGGAATCTCTTCAGCCAACGTTGGATCGATAGGGAAAGTGGGCTCCGGATCCCGGGGAGCAAACTCTTCTTCTTGAGAAATCTTCTTCTTTTTGGCCTCCTTATCAGCACTGTCACTCGTTTGCTTGCGAGTTCGTTTGGAGGCCCTTGAAGGTTTTGAGGGAGTCTCTCCGTGTTTCTTACTTTCCACTTCTACCACCTGAAGAAGGTTTGCATCAACTTGAGCTGGGACTGGCACCTCTGTGTCAGTTGGAGCCTTTTTCTCCGTATCCGCTGCTGTTTTCCTCCCTTTCTTCTTCTGGCCCTTCATTTTACTTGGGGCTTTGGCCCGGAGAGGGAGGAAAAGGGTCCCATCTAGCTCATGAGACCTTCTCAGCACTATGTCATCATCAGGAGGGGTGGAGAACTCCTCCCATGTTAAATCCCTTCGACCTGTGGTGTTCCACAGGTGAGATCTCGCCAAGTTCCCCGAAGTGAAAGCCTTGTGAAACCGGTTCTCCCAGTTCTCTGCGGCCCATGCATTTATCTTGCCACAGGTGACCTGTCCGGCTTTCAGATAGTCTCCGAACTCTTTTGGCAGTTCTAATAAAACAAAAAAATAACTAGTTAGTGAAATCTTAAAGAAGGGAAGATTCGAACAGAAACTTAAGGAAAGAACTTACGATCGCTTCTCCATCTACTTCGAAGAAGGCTAGGATTCTCCCCAACCTTAATCTTCTTCCCATTCTCCCATGAGCCACTTATAAACAAGAACTGGCTCCTCCATTTATTCTCCGATTCCAGGAGATCATCGACGGCTTTCAGATTGTTCCCCATATTAAAGTGATAAAAGGGGAACTGGTGATGTTTGCATAGACTAGCCACAGCAGCAAACTCTTCCATGGGAAGAGGGATTCCGGACAGCCTGGACGCCATAATGCATGACATCAAGGTGTACCATCCGTTGGGGCTCAGCTGTGATGGGCATAGCTTGACTAGATGGAAATAGCGCACTATCTCTGGATCCAATGGGAACCTAAGTCCCTAGTTGAATAGCTCCGTAAAGAAGACTATTTCATTCCTTTTACAATCCATCGGGGTCTCCGGATCGATAGGAATTCGGATTTTAACGTTTTCAGGGATCCCCCACTTAGTGCGAAGCCGTCCCAAGTCTCTAGTATGAATAAACATGTATTTGGTTTTTGACAAAGACAAAAGATACTTAAATTCTACCTTGTGAAAGCAGGGCCCAACTTTCCCTTCAAGGCTCTCCGGCAGATCCGGACGGCTCAGGTACAAGTCTTCTCTGCCTTTCTTGGCAACAACTATAGCAGTTTCAGCTTGTCCGGAAGACTCGGACTCAAACCTGACCTCCTCAGTGGAGTCTTCCATCCTCTCCTCCATTACTGTTGGGGGAGCTTCAGCAGAAACAGCCCGGGGAGGGATGAAGCTTGGCACAGCTGATCCTCCGGACTGGCGGCTCGTTGTATGTTTCTCAGTTCTCACCTCAGTTTGAGCTTCTGAGGTCGAAGTTTCCTTAGGAGGTAGTGGACTGCTAGCCTCCGGACCAACCGGCCTCTCCCGGAGGGTCCTAACAGTTGTCCCAGACCCTGACTCACTGGTATTTTTTGAGGAGAGTCCCTTAACCAGTCTACTTGGTCTTTTCATGATCAGCTTGTCTGGAGAATGATCGGAGTCGGACCCCATAGCAATAAAAGTGGTTTTCTTCCTAACACTTGTAACAGCGACCCCCGGTTCGACAGTGGGGATTGACTCTTGGACTGATGAGCCAGAAACTATTGGGGAGAGTGTTGATTGAAAGAGTTTTCTAGGTTTCGTACCTTTCGAAGACGACGAACCTCTATTAGA
This sequence comes from Limnanthes douglasii subsp. nivea, assembly GCA_036936605.1. NCBI lineage: Eukaryota > Viridiplantae > Streptophyta > Magnoliopsida > Brassicales > Limnanthaceae > Limnanthes > Limnanthes douglasii. Next base: position 154,630,062 of record JAUPFV010000003.1, on the reverse strand, counting down.
TTCTTCGATTGAAGGGGCTGGTTTTTCAACAGGCGACGCTGGAAGCCCTGCTGCAAGTCTCTTTTCTTTTTCAACCCTTTGAGCTTTTTCTAGTTCTGAAAGATTGAGCCAGCCACCCTTGATTAGAGCTGTTCTTGCTGTGAACATAAAACAACTAAGGAAGGTTTGAAGTTTTAGAGAGATGAAGTTTTGAGTGAAATGACAAAGTAAAAGTGAAAATGAAACTGTGAAAGACAAATGGAATTTATAGTAAATGTAAAAAAGAGTTTGATTCCTAGGAGAATCCGAAAGGTTGGGCAATGATTAAAAAACGGCGCTGACGTCATCAAAAGCATTTAAAGAAGTTACTTGTTCAATAAAGTGATGCGATTTTCCAGATGAAAAAATGGCTGAAGTGACCAACCAGGGTGTGACACGTGTCCCACTACCTCTGACAAAGAACCGTTTGGAATTCATAACGGTTGGGCTGTCCGGGCCTATCTAAATTCTCTTCGAATTGGAAAACCACTTCTTCGATCGGACTGTTTTTCAATTCTTTAACAAGGACACTTGTTCAAATACCTAAAAAAGGGGCTCCTGATGAGTCCGAATTCGAAGAGCTCCCCGGAAGGGTAGTCCAAAGTAAAATCACCCCGTAAATTCGGACAGACTTCATGACTTCAGTTCGAACAGCACTGGTTGAACCGGACAGATGACTTTGAACACTGCAAACATAAGGCAGTTCGAACTATGACTAAAGTACTAAAAAACCTAATCACTATCTGACTAAGCTACCTGTACATCTGCTTAAAACTCATGGGTCTTTAAACATGACCCGGGTCCATTAAACTTGACCCGAAAGCCCATAAGGGCCCAAATTTCACACTATAAATACCCAACCACCAGCATTAACTATGGGTAAGAAAAATTAACTGCTGCCAGGCTGCTTAATTCTCTCTCCACCCTTGAAACACTTTGAAACACCCTGAAATATCTTAAAACACCCTTAAACACCACCACATCACCGTGAAACACCCTTACGCCACCTTAAAACTCCACTTAAAATTACCAGCCTACCCTCAGGCTACTTTTATCCACACCAGTGTCAATTCCAGTATGCTCACCAGCAGATGGAAAAGCTCAGGTAAATATTTTATTATGTTTGTCTTTCTTACTTTGTAAAAAATTTGTTTCTGAACTACTTTTATTTTTCTTTGGTTAGTGTTGCCGAAGGAGTTCTCCCATTATGTGGAGAAGGGGCAGGTCACATGTGCCAAATTAAACGCTTGGGCTGCTGAACATTGGGGAAACGCTTTCCACAACTGCCTCACCTCAGGAAACTTGGTGAGGTCCCACCTCTAGAACACAACGGGCCGGAGAGACCTTACTTGGGAGGAGCTGATTACACCACCTCCTCCGACTGTTCTTATCAAGAGAACAGAGGAGAAGGATGGCAAACTGGCCTTTCCCTCCAGATCTAAAGCCCCAAGCAAGATGAAAGGTAAGAAGGGCAAGAAAAAACAGGTTGCAGCAGGGGTCGTTCAGGGTGATGTAGAGGAGATCGCTCCGGCGAGTCAGGGAGTGTAGGCCCAAGGGGGAATTGAAGCTACTCTACTTCAATTAGTTGAAGATGAGAGTATTAGGGAGGCAGGTGGACCTCAAGATCCTCCAAAGTCTCCTAAGACGGATAAAAAACGGGGAGAAAATAGTGAAGAGAGGATGGCCAAAAAGAAGAAAGTATCCCTAGGGGATGAAGTTGTCCTCCAGCCTTCAGAGTCTCTTCCTCCGGCCTACCTAACATACCCCACATTGGAAGAGAAAATCCCAAGTGATCTACACGCCGGAGAAGGTACCGGAGGGAATTTGGATGGAGTAGACATCAGTGGTCTCCAAAACATTGGCCTTTACTTTGGAGACCTTGAAAAAGATGACTTCACTGGTCCCTAGCTTGCCCCAAGTTCCTCTAACATGGTGACCTTTAATGGAAAGTCTTTCACTGTTTCAGGGGAAAACGATACGGTGACTCACTCTTTGCTGGGCTATATTCAGCCAGTGCTCAACTTAGAGAGGAAAGTACCAAGTCAGTCTGCCCTCATCAACACCCTCAATGCATATAAATAGAGCTTATCCACTGATCTTCTTAATGCCAAGAAAAGTGTTGAAGCATTGAAGAAAAAGTTCGAGGAGTTAAAGAAAGGGAAAGAAGACTTGACAACTAGGCTGGTCACTTCGGAGATGGCTAACACAGAGCTCCAAACTAAGTGCTCTGCTTGGAGAAAGATCTCTCCACTTTGAAGGAAGAGGTGAAGACCAAGGACAATGTTATCCAAGCCCTATCCGGTGACAAGACTTCTCTTGAAGGTGTTATGTCCAAAGTTACTAGGGAAAAAGAAGATTTGATGAAAGAGCACGAGAAGACAATCCAGGCTAAGGTCGATGCGTATGCCAACGATGTGATAGATTCTCTAAGAAAAATGTATGCCGAATTTAAATCTGAGATGGTCTTACTTTTTCATCAAACATTCTCGAAGAGGACACTCAGTACTTTGTGGCAGTACGTTGAATATGAAGATATCCCATTTCGCACGATGGTGGATGGTGATAATAGAAACTATTCCAGTGGTATTGATGATACTACTGATGAGGAAGAAGGGACCGAAGAGAGTTCCAGTGACGAACCCAAATATCCAAAGAAGAAAAAAGATGATGCAGGAACATCTAAGGCAAACTAGCCCTAAAGTTTTAACTATTCTCTGTTTTTTTATCCTTATGACATACTAAAGTCCTTGGATGGACAAGGCATTTTTTTAATTGTGTTTTAATATCATCCTCCGGTGTTAACCGGGTAGTTTTACTTTGTTAAATTCTTTCTTTGTTTTATATTCGCCCAATCTTAGTGGCTGATGTTTAAATAACCCTTATTTATTTTACAAGTATTTTAAGATGAAAGTGTTTAAATTTTCTGATGACAAATGTTAAATGGTCATCATTCCACCAGATCAATCCGACATATTAAAGATACTTGGAAAGCTTTAAAGAAATTGTGAATCAAACCACTCCGAAATTTTTAAGAAGGCATCAAATTTTATTGAAAAACCCGGACACCTCATTAAAACCTCCCGCGCCACCAGGGTAGGAAAGAGTATGTCCTCCAATATTTACATGGACTTTAAACAAGTAAATATATACACAACTTTTATTCTAGACACATCCGGAGGTGTTCAATTTTCCAAGGGTGGTTTAAGATTCTTCGATTTTTGTCCTGAAGCCTGTATGTCCCAAGCTTAAGCTTTTCAATGACCATATAGGGCCCTTCCCAATTTGGAGCTAGCTTGCCGAACTGCTTCTCCTTAGTATGTAGGAAGACTTTTATCAATACTTTATCCCCCGGTCGAAAATCCCTTCTTCTGATTCTGGAAGCAAACCTGCTTCTCATTAAACCTTGATAATGGGTGGCTCTAAGATGAGCCTTAACCCTTTTCTCTTCTATTAAGTCCAATTGACTTCTGACGGCCACTTCATTAGCCTGTTCGGAAAAATTGTGGACTCTGTATTGATGAGTCCGAATTCAGGATACTCCCCGGAAGGGCAAATCAGTCTAAAACTCTCCGAATACCGGACAGGCACTAAAGACATAAACCGGACAGATGATTTGGACCGGACAGATCACTTCGAACACTGCGAACTTAAGGCTGTTCGAACTATGACTAAAGTACTAAAAAACCTAAACACTTCCTGACTAAGCTACCTGTCTTCCGGCTTAGAACTCATGGGTCTTTAAACATGACCCAGGTCCATTAAACTTGACCCGAAAGCCCATAAGGGCCCAAACATCACACTATAAATACCCAACCACCAGCATTAACTATGGGTAAGAAACATTAACTGCTACCAAGCTGCTTAATTATCTCTCCACCGTTAAACACCCTTACACCACCCTTAAACACCCTTACACCACCTTGAAACTCCACTTAAAATTACTAGCCTACCCTCAGGCGATTATTTTCCACACCAAATTGGCGACCACAGTGGGAGGAGAGAGGTGCCTGAATCAAGCATTCAAAACCTGCCAAGAAATTCTGTCCGAATGAATCCGGATAATCCAGAGCTTCCACCAGCTTTGCTCGAAGTGGTGGAAGAGAACGATGAGTATACTGTCCAAGAGCGCGACAGATTAAAGCGTGAGATAGAAGCTCTGAGGGCTGAAAAGGCCAAAATGGGCGTGAAAGAAAAATCCAAAGCCTCGGTTGTTCATCATACCGATAACCCTAGAGAGCCTGAGGCTTCGAAAACTCATGTGAGTACCAAAAAGACACATGCCAGTTCTAAAACGTCTCACCGGTCCAAGCCTGTGGAGAGCTCTGACTCAAGCTCAGAATCTTCGGGCAGCTCTTCGGACAGTGAGGGAAATGAAAAATCCTTGTCCTCTAGCAGTGATGAGGGTCGAACCAAGAAAAAGCAAAAGCAAGTTAAGAAATATTCAAGGAAAAGAGATCACCATGGAAGAATGAAAAGGCATATTGGAAAGGGATCATCTCATAGCCGGAGGCATGTGGACCGGATGCTGATGGATCCCTTTGCTTTCCACGATGAGCCAGGTATCTTTGCAACTCCTAATGAGGATACCGTGTTCAGTCGTGGAAGGAATTGGAGGCAGTCTCCACTGTCTTCTAAAATCCTGTCCGGAAACCTCCCCAAGAGGTTTGACAGTACTAAGATGGAGAAGTATGATGGCAGTACTGATCCGGACAATCATCTGGAGCAATTCAAGAACTTAATGATGAACTTTGATGATGATGATAAACTACTTTGTAGGGCATTCTCCCAATCCTTTACGGGGAGTGCTCTGAAATGGTACAACAGCCTGCCTCAGGGTTGTATCAAAGATTTTGATACGTTTTGGGTAGCCTTTCGAAGGCAGTTTGTGGGGAGTAAGGAGCTGAAGGGCAATGGAGACACAATAATCCATTGTGCCCAGGAGCCAAATGAGTCATTAAAGGAGTATATAATTCGTTTTGTGAACACAAAGAATGGGTTGGCTGATTGCTTCGAACAGGTGGCAATAGCATCCCTAAGACAAGGCTTGAACCCAAGCAACCTGGATGATTCGGTGACCAGAAAGAAGGCCATGACCTGGGGGGGATCGCTAAATCAGGTTGGCAAGCAGATAAACGTTGATGAAACAAAGAAAACAAGGGTGCACAGACAGGTGAGATCCACCCCGGTGGCACCAACTCCAAATCAAAACCAGTCCGGGAACAAAGCCAGAGAAACCGGACAAGGGCATGGTAGGGTAAAAGCTCAGTCTCAGCCAGCTGCTCCTGCTCAAAGTCAACAATCCAGAAACAAAAGAGGGCCATGGGTCCAACCGGAGTGGTTCGCAGAACTTAAAGAAAGCGTGGCCACCATTTTCGATAAAACAAAAGATGAGGTACACTACCGGAGACCGGCAACCTTGCAGTCTCCCAGAGAGCATCGTAACAACTCCTTTTGCCAATACCACAATGATATTGGCCATACCACTATTGATTGCATAGCGTTGAAACAAGAGGTTCAAAACTTGATTGAAAGGGGAAAGTTGGGTGCATACGTTAAAAGAAGGGGAGGCAACAGGCCTGACAATACTCACCGGGTTGGTCCAAGTAATGCTGCCCCGGAGGGGGCCATGGTAATAGTTGAAAGGTTCGATGTGGAATCTGAGTACTTGGATCCTGATCCAACACGAAATAGGGTGGGTGCTATAGAGGAGTGTTCTAGGACGGTCTCCGGGCTCATTAAATTCTTCGAGTCACTGACAATTTTCGGAGGGGACACTATGACTGCTCCTACTGCTTCTTCAAGAAAGAGGCATGTTCATAATTTAGCCTCCCAGCTAGAGGGAGGCATGCCATCTTATCAATCACCAAACTCATTCCCATTCATAGTCTTCAATGAGGATGATTTGAGAGATATTTCTGGCCCTCATGAGGATGCTGTTGTCATAGGAGCATCTATAGGGGGCAATGAGGTAAGGTGAATTCTGGTGGATAATGGAAGCTCTGCCAATATCCTTTTCCTAACCACTTACAAGAAAATGAAAAATCCAGCTGTGATTCAGAAGTCAGACAGATCGATCGTGGGTTTCACGGGAAGCTCAGCCGATGTGATCGGGGAGTTTGAAGAAGAAGTGTTATTGGGCAGGGGCCCTTTCAAGAAAATGGTTAGAATACTCTTCATCGTGGTGGATTGTCTCACTTGCTATAATGCTATTCTAGGGAGATCTTGGCTCTCTAGGATGCATGCAGTGGCTTCAACAGTCCATCAGTGTTTAAAGTATGCTGTTCAGGGACAGGTTGGGGTTGTCCAGAGCAGCCAAAAGGTTGCAAGAGAATGCTATGCCACTTCCTTGGCTCCACGAACGCTGGGGGCAGTCCGAATAAATGATCAATAGCAGTTTGAGGGCCTTTCTGGGGGTGAGGGTGAGATTGATGACCCTAGGGAGACCCCCTGAGTGATGATCCCAATTGAAGAGGTTGAAACACATTGTTTGGAAGAAGGTAAAAGTGTCAAGATAAGGTCCAAGATGCCACCAATATTGAAACAAGAGATGTTGAAATTTTTGAAAGACCATCAGCACGTTTTTGCTTGGTGCAATACTGATGTTACTGGAGTTCCATCAGAGGTGATATCCCATCACCTATCTGTCTGAAGAAATGTGGCCCCAGTGGTTCAAAAGAGAAGAGCTTTCTCGAAAGAAAAGGCTGATGTCATAGTACAATAGGTTGACAGACTCACAAAGATGGGGCATATTAAAGAATCTCAGTACCCTTTGTGGACTGCGAATCCTGTCCTGGTAAAGAAGAAAAATGGCAAGTGGCGCATGTGCATTGACTTCACAGATCTTAATAGAGCTTGCCCAAAATATTTGTATCCGGTTCCCCGGATAGATCAGTTAGTAGACTCTACTTCTGGGAACAAACTGCTCTCCTTCATGGATGCCTTCTCCGGGTACAATCAGATCCAAGTAGATCCAAAAGATCAAGAACATACTACGTTTGTCACTGATAGGGGTCTACATTGCTACAAAGTGATGCCTTTTGGCTTGAAAAATGCTGGGGCTACTTATCAAAGATTAGTCAACAAGGCATTTGCTGATCAAATTGGAAGAAATATGGAGGTTTACATTGACGATATGATGGTGAAAAGCGTGGATGAGCAGTTGCACTTGTCCGATCTCCAAGAAACTTTTGCCAACTTGGCAAAAGTGAATTTAAACTTGAACCCTGAAAAGTGTGTGTTCGGAGTACAGTCCGGGAAGTTCTTAGGGTATATCATAAGTGAGCATGGAATACAGCCCGACCCGGACCAACTCAATGCCTTATTCCAGATGGAGCCTCCTCGAAACATTAAAGAAGTACAGCGATTAACGGGGAGATTGGCTGCCTTAAACAGATTCATCTCCAGGTCTTCGGACAGGTGTGCTCCATTCTTTCAGACTTTGAAGGGTGCAAAGGGTTTCGAATGGACCCCACAGTGTGGTGAGGCATTCAATGAAATCAAGAAACATCTCTCCTCTCCTAAAACTTTGTTTAAACCAGTTGACGGGGAGACCCTTATTGTGTATCTGGTCGTTTCAAGTTGTGCCATCAGTGCTGTGTTGGTAAGAGAGGTCGATGGTTGTCCCTACCCAGTGTACTACATCAGAAAAAGCTTGATTGATGCTGAGAGGCGTTACTTGAAACTCGAAAAACTGGCATTAGCTCTGGTGATAGCTGCAAGAAAAATGAGGCCTTACTTCCAGGCTCATCCTATCGTCGTCCGGACATCTTTCCCCTTAAAGAATGTCCTTCAAAAAGCAGACATTTCAAGCAGAATGACGAAGTGGTCAGTGGAATTGGGGGACTTCGACATAGACTTTGCCCCCCGAACGGCAGTAAAAGCCCAAGCTGTGGCTGATTTTCTGGTTGAATTCCACTCTGATAGGGATTCAGAGCAACCTACTGATTCAAAAGACAAGAAAGTGTGGATTGTCCGAATAGACGGAGGGTCTAGCACCATGGGATGTGGGGCAGGAATATGTCTCACATCCCCATATGGGGACATCATGTACCAAGCTATTTATTTTACTTTCAGGGCGTCTAATAACGAGTCCGAATACGAAGCAGCTATAGCTGGGGTTGAAATTGGCCCACATATGTGGGGCTAAAAGGGTCAAGCTACTGAGTGACTCCCAGTTACTTGTCCACCATGCCTTAGGCCAATCTGAGGCTAGAAAGGAGCAGTTGGTAAAATATTTACTCCTCCTAAAAAATGAAGCGTTAAAGTTTAAAGCTGTTGTCTATGAGCATATTCCCCAGGCAGAAAATGAGCTAGCAGACTCATTGGCAACAATAGCATATACGGAGTCCTACCCATGGATCCATGTGCTTGAAAGCCCTTCTATTCAACTCAGTGAGGGTGGAAAGGAGGAGGTTTTTGAAATACAAGTGAGCCAGCCTCAAGACTAGAGATCTCCTCTCATACAATATCTGTCCGATGGTATTATGCCCTCAGATAAGTCACAAGCCAGAACATTGAAACACAAGGCTCGTGGTTTCATTATGTTGAGAGAAGTGTTGTACAAAAAATCCTATAGTAAACCTCTCCTACGCTGTTTAGAGGATATTGAGTCACAGATGGTCCTCTCCGAATTGCATGATGGTGAGGGATCAGCCCATTGTGGATTCAGAGCTTTAACAAGAAGAGTGTTACTCTCCGGATACTATTGGCCATCAATCATGGAAGATGCTAAGGAGCTGGTAAGAAGGTGTGACCCATGCCAGAGGTACAGCAATGAAATTCATGTACCAGCCATTCCCTTGGAGTCAATTTCTGAGCCCATCCCTTTTGCTCGATGGGGATTAGACTTGGTTGGGCCTCTCCCTGTGGCGTCCGGAGGGCGTAAAACTATAATTGTGGCCATTGACTACTTCTCGAAGTGGATAGAAGCAGCCCCCCTGGCAGGAACAACATCAAAAGCTGTCATAAAATTTATTGTGTCCAACATATGTTGCAGATTTGGTGTCCCACAGAGGATAACAACAGACAATGGGCCACAGTTTGACAATAGAGAAATGGAAAGCTTCTGTGCCTCAAGGGGTATACAACACTGCTTTTCTTCACCTTTCCACCCACAAGCCAACGGGCAGGTTGAAGTGGCTAATAGAACTATACTGTCCGGGTTAAAGAAAAATTTGGAAGGGGCTGCTGGGAAGTGGCCTAGTTATCTACAAGAAGTCTTGTGGGCCTACCGGACAACACCTGGGGCTGCAACACAAGAGTCTCCCTTTGCCTTGGTCTATGGAATGGATGCAGTAGCTCCCATAGAGAAAACACTCCCTTCCTTTCGTATTCACAACTTCTCCGGACACGCTAATGAAATGGAAATTAGAAATCAACTTGATTTGATAGAAGAAAGACGGGTTAAAGCTCATCTTAGAGTGGCACACTATCAGGGCTTGATGAGAAGTAGGTTTGCTTCTAAGGTTAAAAGAAGAGATTTCCGATCAGGGGATAAAGTATTAAGGAAGGTCTTCTTGCATACTAAGGAAAAGCTCTTCGGAAAGTTGGCCCCAACTTGGGAGGGTCCGTATACTGTGGTTGAAAGAATCAAGCCTGGGACTTACTGGTTGGAAGACAAAGATGGCAGGGTTTTAACTCACCCTTGGAATATTGAACACCTTCGAATGTACTTGGAATAACGCTTATGTAAATATTTACTTGTTTAAACATCCATGTAAATATTTGGGGGCATACCTTCCCCTCTTCGGTGGCACGGAGAGCTTTTAATGAAATTTGATGCCTTCTTCGATTTTTTTTTTAGTATTTTCAAAATTCTATCTCTTGTCATACTATCCGGACTGAAAGGTCTAAGGGCTATTTAAACTCTAGCCGGAGAATCTTAAACACTCTCACAATGCAATAACTCAAAGCTACTTAAATTCCAACTATCTAAACTAAAACAAATAATGAAAGAAGAGGATGGTTGAGCAAAATAAAAACATTCATTCAACAACTTAAAATTGCCTTGGCCTTCCAAGGACTTTTTGAACAAGTTTGGGCACAGTACAAAAAATCTATCCGAATAATACGGACACCATCACAAAAAGAGTGCCTTGGCCTTCCAAGGACTTTAGTTTGAATGAAAGATAAACAAAATAAATTATAAATTAAGGTTGAGCCTTTGAAGATGGCTCGCCCTCATCTGCTTTCTTGCCCTTGATGTCGCTCCTCTCTTCGACTATCTTCTTGCCCTTGGGATCAGTCTCTTCTTCACCTGGGCTCTCTCCGGTTTCCTCTTCATTATCAGATGCGGACTCACTGGAATATCCCTCGTCAACCATAGTATAATATGGAAGGTCATCATCATCCACATAGCGCCATAAGTCCCCCAGTCTCCTCTTCGGGAATTTTTCGTGAAGCAGGAGAACCATATCAGACTTCACCCTTTGAATCATTAGCTCCTCGCTTTGTATCATCTCCCTGGCATAGGCGTTGATCTTGGCCTTGATTGTGGCCTCTTGGTCCATCACCAAAGCAGCCTTCTCTTCAGCAGCCTGAGTCACTGCATTTTCTAAAGCGATCTTGTCAGTGGTCAGGTTGGTGATGAGCTTCTCCTTTGCTGCAGTTTCTCCCCTTGAGGTTGTCAGGTCCTTCTCCATTCCGGACAGCTTATCCTGAAGATCTTTTATGGTTTCTTCTAGGGTGGCAACTTTTGTGTTGCTTTCATTTTGCTTCTTCTTCAGCTCCTCATTTGCTTCTTTAAGCAAGTCAGCATTGGTGGTGGCAGTGCGGAGGTCTCCGGACAGCTTTTCCTTATCAGACTTGAGGTCTTTGATAATGTCTGCTTGACTCCTGACTTGCCTCTCCAATGTGAGAACTGGCTGCACATTACTAAGTAGAGAGTGGGTTATAGTGTCCTTCTCACTAGAAACCATGAAAGTCTTACCGTTAAAATTGACCGTATTAGAGCTGCTCGGAGGGATGTAGGGCCCTGCAAACTCATCTCTAGGCAGGCCAAGGAAATATTCACCAAGTCCACCCAGACCGGTGATGTCCACTTTATCCAAATTAAGCTCTCCCCCCTCAACCTCATCAGTATGGAATTCCCTTGGAATCTCTTCTTGAAAGTCCCTTGGGATCTCTTCGGCCAGTGTCGGGTCAGTAGGGAAAGAGGGCTCCGGATCCCGGAGAGCAAGCTCATCTCCTTGGGAAGTCTTTTTCTTCTTGGCTTCCCTATCAGCACCTTCACTTGCTTGCTTGCGAGTCCTCTTAGATGCCCTTGGAGGTTTTGGAAGGTTCACTTCCTGCTTTTCGCTCTCCTGTTCCACCACTTGTAAAAGGGCTGCATCAATTTGAACTTGTGTTGGCCCCTCTGGATCTGTTGGGGCCTCCTTCTCAGTATCACCTGCCACTTTCTTGCCTTTTCTTCCGCCCTTCATTTTGCTTGGGGCTTTGGCCCGGGCAGGCAGATAGAGTGTCCCATCCAGCTCATGGGACCTTCTCAGCACAATGTCTTCATCATGCTGGGTGGTGAGCTCTTCCCAAGTTAGGTCTCTCCGACCTGTTGTGTTCCACAGGTGGGACCTTGCTAGGTTTCCAGTGGTGAAGGCCTTGTGGAATCGGTTCTCCCAGTTCTGTTAAAACAAAAGAGAAATTGGTTAGTACAAACTTAACTTAAAAAAAAGAGATATTCGAACAGAAACTTAAAGTAAAACTTACGGTCACTCCTCCATCTACTCCTGAGAAGGCTTGGATTCTCTCCGGCCTTGATTTTCTTGTCGTTTTCCCATGAGCCACTGACAAACAAGAATTGGCTCCTCCATTTGCTCTCCGACTCCAGGAGATCATCAACAGCTTTGAGATCATTCCCCATGTTGAAATGGTAGAAGGGGAACTGATGATGCTTGCACAGGTTGGCCACTGCAGCAAACTCTTCCATAGGAAGAGGGATTCCTGATAACCTAGATGCCATGATACATGACATTAAGGTGAACCAACCATTGGGGCTTAGCTGTGTTGGGCAGAGCTTGACCAGGTGGAAGTAGCGCACGATCTCCGGGTCTAGTGGGAACCTGAGTCCCTAGTTAAATAGCTCCGTAAAGAAGACTATTTCATTCATTTTACAGTCCATCGGGGTCTCCGGATCGATGGGAATCCTTATTTTTACGTTCTCAAGGATCCCCCACTTTGTGCGCATTCTACCTAGATCAGAGGTATGGATGAATGCATACTTGGTCTTCTGCAAAGCCAAGAGGTACTTAAGCTCGACTTTGTGGAAGCACGGCCCAACTCTCCCTTCAAGGCTCTCCAGCAGGTCCGGATGCCTCAGATATAAGTTCTCCTTGCCCTTCTTGGCAACGACAATAGCGGTATCAGCCTGTCCGGAGGACTCGGACTCAAATCGGACCTCCTCAGTGGAGTCCTCTATTCTCTCCTCCATAATTGTTGGGGGAGCTTCTGTAGAAGTAGTCCGGGGAGGATTGAAGCTTGGCATGGCTGGCCCTCCGGACTGTTGATTGCCCGTATTCTTTTGACTTCTCACCTCAAGTTGAGTTTCTGAGGCAGAAGATTCTTTGGGGGGTACTGGGCTGCTGGCCTCCGGACCGGACGGCCTCTCCCGGGGAGTTCTAATGGGTGCCCCAGACCCAGATTCACTGTTTTTTGCCCCCGATTTCGAGGGGGTATTTTTAGAGGTTAGCCCCTTGACTAACCGGCTTGGCCTTTTGATGACTAACTTCTCCGGGGAATGGTCAGAGTCAGACCCCATGGCAATAAAAGATGATTTTTTCCTGACGCTTGTAGCGGTGACTCCCGGTTCAACAGCAGGGATTGACTCCTGAACTGAGGAGCCAGATACTATGGGAGAAAGGGTGGATTGAAAGAGCTTTTTAGGCTTGGTGCCTTTGGAGGAGGATGAGCCTCTATCAGATTCTGCAACAGAGGAGGCTGGTTTCTCAACAGGCGACGATGGTAGCCCTGCTGCTAGTCGTTTCTCCTTCTCAACCCTTTGTGCTTTCTCCAACTCCGAAAGGTTGAGCCAACCGCCTTTGATCAATGCTGTTCTTGCTGTAAACATAAAACAACCAAGGAAGTTTTTGTTCTAGAGAGATAAAGCTCTGGGTGAAATTGCAGAGTAAAATTTGAGAGAGATAGTGAAACAATGAAAAATGAATGAGAATTTATAGTAAATGTGGAAAAAGGAGTTGATTCCTAGGAGAATCCGAAAAGTTGGGTAATGATTAAAAGACGGCGCTGATGTCATTATTGGCAATTAAAGAGGTTACTTGTAAAAGAAGATGGTGCGAAATTCAAGGTGAAAAAACGGATGGAATGGCCAATCAGAATGTGACACGTGTCCCACTAACTCTGACAAAAACCGTTTGGAATTCGTAAAGTTTGATCTGTCCGGATATACCCACAACTCTCTCTGAATTAAGAACCACTTCGTACAATCGGACTGTTTTTCAGTTCTTTGACAAGGGCACTTGCTCAAACACCTAAAAAAGGAGCTCCTGATGAGTCCGAATTCAGGATACTCCCCGGAAGGGAAAATCAGTCTAAAACTCTCCGAATACCGGACAGGCACTAAGGACATAAACCGGACAGATGATTTGGACCGGACAGATCACTTCGAACACTGCGAACTTAAGGCTGTTCGAACTATGACTAAAGTACTAAAAAACCTAAACACTTCCTGACTAAGCTACCTGTCCTCCTGCTTAGAACTCATAGGTCTTTAAACATGACCCGGGTCCATTAAACTTGACCCGAAAGCCCATAATGGCCCAAACATCACACTATAAATACCCAACCACCAGCATTAACTATGGGTAAGAAACATTAACTGCTACCAAGCTGCTTAATTATCTCTCCACCGTTAAACACCCTTACACCACCCTTAAACACCCTTACACCACCTTGAAACTCCACTTAAAATTACTAGCCTACCCTCAGGCGATTATTTTCCACACCATTTATGATGGAAGAGTTTCCTCTATAGGAGAAATTGCATCCATCCCATATACCAAGGAAAACGGGGATTCCTGTGTAGTAGCTCCAGGAGTAGTCTGGTAGGCCCGTAGTACTTCTTGTAAGTAGTTTGGCCACTTTCCAGCAGCCCTTCTAATTTTTTTTTGAGACCGGACAGAATGGTCTTGTTCGCCATTTCAACTTGACCTTTTTCCTGTGGATGGAAAGGAGAAGAGAAGCAATGCTGAATGCCCCTAGAGGCACAGAAACTCTTCATATCCTTGTTATCGAATTGTGGCCCATTATCTGTGGTTATCTTTTGTGGAACCCCAAATTTGCAACAAATATTAGATATGATAAATTTTATAACATCCTTTGAAGTAGTTCATGCCAAGGGGGCTGCCTCTATCCACTTTGAAAAATAATCACTGGCCACAATAATAGTTCTGCATCCTCCGGACGCCATCGGTCGTGGCCCTACTAGATCCAGTCCCCATCGAGCAAAAGGTATTGGTTTAAAAATCGATTGCAAAGGGACAGCTGGGATATGAATTTCATTACCATATCTTTGGCATGGATCACACCTCTTTACCAACTCCTTGGCATCTTCCATTATGGATGGCCAGTAATATCCGGCCAATAAAACCCTTCGGGTTATAGCTCTACAGCCACAGTGTGCTGACCCCTCATCATTATGGAGTTCAGAAAGCACAATTTGAGACTCTTCAACCCCGAAACAACCCAAGAGAGGTTTACTAAATGACATATTGTATAAAATATCTCTTATGACTAAAAAGCCACGAGCCTTGTACTTCATTTTCCTGGCCGTAAATTTTTCCGGAGGCAAAATGCCATTAGTAATGTATTGAAGAATGGGATGTCTCTAGTCCTTGGGTTGAACCACTTGTATATTTAAACATTCCTCTTCTTCTTTACCCCAAGTGGGCTGTATGGATGGACATCCTTGCACATGAATCCATCGGTACGACTCAGAGTATTCTATGGTTGCCAAGGAGTCTACTAATGTATTTTCTGATCTGGGTATATGCTCATAGCTGACATCTTTGAAGTTGGCTGGCACTTTTTTAAGAATGAATAAATATTTAATCAACTGCTCCTATTTGGCCTCAGATTGACCTTGGGCATGATGGATAAGAATCTGAGAATCACTCATTAACCTAACTCTTTTGGCTCCACATAGAAAGGCTAATTTCGAACCAGCTATAGCAGCTTCGTATTCGGACTCATTGTCAGAAGCCCTAAAAGCAAAACATATAGCCTGGTATAACTTGTCACCGTACAGAGAGATTAAGCATATCCCAGCACCACAAACCATGGTACTTGATCTACCATCGGTCCGGACAACCCATACCTTCTTAGTTTTTTCATCTGCAGTTTGTTTAGTAATTCTGTCCGAATGGAATTTAACTAGGAAATCAGCAACAGATTCAGCTTTGATTGCAGTTCGAGGGGCAAAATCAATGTCATAGTCTCCCAATTCTACTGACCACTTGGTCATTCTGCTTGATATGTCCGCCTTTTGAAGAACATTTTTAAAAGGAAAAGATGTCCGGACGACAATAGAATGAGACTAAAAATAGGGCCTCATTATCCTGGCAGCAATTACTAAATCCAGTGCTAGTTTTTCAAGTTTTAAGTACCTTCTTTCAACTTCCATCTGGCTCTTGCTGATGTAGTACACTGGACGAGGATAACTATCCACCTCTCTTACTAGTATTGAACTTGTAGCACATGCAGACACTGCTAAATATATGTACAATGTTTCTCCATCAATAGGTTTGTAGAGAGTTTTGGGGAAGATAAATGCTTTTTTATTTCATTGAACGTTTGGTCGCACTGTGGAGACCAGTTAAAGTCCTTGGCACCATTTAAAGTTTGGAAAAATAGGGCACACCTATCCAAAGACCTTGAGATAAAACGGTTTAAAGCAGCTAACCTTCCTGTCAATCTTTGTATTTCTTTAATATTCCGAGGAGGATCCATCTGTAATAAAGCATTAAGTTGGTCCGGATCAGGCTGTATCCCTTTCTCACTTATCACATACCCCAAAAAATTCCCGGACACGCATTTTTCTGGATTTAATTTTAAATTAACTTTCACCAAGTTGGCAAAAGTCTCTTGGAGATCAGCCAAGTGTAATTCCTCTTCCACACTCTTTACCATCATGTCATCAATATAAACTTCTATATTTCTGCCAATTTGATCACCGAATGCTTTATTTACCAGCCTCTGATAAGTAGCCCCAGCATGTTTTAACCCAAAAGGCATCACCTTGTAACAATGGAGGCCCCTATCAGTAACAAAAGTAGTGTGTTCCTGGTCTTCCGGATCCACTTATATCTGATTATAACCGGAGAAGGCATCCATGAAGGACAACAACTTGTTCCCAGATGTGGAGTCTACTAACTGTTCGATCTGGGGGACTGGATACAAATCTTTTGGGCAAACTCGGTTGAGGTCAGTAAAGTCGATACACATACACCATTTCCCATTTTTATTTTTTACTAACACTGGATTGGCTGTCCATAAAGGGTACTGAGATTCCTTTCTGCACAACGGGTGCTACATCTCTCCGGATGGATAGTTGGTGTGATATAACATTCGCAGGCACTCCAGTTACATCAGCATTACACCAAGCAAAAACGTGTTGGTGGTTTGCTAAAAAGGATAACATTTTGATTTTTAGTTCTGATGTCATCTTAGATCCAATCTTGACACTTCTCCCTTCAGCCAGAGAATGAATTTCAACCTCTTCAATTGGTATTAAAACACCAGGGGTCTCTCTAGGGTCATCAATTTCACCATCTCCCCCAGAGGGCCCCACCAATTGCTAATCTTCAATTATCCGAACTGCCCCTAAAGTCCTAGGGGCAAGCGCAGTTACATAACATTCCCTTGCTATTTTTTTACTACTCCGGACAACTTCCACTTGTCCATGAACAACATATTTTAAACATTGGTGAACTGTCGAAACCACAACATGCATCTTGGAGAGCCAAGATCTTCCCAAAATGGCATTGTTGCACGTGGGACAATCTATCATAACAAAAAATACCCTGACCATTTTCTTGAAAGGGCCCTTGCCCAACAAAACCTCCTCCTCAAACTCTCCGACTACGTCCGCGGAGCTTCCAGTGAAACCCACAATGGACCTGTTTGAACGTTGAATCACTGCAGGATTCTTCATTTGTTTGTAAGAACTCAAAAAGAGGATATTGGCTGAGCTGCCACTGTCCACCAAAAGTTTCCTAATGTCATTGCCCCCAATTGATGCTCCTATTACCACAACATCTTCATGAGGACCATCTATATCTCTCAAATCATCTTCATAAAAAACAATGAAGGGAAAAGGAATTTGGGATTTATAAGAGGACATGTCTCCCTCCAACTGAGTAGCCAAAGTGTGAACATGCCTCTTCCTTGAAGAAGGAGTTGGTGCAGTCATTATGTCTCCCCCAAATATGGTAAGTGACTCAAAAAAGCTTATGAGCCCAGACGCCGACTTGGTATGTTCTGTTATAACACCCACCTTATTCCGGGCTAGATCAGGATCCAAATACTCTGATTCTACATCGAATCTTTCAATAATTACCATGGCCCCGTCCGGAGCTGATGTCCCTGTATTGTTTGTTGGGTCGGTCCAATGAGCATTATCAGGCCTATTCCTACTTCTTCTCTTGACATAAGCACCTAATTTTCCTATTTCAATCAGATTCTGCACCTTTTGTTTCAAATCGATGCAATCCTCGGTGTTATGGCCAATATCATGATGATATTGATAAAAACAAGCATTACGACTTTCCCTAGGAGATTGAAGCGTTGTTGGCTTCCTAAAATGCACCTCATATTTTGTTTTGTCATAGATGGTTGCCATATTCTCTTTCAACACGGCAAACCACTCCGGTGGGACCCAAGGTCCTCGCTTATTTCTGGACTGCTGGCTCTGAGCTGGATCTGGGTGAGACTGAGCCTTGGCCCTGTTGGGACCCTGTCTGGCTTCCTTAGCTTTGTATCCGGACTGATTCTGGTTTGGTGCAGCTGGGGCAGATCTCACTTGCTTGTGCACCCTAGTCTTTTTTGTTTCTCTACATTGATTTGCTTTCCCATCTGGTTCAATAAACCGCCCGACGTCATGGCATTCTTCCTGGTTACCGAATTGGCCAGATTGCCAGGGTTCAAACCCTATCTTAGAGAAGTTATTGCTACTTGCTCGAAGCAATCAGTTAATCCATTCTTTGTGTTCACGAAGCGACTTATATATTCTTTCAATGACTCATTTGGCTCTTAGGCACAATGGATAATAGTGTCTCCATTGCCCTTCACCTCCTTAATTCCAACAAACTGCCTCCAGAAGGCCACCCAAAACGTATCAAAATTTCTGATGCACCCCTTTGGTAGGCTATTGTACCATTTCAGAGCACTCAATGTAAAAGACTAAGAGAAGGCTCTACATAGAAACTTGTCATCATCGTCAAAATTCATCATAAATTTTTTAAACTGCTCCAATTGATTATCTGGATCCTTGCTCCCATCATACTTTTCCATCTTAGTACTGTCAAACCTCTTAGGAAGGTTCCCGGACAGTATTTTGGATGACAATGGAGATTGTCTCCAATTCCGGCCACGACTAAAGACAGTATATTCATTGGGAGTTGCAAATATACCTGGTTCATCATGGAAAGCGAAAGGATCCATCAATAGCTGGTCTATGTGCCTCCGACTATGGCTATGAGATGACATTTTACTCAGATGCCTTTTCGACCTTCCATGCCTATCCCTTTTTCTTGAATATTTTTTAACCAACTTTTGCTTCTTGGATCTACCTTCATCACTGCTGGATGACAGGGACTTCTCAATTTCATCCTCGTTCGAGGAGCTACTAGAGGATTATGACTCCGAGCTCTCCACCGGTTTAGACCGGTGAGACTTCTTTGAGCTGACATGAGTCTTTTTAGTACTCAAGTGAGTCCTTGCTGATGGGTTATGCTCCATTGTATTTTCAGTGTGGTGAATGGCTGAAACCTTTGATTTTTCTTTCAAGCCTAACTCCATCTTTTTAGCAGCTCTCAAGGCTTCTATTTCAGCTTTCAACCTGTCTCGTTCTTTGATCGTGTACTTTTCGTTTTCTCCCACCACTTCTACCAAACGTGGTGGCACTGCTTGCTCGTCCGGATTCATCCGAACTATTTTTTCTTGCTGGTTTCGAATGCTGGATTCAGGCACCTTCTCCTCCCACTGTGGTCGCCATTTTGGTAAGGAATATTTTAGATTGAGGGTAATTATGTCTGTTGTTTTGTGGAATTTCAAGGGTATTAAATGTTTGAGCATTTTTTAGTGAGAGATTTCAGCTGCTTGGTTGTATTAAATGTTCATTACCCTCATTAATGAAAGTGGTTGGGCATTTATACCCTTAATTATGGACCGATGGGCTTGCGGGTCAAATTATGAAATCAGGTCGAGTTCAAAGACCCATTAGTTTATTAAGCAGATTAGAAATTAGCTTAGTCAAAATGTGTTTAGTGTTTTAATACGTTTGTCCTGTCCGGATACTTCAGTGGGTAATTATTGTCCGGATTACCCCTGTCCGGTTTTCACAATGAGTGGTGGTGAATAATTCTGGACTCATCAATTGTGATGAATTTTGATATGCTCCCAAGTATCCTTAGGGGGATACTTGCCATTAGTGGACAGATTCGTGATCATACAGTCCTCAACATTAAGGTTAATAATACAAGTTTTTATTTTGTCTAAATCACAAGAAGCAATTAAAGTTGATAAGCTGTATAATTTCCAAGAATTGTTAAGCCAGTAGGTACTTACCTTTTTAGCTTTGAACCATGTGTTATCAGCATTGTCATCCAAAGTTAAAAGGGGTTGGCCATTAGCCCATTTATCGAGCCAAAACTCCATCATTCCAGATCCCAGCTTCCAACATATATGAGACTCTGTATAGTTTTTTTATATTGGCTAGTCTTTTCCAAACCATGGAACCAGGCCTAGAGTAAGAAATCTACAATGGATGTAAGTCTTTGCAGTATATATTATGAATTAAGTTAGACGATAATGATTTTTTGCCTCTATAATTGGCCCACAGTTTGCAAGGCATGGAGTCTTAAACATCAGATTACTTCCTGATGTTCAAGACACCTTCCTTGAAGGTTTTGCAAACCTCTCTCCACTTGCACCAATGGATCTTGTGATCAGCTCTAGTAGAGCCATAAAGAAAACTATTAAAAATGTTTTCAGTTTTGTGAAAAAGTCCTTTAAGAATAATATTGCTTTGCATCCAATATTAGGTGATGCTCATAAGGATAGTATTTATAAGAGATAACCTTCCAGTAAAGGAAAGGTGCACCGAGTCCCAATCTTTGATCCGATTATTGATCTTTCAAATAAGATTATTGAAGTTCATGCTTAAATTATTAGTACTTATTATAATGCCAAGGTGTTCAATAGGCAGGGAGCTGGAAGAGAAACCTGTCTTATTAGTCATAATGTTGAGCTTTAAAGAGTTCATCCCAGAGGTCGTAATGATTTTCGTTTTTTCTTTGTTGATGATCTTCCCAGAGATGTCTTGATATTTATGTGAGAAAAAACTAAGAAGATCTAGAGAAGAGTCATTACTATTAGTGAATAACAGAATATCATCAGTAAAGACTAGGCTATTAATATGCATAGAGCTTCTGTTTTTGTAACACATCGATTTATTTTCTTGAAACAGGGCTCTAAGACCCCTTAATAAGACTTCCTCTGCAATGATAAACAAGCTAGAGGAAATGTGAGCCCCTTGCCTAAGACCTTTCATTGTTTTGAAGTAGCCCATAGCCTCACCATTGATGAGGATGGAAACATTAACAGAGGTAATCATACTTTTAATAAGGCCGATGAAGTTGTTTGAGAAACCAAACCTGCTAAGGACCTTGGCAGTAAAGTAGTGAATCATATTGTCAAACTCTTTTGACATGTCAAGTTGAATAAGAATGTTATTATCCTTAACATTCCTATTAAAATCGCGCATGAGCTCCTTAGCAATTAAGATATGTTCTTGAATACCATAACGAGGAACAATACCACCTTGGTTTTTAGAGATTATTTTAGAGAGGAACTTGACCAGTCTGTTGTTAAGAATTTTAGACACGATTCTATTCAAAAGGGTGCAGTGATTGATTGGTCTAAAGTCCCTCCACCTGGTAGGATTTCTAGTTTTAGGTATCAAACATATCCTAGTAGCTAATATGCCTTTAAGGATACAATTCCATTTAAGAAGGAATGCATAACTTTGGTAAGATCAGTTTTAATTATACACCAAAAATATTTATAAAAACATTGATTATATCCATCCATACTTGCACAACTTGAAGGTTTCAAGTTGTTGCTTATGTTCCAGATTACATCTTCAGATGGCTCACCTAAGAATTCCTTGTTATCTTTGTTGGTGATAATAGCAGGGATATTATTGAAGATGGAGTCCAACATTTTATTCTGCTCATCCTCTTTATCAATGTAAAGGTAGTCCCTTAACGTTTCTTTGAAGTATTTAACAGTAGAAGGACCGATTTGACTCCTGTCAGTGATCCAGGTATTGCCATCTTTAATACCATTAATGGTATTCTTTTTCCTTCTTCTTTTGACATAGTTGTGGAATAATTTAGTGTTCCATCTCCCTTTGTAGCCCAACTTGCATAACATTTTTGCATCCAATAAGCTTCTTCCATTTATTGAGCTTGAATCAAGAGAGCATTGGCTTTGGAAAGATGGGTTCTGGTATCAGTAGTGTTATGATCTTGATGCTGCTGCTCAAGTAATTTAGCTTCATCTTCAAGAGAATCTACCTTATTGAAAATGTTACTAATATGAGTAGTATTCCAGTTAATTATCCCTTATTTAAGTCTTTTCAGTTTATTCTAAAATTTAAACAAATTATCTCCTTCAATGTCGTGATTCCAATTACGTTCAACAAAAGAAAGAAAGTCAGAATCAAGAGACCACATGTCCAAAAATTTAAAGCTTTTCCTTATGCTAAAGTTGTTGGTAGAAATAAAAATAATTAAACGCGTGTGATCAGAACATGTCCTAGCTTTATGGATAAATTTATTTCTTTAAACTGTTCAGGCCACTTGTTATTGATGAAAATCCTGTCCAAGCACTTCCATTTGGATTTGTTAGACCAAGTGTACTTGGAGCCAGCAGAACAAACATATTCTACCCTGCAGAAACTTATCATCTCATTGAAATAGTTAGTACTATTTTGGCAGAAAGAGGTACAACCAAGTTGATCTTCTCTAGAATTTATAGCATTAAAGTCTCCACAAATCATCCATTCTAAGATAGTATTAGATATAACCTTTCAAGTGTTCCAAATATCAATTCTATTGATTTCTGACATTTAGCATAAACCACAGTGATTAAGATGTTTTTAGTGAAAGTTAAGTAGCTAATTTCATTATGAATGCACTGGCTATGGTCAATTATAACTTTAACAGTTAAATCATCATGCCGAAAAGCCAGATTTTATTTGATATGTTGAACTTATAATTGTTGAAACCAATTTTCTTAGCAGTGTAGACAATGTTATCACTACTAGTTAAAGGTTCTTAAATAGCTACAAATTTAATGTTGTTTTTCTTAATCAAGTAATTGAGTCTTCTAGTTGAAGACGTATTCTTTAACTTTCCTAAGGGAATAATGGCCACTGGTATATGTCTTATCCCTAAAACTTCAAACCCTTCAACCTGGAAGAACTATAAACCTATCAGCATGTGTACCCTTTTTAATAGAATTATGTATAAGATCATAAATAATAGACTGATTACAATTCTACCTAAAATTATCTCCAAAACTCAAGGCGGCTTTGTTCCCAAAAGATATATCTTTGAGAACATCTTAAATTCCAAAGAAATGATTCATGATCTCAAAAGAAAAACTAAGGCTGAGAATTTCATGATTCAGTTGGATATGAGTAAATATTTTGATAACATGGCTCATCCTTTTATTCATAAAGTCTTGCTTTCTTTTGGCTTCTCTAACAACTTTTTAAAGATCACTAGCAGTCTTATTCATTCTGTAAAACTATCTATGTTAATCAATTGGAATGCGATTGGTTATTGTAAGACTAGGAGACGTCTGAGACAGGGATATCCTCTTTCTCCTAGTCTCTTTATTATTGGAGAAGAAGTTCTTCTCTGTAGCCTGTATAATCTTTTCTCTTCAAACAAATCTATGATCTATACATCTAAAACTAATTTTGTTATTCCATGCCTAGCTTTTGCAGACTAAATTTTTATTTTTACTAACAACAATCATTCTACTATTGATAAGTTGTGCAATTTTCTTCAAAAATATCAAAAAGTCTTAGGTCAAACCATCAACAAAGACAAGACTAAAGTCATTGTCTCCAACAATTACGAGCAAGCTAGATTGTCTACTCTAATTGATCAAACTAGATTCAACTTTGGTCATCTTCCTACTAACTATCTTGGAATAACTTTAAACTCTAACAACAAGTCTAGTAATTATAATTCCCTTCTCAACAAGATCAACTTCAGAATTCAAGATTAGGAAACCAAACACTTATTCTATGGTGGCAGGTAAATTTTGATTAACTCTGTGCTTATGTCTAACCATTATGTTAGATACAAATATGTTACTTACTGAAATGTATAATCAATAGAATTGAAAAATTCTTAACAAATTTATGTGGGGATCTAAAACTAATCGAAATATCTAACCCCTTAACTCTATTCTTTGCAAGCCCTTTGCTAAATGTGGTTTGGATATTAGAAGTCTTTCGGATATCGAGGACACATTTTCTTGTAATTTTTGGTTCATTTTCAAGAAATTATGATATATTGGGCCAACCTAATGCACAATATCTACTGTAGAAATTCTCATCATCTTCAAGCAAACTACCAGAAATTCATCTCTCAAACATGGAAGAGACTTTCCAACATTAAAGCTATTGTGGATACTAAAATTCTATGGAGTGTGGGCAAAGGAGATGTGGATTTTCGGTTCGAAAATTGACACAATTATTCCCCTTTTATCATCCTTGATGATACCATAAACAATAGCTGGTTTCAGTCTACAAAGGTCAACTTTTTTCTGGATGAATAACTCTTGGACTTTTAACATTTTAATATCATTCTCTCTTCTACTAGATTCAATCTAATAAACACTACCATAATAAAAAACAACAAAGAATATATCATGGTTTGGAAGCTATCTAACGATGCCAAATTTAATACCAATGAGACTTGAAATTTCATCAGGCACCATCATAACCAATCTAGCATGTTCAGTAAGCTCTGGAACATTATCACACCCAGGAGGTGGTTTTTTCTCTTGTGGAAAATCCTCCATAACTATATTCCTACCGATTCTAACCTCGTAAGGAGATATTTTAACATTGTCTCTAAGTGTCAACGGTGTAACTCTAATGAAGACACTAATCATCTCTTCATTTCCTGCAATTATGCTTGGAACATATGGAGCTACTTTGCTGATTTATTCAAGGTGAAAATTTCCAAGTCCACGACGGTTGCTCACATGACCAGAAACTGATCTGGTCTACTAAGCAAAATATCTATGCGAGGACCATTATTTCTCCTATTGTTTTTCGGTCATATGGAAGAATAGAAATCATGCTAAGTTCAAAGATAAATCTGTCTCTTCTTCTAGTTTTATCAACTATATCAAATTTATTCTATGTAGTCTTGATGCAGATAATAGTTTTAAGTTTATTAATTGGTTAAATGATTCTAATGCTGCCATTAATATAGGATGGCTTGCATACATGAGCAACAAAATGAAGCTTACTTACCTGAATTAGTGCTCTCATATTCCTGGTAGGCTCAAAATGAACACTGACTGTGCATGTCTTAGCAATGGAGACTCAAGCGACGCTTTTCTAATCAGAAATAACTCAGGTGACGTTATTTATGGTGCCAGTTCTCTTTACGGAAAGCTCTCACCTCTTCTAGCTGAAACCAAAGCTCTCCTTAACAACCTTATTATCTGCAATAAAAATTGTTGGATCAATGTAGATATAAAAATCGATTTTTTAGTTCTTGTCAATCTTATTGCTCATGGTAACTTCCCTTGGCCCTAATCTCTCATTCTTAACTGTGTAAGAAAGTTAATTTTCTTTACTATGGTTGTTTCTTACATTTCTAGAGTCCAAACCATGGTTTCCGATTGGCTTGCCAAATGGACTCTGAAATGAAAGATAAAGTCTGAGTTTACTAAATTGCAAGCTCCAAATCAATTACTAGCAACAACAACATTTAATTCTTCTTAGGTTCTCCGTGCTCTCCAAATTCAAACATAACAACTACAAATTTTTTTGCAGGTATAAGATGATCTTACCTCCATTGCTTCAGACGTGTAGTTGCGTCTCTCTATTTTTATCAGCAAGAGCTTTGTTTGTTCTCTCCATGATCTGTTTGTTAACCCTAGTTCTACTCAATAATATTTTTTGGATTCTGTTTTTGTAAGCTTTTCGTCCATGAAATCATTTAATTTTGGATAAAGTCTGCTCTTTCTGAACTGAAAGTTCCTTCAGCTACAGAATCGTATGGTATTAAAAAAAAAGATTCATTCTCTAAAATTAAATTTTAGAACCGCCAAATTTTTATTTTGCTATTTTTTTCTTTCGAAAAACTTACTCTTCGAGACCATTGCTTGTCGCATTACCTTCATTAATGCAAAGTCTTTTTTATTAAAAAAACAATAAGCTTAATCCTTTTTATATCCAAAATCCCGGTCCAATCCACGGGTTGGCTAGGTTCCTTTTACATGTTACTTTTAAATCTAAACCCGATATATTCCACAGGTAGGCCGTAGGCTAGCCCTTCGACCGAAAGGGCTTATTTTAATCAACTTCAAAACTGTGTATGATTGATCATTTACGTGAAATCCAATTTTTTAGAGTTAAGCTATGCCACCGTCAAAACTTATCTACTTTTAATTGATTTTTTTTTTTGCGGAAACAAAATAAATTTTTAATTTGATTCAAAATCTAAAAGTGCACAGTCCGAACGCATAAAAAGTGAAATGTTAGAAAGTTATAAGAATGGTTGAAACTGTACCAGATTTTAAATTAAAATGTAATGTAATTCTATTGATTTAGACTTCTTTAAAATTTCATTTAAAAACTGATTTTGTTTACCAGATTTTAAATCAAATTGTAATACAGCTGTAGACTTGTTTAAAATTTAATTTAATATATGATTGTAAATATATGTTATTCTAATTTATAATGCAAATAATATAAATTTTAAAAAATAATTATAGATATAATCATGGCATTTCGAATAACAATCTTGGAAATTATCACAAAAATTTTCTATTAATAAATTTGAGATTAAATTAAAAATTAACTTTTGATTTGAATTAGAGTATTTCAATTAAATTTAAATTCTATATATATTGGTGAATTTTTTTTGTTTTTATTCTTAATTCAAACAATATATCATATTAAACTAAAACTATAGATAAACATATGTTTTTTCTTGTAAGGATCAACTAAAATTAATTTCTTAATAACATTTTAAAATTAAATTTAAATATAATTCTGCACTGATTTAGAATATATGAAAATTTAAGTCTCACACGGTGGTGAAGAATTACAAATCTTGTTTAAAATGTAATTTTTATAAGAGTTATTGAAATTGTCAAAAACTGTTTTTATATCAAGTTTAAATCAAAAAAAAAAATTTCTTTCAGAGGGAACCCGCAGCCGCTACTCAGAGTGCAATGAGTGCGCACAGGGTAAACCCTCAGTCTGACGCAATAACCTGCAAACCAACGCCAGAAGGTAAACCACACAAGGTGACAGGCTCAGCCGAGAAAGCGTATGTAGAGGGACTCAAACTCATGACCTTTTGGTTATAAAAATGCCATACTCAACCAATTCGGCTACCCCCTTGGGGTAAGTTTAAATCAAATTGAATATATTATGAACGGATTTAACTACATAGACGAATAAAAAAATATAATATTAAAATAAATATCAGACAAAGTTACGAATTTTTTCTAACTACTACTGAAAATATCAAAACCCAATTTTAATTTTATTAAAATGTAATCTTTATAAAAAAAATTAAATTATTTAGATTTGATATAATATATAATTATAAAAATCTACGAAACTAGTTTCGAATATAAAAATTATCATGTTAAAATAAAATTTATTGTTATATTATGACTTTTTTTTGAATTATCATCAACGTTTTAAAACCATCCCATTAAATTTCATCTTCGATATAAAAAAAATAATATTTTCAATTATTTTATTTTTTAAATGATTCGATTTTTAGATTGTTGGATGGTAAATTAGTTTAATGTATATTTTATTTTTAAAATTATAAAATAGGATAAATTTGTGCTGTTGGTTATAATCTAAGTTAACTCTAATAATATTAGCATAGCAAAATAATATTATCGAAATAAAATAATAAAAATATGACTTTAAAAAATACGATTCTATTATATAAACATAACATGATTTTTTTATTACAAGTTGGTGTAACATTTTAAAACTTGTATTTTTTTTTAAATTTAGCCATCTCTGATTGACATTATAAGATTTTAATTCAAGATCGACGGGTAAATATATTTTATTTTAATTTTTAAAACGTTAATTTAAATAAAAAAATTAAACAATATAAAATATTCATGATTAGTAAAAAAAACATATATATATAAATTATAAATACTTTTTAAAAATCATATATATATATATATATAGTTTTTCAAAAGTAAATACTTTATTGATTAAAAGATATTATTACATTAAAACTTGAAATTATATATTTCAAACAATTATATAAATTATTCATCAATTACATTATTTTGAGACAAACAATGAAATTTGTGACCAAAGTAAACCAACTAAGGGACAATTTTTTAGATTTCAAATAGCCAAGATACAATATACAACACCATTTGACTGATGCCTTCTACTGATCCATCTATTTGAGCATCTTATTTTAATCTTGAGAATAGAGCTTCACATTTTAATCTTGAGACTAGAGCTTCAGATTTTGGTATTTTTGATCCTATTTATAAGAATTGAGATACGTAAAAACATTTGAAAGTATTAATTTTAACGTTTATGAAACAACAACAGCTTGATAATTCATTCATTCGTTAAGCAACGAATAACATAATACTAAACTTTCTAACAACACAATAGCTCTTAGAGAGTTTAACATTTTAATGATGTCATAATCTAGTCTCATCTAGCATATAAGAGTCCATTGGGCCAGCCACACAGCTACTTGATTTTGGACTAGGAATATATTTAATTATCATAGTAGAGAGGATAAAATTTCGACGACACTTAGTGTTAGATATTTTAGTGTAATTGGATCGATTAGTCGACCAATTTAATTATGATACATTATCGAACAAGTCATAGAGTTCGAATGCGGGCTTGTTAGATTATATTATGATTAACAAGCTTCAAGGGGTGGAGCCCCTTACGAGATTCAATGGGCAGAGCTTCAAATCTGGAAATATGAACATTTATTTGAATTTCAAATTTGAGCCGGTTTTAATTCTCGTTCTCTAACCTAACTACCCAAACTACTCTAATTGTCAAACTGCATGCATTGGTCGAAATACATATATGTTGGGTTCTGTTGACAAACAATTAGAGCATTTTCATTCTCTTTGTTCGAAAACGAATCTCTCATTTTATCCAATTGGAATTTTTGGAGAACCCCAAAAATATTTCAATTAGAAATTGTTTACAAGACTTCACAGACTTATCCAAAAATCAAACATTGTTACTTACACTTGATGGTAGAATGCAAGTACCAAATGTCAATGCCCATAACCAGCATATCAATGATCACTTTTGATTCAGATTCCACATCAACATTACTAAAATTCTTGAGATTACATATAATAATTCCATCCAATAGGGCCAATGCTTCAGCAATCAAATGGGTAACTTTATCATAGATCCTATCAAATGGGTAACTTCAACAATCAAATGCTTCAACATTAACTCTTGTTCTACCTAAAAAATCCAGCACCATTGAATTCTCCGTTCATAGATAAGAGCCATCACAATGTAGATTAATTTTGTTTTCATTAGGGACATTTAATTTGATCATATGAATTCTGTTATTGTTTTCAGCATGAAAAAATATCCTAATTTGATTTCTATATTGATTTAACCATCCCATAAAGTATTTTTACAAGAGTTAATGTTGTTAAAATAAGAAAGAATTTGGTTAATCTTATTATATAAGTGTTCAGTGGTGACATTAAGATCACCATATTTGTTCTTATTTCGATAATACCAAATGCTCCAACTTATTATTGTAGGTAGGATTAGTCTGATCTGAGCTCTTTTATTAGTAGACAAATACCAACATCTATATAACTAAGAGTCATATATCTACTCATTTGGATGCCAAATAGAACAGAGAAATAGTTCCATATTTGCCAAAATATTGGACAACAAACAAATAAATGAATTACAGTCTCAATGTCTTTACAAAACAAACATTTTAAAGCTAAGGTGATGTGTTTCTTTTGAAGGTTGATATCAACAGATATCCAACCTCTTAATGATTTCTAAATTAAGAAGGAGAATTTAGTAGGGATATTATTGTGCTAGTGTTTAGTGTATAGAGAGGAAGCTGAATCTTTTCGTCTAATATGGTTCAAAGTTGGCTTTGTTTAAAAGTTTCTAGATTTTCTTAATGCTCAAACTATCTTATATTTTCTATATATATTAACTTTAAAAGCTTGAATCTTATTTATTTCAGATGGAGTGATACTTGTTCTAAGTTTGTTCATATTTCATGAATTGTTCTCCAAAAAACTATTGACATTATCAAGAATTATACCAATAATTGTTTCCAGAATATGTTAATTGAAACAGAGACAAGTTTTTAAACCACTTATCTAGCCAAAAATCAATGTTTTCATTTCTTAATATCCAAATAATATAAGATTTAGCAATAGTTTTGATTCTACTTATTCTTCTCCAAATTAAAAAGTCGTGAATTGTATTTTTATGCTGAAGAGCGTGTTTATTTTTACAATAAACAACATTCATATATTTTACCCACAAAGATTTATTTTTTCTGAAGTTGAACCAGAACTTACATGCATAACTGTAAGTCACTGATTTTTCTCACATTCAGACCTCTTTTTTTTTACAAGGGAGATAAACAGTATCCCAATTACTCCAGTGTATGGATTTAGTAAAAGTTTTAGAAGCTTATAGAAATCTGTTTAAAAGGTTACATATTCTATTAATTATGTTTTTAAGAAGATTGCAACATTGAATATAATTGTTATGAAAGGCCACTAGTACTAATTGAATTAGTACTAATCTGCCACCAAACGAGAGGGAGATAGGGTCACAATCATTAATTGTTTACCTAATCTTGAAGACTAGATAATCATACTTGTTGATCTTATGGTTGTTATCATTGTATATTCCTAAGTACCTAATTGGTAAGGCTTTGTATTTGAAACCAGTATGATCTTCAAGAGCTTTAATTCTGTGAGGGATTAACTTAGAAAAAATGATTAAGTTGGATTTAGTAATGTTTATGCTTTGGCCAGAGATATTCTGGTATATATTTAAGAAATTTTTTAATCTTTCAATATTATTTTTTGATCCATTATCAAAGATTACAAAATCATCAACATAAGCCAAACAACTGATATTCATTTGACTTGTAATTTTGAAAACCATTTCATAGTGATTATTGAACAGCTTGTTAATTCATCTAATAAGGAATTCTTCAGCAATTATAAAAAGTTCGGGGGAGATCGGACCCCCCTGGATAATATCATTCAACCCTTTAAAATAACCATGTAGTTATCCATTGATTAAAACAAAGAAAAACATTGAACTAATGTTTTTTTATTAGGTTAACCAAATTGTTATTAAGGCAAAGACTTTCATAACATCAAAAATGAATATGTGTGAAATAATATCAAAAGCTTTTGTCGTGTCTATTTTATGTAGAATAGTGTTACCTTTTATTTTCTTGTTAATGTCATGTGTGATTGTTTGGGCAAGAAGGTTGTGATCATGGGTGTTTCTGCCATGAACAAACCCTCCTTGCTCATGATAGATAAAGTTTGGCAAAATTAAGGATATTGTATCATTAATAATTTTAGATAAGATCCTCTTAAAAATAGTGCAAATACTTATTGGTCTAAAAATTTTCCACTGTTTAGGGTTTTCAATTTTGGGAATAAGGAAAATGGTGGTGGCATAAATGCCATTAGGGCCAATATTAGTGGGGTTGGGGGGGTATTTGAATTCTTTAGAAACCATTGTAAACAATTTTTTAGGTTTCAATATGTCAGCTTTTTGCTGAGTAACTTCATCCAAATTCCTTTGTTTATTTGGTGAAATTGGAAGGCTTCTAGTGTGGGTATATTGTGGATAATTTGAGAGAATCTCATCATGAAATGAGTCATTTAAGCGTTGGTATTACCAATTTATATGGATATGAGAGCATCGATTACTTCTATATTACGCTAATCCAATAAAATCTCTTTGTGTTCAATTGGTTTAGAGTGTTGCTGATTTTTTTTTATAGGACTTGTCATTGGTGTTAGTGAGCTTCCTAGACATCATTTTATCATATTTAGATTTAGGATGAAAAACGTTGATTTCCTTCACTATTATGGATTTCATTTAGGGACCTTAACTTTATTATTTTTATCAGCTAATCTGTTTAAAGTTTGATCATCAGTTTTCTCCAAATTTTGATCTTTATTTGCTTTATATTTTTTATTGCTCTTCTTACATTGTTGATTGTTATGTCCAAGATGATTACAGTCTAGACAATACAAGGGACGTCCTCATATATAATATATATCCAGTAACCATCCTTGTTTTGCTCGAATTGATTTTTCCTTGAGTCTCTTTCCTAGAAGATTGATTAGCAATTTTCATTATTGAGTCAGCTTCCATATTCCACTTCTTTTCTTTAATCTTCTCATGTTCATCAAAAGAAATATGGTTTTAACCTTTTATGTCAATGAAGTTAAGAAAAACCCAAATCCTAAAATCATTGATTTTTTTGAAAACTTGTTAAACAATCTTGTATTAATGGTGGTACTTCTAACTTTGTTGATCGAAACCGTAGAGACTATCGTTTATTTCTGCTAATCCTTCCTTTGGTTGTTGAATTCATGATCTCCTGTTCGGACGGTTTTGCGATGCTTATCTTTTCTATAGGCTTCAGATAAATCTGGAATTTCTTTTTCTTAAAATTCATATATTTTTATATATTTAATATAAGTTAATAAAAACATTAATAGAGTTTAATTGATCTTTATTGCAACCGCTTCTATATATATTTGGATAGATTAAATTGTTTTTTAGGATGCAATTCTTAGATTATCTTTATTTGTTTCTTATAGAAAAAATTAATATATAGCCCACCATATGATAGTATAACTTTAAATCCAAACAATTAAAAGTTCATTTTCTTTACACCAAAAAAAAAAGGTTCATTTTCAGCCTTCTTTATTCTTGGTCTACTGTGAGCCTTAAAGAAATTAGTATAATAAAAATATAATTTCCGAATTACATGAATTCATTGTCGTATCTGTTGGGTTTGAGAATTTGATTGTGGGACAACAAATTCTATAAAAGCCCACGAGCTCTGGGCTAGATATTCTATGGAAAGATCCAAACACTTAATAAAAGTATTAATCTAAGTTTATTTTAGAAAAGATAAAACTCTTATATGAGGAGAGGAAGTGATATTTGTTTTTGTTTTCTCTCCCAGCAAACAATATATGAAAAAATCATTTAACATCTGTTGTAAATATATTATTTATAACTCTACGTGGGATGTAATAGGTTTAATAAAATTATTATCGAAATGGTCTCTTTGTTTTTTACCGATAATACTTTTTTGATAAAGTTTAAAAACATAAATGTTCGATAATATTACTTTCTTACGTAACCTAATATCTGAGAATTATATTATAGCGTAATATCACATATCTAATAATTTTATTACGTTATGGATGCGTAATTCACCTATTCGAATATTAATGTCCTATCAACATATTTTATTTTTAGTATATCTGATCGTATTTTCAGAATGTATTTATTTCATATAATATTGGTCGAACCATTTTTATTATTGATGAGAAAAAGTATTTGTGTTAGAATTAGTCGGTTGATGTTGTATAATAGTATGCGTGACTAGCCTCTGGATATTAGTAGGCTAAGCAGGTGGGTTGTCAACGTCATTAGTTGTAGTTACACATTCGTAAATCTGTCATAGATCTGCCATATCGTCCAAATCATTTATTCCCCAAAATATATCTCATGAGTTCTTAATGATATCTTTCTTATATTTTTTGCACAGGATACTGAGTCCACCGAGTAACATACACCCCGTTACTAATAAGCAACCGATTTAGTACCATCTCATAAAATAACTTCGTGCAGTGAACTTTCGAATTCATATGCCAAATTATCAAACTATGTAAATTTATTTTATCCGGTTGGGCTATAGCAACAGTTACACATGTTGAAGAAACGAAGAGTTTGAATCATTGTTATTATTTGGAAGAAAATAATTATTAACTAATTGGAAACCTAATTTATTATACCCATCAAGATTATTTGTACTAGCTTTACGTCTACAGTTAATGGTTGGCTACTCTCTAATATAGCTCACTAAGTCTACTACTTCATTCAACGTCATAGTCCAATCTTGAGGCCATCTCATACGAGGATAAGTTAAAAACGGTAAAAGAGTATCATTCAATGAATGTCTTGGTAAATGAAATTCATTTAAAAAAAACTATATTCGGTACCATTTACTGTGCACATCATTCCCAAGCTTCGAGGATCACTCGTAATTAGACATCCATTTTCATAAAATTGTTATACTAATTGTATATACCATTCACATATAAATTTTACAAAAACTAAACAACCCAATCCTCGCTCCCTACTAAGATTATCTAAAAACACTCTCATACCCTAAACATTAATAAATTTATCGCATTCTAGAAGTATACCAGAGTAAAATAGTGCTTCCATGTGGCACCAAGTAGTTTTGAACGTGAACTTCACCTACACTCCCAACTCCAATCCTCTATGATAGTTGTTGATGCTCTGATGAATCTCTCTCAGATCTTGATCTTCTTCTACTTGATGACTTAAATTCTTTACCGACATCTGTTCGAGATTTTTTAGACCTATCCAATTTAGGAGCCATTAGAAATTCGAATTGAGTTTTTAAAGTTTATAGATTTTGTAGATAAGTATGATGATAGTTATAAAATATTAAACCAAAATAGGTATAATTATAGTGTTCTTTTCATTGTTTCCAATCGGACATGCGATTTGATCACATATTCAAATCGAATATTCGACAGACCCAATCAGATATCTGATTTGATCTATTTTTTTTTAAAGATTTTCTTCTCTATACATAGAGTACAAGTTCATTGAATTCTTATTCATCTCTCGAACAATAATATTTTTTTCAAAATCTCTCAAAACCAAATTTTACAATTACTACTACAATATCTCAAACTATTCTACAATATTCTTCTTCTTCAATCTTTGATCGAATTTCATAATCGATCGAATTTCATAAACGATCAACTCCATCAAGTTTTCTTGGTAGAAGAAGATCATTGTTGATATCAGTTCTTGGTATACTCTTTCATTTTATTTATTTACGTTATGGTTTGATATTTGTTTAAGTTACCAGTTTTTTCATACTTTAAGAAATTTGAATATCATTAGACTAGTTTTTTTAAAATAACTTTAAATGAAACCAAATAAAAGAAATGTCTCGACTAACCATGGTCGTGAGGCTCATGTCCAACCGCGCTGTATAGCTAATCCTGACCTAGATTCGTTTTATGGTTTTGGTATGCATGATTGCGTAGAAAGACCATACTTTGAAACACATTCTTCCCATGCTAGCGCAAATATGTCTTGTAATACTAGAGTTGGTAATAAACGTATGAAGAAAACATCGTGGGTATCAGAACACTTTAATTAGAATCTTGATGAAAATTTATTGTACGAAAACATATACCTATAAATCTGGAAAAACAAATAGTAGAAATGGGATTATGTCGAGACACTTAACCACACATATCATTTTTTATATTACGAAAATTTATGAAGAAAAGATTACATCCATAGATCCTCGAACCGTTATTGCGTTAGTTTTAAAACAAAATACAAATATGGAAGAAACCATGATATATGTTGTTGGTATTTCATAACTGTTCAGTTTTGGTGACAATTGAAGATATGTTAATTGGATGCATAATGAGGGTAATCCATGAGCCACACACATCCCACATAATTGTATGAGATCAGAAAGTTGTAAATATTATACAACTTAAAAACAAATCATTCATGATACTATCTTAGCTTTGCCATAGAAATTTCTTTGACTACTAATATACCTACTTTTCTCGAGTTTAATATGATGTGTGTTACTTTACATTGAGTATCTTAGAAATGATTGTAACCCTATATTTCCTAAAACAAATCACACTAAATATTTATATAATATATTTCAATTGATGCAAAAATAGAACAAGTATATTTAAGGTATATATATATCCTATTAAAGCATGGCTCTTACTATGCTTTACCTCGGGTTCTTAAAGAAAGAGTGGAAAAAATTATCAGAGATAGTGGAAAACCATTCCAAAAAAACTAGTTTTAGATGTCGAAACTAGATGGTCTATATATTATCTTCTTACACGTGCTTATGAATATTAAAATGAGATTACAATGCTTTATAATAGACATAATCCTAATACAACTCTTGAAGATCAAAATTAGATTTATAGTGCTTAAGTGTTAAGGTTTTTGAGGTTGTTTCACGATGCAACTAAAACAATTTATACACAATATACTTCTAACATTCACTTGGACCTTTATGAAATTACTAATTTTGTTATGCATATGGATGAATATATGGAAACGAATGTATGTCGTGACATGGTTCCCAATATGAAAGAAACGTTTATTAAGTTTTTGCATCCCATCCCACATAATTATGCTATTGGGGTCATTTTTTTCCTTTTAAAAAAATATCAGGTTTTTCCTTTTTAGTTAATTATTTTTATAAAGCACTAAAAATTCCTCGTGATACCTATATCCATGACCTATATAGTCAAGAAATTAACAGTTTTCTTTATATAATGTAGCGGGTACTAGTAGTAGTAATAAAGGGAAAATCAAAAGTGTATCTAACTATGTGAAAATGATAATGCTAAAAAATGGAGTGTTAAGAGAAACTCTTCAAGATGATGATAAAATGGCGAGATATTTAAACACTCTATTTTAATTACAACATTATGACAATAAAAACCCACTTGATATCGTAAGGTGGTTGCAATCGAAAGAATTTGAGTTGCGTATTCTTTGCAGGTTATCTAAATAATATTTATGTATATGGTGGCAAGTGAATATGTGTTTAGTCAGGCCAAACTTCGATACACGACTAAACGAATAAAATTAACCAGTGGTGCACTAGGAGTGCTTCTTGCAATAAAAAAACTCGATTACGACGTAACCTATGATGCAAAATAAATAATATAAAATAGAAGAGAATCCAAGAGACATCTTCGATGAATATTCATATGAAATTAAAGATGAATTTGGAAAAGATCTTATGGCTGAAGCTTCTGCGGATTTTGATAATGAAGATATTGACGATGATGATGTTAATTGGAAAAATGAATGACATTTCACATTTATATAAAAGTTTCTTATATGATAATTCAATTTCAGAATATTTTTATAACTCATGGCCCGCAAGAGTATAAACTCTGAAAGGCTTAAATCAATAAAATTTATTTTTTATCCTTCAATATCATAATAAAACAATTTATCATAATTATTTTTTACCACTTATAAAATAAAGAAACTATAACAAGTTATAGTATGATTAATTATAAGACTAGAGCAACTATTTTATCATTAGTAAAAATGATCAAAATATAAAAATATTTGTGATACTTATAAATTATAATCAAACCATAACGATAATCAAAGTATAATAAGAAAACTATAATAACCTTATACTAATTTAAAATTATAATTTACAAATAATATAACAATCTGTTTACCAAAAAAATAACAATACTTATACTATGTGCTACAATAAAATATAATATAGTTTCGTGAAGGTCATGTTTGTATAATGTCGTGATCGTGATTGCCGTAATTCCGCCAAAACCCACGGTGATGCGTGATGTTAGACATTTGATGTTGGTGTGGATAATTATCACCTGAGGGTATGCTTGTAATTTGTTTGGTATTTTATAGTAGTATGGGGGTATTTAATATTTAGAATAGAGAGTAGAGAGATAATTAAGCTGGCTGGTTGCAGTTAATTCTCATTACCCACACTTAATGCAGGTGGTTGGGTATTTATACCCTTATGTTTGGGCCCTTATGGGCTTTTGGGTCATGTTTTAATGGACCCGGGTCATGTTTAAAGACCCATGAGCTCTAAGTAGGAGAGCAAGTAGCTTAGTCAAGAAGTGTTTAGGTTTTTTAGTACTTTTGTCATAGTTCGAACAGTCCTATGGGCTAAGTGTTCGAAGTGATCTGTCCGGTCCGGAGGCCTTGGACCGATCTGTCCCTGTCCGGGGAGCAGACAGAATTCGGACTCATCAGGAGCCCCTTTTTTAGGTGTTTGTTCAAATACTCTTGTCAAAAACCTGAAAAACAGTGCGACATCAGGGGTAGTTTTAATCCGGACAGGTCTGTTTGCCTTATGGTTTCATCCGGACCGATAAAGCTTCATGAATCCAAACGGTTTTTTGCCAGAGTTCGTGGGACACGTGTCGCTCTCTAATTGGTTGCTTCAGCCGTTTTTTCACCTTGAATTTCGAACCCACCTTCTTCGAAAAGCAACCTCTTAATTAAAGGTGGTGACATCAGCGTCGTCTTTAATCTTTACCAATCTTTTCGAATTCTCCTAGGAATCAACTTTTTTTTTTCAGATTTACTATAAATTCAAACACACTTTCTACTGTTTTACCATCTCTTTCACATTTACTCTGCAAAATTTCTTAAAGGTTTCTCTCTCTCAAGCAAAAACTTGCTCCATAGTTTATGTTTACAGCGAGGAACGCTCTGATCAAAGGCGGGTGACTCAACATTTCTGAATTAGAGAAGGCTCAAAAGGTCGAAAGGGAAAGACGAATTGCGGCAGGGTTACCCACTTCGCCTATTGATAGACCAATCACTTCTGTCATAGAGTCAGATCAAGGCTCTTCTTCTTCTAAAGGCACCAAGCCGAGAAAGCTATTCCAAACTAACCTCTCCCCCATTATTTCTGGTTCCTCGGTTCAGGAATCGGAACCTGCTGTCGAGCCAAGAGTAACAGTTACTAGTCTCAAAAAACCTTCACCCTTTATAGCAATGTGGTCAGATACGGAGCACTCCCCTCAGAAGCTAGTTGACCGGAGAAGAGGCCGGTTGGTTAAGGGACAAGGGTCTAAAAGCACTCCTTCAAAGTCGGGTGCTAAAGACAGCAGCACTAGGTCCG
This sequence comes from Limnanthes douglasii subsp. nivea, assembly GCA_036936605.1. Lineage (NCBI taxonomy): Eukaryota > Viridiplantae > Streptophyta > Magnoliopsida > Brassicales > Limnanthaceae > Limnanthes > Limnanthes douglasii. Next base: position 154,591,519 of record JAUPFV010000003.1, on the reverse strand, counting down.
AAGTGCCCATTAGAGCTCCCAAGGACAGACTGTCCGGTCCGGAGGGCACCAGTCCAAGTCTTCGAAGAGAAGCATCTGCTCCAGAAACTCTACCGGAGGCCAGAAGCCAAAAGAACACTGAGGCCCAGCAGTCCGGAGACAAGGCTGAGTCAAATTTGAACCCTCCCCCCACTACTGATGCTGAAAACCCTTCAACAATTATGGAGGAAGTAATGGAGGACTCTGCTGAAGAGGCTGCATTTGAGTCCGAGCCCTCCAGTCAGACCAGTAGTGCTATAGTTGCCAAAAAGGACAAAGGCAAAGATAAATTGTGTTTGAGGCATCCGGATCTGCCGGAGAGCCTCGAAGGAAGAGTGGGGCCTTGTTTTCACAAGGTCAGCGTTAAGTACCTCCTCTCCTTGCAAAAAAATCAACTACGCATTCATCCACACAGCTGAGCTGGGCAGGATGCGTACGAATTGGGGAATACCGGAGAATGTAAAGATCAGGATTCCCATTCACCCAGAGACTCCGATGGACTGCAAGTTAAGCGAAATCGTCATGTTCACGGAGCTATTCAACTGGGGGCTCAGATTCCCACTAGACCCAGAGATTGTCAGATACTTCCATCTGATAAAACTCTGTCCGAGCCAGCTGAGCCCCAACGCCTGGTACACCCTCATGTCCTGCATCATGGCTTCAAGGCTCTCCGGGATTCCTCTGCCAATGGAGAAGTTTGCTGTTGTGGCCAGTCTTTGTAGAAACCACCACATCCCCTTTTACCATTTCAATATGGGGGATGATTTCAAGGTTGTGGATGATTTGTTAGAGGCAGAGAGGAATTGGAGGATCCAGTTTCTATTTGTTAGTGGTGTTTGGGAGAACGGAAAGAAGATCAAATCCGGAGTGAACCTAAGCCTCCTCAGAAGCAGGTGGAGGAGTGACCGTAAGTCTCCTGCCTTATATTTTTGTCTCTTTCTCCCTTTTTTTTAGAGTTAGTTTATACTAATTGGTCTTACTTTTGCTTCAGCAGAACTGCCCAAGGAATTTAGTGATTACCTGAAAACCGGGCATGCTACTTGTACCAAGATCAATGCTTGGGCTGCTGAGAGGTGGGGGAACCGGTTCCATCCTGCTTTTACCAGTGGAAACTTGGCAAGGTCTCACTTGTGGAACACCACAGGTCGGAGAGACTTGACTTGGGAGGAGCTCACTACTCAGCCTCCTCCGGATGTTGTGCTTAAGAGGACCCATGAACCAGATGGGACACTTTACCTGCCAGTCCGGGCCAAAGGTCCAAGCAAGATTAAGGGTAAAAAGAAAGGCAAGAAGGTGGTGGGTGGTGCTAATCCTGCTGATGCAGAGAAGGATGCTCCAATAGACCCGGAGGGGCCAGTTTAGAGCCAAATCGATGCTGCTCTCTTGGAAGTGGTGGAGCAGGAGGCTGAAAGGCAAGAAGTGCCCTCCCTGAATCCTCCAAGAGCTTCCAAAAGAGAGCGTAAACGGGGAGGAGAAATCAAAGACAGAGAGGCCAAGAAGAAAAAGACCTCCAAAGGTGACGAGCTTTCTCTCCGGGCTCCGGAGCCTTCTTTCCAAGCTGATCCTACTGACCCAACGCATGCTGAGGAGATACCGGGTGACTTCCATACCGATGAGGTCGAGGGGGGAGATATCAATATCGACGGAGTAGACATCACCGGTCTGGGTGGGCTTGGTGAATACTTCATCAATCTTCCCAGAGACGACTTTGTCGAGCCTTACCTCCCTCCGAGCACCTCAAACACGGTCACTTTCAATGGTAAGACCTTTATCGTTTCTAGTGAAAGGGATGCCATAGCCCACTCTTTGTTAAGCAACGTTCAGCCTGTACTTGTGTTGGAGAAACAAGTCCGAAATCAGGCCGATATCATCAAAGACCTCAAGTCTGACAAAGAGAGGCTGTCTGATGACCTTCGCACTGCCACTTCCAATGCTGCCATTTTAAAGGAAGAAACTGAGGAGTTGAAGAGAAAACAAGAGGCAAGCACCATAAAAGTCACCACTTTAGAAGATACCATCACAGAGCTCCGGGAGAAGCTGTCCGGTCTGGAGAAAGATCTTGCCACCTCTAAGGGAGAATCCAAGGCCAAAGACCAAATCATCACCAACTTAACCAATGACAAAATTGCTCTTGAGAATACAGTGTCCAAGGCTGCCGAGGAGAAGACTACTTTGCTAAGGGAGCAAGAGGCTAAGATCCAGGCCAAGATCGACGCTTATGCCAACAACGTGATCGACACCCAGGAGGAGATGCATGCCAAGGTAAGGTCTGACATGGTTCTACTCTTCCACGAGAAGTTTCCGAAGAGGAACCTAGGGGATTTATGGCTTCATGTTGAGTCTGACGACCTCCCGTATCATACAATGGCTGATGGAGACTTGAAAGGTTATTCTAGTGCTTCCTCATCCGATGATGAAGAACGTACCGGAGAGAGCCCAGATGAAGAGAAAGATGATCCTAAGGGAAAGAAGAAGGTAAACAAAGCTGAGCCATCTTCAAAGGCTCAGTCTTAATTTATAAACCACTTTTTTTACTTTTTATCCAGACTAAAGTCCTTAGAAAGCCAATGCATTCTTTTTGTAATTGTGTCCGGTATCTGACCGGATAGGTTTTTTGTTCTATTTTGACCATTCAAAAGTCCTTGGAAGGCCAAGGCACTTTAAGTAATTTTAATGAATATTTCTGTTTTGTACAATTCTCATCTTCTTTCATTGTTTGTTCCAATTTTGATGGCTAGAGTTTAAACAGCCTTTAGTTATTTCATAATGAGAGTGTTTAAACTCTCCGGCTAGAGTTTAAATAGCCCTTAGTTATTTCATAGTGAGAGTGTTTAAATTCTCCGATGGCGAATATTTAAGTGGTCATCATCCCTTTATTTCAATTCGGATAGTGTGACAAAGGACAAAACTTAAAACACTTGGGAAATTTTTTAAGAAGGCATCAAAAGCCCGGACACCTCATTAAAACCTCCCCGTGCCACCAAGGAGGAAAGAGTATGCCCCCAAATATTTACATGGATGTTTAAACAAGTAAATATTTACACAAATGCTACTCCAAGTATATCCGGAGATGTTCGATGTTCCAAGGGTGGGTCAGAACTCTTCCATCCTTATCTTCTAGCCAATATGTTCCAGGTTTAAGCCTTTCAACAACCATATAAGGTCCTTCCCAAGTCGGAGCCAATTTGCCGAACAACTTTTCTTTAGTGTGTAAGAAGAATTTCCTTAGTACCTTGTCCCCCGGTGGGAAATCTCTTCTTTTAACTTTGGAGGCAAACCTGCTTCTCATCAAACCCTGATAGTCTGCAACGATTATTGTTTTGCGTCCTCCGGAGGCCATAGAGAGAGGCCCTACCAAATCCAAACCCCATCGAGCAAAAGGAATAGGCTCAGAAATTGACTCTAAAGGAATGGCTGGGACATGAATTTCATTGCTATACCTCTGGCATGGGTCACACCTTCTTACCAATTCCTTAGCATCTTTCATGATAGATGGCCAATAATAACCGACCTGTAAAACTCTTCTTGTTAAAGCCCTGAATCCACAATGGGCTGATCCTTCACCATCATGCAATTCAGAGAGGACTACTTGAGACTCTTCATCCCCCAAACAGCGCAGGAGAGGTTTACTGTATAATTTTTTATACAACACTTCTCTCAATATGATGAAACCACGAGCCTTGTGTTTCAATGTTCTGGCTAGTGATTTATCCGGAGGCACAATACCATCAGAGAGATATTGCAGGAGAGGAAACCTCCAATCTTGAGGTTGTTTCACTTGTACTTCAAAAATTTCCTCTTCTTTACCCCTACTAAGTTGAATGGAGGGGCTTTCCAGCACATGGATCTATGGATATGACTCTGTGTATGCTATTGTTGCTAATGAGTCTGCTATCTCATTTTCTGTCCGGGGTATGTGCTCATAAACAATACTTTTAAACTTGAGTGCTTCATTTTTGAGGAGGAGTAAATATTTTACAAGCTGCTCCTTTTTAGCCTCAGATTGCCCTTAAGCATGGTGGATAAGAAGTTGGGAGTCACTTAGTAGCCTGACCCTCTTAGCCCCACAAATGTAGGCTAATTTTAATCCAGCTATAGCTGCTTCGTATTCAGACTCATTATCGGATGCCCTGAAAGCGAAACAAATAGCTTGGTACATTTTGTCACCATATGGAGAAGTCAAACACACCCCTGCACCACATCCCATAGTGCTAGATCCACCATCTGTTCGGACGACCCATACCTTTTTATCTTTCATGTTAGTAGTCTGCTCTGAATCCCTGTCGGAGTGAAATTCAACCAAAACGTCAGCCACAGCTTGGGCCTTGACTACTGTTCGAGGAGCAAAGTCTATGTCGAAGTCTCCCAACTCTACTGACCACTTAGTCATCCTGCTTGAAATGTCTGCCTTTTGGAGGACATTCTTCAGGGTAAAAGAAGTCCGGACGATGATGGGATGAGCCTGGAAATAAGGCCTCATCTTCCTAGCAGCTATCACCAGGGCTAATGCTAATTTTTCGAGTTTCAAGTAACGCATTTCTGCATCTATCAAACTTTTGCTGATGTAGTACACTGGATGGGGATGACCATCGACCTCCCTTACCAATACAGCACTGATGGCACAACTTGAAACTGCCAAATATACGAAGAGTGTCTCCCCATCAACTGGTTTAAACAAAGTTTTGAGGGAAGACAGGTGCTTCTTGATCTCATTGAAAGCCTCATCACAGTGTGGGGTCCAATCGAATCCCTTTGCACCCTTCAAGGTTTGAAAAAACGGGGCGCACCTGTCCGAAGACCTTGAGATAAATCTGTTTAAGGCAGCTAATCTCCCAGTCAGTCGCTGTACTTCTTTAATATTTCGAGGATGCTCCATTTGAAATAGAGCATTAAGCTGGTCCGGATCGGGTTGTATTCCATGCTCACTTATAATATAGCCCAGAAACTTCCCGGACTGCACTCCGAACACACACTTTTCTGGGTTTAATTTCAAATTTATTTTTACCAAGTTGGCAAAAGTTTCTTGGAGATCAGACAAATGCAATTGCTCATCCACACTTTTCACCATCATGTCATCAATGTACACTTCCATATTTCTTCCAATCTGATCAGCAAAAGCTTTGTTTACTAACCTCTGATAAGTAGCCCCAACATTTTTCAACCCAAACGGTATTACCTTATAGCAATGGAGACCTCTGTCAGTGACAAATGTGGTATGCTCTTGATCCTTCGGATCTACTTGAATCTGGTTGTATCCGGAGAAGGCATCCATAAAGGAAAGCAGCTTGTTCCCAGAGGTAGAGTCTACTAACTGATCAATCCGGGGGACCGGATACAAATCTTTTGGGCAAGCTCTATTGAGATCTGTAAAGTCAATGCACATGTGCCACATGCCATTCTTCTTTTTCACCAAGACCGGATTGGAAGTCCACAAAAGATATTGAGACTCCTTGATGTGCCCCATCTTTGTGAGCCTGTCAACCTCTTGCACAATGACATCAGCCTTCTCCTTAGAAAAAGCTCTTCTCTTTTGAACTACTGGTGCTATGTCTTTCCGAACGGATAGGTGATGTGATATCACTCCTGCTGGAACCCCAGTAACATCAGCATTGCACCAAGAAAAAACGTGCTGATGGCTCTTCAAAAACTTTAACATTTCATTTTTCAAAACGGGTGGCATCTTAGACCCTATTTTGACACTTTTTTCTTCTTCCAGACAGTGAGTCTCTACTTCTTCGACCGGTATCAACACTCCAGGGGTCTCTCTAGGGTCATCAATTTCACCCTCACCCCTAGAAAGCCCCTTAAACTGCTATTGCTCGTTGATGCGAACTTCCCCCAGTGTCCGGGGTGCCAGAGCAGTAGCATAACATTCTCTTGCAATCTTTTGACTGCTCCTGACGACTCCCACCTGTCCCTGAACAGCATATTTCAAGCACTGGTGGACTGTCGAAGCCACTGCATGCATCCTAGAAAGCCAAGACCTCCATAGAATAGCATTATAGCAAGTGGGACAATCCACCACGATAAAAAGTATCCTGACCGTTTTCTTAAAAGGGCCCTTGCCCAATAGAACTTCCTCTTCGAACTCTCCGATCACATCTGCTGAGCTGCCTGTAAAGCCCACAATTGATCTGTCCGAACTCTGGATTACATATGGATTTTTCATTCTCTTATATGTGCTTAAGAAAAGGATATTGGCTGAGCTTCCAGTATCCACCAGAATTCGTCTTATGTCATTGCCCCCAATAGATGCTCCTATGACAACAGCATCCTCATGAGGGCCAGCTATATCTCTTAAATCATCCTCATCAAAAACAATGAAGGGGAAAGTAATTGGTGACTGATAGGAAGTCATGCCTCCTTCTAGCTGGGAGGCTAAAGTATGAACGTGCCTCTTCCTCGAAGAAGCAGTAGGAGCTGTCATAGTATCCCCTCCGAAAATTGTAAGTGACTCGAAAAACTTAATGAGTCCGGAGACCGTCCTAGAACACTCCTCAATTGTACCCACTCTGTTTCGAGTTGGATCATGATCCAAGTACTCAGATTCGACATCAAACCTTTCAATTATAACCATAGCTCCCTCCGGAGCAGCATTACTTGGACCAACCCGGTGAGTATTGTCATGCCTGTTACCTCCTCTTCTTTTGACATAAGCCCCCAGCTTTCCCCTCTCAATCAAGTTCTGAACTTCCTGCTTCAATGCTATGCAGTCATCAGTTGTATGACCAATATCATTGTGATATTGGCAAAAAGAGTTATTGTGATGCTCTCTGGGGGACTGCAATGTGGCTGGTCTCCGATAATGCACCTCTTCCTTTGTTTTATCAAAAATGGTGGCCATACTTTCTTTTAATTCTGCGAACCACTCCGGTTGGACCCATGACCCTCTCTTGTTTCTGGATTGCTGACTCTGAGCAGGAGCAGCTGGCTGAGAGTGAGCTTTTGCCCTACCATGCCCATGTCCGGTCTCTCTTGCTTTATTCCTGGACTGATTCTGATTGGGATTTGGTGCCACCGGGGTAGACCTCACCTACCTGTGCATCCTGGTTTTCTTCGTTTCATCGATATTAATTTGTTGTCTAACCTGATTCAGCAACCCTCCCCATGTCATGGCCTTCTTTCTGGTCACTGAGTCAGCCAAATTGCCAGGGTTCAAGCCCTGTCTTAGGGATACTATTGGTACCTGTTCGAAGCAATCAACCAGCCCATTCTTAGTATTCAAAAAACGACTTATATATTCTTTTAAGGACTCATTTGGTTCCTGGGCACAATGGATTATTATGTCTCCATTTCCCTTTAGCTCTTTACTCCCTACGAACTGCCTTCGAAAGGCTACCCAAAAGGTATCGAAATTCTTAATACAACCCTGAGGTAGGCTGTTATACCATTTTAGAGCACTCCCCGTAAATGATTGGGAGAATGCCCTACAAAGTAGTTTATCATCGTCGTCAAAGTTCATCATGAAGTTTTTAAATTGTTCCAAACGGTTGTCCGGATCAGTACTGCCATCGTACTTCTCTATTTTGGTGCTGTCAAACCTCTTAGGGAGGTTGCCGGACAGAATTTTGGAAGATAATAGAGATTGCCTCCAATTTCTGCCACGACTGAACACAGTATCCTCATTAGGGGTTGCAAAGACACCTGGCTCATCGTGGAAAGCAAAAGGATCCATCAGCATCCGGTCTACATGCCTCCGCCTGTGAGATGACCCTTTCCGATATTCCTCTTCATCTTTCCATGTCTATCCCTTTTTCTTGAATATTTTTTGGTCTGCTTTTGCTTCTTTTTAGTTCGACCCTCATCGCTGCTTGAGGATAAGGATTCTTCAACTCCCTCATCATCCGAAGAGCTATCAGAAGATTCTGAGTTTGAGTCAGAACTCTCTAGTGGCTTAGACCGGTGAGACTTCTTGGAGCTGGCATGAGTCTTTTTGGTACTCACATGAGTCTTTGAAGGCTCATGCTCCCTGGGGTTATCGGTGTGATGAGCAACTGATGCTTTGGACTTTTCTTTCATGCCCATCTTAGCCTTTTCTGCCCTTAGAGCTTCTATTTCACCCTTTAGCCTATCACGCTCTTCGATAGTGTACTCATCGTTCTCACCCACCACCTCGAGCAGAGCTGGTGGTACTTCTGGATCGTCCGGATTCATTCGGACAGACTTTCTTTGCTGGTTTTGAATGCTTGATTCAGGCACCCTCTTCTCCCATTGTGGTCGCCAATTTGGAGTGGATAATTATCACCTGAGGGTAGGCTTGTAATTTGTTTGGTATTTTATAGTAGTATGGGGGTATTTAATATTTAGAGTAGAGAGTAGAGAGATAATTAAGGTGGCTGGTTGCAGTTAATTCTCATTACCCACACTTAATGCAGGTGGTTGGGTATTTATACCCTTATGTTTGGGCCCTTATGGGCTTTCGGGTCATGTTTTAATAGACCCGGGTCATGTTTAAAGACCCATGAGCTCTAAGTAGGAGATCAAGTAGCTTAGTCAAGAAGTATTTAGGTTTTTTAGTACTTTTGTCATAGTTCGAACAGTCCTATGGGCTAAGTGTTCGAAGTGATCTGTCCGGTCCGGAGGCCTAGGACCGATCTGTCCATGTCCGGGGAGCAGGCAGAATTCGGACTCATCAGATGTTAGATATTTGTACGCAAGACAAAGCAGCACAAACGGAAGGCTTGATCTAAGGGTTAATATTTATTTTCTATTTTAATTTTATAACTTCACATTTTCATAATCGTAGTTCGAGAAAAATATTTGAAAATATCAAAGTTTTTGTTTTTTAAGATGAGAAGAATAAAATTCATGAGTGATATAATTAAAAAAAATATTGTTACAAATGTCTTGCATTAATTTTCATAAATATGGGAATATGTGTTTTTCTTAAGTAAAAAACTGACTTTTCACAAATAAAATACTTTTGCAAGTTTTGAACATCCTGTTTTTTCAAAAGAAAAAACACATATTTTATCCGGGTAGTAACTTTCAAAAGTAAAATACTACTAATTTTTGTGAGTCTTGAACATTATATTTTTGACAAGTAACTTTTTTTTACAATAAGCGTTTTTGTAAATAAAATACAATATGTTTTGCGAGTAGTGAACAACATCTTTTTTCATAAATAAAGATATATATTTCTCACAAGTAAATATTTTTACAAATAAAATAAAATCATTTTTGCAAGTCTTGAACATTGTATTTGTCAGGTGTAAAAATGCATATTTTTCACTCATAAGTATTTTCAAAAGTAAAATACACTCATTTTCGTAATTCTTGAATATCATGTTTTCACAAGAAAAAATATGTATATTTCACAAATATGTTCGCAATTAAAATACATTTATTTTTGCAAATTTCGAACATGTTTTTCACAAATAAAAATGCTTTCCACTAATATAAAACACATTTTTTTCTTAGAAAGTTTACAAAACATTGGCTTTTGCAGTTACAACTGTATTTAAAACACAAACATTGGATTTTGCAGCTACACCTTAGTATTGCTATACATGAGTGTAGTGTTAATTTTTAAGATTCTGTCTTTGAAATTCCTTTAATCGTGAAACCCTAACGATTCTTTCATTTGTAGTTAGAGTCGTTGTGCGTACTAGTCGATGGTAGTGGTAGGGTTAGTGGAATACGAATTGGTTGTTGGGAGTTTGAGATAGAAGAAAATATCGAGACAGAGAGAGAAATAGAAATTTGAGAGGTGAAGTAACCATTACCGAATACGTAGAAGTATGAGATAGAAGGAAATATTGAGACATAAAGAGAAATAGAAATTTGAGAGGTAAAGTAACCATTACCATACATAGATCCGAAGATAGAAGATGGAGAGAGAGATTATCTGATGTGTTGGAAAGAGAGAGGTAGGCCAAAAAAAGAGTTTAAGATAGAGATAGATGATAATATTGGGTAATTTAAGAGCATAAGGGAAGAATTAAGAGGAGACTAATATTTTATTTATAGAAGAGAATAGTAAGGTATTTTGAGAATATTAGGTATTAAATGGCAATATGTAACATCTTGAGGTCAGTTTGTTTGTAAGGGTTTTATAGTGTAAAAATATGTTGGGGGTAAATCTAGTAAAATAGAGATATATTAAAAAGGTTACTTTAGGTAGGTAGTAAAGAGTATTTGGGGTTATGTATTTAGTAGTGATATAATTCAGTTGGTTTGGAATTTTGGTCTCTTAAATATTCTATGTCTCTCATTAATGGGGGTCTTTAGGGTATTTATAGTATGAATTAGGATTATCGGCGGGATTAAAGGTATAAGGATCAATAACCCGACTTGGATCCTGGGCCAGGTCAAATGTATAAGCTTCAATACTTGGATCATGGTCCGGATCCAAGTTTAGAATATTGTTAGTCTATTATAACAACTATACTTCTTAGTCACGAGGAAATAAAGTAACTTTATTTTTCAGTCTAAAATGTCCTTCGGATGATTGTCTAACTTGCCCTTGAAATTATTTTGACACTACCTAGTTCCAAAGATATCCGACCCTGTCATATAGCCCATTTAGTTCTCAAAAATGATATTTTGAGGACTAACAACGATGCAAAATTAATTATGAGTTTTACTTAAGTAGCAAATAATTTCGAACGTGTTTCGAAGTCGAGAAAATTACTGTTATCATCAGTTGTGTTTTTTACACGTGTCAGTTTCTTATTGGACTTTGGATTTACTCTGCCTTAGGTAATGTAAGCTAATTAATGAGCGACATTTCCACTTCTTAGGTGACGTTTCCACTTTCTTAGAAAGTTTTGTAGTGGGCTCGCCTCCACCTAGTTTATAGGGTACTCAAAAGACCTAAAGTCTCATTAATAGAATCTTTAGGTACATTTTTAGCTATTTCTATATAAGTTAATCCTTCATTTTGCCCGTTTTACATATGTTTAGAGAGAGAGAGTCATTACTTAAGCAGAAAATAAAAAAAACTGTGTGATTGTATGTTTACTGTTAGAACAGTTTTAATCAAAGGTGGCTGGTTGAATATTTATGAGTTAGAGGAAGAGAAAAAGAAAGACCGAATCGCTGCTGGACTTCCTGCTTCTTCACCTCTAGTAGTTACTACTCAAACTATACAATACAATGGTTCTTATCCTTACTATCGTAACATTCCCCCAGAGATTTCTACAATCGATCAATTATCTACTTCACCTAGGTATTTCTAAAACATATCTGACTCTCAAAAGGTCTCAAGTTGCCAGACATATTTGATTGATTCTCCTTCTTCTTCGAGTCCAAATAAATACCCATCTGCCTTAGAGGATGATGCTAGCACCCAGGAAAAACTTCTAAACCCTTTATTGATAGAATTCTGATAGGGAAGAAGACTTAGGCAAAGATAACATTGTAGAAATTGTTTTTGAAGAGCTACCTATTTCGCTGGTCGGACGGGTTAGTCCTAACTTCAAGAAAGTAAGTGTAAAATATCTCATATCATTGAATAAGATACCTTATACTTATTTCCATGATGAATAATCAGATATTATTTGCACTAAATGCAAATTTCCCGATATGATTAGAATCATGTTTCCTAAGTTTGGGGAGACTCTGACGAACAGTCATTCTAACGAGTTAGTAGTATTTACTGAAGTGTTGAATTGGGTCTTAGGTTTTCCGAAATTGTTAGATATTTTCATTTGGTTAAGTTGTGTTCGAGCCAGACGAGTCCAAACGTTTGGTTCACTTTACTTTCCTGTATTATAACATCGAGGCTTTCCAAAATGCCCATGCCAGTGGAGCAAATCGCAGCTATTGCAGGATTATGCCGTAATTCTAAGATCCCCTTCTATCATTTCAATATGAGGAATCAGTACAAAGTAGTTAACAATTGGCTAGAATCAATTATGATATAGAAGACGCGCTTTTTATTTACCAGCTTACTATGGGAAAATGGCCAGATAATTTCTTCGTCAAAGGGAAATTTAAGCCAACTTACTAGATTCGGGAAGAGTCCAGGTAATGTTATTTTAAAAGTTATTTGGTAATTTATTTGTATTGTTTTGTTTAGGGTTTTGATATCTCATTATTTCCTTGTAGTTATTCTCAACAGCTTTACACATCATCCGAAAATACGCAAGTGACTTTTAGGAAGTTGCACGACTAAGCAGAGAAAAAGCGAGGCAATAGTTTCCATGAATGTTTACCGTGGTAAATTTGGCCCATAGTTACCTTTGGAGGACTAGTTCTAAAAGAGAATTATCGTAAAACGAAATTTACCACTCCACCGCTATCCACTTCCTTTCTGATAAGAATTGAATCTCCTGATGGGAAGTTACATCTTCCAAAGAGAAGGAAAGCCCCCAGTCACGTGGACAAACAAAAGAAGAAATAAACTTCGCAAAGTGTTGCTAAAAAAGATATTGGAGGTCAATCACAAGGGATTGATGCATCATTTTTGATGCAGTTTCTACCACTATGGAGGGAGGTGATATGCCCACATGTGTGCTTGAGCTAAAAAAGAAGGCTAAGAAGACATAAAGAAGACAGTGAATGAAAAGAGAAAAGAAAAACAAGACTTCAAGCTCGTTTCAACGAGGAACCATTTCATCTCTTTAAGAGGAGAACAAGAAACTTCAGATCTCCCTTGAAGCAGAGAAGGCTAAATCTAATTGTGTGATTAAAGAGGTTGATACACTCATATCGGAGGTGGGAAAGGTCAAAGAAGAGGTATCAAAAGTTCAAAAAGATCTTAAGGATTTGCGAACCTCTAGTTCTAAAAAGATATATGAGTTACAAGATCAGCAGAAGAATATTCAGATGTGAAAGAAGCTTTAGAGAAGACTAAAAGAGAGTTAGAGGAAAAAATCAAGTCTCTAAAGGCTAAGTCTACTCAATAAGTCGATGATGTGTTGGAAGCATATGTTGATGTCATTGTAGACAAACTAAATGATCATGATGCTTCGATCAAATCAGATATTGTTTTATTATTTCATAAACTTGAGTATTGGATACTTATGGGGCTTGGTTCTAAAGAAATTTGTGTCACTGAATTTATCCTTGGGAGATGAGATGACTGCTTCTGAAAAGACTTCAGATGAGAGTTTTGAATGAAATGATGAAATAGGGTCTAAAAAAAAGGTTAGATGGGAAATGGGAGAAATCCAAATGGATAAAATCCACAGATGGATAGTTTCTAATCTTAATGTTTGTTTTAAGCCCTTGAAAAAATGCAAGGCAATTTTGATGTTTTCTTTGGAGTAATTTTTTATAAGCCTTTGGGATGGCCTATGCATTTTGTAATGTTATGTCGAACATTCTTGTTAGTGTTTGAAATCTGGTTTCTTTTAATTTTTGAGAACCTTCTTCCTTGCTTTGAATTTCTAATTTATTTTGAATAATTTATTATAAAATGAGCAAAACATTTAACAATAGTTCAAATTTTAAGCAGAGACCATTTCGAAAGTAATCCATTCAAAAGCATATAACATTTTAAACACAAGCCACTCGAAGGAAATCTATTCGACGACATATAAAATTTCAAACACAAGTTATTCCAAGGCAATCTATTCAAAAAGGTATAAAATTTTAATCACAATTAATTCGAAGGCATATAAATTTCAAACGCAAGCTATTTGAAGGCATATAAAATTTCAAACACAAGTCATTTGAAGACAAGCCATTCAAATGTATATAAAATTTCAAACACAAGCCATTCGGAGGAATATAAAATTTCAAACGCAAGCCTTCGAAGGCATATAAATTTCAAACACAAACCATTCGAAGGCAAATCATTTGAAGACATATAAAATTTCAAACACAAGGCATTCGAAGGCAAGCCATTCCAAGGCATATAGAATTTCAAACACAAACCATTCGAAGGCATATAAAATTACTTGAGATCAAGATATTTAAAAGAAAAAGGTGGTAGATTGATATAATGGGCACCTCATTAAAAAATCCCCGGCCCACCAGGGTAGGAAATAGTATGATCATTTAATATTTACATTAAGCAATAGTAACATAAATATTTACAAGTCTTTACTAAAAATACATTCTCAGAAGTTCCACATTTTATGGGTGCCTTAATGAAATGCTTTATTGATCCATTAATCGGTATGTTCCATAATTGAGTCTTTCCACAACGGTATATGTGCCTTCCAATTCAGAACCAATTTTCCTAATGTTTTGTCTTTTGTATGGAAAAATAATTTCCTTAGAACTTTATCTCCAGCCTCAAATTATCTTCTTCGTATCTTGGATACATATCAACTCTCATTCATCCCTTATAGTGAATCATTCTTAAATGAGCTTTGAATCTATTTTGCTCAATCGAATCTAACTGAGCTCTTACTGCAACCTTATTATCTTAATTTTGAAATTAAAAAAAAAATAGACTTTATTGAGGCTATTCCATCCATCCCGTATACCAAAGCAAAAGGTGACTCTTGTGTTGTAGTGTGTGAAGTTGTTCTGTAGGCCCATAAAACTTCTTATAGATAGTTTGGTCATTTGCATGCTGCTCCGTCCAAATTATTTTTTCAACCTTTTAAAATAATTCGATTTACTATTTCTTCTTGTGCGTTGGCTTGGGATGAAAAGGTGAAGAGAAATAATGTCGGATTCATCTTGAGGCACAAAACATTTCTATCTCTTTGTTATCAAACTGTGGACCATCAGTCGTTTGAATACATCTGGATATTCCGAACCTGCAACATATATTGCATAAAATAAATTTTATTACTGTCTTAAAAGTAGTTACGGAAAGAGGTGTAGCCTCTGACCACTTTGTAAAATAATATACTACCCAAATATTAGTGCGACATCCTCTAAAGGCCATGGCAGTGACCTTAATAAATCAATCCGCCATCTGTCAAAAGGAAATTCTTCAGATATGTTTTCCATGGGAACAACTAGAATATGAATTACATTTCTAAACTTTTGACATGGATCGCATCTTTTAACCAATTCCTAGGCATCCGCCATAATGAAGGCCAATAATATTCTGCTCGCAACACTCATCTAATCAATGCTTTATCATCGTAATGGGCTAAACCTTCTCCCATCATACAATTCGGACAAAATGACTTGCGATTCTTCCAACCTAAGGTATCAGAGTAATGGTTTACTAAATGATTTCTTAGATAAAGCTTATCCCATAACTTAAAACCCATATGCTTTAAATTTTAATTACTTAGCTAAACTTTTAGGATACCTCTAGTATTGAAGTTTTGGATATCATACTTCTAATCCAAGCTTGCAATAGTCGAAAGCCGACTATTTTATTCTAAACTTGTACCATCTCTTGTACCGAGGATTATTCGAAAGACTTTCTTGTATCAAGATCCACAGATAGGCTTCAGCATACGCAATCGTGTCTAACAAATCGACCATCAAATTTTCATCCATGGGTACATGCTCATACCTTATATCTTCAAAATATGTTGATATCTCTTTTAATACTTGGAGATATTTAACTAATTATTCTTTTTTGTTTCAGAGAAGCCATGAACTTGATGTACTAAAAGTTGTAGGTCTCTTATAAACCGGACTATCTTTACCCCACATATTTGTGTAAGCCTTAAACAAACAATGACCACTTCATATTCAACTTCGTTATTGATGTTTTGAAACTGAAACGAATAGCCTGGTACATCGAATCCATTTTCCATTGATAATGTAGCCTAAACATTTCCTAGATTATACACCGAAATTATATTTTCTGGATTTAATTTTAAATTAATGGCCTTAAGGTTGGAGAAGGTTTCTATGAGATTGGATAAATGATCTTCTTCCTTAATTCTTTTAACCATCATATCATCGATGTATACTTCTACATTTCTGTCGATTTGATTGGCAAATGTCTTATTCAGCTAACACTGATAAATGGCCCCAACATTTTTCAAAACGACATGTATTACCTTGTAGCAATTCAGCCATCGGTCAGTGATGAACGTAGTATGATCCTGATTCTTCATATCCATTCGGATCTGGTTATAACCGGCAAAAACATCCCTAAAACACAATAATTTGTTACTGGACGTAGAGTCCACCAGCTAATCTATCTGAGGCATTGTAAACGGGTGTTTAGGACAAGCCCTATTAAGATCGGTGAAGTCAATGCACATTCGCCATTAGCCATTTTTATTCTTTACCATCACTGGGTTTGCGGTCCATAAAGGGTATTGTGATTCCCGAATATGTCCGACTTTAGTTAATCGATCTACTTCTTTACAAATTGTTTCAGATTTTTCTTTAAAACATTCCCTTCTTCTTTGGATCATAGGGTCTACATTAAATCGTACCAATAACTTGTGACAAATAACAATGGCTGGTACGCCTGTTACACCTTCATCGCACCAGAAAACACATGTTGATATGTATACAAGAAGATCAAAAATTCTTCCTTAAGCTTTATCGATAACTTTGACCAAATTCAAACATTATTTCCATTAGATAAACTATGAATTTCTACATCTTCAACGGGAATAACTGCACTAGGAGTCTATCTTGGATCATCTATATGATTATAATCCAAAGAAGACTCTAGTAATTACTATTATAGCATGGAAACTAGGGGGCTAAGAGTTTTCAGAGAAAATGCTATGACATAACATTCTGGCTACTTTCTAACTGCTTCATTTGAAGGTTGACTCTCCGGGGGGTTCTTTATTTGTTTATAGGTTGATAAAAATAATACATTAGCCGCGTTACTTGTGTCAATTATGATCCTTTGAATTTATGTACCTCCGATAGACGGGGCCTTAATGTGGCCCCACAATATTTATTACTACAACATCTTGATGTAGCGCCACAACATCTCTTAGATCATCATCGTCAAAAATTATGAATGGTAAAGAGTATTGATACGCGTGAGTCGACATTTTTCCTTTCAATTGAACATCCAAAGCATTCACATGCCTCTTTCTAAGACAATTCGAAGGCGCAGTTACTGTATCCCCACCGAATGTTGTTAAGGATTCGAAAAATTAATATAAATGAGATATTCTGAATCTACATCAAATGGTTCATCAATATGTTCTGTGATATCATGGCATGTTGTTTTTTTAAAACTTATGTAGCCGGCCTTCGAGCATTCGATACATTTGTTTGTTATTTGCTAGTGTTAGACCCTGGCTTATTCAAACTTTGTGCTCTGTTCGTACCTTTGATTTTACGAAGGTTTTTAATTTCCTATTCTCAATTAACAACTAAATCTTTTGTTTTAAAGCAATAAAGTCTTTAGAGTCGTGCCTGTATCCTAATGATATTTACAAAAGAAATTATTTCACTTTTCTCTTGCGGTTTGGATAGGAAAAGGTCTTCGAAATTGTATATGACCCTTGGACCTATCATAGATTGTGGCCATATTTTAATTAACTCTGCAAATTGACTATGTTGAACTCATTGACTTCCTCTTGGTTTGGATTGTTGATATTCGTTGAATCTAGATTAACTAGAACCTTGAACAGATTCTCGGGGACAAACTTGGGATGCAACATGAGACTGACACCAACTTGTTGCTGTGAAATAATTGTAGGTGGTTTACTATGTCGATATTGCCTCAATATTTTATTTTCCTTTACAGTAATTTTTTCCCAACCTAATTCCATAATCCACCTCAAGTTTTGGCCTTTTTACTATTGACTGTATTAGCTAACTCTCCGGATAACAAACCTTTCCTAAGGGAAGTTATGGTTACCTGTTTGTAATAATTAGCCAACCCGTTTTTAGTGTTTATGAACCGACTGACATATTCTTTTAGAATTTCTGACACCAACTAATGACAATAAATTATTGTATCATCATTTCTCCATAATACTTTGTTTCCCAAGAACTTCCCTCGAAAGGTCATCCAAAACATGTCGAAATTCTTAATGGACCCATCTAGAAACCTATTATACCATTTTTAGGTGTTGTCTTTGAATGTTTGAGAGAACGCTCGATACAAAACCTTATAATCGTTATCAAAACTCATCATAAAATTGTTAAATTGTTCCAAGTGATTTTCGGTATCCTTACTTCCATCGTACTTCTCCATTTTGGAGACATCTAGGTGTCTACGGAGGTGTCCGGATAAAATATTTGCTAACAGTAGCGACTGTCTCCAATTAGGATCCTGACTAAATTAATGGATATCTCCAGAATTAGAAAATAGGCCCAGTTCGGATCGGACAACAAATGGTACACTCAACAACTGATTTATGCTATGATCCGCTGATCCCTTCATTTTCCCCGATAATAAGCTTTCCTATTTTTTCAGAGTTTCTTTCCAGAAGTATCCTGATCTTTCAACTTCTTACCGCGATAAGAAATTTCTTACCCCGTCGTTTATCATGATGTTTATCTTTATTCTTTTCGATAGAAGTCCACACTTGATAGAACGAAGAAGAACTTTTACTAGACTCCGAAGAGCTAGAGTTGTTTTCAACATGAGGCTCTTTTTTACAAAATTTATGGTTTCTAGGTGAATTATCCATCAAATATTGTTTTGATTAACTAGAATGATTATCTTTGACACCAAAAAATCCCTTTCAGTTTATCCATGTATTTTCATTGCCTCAATTTCTCTTCGTAGTTCGGCAAGCTCATCTCGTAATTTGGTTGTTTCTTCATAATATTCATTTTCAGACGAGACTCTCACGTATCTTTCTCTAACCTTGCCATCTTCAATTACTAAAGGCTAATCGACTTTTATTTGACAATCCATTGCCAACTTAAGTTAGAAAATCTGCTTTGGATTTGAGTTATACGGATGACTGATAACACGACAGAAATTAGAAGAAGAAGCAACCATGGATGAAACTCTAATTCAAGGGTAACATGATGGAACCCTAATCCAAGGGTAACAAATATTGAAATTTTTAAAGAAACAAAATATATTATTCCGAAAACTTAAAATAGCTTAAGGCATATGAGGCTTTATATAAGAGTTGCTCAAAAACCTAATTTAAAATACAATGTAATAAAATAAATGTTTAGAAAAAATCTCAATACAATCACATTTGGTTTGAATCATATAAGATATTTGAATAAAATAAAATAAAGATAAAAAAGTTTT
The DNA here is from genome assembly GCA_036936605.1 of Limnanthes douglasii subsp. nivea. Classification (NCBI taxonomy): domain Eukaryota; kingdom Viridiplantae; phylum Streptophyta; class Magnoliopsida; order Brassicales; family Limnanthaceae; genus Limnanthes; species Limnanthes douglasii. The sequence continues at coordinate 154,572,489 of JAUPFV010000003.1, read as the reverse complement.
TGTTTGGATTTTTTGGGCCCATCAGTGCCCTTACTTCAATTGTGGTCGCCAAGCTAATTGCGTAAAAATATGTTGGACAGTAAATCTGGTAAGATAAAGATATACTAAAAAAGGGTACTTTAGGTAGTTAGTGGGTCGGATCAAAGGTATAAGCATCAAAGGTACTTAAGGTATTTATAGTAGGAATTATGATCATTGGCCGGATCAAAGGTATAAGCATCAATAACCCGACTTGGATCATGGGCCGGATCCAAGTTTAGGATATTATTAGTATATTATAGCAAGTATACTACTTAATCACGAGGCATTAAAATAACTTTATGTTTCAGTCTAAATTCCATTCAGATGATTGTCTAAATTTCCCTTAGAATTATTTTGACATTACTTTTAACTCAGTTATAAAGATATCCAACCCTATCAGGGTTAACCTCCACTTTGGCTACAATAAGCCGGATATCAAGGAACCTCACACCATTGCCGCATGTATATCTATCTAGGTCGACAAGTTGTCCTTTCACCAATCGACCTATAGTGTTGGCCACATTCTTCACACATGACCGTCATCTCCTCAAATAAAAAACGAAAATTCATGTTCTTGGGATGTCATATTTCGATGAATGCACATTCAAGTGGGTTATTAGGATACTATTCCCACAATGCATCAACCATTTATCTAAAAATATGTTCTTAACGACTTGAGGGACAAATGGTTAGAATACCAATTTAGTACCAAATTGTGCGCATTGTAAAAGCAAAATAATTTATGATATCTTTTATAAAACAACATATAGTTATTTAGAAATAATCACACTATAATATATATCCAAGAATAAGTTTTTTAAAATATGTATAGATATTTTTCCTACCGTGATAGATGTGGAATGTATAATGATTTAAAAATTTATTGTCAAATCTTGTGATCTGAGTGCATCTTTGTTTGAACTCACTAGATTTCTTTTGGTTTATGTGTTGGTTGAGCCTCTACGTTTAACTATTATTCCTCCAACAATGAACCGCTAGAATTTGGAGGTGATGAGTCCGGAAGAATTCACCACTACTCACTGAGAAATCCAGACAAGGGAAATTCGGATAATAAGTGCCCACTGAACTATCCGGACAGGACAAAAGTATTAAATAATAAACACCTTTTGACTAAGCTAGGTGCTAATCAGCTTATTAAGTAAATGAGTCCTTAAACTTGACTCGGTTTCATAATTCGACCAGAAAGCCCATGGGTCCATAATTAAGGGTATAAATACCCAACTACTTTCATTAATGAGGGTAATGAACATTTAATACAACTAGGTAGCTTAAATCTCTCACTACAAAATACTCAAACATTTAATACCCTTAAAACCCTCCAAAACACTTGACAAAATTACCCTCAACTTAAAATAAACCACTCCAAATTGGCGACCACAGTGGGAGAAGAAGGTGTCTGAATCTAGCATTCGAAACCAGCAAGAAAAACCAGTTCAAATGAATCCGGACGAGCAAGCAGTGCCACCACCTTTGATAGAGGTGGTGGGAGAAAACAATGAGTACACGACCGAAGAACGAGACAGGCTGAAAGCTAAAATAGAAGCGTTGAGGCCCACTAAAAAGGCAGAGATGGGTTTAAAGGAAAAGTCAAAAGTGTCAGCCATTCACCATACTAACAACCCAAGGGAGAATGACCTATCAGCAAAGACTCACTTGAGCACAAAAAAGACCCATATCAGTTCCAATAAATCTCACCGGTACAAGCCGGTGGAGAGCTCAGAGTCTGAGTCCTCTAATAACTCCTCAAATAAGGGTGGAATTGAGGAGCCCTTGTCATCTAGCAGTGATGAGGGGAGATCCAAGAAGAAACAAAAGTTGGTTAAAAAATATTCAAGACAGAGGGCCCAACAGAGCCAAACAGACTCAATCCCACCCAACTTCAGCTCAGAGCCAGCAGTCCAGAAATAAACGAAGACCTTGGGTCCAGCCGCACTGGTTTGCTGAATTGAAAGAAATGTGGCAACCATCTATGACAAAACAAAAGATGAGGTACATTTCAGGAAGCCGGCAACACTTCAATCTCCTAAGGAAAGTCTTAATACTTGTTTTTTCCAATATCATCATGATATTGGCCACAACACCAAGGATTGCATTACTTTGAAAAAGAGGTGCAAAATCTGATTGAAAGGGGGAAGCTGGGAGCTTATGTCAAGATAAAAAGTGGAAACAGGCCTGACAATGCTCACCATACTGGCCCAACGAACAATGCAGGGACATCTGCTCCAGACGGGGCTATGGTAATCATTGAAAGATTTGATGTCGAATCAGAGTATTTGGATCCTGATCCAACCCAGAATAAAGTGGGGGGTTATAACATAACATACTAAGACAGTGTCTGGACTCATAAGCCTTTTTTAGTCACTTACTATATTCGGAGGGGACACTATGACAGCGCCAACTCCTTCTTCAATGAAGAGGCATGTTCACACTCTAGCTACTCAGTTGGAGGGAGGCATCTCTTCCTATCTATCCCAAATTCCTTTTCCCTTCATTGTTTTTGATGAAGATGATCTAAGAGACATAGTCAGGCCTCATGAGGATGTTGTGGTGATAGGAGCTTCAATTGGGGGTAACGACATTAGGCGAATTTTGATTGATACTGGCAGCTCAGCCAATATCATCTTTTTAAGTTCCTATAAACAGATGAAAAATCCAGTAGTGATTCAGTGTTCGAACAGATCCATTATAGGCTTCACAGGGAGCTCTACGGATGTGATCGGAGAATTTGAGGAGGAAGTATTGTTGGGCAAAGTCCGTTTCAAGAAGATGGTCAGGGTACTATTCATTATGGTGGATTTCCCCATGTGTTACAATGCGATCTTTTGGAGGTTCTGGCTCTCTAAGATGCATGTTATGGCTTCAACAATTCGCCAATGTTTAAAGTACGCAGTTCAAGGATAAGTGGGAGTTGTCCGGAGTAGCCAAAAAATAGCAAGAGAATATTATGCAACTGCACTTGCCCCTAAAACCCTGGGGGCGGTTCGGATTAATGAAGATTAGCAGTTGTTGGGGCCCTTTGAGGGTGAGGGTGAAATGGATGACCCCAAAGAGACCCCTGGTGTTTTGATACCAATCGAAGAAGTTGAAACCCACTCTCTGGCTGAAGGAATGAGTGTTAAAGTTGGCTCCAAGATGGCACCAAAATTGAAGAAAAAATTGTTTCCTTTTTTGGCAGATCACCAACATGTTTTTGCTTGGTGCAATGCTGATGTGACTGGAGTACCTGCAAAGGTTATATCACACCAGTTGTCTATCCAAAAAGATGTTGCACCTGTTGTACAAAGAATGAGAGCTTTTTCTAAGGAAAAAGCTGATCTAATAGTTTAAGAAGTTAACCGGCTTACCAAGATGAGACACATAAATGAGTCTCAATATCCTTTATGGATAGCCAACCCAGTGTTAGTGAAGAAGAAGAATGGGAAATGTCGTATGTGTATCGACTTTACTGACCTCAAAAGAGCTTGCCCAAAAGATCTCTATCCCGTCCCCCAGGTAGATCAGTTGGTAGACTCCACATCTGAACACAAGTTATTGTCCTTCATGGATGCCTTCTCCGGTTATTACCAGATACATGTAGATCCGAAGGACCAGGAACACACTACCTTTGTTAAAGATAGGGGTCTCCATTGTTACAAGGTGATGCATTTTGGGTTGAAAACTGTTGGGGCTACCTATCAGAGGTTGGTGAACAAAGCATTTGCTGATCAGATTGGAAGACATATAGAAGTATATATTGATGGCATGATGGTGAAAATCTTAGAAGAAGAATTGTACCTAGTTGATCTTCAAGAAACTTTTGCCATCTTGGCAAAGGTTAATTTATAATAGAATCCATAAAAATGTGTGTTTGGGGTGCAATCCGGAAATGTTTTGGGGTATGTGATAAGTGAGAAAGGGATACATCCTGATCCGGACCAGCTTGATGCCTTATTAAAAATGGACCCTCCTCGAAATGTTAAAGATGTACAAAGGTTGACAGGAAGATTGGCTGCATTAAATCGTTTTATTTTAAGGTCTTCGGACAGGTGTGCCCCGTTTTTTCAGACTTTAAAGGGTGCTAAAGACTTTAACTGGTCTCCACAGTGCGACCAGACGTTTAATGAAATAAAAAAGCATTTGTCTTCCCCCAAAACCCTTTTTAAACCTGTTGACGGAGAAACATTGTATATATACTTAGCTGTGTCAGAATGTGCTATAAGTGCAATACTGGTAAGAGAGGTGGACAATTATCCGCGTCCGGTGTACTACATCAGCAAGAGTCTGATGGATGCTGAAAAGAGGTAACTAAAGCTTGAAAAACTGGAACTAGTCTTGGTGATTGCTGCCAGAAAAATGACGCCGTATTTTCAGTCTCATTCCATCATCGTTCGGACGTCTTTTCCTTTGAAGAATGTTCTTCAGAAGACAGACATATCAAGCAGGATGACCAAATGGTCAGTAAGATTGGGTGAATATGATATTGATTTTGCCCCATGAACTGCAATCAAAGCTCAATTTGTTGCCGATTTCTTGGTAGAGTTCCATTCGGACATAAGTACTAAACAAGCTACAGATGAGAAAACTAAAAAAGCGTGGGTTGTCCGGACAGATGGTGGATCAAGTACAATGGGTTGTGGGTCTGGGATATGTTTCACCTCTCCGTATGGCGATAAATTATACCAGGCTATATGCTTTGCTTTTAGGGCTTCTAAGAATGAGTCCGAATATGAGGTCATTATAGATGGTCTAAAGTCATCTTTTCTATGTGGGGCTAAAAGAGTCAGGTTGATGAATGATTCACAACTTCTTATCCATCATGCTCAAGGTCAATCCGAGGAAAAAAATGAGCAGTTGATCAAATACTTGTTTATCCTTAAAGAAGTGGCAGCTAACTTCAAAAATGTTAGTTATGAGCATATTCCTAGATCGGAGAACACACTGGCAGACTCTTTAGCAACCATAGCATACTCTGAGTCCTATCCATGGATTCATGTAGAAGAATACCCATCCATACAACCAAATCAGAGCAAAGAAGATGAAGAAAGTTTAAGTGTATAAATAGTTCAACCGGAAGACTGAAGAATTCCCATTCTTCAATACATCTCTCGTGGGATTTTTCCTCGGAAGAAGGCCATGTCAATGAAAATGAAGCATAAGGCTCGTGGTTTCTTAATCATAAGAGAGGTCCTTTATAAGAATTCGTTTAGTAGACCTCTCCTACATTGTTTGGGGGTTGAAGAGTCCCAAATTGTTTTATCCGAACTACATGATGGAGAAGGATCAGCGCACTGTGGCTATAGAATTTTAATCCTGAGGGTTTTGTTGGCTGGATACTATTGGCCATCCATAATGGCAGATGCCAAGGAGTCGGTGAAGAAATGTAACCCATGCCAAAGATATGGTAATGAAATTCATATCCCAGTTGTTTCTATGGAATCAATTTATGAGCTAGTGCCTTTTGCTCGTTGGGGACTGGATTTAGTTGGACCTCTACCAATGGCATCCGGAGGGTGCAAGACTATTATTGTAGCCATTGATTATTTCTCAAAATTGATAGAAGCTGTCGTACTGGCAGGAACTACTTCGAAAGATGTTATAAAATTTATCTTGTCTAACATTTGTTGCAGATTTGGGGTTCCACAAAAGATAACCACAGATAATGGGCCATTATTTGATAACAAGGATATGGAGAATTTCTGTGCCTCTTGGGCATTCAGCATTGCTTTTCTTTTCTTTTCCACCCACAAGCAAATGGTCAACTTGAAGTGGAAAACATGACCATCTTGTCCGGTTTAAAGAAGAATTTAGAAGGGGCTGCAAGGAAGTGTCCAAGCTATTTGCAAGAAGTGTTATGGGCATACCAGACTACTCCTGGAGCTGCTACATAAGAATCTCATTTTTCCTTGGTATATGGGATGGATGCAATTGTTCCTATAGAGGCAACTCTTCTGTCATACAGCGTCTATAATTATTCCGAACAGGCTAATGAAGTGGCAATCAGAAGTCAGTTAGACTTAATAGAAGAGAAAAGAGTTAACGCTGACCTTAGAACCACCCATTACCAAGGCTTGATGATGAGCAGATTTGCTTCCAAAATCAAAAGAAGGGATTTTCGATCAGGGGATAAAGTATTGAGAAAGGTTTTCTTGCATACTAAGGAGAAGCAGTTCGGCAAGCTAGCTCCGAACTGGGAAGGCCCTTATAAGGTCTCCAAAAAACTTAAGCCTGGGACATATAGGCTTCAAGACAAAGATGGAAGAATTCTAAAGCACCCATGTAATATTGAACACCTCCGGCTATATCTGGAATGAAAGTTGTGTAAATATTTACTTGTTTAAATTCCATGTAAATATTGGGGGCATACTCTTTCCTACCCTGGTGGCGCGGGGAGGTTTTAATGAGGTGTCTCGTTTTTTTAATAAAACATGATGTCTTCTTAAAAATATTTGGAGTAGTTTGATTACAACTCCTTTAAAGTCTTCAATTTACTAAGAATCTTTAACAGTTCAGATTAATTTGGTTACATGATGACCCTTAAACACGTGTCATCGGAGATTTTAAACACTATCATTTTAAATATTTGTAAAATAAATATGGGCTCTTTAAACATTAGCCATCGAAATTGAAAGCAAGTATGAAACAAAACAAAAGTTGAGTAAGATAAACCCGTCTGGGTAAAAACCGGGTGATAATATTAGAACACAGAATATGCTTTGGCCATCCAAGGACTTTAAGTTTTAAGAAATGATTAACCGAACTCAGACCAGACACGAATACAAAAATTCCTTGGCCGTCCAAGGACTTTAATGGTTCACAAAACGAAAGATACAAGTAAGAAAATATAGTTAAGACCTGAGGGCTTATTCCTTTCGGATGTTCTTGCATCATCTTTTTTCTTGGGGCTTTTGAGCTCAGCACTTGAACTCTCCCCAGTTCCTTCTTCTTCATCGGTAGTGTCATCAATCCCACTAGAGTAATTCTTTTTATTACCATCTACCATCGTATGGAATGGGATGTCTTCATACTCTACATATTGCCACAAGGTAACAAGCGTCCTCTTTGGAAAAGTTTGGTGAAAAAGAAGAACCATGTCAGACTTCACTTCGGCATACCTTTTTTCTAGGGAATCTATCACGCCGTTGGTGTATGCATCGATGCGGGCCTGAATTAACTAATCTTACTCTTTCACCAAGTCTTCTTTCTCCTTGGTTACCTTGGACACAGCTTCTTCAAGGGAAGTCTTGTCACCGGACAAGGTCTGGATGGCGGCATCTTTAGTCTTCACATCTTCCTTCAAAGTGGAGAGATCTTTCTCCAAACTGAAGCACTTAGTTTAGAGCTCTATGTTAGATTTCTCCGTAGTGGCCAGCTTGGTTAACAGTTCTTCCTTGTCCTTCTTCAACTCTTCAAGCTCCTTCTTTAGTTCCTCAATGCTCTGGTTAGCGTTGAAGAGGTTAGTTGACAAAGTCTCCTTGTCTGTGTTGAGGGTGTTAATGAGGGTGGACTGATTTTTCACTTGCCTTTCCAAATCAAGCACTGGTTGGATATGACATAAAAGAGAATGAGCCACCGTATCCTGGTCTTTGGGAATAGAAAAAGACTTACCATTGTAGGTTACCCTGTTGGAAGAACCTGAAGGACGGAAAGGACCAGCGAAGTCATCTTTCTCCGAATCGGTGAAGCAAAAACCGATGTCCTGAAAGGCTCTGATGTCAAGCCCTCATGCGGTGCCCTCTCCTAGTTGCAATTCTGTTGGAATTTTCTCTGACAAATTAGGGTCAATAGGAGCCGGTGGAGGAGGAAGCTCCGAAGGGCGAAGAGTTATTTCTCCCCCTAAGGTGACCTTCTTCTTCGTGGCAACCCTTTCATCACTATTGACTCCCCATTTTTTGTCCTTCTTCGGAGGCCTTGGTGGATTTCGAGATTCACTTGCCTCCTTAACGGTTTCATCTTCAACCACCTTGGTCATCCGGACCAGTCTCTTCTGCAGCAACCCGAACTGCCTCTACTGCAGCCTTCTTTTTCTTGCCCTTTCCTTTCATTTTGCTAGTGGCTTTGGCTCTGGAAGGCAAGGCCAGTTTTCCATCTTTTTCCTCTGTCCGCTTAAGAATGACAGTTGGGGGAGGTGGTGTGGTCAATTCCTCCCGTGTAAGATCTCTCCGACCCGTGGTGTTGCACAAGTGAGATCTCACTAAGTTGCCAGAAGTGAAACAGTTGTGGAAAGCGTTCTCCCAACGTTCTGCAGGACATGCATTCAGCTTGGTACATGTGGTCTGCCCCTCCTCCAGATAACCGACGAACTCCTTCGGTAATACTGACAAGGGAATATGGGTGATTCAAGAGTAGAATGTTTGTAAAAATAAGAAATAAAAAAATGAAAACAATATTGAAGACTTACTTGTGCTTTTCCGCCTGCTGGTAAGCATGCTAGGGTTAAATTTAGCCTTGATATTTCTCCCATTCTCCCATGCCCCACTGATGAATAAGAACTGAGTTTTCTAGTTCTTCTCTGATTCCTATAAATCATCCACCATTTTGAAGTTGTCTTCCATGTTATAGTGATAGAATGGGATGTGACTGAAATCCTCACCTTCACTGATTTTGGATCCCCCACTTAGTCCGGATCCGGCCGACCTCAGCGGTGTGAGTATAAACATAGTTGATGTTATGCATGGCCAACAGATACTTCACGTTGAATTTCTGAAAGCAAGGTCCCACCTTGCCCTCCAAGTACTCTGGTAGCTCTGGATGAGCCAATTCAACCTTCGTTTTGCCTTTCCCTTTTCTATCAGAGGTAGCATCCTCAGTTTTCCCAGAGGCTTCAGTTTCAAAGAGGGCCTCTTTGATACTATCTTCCATTACTTCTTCCATTATTGAGGAAGGTTTGTCAGTTGTTGAGGATGGAAGAGTGTCAACTTCTGGCTCAATGGTCTGTCCGGATGGTTAAGCACCAGTTTCTTCTAGAGATCTGGTGTCCGGTTGGGGCTCAGCTCCAAAGGATTTGGTGTGAGAAGCCACTTTGGATGCCTCTAATCCGGAGGGCTTATTTGGAGGAGCTCTTATGGAAATCTCTGATCCATAGGGTTTGTCTTTACTTGCCGACTTAGATACCCCCGGTTTGGAGGACTTTGATTGGGAGTCAGTCACTTATGCTTTCACCAAGCGTGTTGTTCAGCGTGGATTGGTTTTCTCTGGGGACTTTTCGATGTCAGATCCCATGTCTATGAACGGGGAGGGTTTCCTAACACTTGATACTACTTTCTCTTGGGCAGTAGAGGGTTAGGAATCCTGAACAGAGGAGCCTGATGGGATTGGTGAAAGGTTTGGCTTGAATAGACGTTTAGGTTTTGGATTTATGGTAGAAGACGTTCCCTGGTTAGCTGCTAGAGATGGTTTATCAGACTTATCGCTTGGAGAGACTAGAAGACAAGTAGTAATGCGTCTCTCTCTTTCAACTTTCTTCGCCTTCTCTAGTTCAAAAAGATTCAACCAACCGCCTTTTACAAGAGCGTTTCTAGCGGTGAACATAAAACTATTCAATAAAGGTTTTGAAAGAAAAGGTGAAAGCTCTGTAAAACGATTTGTAGAGTGATGAAGATGGTGAAACAGTAAAAGAAAGTGATTCATATATTAGTAAGGAAAAAAGCTACTTATACTTAGGAGAAGATGAAAATATTCGAGCAATGATTGAAGACGACGCTGACATAGGAAGTATTAAATGCAAAGGTTACTTTTCAGGCTTAGTGGGAGCGCCGTTGTAGGGAGAAAACTGCTAGTAGATCAAATCAAGATGCGACACGTGTCCCACGATCCAAAGAAAAACTCTTAGAATTCTAAGAAGAAATCACTCCGGATAAACCTCGAACCAAACACACGAACGGGCCGGAAAATATTGCTACCAACTAAATGAGTTTTTTAGTCATGCCAAAGATTTTTGACAAAACCTAAAAAAGGGGCTACTGATAAGTCCGGACGAATTCACCACTAAACTATCCAGACATGACAAAATTATTAAATAACTAAACACCCTTTGACTAAGTTATGTGCTAATAAGCTTATTAAGTAAATGGGTCCTTAACCTTGACCCGGTTTCATAATTTGACCCAAAAACCCATGGGTCCATAATTAAGGGTATAAATACCCAACTACTTTTATTAATGAGGGTAATGAACATTTAATACAACAATGCAGCTTAAATCTCTCACTACAAAACACTTAAACATTTAATACCCTTAAAACTCTCCAAAACACTTGACAAAATTACCCTCAGCTTAAAATAAACTACACCACGAGGTAGTGGTGGTCAATGATCCCTGTCAACACATTATTGGTGTAGTCTCACCAACCTCGTTAAAGGTTCTGTTGGTTCTATCCATTTGCGTGCTTGATTCTTAAGCCCTCTCAATGATGAGGATTTGGAACATATCTTCTATAACGTTTTCATTGAAATCTTATGATGATAAAGATGGACATAGATAATAATAAAAAAACATCTAATAACCAACATACAAATATCAATACCTACATAAATTTAGACTTAGATGATCGAATTCAATTAAGCTGAAATGTAGCTTATTTTGTCCTTTTGGATTCAAAAATGTTAGAGTTGTAAGAAAAAATAGATTTCGACCCCGTGATTTAAAGTCCCAACTTGCAAGAATTTTTTTTTTGCGATAAACCTTAATTTTCAAATTTTCGAAACGAAAATCCAAATATAATATCGTAAATCAGACTTCGATTAACTACTAAATACAACCAAAAACGAATTTAAACAATTATAGCCTCATGAAAATTAAATATTTTTTATTGTGAAAATAAATTTGGAACAAACAAATCTGGCAATAAAAATAAATAAACAATCAAAACATAATATAATAAACAATTTTTTTTATTTTAAATTTTAAAAAACATAAAAAAGCATTTAGAATTTAGGATAATGATATCAAGTGTAGCTAACATCGAACAAGATTGGTATAATACCCAAAATAGGCAATTTCCAATCTAATATCCGTTTTATGTACTTTTTATTTAATTTTATTTAAAAAAAAATTCTATATCTTTCAAATCAGAGCTCGAAAAAAGATTATGAAAGTATCATCGGGTTTGTTTTTTTAAGATGAGCAGAACTAAATCCATTGATGATATTTGTTTTATCCAGAAAACATGCTAGACCAGGCATAAACAAACATGCAAGATCATGCATAAACAAACATAAGAGACTAGACATAAAAGAACATGCGAGACCATGTAAAAACAAACATGTCAGACCGAACATAAAAAACATGTGAGGCCAGACATAAAAAAAGCATGCGCGACTAGACATGAAAAAATCATGCGAGACTAGACATGAAAAAAAACATGCGAGACCAAACATAAAAAACCATGCAAAACCAAACATTGTTTTTTAAGACGAACAAAACTAGATCCATTAATGACATTTTTTGAATTCTTTTTTTCACCATACCCAATAACCCATGTCTCACATCTTTATATATAATACATGATGCGTTTGGATATTTGAGTTACTATGTTTTGACATAATCCGATGGGCAATTCAGACCACACCACTATAATAAAACTCTGAATACGACAAATATATTGAATGTTGACTAAGCTAACTACTTGCCACTTCAAACCAGATCACTAATGGATCCTTAAACTTGACCCGACTTCATGATTCGACCCAATAAGCCCATGGGTCAATAATTAAGTATAAATACCCCAACCACTTTCATTAATAAGAGTAATCAGAATTTATTACTAGTAGACACCTTAATTATCTCTCTACTCACCACACTAAACATTAAATTCCACAAAAAACATCCAAAACACTTTACGAGATTACCCTCAGACATAAATAAACCACACCAAATTGACGACCACAATGGGAGCACGACGGTGCTTGAATTTCACATTCAAAACCAGCAAGCAAAGCAGTTCGGATGGATCTGAATGAGCAAAATATTTCACCCCTAGAGGTGGAAGGTGCAAGAGAAAACTATTAATATACCATCGAGGAGCGAGACCAACCGAGGGTTGAAATAGAGGCGTTGAGAGCAATAAAACAAGCAGCAAAACAAATTAGGGAGAAATCTGGAGCGTCAGTAATTCACCATACTGACAATCCTGGAGACAATGAGCAATCTTTGAAGACTCATCTCAGCTAAAAAAAAACGCACCGATCTAAGCCTATTGAGAGTTTTACATCTGATTCCTCCAACAACTCGTCAAATGAGGCAGAACATGAAGAATCACCATCTTCAAGTAGTGATGAATGAAGATCTAAAAATAAATGAGGTTAACTAAAAAAAACATTCAAAAAAGAGAGACATACATGGCAGGCTCAAGAGGCATCAGGGTAAGGGGTCAACTCACAAGTATATTGTTCAGTTGTTGATTGATCTTTTTGCCTTTCAGTCCGAACTGGGTATTTTTGAAACCCTTAATGAAGATGGTGTTTCAATCGCATCAAGAATTAGAGGCAATCGCCTTTATCCGTAAAAATACTCTCCGAACATCTTCCTAAAAGGTTTGATAACTCCAAGATGGAGAAATGCGATGGGAGTCGAGACTCGGACAATCATCTGGAACAGTTCAAGAACTTTATGATGAATTTTAACGATGATGACAAGCTACTGTGTAGGGCTTTCTCCCAAACTTTCACAGGGAGTTCCCTTAAATGGTACACCAGTTTCCCTCAGGGGTGTATAAGAAATTTTGATGCGTTTTGGGTTGCCTTCCGGAGGCAATTTGTTGGAAGTGAGGAACTTAAGGGTAATAGGGACACTATTATCCATTGTGCTAAGGAACCAAACGAGTCCCTGAGGGAATACAATAATCAATTTGTGAATACAAAGAATGTGATAGCAGATTACTTTGAGAAAGTTTCAATTGCTTCCCTTATGCAAGGTTTAAATCCTGGGAATCTAACCTATTAAGTAACTCGGAAGAAGGCTATGACCTGGGTGGTTTGTTGAATCAAGTGGGAAAACAAATTAATGTAGAAGAGGCCAAGAAAACAAGAGTACACCATCAAGTGAGATCTACCACTACAACATCAACTCCTTCATCTACTAACCAATCTTCTTATATGGCAAAGGAGACCAGACACGGGTCTAACCGGTCAAGGCAAAATCAATCCAACCAAACTTAGAGCCAACAAACCAGAAGTAAGAGGAGGCCCTGGGTTCAGTCTGAGTGGTTCATTGAGTTGGAGGAGAGCATATCTATACTTTATGACAAGACTAAGAATGAGGTGCATTTTAGAAAACCGGCAGTGTTGCCGTCCCCCAGAGAAAACTGGAGCACTTGTTTTTGTCAATATCACAATGATATAGGCCATGATACTCAGGATTGCATAGCATTAAAGTAAGAGGTCCATAACCTCATTGAAAAGGGGAAGTTGGGGGGCTACGTTAAAAAGTGATATGGGAGCACACCGGATAATGTGCAAACCAATACTCTACAAACGGGTCCTTCGAACAATCCTTGAACATCTATACAAGAGGGTGCAATGGTGATTGTTGAAATATTTGATGTCGATTCTGAGTATCTGGATCCAAATCCAAGTCAAAATCAGGTGGGGTGATAATAGACAAAACCAAGACAGTTTTCGGACTGAACAACTTCTTTGAATCATTAACTATTTTTGGAGAAGATATAGTGACTGTACTTTCTACTTCATCAATGAAGAGATATGTTCACAATTTGGCCACCCAGTTGGATGGTGGGATGTCCACCTATTAGTCTCAATCCCCATCCCCATTTATAGTTTTTCATGAGGATGACATGAGGGACATTGCAGGGCCTCATGAAGATGCGATGGTAATAGGAGCTTCAATAGAGGAAACGATATACGCTGAAGTTTGATTGATACAGGAAATTCGGCAAAAACATCATATTCTTAAGCTCCTACAAGCAAATGAGAATCCCTTCGGTTATACAACATTCGAACAAAACCATTGTATGCTTCACAAGAAGTTTTGCAGATGTGATCGGGGAGTTTGAAGATGAAGTATTGTTGGGCAAGGGGGCCTTTAAAAAAATGGTGAGAGTGTTGTTTGTTGTTGTGGATTGCTCAACATCATACACTGCAATTTTTGGGAGGTCTTAGCTCTCCAGAATGCATGTTGTGGCCTATACGGTCCACCAATGCTTGAAATATGTTATCCATGGACAAGTAGGTGTTGTCCGGAGCAGTCAAAAGATAACCAGGGAATGTTATGCAACAACCCTTGCCTCTAAAACTCTAGCGGCAGGTCAGAATTAACAAAGATTAGCAGCTACTGGAGCCTTCTGCTGAGGAGAATGAGATTGATGATCCCATGGTGGCTCCCAGTGTTATAATACCTATCGAAGAGGTTGAAACTCACTCCCTCGCAAAGGGCAAGAATGTTAAGATTGGTTCAAAGCTAGCACCAGGATTGAAGCACCGATTGTTATCTTTTTTAATAAATAATCAACATGTTTTTGTATGGTGCAATAGTGATAATACTGGAGTACCAGCAGATATTATTTCACACAAGTTGTCAATCAGGGGTGATATTGCACCAGTCATACAAAAAAGAAGGTTTTTTTCTCAGGAAAAAACATATGTGATTGTCCAAAAAGTTGACCAGTTAACAAAGATGGGTCACATTAAATAGTCTCAGTACTCTTTGTGGATTGTCAACCCTGTGTTAGTCAAGAAAAAGAATGGCAAGTGGCGTATTCCCTAAGGATCTTTATCTCATTCTTCGGATAGATTGTTTAGTGGATTCCACATCTGGAAACAAATTGTTACCCTTTATAGATGCTTTCTCAGGTTACAACCGGATACAAGTAGATTTGAAGGATCAAGATCACACTACTTTCATTACAGACAGAGGTCTTCATTGTTATAAGGTGATGTCGTTCTAATTAAAAAATATTGGGTCCACTTATCAGAGGCTGGTGAATAAAGCTTTTGCTAATAAAATTGGTACGAACATTGAGGTCTACATAGATGATATGATGGTTAAAAGCTTGGAGGAAGATTCACATATATCTGACCTTCAAGAGACATTTTCCAATTTAAAAGCTGTGAATTAAAATTGAACCCTAAGAAGTGTGTATTTGGGGTTTGATCTGGAAAATTCTTGGGCTACATAATAAGTGAAAAGGGAATTCAGCCTGATTCGGATAAATTTAATGCCTTACTAGCAATGGACCCTCCTCGGAATGTTAAAGAAGTTCAAAGGCTCACAAGATGATTGGCTGCGTTGAACAGATTTATCTCAAGATCATCAGACAAATGCGTTACATTCTTCTAAGTGTTGAGAAATGATAAAGACTTTAATTGGTCTCCACAGTGTGACCAAAATTTTATTAAAATAAAGAAGCATTTATCCTCACCCAAAACTCTTTTCAAACCTGTTCGGTAGGACAAGCTCTATGTGTATCTAGCTGTATCAGAATCTGCAATAAGTGTTGTGCTGGTGAGGGAGGTGGACAATTACCCTTGTCCGGTGTATTACATCAGTAAAAGTCTTTTGGATGCTGAAAAAAGATAGCTGAGATTGGAAAGATTGGTGTTGGCCTTAGTAATTACAGCCAGAAAAATGAGACCCTACTTCCAAGATTATTCCATTGTTGTTCGAACCTCTTTCACTTTAAAAACATTTCTTCAGAAAGTTGATGTATTAAGAAGAATGACCAACTGGTCAATAGAGTTGGGTGATTACGATATTGACTTTGTCTCTCAGACATCGATTAAAGCCCAATCAATGGCTGACTATCTACTAGAATTTCATGTTGATAGATCTTTCGGACACGAATCAGGAAATTGTTCTAAGAAGGAATGGGTAGTTCAAACCGATGGTGGATCAAGTACCATGGGCTGTGGAGCTGGTATTTTCTTAACTTCTCTCTATGATGACAAGATATATCAAGCCATATGTTTTGGGTTCAGAGCTTCCAACAATGAGTCTGAATATGAAGCAACCATAGCTGGTCTTAAGCTGGCTCTCCTATGCGGGGCTAAGAGAGTCCGGTTAATGAGTGATTCTCAGTTGCTCATTCACCATTCTCAGGGACAATCTGAAGCAAAGAAAGAACAGTTGGTCAAGTACATACTTATGTTGAAAGAACTTGCCGCAAACTTGAAAAGTATTTTCTATTAGCACATTCCTAGATCGGAAAATACTCTGGCTGACTTTTTGGCAACTATAGTCTATTCTGAATCCTACCCAAAGATTCTTGTACAAGAATTTCCATCCGTACAAATATATTAGGAGAAAGAGGGTTAAGAAAATATGAACATACTTTTTATTCAACCTAAATATTGGAGATATGCTCTTCTTCAATACATCTCTGATGGAGTTTTACCTCCGGATAAAGGTGTAGCAAAAAAGTTCAAGTACAAGGCTCGCGGTTTCTTAATACTAAGAGAGGTTCTTTACAAAAATTATTTCAGCAGGCCTTTCCTACGTTGTTTAGGGTTCGAAGAATCCCAAGTTGTATTATCTGAACAATATGATGGGGAAGGTTATGCACACTGTAGCTATAGGGCCTTGAACCGAATAATCTTGTTAGCATGATACTATTGGCCAACCATAATGGTAGATGCTAAAGAAATGGTGAAAAAATGTGATCCTTGTCAAAAATATGGGAATGAAATTCATGTGCCAATGGTACCTATGGAGTCCATATTTGAACCACTACCCTTTGCTAGATGGGGTATGGATCTAGTTGGGCCTCATCATATGACATCTGGTGGATATAGAACAATCATAGTCGATATTGATTATTTCTCTAAGTGGATAGAGGCAACTCTTTTGGCTAAAACTACTTCGATGGCAGTTATTAGGTTTATCTTATTTAACATATGTTGTAGGTTTGGGTTCCCGAGAAGATTACTACGGACAATGGGCCACAGTTTGATAATAAAGACATGAAAGCCTTTTGTACCTCTAGTAGAATTCAACATTGTTTTTCTTTTCATTTCCACCCTCAAGAAAATGTTCAGGTTGAGGTTGCAAATAAAACTAATTTATCCAGATTAAAAAAGAATTTAGAAGGTGTTGCAGGAAAGTGGCCAAGTTATTTACAAGAAGTATTGTGGGCCTATCGAACTACTCATTGGGCTATCACACAAGAGCCTCTTTTTGCTTTGGTATATGGGATGGATGAAATTAATCCCATGGAAGCTACTTTACCATCACCCAGAGTCCAAAACTATTCCTAATAGGCTAATGATGTAGCAGTTAGGAATTAGTTGGACTTCATAGAAGAGAAAATGGTTAATAAACATCTGAGAACAACACACTACCAAGGCTTGATGAGGAGCAGATTTCTTCCAAAGTTAAAAGAAGGGATTTTCAAAAAAGGGACAAAGTTTTAAGAAAAATATTTTTACGCACCAAGGAAAAGCAGTTCGGTAAGTTGGCTCCGAACTGGGAAGGCCCTTATGTGGTCTGTGAAAAGGTTAAACCAGGAACATACAGGCTCCAATACAAAGAAGGCA
This sequence comes from Limnanthes douglasii subsp. nivea, assembly GCA_036936605.1. Classification (NCBI taxonomy): domain Eukaryota; kingdom Viridiplantae; phylum Streptophyta; class Magnoliopsida; order Brassicales; family Limnanthaceae; genus Limnanthes; species Limnanthes douglasii. The sequence goes on along the minus strand of JAUPFV010000003.1, from coordinate 154,554,986 downwards.
GAGCTTTAAAGCACTCATGGAATGTTGAGCATCTCAGGTTATACTTAGAATATAAATCTTTTGTAAATATTTACTTTTTAAATATTAATGTAAATATTATGGGGCATATTTTTTTCTACCCTGGTAGCGCGTGGAGGTTTTAATGAGGTGTCCGGGTTTTTCAATAATATATTATGCCTTCTTCAAAAGTCTGGTGCAATTTTTTTAAAATTCATATATTAAATGCTTATTCAACACCCTAACTCTCAAGTTTTCTTGAGTTGATCGCATATGCTTAGCACTTGATCACATTTCATTAAACACATGTGGTCGGAGATGTTGGGTACTTTTTTTCAACACATCTGAAATATTAGAGGCTATTAAACATTGGCCATAAAAGATTTAAACAAAATTTAAACAAAGGGGAAAATGATAATTAGAATCTGATCGGACTCAAACCGATCCCTGGTACAAAAAAACTTGGTCATCCAAAGACTTTAGTATTTCAAAAAAAAATACATAATAAAACCTTAGGGGGGCTTGTTCCCTTCGGATTTTTCTTCACCACCATCTTTTTAAGACTTTTGAATTCAACACCTAAACTCTCACCCACTTCTTCATCATCATCAGAGTTTGTCCCACTGGAGTAGTTGTGCTTATCCCCATCATCCACTCTATGGAAAATGGGATCTTCATAGTCCACATATTTCCACAAAGGACCAAGGGTCCTCTTAGGAAAAATCTCATGGAACAGTAGGACCATATCGGACTTGATTCCATCATCCATCTTCTACAAAGAATCCATCATTCCATTAGCATACTTCTTTATGCCTGCAGCTATGGTTTGAGCTTGTTGGCGTTCCAGGGCCTCTTTTTATTTGGTCTTCTCCTGGACAGTATTCTCCAACTTAGCTTTGTCATCGGAAAAAGTATGAATATTGCTGTCCTTAGTTTTCAATTGGTCCTTCAAAGCTGTGATATCTTTTGAAGAATAAGTTTTCAGGTCGGAGTATTTGGTTTGAAACTCTTTGTTGGCCGCTTCTGACTTGAGCAGTTTGGCAGCTAAATCTTCTTTCTCGTTCTTCAATAACTCTATGCTTTGCTGAGCACTGAGAAGATCATTCGACAAGTTTTGCTTGTTTCTGGATAGGGAAATGATGGTACCAGTTTGATTCATTACATGTCTCTCTAGATCAAGTATTGGTCGGATATAGCCCAAGAGGGCATGACTCAAAGTATCTTGCTCATCGGATATCGCATAAGTCTCACCATTATGAGTCACCATGTTGGAAGAGCCTGGAAGACGGTAAGGACCCAAAAATTCATATTTTTCTAAGTCATTGAAATAAATATTGATGTTTCAAGATCTAGCTCATCGTTACCATCACCATTAACCTGTTTGGAATGAAGATTGGTTGGAATTTCCTCCTGCAAGGTAGGATTGGTAGGCGCTGGAGGAGGGAATTCAAGAGGACGAAGGATTATCTCTGCTCATTGAGTAACTTTCTTATTTTTGGAAGCTTTCTCATCACTGCTGGCCTTACGCTTCTTGTCATTCTTTAGAGGCTTCTATGGGTTGTTTGACCTACAAGCTTCATTCACAATCACTTCTACTGCTTCCAATAAGACAGCATCAATACCTCATTGATTCTCAGAACCGATCCCTTCATTAGTCGTTTGAGATGGGTCTATTGTGGCCTTCTTATTTTTCTTGTTTTTCATCTTACTAGGGGCTTTCGCCCTGGAAGGTAGGTAAAGTTTAACATATTTGGCCTCTGTCCTACTTAGTATCACATCTGCGGGGGAGGGGTAGTTAGCTCTTCCCAGGAGAAGTCTCTTCTTCCTGTGATGTTCCACAGGTGAAACATCACAAAGTTCCCTAATGTGAAGCAATTGTAAAAAACATTGCCCCACTTCTCTAAAGCCCAAGCGTTCAGCTTGGCACAAGTATCCTGACCTGCCTCTAAATAATCCGAAAACTCCTTTGGACGCACTGAAAATAAGTATGAATCAGTTTGGATTAAAAGCTTAACACTTAAAAGATAAATGAAGAAACAAGAGAAATTCACGAGTGCTCTTCCAGCGAATGGTCAGCTGGCTTGGGTTTGAGTCAGCCTTGATCTTCTTTCCATTCTCCCAAGCCTCACTAATAAATAAGAAATGCGTCCTCCACGGATTTTCATACTCCAGAAGGTCGTCCACTACCTTGTAATCATTCCCAATGTTGTAATGATAGAAGGGGATTTTATGGTTTTTACACAAGCTTGCCACACCAGCAAACTGTTTCATCGGTACTGGAATCTTAGACAACCTGGATACCATGATACAGGACAGTAGAGTATACCAAGCATTGGGGCTCAGTTGGCTGGGGCACAACTTAATCAGATGGAAGTATCTGACTATCTCTGGATCCAAAGGAAACCGGAGTCCCCAGTTCAACACTTTTGTCTAAACTACTATTTCATTTAGCTTGCAGTCCATTGGGGTTTCCGGGGTGATCAGAATTCTTACTTTCACAGACTTTGGAATTCCTCACTTACTAAGACTCCGACCCAGCTCAACAGTGTGAGTATACACGTAGGATGTTTTGAAAGGCCATCAAATACTTCACGTTGACCTTTTTAAAGCATGGTCTCACTCTACCCTTTAGACTCTCTGGAAGCGCATCTCGATGAGACATAACCACCTTGGTCTTGCCCTTCCGATCTATATTGGTATCTTTTATTTGACTGAAAGCCTCAAAAGAGGCTTCTTCTATACTTTCCTCCATAATTTCTTACATCACTGTGGCAGGTTGTTCGGATGGATTTACAGATGGCTGTTCGGATGGATTTGCAGATGATTATTGAGATAGCTTTGCAGTTGGCAATTCCAATAGTCTGGTTTCTGCTAGGGGCTGTAACCCGAATGGTTTATCCTTCAATATAGATTTAATTGCCTTCGAACTGGAGGGATTTGAAGATGTCGGGGTGGATTTTGACTTGGATTGACGCGTGACTCGGAGCAAAGTTAACTTATCTGGAGATTTTTTTGTGTCTGACCCTATTGCAACAATAGGCGAAGGCTTTCTTACACTAGATACAACTTTCTCCTTAGTTAAATGATTTTGGGAATCCTGGACAGAAGACCCAGATGGAAGAGGTGAAAGGTTTACTACAAATGGTAATTTCCTAACCTTGGAAGGTTTTAAAGAAGATGAACCTTGATCCCTATTCAATTGGCGTTGATCACTTCTTTCGTCGGGTGAAACAGGGAGACCAGCAGCAATGCTTTCATTTGTTTCAACTTTTTGTGCTCTATCTAACTCAAATAAGTTAAACCAACCTCCTTTTACTAAGGCGTTTATGGCTGTGAACGTATATGATTCAAGAACAAATTTGAAGATGAAGCAAGCTTTCTCTCACTAGGAACATTTGTGATTTTTTAAGACAATGAAACAGTAAGAAGGTTTATATATAACAGTGAAAAATGACAGTTACCTAGGAGAAGGTAAATCGATTTTCAGCAATAATTAAAAGATGCAAGGTGTGAAAGTTAAAGCCTATGCAACTTTCTAGCCTAGTGGGTACGCGAATTTAGGAGAAAAATGACTCAGAGGTTGAAACGTGTCCTACAATTCAAGAAAAAGTCTTAGAATTCTGAATTGAGAAATTAGTTCCACCGAAATTCGAACAGGGTCACTTTTGAAGGAGAAAATTTACAGTTCGAACAAAATAACAGATCGGAGAATATTGGTGTTGATTTTTGAGAGTTAGCTCTTCCAAAGATCGTTTGCAAGACCTAACGGGGCTATTGATGAGTTCAGCTATTTGAGTTACTATGTCTTGGCTTAATCCGATGAGAAATTTGGACCACACCACTATAATAAAACTCTGAATATGACAAATGTATTGAATGTTGTTGACTAAGCTAGCTGTTGGTCACTTCAAACCATATCACTAATGGGTCCTTAAACTTGACACGACTTCATGATCCGACCCAATAAGCCCATGAGTTAATAATTAAGTATAAATACCTCAACCATTTTCATTAATGAGGGAAATCAGAATTTATTACTAGTAGACAGCTTAATTATCTCTCTACTCACCACTCTAAACATTAAATTCCACAAAACATCCAAAACACTTTACGAGATTTCCCTCAGACAGAAATAAACCACACCAGTACATGTCTCATATATTTCCATTTTATTATGTATGGTCTCGTATCTATCCACTCTCATCATGTATGGTCTCACATGATTTAATAATTCATGTTCTCTCAACTTTATCATGCATGGTCTCACATGATTTAATAATGTGTTGTCTCTCAACTTTATCATGTTTGGTATGACTGTAGTAATTTATGATCTCTCATCTTTATCATGTTTGGTCTCGCATGATTTAATAATGTTTGATTTCTCAACTTTATCATGTCTAGTCTCGCATGATTTATTAATGCTTGATTTCTCATCTTAATTATGTTTGGTCTCACATGTTTGTTTATATCTAGTCTCACATGTTCTTTTATATCTAGTCTTGGGCTAAAAATCATGACTGGTCACCGGTGTTTGGCACTTGTTGCATTCGTGCCACAATATGACGTATTTGAACAAAACTAGAAAATATTCATTAATGTGATCCAATCCAAATCAATATCAGCAATAAAATAAATGAAAATGATCTAAAATCGGAAGAAGAGAAGGACGGGGATATGGGGGTGCATAAAAATTGATATCCTTTTGGCACGAACTTCAAGTCAATGCGCATACGGACAGCGTGGAATTTAGTAAGCTTAGTAGACTCAAAACTCAACCCAACCCAACCACCATAAGTATTAGGAATAACCACCAAACCCCCCTTTACATACACACTCACCGACGCACGCACAAATCTATCTTCCTCTAAGTGACAGAGTCTTCACTTCGTGTTTGACGCCAATCATATAATCCTTCCAAGTACCAATTTCTTCAATCTTTTTTCTTTACTCTTAAGTTTCGATTGATTTTCGTGTTTAAAGGTGTTAACTTCTGTTGATCAATTCATAAATTAGTGTTTTTTTATGTTATTTTTTAGTATTTGTTTTCCATTGTTTCGTTGTGATCTGCAGATGACGAAGAAGCGAATCATGTTGCCAGCTGATCAGATTGACGTTTCAACCACCGACTACGAACTTGAGACAATCAAAGGTATACTTTTTGTATATTCATCAATTTTGAATGTTTATGTACATAAAATTTTATATATATATGACTTGTGGTTTGTTCTGTTGCTAAACACTTTTGGGTTTGATAGTCGGTCTGAAGTGTAGTGTGTTTGATGTGTTGGTTCGAATTTCGGTTGTTAAACACTTTTGGGTTTGGTAATCTATCTGAAGTGAAGTGAAGTGAAGTGTGTTTGATGGCTTGGTTCAGATTGCAAGTAGTCTGTCTTTAATTATATAAAAGGATGTATAACTCTCCTTGTTGATGAACAAATAATCTTTTAATCAAGTGGTTGCTTTTTTATTTTACTTCCTATAATTATACTAATTACCTCTTTTGTTTTTGTATGTGGATTGCAGCTCCTCATTTGACCGGGATTGTATTTAAGTTGTTTGTTAAAATGATCGAAGCACCATGGATAGGTTCGATGATTGCATATTCGTTGAAGCAGCAGAATAATATGATCGAGGTCTGCTCTTCTCTTTTCAGTCGTCTGATTGACATGTCGCACTTTTTTATAATATGTAAATATTGACTGGTTGATGTTGTTATAATTGGCAGCTGTTTCAAAACACAGTTATACCTGAGGCACCCATGTATAAACCCGAGTTTCCTCCTCAAGGTTTGTTCTTTCTTCTTGTGCTCCTTCAATGTTGCCTAAAAGCACTTCATCGTTAGATGTAATTTTTGCTTCTTATGTATGTGATATGATGTTAAGTAGAACCGGAGCCTGATGTTACCCTTCTCGATGAAAATGGGAAACCGGAAGATAGAGTTGAGACAGCCTTGAGTTTTCTTCCGAAATATGAGCCGGCTAGTATCCGGAATGGTGATATAAGTTCATCTTTCCGGTATTGGAAGATACGTGATTATGCATATGCTTATCGCTCTAAACTTACAACACCATCCGTGGTTAGTCATTTTAATCTAATCGGGAGTCGTTTACTTTAAGATAACTCGAAAGTTATATTTACAATTGTTTTCATAGATAGCAGAGCATATAATCTCAGTAATCGAAGAGTTTAACTACAACAAATTCCCGACACCTATGTTGATTTCTTTTAATGCGGATGAAGTTCGAAAGCAAGCTGCAGCTTCCACTCAGAGGTTTGAAGAAGGTACGGTGTATTGCATTCTTGTCAAAATTATTGCTAATTTTGCATTTTGATTTGTTATAGTATTGGACAGTGAACTGTAATTATTTATTACCTTGAGCTTATAAGACAAACGGTTTCGGCATGTAGTTGTTAACCTGAAAAGAGGGAGTTTTGCAATAACGTTCACGTACAAACTTCCCTCAACGAATAAATTTGATCATTTCCTATTTGTGTATGGTTGGGATAAGTAGTCGCTCAATCTATTATTCATACGAGGATTGTGCAGGAAATCCAATTTGTGTTTTGGATGGGATTTTCATGGCAATTAAAGATGACATAGATTGCTCTCCACATCCTACCAAGGGTAAGTAATTGTTACCTGTTTTTCGTTTAATGCTGTTTTTAACACTTCTTTTGTGTAAGAACAAAGTTAGCTTACCTTACTTACTCATTTTAGGTGCAACAACATGGATGCATGAAGTTCGTTCTGTTAAGCGTGATGCAGTTTCTGTTTCTCGATTGCGTAGTTGCGGTGCGATACTTATAGGCAAGGCAAATATGCATGAGGTCGGCATGGGTACCACCGGAAACAATTCAAATTACGGGTCAGCTTGCATAAATAAAGCACAGACATAGATCTTTTGTTTCATTGTTAAATGATGTTAACTTTTTGTTCTTGAAATTGGAATGTAGAACGGCAAGAAACCCCCATGCGCCTGAAAGGTATCCCGGTGGTTCTTCCTCTGGACCAGCTGCCATTGTAGCTTCAGGATTATGTTCCGCTGCTCTTGGAACAGATGGTGGAGGTTAGGAAAATATATTAAGTCTCGTTTACACATAGATCTTATATAACTATATCCTAATTGTTTCGTGTTTATATTAACGAAAAAAGGCAGGTTCTGTACGTATCCCTTCTTCGCTCTGTGGCTTAGTGGGACTTAAAACTACGTACGGAAGGACAGATATGACAGGGTAAGTTATACCTGAATAGCTTGTCGGCTAGTGGTTACCTTGCTATAAGGGTAGTATAGTACCGACCTTATAGGCCAATATGCTAGCTTAAGTATTGATGTTAGTTTTCTATAATAAGTTCAAAGTTGTTTGGTATCATGTAGTAAAAAACTAATTTTTAAGGTTAACAATGACATTACAAAATGAAAGTGAAGAGTTTTTATTTTCAAACATTTTGTTCTAAAGCAATGCGTAGTAAAAGAAGTCGAATGAAAACATATCAACAAAAGGTCAAAAATTAAGTAAGGCAAAAAAATGCGACTTTCATATAGCCCTTATGAGGTCTTTTTATCTTATTCTAAGCCAATGCACCTAAAACAATAGCTTATTATATGATTAGCTATCTTGATAAACCAAACATTCATAGTGCTTATTAGCTAATAAGCCAATAACCCACCAAACGACCCCTTGATATATAGAATTTACATGCAGGCGAGAATCAGAAAGCTAAATATCGATTTCCTGACAATTTTATTAAAATTAATTTTTTGTACTATATAATCTACCTTAAGTTGCTAAGCACTATGTTTTATTTGTTTCCAAAATCTTATTAGCGGGAAGATTTGAAGCGATTCTGTTTGTCACTCTATTTTCGCAGGTCACTTTGTAGTTCCGGGACTGTGGAAATTATCGGACCAATCGCGTCAAGTGTGGAGGACGCCATGCTCGTGTTAGATTTTCATTACTTTGAACAGATTGAAAATCGCTTTGGATTTCATAAATATATGATTAAATTCTGAATAACGAAATACATCATCCTGTCAGTATTGTATTCAAACCTTTGTTCTGAAAAGAAAGGCCAATTTGAAAATGACATGTAAAATATATTTCATGTTTACGCTTCACTGATTCATATAATTCCTTTGATAATCTGTCAGGTATGCTGCAATATTAGGTTCCTCTGTAGCCGATAGAATCGCTTTAAATCCGGTAATCAACTCATTATGCTATACTTGTGTATATGATATGCATCGAGCATATCATATGGTTGTCAAGCAATTTTTGTTATGGCTTCCTTCCAAGTATCTACTTGACATAGCAATAATCATATGTCGTGTCTATGTAATAACATATTGTAAATGTCAGATTTCAAATTCGTAGATATTGCGGCATTGTTTTCACCTTTTTTCTCTTTACTAATTTGGTTATAACTTCTATTTTTCTCATTGGCTGTAGTCTCCTCCATCTTTGCCAAACTTGTCAACTCACGACAGTTTAAATTCTTTGCGATCATTGCGGATAGGAAAGTACACAGCGGTAAACATTCTGTCTTGCTTACTTGAAGTGTGTTTTATTTCAGTATTTTCAAGAAAATTAGTTCATTTCATGCAGTGGTTTAACGATGTTTTCTCAAATGAGATCTCTGACAAATGTGAAGACGTTCTCAGGCAGTTGTCAAAAGCCCATGGGTGTGAAGTAAGTCTTTTCTTCACATTGAGCTGGTCGAATAAAGTTGTTCTTCTCTGATTAATGACGATTTTTATTATTGTTTCCAGACAGTGGAGATTGTCATACCGGAGCTGGCTGAGATGCGCAGTGCTCATGTTATTTCAATTGGGTCCGAAACACTATGTTCGATGCTTCCAGATTATATGGAAGGGTATTTCTCCTACGACTTTTTGTTCATTATATTATTTTATGAAGGGTACCGCAATTTATTTTAGTGCTATAATACTCTTCGCGTCTTTACTATTTTTCAGGAAATCTTCAAAATTAACATATGATACTCGTACTAACATGGCACTTTTCCGGTCATTCACTGCATCAGACTATATTGCTGCTCAACGCGTGAGGTAAGGCCAAGGGAAAACAATATAATTAGATATCGGACCAAAGCTCAGTATCATGATCCTCCGATAATCGTATATGACTCATTTCAGGCGAAGGATAATGCACCATCACATGGAGATCTTCAAAAAGGTTGATTTCATCGTGACTCCAACAACTGGGTACGCACATAAACTATCTCGATAATCAATTTATTATGTATTATTGTTTCACACTATTAAAAAACATAATTGAAGAACTCGTTAACCTAAACCATTCTGTTCCACTCGTATAACAGCATGACGGCACCTATTATTCCTCCTAGCGCGCTTAAATATGGAGAAACCAATCTGACAGTTGCAGGTTTTTGTTATTCAACTACCTATATGAAAATTTATCATTATATATCTTGGAACTATTATATCTTATAAAACAGCAGTTGTCTGAAGCTAAATCCTTTCTCGGTTTCAGGTTATCTCATGCGATTCATCGTTGCTGCGAATTTTATTGGTCTGCCTGCTATTTCTATTCCAGTGAGTGACGTCTCTTAATTTTAAAATAACATATCTGCACATCATCTTTTACAAAATGTTCGATCAAGAATCAAAAGTAAGAATCTGGATTTACTAAAGTTTGAAGTACTGGTAAAATATCAATCATGTAGGTTGGGTATGATAAACAAGGACTTCCGATTGGTTTGCAAATCATTGGACGTCCATGGCAAGAGGGTTCCATTCTGCGTTTGGCTGCTGCAATTGAGGTACTTACAGACTTTTCGTCTCCTCTACAATTTAGTAGGCACAGCTAGTGAATGATGTTCGTACCAGTAATATTAGAGAAAACATTATCAGTATAATCCGAAAGAAAACACTATAGTATAATATTTGATCTCTTAGACCCGAATCAGTTTTGATGGACGGTGCTTAATAGTGCAGTAGCTCGAAGATGCATTAGAATGACCGAGATATTAACACAATTGTTTGGTGTTTTGCTGTTTCAGGACCTATTCTCTACTAAAAAGAGGCCTATACAGTTTCATGATGTTCTTAAGGCTGCTTGATGATTAAAGTGCTGCCGATTCTTAAGTTATTCTCTCCACAAATTATATTTATCATAATGTATTTCGGGTTCTTCTTATCTGTTACTTTTTATTTTTGTTCTATTTATAAATCTTTAGAAGTATTTCGCTTGTAATAATAATTGATTTATCTAGTATTTATTAGAAGATTCTTCTTATTTCCAATATTATTAACATAATAAAAGCAAGAGCTGTCTAGGTAGCAACATTGTTATATGCGTATAGTCTATTTTGATTTTGAAAATTTGTTTAAATTTGCTAAAGCTATGTTAACTTTATAATAAAAAATCTAAATCTGTCAATTTGGTGTGACAGGTAGGGGTCGTATCTAGTGGTTTTGGGTTCAATAAAGAACACTGTCGACATGATTTCGATCCAAATCAAAAAAACACTTGCTGTTTTTATAATATCAGTTGGATAGGTTAGAAAGATAGATAACATGAATTCGAACGTCATCATTTAGAGAAAACTGAGCTAAAATTTTAAAATCAAGATGAAACAATCCATTAGTTCAAAAATACATTCTTAGTTTATGATATTTTGTTCTGTTTCCCTATCTCAACTGCATCTACAAAATTTTATGGTCCTAGTGTGGTTAAATCTACCACAAAATGCTATTATAACCATTCCTACTTTTACCAAAAATGCTTCTATAGTATCTAATAAATTAAAACTTAAATTTCTAGCGGACCCAAAATTAACTTCATGGAAATTTTTTTACCTCTCTTAATCTTATTTCTAAACCTACAATTTACCACGAATCACATAGCTATTTTTCTTTCACCAAAATTTGTTCTTCATCAATAAAAAATTAATCTAGTCGAAGTAAAATATCTCAAAGAGCAAATAAAAAGAGTATGAATCTTTTTTTTTAGTTTTGTGTTTTATTAGGTCTTAAAATGGTTTTAGTAGATTTAAGCTATTTAGGGCGTTTAAATGGATGATTTTATGATTATATAATTGTTATAAGTGATATGTTGCTGTTGGATGGTTCGATTTGTGTTCGAATAAATATTTTAGATTAGATTTGTCGAAGAACAGTTGCTGCTGCTTTTGGATTCTGTTCGTAGGTGTTCTTATCCTCGTCAGTTTCGGACCTTCTCACCTGATGAAAATTGTATTTTTTTTTGCGAATGTTCTTATCCTCGTCGAGTGAATCTGGGTAGTCCCGACGGGGATAAGAACTTTTTTGCATGTTGTACATGTTCCCGTCGGGGCTGCCCAGATTCACTCACCAAATCCCTATGCTATTTACACATTAAATTAGTCTCACTATTCGATCATAATAATATTATTGTTGTTTTCACAAGCAACAGGTATCCAGACCGGACAAGGAAAAAGTCACAAAGGATGGCGTGAACGGGAAGAGACCCCTCGAACCCCGAAGAAGGTTCAGTCGTACGCCGGTAGTGGGATTGGAGCCTGAGCTGTGAAACCTATGAGTAGGAGCAAGAAGAGGATCTACCCGAGCCACACGTTCGTAGCCAAGTACGCGTATTGATCCCGAGAACCTGAAGAACTTGTTCATTTCGCAAAACAATGTGAATCTTTTTCCGACGACACGTACCACGAAGCTTACAACACTTTCATGGGAAACATAAATATAATTTATGTCTCAATTTTTTTAAAATTTCTTTAACTAATTCAATTTATTGTATATTGATATATTTTTAATTACTTCAGTCTTGTACTGCCATAAAGGTCCAAACGAAATAAGGTCTACTCGGTCAGTGGTACCTGAACAACCAACAGGGTGTGAAGGCTCTCTTGGGAGGTACTTTGTTTTGGCCGCTTATGCGCCACTTTCCAAAATAAATTATTCGAACTAGAAAATGAACGAGGTCTTTATCAAAAGATGGCATCAGGAGACAAACACCTTCGAGTTCTCATCCAGTGAGATGACTATCGCTGTACGACATGTATGTCATTACCGGCCTCCCTGTGGAGGGGAGAACCATCGAGCCGTTCAGGACCATAAGTATAGATCCGTACTATGTTCAATATGATGAGTTGTTAGGAGTCACGCTCGAGCAGATTCAAGAAGAGATGGAGCAGCACAATAGGAGCGGTTTCGGTCTTAGATGGCTTAGTGAACAGTTTTAGGGAAACGACTATGTGGATGCCAATCTCGAGCATACCGTTAAGATGACTACATACGTGCATACATCATTTTCTTCCTCAGTTGTACCATATTTATACACACGAGCCAGAAAAACAGATAATGTGATTTTCTCGTCCAGGAAAAACAGATATGCTTAATGAGTTTGCACGAGGTAAATGTGCATTGGCGTGACTGTATAAGAGTTTGTGAGTCATTTTAGATATCTTTGAATATTCTAGTTGGTTTCTCCGTGTTGTTGGACTGTTGGGTCTACGAACATTTCTCATGCTTCCGGGTGGCAGTAAACAATGCTTATAGCTCAACTCATCCGAAGATGTTGTCGTGGTTACCCAAAAAACATATAGTATTAAATATTCGGGGGAAGATTTACTACCACGACATCCTCGCCCATCAAGAAGAGAATGATGTATCTATATTCTATATAGATACAGTTAATTTTTACGTCACTGATAAATTTATGTGTCTATTTATCACAAGGTTATGCATTTGTTTATTTGCATATGATTTTCCAAACTTAGTTTGATATTAGAGAGTCGTTTCGGATGCAAGAGATTGGGTTGTATTGCAACCTTATTCGCGTTATGTTTTTCAGTGAGGTATAACTGCCAGATATAGTGATGAGGTAGCTTAGTTGGATTTAAGAGAAGCCGCTAGCTCCCATTCTAGCTCGATTTGGTCTCACTGAGGTGACAATACGTGGTATCATGTTGACGCTCGGCACTGGAAAAACTGGAGGGACCACTTGTTTCCGATTGATAGGTATATACGACCGTTGTTGGGAAGTCATAGGACATTGACGCCTCAGTACGCAGCTTCTGTTGTGAAGTACGGTTGGTTTCACATCACTCCACATATCCTTGGCGAGTACTTCACGGTGGATGCGATCAACACGATAAATTATATTTGACCTCTCGACGATAGTCCGGAAGAGGCCATGAATTTTACCAAAAGAGTGCTTCAAATCACAATTCTGTGGCTCCTTATCGTGCTAGGTTTCTTGATATTATGTTTGATGTTTTAGTTATTTATTATCTGGAACAACTTATTCGGTATTTGGTATATTTTACAACATAACATTGAAGGTTTTTATGTTGTATTGGAATTTAGTTTTATCGGTTGATGTATGTTTAACTTATGAACTTGTGTCGTTTTTTTTATGTTTTAAAACATAACATTGATGGTTTGTATGTGCTATTGTTTTGCTTGTACTCATTTTTTAGTTTGTTTAACTTATAACGGAGGGTTTAAGTTAGTTTAATGCATTCTTTATGGTTGAAATAATGCATATCCCCACCGCGGTCGAACACATGATCCAGTTGTTAAAAAATTATCAACCGAAAAAGTAGTTTCACCCCGACGGTTGACAATTCTCCATCGGTCGAGAGTCTGAAGAAATGCTAACTTAGATTTGTAGTTGCAATATTTGTCCCACTTGGCGGGTGAGGAATTATCAACTGTGGGTTCAATTACCACCCACTGGTTGAAAATATCTTAATTGGTTGGGTTGTAGACAATATTGAAAAACCAACTATGGAAATGTTTTGGTTTACTCCCCACCATAGCGGAATACGCATTCCGACGGGGAGAGGCTGTTGGGAGGAAAATTTTCCCCCGGTGGTATAGTTTCCCCCCGACGATTGATAATTTCTAGCCCTATGCGTAGGCCCCTATTATAAAAATTTAAAGTGTTCTATATTTGTGTCCCCTTCCCGCCTGGTGAAAATTTATCAACCGTCGGTTAATTTCCCACCCAACGGTTGAGAATTCATGGCCATGGTTGAAAATTTCCACCCCAACGGGTGGAGATTGCTTCCCGCCAATTTTGGGTAGCCCATGAAATGTTATTGGATTCCCGCCAAATTTGTAGGACATTAACGTTGAATACCCTTTTATAAATGATGTAACAATGCTCTAGCATTATACATAAAAAAAAATATCAATGGGTGATTCAAATTAGAATGTGCACGAAGATGCAAAAATTCTTAAATAACTTGAGATTATAAAAAGCACGATGTCACAAGAGACGTTCGGTTTCATCGATTTGTAGAATATACTTCATGCACGGTAGGGAGGCAACGTGTTCGGGTTGTATGATGCCCCGAACATGAAAATACGAAGAAATGGCCAACATGTTAGGTTATTTGAACATTGTGCTGACTAAATCGATAGAGTTACTACCTTACGAAGTCCAATGTGAAACCAGCGATGTATTCCTTATGGAGTTTCAAAGTACCATTACGAAAGATATGTTGGAACACGTGATGCAGGAACTAAAGGAGAAATCGGACGCGATAGCTATTGACATTAGAACTTACCTAAGTCGTGATGGAAGTAGCGAGGATGAGGAATATCCTTTCGAGAAACTCTCCGAGCATTGATAGAACTATCCATCACCATGAACGCACTTTTATACTATTTATCTATTTTTATTGTTTGCATTTTTATTTCTAGTTATGTAATGTTTTAAATTATGTGAACAAATTAAGCAGTTAATGTTAATGTTTTTAAATTAACGTCATCATAAACTCCAAAATATACAAGTTTTAAGCATGACAAACTGTACATATATTCCAATTACCGAGTTTTTAAATAAAAGTGGCTAAAACGGTTACTTCGAGGCTAGAATTTTTTATTTCTTCATATCTCTTGCAAGAAGAATGAATCGGTAAAGCCCAACCTTCTGCTTCTGCTGAAAGAAATTTTAGGAAACAAGATCGCACATGGGGCATCTGCCGCAATCCCAAGCTACAAAATAAAAACACAATATAAAATCACAATAACATATATTGTGTGGGATGTTTATAATTTTAAACGAATGAGCAATGGGATGAAATACTTATGTTCACAAAGTGGTTGCAGTTGACCCAATCTAATCCGATTTCCAATCACTTTGACATCGTATGAGGTGCACCTATTAATGAAATAAAAGTGAAACCACGTCCATAGTTTTATATTGTCTTATGAAGTAAAGTATGTAGTTACACGTTAATGCGATCGGAATCTCATCTCGGGCATCGACATCCAATTCTCGATAGTAGCCACATCACTAGATCACTTCACACGTTCGCAAAAATTTATAAATCCTCCATGTTTGTAAATATCTTAATATAAACAAATGCGTAATTCGTAAGCTCGTTGTATATGACATCCCTAATTAACAGTCATCCATATTGTTGGTTTTTTAAGGAAAACTCAATCGGGCAGTACCCGCAGTGGCCATCGTCTTTAACATCGATGATGGACGTTATGAAAGACCTAAAAAAGACTGGGTATTGGTTTAGGTACCATTTTATATCAACCAAACTTGCCTAAGTCAGCATCATATAACTTCACCTCCAACCGACCGTTCCACTAGCATACATCGTCCTATTTTCTCGTGGTGGAATAACACTCATTTTTTTCCGAGCGGCGCTTTCCCTATCAAGTTTGGGACCCGGCGTTTTATTCCCTTTACAAAAAATTGTGGTCGAAGTTTTGAACATTTTTCTAGCGATCACGCACTTGCTATCGTGAAATCTAGCACATGCTTGTGGTATAATTTCTCTCATTTCATGGATGATTCAGATGCGGTAATAGACAACTTATGTTTGGAAGGTGGATGACCGCACGCTTTTAGTTTGACCAAAGGCTCCAAAACGGAAGTTGTTTCCGGATGGACGATGGCAAACCATTTGTTATAAACATGTACTATGCGTTCTTCATCCTTGAAGTCCATGTTATTGAGTACTAGTTTCTTAAGTTTTGATTTTAATTACTTGATAGTCGTAAGATCGGTACAGACAACAATTTCTAACATATTCCAATGATCGTAAAATAAATGTAGAGGAACCTCTAAAATGTTGCAAACAAATTTGTAGATATCGTGCGAACAAAGTATACCATGTGTAGTTCGTATCGCACAACCGTAAGGCCTACAATGTCTAACATATTCCAAAGCATAGTGCAAAATATTGTTTTTAGCTTCCCGTACACACTGTTAGCGAATTTATGTCGGGCTAACAATTGGCTCTTTTCAAATGATGATGTCCCCATGTTTCAATTCAATTAAAGTATGCACCTTCAACCAAAAAGACTCGAAGTTACCTTTGTTCGTACCATAAAAACGTTTGAGGGTGGAATAAGCTCTCTTCATGCGGTTTGTGGTTTGGTTACCGAAATACAACCACTTGTTAGTTCTCTACGTGATAAACTTATCACTGTAGGATCCTAACCAACTTTTTGTGTATTAAATTGCTTTTATATATTCTTTGAAGTCAGGGTGCATGTTTGGCCAATATTTATTGAAGGATAGCTCAATTTCCACCAACATAATTTGATTCAAAACTTACAAAAATTTGTTGGACACTTTCTTGTCATTCATGATATTTTTCGTTTCCCCTAAGACGTTCATGTTAATATGCCAGCGATACAACATGCGTTTTGCATTGGGGAACACTTCCTCGACCTCCTTCACCAACGCTAAGTCTCTATTTGTCAACACAATTGAGGGTGGTTTGATGGAGTGACTTACCATCAACGATTGTAAACATTCTAACACCCATTTTTAGCTCTCGAATTTCTCTCCAGACATAAACGCAAATCCAATGTAGAAAGTTTTCCCGATAGAATTGGCTCCAACAACCCATACAAAGGCATCCCATATTTTATTACCTTGTATGCGTTATCAATTACTACGACATTTGGAAACATCCGTAGCAAATCCAAACTAATCGTGTGTGCGAAGAAAAGTTCACCAATAATATCGCTTTCATCCTAGCACGATCTATGCCACTTGTAATAGTTGAACAATTTTAGTTCGCCTAACAAGTATTAGAATTTGCGGCTGACCGCCTTTTTTTCGATCTTTCGTTGTTTTATTTGAGCATTGTACACGGTGCGCGTGGACGACGAATTCTTAGTGTTCATTTTTTTTTACTTCGGGAAGAATATCACGAGGACGGGATCCTATTTTTTAGAACTAATTACAAAATCCAACTCTTTTTTGGAAAATCATCCCATGTACGAATGACCTTCATTGAATTTTCTAATCTCGTGATTTTGAACCCCACAGGCGATCTTTAAGGACCATAAATCATAATCTACCTTATTATCTTTAACAAAGAAAGGGAATCCATATTGTTTCGTCCTGGTAGCCTTTCTCTTAAGATCTTTCAGATTTACCAAATTTCTGTACTTTTCGATCTCTCAGACACCAAAATGATTTTTTGGAGTTTTTCTAGTTTTGGCATCATCGTGATGGTGTAATATAATTACAAACTCGTTGTTTATTATGGTTTTCTTAACCCAATCGATCAATTTTTCTTGCGTGTAGTGAGATTTTGTGTTGAACAAATGACTATAATCGACGGAGCAAGACTCATCTTTTATCATGCAAGAATCAATAAGCTTCTCCTTCTTCTACTTTGCGAAAATAAAAATCATATAACGAATTTACTCATTACCACCCCGCCGGTGATAGGCCTCCGCATCGACTCGTAACATATTCACAACCATCGGTAAAGTTTTCACCCAATGAATGGAATATACCATCCCGGTGGTTGGAAAATTCTTTGTCGTTGGGGTACTGTTTTTAAAAATAAACCTCAAACCCTATTTTTATTCGTACCCAAGACTGGTGGAGAAGGCCCAAAGGGCCGGCAATTTATCCATGCCACCCCGACAGTCTGCACTAGACTACACCAGTGGTCGGTATAAGCCAACATCGGAGGAGATCAAACCTAATTCTAAGAGGAATTAAACCTCAACCCCGCCAGGGTGAAGCCTCTCACCTGGTGGGGCTGGACGATTTCCGTTCTTTCTAAATTGGAAATGACAACAAAAGTGGAAAGTTTATAACAAATTGATAAGGCAGACTATCTTATTTGGAGTTTCAATCTCTTCACCAAGGTTCTTCTTGTTGTTTTCCATCCAAAAATTGTGTTCTAGGGTTTGGAGATTTGTTGGAGGTTTTTGGAGCTTTGCGTTTTCTTTGGTTGCAGAAATAGTTAGTGTTATTGGGTTACAAAATTACTTTTACTTTAGTTATGAAATTAGTTAGCATTGTTGGGTTGTGGAATTATGTGCAAGGTTGTTGTGGAATAATTTCCTTTCCTTTTTGCTGTAAAAATATGTGAAAGATGGGTGTGAAGATAGTCTCAACTTATATTTTTTATTTTATTTGCTTATTTGTAGGTTATTAATGTCTTTGTTGGTTATTTATAAACAAAATAATCATGTTTTCGTTCGTCTACTTAATACGTTTGAAAATTGTGAAAATATGGTTGATTTCGTAATAAGCAAGTGAGATTGGTTGGTCATGGATCTTTTTAGTTTCAATATTCAATTGGTGAATATACGAATTATTTTTATGCAGCGAAGCAGATCTTATATCATTGGTTGCATTGGCTAGCCTTTGTAAAGATCAAAATATAAATATTAGGATTGTTGATATTATTGAAACTAGACTTTTAAGTATAAATAATACTAATTTTTATAGTGTATCATTTCGTAATATTAATTCGATAGTTGAAGATAATATATCAATTGGAGGATCTAGTGTGAGTGTTAGTTTCTTAAACATAAGAAAATAGATTGGTACTATAAATTAGGTTAATGATATTCAATATGTTCGACATGTATTTGAAGGTGGTCTTACTTTCCTGCATCTTTCTTTATCTCGATTTTCCACTGAACATGGATTTAATTATAAATTCATTCATAATCAGAAATAAAAGTTTAGTGTTCATTGTTTGATGAAAGGTAGAAAATGATTTCAACTAAGGCCCCGTGCTTCAATTAAAAATTTGAATGGATATATGGTTATTAAAAAGTATGTTAGTGATCATAAATATTATTATGGTTTCTCGACATAAAATAAAAAACATATGAAGTCTGATTTGATATCAAACGAGATATGTGATGGTATTAAATCTCTAAATGATATTAGCAAAAAAATTCAATCTATTATCAAAATTTACTATAGTTTAGATATTTCATATCACATGTCATGGTTAGCTTTAAATAAAATTAGAAGGGAAGTTTACAAAGATGTTTCTATTTCATTCAGCATGTTAAAAAGTTATTTAGGACATTAAAGATTATGGACATCACAAATGATTGTCTAGCTGAAGTATGATGGAGACTATCATTTTTTGAATGATATTTTATAGTTTATAGAGATTGTCTGTAACGTTTTCACTTTCATAGTTCCATGCCCCTTACACATATTTTTTTCTGGGACCCATCTAATTGTTTTACTTTCTGTAGTAGCTAAAAAGGGTAACAACAATAAGTATATTTTAAGCAACATTATTTGTAAATCGTTTTTTCTTGTTTTGGTTGGTGTTAAAAACTATGGTTGCGAAAATGAGTGTGATTATGATGCAAAAAAAATATTGAAAAGTGGGTGCGGAATTAGTCTAATATTGTGAAAATAAAAAGAAGTGGTTGCGGAATTATGTGTAAAATTATATTGGGATTATGAGTAAAAATGGTCACATAATTAGGTTTCTCTCGTGGAATTAAAAATTATATAATTGGTTACTAAATTAATTTCTTACAAGATACTTAGTAAAGTATATCTTACGTAGGTATTTTTTTTCCAATAGTATTTGTTATTGTTTGGGATGAAAATGGTGATAGTTGGAAATGTTTTTTTGAGCTATTAAAGATTCATTTACTTGGTTGTCAAATTATTTTTTATATATGATTGCCATATAGGTTCAATTAATCTTGTATCTACTATTTTATCTTATTGTTGATATGGAAATATAGTTTTAAGGACTAAATTGTAAATAATATGAATTTAAGGATTTAATTGTAATTAATGTAATCTTTGTCCTTAATTCGTGACTGATGAAAGTTTTAGAGAATATTTGTAACTATGTATAATTAGCAAGGACTAAACAACAATTACTCCACTTTTTTTGTATCAGATTCAGTTTGAGACTAAGTCTTGGCTCCTCTATATAAAGGACCAAACTACTCTAATAAAAGGGTTGAACACTTTTTACTTTGAAACTCATTTGTACTTGTGTTTTCTCTCTAAAAACTCTCTAGCATTTTCTCTCTCTAGAATACACTCTTGACAGTTTACTAAGGTAAAACGATAACTTATCAAATTGGTGACTCTGTTGGGGACGTAAAATCAGTGCTTTTATTTCGTTCAAAATTTTGATATAATCTAGTTGTATTCTCTGATGAAAATTCATATGATGAATCCTGAAAACAATCCTACTCTTCCGTCAGCAATGGATGTTGAGAAAACTGATTGAAATAGAACTGATGGAAATAGAACTGATAGATCGTCTCTTATCCGAGCTCAATCTGATATTGAGGCGTGAATGAATGAACTTTTAGATAAAATAAATACTTTTAATGAGAAATATGAGCGAATAGAGCAAGAGATACTCTCAGCAAGGATGAGATATGAGGTTCGACAGGAAGTTGAAAACACTGAGGAGGTCAGTCAGATCGATCTTTTGAGGACCAACGCACTAAGTCTGAACACAAAAATGCACGTTTCGTGGCTCCTAAAGAGCGATATTCATCTCAAAAGAAGAAAAAAAATAAAAAGAAATTGGTGACTTCTAGTGACGAGGAGGCCGAAAGCTCAACCTCGGGTTTTAAGAGGCATAGAGGTTCTTCAAGAGGAGAATCCGATAGAGATTATTCGAGGAACTATAAAAAGGAAACCAAATACAAGAATGCTCCTCGTTCAACTTGGCATGAAGGAAATTTTTCCAATCAGTATGATGAAAATGATAGGAACTAATATGTTACAATGTGAACTGATGATCAGTTTGTTCAAGGCGTTGACTGGAGAAATTCTCTGTTGACAGATGAAATTCGATCCATGGAGCTTCCACAGCGTTTCGCCATTTCAAAAGTTGAAAAGTTTGATGGGATGCAGGATCCCGATGACCACATCGAACAATTCAAGAATTATATGATGAATTTCAAAGATGACGACCGGCTTGTGTGTCGTGCATTTTCACAGAATTTTAAGGGAATAACTCTTAAGTGGTACAACATGATTCCGAGGGGGTCTATATCAAATTTCAGATATTTATATACTGCTTTTCGAAGGCAGTTTGTGGGAAGCAAACAGATGAGAGCAAAATGTGATACAATTATTTAGTGGAAGCAGGCACCGGGAGAGAAATTGAAAGATTATACCCAGAGGTTTGTGTTGACCAAGGCTAGTTTGGACAACTGTGAGGAAAATTTGGCAATGACAGCTTTTCACCAAGGATTGTTGCCATGAGATTTAGCTAATGAAACAACAAAGAGAAAGGCCTTGACGTTTGGAGCTTTGATGGCTCAAGTTGAGGATCAGATCAAAGTGGAGAAGTCGAGTAGAGTCTGAGGCGGACCAGCTAACACTCCGAAGCATTCGAGACATGCAGCCAATAATCAAGGGCAGCCCTCGAATGGTAATAACAACGGTAATGGTAATCAGCAGTCGAGGCAGAAGAACACATGGGTAAAGCCTGAGTATTATGTTGATCTGACAGAGAATGTTTATGTCATCTGGGATAAGACCAAGAATTCTGTCAATTTCAGGAAGTCGGCTCCCATCAGTAGACCAAGGGAATAGAGAAACAATAAATTGTGCAGATATCATGATGATATTGGACATGATACAAATGATTGTATTTCTCTGAAAACGTAAATCTAATATTTGATTGAGAATGGAAAGCTCCTGGCTTATGTGAAGTCACATGGGAGTGCATCAAAAAATAATTGCGTATCGACTTTGAAAGCTGCACCGCCAGCTGAGAACTTGATGATTATGGAGTCAGAGACTGAATCGTTCGATGCTTTTACTGAATATGTTGAAATGGATCCAAACATGTTGCTTTTGATGACAGTCGAAAAGAATTTGGAAAAAGGACGAGTTCGAGAATTATGCAAGTTTTTTGAATCGTTGGCTATTTTTGGGGGTGATTCAATGACTGGAAATTCAGACAGTTCGAGGAAAAGGCATGTTGTTAACTTGAAAACTCAAATTAAAGGGAGAATGTCAACACACTTGTATGGAAAGAAAGATATTCCCTTCATTTTGTTTCATGAAGATGATCTGAGAGGGACTGTAGGACCACATGAGGATGTTGTGGTGATCGGAGCTGAGGTGGCTGGTGTCGAAATTCGACGTGTGTTGATTAACACTGGTAGTTCTGCTAATGTTCTTTTTAAATCCACCTATGATAGAATGAAAAATCCACCTCGGATTACTCAATCGGATTGTACAATTATCAGATTCACGGGTGTAAACAGCTCGTGTTGTTAAAAAGTTAGAAGGGGAAGTTAGTTTGAGAAAATAACCATTGAAGAAAAAGGTCCAAGTACTTTTTGTGGTGGTGGACTGTCCCACAAGTTATAATGTTATTTTTGGAAGGTCGTAGCTTTCAAGAATGTACGGGGTGGTTTTTACAATTCACCAGTGCTTTAAATACATAGTTGGAGACATAGTTGGGGTGGTTCGAGGCGATTAAAAGGTTGTCAGAGAATGCTATGCTACTGCGCTTTGGGTCCGCGGATCCAGCAGTGGAGATTTGATGCGAGAATAACAATTAGAAGGGGAACCCTCGTATTTGGAAGAAAGGGTTGACGATTCGAGGGAAACCTCGGGGTCTTTAACGGTGAGTGAAGACATAGAATAATTTACTTTTTCGGAAGGAAAAGTATTTGGAATCGGAACTTTATGGACCCTTTTTTCTACGTCAACAACTGTTTGATTTTTTATCTCAAAATTTGGATGTCTTCGCTTGGAGGACAGAAGATGTAACAGGAGTACCTATTGAGGTAATTCAGCATAGCGTGACCATAGATCCGAAAGTCAAACCGGTAATTCAAAAAAGAAGAGCATTTTCCTCGGAAAAAACAGAAGCAATTTTTTCTGAAGTGGATAGGTTGTCTAAGGTTGGACACATAAGGGAATCACAGTATCCTTTATCTACGGCGAATCCAGTAGTAGTAAAAAAGAAGAATGGGAAATTGAGGATATGTGTGGATTTTAGAGATTTAAATAGAGCTTGTCCCAAAGATCCATTTCATGTTCCTCGGATAGATCAGTTCATTGATTCTACTTCGGGCAACAAAATTTTAACTTTTATGGATGCTTTTGCAGGGTATAATCAGATCCAAATGGATCTAAAAGATCGAGAGTGCACAACTTTTATAACTAATAGGGGCCTGCATTGTTATAGAATAATGCCCTTCGGATTGAAGAACGTTGGAGCCACTTATTAGAGATTAATGAATAAAGATTTCGCTACGCATATCGGAAGAAATATGGAGGTATATATAGACAACATGGTAGTGAAAAGCTCAAGAGACGAAGTGCCTCTTGATGATCTAGAGGAAGCTTTTTTGAATCTAAGGGCGATCAGGTTGAAATTAAATCCTGAGAAATTCACCTTCGGAGTTCGATCGGGGAAGTTTTGGGGTTTTATAATTAGTGAAAAAGGAATAGAAGCTGACCCAGAACAACTGAAATCTTTGATAACTATGAATTCTCCTCGGTCGATCAAAGAAGTACAAATTCTGACAAGAAGTTTAGCGGCACTTAATCGATTTATTTCAAGATTTTCTAACAAATGCTTTCCTTTCTTTCAAGTGTTACGAGGACCGAACAGGTTCGAATGGACGTCGTAATGTGAAGCAGCGTTCACAAACAATAAAAAATTGTTATCATCACTAGATATTTTGACAAAGCCTCGAAATGGGGAGAAATTATTTCTGTACATTGCGGTACCAGATTTTGCACTCAGCGCAATGTTAATTAGTGAAGATTCAAGATTCCGAAGTCAGTGTATTACGCTAGTAAAAGTCTGGTGGCAGCAGAAAAGAGATATATGAAATTAGAAAAGCTGGCTTTAGCATTGGTGATTTTTGTTAAAATATTTGTCTATATTTTCAAGCTCATACTATCGAAGTCCGAACTTTATTCCCCTTAAAAAATGTTTTACAACGACATGATATTTTGGGGAGGATGACCAAATGGTCAGTCAAGTTGGTGGATTACGATATCTTATTTACACCTCGAACAACGATCAAAGAAGAAGCACTGGCAGATCAGATAGGGAAGAAACTAAAAAATATTTACATGTAGATTCGAGGTGGGTTGTTCGAATGAATGAAGGATCCAGTATTTCAGGGTGCCGTGTTGGGGTTCAATTAATAGCTCTGACGGGAGAAACGATGGTTCAATCAATTAAATTTGGTTTTCATGCTTCGAATAATGAAGCTGAATACGAAGCTGATTTGGCAGGTTTGAGATTGGAAAAAATTTGTGGGGCGACTTCAGTGCGCTTGGAAACGGATTCTCAGTTATTAGCAAATCAGGTGTCTCGATTTTCTGAAGCAAGAAAGGATCGTTTGATTTTATATCTTCGAGAGCTTCGGAATTTAATGCTTATGTTTGATAACGTGGTTGTGGAATATATCGGGCGAGGAAGTAACACGGTAGCTGATTCTTTAGCACACTTTGCTTACAAGGAAGAATATCCTTGGATTTTGCTACAAGAAAATCCTTCAATTGTTACTCAATCTAGCCAATGTGAAAGTATAGAATAATTTTTTATCACGGATGAAAGCTAACGCAATTGGGGATCAGATATTCTTAATTTTTTTACCCGAGGATTACTGCCAGATGATTCTCAATTGGCCAAAAGGTTAAGTGGTAAATCCTTCGGATATATAGTTCTGGACGGAATTTTATATAAAAAGGCATCAAGCAGACCATTACTATGACGTTTAAGCAAGCAAGAATCATAAGAAGTATTGTCAGAGTTACATGATGGTGACGGGTCAGCTCATTGTGGGTTCAAAGCTCTATCGCGTCGAGTTTTACTTGTAGGGTTTTACTGGCCTACAATCATGAACAATGCTAAGAATTTAGTTCGAGGTTGTGATAATTGTCAGAGATTTGCCAATGCTATTCACAAATCAACAGTACCGGTTATGTCTATATCTGAGGCGATACCATTTGATAGGTGAGGAATTGATCTGGTGGGACCTTTGCCGATGACTTCTAGGGAAGACATATGATAATTGTGGCGGTGGATAATTTTACGAAGTGGGAAAAAGCAGACTCGCTATCAGGAACAAAGGCCAAGGATGTCATCAAATTTTTTGTGAATAGTATTTGTTGTCATTTTGGGGTTCCTCGGAGAATCACAATAGATAATGGCCCCCAATTTAATAATAGGAAAATGGCTGCATTTTATACTTCTAAAGAAATTCAGCAATGTTTTTCGACGCCTTTTCATCCTCAAGCTAATGGGCAAGTGGAAGTGACAAATATAATTATTTTAGATGGTTTGAAGAAGAATCTATCGGGGACAGCAGGGAAATGGTCAAATTTTTACAATTGGTGCTTTGGGCTTATCGAATAACTCCAAGAGAGGCTACAAAAGAGACTCCTTTTGCTTTGGCATATGGTATGGATGCAGTTAATCCTATTGAATCTACGATGTCATCTTTTAGAATATCTCAATATTCTGAAAGGTCTAATGACGGAATTCGAAGGGCTAATTTAGATTTGATTGAGGAGAAAAGGATTCGAGCTCATCTGAACGTAATCCATTATCAAACTCTTATGAGAAATAGATATAATTCGAAGCTGAAAAGAAGAGAATTTAAAGAAGGTGATAAAGTGGTGCGGAAAGTTTTCTTGCACACAAAGGAGAAGAACCTCGAAAAAATGGCTCCGAATTGAGAAGGGCCTTATACAGTTGTTGAAAGAATCAAGCCGGAGTCTTACCATCTTTGTGATTTCTTGGGAAGAATGCTTCAACATCCGTGGAATATCCAACATTTGAAGCTTTATTTGGAGTAGTTATGTTTTTGTACTTTGTAATTTTTGTTTTGATTGGCGCACTCTTTCCTCTCCTGTTGGCCCGGGATGGTTTTAATGAGGCGTCGTGTACAAATTCAATATTATCAATAAAGTTCATTTTTGGCCAATGGTTGTTTGCATATGTTTGATTACTATCTTAACAAATCATCAAAGATTGATCACCTTTGAGATTGGTTAAAGGTAGAATGTTCCAAAGTGTTTTTGACACTTTTCGAAGAAACGACCATGTTTATTAATTACATTACATTTTTATTTCAAAGTGAACACTTAACAGCACACTGAGAATTTTTTGGAAGAGCTATCAAAGCTTAACAATACATTAACATTTTTTTTGAAGAACTACAATTTTTCGATGAGAAAGGATATATATGAATTTTGTTAAACCATATGAGGAGGTAAGTTTACATTAATTTGTTAAGTTTTATAATTATTTTGTTTGAAAAATTCAGCATCGAATAAGGTACAAGGAAAGTGATAACATACAAAAAACATTTTTCATTTAGATCGAGTCATTAAGGAACAAAAAATGGATATTGTAATTCGATAGGGATAAAAAGATGATAATAAAGTCATTTAGAATATTCTTCTTCATCGGACGATTCGTCTTCATCGGATGATTCGTCTTCAGAATACGATGAACTTGGAACAGGTTTGAAAGCTTCACTTGGGCGTTTTTCTTCAGGGATATCATTCCAAAAGCTTGTCAAGTCGAATTTTGGATAAGTACTGTGAAGTTCACGAAGAAGAAGAATGGTTGCATCTTTTTTTCTGACGCGGATAGCAGTTTGCGTATCCTTTGAGAGTGCAGCTTCGGCGGCAGCAACAGTAGCATCTTTTTCAGCCTTGAAATTCTTCTTCAACTTAGCCATATCATCGGTTAGCTCTTTGTTTTTTGTCTCACAAAGAGTGAGAGAATTTCGAAGCTTGTTGGATTTTTATTTTTCAGCTGCTAGTTCAGTAGCATGACTAGTGTTGAGTTTCTTCAACTCTTCTTTATGATTACTAATCAGCAATTCAGTCTCCATGATGTGGTTGATTCACAGACGATTCTTTATGCAGAGAGCACCTTTGATCAGTTCAGACCGTGCCATTTCATAACCATGAAATTGATCAATTACTTTGCCATACATAATCTCTCTAAGCTTCTTCTCAGCTTCGTAACCTTCCTTGTAGTAAACCATATCTTTGGCTAGCTGCTTTAGATGGTTTTGAGAAACTTCGACTTGGGAAGCAAGTTTCTTTGCTGCCACATCTAGTTCGGAAAATGGTTGAAGAGCGACAGAGATGGAAGGATTTGGAGTAGGAACACGAAGTTCGGATGTGCTAGGATTTTGAACCATTAGGGTAATAGCCTCAAGAGAGTGAGTAGCTACTGGAGAGGCTTCAATTTGTTTTGGTCTTCCAAATTTAAGCATATGGTTTTGGATTACTTGAAGAACATTATCTTATTCACTAGTAAGTGCTTCGGTATTTTTGAAGCCGATGAACATGTTAGGGTCGAAGACTGCAGTGGTTTGATTCTCGTTGGAGGTGCTATCTTCAATGACTATCAAAGGGTTGTCTTTGTTTGATTGATTTTCTATGGAAGGGTTTGTGGGTTTTCAGCAACAGTGACTTCGTCCTCATCAAACAAAGTGTACGAAGTGATTTTCTTCTATTTCTTTTTCTTTTCGAGGGAATGAGAGGAAAAATTATTTTTCTTTGATAATGGTTCTTGATCCTTTCCTTCTTTGATGGGTGAGAGAGGTTGTTCTACAATTTTGCGTCTTTGATGCTTTGGTTTCGAGGGCATGGAAGGGTTAGCACCAGATATGTTAGCTGTTTTTTACCCTTTTTTTCTTTGATGACTTTTGCTTTCTTCTTTTTTGGCAAATGGCTATCTGATCTGTTGCGAATGGGAAGAAAGACTTTGCAGTCGTTGTCACACAAGTTTTGGATCTGGTTCGGAAGATAAATCTTGAGGAGGCGGCCCACCTTCTTTGATTGTAAACATATGGATATGGAGGAAATTTATGGGCTGAAAGGCGGTATAAAATGCATTATTCCATTCATTTTCAGCCCATGCGGCGAGTTTTTGAAAATTATCCTTAGCAACTTCTCGACATGTTGAGTAGCACTTTGAAATTTCTAGTATAAATCAGTAAAATAAAATATTAAAAAAGAAGAAGACAAATTTCATATTAAAACCTAAAAAATTTGAAGAACTTACGATTGCTTCTCCAGACAAGAGTTAGTTCCGAAGGGTTAGCTTTGGAAATCACTTTGCCGTTTTCCCAAGCTATAGATATGAAGACGAATTTCTGTTTCCAGAATTTGTGAGCCTCCCGAAGATTATCGATGATCTCGAGGTCATCCATCAATGTGAGGTAATAAAAGGGAAGCTTTAGACCTTTTAAAAGTTAAGTGAGTGAGATGAAGTCTTTAATGCTGATGGGAATTTTGGATAGACGGGATGCCATGATCACTAACATAAGGGTGAACCATTAATTCGGTGTCACCTGGGTAGGGCATAAACTGAGGAGTTTTAAGTACTTCACGATCATTGGATCTAATGGAAATCGAAGACCCCAGTTGATGATTTCTAGGTATACCACTAGTTCATCATCTTTGCAGCCGAGCGGAGTTTCTCCTTCTTTTGGCAGACGAAAGGGTTATATTTTCTCTCATTCCACATTGTTTCTTAAGAGCCGAGGTTTGGCTTTCTTTGTAGTATATGTAACAGAGTTTCTTCAAAGCAATAATGTATTTGCTTTCGAGGTTCCTTAGGTTCCTCCCAATTTTTGCCATTTCCTCTTCGGAGATGGAGCAAATATCAGCTTCTTCTTGAGAGTCAGCCTCAAGATCAGTTTTTGTAGCCTCTGAGTCAGCTTCGTTGGCTTTTGAAGTTTCTTCTCGAGGATTTTGAGATGTTGGGATAATCGCTCCTGTAGAAAGGTTAGTAATTTGAGGCGCTTCCTCAATCAATTCTCTTTGAGGAGGATCATTAGTAGTTGGATTTGGAGGAGAAGGAGTTCAGATAATTGTTGATTCATCTCCCCTGACGATGAAAGTTTTTCTTCGTTTGGTTACTAAATATTTTTTCGAAGAATTATTACTTGTTTTTGGTTTTAGAGGAGAAATTCTACTTTGAGATGAGGAGGCTCGAGGTGTTTTAGGCCCTGAGATTTTAGATAAGGATTTCTCTTTGATTCTGGGGGAAGGTGAAAGATTTGGAGCTTTAGTAGGATCGAAGTTACCGCAATAGAATGTCTCAGTAGTAGTTCTGATTGGACCACCTTGAATTAATCCTGATCTTCGGTATTCTTCAGCTCTTTGTGTAATACAAAAGTAATCGTAAGATCCGAACACTTAATTACTATCAGTATCAGAGGATTCTGGTGTTTTGGGAAGAATAGCCTTCGACTTTTTGGTTCTTGGTTTCTTTCTCATAAACCAAGTAAGGGTTGATCAGAGAGGATGAAGATTGGTTGAGAAGTTTCATTTTTTTGGTAAAAATTCTGAGAATAGGGGAGGAGCAGATGAAGGTAGCCAAAAACTCTAACTTCTCCTAAAACGGTTATGTGTGAGGATAGTGAAAATGAGAGGAAGGTTGTATTTATACTAAAGCAAGTGAAGGCGTGTGAAGGTGGAAAGACCTATGTGATGATAGGTTAGAATACGAATCGTTGAGTTGGTTAGATGCTCGACATAGGGTTATGATGAATCTAACGGTTACATATGTAACGGTTATATTCGAGGATGATCTCTTTACATAATATTTCGAGGACGATTTTCAACATAATATTTGAAGGACGATTTTCAAAACATTTTATTACATCGATTCAAAGTGATTTCGAGCCCACATTTACCTACCAAGGCTTTTCGAGGCCAATTTGTGTTTTTCCTTTGGTTCGAATATGTTTTTAGATCTTAAATTGTATAAGTACTTCGAATATTCATTAAAGCTAATGGCTTCGAAAAATTGTTTTTAAGTTTATGACAGGTTACATAGCCAATGGGAGTTTTTGAAGATATAAATATTCGAAGACAAAATGGATTTGAAGACTATTTAGTTCTCATTCATTTATTGACATGAGAACTAGGGGGCTTCTGATATGGAAATAGAGTTTTAAGGACTAAATTGTAAATAATGTGAATTTAAAGATTTAATTGTAATTAATGTAAGTTTTGTCCTTAATTCGTGACTGATGAAAGTTGTAGAGAATATTTTTAACTATGTATAATTAGTAAGGACTAAAAAGCAATTAGTCCACTTTTTGTAACGGATTCAGTTTGAGACTAAGTCTTGGCTCCTCTATATAAAGGACCTGACTACTTTAATAAAAGGGTTGAACACTTTTTACTTTGAAACTCATTTGTACTTGTGTTTTCTCTCTCTAAAAACTCTCTAGCATTTTCTCTCTCTAGAATATACTCTTGACAATTTACTAAGGCAAAAAGATAATTCATCAATTGCTACAATGCATATTGTCTTATAATCTTACTATGAAAATGAAGCATGAATTTTGTGGCATGCTTATTTAGAAATTATTGGAAAAAATTAGGATTACACTTATGACCCATATATTACAGTGTTACTCTAATTGTTTATGTTTAAATAACGATTTATGTCTTGATATTGAGTTGAATATTAAAAGTAAAATTGAATAATTTCATACGTGGATTGTTCGGTCATCTACCAAAGTATTGTTTGAAGTTCAATCAGAACCGGTTATGGTTGTTGATTTTTTTAACTACAAATATTCTTGTGGTAGTTGGAACATTGAATGTTTATTTTGCTCACATACTTATGGTTCTATATTTAGTATTCATGGGAATACTTCAATATATGCGGAGTCATACTATAGTTCAAGTTCTTATAAAGACACTTATTCTTGGGTCAACCAAATTTTAACTACTTTTGGTAAAGCTTTTACTGCAAATCAATCTCTTTTTGTTCTTCTACCTAGCTTGAAAAAGAGATATGGAAGATTTAAGAAGAAACGTATTATGTCCAAACGCAAAGACTTGGTTCATAAAGTAAAGTCTCGACGTTGTAAACAATATGGTCATAATAGATTATCATGTGAATAAAATATATGGTGTATTTTCGTTTTTAATAGGATATGTTTTTTATTCTCTTTATATATTTTTTCTTAAACAATTTAGAATTAGAGATAAAATGTTCTTTTATTATGAAAGTAACCATTGTAAGTTGGATGCAAAATTACATTTATTTTGGCTATGGAAAAAAGGTAATGTTTAAAAAATATACAAGTCTAATTGGATGCAACATTATGTTGTAATTAATTTCAAAATTATGTTATAATCGGTGACAAAATAATATTTTTGGTGCATAAAAAGATTTATTTTTTTGAAAAATATAATTCTGATTGGGTGCGAACTTATACTTTAATTGTTTATAATATTACGTTATTAATGGTTACAAAATATTATTTTGAGGTTCTGAAATAAAACTGGTTGCTAAATGAAATGAAATGAAAACTGGGTGCGATATTAAGGTTTTGGATATGAAATAAAAATATATAATAAACGATAAAGGAAAACCAATACTCTAAACAAAAAAGAGTGTAGTTTGGAGACATAAAACTTTAAAAAAAAAACATATTCGTGATTTCAACAGACGAACATCTATGTGAATGATTATGGTTAAGGAAATAAACATTTCAGATCTTCTCATTAACGCTAGATATCTTTCAAATGTTTCGGAAACTTTTCCAGTTGTAATGAAGCTCCTCTGATCCTCGTACTCAAAACTCCACAATGAACAAAACTACATTTTTGTTGTGAAATATTTGTCGAGCTATGAAATTTCATTGGTGGATCACATATTAGTATGAGTTTCTATCGATATATTATTTAAGAAAAAAAGTGTTATATTTTGATAATTCTTATAAAATGTTTGACTGATCTCATTGTCGTGTTGAATATAATTTCATTTTCTAAATAACATATATATAAAATCCAATAATTTGATCCATAACTTTCTTTAGTTTTTGTACAGATTGGAACCATGATATATCTTGTTTCTCTAGGTCTCCCCTAGTAGATATATTCATTTTCATCATATGCTGGAGAACCATAATTTTCTTTGTTACAATTTCCTAAGGATCTTGTTTTCACTGAATTTATTATTTTTTCTCTTATTATTTCTACCCAATCATACTCATTGATTTTTGTATTCAAATGTTATGAAACGTAGTGTTGCACAAACATATAATATGAGGAGTACAACTACATCTTTGATAATCTATTATTTTGAACTGTAGAATTATGTGTAATTGTATTGCGAATTAGTTGTGAAAATAAACAGTTGGTTTCATAATTATGTTTTAACTTGTTGCAGAATTACAAATAAATTGGTTGCGAAAATAGATTTTATAATTGTCAAAATAAACAAAATAAGAAATTTAATTTCCCGCTAATTTTTTATCAACTTAGAATATGTAAAATCATTTCTAATGATTCTTGAGTGTGGTTATTCATTTGAAGAAGATTTAATTATTTTTTTGTTCATATTAACCTGGATTTCTTCTTTCTTGATTCCCAAAATAAGTATAATATTTGTGTTTGTGAGTGTAAAAGGTTTTCCGCCAAAATAAAAGCTCATTTGTTTGGGTCAAAAGATTTTATTATTTCACTTATGACCGTTTAGTTCTTCTTTGAAGCAAGACCACTATATTTATGATTATATGCACATTTAATGAGATAGTTAAAAGCTGTGTTTTAAAAGCATTTATGTGAGCTTCTCCTATTGATGTTGAATCCAACGACTATATTATATATATCTGAAAAATACTGATCCTTTTGTCACCTTTTATCTTCATTAAATATTCAATATAAACATGTAAATAAGTATTTAAACTATTGTATTTTGGTTGCGAAAATAAATGCAACTTAGTTGAGAAAAAGGTTTTTAAGGTGTGAAAAAAATAAAAACCGCGATATGGAAATTACTATAACTTAGATGCAGAATTACGTCTAATTGGGTTGCAAAAGAATTCATCGGTGTAAAAAAAATAGAAATTGGATCTCTAAACCATTCTAGCTTGGTTGCGGAAATACGTGTAATTGGGTTACGAAAAAAAAACTTGTATATAAAAAACAAAATAGAAATTAGGTATTACTACATCAAGTTTTTACAAAATTATTGCTCAATTTGCTCAAAACGTTTCTTGATGTGTTCCTAAATAACACTAAGAGTTTGTGGGCCATCATGTTATTGAGGAACACGTTAAGAAATATTTTGAGCAAAATTGAGTAATATTTTCATAAAAACTTGATGTAGTAGATATTTTATGTCAAAATCCTTCAGAATTTACTAAATTTATTTGAAGGAATCTATAAGTTGAGAGAGAGAATAAAATAACGTGAGTTTTCCGTTATGCCTATCGGAAGATTTTATGCTGCATGTGATATTTGACAAACTTGAAAATCCATGTAGTTATTGGTAATTTTATTCCTAGTTATGTGGTTATCACTAACATGCCTCGTATGTTATAACATTAAATTGTCTCTGTGATTTACTTCTCTTTATCCCAATCGCCTTAATATACTACTTACTTAATGTAAAGTATATATATATATATATATCAAGACAAGAAATATAATCATTGATAAAGAGCCAAAGGATCTTGGTTGTTACAATAAATAGGCAACTTGTTTGACGTAAATGAGAAATACTCTATGAATTTGGTAATCACTTAAAGTTAGAGCCTTAATTTCACTTGAGGTTCATTACTTTAGGCCATGGATCTTGAATCCAGTAGAAGAAATGAAACTGAAAGGTTGGACGAGTAGCAAGTCGATTTTCATCCTATTAATTGCCAGATCCCATTTGGTTTTGATTTTTTGCATCTTTATAAAATCATCCTATTGAGAATATTTATTCATGGAGTTACTCATTGTTGGCTCTCCATTAAGGTTGACTAGATGTTAGCTTAATATGAGTTAGATTTTGATTATCAGAACACTTGAGATCATTGATAAGAGCATCCAGCAACCTCGCGAAGATTAAACACGTTGAACATGTAAAACTTTGAGTACTAAAAGTAACAATAAAGTCAGGAATTAAGCTACTTGATGAATGATTAGTAACAAATAACAAATTATATAGATTTGATTAATTGCAGTATATAATTTTGAATATATAAGTCTGAACAAAGAAGATAATAAGAGGATTTAATTTTTATCACTTATGTTAACATACCCAAAGTTGAAGCCTAGTATTT
Organism: Limnanthes douglasii subsp. nivea; assembly: GCA_036936605.1. NCBI lineage: Eukaryota > Viridiplantae > Streptophyta > Magnoliopsida > Brassicales > Limnanthaceae > Limnanthes > Limnanthes douglasii. Next base: position 154,520,676 of record JAUPFV010000003.1, on the reverse strand, counting down.
TTGAGATCTTGTCAATTTTATCATAAGAAATTATTAACTCTTGTAGAAGCAATGAAGTCTATTTTTTCAGTTTTAGTAATGAATTTGAGTCTATATATTTTCTCTTTGTTACAGATTCCACGAGCATTCTGATAGCGTGGCAGAAGATTAGAAGAAAGAAACAACGATATTTCTCTAACCATAGGTTAGAGAAATAAGGAGACTCAAATAAACAGTTCTTAAAATTCAGTTAATCAAAGTGTGATGATAACATAAGGTATAAGATACTTTATATATGAGACATCCAAAACCCTAATAAAATATTCTAAAAAATCAAATAAAGATATTAAAAATAAAAGTCGAATAAATCTGAGTGCAATCAGATTTGATTCAATAATTAAAATATTTTATAATAAAATAAAATATAATATAAAAACAGTGAAATAGGGTTTTCATACCATAAACAGTAGAATTTGAGGTCCGAATTTCGTGATAAAGTCACGCTTTTGACAGTTTTTGGGCTCGCCGAGACGTTCAATTTGAGTACCAATTCACCTAGTTCTGATACTCGAGTGGCAAATAAGGTGTATTCTAATTTAAAACTGTTATAGCCATTTAAAAATAGAGTTGGGGGATGTGGAAGATTCTTTAACCTTTTTCTAATTATTTTTTATTGTGTTTTCTTTCATTATCGTTTCAGGCCCTATAGATAAGAGTAAAGTACATGTTATAAATAACTTGGGTGATTCTTGGATTTTTTCAGAGTTTTCTAAGTCATTTGAATAGGTGAACAGGTTGCCTAATTCTATTGTGTGCAATAACTTCAGTGAAGTCTTGTGTTGGTGTTAATTCTTTCAAGTTCATATCATCTTTATTTTTTATTTGTTCATTATTAGAATCGTTAATATTATTGTTTTCAATGTAGTTTGTCCTATGGTTATTGTTAGAATCTTAGTATTTAAGGTTTGGTTTATATTTTACAGTTGCAGGAGACTATTGGTTTTCATTGCAATTTATGTTCCTATGGGCTATAGAGAATGTGTTGTCATAAATCTGATTTTTTTAGGTTTGACAATTTTATATTTTACTTTTGGAACTCATATTTTTATTTCGGAAAGTGGGTTCATATTAGAGTTTTTATTTGATTTAGTTGTTTGTTGTTTGTCATTTACTGATAAACTTATGTTTGTTCATAAAATGGTTGTTACAGTTTATGGCTTTATGCTCTAAATGCTTGATAAACTTATGTTTGTTCATTTACTTATCTTGCTCACTTGAATCATGATGTTGATTTGATGCTATCTTTCTTGATCTTGAAATCGGAGTGTCTAGATCTTATTTTCTATGGATGTTTTGATTTGAGGTCAAAGTAACCTTTAGAGAAAGATGTATTTATGGTTAGTCATTGATTGAGGTTGGGACAAGCTTCTGGTATATGTTTTAGGGGTTTAGAGATTTCATTTTTGGAAGAGAAGACAATTAGGTTTCTTGGAGAGAAGACCTTACCATATATATTAATATGATATATGATAATATTTTCATATAAAGAATATATATATATATATATGAATACTCCAATTAAACAAGGTAATTATTTTTATATTTTCTGTCAATTTCTTTTATTGTTATGGCTAGGGAAAATCAAAATATAACATGATTCAATAAATGAAATTATAGATATGCATTTAAAATCTTATTAATGTGCATAATTTAATATTTTAAAAAACAAACAACACAATATTTACGTGGTTCACAGTATGGAGTAATCTTCATAGCCAACAATTCCAATTTTATTGATAAAAATTTTACGGTCTTACAAGAACACTAAATATAAGTTCACACACTTTGTACAAAACTTTTCAATAATATAGTACACGTTTTTTGAGGTTTCCCAACTCTTAGTATTTTCTTTTGGCGTCTTATTTCTAATTCTCTCTAATAAATCATAAATTCTCGAATCATCCAATTCTTATCTTTCTGCTACACTTATCGATACAAGTCATCATATGATAAATGATTTATAAAAGATCTTCATGAAAGAGTATATTTGGAGAAACGTACACAATACTCGCAATAACAAACCCAAAAAGTTACAAAAAAACTTCTAAGTGCCTTGACGCATCGTTATCACAACAACCTTCTAACAAGCTTGACACGTCATGATCCACGACTATTATTGATTTGTTAGTTTAGATCCAAATGAATATATGAAACTCTGTTTCAAATTGATTCCAAATACAACCAAAGCTTATATCTAACTAAAAATGAAAACTCAATACCAAGTTTGATCCTCAGGAAAAAGTTGCACCCATTGTGTTGAAATCGATCTCCTCTACAATTTCTGAACCCCCTAAATCCAAATCGAACACCTCTAGTGAACGAAAATCCCGTATTGAAACCTATATTAAAAGTGAACCTTTGCAGAATCTAAATTCTACCACCAATCATTTTAAACATAGTTTCACAGTTAAAACTATTAATATTGTTATGAAAATTAAAAATATTTAAATAGATTTCACCCATACCTAACAAGACTCGACTGACATAAGCTTAGTCACTTAACTGAAGGAATGGTCATAATTGGTAAACATTTGCCGAAATTTGCTGAAATGATGGACGAGGTAATCATAGCTTCGACTTTTACCTTAGAATAAATCAAACACAAACCAAGAGATTTAACATGCTTCAGATGTAGGGAATATTGGGTCCGTATATTCCGCCTTTGTATATAAATAAAAAGCTCCGATCTCCACACTAGTGTGATATTGTCCGCTTTGGGCCCACTGGCCAGCACGGCTTTGTTTTTGGTCCACTCCCATAAGACCTCACACTAATGGAGATGTATTCTTAACTTATATACTGATATTTCCTCCCATGTTTAACCGATGTAGGATGTGAGACTTTGGTCGCACCTAACAATCCTCCTCTCGAACAAAGTACCACTCTAGCCTCTTCTCAATTGATTTCCATCCGCCTACTCTAGTCAGGTGGAGAGAAACCTGAACTCTAGAGCTTTAGGGCGGATCTATCTGCTCACACTGTGCCGCTCCTTTATCAAGCCACCCGCTTGATGAGCTATCAGGCACTCCCATCTTTAGATGAATCTGTGCCGCTCCTTGATCAAGACATTTGGCGCTCCATCTATCCAGCAGATCATTCACCTTGAGTATGGCTCCTGGCTTCTGGTATGATGTTTGCATCTGAGAATTTCACCCACATCACAATCCACCACATCACATTTCGTATATAAGTAAGGATACTCCGATCTCCACACTAGTGTGATATTGTCCGCTTTGGGCCCACTGGCCCGCACGGCTTTGCTTTTGGTCCACTCCCAAAAGGCCTCACACTAATGGAGATGTATTCTTAACTTATATACTGATCTTTCCTCCCATGTTTAATCGACGTGGGATGTGAGACTTTGGTCGCACCTAACATCAGACTATGAAGTAATTTTACTATCACGAGCAACAAACACAATATATATAAAAGGTTACATGAAAAATTCTCAAATACGAAACACTTAATTGCTCAAATTTGTTGAAAGTCTCTATTCCGAGATTTTAGAACGAAGCCACGAATCTTAGAATGTATATTCAATTGCTAATCTCATACCTCAGCTATAATCAAAGTTTTAAAGTTTCTCTTTATAAAACGAGACTTGTTTTCTTTCTCTTTGCTCGTAAAAAATCACACTAGTAAAGCTTGGTATTACTTCTTTTCTTTATAGAGGAAAAAACTTAATCATTTGACAAACGCTCCAAATTAAATCTTATTAATCAAAATAATTGTAATAAAACCTTATCTTTCAAAATAGGAAACCTCATAAATCAGAAATCAAGTTTAATAAAAAAAATCTAGTTATATAAAAAAATCTAATTAAATAAGAAACATAAATAAATAAAAAACTCAAACAAATAAAAGAAACTTGTTTGATAATGAACTTAAGTCCAATTACATCAAAAACAAAACGCAGCATGCCAGTAAATAAGAAACAACCAACATATTTACCAACATGTCTTCGGTCAATTTTGATTTTAAATTTAAACAAACATTACACCTAAATCGTAGTCACAACTCAAAAAATTCAAGAGTTCCTTCGTATATAGGTCTTCTAATGATCTATGTTCTGATCCATAATTTTCCAACGGTGCTTCTATTAACAATATCTATCCGTAACAATATAATTTAAAATATCGGAACCACAGAATACTATAACCCTGATATAGGGTGAAAGAGATAAAGGTAAGACATATTTTAACATAAAAATATGTTTCCGTCTGTAAGGATAATGCCGCGGTGGACGGATACACGTGGAATACCCTTACTAGATAAGGGTGTCATCTCCAAGCCCCGAACCACTAACCCAAAACAACGGCTGGGACATAAACTAGGAGTGTGTACTTGTAAACGATGTCACGTGCTACCCTAATTTAATCAATACAGGCTACAGCCCACAGTTTCACATTTCTCTTTCATTGTTTTAGCTCTACACCTTCCTTATAATTTATAGTATATAACAACATCAACAATTCAACTTATTATTTGTCTCAGAATTGAAAATGGCACCCACAGCCGCGATGTTAACCCTTTCTTACCCTTACAACAAAAAACCAATCCTTTCTTCTTCTTCAGATGTATCTCATCTACATTCAACGTTTTCTGACTTCAAGCTTTCATCCACCAAATTGGTTAACTTTTGCAACCATGTGTCTGAATTTCTCAAGACTGGGTCTCAAGTTATAATGGAGAAGAAAGGCCAAAGAAGCTCTGCAGATCAGCTGATGATAGAAGAGGAACATCATTCATGATTTTCTTTCTTTTGGTTTGTAAATTCTAATCTTTTTGTTTTAAAGAAAACTGAACCAGAAATAATGAGCCATGTATATATGTTTTTTTAGTCTCTCCTTTATTGCCATTTATCTAATTCTATATATTGCGGCTTTATTAAGAAAAAAAGGTTGTCTTTAATTCAATTTTAATTGTTCGATATGTATATATTACATTTTGACTCTAGTTTTTCAATTTGAATGGTCACAATCTTCTTTAATTATTCATATAAAGACATGTTAAGGTTTTTAGTTCTCTCAGTAAGCTTGTACAATCTAACCATCATATTTTCTAAATTAAAAAAGAAAAAAAAACCAAACTTAGTTTGTACAAGATTTATCTCGAAGTATAAGTATGGCATTCTTATTAGATTAACAAGTTAAGTAAATATATAATCTTACTGTTCAGAAAATATCATCACAAAATTATGTAGGCGTTGGATTTACCGTTATATAAATAGCTAAAAGTATTTTAAAAATTGGTATGTGTATCGTAATTTAGTTGTAAACACGCCTACAATTAAGATATGCGTTAATCTGAAGTAGATTGATTAAAGCAAGATGCTCGAAGTAACACTAGGCCGAATCAGAATATATTGTATAAACTAGATTTTCTATGTTAATTGGGATTTACCGTTATATAAATAGCTAAAAGTATTTTAAAAATTGGTATGTGTATCGTAATTTAGTTGTAAACATGCCTACAATTAAGATATGTGTTAATCTGAAGTAGATTGATTAAAGCAAGATGCTCGAAGTAACACTAGGCCGAATCAGAATATTGTATAAACTAGATTTTCTATGTTAATTGGTACTTCCAATTTTAATGGAGTAAAAGTTATTTCAGTGGTGGCGGATCAATAGACTTTAATCTCAAGCATCTAACAAAGAATTAAGTTTTTTTCTAAACATATAAATAGAAAAAATATTTTTGTCATGGCTGTCATGTGGCTATAATTATACATACACAATTACGTGAGAAAATATTTTTTGAAAGAGTGAAATAAAAGTCTTTTGAGAGATAAGTGAAGGGAGAGATAAACACTCAAGAGATGTTATGTGAATCAAGTCATTTTGTTACAAAAAATAATTTAGTCATTTGTGTTTGAAGAGTTTTTTTATATAAGCTATTTATATATAAAAGAGTGTTTGTTGCTCGTGGATATAAGCTACTTATATATCAAAGAGTGTTTGAAGAGTCTTTATTACACTTTTTTATTATTATTATTTGCTCGTTTTTTACATGACAATTAGATCGTTCTTTCGTAAGCTCGTTTTATCGTATTCGGTTTTTGCCACGATCAACCAGTGTACTGGTTTAAACCCCAACAAATGGTACGATCAGCGTTGATAAATAGTAGAACGAGTAAATAAAGTGTCGATTTGTAGGTTGAAGAACATATCTCGCCTTAAAACCATGAAAGCCACGAGCGATAAGTTCCATGAAGCTTAGCCTAGAAAATTCAACAGATCTAATGATTTCAGTCTTTAGAGTATTAAGGTTAAGGCCTACCTAATGCAGAAAATATCGACATCTGATATCGGTGATAAACCTACATTGGTTGATGTCGTGGTAATGTCTAAATCTTAGAGTGTCTTCATATTGAGCTTAGGAGATGAAGTGATACAAGAGGTGTTTGAAGAGCATATAACATTAGGGATATGGAATCGATTAGAGACGATTTACTTGATGAAGTTATTGGCGACCATATGGTATCTGAAGAGATACCTTTACACGTTGTGTAAGGATAGTAGCACAGATATTAAAAGACACTAACATGATTACAACCAAATCGTAGACAACTTGAATATACTTAGTGTGAATGTGGAGGAAGATGACCAATCAATCATCCTCTTGAGTTCTCCACGAAAAGAGTAAAAACACTTCATGGAAAACATGTTGTATAGGGAGAACTTCTTTATGCTGTTCGAAATCAAGAGCATCTTAAACTCAGAAGATCTTTAAAAGAAGAGTGTTCTGAATGGTGACTCGGTAAGAAACAAACTGAGTGTGAGGGGTCGTTTGGGAAAGAGAGATCCAAGTAAGAGGAGAATAAAGTCTCGATCTAAGTCCAATGGGGCTAGGATGGGTTCAAGAGTAATATGTTGGATATGCAAGAAGAAATGATATATTAGTCAGAATTACCTAAAAAAACATAAAGGGCAACAACTATTAGAAGACCAAAGCTGGGGATGTTGCAGTGGTGTCTGATGATTGTGAGTACCCTGGTGGGTTAATGGCTTCTTATTCTTGAAGTTACAACTATAAATAGGTTTTAGAATTGGGTGTGTTATTTCACATTACTTCGAATAAACATTGGTTTAAAGACCTGTGAATTCTTGATAGTAGAAGGGTTATTGTCGGGAATGATAAATCTTGTGACGTAAAAGGGATTGAAACTGAATGGTTCAAGTTATCTACGTGAATTAAGAGAGTAATTAATAATGTAATGATGTACCTAAGGTGAAACATAAACTTATTTTTATTAGGAGTTTTGATGAGGAAGGGTTTACTTATAAAGATGGTAATGACAGACGTAGAGTTTTGCAGGGCTCTCTTGTTGTTATGAAAGCCTATAGGACTAATGATGTATTAGTTCTTGAGGGTACTATAGTAGTAGTAGGGGGTCTCTAGTGTGTTGAATGATTATACCAGGTTTTGGTATCATCAACTAGGAAATTTAAGTATGAATGAACTTAGTCAACTAAGTAAATAGAGGTTGTTAGATGGTACAACGGTTCAGAAGTCGATCTTTGTAAAAGTTTCATTTTGGTTTAAAGTAAGAGGGTGAAGTTTCTGCCCAGCAACTAGATATCCAATGAAGTACTTGATTATGTTCATTCAGACCTTTTGGGGTCCAACACGGGAACCTACAATAGGTGGTTCAAGACACTTGATGTTGCTGATTGGTAACTATTCCAGAAAAGTATGGGTTGTACTTTCTAAGATCAATGATGAAGCATTTGATGCCTTTGTAAACTATAAGAATTTGGCAGAGAATAAAATCAGGAAATTTCTGAAGAAGCTTCATACTGATAATGACTTGGAATATATGAACAAAGAGTTTATTAAGTATTATGAAAAGTTTGGCATTGCTAGATATCAAACCATACATGGGACTCCCCAACAAACAGGCTTGCGGAGATAATGGATTGAACCGTGCTAGAACGGGTTAGATGTATGCTTCATCTAGTTGGTATGAGTCGAATATTTTGGAGGAGAAGTCGCGACAACTGCTGCATATATCATGGTGCAGTTAAATGCTTCTTCCTCAGTTAGCTAGAAGGGTTGAAAACTTATATATTATGGTGTATTGAACCTGTATTTTAGAAGTTTTTTATAAGAACTGAAGTGGATTTTAATAAAAAGGACATGTCATTAAATAATAAGATAAAGACTTAACCTAATACTTTTGGGAAGAGATGTGAAATTGATAATGGATATGATCTACAAAGAGAAGTTGGTGATGCTTATATCGGAGATTATTTTAGGCATGGTTCCATCTTGGGTCATAAAGAGGAAGTTCAACCACTGAATGTGCCCGAAGCAGACCAAGGTTTTTTTTTAAGGCCTTTGGATGATCACATATGAGAGAAACATACACGTAAAAATTATCAACTAGCAAGGGATAGAGCACAAAAACTAAGCAAACCACTGCAGAGGTATGGTTTTGTTGATCTAATTAGTTATGTTTTATCGATTGAAATGCATGGATATTTTATTTAACCCGAAACGTATCACGATGTTATCAAGATCAATAATAAAGAGAAGTGGCTTACAACCATGGAAGAAGAACTGAGATATCTCAAGAAGATTAACACCTCGATTCTTGTGAATTAGTCTAATGGTCAAAAACTGGTTGGGATTAAATGAATATTTAAGAGGAAGCGAGGTATTCCTGGTGTTGATTTAGCAAGAAAGAAGGCTAGGCTTGTGACTAAGAGGTCTACGCAAAATGAAGGTGTCAATTTCAATGAAATATTCTCATCATTTGTGAAACAAACCTCTAACAGTTCAATTTTGCTAGATTTGATCTTTAGTTATTCAGATTGATGTTAATATTGTCTTCTTTCATGGTTAATTGGAAAATAGACTTTTTATATTTCAACTGAAGGGGTTGAAGAAGATAATGAGGGTTATGTGTGTTTATTGAAGAGGCCCCTCTATATGTTGAAACAATCTATGATGCAAGGGAATATAAGGTTCGATTATTTTAGAGATATATTAAATATGTCAGTAACTGCTACAATACGTATGTCTACTGGAATGGGGAAACATGTATCAAAAGAAAAGTCTAATTCTTGTTTAATGTGGAGGACTACTAATAGTTGGTAGGATTAGGAACAAGATTGAAGCGGTAAAGACTCAGTTGCAAGAAGAGTTTAAGATGAATGACATGGGAGAGGCTAAGATGATACTTAGTGGTGAGATCAAGAGGAACATACAGAAAGGTTATTTATTCATATCTCAACAAACATATATACAAAAGATCCTAAGCAAAATCGGTTAGAACTCCCATTGGTTCCTGACTTAAACTCAGTGTCACTCAAGAAACAACCAAAGCATTAGATAAGAAGTACATACAAAAGATACTTTACGCCAATGTTATTGGTAGAATTATATATTCTATGATTTGCATGAGACCTGATCTTGCCTACAATATAAGTGTTTTTAGCAGATTCATACTGAGCCTGGAAAATCCGCATTGGCATGAACTCAAGTGGCTCATAAGATACTAGAAGGACTCGGCTTATGTAAGGTTGGTTATAATAAGAAAGATAAGTGTGATATAATTCTGAAATTGTATGTAAACTATGATTATGTAGGTTGCTTTGAGACATGAAAGTTTACTTTGGATTATTTATTTAATGTGCTTGAAGGACTGGTTAGTTGGAAGTCTTATATTTAGAAGCTCGTTAAACTTCGTCTACTGAAGCCAAGTATATGAATGATACAAAAGTCATGAAACGAGCTATTTGGCTAAAGAATTATTGAGTGAACTCGGTGGTACGGAGAAATATGTGGTTATATTCTATGACAACATTTGTGCTATTCATTTGATGAGAATTTTGAAGTTTCATGAGCAAACTAAACATATAGACATTAAACTCCACTTTATCAGATATACGGTGGAGAAAGAGAAAGTGAAGGTGTCTAAGATTAATAGCGAGAAAAATCCTTTGGATTCTCTGAACAAGTTATTATTGATTTTAAAGCTCAAGAACTACATGAGATTCGTTGCAAGTTTGGGATGAAAGTGATCTGGTCTTTCAAGAATTGAACATTAAATACAACAGAAACTAGAGTTACTCGAAGCCTAGGTGGAGACTTGTGAGGTGTAGGCCATAAGTAACTGATCAATAGAGGTATTGCGGAATGACTACACGAGTGTTGAATCTACCGTTATATGTATAGGAAAGGACAGTTGAAACTCTCTAGTGTTTGAGCCACGACTTAGTTGTAGAGACGTCTACTGATAATAAAGTTTGATACAAGCTATAGAAGAATGATGGCCATTAGGTTTAAGGAAATATAGCCGAAGCAAGCTGGTAAAAAAAACTAGTCAAAGCTAGGTGGTTAAAGCATCACTAGGTCGAAGAAGAATATTCTATTTACTAGGTCTCTTATGTTAATTGGGAATTTCTATATTAATGGAGTAAGAGTTATTTCATCCGTTGATTAATAAGCTTTAACCTGAAGCATATGATGAAAAATTAAGGTTTTCCTTAAACCTATAAATAGAAAAAGATATTTCTATACGTGTTTTTAATAAAACATTCGTTATAAAGAGACAATTACGTGAGAAGATATTTCGTGCGAGATTGAAATTTCTTAAAGTCTTTTGGGAGATAACTGAGGTGAGACATAAACATTGAAAAGATGATTCTATGAAACACGTCATCTTTTATTTAAAAAATGATTGGGTCATTTCTGCTTGGAGAGTCCTTTTCCCATGGTTGGGAGCTTTTATATAAGTTGACCATTTACCATAGATGTAAGATTTATTCACAATAGAAATCACGTTAAATACTATATTGTATGCTTTGTTTTATTGCGCTTTATTTTATTTGTTGCTCGTCTTGTACATGATAATTAGATCATTCTTTCGTAGGCTTGTTTGATTGTATATCAGTTCTTGCTGTGATTGTTTGATGTACTGATTTGAGCCCCAACACAAATAAAATGGTAAATAGTAATATTTAAATATATACAGTATCCACGTGACGATATGAGAAGTCCAAGAGTATTATTGGTTAGAAAACTTGAACGACATCACGAGAGATTATATTTGCAATATTTTGAAAAAATGGAAAACTGGTTTGTTACACAAATGAACGTGGAGAACCGTTATGAGATTAGCAACAAACATGAAAGTTTAGTCACATCTTTTGGCCCACAACTTTACTTATTTTAAAGTTTTAAGGTAATAAATGTGTAATAAGGAAAATTGGATTTGTATCTCTTCTTTATTTAGTTAGAATTTGATTTCATGGTAATAAAATGAAATTAATGATTTTATTTTAATAATTACTAATATAATTAATTTGGAATGAGGTTAATGATGATTTTATACAAAATAAACCGTCACTATTAACTATAATTTTTGATGAAGAATGATCAACATCGCAATCTAAAATATTAATTGAAATTTGCTTAAATAAAAAATGATAATATTAGTTATAAATTAAACACACATTTAAAAAATCAAACCTCATAATATATGTGAACAAGATTGAAACCAAGATAATATAAAGACATCATACACGGTTAAAAGGGTTAGGACATAATAATATAGAAAAATTACACACGGTGACATCATACAAGGTTAAAAGGGTTAGGGCACAATAATATAGAAAAATTATACACGGTTAAAAAGATCGAAACCATTTAAAGGCTTGGGCTGCAGCGGGCCGAGTCGTCTTGGGTTTGGCCTTAGAGAGTGGTTTATGAGGTGAACGACCTCCTTTAATTAAGGTTTTATTTTAATTTATTAGGACGAGGTCATTCCATTGTGTGATCCTCTTTAAATAGGTTATAACTTTAAAATGCTAGGGGGATCACTCAGGTGAGCGACCTTTATTTTGGTGGGTTATGAGATCAAGAGGTTAATGCTGCTTAGGTAAGTGATCCGCCTTTAGAGGGGTTATTATCCAAGGGGTTAGGGAGAGGTCGTTAAAGTAAGCAACCCGATTTTAGATCGATTCTAGAGCCAAATATTTAGGGAAATGTCGTTTATGTGAATAATCCCCCTTTAGTGGATTCTAGTGTTGATGGATTGCTCAGGTGAACGACCCTCCTTTTAGGCGGTCATGAGGTTAAAGAGTTATGGATGTGTTTCTTGGGTGAGTAACCTCTATTTAGATAAGTTATGGGACAAAATGAGCTAAGAAGAGGTCATTCATGTGAACGAACCCCGTTTAGGTGGCTCATGGGGTTAAGCGGTTAACAAGGGGTCCCCCAAGTGAGCAATCCCTTTTAGATAAATTATGGTTTCAATGTGTTAGGGAAGAATCATTCAGATGAGTGACCTCCCTTTAGATGGGCCATTGGGTTAAAGGTTAGGGAGCGGTCGCCTATGTAAACAAACACTATTTATATAGGTCTTGGGTTCATGGGGAAAGATAGGATTCATTCAAGAGATAAAACCCCCATCTAGATGAATTTTGAGGTTAAAGTACTAGAGAAGGGTCGCACATGCGAGAAAATGTCCCTTAAATATGTATGAGATCCAAGAATTTGGATAGAGTCGCTAGGGTTGTGGAAACAAAAGAGCAATCTTTGGGTGATCCTCTTTTGAAAGGGGTTTGTTGCTAAGGAGATATAGAAAAATCTCTCATACGAACAACCTCGATTTGAATGGTTTTTTTTGTTCAGAGACGTAAAACAAAGTCGCTCATAAAAATGACCCCCTTATAAGATGGGTCTTTAGGAGTTTTGGCCCAAATCTGTTTTGGCCATTAGTTTGTATGGCTGGGAATGTTAAGGTAAGTGAGTTACTCATTTTTTGGATCAAGGCTCGTTCCGCTTGCTTCTTTTTATATATTTTTTTCCTGATCATTTGAAGTTGTTATAGCTATTCATGCTTTATCAGTAACTCGAACCCCTCTACTTCATTGCTCGGTCTAGAGAAAGTAACGTATTCACTGTCCTCAATCCTAACCATGGTTTTTTAGATGATCTTTCAGCTTATGAATTTTTTAAGTTTCATCTTTTAGATGGCTTTTCAGCTTCTCACTTTTTTTGAAGTGTAATTTTTAGATGATTTTGGACGTCTCATTTTTTTTATTTTCACATGTCATTTGAAATGTGAATTTTGGATACCTTTTTTCCCTATATATTGCTTCTCTTCTCTGAGGAACTTATGTCACTTGAAAGTTTCACTTTTTGTTTCTAAAATAATACCATATTCTTTACTTTGTTGTTTCTTTTGTAGTGTTTTTGGTCTCACATATCTTTTCTCTTCTATTAAAGATCCATTGTTTTAGTATTTATTTTATTATTATATTGATAGAGGTAGTTGAGTGATGTTGTGACCAGGGTCGTTAGATGTGGATCCGTTGGTGCCAATTCTAGCCATGACTCAGAGACAATTCTCTCAGTGATCAATAAAGTCTTCCTTAAGACCATGATGACTGTGTGCCCATTATCCAGGGTATTTCCCCGAGTTCTGATAAGTGGTGTCGAGGATGGTTGGATCGATAAATGTTATCAAAAATCATTGTTTCCCCATACCATTAGGGAAAATATACATGACAATAATGAAATCTCCAATGATATAGAATTGTGCTACCCTGAGCGTAACGATTCCCAATGTGACCTCTTTTCATAGTGAAATCTTATTTTTCAAACTGCTCTTTGACTTCAGCTTTCAATTACCTCTAAATTATTTTTACGTTCGATTACTTAGCGTGGACGAACATTGTGTCAATGGAACTGAGTTCGAATAGGTGGCGCATAATGATTATTTTCCTTGTGTTCTGCGAGCTAAGAGGGGTTAGTACAAGTGTTCTACTTCTTAATTCTTTTAGGTTCCTGAAGCATACCAACAAGACCCCATCTTATTACATGGAAAAAATCAATCTTATAGTGAAGTTCCTACCTGAGTCAAATAAGAAATGGAGATCCCAATATGTTTTTATGTGTAAGGAGTGGTCTTTTGTTTCTGACCCTATCTGTGGCCCCCTTCTTACAAACTTTAGCCAGCCTATTATGCACCACCAAATTTCCTAACCCTTATGTCTATTTTCCTTTTTCGTTTTCAAATTTTGATTTTCTATGTACAGCCAAACGCGCAAAGGCTCAGCGAGAATTAACATCATACATACGATTTTAGCTTATTCATTTTTTCACTCCTCAAGGATGTAATTTTGATGCTACCAAGAAGCAACGTCACTATATCGATATTCTCTAAGTTAATAATTTGCTGAACTCCGGAATTAGGACCAAATGTCATCCAATGGCGAGTATCCAAGCTAAGCTGATGCGTCAATCTACTCAAACATTACTTGAACTTTTTTGAGTTTACGAGAATCCTTCATCTCCTAAGTCCCCTAAAACTAAACGCCAACATACCAATGATGTACCACATGGACCAATAGTCAACATGCAGCAGATCTTGGTATGATTACTCCTCTCCATATTCATCTTCTTCAACCTCTTGAGAACCATTAGGGGAAGCAACAGGTCGTCGCGATTACAAACTGTTTGAATTTCAATCAGAAGGTCGAGGAAAAATGTGAGCTTTACCACAAGAAGGGTGTGTTGAAGACATGTCATATGCTCCACAATTACAAGGCTAAATATAATTTCTAGTGGCTCATGAGGGTGTTCATATGGTCATGATTATATAAGATGGTTATTTTGGTTCTCATTGAGATGTGAGCTTCATTAGGGAAGGTTCCTCCTATTTTAAAGTTACTTATTTCTCAGGATCGACGATATTTGTTTGTCCAAGAATTTCGAACAGGTTGAGGAGATCAAGAGAAGCATGTGTAATAAGTGGAAAAACACTAAGAATGCCTTGATAGATGAGACCAACATTGAGGATATGGATGTCTCTCTCGTGCATCTCAAGTCGTTGTTTAAAACTCGTGCCACAAAAACCAATAGGACCGGTTAGTGAAGCTTGTAATCAAAATTCAAGAGAAGAAACTTGTTTAATTCACTAAAGAATTTGAGTTTTGCGTCCATGCGATGACAATTTAACATATTAAAAAAAGTATCTCAAACTCGACTTGGGGCCTGAGCTCGAGTCTTTTACTCGCGTTAAATTTTTTATCACTTTTAAAATGACATATTTTTATTGTTGTGACTCGTACAAACTTGATGATGATGAACTTAGAATCGAGGGAAATACTGCGGCTTTCGCACCTGTTGGAACCAAAATTAAATTAAGCTAGAAATATATTAATTAATTAATTAAGTTAATTAATTAATTAATTAATATATTGCTCAAAGATTTGGATAATATATTTTTGATGTACAAATATTATTCATATTCTTTTAGAGATTTGATTTTTTATTTTAGAGAAAATATTATATTAGTCAAAAACATTATTTTGTCATTAAAACAGAATAATACACTATATACTAATATAAATATAGGATATACAATGTATCAAACATCAACAACAACACCATCACAAATGTTTCAATAAAAAGTTCTTCTCTCATCTCTTTTATTTTCTACAAGAAGAGGGTTACGCTGTGTCGGCGGACAACGATTTGCTGTCCGCCGGAGAAAAAAAAGAAAGAGAAAAAAGACGAAGAGCGTTG
Organism: Limnanthes douglasii subsp. nivea; assembly: GCA_036936605.1. Lineage (NCBI taxonomy): Eukaryota > Viridiplantae > Streptophyta > Magnoliopsida > Brassicales > Limnanthaceae > Limnanthes > Limnanthes douglasii. The sequence continues at coordinate 154,505,091 of JAUPFV010000003.1, read as the reverse complement.
TCCGCTGGCTGTATCCGCTGGAGAAAAAAAGAAGAAGAGTGTCGTTTGCAAAAAAAAGCACAAGAAGGAGAATCTGCCGGAGAAAAAATAAGAAGAGCGGTGTCTGCTGGAGAAGAAACAACGATTTGTTGTCCGCCGAAGAAAAAGAAGAAGGGAGAAAAAGATGGAAGAAGACGACGAAAAAGAAAGAAAAAGATAACGAAAAAAAGAAACGGAGGAAGAAGACGAAAAAGAAAAAGAAAAAGAAGATTAAGAAAAAATGGGTGAAGAAGAATATCTAAAAGCCATTGAGGATCAGAATTTACCGGAAAAAGACCGTAGATGATTGGAGGTCACCGGAACCGACCAGAAAAGACCGTAGAAGATCGGAGGTGGCCGAAAAAGAACCGTGGATGATTGGAGGTGACCGGGAAAGACCAGAAAAGACCGTAGAAGATCGGAGGTGACCGGAAAAAGACCGTAGATGATTGGAGGTAACTGGAACAGGCCGGAAAAGACCATAGAAGATCGGAGGCGACCGGAAGAGGGAGAAAAAAATATTTGATCAGATGGATCATATCTTCACAAAATCATCCACCACACAAGTCTTCAAAAAGGAACCATGTCTTCAAAAAGGAATGTTAAAAGTTTGAGAGTTATCCGAAAGAACCAAAATTAAATTAAACTAGAAATATATTAATTAGTTAATTAAGTTAATTAATTAATATATTGCTCAAAGATTTGGATAATATATTTTTGATGTAAAAATATTATTCATATTCTTTTTGATTTTGTACTTTGGAGAAAATATCATATTAGTCAAAAATATTATTCTATCATTAAAACAGAATAATATACTATATACTAATATAAATATAGGATATACAATGTATCAAACATAAACAACAACATCATCTAAAAATATTTAAAAAAATTTATTCTTCTCTCATCTCTTTTATTATCTACAGTACCCACCAGTTGTATTGCCTCCCATGAGTAAATTATAAAACTTCCGCAAGAGGGCCTTACGAAAATATTGAAAGAGTTCGACATATCTTGGGCACTTCCAGATACCATTTAGTAATGAGAAAAGAGGGGTCAATTTTGCAAATGAGATGGCCAAGATTGAAGAGCGGATCTTAGCTCAATGTTGAGCCCCGTCCTAGGAGAGCGGCTCTTCTGAGTGCGCTCAAAGACCGACGTCTTCAGAGGGTGGGAGAGGCACCAATGATTCTTCATCACTCATATGCAAAGGAAGTCAAAATCGAGAAGATATTTCGTTGAGTGAGGAGGTAGGTGATGGTCGAGAGATGGAGGTCGTGGCCTAGTTAGGGGTGGCAAACGGTCTGAACCGCGAACCGTCCGAACCGTTTAAATGAGAACCACGGGTTGCAGTCCTGGCGGGTTGCGGTCCTGCCAGTTTGCTCCTTATGCGGTCCTAGCGGGTTGCGGTCCTGCCAGTTTGCAGTTTATGCGGTCCTAGCGGGTTGCGGTCCTGCCAGTTTGCAGTCCTAATGGGCCAGTTTCACAGTTAAACCGCCAGTTCAAACCACCAGACAAACCATTTAAGAACCGTTTATCAGTTCAAACCACCAGCCAAACCATTTAAAAACCGTTTATCAGAATATTTTATAATGTTATTTAAAATTAATTTGTAAGTGTTAATTGAATCTAATTTCAATAATCGAGATATGTACCATATACACGAGTTAATTATTCTATTTCATGTATTTTAATTTAAATACATTATCATTTTAATCGAAATTTTATAATCAATCAATTACATTCTAAAAAAGTAATTGTAATTTGATTTTGATACGTTTGATTATATATTTATATTTATGTATTTAAGATATTTTATTTAATATTATGTAGATATTAAATATCTACTTGTATTTTGATTACAACTTTCAATAATTGTAAAAATATAAAAATAAAAATTTGATTGTGTTAAACAAGATATCGTAAACAATATAATTGTAAAATGATTTGTATATTGTTTGAACATACTAGATATTTAAGATGTTATATTTAATATTATGTACATATTAAATAATATATACCTATTAGACATATAATTGTATTCTAATTTTAAATTATTAGGTGATTCTTTAGATTATTTCAAGCTTGAAGTGTTTATGGTTAGATGAATTATATAGTTTATTGTATTTTCGAACTATTCAATATTAGAAGTTTAAATTTAAAATTTTTAGAATTGTATAATTATATGCATAAACTTAAATATTTGTAAATAACAAAATAAAAATTGAAAGTGAAAGTGATTTAAATAACATTTAATAAAAAAAAGAAGCAAAACAAACACTTCTTGAAACATAGTTGTTAAAAAAAAATTAAAATTTTTTCTAAAAAGAATTCTAAAAAAAAAAAAATTTCAAAAGTCCGGACCATCCGGACAGATCTCCGGATGGCCCGAATTTCTGGTCCGGGCGTCCGGACCATCCGGAGATCTGTCCGGATGGCCCGGAAATTTTTTTTTTTCGTTTTTTTTAATTTTTTTTGGGTCTCCTCTATAAATAGATGAGACCCCAAGTCCAAACTCATAAATTCATATACTCCTCTCTATGTCTCTCTAAATCTCTCTACTTGTTCTAAATATTCTAGAAAACTCAAATTTCTTATTTTACATATTGTAGTCCTACTTTCGGAATTGTTTGATTTTTTTTTTCGCAAATTGTTTCTATTTGATAAAAACACTTAAATAACGTTGGGATAACATTATAATAGCTCAATTAAGAGCTTCATATAATTTATCAAGTTATTTAATTGTTATAGTAATTTAAATTAGTTCTTTTAATTCTAATTTTATTAGTTGTTGTTAGTTGTTGTTAGTTGTTATTGCTTGTTATTAGTTGTATTAGTTGGTATTTGTCTAAATTTAGTTTTTATTATTTGCGATATTAATTAGTTTCGATTAGTATTTTATTGCATATTTAAAAAAAACGTTGTTTTAAGTTTTAAAATGCCTATAAATCGTAGACTTACTAATACTCAGCAATCCGCTAATTTTCACTTGTTATGAATGATGTTTGTGATAACCAAAACAAATTAATACTAACCAAAATGTAATAATAATTTTATAATCATTATTAAAATTAAAATAATAAAATTCAAAAGTTAATATTAAAATTATAACAATATAACTTGTAATCTTTTACCATGATAAAATATGATTTTGGTTTAAAAAATAATAAATAACATTTGTAATATTTAAAACCAAATCACAATAATAAAATTCAAAATGTAATATTAAAATTATAACAATATAACTTAAAAATAACAAATAACACTTGTAATATTTAAAACCTAATCACAATAATAAAATTCAAAATGTCATATTAAAATTATAACAATATAACTTAAAATTAGTAAATAACACTTGTAATATTTAAAACTAAATCACAATAATAAAATTCAAAATGTAATATTAAAATTATAACAATATAACTTGTAATATTTTTGCATGATAAAATATGATTTTGGTTTAAAAGATAATAACAAACACTTGTAATATTTAAAACCAAATCACAATAATAATCAAAATGTAATATTAAAATTATAACCATAGAATTTGTAATATTTTAACATGATAAGATATAGTTTTGGTTTGTAATATTAAAATCAACACTACTAATATTAGATCTAAAAACATAATAATAATATTCAAAATGCGATAATAACATAAGTAATATTTAAAATTTTGGACTATATAATAATTACAACACTTAAAATATTAATAACCAAAACAAATTAATATTAACCAAAATGTAATAATAATTCTATAATAATATGCAATATCTCAATATTTTTTAAATATAGCATTTTGGTTATAAAATAAATAAAACATTTATAATATTTACCAATAAACTGTGGTTTTTTACAAATAAACCGTGGTTTCGCAGTCCTGCCAGTTTGCAGTCCTGGCGGGTTGCAGTCCTGACGGGTTTGCGGTCCTGCCAGTTTACTCTTTATGCGGTCCTGGCGGTCCTAATGGTTTGCGGTCCTGGCGGGTTGCGGTCCTGCCAGTTTGCAGTCCTAATGGACCAGTTTCGCAGGTAAACCGCCCGTTCGTAAGCAAATTGTCAGCTTTGAACCGTGGTTCCAGAACCATTTGCCACCTCTAGGTCTAGTTATGTTCTTTTGGGTACTTTTTTTATTTATGTATATGTTATATTGTTTTTAAGGGTATATGTTTTGTTTTGGTTTATGCCAATATTTTGTTGAAGGCGTGTGTTTTCTTACTCTTTGCATTATGATTTTATTTGTACTATTATTTATGGGAAGCTGTAATAGCATCTACTCTTCTATTCTTTGTTGATCTTTAATGTGAATTATTCGAAGTGGGTACCCACTCCTCAAGCTGAGCATAAATTATAGTTACACCCTAGTGACCTTTAAATAAAAACTGGGACTTCCAATTCACCAAGTTGAAGGATTTTGAGTGATCTACCACTAAACAAAAAGTAAAATTTATATTTCAGCCAAGTTGAGAGATCTTGAGTGGCCTACCTTTAAATGAAAACTTAGGTTTTCCTTTCGGTTAAGTTGGGAGATATTGAGTGACATACCTTAAAATAGAAACTTTGATTTTCTTTTCGCCCAACTTGAGAGATAGTGATTGACCTACTTTTGAACAGAAAAACTTGGATTATTATTTAGTCAACTTGGGAGATCTTAAGTGGCATACCTTTGAAAGAAAACTTGGGGTTTCTCATGATGGGTCGGTTGGTGCTCTCAATCATACTCAATTTACTCTGATCACTATTATCTTTGGAAATTGGGTCATGCTCTTCCTCTTGCTACTAACAATTTCGAAGATTCTCACTTCTGTGGAAGGATCGACGATCCAAGTTATGCTTGGGAACATCAGTTTTGGATTGGAAGAGAAAGTTACACCTGTTTGTAACGTTATGAAGGTGAGCTCTTAGGATTGAACTGGTTACATTGTCTCGTTCTTCTCCTTCTGATTCATTATCAACCTCAGGACAGTAATATAAGATATAAAATGTAGAGTATTAGTGAATAATATTTCTTGCAACATTCTAAAATTGTTATTTTATTTCTTTGTAGTTAATTTGAGAACTGTTGAAAGTTTATGACCGAAGCAGCCAAAATGAAAGGTTAATCATCGAGAGCCTTCACATCAATGAACATAACATACTTCAGGTCTGAATTCACCATTATTTGTCTTAACTATCTTGTGTTTGGGTTTATGGACTTTCATGGGTATCAGTCAGTTTTCACAGACTCCGCCAATTTGATGAGGTAAATTTCATTTTAGTAGACCTAAACGTGGATCCGAGTCTAGAATTATTTATGAATATAAAAAAGAACGCTAGTAAAAGTAATAACAAGTTTGTCATTCTTTATTCAATAGAGTAATTCATATATATATATATAGATAGTGTTACTAAGACCGTTACCCGTCCAGTCTGGTTCGGATTTCAAATTATGTGGATTCAGATTGTTGACCAATCGGTTTTACCAGTCTATACCATTCATGGATCAAAACTCGGTTCATGGAGAAGCTAATAACACTATCGAATCGTTCTCAAATGGATTATCGGGTCTGACAACCTAATAATAGATAATAATAAAAAATTATGTTTAATTTCATATATATTAGTTAAAAATATAAATTGGATTTTTATAGATTTTGTCAGTTTGTATCGACTTTAAAACTTAGCTCGTGGACTCTAATAACATTTTATCGAATTAGTTCAGACGGAATTTACGAGTTCCAAACTAATAACCGAGTCCGATAACCCAGTTAGATCTCCGAATATGTGAAATATCTCCATTGAAACTAATGATATTTACTAATAACAAATTAATTTTTTTTGTTGATTTGTAAAAATATATCTAACTTTAATTCTAAAAATAAATATATTTTATACCTAATATTTTTAACTCAATATTAATTATTTTAATTTCTTAGTTTGATAAGATTTAGGTTTCAATAAATCGGATTTTAAAAGTGGACTAACTTTGACTATATCTAATATTACACAAGAAAACAAAACAACATGTTGTAGCAATGAAGAAGAAAAAACAATAAGAGAATTGATATAGATATTTTTTTTAAAGAGGGCTCCATTTCTCAAAGAACGGGGTTCTTGGATGATTCTCTCGATCTTTAATGCTTGGATATGTATTTTCTTCATCTGTATTCTAATTTTTTTTTCAAATCTAGATGTTGTCTTCTTATCTCCATGTTATTGTTCTGGTTTTTATAATGCAAGATTTTGTAGATCTTCGGGCATCGATCAACAACCTGTATAATACAATAGAATCAAGAGAAGTGGCTGAAAAGAATTTATTGAACAAAACTTCTTGGATCAAAAGAAATCCTATGCTGAAATTCTTTATAGACGGCATGAAAGTGTTGAATACAAGTCTCTGTATTTGCAAAATAAAACAGACCATATAACATTGCAATTCTCACAAAGTTTCAAAGAATCGTTGCTGACAAATACAAAATATACTCTGATTGGTAAATTCAATCAAAGAATTCCAAAAACATAATGTATAAGCGATTTTATACAGAAAATGAAGCTGCAAAATGAGTGTAATATATCAGTATGAATTTTTACACTTGCTACTGGAACTGTCATTAAAAGATGACTTATGTAAAGTTTGGGCGAATAATATATGGTATATTGGTTATTCACCAATACGGCTTCTGAAATGGACTCCAGATTTCAACATTAAAGTTAAATGTCCTCTAACCCAAGGATTGATCAAATTGAAAAGAATTCCTGAATTCTTATTAGATGAAAGCATTATATCATCAATAGCGGAATAAATTGGCTTCCCTTTGAAGATTAAGGTTCCAGAAAAGAATAGGGCTTTTCACAATTTTTGTGTAGCTTTAGTTGAGATGGATCTAACACAGAAGATTCATCACAATATATGGGTGGGTTTTGGTGAAAACCATGGTTGTTGGATAAATGTCAGTTATAAAGATCTCCCAATGTACTGCCGCATCTGTTATCACATTGGTCATGATTTTAGTAACTCCGGGAAGACAATTGAAGGCACTTTTCGTTTTACTAAAGTTGGGAATGTAAGAAACAAATACATAGAGAAGAAGAAGGAAAATCTAAAATCTATAATTGTAAATCATAATCAAGAAAAGAAATTCAATATCTCAAGCAACAAGACTACTGTACCAATTTCAAATCACGTCTTCAACAAAGATGAAGCTAATAACAACAAATATAATATTGTATGGACTCTTAAAGATGATGTAATAATAGAGGAAATTGAGTCTCTTGAAAATGGCTACCAATTAGAGTATGAAAACATCATCTCTGAAATTGTCCCTCTAAACAAAGATAGCATAGGAAGTATGCCAGTTACTCCAACAAACAAGAACATGGAAATTGACACTGAATTCCAGAAATTTTTGAACAAGAAACTCAAAGATGCCAGAGGAATGAAAAATACTAACAACATAGCAATAAAATCCCTAAGGTTTTCACAGACTAACACGAAGAATAAATCCATTTCAAGATGATAAATATGTTGAACTGGAACATAAGACGAATTTGTAATAGGTCTACTATTGATAGTGAATTTCTTTCATTGGTTGAGAACAATTGGAACAAAAATCTAGATTGTTACCCCATGTTTATTTTCTGGTAAAAACTTAATAGGCTCAAACATGTTCTTAAATAATGGAATAAGTCTCATGTTGGTAACATCTTTGATAAAGTTCAGGATGCAGAGAACAAGGTTAAATGTTTGGAGATTATCCATCAAGAAGTGAACAACAATTATTCTAAGGTTGATCTGTCTAAAGCCAATGTTAATCTTTTGTTGGCTCTTAAGATAGAGGAGGCTTACTGGTTTCACAAGTGTTACACCACCTAGCAAAAGGATGGGGATAAGAACACTAAGGTTTTCCACATTAACGTTAACAAAAAGAGGAGAAAACACCATTAATAGTATTAAAGATTAAGGGAATTGGATCACTACTACCTGCATTAATTGGTCAGTCTGATGCCTTTTACTTTAAAGACATCCTCACTGATTTTCTTTATTATAGCAAGGATAAGAAAGACAATCTTATGTAGAACTCTATTTTTGATAGTATTTCTAGCATAGTAACTCATGAGGATAATGACTATCTAATTTCTATTCCTAAAGAGAAAGAGATTCATGATATAATCACTAACCTTAATCCGTTAAGCGCTGCAGATATGGACGAATTTAATAGCTATTTTCAAAAGTCATGTTGGAGTATAATCAAGAAGGATCTATTTCTGGCAATGAATGACTTCTTACTTGGACAGAAGATTTCTAAAGGCATATTTGCTACAATAATGTGCCTTATTCCTAACTCCTCCAATCCAACAATGTGGAAAGATTTTTGGCCAATTAGTTTAAGCAGCATTCTTAACAAATCATGTCAAAAATTAATATTAATAAAGATTCTTCCTAAACTCATTTCTAAATCCGAAAGAGCATATATCCCTAACATCTCTATTCAAGACAATATTCTTATTGCGAAAGAGTTAATTTATAATCTTAATAAGAAGAAAAAAGTTAGCAATATAATGATTCAAGTTGATATGTTGAAGGCTTTTGATAAGCCTTCTCACAGTTTCATAACTAAAGTCCTTGTAACTTTTGGCTTTTCTTTATTTTTTGTTAAGCTGATAAAAAGTTCAATTAGTTCTGTTTATGTTTCTATGCTTATTAATGGAAATGTTTTTGACTTTTTTTAACACAAAAAGCGGGCTGCGACAGGGTGATTCCTTATCCCCTACTCTTTTTATTTTGGCTGAAGAGGTTCTCTTAATATGGATGTTTAATCTGTTTAGTGCTAATAAATATATGCAATTTTCATCTAGAAGTAACCTTGTGATTCCATGTATGGCTTTCGCAGATGATATCATGATCTTTACTAATAGTCTATAATCTATCATTAACAATCTTGGAACGTTTCTCCAAACTTATCAAAATGTTTGAGGGAAAGTAATTAACAATGAGAAGACCAAAATTATCTCATCTTCTAGACTATGCAACACTAGAATTGATGTTATTATGAATCTTTCTGGTTTCAGTTCTAGTTCTCTCCCAACTGAATATCTTGGTATTATGGTGAATAATAACAATTACGCCAATAATTACATCAAACATATTAACAAGATCAACAACAAGATCAAGGATTGGGAAAATAAACACCTCTCTTTTGGTGGAAGGTTTATCCTTATTAACTCGATCCTCTTGTTAATTCCTAGATATTGGGCTCAAAGCTGTTCATTACCTAAGTGTATCATAACAAGGATTAAGAAGATTTTTAATAAATTCTTGTGGGGTTCTACTAGTGTAGTTAATAGATATCATTGGTTTTCTTAGAATGCATTGTGTAAGCCTTATGTTGAAGGGCCCTTAACATTCATAATCTTTCAGATTTACAAGATATTTCGATTGCAAATTGTGGTACAACTTCAGGAAAAATAAGAGTGTTTGGGCCAATCTCATGCAAAGCATGTACTATAGGGAATTACATCCTTTACAAACTCCATATAATAAAGTTGGTTCTTATACATGGAGAAGACTAGCCAACTTTAAGCACACTGTTGAGCCTAACATCAAATGGACCCTGGGAATGGATAAATTAATTTTTGCCTAGAAAAACTAGTATAACCAAACTCCTCTCAATCTATCATTGACAAGATTCAAAAAAATACTATCAAAAATAGATCATAAGATTCAATAGTCTCGAAGCTCTCTAAAGACTAATCATTTAACACAAAGGAGATGTGGAATAATATTGGATACAAGCATAAGAGGTCTAGTATTTTTGGAAAAATATAGAACTCTATAACCCCTATAAAATACTATTTTCTGGTCTGGAAACTCATTTAAAACTTCATTCCTATTGATACAATTTTACAAAAAGGATATGTTGTCACAGTTTCAAAATGTCAATTTTGTTCTAATATTGAATCTTCTAAGCATCTATTTATGTCTTGTGATTTTATCTGGAAAATCTGTTATTAATTTGCTGAGTTATTCAAAATAAAAATTAATAAGTTAATGAAAATTACTCATCTAAATAGGAAATGGTTCTGGTCTACTTCTTATGAACTGCACGCTAGAACTATTATTATTACTGTATCTTTTGGGTAATTCGGAAAACAAGAAACAATGTCAAATTTAAAGAAAATATTCAAAAGGTTGAGTATATCATCAATTACGTTAATCATATTATTTATGTTCTAGACCAATCTAACTATCTCGGGAATTTTTTTTGGAGAAATGATTATAAAGTTGCGAATAAAATGGGATGTACTAACTACATTATAGACAAGAAAAATACTTTATAACTGAAATAGAATCCTCCCTGGTCTGGTTTCTTTACGCTCAATACGGATGCATCTTGTCAATCTAATGAAGAGTCTGCTAGAGTTATCATCGTAAGAGACCCCTCAGTGAAATCGTTATTGGTTCTACTAATTTGTACGGTAAATTAACTCTAATAACAGCTGAATCCCATGCTCTTTTTGATGGATTGTTAATCTGTAAGAATATGGGTTTGTCAAAATTAGAAATTGAAACTGATTCTTTGATTATAGTTAATTTGATAACTAATGGAAATTATTCATGGAATTTATAATCTATTCTTTAGTGCTGCATAAACCTAATCTCTTTAACAATGTCAATATATCATGCCTTCATGGACCAAAATAAAGCAGTCGATTGACTTGCTAGATGGACACTGAAGTGTAAGATGAAAACAAAATTTGATAAGCATCAAGCACCCATTCATCTCAAAGCTATAACTCTGCTGGAGAGTTCAAATTTGAGATATTTCAACATTGAAGACTAAGATTTGAGGTTTCACTACTGGAAAAATTTCTTTAAAAATGGTTGTTTCTCTGATTAAGCAGTTGTTTAGTTCTCTGAAATATGCTAAAGATTTAATACCTTGGGGGATGATTTTCGTTGGCTTGTTTTCTTCTTCTCCTGAATCTTAGCATTCCTCTGGATTTCGAGTATTTATAAAGGTTGCCTCATTTTTAATGACTTTTCAAATGTCTTAGCATAATTACTGACCTTGGTTGCAAGCTCTATTTAAAATAAGTCACCTTCTTTCTACTTTTTTCTTATTTTGATTTATATGAATGTAAGGATAAAATAAAGTAGGTTCATGAAGAAATAGATTGATTCTAAAGTGGATCAGAAACTTTAGTTTGGTTGTGACTTAGTTGAAGTTATTGTGGCTCATATTTGGTTGAAGTTTTTTTTACGACTTTTTTAAAAGTTTATGAACTGATTAAGATGAATAATGGAAGTTTGGATTTGAAATATCAGTTTTTTAAAGTGAAAATGGAAGCTAAATCGATCGAGCTGAAGTTTTCTTCAATAGCTGACATTTAATTTTTATCTAACCTGGATTTAGATTTCATTGCTGAAAGTTATTTTTAAAAAGAGAGATTCTTTTCTCTTGCCTAATTTTTAATTACGAAAATGAATCATTTAGCGCCAATTCAACTCTTAATACTGAATTGTCCTTACTTATTAAGTTGTTCTTATATTTGTACAAAACATAACGAAGTCAAGACCTTATTTCTTGAAGGCCAAAGCTATTTCCTCCATGATAATTTTTATTTCCTCCATAATTTGAAAATAATCCCATGTTGTTATTTCCTCCATAAAAGAAATTACACATTTGTCCTTCTACCAATTTATTCTATCTCTTTCCTTTTCAAGACCGAAATTATTCTATTATCCTACCCATTAACAAATTCAAAGAAGAAAAAACCATACTTATCAATCTCTTCAGTTTTCTATTGTCTTTTGTTTTCCAGTTTCCTTTCAAAACCCTAATCTCTTCAGTTTCCTATTGTCTTTTGTTTTCCAGTTTCTTTTGGCTATAGTTGTTCTTGTTAAGTTAGGATTCTTATTTGGTAGATTTAGGGTTCGCTTAGGGTTCTTATTTGGTAGATTTAAGGTTCGATTAGGGTTCTTATTTGGTAGATTTAGGGTTCGATTAGGGTTTATGCTTTTGGTTGGATCCGTTTTCGAGTTTGGTTCGATTTTGTGACCATATGGCTGTTCTTTTCTATTTGTTTTTTACGAAAGCATGTGATTCCGAGAGGCCATCTCGGAATCACATGATTTTTTTTAACTACAAAACATCTGATTCCGAGTGGCCATCTCGGAATCACATGTTTTGCAGTTAAAAAAAGCATGTGATTCCAATATGGCCTCTCGGAATCACATGCTTTCGTTAAAAAAATAACATGTAATTCCGAGATACCATCTCGGAATTACATGCTAATGTTTAAATTATTTGGCTAGCAATAGTTGTTTCTGAACAAAACAACTGATTCCGAGATACCGTCTCGGAATCAGTTGTTTTTCGTTCAGAACTGCAGAAATCGGGTTTGGCTGAAAAAAAGAAGTTTCGAAATGGTAAAATAAAAAAAAAGATTAAATTACCTTGTTCGTTGATTGAGTGTTGTTCTCCGGTTTAGTTTGGGTTTCTTCATTTTCCATTATTAATCTTCAATAAAATTGAAGTTCTTTGTTTTAGGGTTAATTTTAGAGGTAGAATCATATATGTTGGATTAAAGTTAAGTTATTGATGTGTAATTCATATAAGACTATCTATTAGATCAATGGCATCTAGTGTTAAATTTGAAATAAAAATAAAGATAATTTGGTAAAAACAAGTTACGAATGTTTTTGAAAGTTTGAATGACGAAAGAAATAAAAAATAACATGAAGAAAATAACTTTATCTTTTCAAGAAATCCTTCTTCTCTCATAAAATAAAACTAAAAAACCCAGCCCTAAATCTGAACCCATATTCATTTGAGGGATTCTTTTAAGAATCTCTATATTGTTTCGGATATCTCTAACAACTGCAATAGAACCACCATAGTGGGTTTGTTCCTAAATATTATTGAATAAGATCCACCCACCTACCTAGATCGTGGATCTATTTCAATTTTGGACAATATTTACCCTTTAATAGACCTAAATGGTAGGTCTAACCCAAATGAAAACAAAACGAAGATGCTTAGGGCCCTTTGGTTTTATTCCGGTTTCGAATATATCCATCGCTTCATTCGCTTTAGCCAGAGACTTTTCTTTCAAATTTTCTTTTATATTTATTGTAAATGTTTAGTGTATCAATAATTTGGTAATAAAAATTAATATAATAATAGATAATATAAATACTAAATAAATTTAAATATGGATCAAGCTATATATATCCAATTCGGGTTTAAGTATACCCAATTTTGAGTATACCCAAAGATGATTTAAGTATATCCAAATTTTGACAAAAATACCCTTTTCTAGGTATATAAGGGTTTTTTTCTACTAATCTTATCCACCTCATTTTTTCAATTACACTCTCTAACTTCTCTCTAAAACCTTCAAGTTCTCTCTAATTTATCCGGCGAACTAAAATCCGGCGAACTAAAATCCGGCGAACTAAAATATAAAAACTTAGTCTTGGTATCAAAATTTAGGGTTATAATTGAATTAGGTAAAAAAATCAGAATTTTAGGGTGTTTGGAGGCCATTTTCCGGCTGAAATTCGACCGGAAAATGGCCATTTGCGAAGGCTGAGCGTACCGGTCGGTACAGGGGGAGTGTACCGACCGGTACACCCCCTCTGTACCTATGGTACCCTCAGCCATCGCAAATGGTCATTTTCCGGCCGAATTTCGGCCGGAAAATGGCTTCCAAACACCCGAAAATTATGAATTTTTTAGTAATTAAATTTTTAATTTTTTTTTTAAAAAAAACATCAAAAAAACAAGTTTTGATTTTGTGTTTTTATTAGAAGAAGTTTAAAAAAATTAAAAAGAGTTTGAATGTTCTTGAGGCAACTTTGAATGTTAAAGAACAATTTGAAGAATTTCACAAAATTGTAGTAATATGGGGTTTGATCTAGTAGAGAGTTGTGTTTTTTTGGGTATACATAACCAAATAGATTGTTTTGTGAATTGGGTGTATCTAGGATATACTTAGTGTTTTTTTTACTTAGTGGCAATTCGGATATTAAATGAAATTTCAAGGGTTTTTTCGTCCTAAAAAAGTCAAATAAAAGTCAACTGCGTTTTTTGGGTATACTTAAATCACATTTGGGTATATATAGCCGTACCCTTTAAATATAGATGTAGTATGGTATAAGATTCTAATTCGAGTTTGTTCGTGAGAGATGAATTTTTTTTAATTTTTTTGTTATTGTTCATAACTTATAAAATATTGTTTTATAAAAAAATTATATTAAAACATCAATTCTCATAAAAAAAATGTAAACAAGATCGAAACCATGACAATATAAAAATATCACACAATTAAAATGGTTAAGAGGGTGACAATTAAAAAATATCACACAGGGTTAAAAATAAACCATCTAAAATGGTGGTTTTCTCAGATGAATGATCTTTTTTTATTGAGCTTTAGTTTTAATGAACTAGCACGAGGACGTTTCAGTGAGCGACTCATTTTAGATAGGTTATAAGTAGGTTATAAGTTTAAAGGGTTAAGAGGGATCACTCAGGTGAGCGACCTTTATTTTGGTGGGTTATGAAATTAAAAAGTGTTGGGAATATGGGGGTTCGGCATATTCCGGCTCCGTATATAAGTAAGAACAACACTGGTATGACATTGTCCGCTTTGGCACCCGAAGGCCCTCACGGCTTTGCATTTGGTCAACTACCAAAAGGCCTCATACAAGTTGAGATACGTTCTTACTTATATACAAATGATCCTTCCCATGTTTTAACCGATGTGAGATGTGGGACTTTGGTCGCCACCTTAACAAATCCTCCTCTCGAACAAAGTACCACTTAGCCTCCTCTCAATTGACTTTCATCCGCTCACTCTAATCAGAAGTTGCTCAACCTGAGCAATAGAGCTTTTACAGCGGATCTATCTACTCACTCGACCATCCTGTGTCTGTTCCTTAGCTCCACTATCCACTCCAATCAAGTACCACCGCTTGATGAGTCATGGACATTCCGAACTAGGATGTATAGAGTAGATCATTCACCTTGAGCATGACTACTGGTTCATCATGTTCGACCTATGAGAATATTACCACCGCCGCGTTCCGTATGGGCCTGACGCTCTGATACCACGTGTTGGGAATATGGGGGTTTGGTCCGCATATTCCGCCTCCGTATATAAGTAAGAACAACATGATCTCAACAGTAGTATGATATTGTCCACTTTGGTACCCGAAGGCCCTCACGGCTTTGCATTTGGTCCACTACCAAAAGGCATCATATTAGTTGAGATATGTTCTTACTTATATACTAATGACCCATCCTATGTTTTAACCGATGTGGGATGTGGGACTTTGGTCGCCACCCTAACAAAAAGGGTGAGGAAAATGTTGCTTAGCGGAGCGATCCCCTTTTAGGTGGGTTATGGTTCAATGGTTTAAGAAGAGGTCGTTCAAGTAAGTGACCCTGTTTTTGATGGGTTCTAAAGTCAAGGATTTTAGGAACGATCGTTCATGTGATTGATTCCCCTTTAATGGATTCTAGTGTTAATGGATTTCTCAGGTGAACGACCCCCGTTTACACGGTCCTGAGGTTAAGGAGTAATTGAAGGCTTGCTTAGGTGAGAAACCTCTGTTTATATATGTTATGAGATCAATTAGTTAGGAAAGGGTCGCTCATGTGAACAAATCCCGTTTAGGTGGGTTATGGGGTTAAAAATTTAATGAAAGGTCTCTCTTATAAGCAATCCCTTTTAGATAAGTTATGGTTTCAAGGGGTTATGGAGGGTTGTTCATGGGAGATATCTCCTTTTAGATGGGTCATAGGGTTAAAGGTTTAGGGAGAAGTCGCTTCGGTAAATAAACTCCTTTTAGATATGTTTTGGGTTCAAGAGTAAGAGAGAGATCACTCAAGAGAATAAACCCCATTTTAAATGAATCTTAAGGTTAAAATGTTAAAAAAGGGTCGCGCATGCGAGCGACTATCCCTTAAAAGGATATGAGATTCTAGAGTTCGGATAGAGTCGCCAGGCTTGTGGGCCAAAAAATGAAAAAGAAATCGCTTAGGTGAGTGACCCCATTTTAAGTGAGGTTTGTGCCAAAGAGATATGGAGGTATTGCTCAGATGAGCGACCGTCATTTGAATGGTTTTTTGTGTTTAAAGACGTAGAAAAAGTCACTAAGGTAAGTGACTTACTCATGTTTAGGATCAAGGCTCGTTCCGTTTGGATTTATTTATATAGTTTTTACTTGATCGTTTGAAGTTGTTGTAGCTCTTTTCATGCTATATCAATAAATCCACCCCCCCCCCCCACTCTATTGTTTGGTCTAGGGAAAATGGAGTATCCATTGGTCTTAATTCTAACCATGGTTTTTTATGACCTTTCAGCTTCTTGCTTTTTAAGTTTAATATTTTACATGATTTTTCAGTTTCTCACATTTTACAAGTGTGAAATTTATATGAGTTTTCAATGTCTCATTTTTTTTTATTTTAACATGTCCTTTGAAATCTGACTTTTGGCTACAGTTTCTTCCTATATAATATTCATTTTCTCTCATAAACTTATGTCACTATAAAATTTCATTTAAAAAATCATACAATCATCTTTAGTTTGCCTTTATTTTATTATACTGTTTTTGGTCCTATATCTCTTTTCTCCTCTAATAAAGATTCATTTTTTCAGTATTTATGTTATTATTATTGCGATAGAGGTAGTTGAGTGATGTTGTGACCAGGGTCTTTATTGGTGGATCGGTTGGTGACGGTTCTAACCATGACTAAGAGACAAATCCCAAGTGACGAACAAAGTCTTCCTTAAGACCATGACGACTTTGTGCCCATTATTCAGGGTATTTCCCTGAGTTATGATAAGTGGTTTCAATGGTTGGGGCGATAAATTTTATCCAAATCCGTGTTTCCCCATACCATTAGGGAAAATATACAAGCCAATACCAAAAATCCCCGATGATATGAAAGTGTACTGCCCCGAGCCTAATGATTCCTCATGCGACATTTGTCCTAGTGAAACCTTAGATTTTAAATTTCTCTTTGACTTCGGTCTTCGATTACCTCTAAAATATTTTTACGTTTGATTACTTAGCATGGGCGAACATCGTGTTAGTTTAACCGAGTCTTAATGGGTGGCGCTTTTGGATTGCTTTATGCATGTTGTGCAAGCTAAGAGGGGTTAGTCCAAGTGTTCTACTTATTAATTCGTTTTGCTGCATGAAGTATACCAACAAGACCCCCTTTTATTACATGGAAAAAACCCATATGATAGTGAAATACCTACTTGAATCAAATAAGAAATGGAGATGCATATATTTATATACGAGTAAGGAGTAATGTTCTATTTTTGACCCATTCCTACGGACTATAGTCAGCCCATTATGCCCCACCAAAGTTCATAACCCTCATATCTATTTTCCTCTTTTAATTCCATATTTTGATTTTCTATGTACAACCAAATGCACAAAGGCTCAACGAGAATTAAAACTATATGTACGATCGTAGCTCACTCGTTTTTGCACTCCTTAAGGCTGTAATGTTGATGCTACCAAGACGCGACGTCACTATATTGATATTCTCCAAGTTATCAATTTGTTGAACTCTGAAATTAGGAACACGTGTCATCTAATTTCGAGTATCCAAGCTAAGCTGATGCGTCAAGCCACTCAACCATTACGTGGACCTTGTCGAGTTACCATTATTGTTGTTCACGACAATCTTTTATCTTCCAAGCCCCTTCAAAATAATCACCAACATACCAAAGATGTACCCGAGGGAGCAATAATCACCATGAAACAGATCTTGGTATGCTTCCTTCTTCCATTTTCCTCTTAAGATCCATCACGAGAAGTAACATGGTATGCTGCCTTCTTTCTATTTTCCTCTTAAGATCCATCACGAGAAGTAACAGGTCGTCGTGATTACAAACCTTATGAACTTCAAGTAGATGGTCGAGGAAAAAGATAAGGTTTACCAAAAGAAGGGTATGTTGAAAACATCTCATATGTTACGAGTCAAAAGGCTAAAGATAATTTCAAGTCAGCTCATGATAGTGTTTATATGATCACAGCTATACAAGATGATTATTTTGGTTCTCATCGAGACGTGAACTTCAATACGGAAGATTCCTCTTCTTTTAACGTAACTTATTTTGTTAGGAGCGATGATAACGTCCAATCGAGGCTATCATCTAATATAACATTCTTTCTAACCCCAATGATTATTAGGGTAAACGAATCCACTCAGAGACTTCTACTTCAGATTCATGTACGCATCACCCAACCTAGATTCCTATTCTTTGGACGCCCGCCATCCGGCAAGCCATCCCGATAAAGAGAAATTCTGTTGCTTTGATTCAGATCTGCATTCTTGTTATATTTTAGAGGAAGACCATCTATGACTTCGACTTATCATATGTTATTTCCTACCCTTAGCGTGTAGTCTTAGTTTCCTTCTCTCCCATCTAAAATGGAAGGAAAATAGAAAAAAGCTAGTACAAAGCATCTTATCTAAAACATTTCTAACAACATTATAAAATTATTAGTTTTTTTCTCTCGTAGTTGATTTGACAATGGTAGAAAGTCTATGACCGGAGCAGCCAAAATGAAAGGTTGATCGTCGGGAGCCTCTCATTCAATGAGTCTAGTTTGAATATGATTATTTTTTAGAATCAGAACGTTAAGCAATCGATTTTATCGATCTGTATAAATCATTATGCCCGACTTAAAATTTGGTTCATGGATAGTCTGATAACACTATTAAATCAGTCTCGAATGAATTATCGGTCTTATCACCCAATAATAGATCAAAGTTATGTTGAATTCTTTATATATCAAAAAAAAATATAAATCGGGTTCGTACCAATTTTGTCCATACAGATTGACTTTAAAACTTGACTTGTGAACTCCAATAATATTTAATCAAATCGGTTTCAGATGAAATTTAAAAGCAACATTCCAAATCGATAACCGAATCTGGTAATCTAATAACATCTTGCCCCCAAGGGGGTAGCCGAGTTGGTTGAGTATGGCATTCTTATGACCAAAAGGTCACGAGTTCGAGTCCCTCTACATACGCTTTCTCGGCTGAGCCTGTCACCTTGTGTGGTTTACCTTCTGGCGTTGGTTTGCAGGCTATCGCGTCAGACTGAGGGTTTACCCTGTGCGCACTCATTGCACTCTGAGTAGCGGCTGCGGGTTCCCTCCGAAGAAAAAAAAAAATAACATCTTAGAGATACCTCTATAGAAAATGATGATATTTGCTAATAACAATTTATTTTTATTTTTATTTGTAAAAATATATATGATGTTAATTTTAAAAATACATATCTTTTACACCTAATAATTTAACTCAATATTAATTGTTTTATTTCGTTAGTTCGATAGGTTTTAGATTTTAAAAGTGGACTGACTTTGACTATATATAATATTACACAAGAAAACAAAACAATATGTTGCAACAAATAAGAAAAAAAAGACAAAAACAAAAAAAGCCAGAACAAAAAAATTCCGGCCTCTCCAACAAATCTGAACCCATATTTATTTAAGGGAAATTTAGTTTACAATCTTTATGTTGTTTCGGATATCTCTAAGAACTGGAATAGAACCACAGGTCCACAATGGTGGCATTGGTGGGTTTGTTCCTAAATATCATTTACATTGAATAAGACCCACCCACCTACCTGTATGGTGGATCTATTTCAATTTTGGACATATCTACCTTTTAATAGACGTAAATGGTAGGTCTAACCTAAATCAAAACAAAACTAAAATGCTTAGGTCCCTTTCAATTATCAACAAATCCATTAAAGATTGAATAGATCCACAATGATTTTATTCGGGTTTCGAATATATCCACAATGGTTTTATTCCGGTTTCGAATATATCCATCGCTTCATTCGCTTTACACAGCATTTTCTTTCAAATTTACTTTTTATATTTATTGTAAATATTTAGTTTATCTATAATTTGGTGATAAAAATTAATATAATAATGAGTCATATAGATACTAAAATAAAATTTAAATATATAGCTGATATGAAATAAAATTCTAATTCAGGTTTGTTGTTTGTTCTTGAGTGATGAAAATATTTTAATTACTATTGTTATTATTCCTAACTTATAATAAAATATTGTTTTTAATTTCTTTTGATATTTTATGTACAAGAGAAATATGATTTTTGTATAAATTAAAAATTATTTATAATATTGTGGATTTTAAAGTTATAAAAACTACTGGCAACATGGATATTTTTAAGATTACCATTAAACACCCAAAATAAATATAATTTTATTCTAATTTTTTTTAAAAGATAAAGCGAAATGTTTTTTTTCGCAATCAAATTACATTTAATTACTTAATTGAAACACATTTTTTTAACAACAAAAATAAACATAATTTTGCAATTTGAATACATTTTTTTTATCTAAACAATAACTCGTGGATACTTTTGTATCAAAACGGACATTTTTGTTAGTGTCGTTTTGCATACGTGATTAGTCAGACGTAGAATTAACCGGATTGTGTCACATGTCATCCAAACATTCGCATTTTTGTTGCAATTTTGGTCATTCCATATTACAGACATAAAATATATCTCTTCCAAATTTTTTAACCATTTACCATGACTTGTATCTTCGATACTATTTAGTTAAATTTTTTATGATTTACCTATTATCAAGTTATAATTACCCTACATTTTTATTTTTAACCCAAATAATTACTAGTACCGGGCCGACCCATTTAAATAAAAACATGTCTACTCGATCGATTTTTATTTTTTCTCATTAATTGAACTCTAATCTTCACTTCTCTGATTCATATTCCTCCCCTTCTATACATTCAAATCTCATCTTCATGATTTTCTAGTTCATATTTCAGAAATCTAATATTCTCTCATCTTTCTCATATTCTTATTCTCTCTTTAGTCCCCACCCTCTAACAAACTCACTAATGTCATTTTCGAGTACTTTAAAACCCCATGTAGTTTTAGAGTTTTGTTATTGTAGGTTACCCATTGTAACCAAAAAAGCTTGGACAAACCCGAATATGGGTAGAAGGTTCAGCGGGTGTAGCAATTACGAGATACAAATTCTTTGATTACGATTTTTTCTGTTTTATTATTATTATTATTATATATTGGTTTTTATAAATAAGTTTTTTTGTCAGAAAGGTACACATTGTCCATTTATTTATGTTGGGATGTTATCACAGTTTGTTGTTGCTTATGTTAATTTGGCCAATTTGTTTTTTTTTTGTGTTGAGATAAGCCAAAACCGAGATTGTGTCTGCCAACAAAGCGACCAATTATTTTATTTTGGGGTGCTACTTCAAATGTTGGCATCGGTGTTCTTGATCACCCTAGGAGTCTAGACAAGAGAAGTCCTAGAATTCAAGTAACTTGGTTTAAGAACTTCACTACTACAGGTGACAAACCATCAAGTAGTACACAAACTGAAAACAATCAAAATCCAAGGTTACCTAGGAGTCCAAACATCGAAAGTCCTATATTTCAAGAAACTTGGTTTTAGAACCTCATTACTACTGGTGACAAACATCAAGTAGTGCACAAAGTGAAAACAATCAAAATCCAGAGCTCTTATCATATTAGAACTCACAATTAGATAATTGAGAAAATTATAATATTTATTTAGTCAAAATCATTAAGATCATATGACATGTTTATCGTGTACTAGTCTTGTATAATTTTTATTATATGTACAAAATGAATAACCTTGATCAACAACTCTTTGGAGAAAAATTGAATGCAAAAGTCTCATATGTGTTACACATAATTGATGTTTGAATCTTGTTGTAGGAAAATTAATACTTCATCCCCGATTAGCTCTGTTTCCATGTTGGAAAAATTCTTGAGAAAAGATTAAATTGAAAAAAGAGAAATGACATACTGAATACCTATGCGCCAAACATATTATTATCTAGTACCCAAAAATAGGTTAATGCTCACTTAATACCCACCCTAATAAAACAATTCTCTTTCAAGACCTGATTTTTTTAATACCACAACTACCCTCAACCTAGTATACAAGTCTTATTTTGAGAATTAATTGGTATTTTACCCAATCAAGAATTTTGAATTTTGAATTTTGAACCAGCGTCCACTCTCTCTCTTAACCCTCCCAAAATACCTGTATTTCCGACAACCACTAGCAACATCCCGACGACAGCCCAATTCTAACAACGACAGCCCAACTCTGACAACAAAAGCCGAATTCAATTTCTTCTCCTATAAAATCAAATCCGCACGTATTCGATTCTGAATCCTCCTTACCTTAACCATCTATACATTATTTCTTATAATCTATCTTCAATAAGATGCAACCATCTGTAGATGCCAATCAACGAATTGCCCGGATCTCCGGTCACTTGGACCCTACTAATCTCCAAGTACTTTATTCTTTCACTCCCTTTATTTCATTTCGTTTTTATTTTAGCTGATCTATCCACCTCTCTCAAATTCAATTAGATTACTGTATTTTGCTCTACCTCCTGATAAGACTTGAATTTTCCAGGAGTTAATTCGGTTACTGTTGATTAGTATTATTAATCGACCTTAATATAGCTTTTGTTCGGTTCTTGTTGCTAGTATCAATCAATGACCTTATTTTTGCACCAAGTTTTTTCATAATTCTATGTATGTTCCCCAAGTTTTGCATAATATAAGATTGTTGCTACTATTGATAACTGTATTTTGGGCATATTATGTATGATTCATTCATTGTTGCTACGGATAATTGTAGTTTGCTAATATATTGCACAAATTTAGTTATTGTTGTTGATTATTTTGGTCTTTTCCTTGTAGTTTTTAGCAAGATCTTTATATGTGGTTGTTTTGTTTATAGTCATTTGGCTTATTTTGTGATTTAAATAGATGGAGGAGAGTTCGAGATCAGGTATGAGACTAGAAAACTGCAGGGCAAAAGAGGAAAAGATGATGTGATTGCCGTGTAGAGATTAAATCGACAGTCTCATCATAAACAGAGATTTCTAGTCAGGTGTTACAGGCATCTGTAGATTTGTCAAACCGGATGTGATTGCCGTGTAAAGGATGCGATTTTTGGCTTGTATTTAGACATTGCTAGATACAATATAATGAGATTGCTAGATACATTTTATTGGATTGCCAGATGCACCCAGAAGACATTTTACAAGCATTTGAAAATTTAGCAAACATGATGCGAATGTTGTGTAAAGGATGCGATTTTTGGCTTGTATTTAGAAATTGTTAGATACGGTATAATGAGATTGCTAGATACATTTTATTGGATGTCCATATGCACTCAAAACACATTGCTAGATACACTAATACAACATTTCTAGATACACTAATACCACATTGCTAGACACAATAATATAACATTGCTAGACACACAAATACAACATTGCTAGATATGGGAATTGTCACTGCGATTGTAATTCAAATATTACATTGCTAGATACATTGATAAGTTTAATAAATACACTAATCTCACTTCTTACATTGCGATTGTGCTTAATAATTGGCTTTTACAACTGCTTCCTGGAACTACTGACTCTCTAATCCTTAGTGATACCGTAAATAAAGGCATTGCTACTGTAAACTTCCATTGAACACCAAAAAACAACAACAACATAATTATAAAATAGATTAAAATATTAGATAGTGGCTTTACAACTTCCAAGTACAACAACCCTCCCAAAAAATAGAATATCTTAGAGGGTTGGTCCATTTTTTCCAAAAAAAACAAAAAAACATACTAAATCAAAAAACATGTTGCATGAACTCCAACAAGATTAGTCTGAATACTAGTTACATGACATTGCTAGATACAAGTTATATGACATTGCTATAACGAGTTATCAGACATTGCTAGATACAAGTTATATAACATTGCCAGTTACTAGTTATATGACATTGCTAGATACTAGCTGTTTGGCATTGGTAGATACTAGTTGTATGACATTGCTAGATACTTTATTACCACATTGCTAGATATTCAATTATAACATTGTTAGATACATAGTAATCGTTAAATGGTTGGATACACCAGTAATGACAGGATCTTGCTTGATACATTAATAATACATATTAATATATGGAACTGACATCTTATGTATATAATTACCAAACATATTAGCACTTGGTACCCTGATGACATTGTTAGATAAGAGTTATATGACATTTATATATACGAGTTATATGACATTGCTAGATACGACGTTATGACATTGCTATATACGATGTTATGATATTTCTAGATACTTTATTAATGTATTGTTATATACGAGTAATATGACATTGTTATATACGAGTTATATGGCATTACTATATACAACGTTATGACATTGCTAGATACGAGTTATATGACATTGCTAGACATGTTCTTACGACATTGCTATATATATATATATATTCAATTATGACATTGCTATATACGAGTTATATGACATTACTATATACGAGTTATATGCCATTTCTAGATACGACGTTATGACATTTCTAGATACGAGTTATATGACATTGCTAAACATGTATTACGACATTGCTAGATATTCAATTATGACATTGCTATATACATAAAAAATACATTGCTAGATACACGTAATCTGACATTGCTAGATGCTTTGAAAATGAAAATAATGAGTTATTGTCCCAACAGTAACGTCTATACAAACAACATTCAATTTATAATGAATTACACAATTATACGGTTGTCCCAAATAAAATTATTTCAAAATCAAATATAACTACCATCGTCTGTTTGTGTTTGAATCACTGAGGAAATTCTTAAATATTTCGGCTCTCCTTTTAGTGGGCATATCATCGTTCCTTACGTCGAACGATGTTTTGAGAAACGTATAGAAATGGGTGTCCCGAGCAGCTTCTATGTGTTCTGTTATTATTATATTTCGTCTTAGAAGGTTGATTGTACTGACTAAGCCCGGCCAGTAATGTTTGCCTGCACATATCTTAAATTCTATTCACTTTAATAATATTCTTTATATCACGGTCATAACCTACATCCCAATCACCCAAACAAAATAAAATAAACTTGCCACATTTCTAGACATTTCAAACCAAGCAGTCATTGGGTTTCACTAACAAAACTAAAGAATCAACTAACTTACACACATTGCTAGATATGAAAAGATATTGTTACACATTGCTAGACATATTGCAGACATTGCTACACATATTTCAGACATTGCTAGACATATTTAAGATAGTTGTAGACGTATTGCAATCATTTCTAGACACATTTCTGACATTGCTAGACATATATGCAGACATTTCTAGACGTATTACATGTTAGTGTATACATATTCCGAATATTACTAGACATTGCCACAATTTTTGCAGACATTGCTAGACATTGCCACAATTTTTACAGACACTGCTAGACATGAACAACATTGAATGCATTGTTGTACATATTCTGCCAATACTTGCTGAACTGCAGACATTGCTAGATACAGCCAACATATCACGGCGATGATACGATTCATGTAAAACCATCAACTAACCATCAACATATCACACAACAACACGTCTACATTGCTAGACATGTTGTATGTTACCATAAACACACTACTGACATTGCTAGACATGACAACACAAATTGCATACAGTGCTAGATATGTACAAAATTTCATGCATATGATGCAAATACTTCCTGAAACATATACATTACTAGGTATGGCTACAAATTCACGACGAGGTTGCGATTCTCGACAAAAAAACAACTAACTACTACCTGCTCGATCGGCATTCGCCGATATGACTGTCGACACTAACATAACAACTACACTATCACTCAGCCATCTTTAACTCCTAACTAACACATGAAATATCATTAAAAAACAACGACATTTCAATAGCAAGAAAAAATCAACATAGAACTGCATACATTAGGAAACAACGTCGTAGGAAAACTTCGAACTGTCCATTACAATACTGAGATACAGTGGCTCGTCCAGCCAAAATAAGACTCGACAGACTAGTCTAGGACAATACATTTCAAAGTCCGGCGACAAAAAAACCACCGTGAAATTGAAACTAAACTTTTCGAGTATAACCACGTCGGGAACTGTATCGAAACCACCGTGCGTTGCCGGTAACGTTCGCTTCTAACCGTTGATCGGAGTCGGAAGTGATATCGTCGACTCAAACGTTGGTTCAAGGCTGGGTTGAAGTTCATTTTTGGGTTCACTCTCGGTTTTTATGTTTCTCTCTCCTCAAAATTAGAAAAGTGAAAATGGGGGGAATGGAACCCAAAAGTTAGGATTATAAGGTGAAAAAAATGGGTTGTAACAAAATTTCCCCCTTTTATACCCTAGAGGGTATTTTTGTCCAAACTATTACTCTAGATATTTTATGAAACTAGTCTAAAAGTGGGTACCACTTTGGTATTACAAACTTGAATAGGTATTTATTGGTACTTTTCTCTTGAAAAAAAGCTTGGGATATTCATGAGGAAAGGTCTTGTATATTTTTTTCAACTCTCTACAAGCATAAACATAATCATATAACGAAAATATTTCATTTGATACGTAATTAAAAAA
Source organism: Limnanthes douglasii subsp. nivea (assembly GCA_036936605.1). NCBI lineage: Eukaryota > Viridiplantae > Streptophyta > Magnoliopsida > Brassicales > Limnanthaceae > Limnanthes > Limnanthes douglasii. Next base: position 154,478,540 of record JAUPFV010000003.1, on the reverse strand, counting down.
AACACATATATCTTTGATTCTCATGCAGTCGCTTAATTATGAATAAGTTATATTTAATTTTTCATCTAGTCAAGAATCAACGCAAAGAGAAGGTTGTAGCCAGTAAAGCAGATAAATCAATTGAGACACATCTTACTATAATCCATGGCTATGAGATATGTGAAGAAGGTGATTAGTAAAGGTGTTAGGGTTCTTGGTTATGATAAGTGATGATATTCTTATGTCTTGTCTAAAGAAGCGGCGAGTTTTATTACTTTGGACAAGTTGTGGGTCAAGCCTCATCGGCCCAAGAAATATTAATGTTGGATACTAAATTAAAGAGAGTTCAATCTTGGTTACATTTTCTTACATATATTTAGTCACACAAATCTTAATAAAATATAGTTAAACATTATAACAAACTCTCCACTAACTATTGAGAGTATATATATCCTGTAACTAATATTGAATTGAATGAGTTAAGAAAAGAATAATATTCAAAATATATTTCTCTCTCTATATATATAGTCTTAAATTACACTTGGTATGATAGCAACAATTCTTTAAATGGTGAACACAGATTCTTTAACTTTTAGCTCAAAGTCTTCAGGTCATGGCTAATCACATGTTGATAGCCTTATCACTAACAAAAACATGCAAATAAATTAAATCAGTACGTTTAACAGTCTCATGTTAGATCGCAATGACTTTTAACTAGGAAGAATAAGGTATTACCAGTTATTAGAAGAAAATTAGTTGGGAGGTTTTATCAATGATGATAAACTATGTTCTCCCAAGCTGATGAATGAACTTAATGGTACCATGATTTTATAACACAAATATGATGATTGGGTTGCAAAAGACCAACTACTTCTTGGGTGACTTTACAACACAAGAACTCATGAAGTATCAACCCAACTTATGGAGGAAGAAAACTCCAAAGGTCTACGGGATGCTACAGTGAGGTTTTTAGGTTCTCAAATAAGGTCTAGAATTACCTTCTATAGATTAGAATTTCAAAGAACTAGGAAATGCAACTCGACAACAATAATAACAATTCAAGAAACCAGAATAATGGTCATTTTAGGGGACAAAGCAGATGCTATAAGGAAAGGAACTCTAACAATTTTAGAGGTAGATGTAACTACAGAGGCATAGTTGGAAGGTTCAGTAGCAACGAACTTATTTGTCAAATCTGTGACAAGTATGGGCATAATGGCACATAATAAAATGAGTCATATCAAAAGGCTTTTCTAGCCTCATATAATCTATGTGGAGGTGAAAGTAGTTGGTATGTTGGCATTGATGCTAACCACCACTTCACTAATGCCTCATGATTGATGATTCAAAAAGCTAACTACACAGGTAACAAATCTATAATAATATGTAATGGTGAAAAACTAAGTATAAAAAAATTAGGTAATTCAACTATTTCAACCAAAACAAATAAACGAAATAACCTAATAAAATATCTTGCATGTTCAAAAAATATATATTATCTCTATAATAATTAATCTTACATAACCCTTTCTATCTTGACTTTCATAATTTTGGATGTTTTGTGAAAGACAAAGTCACAAGAAATACCATACTTACAGAGAGAATTAAAAATGGTCGTTATAGATTGCAAGAATCATATATTTCAAGTCTTTCTAAATCTAAATTTTTTAGTTGTCAACCTAATGTTTCTAGTGTTTATATATTTTCTAGTAATTTAAATTCCTTAATACAAGGGTGGCACATGAAAATGGGTCATCCTTCTACTAGAGTTATGTTTATTTTTTTAAACAATGTAATATTCCTAGTTTATTAGTAAATGAAAACTTGTTTCGTGATAATTGGCAATTGGGCAAATTATATTCTTTGCATTATTCTAATTTTGCATCAGTTTAAGGCTCCTTTTTAGGGATACTTTATGACTCAAAGAAATACAATTCTTTACCACCAACAACATATGTTTTTACCATAAGCATATACTTTAGACACACAAAGACAAATATCATCCAAACATTCACCAAACAAAGACAAATTCCACACCGTTCATAATCAGTGATCTAACTTTTACAAACTCAAATAACCCACCCAAACACCAACCACTCTAAATAGTAATCATTTGAAAACTAAAGCCAAGTTAGTCCTTTATAAACCTAAACTTATATACTCAGGCAAGGCTTATGGTTAAAATTTAAGCTACAATATAATCCTGATGGTTTCATTCAGCGCTATAAGGAAAGGCTTATGGGTAAGGAATTTCACTAGTTACTTGGAGTTTATTTTACTGAGACTTTTGGTCCATTCATTAAAGCTTTTACTATTAGGCTTGTTTACTCTAGCTGTCTCTAAGCACTGAGATGTGAGATAGTTAGATATTAACAGTGATTTTTGGAAGGGTGTAATATATGATTAGGTATTTATGGTTCAATTAAGAGGGCTTATTGATCCTAAAAAACCCTCTCATGTATTTCATTTACACAAAGCATTTTATGAATTGAAGCGGGCTCCACGTGCTTGGTACTCTAAGATAAGAGATACATTGCTTCTGTGGGGTTTTAAACATTTTAGATCTGATTACTCTATGTTCTTTTACGTAAATGACACAATTGTTACTGGTAATGTCTAGTCCTATCTAAGTGGATTTATTTAGAAGCTTAATTATACTTTTTCTATTAAAGATATGAGGCGTTTACGCCCGTTCCTAGAAATTAAAGTATATTATGATGATATTGGTTCTATCTGACTCAAACACAAGTATTATTAAAGACTTACTGGGCATAGGGGGGTTTTCTACTGCAAATTCATGCTCTACTCTAATACGTGTTAGTGTTTTGATCTCTTGGTCTGATGGAGAGCCTTTTTTTAGTCCCAAAAAATACATAATTATTTTAGGGTCATTGAAATATCTTTTACATACTCATGAAAACATTTCAATAAAATGAGTCAGTTTTAGCAATGCCACATACTTATCTGAAACTACTTGGTTGGGGCTTCATATAAAATCGTGCCTAGATCTTTATCTCGCTGATTCCACTGATGCTGACTCAGCTACTTCTTTGGATGACCGCTGGTCAGTAGGTGACTATTGTGTTTTCTTTGGGGACTCTCTTATTTTTTGGTCTTCCAAGAAATCAAATGTCATTGTGCGTTCTACTGTAGAGTTTGAGTATAAGTCTTTGGTTAATCTATATGTGAAGTTAATATGGTTGAGGTCTGTTTTGAGTAAGATTGGTTTTCCTATTCATTGACCTTTGGTTATCAGGTACCAGTTCTTTAGATTATAAACCTATTTTTCATGGTCGAGCTATACATATTGAGCTGGATTTATATTTTTTGAGAGATCAGGTAGTTCAAGGTTTACTGGATATCTGGTTTGTTCCATCTAATGATCAGACTACTGATCTACTAATCAAACCCATGTTGACCGCACTCATAACAGTTTGAGTTATTGATTCTTGATTTGGACCTCTAGTTCTTATTCTTTAAAGAACACGCCTTGTTTCATAATCTTCCCCTAGTCATAAGATGTTTCCCTTCTGCCTGATTGTGTGGTTGCAACTCTCTGAACTCCTTTGATTTCGGCGCCCCTTTGACATCTACTAGCGATAACTTATCATTACCATACATTACCATTCCACGAAGTTTTTGCAGAGAGTTGGTACTGATCTCAAGATAAAAAATATTTATCTTCATCCTCAATTACGATAACAATATTCTCTAAGACGGTAATAATTGATTTAAAATTATCTAAGTATTCAGTTATAGACATACCTTTTTTTAATATGAAATTATACAAGGGTTTTTGAAGTATAACTGGTTCACCAATGATTTATAAGAGTACATTTCTCCCAACTTCTTCCATGCCATGCAACCGTCTTCTCATCACTAATCTCGCAAAGAACGTTATCCTTCACACTCATTAGAATTCATCATAAAGCCTTTTCTTGCTAATCTTTCTTCTCCTCTTATGGTAACGTATTCTACAAAACCTTCCACATCCCTTGCAGTACCAATAAATATTTCAACTTAATCTTTCACGACGAAAAACTAGACCCCTCATCAAATCTTTCTATCTTGTATTTTGTTCATGTAGACGCCATTTTATACCTTGAGAGAAAGCGATTTATCAAGCCTTTTCTCATGAAGATCACCAAGCTTTGAACTAAAAATTGAAAAGAATACTTTAGTATATTATAAAAAAATTGGTACACGTCTCATAACCTTATCACAATATGAAATGTTGGAATTTCGTCACATGTTTTATCGATGTATCAGGTTATGGTCAATAATAATCCAATAAAAATAATCATAAAAAAGAAAAATTGTTAGATAAAACATATATCATGGAGGTAGTTGTATAGATACCGTGTTTAATTCTAAATAATTAGAAATATTGGTCAGAAATAATCAACTTAGGCAAAACATAAAGGTATCTGATTATTTTGTACGATAAAATAATACCGAGTTATGGTCCTAATAATGGTAATTTAATAAAGTATGGTCTTCGTTTAGTTTATAGGTTTGAATTTAAATTAAAAATTCAAAATTCTAATCTATAATATTTCATTATTTTGAAAATTATCTAAAAAAAAAATAGTTACATAGAGAAAAACATTTTTTACGAAAAACATATGTATTCTACTTTCTTCTTTGGAATCAATTAATTTTTGGTGGCAATCATTTAAAATATCATAACTATTATCAAAAGATCAAGAATTAGACGGAAAGTTTAGATTCCGGCCCTCGTGCAATTACCGACTTTATACTTTGCTATATATATATATATATATATATATATATATTATATTAAGAATTATTAAATTCATAACTGTTAATAACTTTATATATTATACCATATTAAAGTTATGTAATTTTATATGTAATAACTATAGTTTAATTTTACATATATAATTACATATATATATATATTATAATATTATAAGCTTTAGATGTAAATTGAATTTGATTTAATTTATCAATAAATTAAAAAATAGTTTAGACCTTAAGTTAATTTGTAATCGGATGGTTTTTTCAATATAATTATCATGTATTAATTATTCCAAACTTGGATAAATAACTAAGGATCCAACATATCACCAAAGTTATCCATATTGGTGAATTGACTTATTTTAAAGTTTTGACAAGTTTTTTATGGACAAGTATGTAAAATTTAATTTGCCTAGATGAATTTTAAGCTTTGACATATTTAATCTTAGACATGAGATAATTATTTGGGAAGTGATAATTAAAAATTTAATTAGGAAAATTGATCCAAAATAAGATTTTCTTAATTAAGTCAATTAGTAAGATCAACATCAATTATGCTCAAACTCATAAAAAGGTATCTTATTAATGTTTATGTGATAAATACTATGGAGCTTATATGTTAGGTGATGTTTTGGCTATTTGTTGTTTGTTGTTTGTTATGATAGCAAATTAGTATCTCTACAACCCAAAAGACAAAAAGGTTCTCATACTTAATGAGAGAAACTTTAGGTTGTGGTAGGAAGATATGTTGTTGCACTTGATGTTCCATGATTAAACCTATGATTGAGGACAATTCTTCTATGTAGAAGAAAGAGTGAGAGACTTGGGAAAAGTCAAAGTGATAAGTCTATGGATCATGATGCAAGCAATTCCATTAGCATTCCATGGTGCAGTTCCATCTAAGATCACCAATGCGAAAATGTTTCTTGAAGAGTTAGAAATGTTTTGTCAAGAATAATAAAGTAGAGATTAAGAGGCTGGTTTTCAAGCTAGGTTCTACGAAGTATCGTGGCAAATGGGTTGTTCGTGAGCACATCTTTAATATTTCAAACATTGCTTCTAAATTTAAAACACTTACGATTGATCTTCTAGAAGATGTTGTGGTAAGATTTGCTTTTCATTTTCCCCTTCTCAGTATAAGAACTTCGAAACTTCTTATAACTGTCAGCGCGAGAAATAAACTTATAACGAGCTTATCTCTCTCGCAACACAAGATGAGGAAAATATGAAACAAGAACGTACAGAAGTGCAGATGGTAAAATATCAGATTGATAAGGGAATTAAGAGAAAGAAGGCATGTTTATATGCATATGCATTCGGTTTGGGACAAAAGAAGCACACGGGTACGTCTGGTAAAAATATTGCTTCTATTGTAAGAAACCAATGCACTTAAAGAAAGAATGTGAAAAATTGAGGGTTACGATGAAAGCCAAATGTATTTTCACTTATATGGTTTGTTCTCGGCTCAATTTAGTTTCAATGTCGAGAAATATTTAGTGGGTTGATATAACAACAACCACTCATGTTGGGATGTTTTTGCGGGTATAATAAGAAACCAAAACCTAAGTGATGGTGAAATATTAATATACAACTGATGGCAGTTCGTGTTTAGTTCATTCTATTTGTGATGTTTATTTGTTGCTTACCAATGGATATTTTTGTATCTAAAAGACGTATTTTTTATACCTTCTTTTAGAAGGAAACTGGTTTTTTCCATTGTTAGACAAATTAATTTATTATTGTTTATTTGGAAATGAAAGCTTATGTCTATATTTACATGATAATGTTGTTGGTTTTGGAAAGTTGATAGCGAATGATAACTTGTATTTATTAGATAATATAATGGATGAAAAAGAGATAATAAATGTAGACATACTTGGGAAACTAAATTTCAAACTAGAAAATTTAGCAAAACTTTAGCACAAATGATTAGGTCATATATTAGAGATTGAATTGAAAAGCTTGTTTTGAGAAGGTTTATTAATTGGGCTGGATTTTTTGGACTTCAACCTTTGTTTTGAATTTATAAAAGGAAAATGCACAAAGATGAAAAGACTATATGCATATAGAGAAAAAAGGTCTTGGACTTGATACATACACACATCTGTGGGCCGTTTCCTTACAACATCATGGAACGACAAACGATATTTTATATCATTCATTACAGAATCTTCTGAGTACGGGTATCTATATCTTATTCATGAAAAATTAGAGGACATTGACAAGTTCAAAGTCTTTAAGAACGAGGTTAAAAATTAGCTTGGCAAAGACATTAAGTGCGTCATATTGGATCGTGTGGTGAATACTACGAGAGATAAAACGGTTCAGGTGAACAACGTTATGGACCGTTTGTAAAGTTCATATTGGAGTGTGGGATTGTACTTCAGTATATGATTCTGAGTTCACCCAACAGGGACGAAGTATCTGAGAGACGAAATTGTATGTTGAAGGACATGGTAAGAATTATATCCATTCAACATTACGTATATCACTACTGGGAGAAGCAATAAAATGTGCAACCTACCATTTTTTATAGAGTTCCAACGAAAGCAACTACTAAAACACCGTATGAATTTTGGATTCGGTGTATACCTAGTTTAAAACATTTACATGTTTGGGGATAACCATCTGAAGCAAAGCCTAATGAAAAGAAAGTGGAATCTAAAATGGTTAGTAGTTATTTCATCAGAATACAAAATTCTTTGAGCATATAGGGTTTAGGGGGGCTTAAAGCAATATAAGAAGAGTTGAAATTGATATAAGATAACGCGATATGGGAGCTTGTTCCATTACTTGAATAAAAGAAGTTGATTGGTTGTAAATGGATTTTTAAAACCAAACGAGATTCTAAAGGTAATGTGGAGAGGCTTAAACCGCAACTTGTAGCTAATGGTTTTACTCAACGTGAAGCGATTGACTTTAAATAAACCTTTTTTCTGGTTTCATCGAAAGATCCTTTTTGGACAATCAAGGCATTAGTTACACATTTTGATGTTGAGCTCCATTAAATGGATATAAATACCGATTTTCTTATTGGAGACATTGAAAAAATGATCTATATGTTGCAACCTGAAAACTTTGTCTCCGGTGATCGAAATTCGACGTTATGCAAACTAAAGAAATCTATTTATGGTCTCAAGCAAGCGTCTCGACAGTGGTACCACAAATTCTTTGAAGTTATTGTCTTATTTAATTTTGAGAGAAATTCAGTAAAAGATCATCTATATCAAAAGTTCAATGATGGTAAATTCATATTTCTAGTGCTCTATGTTGATGAAATATTATTAGCCACGAACGGTAAGTAATTGTTACATACGACCAAGAAATTTCTTTCGGACAAATTTGATATGAAAGATCTTGGTGATGCATCCTCTGTGTTAGGAATTGAAATTCATAGGAATCGATCTCATGGAGTTTTGAGTTTATTTCAAAAGGCGTATATTGATAGCGTGTTACAACAACATAGGATGACTAAAAACAAAGGAAATAAAATCCTTATATCAAAAGGTGAAAAGTTTAGCCTAAATCAATGCCCAAAGATAAAACTTGAGATTGAGGAAACGCAAAAGTTTCCATATGCTTTAACTGTCGAAGTGTGATGTATGTTCACGTTTTTACATGACCATATAGTGCTTTTGTGGTGGGTAGTTTAGCAAGATACGTAAGTAATCCAGGGATGGAACATTGGAAAACAGTCAAAAGAGTTCTCTGGTATTTGCAACAAACAAAACATCACATGTTAACATATAAAAAGTTGGATTAACTTGAGGCCATAAGGTATTCCAACTCCGATTTCACTTGACGTGATGATTCTCACTACTCAACCTCAGCTATTATATTGCTTTTAGCGGGTGGTGTAATATGATAAAAAGTGTTAAACAAACACTCATTACATCTTTGACTATGTCTACAGAATCTGTTGCTTGTTTTGAGGCATCCAATCCGGAATTTTGGATGCAAACTTTTATCATGGGACTGCGAATTATGGAGGGGATAGAAAGACCCCTTAGATTATATTATGATAACAATTCGAGAGTTCAGTATTCAAACAACAATAGGAGCTCGGTTATGTCCAAAAATATAAATATCAAGTTTCTGTCTGTTAAAGAGAGAGTAGAGAATGGTCAGATCAGTGTGGAGCACATAGGGACAAACTCGATGTTATAAGATCTTCTTATGAAGAAGTTAATGCTCAAGAATCTTATTAAATACACCATTAACATGAGTGTTGTGTACTTAAATGATTATTAGTTTCAGTGGAAGTTTGTATTAAGCTATTGAATCTATTTGTATTATGATAATCGCGAACTTAAGATCATTAATACAAACATATTTATAGTATTCAATGTGCTCTGATATTTGAATATTGGTACTCTGTTGTAAGTAGACCTCAAATTAAGTGGGATCAGTTTAGAATAGATATGTAAGATTACATTTCATAATATTCTTATATTATACACCATGATAGATCCATGTACTTGATTTTTGTAATATCGTGATTACTAATACATCTATTTGCTGCTTTAAATGAATTGATAATAACTTTAGTCCTACGTCATTAATAGTCATTTACGAGATTGTTAAGGTTATCCATGTAATGATAGAAATTAAGAACGTTCATTAAATGAATACATCTTATAGTAGCATATGATGATACAAGTGGGGAGATTGTTAGAATTTCTCTATTAAGTTGGACCGTCACATATTTTATCGATATATTAGACTATCGTTAATATTAGTTAAATAAAAGTAATCATAAAGAAAGGAACGAACGAGTAGATAAATTATGTATCATGGAGGTAATTGTATAGATACCATGTTTAATTCTAAACACTATAAATGTTTGGATTCGGAAATAAACAACTTAAGCATAACGCAAAGTTTTGAGATTATTTTATAAGACAAAATAATATCGGGTTATGGTCCCTAAAATTGGAAATTTAATCATGTGTGGTCTTTATTTATTTTATAGCTTTGGATTTAAATTTAAAATTCGAAATTCAAATTTATAATATTTTGTAAGCGTTTTGGAAGTTACTTAAACGAATAATAGTTTCTCCTTGTCTTAATCTAAAAGTGAGTTTCTCACTTTCTAAAGAACACCATCCCAAATATAGAGAGAGCAACACCTTTAAAAAGACATATTAATTTTTCTTTCGAATCATTAGCAAATTATTAAGGATCATGTGCATCAAATTCGAAATCTAAAAACCAAAACATGGTTATGTTATCTTGTATATTTTCCGCCTTGTTACATGATGATAACTTCGTAGGTTCTTAAGTTGAATTAGAAATCTGAATTTTTTTTAACAGGAAATCCTAAAGTACTAAAATAAAGCGAAAAAACCTAATGAAAGCAAATATTTTGATGATGCTTATACTAAGAAAAAAAAATTTAAATCAAAACCCCAAGTTTGAAAACCATACTTGGAAAAAATATTCTAAAAGATTCAAGTCCTCTAATTTACCGAACACCAAAAATGGCGAAACAAACTGTCTCCTCCTCGTCGTCGTAGAAAATAATAGTGTATCTCTGTCCAACTTCAGAGGGCGTAGAACAAAGATATTTGAAACTTTTCGGAGGAGATTATATTTCAGTTGTACTTTGATGAGAATAAGAATGAATTGATTTCCGATTGTAAACTTTGTAATGCATTTGATATTTAGGAGTTTTTCAATTTAGGAACTTAGTGATTCGTGCGATTGAAATTGAGAAATTTTTTATGTTTTAAGGTTTTGTAAAAGTGAATAATGTAATGGTATTTATTGTATTAAAAATATTTAATTTGGACTTATTGGTTAATAGTATTTATTTTTGGTAGATATAAATAATTAACATGTATTGTCCTATCTATAAGTAAATATTTTAGTTTTTTACATTTATTGGTAGATATTTTTATTATATTATAACTTGTTATAATATATTTACTTTTATAAGTGGTAAAAAATATTATGATAAGTTTTGATTAAATGATAAAATATAAATTTTATTGGTTTAATATGTTTACCGTTTATATTCTTGCTGGTAAGAAGTTGTATAAATACTCTCAAATCGAACTACTACATTACAAATTCTATTACAAATCTCATTTATCTATCCTAGTTTCATCCTCTTCATCAAGATCTTCATCATCAAATCCTGCAACAAATTCAAACGTAAGATCTTGTTCAACATTTTTTCCAAATTCATTAAAGATATCCCATAGATTCTCTTCCATTTTATATTTTTCGTATTTTATCCTATGATCTATCGTAGTATATTCTTCGATTACAGCAAGCCCTCCAAGTGTGTGGCCTGTCAATCTTATTCATTTAGACAAGTATTGCAGCATGTCCTAACTAAACGCACATTCACTTGACACTGTAGACATATGAAAAATCTCCCTAACTAACCTGCAAAGAATTGGAAATGCATCGTCTTTCGAATTCCACTACCCACTACCTCAAGATATAAAGTGGGTTGTTCTCATCATTATGTTGTAACTTAAATGAAGTGTTCAATATCTGGAAACCTCATTATCAACTTGAGAATTTTCTCTTGTCATCGTACTATTTAGCATTTTCATTTTCACATAGTTAGGACGACTTCTGCCACTCTCCTATTACTATTACTAATGGCCGATAGATTTGACGATCTATCATTTATATTTCACTCGTATTTGTCAATATATTCCGTATACATTCAAAAATAAGGGTCAATTTCTTGAATATATACTTTATGGTTATAAGTAACATCAAGAAATTGTATGGCTTTATAAAAATAAGTAACGGAAAAGGCAAAACCCAACCATTTTGTAAAAGGATAACAAATACACCTAATAACATAAGTGCATGAGATGGGATGGAATACTTAATAAATGTTTCCTCCATATCAGGTACCATATCATAACACACATTCTTATACCTATATTTATCCATATGCATGAAAAGATTAGTAATGTCATACAGTGTCAAATAAATGTTAGATATATATTGCGTAGAAAAAGTTTTAGTTGCATCCTTAATTAGTCTCAAGAAGCTTAACATTTAAGAACAGTAAATCTAATTTTGATCTTTGAGAGGTGTATTAGGATTATACATAATAGAAAGTGTACTAATATCTATATGTATAAGCATGTGCAAGAAGATAATATGTAGAGTAACATCTAGTTTTGATATCTAAAACTAGTTTTTATTTCTATGTATTTCCACTAGCATTAATAGTTTTTATCCATTTTTTAAGATTCGAGGTGGAGTATAGTAGGACCTCATGTTTAATATGATAAATATAATCCTTATCTATTATGCGTATTCTATTTTTTCAACCAATTAAAGTATATGACATGAAACATTTAGTGTGAAACATTTTAGAAAATATTGAGTTGCCATCATTTTCAAGATACTCAATAGGTCTCCCATTCACATATGCATTGTCAAAATAAATAGACATAATTTTATTTATAATTTGAAAATCATTCATACAGTCTAACATACTATCTATAATTACAACATCAGTATGCTTGCGAATAGATTGAAAATACACAATTCTTATTCGGAGTATCCATTCAGAATTCGTTCAATGTGAATTAACAAAGATCATATCAAACTCACTAAATATTGTTATATCACTAGGCAGAGAAATATTTCATATTAAAGCTAACATATTATCATGAAAGATTTTTTTATTTGTATAATATATAAAAAGTCTGATCTGATAGAGGTAAGTGGGATGCGTATGGTTCTTAGATTTACCCTACTACACGTCCAATTAACATATCTTCAATTGTCACTAAAACTGAATGATTGTGAAGTACGAAATTTATAAGGATAAAAAGGTTATGCGTAGCTAAGGGTCTCGACATACCCAGGAGGCCGAAATTTGTTTTTCCACCCTTGTAGGTATACAATTTTTCAAAATTATTACACTTAGCATAATTATTAGCAAGATTTAGTAAGTGTTCATATGCCCAAGATGTTTACTTCATACTCTTCATACCATCCATAGTACTACTAGAGATATCAGTGGTAGCATGGGAATAATATATTTCGTAGTGTGGGGTTTCTAGATCATTATTTACGAGATCATGCAAATCGTAAATAATTTAGGTTAGGATTAGCCATAGTGCGAGGTTGTACATTAGCCCCACGACCACAGTTAGTCGAGTCATTTATTCGTTGTGGTGTAATTTAAATAAATTTTTTTAAAGTATGAAAAAGCTATTAAAATGATTTTGTATTTTCTTAAAGTATGAAAAACTAGTAATTGAAACAAATATCAAACAACATTACAGATAAATAAAATAAAAGAGTACAACAAGCATTTAAATCAGCAATGATCGTTCTCGATGAAACAAACTTGATTGAGTTGATCAATTACGAATTTTGAATATAAATCATCAACGATCCTTCTCCGCTATGCATGTTGAATTTGATTCGCTAACTAGGAATAAAACATGGAACCTGGTTCGTTGGGACTCTATAATAAATCTAGTTTGATGCAAGTGGATTTATAAGGTTAAACATAATCGTGATGGTTCTAATTAATGATATAAGGCTAAGATGGTAGCAAAAGTATTTCACGAGACATCAGGTATTGACTTCACAAAGACATTCAATCCATTGATCAAGGCTTCTAAGATTAGACTGATCCTATTCTAATTACCTCTAAAGATTGGGTTGTGAGACAATTGGATATAAAAAACAGTTTCCTAAGTAGAGAAACAACTAAACAAGTCTACATGACACATCTGAAGGTTTTGAAGACTCAAAAAGACTATCTCATGTATGCCAACTACACAAGGCCTTATATGGCTTAAAACAAGCCCCGGTGACTTAGTGCTCTAAACTCAAAGACACTCTAATCCTATGGGGTTTTAAAAAATCTATGGGTGATATCTATATGTTTTTCTATATTACAATACATACCATCATCATCCTACTGGTCTATGTTAATGATATTATTATCACTAGTAATAGACCTAGTTAAGTATAACAATTTATCACCAGACTCAACATTATATCTTCTCTAAAAGACATTGGAACCTACACTACTTTCTTGGCCTTGAAGTAGTCATGAACTCAATTAGTTTTTATATATCCCCGCAATCTACAAATTTACATTACAAAAATAAAATAGTCGTTATATGTGTATAGAGGCAAGCTCAAAATTTGTACAAATCACATGATAAGAATAAACTATTAATATACTATAGCTCCTAGTAATTAAAAAATAAAAATTATATAAAATACCACTTAATATCTGCAAAAATAATCAAAATTTTGTAAACCTACTGTCAAGTGTCCTATTAATCTATTTTATTTTGGTGAACATTTAATTTTATAAGTACACTTTCTAATAGCGTGAGATATATAGATTGATGTAAAGGTTATCTGTTTTTTTTTTGAAGTTTTTATCTTTGTTTTTCTCCAAAAGTATAAACTTTATTAAATCCGAATATATGTTACATTTGTAAGAGTAACATTGTTTATTACCCAACTATACAATTACAGAACGTTGGAGCACAAGTGATTAGATGAAAACCAAATTTTGAAAATTGAGAATCCACATCAGCAACTTATATATCTTCAGCTTCCTGCACCATCACGGTTTAACCACGGACCACAACATAAAGCTCAAAGTTAATCTTTGTCTTGCTTCAAGGAATGTCCAATTGATGCGAATTTCTTAACTTAAGTTACCTGTCAATTAAATGATAAACAAGATTAGAAATTGAAATTATGATCATCAATTAAGATTCAAGTAACATAAACTTAAACTTTCCAATAACACAGTGGATCAAAGAGGGTTTAGGATTTTAATGATGTCATGGTCGAGTTTCATCTTGCATCTAAAAGTCCATCAGGCCAGTCAATCAACTATCTGAATTCGAATTCTTAAAATATGTTTGATTGTCATGGTGGGGAATATAAGGTTTCTGCAACATTGTATAGTGGTTTGTAAGTACTAGGGGGCTAACCCCTTAACCAGTATATCAATTAACAACATAGAGTCGGATTCAACATCTATATTTCTATATCCCTTACTATTGCAAATAATGAGACCGTCTAAAATAGCTAAATCTTAGAAATCAAGGGATTATACTTGCCATAAATCCTACTATAAGAGTAAATCATATTATCATGGTTATCTCTAAGAAATCCATCACCACTAGATTCACCATTCTTTAAATTAGAACCATCGCAATTAAATTTGATTATGTTTTCATTTGAGGCGATTCATTTTAAAGTGTGAGTTCTATTAGAATTATTAGGTAAAAAGAAAATATCAAGTTTACTAGCAATGTTAATGTCATCAAACCATAAATTTTTGGAGTTAGATGTTATTGAAAAAGAATGGGTATGAATGAGTTTACTATAGTAATTTTCATTTGAAATCTTAATATAATTATACTTCTTTTTGTTTCTGTAGAACCATATAGTTGGATTGATTATTCTAATATGGATGCTTTTGGTGATGGACCAATGCCAACACGTAACTATATTATTCGATGTCATGTATCTACTGATTTGGGTACCAAAAAATGCAGAAAAGTAACACCAATATCCATGATAAAGGAATGTGTACAAAAAGATGGTTAACAGACTCAATATTGTTACAAGATAAACATTTGGAAGCTAAGGTGAACTGTTTCTTTTGAAGTTTGATATCGACTGATATCCAACATTTTAATATTTTCAAGATCAGAAATGAAATTTAAGTAGGGATGTAATTGTGCCAAAGTTTAATAAAAAGAATAAAATTTGAAGCTTTTGTCCTAATGTGGTTTCTAGTGGAGTTGGTTTCAAATTTTCCAGAAGTTCCTAAAGCCAAAATTACTTTATCATCTCAATCATTATGAATGTTTAGGGTTAGAATCTTTTTTATATCTAAAGAGGTAATGTTAGCTCTTAGTTTATTTATATTCAAAGAATTAATTTCTCTAAAATTGGTCACACTATTAGAGTTGTACCAGTTATTATTTTTTAGAGTCTGTTAATTAAATTAAAGGCATCTTTTAAAACCATATATCCAACCAAAATTCAAATTTTCTATTCTTTAATATCCAAAATATGTTAAGTTCAACAATTTTTTTTATTTTAGGTAATCTTTTCCAGGTTGTGGAACCTTTAGTTGAGTTATTGAGCTGTAAATGATGTCTTGTTTTACAATAAATTGATTTCAAATCCTTTGGCTTTCATTATATCCAGAATGAATCTAGGGGAAATATTATTGAAAGCCTTAATCATATCTATTTTAAGAACTATGTTATTTACTTGTTCATGGTAGATAATGTTTTGGAGAATTAAATTAAGTTTATCATTTATAACTTTAGACAAGATTCTGTTAAAAACAGTGCAAAGACTTATAGGTCTAAAATCTTTCCACTATTCTGGGAAAATAATTTTGGGTATCAGACATATGGTAGTAACAAACATTCCTTTAGGGGCAATAATTCCTTAAAGTAATCAATGATGGCAGAACATAGGTCATTTTTAATTATATTCCGGCAAGTTTGGTAAAATTTTATGTTATATCAATCAGGACAAGCCAAAGTTTAAACAACTTTGTAAATTTCATTAGTTGATAGAGTGGCCAAAAGGTTAATCTAATCAGAATATGTGACTATAATAGGAATGTTATCAAGGAATCACCATATTGATTGATTGAGGTATTACTAGTAAAAATGTATTTTAAATAATCTACAACTAATTCACTAATTTTCTTTTGATTATTAATCCAAACATTGTCATGTTTGATACCATTAACTCTATTATTTCTTTGTCTTTTCTTAAAAAAATTGTGGAACAAAGCTGTGTTTTATCACCTTTATTAAACTAGTTAATACAGTTCTTCGCTCCTAATAGGCTTCTTCTCTTGCCAAGATAAGAAGTTAATTGGCTTTAGTTTTAGATAAGTTAACCTTATATTCTATGCTTTGAAAATTTTGGTTTTTATTTTCATATAAATTACCTTCTTCATCAGCTTTTGGCAACAACATATGTTACGAAAGACTATATAATTTCAATACATAAGGGCAAGCTTAAGTATTTTAATTTTTTTTCATAAAGGGCCATAAAAATGAGTGTTCCAAGATTTTTCAATGATTTTGTATAATTCAGGATGCTAAATCCACATTTTAAGAAATTTTAATGAGACTTTTGGTTTCCAAGAGTTATTATTTGAGGTTATCAGCAATGGAGCATGATGAGAGCATGTTTTTGTTAAATTATTAATTTAGATTTAGTCAAAATAAGTTCTCATTGTTTGATTAATGAGAACCCAATCAAGCCTCTCCAATTCATATTATTGGTCCAAGTGAAAGAAGATCCTGTGAATCCGGGATCTTCAGGAGAACAATCAAAGATAGTGTTATCGAAGTCATCAAGACTTCGTAAACACGAGGTAAAACAGGACAATTTCTCAATAAAAATTGTAATGTAATTAAAGTCACCCATGAAAATCCACTTTATTGGATTGTTTGATAACTTTCTCAAACTCTCCCAAAGAGGGTGTCTCTTTAATCTGGAAAATTTTGCATATTTGACAAAAATTATTAAAGTTTATTCATGTTTAGATAAGAAACTTTAAGGTCAATAAGTTGATATTCATCACAAAATTCATTCACTTTAAAGTGGTTCTTCCACATAACCCAAATTTTATTGCTAGAGTTACGATGATGAAAATTAAGTTTTTTCATAGTTTTATCAACATTGTTCTCATAATTTCATCATGGGTTCCTAGATTTCGAGGAACTTAATTTTTTTAATATTAACTAAATACTTTAATCTTCTAATTGATTTTTTGTGTCCTAAACCTCTAAAGTTCCAATTTAATATTTGAGAATTCATTTATATTAGAGGGAGGACGATTTGACTCTTTAAAATCAATTCTTTTAAACTATTTTCTTTAGGTTTCATTATGTTTGCTTTCTGATTGAAAAACATTAACTTTATTATCCATGTTCCTTTGTTTATTATGGGAGACTGGAAGGCTTCCAATTAAGGTGTAGAGAGGGGAATTTGGCCGTGCCTCATCATCTGATGATGTATTAAGACATCAAAATTTGTTTATAGTTTCTATATATTGGAGAGCATCGATAATTTTAGAATTATGCTTTACCAGAAGGTTGTCATTTATGTTAATTAGATGTGCGTTATGTTGTCTGATTTGTAGAGTTTGTATATGTTTTCCACTGTTAATTTTATCATGGACTGTTCTCTCAGTTTTCTTTAAGAATATCTAAGTGAGGTTCTTTCACCCACTATAGATTTCAATCTAGGAGCCATGTTCCTATTTTTTTTTGCAGATTTTGTTTTCGAACACTTTTTTTTGAATTAACTAAATTATTATCTTTAGTAGCTTCAGGTTTTTTACTACTCTTTTTACAATTTTGACTATTATGACCCAATTGGTGAGAGTCTAGACAATATACGGGGATATCTCCATATATAATGTCTATCGACTATCATTGTTACCAAATTCAGTCCAAAGTTTTTTATTGAAAGGCTTTGATACATCAAGTTTATCTAATCTTGACAATAGTTGTGTCCGACTAGATTTTTATTAAGTATCCAGATATCTAGAGGGTTCCCTAATGCTTTGGCTATTTTTTTAATGGTATATTTGTTTATAAAGGTAAATGGGAAGTTTTGGGAAAGTTACCCACACAGGGGTAACCAGGGATTCTTTTTTGGTATTGAAGTTCGGTTCCCATTTGATTAGTCTCATGGAATGTTAGTCAAAAGACCAAATATTCTTTAACCAGAGAATGTTTCCTCTAGCAAGGTTAACTCTATGAACATATACCATTTATCAAATACTGAGATATTTACTTCACCTTTAAGCTTCAGTTTATTATAACACTTAAAGATGGTTTACCTACTGCAACCTTGGCAACCAAATTATATACAAAAGAGTTGAGTATGAGGGACTTATCTTTTGCTGCAAAACTTACAGTCTTGTTGTTGAGAGGTGAGAAATGATGTACGAATCCCAAATCTACAGTCACCTCTCCAACAACGAGATCTTGATTGTCAGACTTCCTTTGGGTAATGACGGATTGTCACTGTGCCTCAAGTTGTTTCTATAATTCTTCTTCCATAGTTGTATACCATTCCTTTGCGTTTTGTTGAAGGAAAATATTATGAAGATTGGGTAAAAACCCCAATTTTGAAGCTCTAATACATCTTCAAGTCTTGATTAAAATTTTCCTCTCTGGTGAAGCCAGTTATCAATTGAAGTTACCCTTTTATATGTTTCTTGATTTTCTTAAAGCCTTAATATCATACATTTTTCAAGTACCGATAATATTTTTTATCCGTTGTATATATTTACTTCTTATATTTGCGTTCAAAAATTTCAAAATCCCTAAAGGCATAATGGCCACTGGAATATGTTTACTACCTAAATCTAATAATCCTACTTACTAGAATCATTTTAGGCCAAATAGCTAAATTGTTAAATAGTAGATTATTTATTCTACTGCCTAAAATGATTTCTGATGTGTAGGGTGCTTACGTGAAGGAAAGATCTATCCAATACAATATTTTAATTTCCAAGGAGCTCATCCATGATATTGGTAGAAAAACTAAGGTTGGTAACATAGTCATAAAGGTAGACATGTCTAAGGCTTTTGATAATATATCCCACTGTTTTATCATCAAAGTTCTAAAATCCTTTGGTTTTAATAATAAGGTTATCAATCTAATAAGCTGTCTCATAAAATCAATTTGTGTATCCATCTTAATCAATGGAAAAGCAATTGGTTTTTTCAAAACTAAGAGAGGAATTAGACAAGGGAACCCTCTGTCCCCTAGTTTCTTTATTATAGTAGAAAAAATATTGCTCACGGGCCTTAGTTCTTTGTTTGAATTTAATAAATCTATTAAATTCTCTTGTAGAAGCAAAATAAACATTAAGTGTTTAGCTTTTGCAGATGATTTATTGATATTCACTAATCTTTTAGCTTCTTCTATGGATATTATAGGTAATTTCTTATAGGGTTTACCAAAATATCTATGGTCAAGCTTTAAATAAAGACAAACACCTCAACTAACTTATCTCAAGATAAATCAGATCCCTTTGTTATTCAAACCAGCTTCAACACTCGTTTTTTGTAACAACTTACCTTTGAATTACCCTTAATTCTAATAACAACTACATCAATTCCTCTCCTCTCATTAATTAAATTAGAGATAAGATTTATGATTGGGAGGGTAAGAAGCTGTCTTATGGAGGCAGGTTAACTCTAATCAACTCTGTTTTCATGTCTATTCATGTTTATTGGTTGCATAGCTGTTGGTTTCCTAGGACAATCATTGCTAAGATTTACAGATTTCTCAATAGGTTCCTTTGGGGCTATAATAATGAATCTAATAATATTCACTAGTCGTCTTGGTTTGATAACTGCAAATACTTCAGTAAAGGTGGCCTCAATATGATAAGCCTGAATGATATTCAAAGTGTCTACTCCTGTAAAGTTTGGACTAGATTTTGAGAGAATAATTCTCTATGGGCTAACCTTCTTCACAGTATTTAATGCATGAAAAACAACCATGTTCAGATTGACTATTCTAAGCATGGTTCTCAAACTTGGAAAAGGCTTAGCAATATAAAGAACTTCACTGAAAGCAACATAAAGTGGATTTTGGGTAAAGGAAATTAGGATATCTGGCTGGACAACTGGTTTGGCGAGCCCCCTCTCATCAATCTTGATGACGCTTCCAACAATAAATGGTTTATTAGCACTTCTGTCAACACTCTTTGGGAAAATAATTCATGGAATATATCTAGAACTAATCATTTATTCACTGCTTCTAACATTGATTTAATTTCTAAGTTTAGAATTAATGAGCCTGGTCAATGCTGCTATCTACTGGAATTTTTCTAGAGACAACAGATTCAATATCAAGGAAATATTGCAAGCCAGTAAAGCTAATTATAACAAATCTTCTCTTTATGAGAAGATTTGGAATTAGATCACGCCTCTAAAATTCTTTTTTCTTGTTTGTAGGCTCATTAAAAAAAACTCTTTATTGACTCTATTATACAGGCCAACCATTTCACCCTTGTTCCGCAATGCCACTTATGTCAAAACTTATAAAAAACTGATCATTTTTCTGTTTCTTGGAATTATCGTGGATTGTATGGTCTTGCTTTGCAGATATTCTCAAAATTAACATAAGCAAGTCCATGACTGCAAAACATATGATTCATTTTTGGTTTTGGTCTTCTCCAAACAAAGTTCATATCAAGACTATTATGGAAGCTATCATCACTTCAGTTATTTGGAAAACTAGGAATAAAGTTAAAGTGAATGGTGACTCTTTCTAATCTTTACTATCTATCAAATACATAAGGAATATCATTATTAGCCTAGATCATTCTAATTTCTTCAAGCATAAGCACTGGAAGGATATACAAGAGGCTACTATTACCTTAGGTTGCTTCAACCATCTCAAAGTACAGAAGAAAATCTCCCACCTTTTTTGGACCTCTTATCTGTCTGGTAGATACAAACTTAACTCTGATTCTTGCTGCCTCACTTCTGGTGAATCAAGTTGAGTTATTTTAATTCATGAAAACAATGGCACTATTATTTATGGATATGGAAACATTTGTGGCAAGCTTTCCCTAATCAAAGCTGAATCAAGATCTCTTCGTGATGGTCTTCAAATCGCCAAGATTAAAGGTTTAAGTAACGTTAATATTGGTGTGGATAATAATTGCCTGAGGGTAGGCTGGTAATTTCAAGTAGAGTTTTAAGGTGGTGTATGGGTGTTTAACAGTGGTATGTGGGTGTTTAACAGTGGTATGTGGGTGTTTAACAGTGGTATGTGGGTGTTTAACGGTTAGAGTAGAGAGTAGAGAGATGATTAAGCAGCTTGGTAGCAGTTAATTCTCATTTTCCCTAGTTAATGCGGGTGGTTAGGTATTTATAGTATAAATTTTGGGCCCTCATGGGCTTTCGGGTCATGTTTAATGGACCGGGGTCGTGTTCAAAGATCCATGAGCTCTAAGTAGGAGAACAAGTAGCTTAGTCAAGAAGTGTTTAGGTTTTTTAGTACTTTTGTCATAGTTCGAACAGCCTTAAGTTTATTGTGTTCAAAGTAACCTGTCCGGTCCAAGTCCATGTAACATGTCCGGTATTCGGAGAGACTAGACCGATTTGCCCTGTCCGGGGAGCATCCTGAATTCGGACTCATCAGGAGCCCCTTTTTTAGGTGTTTGAGCAAGTATTCTTGTCAAAGAACTGAAAAACAGTCCGACGTCTGAAGTGGTTTTCAATCCGGACAGATCTATGGGTATACCCGGACAGGTTAAACTTTACGAATTCAAAACGGTTTTTGCCAGAGTTAGTGGGACACGTGTCGCTTTCTGATTGGACACTCCAGCCATTTTTTCACCTTGAATTTCGCACCACCTTCTTTAACAAGTAACCTCTTTAATTACGAGTAATGACATCAGCGCCGTCTTTTAATCATTGCCAAACTTTTCGAATTCTCCTAGGAATCAACTCCTTTTTCCAGATTTACTATAAATTCAAACTCATTTTCCACTGTTTTACCATCTCTTTCACATTCACTCTGCAAATTTACTCAGAGCTTTCTCTCTCTAAAGCAAGGGTTTTTAGGGTAGTTTATGTTTACAGCAAGAACAACACTGATCAAAGGTGGGTGGCTTAATCTTTCGGAGTTGGAGAAAGCGCAAAAGGTCGAGAAGGAAAGACGAATAGCAGCAGGGCTACCATCATCACCTGTTGAGAGACCAGTTGGTTCTGTTACAGAGTCAGATCGAGGCTCGTCCTCCTCCAAAGGTACTAAGCCCAAAAAACTCTTTCAATCCACCCTCTCGCCCATAGTCTATGGTTCCTCAGTTCAGGAGTCAGTACCTGCTGTTGAGCCATGAGTCACAGTTACAAGTGTTAGGAAACCTTCACCGTTTATTGCAATGGGGTCTGACACAGAGCACTCTCCGGAGAAGCTGGTGGTTAAAAGAACAAGCCGGTTAGTCAAAGGGCTAGCCAGCAAAAATACTCCCACCAAATCGGGGACGAAAAACAGTGGCTCTGGGTCTGGAGTGCCCATCAGAGCTCCCCGGGAAAGATCATCTGGTCCGGAGGCCAGCAGTCCGGTACCTCCAAGAGAGACTTCTGCCTCTGAGCCCCATCCTAAGACAAGAAGTCAAAGAAACACAGAGGGCCAGCAGTCCGGTAGCCAAGCTGAGCCAAGCTTTAACCCTCCCCGGACCACTACCACAGATATCCCCCCAACAATTATGGAGGAAAGAATGGAGGATTCTGCTGAAGAGGTCCCTTTTGAATCTGAGTCCTCCAGCCAGACTGAAAATGCTGCTGCTGCCAAAAAAGGCAAGGAAAATCTGTACTTGAGGCATCCGGACCTGCCGGAATCGAGCTCAAATATCTCTTGGCCTTACAAAAGACCAAGTATGCATTCATCCATACTCTTGACCTGGGGCGAATGCGCACAAAATGGGGGATCCCAGAAAACGTAAAGATAAGGATCCCCATCGATCCGGAGACCCCCATGGATTGCAAGAGGAACGAAATAGTCTTCTTTACAGAGCTATTTAACTGGGGACTCAGGTTCCCGTTGGACCCGGAGATCGTTCGATACTTCCACCTGGTGAAGCTCTGCCCGAGCCAGCTAAGCCCCAATGGCTGGTTTACTCTGATGTCATGTATCATGGAATCCAGACTGTCCGGGATCCCTCTCCCTATGGAAGAGTTCGCAGCGGTGGCCAACCTTTGCAAGCATCACCAATTCCCCTTCTATCACTTTAATATGGGGAACGATCTTAAAGCTGTTGATGATCTCTTGGAGTCAGAGAGCAAATGGAGGAGCCAATTTCTATTCGTCAGTGGCGCTTGGGAAAATGGTAAGAAGATCAAAGTCGGAGAGAACCCAAGCCTCCTCAGGAGTAGGTGGAGGAGTGACCGTAAGTTCCTTACTTTAAATCTCCGTCCATTTCTTTTTTTTTTCTTTTTTTTTTAAAGTTAATTTAAATTGACCAGTTTCTCTTTTGTTCTAGCAGAGCTGCCAAAGAAGTTCGGGGATTATCTGAAGGCCGGACAGACTTCCTGTGGCAAAATCAATGCTTGGGCCGCAGAGAACTAGGATAATCGATTCCACAAAGCCTTCACCGCTGGAAATCTTGCAAGGTCTCACCTATGGAACACCACAGGTCGGAGAGACCTAACTTGGGAGGAGCTCACCACCCCGCCTCCAGAAGACATTGTGCTGAGAAGGTCCCATGAGTTGGATGGGACACTCTACCTGCCTGCCCGGGCTAAAGCCCCAAGCAAAATGAAGGGCAAGAAGAGAGGCAAAAAGGGGGCAAGTGATGCTGAGAAGGATGCTCCAACAGACCCGGAGGGGCCGGCCCAGGTTCAAATCGATGCAGCCCTCTTGCAAGTGGTAGAGCAAGAGACCGAAAGGCAGGAAGTAGATCTCCCAAAACCTCCAAGGGCTCCCAAGAGGACTCGCAAGCAAGTAGGAGAAGGCACTGACCGGGAAGCCAAGAAGAAAAAAACTTCCCAAGGAGATGAGCTCGCCCTCCGGGATCCGGAGCCTTCCTTCCCCACTGACCCCTCTGACCCAACACTGGCCGAAGAGATCCCAAGGGACTTTCATACCGATGAGGTAGAAGGGGAGATCTCAACCTCGATGGAGTGGACATCACTGGTCTAGCTGGACTTGGTGAGTATTTCCTTGGCCTCCCCAGAGATGAATTCGTAGGGCCCTACGTTCCTCCAAGCAGCTCTAATACGGTCAATTTCAATGGTAAGACTTTCATGGTTTCTAGTGAAAAGGACACTATAGCCCATTCCTTGCTTAGTAATGTGCAGCCAGTTCTTACATTGGAGAGGCAAGTTCCGGAGTCAGGCAGACACCATCAAAGACCTCAAGTCTGAGAAGGAAAAGCTGTCCGAAGACCTCCGCACTGCTACTACCAATGCTGACTTGCTTAAGAAAGCAAATGAAGAGCTGAAGAGGAAGCAAGATGAAAGCAACACAAAAGTTTCCACCCTAGAAGAAACCATAAAAGATCTTCAGGAGAAGCTGTCCGGGATGGAGAAGGACCTTACGACCTCAAGGGGAGAAACTACTGCAAAGGAGAAGATCATCACCAACCTGACTACTGACAAGATCGCTCTAGAAAATGCAGTGACCCAGGCTGCTGAGGAGAAAAATGTTATGTTAAAGGACCAAGAGGCCACAATCAATGCCAAGATCAACGCCTATGCCAGGGAAATGATTAAAAGAGAAGAGTTAATGATTCAAAGGGTAAAGTCTGATATGGTTCTCTTTTTTCATGAAAAAATTCCGAAGAGGACCCTGGGGGACTTATGGCTCTATGTGGATGATGATGACCTTCCATATTATACAATGGTCGACGAGGATGGAATTCCCAGTGAGTCTTCATCTGGTGATGAATAGAAGACCGGAGAGAGCCCTGGTGAAGAGGAGAATGATCCCAAGGGCAAGAAAATAGTCGAAGGGGGGAGCGACTCTAAGGGTAAGAAAGCAGATGAAGGGGAGCCATCTTCAAAGGCTCAATCTTAATTTATGATTTACTTGGTTTATCTTTTGTTCAAACTAAAGTCATTGGAAGGCCAAGGCACTCTTTTTGTTGTGGTGTCCGGTATTTGTTCGGACAGGTTTTTTGTGCTGTATCCTGAATTACTCGAAAAGTCCTTGGAAGGCCAAGGAAATTTTAAGTTGTTTAATGAATATTTCTGTTTTGCACAACCATCATCTTCTTTCATTGTTTGTTTTAGTTTAGATAGCTAGAGTTTAAGTAGCTTTTAGTTATTGCATTGTGAGAGTGTTTAAATTCTCTGGCTAGAGTTTAAATAGCCCTTAGATCTTTCAGTCCGGGTAGTATAACAAGAGATAGAACTTTGAAAAAACTTAGAAAATTTTGAAGAAGGCATCGAATTTTATTCAACCATCCGGACACCTCACTAAAACCTCCCCGTGCCACCAGGGAGGAAAGAGTATGCCCCCAAATATTTACATGGAAGTTCAAACAAGTAAATATTTACACAAGTGTTATTCCAAGTACATCCGAAGATGCTCAATATTCCAAGGATGAGTTAGAACCCTGCCATCTTTGTCTTCCAACCAATAAGTTCTAGGCTTGATTCTTTCAATCACTATGTACGGACCCTCCCAGGTAGGGGCCAGATTTCCGAAGAGCTTTTCTTTAGTGTGTAAGAAGACCTTCCTTAATACTTTGTCCCCTGGTTGGAAATCTCTTCTTTTAACTTTAGAAGCAAACCTGCTTCTCATCAAGCCCTGATAGTGTGCAACTCTAAGGCGAGCTTTAACCCGTCTTTCTTCTATCAAATCAAGTTGATTTCTGATGGCCATCTCATTAGCGTGTCCGGAGAAGTTGTGAACACGAAAGGAAGGGAGTGTCTTCTCTATGGGGGCTACTGCATCCATTCCATAGACCAAGGCGAAGGGTGACTCTTGTGTTGCAGCCCCAGGTGTTGTCCGGTAGGCCCACAAGACTTCTTGTAAATAACTAGGCCACTTCCCAGCAGTCCCTTCCAAATTCTTCCTTAAACCGGACAGTATAGTCCTATTAGCCACTTCAACTTGCCCATTAGCTTGTGGGTGGAAAGGTGAAGAAAAACAATGCTGTATACCCCTTGAGGCACAGAACCTTTCCATTTCTCTATTGTCGAACTGTGGCCCATTGTCTGTTGTTATTTTTTGTGGGACACCAAATCTGCAACATATGTTGGACAAAATGAATTTTATGACAGCTTTTGATGTTGTCCCTGCCAGGGGAGCTGCTTCTATCCACTTTGAAAAGTAGTCAATGGCCACAATTATAGTTCTACGCCCTCCAGACGCCACAGGGAGAGGCCCTACTAAGTCCAACCCCCATCGAGCAAAAGGGACGGGCTCTGAAATTGACTCCAAAGGAATGGCTGGTACATGAATTTCATTGCTGTACCTCTGGCATGGGTCACACCTCTTCACCAATTCCTTAGCATCTTTCATAATCGATGGCCAATAATATCCAGAGAGTAATACTCTTCTTGTTAAAGCTCTAAACCCACAATGGGCTGATCCCTCACCATCATGCAATTCGGAGAGGACCACTTGTGACTCATCATCCCTAAACAACGTAGGAGAGGTTTACTATAGGATTTTTTGTACAACACTTCTCTTAACATAATGAAACCACGAGCCTTGTGTTTCAATGTTCTGGCTTGTGATTTATCTGAAGGCACAATACCATCGGACATATATTGCATGAGAAGAGATCTCCAATCCTGAGGCTGCTTCACCTGTATTTCAAAAACTTCCTCTTCTTCACCCTTACTAAGTTGAATAGAAGGGCTTTCAAGCACATGGATCCATGGGTAAGACTCTGTATATGATATTGTTGCTAATGAGTCTGCTAGCTCATTTTCTGCCCGGGGAATGTGTTCGTAGACAACAACTTTAAATTTTAGTGCTTCATTCTTGAGGAGGAGTAAATATTTCACAAGTTGCTCCTTTCTAGCCTCAGATTGGCCTAAGGCATGGTGGATAAGCAATTGGGAGTCACTTAGCAGTTTAACCCTCTTAGCCCCACAGATGTAGGCTAACTTTAACCCAGCTATAGCTGTTTCGTATTCGGACTCGTTATTAGATGCCCTGAAAGCAAAACAAATAGCCTGGTACATACTATCTCCATAATGGGAAGTTAAACATATTCCTGCACCACATCCCATAGTGCTAGATCCACCATCTGTTCGGACGATCCAGACTTTCTTGTCTTTTGTATCAGTAGCTTGCTCCGAATCCCTATCGAAGTGGAACTCAACCAAGAAATCAGCCACAGCTTGGGCTTTTACTGTTGTCCGGGGAGCAAAGTCTATGTCGAAGTCCCCCAATTCTACTAACCACTTAGTCATTCTGCTCGAAATGTCTGCTTTTTGAAGGACATTATTTA
The DNA here is from genome assembly GCA_036936605.1 of Limnanthes douglasii subsp. nivea. Classification (NCBI taxonomy): domain Eukaryota; kingdom Viridiplantae; phylum Streptophyta; class Magnoliopsida; order Brassicales; family Limnanthaceae; genus Limnanthes; species Limnanthes douglasii. Next base: position 154,450,843 of record JAUPFV010000003.1, on the reverse strand, counting down.
AAGGAAAAGATGTCCGGACGATGATAGGATGAGCCTGGAAATAAGGCCTCATCTTTCTTGCAGCTATCACCAGGGCTAATGCCAATTTTTCGAGTTTCAAGTAACGCCTCTCAGCATCAATCAAGCTTTTGCTGATGTAGTACACTGGGTGGGGATACCTATCGACCTCTCTTACCAGCACAGCACTGATGGCACAACTTGAGACTGCCAAATACACAAAGAGAGTCTCCCCATCAACTGGTTTGAACAAAGTTTTGGGGGAGGACATGTGTTTCTTGATTTCATTGAAAGCTTCATCACACTGTGGGGTCCACTCAAAACCCTTTGCACCCTTCAAGGTTTGGAAGAAAGGAGCACACCTGTCCGAAGACCTGGAGATAAATCTGTTTAAAGCTGCTAATCTCCCCGTTAACCGTTGTACTTCTTTGACGTTTCGAGGAGGTTCCATCTGGAAAAGAGCATTCAGCTGGTCCGGATCGGGCTGTATTCCATGCTCACTTATGATATAGCCTAAAAACTTCCCGGACTGCACTCCGAAGACACATTTCTCAGGGTTTAACTTTAAATTTTATTTTACCAAGTTGGAAAAAGTTTCTTGGAGATCGGACAAGTGTAACTGCTCATACACACTCTTCACCATCATATCGTCAATGTAAACCTCCATATTTCTTCCAATTTGATCAGCAAATGCCTTGTTGACTAGCCTCTGATAAGTAGCCCCAGCATTTTTCAAACCAAATAGCATCACCTTGTAGCAATGCAGACCCCTGTCAGTGACAAATGTGGTATGCTCTTGATCTTTTGGATCCACTTGAATCTGATTGTACCCGGAGAAGGCATCCATAAAGAAAAGCAGCTTGTTCCCAGAAGTAGAGTCTACCAACTGATCTATCCGGGGGACCGAGTACAAATCTTTTGGGCAAGCTCTATTAGGGTCTGTGAAGTCAATGCACATGCGCCACTTGCCGTTTTTCTTTTTCACCAGGACAGGCTGGCAGTCCACAAAGGATACTGAGATTCCTTAATGTGCCCCATCTTTGTGAGTCTGTCAATTTCTTGTACTATGACATCAGCCTTTTCTTTTGAGAAAGCTCTTCTCTTTTGAACCACTGGTGCTACATCTCTTCGGACAGATAGGTGATGGGATATCACTTCTGATGGAACTCCAGTAACATCAGCATTGCACCAAGCAAAAACATGCTGATGGTCTTTCAAAAATTTCAACATCTCTTCTTTCAACATTGGTGGCATCTTGGACCCTATCTTGACACTCTTGCCTTCTTCCAAACAGTGCGTTTCAACCTCTTCAATTGGAATCAACACTCTAGGGGTCTCTCTGGGGTCATCAATTTCACCCTCACCCCCAGAAAGGCCCTCAAACTGCTATTGATCATTTATTCGGACTGCCCCCAGTGTTCGAGGAGCCAGGGCAGTGGCATAGCATTCTCTTGCAATCTTTTGGCTGCTCCGGACAACCCCAACCTGTCCCTGAACAGCATACTTTAAGCACTAGTGAACTGTTGAAGCCACTGCATGCATCCTAGAGAGCCAAGACCTCCCTAGAATAGCATTATAGCAAGTGGGACAATCCACCACAATAAAGAGTATTCTAACCATTTTCTTGAAAGGGCCCCTGCCCAATAAAACCTCTTCTTCGAACTCTCCGATCACATCGGCTGAGCTGCCTGTGAAGCCCACGATTGACCTGTCCGACTTTTGGATCACAGCTGGATTTCTCATTTTCTTGTAAGTGGTTAGGAAAAGGATATTGGCTGAGCTTCCAGTATCCACGAAAATTCACCTTATTTCATTGCCCCCTATAGAGGCTCCTATGACAACAGCATCCTTATGAGGGCCAGCAATGTCTCTCAAATCATCCTCATCAAAGACAATGAAGGGGAATGAGTTTGGTGACTGATAAGATGTCATGCCTCCTTCTAGCTGGGAGGCTAAATTATGAACATGCCTCTTTCTCGAAGAAGTAGTAGGAGCTGTCAAAGTGTCCCCTCCGAAAATTGTAAGTGACTCGAAGAATTTAATGAGCCCGGAGACCGACCTAGAACACTCCTCTATAGCACCCACCCTGTTTCGAGTTGGATCAGGCTCCAAGTATTCAGATTCCACATCAAACCTTTCAACTATAACCATGGCCCCCTCCGGGGCAGCATTACTTGGACCAACCTGGTGAGTGTTGTCAGGCCTGTTGCCTCCTCTTCTCTTAACGTATGCTCCCAACTTTCCCCTTTCAATCAGGTTTTGAACTTCTTGCTTCAACGCTATGCAATCATCAGTGGTATGGCCAATATCATTGTGATATTGGCAAAAGGAGCTGTTACGATGCTCTCTGGAAGACTGCAAGGTTGCTGGTCTCCGGTAATGCACCTCATCTTTTGTCTTATCGAAAATGGTGGCCACACTTTCTTTGAGCTCTTCAAACCACTCCGGTTGGACCCATGGCCCTCTTTTGTTTCTGGATTGTTGACTTTGAGCGGGAGCAGCTGGCTGAGACTGAGCTTTTGCCCTTCCATGCCCCTGTCCGGTTTCTCTTGCTTTATTCCCGGACTGGTTTTGATTTGGAGTTGGTGCCACTGGGGTGGACCTCACCTGTCTGTGCACCCTGGTCTTCTTTGTTTCATCAACGTTTATTTGTTTGCCAACTTGATTCAGCAATCCTCCCCAGGTTATAGCCTTGTTTCTGGTCACCGAATCAGCCAGATTGCCTAGGTTCAAACCTTACCTTAGGGATGCTATTGCCACCTGTTCGAAGCAATCAGCCAACCCATTCTTTGTGTTCACAAAACGACTTATGTACTCTTTCAAGGACTCATTTGGCTCCTGGGCACAATGGATTATTGTGTCTCTATTGCCCTTCAGCTCCTTACTCCCTACAAACTGCCTTCGAAAGGCCACCCAAAACGTATCAAAATATTTAATACAACCCTGAGGCAGGCTGTTGTACCATTTCAGAGCACTCCCCGTAAAAGATTGGGAGAATGCCCTACACAGTAGTTTATCATCGTCATCAAAGTTCATCATGAAGTTCTTGAATTGCTCCAGATGATTGTCCGGATCAGTACTGCCATCGTACTTCTCCATTTTAGTACTGTCAAACCTCTTGGGGAGGTTTCCGGACAGGATTTTAGAAGACAGTGGAGACTGCCTCCAATTCCTTCCACGACTGAACACAGTATCCTCATTGGGAGTTGCAAAGATACCTGGCTCATCGTGGAAAGCAAAGGGATCCATCAGCATCTTGTCCGTATACCTCCGGTGGTGAGATGACCCCTTTCCAATATGCCTTTTCATTCTTCCATGGTGGTCTCTTTTTCTTGAATATTTATTAACTTGCTCTTGCTTTTTCTTGGTTCGACCCTCATCGCTGCTAGAGGACAAGGATTTTTCATTTCCCTCACTGTCCGAAGAGCTACCCGAAGATTCTGAGCTCGAGTCAGAACTCTCCACAGGCTTGGACCGGTGAGACTTTTTAGAACTAGCATGAGTCTTTTTGGTGCTCACATGAGTTTTGGAAGCCTCATGCTCTCTGGGGTTATCGGTGTGATGAACAACCGATGCCTTGGATTTTTCTTTCACGCCCATCTTGGCCTTTTCAGCCCTCAGAGCTTCTATTTCAAGCTTTAACCTGTCGCGCTCTTAGACAGTGTACTCATCGTTTTCTTCCACCACTTCGAGCAAAGCTGGTGGAAGCTCTGGATTGTCTAGAATGCTGGATTTTTCATACGGACATAATTTCTTGGCAGGTTTTGAATGCTTGATTCAGGCACCTCTCTCCTCCCACTGTGGTCGCCAATTTGGTGTGGATAATAATTGTCTGAGGGTAGGCTGGTAATTTCAAGTAGAGTTTTAAGGTGGTGTATGGGTGTTTAACAGTGGTATGTGGGTGTTTAACAGTGGTATGTGGGTGTTTAACAGTGGTATGTGGGTGTTTAACGGTTAGAGTGGAGAGTAGAGAGATGATTAAGCAGCTTGGTAGCAGTTAATTCTCATTTTCCCTAGTTAATGCGGGTGGTTAGGTATTTATAGTATAAAGTTTGGGCCCTCATGGGCTTTCGGGTCATGTTTAATGGACCCGGGTCGTGTTCAAAGATCCATGAGCTCTAAGTAGGAGAGCAAGTAGCTTAGTCAAGAAGTGTTTAGGTTTTTTAGTACTTTTGTCATAGTTCGAACAACCTTAAGTTTATTGTGTTCAAAGTAACCTGTCCGGTCCAAGTCCATGTAACCTGTCCGGTATTCGGAGAGACTAGACCGATTTGCCCTGTCCGGGGAGCATCCTGAATTTGGACTCATCAAATATTGAAACGGATTCAGAAATATTAATATCTCTTCTTTCCTCTACTCATTATTCTTCACAATTGGAATATGTCCTAAATAGTATAAGGAGCTCAATCTCCCCTACTTTGATACTTCATCACATTTTTAGTGAGCAAAATCGAGCACCCGATTGACTTGCTCGATGGACTCTGAGATGCAAGATAAAAATAGATTATACTATATTTAAAGATCCTAATCATTTAGAAACAATTACTTTTTAGAAAGTATCTAACTTCAAAGCCTAAGAATCAATTGACGGTTCTCTCTATTCCTCTATTCAGGAACTGTAAGCTGAGTGTGTTGTTGTTTTTGGGTTCCAGCAAACTTTCTTCTTCTATCCTTCTCAAAGGAATTCTTAGCTCAGTTTCTAACCTCTGGCATTTTCTAATTCGAATTCCTAGAAGGTTTTGTTTCGCAAAGACCATGCTTCAAGATATTATAAGTCTGAGGGTAGGCTGGTAATTTCAAGTAGAGTTTTAAGGTGGTGTATGGGTGTTTAACAGTGGTATGTGGGTGTTTAACAGTGGTATGTGGGTGTTTAACAGTGGTATGTGGGTGTTTAACGGTTAGAGTGGAGAGTAGAGAGATGATTAAGCAGCTTGGTAGCAGTTAATTCTCATTTTCCCTAGTTAATGCGGGTGGTTAGGTATTTATAGTATAAAGTTTGGGCCCTCATGGGCTTTCGGGTCATGTTTAATGGACCCGGGTCGTGTTCAAAGATCCATGAGCTCTAAGTAGGAGAGCAAGTAGCTTAGTCAAGAAGTGTTTAGGTTTTTTAGTACTTTTGTCATAGTTCGAACAACCTTAAGTTTATTGTGTTCAAAGTAACCTGTCCGGTCCAAGTCCATGTAACCTGTCCGGTATTCGGAGAGACTAGACCGATTTGCCCTGTCCGGGGAGCATCCTGAATTTGGACTCATCAAATATTGAAACGGATTCAGAAATATTAATATCTCTTCTTTCCTCTACTCATTATTCTTCACAATTGGAATATGTCCTAAATAGTATAAGGAGCTCAATCTCCCCTACTTTGATACTTCATCACATTTTTAGTGAGCAAAATCGAGCACCCGATTGACTTGCTCGATGGACTCTGAGATGCAAGATAAAAATAGATTATACTATATTTAAAGATCCTAATCATTTAGAAACAATTACTTTTTAGAAAGTATCTAACTTCAAAGCCTAAGAATCAATTGACGGTTCTCTCTATTCCTCTATTCAGGAACTGTAAGCTGAGTGTGTTGTTGTTTTTGGGTTCCAGCAAACTTTCTTCTTCTATCCTTCTCAAAGGAATTCTTAGCTCAGTTTCTAACCTCTGGCATTTTCTAATTCGAATTCCTAGAAGGTTTTGTTTCGCAAAGACCATGCTTCAAGATATTATAAGTCTTGAAATTGTAAGGAGGTTTCCAAGTTTTTCCAATCAGGTTTGTTCATGTAATCATAAAGCAAAGTTGGTAATTGAAGCCAATGATTGTTATCTAATTCAGAGATTAATCTGGGTCAAGCTTCCTCTATATCTCTAGCCTCAGACGATCTCTATTTCTTTGATTTTATTTTCGGTAAAGATGACATTTTGTTGAACAAATGGTCTTCTCTATTGGTTGATAATCGATCTCTTCATTGTTGATCCAAAATCCTGAGATTTAGAGTTTTGTTATCAAGTTTTTGTCTGAGGTTCTCTTCAGTAACTTCCTTATCGAATCCCTTTCCATCTTTCTTATGCAGATTGGTTCCCCAATATTTCCGATCAGTTATATGATTGACTAATTTTATCATCTAAATCTAATAGTCCTGAAGAATCATCTCGTTAAAGGTTGGTCTAAAGCCACTTTGGAAGCTAATCCAAGCTTTTTAGGATTTGTAAAGCTATCACATATGTAATTAAGCCAATGATTGTTATCATGAAAAAATTATTTCCTTCACAATATTTTTCAAAAGCTTGGATGTGTAGAGTGCATTCTTCTTGGAGTCTGATTCATTTACCCGCTACATGTGAACCGGAAAATTTAAAAACCTGTTAGGTGCCTAATTAGAATTCTTTAGTAATGCCAAATTAGGCTCTCCTGTAATCCTCATTCTTATGGGTTTTTTTATCCTAATAAATTCTTTTTAGCTTTAAAAAAAAACTCCAAATTTTTATTAAGAGCCTATGTTTGGGATGCTTGCTTATACTTAAAAAGATACTAATTTAATCATAAATTTAGAAAAATACTAATGCAACCTTAATATTTGAACAAAAAATATAAGATTTATATTTTTTATTTTTCATATTTTATATTTAATATTTTTAGGGTGGTTCAATGTTCAACACCTTCATAAGTAGGATACTATTACTGCATAAAGATGAATAGTTGTGGTAAAATTAAATTTACATTTAATCTATGACATGAAATAAATGTATTGGATTCGTGATGGATTTTAGTGGTGGTCGATTGCTTCAATCAAACTTATCCATGGAGGATGGTGAGATTACTCCATCATCTTCTCCCATCTCTTCAAAATCCTGCCCTAAAAATTTGCTGCCATATGAATCTGAATTTCCTCTGCTAAGGAAACAGAGCAAAGATGAACAAAGCAATGGTGTTAAGTCAAGAAACCCTTATCAACCTCTCGGTGATGCTATTCTTGTTAGGAAAAATCCTACCTACGAAAACACAATTGTAAGAAATGAGAAAACCAAAACCACAAAAGATACATCTTCAAATCTACATTCTTATGCAGAAACTCTGAAACCAGTAAATCAAGTTTTCAAACACAAAAATGTAGCAGCTACTCACAATAGGGACTACTCAGTGATAAGTTTTGAAGGCAAAGATAAACTATCACTCCAGAAAATGTCGAAGCACACCCTTGTTGGTAAGTTTGCTGCAGGCAAACCATCTTTCGAAACAATAAAAGGTTTCCTGGGTAAATTTAACTTTAAAGCCAAGTATATCATTTCTTTATGGGATTACAAGCACATTCTTGTGGAATTTGACAGTTATGAGGATCTAAAGAAGATTTGGTATAAGAACGTTTGGAATGTTGGTGGCAAAATCATGAGATTACTGAAATGAACACCTACGTTTGATCCTAACTATGAAATTCCTCTAACACCTATCTGGGTGACTATCCCAAATCCGTCAGAGTTTATGTACAATAAATCAAAAATAGGTGAGTTTGTTAAAGCAGTTGGTATTCCCCTAAGAATTTGGGTTCCGAAGGTGAATAGAGTGAAACAAAACTGTTGTAGATTCTGGGCAGAAATTGACATTTCGAAACCATTGATCAAGAACATATTAATCAAGTTTGGGGAAGAAGATATTTGGTTAAATATCATCTATGACAAACATCCCAAATAATGCAGTGCCTGTTCTCAAATAGGGCATTCTAGTTCTGAATGCAAGAAAGTCTTAATCTCTCAAAATGTTCACAATAAAAACAAAATGCAGTTGAAAACCCATAATAGATTGCCTTTAAAATTGAAGTCTATTATTGTTAACAGAGAAACTAACAATTCTCTAGATCTTTTGACTGAAGACATTTATAAAAATAATAATAGTAATAACCTGAATGTGATAAATAAGGCTAGGGAAGTTCTTTAGCAACCATCCTCAAGCAATAATGAATGCTGTCAAATTGTCAAGGATTCTGATGTTACAGAAGCTCTGCAAGTTTTAGTGAGAAAGTCAATGTTTGAACCGCAATAAACTCCTGTTACTTCCTCTTCACCAACAAAAAAAACAGTTGGTAGCCTTCCTAAGTCACATGTTAGCAAATAAGATTTGCATCATGAAGATTGCAAGAAGAATGATCTTAAAAATCCCAGAAGACTGAAAACTGGAACTCCGAAGGACCATCTTCCTCAAAGCTAATCAAGCTCAAAAGTGCTCCTAAACCTCATCTCATCATTAAATGAAAATTTTCATTCTAAACTGGAACGTGAAAGGAGTATGAAACACAAATACTATCAGAAAAATTCAATCTTTATGCAAAACATCAAAACCAAGTCTAGCTGCTATACAAGAGCCCATTGTGCAGATAAGTAACTTACAGAAGGTTTGAAACTAGTTAAATTTCAGTTGTTACTATGCAAATATCAGTAACAAGAGTTGGGTTATTTGGCATCAAGAGTTCAATGTTGATATCTTACTGGATCAAGATCAAATATTACATATTAACGTTCACCACAACTTTCTCAACAAAGACTTTCGTGTATCTGTGATCTATGGTAAGTGCAAAAGGGAATTCAGAAAGACTCTTTGGGACACTCTGAGGGCTATTGAGGAACCTTCTACCGATAGGATAATATTTGGCGACTTCAACTCTCATTAATGAGGGTGATCAACATTTTATACAAGCAGTCTGCTCAATTATCTCACTACTTCTTACACTAAACACTAAATACTTCAAACTTACCAAAACACTTTACCAAACTACCCCCAGCCCAAAATAAACCAAACCAAATTGGCGACCATACTGGGAGCACGAAGGTGCCTGAATATTGCATTCAAAACTAGTAGAAAGAACCAGTTTGGATGGATCCGAACGAGCAAGAGACTCCACCTCCTCTGGTGGAAACGGTTGGGAAAACCAAATAATACATCATTGAAGAGCGAGACCAGTTGAGAGCAGAAATAGAGGCGCTAAGGGCCATAAAACAAGCAGAAAATGGTATAAGAGAAAAGTCAGAGGAGTCAGCTATTCATTATACTGACAACCCTAGGAAGAATGATCCATCAGTAAATACTCATCTGAGTTTGAAAAAGACTCATGTTAGCTCCAAGAAGACCCATCGGTCTAAGCCCTTTGAAAGTTTAGATTTTGTGTCCTCCAGCAGCTCTTCGAATGAGGCTGATCTTGAGGAGTCTTTATCATCAAGTAGTGATGACGGGAGGTCCAGGAAAAAGATGAAGCTAATTAAAACATATTCAAGAAAGAGGGATAGGCATGGGAGGCTTAAAAGACATCTAGGCAAATGGTCATCCCACAAACATGCTGATCAGTTGCTAATAGATCATTTTGCTTTTCGAACCGAACCATGTATTTTTGCAACACCTAATGAAGAAGTATGCCAAGATACTGTCTGGAAACCTACCCAAAAGGTTTGACATTTCCAAAATGGAGAAGTATGGTGGAAGTAAAGATCCAGACAACCATCTGGAGAAATTCAAGAACTTAATGATGAATTTTGATGATGATGAGAAAGTTTTGTGCAGAGCCTTCTCCCAAAATTTTATGGGAAGTGCTCTTAAGTGGTACAACAGTTTACCCCCAGGGTTGTATCAGAAATTTTGATACTTTATGGGTTGCCTTCGGAAGGCAATTTGTTGGAAATAAGGAGGTGAAGGGAAATGAAGATACCATTATCCATTGTGCCCAAGAACCAAATGAGTGCTTAAAGGAATACATAAGTCGGTTCGTGAATGCAAATAACGGATTGGTAGATGGTGTGAATTTAAGTTGTAAAGAGAGAATTAAGAACAAAGAGTCTTCAAAGAGAATTTTTAGAAGTGTTTAGTGCCTCTGAATATTTCATAAGTCAAAATAACCTTTTCAGCCTCCTTAAATAGGCAGGGTGAATTAGTTAGGAAAACGGTTACATATTAATATATTTACAATTTAACCCCTAGGTTTCTACTAAAGCGTAATTAAATCCTATAATTACAGAATTTGTCATTTTAGCCCTTATTAATTACACTCAAGTCCCTAAGGAATATCTTTCCTTATCAGTAGTCCCCCTAGTTCTTATATAGACATTTATAAGAACTATTGGCTCATCGGATTCTTCCTCGGATCAACACTATTTTTATCGCTTCTCTTCGAATTTTCAAGCATTGTGGTATAGCTTTACTTCTTCTTCGAATATTATCACTTCAAACATAGTTTAATGACGCTTCGAAGTCTCTGACCCCTGCCTAAGAGATTGATTAGACACCTAGCAGTAGACCTGCAACACTGCATATTCCCTTTTCGTTTCATATTCCAACCAATGAAAACAACTTACTTGCCCTACTTCTTTACATACTCAACGTCACTCTTTACTCTATAAATACCCAGTTACTCATTCATTCAGAACTTTTTAGAGAAATCACCCTTGAAACATCTCCAGACTGTTCTTCATCTTCAACCTTCTCATCTCCAACCTGTTCATCTTCTTTTGTTTATCTTCAACCTCTCATACCAAAAACCATTGTATGAGAAGATACCCTAGATACAATAGATTTAAACCCAGAAGACCAGTAAGATCAAAGAAAAATCTTTTTCCTGGTTCCAGTAACCAAGTATTTGGGGCCTACGATTATCTTTGTATTTCTCGAAGAGCCAAAGAATACAAAGCTGCTGGGTTGATCTATAACGGTCCTCACTCTTCCTGCACCACTTTTAAATATGGCAACTTTAATCCAAACCTTGCCACTTCGTCTTCACCTCTAGCTTCTAACCCAGAAAGTAGCTCTACGACCTCTTCTTTCCAAAATCCAACCAAACCTTCAATACTAAGACCTCATCGGAAACCTAAAGTAGTTACTTTAGACAAACCACCCACTTATAACAAATCACAACTCAAATCACCTGTCCTTCAATTCGAAGAGACAAAAAACCCTCAAACCAAAACACTTCCTCCTCAATTCGAGGCTATTAGAGCTAAGCGTTCCAAAAAATCATCTTTCTTAGTAATGGGTGAAGAAACAAAAACCTCTTCTACTCCTCAACACTCTCCTCCTCCCCCATTAGAAGTGGATGACACTACACCAGAATGTAGTCAGCCAATTCTTGTAACTCAACAAGAGACACAAATTCGAAGCCATTCCGAGGACGGTCAGAAAAAAGACGATTCAGAAGCTACTGAATCTGATGCCGAGGAGGAGTCCGAGGCTGATGATGTAGCTCCTCCAAAGAAACCTCGAGGGAAAAAAGGTCTCATTTCATTGCCTGAGAACGTTGCCTCATTAGTTCAGGAAAATCTCAAGCCTCTTTCTGCTTGGTACATTCTTGCCTTGAAGAATGTACCCTACAGCTACTACCTCGAATCGGAGAAGGAGCACCTCAGAAAGCTATGGGGGTTAACTGATAATATGACACTTCGGCTACCAGTGGAAGGAGAGACACCCTTGAACTGCCAAAAAGATGAGCTGGTAGTGTATCCTGAGCTTTTTAATTGGGGACTTCGGTTTCCCCTGGATCCGATGATCGTAAAGTTCTTCGAAATCCACAGACTGTGCCCAACCCAGGTTACTCCAAACTTGCTCTTCACTTTATTTTCAGCAATCATGGTATCAAGACTTGGAGGTATTCCCCTCGAAATCGAGGACTTCATCTCAGTAACCAAAGTGTCAAATGGCCCTGTTCTACCATTTTATTATTTAACCCTTGAAGATGACTTGAAAATTATCGACGATCTCCTCGAAGCCGATAAATTCTGGAAACAACGATTCGTCTTTCTGTCAGGCGCCTGGGAAAATGGACATGAAATCTCCGATGCCAACCCTTCTAAACTCACCCTTACCTGGAGAGACAGTAGTAAGTGATACCTTTCCTTGCTTATCTAGTTGTTTTTGAATCAAATTATTTAGCTAACTATTTTTCTCTCTTTAGAAATTCCGAGGCGGTTTAAGGGTCGTCGAAAAGAAGCCAAGCTTATCTTTCAAAAGATGGCTGAGTGGGCTGAAAAATCTTGGGGCAATGGTTTTCATTCAGCATTCGAGCCCATAAACTTTGTTAATAGCCACCTCTGGCGCATATCCCTAGGGGCAGACTTCCCTCTGGATCCGATGACGCCACCAGATCCCCTTCTAGCAGTTGAGAGGATTCTTGCACCAGATGGGAAATGTTATCTTCCTCTTCGGAACCGGAGTGACAGCCATCTTCCTTTGAAGAAGAAAGGAAAGAAGAAAACCACCACCAGCAAAACTAAACCTCCCTCTACTTCGAAGAGTGTAAGGAAGAGAAAAACGTCTGCACCTTCGCTTCCCACCATATCCGAAGAAGACCAGCCCATCCTGAAAAAGACAAAGAAAAAACAAACTTCTCCAAAAAAGAAAGATAATAAGTCTAACAAGCCCAATGAAAAGAATGAGGCTGATCTCTTAGAGGATGTGCTAGCTTCCGAGGCACGAGGTAAAACTTTTGTCGAGGTGAATCCTGAGGGAGGTATAACCCTTGGAGACAAACAAATAGATGACTATCTAAACTTCGAGGACTTCAACTCAAGTGGAGATTTTGTACTTCCTGGTTCTCAACATGCCAATGTTGCTCCTCCAATTTCTACCGATGCTGCTACAACTTCCACATCCAATCCTTTTGCTCCCATTCATCAGCCAGAGAAATCTGATGAGGTAATTTCAATTCTTCAACCTTTCCCCAATCTAATTTCTGCAGTCACCAAATTATACGAAGAAGTGAGCAAATCTCAAACCCAACTGGAGCGTCTTGCCCAAGAGCTAGCTAGGAGTAGAAAAGAAACAGAGTCTGAAAAGACTTCTAAAAATGAAGCACTCCAAAAATTTGAAGCTGAGAAAGAACAGCTTCTTAAAAAGCACAAGGAGGAAGTCGAAGCTCTTAAGACTACTCATCTGGAAGCTCTTAAAAGTCTAAAGGCCGAACATTCTACTGCTATTTCCGATGCAACGGAGCTTATCAAAGAGACTAAAGAGAAATTGGAAAAAAGCCAGACTGAAATTACTACACTTCGAGCAGGATTCGAAGAGGAAAAGGAAGCTGCAGTTAAAGAGGCGAAAAACAAAGTTAGCTCTGTGATGCTTGAAGGCATGAAGAAAACTCAAATTGATACATCCATTCAGATCCTTCGAGAAGTTCATGCTGCTTGTCCAAGGCTAGACTTATCAAACCTTTGGAAACGAGTTCCAGAAGAACAACGCCCAAAAGAAGCTTTCGAAGCTCCACCAAGCTCCTCCTCCGAAGAGGCGTCATCGGAAGATGAAGAACAAGAAAATGATGCTTGATAGACCAAGTAGTTTGCTTTTGTTTTTTGTGTATGTGACTAAGTACTTCAGTTCTTTTTTGTAAACTTCGTATGTTATCCCACGAACAAACTACTTATCTTTTTTTTATCTTAAATTTTCTGGTACACTTGTTTGAGCTGATTATTATTAATCATGGAAGCACTCATAAGTCGTGGCACTTCGAAAAATAGATGCACTCATAAGACGTGGCACCTCGAAAAATAGATGCACTCATAAGACGTGGCACCTCGAAAAATAGATGCACTCATAAGACGTGGCACCTCGAAAAATAGATGCACTCATAAGACGTGGCACCTCGAAAAATAGATGCACTCATAAGACGTGGCACCTCGAAAAATAGATGCACTCATAAGACGTGGCACCTCGAAAAATAGATGCACTCATAAGACGTGGCACCTCGAAAAATAGATGCACTCATAAGACGTGGCACCTCGAAAAATTTGGTTGTTTCTTCAAAGCTTTCGCTTCGGAAAATTATTCTTGGTCGACTTCCAAAGATGATCAATCTTTGCCAAATTACCAAAATAATAAATCACACATCATAACAAACAACCAATGGCCAAAAGAAATTTTATTAAAAAATTCAATATCAATCAGACACCTCGTTAAAACCTTTCTGGGCCAACAGATAAGGAAAGAGTATGTCTGTTTTACAAAAATTCGAAGTTCAGTTTTACTCACAGTACAATTTCAAGTGCTCTATGTTCCAAGGGTGCTTGAGCATCCTCCCTTCTCGATCTGATAACCTGTAGGAACCTGGTTTGACTCTCATTGTAACTTTGTAAGGACCTTCCCAATTCGGGGCCAGTTTTCCGAGGTGTTTATCCTTGGTGTGAAGAAACACTTTTCGCAATACTAGATCGCCAATTTTGAATTCCCTTCTCTTAACTTTGGCATCGTACCTGCTTCTCATTAACGTTTGATAATGGATCACATTTAAATGTGCCTTGACCCTTTTTTCTTCCAACAAATCAAGTTCCACTCTTCTGGCCTCATCGTTATCTGCATCGGAATATCGTAATAGTCTGTAAGAAGGTAGTGTAGATTCAGCAGGGCACACAGCATCCATCCCATATACTAGAGAAAAAGGAGTCTCTTTTGTAGCCTCTCTAGGGGTTGTCCTATATGCCCATAATACTTCTTGAAGAAAATTTGGCCACTTCCCTGCTGCTCCAGCCAAATTTTTCTTTAAGCCATCCAAGATAGATCTATTTGTTACTTCCACTTGTCCATTTGCCTGAGGATGAAAAGGAGTGGAAAAACATTGCTGTATCCCTTTCGAAGAGCAAAAAGAGTCCATTTCCTTGTTATTAAATTGAGGACCATTATCAGTTGTTATTTTTCGAGGTACTCCAAAACGGTAGCAAATATTGCTTTGAATAAACTTGATTACATCCTTAGCTTTTGTCCCAGCTAAGGGTTCTGCTTCTGCCCACTTCGAAAAATAATCAACCGCAACAATAATCATTTGTCTTCCACCAGAAGCCATAGGTAATGGTCCCACCAAATCAATGCCCCACCTATCAAAAGGAACCGCCTCTGAAATTGTCATTAGTGGTACTGCTGGTTTGTGTATTAAATTTGCATACCTTTGGCAAGTGTCACAACTTCGAACTAATGACTTGGCATCTTGTAAAATGGTAGGCCAATAATATCCTGCCAACAATACCCTACGCGTTAAAGCTCTAAACCCACAATGAGCTGACCCATCTCCATCATGCAGTTCGGACAAAACATTCTGAGATTCATCCTTGCCTAAACATCGTAGTAAAGGTTTCGAAGCAGACCTTTTGTACAGCACCCCATCCAGTACCACATAGCCAAGGGATTTGTACTTTATTTTCTTGAGCAAGTGTTTATCCATAGGTAATATTCCATTTGAAATAAAGTTTAACAAGTTAAACCTCCAATCTCCTCGAGCGCACGTCGGATTATTTACCACCTCATCGACCACTTCACATTGCTCAGAATTTGATATAATCGAAGGCGATGGTTGTGTTACAATCCATGGGTATTCTTCTGAGTAAGCCATCGTTGCCAAAGAATCAGCCAAAGTGTTGTTTCCTCTTCGAATATGCTCCACTTCGACATTTTCAAATTGCGCCATCATCCCCCGAAGTTCTTGTAGGTACAAAACCAAACGCTCCTTTTTAGCTTCTGATACCCCTTTAACGTGGTTAACTACCAACTGTGAATCTGTTTCCAAGCGTACAAACATTGCTCCACAAATCTTCGCCAACCTTAATCCTGCTAGCACAGCCTCATATTCAGCTTCGTTATTTGAAGCATGAAAGCCAAATTTTATAGCTTGAAACATAAATTCCCCCGTTGGTGCCACCAATTCCACTCATGCACTTGACCCTTTACTACTGGATCCCCCATCAGTTCGAATTGTCCACGTCGGATTCTCATTCACCTTTTCTGTATCTTTCTCCTCGGGTCTGCTCGAGTGAAACTCCACCAAAAAATCTGCTAAGGCTTGAGCTTTGATAGCTGTCCGAGGAGAAAATAACACATCGAAATCTCCCAATTCCACAGACCACTTTGTCATCCTTCCTGAAATGTCTGGTTTTTGTAAAACATTCTTTAATGGATATGAAGTTCGAACGACAATCGTATGTGCCTGGAAGTAAGGGCGCATCTTTCTTGCTGCCACTATTATACACAGTGCCAATTTTTCGAGCTTCAAATAACGTTTCTCAGCATCAACCAAACTTTTGCTGACATAGTAAACAGGCTTCGAAATTTTAGTATCCTCGCTGATCAAAACTGCACTTACTGCATAATCCGATACTGCTATATACAAAAACAACTGTTCACCCTTTCGAGGCTTCGATAATATTTCAGGAGAGGATAAAAGATTTTTGATCTTCAGAAAGGCTTCTTCACAATCCGAAGTCCACTCAAAATTATTAGGCCTTCGCAGCACCTGAAAAAAAAGGCAAGCACTTATCTGAAAAACGAGAAATGAATCTGTTCAGGGCTGCTAACCTGCCTGTTAACATTTGCACTTCTTTGATATTCCGAGGTGAAGACATCGATATCAAAGCCTTCAACTGTTCTGGGTCCACCTCAATTCCTCTTTCACTAATCATATACCCCAAAAATTTGCCAGATCGGACTCCAAATGTGCATTTTTCCGGATTCAACTTCAATTGAATGGCTCTAAGATTCAAAAACGTTTCTTCCAAATCATCAATATGTTCATCATCACCTTTGCTTTTAACAAGCATGTCATCGATGTATACTTCAATATTTCTCCCAATCTGTGAAGCAAACGCCTTATTCATCAGCCTCTGATATGTTGATCCAGCATTTTTCAGCCCAAAAGGCATTACTTTATAGCAATGCAAACCTCTATCAGTAATAAAAGTCGTGCTTTCTTCATCATCTGGATTCATTTGAATTTGATTATACCCCGAAAATGCATCCATGAAAGTCAGAATTTTATTTCCCGAAGTGGAATCCACTAACTGATCTATCCGAGGCACCGGAAAAGGATCTTTTGGACAGGCTCTATTCAAATCTGTGAAGTCCACACACATTCGCCATTTTCCATTCTTCTTTTTTACTACCACCGGATTAGCCGTCCACCTCGGATAATTGGCCTCCCTAATATGTCCCATCTTGTATAACCGATCCACTTCGGCAACTATGGCCTCAGATTTCTCCAATGAGAAGGCTCTTCTTTTTTGGATAATTGGTTTGACCTTCGGATCAACCGCTAGGCTATGACATATAATGTTGCTAGGGACTCCTACTACATCTTCGGATTTCCAGGCAAACACATCCAAATTTTCAGACAAAAAATTCAACAACTTTTCTCGCATCGTCAAAGATAACAGAGTGCCAATTCGAAGTACCCTGCCATTATTAAAAATATATTCCTCTATTTCTTCATTGACCACTACAGAACTCGGGGTTGACCTCGGATCATCAATTCCCTCGTCTGTTTCACCACAAGACAACCCCCCAAACTGCTAACTCTCCATGAGATCATCAGAACCTTTACCACGTAACCTAAATGCAGCAGCATAACATTCTCTTGCCACCTTTTGGTCACTTCGGACTACACCAACTCTGTCCTCGACCACATACTTCAGACACTGATGAACTGTAGAAACTACAGCGTACATTTTGGCCAACCATGATCTCCCAAGAATAGCGTTGTAACTTGATGGACAGTCCACCACCACAAAAAGTACCTGCACTTTCTTCTTGAAAGGCCCTTTCCCCAAAGAAATTTCACCTTCGAATTCACCTATCACAATTGCTGATGCGCCAGTAAACCCAATGATAGTCCTCTCAGACTTTTCTATTCGAGGTGGAGCTGTCAACCTATCATATGTCGATTTAAAAAGCACATTGGCAGAACTCCCTGTGTCGATCAGCACGCGTCGAATCTCCACCCCACATACTTCTGCTCCAATGACCACCGCATCCTCATGTGGCCCTGTAATGCCCCTCAAATCATCTCCATCGAATATTATAAAGGGCACATCCTTTCTGCCGCCTAGATGTGCCGATGCACCTCCCTCAATTTGTCGTGTTAAATTTACTATATGCCTCTTCCTCGAATTATTGGTGTTGTTGGTCATCGAATCCCCTCCAAATATGGTTAATGATTCGAAAAAGGCACACAGATCTCGAACACGTCCCTGACGCATCGGCTCATCTATCGACATTAACAAAAGTCGACTGGGGTCTGGTTCGACATATTCCGAGGCTACATCGAAACCATCTGCCTCACCTGCAACATCTAAAATCATTAACGCAGTTTCCTGCTTAGAATTGGGATTACCTCCTTTGGGAGCTGTTGCTTTGGCATTCTTCCTGACATACTCCAACAACTTTCCATTTTCGATCAGAACTTGCATCTCCTTCTTCAGAGCAATGCAATCATTTGTATCATGGCCGATGTCCTCATGATACCTACAAAATTTATTATTGCGCTCCTCTCTTGGCCTGTTGATAGCCGGTGGCTTTCTAAAATTGATTGTTCCTCTTGTTTTTTCATATATTGAAGCCACACTCTCAGTTAAATCTGCATAGTAATCCGGCCTCACCCACACATTCGACCTGGACCTATACTGCTGCTGATTGTTAGAATTATGTTGATTATATCCCCCTTGATACGAGTTCGAGGTTCCTCGGTTAGAAACATTTGGATTGTTCTTCGGACGCGAGGGATTGTTGTTTGAGACGTTAGATTGTCCACTCCCTTTTTGAACAATACTAGCACCTCCTCGAACCCTTGTTGATTCTTCGACCTTAATCTGGTCCTCTACCTGAGCCATAAGAGCTCCAAACGTTAAGGCTCTACGCCTCGTAGTCTCATCGGCTAAATCCCCAGGCAACAGCCCCTGCCTGAACGCTGCCATAGCCACACTTTCCTCACAGTCATCCAGCTCAGCCTTTGTTGACACAAACCTCTTGGTATAATCCTTCAGCTTCTCTCCTACAGCCTGCTTGCACTGTATTATCGTGTCTCCATTGGCTCTCATCTCCTTGCTTCCCACAAATTGTCTGCGAAAAGCAGTGTAGAAACTTCTGAAATTTGCAATCGATTCCTTAGGAATCTTATTAAACCATTTTAGCGCAGTTCCCTTAAACGTTTGAGAAAAGGCTCTACACACCAATCTATCATCATCTTCAAAATTAGTCATGTAGTTCTTAAATTGTTCGATGTGGTCATCGGGATCTTGAGTCCCATCAAACTTTTCAACTTTAGAAATATCAAAACGCCTCGGTAATGGCACTGATCTGATCTCCTTCACCAATGGTGAGTCCCTCCAATCAACCCCCTGAACATACTGGTCCTCATTTCTCATTCCCACAGTTGCATACAAGCTGGACTCACCTTCATACCTCCGAGGCGAACACCTCCGAGGCGAGTATTTCCGAGGTGAATATACTCGCCTTTCTTTCTTTTTCCTTCCTTCCCTATACATTTTAGATGGCCGGAGCTCACGCTCTGCCCCTCCTGAACGGCCTCGAGAACGCTCATACCTCGGTGTTTCATCAGATTCAGAATCTTCAAAATCCTCCTCATCACTAAAATTTTCATACAGTCGCCTTTGCAACTTTTCCTTCCTCTTCTTTATCCCGCTATACTCTTTTTTTTGTTCAGATCGTACCCTACGCTGCTCATAATGATCATCAGCTTCATCCATCGACTGATCAGACTGATCATTACGATCGCCACCTGCTATCTTAGATCTAAGTCTAGCACCGTCATTATTATCTCCCTTCTTCTTTACCAATTCGTCGAGCTCAGCCACCTTCCTAATCATTTCATTCATTTTTCCTTCAAAGTCAAATTGAACAGGTTGAACTGGAACAAATTTACCTGCCTCTTGCAGATCAGATTTCAGCGTTTCTATCGCCTTGCGAACGGATGGATTGTCACCTTCCTCCGGATTCATCTTCAAACAGCGAAAAATCAAACGAGAAGTGAAAATTCGAACGAAAAACCTTTGAAAACGAGAACTCGAGCGTCGATTTTTGATCTGTTGATCAAGGTATCCTCGCCCCTCTTTCTAGCGCCAATTTGGTGTGAATTTAAGTTGTAAAGAGAGAATTAAGAACAAAGAGTCTTCAAAGAGAATTTTTAGAAGTGTTTAGTGCCTCTGAATATTTCATAAGTCAAAATAACCTTTTCAGCCTCCTTAAATAGGCAGGGTGAATTAGTTAGGAAAACGGTTACATATTAATATATTTACAATTTAACCCCTAGGTTTCTACTAAAGCGTAATTAAATCCTATAATTACAGAATTTGTCATTTTAGCCCTTATTAATTACACTCAAGTCCCTAAGGAATATCTTTCCTTATCAGTAGATTGCTTCAAACAGGTGCCAATTACTTCTCTGAGACAAGGTTTGAGCCTTGGGCTCTTGGCTGATTTAGTGGCCAGGAATAAAGCTATGACCTAGGGTGGCTTGTTAAATCAGGGGTGAAAACAGATTAATGTGGAAGAAACCAAGAAAAACAGGGTGCACCATCAAGTGAGGTCCACCACAACAGCTGAGAACCAGTCCGGATATAAGGCTAAGGCGACCGGACAAAGGTCCAACCGGGCTAAACAAACTCAGTCCATCCAGAATCAGTCTCAGGGCCAACAATCAAGAAATAAAAGAGTTCATTGGGTTCACCAGGAGTGGTTTAGAGAGTTAAGAGAGAACGTGGCCACAATATATGACAAGACTAAGGATGAAGTCCATTTCCAGAAACCGGCGGCACTGTAGTCTCCAGAGAAAGCCAAAATACTTGTTTTTGCCAATATCATAATGATATAGGCCATAATACTCAAGATCATATCATTGAAACAAGAAGTGTAGAATCTTATTGAAAGAGGCAAGCTGGGAGCTTATGTCAAAAGAAGAAGTGGAAAAAGGTCTAACAATGCTCCTCGGACGGGCCCTATAAACAATGCGGGAAAATCTACTCAAGAGGGGGCAATGTTGATCCTTGAAAGATTTGATGTTGATTCTGAGTATCTGGATCTTGATCCAACTCGGAATAAAGTAGGGGTCATAACAGAACAAACCAGGCCGGTGTCCAGACTGATCAGCTTCTTTGAGTCACTTACCATTTTTGGAGATATTGTGACAACACCCACTTCTTCATCAAGAAAGAGGCATGTGCACAGTTTGACCACTTAGCTGGAAGGGAGAATGTCTTCCCATCAATGTCAAATCCCTTTTCCATTTATATTTTTTGATGAGGATGATTTGAGATTGTTTGGCCTCATGAGGATGCGGTGGTGATATGAGCATCTATTGGGGGAATGATATACGCCGGGTTTTGATATACACAAGCAGTTCGGAAAAAAATTCTTTCTAAGCTCCTAAAAGAAGATGAAGAATTCGGCCATTATCAACACTCAAACAGAACCATTGTGGGCTTCACAGGGAGCTCTGCGGATGTAATTGGGGAATTTGAGGAAGAAGTGTTGTTGGGCAATGGGCCATTTAAAAATATGGCGAGGGTATTATTCGTTGTGGTAGATTGCCCCACATCCTACAATGCAATTTTTGGGAGGTCCTGAATTTCTAGAATGCATGTTGTGGCCTCAACAGTTCATCAGTATTTAAAGTATGCGGTTCAAGGGCAAGTAGGTGTTGTCCGAAGTAGTCAGAAGATAGCCATGAAGTGCTATGCAATTGCTCTTGCTCCTAAAACTTTGGGAGCAATTTAAATTAATGAAGATTAGCAGATACTGGAGCCTTCTGAGGGACAGGGTGAGATTAATGACCCAGAGAGGCTCCTAGTGTTATAATACCGATTGAAGAGATTGAAACCGACTCCATTGCAGCAGGTAAAAATATGAAGATTCGTTACAAAATGGCGCCAGAGTTGAAAAAAAAAGTTGTTGTCCTTTTTACTAAACAATCAGCATGTCTTTGCTTGGTGCAATGGTAACGTAACCGAAGTGCCCGCAAGCATTATCTCACACAAGTTGTCAATCCGGAGTGATATTTCACCTCTTGTACATAAAAGGAGAGCTTTTTATAAGGAAAAAGCTGATGTGATAGTCCAAGAGGTTGATCAGCTTACCAAGATGGGACACATAAAGAAATCCCAGTATCCTTTATGGACTGCCAATCCGGTGTTGATCAAGAAAAAGAATGGGAAATGACATATGTGTATTGATTTCACTGACCTCAACAGAGCTTGCCCAAAAGATCTTTATCTAGTTTTCCGGATAGATCAGTTGGTAGACTCAACGTCTGGAAACAAGTTGTTGTCCTTCATGGATGCTTTCTCTGGGTACAACCAGGTACAGGTGGATCCGAAGTATCAAGATCATACTACCTTTATAACAGACAGAGGTCTCCATTGCTACAAGGTGATGCCTTTTGGGTTGAAGAATGCTGGGGCTACTTATGAGAGGTTGGTGAACAAAACATTCGTTAGTCAGATTGGTAGAAATATGGAGGTATACATAGATGACATGATGGTTAAAAGGCTGGAGGAGGATTTTCATATAATTGATCTTCAAGAAACATTTGCTAATTTGACAGATGTGAATTTGAAACTAAACCCAGAAAAATGTGTTTTTGGGGTTCGATCTGGAAAGGTTTTGGGTTATGTGATAAGTGAGAAATGAATACAGCCTGATCCGGATCAGCTTAATGCCCTATTGGAAATGGATCCTCCTCGGAATATTAAAGAAGTCCAGAGGCTCGCTGGAAGATTGGCTTCCCTGAATCGTTTTATTTTTGGACAAATGTGCTCCGTTTTTCCAAACCTTGAAGAATGTTAAAGATTTTAATTGGTCTCCACAGTGCGGCTAAGATTTTGTTGAAATAAATAAACACTTATCCTCACCAAAAACTCTTTTTAAACCTATTCAAGAAGAAACACTCTATGTATACTTGGCTGTGTCAGAATGTGCAATAAGTGTAGTATTGGTAAGAAAAGTAGACAATTACCCTCGTACGGTGTACTACATCAGCAAAAGTTTAATAGATGCTGAGAAGAGCTACTTAAAGCTTGAAACGTTGGCACTAGCCTTAGTGATTGCTGCAAGAAAGATGAGGCCGTATATTGCGTCTCATTCCATCATTTTCCGGACATCTTTCCCGTTGAAGAATGTTCTTCAGAAGGCAGACATATCAAGCAGGATGACCAAGTGGTTAATAGATTTGGGCGATTACGATATTGATTTTGCCCCACGAACGACTATCAAAGCTCAATCAGTGGCTGATTTCCTAGTAGAATTCCATTCGGACAGGAACTCCAAACAAACTTCAGAAGAGAAAACCAAGAAAGAGTGGGTAATCCAAACTGATGGTGGTTCAAGCACAATGGGGTGTGGAGCTGGAATTGGTGATAAGATATAGCAGGCTATATGCTTTGGGTTCAGGGCCTCTAACAACGAGTCTGAATATGAAGCATCTATAATTGGTCTTAAATTGGCTTTCCTATGTGGGGCTAAGAGAGTTCGGTTGATGAGTGACTCTCACCTTCTTATCCATCACGCTCAAGGTCAGTTTGAGGCCAAGAAGGAGAAACTGATCAAATACTTACTCATCTTGAAAGAGGTGGCAGCCAACTTCAAAAGTGTTTGTTATGAGCATATTCCTAGATCAGAGAATACACTGTTAGATTCTTTGGCAACCATAGCGTATTCTGAGTCCTACCCTTGGATTCACATACGAGAATGCTCATCCATACAACCAACCCAAAAGAAGGAAGATGAGGAAATCTTGAGCATACAGGTGATTCAACCTAAAGACTGGAGGTTTTCCATTCTTCAATATATTTCTGATGGGGTTTTGCCTCTGAATAAAGCTATGGCAAGAAAACTTAAACACAAGGCTCGTGGTTTTTTATCATAATGGGAGTTCTCGTTAAAAACTCTTTCAGTAGACCTCTCCTGCGTTATTTGGGGGTTGAAGAATCTCAAGTCGTTTTACCTGAACTACACGATGGAGAAGGATCAACACATTGTGGGTACATAGTACTAACCTGGAGAGTGTTATTGGCTGGAAACTATTGGCCATCCATAATGGCAAATGCTAAAGAAATGGTAAAGAAGTGTGATCCATGTCAAAGGTATGGCAATGAAATTCATGTGCCAGCAGTACCTATGGAGTCTATTTCTGAGCCAGTACCTTTTTCCCGTTGGGGATTGGACTTAGTTGGACCTCTGTCTATGGCGTTCGGGGGGTGCAGAACTATTATAGTTGTTGTTGATTACTTCGAAGGCTGTCATTAAATTTATCTTATCCAATATATGCTGTAGATTTGGGATCCCTCAAAAGATTACCACAGACAATGGGCCACAGTTTGATAACAAGGATATGGAGAATTTGTATGCTTCTAGGGGAATTCAGCATTTTTTTTCTTCTCCTTTCCATCCACAAACAAACGGCCAGGTTGAAGTTGCCAACAAGACTATTTTGTCCAGATTAAAAAAGAATCTAGAAGGAGCTGCAGGGAAATGGCCAAGCTATTTGCAAGAAGTGTTGTGGGCGTACCGAACTACTCCTCAGGCTGCTACACAAGAGTCTCCTTTTTCTTTGGTGTATCGGATGAATGCAATTACCCCCATAGAAGCTACCCTACCATCATACAGGGTCCACAACTATACCGAACAAGCTAATGAGATAGCAATTAGGAATCAGTTGGAGTTAATAGAAGAAAGAAAGGTTAAGCTCACCTAAACAAACTTATTACCAAGGTTTTATGAGGACCAGATTTGCTTCCAAGGTCAAGAGAAGAGATTTTCAACTAGGAGATAAGGTGTTCAAAAATGTTTTCTTACACACCAAGGTGAAGTAGTTCGGTAAGTTGGCTCCGAACTGGGAAGGCCTTATGAGGTCTGTGAAAAACCTAAACCTTGGATATATAGACTTCAGGACAAAGAAGGGAGAGTTTTGAAGCACCCATGAAATATTAAACATCTCAGGTGATATTTAGAATAAATTTTGTGTGTAAATATTTACTTGTTAGATATCAATGTAAATATTAAGGGGCATACTATTTCCTACCCTGGTGGCGCGGGGAGGTTTTAATGAGGTGTTCAGTATTTTATTCAATAATATATGATGCCTTCTTAAAATATTCGGAGTGGTTTTACTACAATTCAATTCAAGTACAAATCACTTGTTCAGCACCTTGGATCTTTAGTAGATCAGATAAACCTGGTTAAGTGATGACTATTATAATACACGTCATCAGAGAAATTAAACACTCTCACTTTAATACTTCTGAAATGCTAGAGGCTACTTAAACATTATCCATGAAAAATTTAAGGGGGAGTATTAAACAAAAGAAGGTTTGATAAATTAAACCCTATTCGGACATGAACCGAATAGGAAAACAAAACATGCCTTGGCCATCCAAGGACTTTAGGTGTTCTAAGGACTTATTCGGACTTTAACCGAATAACAGTACAAAATGTGACTTGGCCATCCAAGAACTTTAGCTATTTCAAAATAATAATATATATAAAACCTTAGGGTTTGTTCCCTTCGGACGTTCCTTCACCATCATCACCTTTTTTAGGACTTTTGAGTCCGACGCTCGAGCTCTCACCAGTTCCCTCTGCGTCATCAGTAGTAGAATCAATTCCACTGGAGTAGTTGCGTTTGTCACCATCTTCTAGAGTATGAAATGGGATCTCTTCGTAATCAACATACTTCCATAGAGGACCCAGTGTCCTCTTCGGAATGGTCTCATTGAACAACAACACCATGTCTGAATTGATCCCATCATCTCTCTTTTCTAAAGAATCTATTACCTCGTTGGTATATTTATCAATACCCGCTTGGATAGCTTGCTCCTGCTGGCTTTTCAAATCCTTCTTCTCTTTGATCATCTCTGAAACAGTACCCTCTAACTTGGTCTTCTCATCGGTTAGGGTTTGAATGACACCATCCTTGGTCTTCACTTCCTCCTTAAACGTTGTGAGGTCTTTTTTAAGTCAGAATACATAGTCTAGAGCTAATTTTTGGCTACTTCCAATGTGTCTAACTTAGTTGCCGAATCCTATTTGTCCTTCTTCAGTGCCTCCGTCTCCTTCTCCAGTTCCTCTATGCTTTGTTGAGTGTTTAAGAGGCTGCTTGACAGAGATTGCTTGTTAAAGGTGAGGGAGTTGATAAGGTTGGTCTGAATTTTCACCTACCTTTCCAGATGAAGGATGGGCCGAATATGACCGAGGAGGTAGTGACTCAAGACATCTTGCTCTCCAGAAACGGAGAAGGATTTACCATTGACGGTCACCATGTTGCTAAATTTGAGGGATGGTAGGGACCTGCAAAATCATCCTTCTCAGAATCATTGAAATACAAGTCAATATCTTGAAGGGCACTGATGTCCACTTCATCATTCCCTCCCCCAGCAATCTCTCCGGAATGAAGATCTGTTGGGATTTTATTTTGCAAGGTAGGATCAACAGGGGCTGGTGGAGGTTGGATTTCTGAATGACGAAAAATTATTTCTTCACCCAGGGTGACCTTCTTCTTCTTAGCAGCTTTCTCATCACTGTTGGCCCTTCGTTTCTTGTCCTTCTTAGAAGGCTTTGGTGGATTATACGACTCTCCAACCTCCATCACTCTTTCAACCTCTACTTCTTTGAGTAGGGATGCATCAATACCCCCCCCCCCCCTTATTTCCCCAAACCAGTCCCTTCTATGGCTACTTAAACCAACCTTGTTGCAGCTTTCTTGTTCTTGTTCTTGATCCTGCTAGGAGCCTTAGCTCTGGAAGGTAAGAACAATCTGCCATCCTTAACCTCTATCCTTTTAAGAATCATGCAAGGAAATGGAATGGTGGTTAGCTCTTCCCGCGATACGTCTCTCCGACTTGTGGTGTTCCACATATGGGTCCTCACGAAATTGTCCTATGTGAAGTAGTTGTGGAAGATATTCCCCCTGTGCTCCCCAACCCATGCATTGAGTTTTATACAGGTCCTTTTCCCCTCCTCCAAATTCCCGGTGAACTCTTTCGGTAGCACTGAAAAGGAGTAACAAGCCAATCAAAATAGGAACACTTATATTTTAAGAAGAAAAAGACTTGAAAGACAAGGGAAAGATAGGAAATTACCAGTGCTTTTCCACCTGATAGTCAGCATGCTAGGGATGGTGCTGGCCTTAATCTTCCTGCCATTTTCCCACGTTCCACTAACAAACAGGAATTGTGTCCTCCAATTCTTTTTGGACTCCAACAGGTCATCTACAACTTTGAAGTCATTCCTCATGTTGTGATGGTAGAATGAAATCTGATGGTTCTTGCACAAGCTTGCTAAAACAACAAACTGCTCCATCAGAAGTGGGATCTTCAAAAACCTTGATGCCATGATGCAAGCAAGAAGGGAATACCAGGCATTGGGGCTTAGTTGTCTAGGGGAAAGTTTGACCAAGTGAAAATACCTAACAATTTCTGGGTCCAATGGGAACTGGAGTCCCCAGTTTAGCACCTCGGTGAAAGTTACAACCTCATTAAGCTTGCAGTTCATAGGAGTCTCCGGAGTGATAGGTATCCTTACCTTCACAGACTCTGGAATCCCCTATTTGGTCCGGATTCGACCCAGCTCGGCAGTATGGGTGTAAATGTAGTTGATGTTTTGTAAGACCAATAAATATTTAGCGCTAACATGTTTGAAAGAAGGGCCTACCTTGCTCTCTAAGCACTACGGAAGAGAGTCTGGATGAGTCATACATATTTTTACCTTGCTCTTCCGCTTCTTATCAGTAGCAGCATCTCTCGTTTGACCTGATGCCTCAGTTTCGAAGGGAGCCTCCTCAATGTTGTCTTCCATTACATCTTCCATCACTGTGGAAGGTTTGTCAGCCGCCTTAAAAGAAGGGGGGGGGGGGTAGTTTCTTGCACAGAAGGCTGTTCGGATGGTTGAGCGCTTGTTGCCTTTCAAGGCCTGGTATCTGGTTGAGGTTGGGACCCGGAGGGATTGGCCCGTGGGGATGCTTTAAATACCTCAAATCCGAAGGGTTTTGTCAGTAAAGGTGTAGATTAGGTTTTAGTTTGGCGGGTTGTCCGGCGAGGGGTCATCTTCTCCGAAGACTTCTCACTATTAGATCCCATAGTAATAAAGGGAGAGGGTTTTCTAATACTTGAAACATCTTGTTCTTTAGACACAGAATTTTGGAACTCTTGAACAGAAGAACATGAGGGAAGGGGTGAAAGGCTTGGTTTGAATGAAAGTTATCCGGGCCTAGGGTTTTTGGAAGATGATGATCCTTGATTGGCGTCCTGAGTCGGTTCACTAGTTTTCTCACCTGGAGAAACTGGGAGGTCGGGGGCGATGCGGTTCTCTCTTTTGACCTTCCTCGCTCTCTCTAACTCTGACAAATTCAACCAACCACCTTTCACTAAAGTGTTTCTGGCTATGAACATAAAATCTCTCAAGAATAATTTGGAGGTAAAGATGAATGTCTCTCTAGAATTTGTTTGAGTGTGGAAGACAATGAAATAGTAAAATATTATTTATATAACAGTAAAAAAGTAACAGCTACCTAGGAGCAGTTGAAGAGGGTTTTTACAATGATTAAAGGTTGCGCAAACGTGTGAAGAATCAAATCCCTAGGTAACTTTCTAGACTTAGTGGGTGCGCCGGTCTAGGAAAAATAACGCCTGGTAGGTCGAACCAAATATTGACACGTGTCCCACAATCCAAGAAGAAAACTCTTAGAATTTGGGGAAGAGAAACGAGTCCTGACGAATTTCGAACTGAGTTAGTATTAAAAGTGAACTTCTTAGTCCGGACGACGCGAGAAGATCAGATAAAGTTGATACCGAATTGGTAGATTTCTTAGTGAGGCATAAAATACCAAAATACCCCAGCGCAAAATAAACCAAACCAAACAAAGCTAAAGCTTCTCACCTATCTTTACTTGCGAGAGAATAAACTTATCGGAGGCAGGAATCCCACTGTAAATGGTTAAAGGACAGTGATATGAACACAACTACATTCCATAATTTTGTTAAGAATAGGGCTAGAAGAAACATGATAAATCGCATATGGTCTGGTGAGGGTTGGCTGGAGAATCAAGAGGACACCAGTAAATCTGCGGTGGATTATTTCAGCTCTCTTCTTTCTTCTAATACTAACCATGATACAACTCAAAACTTGATGAATCTTATTCCTTCTATAGTTAAGGATGAAAATAATGCTACTCTAATGGTTATCCCTGATGTTAAAGATATTTTCAATATTATTAACACTCTCGACTCAACAAGTGCTGCAGGGGCTTATGGGTTCAATGGTGATTTTTTTAAAAGATGTTGGGCTATTATATCAACTGACTTTTCTGATGCTATTCAGGATGTTTTTAAAAGCTGCAATTTCCTTAATGCATTCAAGAAACTGTAATTTTCCTTATTCCAAAAACTCTTCACCCAAACAAGTGGCAAGAGTTTAGACCTATTAGTTTGACTACATTGATAAGCAGGATCATCTCCACAGTTGTCAACAACAGACTTGCTGTTCTTCTGCCTAGACTTATATATGAGGAGCATGGAGCGTTTGTAAGGGGGATAAGCATTCACGAAACCATTCTTATTGCTCAGGAGTTAAGGCAGGACATAAACTTAAAATCAAGAGGGAGAAATGCATCTTAAAGGTTGACATGGAGAAAGCATTCGACAGACTCAACCACAGATTTCTACTCGAAAGTTTATCTAACTTTGGGTTCAACACTAACTTTATTTCTTTGGTATCCATCATTGTTAATGGAGAGATGAAAGGTTATTTCAACACCATGCAAGGGCTTAGGCAAAGAGACCCACTGTCTCCTAGACTTTACATTTTGGCTGAGGAGTACTTGATACGAGGGTTTAAAAGATTATCTGATGAGAAGCCTAGTGTAAGATTTAAAGCTAGTGGGAATGCAAACATACCTTGTATCGTTTTTATTGATAACTTAATGGTCTTCACCAATGGCTTTCCATCTTCTATTTTTCAGATTAATAAGTTCTGTCATCACTACCAGAATGTCTCTGGTCAGGTCATTAACAGAATAAATCCATGACTATAGTCTCTAAGAAATTGTCTGCTCACAGAGTGCACAAGTTGGATTGAGTCTGTGATTTAAACACAAGCATCTCCCTTTCAAATTGGCTCCATCATCTTTGAAAATACAAGAGTCAGTAACTTTGATAGGATGATCTTTAAAATTAGAAACAAGATTGAAGAGTGGGACAAGTCCTTGCTTTCATTTGTTGGAAAACTTACTTTAATTCAGTCAGGTGTTTTGGCATATCCTACATTTCTAATTCAGCACTATTGTCTTCCCAAGACTGTTATTGATAAAGTTGAGATACTCTTCAACAAATTTGTGTGGGGCAGTTAAGATAACAGTCAAGCTATTGTTTAGTCGAATTGGAGTAGTCTCTGTAAACCTTACGAAGAGGTAGGGCTCAACCTTAAAATCCTGAGAGACTTGCAGCTAATCTGCTCCTTTGAACTTTGGTACAACTTCAGGGCTCAAAATTCCATTTGGGCTAAGTTAATATACTCGATTTTCTGTCATAATCTTCACCTATCCTAGCTACTCCATCTGTAAGGAAACTAAATTCTTGGACTAGGATCCGAAGCATAAGACAAAGCTGAAAGATTTATTTTCTGGATTCTGGGTCATGATAACTTGGACTTTTGGTTGGATCGTTGGTGTTCAAAGAATCCATTCATACTATTCAACGACATTGATGATAGGAGTTGGTTATGGGATTCTAGTGATGTTAGTGTGAATCAGTTATGGATTAATGGTAGCTGGGATTTTGATGAACTCGGGCAGCATGTCACCCTTACTGAAATAACAAAAATCTCACACATTACTCTTAATTCTAATCCTGATACTATCTATTAGTCCATGTCTTCTGATGGTAAGTTTAGCTCAAATGATACATGGAAAGAAATTCGCTCTAAAGGCAACATATCAAATCTTTTTTCAGAAAACCTGGAATTCGGTGACACCAAGAAAGTGCTCGTTCTTGCTCTGGTGTGCTCTTTATAACAGGATTCCCACTAATATTGCTATTCAAAAGAAACAATTTCAACTGGCTTCTAAATCTCAGTGTTGCAACAAGGCATAGACTACTGACCATGTTTTGGTTCAATCTTCCCAATCGTGGGCCGTGTGGAACTATTTCAGCTCATTTTTCAACATCAGAATCACTACAAATATGGTGCTCCCTCACATGATTAGAGTCTGGTACTGGTCCTCGATTAAAGTTTGCGACATCAGAACGATTTTTCCCCCGATCATCACCTGGGTAATCTGGGCAGCGAGAAATAACAGGAAGCATCAGAACAAAGTTATCATTCTGCCAGGGCTGAACAACGCTAATCTCTTAAAAAGGAAGCATTGGGGTAGTAATTTTAAAAAATGCTATCAACCTTGGTTGTGTGAATCATCTCACCAACATCAGGCCTCCTATATTTCTCACGTGGAAGAATCCAAAATCCAATCTCTTCAAACTAAATACAGATGCATCCTATGAAGCCTTTGGAGAAGCCAACGGTGGTGGTCTGGTTGTGAACCACAATGGTGAGTTCATTATGGTCTTTGGCAGGCTCTATGGCAAAAACAAACCTATTGTTGCCGAATGGAGGGCCTTGATGAATGGATTACAGATTTGTCACTCTAAGGGAATTTTGAACCTGGACATTGAAATCGATTAAAAAATCCTGGTCGAGCTTCTTCAACATGGGAAATCCACCTGGTATCTTGATATGATTCTCAACATATGTAGAAGCTTGATTGTCTTTTAAATGAGCATCTCGCACATATTTCATGAGCAGAATAATGCTGCTGATTGGCTCTGCAAGCATGCTATGAACTCCAAGAAATATTTCGATTTAAAACCTGACGATATCCTTAACTCCTTCAGAGCAGTAATTCATCGGGAAGGATGGGTGTAGGGTATTTGAGAATAATGGATTAGTTGTGTGGTTTTTCAAGAGATGGTCGGTCGCCATGGATATGGAGGAGACTCTTCTCTCTATGATTCAAAAATAGAATGGTTACTTGTTTGATTCTATTTGCCTTAGATCCTCCAAATTTTGTGGATTTTCTATTAAAATCCTTGTAAAATTAATTTTTATTTTAATAATAACGAAGTTTGATAAAAGAAAAGATTCATGCGGATATGTAAAACACAAAAACATAAAATATTTAAAATTTTGCATATTTTTAATGTATATCAAAAGTTGCAAATCAACTTCAAATTTAACGAATAAAAAACTATTTCCAAAGACTAGTTGCTTATTAAATCCAAACCGAAGTTTTTTTTTTAAGAAAAGGCACAGATCTTTCATTTATACGATATCGGTTGTATAGTTGGCCGGGAATTCAATTTTCATTAATAATACGATTAATATCGCTTGGATAGTTGACACGGAATTGAATGTGCACACATGCTAGCCAAAATTTCGCCATGTTCATCGAGGTGGTTGACCCGAAATTCCAGGTGTCCATGTGCTCACATATACTGGTTATGAACAGATAATTATAATTGAGTTATGTTAAAAAATTATATGCTGCTTGGGTCACGAAAAATTTATCGGTTTTGGCTGACAGATTTATTATGTTTTAGAAAATTGGTGGATTAAATCAGAAAAATAGTTTTTGGTTATCATTAGGGTCAATTTTTTAGCGGTTTTCAGCATTTGTTTTTTAGACTCGTCAATTTTTTTAGCGGTTTTTATATTTATTTTTTATTACGATCAATTTTTTTTTTCTACCTCTAGTTTTTGTTTATTCTTCGATTGAGATATTCCATAATTTTTTTATTGTTTTTAAAATATATTTATCGATCGTTTAATGGATAATTTTTGTATTTATTCGTTTTCTGGTTTTTTTTATTGTTTCGAGTTATTTTGTTATCGTTTCTGATTATATGCTTTGTTTTAGTTATGTTGCTTTTTAATTTCATACATTCGGACAAATGTTTTGACAATTACCTGAAATGGGGGATTTGGGATAACAGTTTTGGTGAATTTTATGTTTTGTTACGTAACTACGCGCAACATGATTGTGGATTAGTCAGTGCGTCGTGTTGCGTAATTACATTGTAACAGGTTGTGCAAGAAGAAATTGTTGTGAAAATACAATTATACAATTAGGTGTTAAAAATGTTGCAAATTTAGGTTATATTTTTTGTTATACAAAATACAATCGTAGTTACTACTATTTTGCTTTGTCAACCAAAGATTTAGAAAATAAGGTTCGATGATTTTTGAATGTTTTTCTTTCTTTAGAAAAGCTTCATGTCCTATTTTATTCATGTTCACCTTGCTTTTTCCTAACTTGAATCCCAACCTGATCATTATATCATTTCTTACCAATTTAACAAGTTTCTCAGCAAATATAAAAGCTTCATTCTTATGGACAAAAGTTTTTATTATTTCTATCATCAACTCCAAATTCTTCTTCGAAACATTAACAAGATGCTTACGGTCATATCCACCTTTAAATAAAGGGTAGAAATGTGTATTTTGTAAAGTATTTATGTGAGCTTTTTGTATTACTGATGAATTCATGAGGTGCATTATGGGTACTACTCGTGATCTAATGTATATGGTTCATTTTGTAATTATTTATCTGCATTAGAAAGTAAAAAATACATGTTAATATATATATATATATTTTTACTACTGTATGTTTATGTGCGAATTTAAGTACAAACTAATTGTGTAAAAAGCCTCTTTAGGTTTGAAAAACAAGAAAGTAAATTTTTCTGAAACTTAGAGTAGTTTGGGTGCAGATTTACATTGAAACTAGTTGTGTAAACGTTTTTTAGATTTGGAAAATAAGAAATTCAATTTTTCTGGAAACTAACTACATTAAGTTGTGTAAATACGTTTTCAATAATTGTGAAAAAGCGTTTTAAGTTTGATAAATAAGTGTTTATAAAATTATTATATTTTTTGGTGCGAATTTACGTTCAAACTCATTGTGTAAAAGTAAGAAAGTAAGTTTTCCCGGAAACTAACTTCAGAAGGTTGCGTAGATACATTTAGATGGTTGCAAAAAAAGATGAAACCATCCAGATCCTTAAAGAGATACATAAGTTGTTCTTAAGTTACTAATTTGTAATTTTAGTTTCCTAAAAATAAATATGATTCATCAAAACCCACCACGAACAATTGATCATGAGAACAACAATTTGTAAAATTAAATACGAAAGAGAGTAGTTTCTTCGTGAAAACTTGATTTTGTAATTGCTTCGTGTTGAATTGCTTTAGAATTCTTTGAATTTTGTAGAAGATATCGCTAATGCGAGATATTTTTACAGCTTCGAGTATAGAGAAATAGAGAGAGTTATGAATTAAAAAATAGCGAAACACTTTTAATTTTCTGTTTTCATATTTAATGGGTATTGTTGGAAGATTTTATGTGCATAATTATTATGAGTAAACTTAAAAAGAGGATAATGGTCCCTACTTAGTTAAAGACGGTGGTTATTATTAATGTTTCTTTTATTTAATTTAAGCTTTTTCAAAATCAACATTCTTTTTAAATGATTTTTTTGTCAGAATATTTCATGTTATATTAATTGTAAAAATAGTATTAATAAAATTAACTTTCCCTTTATTTTTCTAAAATAATACAAGATTTAACACAATATTAAATTATGAACAAATAACGACGTCGACATAAATACTAAAATTGACTTGTAAATGGATCATACCAAATTTCCAATAAAAAGTATCTGCCCTACCTGATCTACCCTAAAAAATAATATATAATTATATAAAATAAAATAACATTATATAAATTTAAAAGAATATTAGAAAAATAATGTCCGCATTCATGTCGGATTAACGTGTAAACACAAAATTTGATAAGAAAAAGCGGGTACAAATGGATAGGCCCATATCCAAACCAAAATCGACACATTAGAATCTCCGATTGTTTTTTTATAATCAAAATCGGATATTTATCGACTTTAAATAATCCAATTGAGGATTTAAAAAATTGTTCCACAATTTAAACATTTGCTAAAGTTTAGGGGTTAGAACATAACGATCCATTTTTAGATCGCAAAGCAGATGATTGAGCCCGCATACAAATCAACAACCGCCTATAGATACAATTCTTCCATTGTAGATGAACACCAAACTTCCAACTTCAATTTCTAATAAGAGTATATCGGAAACTCCACAATCAGTGTAGAACAAAATCTTCAACTTCAACTTCAGGGTCGATCAAAATTGAGATACAGAGTTACTCCGTCTTGAGTCTCCACAATCACTGTTGATCGAGTGAGTTTAAAATCCTCTATACCTATTGCTCTTTAAGGAGGTTCCTTCCATAGTTGTTCAGTTGGTGATACCTGCAATACCGGAGATAAAACTAGGGAGGAGGG
The DNA here is from genome assembly GCA_036936605.1 of Limnanthes douglasii subsp. nivea. Lineage (NCBI taxonomy): Eukaryota > Viridiplantae > Streptophyta > Magnoliopsida > Brassicales > Limnanthaceae > Limnanthes > Limnanthes douglasii. The sequence goes on along the minus strand of JAUPFV010000003.1, from coordinate 154,415,709 downwards.
AGCAAACCTGCAGCTTAAATACGAGTCAGGAAGTCATGTTCCTTGAAAAACAAGGTTAGTGAGAAATTGCATTACTGATGTATGCAAGACCTAGGCTTGTAAGGGTTAGAATAGATTTAAGGTTAATAGGAGCAGATCGATAGTCAATAACTTGTCTCATTTTACAATTCAGAGTCCAGCGAGCAAGCGAGTCAGTTGCTCTGTTCTGGTCACTGAATGTATGATTGATGACCATAGTTGGTGCTATTATTCTTCTACAACAGCTAAGGATAGGTTTAAGGACCCAAGGGTAAATACAATTACTAAGATAGTTGACAAGAAGTTAAGAGTCAGTATCTATGTCAAGATTGTTCAAACCATACTTATCGCAGATCAAAAGCCCATCCAACAGAGCACAAGCTTCTACCATTAGAGGAGAAATCTTACCATACAAGTTGCCAGCTCCATGAAGAAGGCTATCCTTGTCATTTCTAATGATAATGCCAGAACTAGCTTCTCCACTTAGGTGGACAGACGCATGAGTATTTAGCTTTAGTCTACCTTTAGGAGGGTGAATCCATTTTAAGATAACATGTCTGGTTTTAGTCTTTTTAAAGTAGAAACCAAACTCTTTAGCAACATTCAAGTCATTATACCAATGTTTAGTAGAAAAGGTACCATCAAAGTGAATGTTATATAGGATTTTTTAGACAGTAGAAATTACCATTTGAGGAGTAGCAGTAATTCCTTTGAATTTCGAATAATCCTTGTATTTCCAAAAAACACTATATATAAGAGATGGAATTACCAGCCTCACATGAGTGTTCTTATTAGTGGACCAGCACCAAGTTCTTGACATGTGAATAATTGTCATGTATCTGAAGATAGGAATGTTGAATATGCCTGCAAAGTGACACTAAGTATGCCAAGATAGCTCACAATCAATAAAAAGGTGAGTAGTTGTTTCACAGTTCTTACAAATTTGGCATTTGGAAACTATAGTCATATGCGTGTGCCTAAGAACAGAGTGAATAGAAATGTAGTTATTGATGAGTCTCCAATGAAGAAATGAGTGCTTTCTAGGAATCAACATTTAATTTTTATATTCTTTCAATCTAAAATTTACACTATAAGTTAACTTGATATTATTATAATCTAAAATTTATTTAAATGAACTTTTATTTAAAAATGATATTTTTTACTTTTAAACTTCCAAAAGAGCATTTTTTATATAAAAAAAACAAGAACTTTAATAATGAAATGAAACCTTTTGAAAAGAAAGGTAAAATTAATTTAGTTTACTTTTATAATTGAAATAAATTGAAGTACCAAATATAGTTTGTTTTAAGTAAGCATTGACATATAGGTCTACAAAACAACCGAACTGATAGATTTGGTTTAGAAACAAAAACTGAATAGTATCCACAACAAAACAAATAACCATTAGTACCTTTAAATATCCACGATTCTCAGCTCGTTTCATGTTGGTTTTTTCAGATTCAATTCCTTTTAAAAATTCGGTACTTTTCAAGTTCGGATCCAAGTGGTTCTTTTGGTTATAAAGTAACTATTTGGAAACCGAACCCGAATGAAACCAAAACTCGAATGTAACTGAATTTTTTTGGTTTTTTTAGTTTTCAGATTAAGTATCCATACCAAACCGAACTAATAGGAACCAAAGCGAATCAAACCAAATTATAATCTGTTTTTCAATGAGTACTAGTTCTAAAGAACCGAAATAACCAAAACAACCGGCAAAAAAACGAAACGAACCAAAAAACCGAATACGCATACTCAGTTTTGAGTGATAATAATAAATCGATAATAAATATTTTTATAATTTTTAATAGATATTTTTATTTAATTAGTCGTAAAATGATTTAATTGATTATGATTCAAATAATTTTAGTGTCATGGTTTAAAATAAATGTTGGTTTACTTTTATAAATAGAATATTATAAAATTATTTAATATATATATATTTTTAAATAAAATATTATAGATTTGGATTTATAATAAAAATATCAATATATTTGAATTCGAACCGAATATTTGTAAGATAGTTAATTTTTTATTATAATTTAAATACTTTACTTATTTAATTAATCATAAGATATTCGAATTAATTAATTTATATATATTATAGTGACTAAAAAAATATCAATATTGAATTTTTTTAATATCATCAAATATGAAACAATTTTAATTGATTTTTTAACGTGATTTAAAACTAATTTTAGTTAAAAAAATATTGTTTAGTCGTTCACTTTCGAGATATTTGTATGCGATAATATTAAATCAAAGTTAGTTAACTAAGTATAACTATAAAGCATAAGAAGGACGTACGGTTAGTCTATGCCTTATGTATTGGCAGTATATGAGTGTCATACCGTTAGTAAAGACTATACTAGTGTTATGATTTGTTTGTGAAAGTACGATTCTGACTTGATGAGCAAAACATAATTGATTAAATGCTCTGGTTGAGTATGTATAGGTGTCGTTGAGGCATCAACTGTATAGGCCGAAGCTTATCCAATGCATCAGTTATTTTAGCTAAGGTATGAGATGATCTAGCCTAGAAGTCTTTGTTTAAGCTAAACAACTTCTTATAGCATAATAATATAATCAGAGGCATTGACTGCTTCAGCTAGGAAGCCATTGGTCAAACTGAGTACATCCATATTCTAGGAAGCCTACAACAAAGGCATTTTATGCTGTGGTTAAGAATATATTGGTAAAAGACGAGCGAAGTCATGGGTTTGAGGCTCTTCGGACGAGGAAAATACTGTTTCATACCAGAGGACTACAAATGCATTAAGTCTACACTAGCCAAAAGGTTGACAACTTCGAATTGAGATGTTAATTGTGACAGGTGGTATAAGGTGCTAGTTATATTGGTTAGATTGATCTATTGTTAGACCAAAATTAGTATGTCATTGTTACATTAGAAATGATTATTTTCGTTGAAGATTTTGTTATATTATATTGAGGAGAGAGGTTCACACCAAACATTATAGATAACGCTCTTTGAACTTCGAAAACACGTACATGACTTTTGTGGAGTGTATAATAGAGATACGTGGATAAGATACTTAGTAGATCAGAGAGTGATCTAGGAAGAGTATCGAGTCTGAGCTCCAGATTTGGAATTCGGTAAACATTAGGTTTTATCCATTTACTCTATATTGTTGTTTTTATTGTTGAATAACCATGTGAATGATATTTGTTGTGGCCCAGAGCGAACGTAGACAAGTTATCGAACCATTATAAATCTTTATGTTGAAACTTTTTCTTACTCTGTTTTACTTCATTTTATTTTTCCAGTAGAATTTCTACGTGTCTCTTGACGTAATTCTTGGAACAATCTGTTTGAGACATGAGCAGATCAAATAGAGCTTGTAGAACATCGCAATTGGTATCAGAGCTTGGTTACGAAGTGGTTCTTATAGTTGAAATAAGACTAAGAAAGTTCAAGATGAAGAGGTTTAACATGAAATAAGATTTTGGAATCTGGCGAGAGCGAATGCGAGCAATCATGGTTCATCATAAGGTTGTTTTAGCCGTAAATGAGGAGACTAAGCTGCCTAAAACATTGTATGAGATTGAGAAGCAAAAAATTATCAGAACTTCTTACAACACAATCATTTTATATTTGTATGATAATGTGCTAAGAGAGATGTCAAAAGAAATAAAAACACCTAGAGTTTGGAACAAATTTGAGAGTATGTATACAATAAAGTACATGAAAAAAATTAGATACATAGAGTTAAACTCATGTAGTGTTGAAGAATTGTGAGTTATGGTAGTAACCATGAAGCTTTAAACATTAAGTGGAGATCATATAGAAGGTATACTGGTAAGACCAAGGAAATTTTATATATACTTTTTAACATTTTTTGGTTATTTTTTAAAATTAAAGGTCAAATTATGAAAATATTTTATTCATTTATCAACCAAACTAAGTAATAAATTAATATAAAGGAATATTGAAGCTAAGGATGTTGTGCAAATTCGATCTCTCAAACTTTTAATATCTACGGAATAAAGAAAAAAAAGTAATTGAACTAGTGACGATTTTTTTATGTATTTTTAATAAGGTATTAATTATATGTCACAATTATTATTTTTTATGTATTTTTAATAAGGCATTAATTATATATCACAATTATTTTAGGGTAAATTGTCATATACTATCCAAAACTAAATTCATGTTATTCTTACTATCCAAATACGAGACTATTGCCACCTATGACTCATTCAAGTTTACCAATTATCACTTAATGTGTATTTTTTGATAATACCTAAATATCTTTTATTAACTATATAAAACTTATTTTTTGATTATGTATACTTCTTTTAGTCTTTCTCTCTCTAGACCCAATATCTCGAACAAAATCCATAATACTCAAAGAAGCCATCATTTTTAAAGTAAAAAAATATATTGCTACTTAAAATCGATTTGGTAAGATTCTTCGATCTACTATTTTTTATATTTATTCGATTTTCTCATTTTCTTTGATTTATGTTTCCAATTTTAATTCTCTGATTTTAATTTATTGAAATTGTTTAGTTTCTTCTATTTAAGTTTATGTTATATTTGAACTCTTATGTTTACAAATTGATTTTTATTTTGTAAAAATTGGTAGTAGGTGTTTTGTTGTTTACTTCGACTCATGCTATGTATTATTTATGGTGTGAAACACTAAGTTTAAATCATTTTAGTTCACAAATTTGGGTCTGCGAAAACCAAATAGTTGTTGAGTGAAGAAGACATCCTAAATATGAATCGCAAACTCGTGTAGATGTAATTGTGAATCGTAAATAACGAATAAAAACATTATGATTAGAAAATTATTATGTAACTATAAAATGCGATTTATGAATGTGAATGCGACTAGCAAATATATAAAATTTTGATTAAAAATTATTATGTAACTAAAACAAATAACTTACTAACTATATATGCTGGTTACGAATGAAATACAAATCACAAATGTATATAGATTTTGCGAATAACAAATGTTTATATGAAACACAAATCATGAAAGTATATATGAAATATGATCATGAATTTCTACATGAAATGCAAGTCGCGAATGTTTTGTTAACACTAACGTGAATCACAAAGAACTTATTGTCTATCAATGTTTATTGAATGCAAGTTATGAATCATTTTGAATATACAAAGCACAAATTATTATGTTTATATAAATGTGATTATAAATCTTAAATGCATGCATTCAATATCCACACGTGTCTGATCTATTCTCAAATGTTATGAGAAAATTTTAATCCTTTATATTAGTAATTTTAGAAAGTATGGTTAATTTTATTTTATCAAAGTGGGAAGAGCTCATTAGAGGAAATTTCCATTTGCTCTATTCATGTGATGAATATAAGAATTGTGTTTTAAGTAATAATGCTTAATTTGCAGCTATAGATCAATTATTGATCTAAACTGATGTCCAACAATTAATATATACACAGTTATGGACGTGGATGATCGAAAAAAACACCTAAAGAAAATGCTTTAAGTTTTTTTGAAGCTTCATATAAACAATTGTTTAGTGAAGAAAATAGTTTGGGCTGAGGAATTACAAGTGTCGATAAATTTAAAAGAATGGGATGCATATTTAAGATTGGTTTTAGTTCGTTATGATGTAGATAGTGATTTTTTATTTAATTATTTCCATATTAACAGCTAAATATAACTATATATTTTCATAATAAAGTCTTAAAGAGATGTCCATCATTATTATATGCATCACTTGATACTTCCGCCGATTTTACGGTCATTAATAAATATGTTAGCCATCATATTTGTAGGATATTTTTTTATCAAAGAAATTAAAGAACATTTAACATGGGATTTGATTGTTGACGAGATATAAAGGTGTATTAGATCCAAGATTAACGTGACAACCAAAAGCATACGATCTTTTGTAAAGAACGACTATGGTTTATATATCTCGTACCGAGTTTTATGAATTTCTTTAGAGAAAGCTAAGAATTTTTTTTACAAAAATAGTTATACTTCATTTAATCTAGTTAAAGGTTACTTCAAATATCTATAAAGTCTTGATGTAACGAGTGATTACTCTAATATACTCCCAAAACTTACTGCTTTAAACGGAATTTTATTCCATTTAAGTCTTGTATCCAAAGTTTCCACTCTTTTCGTCGGCTTTTATATATTCATGCAAACGTTTTTATGGAAAAACACTTACGAGTATTGATCTCTACCATAACTAAAGATGATAACAATGGTAAACACTGTAAATTATTGAAAATCCAAACTGCAATCTACTTGTTACAATAAACATAGAATACATATCTAATTATTAATATAAAGTTCAAATCACAAACTACGTATTATATTAAATACGAAACATGAAATAAATATAGAATATAAATATGAATTATGAACTATGGTTTATATTATACGCGAAATGCAAATCTAATTTAGAATATAAAATTAAAAGGATAAACTATTTGTTATATTAAACATAAAACGCGAATATAATGTAAAATATAAACTACAAAGTGAAAATTACCTTTTATTCATGAGAAGAATCGTAAAAAAAATTGAAAATGACAAATGTGCGAACCACAAAATATTTTGTAAATGCAAACCGCGAATTGTTTTAATATTAACTATTCTTCTTTCAAAACTATGATGGTATTTTCCCGGTTGTATTTCGTATTTTTGGGTTAGAAGATAGTGATAATTGGTTATAGTTTTTTGAGATGTTAAAACCTTATTTGATGGATCATCAAATCACATTTATATTAATCGTCACTTAGCTATAACTAATGTAATTTGTTCTTTATTTCCTCATTTCAATTATGCCTACGCTATTTTTATTTTATTAGGAATTTGAAGTATACAATAAGGAATATATCCACAAAATTTAGGGCAATGGTGGTATACAAGTTTAAAATAGTGTGCTTATGCCACTTAGTAGACCATGCAAAATTAATATATTAAGAAACTTATTCATGATATAAATAAAATATCTCTTAATCTTTACTAAAATTTACGTCTCGACAAATATGCATATGTATTTTCCAAGGAAAACGGTATATGATTCCATGACTTTTAGTCTTGCTGAGTATTTTAACAATTAGATGAAAGATTCGTATAGTCTACCCATATAAAAATTAATTGAAAGATTATGGTTTTACTAATGAGTCAAATATCAATACTTTATGAATTTGAGAAGAAACTTAAGGTCAATTTGGGAATATGTTGTACATGGATAGTTTATCGGTCTTCACATGTTTTGTATGAAGTCTCTTTGGAACCTGTTATGGTTGCTGATTTTTTAAGTTTAAAATGCTCTTATTGTATGTAGAAAATTGATTGCTTTTCATGCTATCATGATTTGGATAATGTACAAGCAATTGAGGATAATTTTATGAAATATGTCAAACCATTCTATCATACAAACTCTAATATAAAAAAAATCATGTATCATTCCGACCTTGACTACTTTTGTTGAAACATCTGCTTATACTGGTTCTCCAAAACGTCTCATTCCAAACTTGAAAAGAAGAGCTGGAAGACCTAAGAAAAATCGTATTTCATATAGAGGAGAAATATTATTCCAAAAGATGAAGTGTATTCGTCGTTCAAGATCGGGTCATCATAGACATTCATACGAAGAAGTATTACATGATTGATGTAATTGTAAACAATTTATTGTTAATTTTTTTTTTGAAAACGCGAATACTGAATTAATGCTAATGTCAAACATGAATTGTGAATATTTTGTCTAGCTTTTTTCAATTTTCAAAACACGAATCACGATTAAAGAGAAAATTATTATGCAATTCATAAGTAATATTGTTATACAAAAACGTGAGTTGCACCGAAGCACAAATCATGAATACTAAGTAACCATATAATAATGTATGGAATTGTAATTTCTTATACAATCATAAACATGAATCACGAATATTAAGTAACCATAATAACGGATAATGATCAATACAACTACTAACTATGGAATTGCGAATCTTTATATAATCATAAGCTTGAATCATAATTTTATGCTAAACCCGAATCAAGACGCATAAAAATATTTTATGAATAGATATTAATCCCAAATCGTGTTACTTTCCAAATCTATTCGCGAATCATATTATAAAAAACTTAATGTTGCACAAAAAATCAATATTTGAATTATATAAATCATGACCAATATCTGTTTGTGTTTATCTCATTTAGAAAAATATAAAACATATTTTTTCTTATTGTTGTATTGATTTCATCGTACTTTTCAACATTGTTTCTATTTTTAATCAAGTATTTAGCATATTCACATACGAGTACGTCGCAATCAAATGTTTCTGGTTTTTGTTGTAGGATATTTATTGGGAATTTTAACTTTATTATAAGACTTTTGGGAATATTTTTTAAAGAGATACTTAATCTGTAAATAATTAGTTCAAAACTGGTAGGATATGTAAATCATGAATTAATGTGAAGCGCAAATGAAGACATACTATGATGTATAAGAATACTTAATTGTGAAACCTAAATCATGATGTATTGAAATACTTAATTGTGAAACACGGATCATGATGTAATATGAAACATGAATCACGCGGTAATAGCAAACTCCACTAACGATGTAATACTAACTGTGAATCATGAAACATGAATCATATGTGTTATTTACTTATCTATAATGAAATTGTAATTATTAGATAATTTATAAATATTTATTCTATTTTTTGTTTTATAGGTTGTGTTTTAATCGTCAATATGTTAAAAAAAATTAAAAAAGTGTTATATCAATATGTCATAAATTAGTTATTAAATTACCAAGTCTTACTAGTTCATTAATAAATCCAGGTAAAGGTATAACAAATTATTTTATGAAAGTACCTAGTGGATATAACCATCAACAACATGTCAAAACATGTGTGCAATTCAAAATTTACAGTAGAAACGTGAGTTTCAAATAACATTAAACAAGAATCACGAATAATGTTAAACGCGAATCGTGAATCAAGTGATAATAACCAAATACGAATGAAGACAATATACAAATTGAAAAGTGAAAAGGAGAAAGCAGTTGGCTAAATATTCTTTACCTTACAGTCAAATGATCTCAATTATCTAAGTTCATCAACTCACTCATTAACATATGAATCGTTGTTTTAGGAACTCACAATACCACAAGATCATCCTATTTTACCCATTCAAATCGTGGCTAATTTTTTGTATTTTTTTCTTCAACTAGTACTTTTTTTTATTAATGTCTCAATATATTACCTCACACTGAGGCACTACCCCACATGTGTTATCATAAAAAAATTCTCATCTATATATCTTCTAGCAATTTATCCACAAAATATGTTAGGAAAATTGAATAAAATGGATAATAAAATGTGAATCGGGAATAAAAAGAGAAGTAAATGTGAATTATGAATGTAGAAGAGAAGGAAATATGAATCACAAATACAAAATAGTTTAATGAATCACAAATCAGGAGTAAAGAAGAAATGTGAATCACAGCTGAGGTTATAGAAAAAGAGAAGGATTTAGAATTGCGAATGAAGAGGAGAATGAATAGCGAATGAAGAAGACGTTAAATAAAGAGACAATTTTACAACATCCGAGAAGTACACAATCATCTCTTATTACAAAAATAAATAATTTCACAAAAAAAACTTTTTTTATAAACCTTGTGTGTCTTTCACCTTCAATTCCTCCTTGTTGTTTTGAACATACAACATTTCCTGATGTGAAATCTCTAATATCTCATATTTTACAGCCTATGGTGAATTACTTAATTCCTTCTCATGGTCCTGGATTTGAACCTACACCTTTTCAATAACATTAACATTAAACTCTACATGGATCATATCTTCTTGATATTACAAATTTTTGGATTTTTAACCTACATCTCATATTCAACATCATGCACCACATCATCTTGAATTTGTAAATTAAAATTATTGAATAGATAATTAAGTTAAAGGCAAGATAGAAATGTACATGCCAAAAACGTCAATATACAACCGCGAAGGAAGGTAATATACATTTGGGAAGCGCGAACAAAGGAAACATATAATAGTGAATCACAAATGAATAGAATATATAATCACGAATCAAGAATATGCATCTTTTAGTAGCTATTTCAGTTCATTCTCCTGGTCCTGCGTTTGAATTTTCACATTCTCTAGGATGACATCATCTTTCTAAAGTGTCTCATATTAAATAACATCAATATTCAACTCTACTTGGACCATATTTTCTTGATCCTTCTCTATAGCTTGATTTTCAACCTAAACCCCATGTCCATTAATGTGGACCACATAATCTTGAATATGTAAAGTAAAACAAATGCAAACAACGAATGAGTATAATATAAGCGTGAATCACGAACAATTGGAATTTATAGTCACAAACAAAGCCAATATACAATAGCAAAGTGCATACAAATGCAATATATAATCCCAAATCATGAATGAAGATAACATATAATTGTGAATTTCGAATAAATATAATATTTAATCGAGAATCGTGAATGTAGTTAAAAAATAAAACACATGTTGACTTTAACCTGTGCATCATTTCATCTGAATTTGTGCATCTCATTTTTAGACTTCTTCATCTTCAACCTGGATTGATGCATCATTTACCTAGATTCATTCATTATCAACCTATAATGGTTCATCCTCAACATGGATTGTTGCATCCTCAACTTGTATTGGTTCATATTCCATATAGGTTGATGCATGTTTCTTTGAAGAAATAATTACCGCCTCTTGAGTACATGTTTTTTCCAAGGTGATTGATCCACAGTTGGTAATGTGTTATCAACGTGTTTTCTTTTTTTGAAGGTGATTGATGCGTAGTTGTTGTTTGAAATATAGGTAACCCAAGAGTCTGGTTTAGATTTTATATCTTCAAGTCTCATATTATTACTGCAGTCAGTAAATATTTCTCCACATTTGACTGTTGCAACTCATTATTTGAGGTTGCAAGATGATTCACCTATTATTCTTTTAGAGTTTTCCTATTCGTTTTCTATTTTTCCAACTCATCATTATTCGTCTACTAATTTATAAGAAAAAAAATTATATTAGATTTTTTATTTGGGAATATAGTTTTATGAGCATCATGAATAACGAACGCAAACTAGTCAATAAAACGAATTGTGAATTGTGAATCGCGATAAAATATTATAATAGAAGAAAAATTACGAATAAATGTATAAAACAAACGGGAATTGCGAACAAAGATGTAACAAAAACATGAATAATATATTAAGGATTAAGTTAACTCTCTTGAGTGATACCTCCACATGTCAATTTTTCACTCTCAAGTGGTATACCTTATCCACAATCTCTATATTTTGTTAACATCCAGTTGCGGGTTCATAAGTGATTCTAATATACATGAAGGAGTTATTATCTTGCGATACCATCTCTTTTCTACTGAAACAACTCTTTATGATGAAGTCTCAATAACTCTTTGTTTAATGCCTCTTTGTGTTGATATAGACTTCCTTAAATGTGCACTTTGAGTTCTTTTCTTCTTCTAGATGCATCAGAATGTGCATCAAGAGTTCTTTGCTTTGAAGTTATCTTCGTTGGAGGTGTAGAAGCTTTTTGTGTTTTGGCTTAAATCTAAATTTATCTAGTATCAAATTATCTCCACTTGAGACAGTATATCTTTGCATATTCCTCTAATTAAGGAGATGCTGTATCATCTTCATATTCCTCTAAAATAGCCATATTACCTTTATCAGTGGTTTAATTTTCTTCTTTAACTTCTACTTCATATTATGAAATTCATTCCTATTTGAGTTCTCACCCCCAAATGGTTCTCTTTTAACATATGTTAAAGCCAATCTCTCAGCCAAAACCTACAATAATATGAGTTGCTATTAATCACGAGCTAAATTTTATTAGAAAGTGCTAATGTACAAGTATACTAAACACAAATCACAAATGATTAACAATAAAGATATGCCAACATACTAAACGTGAATCGTGAGTTCATAATAGATGCGAATCACAAATAATTAACATGCAAATGTGTAAAACATAAATTGTGAGTAAAAAATGTATCTTAATTATGAATCATGAATGGTTTACAATGTAATTATACAAAACATAAATCTTGAATCGTGAATTCTTATTATATGCGAATCGGGAATTATACCTAAATTTAAAGTACCAACTAAATACCTAATTATCATCGATTGTTTCAAGTGATTTTATCAAAGCACTTTCTCCCTCTGTTTAAAAAACAACCCATTTAAACATATTGGTATCAATGATTTGTTTGCAACTTGTTCTCCATGTGTCGCGTGCTCCAAAAAATGGTTGCAAATGTATATATATACACACAGACAAATATACAAGATCAGGTATGTATAATGTTATAATCCTATTTAAGAAAAGTTATTGATATACTAACCAAGAATCTAGCAACACATCATACAACTCTGTCACGTTTGGTGTTAAAATTCTTGCTTATTAATGCATATTCCTTATTGTTGTTGTCCAATTTTAGTCATTTATGTTTTTCATATCTTCAACATAGATAACCATCATCATTGTCCAAGATGTTGAGAAGAATAATATTGAGCAAATAAAAAATATCACGAGTATAACCACATATTTTTATCCTTCTTCTCCTCATTGACTAATTTCTTTTTTATTCCATTCTAAGTTATAAAAAAATTAAAACATAAGTTCACTGGTTAAATGTCAAAATACAAACAAAAACAAAATTACAATCGTGACACGCGGACAAAGACGAGAATATAGGTGCGAATCACGAACGAAGCTGAGAATATAGACGTGAATGAGAACAACGAGACACCCACAAATGTGAATCGCTAACTACTTATATATAAAAATTGGGGATGTGAATATGTATAAATATAAAAATCCAAATTCTTACATTTATCTTCAAATTTATAATTTTTAGTTGTTTCTTTGTTTGGCGGTCTTCCTTTTTTCGTGTTGGAAAAATATTCTTTGATAATTCTTAATCAATTTACCTCATCGTATATTGTTTGTAACATTATTTGGGCATTTAACATCATTCCCTCGTTATCGTATTTCAACCCAAAAATAGTCTATACATCATTGGTTGTAAGTTGTGCAAATTTGAAACCCTATTTGAAAGCTTCTTATTCACTTTTATGGGTCATTATTATTACAATTCTGATGTCATAATCCTTCGTAGTAGCAATTAGTATCCATCATTATTTTTGGTTGTTCCAATGTGATAGATTGTTTTATCTTGCATCTCTTTAATTAGTGAAAACAGACCTCATATAAAAAAAAAGATTGTTTTGTCCATACTTCAAGCCACAAGTATAAGTTATAATTCTAGGAAATTAGTTTAAATAACGAATCACGAACTACAACCAAATTATAGAGCGCGAACTACAAACGAAAACTAAAGTATAAAGCACGAATGACGAACTAAACTGAATAGAAATTAAAAATCGCGAACCGGAGCTAAAATAGAAATCGAATCATTGAAAATGAGTATCGCGAATCTTTTGTCAAATATAAATAAAGAAATAAATAACTATACGTAAAAATTTTGTGTTAAAAAAACATGTCAATTAGTTTGCTTCCTATGTCAAACCTTAGTACAAATAAATTGTTCCGAAAACAATTAAAACTATATATCTTCTATTGTAAAACCCCAAAACCATAAAACTCATGCCATAAAACTAACTAGGCATATTTATATCAATAACAAACCGCATATATAATCATTCAAAACTATAAATCAATTCCATACCTATATCAAAACAGTGACTGTCGTCACCAAAAACCAAAATCGGACGGAATAGAAGCTCATGCTTAGATTCTAATCCAAACAGAGCAAAGTCGTCGGAATCGGTCTCGTTCATGATCGAAATTTTTAAAAAAATATGAAGGACTAAAATCTTGAAAGAAAGAATAAAGAATCGTCTAATTGAGAAAAATAAAAATGATATATAAACTATTTTAATTGTTAATTTATAATAAAGAGATAATTTTGATATAAATTATAATCCACATATTGAATAGTTCATCTAAAAAAAACAATACAACACTTTATCGAGGGAAACTCTCTATAACATCTAGTTTTTAGCAAAAACCATTATTGTCGTTTTGAGTGTTTTTAGTGGTTTCAGGCCGCTCGGGCTGAAACCTAGCGGTAAGACTCCGGCGGAAGTTGTTCTTAATCTCTATTTGCTTCTTTCCGGTGTCCGTTTCATCTTTTTCTTTACATTTTTCGGTTTTTTTTCGTCGGTGAGATTTCCATCAACGACTACTTTTTTTTCTCTTGTCTTCTCTCGTGCTTTTCACTGCTCGCGGTGCCATTGGTTCATGCTCTGTTTCTTCCGGTGTTGGGAAGATAGTCTTGTAAATCTGTTTTCAGAATCTAAGAAGCTATGCTATTCTTTCCGAAGCTTCGTTGGTGTCGACTGCCGCATTTCTTGTTATGGTTGCTGAGTCGGGTCGATCCTTTTTTCCTCGAGTGAGGAAGAAATGCAGGATCCTCAAGAGGGGTGTTGTGTCAACCATGGCCGTGTTTGTTCGCGTGTAGAGCAGGACGAAAATGGACAGCCCTTGAGATTGTCGCTTAGATTTGGTGTGCTCTGTTTTGTTCTGATCCTGTAGCTTCGGTGCCCCATTTTCTTTACCTTTTCTGAATCTGGCAACGAGTAAGGAAGTCTATGGCAAAGAAGAAGTCAAAAATGGAGGTTCCCTAACTGGTCTTCTTCTCTTCAGAGTTTCATCGTCGGCGGATCTGTCCGGCTCCATTAGTCTTTTACTATCATGTAACTGCCGCTTCCGAGGAGTGTCATCGATGGACTCCAAAAATACCAAAAATCCCAGAGGTTTCAGAGCCATTTTGGTTATTACTGAGTGCGTCGATAGTCAGCATCCAACGACATGCTTCAATGATCGGCTCTTATCGAAATCGGTCTCCGTTTATCTATACTTCTTTCGAGCGAAGATATCCTCTGAGAAAACAATTCGTATAAGAATGAGATTAGTAAATATGGATGAGTGGGTGTCATCTCCTTCTCTCAAAATTAGATTCCCATGGCTGCTCACGGGTCTCTTCATTTGGGTTGTTTGGCTCATGTTCTCTTTTATCACATTTGGGGTATTGCACTATTAACGAGGATAAGGAGGTGGAGCTTGGCAAAGAGGTGGACTCCCCCCCCCCCCCCAAAAAAAAAGCTTGCTCAGAAGAAGCCAAAGATAAGGGTAAAAAGGTATTGTCCTCCGACAGGATCAACGACTGATTCACTGTAAGTATTCTATTTATGAATATTGCTTCTTGGAATGCGCGGGGTCTAAACGACCCAGTTAGGCAAAAATACGTCACTAATTTTATTATTAGTAATCATATCTTTTTGATAGTTCTAGTAGAAACTAAAGTCCAAATTCATAAAGTCGACCCTATAATACGGAAAATGGTCCCCTTTTGGCATGTTATAACCAATCACTCGTCTCATCCCTTGGGAAGAATTTGGATTACCTCGAATCCTAGTGTTATTTCGACTACTAGGATCTCCCAATCTCTTCAGTATATTCATTGCTTTGCTAAATGTCACAACTATAGAGCCTCTTTCAAACTCACTGCTATTTATACTTTTAACGAAGCACATGATCGCATTCTGCTTTGGAATGACCTCATTGACATCTCCAAGCATGATAATCACACTCATTGGGTTTCTCTTGGGGATTTTAATGTTATCTGTCACCCGGATGAGCGTCTGGGCTCCTCTGACTCTTGGTCCTCAGCTATTGATGAATTCAATAATTGTTGTTATCATTGCGAACTTAGTTATCTCCGATCATTTGGATTTCCATTCACCTGGATTAATAAACAACCTTCTCACCCCATCCTCTCCAAAATATATTGCGTCATTCTCAACTCTGATTGGGATGACCTTTTCCCTATGTTCCATGTCCACTTTAGTTATCTTCGCACTTCAGACCACACTAATGTGACTCTCAATCTTGGGCTTCCACGTCCAAGGAGGAAAAAACCTTTTCGTTATTTCAACATGTGGAAAAATCATCCCCAGTTCAAGGACATTGTTATCAATAGTTGGAACTACCCTATCTCTTCCTCTGGGATGAGGATGGTCTCTGATAAGCTCACGCGTCTGCAGTTTGAGCTAGCAAAGATTAATCGTGAGGAGTTTAGTGACATTACTTCCAGAGTCTCTAATGCTAAAAAAACCTTTGTTTGAGGCTTAGGCTAAGCTAGCCTCTGACCCCTTCAACCCTCGTTTAGTAACAAACGAAATTGAGGCTTCCGCATCTTTCATCTTTCTTAGTCGAGCTGAAGAATCCTTTCTAAAGGAAAAATCTAGAGAAAATTGGATTAAGCTGGGGGATAGGAATACTAAATTCTTCCACAAAAGTATCAAATCCCGGCTATTCCCCAATAAAATTATCTCGATTTCCAATGACCATGGTGTCACTGTCTCTTCCCCGGCTAGTGTTTCCAAAGTTTTTGTGAACGTTTTTGAGAACTTCCTATGTGCCAAGCATTCCTCTAACTACCTAGGTCTTGAAAAAATATCTTCTCTGATCTTTTCGAAAGTATCAAATGCTGATAAAGAGTTAACGATCCGTGAGATCTCTTGT
This sequence comes from Limnanthes douglasii subsp. nivea, assembly GCA_036936605.1. Taxonomy (NCBI): domain Eukaryota; kingdom Viridiplantae; phylum Streptophyta; class Magnoliopsida; order Brassicales; family Limnanthaceae; genus Limnanthes; species Limnanthes douglasii. The sequence goes on along the minus strand of JAUPFV010000003.1, from coordinate 154,399,080 downwards.
GCTGAAATTAAATCTGTGCTTTTCAAGTATTGATAGCGACAAATCTCCTGGGCCAGATGGATTTAACTCTAGTTTTTTTAAGTCAACTTGGAACATTGTTAGCCCAGACATCTGTAAGGGTGTCCAAGAGTTATTCCTCACTGGATCTCTAATAGAGTCTTGGAATGCAACCTCTATCGCTTTTATCCCCAAAACGACTCGCCTTCCATGCCAGCCGACTTTAGACCAATTTCTCTATGCAATGTTGTTTATAAAATCATCTCCAAAATTTTGGCCAATAGAATCAAAGTCTCCTTTCCTTACCTTATCGATTCTTCCCAATCAGCTTTTGTATCGGGAAGGAACATTTCTGATAACATCATTTTATCCCAAGAGCTTCTTATAGGATATCATGCTAATGGAAGAGGCAAAATGGTAGCTCTTAAAATTGAATTAATGAAAGCTTTTGATAATGTTCGCTGGCACCTCATTCTTGACATTCTAGTGGCGATGCATTTTCCTGAGAAGATGATCACTTGGATTATCAAGTGCATCTCATTTCCCTCTTACTCTATTATTATCAATGAAGACCTCCATGGTAACTTCAAAGGCATAAAAGGTCTCAGACAAGGTGATCCCCTCTCCCCTCTCCTTTTTGTGCTTGTTATGCAAGTGCTTTCAGGAATTCTCAAAGAGAAAAGTCAAGATGGGAATTTCCGTTTTCATTGGAAATGTCACAAGTAGAAAATAATTAACCTTTGTTTTGCAAATGATCAGATGATTTTCTATAACGGTGACACCCATTCACTTAATCTCATTAAAGAAGCTCTGGATGACTTCTATTTTCTCTCTGGTCTTAAATTCAATCCCTTGAAAAGTCATACCTTTTTCTCCGGTATTGACCATTACCTTATATCGGATCTTTTGCCAATGTTGAACTTCCCTGAAGGCTCTCTCCCAGTGAAATACCTGGGAGTTCCTCTTCTCAGTGGTAGACTTACTCACTCAGACTGCCGCCCCCTTCTGCACAAAATAACCTCCCGTATTGATTCTTGGACTTCCAAGCACCTCTCTTATGCGGGAATGCTCAAATTAATCAAATCTATCTTATTTGTGGGTCAAGTATATTGGTATTCGATCTTTATCCTTCCGTCTAGAATAATTAAATAGCTAAGACAATACCGTCGTCGATTCCTTTGGGTCTGGATCGTCTATGAAAATCCATGGGGCCAAAGTGGTCTAGTCCACCGTTACCACTCCTTATAAAGAGGGCAGCCTTGGGATCCTAGATTTAAAAATCTGGAATCAGGCGGCTGTCCTTAAGCATCTCTGGTCTATTGTAAGTAATAAGAACCAATCCATCTGGTGTGATTGGATTAAAACTGAAAAGATTAAAAATAAAAGTGTTTAGGACGTTTCTATTGGTTCCTCCCCCTCTTGGATCTGGAGGAAAATTCTCCGTCTTCGCCCTTTGGCTCGTAATTTGTACAGGGAGGCTATTGGAAATGGATTGAACACTTCGCTCTGGCATGAACTGTGGCTTCTTTCCTCGTCTCTCGCGATGCAGTACGGCTCTGAAATCATTAGCGATTCTTGTCTGGGAAATAATCTAAAGGTTTCCGACATCATTAGAAATAGTGAATGGAACTGGCCTGCAAATTTGATATCGGCTAGAGCTCAAATCCGCGCTCATCTTGAAGAAATCCACAAGCTTATCCTCACTCTTCCCCAACCTAACACCCTCTCGAGGGACGTTCCATTATGGGTTGCTAAGGATGGATGCAACAAGTTCACAATAAAAGACACGTATAACGTTATTCGTATGCCTACCCCAGAGATGGGATGGACGAGGTTAGTATGGAATAAATACAACATTTCGCGTCATTCATTTATATCTTGGCTGGCTATTAAGGGCAAGCTTGCTACCAGAGGCAAGAATTTTAGTTGGGGTTTCAACACCCTTACTGTATGCACCCTTTGCAATTCCGACCCGGAATCTACATCTCATCTCCTTTTTTAATGTAGTTTCGCTCAGAGTATCTGGACTTCTACAAGTATTAAACTTGGATTTCCATTCTACCCCCTTGCTGGCAATCTTGGATTCTTGAGGCGTCAAGATGGTCTAATCCTCGAGACCAATGTACTTGGCGCACTTCTTTCAACGCTGTTATTTACCACGTTTGGAAAGAGCGGAATTCAAGAATATTTGGATCGGCTCCAGCCATGGCATTTTTCCAAATCTTATCGGATCTCTGATTCAGATTTCATGGTACCAAGATTGGCTGGCCGTCGTAGTTTTATTTAAAACTAACAAATACAATATTTTGTTGCAGGTATTTTTAGTACGGACTAGAGCTTGGATTCTTGATTTGAGCTATTGCGTCTTCCCTCTTGGATTGATGGGGATCTTTCACGTCGCGTCCTCTCCGTCAGTTGGTTCTCATTTTTGGGGCCTCTGTTAGATATTTCATCTATCTATCTTATTATTAAGACTTATCTCCTTATCTAGTATTCTCCCACTTTCTTTATGTTGACTTTATATTAAGTCATTGTATTTCCTCGGGGTATGTCCTAAGTACTTATATGAACTTTATTTTACTTTAAATCTATATTTTTATTAAAAAAAAAATTGTATTTTGTGGATGCCAAATATTTATTGACTTGGGTTTTAAGTGCCTGTTGGTGACTGAATATATAAATTTATTTGTCTATGGATCAAACACTTTTAATATTTTGATGATTCATGTGACATAACCCTTTATGTACTTATATAGTTTTGTCATAGAAATAGATTACGTATGGCTGTTGCTGACAAGTCGCCTTAATTGGTAAAGATAGGTGGTAACCTCTAGAGAAAATAATTGAGTCTAAACAATTATATATGTACATCTCTATATATAACTCAAGAAGGCTTAGTTTGTAACAGCAAATAACCATGTCTATATCTGAAAAGGACAAGCTTGTCTGGCCTGAGGAACGGAACCTCAAACTCAGAGATGAAACCAAGGAATTAATATGTAGTCTGCCACTGGAAACTGATTGGATGTTCCTTCATATCCATCAGTATCAAGGTTTTTGGATACAAACTGGGTTATTGCAGCAAGTTTTAGATTTCCAAAATCATTTTATAGCTCAACCCACTGATGTAGTTCTGGTAACCACTCCTAAATCCGGTACCACTTGGCTAAAGGCCCTTGTTTTCTCTCTAGTCCACAGGGGTCAATACCAAAACAATGAAAACCACCCTTTGCTCACCAACCACCCTCATACTCTTGTACCGTTTTCGGAGCTCACGTCTGATTTCACAAATTTACCATCTCCCAGGGTCTTTTCAAGCCACTTGCCAACTGGATCACTCCCAAAATCTATAGTGGACGCATCTTGCAAGATCGTTTACTTGTGTAGAGACCCCAAGGACACTTTTGTTTCACTTTGGCACTTTGCTAACAAGCTTAGGCCCAAAGAGCTTGGCTCCTTTCCCATTGAAGATGCATTTGATTTGTTTTGTAGAGGGGTGAGTATTTTTGGGCCGTTTTGGGATCAAGTATTGGGATATTGGAGGGAGAGCTTGAACAACCCCGATAGAGTATTTTTCCTGAAATATGAGGAAATGAAAGAACAGCCAGAAATACATTTGAAGAAGCTGGCTCGGTTCTTGGATTGTCCATTTTCAGCTGAGGAAGAGAAGGAGGGTGTGGTGGGTGACATCTTGAAGTTGTGTAGTTTCGATAGCTTGAGGGGCCAAAAGGTTGATGATACTTATTTTGGTGATATATTTTACAGGCGAGGTGTGGTTGGAGACTGGATAAATCATATGACTCCTGAAATGGGACAAAAACTTGATGAAATTACTGAACAAAAAGTGCAGGGTTCTGGATTGCGATTCTAAATATGTTCATACTTTGGTATCTTTGTTTATAATATTTGTGGCACTTTTTAGTACTTGAAGAGCCTAATAGGCTTTATTGTGGCACAAGTGTGAATGAATAAACTTGGTGTATTGTTTTTAATATGGTGATTTTAAGTTCTTCAATAAAATTGAGTTTTTTTGTTTATCACATAATATACTATGCCATAAAAGTTTGAAAATTTATATTTACACAATAGTTTCTGATGATGAAAAAATCACCACAACCCATGGTTGAATGGTCCTTGGCCTTAAATGCGCGTACAAGTTAGACTAGGGAAAGAGACAGCTTATGTTTTAACTAATATGATAACATAAGCTAATATGATACTTGGAGTTACCAACAACTTCATTACTTTTCACATTAGACACATATAAATGATAATTTAGACAATACCATCTCCTCTATTGAAATAATTCTCGTGGTTGGAAAAGACACTATTAAAATGCTAGTATTGATGGCGGTTTCAGCTGTTAAATGTCATGCAAAGTATGGCATTCTTGGCAATGGAAGCAGAGTATCTTGCTCCTGCTTCAGCTTGCAAAGCCCTCAACATGCCTCAAATTCATAGTTTTATACAGGTTCAGTTCCTTTGTTCTGTGGTAACCAGTCTGTCATAGCCCTGCGACGAAATCCTGCCTAACGAAGGATCAGGCACATTGTTTTTAGGCATCACTACTCAAAGAAGGTGGTGAGTGAAGGGAAGATTCAGCTGCTATACTATCACACTTTAAAATAACTGACATCTTTCATGACGGCTTTCCAAGGAGCGTTTGTTTTGATATTAAGGGTGTGCGATGAACTGTAACATCAAACTTACTTGTTGAACAAATTACTTGGTTTTACTTATTTGTGTTTGCACTTGGGCTTGATTTGTTGATATCTGTATCTAAAGGTACAAAAGGATTGGGATTCAAAACATGTGCAACTGTATTCAAAGGTTCACCCAAAAGTATTTAAGGGTTGTGATTGTGAAAGAAGACGTCTCACCTTTTCAATTAATGTTCGGTTTAGTCTCTAAGTTATGTCATTCAACTAAGGGGTCTTCAGAGGTGTCCTTTGATGTCGAATAACTTGCTGCCTACAATAATCATCAAAATGACCAATGTATTCTTCCTCATTATCATTTCTAACACACTTCAATTGTTTCCCAATTTGTCTCTCAACTAAAGCTTGAAATTACTTGAAGACATCTAACACTTGATTTTTTGTTATCAATGTGTATTCTTCACCAATGGTATCAGACGCATATTCTTCACCAATGGTATCGGAGCACTAGACCGAGATGGAACGCAATGTGGTGGGTGTGATGTGGGTGAAATTCTCAGATGCCGAACATCTTACGAGAAGCCAAGATCCATACTCAAGGCGAATAATCTGCTGGATAGATAGAGCGCTTGATGGCTCATCAAATAGGTGGCTTGATCATGGAGTGACGCAGTGCCATCTATAGATGAAGTGCTTAATAGCTCATCAAACAGGTGGCTTGATCAAGGAGTAGCACAGTGTCATCTGATAGTGACCAGATAGATCCTCCCTAAAGTTCTAAAGTTCAGGCTTCTCTCCACCTGACTAGAGTAGGCGGATGGAAGTCAATTCAGAGGAGGCTAGAGTGGTACTTTGTGCGAAAGAAGGATTGTTAGGTGCGACCAAAGTCCCACATCTCACATCGGTTAAATATGGGAAGAAATATTAGTATATAAGTTAAGAATACATCCTCATTAATGTGAGGCCTTTTAGAAGTGGACCAAAAATAAATCTGTGCGAACTAGTGGACCCAAAGCGGACAATATCACACTAGTGTGAAGATCGAATTATTATTACTTATATACAAAGGCGAAATATGCGGTACTCATATTCCCAACAACTTAGCTTAGCTCAACTAATTAAGTCGATGAACTAAAAATAGTTGCCTTTGGGATAGTTGCGCTTAGTCTTGGACTGCTACCTTTTTCAAGCTCAATTTACACAAGCCAAAGTTTAGTGAAATACCTTATTAAATATAAGTATAAGAACATGATAAGCTCCTATGTAAAAGAATAATAGTAAAGCTTACTTCATTATTCCTAATGTTAAAGGGTGACATGAACGCATCGCGACGATATATTATAATTTAAAATTAATATAAATTATTCTAATTCTATTATTATTATCATGGATTTATAATTTAATTTATTTTTATAACAAATAAGTGTTGTTATTGTGGGATAACAAATTTTTATATAATTTGTATATTGTAATATTAAGTTTGATATAAGGTTATTATAGTTTTTTTATTATATTATGATTATTATTATGGTTTTGTTTGATTATAATTATAATTATTATGGTTTGATCATTGTTAAAATAACTGTTATAGTCATATGGTTTGATTACACTATAACTTCTTATAGTTTGTTTATTTTTAGAAGTAGTACAAAAAATATGATAAGTTATTACATTATGAGATTGATGAATAACTTTTTTTTATTGATTTATGTATTTCACAATTTATACACTTGCGGGCCATGAGTTGTACAAATATTCTCAAATTGAACTACTATATTGCAAACTTTATTATAAATATCATTCATCTAGCCAAGTTTCATCATCTTCATCAAGATCTTCTTCAACATCATCTGGAAATTCATCAAAGATATCTGTTAGATTCTCTTCCATTTTATACTCTTCGTCTTGCATCTTTTGACGCGTCGCAGTCCAGTCTTTGATTGCATCAAGCACTCCAAGTGCCCCACTTGTCAATCTTGTTCGTTTAGTCGTATCTTACAATCTGACCTGACTAAACTGACATTCACTTTCCATTGTAGACATATGTATTAAAATATTCTCCCCTACTATTATGGAAAGAAAAGAAAACTCATCTGCTTTCGAATTCTACCACCTTAAGATATCGAGTTGGTTGTTCTCGTCATACGGTTGTAACTCAAATGGAATGTTAAAATATCTCGCCCCTTTATTATCAGCTTGATGAGTTTCTATTGTCATCTTATATTTAGCGTTTCCATTTTAAAATAGCTAGGGCGACTTCTGTTTCTCCCAATATTACTACTACTTACCCGCTACATTTTAAGATATTAAATTTCTCTCATATTGGTCAACATGTTCATTATACATTATATAAATATAATAATCAATTTTTTAAATATATAATTCATGGTTATAAGTATCATCAATAAGTTGTATGGATTTATGAAAACAAGTAACTAAAAAGTAAAACCCAAAGGTTTTTTAAAAGGATAAAAAATGCACCCAATAACATAAGCGTATGAGATGAGATTAAAATATTTAATAAATATTTCTTCCATATCAGAAACCATGTCACGACATACACTTTCACCATATATCTATCCATATGTATTGAAAGATTAATAATTTTATAAAGCGCCAATGGAATGTTAGAAGTACAATGCAAAGTAAAAGTTTTAGTTGCTTCCTCAAACAACCTCACGAAGCTTAACATTGAAGCACAATAAATCCAATTTTCATCTTCAAGATGTGTATTAGGATTATGTCTCGTATAAAGTGTAGTAATCTCATATCTATACGTATAAGCACGTGCAATAAGATAATATGTAAAGTTCCATCTAGTTTCGACATCTAAAACTAGTTTTTTGTATAACTTTCCAGTACACTTAATAATTTCTTTCCAATTTTTTTAGGATATGAGGTGAAACAAAGTAGGATCCCTTGTTTAATATGATCTATATGATCCTTAATTATAATTATTCCTTCTTTTTCAACCAAATTATGCATATGATATAAATATTTTGCTGAAATATTTTAATAAATACATGGTTGTAATCATTTTTAAGATACTTAACAACTCTCCAATTCACATATGCATTATCGAAAGAAATAGACATAAATTTATTTTTAATTCGAAAACCATCCATTTACTTTAACATAATTTTTTACTTACAACAACGATGTGCTTGCCAATAGATTGAAAGTACATAATTCTTCTTTATAGATGCATTTAGAATCCATCCAATGTAATGTAACTCACATCGTATCAAACTCACTAATTGTCGCTATATCACTAGTCAAAGAAAATTTCCATGAAAAAACAAATATAGTATCATGAATGATTTTCTTATTTGTATAATATTTAAAATTTTATGATCTTCTAGAAGTACATGAGATGCACATGGATCTTGGGTTTACCCTACTATGCATCCAATTAACATATCTCTAATTATCACTAAAACTAAACTGTTATGAAGTACCAACATCATATATCATGGTTTCTACCCTATATGTATTTTGATTAAAAACTAAAGCATTACTGGTTTGAAGATCTATGAATTTATTCCCTTCTTCATAAATTTTGAAAGATAAAAAATGTTATGTGTAGCTAGTATCTCGATATATCCTTGATATCGTAATCTGTTTTTCCAGAATTATTGTTATATGTTTTTTCATAATGATTACACTCAGCAGAATTTTCATCAAGACTCTTGGTAAAATGCTCTCATACCCAAGATGATTTTTAGTACTTTTCATACCACCACCAGTACTATCAGAGATATCGACGCTAGCATATGAATAATATGTTTCAAAGTGTAGGGTTTCTAGACCAATATATATGCGATAATGCGCCATAGAGTGAATTTGGACATTATCCCCACGACCACGGTTAGTATGGACATTTTCTCCCTTTGGTGCCATTTAAAAGATATATTTTAAGGTATGAAAACACTAGTAAAACGATTATGTATTTTTCTTAAAGTATGAAAAAACTAGTAATTGAAACAAATATCAAATAATATTGCAAATAAATATAATAGAGTATAAGAACCAATTAAATCAACAAAGAACCTTCCTAAACAAGTAAACTTGATTGAGTTGATCGATTACCAAATTTGGTCGAAGATTGTAGACGAAGAATATATAAGAATGATTTGAGAGATTATAATAGCAATTGTAAAATTTGGTTTAAAAAGATTTTGGAAGAATAATACTGTTTGAGAGATGATTTAAGAGATGACTTGAGAGATGAATGTAAATCGAATGAGTTTCTTCTATATTTATAGAGAAAAAACTCATCATAACAAAAATCCCGATTGAATCAGATATTTGGTTTGATCATATTTTTTGAAATAGTCGTTGTCAAATCGTATATCCAATTGGCAACGACAAATATATATATATATATATATATATATATATATATATATATATATATATATATATATATATAGGTTACTTGTTGTTTATTACTCTCATAACTACTATCATACATCTCTCACAAATCTTTAAACTTCAAATATTCTTTTATCAATCAAAATTTCTAATGGATCCATATAGTCGGAAAGTCTAAAATATCCCAAACCAATATCGCTGAAACATCCTCATCATGAAGTAAGAGAAAATCAAGATCTAAGAAGCATTCATCATAATATGAACAACTATGAGAGAGTATACAAGATAGGCACGAAGGCGAGGTTCACGTTCGAAAATAAATGGTGCCAAATGAAAGCAATTAGCTTTGGTATATTTTTAGACTATGATAAACTTATAAATGTGCGAGGTATGAGATCGTTTTTAGATAATATTAGTAAGGAAAGAGGATTTGGTTGGATAGTTTTTGAAATTTATATGTGATTGGTATATATAATTAATATGACCATTTTATGAAACTAAAAGTATAATTTTGAATGATCCCCGATGTTTGGGAATGAGGTGCACAATTAATGATTCTGAATATAGTTTTTTTTTAAACTGAATTAGAAGAGAAATTTCAGTTGCTAATACATAAATAGTACGATCGTCCTTTAGCGTCTCTAACTTATCCTTGTATAAGATAACCTCAGAACTGGATTACAAATTTGGATGAAGCGGTACACGCACTGAGTGCTACTACATAGCAACAAACCGTTACCAATAGACGTAGAGCTAGTAAAAATAATATTGATAGATATAATAAATTAGATTTAAAATTAGTAAATCATTGTTCTGTTCCAAATAATAACAATTATTCAAACTTGTAAATTCTCAAGCAATTGTAACTGTTGCTATAACGATGGGTCATAAAATAAAGTTACTTAGTTTGATCACTGGACATATGAATTCAAGAGTTCATAATACGAAGTTATCTTATATGATGATACTAACTCAATTGTCTATTAGAAATGGGGTAGATGTTCCTAAGTGGACTCGTCATCATGACTGGAACCGTTTGAGTTCAAGAAAGAATTATTTTAAAAAGTCAAGATATATATTCTTGACAATGAGATCTTTGGTCAAAATGGAAGATGTATGACATGTTTGAGGATGTGTTGCCACAAATCTCGAAATTTAATGATGTTACGAACACACCTGCTCTGTCGCTATTTTTCAATGACTAATCACGCACACTATGATGCAAGGGCCTCAACCAACCACTACCAATTCTATTATTTCTCTAATCAACATCAAAGAATGTCTAACCGAAAATATATATAATAGGTGAATTCCGAAATCATGGCCATGCATGATAGAAGTGAGCAACGTTGGGAGACCCGTTGGAATGACGTTGATACTCTGATTTGTGATTAAGCACCACACAAATGAAACATGGCCGTAATATACGACTAATGATGCAGAGGATTAAATTGGATGTGTATGTAGAGCCTCATTCACCATCATCATATGGTCAAGATCTATAGTTATGATTGATTTAGTTTTTTTTTGTATTTAATTTTGGTAAACATTGTTTTTTGTTATGTTTCTATTTTATTGTATTAAAAATCATTATTATTTTATCAGATTAATATATTATTATGTTTTTTTAATTAAACTATTTAAATAATCTAAACATATATTTTAGAGATATACTAAACTATTAGTTGAAAGATCTAATAAACTATTTAAATTATTTAATAGTTGAAAGATCTAGATATTCAAACAATCATAAACATATAGTTTAAAGATATAATAAACTATTAACTCAAATAACTAATAACCTATTTAAAATAGATAATGATTGAAAGATATAAATATCTAAAACTTCCAACAATTTTAAAGATATATTTTAAAGATCCAATAAGTCTTAGTTGAAAAATCTAATAAACTATATAAAATATATAAATAAGACGACAAATAATATCAACTATTTTGTTTATGATATACTTATCTTAATTAATTTCATTCGACTAAATTAAACCATAGAAATTATTTTTTAAGAAACGTATTAAAAAATATGATAAAATTTTAAACGTGATAGATTTTGTAACAACATGAATTTGTAACACCGAGATTCTATATTACTGAGACTCTATAACAATGTGAATTTCTAATGGCGGGACTATTTTAAATGTGACATGACGAGATGTGTCGTCACGGTATACACATCTACTTAACGATAAAAACGTATGTTACAATTTTATAAATTGTAAAATCAGTTTAATTGAAAACCAATCAAGAAATAAAAATTATAATCAAAAGTTATTAGAAGCTTTTTTTCCTTTAATTTTTACTTGGTATTAAAGCTTGAGTATTTTCTCCATAGTTGATAACAATTAGTTTCCAATCTTAAGTTTAAGTTCAGTAGGGTCTGAAAAAAGGCCTACTGAACCCCTCATTGTCTACAAGAACTTGCCAAACAATCATATGAACACATTTAACAAAATAAGGCTAGAAAAAGATAACGATCTATTATGGAAGACAATGGTCCTTCCGGTTATCCGAGACAATAAGTTTGCAGGGTTGATAAATGGTGAGAAACCATAGCCTCTAAAGATAACTATTGAAACAAGTGGTAGTATAATAACAATCGAGAGTATGAGAACTGGATAGTAATAACCAGAAACTATTAGGCTAGCTATATAGCACGATGAACACAGAAATAGTTGCTCAGTTAATGCCACAATAAACTTCTAAAGGACTGGTATTCTTCCATAGGGCTCTTTGGATCACATAATATATCTAAGATCATTTACTTTAAATAAGAGTTCCAAAGAACAGTGAAAGTTATATAAATAATACAGTTGAAAACCTCAACCTAGTTGGTTGTCCTGTTTCTCTAAATGACCTAGTCACGCGGTTTTTGTTTCCCTTGACTCTGAGTATACACCCATAGTGGTGAATCCGGATGTTTAATAAATAATCGGGTGGATAGAACTACAAGCCTTTCTACTAACTTTTGAGATACTTCATACATGTTTTAGACCTCATACATACAAATGTTTGAGATAGTTCTCCTATTATACTCAATATGGTTTTAGGTACTACATTCATTTCCTAGCTAGGTTTAGTAGATATACTTTGTTATATCCATTAAAAGTGAAAAGTGAAACACTCACTACACTCATTCAATTTAAAATCTTGTTGAAAATCAGTTTGAAAAAAGAAGAAAATTGTTGCACCCATATTGAGATGGTAAGCTTAGATATTTTATTTTAATAACTAAGGAATCAAACATACATTTAAGAGCCTCATGTCCTTACACCTCTGCCTGAAATGGAATGGCACATAGAGAATATAAACATGTTGTTGAAATGGGTTTAACCCTTCTAGCACAAGCCATACTACCATACAAATAATGTTACAACTACCTTCCTAATCAACCCACTTCATATTGTTATGCTAAAGAACCTTACACCCAATAAGAAACTCTATAATGAAGGACCTTGCTGTTTGGAATTAAACGTGCTAGAATGTGCCTGTTTTCCACACCTAAGACCATATCAAGCTCATAAATTCTAATTTTATTTAACTAAATACATTTTTTGGATTATAATAAAACTCACAAAGAATATAAATTTTTAAATCCTAGTGGTAAAATTATATTTCATGGAATTATTTTAATGAATTAGATTTTCCTTTTAATTCAAATTCCATGGTCTTAATCAACAATCTAATTCAAAAAATACATTACCAAGCTAACAAATACAACCCGTGACCTAATAACAGGCTATGTATATACTTAAAATCCTACCAAACCACAAACCGCTAACTCAACCACATACCATATTTCTGCTCAAAATTCTACTAGTTCTCAATCACTCACCCTTCCAAATATGAATCATATGAAAACAAGATCCAAAAATGGTATTTTTAAGCCTAACCCTATCTACACAAGTGTCACTACTACCTCATTGGGGCTACCTACTGAACCTATAAAATTTTCAAATGTGATCCTAATTGGATGCAGGCTATGTATGATGAATATAATGCTCTATAACAAAATCAAACATAGACGTTTATTCCATGGTCACCGAACATGAATGTTTTTTTGCAAATATTTTAGAAACTCAAATACAATTAGGATGGATATGATCATCGTTACATAGCAAGACTTGTTCTCAAAGGGTTTCTTCAATTCCATAGTATTAGATTTTCATAGACTTTCATCCTTGTGATTAAGGCTCCCTCTATACGACTCGTTCTAAGTATTGATGTAGTCAAAGGCTGAGATGTACGACAACTAGACATCAATAATGCTTTTCCAAATGGGATATTAACTGAAAATATTTGTATGATACAACCTAAAGGGTTTATGCATCGTACCAGATCTTCACATGGGTACAAATCAAACAAAGCCTTATATAAACTTAAACAAGGATAAAACGATTGGTTGATAAAAGATTTAATGCTCAAATATAGAGCCAAGATGATGAAGGACAATAGATATCATGATTTTTTCTAATAATCAAAATGTGATCATCTATAGTGTATGAGAGTTTTACCCTTATTTATAAGTTTACAAGATACTTTCTCTTTCCACGTCTACTCTAAAGTCTGATTGAAATTTGTTGACTCCATTATTAGAAATATTGATCCTTTTTAGAATTAGTCCACTAATCACTTATAAATATTGATCCTTTTTATATGGAAACTAAGTTTCTTTTTTCATTTATATTCTCTTGTCCTCTTCATAATATATTCATTGTATAACATGTAGTCTTAATTCCCTTGTTTCATTCTCCATCAAGGATATATAAAATTTCAATGATGGGCTAGAGCATCACCCTCTATGGGCTGACCTAGAGGATCTTTCAGCATCATGATGCGATCATCAATAGGTTGTTCTCGGGGACTCCAATGCTATTTGTAAACTTGGTGAACGTATTGGCCCGTTCAATTACGGTGAGATTAACGATTTCAATCATTGTTGCTATCAATATGAGTTCAGTGATCTTCTGTTGTTTGGTTTCCAATTCACTTGGATCAACACAAATTCTTAAACCCCAATGCTTCTGACCGAGTCATTGTTAACAAAGAATGAGATGATTCGTTTCACATACGCATAGGCAGCACATCCAAAACCTTTCAAGTATTCAACATTATACTTTTATGCAGTCCATGTCTATTGAAGAAAATAAACTTAAGCGATGCAAATTGGCGTATGTTGATGATATATGTAGTTGTTGTCACTACTTCTTCCCAAAACCTTCAGTTCATTATAACTGTATGAAGCATACACCTAACCATTTCTAGAAAAGTTTGGTTTGTTCTCTCAACAAGCCCGCTCTATTGGGGAGTACCATTCAGTGTCTATCAATGCCAAGATTTGCGCAATAGACAATGGAATCCTTATTCACATATTTTAAGAAATTATTAGTCAAAATATTTATCAATAATTTTCTGGTTTGATCTTCAACTTATTTCTTCCAGTTTATAAAGGAAGCAAAAACTTCACCTTTGGTCTTGAGAATTATAACCCATGCTTTCTTGGAATAATCATCTATCACAGATATGAAATATCTTGCATCATCTATTATCTGTTCTCCTATCAGATCTTAAAGATGTGAATGAACATAATCAAGAACTTTATTGGTTGTCTGGTTGATAGACATAAACTTCACACTTTTTCTTACCCAATATACAACTTTTAGAAAAGCTCAACTTCAAAAATGCGATATAATCTAATAACCTTTGTTTTCTTAGTTCACCAAGACTATTCTTACTAAAATTCCCCATCTGAATGTGCCACAACCTTGTGAAATCCTTCAACACACTAGACACACCCCCTTACCACTATAGATCTCCTAATAACTAACACACCATCAGTCATATAAGCTTTTATAACAACAAAAAAGTTTACAAGTCCATAAACTTTCCATTTTCACCCTTATATGTGAACCCTCCTTCATCTAATATCCTAATAAAAATAAATTTACATTTAAATTCAAGTACATACCTTACATTCTTAATCATTACCTCAAGTTTTGTAGACAACTTGAGCGTAACATTTCTAATCCTTTTGAAATCACAAGATTCTTCATTGTCGAAGATGACCCTTCCACCATCAAGCATTCTAAGATTTTCAAACCAACTGTTATTAGAATTCATATGGAATAATGCGCCTAAATCAACCACGCATTTATTATTGTATCTGTAAATATTTTTAATCCATAAATATTTTTATATATAATTTAGCACTAATAAATATACCAATAATCATCTAAAATAAAAAATTATCTACTAATAACAGCCCAAGATTTGATATAGTACGGATAACCACCTAGTGTTAAATTAATATTTATAAATAACCATCTGGATTTTTATACCTATATACTGGCAGCCATTTTTCTCTCTCATATTTTTTGTGTGTTTTTTAAAACGATATGCATTTGAAATCATAGGTAAAAAAAATATCTGAAAATACAATTGGTTTTCTTTGTTAATTAAAACAAAAATATATTCGTGAAATATATTTTTTTAGTTGCGGAATTACAATAAATAGGTTGTATTATTTTTTAGTAACGAAATTACGCATAATTTGGATGTAAAAATACAAGTTTTTAGTTTCACAATTATGTGTAATTTAGTTGCAAAAAAACAATTGTTGTGTAGTTATGAAATACATACAAATATCTTGCAAACATAAGAATAAAATAGTTGCAGATATATGGATTTGGTTGCTAAATAAGTTTGATCGCATCATAAAAAATAAATTACAAACTTGTTTTGTGAAAATAATTGTTAATTGGGTGCGAAAATATGTGAAATTTGAGTGTGAAACAACTATTTTTTTTGTAGTTATGAAAATATGTGCATTTTGATTATGAAAAGCATTTCAAAAAAATAGAATTGCACAATTGGGTGCAATTTACTTGCAAAATAAATGTGAAAAAGTAAATATTGTTTAGTCACAAAATTATGTGCAATTTGTTTGCAAAAATGAAATTGTTGTTTAGTTGCGATTTGGTTGTGAAAAAACAATTGTTGTTCAGCTGCGAAAATTTGTGAAAATTAGAAGAAAATAGTTGCGTAAATTTGGTTCTAAATAAGTCTGATTGTGTGAAAAAACAAAAAACAAACTTGTTATGTGAAAATAACTGTTAATTGGGTGTGAAAATACGTGTAATTTGGTTATGCAACAACTTACTTGTTTGTATCATTTTTATAATGAAAAACTCATTTTTGTTTTGGAGCTTCAAAATTATGCGCAATTTGTGTATAAAATAACCCTAAAATAATAATAATTGTTGTTTAGTTGCGGAATTATGTGTAATTTGGTCGCGAAAAAAAAACTTTTATTTAGTTGCGAAATTAAGAAAAATTTGATTGCGAATTTCGTATCAGAAAAAAATCTCTATATATATCACTCATGAATTTGTTTTCTTCACTTTAAATAAATATATATATATATATATATACATATATTATTGAAATTTTGTTTAAGTAATTTGAAAGATAAAGAGTTTTGAAAATTAAAAATAATGAATGAAAACATTAATTGAAACTTAGCGGGGTTATTATTAACTTACGATATATTATATATTATATAGGGTTTGCCTAAATGTTTGCACTTGAAACTCTAAGTTCACCATATAAATGATTTTTATTGAACTCTATTACCTTTTTACCCATTTCACAGAACATATTTTTTTTGACTTTATTTTTGTTTTGGGAGAAATTAGTGAAAAGTATGGTTCTTGTCTTACAAACATAAAATATGGATAAAAATCATTTAAAACTCAATATTGAACCAACTTTTTTCCAAATCACTATTTTTTTCTTGAGAAAATAACTTTCTTATTTCCAAACAAAAGTAACTTTAACTCAAACCTCTTAAAAAAACTTTAAAGGGAAACATTTAACTTTCTTATTGATTTTTTTATGTTTTTTTTATAATATTTGATACGTGTACCGTTGGTGCTGGGTACTGGTACCACTGGTTCCATTTGCAATTCTACACTAATGGTATTGTGGATACACACAGCCTCTTCTGTTAGGGTGTACTATTGTTCTAGTAAACTTTATATTTATTTATTTATTTTGTTAAAATTTATATTATTGTGCTAACAATTTCAAAACATCATACTTAACTTATAGATATATCATACAAGAAATTTAAAGACATCAGAAGCAAATAAATTAAACAAAAACAGACCAATAGATAACACAACACTTTACGAAGAGTTATGACATTGAATTTATATTTATAGGGCTTGAGGCTCCGCTATTATTTTATTAAAGTCGGTTGTAAAAAAGGTCCAACTCAATCGTTTAAAATATATGTTTCTTAACGGAATCAAGTATCCTAAACACAACAACTTATGCACCTCTTGCTTGACATCGGGCAAGAGGTCGCCTACCTGAATATTTTGAACAAACTCTAAATTATTTAACCTCATAGATACATTTAGCATAAAAAAGAGAGGTAAATAACTTATGACAATAACATTTAACATAAATAAAACATAGATAACACAAAATAAAATAACATAGGAAACATCAAATGAGCATAAAAAAATATTGAAGATGAAATGCAACAACACACATAATATTAAAGTCATATCTTTCACTTTTGTACAAGAAAATTCTTTCGCAATTTTTTTATGCGTTCTTTTTTTCAAAGCTTTGTTCTTCCATATGATATAGCATATTGTTTGTAACAAAATCAATAATTTTCAAATTGAACGAGTTGAACGCCTCTTGTATAAGTTTGTACGAAAGATCGAACACTTGAACCCTTGGTTGCGATTTCAAATTAGTGTACATGTTAGACACTTCTTCAGGCATGCGAGGAATAAGACATGGTTTTGTTTCAAAACCGTACATGTACATCATCGTACACGACACTCTATTACAAAAATCGACGATAGTCTAATCTGACCCCGTTCTCTTCACAAACTTGTCAGATTCAAGTGATTGTCTTCATTGACAATCCATTACATATCGTAAAATAGAGAGTTTGAGTTTGATTGTGTACGCTATTTTTTATACATGAATAAATATGGAAGATTTTGGTAATGTTTTATAGACAAATGAATTATAAAAGTGAAGAATTTTTTTGTAATTGGTGGATAATTTTAATGGCACGAAGTTTTAGTTGACATGAGCTTTTTTGGGCTGCTTTGATTAAATGTACCAATGGTGTAGAATTATTTTATTATCGGTAAATAAAGATACATCATGTACGAAATTCCCATACAAGCGGTGCATATATTATATTAGCAGTCTACAATGTCTGTACCGCCGGTATAGATATAAAAAAAATAACCCATCAAAAGTTATAATATTGTTTAGCCATACTAAGAGCATAAATTTTTTATATCGCTAGTAGAATACTATACCGCCGATATGAAACTCTCTTACTCAGGGTGCATCTCTTTTAACGACGTTATACAATGTCTATATTGTCGGTATAGAGAAAAAAACTGAATAATTTGCTTCATAACACTAGGAATATCGAATTACTGTATCGTTAGTAATATATTATACCGCCAACATAACATTTACATACCGGCGGTGCATCTATTATACCAGCGGTATATAATGTCCATATTGGTTGTATAAAATTGTTATACCATTGGTAAGATACTATAACATTGGTACGAAATTTTCTTACCGCCAGTGTATCTATTTTATCAATGTTGTATAATATATATACCGACGGTATAGTGAAGCAAGTTTGAAAATAATTACCCAACATTTTTTGTACCATTACACATTTGTATAGAAAACCAAGAACACAACGTAACATCCATATTAAATAAAAAACAATGGCATAACAACAAAAACAACTTCATTAATAATAACATCCCAAAAAAACATCCAAGACAAAACACATAATGTCTTAGATAACAACGACATCTAATAGTATCCACGAATGTCACATACAAAAACAACAAAAACAAGAAGAACATTATATCTTATGATGCCTATGAAAACGAACAAAGTATAAAAATAACTAAAAGGACAATGAGCGGTGATTTGTATATCTCGTTTTGCGAAACTCTGAATGTCTTTCTCATTTTCGTTAAAAGGTCATACATAATTGATCTTATAAATCACATCTACTATCCATACCTCTTCATATAGCCATCGTATTGGGTTGTCAGTGTCTTGCGATTTTCGGACAAATGACGTGTCAGACGGTCAACAACAAGTAAATAGTTACGCCATTATTACTAATTGTTTGTCCGAATAATATATCAAGTGTGGTCCCTTTTCTTAACAATCGCGCTAAGTTTTTGATGAGTTAGCAGTTGCTCTTAGATCCAACCAAATTGTTGCATACTTCAATCAAACATACATCATTCAATTGGTAAACATAATTATAAAAATATCTAAGGGATTCCGTGAATATTACCACCAATAAAATTGAATGATCAAACATTTATCGATATGAAACTGCAACTATAGTTCTAACGTATAATTTATGGACTCCTTTAGATATATATTACAAGTCTACTTTATAATAGTTCAAGACATATAAAGTTTTTGGTGCATACTCTGAGGAGTGGTATTAAGCCATATGGAAGGAAGAGATCGAAGAAGTTGACCACAACTTGGCCAAACATGTACAACCAAAAAAAGCGAAAGCACGAAGACCGAGATGATCGATCTAAACTTGGTTTAAAAAGTAAAACAAAGCAAAGTGAATGTGATAAGACTGATATGATCAGAGAGACTAGACAACAATGAAGTATGAGAGCAAGGACAAAGATTTAGAAGAGAAAGATTACTGTTTCAAACAAACACAAAATAAAATAAAATAAGAATTTTTGAACGACAATCTTGGTGCCATGAATTATAACTCGGAAGTCAGAAATCATGTTGTAAGATATCATATAGTCGAGGGTTCAAGAAGATCTAAAAAATCTAGCATTCCTTTCAGACCATATGTAGCATAACTACATAAAAACAGGTACGCCAAAGGTATCAAAGTCTAGATGAGGATAATTGAATGACAATGACAATAATCCAAAAGGGGAAGAATGCCTCAAACAAACACAAAACAAAATTAAGTTAGAATTTTAAAATGACAGGATAAGTAAGACAACTTTGGTGCCATGAAATGTGAACCAGAAGTCAGAAAGCATGCAGTATGATATTATAAAGGCGACGGTTAAAGAGAATCTGAATTCCGGAATTCCTTTCACACCATACATGGTATAACTGCGCCAAAGCAAGAACGTCAAAGGTATCCAAATCTAGATGGAGGACAATTGAATGCCTCTTGCATCCAACATATTCATTTATTATTGTGACTTATAGAATAACCAATCCTAGAGATTATGAATACCCAGATGTTCTGAGTGTAACTACAATCATAAAGAAAATGATTAATATTGTTGGAGACAGAATTGCATAAGATATAATTCGGAGGTGTGTTCGAACTCAAATTATAAGTTTACTTGTGTGGAAATTTGTCTATGGATAGTAAGCCGAAGGATGAATGAATGTTTTAGAATGTTGTGGAATGTTAAATTTATTCCACACAAGCCTCGCTCACCCGACGGATGAGGGAGGATAGGCGTACAAATAGTGTTGCGTGTATCCCTAATAGTGAACTTGGTAATTGCTCTCTTATCATTCTAGTATTTGATGTCGTTGTAGATGATGTGAGGGTGAAGGAGAGATAAGATGAGGTGGTTAATCTCATAGAAGGTTTTATGTTTCAAAACACTGACAAACCTTAAATGTGTTAACCAAGTCAAGTGTCAATTCTGAATGATATCGAAAGCCCTGATATTACTCCCCAAAATGAGATTTTCAAATAGTAATGTTCCTATATTAGTTAAACAAAGAGGTATAGAGCAACCAGAGGTCAAACCAAATGAAGGTCTTCTCCCCATTACCAATGGCGACCATGTACAAATTTCTTGCGAGAGGCCTGAGATTTAAAATTTTCATCCAAGTCCTCATAGAAGGTTTGATGTTTCATAACACTGAAAAACCTTAAATGTGATAACCAAGTCAAGTGTCAATTCTGAATGATATCGAAAGCCCTGATATTACTCCCCAAAATGAGATTTTCAAATAGTAATGTTCCCATAGTGGTTAAACAAAGAAGTATAGAGCAACCACATGTCAAACCAAATGGAGGTCTTCTCCCCATTACCAATGGCGACCATGTAAAAATTTCTTGCGAGAGGCCTGAGATTTAAAATTTCCATCCAAGTCCAAGAGGGAGAAGAGTCAATCTATAAAAACAAGATTTTATTGTCTTTGATCTTCTTATAGTAAATCTAGTCATACCATATTGAATTTTTAAGTTTATTAACGATTGACCACAAGTATTTAAGGAAGACTTTCAGATTCCGCGTTTTTAGCTCTAGAATCCTAAGGCCACCCTAAAACAAGGGCGATGTAACTATAGACTAAGCCACCTTAGTAGTTGTAACCTTTATCTTATGACCTAACTAGAGGAAAATATGAAGAGATAGGGAATGAGTCATTGATCCTATCGACTATAATCTTGGAAATAATATTGTAAACCACATTGCAACATGCAATAGGCATAAAGATCATGGAAAAATAGGGGCAATCTTTCATAACAATAAGAGAAATGGTAGTGACAGTCCAAGAAGGCTTAATATGACCCGTATTAAAGAACATTAAGATCCCATCACATGTGACTTTATCGATGAGGTTTTAGGAATTCTTAAAAAACCCCACATTGAAGTCATCAAGCCCAAGGTATTTATCATTATCAATACTAAAACTGGAACTTTTAATTGATACACAAGTAATACGACGGACCATCGACGACCAATCATTAGGATTCACTTTAGCAAAAATAAGCAAGGAGATATAGGCGAGCTTTGGGTAACCCGAGAAAGACCTAGAGCCAAAAGGTTATAGTAATAGTTGACAAAGACACTCACAACCTCTTAAAGGACGTGAGACTTTTAAATTGAGATAATTTTATTTTTAATAGTACGGTTTTCGATGTTATTGTTAGAGATATAAGGCCCAAGCCTGTTAGCTTTTTATTTTATCTATATATATGAGCATATGCTTTATGTAATTCTTATGCTTTCTAATAACAAAAATTTATCCAATTTTATATTTTCTCTTTGTTTGTTCTTTTGTTAACATGGTATCAGAGCCTGTAGTAATCGGATTGAGGAAGCATATCGATCCCTCTTGTTTCTGTCAGGTATTCAATTTTCAACTCGTTGTTTGGATATGATTTATGTTAGGTATTCAATTTTCATTTATTGTTTGGATTACATATTGGTATTCGATTTCGTATTGGTATAAGTATTCAATTTCGTCTTGGTATTTTGATTTGTTGTTTGGATTTGACTTCGGCTAGGTATGCGGTTTTGATTCGTTTGGTATTTCGATTCTTTATTTAAATCTACTTTCTTCAAGGTATTCGATTGCGATTCACTATTTGGATCTATTTTTGTTCTGCTTCAACTATTTGTTGTTCTTCTCTTCATGTTGTGCTTCAGCTATTAGTTTTTATTTTCTTCATTGTGCTTCAACTACTTATTTGTTCTTCTTGTTGTGCTTCAGAAGAGATATAGTTTTTCAATTTTAGATCTATTGTGTGCAACCACAATCAAAAGGTCCGATCAAGATGCAAGCGGTGTCAATTTGTGCTGAATTTTAAAGAGCGTGTTTGGGATATAAAATTATTCAATCTGATCAGTTGGATTGTGAGTTCATACTACGGTTTATGATATATTACTGTTGGACTAGTGCATTGCTTTTTTGTTTGTAAAATAGGTTTAACTTTATGCAGAAATTAATATTTTGATTTAGATTCGATTTGAGTTCAAATTTGAGTTTGGAATTTGATTTGACTTGTTTCCTATTTAGATTTGATTGAGTATTCGATTTGATTTTGCTAGACCACTAAGATTTTGAATTTGGACTTGGTTTGATTATTATTTTTTATTTGGGGTTTGATTATTATTTTTTATTTGGGGTTTGATTATAATTTTGATTTAATTTTCCAATTTGGATTTGGTATCTCTTGATTGTTTGATTTTGTTTGATTAGAGATTGTGGATCTTATTACGAATATGATAGGAAAAGACAATCTTCTACAACCTCATAGTACCAAACTAAATGAGAAGAGCTTGGTAATGTCTACATCTACATACGAGTCAGGTATGCCATCATCTTCTACTTCAGGTATTGAATCATCATTGTGGATTTTGGGTTCAGGTGTGTCTCATCATATGCTATCTCACATGTCGAACTTTGTTTCGTTGTCTCATGTTTCACCCATGACTGTTTTGTCTGCTAGTGCTACAAAAATGTCAGAAGAGGGTATTGGCTTTATTTGTACCCCTAATATATTGTTAGCTTATCTTTACCTCATTTCCACTCTTGATTTGAATCTTGTTTCGGTTAGCCAGTTGTGTAAATCTAGTTATTGGATCTTGTTTTCTGATTCTGTTTGTGCTATACAAAATCAACAGACTCATAGAGTAATTGGGATAGGTCGTAAAATATGGGAACTCTATGTTTTAGAAATACTCGAAGTAATATAGGTGGATGTTTTTATGGTGTTAATAATAAAAAAACATACTTAACTGATATTGACGGCTCTGGTGTTGATTTGTTTTATTTGAATCCTTCATCGTTTAAGTTTTATCTTTGGCATTCTCGTTTGGGACATGTATCTGCATTGCGCTTGAAATTTTTAGTCTATACAGGTGCTTTAGGTTAGTTAAACACTTGTAATATCTTGGATTGTAGTGGTTGTAAGTTGCCAAGTGTTTTGACATTACCTTTAAATGAAAATGTTACTTATTTTATTTCTCCATTTGATATTATTCATTTTGATGTATTGGGTCTATCTCATGTCCCGACAGAGGGTGGTTCGTCATATTATCTATCGTTTATTGATGATTATACTCGATACACATTGATTAATATGATGAAACGAAAGTCATAGTTCCTTGAAATTTATAGAGAATTTAAAGCACTAGTTAAGACCAACATTATATTATAATAAAATACTTCGGGTGTGACTTAGGTGCTAAATATACCTCCAATAATTTCAAAAATTTACTTGCATCTGATGGTACCATACATCAATAATATTGTACTAACACCCCTCCGCAAAATGGTGTTGTAGAAGAAAACACATCGTCACCTTGTTGATACTGCTCGTTCTTTCTTTTTATCAGTTGAAGTTCCAATTGTTTTTTTGGGAGAAGTAATTTTGATTGTTGTTTATGTGATTAATCGAATTCCCAATGCTCATAATGCAGGATGTATCTAGACAGCTTCCAGATTATTCTTCTTTATGAGTTTTTGGATGTACATGCTTTGTCATTCGTCCTCATGTTGCACCAAATTGGATCCTAAAAGAGCTATATATGTTTTTCTAGGTTATGGTGTTACACATAAAGGTTAATGTTGTTATCATCCCACCATTCAGAAGCTATATGTATCTCATCATGTCACATTTCTTGAGCATATCCTATTTTATTCGATTCTGACAAAATCATATGATGTAACAAAGATATACCTTCAGACTATTGATCATTTGGAAACTAATAGTGATACATCTTTCGACATTGATATTCCAACTCATAAGACATTTACAACAGTTAATACCACTTATGCTTCATCAATACCCTGATCCAGCTTCATTAATGCTTGAGCAACTTCTTTCTCTAGTAGAACAACAGATCCTCCACCTCTCTAGAGATCCACTCGTACAAGTAAGTCTACCAAACTACCATATTTTGTGTACTCTTGTTACTCAACTCAATTTGCTTATTTCATATCAAACATACATGATTTGTATGAACCTCAGTCATTTAAAGAAGATATTTGTGATCCTCGTTGGCAAAATATTATAGTCAAAGGGCTTAGTGCTCTTTATCATACTCATACATTGGATATACTTAAACCTCTATCTGGTAAGCATGTAATCGGGTCTCGTTGGGTTTTTAAAATTAAAACAAAGTCTGATGGGTCTGTTGAAATATATAAGGCTCGTCTTGTATCAAAAGGGTATTTACATACGTATTGTATGGATTATAATGAGACATTTTACATAGTGGAAAAAATGACGACAATTCGTACTCTTATTAGGGTTGCATCTGTTTGCCAGTGGAAGATCTTCCAACTAGATGTCAAAAATGTGTTTTGAATGGTGATTTTCGTGAGGCGGTTTACATGACTCTTCCTGCAAGTGTTGCTCACCAACCATGTGAAGTTTTTCGACTTAGGAAAGCTTTATATGGCCTCAAACAAGATCCTTGTGCTTGGTTTGAAAAATTGTGTATGGTTATTACTTCACCTGGTTTCCTTGCTAATAATCATGATTCGGCCTTGTTTATCATATATACGCATGAAGAATTGTTTTATCCATATATGTAGATGATATAATCATTATAGGTGATTATATTGATGGAATTGAGGCACTAAAACGTGGTTTGGCTCAACAATTTGCGATCAAATACTTGTGACTATTACGTTATTTTCTAGGTACTTAGGTGGCTCACTCTCCAAAATGTTATATTCTCTCTCAGACAAAATTTATATCAGATTTATTCGAGCGAGCGCGAGTTTCTGATAACATGGAAATTAATACCCCTATTAAAACCAATGCTCGGTACTTTGTGACTAATGGTGTTCCTTTGTTAGACCTAACTCTCCATCGAACTCTTATAGCAAGCTTGATCCATCTTATAGTTACTCGGCGATATATAGCTTATGTTGTTCTTGCGATCAGTCAGTTTTTTACTGCTCCTACATCCGTTCATTGGGGAGTTTTTCTTCGAATATTGAGATATCTTCGTGAAACTGAGTTCTAAAGAATTTTGTTTTCTTCGACCTGTTCACTTGAAATTCGTTCCTATAGAGATGTTTATTGGGATAGTGATATTCATGACCGAAAACCTACTACTGGTTTTTGTATTTTCTTGGAGATTCACTAATCTCATTGAAAAGCAAAAAACGAGATGTTGTCTTTTGATCGTCTGCTGAAGCTATGTATCGTGCCACATGTGAGATTGTTTGGTTACCGACAAAAGTGTCATGCATATAGCAAAAAATTCTATATTTCATGAGATGACAAAGCACCATCTCGTTTTCATATGTTCCATTAGCTTCGCAGGTTGTTGATATTTTCACAAAGGCTCAGTCAACAGCACAATTTTGTTTTCTTTGTGACAAACTCTCAATGCTTGTTACTATGGCATTGTGAGTTTGATAGAGGGTAGTAAAGATATAAGCCCCAAGTCTCTTAACTCTTTGTTTTATCTATAAATATGAGCATATGCTTTATGTAATTCTTATGCTTTCTAATAACAAAACCCTAGCCATTTTTATATTTTCTCTATCTTGGTCATTTTATTAAGAGTTATTATGAAAATCTTTAGTGTTGCTGTCTCAAGATTGAGGTAAGTATATATAGACTTATGTTTAAAAAGAGATTCATCGGAAAGAGTTCTAATATCAGCTAAAAAAAGATACAAAAGGTCATATAAATTGATGTAAACTTTATTTATTCCATATTTTACTTTCTCTTTTTTTTCCAAATTCTTTAAATAATTAATTTTTTTATTTTTCTTAAAATTTTATGTTATTTATTTAGAAAATACTAATTTGATCGTAATTTTTTTTTTACAAATTTTATTTAGAACAAATATAAAATTATTATATATTTTTTTGGTTTTGAACAGTAAATCGTCCATAGACTACTGAATTTAGTAACAGAGAGTCTCTCGATATTCAAAGGTCCATGGGTGGTCTCTGAACTATCCATTTTGGTGACATATAGTCTCTAGATTTTCGAAAGTCCGCTGGTAGTTCATAGACTATCCATTTTACACAAAGTAAGTTTCATGACTAACTTTATCAAAAATAATAGTTGATGGAGTGTTTGTCACAAAAGTTACACTGGATAGTCGATGGACTATTTTAAAATCTATCGACTATGCATCACTTAATTCGATGTTCGAAAACCGCTATATATTTTTAAAACGAATTTGAATTTTAAAATCTTATCTAATACGAAAGAAATGTGTTGGCCCGTGCTCTCGTAAAATCCCAAAACTATCAAACTATCAAAACAGTGCTGATCAGTAATATACGAATACATAAAAAAGTAAAATTTTGTATTCTTTTAATGTTTATCAATCTCTAAAATTTTGTGTTCTTTTAATGTTTATCAATTCTAAAATTTCACAAATCGAAATTAAATTTAAGAAATAGAAAATTATTTGAATTTACAAAGACTACTTTCTTATTAAATCCAAACCGAAGTTTTCTTAGAATAACAGGCACAGATCTTTCATTTATACCATATCGGTTGTATAGTTGACTGGAAATTATTGTTCATTAATAGTATCGGTCGTATAGTTGACGCGGATTTTCATGTGAACAGTACATATGTTAGCAAAACTTTCGCAATGATCATAGAGATTAGAGATGGTTGACCCGGAATTCGAGGAGTCCATTTGCTCTGAGATAGATACAATGTTATCGACAAAGAATCGTAACTGAGTATTATAGTTTGAATAAATTGATCTATCGAATATAATTTGTTGTGAACAGTAATAGTAGATAAAAATTTAATTATTTATATTTTTTAATAATTTTTATTTACTTCGTAATAAAAATACTAATTTATTAATTTGTTCGTTTAGTGAGTGAAACAAACTATTCGAATTATTTTAGTATAATTCATTACGAAGAAGTTTTAATAATTTATGGTATTTAAATTATTTGACTTGGATCCTTATGGAGTTAAAAATAAATTGATAAATTGATATTAACTATAAATTTTTTTTACTGTGATTAGAATTTTAGTTTATTTTTATAAATAAAATATTATATATTTGAAATTGTAACGAAATTGTAACGAAATTGGGGAGAGTTTTTTTGTTGTTGTTATCACCCTTAATTTTAGTCTTGTTTCTTTGTTGCCAAACTGCCATGCTAATTATTGTAGGAAGGATAATTTTGATGTGTATCTTCCCATGAGATGACCAAACAATGTTTTAAACATATTCTTTGTGGTCATATATCTCCTGATATCAACTTTTAAGATTCTTTGAAAGTGAGACCAGATACTCCAAGCAAAATCACATGAGACAAATATATGATCTTTTGATTCAATATTTTGACAAAACTAACATTTAGATATTCTAGATACATGTGTAGATTGTAGGATTGTATCTATTGGAAGCTTGTTTTCCATCAGTCTCCAAGCTAGAAAGTAACATTTCCTTAGATTTATTTTGTTCCAAAGATCTTCCAAGAGTGAGGATTTAAAAAAGACATGTCTGATGGCATTCAGAGTATCTTTTATTCTGAATTTCCCATCTTTGGATATCATCTAGTACATAGTGCATTGACATGGTTTTTATACTATTGTTTAATACCATTTTATATTAGAGTCTACTAGATAGCTTGTTAACATTTCATTCGTTATTGTCCCAAAAGGAGTTTCCACGAATGCCTTTGAACCAGTTGGTGTTTGTATTTGAATCTCGACTAATTAGGGGGGGGGGGATTTCCATACCAGTTATCTAGCCACAAGTCCATGTTTCCTTCACCTAGTTTCCATTTGATTTTCTCTTCTAGAAAGTCTTTTATGTTAGACAGTCTCTTCCACATTTGAGAGCTTTTTTTAGAAGTTTATTTGTAAAGGGTGGCTTCCTTTACAGTAGATGCTATGGAAAAGGTTTGCCCACAATCAGTTGTTCTCTCTAAATTTTATCCATAATTGTATATCTTGTAAACTCCTTACATTTAGTCCTTCTTCAGCATATGTTTGCAGGAAGACTAGTGAATTTTGTTGTCCTCATTGGTTGATCCCCACAAGAACGTGTTCAGAATTCTTTCAATTTTTGTGATGATTGATTTGGGGATCCAACAACTATATATTCCGTGTAAAGGGATATGCATTAATACTGAATTGACTAATGTAAGTCTTTCTCCAAATAATAACATTTTATCATTCCAGCTTGCTATCTTTGTCTTAATATTTTATAGTAGTGGTATGTAGTTGATTTCTTTGTTGTGAGGGCTTAATGTTATTCCTAAATAAGTTGTTGGAAGGCTAGTTAAACTAAAGTTAGTCTGAATAACTAGAGATCTTCTTCTGTTCTGAGAGAGACTGCTTGTTGTTATTATGATTGTTTTTGCTTTGTTGAGAGAATAGGCCTGAGATATTCTGATAAACTTGAAAAACTTCTTCTAATTTTATCCATGGAAGAGGATAACCCATTAGTGAATATAAGTAAATCATCACCGAATGAGAGACTAGAAATAATCATTTTGCTTTTGTTGGAAAATCTTAAAGTTTTGCCATTAATGAACATTTAATTTAAACCTCTTAAGAGGATCTCTTCAGCTAAAATAAAGAGGATATGGGATAGATGATCCTTTTGTCTAACTCCCCTTTTGATTTTGGAGAAGCCTACACTTTCTCCATTTATAAGAATGGATACATGAACAACTTTAATAATGTTACCCACTGATATTACTCTGTTGTTGCATCCGTAGCAGTGTAAAAATTTAAGGATGAAGTTGTGAGATAGGTTGTCAAACACCTTGGACATGTCCACTTTGATGAATATATTACCAGCTTGCGTCTTCCTACCAATATCATGCACTAGCTCTTTAGCAGTTAATATGTTTTCATGAATCGATTTGCCTTTGACATATGCACCCTGCACTTCAAAAATCATTTTAGGCAAGCGAGTAGATAGTCTATTGTTTAACAGTTTAGACATGATTCTGTTTAACATTGAACAAAGACTTATTGGCCTATATTGGTTCCAGTAATAAGAGCATTCTACTTTCGGTATTAAACAAATTCCAGTGGCTAAGAATTCATTTTGGAATGTCTTGACCATTAATAAATGATACCATAACTCTACATAGATCTTGTTTGATGATACTCTAACATGTTGTAAAGAAACATCTGTTGAACTATCTACTCCGGCTGCTCCCTCTAAGTTGATGCTATTGTGCTCCATACTTCATGTTCTATAGGCTCAACTAATATAAATCTGTTATCTGATTCATTAATCACATTTGGTATAACATTAAATATATCATTTTCATATAATCATCTTATAAATTCTTATCATGATAAGATGGTGTAAATAGAATGTCTTTAAAGTATTCCACTGCTGATGATTTGATGGTTTCATCATTAGAAAACCATTTTTTGTTAGTTTTATTCCTGTAATTTTTTATTTCCTTATCTTTCTTTTTATATAATTGTGGTATGTCTGGATCCATTTAGAATAACATTTTTGTCTTCAATACTCTTCTTCCATGAAGAGGGCTAGAAGATGTTCAGCTGTTGCTTTAGTTAGGGAGATCTTGTCCTCTTGACTATTAGAGTTTATGAAACTATATTTTTTAACCTTGACATTATCTTCAGTTTGAATGACTTAATAAAAAATATTTCCAAAGTTAATTCTGTTCCAAGTATTCAACACATTCTTCAATCTCTTTAACTTGTTCTAGAATACAAACAAAGAGGTATTCATTCATATGGGTCATTCCAGTTTGACTCTAAAATGTTTAAGAATTCTTTTTCCAATGTCCATGCATTTAGAAATTTGAAGCTCTTTATGTGTTTGTCTCTGTCTTTAATCATGGACACACAAAAAGGTGTGTGATCAGAGCATGTACGTTCCATGTGAACCACCTTAGTTTTAGCAAAGTAATCAACCCATTCCTGAATTGAATAGCACTCGATCTAAGCGCTTCCATTTTGTTTTGTTAGTCCTCGTGAACTTAGTCCTTGAAACACCTGCATATTCTAAAAAGAAATATTTAATAAAATCATTAAAGTCAGTAGAAATCCGCTAACAATAGTTAGTGCAACCAATTTGTTCAGATGAAGATATTATTGAATTAAAATCACCCAATAGTAACCACTCTTTAGTAGAATTTGCGATGCTCCTAATTGTGTTCCATAACTCCATTATGTTTTCTCTTTGGCACTTTGCATTTACAAAAGTTATTGAGAAGACCTTGTCTAGAAGAGGATGCTTAATGTTGATGTGTATACAGTGGTCACAATCCCTGAGTATATTAGTGTGTATATCTGCATTCCAAAATAACCATATTATATTAGAAACATTAACAAAGTAATTAGGACGATTTAGTTTTGTAGATAAGGATTCTATTTGACTTATGTCTATAATTGGTTCTTGGATGCACAACATGGTAATCTTCTCTTTATTGATAATTGACTTCAATCTTCTGACCGAAATTTTATTTCCTACTCCCCTTATGTTCCAACAGAAAGCTTTGATCACTTGGGACTAATAAGTGAAGCTCTCTTTATCTCTTTAAATTGAAGAATTTTTATCACTAACGGTTTGTTTCTTTTATTTGTTTCAGTTTCCTATCCAGCAGTTTTTGGAAGCTTGGGTCCACTTCTCTCTGTCTAAATATAGGAGTGATATGGAAACTACCCATGTTTTCCTTATTTCATATAATGTATCCAGTTGAATAGGAGTTTGAATCATCAGATTGAGGACTGTGATCAACATCCAAGGACTTAATTGCTTCAATTATTTCCTCATCTTCCCTGTCTTCTACTGCATCTTTATCTTTCATTTGTGCATCGGGTATTATTGATTTTATGTGCCTTGTTTGAAATGTTAGGGAGATAATATTGTTGTTGGCTTCATTAGACTTAATTTCTTCTGATATTTGGCTGATCTTTTTCCTTGAGTTAACTATTATTGATTAAGCTTGTTTAACATTTATGTTTTTCCTTCCTTTTGAGCATCCTGAGGTAGCTATTTGATTCATTTGGTTGATTGGCTCTTTCTTATCAGACTGAGTTTTTTGCAAGGAGATTTTCCATGTACAACATGAAAACATTTGTCACAATATTTAGGAATATTCTTGTAACTTAAATGGATTCATGCACATTTGTTATCCTCAAACCCAAGCGACACATTATGTTGTAGTTTCCTCGAGATATCAGTCTCCACTCAAGCATAAAAAGCATTGTACAATGCCTTGTTTTTGGGTGATCTCCAAGATTTGATTGGATCACCAGTTGTAGATGCAATTGAGAGAACTATGTCTTCGTTGTACAAGTTTCAAGAAGCTTTTCGATTCTAACCCAGATTGGCAAAATTAGGCATTCTTTATTTGGCCTGAATGAAGGCTGTCGTTTGAGTATCCGCATTGAATATTGACCCACTTTCCAAATCCCACGACACTAGATCTTGCTAATGTATTCTTTTAATGAGAATTCAAGGAACAAATGTCTTGAATCCCAGTTAGTGTATGAGAAGTCACCTTCTAATATTCTCTCTTGAAATAATCTGTCCAAGATTTGCTTCTTTAGGAGACCATATGAAAATTTCTCTATTAACATATAGGTTGAAGAGGATTGAAGGCATTCTAAGACGTTTTCATCAAACTGTAAGTCAATATGATCATCTTTGTAGGTTTTATATAATAATTTGAACTTTGCTTTATTTTCAGGCCTAGAGGGAGCTTCAAAGTATGATTTCTTGCGAGAATATATTTGACTTTATTTATGCATTTGTTGGTGTTGATCAATGTATTCTTTGGGTATCAATTTTGGAAAGTCTTGCAGATTGTTCTCCATTTTTTTGTAGAACATATTGTTGAATTAATGGTAAGTAGCCATAAATGCTGAAGATGAAGTATAAGGAAGCAGAGAAAGACTTCAATATTGAGCTCCGAGAAACTGTTTCTTGGGAGAGAAGCAGATTCAATTTTTTCAATTGAGGAGAGTTACTAGATAAGTCATGTTAGGCAAAGCTACTATAGAGACTTAAAATATTTGATTAACTTTCTTTCAAAATTACCCATATTCTAAATAGAAATTTTAACATAGAAACTGACTCTCCTTCTGCATCGATAACCCCTCTTCCCTACCTACTACCTTTGATTGTTCGTTTTCAACTTCCCAACCATCAAAAATCAAGAAATCAAAATTGTTGAAGCTCTGATCCAGTTTCCAATCAAAGCTTGACAGTAATTTAGAACCAAATCTACGCCAAAAATAGTAAAAAATTATAGTTCCAATCATCTTCTTCTTTGGAAATACAGTTTGATTTTACTGTTTTTGACAAAACTAGGGTTTTATTGGAAGGTTGTTTCAAGTTTTTTAGTTAATGTAGTTATCATATTCTTCATTTATATTAGTTTTGGGTTAATTATTTGTTTTTCAGTATATACTTACATCATCATCTTCTTGATTTATCATCAATTAGCACATATTGTTTACCCTACATAAACTGGAAAATAGAGTCCAGAATTTCTCATATAAAAAAATGTCACGCTATTGTTTCTCAACATCTATGTTGGTCTGCATTAGCATCTATCATTTAAAATTTATCCTAGTTGGT
Organism: Limnanthes douglasii subsp. nivea; assembly: GCA_036936605.1. Lineage (NCBI taxonomy): Eukaryota > Viridiplantae > Streptophyta > Magnoliopsida > Brassicales > Limnanthaceae > Limnanthes > Limnanthes douglasii. Next base: position 154,365,680 of record JAUPFV010000003.1, on the reverse strand, counting down.
TAGGTTTAGCATCTATCACATAACATCTATTATAGTTTACCTGTTTTTAGCATATACAATTCCCAAATTTTGTTACATTTGCGTAGGTTTCGCGTTTATCACTTTGTCCTAAATTAATATTTGCATAGGTTTCGCGTCTCTCACTTTTCCATGGTTACACATTTGCATAGGTTTCACGTCTATTAGTTTTGCTCGAATTTCACATTTACATTTTGCATTTATCACTTTTTTCTTCGTTTCACTTTTGTATAGGTTTCGCGTCTATCCTTTATCATACTTCCTATGGTTTCAGATAATATAAAGTTTTGCATCTACCATAATTGACCTATTTTTCTCATTTTATTGCTTTTACAAGAAAAATATCGCAAAAAACTTGTTTCTTCATGTTATGCCTCTCTGCATTGATAAAACAGATAAAATAGACAAATGTAAAACCAATACACCTCGAATAAGCCAAAAAACACCTTTTTATTCCATCTTGAAAGAAACATACGATCTGAGCAAGACCTACATTTCTCAAGACACATCAAGAAAAGATAATAAAAACCGAGCAAGACCAATTACAAATAAAATTGTAAACGTATATACTTCCAACTTTTCTTACATTAATGCATTAATTTCACATTGGCATAGGTTTTGCGTCAACTACTTTTTCCCTGGTTTCACATTTTCATAGATTTTATGTCTATCATTTTTGCAATGGATTCACATTTGCATATGTTTCGCTTCGGTCACTCTTGCCTTGGTTTCAAATTTGCATAGGTTTCGCGTCTATCACTTTTGCCATGATTACATATTTGCATAAGTTTCGCGCCTATCACTCTTGCCCTCGTTTAACATTTGCATAGTTTCATATCTATCATTTTTTCCTGGTTAAACATTTCTATAGGTTTCACATCTATCGATGTTGTCCTAGTTTCACATTTGCATAGGTTTCCCGACATATATCATCCCGCAACTATAATAGTTGTCTTGGTTTATCATGTATTATAGTTACCAATTGTTTATCATCTACAATTTATATATTAATTAATGATTTAATGTTTATATGATGCTATAAATAAAAGAGTAAAAATACCTGGAGAGCATGCCCTAAAAGATTTTATAATACTATTGATAATGTTAGCCTACTAAACTTTGTTTTTCTCTACATCTACATCTGAAGATGTAGTATCCTTTATAGTGGTTTATTACGTAGAATACTTGGAATAAACAACTACAATTGGGCGTAAGCAATCTAGGACAAGTTGATGAATTCAATAAACATATGTTATGAAAATAAATCTGATAAAGTAGTTGGTTGTATTGCTTTATTACTGGTTAATACTTTTGTATAATTTTAGATAGGATTAAAAAAATGATGTCTAAAATATTTTTAAAATATAGTCATTCATCATGGAACACACAACTATATGTCAAAAATAATAAATTAAAGACAAGATAGTGAGATTCTTTAAATGGCTAGGTATTGAGTGTAAACAAAATTCAATTTGATTAACTCCATAACAGAGGTCACAAATGAACATGTATATTTACATATTGTTTTTTTGGTTTGGTTTCACATTTTACATGGAATATATTTCCTTAATTTAACATTTTTTGTAGGGTTTTGAAGAAAAAACGAACCTAACAAAAGAAGAAGAAGAAGAAGAAGAGAAATTTAGAGGAGAGTTTCAAATACCCGAAGAAGATTCAGAAAACGAAATGTAAATGCACAAAACGTTGAATCATAAAAATAAAAGATTTTACCGTTCATTCTCGTGTTGTTTGATGGTTGCATGCGGCTAAACATGTGTATAAATCGTAACAACGCCATATCGCCAATTTGTGTCTTATGTGCTGAAGTATGCATCGTACCACCATTATATGCCTTATATACTCGGAGTATATGAGCTTTTTAGCGCCAGTTTCCAAACAACTATAACATTTTAATCCTGCTGTCTATTGTAGCCTCATTTACTTAGGTATTTGATTTTTTATGGCTTATTGTCCATTAGACAATGGGATAAACAACATATATTTTCTGGAAATGGTTGGAATCTAGCTGTAAAGTCCTCTTCTCATTTTCCAGTTAATAGTCAATATTCCTTTTCTTGCTTTATCTCCTTATGCAAGTTCAAACATGCTCATTTTCTTTGGTTACTTGGTTGTCTGTATGTTTTCCTTTGATTTCAATTTATAGGTACCTCTATGCCTTGTTGCGCTTCCCTCATAACTATTCTAAACTATTCTCATATCTAATTATGTCTTTTAGACTTCCAACCCTCTGCTTCATTTGTAGCCTAAGCAAGTATCAAAATTATGTTTTCCTGAATTTTTTATTAAGAACCTGGTGGCCTCCTCTGAAAATGACTATACCTCATCTCTTTTGACTTACTCCCCACCGCATCTCTCAGGCCACGAAACCTACTGACAAATCTGGTCTCTTCTCTTTGAAGAAACCAAATGATTTCTCTTATGAGATGTTCTTCATCCACCGTAGTGTATCCCCTGCAACCAATAATATCACTTAGTCTCATTAAATGGTCCTTCTTGAAGCCTACGCCAGCGCACTTGTCAATCCTCCCCTAGGTCTTCGACGTGTTAGGTACGTTACTCCTCTCTAGGGAATTAACATTGAGGGTCTAATGGTTGATAAGCCTATGACGATCATTTATTATCATTCATGCTCACAATGGTGATATTAGGGAAGCGCTCACTGAAGCACGATTCCATATGAAACTGGGGTGGGGCACTTATTTTTCTGATATCTCATACGCTTTCGTTTCATCCTTGTTGTATGTCTTATTATTTTTCCATGCTCCTCCCTCTGTTGACCCAACATATAATATGATTTTTCACTTCCACTATGGTGTTTCCTCGCTTGAGTGGAAAATCCATTCTTAGGAAACAATCGCTTGATATCGATGGTGGGTTTCTATAAGGACTATTTTGCTATGGTTGATGGATTTTCCGTTAGGGATCCATTTGGCCTGAATCAACTGTAATTTGTTGAGGCTATTTTGTATTTATTTTGGATTCGATGGGGATCTTTTGGTTTCTTCCCTCTCTATATCATCAATTGAGGCTTTATTTTTTCCAACGGTGCCGTTATGATATCTGTCGGGATCAGATATCGGGCCTCGATCTAGTTTTGCTTAGATAGTTCTGACCTCTAATTTTGAGGTTAAAGCTATTTCATTTTCTGGATCTTGGAAGGGTAATCAATTCATTCTATTGACCGTGTCTTATGGTAAGGTTTTGGCGGAATAACTTACTGTAGTTGATGGTGGTAAGTTTCCTCGCCTTTTTCTACCGTGGTTATTCATAGTTATTCCCATTACTATTTTTAGTGGTGAGATAACCTATTTTTGAGATTCTTCTCATGATATCATGCATATTTAATATGATTTGGATAGATTAGCTAATTTAGTTGTCTTGTTTCCTGTTTCTGTGTATATTGGCCAAATATGTTTCTCGAGGCCCAATATGATTTCGAATTACTATAGTCTTTTAATAATGAATCCTTTCTCTCATTTTCCCCTTATTAAAGGAAAATAATTAACTTTTGGACTTGGTACCATTGTATATTATCTTATTTTCTTTCCAATATCCAATCCTAGTAGCTTTCGTTGACCATACTTTTTTCCAAATGAAATCTCTAAAATAGGTTTTTAATCGACCTTATATAATCCAATATTTTCTAAACCTTCATCCACTTATCATTTCTCCTCAAATCCTTCATCCACACATAGATCAATAGTAACCCGCCTGATCTCTAACAATTCCCCTTGTATATTATCCCCCCATACACACACACGAAAATGGTGGTAAAGGTCTTAGAGGTAAAAAATTAAAAATAATATTTACTCTAAACAACTAAGAAACCCATAATTTTGAAGCCTCCTCCTATGCCCCTCATCTGTATCCCCTAATATTAGTTAAAACCACCCCCCCTCTCTAAGTATATGTGATAGTTAAGGTGAGTAGTGATTTATATTTTGAGATCGAACCAAATCCATAAATAAACTTACCTCTTTAGGATGAAGTAGGGTCTTTCACCCAATGCTCTAATTATATTATTTTTGATCACAACTCTGGGAATTGTAAAAGGATCCCGAGGACTAGCCCATGTTCTGTTATGCCTCATATTCTCTATGGTAGTCCTTATTCTTCTAGAGTTTCTAACAAGGCTGATTCTTCTTAGGATAAGTTTCTCCCTTCTGATCCTACAAACGATCTACTCGATGAGAAAAATGGCGAGCAGGTGGACTCCTCATTTAGCAGGACTCGTCCCGCTAGTGAGGCCGCTCTTGGTATTCTGGTTTTATCCTCTGGAAAGATCATTATCTAAACCTCTGTAAGTATTTGTATCTAATATTTATTGCTTATTAATATATTTTTGGATTAAATGATTATATTAGGAATAAAAACGTAACTTACTTTATTATTAGTAATAGTATATCCATTATGATCCTAATTAAAACTAAACTCACATCTATAATGTTGAATTTATTATCAGAACTATGGCCCCCATTCTGGTATTATATTACTAATCATGTCTCACACTCCCTTGGTAGGATTTAGATAATATGGAACCCAAGTGTAATAAAAATTTACATGTTATCATATTATTTTCAATTTATTCATTGTAAAGCTAGAAATTTATAATTCCTCCGATTTTCTTCCGATTCAAGGTCATTTAAACGTTTAACGATAACCTAGATTGCATCCTTCTATGGGCCGACCTTGAGACCATTTTTGCTCAAGATTAGAGAATCCATTTGCCTACCCTGGGGATTTCACCGCTACTCATAAGTCGAATAAGAGTATCGGCTCCCAAGATACTTGGTCTCACACTATTGATAAATAAAAGTTGCTACCAGTGTGAGCTTCATGATCTCTGCTCTACTGGTCTATTTTTCACACGGGTTTGTAATAATATAATTAAACCAAATCTCTCAAAGATTTACCGTGTCCTAGTCAACAATGAGTGTGATGAATCTTTCCACATATCTTCTGTCATTTTGGCTTTCCCCGATCGTTCGGTCACACCATTGTCATTCTTAATCTGGGAAACCCCCGAGTGCATCAAAACCAAACTTTTAAATTTTTCAATATGTGGAAATCTCATCCTAAATTCAAACAAATTTTCTCCATTAACTGGAACCTTCCCATCTTTACGCTTGGTATGAACCCGGTCTCCTAAAAACTCGCTCACATTCAATTCTCTTTAAAATATCTGAACCGTAAACAATACAATGGGTTTTTTCTAGCGCCCAAACACACCTCTTCCAAACATAGTCCATTTTAGAGAAAAAATCCCATAAACTGTTACTGTGCTATTAGTAGATTGAGGCCTTCTCAAACTATATCTTCCTCAGCAAATTTGAATCCTTTCTAAATTAAAAATCCAAAGAGAACTAGCTCAAAATTGATGACATGCTCATCAAATTCTTTCACAACAATATAAACACTCGTATCTTAGGTAACAAAATTGTCTCAATTTCAAATAATTGAGGCAATGTGGTTACCAAGCCTTCTGGTATTGCCAACGTTCTGGTTATTCACTTTAATGACCTTTTTGGCACTAAGACCCCTCATAGTAACACGTGGCTTGACATAGCTTCGTCCCTCATTACCTCAAGAGTTAACTCGATGGAAAAATCTTTTATGATCCGCACAGTAACATGCGAGAAAAGTAAAACCTCTTTATTTAGTATTGACAACAATAAATCCTTGGGACTTGGTGGATTCAATTCCAGTTTCTTTAAGATTTTTTGGAACATTGTATAAAAATACCTCTACAATGGGGTCCTCAAGTTCTTTAAATATGGTCGTATATAGCCTTCTTGGAATTCCACATTCGTTGCACTATATTTCTTTTCCTCGAGCTATCAGTATTGTCAGCCAGAGAATCGCCCCCAAAAATGGCCAAAAATTCAAAATATTCACACGAACTTCGAACATGGCCCTTTTTTACTGGCTCCTCAACTGTCATCAAAATTAACCTTATTCAAGTATTCCAATGCAACATCGAAATAATCAACCTTTGAATCCAAGATCATCAAATATTCAACATGTTCCTTTGGATTGGTTGGTTGTGAAGTTGATGCTATGGGATTTTTCGTTTCATTACTCTATGCTTTCACACAGGTCAATAGCTTCCCGTTTTCAATTAAAGTTTGAACTTCTTTTTCAGCGCGATGCAATTCGCTCATCCTTGACCTGTTGATTAGAGCCCGCTTTCTGAAATTTACATATCCTTTAGTTTTATCAAAAATTACAGCAACACTTTTAGTTAAATCTACATAATATTCAAGCCTTGTCCATTGATTTGAACTCGTCCTATTAAATTGGTATGATGGAGCTTGATTCAAATACTCTCCAGTTCCAGGTGGTAGGTTGTTGTTGTTCCTTAGACGTGCTTGTTGAGCATAATTTAAAGATTTCCCCGATAATGTGGCACCTGCCCAAAGTTCTTTTGAACAGTAGCCGCCACATCTCTAACCATGGTTGATTCCTCAACCTTGATTTGATCATCAACTTGAGCCATCAAAGCTCCAAAAGTTAAAGCTCTTCTTTTCGTTGTTCCATTAACAAAATCTCCTGGAATTAATCCCTAGCAAAAAGTTGTCATTGCCACCAGTTCTTCACAATTATCTAAACTTTCTTTCATCAAAACAAAGCACTTCGTATAATCCTTCAACTTTTCTCTGACTGCTTGCTTTCACTGGATAATTGTATCCCCATTTTCCCTCATCTCCTTACTCCCAACAAACTATCTTTGAAAGGAAGTATAAAAGTATTTATAGTTTGAAATGGATCCCATTGCAATTTGGTTATACCATTTCAAAGTTTTTCCTTTATAAGTTTGAGAAAAAGCCCGACACACTAGCCTGTTGTCGTCCTTGAAGTTCATCATATAATTCTTGAACTGTTCGATGTGAATATCTGAATCTTGCATCCCATTATAATTTTTAACTTTTGAAATGCTAAATCACTTTGGAAGTGTGATAGATCTAATCTCACTTGTCAACGGAGAATTCGTCCAATCAAGACCTTGAACATACTGATCCTCGATTCCCATCACCGTATTCAAATTCCAATCATCCCCATTGTACTGATTCAACATATTTCCTTCACACCAGTTAGACTCTCTCAAACATCGAGGTACACTGTCTCTTCTAGTTCTATGGTATTTATTAGATTTGCGAGGTTGATCATTCTCCTCTTTCAAAGAGCCTCGATATCTTTTAAAACATGAACTTAAGCTTTCAACCTCCTCATTACTAGATATGATATAGATTTGTTTATCTTTCTTTTCTCTTTGAGATGAATGACGCTCTTTTGGCCCTTCAAATCACGCTTTTTTTTGTTCGCTTTTGACTTGACGATCAATGCAAGATCGATCAGATTGATAACCAACATTATTTTGGTCATTCATTTGCCTTACCTTGGATTTCAATCTTGTTGACTAATTCCCCTGCTCTTTGTGATCGTATTTCTCGTTTAGAGCATTTATCTTATCCAAAGTTGATACATTCGTAGCTCTATCTCGGATTAAGTCTGGTGAATAAGAATAGACCTTTATTTCATATCATTTGTCATTTCTAAGTCGTTTTTAGCGTTCAACAGTTGATCGAACCAACATGTCATTTTTTGGATTCATTGCAAGGCTTTAAGATTGTTTTTCAAGATCAATAATATTCGAACTGGAAAAGATGACACCAATCATTGATCGGTCCCCAGTGGAGTCGCCAATTTGGTGAGTTTGATTATCTAGATTGCCTAAGTGAATTGAGAGTAGTCAATTATTGAGAGAGAAATTTTCTAGAGAGAGAAAATCAGATTGCACAAATGATCTAACTCAAAAAATCCAACCCATCTATTAGATCAACCTTAGCATTTATATATAGGCGCAATGACTTAACTCATAACAGAAACGGTTACATAAAAGGGCAAATTTCATAATAGTCCCTGATTTGAATACATAATCCCAAATCCCTCCTTTAACTTTAGAATCTGTTATAAAAGGTTTTACTGTTTACATTTTAGTCCTCAAAGTTCCATTTTCTTATTAGTCTTCGACTAGATATCCGTATTTAATTCAGTCATTAAATAAATAAAACTTTGAGGAATAACTAATTTTTTTCTTTTTTTCAGTTATTCTTTTCCTCTTTAATAGTCTATTGATAACAAAACAAATTCTTCCAAAGTATGAAATAAAAATTCCAACGACTTTTGCTATTCTAACCTTCCTCACCACTATTTTATTTCTAGGCGTTTGGACTTAAAATATTGAAATAATTATTGTTCTTCATACTTGAAATCAAATTCTCTATAAAAAAGGATTATTCAATAATACTAATAATAAAGCAGTATAAGTATAATAAATAGGAATTTTAAATAATAATGGGTTCCATCGATCTTATGGTTACTTCTTAAATAATGCGGTCTTCTCTATACACCAGCGCCCCTTCCTTCAATTAATCAATACTACTTGTAACTTATCTAGTTCACACTCTTCGTTGGCTCTACGGATGAATTTTCTGGTAATAAGTCTTTCATAATGAGATCTAGTTTAAGAAAGTAACAATATTTAATTTTCTAAAGTAATTGGGTAGTTGATCTTATTAGTCCATTTTCGCAAGCATAATCTTTAGTTTTTAGGATTCCCCCACTTAATTGATAACCAATTGTTGCCAATGGGTCTTTTTTTTATCCCAAATTGAAGTAGTTGATTTTACATCAAAAGAACCCATAAGTTTCACACAAAATAAACAATAAAAAGACAATAAAAGGATATGCTAGATCTATCATTTTTAGATAGTCACAAATCGCAAATGTACAATCAACCTAGTATGACCTTTTTTACTCACGAATCGCAAATACAAAACCAATCTAGCTTGACCTCTTTTACTCACAAAGCGCAAATACAGAACTGATCTAGCATGACAAAACTAATCTCGCATGAACTATTTTACTCAAAATCTAGCATGACAAAACCAATCTAGCACGACCTATTTTACTGACAAATCACAAATGCACAATCAATCAAGCATGACCATTTTTACACACAAATCGCAAATGCCCAATCTAGCATAACAAAACTAATCTAGCATCGCCTATTTTACTCACAAATTAGCATGACAAAACCAATCTAGCATTATTATCGATGAACTTATCTAGCAATGTTTTAAAACTAATCTAGGATTTAGTCATAATCTAACATGATAAACCAATCTAGCATTATCATCTATGGAGTTACTAACAATTTTTTATAACTAATTTAGCATTTACTCATAATCTAGCATGACATAACTAATCTAGAATTATTATTTATGGTCTTATCTAGCAATGTTTTAAAACTAATCTAGCATTTACTCATAATCTAGTATGACAAAACCATTTTAGCGGGAAATGCTATGGTCTTATCTAGCAATGTTTTATAACTAATCTAGCATCTTCTACCAATAGTTATAAAAATAAGATTCCATCTTCTGCACACCCAACATTGCCGATAATGGTGATGCTCATCTGGGTATTGTGTCTCTGTATCGGTATATGAAGTCTGTGTGTCAGGTTCTCTCCACTAGTCATATGTAGTCTAGTAATTTTGGATGGAATGGGTAGCCAAAAAGTCTGGCTTTGAAATGAATGGAGCATATTTATATTAATGGTGGTATTTTTATCCATTACTAAAACTTAGGTACCTTTTGATACTATCCTCTTTTGGTACTAGTTGGTATAGAGATACTTGAGAAGGTATTTGCATTTTCAAATTATTATATTATATTTTACTCGTTGAATAAATTTAAACTCGTATGTTGAAAAATTTAATAATTTTACAGTCCAATATGTTCTCATAAAATCATATATTAACCATAAATAAAATTCAAAATACGTAATAAAATAAAAGAATCTACTAGAAATTTTTTGAATAAAGATTATATGATAAATTTTAAAAAATATGGACTAATGCGTATTATTAAGTACAAATATATTATAAAGTTCAAACTTTATTTTGAAATAATAAATTAATTTTAAAATACATTGTTTATCATCGTCTAATAACCAATATACTAGCTATTTTTGTTAAAATAAGTTTTGCTCATTTTAAAGATATTTTTTATAAGCTCGCGACCAAAACGTCATGCGTTCGATATCCTCTACGAACGTTTTCTTCATTTGAGTTTGTCACTTTGTGTGGTTTACCTTCTGACGTTGGTTTGGAGACTATTGCGTCAGATTGAGACCATGTGCATATTCATTGAGTAATGGTTGCAAATTCCCCTGAAAAAAGAAAGATATTTTTTTGATGTACTTTGATTTGATTGAGATTTACTATTTCGAATACCAAACTCGACATTATATATCGTTTAAAAAATAATTTTATATTAAAATAATTGTTAATTTTAAATTAATAAAAATATATTTACCAAAATATAACTAATAATAAATTTAAATGTAAACAATTTAATATTATGTTTAAGTTAATAAAAATTTTAAAAGTGATTTTGAAAATAAAAACTAAAAACTGTAGCTAAAAATAATTTTATATTACTATTATTTTTAGCTATATTAGTAATAAATAATAATAATAATAATTATGGGTATATAATTATTTATGTTCAAATTATAACTACCTATCTTATTAGTTTTTGAACATTTAAAAAGTTGGTTGAAGTCTAAAAAGTAAATCATAGAAAACATTCATCAACCACATTCCGACATCCTGAAGATTACTTGGGGTTGGAAATAGTGACCTCTCTTCTTTCTACTAAAGTCAAAGATTATGACAAGACCCATATGGTTCGCGGGATCTCTCGCGAGGAGATAAAATCTGTCATTTTTAGCATTGATAGCAACAAATCGTCTGGCCCTGATGGCTTTAATTCTTGCTTCTTCAAAAACTCTTAGAATGATGTTGGGGAGGATATCTGTAACGGTGTCCTTGATATTTTCCATATCAGAATTATCAATTCCGCTTGGAACTCCACTTCCGTCGCTCTTATCCCCAAAAAGAAAACTCCTTCAAAGGCAGCCGATTTTAGGCCTATTGCTCTTTCTAATGTTGTCTATAAGATTATCTCCAAAATCTTAGCCAACATAATTAAAGACTCCTTTCCCTATATTATTGAAAATTCCCAACCGGCCTTTGTCTCGGGAAGAAACATCTCGGACAATATCCTTCTTTCCCAAGAACTCCTTAGAGGATACCACACTAATGCTAATGGGAAAAAGGTTGCGCTAAAGATTGATCTGAAAAAGGCTTTTGACACCGTGTGTTGGCATCTCATCCTGGACATTCTGGTGACAATGAATTTTCCAGATAAGATGATCAATTGGATCATCAAATGCATCTCCTCCCTCTCTTACTCCATTATCATCAATGAAGATCCCCAAGGTAACTTCAAAGGTAGAAAAGGTCACCGACAAGGGGACCCACTATCATCAACGAGGCCCTGATTGATTTCCATGCCCTTTCTGGACTCAAAGTCAATCCCTCTAAAAGCCACATCTTCCTCTCGGGTATCAATCACCCTCTGAGAGATGAACTTCTTTCCATTATGGGTTTCCCAGAACGATCTCTCCCAGTCAAATACTTGGGAGTTCCTCTCCTTACAGGGCGACTTACCCATACAGACTGTCGTTCCCTTCTTCACAAGATTACCGCTAGGATAGAATCTTGGACTTCCAAGCATCTATCCTATGCGGGCAGACTCCAACTCATCAAATATGTCCTCTTTGCCGGACAAGTTTACTCGTCATCCATCTTCATTCTTCCCTCCAGGATCATAAAAGAGCTCACTCAATACCTTTATCACGTTCTCTGGTCGGGTTCTGCCATGAAAACCCATGGGGCTAAAATAGCATGGTCCAAAATTACCTCTCCCACGAAAGAAGGAGGTCTTGGGATCATAGACCTCAAAATCTGGAATCAGGCGGTTGTCCTCAAACACGTTTGGTCTATTATGAGTAATAATAATCACTCGATCTGGAGTGATTGGATTAAAATGGAAAAAGTCAAAAATAAAAATTTATGGGATCTTTCTCTCGAATCCTCCCCCTCTTGGATTTGGAGGAAAATTCTCCGGCTTCGGCCTGTGGCGAACAACTTGTACAAGGTAGCTATGGGGAATGGTTCGACTACATCTTTCTGGTTTGACCCATGGCTTCTCCCCACCTCCCTTGTAAAGCACTATGGGTCCGATATTATTGATGATTCCAGACTCGGGAATAATCTCAAAGTCTTCGAGATCATTCTCAATGGTAACTGGAATTGGCCATCTAGTCTCAGACCCGCAAGAGCTAGAAGCAACGCTAAACTGAAGGAGATCAACATACTCATCCTCTCCTTTTCCCCTCCTAACATCTTTGCTCAAGACGTCCATTTTTAGAATGTGAAAGCTGGATGCAACAAATTCACCATCAAGGACACCTACAATGCCATTCGTATGCCCAAACCAGCAGTGGGGTAGGCCGGGTTAGTATGGAATAAATACAACATTCCTCGACATTCTTTCATCCTTTGGCTTACTGTCCAAAACAAACTGTCCACTATGGATAAGTTGCTTAGTTGGGGTTACAATACCCCGACTGACTATGTTCTTTGTAACTCTGCTCTGGAAACCTCAGCTCACCTCCTCTTTGACTATAGTTTCTCTGAGAGCATTTGGACCAACACAGTTCTAAATTGGGTTTCCCCTTAATTCATTTTAACTGGCAGTCTTGGATTAATGAGGCGTCAAACTGGTCTCAATCTCGAAACCACCATCTCTGGCGCACTAGTTTTGGCGCGGTTATCTACCACGTTTGGAAGGAGAGGAACTCAAGAATCTTCGGTTCCCCTCCAGCCACCACCTCCCTGATTTCTCACCGAATCTTCTCCGATCTTCGGTTCAGATTCCATGGCTCCAAGATTTGTTAGCCTTTGTAACCGCTTACCCCTAATTATTTCTTTCTCTTATTGCAGGTATTCTCGCTTTTGACCAAGACACTTGGTATGGGATCTTATGGAGATCTTCCTCTGGAGCTCTCATCTGATCGTCTTGGGGTCTCTGGTTGCTCACTGATGTTGTTCCCACTTCTGTTCTTTTTATTACTCTCTAAGTTGTTATGCTGATGTCCCCACTATTTTACCTCGGCTACTTAGTAATTCTGTCGCAGGCTTCACTTATCTATTGAATCTCCTCAGGGTATGCCCTAGGTATTTGTATGAATTCTCTATTTTTTAAAATGTTTTTATAAAAAAAAACTATTATAACAACGTGCCATAAAAATACGTAATTTTTTAAATAAGTTTATTTAAAGAAAATAAATTGTCGGCTACACAAAACATAACATAGTATAAAAATATAAAAAGTAACTTACTCGAATATGTAAAAATTCAAAAAGCTTTGAATAGGCCTTCATAATAAATCATTTTTTTTCATACCATACGGTTAGCAAATGGTTATATATAATTTTTTAAAAATAACTATAATTTATCTGTATTTGTATAGCCTGATGACATATTTTGGCGAGATGTTGAATGCCTAAAACAAAATAATTCATCTGACCTATATAACTCGGAATAAAAACATGTAAAACAAATTAATAGTTAGTAAACAAAAATATAATGGGAGAAAATGGTACTCAAATTTAACTTGGTTCCACAATTTTGAGAAGTAACACCCCAATTACCAACTATGCTTAAAATTGAAATGCAAGCTATAAGAACCAACCGACTATGAACAAATACATAATATATATTTTTTTATAAAACTCTCGTGTTAAAATAAGATGCCAATTCCTTTTGTTAAGTGTTCCTACCATAATACTCAAGCCCAAAAGCTAACTATACTCGAATCCACAGCAAACAACGTTATTCAAAATTAAAAATGAATTTACTTACCTAATGTAAGATGACTGGAAGTTGATACTTGAATTTTCAAGTTAGGTTTCTTCACGAACGTCAAAATAGGACTATTGACAGTGAAGAAGAAGCTGGACTCAAATTTCCTAATGTTTGGATTGTAATCCAAACAGGGAGAAGTTTTCAGGGTCCGTAGGTTTCGTTTATGATTAAAATTTTGAAAAAAGCGAAGGACTAAAATCTGCAAAAATAAAATAAAGAACCGTCTCGCAAAATAAAGAAATAAAAATATCAATACATTAATTTAGAATAGGGCAAGACTATATCTAGACCCCATTTGGCTATAATGAGATCTTAAATAACTCTTTTTATTTTATTTTACTCATCATATAAAACCAAGTTTTCAACAAAAAAATCTAAACAATTTTCTTCCTCTTCTCCAACCAAACTTCTCTCTAAAAGTAATCTAATACCCAAAGAATGAATTACATTAAAATCTAACTATTTTCTTCATTTGCTTTAACAAAAATTCTCTATATTTTTTAATTATATTTTAATATCGCCTTGTGGAACTTTTCGACTTTTCATGAGCGTAAAAGAATGAATCATACTAGTCGAAGAGCCAATTTTTTTTTACAGAATTATATTACAATGAAGTAATCTGTAGACCCAGTATTTCTATTAAGAAATAAACTAGCAACTGTGAAAATATTTCTCAGCCTGATGGTAATGACAATCTTGTTCGAAACCCGATCATCTTGATGACAATATAAGATGCGAGCTGCAATTCTTTTTAAAAAAAATCAAAGAAATCAATATTTGAAATCAAGATCTTTGATTAATAGCGAAATCAGAAACATCAATCAGATAACAAAACCACAAGAAAGAAAACAACACATCGATTTCTAAGTTTGAATTAAATTTACAACCAGAAACCCTAAATCCCCAAATTCCATAACCTAAGAACTTGTAAACTTTGTAACAACTTTCGTTCCTTCTGATACAACATGTTTAGCCAATTCACCAGACAACACCAACCTCACCACAGTCTGGATTTCCCTTGAAGTGATAGTCGGTTTCTTGTTATACCTTGCAAGCTTCGTAGGCTCACCAGCCAATTTCTCGAAGATATCATTGATGAAACTGTTTATGATTCCCATAGCTTTGCTGCCTGGAAATACCGATATCGGGATGAACCTGCTTCAAGATCTTGAAGATGTAGATCTTGTAGGTCTCAACGCTTTTCTTGGATCGTTTTTTCTTTTTATCAGCTCCAGCGCCAGCTTCTTTTGGTAACTTCTTTCTGGCCTTTGGTTTATTCTCAGCTGCTACGACGGCCAAGAGATATTTTTCGGCGACCTTCTTCTCAGTCGGCTTCTTTTCTGCTTTGGGTGCTATTGTTGATTTTGATTAGGAAATGAGTTCTCTAGAGACTAATCGGAGAAGAGAAACAATTTTCTGATTTTGATTGGTGAGATGCGACGTGCAACTTGAATTTGATAAAAAAGAAAAAAAAAAGGAAAAGTGAAAAGAGAGAACAGAGAAGAGAGATAGTTGGCTGAAAAATGTTTATATATTAAAGGTATTTAGTAAAATTTGGAGTCTCATTATGGCTAAAGAAAGTCTCATCATAACTGGATCTCATTATAACCAAAACGGATCTCGGTTTAGCGTTTCCTTTTAAAACAGGGAGAAATAAAAGTATCAATAAATTTATTGAATTGTTTATATTAGATTGGTATTTTGGATGCATACTTTATATACATAAAATCACTTATTCAAACATTTTTAACATCTTGATGATTCATTTGACATAAACCTTTATGTACTTATATGGTTAAAAAAGGTGATACAGTTTGATTCTTGACTCTCACGTTTTAGGACAATCCATCTAATTACAAAATAGTTTCGTCATAAAAATATTTTAGGCATGGCTGTTGCTTACAAGTCGTCTTAATTGGTAAAGATTCTCTTAGAAGGTGGTAACCTCTTTTGTTTTGTTGGCAACAGAAAATAATTAGGTCTACACAAGTATATGTACATCAGATGTACTACATCTGTATATATAACTCAAGAAGACCGAATTTGTAATAACAAATAATCATGTCTATATCTGGAAAGGTCAACCATGTCTGGCCTGAGGAAATGAACCCCAATCTCAGAGATGAAACCAAGGAATTAATATGTACTCTGCCATTGGGAACTGATTGGATGCTCCTTCATGTCCATCAGTATCAAGGTTGTTGGATACAAACTCTGTTATTGCAACAAATTTTAGATTTCCAAAATCATTTTATAGCTAAACCCACTGATGTAGTTCTTGTTACCACTCCTAAATCCGGTACCACTTGGCTAAAGGCCCTTGTTTTCTCTCTAGTCCACAGGGGTCAATACCAAAACAATGAAAACCACCCTTTGCTCACCAACAACCCTCATACTCTTGTACCGTTTTCAGAGCTCGGGTCTGATTTCACAAATTTACCATCTCCCAGGGTGTTTTCAAGCCATTTGCCAATCGGATCACTCCCGAAATCTATAGTAGACGCATCTTGCAAGATCGTTTACATGTGTAGAGATCCCAAGGACACTTTTGTTTCACTTTGGCATTTCACTAACAAGCTTAGGCCCAAAGAGCTTGGCGCCTTTCCGAATGAAGATGCATTTGATTTGTTTTGTAGAGGGGTGAGTGGTTTTGGGCCGTTTTGGGATCAAGTATTGGGATATTGGACGGAGAGCTTGAAAAACCCGGATAGAGTATTTTTCCTGAAATACGAGGAAATGAAAGATCAGCCAGATATTCATTTGAAGAAGCTGGCTCGGTTCTTGGATTGTCCATTTTCAGCTGAGGAAGAGAATGAGGGTGTGGTGGGTGACATCTTGAAGTTGTGTAGTTTCGATAGCTTGAGGAGCCAAAAGGTAGATACTTCTTTTGGTGATATGTTTTACAGGCGAGGTGTGGTTGGAGACTGGATAAATCATATAACTCCTGAAATGGGACAAAGACTTGACGAAATCACTGAACAAAAATTGCAGGGTTCTGGATTGAGATTTTAAATATTTTCATAATTTGTGCATCTTTGATCCTAATATCTGCTATTCTAATAAGTGTAGGCTCTATCGTGTCGCACAAGTGTGAATGAATAAGCTTGTTGTATTTTTTTTTTATTATGGTGATTTTAAGTTCTTCAATGTAATTGATATTATTGTTTATTACATAATATATTGTGCGATAAAATGTTGAAATTATGTATTTACAAAATGGTTTCTGATGATTAAAAATCACCGACCCAGACTTTAATGGTCCTTGCCTTAGTATGCGTACAAGAATGACTAGGGAGAGAGACCCTTATGTTTTACTAATATGATACTTGGAGTTACCAACAACTTCATGTCTTTTCACAGTTCTGTCGCTCTAATGAAGAGGCGCACAAGTGATAGATTAGCCAATACCTTCTCCTCTATTGAAATAGTTGTCGTGGATGGAAAAGACACTAATATGAATATGGCCGGTTCTCCAGAAAATGCTAGTATTGATCGCAGTTTCAGCTGTTAAATTTCATGCTAGTATTACGGAGAAGCATTGGCCACAAATTGTTTCCATCCATGCGTAAAGGAAATATTACCTGATACTGAGGGATTTTGTCTGGTGTGTTTGCCAAACAACGGAGAAATCTAAAGAAACCAGCTAGAAGAAGAGTAGGTAGTAGTCAATCAGGGAAGTGCATTAAAAGAATCAAATTTGATGACATTTATTATGATGAGAAACCCTGAGCAAAGAAAAAATTAGCAGTCTATCAAGCACTTCTAGAGTGGTCTGGTCGGGTCTAATTAGATAATGATGCTTATGAAGGTGGTGAACAATTCGTTGGAAATGCATATCTTTATTCACCATGTTTTGCAAAGATCTGATGGCAAAATCTTAGTGTTTAAGATGTTTACACAAAATAGGAAAGTGATTGATTATGTGTAGTAAATACATATCAGAGATACATGATGACTCGGAAGTTTTCGTTAATTTTGAATTTAAAACGGATAATTTCTGAAAACTCGAATTTCAAATTTAGTTTTCAGCTTAACCACAGCCAAGAGCTCTGCCTCTTGGGCTGCCGCTCCTTGGACCCTGGCGAAGAAAGTACCGCTCCTTAGGCGCAGTCTCAAATTTGTTCGATAAAATATAATGATTACATTGGTCCATTAATTAATCCAATGGCGCTAAATATCTAACATTATGTGTGAAGTAACAGGGGGGAGACAGGGAGATGCACTTCAGAGCTGAATGGACTGTTAAAGAGAAAAACACAGCACCATTGTTGTGATGACTAGGTGCTTAATATTGATAAAAGAATTGCCTAAAAAGCTATTTGAAGAGGATGCATTTACTGTTGTCTACTTGTTAATAGGTTGGCAACTAAGTCTTTTCAGACCGTTACTCTTTTCGAGTGTTTGTGAAAACAAATCCAAGTCTGACTCATTCGAGTGTTTGAACCAGAAAAGAAAAAATTCAGAAACGTGAGTCAAAATGGCATATCGATTGGTTATAGTGAAATTACCCGAGGATATAGAATTCTTCTAATGACAGTGTCGATGACTTAAAAATCTACATCTGCGTACGCATTCTCTCTAAGCTCTGTTTTGTTTTGGTAGAGCTCTAAAAAGCAGCAAAAAGTATGGCACTCTCTGCAATGGAAGCAGAGTACCTTGCTACTGCTTTAGCTTGCAAAGCCCTTACATGCCTCAAATTCATAGTGCGATACAAGTGCAGTTCCTTTTTTCTGTGGTAACCAGTCAGTCATTGCCGTGCCACGAACTCCTGCCTAGCATAGAAGGATCAGGCACATTGTTTTAAGGCATCACTACTCAAAGAAGGTGGTGAGTGAAGGGAAGATTCAGCTGCTATAATGTCACAGATTAAAATAACTGACATCTTCATATGCTCTGTCTGTAAAGAGAAATATTTGGTTTGATATTAACGGTGTGTGATGAAGTGTAACATCAAACTTACTTGTTGAAGAAGTTACTTGGTTTTACTTCTTAGTGTTTGAACTTGGGCTTGGTTCGTTGATTGAGATTAAAGGCCTCTCGTTATTGGCTGCTATAGTTTGTTTTGAAGTTATTTATCACAAATATATACACACCACCAACTGTTTTTTTTCTCTACAACAAAAATTTTAAAAAGTTAGCTCACTAAGAACTTGGCTCGAGTTCACATTGATTGAATGATATGCGGAAAATGGTGTAGGCTTTGATGTTTGAATATTAGAAAGAAAGAATCAAAATATGCGGAAAATGGTGTAGGCTTTGATGTTTGAATACTAGAAAGAAAGAATCAAAGTAGAAAATGCTATTTATAGAAGAAGGTGTAGAAAACAATGACTCAGAAAAGGAGAAGACCAACATAGATTTTGAAAACTGAACCACTTAGCTCAGCTCAAGTGCGCAACTCATAAGTCAATGAACTAAAACTGATTGCCTTTAGGAGAGTTGCGCTGAGTCTTTGGACTGTTACCTTTTTCAAGCTCATTTTTTTTTTATAAAAGCCCAAGTTTAATAAAAAAACCTCATTCAATATAAATGTCGGAATAGATAAGGTATCATATAAAAAAAACTAATAGTACAATTTCTTATATTATCTCTAACCATAACAAGCTCGGTTAATTTTTATAAATTGTACAGTCAGTTTAATTGAAAAATAATTAGAAAAAATTATTATAAGTCCTCTTTCTTTAATTTTGATTTGGTCCCGAAGCTTTAGTCTTTTCTATGTAGCTACGACAATGAGCCTCCGATCATTAAATTCACGATGAGTAATATTGGAATATTTATGGACCGACATGCTAAGTATATATTTGGTTATTATCTTAAGATAGTTCCGTAACAAAAGTAACAAATTTGATTATATTTGGTGTGGTTTATTTCTGTCCGAGGGTAATTTTGTAAAGTGTTTTAGATGTTTTGAGGTGATTAATGTTTAGGGTGGTGAGTAGTGAGATAATTAAGTTGTGTGCTAGTAATAAATTCTGATTACCCTTATTAATGAAAGTAGTTGGGGTATTTATACTTAATTACTGATCCATGGGCTTATTGGGTCGGATCATGAAGTCGGGTCAAGTTTAAGGACCCATAAGTAATCTGGTTTGAAGTGAACAACAACTAGCTTATACAACATTTATTACATTTGTCCTGTTTAGAGTTTCATAATGGTGGTCATGGTCTGAACTGCCCTCGGATTAAGTCAAGACTTAGTAGCTAAAGAATCTGATCTCATTAGTAGCCCCTTTAGGTCTTGCAAAGAATCTTTGGAAGAGCTGACTCTAAAAAATAATACCAACATTTTCCGATCTGTTGTTTTCGTCCGAAGTGCAAAATTTTCCTTTAAAAACGACTCTGTTCGAATCTTGGTGGAACTGATTTCTTATTTCAGAATTCTAAGAGTTTTCTTGCAATCATGGGACAAGTGTCATGTTCCAATTCGACCTCTCAGCAGTTTTTCTCCTGGATTCTCGTACTTACTATGCTAGAAAGATACCTAAGCTTTAACTCTCATACCTTGCAACTTTTAATTATTACCCAAATCGATTTACCTTCTCCTGGGTAATTCTCATTTTTCATTGTTGTATTTGAACCTTCTTATTGTTTCATTGTCTTCACAAAATACAAACATTCCTAGTGAGAGAAAGCTTACTTCGTTTTCAAATTCATGTTTGCATCATATATGTTCACAACCAGAAACGCCTTAGTAAAAGGAGGTTGGTTGAACTTATTTGAGTTACAGAGAGCAAGAAATTCGCAAGAGACGAACGCATTGCTGCTCGTCTTTCGGTTTCTCCCAGTGAAAGAAACAATCAACCACAAGTAAGCATAGACCATGGTTCATCATCTTCAAAAACTTCCAAGGTTAGAAAATTTCCCTTTATCGCAAAAATTTCACCTCTTTCATCAGGGTCATCTATTCAGGAGTTTCAAGGCCCTCTCTCTAAGGAGAAAGTTGTTCTAGCATAAGAAAACCCTCACCTTTTATCGCAATGGGGTTAGACGCGGAGAAATCTCCAAATAAATTAACCCCACGTCAGGTTACACGTTAATCAAAGTCAAAATTCACCCCTACTTATTCAAACCTCTCCAGTTCAGAGGCAATAAAACCTATGCCAAAGGCTAAACCATCTAGGCAACAGCCTCTAGCAAAAACCAGACAACATAGGGACAATTTTGCCACTGCTTGGTATACTCTACTAGGCTACATCATGGCATCTAGGTTATCTACAATTCCACCAGCAATGGAATAGTTTGGTGTTGTGGCAAACTTGGGTAAAAATTATCAAATCCCCTTATACCACTACTACATAGGGAATGACTACAAGATAGTGAACGATCTCCTGGAGTCTGAAAAACCGTAGAGGATGCAGTTATTATTCATCAGTGGGGCTTGGGAAAATGGCAAGAAGATCAATGTTGACTCAAACCTAAGCCAACTCACCAGTCGCTAGAAGAGCGTTGGTGAGTTTCACTTATTTCTTCTTTAATATTTTAAGCATTAAGTTTTAAATCCGAACTGACTCATACTTCTTCCCAGTGTTTCCAAAGGAGTTTTCGGACTATGTGGATGCAAGGAAATATACTTGTGTCAAGTTAAACGCTTGGGCCTTAGAGAACTAGAGCAATGATTTTCACAACTGCTTCACATCGGTGAACTACGTGAGGTCTCATTCGTGGAACACCACAGGGAGAAGAGACCTCTCTTGGGAAGAGCTAACCACCCCTCCCCATGCAGATGTCATCCTAAGTAGCATAGAGGCCAAATATGCCAAACTTTACCTACCTTCCAGGGCCAAAGCCCTCAGTCATTTGAACAAGATGAAAAACAAAAACAAAAAACGGCCATAACAGACCCACCTCAAACAACCACTGAAGGGACTGGTTCAGAGAACCAAGGAGGTATTAACGCTACTTTATTGGAAGTAGTAGAAGTTAGTGTGAAGGAAGCTGGTGGGTCAGACATCCCACCGAAGCTTTCGAAGAAGTACAAGAAGCGTAAAGCAGTAGTGCTGAGAAGCTACTAAAAAGAAAAAAGTTACTCCAGGAGAAGTGATAATCCTTCGTCCTCCCGAAGTCCCTCCTCCAGCTCCTACCGATCCTACCTTTCAGGAGGAAATTCCAACCAATCTCAATTCTGAACAGGTTATTGGTGATGGTAACGTAGAGGTAGACCTTGACACCTTTCTAAACATCAATATTTATTTCAATGACTTAGAAAAAGATGATTTCACGGGGCCTTACCATCCTCCTAGTTATTCCAACGTGATGACTTATAATGGTAAGACCTATGCACTATCTAGTGAGCAAGATACCTTAAGTCATGCCCTCTTGGGTTATATTCGACCATCGCTTGATCTTGAGAGACATGTAAGGGATCATACTGTTACCATCAACACCCTGAATACAGAGAAGAAAAATTTATCAGCTGATCTTCTCAGTTCTCAGAAAAGTATAGAATTATTGAGGAAGGAAAAAGATGATTTAGCTGCCAAACTGCTTAAGTCAAAAACGGCCAGCAAAGAGCTTCAAACCAATTACTCCAACCTAGAGACTTCTTCCTCAAATGATATCACAAATTTGAAGGAGCAACTACAAACCAAGGACAAAATTATCCAGACTTTTCTGATGACAGGGCTAAGTTGGAGAATACTGTTCAGAAGAAGATCGAAAAGAAAACTATCATGGAACGCCAACAAGCTCAAGCCATAGCTGCAGGGATAAAAAAGTATGTTAATGGAATAGTGGATTCTCTGGAGAAGAGGGATTATAAAATCAAGTCCGATATGGTCCTTCTTTTCGCCAAATCAAGTGCAAAAGGGAATTCAGAAAGACTCTTTGGGACACTCTGAGGGCTATTGAGGAACCTTCTACCGATAGGATAATATTTGGCGACTTCAACTCTCATTAATGAGGGTGATCAACATTTTATACAAGCAGTCTGCTCAATTATCTCACTACTTCTTACACTAAACACTAAATACTTCAAACTTACCAAAACACTTTACCAAACTACCCCCAGCCCAAAATAAACCAAACCAAATTGGCGACCATACTGGGAGCACGAAGGTGCCTGAATATTGCATTCAAAACTAGTAGAAAGAACCAGTTTGGATGGATCCGAACGAGCAAGAGACTCCACCTCCTCTGGTGGAAACGGTTGGGAAAACCAAATAATACATCATTGAAGAGCGAGACCAGTTGAGAGCAGAAATAGAGGCGCTAAGGGCCATAAAACAAGCAGAAAATGGTATAAGAGAAAAGTCAGAGGAGTCAGCTATTCATTATACTGACAACCCTAGGAAGAATGATCCATCAGTAAATACTCATCTGAGTTTGAAAAAGACTCATGTTAGCTCCAAGAAGACCCATCGGTCTAAGCCCTTTGAAAGTTTAGATTTTGTGTCCTCCAGCAGCTCTTCGAATGAGGCTGATCTTGAGGAGTCTTTATCATCAAGTAGTGATGACGGGAGGTCCAGGAAAAAGATGAAGCTAATTAAAACATATTCAAGAAAGAGGGATAGGCATGGGAGGCTTAAAAGACATCTAGGCAAATGGTCATCCCACAAACATGCTGATCAGTTGCTAATAGATCATTTTGCTTTTCGAACCGAACCATGTATTTTTGCAACACCTAATGAAGAAGTATGCCAAGATACTGTCTGGAAACCTACCCAAAAGGTTTGACATTTCCAAAATGGAGAAGTATGGTGGAAGTAAAGATCCAGACAACCATCTGGAGAAATTCAAGAACTTAATGATGAATTTTGATGATGATGAGAAAGTTTTGTGCAGAGCCTTCTCCCAAAATTTTATGGGAAGTGCTCTTAAGTGGTACAACAGTTTACCCCCAGGGTTGTATCAGAAATTTTGATACTTTATGGGTTGCCTTCGGAAGGCAATTTGTTGGAAATAAGGAGGTGAAGGGAAATGAAGATACCATTATCCATTGTGCCCAAGAACCAAATGAGTGCTTAAAGGAATACATAAGTCGGTTCGTGAATGCAAATAACGGATTGGTAGATGGTGTGAATTTAAGTTGTAAAGAGAGAATTAAGAACAAAGAGTCTTCAAAGAGAATTTTTAGAAGTGTTTAGTGCCTCTGAATATTTCATAAGTCAAAATAACCTTTTCAGCCTCCTTAAATAGGCAGGGTGAATTAGTTAGGAAAACGGTTACATATTAATATATTTACAATTTAACCCCTAGGTTTCTACTAAAGCGTAATTAAATCCTATAATTACAGAATTTGTCATTTTAGCCCTTATTAATTACACTCAAGTCCCTAAGGAATATCTTTCCTTATCAGTAGTCCCCCTAGTTCTTATATAGACATTTATAAGAACTATTGGCTCATCGGATTCTTCCTCGGATCAACACTATTTTTATCGCTTCTCTTCGAATTTTCAAGCATTGTGGTATAGCTTTACTTCTTCTTCGAATATTATCACTTCAAACATAGTTTAATGACGCTTCGAAGTCTCTGACCCCTGCCTAAGAGATTGATTAGACACCTAGCAGTAGACCTGCAACACTGCATATTCCCTTTTCGTTTCATATTCCAACCAATGAAAACAACTTACTTGCCCTACTTCTTTACATACTCAACGTCACTCTTTACTCTATAAATACCCAGTTACTCATTCATTCAGAACTTTTTAGAGAAATCACCCTTGAAACATCTCCAGACTGTTCTTCATCTTCAACCTTCTCATCTCCAACCTGTTCATCTTCTTTTGTTTATCTTCAACCTCTCATACCAAAAACCATTGTATGAGAAGATACCCTAGATACAATAGATTTAAACCCAGAAGACCAGTAAGATCAAAGAAAAATCTTTTTCCTGGTTCCAGTAACCAAGTATTTGGGGCCTACGATTATCTTTGTATTTCTCGAAGAGCCAAAGAATACAAAGCTGCTGGGTTGATCTATAACGGTCCTCACTCTTCCTGCACCACTTTTAAATATGGCAACTTTAATCCAAACCTTGCCACTTCGTCTTCACCTCTAGCTTCTAACCCAGAAAGTAGCTCTACGACCTCTTCTTTCCAAAATCCAACCAAACCTTCAATACTAAGACCTCATCGGAAACCTAAAGTAGTTACTTTAGACAAACCACCCACTTATAACAAATCACAACTCAAATCACCTGTCCTTCAATTCGAAGAGACAAAAAACCCTCAAACCAAAACACTTCCTCCTCAATTTGAGGCTATTAGAGCTAAGCGTTCCAAAAAATCATCTTTCTTAGTAATGGGTGAAGAAACAAAAACCTCTTCTACTCCTCAACACTCTCCTCCTCCCCCATTAGAAGTGGATGACACTACACCAGAATGTAGTCAGCCAATTCTTGTAACTCAACAAGAGACACAAATTCGAAGCCATTCCGAGGACGGTCAGAAAAAAGACGATTCAGAAGCTACTGAATCTGATGCCGAGGAGGAGTCCGAGGCTGATGATGTAGCTCCTCCAAAGAAACCTCGAGGGAAAAAAGGTCTCATTTCATTGCCTGAGAACGTTGCCTCATTAGTTCAGGAAAATCTCAAGCCTCTTTCTGCTTGGTACATTCTTGCCTTGAAGAATGTACCCTACAGCTACTACCTCGAATCGGAGAAGGAGCACCTCAGAAAGCTATGGGGGTTAACTGATAATATGACACTTCGGCTACCAGTGGAAGGAGAGACACCCTTGAACTGCCAAAAAGATGAGCTGGTAGTGTATCCTGAGCTTTTTAATTGGGGACTTCGGTTTCCCCTGGATCCGATGATCGTAAAGTTCTTCGAAATCCACAGACTGTGCCCAACCCAGGTTACTCCAAACTTGCTCTTCACTTTATTTTCAGCAATCATGGTATCAAGACTTGGAGGTATTCCCCTCGAAATCGAGGACTTCATCTCAGTAACCAAAGTGTCAAATGGCCCTGTTCTACCATTTTATTATTTAACCCTTGAAGATGACTTGAAAATTATCGACGATCTCCTCGAAGCCGATAAATTCTGGAAACAACGATTCGTCTTTCTGTCAGGCGCCTGGGAAAATGGACATGAAATCTCCGATGCCAACCCTTCTAAACTCACCCTTACCTGGAGAGACAGTAGTAAGTGATACCTTTCCTTGCTTATCTAGTTGTTTTTGAATCAAATTATTTAGCTAACTATTTTTCTCTCTTTAGAAATTCCGAGGCGGTTTAAGGGTCGTCGAAAAGAAGCCAAGCTTATCTTTCAAAAGATGGCTGAGTGGGCTGAAAAATCTTGGGGCAATGGTTTTCATTCAGCATTCGAGCCCATAAACTTTGTTAATAGCCACCTCTGGCGCATATCCCTAGGGGCAGACTTCCCTCTGGATCCGATGACGCCACCAGATCCCCTTCTAGCAGTTGAGAGGATTCTTGCACCAGATGGGAAATGTTATCTTCCTCTTCGGAACCGGAGTGACAGCCATCTTCCTTTGAAGAAGAAAGGAAAGAAGAAAACCACCACCAGCAAAACTAAACCTCCCTCTACTTCGAAGAGTGTAAGGAAGAGAAAAACGTCTGCACCTTCGCTTCCCACCATATCCGAAGAAGACCAGCCCATCCTGAAAAAGACAAAGAAAAAACAAACTTCTCCAAAAAAGAAAGATAATAAGTCTAACAAGCCCAATGAAAAGAATGAGGCTGATCTCTTAGAGGATGTGCTAGCTTCCGAGGCACGAGGTAAAACTTTTGTCGAGGTGAATCCTGAGGGAGGTATAACCCTTGGAGACAAACAAATAGATGACTATCTAAACTTCGAGGACTTCAACTCAAGTGGAGATTTTGTACTTCCTGGTTCTCAACATGCCAATGTTGCTCCTCCAATTTCTACCGATGCTGCTACAACTTCCACATCCAATCCTTTTGCTCCCATTCATCAGCCAGAGAAATCTGATGAGGTAATTTCAATTCTTCAACCTTTCCCCAATCTAATTTCTGCAGTCACCAAATTATACGAAGAAGTGAGCAAATCTCAAACCCAACTGGAGCGTCTTGCCCAAGAGCTAGCTAGGAGTAGAAAAGAAACATAGTCTGAAAAGACTTCTAAAAATGAAGCACTCCAAAAATTTGAAGCTGAGAAAGAACAGCTTCTTAAAAAGCACAAGGAGGAAGTCGAAGCTCTTAAGACTACTCATCTGGAAGCTCTTAAAAGTCTAAAGGCCGAACATTCTACTGCTATTTCCGATGCAACGGAGCTTATCAAAGAGACTAAAGAGAAATTGGAAAAAAGCCAGACTGAAATTACTACACTTCGAGCAGGATTCGAAGAGGAAAAGGAAGCTGCAGTTAAAGAGGCGAAAAACAAAGTTAGCTCTGTGATGCTTGAAGGCATGAAGAAAACTCAAATTGATACATCCATTCAGATCCTTCGAGAAGTTCATGCTGCTTGTCCAAGGCTAGACTTATCAAACCTTTGGAAACGAGTTCCAGAAGAACAACGCCCAAAAGAAGCTTTCGAAGCTCCACCAAGCTCCTCCTCCGAAGAGGCGTCATCGGAAGATGAAGAACAAGAAAATGATGCTTGATAGACCAAGTAGTTTGCTTTTGTTTTTTGTGTATGTGACTAAGTACTTCAGTTCTTTTTTGTAAACTTCGTATGTTATCCCACGAACAAACTACTTATCTTTTTTTTATCTTAAATTTTCTGGTACACTTGTTTGAGCTGATTATTATTAATCATGGAAGCACTCATAAGTCGTGGCACTTCGAAAAATAGATGCACTCATAAGACGTGGCACCTCGAAAAATAGATGCACTCATAAGACGTGGCACCTCGAAAAATAGATGCACTCATAAGACGTGGCACCTCGAAAAATAGATGCACTCATAAGACGTGGCACCTCGAAAAATAGATGCACTCATAAGACGTGGCACCTCGAAAAATAGATGCACTCATAAGACGTGGCACCTCGAAAAATAGATGCACTCATAAGACGTGGCACCTCGAAAAATAGATGCACTCATAAGACGTGGCACCTCGAAAAATTTGGTTGTTTCTTCAAAGCTTTCGCTTCGGAAAATTATTCTTGGTCGACTTCCA
The DNA here is from genome assembly GCA_036936605.1 of Limnanthes douglasii subsp. nivea. Classification (NCBI taxonomy): domain Eukaryota; kingdom Viridiplantae; phylum Streptophyta; class Magnoliopsida; order Brassicales; family Limnanthaceae; genus Limnanthes; species Limnanthes douglasii. The sequence continues at coordinate 154,337,756 of JAUPFV010000003.1, read as the reverse complement.
AAGATGATCAATCTTTGCCAAATTACCAAAATAATAAATCACACATCATAACAAACAACCAATGGCCAAAAGAAATTTTATTAAAAAATTCAATATCAATCAGACACCTCGTTAAAACCTTTCTGGGCCAACAGATAAGGAAAGAGTATGTCTGTTTTACAAAAATTCGAAGTTCAGTTTTACTCACAGTACAATTTCAAGTGCTCTATGTTCCAAGGGTGCTTGAGCATCCTCCCTTCTCGATCTGATAACCTGTAGGAACCTGGTTTGACTCTCATTGTAACTTTGTAAGGACCTTCCCAATTCGGGGCCAGTTTTCCGAGGTGTTTATCCTTGGTGTGAAGAAACACTTTTCGCAATACTAGATCGCCAATTTTGAATTCCCTTCTCTTAACTTTGGCATCGTACCTGCTTCTCATTAACGTTTGATAATGGATCACATTTAAATGTGCCTTGACCCTTTTTTCTTCCAACAAATCAAGTTCCACTCTTCTGGCCTCATCGTTATCTGCATCGGAATATCGTAATAGTCTGTAAGAAGGTAGTGTAGATTCAGCAGGGCACACAGCATCCATCCCATATACTAGAGAAAAAGGAGTCTCTTTTGTAGCCTCTCTAGGGGTTGTCCTATATGCCCATAATACTTCTTGAAGAAAATTTGGCCACTTCCCTGCTGCTCCAGCCAAATTTTTCTTTAAGCCATCCAAGATAGATCTATTTGTTACTTCCACTTGTCCATTTGCCTGAGGATGAAAAGGAGTGGAAAAACATTGCTGTATCCCTTTCGAAGAGCAAAAAGAGTCCATTTCCTTGTTATTAAATTGAGGACCATTATCAGTTGTTATTTTTCGAGGTACTCCAAAACGGTAGCAAATATTGCTTTGAATAAACTTGATTACATCCTTAGCTTTTGTCCCAGCTAAGGGTTCTGCTTCTGCCCACTTCGAAAAATAATCAACCGCAACAATAATCATTTGTCTTCCACCAGAAGCCATAGGTAATGGTCCCACCAAATCAATGCCCCACCTATCAAAAGGAACCGCCTCTGAAATTGTCATTAGTGGTACTGCTGGTTTGTGTATTAAATTTGCATACCTTTGGCAAGTGTCACAACTTCGAACTAATGACTTGGCATCTTGTAAAATGGTAGGCCAATAATATCCTGCCAACAATACCCTACGCGTTAAAGCTCTAAACCCACAATGAGCTGACCCATCTCCATCATGCAGTTCGGACAAAACATTCTGAGATTCATCCTTGCCTAAACATCGTAGTAAAGGTTTCGAAGCAGACCTTTTGTACAGCACCCCATCCAGTACCACATAGCCAAGGGATTTGTACTTTATTTTCTTGAGCAAGTGTTTATCCATAGGTAATATTCCATTTGAAATAAAGTTTAACAAGTTAAACCTCCAATCTCCTCGAGCGCACGTCGGATTATTTACCACCTCATCGACCACTTCACATTGCTCAGAATTTGATATAATCGAAGGCGATGGTTGTGTTACAATCCATGGGTATTCTTCTGAGTAAGCCATCGTTGCCAAAGAATCAGCCAAAGTGTTGTTTCCTCTTCGAATATGCTCCACTTCGACATTTTCAAATTGCGCCATCATCCCCCGAAGTTCTTGTAGGTACAAAACCAAACGCTCCTTTTTAGCTTCTGATACCCCTTTAACGTGGTTAACTACCAACTGTGAATCTGTTTCCAAGCGTACAAACATTGCTCCACAAATCTTCGCCAACCTTAATCCTGCTAGCACAGCCTCATATTCAGCTTCGTTATTTGAAGCATGAAAGCCAAATTTTATAGCTTGAAACATAAATTCCCCCGTTGGTGCCACCAATTCCACTCCTGCACTTGACCCTTTACTACTGGATCCCCCATCAGTTCGAATTGTCCACGTCGGATTCTCATTCACCTTTTCTGTATCTTTCTCCTCGGGTCTGCTCGAGTGAAACTCCACCAAAAAATCTGCTAAGGCTTGAGCTTTGATAGCTGTCCGAGGAGAAAATAACACATCGAAATCTCCCAATTCCACAGACCACTTTGTCATCCTTCCTGAAATGTCTGGTTTTTGTAAAACATTCTTTAATGGATATGAAGTTCGAACGACAATCGTATGTGCCTGGAAGTAAGGGCGCATCTTTCTTGCTGCCACTATTATACACAGTGCCAATTTTTCGAGCTTCAAATAACGTTTCTCAGCATCAACCAAACTTTTGCTGACATAGTAAACAGGCTTCGAAATTTTAGTATCCTCGCTGATCAAAACTGCACTTACTGCATAATCCGATACTGCTATATACAAAAACAACTGTTCACCCTTTCGAGGCTTCGATAATATTTCAGGAGAGGATAAAAGATTTTTGATCTTCAGAAAGGCTTCTTCACAATCCGAAGTCCACTCAAAATTATTAGGCCTTCGCAGCACCTGAAAAAAAAGGCAAGCACTTATCTGAAAAACGAGAAATGAATCTGTTCAGGGCTGCTAACCTGCCTGTTAACATTTGCACTTCTTTGATATTCCGAGGTGAAGACATCGATATCAAAGCCTTCAACTGTTCTGGGTCCACCTCAATTCCTCTTTCACTAATCATATACCCCAAAAATTTGCCAGATCGGACTCCAAATGTGCATTTTTCCGGATTCAACTTCAATTGAATGGCTCTAAGATTCAAAAACGTTTCTTCCAAATCATCAATATGTTCATCATCACCTTTGCTTTTAACAAGCATGTCATCGATGTATACTTCAATATTTCTCCCAATCTGTGAAGCAAACGCCTTATTCATCAGCCTCTGATATGTTGATCCAGCATTTTTCAGCCCAAAAGGCATTACTTTATAGCAATGCAAACCTCTATCAGTAATAAAAGTCGTGCTTTCTTCATCATCTGGATTCATTTGAATTTGATTATACCCCGAAAATGCATCCATGAAAGTCAGAATTTTATTTCCCGAAGTGGAATCCACTAACTGATCTATCCGAGGCACCGGAAAAGGATCTTTTGGACAGGCTCTATTCAAATCTGTGAAGTCCACACACATTCGCCATTTTCCATTCTTCTTTTTTACTACCACCGGATTAGCCGTCCACCTCGGATAATTGGCCTCCCTAATATGTCCCATCTTGTATAACCGATCCACTTCGGCAACTATGGCCTCAGATTTCTCCAATGAGAAGGCTCTTCTTTTTTGGATAATTGGTTTGACCTTCGGATCAACCGCTAGGCTATGACATATAATGTTGCTAGGGACTCCTACTACATCTTCGGATTTCCAGGCAAACACATCCAAATTTTCAGACAAAAAATTCAACAACTTTTCTCGCATCGTCAAAGATAACAGAGTGCCAATTCGAAGTACCCTGCCATTATTAAAAATATATTCCTCTATTTCTTCATTGACCACTACAGAACTCGGGGTTGACCTCGGATCATCAATTCCCTCGTCTGTTTCACCACAAGACAACCCCCCAAACTGCTAACTCTCCATGAGATCATCAGAACCTTTACCACGTAACCTAAATGCAGCAGCATAACATTCTCTTGCCACCTTTTGGTCACTTCGGACTACACCAACTCTGTCCTCGACCACATACTTCAGACACTGATGAACTGTATAAACTACAGCGTACATTTTGGCCAACCATGATCTCCCAAGAATAGCGTTGTAACTTGATGGACAGTCCACCACCACAAAAAGTACCTGCACTTTCTTCTTGAAAGGCCCTTTCCCCAAAGAAATTTCACCTTCGAATTCACCTATCACAATTGCTGATGCGCCAGTAAACCCAATGATAGTCCTCTCAGACTTTTCTATTCGAGGTGGAGCTGTCAACCTATCATATGTCGATTTAAAAAGCACATTGGCAGAACTCCCTGTGTCGATCAGCACGCGTCGAATCTCCACCCCACATACTTCTGCTCCAATGACCACCGCATCCTCATGTGGCCCTGTAATGCCCCTCAAATCATCTCCATCGAATATTATAAAGGGCACATCCTTTCTGCCGCCTAGATGTGCCGATGCACCTCCCTCAATTTGTCGTGTTAAATTTACTATATGCCTCTTCCTCGAATTATTGGTGTTGTTGGTCATCGAATCCCCTCCAAATATGGTTAATGATTCGAAAAAGGCACACAGATCTCGAACACGTCCCTGACGCATCGGCTCATCTATCGACATTAACAAAAGTCGACTGGGGTCTGGTTCGACATATTCCGAGGCTACATCGAAACCATCTGCCTCACCTGCAACATCTAAAATCATTAACGCAGTTTCCTGCTTAGAATTGGGATTACCTCCTTTGGGAGCTGTTGCTTTGGCATTCTTCCTGACATACTCCAACAACTTTCCATTTTCGATCAGAACTTGCATCTCCTTCTTCAGAGCAATGCAATCATTTGTATCATGGCCGATGTCCTCATGATACCTACAAAATTTATTATTGCGCTCCTCTCTTGGCCTGTTGATAGCCGGTGGCTTTCTAAAATTGATTGTTCCTCTTGTTTTTTCATATATTGAAGCCACACTCTCAGTTAAATCTGCATAGTAATCCGGCCTCACCCACACATTCGACCTGGACCTATACTGCTGCTGATTGTTAGAATTATGTTGATTATATCCCCCTTGATACGAGTTCGAGGTTCCTCGGTTAGAAACATTTGGATTGTTCTTCGGACGCGAGGGATTGTTGTTTGAGACGTTAGATTGTCCACTCCCTTTTTGAACAATACTAGCACCTCCTCGAACCCTTGTTGATTCTTCGACCTTAATCTGGTCCTCTACCTGAGCCATAAGAGCTCCAAACGTTAAGGCTCTACGCCTCGTAGTCTCATCGGCTAAATCCCCAGGCAACAGCCCCTGCCTGAACGCTGCCATAGCCACACTTTCCTCACAGTCATCCAGCTCAGCCTTTGTTGACACAAACCTCTTGGTATAATCCTTCAGCTTCTCTCCTACAGCCTGCTTGCACTGTATTATCGTGTCTCCATTGGCTCTCATCTCCTTGCTTCCCACAAATTGTCTGCGAAAAGCAGTGTAGAAACTTCTGAAATTTGCAATCGATTCCTTAGGAATCTTATTAAACCATTTTAGCGCAGTTCCCTTAAACGTTTGAGAAAAGGCTCTACACACCAATCTATCATCATCTTCAAAATTAGTCATGTAGTTCTTAAATTGTTCGATGTGGTCATCGGGATCTTGAGTCCCATCAAACTTTTCAACTTTAGAAATATCAAAACGCCTCGGTAATGGCACTGATCTGATCTCCTTCACCAATGGTGAGTCCCTCCAATCAACCCCCTGAACATACTGGTCCTCATTTCTCATTCCCACAGTTGCATACAAGCTGGACTCACCTTCATACCTCCGAGGCGAACACCTCCGAGGCGAGTATTTCCGAGGTGAATATACTCGCCTTTCTTTCTTTTTCCTTCCTTCCCTATACATTTTAGATGGCCGGAGCTCACGCTCTGCCCCTCCTGAACGGCCTCGAGAACGCTCATACCTCGGTGTTTCATCAGATTCAGAATCTTCAAAATCCTCCTCATCACTAAAATTTTCATACAGTCGCCTTTGCAACTTTTCCTTCCTCTTCTTTATCCCGCTATACTCTTTTTTTTGTTCAGATCGTACCCTACGCTGCTCATAATGATCATCAGCTTCATCCATCGACTGATCAGACTGATCATTACGATCGCCACCTGCTATCTTAGATCTAAGTCTAGCACCGTCATTATTATCTCCCTTCTTCTTTACCAATTCGTCGAGCTCAGCCACCTTCCTAATCATTTCATTCATTTTTCCTTCAAAGTCAAATTGAACAAGTTGAACTGGAACAAATTTACCTGCCTCTTGCAGATCAGATTTCAGCGTTTCTATCGCCTTGCGAACGGATGGATTGTCACCTTCCTCCGGATTCATCTTCAAACAGCGAAAAATCAAACGAGAAGTGAAAATTCGAACGAAAAACCTTTGAAAACGAGAACTCGAGCGTCGATTTTTGATCTGTTGATCAAGGTATCCTCGCCCCTCTTTCTAGCGCCAATTTGGTGTGAATTTAAGTTGTAAAGAGAGAATTAAGAACAAAGAGTCTTCAAAGAGAATTTTTAGAAGTGTTTAGTGCCTCTGAATATTTCATAAGTCAAAATAACCTTTTCAGCCTCCTTAAATAGGCAGGGTGAATTAGTTAGGAAAACGGTTACATATTAATATATTTACAATTTAACCCCTAGGTTTCTACTAAAGCGTAATTAAATCCTATAATTACAGAATTTGTCATTTTAGCCCTTATTAATTACACTCAAGTCCCTAAGGAATATCTTTCCTTATCAGTAGATTGCTTCAAACAGGTGCCAATTACTTCTCTGAGACAAGGTTTGAGCCTTGGGCTCTTGGCTGATTTAGTGGCCAGGAATAAAGCTATGACCTAGGGTGGCTTGTTAAATCAGGGGTGAAAACAGATTAATGTGGAAGAAACCAAGAAAAACAGGGTGCACCATCAAGTGAGGTCCACCACAACAGCTGAGAACCAGTCCGGATATAAGGCTAAGGCGACCGGACAAAGGTCCAACCGGGCTAAACAAACTCAGTCCATCCAGAATCAGTCTCAGGGCCAACAATCAAGAAATAAAAGAGTTCATTGGGTTCACCAGGAGTGGTTTAGAGAGTTAAGAGAGAACGTGGCCACAATATATGACAAGACTAAGGATGAAGTCCATTTCCAGAAACCGGCGGCACTGTAGTCTCCAGAGAAAGCCAAAATACTTGTTTTTGCCAATATCATAATGATATAGGCCATAATACTCAAGATCATATCATTGAAACAAGAAGTGTAGAATCTTATTGAAAGAGGCAAGCTGGGAGCTTATGTCAAAAGAAGAAGTGGAAAAAGGTCTAACAATGCTCCTCGGACGGGCCCTATAAACAATGCGGGAAAATCTACTCAAGAGGGGGCAATGTTGATCCTTGAAAGATTTGATGTTGATTCTGAGTATCTGGATCTTGATCCAACTCGGAATAAAGTAGGGGTCATAACAGAACAAACCAGGCCGGTGTCCAGACTGATCAGCTTCTTTGAGTCACTTACCATTTTTGGAGATATTGTGACAACACCCACTTCTTCATCAAGAAAGAGGCATGTGCACAGTTTGACCACTTAGCTGGAAGGGAGAATGTCTTCCCATCAATGTCAAATCCCTTTTCCATTTATATTTTTTGATGAGGATGATTTGAGATTGTTTGGCCTCATGAGGATGCGGTGGTGATATGAGCATCTATTGGGGGAATGATATACGCCGGGTTTTGATATACACAAGCAGTTCGGAAAAAAATTCTTTCTAAGCTCCTAAAAGAAGATGAAGAATTCGGCCATTATCAACACTCAAACAGAACCATTGTGGGCTTCACAGGGAGCTCTGCGGATGTAATTGGGGAATTTGAGGAAGAAGTGTTGTTGGGCAATGGGCCATTTAAAAATATGGCGAGGGTATTATTCGTTGTGGTAGATTGCCCCACATCCTACAATGCAATTTTTGGGAGGTCCTGAATTTCTAGAATGCATGTTGTGGCCTCAACAGTTCATCAGTATTTAAAGTATGCGGTTCAAGGGCAAGTAGGTGTTGTCCGAAGTAGTCAGAAGATAGCCATGAAGTGCTATGCAATTGCTCTTGCTCCTAAAACTTTGGGAGCAATTTAAATTAATGAAGATTAGCAGATACTGGAGCCTTCTGAGGGACAGGGTGAGATTAATGACCCAGAGAGGCTCCTAGTGTTATAATACCGATTGAAGAGATTGAAACCGACTCCATTGCAGCAGGTAAAAATATGAAGATTCGTTACAAAATGGCGCCAGAGTTGAAAAAAAAAGTTGTTGTCCTTTTTACTAAACAATCAGCATGTCTTTGCTTGGTGCAATGGTAACGTAACCGAAGTGCCCGCAAGCATTATCTCACACAAGTTGTCAATCCGGAGTGATATTTCACCTCTTGTACATAAAAGGAGAGCTTTTTATAAGGAAAAAGCTGATGTGATAGTCCAAGAGGTTGATCAGCTTACCAAGATGGGACACATAAAGAAATCCCAGTATCCTTTATGGACTGCCAATCCGGTGTTGATCAAGAAAAAGAATGGGAAATGACATATGTGTATTGATTTCACTGACCTCAACAGAGCTTGCCCAAAAGATCTTTATCTAGTTTTCCGGATAGATCAGTTGGTAGACTCAACGTCTGGAAACAAGTTGTTGTCCTTCATGGATGCTTTCTCTGGGTACAACCAGGTACAGGTGGATCCGAAGTATCAAGATCATACTACCTTTATAACAGACAGAGGTCTCCATTGCTACAAGGTGATGCCTTTTGGGTTGAAGAATGCTGGGGCTACTTATGAGAGGTTGGTGAACAAAACATTCGTTAGTCAGATTGGTAGAAATATGGAGGTATACATAGATGACATGATGGTTAAAAGGCTGGAGGAGGATTTTCATATAATTGATCTTCAAGAAACATTTGCTAATTTGACAGATGTGAATTTGAAACTAAACCCAGAAAAATGTGTTTTTGGGGTTCGATCTGGAAAGGTTTTGGGTTATGTGATAAGTGAGAAATGAATACAGCCTGATCCGGATCAGCTTAATGCCCTATTGGAAATGGATCCTCCTCGGAATATTAAAGAAGTCCAGAGGCTCGCTGGAAGATTGGCTTCCCTGAATCGTTTTATTTTTGGACAAATGTGCTCCGTTTTTCCAAACCTTGAAGAATGTTAAAGATTTTAATTGGTCTCCACAGTGCGGCTAAGATTTTGTTGAAATAAATAAACACTTATCCTCACCAAAAACTCTTTTTAAACCTATTCAAGAAGAAACACTCTATGTATACTTGGCTGTGTCAGAATGTGCAATAAGTGTAGTATTGGTAAGAAAAGTAGACAATTACCCTCGTACGGTGTACTACATCAGCAAAAGTTTAATAGATGCTGAGAAGAGCTACTTAAAGCTTGAAACGTTGGCACTAGCCTTAGTGATTGCTGCAAGAAAGATGAGGCCGTATATTGCGTCTCATTCCATCATTTTCCGGACATCTTTCCCGTTGAAGAATGTTCTTCAGAAGGCAGACATATCAAGCAGGATGACCAAGTGGTTAATAGATTTGGGCGATTACGATATTGATTTTGCCCCACGAACGACTATCAAAGCTCAATCAGTGGCTGATTTCCTAGTAGAATTCCATTCGGACAGGAACTCCAAACAAACTTCAGAAGAGAAAACCAAGAAAGAGTGGGTAATCCAAACTGATGGTGGTTCAAGCACAATGGGGTGTGGAGCTGGAATTGGTGATAAGATATAGCAGGCTATATGCTTTGGGTTCAGGGCCTCTAACAACGAGTCTGAATATGAAGCATCTATAATTGGTCTTAAATTGGCTTTCCTATGTGGGGCTAAGAGAGTTCGGTTGATGAGTGACTCTCACCTTCTTATCCATCACGCTCAAGGTCAGTTTGAGGCCAAGAAGGAGAAACTGATCAAATACTTACTCATCTTGAAAGAGGTGGCAGCCAACTTCAAAAGTGTTTGTTATGAGCATATTCCTAGATCAGAGAATACACTGTTAGATTCTTTGGCAACCATAGCGTATTCTGAGTCCTACCCTTGGATTCACATACGAGAATGCTCATCCATACAACCAACCCAAAAGAAGGAAGATGAGGAAATCTTGAGCATACAGGTGATTCAACCTAAAGACTGGAGGTTTTCCATTCTTCAATATATTTCTGATGGGGTTTTGCCTCTGAATAAAGCTATGGCAAGAAAACTTAAACACAAGGCTCGTGGTTTTTTATCATAATGGGAGTTCTCGTTAAAAACTCTTTCAGTAGACCTCTCCTGCGTTATTTGGGGGTTGAAGAATCTCAAGTCGTTTTACCTGAACTACACGATGGAGAAGGATCAACACATTGTGGGTACATAGTACTAACCTGGAGAGTGTTATTGGCTGGAAACTATTGGCCATCCATAATGGCAAATGCTAAAGAAATGGTAAAGAAGTGTGATCCATGTCAAAGGTATGGCAATGAAATTCATGTGCCAGCAGTACCTATGGAGTCTATTTCTGAGCCAGTACCTTTTTCCCGTTGGGGATTGGACTTAGTTGGACCTCTGTCTATGGCGTTCGGGGGGTGCAGAACTATTATAGTTGTTGTTGATTACTTCGAAGGCTGTCATTAAATTTATCTTATCCAATATATGCTGTAGATTTGGGATCCCTCAAAAGATTACCACAGACAATGGGCCACAGTTTGATAACAAGGATATGGAGAATTTGTATGCTTCTAGGGGAATTCAGCATTTTTTTTCTTCTCCTTTCCATCCACAAACAAACGGCCAGGTTGAAGTTGCCAACAAGACTATTTTGTCCAGATTAAAAAAGAATCTAGAAGGAGCTGCAGGGAAATGGCCAAGCTATTTGCAAGAAGTGTTGTGGGCGTACCGAACTACTCCTCAGGCTGCTACACAAGAGTCTCCTTTTTCTTTGGTGTATCGGATGAATGCAATTACCCCCATAGAAGCTACCCTACCATCATACAGGGTCCACAACTATACCGAACAAGCTAATGAGATAGCAATTAGGAATCAGTTGGAGTTAATAGAAGAAAGAAAGGTTAAGCTCACCTAAACAAACTTATTACCAAGGTTTTATGAGGACCAGATTTGCTTCCAAGGTCAAGAGAAGAGATTTTCAACTAGGAGATAAGGTGTTCAAAAATGTTTTCTTACACACCAAGGTGAAGTAGTTCGGTAAGTTGGCTCCGAACTGGGAAGGCCTTATGAGGTCTGTGAAAAACCTAAACCTTGGATATATAGACTTCAGGACAAAGAAGGGAGAGTTTTGAAGCACCCATGAAATATTAAACATCTCAGGTGATATTTAGAATAAATTTTGTGTGTAAATATTTACTTGTTAGATATCAATGTAAATATTAAGGGGCATACTATTTCCTACCCTGGTGGCGCGGGGAGGTTTTAATGAGGTGTTCAGTATTTTATTCAATAATATATGATGCCTTCTTAAAATATTCGGAGTGGTTTTACTACAATTCAATTCAAGTACAAATCACTTGTTCAGCACCTTGGATCTTTAGTAGATCAGATAAACCTGGTTAAGTGATGACTATTATAATACACGTCATCAGAGAAATTAAACACTCTCACTTTAATACTTCTGAAATGCTAGAGGCTACTTAAACATTATCCATGAAAAATTTAAGGGGGAGTATTAAACAAAAGAAGGTTTGATAAATTAAACCCTATTCGGACATGAACCGAATAGGAAAACAAAACATGCCTTGGCCATCCAAGGACTTTAGGTGTTCTAAGGACTTATTCGGACTTTAACCGAATAACAGTACAAAATGTGACTTGGCCATCCAAGAACTTTAGCTATTTCAAAATAATAATATATATAAAACCTTAGGGTTTGTTCCCTTCGGACGTTCCTTCACCATCATCACCTTTTTTAGGACTTTTGAGTCCGACGCTCGAGCTCTCACCAGTTCCCTCTGCGTCATCAGTAGTAGAATCAATTCCACTGGAGTAGTTGCGTTTGTCACCATCTTCTAGAGTATGAAATGGGATCTCTTCGTAATCAACATACTTCCATAGAGGACCCAGTGTCCTCTTCGGAATGGTCTCATTGAACAACAACACCATGTCTGAATTGATCCCATCATCTCTCTTTTCTAAAGAATCTATTACCTCGTTGGTATATTTATCAATACCCGCTTGGATAGCTTGCTCCTGCTGGCTTTTCAAATCCTTCTTCTCTTTGATCATCTCTGAAACAGTACCCTCTAACTTGGTCTTCTCATCGGTTAGGGTTTGAATGACACCATCCTTGGTCTTCACTTCCTCCTTAAACGTTGTGAGGTCTTTTTTAAGTCAGAATACATAGTCTAGAGCTAATTTTTGGCTACTTCCAATGTGTCTAACTTAGTTGCCGAATCCTATTTGTCCTTCTTCAGTGCCTCCGTCTCCTTCTCCAGTTCCTCTATGCTTTGTTGAGTGTTTAAGAGGCTGCTTGACAGAGATTGCTTGTTAAAGGTGAGGGAGTTGATAAGGTTGGTCTGAATTTTCACCTCCCTTTCCAGATGAAGGATGGGCCGAATATGACCGAGGAGGTAGTGACTCAAGACATCTTGCTCTCCAGAAACGGAGAAGGATTTACCATTGACGGTCACCATGTTGCTAAATTTGAGGGATGGTAGGGACCTGCAAAATCATCCTTCTCAGAATCATTGAAATACAAGTCAATATCTTGAAGGGCACTGATGTCCACTTCATCATTCCCTCCCCCAGCAATCTCTCCGGAATGAAGATCTGTTGGGATTTTATTTTGCAAGGTAGGATCAACAGGGGCTGGTGGAGGTTGGATTTCTGAATGACGAAAAATTATTTCTTCACCCAGGGTGACCTTCTTCTTCTTAGCAGCTTTCTCATCACTGTTGGCCCTTCGTTTCTTGTCCTTCTTAGAAGGCTTTGGTGGATTATACGACTCTCCAACCTCCATCACTCTTTCAACCTCTACTTCTTTGAGTAGGGATGCATCAATACCCCCCCCCCCCCTTATTTCCCCAAACCAGTCCCTTCTATGGCTACTTAAACCAACCTTGTTGCAGCTTTCTTGTTCTTGTTCTTGATCCTGCTAGGAGCCTTAGCTCTGGAAGGTAAGAACAATCTGCCATCCTTAACCTCTATCCTTTTAAGAATCATGCAAGGAAATGGAATGGTGGTTAGCTCTTCCCGCGATACGTCTCTCCGACTTGTGGTGTTCCACATATGGGTCCTCACGAAATTGTCCTATGTGAAGTAGTTGTGGAAGATATTCCCCCTGTGCTCCCCAACCCATGCATTGAGTTTTATACAGGTCCTTTTCCCCTCCTCCAAATTCCCGGTGAACTCTTTCGGTAGCACTGAAAAGGAGTAACAAGCCAATCAAAATAGGAACACTTATATTTTAAGAAGAAAAAGACTTGAAAGACAAGGGAAAGATAGGAAATTACCAGTGCTTTTCCACCTGATAGTCAGCATGCTAGGGATGGTGCTGGCCTTAATCTTCCTGCCATTTTCCCACGTTCCACTAACAAACAGGAATTGTGTCCTCCAATTCTTTTTGGACTCCAACAGGTCATCTACAACTTTGAAGTCATTCCTCATGTTGTGATGGTAGAATGAAATCTGATGGTTCTTGCACAAGCTTGCTAAAACAACAAACTGCTCCATCAGAAGTGGGATCTTCAAAAACCTTGATGCCATGATGCAAGCAAGAAGGGAATACCAGGCATTGGGGCTTAGTTGTCTAGGGGAAAGTTTGACCAAGTGAAAATACCTAACAATTTCTGGGTCCAATGGGAACTGGAGTCCCCAGTTTAGCACCTCGGTGAAAGTTACAACCTCATTAAGCTTGCAGTTCATAGGAGTCTCCGGAGTGATAGGTATCCTTACCTTCACAGACTCTGGAATCCCCTATTTGGTCCGGATTCGACCCAGCTCGGCAGTATGGGTGTAAATGTAGTTGATGTTTTGTAAGACCAATAAATATTTAGCGCTAACATGTTTGAAAGAAGGGCCTACCTTGCTCTCTAAGCACTACGGAAGAGAGTCTGGATGAGTCATACATATTTTTACCTTGCTCTTCCGCTTCTTATCAGTAGCAGCATCTCTCGTTTGACCTGATGCCTCAGTTTCGAAGGGAGCCTCCTCAATGTTGTCTTCCATTACATCTTCCATCACTGTGGAAGGTTTGTCAGCCGCCTTAAAAGAAGGGGGGGGGGGGGGTAGTTTCTTGCACAGAAGGCTGTTCGGATGGTTGAGCGCTTGTTGCCTTTCAAGGCCTGGTATCTGGTTGAGGTTGGGACCCGGAGGGATTGGCCCGTGGGGATGCTTTAAATACCTCAAATCCGAAGGGTTTTGTCAGTAAAGGTGTAGATTAGGTTTTAGTTTGGCGGGTTGTCCGGCGAGGGGTCATCTTCTCCGAAGACTTCTCACTATTAGATCCCATAGTAATAAAGGGAGAGGGTTTTCTAATACTTGAAACATCTTGTTCTTTAGACACAGAATTTTGGAACTCTTGAACAGAAGAACATGAGGGAAGGGGTGAAAGGCTTGGTTTGAATGAAAGTTATCCGGGCCTAGGGTTTTTGGAAGATGATGATCCTTGATTGGCGTCCTGAGTCGGTTCACTAGTTTTCTCACCTGGAGAAACTGGGAGGTCGGGGGCGATGCGGTTCTCTCTTTTGACCTTCCTCGCTCTCTCTAACTCTGACAAATTCAACCAACCACCTTTCACTAAAGTGTTTCTGGCTATGAACATAAAATCTCTCAAGAATAATTTGGAGGTAAAGATGAATGTCTCTCTAGAATTTGTTTGAGTGTGGAAGACAATGAAATAGTAAAATATTATTTATATAACAGTAAAAAAGTAACAGCTACCTAGGAGCAGTTGAAGAGGGTTTTTACAATGATTAAAGGTTGCGCAAACGTGTGAAGAATCAAATCCCTAGGTAACTTTCTAGACTTAGTGGGTGCGCCGGTCTAGGAAAAATAACGCCTGGTAGGTCGAACCAAATATTGACACGTGTCCCACAATCCAAGAAGAAAACTCTTAGAATTTGGGGAAGAGAAACGAGTCCTGACGAATTTCGAACTGAGTTAGTATTAAAAGTGAACTTCTTAGTCCGGACGACGCGAGAAGATCAGATAAAGTTGATACCGAATTGGTAGATTTCTTAGTGAGGCATAAAATACCAAAATACCCCAGCGCAAAATAAACCAAACCAAACAAAGCTAAAGCTTCTCACCTATCTTTACTTGCGAGAGAATAAACTTATCGGAGGCAGGAATCCCACTGTAAATGGTTAAAGGACAGTGATATGAACACAACTACATTCCATAATTTTGTTAAGAATAGGGCTAGAAGAAACATGATAAATCGCATATGGTCTGGTGAGGGTTGGCTGGAGAATCAAGAGGACACCAGTAAATCTGCGGTGGATTATTTCAGCTCTCTTCTTTCTTCTAATACTAACCATGATACAACTCAAAACTTGATGAATCTTATTCCTTCTATAGTTAAGGATGAAAATAATGCTACTCTAATGGTTATCCCTGATGTTAAAGATATTTTCAATATTATTAACACTCTCGACTCAACAAGTGCTGCAGGGGCTTATGGGTTCAATGGTGATTTTTTTAAAAGATGTTGGGCTATTATATCAACTGACTTTTCTGATGCTATTCAGGATGTTTTTAAAAGCTGCAATTTCCTTAATGCATTCAAGAAACTGTAATTTTCCTTATTCCAAAAACTCTTCACCCAAACAAGTGGCAAGAGTTTAGACCTATTAGTTTGACTACATTGATAAGCAGGATCATCTCCACAGTTGTCAACAACAGACTTGCTGTTCTTCTGCCTAGACTTATATATGAGGAGCATGGAGCGTTTGTAAGGGGGATAAGCATTCACGAAACCATTCTTATTGCTCAGGAGTTAAGGCAGGACATAAACTTAAAATCAAGAGGGAGAAATGCATCTTAAAGGTTGACATGGAGAAAGCATTCGACAGACTCAACCACAGATTTCTACTCGAAAGTTTATCTAACTTTGGGTTCAACACTAACTTTATTTCTTTGGTATCCATCATTGTTAATGGAGAGATGAAAGGTTATTTCAACACCATGCAAGGGCTTAGGCAAAGAGACCCACTGTCTCCTAGACTTTACATTTTGGCTGAGGAGTACTTGATACGAGGGTTTAAAAGATTATCTGATGAGAAGCCTAGTGTAAGATTTAAAGCTAGTGGGAATGCAAACATACCTTGTATCGTTTTTATTGATAACTTAATGGTCTTCACCAATGGCTTTCCATCTTCTATTTTTCAGATTAATAAGTTCTGTCATCACTACCAGAATGTCTCTGGTCAGGTCATTAACAGAATAAATCCATGACTATAGTCTCTAAGAAATTGTCTGCTCACAGAGTGCACAAGTTGGATTGAGTCTGTGATTTAAACACAAGCATCTCCCTTTCAAATTGGCTCCATCATCTTTGAAAATACAAGAGTCAGTAACTTTGATAGGATGATCTTTAAAATTAGAAACAAGATTGAAGAGTGGGACAAGTCCTTGCTTTCATTTGTTGGAAAACTTACTTTAATTCAGTCAGGTGTTTTGGCATATCCTACATTTCTAATTCAGCACTATTGTCTTCCCAAGACTGTTATTGATAAAGTTGAGATACTCTTCAACAAATTTGTGTGGGGCAGTTAAGATAACAGTCAAGCTATTGTTTAGTCGAATTGGAGTAGTCTCTGTAAACCTTACGAAGAGGTAGGGCTCAACCTTAAAATCCTGAGAGACTTGCAGCTAATCTGCTCCTTTGAACTTTGGTACAACTTCAGGGCTCAAAATTCCATTTGGGCTAAGTTAATATACTCGATTTTCTGTCATAATCTTCACCTATCCTAGCTACTCCATCTGTAAGGAAACTAAATTCTTGGACTAGGATCCGAAGCATAAGACAAAGCTGAAAGATTTATTTTCTGGATTCTGGGTCATGATAACTTGGACTTTTGGTTGGATCGTTGGTGTTCAAAGAATCCATTCATACTATTCAACGACATTGATGATAGGAGTTGGTTATGGGATTCTAGTGATGTTAGTGTGAATCAGTTATGGATTAATGGTAGCTGGGATTTTGATGAACTCGGGCAGCATGTCACCCTTACTGAAATAACAAAAATCTCACACATTACTCTTAATTCTAATCCTGATACTATCTATTAGTCCATGTCTTCTGATGGTAAGTTTAGCTCAAATGATACATGGAAAGAAATTCGCTCTAAAGGCAACATATCAAATCTTTTTTCAGAAAACCTGGAATTCGGTGACACCAAGAAAGTGCTCGTTCTTGCTCTGGTGTGCTCTTTATAACAGGATTCCCACTAATATTGCTATTCAAAAGAAACAATTTCAACTGGCTTCTAAATCTCAGTGTTGCAACAAGGCATAGACTACTGACCATGTTTTGGTTCAATCTTCCCAATCGTGGGCCGTGTGGAACTATTTCAGCTCATTTTTCAACATCAGAATCACTACAAATATGGTGCTCCCTCACATGATTAGAGTCTGGTACTGGTCCTCGATTAAAGTTTGCGACATCAGAACGATTTTTCCCCCGATCATCACCTGGGTAATCTGGGCAGCGAGAAATAACAGGAAGCATCAGAACAAAGTTATCATTCTGCCAGGGCTGAACAACGCTAATCTCTTAAAAAGGAAGCATTGGGGTAGTAATTTTAAAAAATGCTATCAACCTTGGTTGTGTGAATCATCTCACCAACATCAGGCCTCCTATATTTCTCACGTGGAAGAATCCAAAATCCAATCTCTTCAAACTAAATACAGATGCATCCTATGAAGCCTTTGGAGAAGCCAACGGTGGTGGTCTGGTTGTGAACCACAATGGTGAGTTCATTATGGTCTTTGGCAGGCTCTATGGCAAAAACAAACCTATTGTTGCCGAATGGAGGGCCTTGATGAATGGATTACAGATTTGTCACTCTAAGGGAATTTTGAACCTGGACATTGAAATCGATTAAAAAATCCTGGTCGAGCTTCTTCAACATGGGAAATCCACCTGGTATCTTGATATGATTCTCAACATATGTAGAAGCTTGATTGTCTTTTAAATGAGCATCTCGCACATATTTCATGAGCAGAATAATGCTGCTGATTGGCTCTGCAAGCATGCTATGAACTCCAAGAAATATTTCGATTTAAAACCTGACGATATCCTTAACTCCTTCAGAGCAGTAATTCATCGGGAAGGATGGGTGTAGGGTATTTGAGAATAATGGATTAGTTGTGTGGTTTTTCAAGAGATGGTCGGTCGCCATGGATATGGAGGAGACTCTTCTCTCTATGATTCAAAAATAGAATGGTTACTTGTTTGATTCTATTTGCCTTAGATCCTCCAAATTTTGTGGATTTTCTATTAAAATCCTTGTAAAATTAATTTTTATTTTAATAATAACGAAGTTTGATAAAAGAAAAGATTCATGCGGATATGTAAAACACAAAAACATAAAATATTTAAAATTTTGCATATTTTTAATGTATATCAAAAGTTGCAAATCAACTTCAAATTTAACGAATAAAAAACTATTTCCAAAGACTAGTTGCTTATTAAATCCAAACCGAAGTTTTTTTTTTAAGAAAAGGCACAGATCTTTCATTTATACGATATCGGTTGTATAGTTGGCCGGGAATTCAATTTTCATTAATAATACGATTAATATCGCTTGGATAGTTGACACGGAATTGAATGTGCACACATGCTAGCCAAAATTTCGCCATGTTCATCGAGGTGGTTGACCCGAAATTCCAGGTGTCCATGTGCTCACATATACTGGTTATGAACAGATAATTATAATTGAGTTATGTTAAAAAATTATATGCTGCTTGGGTCACGAAAAATTTATCGGTTTTGGCTGACAGATTTATTATGTTTTAGAAAATTGGTGGATTAAATCAGAAAAATAGTTTTTGGTTATCATTAGGGTCAATTTTTTAGCGGTTTTCAGCATTTGTTTTTTAGACTCGTCAATTTTTTTAGCGGTTTTTATATTTATTTTTTATTACGATCAATTTTTTTTTTCTACCTCTAGTTTTTGTTTATTCTTCGATTGAGATATTCCATAATTTTTTTATTGTTTTTAAAATATATTTATCGATCGTTTAATGGATAATTTTTGTATTTATTCGTTTTCTGGTTTTTTTTATTGTTTCGAGTTATTTTGTTATCGTTTCTGATTATATGCTTTGTTTTAGTTATGTTGCTTTTTAATTTCATACATTCGGACAAATGTTTTGACAATTACCTGAAATGGGGGATTTGGGATAACAGTTTTGGTGAATTTTATGTTTTGTTACGTAACTACGCGCAACATGATTGTGGATTAGTCAGTGCGTCGTGTTGCGTAATTACATTGTAACAGGTTGTGCAAGAAGAAATTGTTGTGAAAATACAATTATACAATTAGGTGTTAAAAATGTTGCAAATTTAGGTTATATTTTTTGTTATACAAAATACAATCGTAGTTACTACTATTTTGCTTTGTCAACCAAAGATTTAGAAAATAAGGTTCGATGATTTTTGAATGTTTTTCTTTCTTTAGAAAAGCTTCATGTCCTATTTTATTCATGTTCACCTTGCTTTTTCCTAACTTGAATCCCAACCTGATCATTATATCATTTCTTACCAATTTAACAAGTTTCTCAGCAAATATAAAAGCTTCATTCTTATGGACAAAAGTTTTTATTATTTCTATCATCAACTCCAAATTCTTCTTCGAAACATTAACAAGATGCTTACGGTCATATCCACCTTTAAATAAAGGGTAGAAATGTGTATTTTGTAAAGTATTTATGTGAGCTTTTTGTATTACTGATGAATTCATGAGGTGCATTATGGGTACTACTCGTGATCTAATGTATATGGTTCATTTTGTAATTATTTATCTGCATTAGAAAGTAAAAAATACATGTTAATATATATATATATATATATTTTTACTACTGTATGTTTATGTGCGAATTTAAGTACAAACTAATTGTGTAAAAAGCCTCTTTAGGTTTGAAAAACAAGAAAGTAAATTTTTCTGAAACTTAGAGTAGTTTGGGTGCAGATTTACATTGAAACTAGTTGTGTAAACGTTTTTTAGATTTGGAAAATAAGAAATTCAATTTTTCTGGAAACTAACTACATTAAGTTGTGTAAATACGTTTTCAATAATTGTGAAAAAGCGTTTTAAGTTTGATAAATAAGTGTTTATAAAATTATTATATTTTTTGGTGCGAATTTACGTTCAAACTCATTGTGTAAAAGTAAGAAAGTAAGTTTTCCCGGAAACTAACTTCAGAAGGTTGCGTAGATACATTTAGATGGTTGCAAAAAAAGATGAAACCATCCAGATCCTTAAAGAGATACATAAGTTGTTCTTAAGTTACTAATTTGTAATTTTAGTTTCCTAAAAATAAATATGATTCATCAAAACCCACCACGAACAATTGATCATGAGAACAACAATTTGTAAAATTAAATACGAAAGAGAGTAGTTTCTTCGTGAAAACTTGATTTTGTAATTGCTTCGTGTTGAATTGCTTTAGAATTCTTTGAATTTTGTAGAAGATATCGCTAATGCGAGATATTTTTACAGCTTCGAGTATAGAGAAATAGAGAGAGTTATGAATTAAAAAATAGCGAAACACTTTTAATTTTCTGTTTTCATATTTAATGGGTATTGTTGGAAGATTTTATGTGCATAATTATTATGAGTAAACTTAAAAAGAGGATAATGGTCCCTACTTAGTTAAAGACGGTGGTTATTATTAATGTTTCTTTTATTTAATTTAAGCTTTTTCAAAATCAACATTCTTTTTAAATGATTTTTTTGTCAGAATATTTCATGTTATATTAATTGTAAAAATAGTATTAATAAAATTAACTTTCCCTTTATTTTTCTAAAATAATACAAGATTTAACACAATATTAAATTATGAACAAATAACGACGTCGACATAAATACTAAAATTGACTTGTAAATGGATCATACCAAATTTCCAATAAAAAGTATCTGCCCTACCTGATCTACCCTAAAAAATAATATATAATTATATAAAATAAAATAACATTATATAAATTTAAAAGAATATTAGAAAAATAATGTCCGCATTCATGTCGGATTAACGTGTAAACACAAAATTTGATAAGAAAAAGCGGGTACAAATGGATAGGCCCATATCCAAACCAAAATCGACACATTAGAATCTCCGATTGTTTTTTTATAATCAAAATCGGATATTTATCGACTTTAAATAATCCAATTGAGGATTTAAAAAATTGTTCCACAATTTAAACATTTGCTAAAGTTTAGGGGTTAGAACATAACGATCCATTTTTAGATCGCAAAGCAGATGATTGAGCCCGCATACAAATCAACAACCGCCTATAGATACAATTCTTCCATTGTAGATGAACACCAAACTTCCAACTTCAATTTCTAATAAGAGTATATCGGAAACTCCACAATCAGTGTAGAACAAAATCTTCAACTTCAACTTCAGGGTCGATCAAAATTGAGATACAGAGTTACTCCGTCTTGAGTCTCCACAATCACTGTTGATCGAGTGAGTTTAAAATCCTCTATACCTATTGCTCTTTAAGGAGGTTCCTTCCATAGTTGTTCAGTTGGTGATACCTGCAATACCGGAGATAAAACTAGGGAGGAGGGAGCAAACCTGCAGCTTAAATACGAGTCAGGAAGTCATGTTCCTTGAAAAACAAGGTTAGTGAGAAATTGCATTACTGATGTATGCAAGACCTAGGCTTGTAAGGGTTAGAATAGATTTAAGGTTAATAGGAGCAGATCGATAGTCAATAACTTGTCTCATTTTACAATTCAGAGTCCAGCGAGCAAGCGAGTCAGTTGCTCTGTTCTGGTCACTGAATGTATGATTGATGACCATAGTTGGTGCTATTATTCTTCTACAACAGCTAAGGATAGGTTTAAGGACCCAAGGGTAAATACAATTACTAAGATAGTTGACAAGAAGTTAAGAGTCAGTATCTATGTCAAGATTGTTCAAACCATACTTATCGCAGATCAAAAGCCCATCCAACAGAGCACAAGCTTCTACCATTAGAGGAGAAATCTTACCATACAAGTTGCCAGCTCCATGAAGAAGGCTATCCTTGTCATTTCTAATGATAATGCCAGAACTAGCTTCTCCACTTAGGTGGACAGACGCATGAGTATTTAGCTTTAGTCTACCTTTAGGAGGGTGAATCCATTTTAAGATAACATGTCTGGTTTTAGTCTTTTTAAAGTAGAAACCAAACTCTTTAGCAACATTCAAGTCATTATACCAATGTTTAGTAGAAAAGGTACCATCAAAGTGAATGTTATATAGGATTTTTTAGACAGTAGAAATTACCATTTGAGGAGTAGCAGTAATTCCTTTGAATTTCGAATAATCCTTGTATTTCCAAAAAACACTATATATAAGAGATGGAATTACCAGCCTCACATGAGTGTTCTTATTAGTGGACCAGCACCAAGTTCTTGACATGTGAATAATTGTCATGTATCTGAAGATAGGAATGTTGAATATGCCTGCAAAGTGACACTAAGTATGCCAAGATAGCTCACAATCAATAAAAAGGTGAGTAGTTGTTTCACAGTTCTTACAAATTTGGCATTTGGAAACTATAGTCATATGCGTGTGCCTAAGAACAGAGTGAATAGAAATGTAGTTATTGATGAGTCTCCAATGAAGAAATGAGTGCTTTCTAGGAATCAACATTTAATTTTTATATTCTTTCAATCTAAAATTTACACTATAAGTTAACTTGATATTATTATAATCTAAAATTTATTTAAATGAACTTTTATTTAAAAATGATATTTTTTACTTTTAAACTTCCAAAAGAGCATTTTTTATATAAAAAAAACAAGAACTTTAATAATGAAATGAAACCTTTTGAAAAGAAAGGTAAAATTAATTTAGTTTACTTTTATAATTGAAATAAATTGAAGTACCAAATATAGTTTGTTTTAAGTAAGCATTGACATATAGGTCTACAAAACAACCGAACTGATAGATTTGGTTTAGAAACAAAAACTGAATAGTATCCACAACAAAACAAATAACCATTAGTACCTTTAAATATCCACGATTCTCAGCTCGTTTCATGTTGGTTTTTTCAGATTCAATTCCTTTTAAAAATTCGGTACTTTTCAAGTTCGGATCCAAGTGGTTCTTTTGGTTATAAAGTAACTATTTGGAAACCGAACCCGAATGAAACCAAAACTCGAATGTAACTGAATTTTTTTGGTTTTTTTAGTTTTCAGATTAAGTATCCATACCAAACCGAACTAATAGGAACCAAAGCGAATCAAACCAAATTATAATCTGTTTTTCAATGAGTACTAGTTCTAAAGAACCGAAATAACCAAAACAACCGGCAAAAAAACGAAACGAACCAAAAAACCGAATACGCATACTCAGTTTTGAGTGATAATAATAAATCGATAATAAATATTTTTATAATTTTTAATAGATATTTTTATTTAATTAGTCGTAAAATGATTTAATTGATTATGATTCAAATAATTTTAGTGTCATGGTTTAAAATAAATGTTGGTTTACTTTTATAAATAGAATATTATAAAATTATTTAATATATATATATTTTTAAATAAAATATTATAGATTTGGATTTATAATAAAAATATCAATATATTTGAATTCGAACCGAATATTTGTAAGATAGTTAATTTTTTATTATAATTTAAATACTTTACTTATTTAATTAATCATAAGATATTCGAATTAATTAATTTATATATATTATAGTGACTAAAAAAATATCAATATTGAATTTTTTTAATATCATCAAATATGAAACAATTTTAATTGATTTTTTAACGTGATTTAAAACTAATTTTAGTTAAAAAAATATTGTTTAGTCGTTCACTTTCGAGATATTTGTATGCGATAATATTAAATCAAAGTTAGTTAACTAAGTATAACTATAAAGCATAAGAAGGACGTACGGTTAGTCTATGCCTTATGTATTGGCAGTATATGAGTGTCATACCGTTAGTAAAGACTATACTAGTGTTATGATTTGTTTGTGAAAGTACGATTCTGACTTGATGAGCAAAACATAATTGATTAAATGCTCTGGTTGAGTATGTATAGGTGTCGTTGAGGCATCAACTGTATAGGCCGAAGCTTATCCAATGCATCAGTTATTTTAGCTAAGGTATGAGATGATCTAGCCTAGAAGTCTTTGTTTAAGCTAAACAACTTCTTATAGCATAATAATATAATCAGAGGCATTGACTGCTTCAGCTAGGAAGCCATTGGTCAAACTGAGTACATCCATATTCTAGGAAGCCTACAACAAAGGCATTTTATGCTGTGGTTAAGAATATATTGGTAAAAGACGAGCGAAGTCATGGGTTTGAGGCTCTTCGGACGAGGAAAATACTGTTTCATACCAGAGGACTACAAATGCATTAAGTCTACACTAGCCAAAAGGTTGACAACTTCGAATTGAGATGTTAATTGTGACAGGTGGTATAAGGTGCTAGTTATATTGGTTAGATTGATCTATTGTTAGACCAAAATTAGTATGTCATTGTTACATTAGAAATGATTATTTTCGTTGAAGATTTTGTTATATTATATTGAGGAGAGAGGTTCACACCAAACATTATAGATAACGCTCTTTGAACTTCGAAAACACGTACATGACTTTTGTGGAGTGTATAATAGAGATACGTGGATAAGATACTTAGTAGATCAGAGAGTGATCTAGGAAGAGTATCGAGTCTGAGCTCCAGATTTGGAATTCGGTAAACATTAGGTTTTATCCATTTACTCTATATTGTTGTTTTTATTGTTGAATAACCATGTGAATGATATTTGTTGTGGCCCAGAGCGAACGTAGACAAGTTATCGAACCATTATAAATCTTTATGTTGAAACTTTTTCTTACTCTGTTTTACTTCATTTTATTTTTCCAGTAGAATTTCTACGTGTCTCTTGACGTAATTCTTGGAACAATCTGTTTGAGACATGAGCAGATCAAATAGAGCTTGTAGAACATCGCAATTGGTATCAGAGCTTGGTTACGAAGTGGTTCTTATAGTTGAAATAAGACTAAGAAAGTTCAAGATGAAGAGGTTTAACATGAAATAAGATTTTGGAATCTGGCGAGAGCGAATGCGAGCAATCATGGTTCATCATAAGGTTGTTTTAGCCGTAAATGAGGAGACTAAGCTGCCTAAAACATTGTATGAGATTGAGAAGCAAAAAATTATCAGAACTTCTTACAACACAATCATTTTATATTTGTATGATAATGTGCTAAGAGAGATGTCAAAAGAAATAAAAACACCTAGAGTTTGGAACAAATTTGAGAGTATGTATACAATAAAGTACATGAAAAAAATTAGATACATAGAGTTAAACTCATGTAGTGTTGAAGAATTGTGAGTTATGGTAGTAACCATGAAGCTTTAAACATTAAGTGGAGATCATATAGAAGGTATACTGGTAAGACCAAGGAAATTTTATATATACTTTTTAACATTTTTTGGTTATTTTTTAAAATTAAAGGTCAAATTATGAAAATATTTTATTCATTTATCAACCAAACTAAGTAATAAATTAATATAAAGGAATATTGAAGCTAAGGATGTTGTGCAAATTCGATCTCTCAAACTTTTAATATCTACGGAATAAAGAAAAAAAAGTAATTGAACTAGTGACGATTTTTTTATGTATTTTTAATAAGGTATTAATTATATGTCACAATTATTATTTTTTATGTATTTTTAATAAGGCATTAATTATATATCACAATTATTTTAGGGTAAATTGTCATATACTATCCAAAACTAAATTCATGTTATTCTTACTATCCAAATACGAGACTATTGCCACCTATGACTCATTCAAGTTTACCAATTATCACTTAATGTGTATTTTTTGATAATACCTAAATATCTTTTATTAACTATATAAAACTTATTTTTTGATTATGTATACTTCTTTTAGTCTTTCTCTCTCTAGACCCAATATCTCGAACAAAATCCATAATACTCAAAGAAGCCATCATTTTTAAAGTAAAAAAATATATTGCTACTTAAAATCGATTTGGTAAGATTCTTCGATCTACTATTTTTTATATTTATTCGATTTTCTCATTTTCTTTGATTTATGTTTCCAATTTTAATTCTCTGATTTTAATTTATTGAAATTGTTTAGTTTCTTCTATTTAAGTTTATGTTATATTTGAACTCTTATGTTTACAAATTGATTTTTATTTTGTAAAAATTGGTAGTAGGTGTTTTGTTGTTTACTTCGACTCATGCTATGTATTATTTATGGTGTGAAACACTAAGTTTAAATCATTTTAGTTCACAAATTTGGGTCTGCGAAAACCAAATAGTTGTTGAGTGAAGAAGACATCCTAAATATGAATCGCAAACTCGTGTAGATGTAATTGTGAATCGTAAATAACGAATAAAAACATTATGATTAGAAAATTATTATGTAACTATAAAATGCGATTTATGAATGTGAATGCGACTAGCAAATATATAAAATTTTGATTAAAAATTATTATGTAACTAAAACAAATAACTTACTAACTATATATGCTGGTTACGAATGAAATACAAATCACAAATGTATATAGATTTTGCGAATAACAAATGTTTATATGAAACACAAATCATGAAAGTATATATGAAATATGATCATGAATTTCTACATGAAATGCAAGTCGCGAATGTTTTGTTAACACTAACGTGAATCACAAAGAACTTATTGTCTATCAATGTTTATTGAATGCAAGTTATGAATCATTTTGAATATACAAAGCACAAATTATTATGTTTATATAAATGTGATTATAAATCTTAAATGCATGCATTCAATATCCACACGTGTCTGATCTATTCTCAAATGTTATGAGAAAATTTTAATCCTTTATATTAGTAATTTTAGAAAGTATGGTTAATTTTATTTTATCAAAGTGGGAAGAGCTCATTAGAGGAAATTTCCATTTGCTCTATTCATGTGATGAATATAAGAATTGTGTTTTAAGTAATAATGCTTAATTTGCAGCTATAGATCAATTATTGATCTAAACTGATGTCCAACAATTAATATATACACAGTTATGGACGTGGATGATCGAAAAAAACACCTAAAGAAAATGCTTTAAGTTTTTTTGAAGCTTCATATAAACAATTGTTTAGTGAAGAAAATAGTTTGGGCTGAGGAATTACAAGTGTCGATAAATTTAAAAGAATGGGATGCATATTTAAGATTGGTTTTAGTTCGTTATGATGTAGATAGTGATTTTTTATTTAATTATTTCCATATTAACAGCTAAATATAACTATATATTTTCATAATAAAGTCTTAAAGAGATGTCCATCATTATTATATGCATCACTTGATACTTCCGCCGATTTTACGGTCATTAATAAATATGTTAGCCATCATATTTGTAGGATATTTTTTTATCAAAGAAATTAAAGAACATTTAACATGGGATTTGATTGTTGACGAGATATAAAGGTGTATTAGATCCAAGATTAACGTGACAACCAAAAGCATACGATCTTTTGTAAAGAACGACTATGGTTTATATATCTCGTACCGAGTTTTATGAATTTCTTTAGAGAAAGCTAAGAATTTTTTTTACAAAAATAGTTATACTTCATTTAATCTAGTTAAAGGTTACTTCAAATATCTATAAAGTCTTGATGTAACGAGTGATTACTCTAATATACTCCCAAAACTTACTGCTTTAAACGGAATTTTATTCCATTTAAGTCTTGTATCCAAAGTTTCCACTCTTTTCGTCGGCTTTTATATATTCATGCAAACGTTTTTATGGAAAAACACTTACGAGTATTGATCTCTACCATAACTAAAGATGATAACAATGGTAAACACTGTAAATTATTGAAAATCCAAACTGCAATCTACTTGTTACAATAAACATAGAATACATATCTAATTATTAATATAAAGTTCAAATCACAAACTACGTATTATATTAAATACGAAACATGAAATAAATATAGAATATAAATATGAATTATGAACTATGGTTTATATTATACGCGAAATGCAAATCTAATTTAGAATATAAAATTAAAAGGATAAACTATTTGTTATATTAAACATAAAACGCGAATATAATGTAAAATATAAACTACAAAGTGAAAATTACCTTTTATTCATGAGAAGAATCGTAAAAAAAATTGAAAATGACAAATGTGCGAACCACAAAATATTTTGTAAATGCAAACCGCGAATTGTTTTAATATTAACTATTCTTCTTTCAAAACTATGATGGTATTTTCCCGGTTGTATTTCGTATTTTTGGGTTAGAAGATAGTGATAATTGGTTATAGTTTTTTGAGATGTTAAAACCTTATTTGATGGATCATCAAATCACATTTATATTAATCGTCACTTAGCTATAACTAATGTAATTTGTTCTTTATTTCCTCATTTCAATTATGCCTACGCTATTTTTATTTTATTAGGAATTTGAAGTATACAATAAGGAATATATCCACAAAATTTAGGGCAATGGTGGTATACAAGTTTAAAATAGTGTGCTTATGCCACTTAGTAGACCATGCAAAATTAATATATTAAGAAACTTATTCATGATATAAATAAAATATCTCTTAATCTTTACTAAAATTTACGTCTCGACAAATATGCATATGTATTTTCCAAGGAAAACGGTATATGATTCCATGACTTTTAGTCTTGCTGAGTATTTTAACAATTAGATGAAAGATTCGTATAGTCTACCCATATAAAAATTAATTGAAAGATTATGGTTTTACTAATGAGTCAAATATCAATACTTTATGAATTTGAGAAGAAACTTAAGGTCAATTTGGGAATATGTTGTACATGGATAGTTTATCGGTCTTCACATGTTTTGTATGAAGTCTCTTTGGAACCTGTTATGGTTGCTGATTTTTTAAGTTTAAAATGCTCTTATTGTATGTAGAAAATTGATTGCTTTTCATGCTATCATGATTTGGATAATGTACAAGCAATTGAGGATAATTTTATGAAATATGTCAAACCATTCTATCATACAAACTCTAATATAAAAAAAATCATGTATCATTCCGACCTTGACTACTTTTGTTGAAACATCTGCTTATACTGGTTCTCCAAAACGTCTCATTCCAAACTTGAAAAGAAGAGCTGGAAGACCTAAGAAAAATCGTATTTCATATAGAGGAGAAATATTATTCCAAAAGATGAAGTGTATTCGTCGTTCAAGATCGGGTCATCATAGACATTCATACGAAGAAGTATTACATGATTGATGTAATTGTAAACAATTTATTGTTAATTTTTTTTTTGAAAACGCGAATACTGAATTAATGCTAATGTCAAACATGAATTGTGAATATTTTGTCTAGCTTTTTTCAATTTTCAAAACACGAATCACGATTAAAGAGAAAATTATTATGCAATTCATAAGTAATATTGTTATACAAAAACGTGAGTTGCACCGAAGCACAAATCATGAATACTAAGTAACCATATAATAATGTATGGAATTGTAATTTCTTATACAATCATAAACATGAATCACGAATATTAAGTAACCATAATAACGGATAATGATCAATACAACTACTAACTATGGAATTGCGAATCTTTATATAATCATAAGCTTGAATCATAATTTTATGCTAAACCCGAATCAAGACGCATAAAAATATTTTATGAATAGATATTAATCCCAAATCGTGTTACTTTCCAAATCTATTCGCGAATCATATTATAAAAAACTTAATGTTGCACAAAAAATCAATATTTGAATTATATAAATCATGACCAATATCTGTTTGTGTTTATCTCATTTAGAAAAATATAAAACATATTTTTTCTTATTGTTGTATTGATTTCATCGTACTTTTCAACATTGTTTCTATTTTTAATCAAGTATTTAGCATATTCACATACGAGTACGTCGCAATCAAATGTTTCTGGTTTTTGTTGTAGGATATTTATTGGGAATTTTAACTTTATTATAAGACTTTTGGGAATATTTTTTAAAGAGATACTTAATCTGTAAATAATTAGTTCAAAACTGGTAGGATATGTAAATCATGAATTAATGTGAAGCGCAAATGAAGACATACTATGATGTATAAGAATACTTAATTGTGAAACCTAAATCATGATGTATTGAAATACTTAATTGTGAAACACGGATCATGATGTAATATGAAACATGAATCACGCGGTAATAGCAAACTCCACTAACGATGTAATACTAACTGTGAATCATGAAACATGAATCATATGTGTTATTTACTTATCTATAATGAAATTGTAATTATTAGATAATTTATAAATATTTATTCTATTTTTTGTTTTATAGGTTGTGTTTTAATCGTCAATATGTTAAAAAAAATTAAAAAAGTGTTATATCAATATGTCATAAATTAGTTATTAAATTACCAAGTCTTACTAGTTCATTAATAAATCCAGGTAAAGGTATAACAAATTATTTTATGAAAGTACCTAGTGGATATAACCATCAACAACATGTCAAAACATGTGTGCAATTCAAAATTTACAGTAGAAACGTGAGTTTCAAATAACATTAAACAAGAATCACGAATAATGTTAAACGCGAATCGTGAATCAAGTGATAATAACCAAATACGAATGAAGACAATATACAAATTGAAAAGTGAAAAGGAGAAAGCAGTTGGCTAAATATTCTTTACCTTACAGTCAAATGATCTCAATTATCTAAGTTCATCAACTCACTCATTAACATATGAATCGTTGTTTTAGGAACTCACAATACCACAAGATCATCCTATTTTACCCATTCAAATCGTGGCTAATTTTTTGTATTTTTTTCTTCAACTAGTACTTTTTTTTATTAATGTCTCAATATATTACCTCACACTGAGGCACTACCCCACATGTGTTATCATAAAAAAATTCTCATCTATATATCTTCTAGCAATTTATCCACAAAATATGTTAGGAAAATTGAATAAAATGGATAATAAAATGTGAATCGGGAATAAAAAGAGAAGTAAATGTGAATTATGAATGTAGAAGAGAAGGAAATATGAATCACAAATACAAAATAGTTTAATGAATCACAAATCAGGAGTAAAGAAGAAATGTGAATCACGGCTGAGGTTATAGAAAAAGAGAAGGATTTAGAATTGCGAATGAAGAGGAGAATGAATAGCGAATGAAGAAGACGTTAAATAAAGAGACAATTTTACAACATCCGAGAAGTACACAATCATCTCTTATTACAAAAATAAATAATTTCACAAAAAAAACTTTTTTTATAAACCTTGTGTGTCTTTCACCTTCAATTCCTCCTTGTTGTTTTGAACATACAACATTTCCTGATGTGAAATCTCTAATATCTCATATTTTACAGCCTATGGTGAATTACTTAATTCCTTCTCATGGTCCTGGATTTGAACCTACACCTTTTCAATAACATTAACATTAAACTCTACATGGATCATATCTTCTTGATATTACAAATTTTTGGATTTTTAACCTACATCTCATATTCAACATCATGCACCACATCATCTTGAATTTGTAAATTAAAATTATTGAATAGATAATTAAGTTAAAGGCAAGATAGAAATGTACATGCCAAAAACGTCAATATACAACCGCGAAGGAAGGTAATATACATTTGGGAAGCGCGAACAAAGGAAACATATAATAGTGAATCACAAATGAATAGAATATATAATCACGAATCAAGAATATGCATCTTTTAGTAGCTATTTCAGTTCATTCTCCTGGTCCTGCGTTTGAATTTTCACATTCTCTAGGATGACATCATCTTTCTAAAGTGTCTCATATTAAATAACATCAATATTCAACTCTACTTGGACCATATTTTCTTGATCCTTCTCTATAGCTTGATTTTCAACCTAAACCCCATGTCCATTAATGTGGACCACATAATCTTGAATATGTAAAGTAAAACAAATGCAAACAACGAATGAGTATAATATAAGCGTGAATCACGAACAATTGGAATTTATAGTCACAAACAAAGCCAATATACAATAGCAAAGTGCATACAAATGCAATATATAATCCCAAATCATGAATGAAGATAACATATAATTGTGAATTTCGAATAAATATAATATTTAATCGAGAATCGTGAATGTAGTTAAAAAATAAAACACATGTTGACTTTAACCTGTGCATCATTTCATCTGAATTTGTGCATCTCATTTTTAGACTTCTTCATCTTCAACCTGGATTGATGCATCATTTACCTAGATTCATTCATTATCAACCTATAATGGTTCATCCTCAACATGGATTGTTGCATCCTCAACTTGTATTGGTTCATATTCCATATAGGTTGATGCATGTTTCTTTGAAGAAATAATTACCGCCTCTTGAGTACATGTTTTTTCCAAGGTGATTGATCCACAGTTGGTAATGTGTTATCAACGTGTTTTCTTTTTTTGAAGGTGATTGATGCGTAGTTGTTGTTTGAAATATAGGTAACCCAAGAGTCTGGTTTAGATTTTATATCTTCAAGTCTCATATTATTACTGCAGTCAGTAAATATTTCTCCACATTTGACTGTTGCAACTCATTATTTGAGGTTGCAAGATGATTCACCTATTATTCTTTTAGAGTTTTCCTATTCGTTTTCTATTTTTCCAACTCATCATTATTCGTCTACTAATTTATAAGAAAAAAAATTATATTAGATTTTTTATTTGGGAATATAGTTTTATGAGCATCATGAATAACGAACGCAAACTAGTCAATAAAACGAATTGTGAATTGTGAATCGCGATAAAATATTATAATAGAAGAAAAATTACGAATAAATGTATAAAACAAACGGGAATTGCGAACAAAGATGTAACAAAAACATGAATAATATATTAAGGATTAAGTTAACTCTCTTGAGTGATACCTCCACATGTCAATTTTTCACTCTCAAGTGGTATACCTTATCCACAATCTCTATATTTTGTTAACATCCAGTTGCGGGTTCATAAGTGATTCTAATATACATGAAGGAGTTATTATCTTGCGATACCATCTCTTTTCTACTGAAACAACTCTTTATGATGAAGTCTCAATAACTCTTTGTTTAATGCCTCTTTGTGTTGATATAGACTTCCTTAAATGTGCACTTTGAGTTCTTTTCTTCTTCTAGATGCATCAGAATGTGCATCAAGAGTTCTTTGCTTTGAAGTTATCTTCGTTGGAGGTGTAGAAGCTTTTTGTGTTTTGGCTTAAATCTAAATTTATCTAGTATCAAATTATCTCCACTTGAGACAGTATATCTTTGCATATTCCTCTAATTAAGGAGATGCTGTATCATCTTCATATTCCTCTAAAATAGCCATATTACCTTTATCAGTGGTTTAATTTTCTTCTTTAACTTCTACTTCATATTATGAAATTCATTCCTATTTGAGTTCTCACCCCCAAATGGTTCTCTTTTAACATATGTTAAAGCCAATCTCTCAGCCAAAACCTACAATAATATGAGTTGCTATTAATCACGAGCTAAATTTTATTAGAAAGTGCTAATGTACAAGTATACTAAACACAAATCACAAATGATTAACAATAAAGATATGCCAACATACTAAACGTGAATCGTGAGTTCATAATAGATGCGAATCACAAATAATTAACATGCAAATGTGTAAAACATAAATTGTGAGTAAAAAATGTATCTTAATTATGAATCATGAATGGTTTACAATGTAATTATACAAAACATAAATCTTGAATCGTGAATTCTTATTATATGCGAATCGGGAATTATACCTAAATTTAAAGTACCAACTAAATACCTAATTATCATCGATTGTTTCAAGTGATTTTATCAAAGCACTTTCTCCCTCTGTTTAAAAAACAACCCATTTAAACATATTGGTATCAATGATTTGTTTGCAACTTGTTCTCCATGTGTCGCGTGCTCCAAAAAATGGTTGCAAATGTATATATATATACACACAGACAAATATACAAGATCAGGTATGTATAATGTTATAATCCTATTTAAGAAAAGTTATTGATATACTAACCAAGAATCTAGCAACACATCATACAACTCTGTCACGTTTGGTGTTAAAATTCTTGCTTATTAATGCATATTCCTTATTGTTGTTGTCCAATTTTAGTCATTTATGTTTTTCATATCTTCAACATAGATAACCATCATCATTGTCCAAGATGTTGAGAAGAATAATATTGAGCAAATAAAAAATATCACGAGTATAACCACATATTTTTATCCTTCTTCTCCTCATTGACTAATTTCTTTTTTATTCCATTCTAAGTTATAAAAAAATTAAAACATAAGTTCACTGGTTAAATGTCAAAATACAAACAAAAACAAAATTACAATCGTGACACGCGGACAAAGACGAGAATATAGGTGCGAATCACGAACGAAGCTGAGAATATAGACGTGAATGAGAACAACGAGACACCCACAAATGTGAATCGCTAACTACTTATATATAAAAATTGGGGATGTGAATATGTATAAATATAAAAATCCAAATTCTTACATTTATCTTCAAATTTATAATTTTTAGTTGTTTCTTTGTTTGGCGGTCTTCCTTTTTTCGTGTTGGAAAAATATTCTTTGATAATTCTTAATCAATTTACCTCATCGTATATTGTTTGTAACATTATTTGGGCATTTAACATCATTCCCTCGTTATCGTATTTCAACCCAAAAATAGTCTATACATCATTGGTTGTAAGTTGTGCAAATTTGAAACCCTATTTGAAAGCTTCTTATTCACTTTTATGGGTCATTATTATTACAATTCTGATGTCATAATCCTTCGTAGTAGCAATTAGTATCCATCATTATTTTTGGTTGTTCCAATGTGATAGATTGTTTTATCTTGCATCTCTTTAATTAGTGAAAACAGACCTCATATAAAAAAAAAGATTGTTTTGTCCATACTTCAAGCCACAAGTATAAGTTATAATTCTAGGAAATTAGTTTAAATAACGAATCACGAACTACAACCAAATTATAGAGCGCGAACTACAAACGAAAACTAAAGTATAAAGCACGAATGACGAACTAAACTGAATAGAAATTAAAAATCGCGAACCGGAGCTAAAATAGAAATCGAATCATTGAAAATGAGTATCGCGAATCTTTTGTCAAATATAAATAAAGAAATAAATAACTATACGTAAAAATTTTGTGTTAAAAAAACATGTCAATTAGTTTGCTTCCTATGTCAAACCTTAGTACAAATAAATTGTTCCGAAAACAATTAAAACTATATATCTTCTATTGTAAAACCCCAAAACCATAAAACTCATGCCATAAAACTAACTAGGCATATTTATATCAATAACAAACCGCATATATAATCATTCAAAACTATAAATCAATTCCATACCTATATCAAAACAGTGACTGTCGTCACCAAAAACCAAAATCGGACGGAATAGAAGCTCATGCTTAGATTCTAATCCAAACAGAGCAAAGTCGTCGGAATCGGTCTCGTTCATGATCGAAATTTTTAAAAAAATATGAAGGACTAAAATCTTGAAAGAAAGAATAAAGAATCGTCTAATTGAGAAAAATAAAAATGATATATAAACTATTTTAATTGTTAATTTATAATAAAGAGATAATTTTGATATAAATTATAATCCACATATTGAATAGTTCATCTAAAAAAAACAATACAACACTTTATCGAGGGAAACTCTCTATAACATCTAGTTTTTAGCAAAAACCATTATTGTCGTTTTGAGTGTTTTTAGTGGTTTCAGGCCGCTCGGGCTGAAACCTAGCGGTAAGACTCCGGCGGAAGTTGTTCTTAATCTCTATTTGCTTCTTTCCGGTGTCCGTTTCATCTTTTTCTTTACATTTTTCGGTTTTTTTTCGTCGGTGAGATTTCCATCAACGACTACTTTTTTTTCTCTTGTCTTCTCTCGTGCTTTTCACTGCTCGCGGTGCCATTGGTTCATGCTCTGTTTCTTCCGGTGTTGGGAAGATAGTCTTGTAAATCTGTTTTCAGAATCTAAGAAGCTATGCTATTCTTTCCGAAGCTTCGTTGGTGTCGACTGCCGCATTTCTTGTTATGGTTGCTGAGTCGGGTCGATCCTTTTTTCCTCGAGTGAGGAAGAAATGCAGGATCCTCAAGAGGGGTGTTGTGTCAACCATGGCCGTGTTTGTTCGCGTGTAGAGCAGGACGAAAATGGACAGCCCTTGAGATTGTCGCTTAGATTTGGTGTGCTCTGTTTTGTTCTGATCCTGTAGCTTCGGTGCCCCATTTTCTTTACCTTTTCTGAATCTGGCAACGAGTAAGGAAGTCTATGGCAAAGAAGAAGTCAAAAATGGAGGTTCCCTAACTGGTCTTCTTCTCTTCAGAGTTTCATCGTCGGCGGATCTGTCCGGCTCCATTAGTCTTTTACTATCATGTAACTGCCGCTTCCGAGGAGTGTCATCGATGGACTCCAAAAATACCAAAAATCCCAGAGGTTTCAGAGCCATTTTGGTTATTACTGAGTGCGTCGATAGTCAGCATCCAACGACATGCTTCAATGATCGGCTCTTATCGAAATCGGTCTCCGTTTATCTATACTTCTTTCGAGCGAAGATATCCTCTGAGAAAACAATTCGTATAAGAATGAGATTAGTAAATATGGATGAGTGGGTGTCATCTCCTTCTCTCAAAATTAGATTCCCATGGCTGCTCACGGGTCTCTTCATTTGGGTTGTTTGGCTCATGTTCTCTTTTATCACATTTGGGGTATTGCACTATTAACGAGGATAAGGAGGTGGAGCTTGGCAAAGAGGTGGACTCCCCCCCCCCCCCCAAAAAAAAGCTTGCTCAGAAGAAGCCAAAGATAAGGGTAAAAAGGTATTGTCCTCCGACAGGATCAACGACTGATTCACTGTAAGTATTCTATTTATGAATATTGCTTCTTGGAATGCGCGGGGTCTAAACGACCCAGTTAGGCAAAAATACGTCACTAATTTTATTATTAGTAATCATATCTTTTTGATAGTTCTAGTAGAAACTAAAGTCCAAATTCATAAAGTCGACCCTATAATACGGAAAATGGTCCCCTTTTGGCATGTTATAACCAATCACTCGTCTCATCCCTTGGGAAGAATTTGGATTACCTCGAATCCTAGTGTTATTTCGACTACTAGGATCTCCCAATCTCTTCAGTATATTCATTGCTTTGCTAAATGTCACAACTATAGAGCCTCTTTCAAACTCACTGCTATTTATACTTTTAACGAAGCACATGATCGCATTCTGCTTTGGAATGACCTCATTGACATCTCCAAGCATGATAATCACACTCATTGGGTTTCTCTTGGGGATTTTAATGTTATCTGTCACCCGGATGAGCGTCTGGGCTCCTCTGACTCTTGGTCCTCAGCTATTGATGAATTCAATAATTGTTGTTATCATTGCGAACTTAGTTATCTCCGATCATTTGGATTTCCATTCACCTGGATTAATAAACAACCTTCTCACCCCATCCTCTCCAAAATATATTGCGTCATTCTCAACTCTGATTGGGATGACCTTTTCCCTATGTTCCATGTCCACTTTAGTTATCTTCGCACTTCAGACCACACTAATGTGACTCTCAATCTTGGGCTTCCACGTCCAAGGAGGAAAAAACCTTTTCGTTATTTCAACATGTGGAAAAATCATCCCCAGTTCAAGGACATTGTTATCAATAGTTGGAACTACCCTATCTCTTCCTCTGGGATGAGGATGGTCTCTGATAAGCTCACGCGTCTGCAGTTTGAGCTAGCAAAGATTAATCGTGAGGAGTTTAGTGACATTACTTCCAGAGTCTCTAATGCTAAAAAAACCTTTGTTTGAGGCTTAGGCTAAGCTAGCCTCTGACCCCTTCAACCCTCGTTTAGTAACAAACGAAATTGAGGCTTCCGCATCTTTCATCTTTCTTAGTCGAGCTGAAGAATCCTTTCTAAAGGAAAAATCTAGAGAAAATTGGATTAAGCTGGGGGATAGGAATACTAAATTCTTCCACAAAAGTATCAAATCCCGGCTATTCCCCAATAAAATTATCTCGATTTCCAATGACCATGGTGTCACTGTCTCTTCCCCGGCTAGTGTTTCCAAAGTTTTTGTGAACGTTTTTGAGAACTTCCTATGTGCCAAGCATTCCTCTAACTACCTAGGTCTTGAAAAAATATCTTCTCTGATCTTTTCGAAAGTATCAAATGCTGATAAAGAGTTAACGATCCGTGAGATCTCTTGTGCTGAAATTAAATCTGTGCTTTTCAAGTATTGATAGCGACAAATCTCCTGGGCCAGATGGATTTAACTCTAGTTTTTTTAAGTCAACTTGGAACATTGTTAGCCCAGACATCTGTAAGGGTGTCCAAGAGTTATTCCTCACTGGATCTCTAATAGAGTCTTGGAATGCAACCTCTATCGCTTTTATCCCCAAAACGACTCGCCTTCCATGCCAGCCGACTTTAGACCAATTTCTCTATGCAATGTTGTTTATAAAATCATCTCCAAAATTTTGGCCAATAGAATCAAAGTCTCCTTTCCTTACCTTATCGATTCTTCCCAATCAGCTTTTGTATCGGGAAGGAACATTTCTGATAACATCATTTTATCCCAAGAGCTTCTTATAGGATATCATGCTAATGGAAGAGGCAAAATGGTAGCTCTTAAAATTGAATTAATGAAAGCTTTTGATAATGTTCGCTGGCACCTCATTCTTGACATTCTAGTGGCGATGCATTTTCCTGAGAAGATGATCACTTGGATTATCAAGTGCATCTCATTTCCCTCTTACTCTATTATTATCAATGAAGACCTCCATGGTAACTTCAAAGGCATAAAAGGTCTCAGACAAGGTGATCCCCTCTCCCCTCTCCTTTTTGTGCTTGTTATGCAAGTGCTTTCAGGAATTCTCAAAGAGAAAAGTCAAGATGGGAATTTCCGTTTTCATTGGAAATGTCACAAGTAGAAAATAATTAACCTTTGTTTTGCAAATGATCAGATGATTTTCTATAACGGTGACACCCATTCACTTAATCTCATTAAAGAAGCTCTGGATGACTTCTATTTTCTCTCTGGTCTTAAATTCAATCCCTTGAAAAGTCATACCTTTTTCTCCGGTATTGACCATTACCTTATATCGGATCTTTTGCCAATGTTGAACTTCCCTGAAGGCTCTCTCCCAGTGAAATACCTGGGAGTTCCTCTTCTCAGTGGTAGACTTACTCACTCAGACTGCCGCCCCCTTCTGCACAAAATAACCTCCCGTATTGATTCTTGGACTTCCAAGCACCTCTCTTATGCGGGAATGCTCAAATTAATCAAATCTATCTTATTTGTGGGTCAAGTATATTGGTATTCGATCTTTATCCTTCCGTCTAGAATAATTAAATAGCTAAGACAATACCGTCGTCGA
This sequence comes from Limnanthes douglasii subsp. nivea, assembly GCA_036936605.1. Lineage (NCBI taxonomy): Eukaryota > Viridiplantae > Streptophyta > Magnoliopsida > Brassicales > Limnanthaceae > Limnanthes > Limnanthes douglasii. The sequence goes on along the minus strand of JAUPFV010000003.1, from coordinate 154,298,605 downwards.
TTCCTTTGGGTCTGGATCGTCTATGAAAATCCATGGGGCCAAAGTGGTCTAGTCCACCGTTACCACTCCTTATAAAGAGGGCAGCCTTGGGATCCTAGATTTAAAAATCTGGAATCAGGCGGCTGTCCTTAAGCATCTCTGGTCTATTGTAAGTAATAAGAACCAATCCATCTGGTGTGATTGGATTAAAACTGAAAAGATTAAAAATAAAAGTGTTTAGGACGTTTCTATTGGTTCCTCCCCCTCTTGGATCTGGAGGAAAATTCTCCGTCTTCGCCCTTTGGCTCGTAATTTGTACAGGGAGGCTATTGGAAATGGATTGAACACTTCGCTCTGGCATGAACTGTGGCTTCTTTCCTCGTCTCTCGCGATGCAGTACGGCTCTGAAATCATTAGCGATTCTTGTCTGGGAAATAATCTAAAGGTTTCCGACATCATTAGAAATAGTGAATGGAACTGGCCTGCAAATTTGATATCGGCTAGAGCTCAAATCCGCGCTCATCTTGAAGAAATCCACAAGCTTATCCTCACTCTTCCCCAACCTAACACCCTCTCGAGGGACGTTCCATTATGGGTTGCTAAGGATGGATGCAACAAGTTCACAATAAAAGACACGTATAACGTTATTCGTATGCCTATCCCAGAGATGGGATGGACGAGGTTAGTATGGAATAAATACAACATTTCGCGTCATTCATTTATATCTTGGCTGGCTATTAAGGGCAAGCTTGCTACCAGAGGCAAGAATTTTAGTTGGGGTTTCAACACCCTTACTGTATGCACCCTTTGCAATTCCGACCCGGAATCTACATCTCATCTCCTTTTTTAATGTAGTTTCGCTCAGAGTATCTGGACTTCTACAAGTATTAAACTTGGATTTCCATTCTACCCCCTTGCTGGCAATCTTGGATTCTTGAGGCGTCAAGATGGTCTAATCCTCGAGACCAATGTACTTGGCGCACTTCTTTCAACGCTGTTATTTACCACGTTTGGAAAGAGCGGAATTCAAGAATATTTGGATCGGCTCCAGCCATGGCATTTTTCCAAATCTTATCGGATCTCTGATTCAGATTTCATGGTACCAAGATTGGCTGGCCGTCGTAGTTTTATTTAAAACTAACAAATACAATATTTTGTTGCAGGTATTTTTAGTACGGACTAGAGCTTGGATTCTTGATTTGAGCTATTGCGTCTTCCCTCTTGGATTGATGGGGATCTTTCACGTCGCGTCCTCTCCGTCAGTTGGTTCTCATTTTTGGGGCCTCTGTTAGATATTTCATCTATCTATCTTATTATTAAGACTTATCTCCTTATCTAGTATTCTCCCACTTTCTTTATGTTGACTTTATATTAAGTCATTGTATTTCCTCGGGGTATGTCCTAAGTACTTATATGAACTTTATTTTACTTTAAATCTATATTTTTATTAAAAAAAAAATTGTATTTTGTGGATGCCAAATATTTATTGACTTGGGTTTTAAGTGCCTGTTGGTGACTGAATATATAAATTTATTTGTCTATGGATCAAACACTTTTAATATTTTGATGATTCATGTGACATAACCCTTTATGTACTTATATAGTTTTGTCATAGAAATAGATTACGTATGGCTGTTGCTGACAAGTCGCCTTAATTGGTAAAGATAGGTGGTAACCTCTAGAGAAAATAATTGAGTCTAAACAATTATATATGTACATCTCTATATATAACTCAAGAAGGCTTAGTTTGTAACAGCAAATAACCATGTCTATATCTGAAAAGGACAAGCTTGTCTGGCCTGAGGAACGGAACCTCAAACTCAGAGATGAAACCAAGGAATTAATATGTAGTCTGCCACTGGAAACTGATTGGATGTTCCTTCATATCCATCAGTATCAAGGTTTTTGGATACAAACTGGGTTATTGCAGCAAGTTTTAGATTTCCAAAATCATTTTATAGCTCAACCCACTGATGTAGTTCTGGTAACCACTCCTAAATCCGGTACCACTTGGCTAAAGGCCCTTGTTTTCTCTCTAGTCCACAGGGGTCAATACCAAAACAATGAAAACCACCCTTTGCTCACCAACCACCCTCATACTCTTGTACCGTTTTCGGAGCTCACGTCTGATTTCACAAATTTACCATCTCCCAGGGTCTTTTCAAGCCACTTGCCAACTGGATCACTCCCAAAATCTATAGTGGACGCATCTTGCAAGATCGTTTACTTGTGTAGAGACCCCAAGGACACTTTTGTTTCACTTTGGCACTTTGCTAACAAGCTTAGGCCCAAAGAGCTTGGCTCCTTTCCCATTGAAGATGCATTTGATTTGTTTTGTAGAGGGGTGAGTATTTTTGGGCCGTTTTGGGATCAAGTATTGGGATATTGGAGGGAGAGCTTGAACAACCCCGATAGAGTATTTTTCCTGAAATATGAGGAAATGAAAGAACAGCCAGAAATACATTTGAAGAAGCTGGCTCGGTTCTTGGATTGTCCATTTTCAGCTGAGGAAGAGAAGGAGGGTGTGGTGGGTGACATCTTGAAGTTGTGTAGTTTCGATAGCTTGAGGGGCCAAAAGGTTGATGATACTTATTTTGGTGATATATTTTACAGGCGAGGTGTGGTTGGAGACTGGATAAATCATATGACTCCTGAAATGGGACAAAAACTTGATGAAATTACTGAACAAAAAGTGCAGGGTTCTGGATTGCGATTCTAAATATGTTCATACTTTGGTATCTTTGTTTATAATATTTGTGGCACTTTTTAGTACTTGAAGAGCCTAATAGGCTTTATTGTGGCACAAGTGTGAATGAATAAACTTGGTGTATTGTTTTTAATATGGTGATTTTAAGTTCTTCAATAAAATTGAGTTTTTTTGTTTATCACATAATATACTATGCCATAAAAGTTTGAAAATTTATATTTACACAATAGTTTCTGATGATGAAAAAATCACCACAACCCATGGTTGAATGGTCCTTGGCCTTAAATGCGCGTACAAGTTAGACTAGGGAAAGAGACAGCTTATGTTTTAACTAATATGATAACATAAGCTAATATGATACTTGGAGTTACCAACAACTTCATTACTTTTCACATTAGACACATATAAATGATAATTTAGACAATACCATCTCCTCTATTGAAATAATTCTCGTGGTTGGAAAAGACACTATTAAAATGCTAGTATTGATGGCGGTTTCAGCTGTTAAATGTCATGCAAAGTATGGCATTCTTGGCAATGGAAGCAGAGTATCTTGCTCCTGCTTCAGCTTGCAAAGCCCTCAACATGCCTCAAATTCATAGTTTTATACAGGTTCAGTTCCTTTGTTCTGTGGTAACCAGTCTGTCATAGCCCTGCGACGAAATCCTGCCTAACGAAGGATCAGGCACATTGTTTTTAGGCATCACTACTCAAAGAAGGTGGTGAGTGAAGGGAAGATTCAGCTGCTATACTATCACACTTTAAAATAACTGACATCTTTCATGACGGCTTTCCAAGGAGCGTTTGTTTTGATATTAAGGGTGTGCGATGAACTGTAACATCAAACTTACTTGTTGAACAAATTACTTGGTTTTACTTATTTGTGTTTGCACTTGGGCTTGATTTGTTGATATCTGTATCTAAAGGTACAAAAGGATTGGGATTCAAAACATGTGCAACTGTATTCAAAGGTTCACCCAAAAGTATTTAAGGGTTGTGATTGTGAAAGAAGACGTCTCACCTTTTCAATTAATGTTCGGTTTAGTCTCTAAGTTATGTCATTCAACTAAGGGGTCTTCAGAGGTGTCCTTTGATGTCGAATAACTTGCTGCCTACAATAATCATCAAAATGACCAATGTATTCTTCCTCATTATCATTTCTAACACACTTCAATTGTTTCCCAATTTGTCTCTCAACTAAAGCTTGAAATTACTTGAAGACATCTAACACTTGATTTTTTGTTATCAATGTGTATTCTTCACCAATGGTATCAGACGCATATTCTTCACCAATGGTATCGGAGCACTAGACCGAGATGGAACGCAATGTGGTGGGTGTGATGTGGGTGAAATTCTCAGATGCCGAACATCTTACGAGAAGCCAAGATCCATACTCAAGGCGAATAATCTGCTGGATAGATAGAGCGCTTGATGGCTCATCAAATAGGTGGCTTGATCATGGAGTGACGCAGTGCCATCTATAGATGAAGTGCTTAATAGCTCATCAAACAGGTGGCTTGATCAAGGAGTAGCACAGTGTCATCTGATAGTGACCAGATAGATCCTCCCTAAAGTTCTAAAGTTCAGGCTTCTCTCCACCTGACTAGAGTAGGCGGATGGAAGTCAATTCAGAGGAGGCTAGAGTGGTACTTTGTGCGAAAGAAGGATTGTTAGGTGCGACCAAAGTCCCACATCTCACATCGGTTAAATATGGGAAGAAATATTAGTATATAAGTTAAGAATACATCCTCATTAATGTGAGGCCTTTTAGAAGTGGACCAAAAATAAATCTGTGCGAACTAGTGGACCCAAAGCGGACAATATCACACTAGTGTGAAGATCGAATTATTATTACTTATATACAAAGGCGAAATATGCGGTACTCATATTCCCAACAACTTAGCTTAGCTCAACTAATTAAGTCGATGAACTAAAAATAGTTGCCTTTGGGATAGTTGCGCTTAGTCTTGGACTGCTACCTTTTTCAAGCTCAATTTACACAAGCCAAAGTTTAGTGAAATACCTTATTAAATATAAGTATAAGAACATGATAAGCTCCTATGTAAAAGAATAATAGTAAAGCTTACTTCATTATTCCTAATGTTAAAGGGTGACATGAACGCATCGCGACGATATATTATAATTTAAAATTAATATAAATTATTCTAATTCTATTATTATTATCATGGATTTATAATTTAATTTATTTTTATAACAAATAAGTGTTGTTATTGTGGGATAACAAATTTTTATATAATTTGTATATTGTAATATTAAGTTTGATATAAGGTTATTATAGTTTTTTTATTATATTATGATTATTATTATGGTTTTGTTTGATTATAATTATAATTATTATGGTTTGATCATTGTTAAAATAACTGTTATAGTCATATGGTTTGATTACACTATAACTTCTTATAGTTTGTTTATTTTTAGAAGTAGTACAAAAAATATGATAAGTTATTACATTATGAGATTGATGAATAACTTTTTTTTATTGATTTATGTATTTCACAATTTATACACTTGCGGGCCATGAGTTGTACAAATATTCTCAAATTGAACTACTATATTGCAAACTTTATTATAAATATCATTCATCTAGCCAAGTTTCATCATCTTCATCAAGATCTTCTTCAACATCATCTGGAAATTCATCAAAGATATCTGTTAGATTCTCTTCCATTTTATACTCTTCGTCTTGCATCTTTTGACGCGTCGCAGTCCAGTCTTTGATTGCATCAAGCACTCCAAGTGCCCCACTTGTCAATCTTGTTCGTTTAGTCGTATCTTACAATCTGACCTGACTAAACTGACATTCACTTTCCATTGTAGACATATGTATTAAAATATTCTCCCCTACTATTATGGAAAGAAAAGAAAACTCATCTGCTTTCGAATTCTACCACCTTAAGATATCGAGTTGGTTGTTCTCGTCATACGGTTGTAACTCAAATGGAATGTTAAAATATCTCGCCCCTTTATTATCAGCTTGATGAGTTTCTATTGTCATCTTATATTTAGCGTTTCCATTTTAAAATAGCTAGGGCGACTTCTGTTTCTCCCAATATTACTACTACTTACCCGCTACATTTTAAGATATTAAATTTCTCTCATATTGGTCAACATGTTCATTATACATTATATAAATATAATAATCAATTTTTTAAATATATAATTCATGGTTATAAGTATCATCAATAAGTTGTATGGATTTATGAAAACAAGTAACTAAAAAGTAAAACCCAAAGGTTTTTTAAAAGGATAAAAAATGCACCCAATAACATAAGCGTATGAGATGAGATTAAAATATTTAATAAATATTTCTTCCATATCAGAAACCATGTCACGACATACACTTTCACCATATATCTATCCATATGTATTGAAAGATTAATAATTTTATAAAGCGCCAATGGAATGTTAGAAGTACAATGCAAAGTAAAAGTTTTAGTTGCTTCCTCAAACAACCTCACGAAGCTTAACATTGAAGCACAATAAATCCAATTTTCATCTTCAAGATGTGTATTAGGATTATGTCTCGTATAAAGTGTAGTAATCTCATATCTATACGTATAAGCACGTGCAATAAGATAATATGTAAAGTTCCATCTAGTTTCGACATCTAAAACTAGTTTTTTGTATAACTTTCCAGTACACTTAATAATTTCTTTCCAATTTTTTTAGGATATGAGGTGAAACAAAGTAGGATCCCTTGTTTAATATGATCTATATGATCCTTAATTATAATTATTCCTTCTTTTTCAACCAAATTATGCATATGATATAAATATTTTGCTGAAATATTTTAATAAATACATGGTTGTAATCATTTTTAAGATACTTAACAACTCTCCAATTCACATATGCATTATCGAAAGAAATAGACATAAATTTATTTTTAATTCGAAAACCATCCATTTACTTTAACATAATTTTTTACTTACAACAACGATGTGCTTGCCAATAGATTGAAAGTACATAATTCTTCTTTATAGATGCATTTAGAATCCATCCAATGTAATGTAACTCACATCGTATCAAACTCACTAATTGTCGCTATATCACTAGTCAAAGAAAATTTCCATGAAAAAACAAATATAGTATCATGAATGATTTTCTTATTTGTATAATATTTAAAATTTTATGATCTTCTAGAAGTACATGAGATGCACATGGATCTTGGGTTTACCCTACTATGCATCCAATTAACATATCTCTAATTATCACTAAAACTAAACTGTTATGAAGTACCAACATCATATATCATGGTTTCTACCCTATATGTATTTTGATTAAAAACTAAAGCATTACTGGTTTGAAGATCTATGAATTTATTCCCTTCTTCATAAATTTTGAAAGATAAAAAATGTTATGTGTAGCTAGTATCTCGATATATCCTTGATATCGTAATCTGTTTTTCCAGAATTATTGTTATATGTTTTTTCATAATGATTACACTCAGCAGAATTTTCATCAAGACTCTTGGTAAAATGCTCTCATACCCAAGATGATTTTTAGTACTTTTCATACCACCACCAGTACTATCAGAGATATCGACGCTAGCATATGAATAATATGTTTCAAAGTGTAGGGTTTCTAGACCAATATATATGCGATAATGCGCCATAGAGTGAATTTGGACATTATCCCCACGACCACGGTTAGTATGGACATTTTCTCCCTTTGGTGCCATTTAAAAGATATATTTTAAGGTATGAAAACACTAGTAAAACGATTATGTATTTTTCTTAAAGTATGAAAAAACTAGTAATTGAAACAAATATCAAATAATATTGCAAATAAATATAATAGAGTATAAGAACCAATTAAATCAACAAAGAACCTTCCTAAACAAGTAAACTTGATTGAGTTGATCGATTACCAAATTTGGTCGAAGATTGTAGACGAAGAATATATAAGAATGATTTGAGAGATTATAATAGCAATTGTAAAATTTGGTTTAAAAAGATTTTGGAAGAATAATACTGTTTGAGAGATGATTTAAGAGATGACTTGAGAGATGAATGTAAATCGAATGAGTTTCTTCTATATTTATAGAGAAAAAACTCATCATAACAAAAATCCCGATTGAATCAGATATTTGGTTTGATCATATTTTTTGAAATAGTCGTTGTCAAATCGTATATCCAATTGGCAACGACAAATATATATATATATATATATATATATATATATATATATATATATAGGTTACTTGTTGTTTATTACTCTCATAACTACTATCATACATCTCTCACAAATCTTTAAACTTCAAATATTCTTTTATCAATCAAAATTTCTAATGGATCCATATAGTCGGAAAGTCTAAAATATCCCAAACCAATATCGCTGAAACATCCTCATCATGAAGTAAGAGAAAATCAAGATCTAAGAAGCATTCATCATAATATGAACAACTATGAGAGAGTATACAAGATAGGCACGAAGGCGAGGTTCACGTTCGAAAATAAATGGTGCCAAATGAAAGCAATTAGCTTTGGTATATTTTTAGACTATGATAAACTTATAAATGTGCGAGGTATGAGATCGTTTTTAGATAATATTAGTAAGGAAAGAGGATTTGGTTGGATAGTTTTTGAAATTTATATGTGATTGGTATATATAATTAATATGACCATTTTATGAAACTAAAAGTATAATTTTGAATGATCCCCGATGTTTGGGAATGAGGTGCACAATTAATGATTCTGAATATAGTTTTTTTTTAAACTGAATTAGAAGAGAAATTTCAGTTGCTAATACATAAATAGTACGATCGTCCTTTAGCGTCTCTAACTTATCCTTGTATAAGATAACCTCAAAACTGGATTACAAATTTGGATGAAGCGGTACACGCACTGAGTGCTACTACATAGCAACAAACCGTTACCAATAGACGTAGAGCTAGTAAAAATAATATTGATAGATATAATAAATTAGATTTAAAATTAGTAAATCATTGTTCTGTTCCAAATAATAACAATTATTCAAACTTGTAAATTCTCAAGCAATTGTAACTGTTGCTATAACGATGGGTCATAAAATAAAGTTACTTAGTTTGATCACTGGACATATGAATTCAAGAGTTCATAATACGAAGTTATCTTATATGATGATACTAACTCAATTGTCTATTAGAAATGGGGTAGATGTTCCTAAGTGGACTCGTCATCATGACTGGAACCGTTTGAGTTCAAGAAAGAATTATTTTAAAAAGTCAAGATATATATTCTTGACAATGAGATCTTTGGTCAAAATGGAAGATGTATGACATGTTTGAGGATGTGTTGCCACAAATCTCGAAATTTAATGATGTTACGAACACACCTGCTCTGTCGCTATTTTTCAATGACTAATCACGCACACTATGATGCAAGGGCCTCAACCAACCACTACCAATTCTATTATTTCTCTAATCAACATCAAAGAATGTCTAACCGAAAATATATATAATAGGTGAATTCCGAAATCATGGCCATGCATGATAGAAGTGAGCAACGTTGGGAGACCCGTTGGAATGACGTTGATACTCTGATTTGTGATTAAGCACCACACAAATGAAACATGGCCGTAATATACGACTAATGATGCAGAGGATTAAATTGGATGTGTATGTAGAGCCTCATTCACCATCATCATATGGTCAAGATCTATAGTTATGATTGATTTAGTTTTTTTTTGTATTTAATTTTGGTAAACATTGTTTTTTGTTATGTTTCTATTTTATTGTATTAAAAATCATTATTATTTTATCAGATTAATATATTATTATGTTTTTTTAATTAAACTATTTAAATAATCTAAACATATATTTTAGAGATATACTAAACTATTAGTTGAAAGATCTAATAAACTATTTAAATTATTTAATAGTTGAAAGATCTAGATATTCAAACAATCATAAACATATAGTTTAAAGATATAATAAACTATTAACTCAAATAACTAATAACCTATTTAAAATAGATAATGATTGAAAGATATAAATATCTAAAACTTCCAACAATTTTAAAGATATATTTTAAAGATCCAATAAGTCTTAGTTGAAAAATCTAATAAACTATATAAAATATATAAATAAGACGACAAATAATATCAACTATTTTGTTTATGATATACTTATCTTAATTAATTTCATTCGACTAAATTAAACCATAGAAATTATTTTTTAAGAAACGTATTAAAAAATATGATAAAATTTTAAACGTGATAGATTTTGTAACAACATGAATTTGTAACACCGAGATTCTATATTACTGAGACTCTATAACAATGTGAATTTCTAATGGCGGGACTATTTTAAATGTGACATGACGAGATGTGTCGTCACGGTATACACATCTACTTAACGATAAAAACGTATGTTACAATTTTATAAATTGTAAAATCAGTTTAATTGAAAACCAATCAAGAAATAAAAATTATAATCAAAAGTTATTAGAAGCTTTTTTTCCTTTAATTTTTACTTGGTATTAAAGCTTGAGTATTTTCTCCATAGTTGATAACAATTAGTTTCCAATCTTAAGTTTAAGTTCAGTAGGGTCTGAAAAAAGGCCTACTGAACCCCTCATTGTCTACAAGAACTTGCCAAACAATCATATGAACACATTTAACAAAATAAGGCTAGAAAAAGATAACGATCTATTATGGAAGACAATGGTCCTTCCGGTTATCCGAGACAATAAGTTTGCAGGGTTGATAAATGGTGAGAAACCATAGCCTCTAAAGATAACTATTGAAACAAGTGGTAGTATAATAACAATCGAGAGTATGAGAACTGGATAGTAATAACCAGAAACTATTAGGCTAGCTATATAGCACGATGAACACAGAAATAGTTGCTCAGTTAATGCCACAATAAACTTCTAAAGGACTGGTATTCTTCCATAGGGCTCTTTGGATCACATAATATATCTAAGATCATTTACTTTAAATAAGAGTTCCAAAGAACAGTGAAAGTTATATAAATAATACAGTTGAAAACCTCAACCTAGTTGGTTGTCCTGTTTCTCTAAATGACCTAGTCACGCGGTTTTTGTTTCCCTTGACTCTGAGTATACACCCATAGTGGTGAATCCGGATGTTTAATAAATAATCGGGTGGATAGAACTACAAGCCTTTCTACTAACTTTTGAGATACTTCATACATGTTTTAGACCTCATACATACAAATGTTTGAGATAGTTCTCCTATTATACTCAATATGGTTTTAGGTACTACATTCATTTCCTAGCTAGGTTTAGTAGATATACTTTGTTATATCCATTAAAAGTGAAAAGTGAAACACTCACTACACTCATTCAATTTAAAATCTTGTTGAAAATCAGTTTGAAAAAAGAAGAAAATTGTTGCACCCATATTGAGATGGTAAGCTTAGATATTTTATTTTAATAACTAAGGAATCAAACATACATTTAAGAGCCTCATGTCCTTACACCTCTGCCTGAAATGGAATGGCACATAGAGAATATAAACATGTTGTTGAAATGGGTTTAACCCTTCTAGCACAAGCCATACTACCATACAAATAATGTTACAACTACCTTCCTAATCAACCCACTTCATATTGTTATGCTAAAGAACCTTACACCCAATAAGAAACTCTATAATGAAGGACCTTGCTGTTTGGAATTAAACGTGCTAGAATGTGCCTGTTTTCCACACCTAAGACCATATCAAGCTCATAAATTCTAATTTTATTTAACTAAATACATTTTTTGGATTATAATAAAACTCACAAAGAATATAAATTTTTAAATCCTAGTGGTAAAATTATATTTCATGGAATTATTTTAATGAATTAGATTTTCCTTTTAATTCAAATTCCATGGTCTTAATCAACAATCTAATTCAAAAAATACATTACCAAGCTAACAAATACAACCCGTGACCTAATAACAGGCTATGTATATACTTAAAATCCTACCAAACCACAAACCGCTAACTCAACCACATACCATATTTCTGCTCAAAATTCTACTAGTTCTCAATCACTCACCCTTCCAAATATGAATCATATGAAAACAAGATCCAAAAATGGTATTTTTAAGCCTAACCCTATCTACACAAGTGTCACTACTACCTCATTGGGGCTACCTACTGAACCTATAAAATTTTCAAATGTGATCCTAATTGGATGCAGGCTATGTATGATGAATATAATGCTCTATAACAAAATCAAACATAGACGTTTATTCCATGGTCACCGAACATGAATGTTTTTTTGCAAATATTTTAGAAACTCAAATACAATTAGGATGGATATGATCATCGTTACATAGCAAGACTTGTTCTCAAAGGGTTTCTTCAATTCCATAGTATTAGATTTTCATAGACTTTCATCCTTGTGATTAAGGCTCCCTCTATACGACTCGTTCTAAGTATTGATGTAGTCAAAGGCTGAGATGTACGACAACTAGACATCAATAATGCTTTTCCAAATGGGATATTAACTGAAAATATTTGTATGATACAACCTAAAGGGTTTATGCATCGTACCAGATCTTCACATGGGTACAAATCAAACAAAGCCTTATATAAACTTAAACAAGGATAAAACGATTGGTTGATAAAAGATTTAATGCTCAAATATAGAGCCAAGATGATGAAGGACAATAGATATCATGATTTTTTCTAATAATCAAAATGTGATCATCTATAGTGTATGAGAGTTTTACCCTTATTTATAAGTTTACAAGATACTTTCTCTTTCCACGTCTACTCTAAAGTCTGATTGAAATTTGTTGACTCCATTATTAGAAATATTGATCCTTTTTAGAATTAGTCCACTAATCACTTATAAATATTGATCCTTTTTATATGGAAACTAAGTTTCTTTTTTCATTTATATTCTCTTGTCCTCTTCATAATATATTCATTGTATAACATGTAGTCTTAATTCCCTTGTTTCATTCTCCATCAAGGATATATAAAATTTCAATGATGGGCTAGAGCATCACCCTCTATGGGCTGACCTAGAGGATCTTTCAGCATCATGATGCGATCATCAATAGGTTGTTCTCGGGGACTCCAATGCTATTTGTAAACTTGGTGAACGTATTGGCCCGTTCAATTACGGTGAGATTAACGATTTCAATCATTGTTGCTATCAATATGAGTTCAGTGATCTTCTGTTGTTTGGTTTCCAATTCACTTGGATCAACACAAATTCTTAAACCCCAATGCTTCTGACCGAGTCATTGTTAACAAAGAATGAGATGATTCGTTTCACATACGCATAGGCAGCACATCCAAAACCTTTCAAGTATTCAACATTATACTTTTATGCAGTCCATGTCTATTGAAGAAAATAAACTTAAGCGATGCAAATTGGCGTATGTTGATGATATATGTAGTTGTTGTCACTACTTCTTCCCAAAACCTTCAGTTCATTATAACTGTATGAAGCATACACCTAACCATTTCTAGAAAAGTTTGGTTTGTTCTCTCAACAAGCCCGCTCTATTGGGGAGTACCATTCAGTGTCTATCAATGCCAAGATTTGCGCAATAGACAATGGAATCCTTATTCACATATTTTAAGAAATTATTAGTCAAAATATTTATCAATAATTTTCTGGTTTGATCTTCAACTTATTTCTTCCAGTTTATAAAGGAAGCAAAAACTTCACCTTTGGTCTTGAGAATTATAACCCATGCTTTCTTGGAATAATCATCTATCACAGATATGAAATATCTTGCATCATCTATTATCTGTTCTCCTATCAGATCTTAAAGATGTGAATGAACATAATCAAGAACTTTATTGGTTGTCTGGTTGATAGACATAAACTTCACACTTTTTCTTACCCAATATACAACTTTTAGAAAAGCTCAACTTCAAAAATGCGATATAATCTAATAACCTTTGTTTTCTTAGTTCACCAAGACTATTCTTACTAAAATTCCCCATCTGAATGTGCCACAACCTTGTGAAATCCTTCAACACACTAGACACACCCCCTTACCACTATAGATCTCCTAATAACTAACACACCATCAGTCATATAAGCTTTTATAACAACAAAAAAGTTTACAAGTCCATAAACTTTCCATTTTCACCCTTATATGTGAACCCTCCTTCATCTAATATCCTAATAAAAATAAATTTACATTTAAATTCAAGTACATACCTTACATTCTTAATCATTACCTCAAGTTTTGTAGACAACTTGAGCGTAACATTTCTAATCCTTTTGAAATCACAAGATTCTTCATTGTCGAAGATGACCCTTCCACCATCAAGCATTCTAAGATTTTCAAACCAACTGTTATTAGAATTCATATGGAATAATGCGCCTAAATCAACCACGCATTTATTATTGTATCTGTAAATATTTTTAATCCATAAATATTTTTATATATAATTTAGCACTAATAAATATACCAATAATCATCTAAAATAAAAAATTATCTACTAATAACAGCCCAAGATTTGATATAGTACGGATAACCACCTAGTGTTAAATTAATATTTATAAATAACCATCTGGATTTTTATACCTATATACTGGCAGCCATTTTTCTCTCTCATATTTTTTGTGTGTTTTTTAAAACGATATGCATTTGAAATCATAGGTAAAAAAAATATCTGAAAATACAATTGGTTTTCTTTGTTAATTAAAACAAAAATATATTCGTGAAATATATTTTTTTAGTTGCGGAATTACAATAAATAGGTTGTATTATTTTTTAGTAACGAAATTACGCATAATTTGGATGTAAAAATACAAGTTTTTAGTTTCACAATTATGTGTAATTTAGTTGCAAAAAAACAATTGTTGTGTAGTTATGAAATACATACAAATATCTTGCAAACATAAGAATAAAATAGTTGCAGATATATGGATTTGGTTGCTAAATAAGTTTGATCGCATCATAAAAAATAAATTACAAACTTGTTTTGTGAAAATAATTGTTAATTGGGTGCGAAAATATGTGAAATTTGAGTGTGAAACAACTATTTTTTTTGTAGTTATGAAAATATGTGCATTTTGATTATGAAAAGCATTTCAAAAAAATAGAATTGCACAATTGGGTGCAATTTACTTGCAAAATAAATGTGAAAAAGTAAATATTGTTTAGTCACAAAATTATGTGCAATTTGTTTGCAAAAATGAAATTGTTGTTTAGTTGCGATTTGGTTGTGAAAAAACAATTGTTGTTCAGCTGCGAAAATTTGTGAAAATTAGAAGAAAATAGTTGCGTAAATTTGGTTCTAAATAAGTCTGATTGTGTGAAAAAACAAAAAACAAACTTGTTATGTGAAAATAACTGTTAATTGGGTGTGAAAATACGTGTAATTTGGTTATGCAACAACTTACTTGTTTGTATCATTTTTATAATGAAAAACTCATTTTTGTTTTGGAGCTTCAAAATTATGCGCAATTTGTGTATAAAATAACCCTAAAATAATAATAATTGTTGTTTAGTTGCGGAATTATGTGTAATTTGGTCGCGAAAAAAAAACTTTTATTTAGTTGCGAAATTAAGAAAAATTTGATTGCGAATTTCGTATCAGAAAAAAATCTCTATATATATCACTCATGAATTTGTTTTCTTCACTTTAAATAAATATATATATATATATATACATATATTATTGAAATTTTGTTTAAGTAATTTGAAAGATAAAGAGTTTTGAAAATTAAAAATAATGAATGAAAACATTAATTGAAACTTAGCGGGGTTATTATTAACTTACGATATATTATATATTATATAGGGTTTGCCTAAATGTTTGCACTTGAAACTCTAAGTTCACCATATAAATGATTTTTATTGAACTCTATTACCTTTTTACCCATTTCACAGAACATATTTTTTTTGACTTTATTTTTGTTTTGGGAGAAATTAGTGAAAAGTATGGTTCTTGTCTTACAAACATAAAATATGGATAAAAATCATTTAAAACTCAATATTGAACCAACTTTTTTCCAAATCACTATTTTTTTCTTGAGAAAATAACTTTCTTATTTCCAAACAAAAGTAACTTTAACTCAAACCTCTTAAAAAAACTTTAAAGGGAAACATTTAACTTTCTTATTGATTTTTTTATGTTTTTTTTATAATATTTGATACGTGTACCGTTGGTGCTGGGTACTGGTACCACTGGTTCCATTTGCAATTCTACACTAATGGTATTGTGGATACACACAGCCTCTTCTGTTAGGGTGTACTATTGTTCTAGTAAACTTTATATTTATTTATTTATTTTGTTAAAATTTATATTATTGTGCTAACAATTTCAAAACATCATACTTAACTTATAGATATATCATACAAGAAATTTAAAGACATCAGAAGCAAATAAATTAAACAAAAACAGACCAATAGATAACACAACACTTTACGAAGAGTTATGACATTGAATTTATATTTATAGGGCTTGAGGCTCCGCTATTATTTTATTAAAGTCGGTTGTAAAAAAGGTCCAACTCAATCGTTTAAAATATATGTTTCTTAACGGAATCAAGTATCCTAAACACAACAACTTATGCACCTCTTGCTTGACATCGGGCAAGAGGTCGCCTACCTGAATATTTTGAACAAACTCTAAATTATTTAACCTCATAGATACATTTAGCATAAAAAAGAGAGGTAAATAACTTATGACAATAACATTTAACATAAATAAAACATAGATAACACAAAATAAAATAACATAGGAAACATCAAATGAGCATAAAAAAATATTGAAGATGAAATGCAACAACACACATAATATTAAAGTCATATCTTTCACTTTTGTACAAGAAAATTCTTTCGCAATTTTTTTATGCGTTCTTTTTTTCAAAGCTTTGTTCTTCCATATGATATAGCATATTGTTTGTAACAAAATCAATAATTTTCAAATTGAACGAGTTGAACGCCTCTTGTATAAGTTTGTACGAAAGATCGAACACTTGAACCCTTGGTTGCGATTTCAAATTAGTGTACATGTTAGACACTTCTTCAGGCATGCGAGGAATAAGACATGGTTTTGTTTCAAAACCGTACATGTACATCATCGTACACGACACTCTATTACAAAAATCGACGATAGTCTAATCTGACCCCGTTCTCTTCACAAACTTGTCAGATTCAAGTGATTGTCTTCATTGACAATCCATTACATATCGTAAAATAGAGAGTTTGAGTTTGATTGTGTACGCTATTTTTTATACATGAATAAATATGGAAGATTTTGGTAATGTTTTATAGACAAATGAATTATAAAAGTGAAGAAATTTTTTGTAATTGGTGGATAATTTTAATGGCACGAAGTTTTAGTTGACATGAGCTTTTTTGGGCTGCTTTGATTAAATGTACCAATGGTGTAGAATTATTTTATTATCGGTAAATAAAGATACATCATGTACGAAATTCCCATACAAGCGGTGCATATATTATATTAGCAGTCTACAATGTCTGTACCGCCGGTATAGATATAAAAAAAATAACCCATCAAAAGTTATAATATTGTTTAGCCATACTAAGAGCATAAATTTTTTATATCGCTAGTAGAATACTATACCGCCGATATGAAACTCTCTTACTCAGGGTGCATCTCTTTTAACGACGTTATACAATGTCTATATTGTCGGTATAGAGAAAAAAACTGAATAATTTGCTTCATAACACTAGGAATATCGAATTACTGTATCGTTAGTAATATATTATACCGCCAACATAACATTTACATACCGGCGGTGCATCTATTATACCAGCGGTATATAATGTCCATATTGGTTGTATAAAATTGTTATACCATTGGTAAGATACTATAACATTGGTACGAAATTTTCTTACCGCCAGTGTATCTATTTTATCAATGTTGTATAATATATATACCGACGGTATAGTGAAGCAAGTTTGAAAATAATTACCCAACATTTTTTGTACCATTACACATTTGTATAGAAAACCAAGAACACAACGTAACATCCATATTAAATAAAAAACAATGGCATAACAACAAAAACAACTTCATTAATAATAACATCCCAAAAAAACATCCAAGACAAAACACATAATGTCTTAGATAACAACGACATCTAATAGTATCCACGAATGTCACATACAAAAACAACAAAAACAAGAAGAACATTATATCTTATGATGCCTATGAAAACGAACAAAGTATAAAAATAACTAAAAGGACAATGAGCGGTGATTTGTATATCTCGTTTTGCGAAACTCTGAATGTCTTTCTCATTTTCGTTAAAAGGTCATACATAATTGATCTTATAAATCACATCTACTATCCATACCTCTTCATATAGCCATCGTATTGGGTTGTCAGTGTCTTGCGATTTTCGGACAAATGACGTGTCAGACGGTCAACAACAAGTAAATAGTTACGCCATTATTACTAATTGTTTGTCCGAATAATATATCAAGTGTGGTCCCTTTTCTTAACAATCGCGCTAAGTTTTTGATGAGTTAGCAGTTGCTCTTAGATCCAACCAAATTGTTGCATACTTCAATCAAACATACATCATTCAATTGGTAAACATAATTATAAAAATATCTAAGGGATTCCGTGAATATTACCACCAATAAAATTGAATGATCAAACATTTATCGATATGAAACTGCAACTATAGTTCTAACGTATAATTTATGGACTCCTTTAGATATATATTACAAGTCTACTTTATAATAGTTCAAGACATATAAAGTTTTTGGTGCATACTCTGAGGAGTGGTATTAAGCCATATGGAAGGAAGAGATCGAAGAAGTTGACCACAACTTGGCCAAACATGTACAACCAAAAAAAGCGAAAGCACGAAGACCGAGATGATCGATCTAAACTTGGTTTAAAAAGTAAAACAAAGCAAAGTGAATGTGATAAGACTGATATGATCAGAGAGACTAGACAACAATGAAGTATGAGAGCAAGGACAAAGATTTAGAAGAGAAAGATTACTGTTTCAAACAAACACAAAATAAAATAAAATAAGAATTTTTGAACGACAATCTTGGTGCCATGAATTATAACTCGGAAGTCAGAAATCATGTTGTAAGATATCATATAGTCGAGGGTTCAAGAAGATCTAAAAAATCTAGCATTCCTTTCAGACCATATGTAGCATAACTACATAAAAACAGGTACGCCAAAGGTATCAAAGTCTAGATGAGGATAATTGAATGACAATGACAATAATCCAAAAGGGGAAGAATGCCTCAAACAAACACAAAACAAAATTAAGTTAGAATTTTAAAATGACAGGATAAGTAAGACAACTTTGGTGCCATGAAATGTGAACCAGAAGTCAGAAAGCATGCAGTATGATATTATAAAGGCGACGGTTAAAGAGAATCTGAATTCCGGAATTCCTTTCACACCATACATGGTATAACTGCGCCAAAGCAAGAACGTCAAAGGTATCCAAATCTAGATGGAGGACAATTGAATGCCTCTTGCATCCAACATATTCATTTATTATTGTGACTTATAGAATAACCAATCCTAGAGATTATGAATACCCAGATGTTCTGAGTGTAACTACAATCATAAAGAAAATGATTAATATTGTTGGAGACAGAATTGCATAAGATATAATTCGGAGGTGTGTTCGAACTCAAATTATAAGTTTACTTGTGTGGAAATTTGTCTATGGATAGTAAGCCGAAGGATGAATGAATGTTTTAGAATGTTGTGGAATGTTAAATTTATTCCACACAAGCCTCGCTCACCCGACGGATGAGGGAGGATAGGCGTACAAATAGTGTTGCGTGTATCCCTAATAGTGAACTTGGTAATTGCTCTCTTATCATTCTAGTATTTGATGTCGTTGTAGATGATGTGAGGGTGAAGGAGAGATAAGATGAGGTGGTTAATCTCATAGAAGGTTTTATGTTTCAAAACACTGACAAACCTTAAATGTGTTAACCAAGTCAAGTGTCAATTCTGAATGATATCGAAAGCCCTGATATTACTCCCCAAAATGAGATTTTCAAATAGTAATGTTCCTATATTAGTTAAACAAAGAGGTATAGAGCAACCAGAGGTCAAACCAAATGAAGGTCTTCTCCCCATTACCAATGGCGACCATGTACAAATTTCTTGCGAGAGGCCTGAGATTTAAAATTTTCATCCAAGTCCTCATAGAAGGTTTGATGTTTCATAACACTGACAAACCTTAAATGTGATAACCAAGTCAAGTGTCAATTCTGAATGATATCGAAAGCCCTGATATTACTCCCCAAAATGAGATTTTCAAATAGTAATGTTCCCATAGTGGTTAAACAAAGAAGTATAGAGCAACCACATGTCAAACCAAATGGAGGTCTTCTCCCCATTACCAATGGCGACCATGTAAAAATTTCTTGCGAGAGGCCTGAGATTTAAAATTTCCATCCAAGTCCAAGAGGGAGAAGAGTCAATCTATAAAAACAAGATTTTATTGTCTTTGATCTTCTTATAGTAAATCTAGTCATACCATATTGAATTTTTAAGTTTATTAACGATTGACCACAAGTATTTAAGGAAGACTTTCAGATTCCGCGTTTTTAGCTCTAGAATCCTAAGGCCACCCTAAAACAAGGGCGATGTAACTATAGACTAAGCCACCTTAGTAGTTGTAACCTTTATCTTATGACCTAACTAGAGGAAAATATGAAGAGATAGGGAATGAGTCATTGATCCTATCGACTATAATCTTGGAAATAATATTGTAAACCACATTGCAACATGCAATAGGCATAAAGATCATGGAAAAATAGGGGCAATCTTTCATAACAATAAGAGAAATGGTAGTGACAGTCCAAGAAGGCTTAATATGACCCGTATTAAAGAACATTAAGATCCCATCACATGTGACTTTATCGATGAGGTTTTAGGAATTCTTAAAAAACCCCACATTGAAGTCATCAAGCCCAAGGTATTTATCATTATCAATACTAAAACTGGAACTTTTAATTGATACACAAGTAATACGACGGACCATCGACGACCAATCATTAGGATTCACTTTAGCAAAAATAAGCAAGGAGATATGGGCGAGCTTTGGGTAACCCGAGAAAGACCTAGAGCCAAAAGGTTATAGTAATAGTTGACAAAGACACTCACAACCTCTTAAAGGACGTGAGACTTTTAAATTGAGATAATTTTATTTTTAATAGTACGGTTTTCGATGTTATTGTTAGAGATATAAGGCCCAAGCCTGTTAGCTTTTTATTTTATCTATATATATGAGCATATGCTTTATGTAATTCTTATGCTTTCTAATAACAAAAATTTATCCAATTTTATATTTTCTCTTTGTTTGTTCTTTTGTTAACATGGTATCAGAGCCTGTAGTAATCGGATTGAGGAAGCATATCGATCCCTCTTGTTTCTGTCAGGTATTCAATTTTCAACTCGTTGTTTGGATATGATTTATGTTAGGTATTCAATTTTCATTTATTGTTTGGATTACATATTGGTATTCGATTTCGTATTGGTATAAGTATTCAATTTCGTCTTGGTATTTTGATTTGTTGTTTGGATTTGACTTCGGCTAGGTATGCGGTTTTGATTCGTTTGGTATTTCGATTCTTTATTTAAATCTACTTTCTTCAAGGTATTCGATTGCGATTCACTATTTGGATCTATTTTTGTTCTGCTTCAACTATTTGTTGTTCTTCTCTTCATGTTGTGCTTCAGCTATTAGTTTTTATTTTCTTCATTGTGCTTCAACTACTTATTTGTTCTTCTTGTTGTGCTTCAGAAGAGATATAGTTTTTCAATTTTAGATCTATTGTGTGCAACCACAATCAAAAGGTCCGATCAAGATGCAAGCGGTGTCAATTTGTGCTGAATTTTAAAGAGCGTGTTTGGGATATAAAATTATTCAATCTGATCAGTTGGATTGTGAGTTCATACTACGGTTTATGATATATTACTGTTGGACTAGTGCATTGCTTTTTTGTTTGTAAAATAGGTTTAACTTTATGCAGAAATTAATATTTTGATTTAGATTCGATTTGAGTTCAAATTTGAGTTTGGAATTTGATTTGACTTGTTTCCTATTTAGATTTGATTGAGTATTCGATTTGATTTTGCTAGACCACTAAGATTTTGAATTTGGACTTGGTTTGATTATTATTTTTTATTTGGGGTTTGATTATTATTTTTTATTTGGGGTTTGATTATAATTTTGATTTAATTTTCCAATTTGGATTTGGTATCTCTTGATTGTTTGATTTTGTTTGATTAGAGATTGTGGATCTTATTACGAATATGATAGGAAAAGACAATCTTCTACAACCTCATAGTACCAAACTAAATGAGAAGAGCTTGGTAATGTCTACATCTACATACGAGTCAGGTATGCCATCATCTTCTACTTCAGGTATTGAATCATCATTGTGGATTTTGGGTTCAGGTGTGTCTCATCATATGCTATCTCACATGTCGAACTTTGTTTCGTTGTCTCATGTTTCACCCATGACTGTTTTGTCTGCTAGTGCTACAAAAATGTCAGAAGAGGGTATTGGCTTTATTTGTACCCCTAATATATTGTTAGCTTATCTTTACCTCATTTCCACTCTTGATTTGAATCTTGTTTCGGTTAGCCAGTTGTGTAAATCTAGTTATTGGATCTTGTTTTCTGATTCTGTTTGTGCTATACAAAATCAACAGACTCATAGAGTAATTGGGATAGGTCGTAAAATATGGGAACTCTATGTTTTAGAAATACTCGAAGTAATATAGGTGGATGTTTTTATGGTGTTAATAATAAAAAAACATACTTAACTGATATTGACGGCTCTGGTGTTGATTTGTTTTATTTGAATCCTTCATCGTTTAAGTTTTATCTTTGGCATTCTCGTTTGGGACATGTATCTGCATTGCGCTTGAAATTTTTAGTCTATACAGGTGCTTTAGGTTAGTTAAACACTTGTAATATCTTGGATTGTAGTGGTTGTAAGTTGCCAAGTGTTTTGACATTACCTTTAAATGAAAATGTTACTTATTTTATTTCTCCATTTGATATTATTCATTTTGATGTATTGGGTCTATCTCATGTCCCGACAGAGGGTGGTTCGTCATATTATCTATCGTTTATTGATGATTATACTCGATACACATTGATTAATATGATGAAACGAAAGTCATAGTTCCTTGAAATTTATAGAGAATTTAAAGCACTAGTTAAGACCAACATTATATTATAATAAAATACTTCGGGTGTGACTTAGGTGCTAAATATACCTCCAATAATTTCAAAAATTTACTTGCATCTGATGGTACCATACATCAATAATATTGTACTAACACCCCTCCGCAAAATGGTGTTGTAGAAGAAAACACATCGTCACCTTGTTGATACTGCTCGTTCTTTCTTTTTATCAGTTGAAGTTCCAATTGTTTTTTTTGGGAGAAGTAATTTTGATTGTTGTTTATGTGATTAATCGAATTCCCAATGCTCATAATGCAGGATGTATCTAGACAGCTTCCAGATTATTCTTCTTTATGAGTTTTTGGATGTACATGCTTTGTCATTCGTCCTCATGTTGCACCAAATTGGATCCTAAAAGAGCTATATATGTTTTTCTAGGTTATGGTGTTACACATAAAGGTTAATGTTGTTATCATCCCACCATTCAGAAGCTATATGTATCTCATCATGTCACATTTCTTGAGCATATCCTATTTTATTCGATTCTGACAAAATCATATGATGTAACAAAGATATACCTTCAGACTATTGATCATTTGGAAACTAATAGTGATACATCTTTCGACATTGATATTCCAACTCATAAGACATTTACAACAGTTAATACCACTTATGCTTCATCAATACCCTGATCCAGCTTCATTAATGCTTGAGCAACTTCTTTCTCTAGTAGAACAACAGATCCTCCACCTCTCTAGAGATCCACTCGTACAAGTAAGTCTACCAAACTACCATATTTTGTGTACTCTTGTTACTCAACTCAATTTGCTTATTTCATATCAAACATACATGATTTGTATGAACCTCAGTCATTTAAAGAAGATATTTGTGATCCTCGTTGGCAAAATATTATAGTCCAAGGGCTTAGTGCTCTTTATCATACTCATACATTGGATATACTTAAACCTCTATCTGGTAAGCATGTAATCGGGTCTCGTTGGGTTTTTAAAATTAAAACAAAGTCTGATGGGTCTGTTGAAATATATAAGGCTCGTCTTGTATCAAAAGGGTATTTACATACGTATTGTATGGATTATAATGAGACATTTTACATAGTGGAAAAAATGACGACAATTCGTACTCTTATTAGGGTTGCATCTGTTTGCCAGTGGAAGATCTTCCAACTAGATGTCAAAAATGTGTTTTGAATGGTGATTTTCGTGAGGCGGTTTACATGACTCTTCCTGCAAGTGTTGCTCACCAACCATGTGAAGTTTTTCGACTTAGGAAAGCTTTATATGGCCTCAAACAAGATCCTTGTGCTTGGTTTGAAAAATTGTGTATGGTTATTACTTCACCTGGTTTCCTTGCTAATAATCATGATTCGGCCTTGTTTATCATATATACGCATGAAGAATTGTTTTATCCATATATGTAGATGATATAATCATTATAGGTGATTATATTGATGGAATTGAGGCACTAAAACGTGGTTTGGCTCAACAATTTGCGATCAAATACTTGTGACTATTACGTTATTTTCTAGGTACTTAGGTGGCTCACTCTCCAAAATGTTATATTCTCTCTCAGACAAAATTTATATCAGATTTATTCGAGCGAGCGCGAGTTTCTGATAACATGGAAATTAATACCCCTATTAAAACCAATGCTCGGTACTTTGTGACTAATGGTGTTCCTTTGTTAGACCTAACTCTCCATCGAACTCTTATAGCAAGCTTGATCCATCTTATAGTTACTCGGCGATATATAGCTTATGTTGTTCTTGCGATCAGTCAGTTTTTTACTGCTCCTACATCCGTTCATTGGGGAGTTTTTCTTCGAATATTGAGATATCTTCGTGAAACTGAGTTCTAAAGAATTTTGTTTTCTTCGACCTGTTCACTTGAAATTCGTTCCTATAGAGATGTTTATTGGGATAGTGATATTCATGACCGAAAACCTACTACTGGTTTTTGTATTTTCTTGGAGATTCACTAATCTCATTGAAAAGCAAAAAACGAGATGTTGTCTTTTGATCGTCTGCTGAAGCTATGTATCGTGCCACATGTGAGATTGTTTGGTTACCGACAAAAGTGTCATGCATATAGCAAAAAATTCTATATTTCATGAGATGACAAAGCACCATCTCGTTTTCATATGTTCCATTAGCTTCGCAGGTTGTTGATATTTTCACAAAGGCTCAGTCAACAGCACAATTTTGTTTTCTTTGTGACAAACTCTCAATGCTTGTTACTATGGCATTGTGAGTTTGATAGAGGGTAGTAAAGATATAAGCCCCAAGTCTCTTAACTCTTTGTTTTATCTATAAATATGAGCATATGCTTTATGTAATTCTTATGCTTTCTAATAACAAAACCCTAGCCATTTTTATATTTTCTCTATCTTGGTCATTTTATTAAGAGTTATTATGAAAATCTTTAGTGTTGCTGTCTCAAGATTGAGGTAAGTATATATAGACTTATGTTTAAAAAGAGATTCATCGGAAAGAGTTCTAATATCAGCTAAAAAAAGATACAAAAGGTCATATAAATTGATGTAAACTTTATTTATTCCATATTTTACTTTCTCTTTTTTTTCCAAATTCTTTAAATAATTAATTTTTTTATTTTTCTTAAAATTTTATGTTATTTATTTAGAAAATACTAATTTGATCGTAATTTTTTTTTTACAAATTTTATTTAGAACAAATATAAAATTATTATATATTTTTTTGGTTTTGAACAGTAAATCGTCCATAGACTACTGAATTTAGTAACAGAGAGTCTCTCGATATTCAAAGGTCCATGGGTGGTCTCTGAACTATCCATTTTGGTGACATATAGTCTCTAGATTTTCGAAAGTCCGCTGGTAGTTCATAGACTATCCATTTTACACAAAGTAAGTTTCATGACTAACTTTATCAAAAATAATAGTTGATGGAGTGTTTGTCACAAAAGTTACACTGGATAGTCGATGGACTATTTTAAAATCTATCGACTATGCATCACTTAATTCGATGTTCGAAAACCGCTATATATTTTTAAAACGAATTTGAATTTTAAAATCTTATCTAATACGAAAGAAATGTGTTGGCCCGTGCTCTCGTAAAATCCCAAAACTATCAAACTATCAAAACAGTGCTGATCAGTAATATACGAATACATAAAAAAGTAAAATTTTGTATTCTTTTAATGTTTATCAATCTCTAAAATTTTGTGTTCTTTTAATGTTTATCAATTCTAAAATTTCACAAATCGAAATTAAATTTAAGAAATAGAAAATTATTTGAATTTACAAAGACTACTTTCTTATTAAATCCAAACCGAAGTTTTCTTAGAATAACAGGCACAGATCTTTCATTTATACCATATCGGTTGTATAGTTGACTGGAAATTATTGTTCATTAATAGTATCGGTCGTATAGTTGACGCGGATTTTCATGTGAACAGTACATATGTTAGCAAAACTTTCGCAATGATCATAGAGATTAGAGATGGTTGACCCGGAATTCGAGGAGTCCATTTGCTCTGAGATAGATACAATGTTATCGACAAAGAATCGTAACTGAGTATTATAGTTTGAATAAATTGATCTATCGAATATAATTTGTTGTGAACAGTAATAGTAGATAAAAATTTAATTATTTATATTTTTTAATAATTTTTATTTACTTCGTAATAAAAATACTAATTTATTAATTTGTTCGTTTAGTGAGTGAAACAAACTATTCGAATTATTTTAGTATAATTCATTACGAAGAAGTTTTAATAATTTATGGTATTTAAATTATTTGACTTGGATCCTTATGGAGTTAAAAATAAATTGATAAATTGATATTAACTATAAATTTTTTTTACTGTGATTAGAATTTTAGTTTATTTTTATAAATAAAATATTATATATTTGAAATTGTAACGAAATTGTAACGAAATTGGGGAGAGTTTTTTTGTTGTTGTTATCACCCTTAATTTTAGTCTTGTTTCTTTGTTGCCAAACTGCCATGCTAATTATTGTAGGAAGGATAATTTTGATGTGTATCTTCCCATGAGATGACCAAACAATGTTTTAAACATATTCTTTGTGGTCATATATCTCCTGATATCAACTTTTAAGATTCTTTGAAAGTGAGACCAGATACTCCAAGCAAAATCACATGAGACAAATATATGATCTTTTGATTCAATATTTTGACAAAACTAACATTTAGATATTCTAGATACATGTGTAGATTGTAGGATTGTATCTATTGGAAGCTTGTTTTCCATCAGTCTCCAAGCTAGAAAGTAACATTTCCTTAGATTTATTTTGTTCCAAAGATCTTCCAAGAGTGAGGATTTAAAAAAGACATGTCTGATGGCATTCAGAGTATCTTTTATTCTGAATTTCCCATCTTTGGATATCATCTAGTACATAGTGCATTGACATGGTTTTTATACTATTGTTTAATACCATTTTATATTAGAGTCTACTAGATAGCTTGTTAACATTTCATTCGTTATTGTCCCAAAAGGAGTTTCCACGAATGCCTTTGAACCAGTTGGTGTTTGTATTTGAATCTCGACTAATTAGGGGGGGGGGGGATTTCCATACCAGTTATCTAGCCACAAGTCCATGTTTCCTTCACCTAGTTTCCATTTGATTTTCTCTTCTAGAAAGTCTTTTATGTTAGACAGTCTCTTCCACATTTGAGAGCTTTTTTTAGAAGTTTATTTGTAAAGGGTGGCTTCCTTTACAGTAGATGCTATGGAAAAGGTTTGCCCACAATCAGTTGTTCTCTCTAAATTTTATCCATAATTGTATATCTTGTAAACTCCTTACATTTAGTCCTTCTTCAGCATATGTTTGCAGGAAGACTAGTGAATTTTGTTGTCCTCATTGGTTGATCCCCACAAGAACGTGTTCAGAATTCTTTCAATTTTTGTGATGATTGATTTGGGGATCCAACAACTATATATTCCGTGTAAAGGGATATGCATTAATACT
This sequence comes from Limnanthes douglasii subsp. nivea, assembly GCA_036936605.1. Classification (NCBI taxonomy): domain Eukaryota; kingdom Viridiplantae; phylum Streptophyta; class Magnoliopsida; order Brassicales; family Limnanthaceae; genus Limnanthes; species Limnanthes douglasii. The sequence goes on along the minus strand of JAUPFV010000003.1, from coordinate 154,270,841 downwards.
GAATTGACTAATGTAAGTCTTTCTCCAAATAATAACATTTTATCATTCCAGCTTGCTATCTTTGTCTTAATATTTTATAGTAGTGGTATGTAGTTGATTTCTTTGTTGTGAGGGCTTAATGTTATTCCTAAATAAGTTGTTGGAAGGCTAGTTAAACTAAAGTTAGTCTGAATAACTAGAGATCTTCTTCTGTTCTGAGAGAGACTGCTTGTTGTTATTATGATTGTTTTTGCTTTGTTGAGAGAATAGGCCTGAGATATTCTGATAAACTTGAAAAACTTCTTCTAATTTTATCCATGGAAGAGGATAACCCATTAGTGAATATAAGTAAATCATCACCGAATGAGAGACTAGAAATAATCATTTTGCTTTTGTTGGAAAATCTTAAAGTTTTGCCATTAATGAACATTTAATTTAAACCTCTTAAGAGGATCTCTTCAGCTAAAATAAAGAGGATATGGGATAGATGATCCTTTTGTCTAACTCCCCTTTTGATTTTGGAGAAGCCTACACTTTCTCCATTTATAAGAATGGATACATGAACAACTTTAATAATGTTACCCACTGATATTACTCTGTTGTTGCATCCGTAGCAGTGTAAAAATTTAAGGATGAAGTTGTGAGATAGGTTGTCAAACACCTTGGACATGTCCACTTTGATGAATATATTACCAGCTTGCGTCTTCCTACCAATATCATGCACTAGCTCTTTAGCAGTTAATATGTTTTCATGAATCGATTTGCCTTTGACATATGCACCCTGCACTTCAAAAATCATTTTAGGCAAGCGAGTAGATAGTCTATTGTTTAACAGTTTAGACATGATTCTGTTTAACATTGAACAAAGACTTATTGGCCTATATTGGTTCCAGTAATAAGAGCATTCTACTTTCGGTATTAAACAAATTCCAGTGGCTAAGAATTCATTTTGGAATGTCTTGACCATTAATAAATGATACCATAACTCTACATAGATCTTGTTTGATGATACTCTAACATGTTGTAAAGAAACATCTGTTGAACTATCTACTCCGGCTGCTCCCTCTAAGTTGATGCTATTGTGCTCCATACTTCATGTTCTATAGGCTCAACTAATATAAATCTGTTATCTGATTCATTAATCACATTTGGTATAACATTAAATATATCATTTTCATATAATCATCTTATAAATTCTTATCATGATAAGATGGTGTAAATAGAATGTCTTTAAAGTATTCCACTGCTGATGATTTGATGGTTTCATCATTAGAAAACCATTTTTTGTTAGTTTTATTCCTGTAATTTTTTATTTCCTTATCTTTCTTTTTATATAATTGTGGTATGTCTGGATCCATTTAGAATAACATTTTTGTCTTCAATACTCTTCTTCCATGAAGAGGGCTAGAAGATGTTCAGCTGTTGCTTTAGTTAGGGAGATCTTGTCCTCTTGACTATTAGAGTTTATGAAACTATATTTTTTAACCTTGACATTATCTTCAGTTTGAATGACTTAATAAAAAATATTTCCAAAGTTAATTCTGTTCCAAGTATTCAACACATTCTTCAATCTCTTTAACTTGTTCTAGAATACAAACAAAGAGGTATTCATTCATATGGGTCATTCCAGTTTGACTCTAAAATGTTTAAGAATTCTTTTTCCAATGTCCATGCATTTAGAAATTTGAAGCTCTTTATGTGTTTGTCTCTGTCTTTAATCATGGACACACAAAAAGGTGTGTGATCAGAGCATGTACGTTCCATGTGAACCACCTTAGTTTTAGCAAAGTAATCAACCCATTCCTGAATTGAATAGCACTCGATCTAAGCGCTTCCATTTTGTTTTGTTAGTCCTCGTGAACTTAGTCCTTGAAACACCTGCATATTCTAAAAAGAAATATTTAATAAAATCATTAAAGTCAGTAGAAATCCGCTAACAATAGTTAGTGCAACCAATTTGTTCAGATGAAGATATTATTGAATTAAAATCACCCAATAGTAACCACTCTTTAGTAGAATTTGCGATGCTCCTAATTGTGTTCCATAACTCCATTATGTTTTCTCTTTGGCACTTTGCATTTACAAAAGTTATTGAGAAGACCTTGTCTAGAAGAGGATGCTTAATATTGATGTGTATACAGTGGTCACAATCCCTGAGTATATTAGTGTGTATATCTGCATTCCAAAATAACCATATTATATTAGAAACATTAACAAAGTAATTAGGACGATTTAGTTTTGTAGATAAGGATTCTATTTGACTTATGTCTATAATTGGTTCTTGGATGCACAACATGGTAATCTTCTCTTTATTGATAATTGACTTCAATCTTCTGACCGAAATTTTATTTCCTACTCCCCTTATGTTCCAACAGAAAGCTTTGATCACTTGGGACTAATAAGTGAAGCTCTCTTTATCTCTTTAAATTGAAGAATTTTTATCACTAACGGTTTGTTTCTTTTATTTGTTTCAGTTTCCTATCCAGCAGTTTTTGGAAGCTTGGGTCCACTTCTCTCTGTCTAAATATAGGAGTGATATGGAAACTACCCATGTTTTCCTTATTTCATATAATGTATCCAGTTGAATAGGAGTTTGAATCATCAGATTGAGGACTGTGATCAACATCCAAGGACTTAATTGCTTCAATTATTTCCTCATCTTCCCTGTCTTCTACTGCATCTTTATCTTTCATTTGTGCATCGGGTATTATTGATTTTATGTGCCTTGTTTGAAATGTTAGGGAGATAATATTGTTGTTGGCTTCATTAGACTTAATTTCTTCTGATATTTGGCTGATCTTTTTCCTTGAGTTAACTATTATTGATTAAGCTTGTTTAACATTTATGTTTTTCCTTCCTTTTGAGCATCCTGAGGTAGCTATTTGATTCATTTGGTTGATTGGCTCTTTCTTATCAGACTGAGTTTTTTGCAAGGAGATTTTCCATGTACAACATGAAAACATTTGTCACAATATTTAGGAATATTCTTGTAACTTAAATGGATTCATGCACATTTGTTATCCTCAAACCCAAGCGACACATTATGTTGTAGTTTCCTCGAGATATCAGTCTCCACTCAAGCATAAAAAGCATTGTACAATGCCTTGTTTTTGGGTGATCTCCAAGATTTGATTGGATCACCAGTTGTAGATGCAATTGAGAGAACTATGTCTTCGTTGTACAAGTTTCAAGAAGCTTTTCGATTCTAACCCAGATTGGCAAAATTAGGCATTCTTTATTTGGCCTGAATGAAGGCTGTCGTTTGAGTATCCGCATTGAATATTGACCCACTTTCCAAATCCCACGACACTAGATCTTGCTAATGTATTCTTTTAATGAGAATTCAAGGAACAAATGTCTTGAATCCCAGTTAGTGTATGAGAAGTCACCTTCTAATATTCTCTCTTGAAATAATCTGTCCAAGATTTGCTTCTTTAGGAGACCATATGAAAATTTCTCTATTAACATATAGGTTGAAGAGGATTGAAGGCATTCTAAGACGTTATCATCAAACTGTAAGTCAATATGATCATCTTTGTAGGTTTTATATAATAATTTGAACTTTGCTTTATTTTCAGGCCTAGAGGGAGCTTCAAAGTATGATTTCTTGCGAGAATATATTTGACTTTATTTATGCATTTGTTGGTGTTGATCAATGTATTCTTTGGGTATCAATTTTGGAAAGTCTTGCAGATTGTTCTCCATTTTTTTGTAGAACATATTGTTGAATTAATGGTAAGTAGCCATAAATGCTGAAGATGAAGTATAAGGAAGCAGAGAAAGACTTCAATATTGAGCTCCGAGAAACTGTTTCTTGGGAGAGAAGCAGATTCAATTTTTTCAATTGAGGAGAGTTACTAGATAAGTCATGTTAGGCAAAGCTACTATAGAGACTTAAAATATTTGATTAACTTTCTTTCAAAATTACCCATATTCTAAATAGAAATTTTAACATAGAAACTGACTCTCCTTCTGCATCGATAACCCCTCTTCCCTACCTACTACCTTTGATTGTTCGTTTTCAACTTCCCAACCATCAAAAATCAAGAAATCAAAATTGTTGAAGCTCTGATCCAGTTTCCAATCAAAGCTTGACAGTAATTTAGAACCAAATCTACGCCAAAAATAGTAAAAAATTATAGTTCCAATCATCTTCTTCTTTGGAAATACAGTTTGATTTTACTGTTTTTGACAAAACTAGGGTTTTATTGGAAGGTTGTTTCAAGTTTTTTAGTTAATGTAGTTATCATATTCTTCATTTATATTAGTTTTGGGTTAATTATTTGTTTTTCAGTATATACTTACATCATCATCTTCTTGATTTATCATCAATTAGCACATATTGTTTACCCTACATAAACTGGAAAATAGAGTCCAGAATTTCTCATATAAAAAAATGTCACGCTATTGTTTCTCAACATCTATGTTGGTCTGCATTAGCATCTATCATTTAAAATTTATCCTAGTTGGTTAGGTTTAGCATCTATCACATAACATCTATTATAGTTTACCTGTTTTTAGCATATACAATTCCCAAATTTTGTTACATTTGCGTAGGTTTCGCGTTTATCACTTTGTCCTAAATTAATATTTGCATAGGTTTCGCGTCTCTCACTTTTCCATGGTTACACATTTGCATAGGTTTCACGTCTATTAGTTTTGCTCGAATTTCACATTTACATTTTGCATTTATCACTTTTTTCTTCGTTTCACTTTTGTATAGGTTTCGCGTCTATCCTTTATCATACTTCCTATGGTTTCAGATAATATAAAGTTTTGCATCTACCATAATTGACCTATTTTTCTCATTTTATTGCTTTTACAAGAAAAATATCGCAAAAAACTTGTTTCTTCATGTTATGCCTCTCTGCATTGATAAAACAGATAAAATAGACAAATGTAAAACCAATACACCTCGAATAAGCCAAAAAACACCTTTTTATTCCATCTTGAAAGAAACATACGATCTGAGCAAGACCTACATTTCTCAAGACACATCAAGAAAAGATAATAAAAACCGAGCAAGACCAATTACAAATAAAATTGTAAACGTATATACTTCCAACTTTTCTTACATTAATGCATTAATTTCACATTGGCATAGGTTTTGCGTCAACTACTTTTTCCCTGGTTTCACATTTTCATAGATTTTATGTCTATCATTTTTGCAATGGATTCACATTTGCATATGTTTCGCTTCGGTCACTCTTGCCTTGGTTTCAAATTTGCATAGGTTTCGCGTCTATCACTTTTGCCATGATTACATATTTGCATAAGTTTCGCGCCTATCACTCTTGCCCTCGTTTAACATTTGCATAGTTTCATATCTATCATTTTTTCCTGGTTAAACATTTCTATAGGTTTCACATCTATCGATGTTGTCCTAGTTTCACATTTGCATAGGTTTCCCGACATATATCATCCCGCAACTATAATAGTTGTCTTGGTTTATCATGTATTATAGTTACCAATTGTTTATCATCTACAATTTATATATTAATTAATGATTTAATGTTTATATGATGCTATAAATAAAAGAGTAAAAATACCTGGAGAGCATGCCCTAAAAGATTTTATAATACTATTGATAATGTTAGCCTACTAAACTTTGTTTTTCTCTACATCTACATCTGAAGATGTAGTATCCTTTATAGTGGTTTATTACGTAGAATACTTGGAATAAACAACTACAATTGGGCGTAAGCAATCTAGGACAAGTTGATGAATTCAATAAACATATGTTATGAAAATAAATCTGATAAAGTAGTTGGTTGTATTGCTTTATTACTGGTTAATACTTTTGTATAATTTTAGATAGGATTAAAAAAATGATGTCTAAAATATTTTTAAAATATAGTCATTCATCATGGAACACACAACTATATGTCAAAAATAATAAATTAAAGACAAGATAGTGAGATTCTTTAAATGGCTAGGTATTGAGTGTAAACAAAATTCAATTTGATTAACTCCATAACAGAGGTCACAAATGAACATGTATATTTACATATTGTTTTTTTGGTTTGGTTTCACATTTTACATGGAATATATTTCCTTAATTTAACATTTTTTGTAGGGTTTTGAAGAAAAAACGAACCTAACAAAAGAAGAAGAAGAAGAAGAAGAGAAATTTAGAGGAGAGTTTCAAATACCCGAAGAAGATTCAGAAGACGAAATGTAAATGCACAAAACGTTGAATCATAAAAATAAAAGATTTTACCGTTCATTCTCGTGTTGTTTGATGGTTGCATGCGGCTAAACATGTGTATAAATCGTAACAACGCCATATCGCCAATTTGTGTCTTATGTGCTGAAGTATGCATCGTACCACCATTATATGCCTTATATACTCGGAGTATATGAGCTTTTTAGCGCCAGTTTCCAAACAACTATAACATTTTAATCCTGCTGTCTATTGTAGCCTCATTTACTTAGGTATTTGATTTTTTATGGCTTATTGTCCATTAGACAATGGGATAAACAACATATATTTTCTGGAAATGGTTGGAATCTAGCTGTAAAGTCCTCTTCTCATTTTCCAGTTAATAGTCAATATTCCTTTTCTTGCTGTATCTCCTTATGCAAGTTCAAACATGCTCATTTTCTTTGGTTACTTGGTTGTCTGTATGTTTTCCTTTGATTTCAATTTATAGGTACCTCTATGCCTTGTTGCGCTTCCCTCATAACTATTCTAAACTATTCTCATATCTAATTATGTCTTTTAGACTTCCAACCCTCTGCTTCATTTGTAGCCTAAGCAAGTATCAAAATTATGTTTTCCTGAATTTTTTATTAAGAACCTGGTGGCCTCCTCTGAAAATGACTATACCTCATCTCTTTTGACTTACTCCCCACCGCATCTCTCAGGCCACGAAACCTACTGACAAATCTGGTCTCTTCTCTTTGAAGAAACCAAATGATTTCTCTTATGAGATGTTCTTCATCCACCGTAGTGTATCCCCTGCAACCAATAATATCACTTAGTCTCATTAAATGGTCCTTCTTGAAGCCTACGCCAGCGCACTTGTCAATCCTCCCCTAGGTCTTCGACGTGTTAGGTACGTTACTCCTCTCTAGGGAATTAACATTGAGGGTCTAATGGTTGATAAGCCTATGACGATCATTTATTATCATTCATGCTCACAATGGTGATATTAGGGAAGCGCTCACTGAAGCACGATTCCATATGAAACTGGGGTGGGGCACTTATTTTTCTGATATCTCATACGCTTTCGTTTCATCCTTGTTGTATGTCTTATTATTTTTCCATGCTCCTCCCTCTGTTGACCCAACATATAATATGATTTTTCACTTCCACTATGGTGTTTCCTCGCTTGAGTGGAAAATCCATTCTTAGGAAACAATCGCTTGATATCGATGGTGGGTTTCTATAAGGACTATTTTGCTATGGTTGATGGATTTTCCGTTAGGGATCCATTTGGCCTGAATCAACTGTAATTTGTTGAGGCTATTTTGTATTTATTTTGGATTCGATGGGGATCTTTTGGTTTCTTCCCTCTCTATATCATCAATTGAGGCTTTATTTTTTCCAACGGTGCCGTTATGATATCTGTCGGGATCAGATATCGGGCCTCGATCTAGTTTTGCTTAGATAGTTCTGACCTCTAATTTTGAGGTTAAAGCTATTTCATTTTCTGGATCTTGGAAGGGTAATCAATTCATTCTATTGACCGTGTCTTATGGTAAGGTTTTGGCGGAATAACTTACTGTAGTTGATGGTGGTAAGTTTCCTCGCCTTTTTCTACCGTGGTTATTCATAGTTATTCCCATTACTATTTTTAGTGGTGAGATAACCTATTTTTGAGATTCTTCTCATGATATCATGCATATTTAATATGATTTGGATAGATTAGCTAATTTAGTTGTCTTGTTTCCTGTTTCTGTGTATATTGGCCAAATATGTTTCTCGAGGCCCAATATGATTTCGAATTACTATAGTCTTTTAATAATGAATCCTTTCTCTCATTTTCCCCTTATTAAAGGAAAATAATTAACTTTTGGACTTGGTACCATTGTATATTATCTTATTTTCTTTCCAATATCCAATCCTAGTAGCTTTCGTTGACCATACTTTTTTCCAAATGAAATCTCTAAAATAGGTTTTTAATCGACCTTATATAATCCAATATTTTCTAAACCTTCATCCACTTATCATTTCTCCTCAAATCCTTCATCCACACATAGATCAATAGTAACCCGCCTGATCTCTAACAATTCCCCTTGTATATTATCCCCCCATACACACACACGAAAATGGTGGTAAAGGTCTTAGAGGTAAAAAATTAAAAATAATATTTACTCTAAACAACTAAGAAACCCATAATTTTGAAGCCTCCTCCTATGCCCCTCATCTGTATCCCCTAATATTAGTTAAAACCACCCCCCTCTCTAAGTATATGTGATAGTTAAGGTGAGTAGTGATTTATATTTTGAGATCGAACCAAATCCATAAATAAACTTACCTCTTTAGGATGAAGTAGGGTCTTTCACCCAATGCTCTAATTATATTATTTTTGATCACAACTCTGGGAATTGTAAAAGGATCCCGAGGACTAGCCCATGTTCTGTTATGCCTCATATTCTCTATGGTAGTCCTTATTCTTCTAGAGTTTCTAACAAGGCTGATTCTTCTTAGGATAAGTTTCTCCCTTCTGATCCTACAAACGATCTACTCGATGAGAAAAATGGCGAGCAGGTGGACTCCTCATTTAGCAGGACTCGTCCCGCTAGTGAGGCCGCTCTTGGTATTCTGGTTTTATCCTCTGGAAAGATCATTATCTAAACCTCTGTAAGTATTTGTATCTAATATTTATTGCTTATTAATATATTTTTGGATTAAATGATTATATTAGGAATAAAAACGTAACTTACTTTATTATTAGTAATAGTATATCCATTATGATCCTAATTAAAACTAAACTCACATCTATAATGTTGAATTTATTATCAGAACTATGGCCCCCATTCTGGTATTATATTACTAATCATGTCTCACACTCCCTTGGTAGGATTTAGATAATATGGAACCCAAGTGTAATAAAAATTTACATGTTATCATATTATTTTCAATTTATTCATTGTAAAGCTAGAAATTTATAATTCCTCCGATTTTCTTCCGATTCAAGGTCATTTAAACGTTTAACGATAACCTAGATTGCATCCTTCTATGGGCCGACCTTGAGACCATTTTTGCTCAAGATTAGAGAATCCATTTGCCTACCCTGGGGATTTCACCGCTACTCATAAGTCGAATAAGAGTATCGGCTCCCAAGATACTTGGTCTCACACTATTGATAAATAAAAGTTGCTACCAGTGTGAGCTTCATGATCTCTGCTCTACTGGTCTATTTTTCACACGGGTTTGTAATAATATAATTAAACCAAATCTCTCAAAGATTTACCGTGTCCTAGTCAACAATGAGTGTGATGAATCTTTCCACATATCTTCTGTCATTTTGGCTTTCCCCGATCGTTCGGTCACACCATTGTCATTCTTAATCTGGGAAACCCCCGAGTGCATCAAAACCAAACTTTTAAATTTTTCAATATGTGGAAATCTCATCCTAAATTCAAACAAATTTTCTCCATTAACTGGAACCTTCCCATCTTTACGCTTGGTATGAACCCGGTCTCCTAAAAACTCGCTCACATTCAATTCTCTTTAAAATATCTGAACCGTAAACAATACAATGGGTTTTTTCTAGCGCCCAAACACACCTCTTCCAAACATAGTCCATTTTAGAGAAAAAATCCCATAAACTGTTACTGTGCTATTAGTAGATTGAGGCCTTCTCAAACTATATCTTCCTCAGCAAATTTGAATCCTTTCTAAATTAAAAATCCAAAGAGAACTAGCTCAAAATTGATGACATGCTCATCAAATTCTTTCACAACAATATAAACACTCGTATCTTAGGTAACAAAATTGTCTCAATTTCAAATAATTGAGGCAATGTGGTTACCAAGCCTTCTGGTATTGCCAACGTTCTGGTTATTCACTTTAATGACCTTTTTGGCACTAAGACCCCTCATAGTAACACGTGGCTTGACATAGCTTCGTCCCTCATTACCTCAAGAGTTAACTCGATGGAAAAATCTTTTATGATCCGCACAGTAACATGCGAGAAAAGTAAAACCTCTTTATTTAGTATTGACAACAATAAATCCTTGGGACTTGGTGGATTCAATTCCAGTTTCTTTAAGATTTTTTGGAACATTGTATAAAAATACCTCTACAATGGGGTCCTCAAGTTCTTTAAATATGGTCGTATATAGCCTTCTTGGAATTCCACATTCGTTGCACTATATTTCTTTTCCTCGAGCTATCAGTATTGTCAGCCAGAGAATCGCCCCCAAAAATGGCCAAAAATTCAAAATATTCACACGAACTTCGAACATGGCCCTTTTTTACTGGCTCCTCAACTGTCATCAAAATTAACCTTATTCAAGTATTCCAATGCAACATCGAAATAATCAACCTTTGAATCCAAGATCATCAAATATTCAACATGTTCCTTTGGATTGGTTGGTTGTGAAGTTGATGCTATGGGATTTTTCGTTTCATTACTCTATGCTTTCACACAGGTCAATAGCTTCCCGTTTTCAATTAAAGTTTGAACTTCTTTTTCAGCGCGATGCAATTCGCTCATCCTTGACCTGTTGATTAGAGCCCGCTTTCTGAAATTTACATATCCTTTAGTTTTATCAAAAATTACAGCAACACTTTTAGTTAAATCTACATAATATTCAAGCCTTGTCCATTGATTTGAACTCGTCCTATTAAATTGGTATGATGGAGCTTGATTCAAATACTCTCCAGTTCCAGGTGGTAGGTTGTTGTTGTTCCTTAGACGTGCTTGTTGAGCATAATTTAAAGATTTCCCCGATAATGTGGCACCTGCCCAAAGTTCTTTTGAACAGTAGCCGCCACATCTCTAACCATGGTTGATTCCTCAACCTTGATTTGATCATCAACTTGAGCCATCAAAGCTCCAAAAGTTAAAGCTCTTCTTTTCGTTGTTCCATTAACAAAATCTCCTGGAATTAATCCCTAGCAAAAAGTTGTCATTGCCACCAGTTCTTCACAATTATCTAAACTTTCTTTCATCAAAACAAAGCACTTCGTATAATCCTTCAACTTTTCTCTGACTGCTTGCTTTCACTGGATAATTGTATCCCCATTTTCCCTCATCTCCTTACTCCCAACAAACTATCTTTGAAAGGAAGTATAAAAGTATTTATAGTTTGAAATGGATCCCATTGCAATTTGGTTATACCATTTCAAAGTTTTTCCTTTATAAGTTTGAGAAAAAGCCCGACACACTAGCCTGTTGTCGTCCTTGAAGTTCATCATATAATTCTTGAACTGTTCGATGTGAATATCTGAATCTTGCATCCCATTATAATTTTTAACTTTTGAAATGCTAAATCACTTTGGAAGTGTGATAGATCTAATCTCACTTGTCAACGGAGAATTCGTCCAATCAAGACCTTGAACATACTGATCCTCGATTCCCATCACCGTATTCAAATTCCAATCATCCCCATTGTACTGATTCAACATATTTCCTTCACACCAGTTAGACTCTCTCAAACATCGAGGTACACTGTCTCTTCTAGTTCTATGGTATTTATTAGATTTGCGAGGTTGATCATTCTCCTCTTTCAAAGAGCCTCGATATCTTTTAAAACATGAACTTAAGCTTTCAACCTCCTCATTACTAGATATGATATAGATTTGTTTATCTTTCTTTTCTCTTTGAGATGAATGACGCTCTTTTGGCCCTTCAAATCACGCTTTTTTTTGTTCGCTTTTGACTTGACGATCAATGCAAGATCGATCAGATTGATAACCAACATTATTTTGGTCATTCATTTGCCTTACCTTGGATTTCAATCTTGTTGACTAATTCCCCTGCTCTTTGTGATCGTATTTCTCGTTTAGAGCATTTATCTTATCCAAAGTTGATACATTCGTAGCTCTATCTCGGATTAAGTCTGGTGAATAAGAATAGACCTTTATTTCATATCATTTGTCATTTCTAAGTCGTTTTTAGCGTTCAACAGTTGATCGAACCAACATGTCATTTTTTGGATTCATTGCAAGGCTTTAAGATTGTTTTTCAAGATCAATAATATTCGAACTGGAAAAGATGACACCAATCATTGATCGGTCCCCAGTGGAGTCGCCAATTTGGTGAGTTTGATTATCTAGATTGCCTAAGTGAATTGAGAGTAGTCAATTATTGAGAGAGAAATTTTCTAGAGAGAGAAAATCAGATTGCACAAATGATCTAACTCAAAAAATCCAACCCATCTATTAGATCAACCTTAGCATTTATATATAGGCGCAATGACTTAACTCATAACAGAAACGGTTACATAAAAGGGCAAATTTCATAATAGTCCCTGATTTGAATACATAATCCCAAATCCCTCCTTTAACTTTAGAATCTGTTATAAAAGGTTTTACTGTTTACATTTTAGTCCTCAAAGTTCCATTTTCTTATTAGTCTTCGACTAGATATCCGTATTTAATTCAGTCATTAAATAAATAAAACTTTGAGGAATAACTAATTTTTTTCTTTTTTTCAGTTATTCTTTTCCTCTTTAATAGTCTATTGATAACAAAACAAATTCTTCCAAAGTATGAAATAAAAATTCCAACGACTTTTGCTATTCTAACCTTCCTCACCACTATTTTATTTCTAGGCGTTTGGACTTAAAATATTGAAATAATTATTGTTCTTCATACTTGAAATCAAATTCTCTATAAAAAAGGATTATTCAATAATACTAATAATAAAGCAGTATAAGTATAATAAATAGGAATTTTAAATAATAATGGGTTCCATCGATCTTATGGTTACTTCTTAAATAATGCGGTCTTCTCTATACACCAGCGCCCCTTCCTTCAATTAATCAATACTACTTGTAACTTATCTAGTTCACACTCTTCGTTGGCTCTACGGATGAATTTTCTGGTAATAAGTCTTTCATAATGAGATCTAGTTTAAGAAAGTAACAATATTTAATTTTCTAAAGTAATTGGGTAGTTGATCTTATTAGTCCATTTTCGCAAGCATAATCTTTAGTTTTTAGGATTCCCCCACTTAATTGATAACCAATTGTTGCCAATGGGTCTTTTTTTTATCCCAAATTGAAGTAGTTGATTTTACATCAAAAGAACCCATAAGTTTCACACACAATAAACAATAAAAAGACAATAAAAGGATATGCTAGATCTATCATTTTTAGATAGTCACAAATCGCAAATGTACAATCAACCTAGTATGACCTTTTTTACTCACGAATCGCAAATACAAAACCAATCTAGCTTGACCTCTTTTACTCACAAAGCGCAAATACAGAACTGATCTAGCATGACAAAACTAATCTCGCATGAACTATTTTACTCAAAATCTAGCATGACAAAACCAATCTAGCACGACCTATTTTACTGACAAATCACAAATGCACAATCAATCAAGCATGACCATTTTTACACACAAATCGCAAATGCCCAATCTAGCATAACAAAACTAATCTAGCATCGCCTATTTTACTCACAAATTAGCATGACAAAACCAATCTAGCATTATTATCGATGAACTTATCTAGCAATGTTTTAAAACTAATCTAGGATTTAGTCATAATCTAACATGATAAACCAATCTAGCATTATCATCTATGGAGTTACTAACAATTTTTTATAACTAATTTAGCATTTACTCATAATCTAGCATGACATAACTAATCTAGAATTATTATTTATGGTCTTATCTAGCAATGTTTTAAAACTAATCTAGCATTTACTCATAATCTAGTATGACAAAACCATTTTAGCGGGAAATGCTATGGTCTTATCTAGCAATGTTTTATAACTAATCTAGCATCTTCTACCAATAGTTCTAAAAATAAGATTCCATCTTCTGCACACCCAACATTGCCGATAATGGTGATGCTCATCTGGGTATTGTGTCTCTGTATCGGTATATGAAGTCTGTGTGTCAGGTTCTCTCCACTAGTCATATGTAGTCTAGTAATTTTGGATGGAATGGGTAGCCAAAAAGTCTGGCTTTGAAATGAATGGAGCATATTTATATTAATGGTGGTATTTTTATCCATTACTAAAACTTAGGTACCTTTTGATACTATCCTCTTTTGGTACTAGTTGGTATAGAGATACTTGAGAAGGTATTTGCATTTTCAAATTATTATATTATATTTTACTCGTTGAATAAATTTAAACTCGTATGTTGAAAAATTTAATAATTTTACAGTCCAATATGTTCTCATAAAATCATATATTAACCATAAATAAAATTCAAAATACGTAATAAAATAAAAGAATCTACTAGAAATTTTTTGAATAAAGATTATATGATAAATTTTAAAAAATATGGACTAATGCGTATTATTAAGTACAAATATATTATAAAGTTCAAACTTTATTTTGAAATAATAAATTAATTTTAAAATACATTGTTTATCATCGTCTAATAACCAATATACTAGCTATTTTTGTTAAAATAAGTTTTGCTCATTTTAAAGATATTTTTTATAAGCTCGCGACCAAAACGTCATGCGTTCGATATCCTCTACGAACGTTTTCTTCATTTGAGTTTGTCACTTTGTGTGGTTTACCTTCTGACGTTGGTTTGGAGACTATTGCGTCAGATTGAGACCATGTGCATATTCATTGAGTAATGGTTGCAAATTCCCCTGAAAAAAGAAAGATATTTTTTTGATGTACTTTGATTTGATTGAGATTTACTATTTCGAATACCAAACTCGACATTATATATCGTTTAAAAAATAATTTTATATTAAAATAATTGTTAATTTTAAATTAATAAAAATATATTTACCAAAATATAACTAATAATAAATTTAAATGTAAACAATTTAATATTATGTTTAAGTTAATAAAAATTTTAAAAGTGATTTTGAAAATAAAAACTAAAAACTGTAGCTAAAAATAATTTTATATTACTATTATTTTTAGCTATATTAGTAATAAATAATAATAATAATAATTATGGGTATATAATTATTTATGTTCAAATTATAACTACCTATCTTATTAGTTTTTGAACATTTAAAAAGTTGGTTGAAGTCTAAAAAGTAAATCATAGAAAACATTCATCAACCACATTCCGACATCCTGAAGATTACTTGGGGTTGGAAATAGTGACCTCTCTTCTTTCTACTAAAGTCAAAGATTATGACAAGACCCATATGGTTCGCGGGATCTCTCGCGAGGAGATAAAATCTGTCATTTTTAGCATTGATAGCAACAAATCGTCTGGCCCTGATGGCTTTAATTCTTGCTTCTTCAAAAACTCTTAGAATGATGTTGGGGAGGATATCTGTAACGGTGTCCTTGATATTTTCCATATCAGAATTATCAATTCCGCTTGGAACTCCACTTCCGTCGCTCTTATCCCCAAAAAGAAAACTCCTTCAAAGGCAGCCGATTTTAGGCCTATTGCTCTTTCT
Organism: Limnanthes douglasii subsp. nivea; assembly: GCA_036936605.1. Classification (NCBI taxonomy): domain Eukaryota; kingdom Viridiplantae; phylum Streptophyta; class Magnoliopsida; order Brassicales; family Limnanthaceae; genus Limnanthes; species Limnanthes douglasii. The sequence goes on along the minus strand of JAUPFV010000003.1, from coordinate 154,255,340 downwards.
AATGTTGTCTATAAGATTATCTCCAAAATCTTAGCCAACATAATTAAAGACTCCTTTCCCTATATTATTGAAAATTCCCAACCGGCCTTTGTCTCGGGAAGAAACATCTCGGACAATATCCTTCTTTCCCAAGAACTCCTTAGAGGATACCACACTAATGCTAATGGGAAAAAGGTTGCGCTAAAGATTGATCTGAAAAAGGCTTTTGACACCGTGTGTTGGCATCTCATCCTGGACATTCTGGTGACAATGAATTTTCCAGATAAGATGATCAATTGGATCATCAAATGCATCTCCTCCCTCTCTTACTCCATTATCATCAATGAAGATCCCCAAGGTAACTTCAAAGGTAGAAAAGGTCACCGACAAGGGGACCCACTATCATCAACGAGGCCCTGATTGATTTCCATGCCCTTTCTGGACTCAAAGTCAATCCCTCTAAAAGCCACATCTTCCTCTCGGGTATCAATCACCCTCTGAGAGATGAACTTCTTTCCATTATGGGTTTCCCAGAACGATCTCTCCCAGTCAAATACTTGGGAGTTCCTCTCCTTACAGGGCGACTTACCCATACAGACTGTCGTTCCCTTCTTCACAAGATTACCGCTAGGATAGAATCTTGGACTTCCAAGCATCTATCCTATGCGGGCAGACTCCAACTCATCAAATATGTCCTCTTTGCCGGACAAGTTTACTCGTCATCCATCTTCATTCTTCCCTCCAGGATCATAAAAGAGCTCACTCAATACCTTTATCACGTTCTCTGGTCGGGTTCTGCCATGAAAACCCATGGGGCTAAAATAGCATGGTCCAAAATTACCTCTCCCACGAAAGAAGGAGGTCTTGGGATCATAGACCTCAAAATCTGGAATCAGGCGGTTGTCCTCAAACACGTTTGGTCTATTATGAGTAATAATAATCACTCGATCTGGAGTGATTGGATTAAAATGGAAAAAGTCAAAAATAAAAATTTATGGGATCTTTCTCTCGAATCCTCCCCCTCTTGGATTTGGAGGAAAATTCTCCGGCTTCGGCCTGTGGCGAACAACTTGTACAAGGTAGCTATGGGGAATGGTTCGACTACATCTTTCTGGTTTGACCCATGGCTTCTCCCCACCTCCCTTGTAAAGCACTATGGGTCCGATATTATTGATGATTCCAGACTCGGGAATAATCTCAAAGTCTTCGAGATCATTCTCAATGGTAACTGGAATTGGCCATCTAGTCTCAGACCCGCAAGAGCTAGAAGCAACGCTAAACTGAAGGAGATCAACATACTCATCCTCTCCTTTTCCCCTCCTAACATCTTTGCTCAAGACGTCCATTTTTAGAATGTGAAAGCTGGATGCAACAAATTCACCATCAAGGACACCTACAATGCCATTCGTATGCCCAAACCAGCAGTGGGGTAGGCCGGGTTAGTATGGAATAAATACAACATTCCTCGACATTCTTTCATCCTTTGGCTTACTGTCCAAAACAAACTGTCCACTATGGATAAGTTGCTTAGTTGGGGTTACAATACCCCGACTGACTATGTTCTTTGTAACTCTGCTCTGGAAACCTCAGCTCACCTCCTCTTTGACTATAGTTTCTCTGAGAGCATTTGGACCAACACAGTTCTAAATTGGGTTTCCCCTTAATTCATTTTAACTGGCAGTCTTGGATTAATGAGGCGTCAAACTGGTCTCAATCTCGAAACCACCATCTCTGGCGCACTAGTTTTGGCGCGGTTATCTACCACGTTTGGAAGGAGAGGAACTCAAGAATCTTCGGTTCCCCTCCAGCCACCACCTCCCTGATTTCTCACCGAATCTTCTCCGATCTTCGGTTCAGATTCCATGGCTCCAAGATTTGTTAGCCTTTGTAACCGCTTACCCCTAATTATTTCTTTCTCTTATTGCAGGTATTCTCGCTTTTGACCAAGACACTTGGTATGGGATCTTATGGAGATCTTCCTCTGGAGCTCTCATCTGATCGTCTTGGGGTCTCTGGTTGCTCACTGATGTTGTTCCCACTTCTGTTCTTTTTATTACTCTCTAAGTTGTTATGCTGATGTCCCCACTATTTTACCTCGGCTACTTAGTAATTCTGTCGCAGGCTTCACTTATCTATTGAATCTCCTCAGGGTATGCCCTAGGTATTTGTATGAATTCTCTATTTTTTAAAATGTTTTTATAAAAAAAAACTATTATAACAACGTGCCATAAAAATACGTAATTTTTTAAATAAGTTTATTTAAAGAAAATAAATTGTCGGCTACACAAAACATAACATAGTATAAAAATATAAAAAGTAACTTACTCGAATATGTAAAAATTCAAAAAGCTTTGAATAGGCCTTCATAATAAATCATTTTTTTTCATACCATACGGTTAGCAAATGGTTATATATAATTTTTTAAAAATAACTATAATTTATCTGTATTTGTATAGCCTGATGACATATTTTGGCGAGATGTTGAATGCCTAAAACAAAATAATTCATCTGACCTATATAACTCGGAATAAAAACATGTAAAACAAATTAATAGTTAGTAAACAAAAATATAATGGGAGAAAATGGTACTCAAATTTAACTTGGTTCCACAATTTTGAGAAGTAACACCCCAATTACCAACTATGCTTAAAATTGAAATGCAAGCTATAAGAACCAACCGACTATGAACAAATACATAATATATATTTTTTTATAAAACTCTCGTGTTAAAATAAGATGCCAATTCCTTTTGTTAAGTGTTCCTACCATAATACTCAAGCCCAAAAGCTAACTATACTCGAATCCACAGCAAACAACGTTATTCAAAATTAAAAATGAATTTACTTACCTAATGTAAGATGACTGGAAGTTGATACTTGAATTTTCAAGTTAGGTTTCTTCACGAACGTCAAAATAGGACTATTGACAGTGAAGAAGAAGCTGGACTCAAATTTCCTTTTTCTAATGTTTGGATTGTAATCCAAACAGGGAGAAGTTTTCAGGGTCCGTAGGTTTCGTTTATGATTAAAATTTTGAAAAAAGCGAAGGACTAAAATCTGCAAAAATAAAATAAAGAACCGTCTCGCAAAATAAAGAAATAAAAATATCAATACATTAATTTAGAATAGGGCAAGACTATATCTAGACCCCATTTGGCTATAATGAGATCTTAAATAACTCTTTTTATTTTATTTTACTCATCATATAAAACCAAGTTTTCAACAAAAAAATCTAAACAATTTTCTTCCTCTTCTCCAACCAAACTTCTCTCTAAAAGTAATCTAATACCCAAAGAATGAATTACATTAAAATCTAACTATTTTCTTCATTTGCTTTAACAAAAATTCTCTATATTTTTTAATTATATTTTAATATCGCCTTGTGGAACTTTTCGACTTTTCATGAGCGTAAAAGAATGAATCATACTAGTCGAAGAGCCAATTTTTTTTTACAGAATTATATTACAATGAAGTAATCTGTAGACCCAGTATTTCTATTAAGAAATAAACTAGCAACTGTGAAAATATTTCTCAGCCTGATGGTAATGACAATCTTGTTCGAAACCCGATCATCTTGATGACAATATAAGATGCGAGCTGCAATTCTTTTTAAAAAAAATCAAAGAAATCAATATTTGAAATCAAGATCTTTGATTAATAGCGAAATCAGAAACATCAATCAGATAACAAAACCACAAGAAAGAAAACAACACATCGATTTCTAAGTTTGAATTAAATTTACAACCAGAAACCCTAAATCCCCAAATTCCATAACCTAAGAACTTGTAAACTTTGTAACAACTTTCGTTCCTTCTGATACAGCATGTTTAGCCAATTCACCAGACAACACCAACCTCACCACAGTCTGGATTTCCCTTGAAGTGATAGTCGGTTTCTTGTTATACCTTGCAAGCTTCGTAGGCTCACCAGCCAATTTCTCGAAGATATCATTGATGAAACTGTTTATGATTCCCATAGCTTTGCTGCCTGGAAATACCGATATCGGGATGAACCTGCTTCAAGATCTTGAAGATGTAGATCTTGTAGGTCTCAACGCTTTTCTTGGATCGTTTTTTCTTTTTATCAGCTCCAGCGCCAGCTTCTTTTGGTAACTTCTTTCTGGCCTTTGGTTTATTCTCAGCTGCTACGACGGCCAAGAGATATTTTTCGGCGACCTTCTTCTCAGTCGGCTTCTTTTCTGCTTTGGGTGCTATTGTTGATTTTGATTAGGAAATGAGTTCTCTAGAGACTAATCGGAGAAGAGAAACAATTTTCTGATTTTGATTGGTGAGATGCGACGTGCAACTTGAATTTGATAAAAAAGAAAAAAAAAAGGAAAAGTGAAAAGAGAGAACAGAGAAGAGAGATAGTTGGCTGAAAAATGTTTATATATTAAAGGTATTTAGTAAAATTTGGAGTCTCATTATGGCTAAAGAAAGTCTCATCATAACTGGATCTCATTATAACCAAAACGGATCTCGGTTTAGCGTTTCCTTTTAAAACAGGGAGAAATAAAAGTATCAATAAATTTATTGAATTGTTTATATTAGATTGGTATTTTGGATGCATACTTTATATACATAAAATCACTTATTCAAACATTTTTAACATCTTGATGATTCATTTGACATAAACCTTTATGTACTTATATGGTTAAAAAAGGTGATACAGTTTGATTCTTGACTCTCACGTTTTAGGACAATCCATCTAATTACAAAATAGTTTCGTCATAAAAATATTTTAGGCATGGCTGTTGCTTACAAGTCGTCTTAATTGGTAAAGATTCTCTTAGAAGGTGGTAACCTCTTTTGTTTTGTTGGCAACAGAAAATAATTAGGTCTACACAAGTATATGTACATCAGATGTACTACATCTGTATATATAACTCAAGAAGACCGAATTTGTAATAACAAATAATCATGTCTATATCTGGAAAGGTCAACCATGTCTGGCCTGAGGAAATGAACCCCAATCTCAGAGATGAAACCAAGGAATTAATATGTACTCTGCCATTGGGAACTGATTGGATGCTCCTTCATGTCCATCAGTATCAAGGTTGTTGGATACAAACTCTGTTATTGCAACAAATTTTAGATTTCCAAAATCATTTTATAGCTAAACCCACTGATGTAGTTCTTGTTACCACTCCTAAATCCGGTACCACTTGGCTAAAGGCCCTTGTTTTCTCTCTAGTCCACAGGGGTCAATACCAAAACAATGAAAACCACCCTTTGCTCACCAACAACCCTCATACTCTTGTACCGTTTTCAGAGCTCGGGTCTGATTTCACAAATTTACCATCTCCCAGGGTGTTTTCAAGCCATTTGCCAATCGGATCACTCCCGAAATCTATAGTAGACGCATCTTGCAAGATCGTTTACATGTGTAGAGATCCCAAGGACACTTTTGTTTCACTTTGGCATTTCACTAACAAGCTTAGGCCCAAAGAGCTTGGCGCCTTTCCGAATGAAGATGCATTTGATTTGTTTTGTAGAGGGGTGAGTGGTTTTGGGCCGTTTTGGGATCAAGTATTGGGATATTGGACGGAGAGCTTGAAAAACCCGGATAGAGTATTTTTCCTGAAATACGAGGAAATGAAAGATCAGCCAGATATTCATTTGAAGAAGCTGGCTCGGTTCTTGGATTGTCCATTTTCAGCTGAGGAAGAGAATGAGGGTGTGGTGGGTGACATCTTGAAGTTGTGTAGTTTCGATAGCTTGAGGAGCCAAAAGGTAGATACTTCTTTTGGTGATATGTTTTACAGGCGAGGTGTGGTTGGAGACTGGATAAATCATATAACTCCTGAAATGGGACAAAGACTTGACGAAATCACTGAACAAAAATTGCAGGGTTCTGGATTGAGATTTTAAATATTTTCATAATTTGTGCATCTTTGATCCTAATATCTGCTATTCTAATAAGTGTAGGCTCTATCGTGTCGCACAAGTGTGAATGAATAAGCTTGTTGTATTTTTTTTTTATTATGGTGATTTTAAGTTCTTCAATGTAATTGATATTATTGTTTATTACATAATATATTGTGCGATAAAATGTTGAAATTATGTATTTACAAAATGGTTTCTGATGATTAAAAATCACCGACCCAGACTTTAATGGTCCTTGCCTTAGTATGCGTACAAGAATGACTAGGGAGAGAGACCCTTATGTTTTACTAATATGATACTTGGAGTTACCAACAACTTCATGTCTTTTCACAGTTCTGTCGCTCTAATGAAGAGGCGCACAAGTGATAGATTAGCCAATACCTTCTCCTCTATTGAAATAGTTGTCGTGGATGGAAAAGACACTAATATGAATATGGCCGGTTCTCCAGAAAATGCTAGTATTGATCGCAGTTTCAGCTGTTAAATTTCATGCTAGTATTACGGAGAAGCATTGGCCACAAATTGTTTCCATCCATGCGTAAAGGAAATATTACCTGATACTGAGGGATTTTGTCTGGTGTGTTTGCCAAACAACGGAGAAATCTAAAGAAACCAGCTAGAAGAAGAGTAGGTAGTAGTCAATCAGGGAAGTGCATTAAAAGAATCAAATTTGATGACATTTATTATGATGAGAAACCCTGAGCAAAGAAAAAATTAGCAGTCTATCAAGCACTTCTAGAGTGGTCTGGTCGGGTCTAATTAGATAATGATGCTTATGAAGGTGGTGAACAATTCGTTGGAAATGCATATCTTTATTCACCATGTTTTGCAAAGATCTGATGGCAAAATCTTAGTGTTTAAGATGTTTACACAAAATAGGAAAGTGATTGATTATGTGTAGTAAATACATATCAGAGATACATGATGACTCGGAAGTTTTCGTTAATTTTGAATTTAAAACGGATAATTTCTGAAAACTCGAATTTCAAATTTAGTTTTCAGCTTAACCACAGCCAAGAGCTCTGCCTCTTGGGCTGCCGCTCCTTGGACCCTGGCGAAGAAAGTACCGCTCCTTAGGCGCAGTCTCAAATTTGTTCGATAAAATATAATGATTACATTGGTCCATTAATTAATCCAATGGCGCTAAATATCTAACATTATGTGTGAAGTAACAGGGGGGAGACAGGGAGATGCACTTCAGAGCTGAATGGACTGTTAAAGAGAAAAACACAGCACCATTGTTGTGATGACTAGGTGCTTAATATTGATAAAAGAATTGCCTAAAAAGCTATTTGAAGAGGATGCATTTACTGTTGTCTACTTGTTAATAGGTTGGCAACTAAGTCTTTTCAGACCGTTACTCTTTTCGAGTGTTTGTGAAAACAAATCCAAGTCTGACTCATTCGAGTGTTTGAACCAGAAAAGAAAAAATTCAGAAACGTGAGTCAAAATGGCATATCGATTGGTTATAGTGAAATTACCCGAGGATATAGAATTCTTCTAATGACAGTGTCGATGACTTAAAAATCTACATCTGCGTACGCATTCTCTCTAAGCTCTGTTTTGTTTTGGTAGAGCTCTAAAAAGCAGCAAAAAGTATGGCACTCTCTGCAATGGAAGCAGAGTACCTTGCTACTGCTTTAGCTTGCAAAGCCCTTACATGCCTCAAATTCATAGTGCGATACAAGTGCAGTTCCTTTTTTCTGTGGTAACCAGTCAGTCATTGCCGTGCCACGAACTCCTGCCTAGCATAGAAGGATCAGGCACATTGTTTTAAGGCATCACTACTCAAAGAAGGTGGTGAGTGAAGGGAAGATTCAGCTGCTATAATGTCACAGATTAAAATAACTGACATCTTCATATGCTCTGTCTGTAAAGAGAAATATTTGGTTTGATATTAACGGTGTGTGATGAAGTGTAACATCAAACTTACTTGTTGAAGAAGTTACTTGGTTTTACTTCTTAGTGTTTGAACTTGGGCTTGGTTCGTTGATTGAGATTAAAGGCCTCTCGTTATTGGCTGCTATAGTTTGTTTTGAAGTTATTTATCACAAATATATACACACCACCAACTGTTTTTTTTCTCTACAACAAAAATTTTAAAAAGTTAGCTCACTAAGAACTTGGCTCGAGTTCACATTGATTGAATGATATGCGGAAAATGGTGTAGGCTTTGATGTTTGAATATTAGAAAGAAAGAATCAAAATATGCGGAAAATGGTGTAGGCTTTGATGTTTGAATACTAGAAAGAAAGAATCAAAGTAGAAAATGCTATTTATAGAAGAAGGTGTAGAAAACAATGACTCAGAAAAGGAGAAGACCAACATAGATTTTGAAAACTGAACCACTTAGCTCAGCTCAAGTGCGCAACTCATAAGTCAATGAACTAAAACTGATTGCCTTTAGGAGAGTTGCGCTGAGTCTTTGGACTGTTACCTTTTTCAAGCTCATTTTTTTTTTATAAAAGCCCAAGTTTAATAAAAAAACCTCATTCAATATAAATGTCGGAATAGATAAGGTATCATATAAAAAAAACTAATAGTACAATTTCTTATATTATCTCTAACCATAACAAGCTCGGTTAATTTTTATAAATTGTACAGTCAGTTTAATTGAAAAATAATTAGAAAAAATTATTATAAGTCCTCTTTCTTTAATTTTGATTTGGTCCCGAAGCTTTAGTCTTTTCTATGTAGCTACGACAATGAGCCTCCGATCATTAAATTCACGATGAGTAATATTGGAATATTTATGGACCGACATGCTAAGTATATATTTGGTTATTATCTTAAGATAGTTCCGTAACAAAAGTAACAAATTTGATTATATTTGGTGTGGTTTATTTCTGTCCGAGGGTAATTTTGTAAAGTGTTTTAGATGTTTTGAGGTGATTAATGTTTAGGGTGGTGAGTAGTGAGATAATTAAGTTGTGTGCTAGTAATAAATTCTGATTACCCTTATTAATGAAAGTAGTTGGGGTATTTATACTTAATTACTGATCCATGGGCTTATTGGGTCGGATCATGAAGTCGGGTCAAGTTTAAGGACCCATAAGTAATCTGGTTTGAAGTGAACAACAACTAGCTTATACAACATTTATTACATTTGTCCTGTTTAGAGTTTCATAATGGTGGTCATGGTCTGAACTGCCCTCGGATTAAGTCAAGACTTAGTAGCTAAAGAATCTGATCTCATTAGTAGCCCCTTTAGGTCTTGCAAAGAATCTTTGGAAGAGCTGACTCTAAAAAATAATACCAACATTTTCCGATCTGTTGTTTTCGTCCGAAGTGCAAAATTTTCCTTTAAAAACGACTCTGTTCGAATCTTGGTGGAACTGATTTCTTATTTCAGAATTCTAAGAGTTTTCTTGCAATCATGGGACAAGTGTCATGTTCCAATTCGACCTCTCAGCAGTTTTTCTCCTGGATTCTCGTACTTACTATGCTAGAAAGATACCTAAGCTTTAACTCTCATACCTTGCAACTTTTAATTATTACCCAAATCGATTTACCTTCTCCTGGGTAATTCTCATTTTTCATTGTTGTATTTGAACCTTCTTATTGTTTCATTGTCTTCACAAAATACAAACATTCCTAGTGAGAGAAAGCTTACTTCGTTTTCAAATTCATGTTTGCATCATATATGTTCACAACCAGAAACGCCTTAGTAAAAGGAGGTTGGTTGAACTTATTTGAGTTACAGAGAGCAAGAAATTCGCAAGAGACGAACGCATTGCTGCTCGTCTTTCGGTTTCTCCCAGTGAAAGAAACAATCAACCACAAGTAAGCATAGACCATGGTTCATCATCTTCAAAAACTTCCAAGGTTAGAAAATTTCCCTTTATCGCAAAAATTTCACCTCTTTCATCAGGGTCATCTATTCAGGAGTTTCAAGGCCCTCTCTCTAAGGAGAAAGTTGTTCTAGCATAAGAAAACCCTCACCTTTTATCGCAATGGGGTTAGACGCGGAGAAATCTCCAAATAAATTAACCCCACGTCAGGTTACACGTTAATCAAAGTCAAAATTCACCCCTACTTATTCAAACCTCTCCAGTTCAGAGGCAATAAAACCTATGCCAAAGGCTAAACCATCTAGGCAACAGCCTCTAGCAAAAACCAGACAACATAGGGACAATTTTGCCACTGCTTGGTATACTCTACTAGGCTACATCATGGCATCTAGGTTATCTACAATTCCACCAGCAATGGAATAGTTTGGTGTTGTGGCAAACTTGGGTAAAAATTATCAAATCCCCTTATACCACTACTACATAGGGAATGACTACAAGATAGTGAACGATCTCCTGGAGTCTGAAAAACCGTAGAGGATGCAGTTATTATTCATCAGTGGGGCTTGGGAAAATGGCAAGAAGATCAATGTTGACTCAAACCTAAGCCAACTCACCAGTCGCTAGAAGAGCGTTGGTGAGTTTCACTTATTTCTTCTTTAATATTTTAAGCATTAAGTTTTAAATCCGAACTGACTCATACTTCTTCCCAGTGTTTCCAAAGGAGTTTTCGGACTATGTGGATGCAAGGAAATATACTTGTGTCAAGTTAAACGCTTGGGCCTTAGAGAACTAGAGCAATGATTTTCACAACTGCTTCACATCGGTGAACTACGTGAGGTCTCATTCGTGGAACACCACAGGGAGAAGAGACCTCTCTTGGGAAGAGCTAACCACCCCTCCCCATGCAGATGTCATCCTAAGTAGCATAGAGGCCAAATATGCCAAACTTTACCTACCTTCCAGGGCCAAAGCCCTCAGTCATTTGAACAAGATGAAAAACAAAAACAAAAAACGGCCATAACAGACCCACCTCAAACAACCACTGAAGGGACTGGTTCAGAGAACCAAGGAGGTATTAACGCTACTTTATTGGAAGTAGTAGAAGTTAGTGTGAAGGAAGCTGGTGGGTCAGACATCCCACCGAAGCTTTCGAAGAAGTACAAGAAGCGTAAAGCAGTAGTGCTGAGAAGCTACTAAAAAGAAAAAAGTTACTCCAGGAGAAGTGATAATCCTTCGTCCTCCCGAAGTCCCTCCTCCAGCTCCTACCGATCCTACCTTTCAGGAGGAAATTCCAACCAATCTCAATTCTGAACAGGTTATTGGTGATGGTAACGTAGAGGTAGACCTTGACACCTTTCTAAACATCAATATTTATTTCAATGACTTAGAAAAAGATGATTTCACGGGGCCTTACCATCCTCCTAGTTATTCCAACGTGATGACTTATAATGGTAAGACCTATGCACTATCTAGTGAGCAAGATACCTTAAGTCATGCCCTCTTGGGTTATATTCGACCATCGCTTGATCTTGAGAGACATGTAAGGGATCATACTGTTACCATCAACACCCTGAATACAGAGAAGAAAAATTTATCAGCTGATCTTCTCAGTTCTCAGAAAAGTATAGAATTATTGAGGAAGGAAAAAGATGATTTAGCTGCCAAACTGCTTAAGTCAAAAACGGCCAGCAAAGAGCTTCAAACCAATTACTCCAACCTAGAGACTTCTTCCTCAAATGATATCACAAATTTGAAGGAGCAACTACAAACCAAGGACAAAATTATCCAGACTTTTCTGATGACAGGGCTAAGTTGGAGAATACTGTTCAGAAGAAGATCGAAAAGAAAACTATCATGGAACGCCAACAAGCTCAAGCCATAGCTGCAGGGATAAAAAAGTATGTTAATGGAATAGTGGATTCTCTGGAGAAGAGGGATTATAAAATCAAGTCCGATATGGTCCTTCTGTTCCATGACACCTTTTCTAAGAGGACCCTTGGTCCTCTGTGGAAATATGTGGACTATAAATATCTCCCCTTCCATACTATGGCTGATTAGGACAAGCGCAACTACTCTAGTAAAATAGACTCCGATGATGATGAAGTGGGTGAGAGTTCAAGTGCTGAACTCAAAAGTCCCCAAAAAAGATGGTGAAGAAAAATCTGGAGGGAACAAGCCCTAAGGTTATATTATGCATTTTTTGTTTTGAAAGACTAAAGTTCTTGGATGGCCAAGGCATTCTGTTGCAATGTTTGTTTAACCTCTATGCTGTAAAACTTTAAAGTCCTTGAACGACCAAAGAATTTTTGTATGTCTCAGAGATCGGTTGTAGTCCGATTAGATCCTAATTATAATATTCCCCTTTGTTTAAATTTTGTTTGATTCTTTTATGGATAATATTAAAATAGCCTTTGGTATTTCAGATGTGTTGAACAAACTTACTCAACATCTTTGAACACATGCGTTTAATGAATGTGATCAAGTGCTTAATGTATATGATAAACTCAACAATACCTAAAAGCTGGGGTGTTGAATAAGTGTATATTATCCAAATTGAAACAAAATTGCACCAAACTTTTAAAGAAGGCATCATATATTATAGAAAACTTGGACACCTATTTAAAACCTCTCCGCTCCACTAAGGTATGAAAGAGTATGCCCCCTAATATTTACACTGATGTTTAAAAAGTAAATATTTACAAAAGAGTTTTATTCTAATTATAACCTGAGATGCTCAACGTTCCATGGGTGCTTTAGAGCTCTCCCTTCTTTGTCTTGGAGCATGTATGTTCTTTGTTTAATCTTTTCACAGATTACATAAGGGCCTTCCTAGTTCGGAGCCAGCTTACCGAACTGCTTTTCCTTGGTTTGCAAAAAGACTTTTCTTAAAGCTTTGTCTCTTGTTCAAAAATCCATTCTTTTAACTTTGGAAGCATACCTGCTCCTCATCAAGCCTTGGTAATGCACTGTTCTCAGATGTGCTTTAACTCTTTTTTCTTCTATCAAGTCCAAACGATTCTTAACTGCTACATCATTAGCCTGCTTGGAATTGTTTTGGACTCTGTGAGATGGTAAACTAGCTTCTATGAGAGAAATTGCATCCATCCCATATACCAAATAAAAAGGAGGTTCTTGTGTGGCAACCCGATGAGTAGTTCGATAGGCCCATAACACTTATTGTAAATAACTTGGCCACTTTCCAGGGGCTCCTTCCGAATTCTTCTTTAATCCAGATAAGATAGTTCTATTTACAACCTCAACCTGGCCCATTTTCTTGTGGGTGGAAAGTAGAAGAAAATAAATGTTGAATCCCTCTGGAGGTACAGAAAGGCTTCCATGTCTTTATTATCAAACTGTGGCCCATTGTTTGTAGTAATCTTTCATACAACCCCAAATCTAAAACATATGTTAGATAATATAAATTTAATAACTTCATTTCAAGTGGTTCCATTCAAAGGAACTACCTCTATCCACTTAGAGAAATATTCAATAGCGACTATGATTGTTCTACGTTGACCAGATGCCATAGGAAGAGGCTCAACTAGATCCATACCTCATGTAGCAAATGGAACTGGTTCAGATATGGACTCCATAGGAACTGCTGGCACATGAATTTCATTCCCATATTTTTGACAAGGATCAGACTTCTTCAATATCTCTTTAGCATCTGCATTATGGCTGGCCAATAGTATCCTGCTAATAGGACCCTTTTGGTTAAGGCCTTATAGCCACAATGTTCAGAATCTTCTCCATCATGTAGCTCAGATAATATAACTTGGGATTCTTCAAACCCTAAACAACGTAGGAGAGGTCTGCTGGAACATTTTTTGTAAAGAACCTCTCTTTGTATCAAGAAACCACGAGCTTTATACTTGATCTTTCTTGCTACAGCTTTATGCGGAGGAAATATCCCATCAGATATATATTGGAGAACAACATATCTCCAATCTTTACGTTGAATAACAAGTATACTCATATTTTTATCACTCTCTTTTTCCCGATCTGTTGGTACGGATGGACATTCATGTACAAGAATCCATGAGTAGGATTCAGAATAGGCTATCGTTGCCAAAGAGTCTGCCAGAGTGTTTTCCGATCTAGGAATGTGCTCATAGTAAATATTTTTAAAGTTTGCGGCAACTTATTTCAACATAAGGAAGTATTTAATCAACTATTATTTATTTGCTTCAGATTGCCCTTGAGCATGGTGAATGAGCAATTGAGAATCACTCATTCACCGGACTCTCTTAACCCCGCATAGGAGAGCCAGCTTAAGACCAACTATGGTTGATTCGTATTGAGACTCATTGTTAGAAGCTCTGAACCCAACACATATGGCCTAATACATCTTATCACCATATGGAGAAGTAAGACAAATTCCAGCTCGATAGCCCATAATACTTGATCCATCATCAGTTCAAACCACCCATTCTTTCTTAGATCTATTTTCTGACTCTTGTCCGGAGGATCTATTAGTATGAAATTCTACTAAGAAGTCAGCCACTAATTGGGCTTTAATCGTTCTTCGAAGGGCAAAGTCAATATCATAATCACCCAGCTCTACTGGCCACTTGGTCATTCTGCTTGATACATCAGCTTTTTCAAGAACCTTTTTTTAAGGGGAAAGAAGTTCGAACACCAATGGAATGAGCTTGGAAGTATGGTCTCATTTTTCTCGCTACAATTACTAAGGTAATTTTTCTAATTTCAAATATCTTCTTTCAGCATCCAACAAGCTCCTACTGATGTAATATACCGGACGAGGGTAATTGTTCACCTCTCTCACTAGCACAACACATTACATATTCTGATATAGCTAGGTACACATAGAGATGCCCCCCGAACAGGTTTGAAAATAGTTTTAGGTGAGCATAAATGCTTCTTTATTTCAATAAAATCTTGGACATATTGTGGAGCAAGGTGAAGTGTTTAACATTCCTCAATACTTGGAAAAATGGAGCGCACTTTTCTGATGATCTTGAGATAAATATTTTCAACGCTTCCAGCCATCCTGTTAACCTTTGAACTTCTTTAATATTTCGAGGAGGGTCCATTGCTAGTAAGGCATTAAGTTGAGTAGGATCAGGTTGAATTCCATTTTCACTTATTATGTAGCCCAAGAACTTTCCAGATCGGACCCCAAATACATACTTCTCAGGGTTCAATTTTAAATTTATAGCTTCTAGATTAGAGAATGTCTCTTGAAGGTTAGATATATGTGAATCTTCCTCAAATATTTTAACCATCATATCATCTATGTAAACCTCCATGTTTCTACCAACATGATTAACAAAAGCTTTATTCACTAACCTCTGATAAGTGGCCCCAGCATCTTTCAATCTGAATGGCATCACTTTGTAACAATAAAGACCTCTGTCTGTGATGAAAGTAATATGATCTTGATCCTTCGGATCTACTTGTATCTGGTTGTACCCTGAGAAGGCATCCATAAAGGATAATAGCTTGTTTCCAGAGGTAGAATCCACTAACTGATCTATCCGAGGAACATGATAAAGATCTTTAGGGAAAACCCTATTAAGGTCAGTGAAATCAATGCACATACGCCACTTTCCATTCTTTTTCTTGGCTAACACAGGGTTGGGAGTCCATAAAGGGTTTTGAGATTCTTTGATGTGACCCATCTTGGTTAAATGGTCAACTTCTTGAACAATCACATCTATTTTTTCCTTAGAAAAAGACCTCTTCTTCTGTACAACTGGTGTAATATCACTTTGGATTGACAATTTGTGAGAGATAATATCTGCTGGCACTCAAGTAACATCATTGTTGCACCATGCAAAAACATGTTGATGATTCATTAAAAAGGATAATAACCGGTGCTTCAATTCCGGTGCTAGCTTGGAACCAATCTTAACAGTTTTTCCCTCTGCAATGGAGTAATTTTCAACCTCCTTAATTGGTATTATAACACTGGGAGCCTCCTTGGGATCATCAATTTCATTTTCCTTAGTAGAAGGCTCCAGTAGCTTCCAATCTTTGTTAAATCCGACTGCCCTTAGAGTTTTAAAGGCAACGGCGGTCGCATAGCGTTCCCTGGCTATCTTCTGACTGCTCCAGACAACACCTACCTTTCCATGGACAGCATACTTTAAACATTGGTATACAGTAGATCCATATAATGCATTCTGGAGAGCCAAGACCTCCCAAATATTGTATTGTATGATGTTGGGCAATCCACCACAACAAACAACACTCTTACCATATTTTTAATGGGTCCCTTACCCAACAATACTTCTTCTTCCAACTCCCCGATCACATCAGCAAAACTTCCTGTGAAGCCTACAATTGTTTCGAACATTGTACAACCAATGGTTTCTCATTTTCTTGTAGGAGCTTAAAAACAGAATGTTTCCTAAACTGCCTATATCAATCAGAATCCGGCGTATATCGTTTCCCTCTATTGAAGCCCTATTACCACCGCATCTTCATGAGGTCCTGCAATGTACCTCAGGTCATCCTCATCAAAAACTATGAATGGAGATAGGGATTGCACTGGTAGGTAGACATTCCACCATCTAACTAAGTGGCCAAATTTTGAACATGCCTCTTCCTTGATGAAGTAGAAGGCGCAGTCACCGTATCTCATCCGAAAATAGTTAGTGACTCAAAAAAGCTGATCAGTCTGGAAACTGTTTTGGTTTTATCTGTTATCACCCCCACCTGATTTTGACTCGGATTTGGATCCAGATACTCAGAGTCTACATCAAATCTTTCAACAATCACTATTGCACCCTCTTGTGCAGATGTCCTATGATTGTTTGAAAGACCTTCCCGGGGAGCATTGGTTTGCGTATTATCTGGTCTTCTTCCACCTTACTTTTAAACGTAGGACCCAAATTTCCCATTTCAATGAGGTTCTGGAGCTCCTGCTTCAAGGATATACAATCTTGAGTATCATGGCCTATGTTATTTGGGGGACTGTAGCACTACCACCTTTCTAAAATGCACCTCATTCTTAGTCTTGTCATATATAGTAGCCACACTCTCCCCCAACTCAGTAAAACACTCAGGATGAACCCAGGGCCCCCTTTTACTTCTAGTTTGTTGGCTCAGAGCTTGGTTGGACTAATTCTACCTTGATCGGTTGGACCTGTGTCTAGTCTCCTTTGCCCTATAACCGGATTTGTTAGTAGCTGGCGGAGTTGTCGTTGTAGTGTTAGATCTCACTTGACGGTGTACTATGGTTTTCCTGGTTTCTTCTACATTGATTTGCTTTCCCACTTGATTCAACAAACCACCCAGGTAATAGCATTCTTCCGAGTTACTCAATCGGCTAGATTTCCTGGATTCAAACCTTGTCTAAGGGAAAAAATTCCAACTTGTTCAAAGCAATCTGCTAGCCTATTCTTTGTATTCACAAAGAGATTAATATACTTCTTTAGGGACTCGTTTGGTTCCTGAGAACAGTGGATAATGGTGTCCCCATTACCCTTGAGTTCCTTACTTCCAACAAATTTCCTCCGGAAGGCAACCCAAAACGTATAAAAATTCCCAGTCTGGTCAGTCTGGAAACTGTTTTGGTTTTATCTGTTATCACCCCTACGTGATTTTGACTCGGATCTGGATCCAGATACTCAGAGTCTACATCAAATCTTTCAACAATCACTATTGCACCCTCTTGTGCAGATGTCCCATGATTGTTTGAAAGACCTGCCCGGGGAGCATTGGTTTGCGTATTATCTGGTCTTCTTCCACCTTGCTTTTAAACGTAGGACCCAAATTTCCCATTTCAATAAGGTTCCGGACCTCCTACCTCAAGGATATACAATCTTGAGTATCATGGCTTATGTTATTGTGGTATTGGCAGAAACGAGTGCTCCGGTGTTCTTTGGGGGACTGTAGCGCTACCAGCTTTCTAAAATGCACCTCATTATTAGTCTCGTCATATATAGTAGACACACTCTCCCCCAACTCAGCAAACCACTCAGGATGAACCCAGGGCCCCATTTCACTTCTAGTTTGTTGGCTCTGAGTTTGGTTGGACTAATTCTACCTTGATCGGTTGGACCTGTGTCTAGTCTCCTTTGCCCTATAACCGTATTTGTTAGTAGTTGGCGGAGTTGTCGTTGTAGTGTTAGATCTCACTTGACGGTGTACTATGGTTTTTCTGGTTTCTTCTACATTGATTTGCTTTCCCACTTGATTCAACAAACCACCCAGGTAATAGCATTCTTCCGAGTTACTAAATCGGCTAGATTTCCTGGATTCAAACCTTGTCTAAGGGAAGAAATTCCAACTTGTTCAAAGCAATCTGCTATCCTATTCTTTGTATTCACAAAGAGATTAATATACTTCTATAGGGACTCGTTTGGTTCGTGAGCACAGTGGATAATGGTGTCCCCATTACCCTTGAGTTCCTTATTTCCAAAAAATTTCCTCCGGAAGGCAACCCAAAACGTATCAAAAATCCTTATACACCCCTGAGGCAGACTGTTGTACCATTTGAGAGCACTTTCTGTGAAAGTCTGGGAGAAGGCCTTACACAATAGCTTGTCATCGTCGTCAAGATTCATCATAAAGTTCTTGAATTGTTCCAGATGGTTATCCGGATTTCGACTCCCATCGTATTTCTCCATCTTTGAGCTATCAAACCTCTTAGGAAGATTTTCGGAGAGTTTTTTGCGGATAAAGAAAATTGCCTCCAATTTTTGCTACGGCTGAAATAGTATCCTCATTATGGGTTGCAAAGATACCCAGTTCAGACTAAAAGGCAAAGGGATCAATCATCAACTGCTTAATATGGTTGTGAGCGGACCCATTACCCTTACCATGGTGATTTTTAAGTCTGTCATGTATATCCCTCTTTCTTGAATGTTTTTAGTCAACCTAATTTTATTTTTAGATCTTCCCTCATCCCTACTTGAGGATAATGATTCTTCAAGTCCTACCTCATTTGATGAGCTGCTGGAGGACTCAGATGCAGAACTCTCAACAGGCTTAGACTGGTGTATCTTCTTGGAACTGAGATGGGTTTTCAAAGACTGCTTATTTTCTCCAGGATTGTGAGTATGATGAAGTACTGATGCTCTGGACTTTTCCTTAACTCATTTTTTTGCTTGTTTTATTGCTCCCAGCGCCTCTATTTCAGCTCTCAACTAGTCTCGCTCCTCGATAGTATACTCCTTGTTTTTCCTTGCACCTTCTACCTCAGAAGGTGGAACATTCACCTCATTTGGATCCATCCGAAAAATATTTTTTGTTGGTTTAGAATTGTGAAATTCAAGGACCATTGTGCGCCCACTATGGTCGCTAATTTGGTGTGGTTTATTTCTGTCTAAGGGTAATTTTGTAAAGTATTTTGGATGTTTTGAGGTGTTTAATGTTTAGGGTAGTGAGTAGTGAGATAATTAAGCTGTGTGCTATTAATAAATTCTGATTACCCTCGTTAATGAAAGTGGTTGGGGTATTTATACTTAATTAGTGACCCATGGGCTTATTGGTCGGATCATGAAGGCAGGTTAAGTTTAAGGACCCATTAGTAATCTGGTTTGAACTGACGAGCAACTAGCTTAGTTAAAATTTATTACATTTGTCTTGTTTGAAGTTTTATAATGGTGGTCATGGTCCGAAGTGTTCTTCAGATTAAGTCAATATTCAGTAGCTAAAGAATCTGATCTCATCAATATTAGATGTCTATAAGTGAAAAAAAAGTGTTATAGACCTAGTGCGGTATCTGGATTAAGTTTGGATATTGTAAAGGAGATGGTCTAAAACTCAATAGTGAAGCTAGAACTAATAACTGAGATGGTAAATTGATTATTATCAATTTATTAAATTATGTTCCCGGTTACAAGACGGTAAAGGTTAATAAACTTTTATAACTATAGAATTCAAGTTGTAATGGCTTATATAGTTCAGACTTAAGGTTTTTTTATTCTTCCAATATAAACTAAAACAAAACCTAAATCACATCAGACGTGGGTGTCTTGTTGGTTGGAAGTTCTTCAGCCCATTTATAGATTTTTCAAGAACAAGTCTCGTAACTTTATCAGAAAAGTGGTAGCATGGAGAACAACAATAAACTTAAGTGTCCTATTTTCATTAATTCAATAGATGAATCAATAAAAGGGTTATATGCATCCACGACTTTGTGAGCGATTCATCAATTGGTATCAGAGTGTATAAAAGCTCCTTTATTATTCATTAAACATTCAGTTGCATGTCTATTGAATCATGTATGTTTTCTTATTGTAAAAAACCCAAACATATTTGGATAAATATTCAATTGAGCTGGTTAGGGCATGGATTTAGAAATTGTATGAAAATCATGATATGGTGATTTATTCTTGTGAAAATGTATGATTATATGTTTTTTGTTTTAATCGTTTGAATAAATTACTATATCTAATAGTTTGAGAACTTTTTTTGATGAGTTTAAAGTTCATTTGATGGTTGTAATTGCCTCCCAAAAGTAGCACCAAATCAATCCTAATTTTGACAATTTAATTCAAACTATTGGGGCAGTGGCTCATCGACGGTTTCACCCCTAATGTTAAAGTTGATCGAAGGATGTCTAGTGATGTTCATGATAACTACCGAACTACTAACACTGTGGATGATTATCGTGACCTGCGAGGATTCGTGAATCCACTAATGTAGCGATGAGAACAGTGCTAGGCTGCTAGTTGGGCGCTTCTGAATAGACTCAAACAATAATTGCTGCAAGTTGGGCGCAACCCAGGGACCGCAGTAGGTGCTTTTGACTGGGTGGTTCGCCCGGTAGCAGTAGTAAGATGGATTGTTTTTATAAAAAAATTGATTTGTTTTAAAATTAATTGTTAATTAATTTAAATTGCATATTATCTTTTGTTTCGCAAAAAGTATATGTTTGGGCATCTTGATTTATTGTATGTATTATTGTGAAAAAAATGGTATGTGCTTGAATGTTAATATGGATATGCATGACTAAGGTTTCGAAGATCGGTAGGTGAATCTTATAATTAATTTAATCAGCCATCCGGAAGGTTAAATTAATCTCTTTGGGGATCATACACTACGAAAGGTTTCAAGAACATTTGTTTAAATTAATCATGAACTAGATAGAATTACTTAAAATTGTCATTGTGGTAGATTTAATTTTATGTAGGTGAAATCACGAATCCAAAAGATTTTATCGGTACTTATAAAAATAAATATCATCCTTGCAATTTTTAAATTTTGAAGTAAGTGAAATCGGACCTCCCGAAGGTTTCACCGATAATTAAGAAAATTAAATTAGCGTTATTTAAATTTAAATAAGTGAAATGAGCCCTCCCGAAGGGTTCACCGGTACTTAGAGAATTAAAATACTGACCGTGGTATTTTTCTCAAAGTCATTAAATGTATGCTAGTACGATTTGCCCTCTCGTATCTATTATCAGAGTATTTTATGTTTTACATATATATACCATGTTCATGCATGCTGTTAAGTAATATGTCATGAATCTAAATGTGTTGTGCGTTGTATGTTTTTTTTATAGTGCGCTTGGGTTACAGTCTATAAGGTTTCGACCATCCATACTAGATTGTATAGATTTTGTTTTATGAAAAGAGGAAATAATGATGTATTTATCTATGTATGGTTATAACTATGTTATGACCAACCCACACCTTATGCCCTTAGTATGAAAATTACATATGAGGAAATGAATATGTGAAATGGGAGAAGTGAAATAAGTTATGCATAGGTCTCATGTTACAGAGAATCCTAGTAGCACTTCGTGTGGTTGTCCCTACAACTGCTTTCTCTTCCATATTTTCTCACACAGGTCGAGAAAAGCTTTGTTAAGAGCGAAAAAGTAGAGATGCAAAGCTTTATAAACTAACTTTCTACCAAAAGGTAAAATGTAAAAAGGAAAATATATGAGCGCATTCTTAGAATTTCTTAGATTGGCCAAAAGTTGAAGGCGATCCGGGTAGAACTTCTTGATGAATGAATGTATAGTTGGATTCATATTTCAGTCATTACCGGATAAGTTTAAGTATTTATAGTCCACATAGAGTTGTATGAGATAAAAATAGAAAACCAATGAGTTGATTTCACATGCTACACTAGAGGAGAAGATACTTAAAATTGTAATACTTGATGCGAATGTGATAGCATATCCAAAGAACATGATGCCTAAGAGGAAGGCTGATGGAAAATGACTGGGAAACATGAGGCTTACATAGTCGTTGTTTTTTCTACAAAAAAAAAGACATCTGAAGAAGGATTGCGATAAACATGAGGCTTACATGTTAGGCAAAGGTAATCTTACAATTTTGTATGTTTGAGAAAGTAAATTTGTTTGTGGAAAAGAATACTTGCTAGGTCGATTTAGTTACAAAATATCATGTATGTATTTATTTGCATGGTACGTTAAGGAAAATGATGCTAAGTAAGGATAAAATATCCATGTACAGGGGACGGGGAGCTCAAGCCATATTTTGGAGATTTGCGATTTACATTTAGAACTTTCTACCGGATAAGTTTTATTTTAGAGAATGTAATGTTTGTTCCCAGTTTTTGGAGCAACTTGATTTCCTTTCCAGTTTTAGACTTGTATGGTTTAACTTGACTTGTGGAACAATTTTACTCTATGTTTAAATAGTATAATTGTTGGGTATGGAAGTTTTATGAAAGAAGATAATTTGTATTTGTTAAATATTATTAATAATTGCAATATTGCCATGAATGCACAACGTATACCAAATAAAATTTTCTATGTCTGTAAATCCTCTAAACATGGCACAAGCGGTTAAGTAATATACCCAAGTTAGGATGGAAAATCTTGTAACTGAAGGTTTATTAGGTCTCTTAGATTACTCTTATTTTGGTACATGTATTGAGTGTATCAAATCGAAATAAACTAAAACCAAAATAGCAAGGGCATATAAAGATATAGAAGTATTGGAATTGATATACACCAATATATGTGAACCGTTTCCACAAGAATCATAGAATGGGAGATGGTAATTTATATCATTCATCGATGATTTCTCTTGTTTGGTAGATCTCTAACTCCCTCATGCAAAGTCCGAAGTCCTGGACAAGTTCAAAGCTTTTAGGATCAAAGTTGAGAAACAACTCGGTAAGAGAATTAAGAGTGTGAGACCTGTCATGGTTGTGAATACTATATTAGATATGAAGTATCGGGTGAACAGCTTCAACGACCCTTTGCACGATATCTAGAGTAGTGTGGTATAACCTCTCAATATACAATACGGGTTCACCCCGCATGAATGGTTGATCTGAGAGACGGAACCGTACAATAAAAGATACGGTTAAAAGTAGGATCAGTCACTCATCCCTACCACTATCTATCTGGGGTAAGCCATCAAATATGTCTCTTATATACTAAACATAGTACCCACCAAGGTTATTGTTAGGACCCCTGGGTGAATGCCCAATTTAAATCATCTGCATATATGGGGATGTCCAACCAAGGCAAGGGCTTACAAATCTTAAGAAATTAAACTAGACCAGATTATAGTAACTTGCTTCTTCATAGGTTATTATGAACACTTTAGGGGGTTTAAGTTTTATTATTCTGTCACTGGTACTATATTTGAAATGGGAACGATAAATTTTCTTGAGTATGCTGAGTTTAGAGGGAAGAATAAGGGAACATATTTCGATTTTGAGGAATAATTTGTAAAGATTCATGAACGTTATAACGGAGATAAATATGTATCATGCGATAGGGCTTTAATGATAATCGTTTCGGTCCCATTAGAACAATATAATACTCATAATAACTCTAATGTTCCATTTGAGGTTTTTAACAAGGATAGATATGTGGTCAAGCTAAAACAAGAGGAAACTGAACTTAATCTTCCACAAGAAGATCAAAACGATAGTGTTCATGAAGATTAAGCTCTACCTCCTCAAGAAATGCAACAAGAGGAAATAATACCCTTACAAAGGTCCACACGAGAAATAAAGAATGTTGTAGGTCCAAAATTTATAATACATTTTTAGGAATATGGTCGGTCATGTACTGGAACTATAGATTGTTAAGGAACTAACAAGTGCTGCCACAGTAAGCCTACAGTTTTTAGTCAAGAAAGAGATTACTTTATTCATCAATAGGTTTTCCATATTTATAATACACAAATTAGTGGGTAATTACATTTGTTCACGCTTTTAGCGCCACTATCCCAATAACATCATTATCCCTATAATTGTGGAACAAATAACTGACACATTCACTATCCCTATAATTGTGGAATTAATAACTAACATCATTTGACTCAGGGGTCAAAATGTGTGTTTACATAATAAAAAAGCTGAGTACAATCTGTACGTTAATTCGAGCTGAACTACTCCTTTAAACGAAATCAAGTTAATTCTAATTTGCAGAGCTCAAGCTCACTGAGTACGCGTTCAGCTTATCTTCTTTAGGCCCAGTCACCGTATCTCATCCGAAAATAGTTAGTGACTCAAAAAAGTTGATGAGTCTGGAAATTGTTTTGGTTTTATCTGTTATCACCCCCACCTGATTTTGACTCTGATCTGGATCTAGATACTCAGAGTCTACATCAAATCTTTCAACAATCACCATTGCACCCTCTTGTGCAGATGTCCCATGATTGTTTGAAAGACCTGACAGGGGAGCATTGGTTTGCGTATTATCTGGTCTTCTTCCACCTTGCTTTTAAACGTAAGACCCAAATTTCCCATTTCAATGAGGTTCTGGACCTCCTGCTTCAAGGATATACAATATTGAGTATCATGGCCCATGTCATTGTGGTATTGGCAGAAACGAGTGTTCCGGTTTTCTTTAGGGGACTATAGCGCTACCAGCTTTCTAAAATATACCTTATTCTTAGTCTTTTCATATATAGTAGCCACACTCTCCCCCAACTCAGCTAACCACTCAAGATGAACCCAGGGCCCCCTTTTACTTCTAGTTTGTTGGCTCTGAGTTTGGTTGGACTAATTCTACCTTGATCGGTTGGACCTGTGTCTAGTCTCCTTTGCCCTATAACCGGATTTGTTAGTAGCTGGTGGAGTTGTCATTGTAGTGTTAGATCTCACTTGACGGTGTACTATGGTTTTCTTGGTTTCTTCTTCATTGATTTTCTTTCCCACTTGATTCAACAAACTACCCAGGTAATAGCATTCTTCCGAGTTACTAAATCGGCTAGATTTCTTGGATTCAAACCTTGTCTAAGGGAAGAAATTCCAACTTGTTCAAATCAATCTGCTAGCCTATTCTTTGTATTAAAAAGAGATTAATATACTTCTTTAGGGACTCGTTTGGTTCCTGAGCACAGTGGATAATGGTGTCCCCATTACCTTTGAGTTCCTTACTTCCAACAAATTTCCTCCGGAAGGCAACCCAAAACGTATCAAAATTCCTTATACACCCTTGAGGGAGACTGTTGTACCATTTGAGAGAACTTCATGTGAAAGTCTGGGAGAAGGCCTTACATAATAGCTTATCATCGTCGTCAAAATTCATCATAAAGTTCTTAAATTGTTCAAGATGGTTATCCGGATTTCGACTCCCATTGTATTTCTCCATCTTTGAGCTATCAAACCTCTTAGGAAGATTTTTGGAGAGTTTTTTGCGGACAAAGACGATTGCCTCCAATTTTTGCTACGGCTGAAAACAGTATCTTCATTATGGGTTGCAAAGATACCCAGTTCAGACTAAAAGGCAAAGGGATCAATCAACAACTGATCAATATGGTTGTGAGGTGACCCATTACCCTTACCATGGTGATTTTTAAGCCTGTCATGTATATCCCTCTTTCTTGAATGTTTTTTAGTCAGCCTCATTTTATTTTTAGATCTTCCCTCATTACTACTTGAGGATAATGATTCTTCAAGTCCTACCTCATTTGATGAGCTGCTGGAGGACTCAGATGCAGAACTCTCAACAGGCTTAGACTGGTGTGTCTTCTTGGAACTGAGATGGGTTTTCAAAGACTGCATATTTTCTCCAGGATTGTGAGTATGATGAAGTCACTCATCTCTACCACTATCTATCTGGGTGAAGCCATCAAATATCTCTCTTATATACTAAACATAGTACCCACCAAGGTTATTGTTAGGACCCCTGGGTGAATGCCCAATTTAAATCATCTGCATATATGGGGATGTCCAACCAAGGCAAGGGCTTATAAACCTTAAGAAATTAAACTAGACCAGATTATAGTAACTTGCTTCTTCATAGGTTATTTTGAACACTTTAGGGGGTTTAAGTTTTATTATTCTGTCACTGGTACTATATTTGAAATGGGAACGATAAATTTTATTGAGTATGCTGAGTTTAAAGGGAAGAATAAGGGAACATATTTTGATTTTGAGGAATAATTTGTAAAGATTCATGAACGTTATAATGGAGATAAATATGTATCATAAGATTGGGCTTTAATGATAATCGTTTCGGTCCCATTAGAACAATATAATACTCATAATAACACTAATGTTCCATTTGAGGTTTTTAACAAGGATAGATATGTGGTCAAGCTAAAACAAGAGGAACCTGAACTTAATCTTCCACAAAAAGATCAAAACGATAAATTTCATGAAGATTAAGCTCTACCTCCTCAAGAAATGCAACAAGAGGAAATAATACCCTTACAAAGGTCCACACGAGAAATAAAGAATGTTGTAGGTCCAAAAATTATAATATTTTAGGAATATGGTCGGTCATATACTGGAACTATTGATTGTTAAGTCACTAACAAGTTCTGCCACAATAAGGCTACAATTTTGAGTCAAGAAAGAGATTATTTTATTCATCAATAGGTTTTCCATATTTATAATACACAAATTAGTGGGTAATTACATTTGTTCACGCTTGTAGCGCCACTATCTCAATAACATCATTATCCCTATAATTGTGGAACAAATAACTGACACATTCACTATCCCTATAATTTTGGAATTAATAACTAACATCATTTGACTCATGGGTCAAAACGTGTTTTTACATAATAAAAATGTTGAGTACAATCTGTACGTTAATCCGAGCTGAACTACTCCTTTAAACGAAATCAGGTTAATTCTAATTTGCAGAGCTCAAGCTCACTGAGTACACGCTCAGCTTATCTTCTTTAGGTCATTTTCTTTCATCACGTTCCTAATCCATTCGATCAACTCTTTCCCCAATATCTTCGAGCTCATCCTGATCTTGAGTTCAGCAACACTGTATATGTCCTTGAGCTCAGTCCGTTGACTAGGTGTATATGTCCTTGAGCTCAGTTCGTTGATGAACTCAATATTTCTTTGAGTTCATCAATCGGTGTATTTAACTTTGGTTTTGATCCACCTTTGAGCTCGTAAATGCCGTAGAACTCGTTATTTTTTTCATTGCTTATCATAATCCAAACTCACAACGCTCTTTGTTCGTGCTCGCTCGTATTTGGGGAACCCCCCCCCCCTTATCAGGGCTCCCTCTAGTTTATAGGTTTATTAAAACATTAATAAGCTTTTAAATTAAAATATAATTAAATTCCTTACTTATATGCGTAGTAATTTGAGACACCTTGTGTCTGTTTTTTACACGTATCGTCGATGCAAGTGACGGTGTTTGACATCGCTGTTTCTTAGAGATACCTTTTGGCGATTCAGTTTTGTTGGCACATTTTTTGAAATAATTAGTGACATCACGATTCACACTCATATGTAGAAAGTGTTGCGCCACTAGGGTAGGATAGATTATGCCCCATAATATTTACATCGAACTAAAACAAAATAAATATTTACAACATACATTTATTCTAGATATAAACTCTGGTGTTAGATATTCCACGGGTGCCTTAACGGATTGCGCTCCTGATCAACTAGTCGGTATGTTGTCTGTTTAATCTTCTCACACATAGTGTATGGTCCTTCATAGTTTGGAGCTACATTTCCAAACTTCCTCTCTTTGGTGTTAAAAATACTTTTCTTAAAACTTTATCCCACACTTCGAAATCTCTTCTTCAAACTTTAGATGCATACCTACTTTTCATCAAACCCTGGTAGTGAATTGTTCTTAAATGGGCCTTCACTCTCTTTTCTTCAATTGGATCTAACTAAGCTCTTATTGCAGCTTCATTATCCTCTTCAGAATAATTTTGAACTCTGAAAGAAGGAATAGTAACTTCTATTGGTGCAATTACATACATTCCATAGACCAACGGGAATGAATATTATTGTGTGGCAGTGTGTGGAGTAGTTCGGTAAGCCTAAAGTACTTCTTGCAGATAATTAGGCCACTTATCGGCTGCTCCTTCTAGGTTATTTTTCAGACCCATCAAAATAGTTATGTTTACCACCTCTACTTGTCCTTTGGATTGGGGATGAAAAGCTAAGAAGAAGAAATGATTAATCCCCATAGATGTACAAAGTACCTCCATTTTTTTATTGTCGAATTGGGAACCATTGTCTGTGGTAATACGCTCATGAATTCCAAACCTACAACATATATTGGAGAGAATAAATTGAATTACCCCTTTAGAAGCCGTTATGGAGAGTTGTGCACCTTTTAATCACTTGAAAAAGTAATCAATTACCAAGATGATAGTTCGACATGCCCAAAAACCATCGGAAGTGGTCCGACCAAGTCAAGTCGGAGGGTACCAAAGTGGTACTAGAACTACTGGTACGTGGATTGCATTTCCATAGTTTTGACAATGATCAAATCTTCTAACCAGCTCTATAAAATCTGTCATAATAGATGGCCAATAATACCATGCCAATACGACCTTTCTAGTTAAAAACCTGTAGCCACAATGAGCCGACCCTTCCCCGTCATGTAAATTAGATAAAACTACTTACGATATTTTAGATCCGAGGCAATGTATTACAGGCTTACTAAAATATTTTTTGAAGAGGACCCCTTTCAAAACTAAGAAACCACGCGCCTTGAACTTTAATTTATTACCTAAACTTTTATTTTTAGGTAGGATCCCATTAGTAATAAATTCTTGGATATCATATCTCCAGTTTTGACTCACTATGACTGATATTTGGAAATCCTCTTCAGTGTCGACTTCCATTTAAAGAGTTGTTACTACAGAGGGACATTCATGTACAAGAATCCAATGGTATTCTTTGGAATATGCAATAGTGGCTAGAGAATCATTCATCAAATTTTACGATATTGGCACATGTTCGTATCGAACACATTGAAAACCAATATAAACTTATTTTAACCCCCTTAAATATTTCACCAACTGATCTTTATTGGTTCCAGATTTCCGTTGACTCTGTTGAATGATTAATTGTGAGTTACTCAACAACGGATTCTTTTGGCACCACATATCTGAGCTAACCCTAAACCTACTACAACGACTTCATATTCTGCTTCATTGTTTGATGCCTTAAAACCAACGCATATAGCTTGGTACATTGAATCCCTAAAGGGGGAAATCAAGAAAATTCCAGTCGTGCATCTCATCATACTGGATCCACCATTTGTTCGAATTGCCCACTCTTTCTCAGGCTTGTGACCTTGAGATTCCTCATAAGGCATTTTCGAGTAGTATTCAACCAATAAATTGGCTATAACTTGAGCTTTGATTTCGCTCGATGAGAAAAGTCAATATCATAATCCACAAAGTGACAGACCGTTTAGTTATTCGACCTGATACATCTGGTTTTTACAATACGTATTTAGGTGGAAAAGAAGTTCAAATTGTCACAGAATTTGCCTGGAAATAAGGCCTTATTTTTCTGGCTGTTATTACTAAATCTAAAGCTAGCTTTTCTAACTTAAGGTATCTTTTATGCGCCTCTAATAAAGTCTTACTAATGTAGTAAACAGAGCGGGGATAGTTGTCAACTACACCTAGCAAATAGATGTAAATTTTTAGAGAAGAAAGATAACAATATTTTCTTCAATTGTGATGCCAATATGGTTCCAATTCTAACATTATTCCCTTCTTCCAGACTATGTACTTCGACCTTTTTTACGAGGATAACAACACTAGGAGTCTCCATTGGATCATCTATCTTGTTTGGATATGAAGAGGACTCTAGTAATTGCTATTCCTTTTTAGTTATCTCAGTTTCTAGTGATTTCGGAGCAAGAGCGGTGACATTGCATTCTCTAGCCATTTTTTGCCTGCTTCGAACAACCCTTACTTGACTTCCGACTGCATATTTGAAAAACTTGTGAACCATTGATACTACTTCATGCATATTTGATAACAAAGATCTGCCAAAGATTGCGTCGAAGGAGGTCAAACAGTCTACTACCACAAACAAAACCCTCGTAATTTTCATCAATAGTCATTTGCCTAACAATACTTCGCCTTAGAATTATTTAATCACTTCAAAAAAGTTTCCCGTCAACCTCACTATAGTCTTGTTTGACCGTTGAATAACCAAAGGGTTTTTCATATTTTATTAGTATATATAAAATTTGCCGAGCTACATGTATCAATCAAATTTCATCAAATCTATGTACCCTTACTAGATGCCTCTATTACGACAACAACCTCATGTGGGCCTGCAACCCCCCCCCCCCCTCAAACCATCTTCATCAAATATTATTAAAGGAGCAGGGCTCTCACATAGGTATGTAGACATTTTTCCCTCCAACTGTGTGGTCAAACTGAAAACATGTCTTTTTTTTGGAACAACTTGAGGGTGTTGTCACTATGGCTACCCCTAAAATAGTTAACGATTCAAAGTAACGACACATATTGGACATATTTCCAGCACTTTGAAGTGGTCAGGATATAAGTACTTTGAAGCCACATCGATATATTCAACAATCACCATTTTACTTTCTTATTTAGATACTTCCGTATTTTTCCTTTGGACATTGCGCGATACAGCTTGAGCCCCACTTGTATTAGGTTGTGCCCTAAAGCTCGCTTGCCTGTTACTCCCTTGTTACTTTATAAAAGTGGTCAGTTTCCTATTTTTTATCAATGTTTGTATCTCTTGTTTTAGGGCAATATAATCTTTAGTTTGATGCCCCACGTCATTATGGTACTTGCAGAACCGTGTATTTCCATTTTCTCTTAGAGGTTGGATATGTATTGGCCTTCAATATTGCATAATATGTTTTTCCCTTTCATAGATGGTGGCTATATTTTCAATTATTTTTGCATAATAATCAAGTTGGACCCATTGGTTTCCTGTTTGCCTTTATTGTTGAATATAAATTGACTAACTTTATTATGGCCGATGAGAACCTTTCCCTGAGTTTCCAGGTCGTTTACCGATTGTAGCCTACGACTGATTAGCTCGTGAGACAGAGGTTGTAGGTGCAAACTTATACTGATGAGGCTGCCTCGATTTCTTGGTTTTCTCCACTGTAATTTGCTTTCCGACCTGGTTCAATAGTCCACCCCATGTGTAAGTTTTTTTTCGAGTTACTGAATCATCCAATTATCCAGCCAACAATCCATGCCAAAGTGAAACTATTGCCACATGTTCGAAACAATCAGCTAATCAATTTTTAGTATTCACAAAAGAGCTGATGTAATCATTTAGTGACTCATTTGGATATTGCGCACAATGAATTATTATATAACTCTTCCCTTTAAGGTGTTTACTACCCCACAAACTTTCTTCGGGATATCATCCACAATCGATCATTGGGGAAATCTATTATATCATTTCAAGGCACTACCCTTGAATGTTCGAGAGAAATCTCTACATAATAATTTATCGTTATCATTAAAACTCATCATAAAATTTTTAAATTGTTTGAGATGATTATCAGGATCCTGACTCCCATCATACTTCTCCATATTTGAACTGTCAAAACGTCTGAGTAGATGTGTGGGTATAATTTTCGAAGACTGGCTCCAATGGCATTGGCTAAACATTTATCTTCAATGGGAGTGGAAAAAACACCAGGCTCATACTGTATTGACTTTCGCTGCTTTTTAAAATGCCTCTTAGCTAACTTTTCTTTTTTCTTCTTTCGAACAATATCACTACTTAAAGAGGAATAATACATATCTAATTCTAATTTTGTTGTTGAGTCCTCAACAAAATCTGATATACTTGAATATTGTTTAGGATAATGTTCCTTTCATGACCATTTGTGAACTTTAGGGGACTATTAATCTACATCATGTTTAGGATTATTCTTTAGCTCATCAGGCATGGGACATTTTGATGGATTATTTTCACTCAAATACTTTTCAGCATGCCTTTGGGGTCTTCATACTTGAATTTATGCCCGTATCTGATCGTGTTCTTCTTGCATGAAAAGTCTTTCCTTAGTATCATGATTCACGAGATGTATTGACATGATCCTCAATGCCTCTAATCGCCTTATTTTCGAGAGGAGGATCAATCTACATATCAGGATCCATGTCTCAAAGAAATCTGAAGGCTAATCTTCAAGTTAGGTTTTGAATATTTTTATTCGGGTACCTTCCACTCCCATTGTGTTCCCCAATTTAGTGACGCTAAATTTTGTTGAAAAGGTATTTAAGTAATTTTTAGATGTTTTTCTTTGATTTTGAGTAGAGGATAGCGCGAAAATAGAGGTTCTGGCTATTGATAAGTAGAGAGATAAAAAAATATTCCAACCCGTTAAATACAGTTTTGGAATATTTATAGGTCAATTTGGATCCATGCGCCAATCGAGTTAGATCGTGCGTACGGGCCAGTTTCATGAGCCCCCAAGCCTAAAAATATATGAAGCTGGCATACAGCTTAGTCACTAAGCACCCACCTTACTCAGCATTATTTTTATTATGAGTCTAAAATGCCCCCTAAGACAAATTATATCCTAGCCTCCAATGAAATCTGACCCTATCAATGTGAAACAATAAAAATAGGAGAAGCAAAAGATCTAACTACAAGGAGGTGTCTTTCCTATTGCTAATGGTCTAAGACATAAATTGTTTCCTCAAAGTCCATGAAAGAGAGGAACCAAGATCTAAAACCACAAACTATTGTTTTTAATTCTTCTTAGTTTTAATCCAATTGCACATTTGTTATTACTTATGAAGGACGGCAAAACTTAAGTTCAGCCTGTTTTTAGATTATTTGATAAAAAAATTCTAAGGTCACTCTCCTTGTGCGCAATATGATTGTAGACCATGCCACCTTAGCCTCCAAGATGTTCATCTCATTGTCGGATCAAAGTAAGTAACGAAGGTACCAGAAATATATTTGAGAACCTTTAAAGGGATAATGAAGATAGAATATGAGTAAACGTGGCAAAAATAATAATTGACTTGAAATTGTAGCCAACTAGCATATTGAAAGTCCAAAAACCAATATGTGAAGTAAGATTATGATTGAAGAACCGACTATCAGTATATGAAATCCGCCCAGTAATAAGAGGGACTCCTAGATATTTCACATGAATAGAGTCGACCTTATACCCTAAATATTAATGAGATTATTCTTAAGAGTATAAGTGACCATGGAGAGAAATATAATATTATATTCTAGACTGATATAGAGGCCTGAAAGCGAGAATAAATCATTTAAACCATATTTGATAAGATAAAGAGAGTTAAAGTCAACAGGACAAAAAATCATTAAGTCATCAACAAAATATAGCTTTACTATTTTGAGCTTATGATACTTCTAGTGGAAGTTTTTTTCTCATTGATTTTCTCTGTGAGAATTGAGGAAATAACTTATATAACTAGAAATGACTACATAAGTAGGATGTCATTTTTAAGGATAAGAGAAATGAAGGTAGATTTTCAAGATGGCTCCAGGCGACCAGAGTTGAAAAACTCGATGATCTCATTGCAGATTTCCTTACCCACAATGTTCCAAGAGTTTTAAAATAAACTGGAGTTGAAGCAATAAAGCCACGAAGATTTTATTTATCTTGAATAAAGCAGTTTTAATCTCCTTGTACGAAACGATATGGATCACAGAAGATTTATCTTGTAGGTTAAATCTATATATGATGAAAGTCAAAACTCTATCCATGCATGGGTGACTTGGATAGTTCTTGGTACCAAAGCGATTTTTGAAGTGACTAACCCATACGTTGGCAATATCAGAAGGAATGGTAACAAGATCCTCTATTTTTTTAAATCTTAAAAAAGTTATAGGCTTTGATACTGTTTTGGAAAAAAATTGTGTTCTTATCAGTTTAAGCCATTTCTCTTTTGATTTTTTCTTAAGCAAGAAATCTTATGCTTTACTAAGGAAGATATATGACGGGAGTCAAGAAATCTAAGAGCAAACTGAAGGTATATACGTTTCTAGGAATATAGGTTCATACACTTTGCTGGGATTGGAAGGTTCCAGTTACTAGAGACAATTACTTTGAATTTAGGATGAGATTTCTATAGATTAAAAAAATTGAAAGGTTTTTTTCGATGATTGCGAGGATTTCATAAGTTAGAATTCATAGTGGAGGAATTAGAAGATCGAAGGAAGCCATAATGGACGGAAAACATGGGAAACGATTCATCGCAATCACTGTTGATTTAAGCACAAACTATTATAAATAAAATATGTTTAATATGGTTCTTGTTAAGTAAAATAAAAACTAGTAATGTAAATATCGTTAAGCTTACGCTAATAGAAATAATTGTTGAATTCGCCGCTTAAGACCAATTATCGTAGGAACTAAGACACTTCTCCGGCTTGAGGATATCGTTGAAATCTCCAAGGTTATTCCAATGGAACCATGATCATGGGCCAAAATGGTTTCAAGTTCAGCCTAGAGAGGGATACGTCTGGACTACCATTAAAAGCATACCGTGAAATGAATAAGAATATTAGAGTTATGATTTCTAGATTTACAGTGAATGTATTATGGAGAAAAGGATAACATGAAAACAATAATTACACGAGGCTTTAATATTATCCAAATCCTACTAAGAGGGTATGAGTCATGACTAGTAACATAATGCTAGAAATTGGTCATAGTTCTGATAATGGAGTCGACATTGTGAATGTGAACTTTAGTTTCAATAAGAATCATAATAAAAATATTATCACTAACAATAAAACGAGTAACATCTTTTTTCGTAACAAGATCATTTAATATACGGATATTCCAAAAAATAGTAAACATAAAATAAAAATAGTTACACGGATTCAAATAGTGATTTTCTGAGAGATAAAAACCAAAACACGGGAAAAGATCTCTTAAGAGGAGGAGTCATACTTGATAGTCAGTCCATCTCCTCATCCCACAAAGTTGATCGTATAAATAAATGTTAATTAAAATTTAATAATGGATATAAATATTTGACTAATATGTGAACAGTAATACTCGCCATCGATTGTCAATAATGTCAATTAAAAGAAAATATAGTTAATCTAAAAATAGCAATTATAGAAATGATAATTGATTTAACAATGGATAAAGGATGCAAAAGGCTGACTAGTCGAGATCATACGGGGATACTATTTAATTAGTAATTGGGATGGGATTCCACCTTTATTATCGAAAAAAACATGATGAACCAATTACATAGGCCTGACCTGATTGCCCATAAACCAGTCTCCCCATCAATATTCAAGATTGGGTTTACGTTTACCATGGACGATGGCATAGGATGAAATAGTTGAGAGAACCACTTTGTAGCCGTTGAGAACTTCTGAATTTACTTTAATCTATAGGGAAGCCAGCACGAGAGAACGAGAAAGTACATTCTCAAGATTTTGGCTCAGGGTGCTGAGGGACTATAAGAGACCAATTAAAGAGAATTCTCAATCATTGTGTGTGGTGGTGGTCGGAGCGTCGTGCTTAAAAGCACTAAAATATAACTACACAACAGAAAGAAGATAACTAAATAAGAGCAAGAGAAAAGAACACTAATATTTACGTGAAAAATCTTTCGATGCAAAGGTAAAAACTACATGCGGCTTCGAACAAAACTTACACTATATGAGTAATGAGATTACAAGATTATAAATTCTTACACTCACAAGTATAAGGATTTTTTTTTCTTCACTCTCTCTATTTAGCTCAACTATTATAAGTGTTTCTCAAATTTGTTTGATGACAAACTCCACAAATAATCTCCATTTTATATAACTAAATGAATGATGTAGATATATTAATAAATTGGAAAGCCTAAGAGTGTCCTCCAAAATCTAATGTACCTTCGTTAATCTTCTTTTTATAATATCTTCTTGGAATGCTAATGATATCTTCCAGAATAATCATTGAACCATCCAACTATAATTGGGTTACCAATTAATTTTATCTTATAGGTCCTAGATAAGGAGGTCCATATACCAACAAACTCCCCATTCGACCTATGCAAAGGGCGATGTCATCATGTCTGAATTATTTTCATTTGTATGAATTTTATCCAAGTGTAGTATCTTATTTTCAAATATATCCTCGATCCAATGATATCGAACATCAATATGCTTAGACTACGAATGAAATGTTGAGTTCTTGTTTAGGTGGGTAAAACTCTGGCTATCTTCATATACCACATACTTTTCCTACTTTATGTTAACTTCTCTCAAGATCCTCCTGAACCACAATGTTTCTTTGTACACTTCCGTTGTTGCGATAAACTCTGCATCAATTGTTGATAATGCAACAAATTTTTGTAACTTGGATTGCCAATATACAACTCCGTCACCAAATGTCATCGTATAACTCGAAGTAGACTTTCTCAAATCAATGTTTCCATCCAAATCAGCGTATGTATAAGAATTTAATTCCGGATTTCATCCAAAACACAAGCACATATTTGAAGTAACCCTTAAATATCTTACGATCTACTTTGCAGTACCCCAATGCTCTTTTCTAGGATTGGAAATAAATCGACTAATGACACTAACTGCATGGGTTAGGTATGATCTGGTACAGATCATAGAGTACATAGCGCTTTCGACTACAAATGCATATGAAACTTCCTTCATTTCCTTTTTCTCCTTCTCAGTCTTTGGAAATTGAGTAGTGCTTAGCTTAAAGGGGTTTTCAAGGAGAGAATATACAGGTTTAACTTTTCTTATGTAAAATTTCTCAATAACTTTCACAATATATTCTTCTTGAGATAACCATAACTTCCCATTATTTTTATTTTTAGTACTTTTTATTTCATGAATCTACTTATCCGCTCTCAAATCTTTCATGGAAAAAGATTTGTTTGGTTCTCCCTTCATCTTGTAATTCTTCACTGAGTCACACCCAACAATCAACATATCATCCATATAAAGTAAAAAGATGATGAAGTCTCCATCATAATATCTTTTGATAAACACGTATTGATCCGTTGAAGTCCTTCTAAAGTTGTTTCCAAGCATAAAAGAGTCGAACGTTTAATGTTATTGTTGTGGAGTTTGCTTAAACCCATAAAGACTTATTTTTAGCTTGCACACAAGAGTTTCTTATCCTTTGATTTTGAAGTCTTCGGGTTGCTCCATATATATTTCTTCTTCCAAATATCCATGTGTGAAGGTTGTCTTTACATATAGTTGTTCGATTTCAAGATTCAAGAACCAAGTATGATTCTTATAGATGTCAGCTTCAAAATATGAGTGAAAATTTCATCAAAGTCAACTAATATTTTTTGGCCAAATAACTAATCGAGCTTTGTACCTTGGTTGTGAGCTAAACTCGTGAATTTTAATTATGTACACATAATTATTCTTGAGTTCCTTCTTTCCGTTGGGAAGTTTCACCAAGTCATAGGTGAAATTATGTTGCACGGATTCCATTTCTTTATCAATAGCTTTTACCCATTATTCGTTTTTATTATGAGATATAAATTCTTCATAACTGTCAAGTTTTCTGCTATATGTAAACATAATATACTCATTTGGATTCTATCTTTTTGAGGGCCTTCGTTCTCTATCAAATCTCCTTAGGACAAGTGGTTGCTCAGAAGGTGCCTTCAGATTTTGTTGTTGCATCTCACCTTCGTCATTTTCATGTTATTGTGGCTGCCTTGGTCTTCAACTTCATATCCATTCGCTACATATTTTGTGTCATAGAGGACAAAATAGATTCCAAATTGACTGGAATTTCAGCATGTACTCTTAATTGAGATTCTTCTTTCTTCATGTCACCGAGAGTATCATCTTCATAGAAAACAATATATTTGTTTCTTATTATCATTCTTGAAGGTGGATCCCAAAATATGTACCCAAATTCTTCACGTGAGTATCTCTTGAAAATGCATTCCTTCGTCTTATCATCTAGTTTCTTTCTTTTATCTTTGGGAATATGAAAAAATGTCTTACATCCAAAGCTTCTCAAGTGCCCACTTCATATTATTTTAGGAATATCATAACCCAAAGGAATTGATGGAGACATGTTAATGATATCGATTACAGTTCGCATAGCTTGACCCCATAAGGATTTTGGTATTTTGCATGAGAGAGCATGCTCTAGATACGTTCTCCAATTACCTTATTTATTCTTTCAGTTGTACCATTTTGTTAAGGATTTTTGGAAAGTTTCTTCTCCAAATGGATCTCATAGGATCTGCAATAGTGCTCAAAAAGACATTGGTACTCTCTTCCATTATCGGACCAAATGAATTTCAGTATTCTATCAGTCTCTTGTTCCACCTTCTTATAAAATTATTTGAAAAATTCCAAGACCTGAGCTTTACTCTTTAAGGTATATGCAAACATCTATCTGGAATGATCATCGATGAATGTTACAAATTGTGCCTCATTAAGTGATTTTGTATCCATATAACAAACATATGTATGTAATAAATCCAAAATATGTAACCTCATAGGTGTAAAACCTCTTTGTAAAATAAATTTGTGTTGTGAACCAACTAAATAACGATAACATGTTTTAAATAATATACCTTTCATTTTTGGCATGATATTTTTCTTGACCAATGTTTGCATCCTTTTCTCTCCCATTTGTCCAAGTCTTTTGTACCAAAATGCAGTAACATCCTCTTTAAATATATAGTTAATCTTACTATTTTTGAACGTGGCTTGCATTGAGTATAAGGAAGTTTTATTTATGCCTCTAGCCACCACGAGAGAATCTTTAGTAAGCTTCAATTTTCCATTACTGAAATGATTTGAATCCCATTAATTATCAAGCTTTCATGTGTATATCAAATTGAGTTGAATACTATGAACATGTCTAACATCTTTTAGCAATAATTTATTCCCTTTATTTGTTCTTAAGAAATTTTAACCGTTCCCAATACATTTTGCAGCGCCTTGGTATCCCATTCCAATAATACCAAAGTCACCAGTTGAGTAGGTAGTGAAGAATTCATCATTTGAGGTAATATAAAAGAATTTTCCCAAATCAATCACCTAATCACTATCATTACTTACTATCTTAATATAAACATTATCATAAACAACACTTATCTCGTTGTCTTCAGATGCTACAGTAGCTGATTTATTTTCGTCATTTCCACATTTTCTCTAATTGGACTCTTTATCGTAATCCCTCTTAATAAATCTACACTCCTTCCTTTTATGACCAACCTTTTGACAATAGAAGCACACAATACTTCTGGGCCATGATTATAATCTCCCTCTCGTTCTCATTTTTTTATTCTTGCCTATTTATTTAGGATACTATCGTTTACCATATACATAGTTAAGCTACCATTTGGAGCAGAATTACATATGGAAATAACTAGAGTTTCCCAATTATACGGTAAAGAGCTAAGCAATAATAATGTTGTAATTCATCATCAAGATTCATTTCATAGTAGTGATTTGATTTATCAAACCTTGAAAATCACTTAGATTTTTTGTCATGCTCCTTCCTTACTTGAATTTGATATTCACAAGTATTCTAATCAAATAAGATTTATTGTGTGTTGTTTATTACTCGTATATAGACTCCAACATTTTCCAAAACATAACTACTTTCGTCTTATTGGCAACATGATAAAAAACACTTTGATTCACCCATTCACGGATAATTTCCACTTTCTTCTGGTGCATCACCTTCTACTGTTGATTAGTTTTATCATCAGACTTTGCTTCATCCTCTTGAATGAGTTCATAGAGAACTTTGAAATAAACAATATCCTCCATATTTGGCTTCGAAAATGAATAATTTGAAGAAGTTAGCTTTAGTATACCTATGGCAGATATATCCTCCATTAAGATGAATGCTCAAAATCGAACCCAAGTTTGATACAATTTGTTGTCCTTAAGAATATTAAAATATAATTTCACAAAGGAAAGAAAATAGCTAAATAAGAGCAAGAAAAAAAAACCAAGATTTACGTGGAAAACCCTTCAATGTGAAGATAAAAACCAATGGTGGCCTCGACTAAAAATTACACTATATAAAATAATGGGATTACAAGATTATAAATTCTTACACTCACAAACATAAGGATCTCTCTCTCTCTCTCTCTCTCTCTCTCTCTCTCTCTCTCTCTCTCTCTCTCTCTCTCTCTCTCTCTCTCTCTCTCTCTCTCTCTCTCTCTCTCTCTCTCTCTCTCTCTCTCTCTCTCTCTCTCTCTCTCTCTCTCTCTCTCTCTCTCTCTATTTATCTCAATCATTATAAGTGTTTCTCAAATTTGGTTGATGATAAAATCCAAAAATCATCTCTTTTATAGGACTAAAAGGAAGGATCTATATACATTAATTAATCGGAAAATGTAATGTACCTTCGAATGTTTTCTTGGAATGCCAAAGATATTTTCTAGAATAATCATTGAACTATCAAATTATAAGTGGCCTACAAATTAATTGTATCTTACATGCGCTATGTAGGGAGGCCCATATGCTAACACGCAAGGAAAGTTAATTTGAGCTTTAACGAGACATTAGGAGATGAAATATTTGACATAAAATTAGCAGGGAATGCCTCACAGACTTACAAGTTTTGAGCATGAATGAGCGTGATTGATCCGATTTTACGGATTTATTTCTAACCATCATGAAAAAAACCATTAAAATGAGTATAATATTAACCTCCTTAAGAATCCACAGATCAAGAGTTAAAACCACTATAGATCAAAATTTTGAAATCAACGTAATTATCAAACCGGAAAAAGATAAGGACAAGAGTGAAAGCTCGATTCCAACGATTAGAGGACACGTGAAGTGTTAAAAATGAATCGAATAATGCATTCACAGTGTACCGTGTTCGCTGGTACAGTATTGTATTATTGGCAGTGTACCTTTTATTCTTAAGTATATCATGGTTTATAATGTCTAGTCTTTGTGTATATGAGCACATTAGAACCATTGTCTAGTAATTCTATTTATTCCCTATAAATAGATTCTAAGGCTAGACAAAAAGTAATTTGAAATCTGTAACCCTCTTCAATCATAGTGAAATACTTTTCTCTCGCGGTGCCCATGGATGTAGAGAATTATCGAACCATATTAAATCCTTTGTTTTTTTATTTTTTGTCCTTTATTCTTCTATCATTTATTTGTATTATGTGCATGAGCCATTTGTGATCAATTGCATAGTAATTTTCAATAAAATTGGTCTTGGAGCTTTGGTTGTGAAATAAGGTTTTGCAATTAGGGTTTCACAACGGCGTCTACAACAACAAAATACAAGATTGAGAAATTTGATGGGGGATCCAACTTTTCATTATTGAAGGAGATGGACAATAAGCTACCAGCAGAGATAAAAGAAAAGGAGAAGCAAGATCTTCAAGAAAGAGCTTTATGCTGGATTTTAATGATTGTAAAACATAATGTTCTTCGTGAGATTAGTGGTGAGAAGATTTTTTCCTGCACATGAAAGAAGCTAGGAGATCTTTACTCAGATAAATAAATAGTAAATAAATTATACTTGAAGAAACGCTTTCAAGATTTCAAATTGAAAGCACGTATTTCCATAACTTAACACTTAAATAATTTTAAATCAATTATTATGGACTTGGAGAACATTGATGTCATCATTGAGGATGATGATCATGCTTTGTTTGTCTTAAGATCTTTACCAACCCTCTATGAAAAACTCATAGATACCATAATGTATGGTAATGATAGGTTATCACTAGCAGATGTCAAATGGCGCTCAAATCAAAGGAGTTGAGACAATTCCAGCCAGTCAATCAGGTTAGAGGGGAAAGTCTTATGACTAGGGGAAGATCTAAAAGCAAAGCGAGTTCTTTAAGAAGGAATAACTGAAGGTCCAAATCAAAAGTAAAGAACTCAAAGTATTATAAATGCGGTGAACATGGTCATTATAGGAGAGATTATCTGAAATTGAATGGTAAGAAGGAAAATCAAAAGGAAAATACAACAAACCTTGCCGAAAGTGTGAACACTTCTAACAACAGTGAAAATAGTGGAAGAGGAGATGTATTGTCTGTGAGTTCAAATTGTGGACAAAACTCTTGGCTATTCGATATTGATGCTACATGTGATATGTGTCAAATCAACCAGTGGTTTGATACTTACAAGTCAATGCAATTAAATATCTATTTAGGGAACAATGATTCCTTACCTGTTGGCGGTATTATTAACGTCAAAATTAGAATGTTTGATGGGATGGTTAGAATCGTGACGTGCTGGCATGTTCTTGGATTGAAGAGAACCCTGATTTCTCTTGAGACACTAGACTCTTGAGGTTACAAGTATCGGGAAAAATACGATGTAATCAAAGTGACAAAAGGATCAATGGTGTGTATGAAAGGCAGTTTACATAAGAGGATTTATATTCTCCAAGGGAGTGTTGTTATGGTCGATGTTATAGTAGCATCATAAGGGAATAATAGAAAAATTCGACAAGATCAAAATAAGTTATGACATTGGCGTCTTGGTCACCTGAGTGACGAAGGATTAATTGGTTTGGGAAAGAGATATTTGTTGAAAGGGTATAAAGTAAATTCATTGGGATTTTGTGACCACTGCGTGTCTGGTAAAGAAATTAGAACCAAATTAAAAAAATTAGTTGTAAAAAAGACTAAAGGGCCACTGGAATATTTTCACTCAGATTATTGGGGCCCAAATAGAATTTCATCGACGAACGGAGCCATATACTACATGAGTTTAATCGATGATTATTCAAGGATGGTGTGGGTTTACTTTCTAAAAACAAAAGATAAGGGATACTCAACATTTTTTAAATGAATACGATGATTGTGAAGTAAATAGGAAGAAAGATCAAATGTCTTAGGAAATATAATAGGTTAGAATATTATTATCGTGAGTTCAACGAGTTATACGAAGCTGAGGGAATAATGCTCTATCGCACTTGTTCTAGAACACCGTAACATAATGGGGTCGTAAAAAGAATTAACATAACGCTTTGTGACAAGACATGAAGTATGTTCTTGCATTCGAGTGTGGGAAATTATTTTTGAGCTGAAGTTATCAATACAACGTGTTACTTGGTGAATCGGTCTACATCAACGATTGTTGATATAAAAATCCTTTTGAGATTGGTCTGGATTGTCTGGTGATTACCAACAACTGAGGGGGTTCGGCTGTCCTACATATTATCATGTGAGAGATGGTAAGCTTCAGCCGAGGGAAAAGAGGTAGATAACTCTTAAATTATGCTGCTGGAGTGAAGAATATAGGTTATGGTGTACCTCTTTAAAATCTCCAAGTTTTCTCATCAGTAGGGACGTGATATTTAACGAGTTTTCTTCGATAGAAAGTCAGAAATAAATAAGAGAAATGGTCGAATTATGATCAGTTGTGAGTAAACAAGTGTACCTTAAAGTAGAATCAGTTCCTAGCAGGTATAATAATTCGAGTGGTTATGTGGTGGATCCAGAATCAGGAGGTGAAGTGTCAACATCAGATGATTGTGACGATGATGTGCTCGAACCAGAACAATAACCTTATAGCATAGCATTATCAAGAGAAAGAAGAGATATGAGAGTTCCAAAAATTTATACGAATCTAGTTACATATGCTCTGTCAGTTGGAGAATAAGTTGAGTTGTAGGAACCTAGTAGCTATAGGAAAGCTATAACGAGTTCAGAGGCAGATCGATGAATTGGTGCTATAGGGGGGGGGGGGAAGAGATTGAATCTGTTCATACGAATCAAACATGAAAGCTTGTTGACATGCCGAAACGACAAAAAGTAGTAGGCAGCAAATGGGTGTTCAAGAAAAAGGAAGATAATCCATGTGTTGAGGTATCTCGATTCAAGGAAAGACTAGTCGCTAAAGGTTTTACTCAAAGGGACGGAATCAACTTCAATGAAGTGTTTTCCCCAGTGGTGAAGCATAGTTTGATTTGAGTTTTGTTAGCCATGGTAGTTTTACAAGATATAGAGCTTAAGAAGTTAGATATGAAAACTACGTTTCCACATGGTGAATTAGAGAAGCGAATATACATGAGACAACCATACGGATTTATCGAACCTAATATAGAGGACAAGGTTTGTCTGCTCAAAAAGTCATTGTATGGTTTGAAACAGTCACCTAGGAAATGGTACAAACATTTTGATACATTCATGGTGTCAAAAGGGTTCACAACGAGTCCATATGATAGTTGTGTGTATCATCAAAAGATGTCAAATGATTCTTATGTTTACTTATTGGTGTATGTGGATGATATGCTTATTGCTGCTTGTAGTATGTCACACATTGTGCAGATATTGAAGAAGCTTAGTTTCGAGTTTAAGATGAAAAATCTAGGTAAAGCAAAGAAGATTATTGGTATGGAGATTATCAGGAACAGAAGTGTAGGATCATGACACTTGTTTCAACGAAGCTACATTCAGAAAGTGTTACAACGATTCAACATGTTTGATACTAAGGCAGTTAGCATCTCGTTTGCTACTCATTTCAAGTTGTCTGCAGTAGGAGCGGCCAAGGACGATGCTGAGTCGGAACAAATGTTGAAGGTTCAATATTCAAGCGCAGTTGGTAGTATCATGTATGTTATGGTATGCACACATCCTCATATTTCACATGTGGTTAGTGTAGTTAGCTGGTACATGGGATGTCCCGGGAAAGAACATTGGCAGGCAGTGAAATGGATACTTCAGTATCTTAAGAATACTGCGAACGTTGGCTTAACTTTCAACAAAACGAAGTTTAAAGGTCGTTTGAAGATCGTTTGACCAAGTTCGTGCAAAGATTATTTTAAGATTGAAGGCAACTTGCAGATATTCTGTGTTTATCCCACATGGTTATGCTCTTATTTATTGTTGGTTTATATATATGCCTATTAGACTTACAAAGATAATCTAACAATAGTCACCCAACATCAAACTTATTTATCAATAATCACTCAAGGTTTGATAAAGTACAGATAG
Organism: Limnanthes douglasii subsp. nivea; assembly: GCA_036936605.1. NCBI lineage: Eukaryota > Viridiplantae > Streptophyta > Magnoliopsida > Brassicales > Limnanthaceae > Limnanthes > Limnanthes douglasii. The sequence continues at coordinate 154,210,652 of JAUPFV010000003.1, read as the reverse complement.
CCCTTTGGTGATAAATGAGTATTTATAGATAACCATCTACTAGTCTAAGATACCCTTTAATTATTTCTCTCTCCTATTTTTTTGTTTTTTAAATACCATATCTTTCAAACCATAGCTCCAAAAATTCAAACATACTGTTGGTTTTGTTTTTTAAGACGAACAAAACTAGATCCATGAATATATATTTTTTAATTTTTTAGTTTCATAAATATGTAACTGGATTACAAAATAAGTTTGGAAAAAGAAATTGTATTCCCATTTGGGAATTACATATAATTTGGTTCGAAAAAACAATTGTGTTCTAATTGAGGAATTATGTGTAAATATGTTGCGTAAATAAGAAGAAAATAGTTGCGAAAATATAGCTTTGGTTGCTAAAAAAGTTTGATTGTATGAAAAATATAATACAACTTGTTGTTGTTAAAATAAGTGTTAATTGTGTGTGAAACAACTAATTTATTTGTAGTTGCGAAAATATGTGGATTTTTAGATTTTGCTTGAGTTGCAGAAATACGTGCAATTCGATTGCAAAGTTAGTTTGGAAAAAACAATTGTGTTCCACTTGTGAAATTACGTGTAATTAGATTGACAACAAACTTAGGTTTAGTTGTAAAATTATGTGTATTTTAGGTGTGAAAAAAAAATTCTTCAAAAATATCACTTTTGGATTTCATTTTATTCGTCTTTAAAAAAATAAAAATATGTGTACTTTTGCAATATTTTTTTTAATTAGTATTTGAAGTTGTGTAGGTTAAAAATAACTACTAGTTAAGTTTGTGTGTTTGAGACGTATTGTCACAAAAAATTATGATTTCTATACGTAGTTTTTAGAAAACTTCAAATTTTTTTGTATTTATTAGTAATTTAATTCATTCACTAATAATTGTCATACTTACCATTCAATTTACAACTAATTCTTATTTTTTTAAAATTTATTACTACACTCAACCTTAAATTCATTTGCTTATTAGGTAAGGACTAATCCTCTCCCGATACCCTGGTATACATCTCTAGTTTTCCCACGCAGAAAGTTGTTCTATCTATGCATAGAATCCCGGATGTATATGAAGTTTTATGCTTTGAACCTTGACTTTATATCACTCCAATCAAACAAATTAAAGAAAAAATGTACCAGATATCATTAGATCATATTATTCATATAGATACTTGACCTAACCTTCACGGTAAGGGTTGGCTTTTCAGTGAATGAATTTATTATAGCTGAGAAATTCATTAGTTATCTTTACTCTCATTTTCTACCTCTTTTCCTATCATATTGTTTCTTAAATCCAACAATGAAACATCAAATATTATAGATAGTCATCACTAAAACCCAAATATACTTTGATTTTATCATCAACAATAATGTTTTACGTTTTTCATGTGTTCAATTTTTAAAGCAAACCAATCATAGAATAAAAATGATAAAATAAAATATATAATATTAAATACTTTCTAGTAATATGATTCATCTACCGAACATGCGGAAGAACTTGAAAGTGAGCATATGGGAAGGAATAGCATAGCTGCATAGTCATCTTGTTGAAACATGAGACTCCCACTGTTTCATATTTAAAGTTTGCTTTTGCTTTTTTATTTTCTATAGTTTTCTCAAGGTTCCACTTGAAAATTGACTCACTCGTGAATACTTTGATTGAAGAATCTTTCTGAAAGGACAAAAAGGTTTGTATCAATCATATTAGATTTTCCATTACTTAAAAGTTTGAATCAAATTTTTGGACTGATTTCGTGTAGACCAAACCACTTAGCTTTTATCTTTGTTTTCTTTAATATAAAAGCTTGCATTAATTTTCAGTGCATGTGCATCGTACCTTTAGAAATTAATAAATATTTAACTTTATATTTAATCAAATTGTATTTCGTCAATGACTTGTTACCCCATCTATGTATATGGTATAAGCTTATAGTCATGGAAAGTCATGAGTTTGAGTCTCTATCTACTTTTTTCGGTTGAGTGTTATTTTGTGTGGGTTATCTTCTGATGTTGGTTTGCAGGCTATTGCATCACATTGAGAGTTTATTCTGTGCACATTCATCGCACTTTAAATAGCGGTTACAGGTTCATTCCGGAAAAATTGTAAAAAACTTAGCAACTTGAGTTAGGTGAACAAAAGTTATAACAGTCACCATTTTGAGAGTTACGATAACATAAGTAAAATCAAACTAGTTCACTAGTTCAACTCCCTAAATACATATAGATTCATCTTAGTTAAAAACTGGATTTATTTATGGGAAAGTTTATATCTAATGTTCAATAACAAAGCCTAATACGGATGAAGGTTTATAATATTTGGTTAATTTTCTTTTAAAATTACCTCTAATATACATACAAATTTTAAAACAAGAAACACTATTTTTTTCCTCCATTGATACCTCTCCTATGTGCTTACTAACTAAGACAGTTCGTTACCGACTCACTATCAACAAAAAATCAAAGCCGATGAAGTTCCGTCTATTTTCCGATCAAAGCTTCAAACTACTTAGAACAAAAATCTACGCTAAAACATGCATAAAAATCTACTTCAGATCATTTTGTTTTTTAAAATACAGTTCGATTTTACTGCTTTTTAGAAAACTAGGTTTTCATTTGAAGATTTTTTTCGAATTTTTCAGTTAGTGTAGTCATAATTATCTTTATTTATATCAGTTTTAGGTGATTTTTATTAGTTATTCGTTTTTCAGTATACTATTACTTCAATATCCTCTTCATTTAATTCGTTTTCGGTTAGTTATAGACATCCATTCATCATTCTAAACAGTCCTGCATAATTACTGCAAAACAGAGTCCAAAATTTCTCATCTATCAAAACCGTGATTCTATTGTTTTTCATCGTCTATATTGGTCTGGTTTAGCATTTATCATAGTTGGTGAGGTTTAGCATCTATCATAGTTAGCCTGTTTGTAGCATATGCAATTCCCAAATTTTGTTACATGTGTATAGGTTTCGCAGCTATCATTTATTCCATGATTACACTTTTACATAGGTTTCACGCCTACCACTTTTCCTAGGTTATACATTAGCATAGGTTTCGCATCTACCAATTTTCCTCTACTTTAACATTTGCAAAGGTTCCACGTATATCACTTTTGTCATAGTTTCACATTTGCATAGGTTTCGCGTCTATCATTTATCATAATTACTCTGATTTCGCATAATATATAGTACCCCATCTATCATACCTGACATATTTTTCTCATTTTATTTCTTTTACAAGAAAAATGGCTCAGATAAAAGAGACAAAAGTCAAACTAGACCACATAGAAGAAGCCAAACAAATACCATTTTATTCCATCTTGAAGGTACACACGATCTAAGAAATAAAAAGCCTTACAAAAAGAATTGGAATTTAATGAAGAGATAATAAAAAGGTATGATGTTTAAAGTGAAGATTTCAAATTATGGAATATATTTCTACGCGTACAACCAATGATGTCAAGATAATCGTTGATTTAAAACATGGAAATCGCCATATGCTATTATGAGCCAAACACTTTCAACCAATATATTCATAAACTAAACAAGAAGAACAAGAACAAGAATAAGAAGAAAAAGAACAAGAACAAGAACAAGGACAACTTTTCATAAATAAAATGATAAAAGTATGCAATTCCAACTTTTCTTACATTATTGCAGTGGATTCTCATTGGTAAATGTCTCGCTTCTATCATTTTTGCAATGGTTTCTCATGGTCATAGGTTTCGCGTTTATCATTTTCCTCTAGTTTCACATTTCCATAAGTTTCACATTATCATTTTTCCGTAGTTTCATATTAGCACAAGTTTTGCATCTATCATTTTTACTCTGGTTTTACATTTGCATAGGTTTTGCGTCTATCACTTTAGCCCTGTTTCACATTAACATGGGTTTCACATCTATCAATTTTGCCCCTGTTTTAACATTTTCAAAGGTTCTGCATCTATCACTTTTTCCATGGTTTCATATATGCATAGGTTTCGCAGCATATATCATTCTGAAACTATCATAGTTACCCTAGTTTAGCATTTATTATAGTTTCCTATTGTTTCTCATGTATTATTTTTATATTAACTAATAATTTATAATGTTTATATGATGCTATAAATAAATTAGTAAAAGATGTTGTGATATTCTTCATCATGTTAGTTTGTTCAACATTGTTTTTCTCTATATCCGGAGATGTAATAGCCTCTACAATCGTCTATTACGTAGAAGACCTCGATAAAATAAATAACTACAAATCGGTTGAAAAAATATAGATAAGTTGATGAATTCAATAAAACTTTGTCATGAAAGTAATGGAAAAGTAGTTTGATGTGTTGCTTTATTATCGGTTAATATTTCTGTTCTATTTCAAATTTAATAGTTCCAAATACTTCTTAGAGGGATATTATGTCCAAGTAAAGAAAAGGATATTTAGAGAGATAAATAGGAAAGTAGAGAGAGAAAGTGACAAATAGAATAATAAGACAATAATTTATTAATGATTAACCATTTCCTAAAAAGGGGTGTAGCCTTATATAGTACAAGTGGCGGGTCCATAATTTATATGTTTGGCCCGTGCTTATGGATGTTTCACATCCCATTAATTTACTAATCATTGATGAGTCTGAATTCAGCATGCTCCCCAGACAGGGACAGATCAGTCCAAAGCCTCCGGATCGGACAGATCGGACAGGTCACATGGACCGGACAGATCACTTCGAACACTATGACCATAGGACTGTTCGAACTATGACAAAAGTACTAAAAAACCTAAACACTTCTTGACTAAGCTACTTGCTCTCCTACTTAGAGCTCATGGGTCTTTGAACATGACCCGGGTCCATTAAACATGACCCGAAAGCCCATAAGAAACCAAACATCACACTATAAATACCCAACCACCCGCATTAACTATGGGTAATAAAAAATTAACTGCTACCAAGCTGCTTAATTATCTCTCTACTCTCTAAACACTTAAAACACCCACACGCCACCATAAAACACCATCTGAAATTACCAACCTACCCTCAGGCGATTATTACCCACACCAAATTGGCGACCACAGTGGGAGGAAGAGGTACCCGAATCAAGCATTCCAAACCAGCTAAAAGAAATCTGTCCGAATGAATCCGGACAATCCAGAGCTCCCACCGGCTTTGCTCGAAGTGGTGGAAGAGAACGATGAATACACTGTCGAAGAGCGTGACAGGCTAAAGTGTGAAATAGAAGCTCTGAAGGGTGAGAAGGCCAAGATGGTCGTGAAAGAAAAATCCAAAGCATCGGTTGCTCATCACACCGATAACCCCAAAGAGCATGAGGCTTCCAAAACTCATGTGAGCACCAAAAAGACTCATGCTAGTTCCAAAAAGTCTCACCGGTCCAAGCCTGTGGAGAGTTCTGACTCGAGCTCAGAATCTTCAGGTAGCTCTTCGGACAGTGAGGGAAATGAAAAATCCTTGTCCTCTAGCAGCGATGAGGGTCGAACCACGAAAAAGCAAAAGCAGGTTAAGAAATATTCAAGAAAAAGAGACAGGCACGGAAGAATGAAAAGGCATATTGGCAAGGGATCATCTCACCACCAGAGGCATGTGGACAAGATGCTGATGGATCCCTTTGCTTTCCACGATGAGCTAGGTATCTTTGCAACTCCCAATGAGGATACTGTGTTCAGTCGTGGAAGGAATTGGAGGCAGTCTTCACTGTCTTCTAAAATTCTGTTCGGAAACCTCCCCAAGAGGTTTGACAGCACTAAAATAGAGAAGTACGATGGCAGTACTGATCCGGACAACCATCTGGAGTAATTCAAGAACTTGATGATGAACTTTGATGACGATGATAAACTACTTTGTAGGGCATTCTCCCAATCATTTACGGGGAGTGCTCTGAAATGGTACAACAGCCTGCCTGAGGGATGTATTAAAGATTTCGATACGTTTTAGGTGGCCTTTCGAAGGCAGTTCGTGGGGAGTAAAGAGCTGAAGGGCGATGGAGACACCATAATCCATTGTGCCCAGGAGCCAAATGAGTCCTTGAAAGAATACATAAGCCGTTTTGTGAACACAAAAAATGGGTTGGCTGATTGCTTCGAACAGGTAGCAATAGCATCCATGAGACAGGGTTTGAACCCAGGCAATCTAGATGATTCGGTGACCAGAAAAAAGGCCATGACGTGGGGAGGGTTGCTGAATCAGGTTGGCAAACAAATAAACGTCGATGAAACAAAGAAAACCAGGGTGCACAGGCAGGTGAGATCCACCCCAGTGGCACCAACTCCAAATCAGAATCAGTCCGGGAACAAAGCAAGAGAAACCGGACAGGGGCATGGTAGGGCAAAAGCTCAGTCTCAGCCAGCTGCTCCAGCTCAAAGTCAACAATCCAGAAACAAGAGAGGGCCATGGGTCCAACCGGAGTGGTTCGCTGAGTTAAAAGAAAGCGTGGCCACTATCTTTGATAAAACAAAAGATGAGGTGCATTACCGGAGACCGGCAACACTGCAGTCTCCCAGAGAGCATCGCAACAACTCTTTTTGCCAATATCACAATGATATTGGTCATACCACCGATGATTGCATAGCATTATAACAAGAAGTTCAGAACTTGATTGAAAGGGGAAAGTTGGGGGGCCTATGTGAAAAGAAGAGGGGGTAACAGGCCTGATAACACTCACCGGGTTGGTCCAAGTAATGCTACTCCGGAGGGAGCCATGGTTATAGTTGAAAGGTTTGACGTGGAATCTGAGTACTTGGATCCCGATCTAACTCGGAACAGAGTGGGTGCTATAGAGGAATGTTCTAGGTCAGTCTCCGGGCTCATTAAGTTTTCGAGTCGCTTACAATATTCGGAGGGGACACTATGACAGCTCCTACTGCTTCTTCGAGGAAGAGGCATGTTCATACTTTGGCCTCCCAGCTAGAAGGAGGCATGACATCTTATCAGTCACCAAACTCATTTCCCTTCATTGTGTTTGATGAGGATGATTTAAGAAACTTTTCTGGCCCTCATGAGGATGCTGTTGTCATAGGAGCATCTATAGGGGGCAACGAAATAAGACGAATCCTGGTGGATACTGGAAGCTCGGCCAATATCATTTTCCTAACCACTTACAAGAAAATGAAAAATCCAGCCGTAATTCAGAATTCGGACAGGTCAATCGTGGGCTTCACAGGCAGCTCAGCAGATGTGATCGGAGAGTTCCAAAAAGAGGTGTTATTGGGCAAGGTCCCTTTCAAGAAAATGGTCAGAATACTCTTTATTGTGGTGGATTGTCCCACTTGCTATAATGCTATTCTAGGGAGGTCTTGGCTCTCTAGGATGCATGCGGTGGCTTCAACAGTCCACCAATTCTTGAAGTATGCTGTTCATGGACAGGTTGGAGTCGTTCGGAGCAGCCAAAAGATTGCAAGAGAATGCTATGCTACTGCCCTGGCTCCTCGAACGCTGGGGGCAGTCCGTATTAACGAACAATAGCAGTTTGAGGGCCTTTCTGGGGGAGAGAGTGAAATTGATGACCCCATAGAGACCCCTGGAGTATTAATACCAATCGAAGAGGTTGAAACGCACTGCCTGGAAGATGGTAAAAGTGTCAAGATAGGGTCCAGGATGCCACCAGTGTTGAAAAAGGAAATGTTGAAGTTTTTGAAAGACTATCAGCACGTTTTTGCTTGGTGTAATGCTGATGTAACTGGGGTTCCATCAGAACTGATATCACACCACTTATCCGTCCGGAGAGATGTAGCTCTAGTAGTTCAAAAAAGAAGAGCTTTTTCCAAAGAAAAGGCTGATGTCATTGTACAAGAGGTTGACAGACTCACAAAGATGGGGCACATTAAGGAATCTCAATACCCTTTGGGACTGCCAATCCTGTCTTGGTGAAAATGAAGAATGGCAAATGGCGCATTTGCATTGACTTTACTGATCTCAATAGAGCTTGCCCAAAATATCTGTATCCGGTCCCCTGAATAGATCAGTTAGTAGACTCTACCTCTGGGAACAAACTGCTTTCCTTTATGGATGCCTTCTCCGGGTACAATCGAATTCAAGTAGATCCGAAGGATCAAGAGCATACCACGTTTGTCACTGACAGGGGTCTACATTGCTATAAGGTGATGCCATTTGGTTTGAAAAATACTGGGGCTACTTATCAGAGGTTAGTCAACAAAGCATTTGCTGATCAAATTGGAAGAAATATGGAAGTATACATTGACGATATGATGGTGAAAAGTGTAGATGAGCAGTTGCACTTGTCTGATCTCCAAGAAACTTTTGCCAACTTGGTAAAAGTGAATTTGAAATTAAACCCTGAAAAGTGTGTCTCCGGAGTACAGTCCGGGAAGTTTCTAGGGTATATCATAAGTGAACATGGAATCCAGCCCGATCCGGACCAACTCAATGCTCTATTCCGAATGGAGCCTCCTCGAAACATTAAAGAAGTACAACGATTAACGGGGAGATTAGCAGCCTTGAACAGATTTATCTCCAGGTCTTCTGACAGGTGTGCTCCTTTCTTTCAAACTTTGAAGGGTGCAAAGGGGTTCGAGTGGACCCCACAGTGTGATGAGGCTTTCAATGAAATCAAGAAACACATGTCCTCCCCCAAAACTTTGTTCAAACCAGTTGATGGGGAGACTATCTTCGTATATTTGGCAGTTTCAAGTTGTGCCATCAGTGATGTGCTGGTAAGAGAGGTCGATAGGCATCCCCACCCAGTGTAGTACATCAGCAAGAGCTTAATAGATGCTGAGAGGCGTTACTTGAAACTTGAAAAATTGGCATTAGCCCTGGTGATAGCTGCAAGGAAGATGAGGCCTTATTTCCAGGCTCATCCTATCATCGTCCGGACCTCTTTTCCCTTAAAGAATGTCCTTCAAAAAGCAGACATTTCGAGCAGAATGACTAAGTGGTCAGTAGAGTTGGGGGATTTCGACATAGACTTTGCTCCCCGAACAGCAGTGAAAGCCCAAGCTGTGGCCGATTTTCTGGTTGAATTCCACTCTGATAGGGATTCAGAGCAAGCTACTTATATAAAAGATAAGAAAATGTGGATCGTCCGAACAGACGGTGGATCTAGCACTATGGGATGTGGTGCTGGAATATGTTTAACTTCCCCATATGGAGACAATATGTACCAGGCTATTTTTTTTGCTTTCAGAGCATCAAATAACGAGTCCGAATATGAAGCAGCTCTAGCTGGGTTAAAGTTAGCCTACATTTGTGGGGCTAAGAGGGTCAAGCTACTAAGTGACTCCCAATTGCTTATCCACCATGCCTTAGGCCAATCTGAGGTTAGAAAGGAGCAGTTTGTGAAGTATTTACTCCTCCTAAAAAATGAAGCACTAACATTTAAAACTGTTGTCTATGAGCACATTCCCCGGGCAGAAAATGAGCTAGCAGACTCATTGGCAACCATAGCATATACGGAGTCATACCCATGGATCCATGTGCTTGAAAGCCCTTCTATTCAACTTAGTAAGGGTAAAGAAGAGGAAATTTTTGAAATACAAGTGAAACAGCCTCAAGACTGGAGATTTCCTCTCCTATAATATCTATCTGATGGTGTCGTGCCTTCAGATAAGTCACAAGCCAGAACGTTGAAACACAAGGCTCGTGGTTTTATCATATTAAGAGAAGTGTTGTACAAAAAGTCCTACAGTAAACCTCTCCTACGTTGTTTGGGGGATGATGAGTCACAAGTGGTCCTCTCTGAATTGCATGATGGTGAGGGATCAACCCATTGTGGATTTAGAGCTTTAACAAGAAGAGTATTACTCTCCGGATACTATTGGCCATCGATTATGAAAGATGCTAAGGAATTGGTGAGGAGGTGTGACCCATTCCAAAGGTACAGCAATGAAATTCATGTACCAGCCATTCCACTAGAGTCCATTTCTGAGCCCATTCCCTTCGCTCGATGGGGGTTGGATTTAGTATGGCCTCTCCCCGTGGCGTCCGGAGGGCGCAAAACTATAATTGTGGCCATAGACTACTTCTCGAAGTGGATAGAAGCAGCCCCCTGGCAGGGACAACGTCAAAAGCTGTCATAAAATTCATTTTATCCAACATATGTTGTAGATTTGGTGTCCCCCAGAAAATAACAACAGACAATGGACCACAGTTCGACAATAGAGAAATGGAGAGCTTCTGTGCCTCAAGGGGTATACAGCATTGTTTTTCCTCACCTTTCCACCCACAAGCGAATGGGCAAGTTGAAGTGGCTAATAGAATTATACTCTCCGGGTTAAAGAAGAATTTGGAAGGAGCTGCTAGGAAGTGGCCTAGTTATTTGCAAGAAGTCTTGTGGGCCTACCGGACAACACCTAGGGCTGCAACACAAGAATCACCCTTCGCCTTGGTCTATGGGATGGACGCAGTAGCCCCCATAGAGAAGACACTCCCTTCCTTTCGTGTTCACAACTTCTCCGAACACACTAATGAGATGGCAATCAGAAATCAACTTGATTTGATAGAAGAAAGACGGGTTAAGGCTCACCTCAGAGTTGCACACTATCAGGGCTTGATGAGGAGCAGGTTTGCTTCCAAAGTTAAAAGATGGGATTTCCAACCAGGGGACAAAGTATTAAGGAAGGTCTTCTTACACACTAAAGAAAAGCTTTTCGGAAAGCTGGCCCCAACCTGGGAGGGTCCGTATATGGTGGTTGAAAAAATCAAACCTGGAACTTATTGGTTGGAAGACAAAGATGGCAGAGTTCTAACTCATCCTTGGAATATTGAGCATCTCCGGATGTACCTGGAAAAGCACTTGTGTAAATATTTACTTGTTTAAACATCCATGTAAATATTTGGGGGCATACTCTTTCCTCCCGGGTGGCGCGGAGAGGTTTTAATGAGGTGTCCGGGTTGTTAAATAAAATTTGATGCCTTCTTCAAAATTTTCTAAGTGTTTTTAAAGTCCAATCCCTTATCATACTATCCGGACTGAAATATCTAAAGGCTATTTAAACTCTAGCCGGAGAATTTAAACACTCTCACAATGCAATATCTGAAAGCTACTTAAACTCTGGCTATCAAAATTAAAATGGACAATGAAAGAAGATGATAGTTGCACAAAACAGAGATATTCATTAAATGAAATAACTTAAACTTGCCTTGGCCTTCCAAGGATTTTTTAACAGTCAAAGTAGAACACAAAAAACCTGTCCGGTCAAATTCCGGACACTATTACAAAAAGAGTGCCTTGGCCTTCCAAGGACTTTAGTTTGAATAAAAATAGACAAAGTAGATTGTGAGTCAAGGTTGAGCCTTTGAAGATGGCTCACCTTCGTCTGCCTTCTTGCCCTCAAAGTCGTTTTTCCCTTCAACTACTTTCTTGCCTTTGGGATCATCTTCCTCCCTGTCTGGGTTCTCTCCGGTCCTCTCTTCATCATCAGATGAGGACGCACTGGAGACTCAATCCTCTTCGCCCATTGTATGATATGGAAGGTCATCATCGTCTACATAGCTCCACAAGTCCCCTAGGTTCCTCTTCGGAATTTTTTCATGAAAGAGTAGAACCATGTCAGACTTCACCCTCTCAATCAATAACTCTTCACTTTTAATCATCTGGCTGGCATAGGCATTGATCTTGGCATTGATTGTAGCCTCTTGATCCCTTAACAAAGCGTTTCTCTCCTCGCCAGCCTTGGACACTGCGTTCTCAAGAGTAATCTTGTCAGTGGTCAAGTTGGTGATAGTCTTGTCCTTTGCCTTGGTCTCTTCTTGTGAGGCAGTAAGGTCTTTCTCCACACCTGAGAGCTTCTCCCGGAGGTCTTTAATGGTTTCCTCTAGAGTGGAAACCTTTGTGGTGCTTTCCTCTTGACTCTTTTTCAGCTCCTCGTTTGCCTCCTTTAGCATGTCAGCATTGGCAGTAGCAGTGCGAAGGTCTTCGAACAGCTTTTCCTTCTCAAGATTGAGGTCTTTAATGATGTCTGCTTGACCCCGGACTTGTCTTTCCAGTGTGAGTACTGGCTGCACATTGCTTAACAAGGAGTGGGCTATGGTGTCCTTTTCACTATAAACAATGAAAGTCTTACCATTGAAGTTGACCGTATTGGAACTGCTCGGAGAAATGTAAGGCCCTGCGAATTCATCTCTGGGGAGGCTAAGGAAGTATTCACCAAGCCCACCTAGATCACTGATGTCCACTTCATCAAGGTTGAGATCTCCCGCTTCCACCTCATCGGTATGAAAGTCCCTTGGGATCTCTTCGGCCTGCATTGGGTCAGAGGGGTCAGCTGGGAATGAAGGCTCCGGATCCCGGAGAGCAAGCTCATCTCCCTGTGAAGCCTTTTTTCTTTTTGGCTTCCCGGTCAGCGCCTTCACCTTCTTGTTTGCGAGTCCTCTTGGGAGCCCTTGGAGGTTTTGGGAGGTCTGCTCCCTGCCTTTCAGACTCTTGCTCCACTACCTGCATCAATTTGGCTCTGAGCCGGCTCCTCCGGGGCGGTTGGGGCATCCTTCTCAGCATCGCTCGCCACCTTTTTGCCTCTCTTCCTGCCTTTCATTTTGCTTGGGGCTTTGGCCCGGCCCGGTAGGAAGAGCGTCCCATCTGGCTCATGGGACCGTTTGAGCACAGTATCCGCAGAAGGTTGGGTGGTGAGCTCCTCCCAAGTCAGGTATCTCCGACCTGTGGTGTTCCACAGGTGAGACCTTGCCAAGTTCCCACTGGTGAAGGCGGAGTAGAATCGGTTCCCCCATTCCTCAGCAGCCCAGGCATTGATTTTGCCACAGGTGAACTGTCCGGCCTTCAAGTAGTCCCCGAACTCCTTAGGCAATTCTATTAAAACAAAAGAGAGACCAGTTAATTTAAACCAATTTAAAAAAATGGACAAAGATTTGAAGTGTGAAACTCACGGTCACTCCTCCACCTGCTTTTGAGGAGGCTTGGGTTCTCTCCGGCCTTGATCTTCTTTCAATTTTCCCAAGCGCCACTGACAAACAAAAACTGGCTCCTCCACTTGCTCTCCGACTCCAGCAGATCATTAACAGCGTTGAAGTTGTCCCCCATATTGAAGTGGTAGAAGGGGAATTGGTGATTTTTGCAAAGGTTGGCCACTGCTGCAAACTCTTCCATAGGGAGAGGGATCCCGGACAGCCTAGATGCCATGATACATGACATCAGAGTATACCAGCCGTTGGGGCTCAGCTGGCTCGGGCAGAGCTTGACCAGGTGAAAATATCTGACGATCTCCGGGTCCAATGGGAACCTGAGTCCCCAATTAAAGAGTTCTGTGAAGATGACCAGCTCATTTAGCTTGCAATCCATAGGAGTTTCAGGATTTATGGGGATCCTTATCTTCACATTTTCTGGGATCCCCCATTTTGTGCGCATTCGACCTAGCTCGGCCGTGTGAATGAAAGCATACTTGGTCTTCTGTAAGCCCAGGAGGTATTTAAGTTCGACCCTGTGAAAACAAGGCCCTAACTTCCCCTCGAGGCACTCCGGCAGCTCTAGATGCCTCAGGCACAGTTTTTCCTTGCCTTTTTTGGCAGCAGCAGTATTGTCAGTCTGGCCGGAGGACTCAGACTCAAAAGGGACTTCTTCAATAGAGTCCTCCATTCTTTCTTCCATTATTGTTTGGGGAATATCAGCCACAGTGGTCCGGGGAGGATTTAAACTTGGCTCAGCCTCACTACCGGACTGCTGGATTTCAGTGTTGCTTTGAATTCTAACCTCAAGCTGGGGCTCTGAGGCAGAGGTCTCTTTTAGAAGTGCTGGGTTGCTAGCCTCCGGACCGGATGGCCTTTCCCGGGGAGCTTTGATGGGCACTCCAGACCCAGAACCACTATTTTTTGCCCCCGATTTTGAGAGAGTATTCTTGGAGCCTGGCCCCTTAACCAGCCGGCTTGTCCTTTTAACCACCAGTTTCTCCGGAGAGTGCTCTGTGTCTGAGCCCATAGCAAGAAAAGGAGAAGGTTTCCTAACACTTGTGATTGTAACTCCTGGCTCAACAGCAGGTACTGACTCCTGAACTGAAGAACCAGAGACTATAGGCGAGAGGGTGGATTGAAATAGCTTTTTGGGCTTAGTACCTTTAGAGGAGGACGAGCCTCGATCTGACTCTGTAACGGAGGCGGCTGGTCTGTCAACAGGTGATGAAGGTAGCCCTGCTGCGATTCGTCTCTCCTTCTCAACTTTTTGCGCTTTCTCCAACTCTGAAAGGTTGAGCCAACCACCTTTGATCAATGCAGTCCTTGCTGTAAACATAAACTGCCAAGGAATTTTTTGCTTTAGAGAGAGAAAGCACTGAGTAAATTTGCAGAGTAAATATGAAAGAGATAGTGAAAACAGAAGAAAGTGAGTTTCAATTTATAGTAAATCTGAAAAGAGGAGTTGATTCCTAGGAGAATTCAAAAATTTTGGCAATGATTAAAAGACGGCGCTGATGTCACCATTTGTAATTAAAGAGGTTGCTTTTTGAAGAAGGTGGTGCGAAATTCAAGGTGAAAAAACGGCTGGAGTGACCAATCAGAGAATGACACGTGTCCCACGAACGCTGGCGAAAACCGTTTTGAATTCGTGAAGCTTTATCTGTCCGGGTAAACCCATAGACCTGTCCGGATTGAGAACTACTTCTAACATCAGACTGTTTTTCAGGTCTCTGACAAGAATACTTGTTCAAACACCTAAAAAAGGGGCTCCTAATGAGCCCCAATTCAGCATGCTCCCCGGACAGGGACAGATCAGTCCAAAGCCTCCGGACCGGACAGATCGGACAGGTCACATGGACCGGACAGATCACTTCGAACACTATGACCATAGGACTGTTCGAACTATGACAAAAGTACTAAAAAACCTAAACACTTCTTGACTAAGCTACTTGCTCTCCTACTTATAGCTCATGGGTCTTTGAACATGAATCGGTTCCATTAAACATGACCCGAAAGCCCATAAGGGCCCAAACATCACACTATAAATACCCAACCACCCGCATTAACTATGGGTAATAAAAAATTAACTGCTACCAAGCTGCTTAATTATATCTCTACTCTCTAAACACTTAAAACACCCACATGCCACCATAAAACACCAACTGAAATTACCAGCCTACCCTCAGGCGATTATTACCCACACCAATCATAACCATAATTATTATTATTAAACAAAGCACCCTCAACATTACATATTTGTTGAGTTTTTTACGGAATACTTTATTGAATAAAATTAACTTCTTTATTTGTCCAGTTCAGCTTATTCTACTCAGTATTTCTTTCGTTTATCAATAGCCCCCCAGTTTTTGTGAAGATGTTTAAGCAAGCACTGACCTATAGACCCAAATTTTTCTTTCTTGTATGTCTGTTCGGATTACTCTTCCTTACAACTCTCCTGATTATTGTTTTTTTTTTTGTCTTCTCAGATTCATAACCTCACTAATGGTAATGATGCTTCATATGTCAAAATAATTTTTGATTGGTGATGCATGCAATTCTTCTAATCCACGTGTCAATTATTCCTTGACACAAACGTGCATGCCTTCCAAGATAACTTGTAAGCAAAGAAGTGTGTCAGAAAAACCTTACAATTCTCAGCACGAATGCATCTCACATCATAGATGGAACGATTATCTTCCAAGAAACTCTTCACTTTTCTTGGGCGTTTTCCACCTGTGGAGAACATTTGAGCTGCTTGGGCGTTTGCAACCGTTGGAATCCTATATTTCCTTTTATAAATACTTTAACTCCCTTGCCATTTCAAAATTATTCATTTTCACAGTTTCTAGAGAGATAAAGAGAAAACCCTTAATTAGAGAGAGAAATGGTTTTGTTTCTCTAAATGTTTTCTTCCAAATTTCATGCCTAAAGATTCTGATAATCTTGAGGGATATAAGATTTGGAAGTGGTTCAACATCATAAAAAATTCTAAGAGAGAAAAGCTGCTGGCATAGCGGAGGAACCCAAACCGCTGCAAATTCTCTAAATGTTTCACTATGGTTAGTGGCCCCGATCAAAATACATTCTGAGGCAAAAGGGACTTCGGGTACCAACTCTCCATCCGATCTTCCTATCGCTTAGACCCCCAGTCAGACTTGTCTGAGCCTCGATAAGGGTGACCTTAACTTTTCAAAGAAACCAAGTAACATTCCCAAATTCAATCTGATGGGCAACAAACACCAAGCAACTAAAAAAACTATTGAGGATTGTTCGAAAAGGAAGAAATCTCTTAAGGAAACGAAAAAAAGGTACACAAAAGATGTTGTTCCTATACACAAAAAACTTATGCCTACATCTCAAAGTACCACGCAAGATACTCCTCTGACGACTCTTGAGGTCACTCATCGAAATCTTTCATTAAAATCTGTATCAGCAGCCTCTCGGTAATCATCATCAAAAGATGTTGTTCCTATAGAAGAATCTGTGGGGAATAAACACTTCGAATCCATCCCAGAGATGAGAGAAAGACATATGGTTCATGAGCCCAAGGACAATCAAGAGGAAAATATAATTTTTTTGGATGATCAACCTATCAGAGCTATTGTTGTACCAATTTTCCAAGTCGGTCCTTCCGCGGAAACTCAAGCATTATCCTCCCAAGATGAAGATGGCACGAATTCTCATGTCCACCAAATGGCTAAATCAAAAAAGAAGAAAAATAATGAGGTGGTGTCGTAGTACTTAAAGAATTTAGTTGTACAGAATTCGCTTCTATTCCACGTTCACTAACTATATATCCAAGAAAATTTACGGTCCATACCCCAAATGTGCACTTTTCTTAGTTTAGCTTCAAATTTATTTTTGGTAGGTTGGAAAAAGTTTCTTCTAGATGTGCTAAACGGTCGTCGTCCCTTTTTTATTTTTACTAGCATATTATCAATGTAGACCTCAACATTTCATCCAATTTATGCCTCAAAAGTTTTATTTACTAAGCGATGGTAAGTTGCCTCAACATTTTTTAACCCAAAGGGTATATCGTTATAACAATGTAGGCCACTTCTAGTGATAAATGTTGTGATTTCTTGCTCTTTCGGATCCATCTGGATTTGATTTTACCCAGCATACACATCCATGAATGATAAAAACCGATTACCTGATGTTGAGTCCACAATTTGATCTATCTGAGGGACCGGGAAATGATATTTTGGACATGCTCTATTAAGATCAATGAAATCTACACACATTTGTCATTTATCATTTTTATTTTTCACCATAACGGGATTGGTAGTCCACAAAAGATATTGTGATTCTCGTATGTGTCCAACCTTAGAGCAACGATCTATCTTTGCTATGATTGGCTTAGTTTTTTCTCGAGAAAAATACCTTCTTTTTTGGACGATATGACGCACACTTCTTTGAATTTCCAGTCTATAATAGATGATTTTTACGGGAACCCTTGTCACATCTTCTGTGCACCACGTAAACATACTCAGCTTTGTTCATAAAAATAATAATTAACTTCTCCCTCATCTCAGGAGATAACTTTGTACCAATTTTTTAAGCTCTTTCTGCTTGAGAATATATGATATTTAAAAATTTCGTCAGAGACCAAGAAATCAGGGGTCTCCCTCGGATCATCTATTGGATCGGGGCCCGAGGAAGACCTCACTAACTGGTATGTCTTGCTCGATTCGCCCCCTTTGATCTGCTTTCGGGCCAAAACAGTCTGGTAACACTCTCTTGCTATTTTTTGAGGTACTCATAATTTTTCAAACATTGTTCCCCACCACATATTTGAAGCATTGATGAATGGTTGATGCCACCACATGCATTTTTGATAACCAAGATCTTCCAAAGATTGCAATATAAGAAGTTGGCATCTACTACAATGAACAATATCGTCACTAATTTTTTAAACGAACCCCGCCCTAATTCATTTATTCCTTCAAACTCTCCAACCATTTCTACTGTTACAGCACTAAACCCAATGATTATCTGATCTGACCGAAGTATTGTAGGAGGATTCATTATTTTTTTATAATTTTCTAGGAATATTGTATTTGCATAACTTCTGGCATATATCAAGATTCTTTGTATTTCATCCCCAGCTATTTCTGCTACAACAACCACTGCGTCTTCATGTAGACCAGCCACATCCCTCATGTCATCATCTTGAAAATAGATTGTCGAAGATGGATCTCTGTACAAATGAAGTGAAGCTCCTACTTTCAAATGAGTTGACAAGCTCACGGTATGCCTTTTTCTGGGATTAATTTGATGTCTCTCAAATAATATAAACTCCAAAAATTGTTAGCAACTCAAAGAAAGCATAAAGATTATAAACATTTCCACTCACAACTGATTCCTCTACCACCAAAACATTATTCGTACCCAATTTTGGATCTAAGAACTCCTTAGAAATGTCAAATTCATCAACAGGTTCCGAAATCATGAGAGGATTATCCTAGCTCGTATCGGTAAGAGAGTTTTTCTTGATAAACATTGTTAGCTTCCCATTTTTTATTAAGGCTTGTATCTTTTTTTTTCAACACCAAAAAATCCTTTGTGTCATGCCCAATATCCTCATGATACTTATAGTACATATTTCTTCTGCTCTCATTCGGAAAGCTGATAATGCCAATATATCTTGAAAACTTTCCGTGTCAGTTTTAGCCTTGATTAAACAATTCGTATAATTCTTAAGGCTCTCTTCCACTTTCTTCCTGCAGTAAATAATTTTATTACCATTTGCACGGACTATTTTGGTTCCCATAAAATGATGGAAAAAGATGTTCCTAGACATGTTAATCATTTCAATAAGACCCCTCGCAGGGGATTGTACCACTAATTTTTTGCATTCTTGAATGTTTGGGAGAAATCTCTACATAGTAAATTATAATCATTGTCATAGTTGATAATGAAATTTTTAGGCAGATGCCTTGAAAGAATCTCTGAATATATGGGCGATGACCTCCAATTATGGCCGACTTTATACACACTACCCGCAAGACCTTCATTTGTTGTGGTATATAAACCTTCCTCGGTTTGATATGTAAACTCGTTACTTACGCGATACTCAAAGTTATGAATTTCTGAAGAAATCTGTACATTCGGTGCTTGTTCCTTTTTAGCAACATTTGCACACTTATCTTGGTCATCAAACCCCAATCATTGTTTATCTCGATTGTTTCTTTCATTCCTTGAATCTCTAGTCTGATGAAATGATTGATGATCATCTCTACGACACTTACAATTTTTCTTCTTATAATTTTATTCACGTTAGTAATCCATTTATGGTGAAAAGGATTCATTTAAGTCATACAAGAATAATCACTGGATTCCGTGGACTCATAATGACGCTTATATTTCATTATTATCCTTGAGGAATCATGATTCTTTCTCTAATGCCTTTTATGCTTATCATTAGTCTGATGAACATATGTAATATCATCGTTTTCAGTTATATGCTCTCTTTGGACTTGAGCCTTTTTGAATTCATTTTTTTTTCTGCATTCATCTATTTTATTTCTACCAATAATAAGACAATGATTGATTACTAATTACCCATTTCCTAATGGTGTAGCACTATGAAAATTTCATACCCCATTACTTTATTAATCCTAACCGCAATTGCAAGTTATTATACAAAAAGCACCCTCAATATTACATATTTTTTTGGCTTCTTACACAATACTTTATTAAACCAAATTAACTCTTTTATCCATCCAATTTAGCTTATTTCCCCTAATATTTTCTTCTCTTATCAAATATGATTAAAAATAGTAAAAACATGGTATCTAAAGTATTGATAATATATATCATTCATCATATAGCACACACCTATATTTCACCAATATACCGATATGCTTCAAATGGTTGGGTACTGAGGATAAAATAAAATTGAATTTGATTGACGCCATAACAGAGGTCACAGATGAACATGTATATTTATACATTATGTTTTTTCCAGTTTTGAATTTTGCATAAATATATATCTTTACTTTAACACATTAAACAATTTGTAGGTTATGGAAGAATAATGGAACTTAACAAATGAAGAATAAGAGAAATTTGGATGAGAGTTCCAAATACTAGAAGATGGTTCATTGGTGAAAGAAAAAAATAATGATGTTTCTCATAAGGATGATGATTTTCCACAGAATTTTCCACATTATGTTACTTAACATGAAAAACATGATGATTTTCCATAGTATGTTACAAAAAATTTGCAAGATGATGTTTATTCTGATCAAGTTAATCTCAACGAGATAATGGTGGTCCAAATTGGGATACTAACCAAAACTCTGATGTAAATGATTCTAGTGATGTCAAAAGAACATTAAATCAGTACATTATTAAACAACGTACACAATTTACAAGAACTAAAAAAGACTACAACAATAAAAATAAGATCATTAAAGAAAGTTGCGTAGCATACTTTACGGACATGAACTGGTCCTCTCAAAAAATATAAGATAGTACGGACAAAATGTACTCCTATTTCAATAAAGGAAAGTTAAGTATCGCGGATTCTTAAGAATCTAACAAGACGTAGAAAAAATAAAAAATAAATCTCCAAACAAAATTACTGACATAATGTACCATCTCATAGTAGAAAATAGAAGGTTGAAGAGATTAATGTACCAACAAAAGTAAAAATCCTCCTTTGATATAGTTTTGCATCTATCATGAATCAGGTTATAAAAGATTTTGCATATATCATATTTATGAACGTTTCACATTTATCATATTTATTAAGTTTTCACATCTAGCATCCATCATCTTATAAAAGATTTTGCATCTATCATATTCATATATGTTTCACATCTATCATATATATTAAGGTTTTGCATCTATAATCTATAATCTCATAAAAGGTTTCGCATCTATCATATTTATATATGTTTCATATCTATCATATTTATTAAGGTTCGCATCTATCATCCATCGTCTCATAAAAAGTTTTGTATCTATCATATTTATGAATATTCCACATTTATCGTATTTATCAAGGTTAATCATTTATCATCCATTATCCTTATAAAATATTTCCATCTCTAACATGGTTTTTATTTTGCAGAGGATTAACAAAATATCTCCAACACCATCAAAGCCTGTCTCTAGCCAAAGTATTGGGTTGTCAACAATGGATAGAATAGAGAAAAATGAAGTTGAAAGTAGTAAATTTGAACTGAAAAGGAAACTAACTGAAAAAGACAAGCTTATTTCAGAAATGAAAAAGAGAAACATAAATAAATCTGATGCAGAGATGGACGCAAAGATCGACCTAGAATAGACACTTCAATGTCTATGTTAAAGACAAACACAAAGTATGAAGTTTAAAAAACACCTGAAATAAATCAAAAACTTATAAAAGAAAAAACGATTACATGATAAAGCCCAACAATCACCGAGAAAAAAACATGTATTGCGAATACAATACAAAATGATCAAAAAATCAATGTATATTAACTTGCTTCTAATATAAGTGAGTTTCCCGTCCAGAAAGACCCAAATACAATTGTTGGTGTTGAAAACTCTGTTGTTGGTGTCGAAAATCTAAACACTACACCTAAAATTGTTGTGGAAGTCCATGAGCCACCTCCACCACAAGAGAACCTTGATGTTGGTTTTAAACAACATGATCCTAAAATTACGGTTGCTGTGGAAGAGGATCTCGTTAATCCTACAATTGTTGTTGTTGTAGAAGGAGAGCATGTTAATTCCATTGTTACTGTACAAAAATAAGATCCACCTCCACAACAAGAAAACTCTAATTTTAGTATCAAAAGCAAAGACTTTAAACATAAGGTTACTATTGTTGGTGATGCTCATACTTTTGTTGATGTTAGGGTTGAAATCTAAGATGTTCCCCCTTTTGATGTTGTTATTGTTACACCTAATGTTGTTGTTGCTGTTGATGCTTGATGAGTCCGAATTCAGGATACTCCCCGGAAGGGCAAATCGGTGTAAATATCTCCGGAAACCGGACAGACACTAAGAACATAAATCGAACAGAACTTTTGGACCGGACAGATTACTTCGAACACTGTGAGCTTAAGGCTGTTCGAACTATGACTAAAGTACTAAAAAACCTAAACACTTCCTGACTAAGCTACCTGCCCTCCTGGTTAAAACTCATGGGTCTTTAAACATGACCCGGGTCCATTAAACATGACCCGAAAGCCCATAAGGGCCCAAACATCATACTATAAATACCCAACCACCAGCATTAACTATGGGTAACAAAAATTAACGGCTGCCAAGCTTCTTAATTCTCTCACCACCTTGAAACACCCTTACACCACCTTGAAACACCCTTACACCACCTTGAAACACCCTTACACCACCTTGAAACACCCTTACACCACCCTGAAACTCTACTTAAAATTACTAGCCTACCCTCAGGCTATTTTTATCCACACCAAATTGGCGACCACAGTGGGAGGCGACGGTGCCTGAATCAAGTATTCGAAACCAAGCAAAGAAATTCTGTCCGAATGAATCCGGATAATCTAGAGCTTCCACCAGCTTTGCTCGAAGTGGTGGAAGAAAATGATGAGTATACTGTCCAAGAACGCGACAGGTTAAAGCTTGAAATAGAAGCTCTGAGGGCTGAAAAGGCCAAAATGGGTGTGAAAGAAAAATCCAAGGCCTCGGTTGTTCATCACACCGATAACCCCAGAGAGCATGAGGTCTCCAAAACTCATGTAAGCACCAAAAAGACTCGTGCAAGTTCTAAAAAGTCTCACCGGTCCAAGCCTGTGGAGAGTTCTGACTCAAGTTCAGAATCTTCAGACAACTCTTCGGACAGTGAGAGAAATGAAAAATCCTTGTCCTCTAGCAGTGATGAGGGTCGAACCAAGAAGAAGAAAAAGCAAGTTAAGAAGTATTCCAGAAAAAGAGATCACCATGGAAGAATGAAAAGGCATATTGGCAAAGGGTCATCTCACAACCGGAGGCATGTAGACCGGATGTTGATGGATCCTTTTGCCTTCCACGATGAGCCAGGTATCTTTGCAACTCCTAATGAGGATACTGTGTTCAGTCGTGGAAGGAATTGGAGGTAATCTTCATTGTCTTCTAAAATCCTGTCCGGAAACCTCCCCAAGAGGTTTGACAGTACCAAGATGGAGAAGTACGATGGCAGTACTGATCCGGACAACCACCTGGAGAAATTTAAGAACTTCATGATGAACTTTGATGATGATGATAAACTACTATGTAGGGCATTCTCCCAATCTTTCACGGGGAGTGCTCTGAAATGGTACAACAGCCTGCCTCAGGGTTGTATTAAAGACTTTGATAATTTTTGGGTGGCCTTTTGAAGGCAGTTTGTGGGGAGTAAGGAGCTGAAGGGCAATGGAGACACAATAATCCATTGTGCCCAGGAGCCAAATGAGTCATTAAAGGAATACATAAGTCGTTTTATGAACACAAAGAATGGGTTGGCTGATTGCTTCGAACAGGTGGCAATAGCATCCCTAAGACAAGGTTTGAACCCAGGCAACCTGGCTGATTCGGTGACCAGAAAGAAAGCCATGACCTGGGGAGGATTGCTAAATCAAGTTGGCAAACAAAAAAACGTTGATGAAACAAAAAAGACCAGGGTGCACAGACAGGTGAGATCCACCCCGGTGGCACCAACTCCAAATCAAAACCAGTCCGGGAATAAAGCCAGAGAAACCGGACAGGGGCATGGTAGGGGAAAAGCTCAGTCTCAGCCAGCTGCTCCTGCTCAAAGTCAACAATCCAGAAATAAAAGGGGGTCATGGGTCCAACCGGAGTGGTTTGCAGAACTCAAAGAAAGTGTGGCGACCATTTTCGATAAAACAAAAGATGAGGTACACTACCGGAGACCAGCAACCTTGCAGTCTCCCCGAGAGCATCGTAACAACTCCTTTTGCCAATACCACAATGATATTGGCCATACCACTGATGATTGCATAGCGTTGAAACAAGAAGTACAAAACTTGATTGAAAGGGGAAAGTTGGGTGCATACGTTAAAAGAAGAGGTGGCAACAGGCTTGACAACACTCACCGGGTTGGTCCAAGTAATGCTGCCCCGGAGGGGGCTATGGTAATAGTTGAAAGGTTTGATGTGGAATCTGAATACTTGGATCCTGATCCAACACGAAATAAGGTAGGTGCCATAGAGGAGTATTCTAAGACAGTCTCCGGGCTCATTAAATTCTTCGAGTCACTAACAATTTTCGGAGGGGACACAATGACTGCTCCTACTGCTTCTTCAAGAAAGAGGCATGTTCATAATTTAGCCTCCCAGCTAGAGGGAGGCATGACATCCTATCAATCACCAAACTCATTCCCATTCATAGTCTTCGATGAGGATGATTTGAGAGACATTGCTGGCCCTCATGAGGATGTCGTTGTCATAGGAGCATCTATAGGGGGCAATGAAATAAGGCGAATTCTGGTGGATACTGGAAGCTCTACCAATATCCTTTTTCTAAACACTTACAAGAAAATGAAAAATCCAGCTATGATTCAAAAGTCGGACAGATCAATCGTGGGCTTCACGGGAAGCTTAGCCGATGTGATCGGGGAGTTTGAAGAAGAAGTGTTATTGGGCAGGGGCCCTTTCAAGAAAATGGTTAGAATACTCTTCATTGTGGTGGACTGTCCCACTTGCTATAATGCTATTCTAGGGAGATCTTGGCTCTCTAGGATGCATGCAGTGGCTTCGACAGTCCATCAGTGTTTAAAGTATGCTGTTCAGGGACAGGTTGGGGTTATCCGGAGCAGCCAGAAGATTGCAAGAGAATGCTATGCCACTGCCTTGGCTCCACAAACGCTGGGGGCAGTCCGTATAAATGATCAATAGCAGGTTGGGGGCCTTTCTGGGGGTGAGGGTGAAATTGATGACCCCAGAGAGACCCCTGGAGTGTTGATTCCAATTGAGGAGGTTGAAACGCACTACTTGGAAGAAGGAAAAAGTGTCAAGATAGGGTCCAAAATGCCACCGATGCTGAAAGAAGAAATGTTGAAATTCTTGAAAAACCATCAGCATGTTTTTGCTTGGTGCAATGCTGATATAACTGGAGTTCCATCAGAGGTGATTTCCCATCACCTATCTGTCCGGAGAGATGTCGCAATAGTAGTACAAAAGAGGAGAGCTTTCTCAAAAGAAAAGGCTGATGTCATAGTACAAGAGGTTGACAGACTCACAAAGATGGGGCATATTAAAGAATCTCAATACCCTTTGTGGACTGCCAATCCTGTCTTGGTGAAAAAGAAGAATGGCAAATGGCGTATGTGCATTGACTTCACAGACCTCGATAGAGCTTGCCCAAAAGATTTGTATCCGGTCCCCCGGATAGATCAGTTAGTAGACTCTACTTCAGGGAACAAGCTACTCTCCTTCATGGATGCCTTCTCCGGGTACAATCAGATCCAAGTAGATCCAAAAGATCAAGAGCATACCACGTTTGTCACTGATAGGGGTCTACATTGCTACAAGGTAATGCCCTTTGGCTTGAAAAATGCTGGGGCTACTTATCAAAGGTTAGTTAACAAGGCATTTGCTGATCAAATTGGAAGAAATATGGAGGTTTACATTGACGATATGATGGTGAAGAGCGTGGATGAGCAGCTGCACTTGTCCGACCTCCAAGAAACTTTTGCCAGCTTGGCCAAAGTGAATTTAAAACTAAACCCTGAAAAGTGTGTTTTCGGAGTGCAGTTCGGGAAGTTCTTAGGGTATATCATAAGTGAGCATGGAATACAGCCCGACCCGGACCAACTCAATGCTTTGTTCCAAATGGAGCCTCCTCGAAACATTAAAGAAGTACAGCGATTAACGGGGAGGTTGGCTGCCTTGAACAGATTCATCTCCAGGTTTCGGACAGGTGTGCTCCTTTCTTTCAAACCTTGAAGGGTGCAAAGGGGTTTGAATGGACACCACAGTGTGATGAAGCATTCAATGAAACCAAGAAACATCTTTCCTCCCCTAAAATTTTGTTCAAACCAGTTGATGGAGAGACTCTCTTCGTGTATCTGGCTGTTTCAAGTTGTGCCATCAGTGCTGTGCTAGTAAGAGAGGTTGATGGGCATCCTCACCCAGTGTACTACATCAGCAAAAGCTTGATTGATGCTGAGAGGCGTTACTTGAAACTTGAAAAACTGGCATTGGCTTTGGTGATAGCTGCAAGAAAAATGAGGCCCTATTTCCAGGCTCATCCTATCGTCTTCCGGACATCTTTCCCTTTAAAGAATGTCCTTCAAAAAGCAGACATTTCAAGCAGAATGACAAAGTGGTCAGTAGAGTTGGGGGACTTCGACATAGACTTTGCTCCCCGGACAGCAGTAAAAGCTCAAGCTGTGGCTGATTTTCTGGTTGAATTCCACTCTGATAGGGATTCAGAATAACCTGCTGATTCAAAAGACAAGAAAGTGTGGATTGTCCGAACAGACGGAGGATCTAGTACCATGGGATCTGGAGCAGGAATATGTCTCACTTCCCCATACGGGGACAACATGTACCAAGCTATTTGTTTTGATTTCAAGGCATCTAACAATGAGTCTGAGTACGAAGCAGCTATAGCTGGGTTGAAGTTGGCCCACATCTGTGGGGCTAAAAGGGTCAAGCTGCTAAGTGACTCCCAGTTGCTTGTTCACCATGCCTTGGGCTTATCAGAGGCTAGGAAGGAGCAGTTGGTTAAGTATTTACTCCTCCTCAGAAATGAAGCATTAAAGTTTAAAGCTGTTGTCTATGAACATATTCCCCGAGCAGAAAATGAGCTAGCAGACTCATTGGCAACGATAGCATATACGGAGTCCTACCCATGGATCCATGTGCTTGAAAGCCCTTCTATTGAACTTGGTAAGGGTGGAAAAGAGGAAGTCTTTGAAATACAAGTAAATCGGCCTCAGGACTGGAGGTCTCCTCTTATACAATATTTGTCCGATGGTATCGTGCCCTTGGATAAATCACAAGCCAGAACATTGAAGCACAAGGCTCGTGGTTTCATCATGTTAAGAGAAGTGTTGTACAAAAAATCCTATAGAAAACCTCTCCTACGTTGTTTAGGGGATCATGAGTCACAAATGGTTCTCTCCGAATTGCATGATGGTGAGGGATCAGCCCATTGTGGATTTAGATCTTTAACAAGAAGAGTACTACTCTCCGGATACTATTGGCCATCGATCATGAAAGATGCTAAGGAGCTGGTAAGAAGGTGTGACCCATGCCAGAGGTACAGCAATGAAATTCATGTACCAGCCATTCCTTTGGAATCAATTTCTGAGCCCATCCCTTTTGCTCGATGGGGATTGGACTTAGTTGGGCCTCTCCCTGTGGCGTCCGGAGGGCGTAAAACTATAATTGTGGCCATTGACTACTTCTCAAAGTGGGTAGAAGCAGCTCCCTTGGCAGGGACAACCTCGAAAGCTGTCATAAAATTCATTTTGTCCAACATATGTTGCAGATTTGGCGTCCCCCAGAAAATAACAACAGACAATGGGCCACAATTTGACAACAGAGAAATGGAAAGCTTCTGTGCCTCAAGGGGTATTCAGCACTGCTTTTCTTCACCATTTCACCCACAAGCCAATGGGCAAGTTGAAGTGGCTAATAGAACAATTTTGTCCAGGTTGAAGAAAAATTTGGAAGGGGCTGCTGGGAAGTGGCCTAGTTATCTGCAAGAAGTCTTATGGGCCTACCGGACGACACCTGGGGTTGCAACACAAGAATCCCCCTTTGCTTTGGTCTATGGAATGGATGAAGTAGCCCCCATAGAGAAGACACTCCCTTCTTTTCGTGTTCATAATTTCTCCGGACATACTAATGAGATGGCGATAAGAAATCAGCTTGATTTGATCGAAGAAAGACTGGTTAAAGCTCATCTTAGAATGGCACACTATCAGGGCTTGATGAGAAGCAGGTTTGCTTATAAAGTTAAAAGAAGAGATTTTCAACCAGGAGATAAAGTTTTAAGGAAAGTTTTCTTACATACTAAGGAAAAGCTCTTCGGAAAGCTGGCCCCATCCTGGGAGGGTCCGTATACTGTGGTTGAAAGAATGAAGCCTGGGACTTATTGGTTGAAAGACAAAGATGGCAGGGTTTTAACTCACCCTTGGAATATTGAACACCTTCGAATGTACTTGGAATAACACCTGTGTAAATATTTACTTGTTTAAACATCCATGTAAATATTTGGGGGCATACCTTTCCCTCTTCGGTGGCACGGAGAGCTTTCAATAAAACTTGGTGCCTTCTTCAAAATTCTCTAAGTATTTTAAAAAATTTATCTCTTATCATACTACCCGAACCAAAAGATCTAAGGGCTATTTAAATTCTAGCCGGAGAGTCTTAATACTCTCACAATACAATAAAACTACTTAAACTCCAGCTATTTAAACAAATAATAAAAGAAGAGGATGGTTGAGCAGAATAAAACATTCATTCAACAACTTAAAATTGCCTTGGCCTTCCAAGGACTTTTTGAACAAGTTTGGGCACAGTACAAAAAATCTGTCTGAATAATACGGACACCATCACAAAAAGAGTGCCTTGGCCTTCCAAGGACTTTAGTTCGAATAAAAGGTAAACAAAATAAATTTTTAAATTAAGGTTGAGCCTTTGAAGATGGCTCGCCCTCGTCTGTCTTCTTGCCCTTGATATTGCTCTTCTCTTCGACTATCTTTTTTCCCTTGGGATCAATCTCTTCTTCACCTGGGCTCTCTCCGGTTTCCTCTTCATTATCAGATGAGGACTCGCCGGAATAACCCTCGTCAACCATAGTATAATATGGGAGGTCATCATCATCCACGTAGCGCCATAAGTCCCCCAGTCTCCTCTTCGGGAATTTCTCGTGAAACAGGAGAACCATATCAAACTTCACCCTTTGGATCATTAGCTCTTTGCTTTGTGTCATCTCCCTCGAATAGGCATTAATCTTGGCTTTGATCATGGCCTCTTGATCCCTTACCAAAGCAGCCTTTTCTTCAGCACCCTGAGTCACTGCATTCTCTAAAGCGATCTTGTCAGTGGTCAGGTTGGTGATGAGCTTCTCTTTTGCTGCAGTTTCTCCCCTTGAGATTGTCAGGTCCTTCTCCAGTCCGGACAGTTTAGCCCGGAGATCTTTTATGGTCTCTTCCAAAGAAGCAACTTTTGTGTTGCTTTCATCTTGATTCTTCTTTAACTGATCATTTCCCTCCTTAAGCAAATCAACCTTAGTAGCAGCAGTCCGGAGGTCCTCGGACAGTTTCTCCTTCTCAGACTTGAGGTCTTTGGTGGTGTCTGCCTGACTTCGGACTTGCCTTTCCAAAGTGAGCACTGGTTGTACATTGCTAAGAAGAGAATGTGCTATAATATCCTTCTCGCTAGAAACCATGAAAGTCTTACCGTTAAAATTGACTGTGTTGGAGCTGCTCGGAGGGATGTAGGGCCCTGCGAACTCGTCTCGGGGCAGGCCAAGAAAATATTCACCAAGTCCACCCAGACCGGTGATGTCCATTTCATCCAAGTTAAGCTCTCCCCCCTCAACTTCATCTGTATAGAATTCCTTTGGAATCTCTTCTTGAAAGTCCCTTGGGATCTCTTCGGCCAATGTTGGGTCAGTAGGGAAAGAGGGCTCCGGATCCCGGAGAGCAATCTCATCTCCTTGGGAAGTCTTTTTCTTCTTAGCCTCCCTATCAGCACCTTCACTTGTTTGCTTGCGAGTCCTCTTGGAAGCCCTTAGAGGTTTGGGAAGGTTCACTTCCTGCTTCTCGCTCTCCTGCTCCCCCACTTGTAAAAGGGCTGCATCAATTTGAACCTGAGCCAGTACCTCTGTGTCTGTTGGGGCCTCCTTCTTAGTGTCACCTGCCACCTTCCTGCCTTTCTTCTTCTTGCCCTTCATTTTGCTCTCCTGTTCTCTGCGGCCCAAGCGTTAATTTTGCCACAGGTAGTCTGTCCGGCCTTCATGTAGTCCCCGAACTCCTTTGGCAGCTCTGTAAGAACAAAAAGAAAACTGATTAGCATAAACTTAAAGAAAAGGGAAAATCGGACAGAGACTTAAGATGAGAAACTTACGGTCACTCCTCCATCTACTACTAAGAAGGCTTGGATTCTCTCCGGCCTTGATTTTCTTGTCGTTTTCCCATGAGCCACTAACAAACAAAAATTGGCTTCTCCACTTACTCTCCGATTCCAGGAGATCATCAACAGCTTTAAGGTCGTTCCCCATGTTGAAATGGTAGAAGGGGAACTGATGATGCTTGCACAGGCTGGCCACAGCTGCGAACTCTTCCATAGGAAGAGGGATCCCAGATAACCTAGATGCCATGATACATGACATTAAGGTGAACCATCCATTGGGGCTTAGCTGTGTTGGGCAGAGCTTGACCAAGTGAAAGTAGCGCACTATCTCCGGGTCCAGTGGGAACCTGAGTCCCCAATTGAATAGCTCCGTAAAGAAGACTATCTCATTCCTTTTACAGTCCATCGGGGTCTCCGGATCGATGGGAATTCGTATCTTCACATTCTCAGGGATCCCCCACTTTTTGCGCAATCGACCCAGATCTGAAGTATGGATGAACGCATACTTGGTCCTCAGCAAGGCCGAAAGATACTTGAACTCAACTTTATGAAAGCATGGCCCCACTCTCCCTTCAAATCTCTCCGACAGGTCCGGATGCCTCAGATATAAGTTCTCTTTGCCCTTCTTGGCAACAACAATAGCAGTAT
Source organism: Limnanthes douglasii subsp. nivea (assembly GCA_036936605.1). NCBI lineage: Eukaryota > Viridiplantae > Streptophyta > Magnoliopsida > Brassicales > Limnanthaceae > Limnanthes > Limnanthes douglasii. The sequence continues at coordinate 154,180,121 of JAUPFV010000003.1, read as the reverse complement.
CAGCCTGTCCGGAGGACTCAGACTCAAAACGGACCTCCTCAGTGGAGTCCTCCATCCTCTCCTCCATAATTGTTGGGGGAGCTTCTGTAGAAGTAGTCCGGGGAGGATTGAAGCTTGGCATAGCTGACCCTCCGGACTGTTGACTGCCCGTATTTATTCGACTTCTCACCTCAATTTGAGTTTCTGAGGCAGAAGATTCTTTGAGGGGTAGTGGGCTGCTGGCCTCTAGTCCTAACGGCCTCTCCCGGGGAGCTCTAATAGTTGCCCCAGACTCAGATTCACTGTTTTTTGCCCCCGATTTCGAGGGAGTGTTTTTAGAGGATAGCCCTTTGACTAACCGGCTTGGCCTTTTGATGACTAGCTTATCCGGGGAGTGGTCAGAGTCAGACCCCATGGCAATAAAAGACGATTTTTTCCTAACACTGGTAGCAGTAACTCCTGGTTCAACAGCAGGGATTGACTCCTGAACTGAGGAGCCAGAAACTATGGGAGAAAGGGTGGATTGAAAGAGCTTTTTAGGCTTAGTACCTTTAGAAGAAGATGAGCCTCTATCAGATTCTGCGACAGAAGAGGCTGGTTTCTCAACAGGCGACGATGGTAGCCCTGCTGCAAGTCTTTTTTCCTTCTCGACCCTTTGTGCTTTCTCCAACTCCGAGAGGTTAAGCCAGCCGCCTTTGATCAGTGCAGTTCTTGCTGTAAACATAAACAGCCAAAGAAGTTTTGAGTTCTAGAGAGATAAAGCTCTGGGTGAAATTGCAGAGTGAAATTTGAAAGAGATAATGAGACAGTGAAAAGTGAATGAGAATTTATAGTAAATGTAAAAAAGGGAGTTGATTCCTAGGAGAATCCGAAAAGTTGGGCAATGATTAAAAGACGGCGCTGATGTCATTAATGGCAATTAAAGAGGTAACTTGTTCGAGAAGGTGGTGCGAAATTCAAGGTGAAAAAACGGCTGGAGTGACCTATCAGAGGGTGACACGTGTCCCATTAACTCTGGCAAAAACTGTTTGGGATTCGTAACGTTCAATCTGTCCGGGTATACCCACAACTCTCTCCGAATTGAGAATCACTTCCTATAATCGGACTGTTTTTTCAGTTCTTTGACAAGGACACTCGTTCAAACACCTAAAAAAGGGGCTCCTGATGAGTCCGAATTCAGGATACTCCCCGGAAGGGCAGATCAGTGTAAATCTCTCCGGAAACCGGACAGACACTAAGAACATAAATCGAACAGAACTTTTGGACCGGACAGATTACTTCGAACACTGTGAGCTTAAGGTTGTTCTAACTATGACTAAAGTACTAAAAAACCTAAACACTTCCTGACTAAGCTACCTGCCCTCCTGCTTAAAAATCATGGGTCTTTAAACATGACCCGGGTCCATTAAACATGACCTGAAAGCCCATAAGGGCCCAAACATCATACTATAAATACCCAACCACCAGCATTAACTATGGGTAACAAAAATTAACGGCTGCCAAGCTGCTTAATTCTCTCACCACCTTGAAACACCCTTACACCACCTTGAAACACCCTTACACCACCTTGAAACACCCTTACACCACCCTGAAACTCTACTTAAAATTACTAGCCTACCCTCAGGCTATTTTTATCCACACCAATGCTCATACTCCTTTTGATGTTGTTGTTGTGGAAGAAAATAATCCTGATATTACTGATGGTGTCAAATAACAAGATCCTAATACTGTTTTTGTGAAAGATTAGGATCATAATGATGATGTAGATATGGTCAAGGATGCTAATGTTATGGGGGAAAAGAAATGAGGTTCTTAATGCAATGCAAGTGACCCAGAATGTTGTAGAAATATATGTTGATGTGGAAAAAAAAGATGATATTGCTAACTCAAAAATAACAAAACCTATTTTAAAAGACCAATGTATTTGGAGATATATTTTGTTTAGTATTATCTTATTTTTTGCTTAAATATAGTAATATTATAATATTTATTTATTGAATGTATTATATCTCATAGTTGTATGGTTAGCATAATATATCGTATCCATCTATCAAATTTCTATTGTCTTCGCATCTACCAAGTTGTTAATGGTTTAAAATCTATCATTTAGAATCTATCATATTTACTATGGTTTCACAACTATTTTGTTTACCCTTGTTTCGCAACTAATGTACAATTTGTTTTGTAAAGGATCATGCCGTTGAAATCCAAGAATTTGAAATGCCACAAGTCTTGGACTTAGAACCAGCTTTTGAGAATGAAATTAGAAGGATTGAAAAGGATATACACAATAAAGAAATAAGTGAACTACCTTTCTTCTCTTCTCTAATCTTGCACTATTTTCAAACCTATCAAATTTGTATTTTTTTTTCATTTATCATAGTTTCATTGGTTTCGTATCTATTATAGTCGACTTGGTTTTTCATCTATCAAAGTTGCATTGTTTTTGCATCTATCATAGTTACACCAATTTTGCGACTATCATAGTTGCACTAGTTTCTCATTTACGAAAGTTGTGATGTTTTCGCATCTCTCATATTTCTACGGGGTTCACATCTATCATATCTTACAGTTTCATTGGTTTCATATCTTATATAGTTTCCCCTGGTTTTGTCTCTTAATTTCCCCTAATATGTTGGTTTTTACATTTTTGTAATTAGAGTTGGACGAAGGGCCTTCATTTGAACTAAACATGGATAATTCTCAATATAAAATCCCTAATGAACTCCTTAACATGGAAATTACCAAAAACAAATGGCCATTTATGAACAAAGTAAGAAAAACAAATGAAATAGAGCAATACTACATATTAAAAAATGATTCAAAAATGAGAAAATAACGAAGATCCAACAGTATGGTCAGTTCTAGATTTACCATGATCTAATATTTTTGTTCGAAATGCGATGGACATATTAGGTCAAGATGAAATCGACTCTAAGATAAAAGTTCAATTTATATTTATTTTGTTTGCCTTGTTTCTCATTACACAAATAAACTAACTCTTAGCTTCCACTTTTGACAACACATATAATAGACGATTATATTATATCTACTTTAAACAAAAAAAAAATTCAAATACCAATTCCTGAATTTCCCGGAGAATGTATTCAAGTAATATACTTATCTGGAAGCGTAATGGTAAGAATAATATACTTTTACAACACATATATTAATTAAAAAAAATATAAATGTTATTCCTACAATATAGCCCATTCGAAACCAAAATATGGATGTAACACGGTATCTCTTTATCTATATTTCGAGTTTTCATATTATGTTTTTGTATCATAGTATTCCATTAAACAATATTTTTTGTTATAGTAAAAATTGTAGTCGTTCGTTGGATGTAGACTATTTTCAGTAAACTAAATAAAATTATGTGTTTTATTTATTTTATTTTTCTATATAGTATTGATTCATAAGCACTTTAACAAATTAAAGTTCACAAAGATTTTGGAAATCACCTATCTGTAAAGAATTTGGGAAGAATCGATAGCATGAGTATAATAAGAAAAAAAGACATAAAACTAGACACCAACATCATCAATGATAATGGTCGAATCTAAATATGTTGCAATCGGATCTACAAATAGAATCAAAAAAATTGATGTATAAAATTTTGGGTACTCGAGATGTATATTGAAGATTATCTCTATGGAGAAATATGCAGCAACCTTTATTGCATTCAAAGAATCCAAATAGGATGTCTGAAGCAGATTATAAAGTTTTGGATCAGCATGTTCTACATGTTATTTGATTTACTCGAGCCAAGTTAGTTCCACAAAGTGTTGTGAAATAAAATAGCATTTATGGTATGACCACGTTATTCACGAGTATGTATAGAAAACCGTTGGTAAACAAAAAGGTGATTATGATGAATAACTTGTTTACATTAAATATTACATAGGACACTAAAGTTATAAAAAAATCTGAATGAGTTCAATCTAATTTTATGATAAATTATGTGTCCCAATTCTTTTGTCTTCTTTACTCCATAGTTGGGAACTTGTGAGAACTAATGTAATTAATTCCTTTGGAAAAGAGAAGCTAAACTATGATGACATACATGATCAGATTCCAAGAAAATACGTTCGAAGAAAAGATTCTGGTGGGTATTCAAATAATAAGTCTGCTTTTAACTTCAAGTCAATATGACGATCATCTTAGAAACATATAACAAAATAATATCTAAATCGAGAAGAGGGTGAAGTGTAAACTAATCTAAAGGTCCACGAGGTGCGCTAGATGCTCGAAATGTGACTAAATGAGCGACATATAAAGGTGGTGCAAACAAAATCTAAGAAAAATGAGAATGAAAATGGAAAACATTTTTACAGAAACCATGTGAGATGCCTTACTAATTACTATAGGATGGCCCATGGACGGTTGAATTCTCAACTTAGTACCTTATTGGCATAACATTTTAAGTTGAGAACTTTATGTCAACTATATTGTATGTAACATCGATATTTTCTATTTAGCTGATAATAGAAAAGTTCATGTAGTAAGGACTGGAGAGATAAATATTAAGAAGGAAATTTAACTAATCTTGAGAATTCACATGGTTAGATTTGTTCCAAAATTAAACAGAAATCTGATTTCTAAGTGGCAGTTTTATCACGAAGGATAACGTCTTAATGTTGGTGGTGCTAAATGGAAGGTTACCAAATGAGTTATGATAGTATTGCGTGTTTACAGTATGAGGTTCTTTTTATATGTATTCAAGTCTCGGAGACTTGTTTATTCTTGGCATGACAACAATAGATACAATTATAGTTTATGACTTCATTTTTACTTTTTAGAATTAAAATCTTGGACAAGTGAATAAAAAAACATGAAAGTACTTTAGACGAACAAAAAACAACATGAATTGAAGACCGTTAATGTTTGTATATATGAGAGTTTCATTTTTAGAAGAAAAAATGAGTAAACTTCATCAAATGCAGTAGAGCTGCAAAACCAACAAAGTTATGAAATTGTGCATATTGATTTGTTAGAGCATCACGAGCTGTATTACTTTGTAGCCCATTATACTAAATCACATTCATTAATGATTAAACCATAAATTTACGGGTTTATGTTATTTAAATAAAAAATGATACATATTTAAAACTCAAGTTTCTAAAATAAAATAATGATGTTGAGTATCTTGGTAGTGGGTTCAAATAGTATATTTCTACTATTAGAATCAAATATATATAATCATTCGAGGGATTCCACAACATAATAATGTATATGAACACATGAACCATGTCGTAAATGAACGTATTAGAAGCATGAGTTCGTATGATGGGTTGCCAAATTGTTTTTGGTCTAGTGCACAGAGGCAGACCTACCATTTTTCTTCATTAGGCTATAGTCCCACCAAAATTATAAAAAAGTATATTTTTGGACTTTAAAATTAGGCGTGTACATTTAATGTCATCGTAAATAAAAGTAAATCAATTTTTCTATAATTCCAATTATCCCCCATTTCTATTTATTACATTATAAAATTAGTCAAATCTTACCTTCATTGTAAAAAAACAAGATACATGTAAAAAATAATTTAGTGATCAAATAATAATCTATTTATTTATAATTTTTATCGTCACTTTAATAGCCATTATTTGTTATTTATAATATAATCTACTTCATATATTTTTGTTACATTTTTGTATTTAATTTATTTATATGTATAAAAGGAAAATAGCCACATCAAAAATTACTTTTTGGTTTACCCAACAAATGCAATCAGTATTATAGTTTATTTAATAAAAAGAGGACCATTAGTTCTGTTTGATTTTAAATTTCGAGAGAAAGCATGGAGTGTTAAGAATGTAAATCTATATTTCCTGAAACTATTTGGTTGTTTATTATATTTACATGTTTATGCTAATGCAAGAAACAAACTTGATCTTAAATTCAAGAAACATTTTTTTTTTGTTAGCTATGAAGATGATGCTTTTTGTAATAGATTTTAGGATGTAAAACATTCAAACAATTATAAAAATAATTAATGTCATCTTCAACGATAAGGTTTTGCACACCAATAAATCCAATTGTAGTTGATGAACCAGGAGCACGAGGGGTTAGAAAATTACGGGTTTGTTAATTTTGGTGAGATTTCTAAAATTATTGTGTAAGACAAGTTTGTCTAGAACCAAGAAAATGAAGTTCTTGAGATATAGCAGGTTAGTTCAATTTATCCAAACTCTAGTATTCTAGCTCCCACTATTAGGAGAACTTTATGATACCTAAGATAGTATATCGTTATTCACCCTCTATACATCATATCATATTGTCAGATTGAGGTATGCCTAAAAATTATGCCGAACCTTTGCAAATTGAAAATTTGAGTAAGTGGGAGTTAGCTATGAAAAATAGGATGTACTATTTTCTCAACAATCAAACTTGGAAAATAGTTAAGCTACTTGAAGATAAGAATACTTTGCATAATGAATGGGTGTATACGGTACAAGGCGCTGCTTACTGTGAAGGGTTTGTTAACAAAATGAAAAAGTAGACTACACTGATATTTTCCCTATAATGGTGTAGCTAAGTACAATCATATTGGTTTTGTGAATTGTAGTTGCACGTTTGTATATCTTTAGTAGTTAAATGTAAAGAATTTATTTTTTAAAGTGATCTGAAAGAATACACTTATATTGTGCAACCATGGGGTTTCACATCAAATTGAAAGAAATTATGGTTTTCAAATTGAACAAAATCTTGTATGATTTGAAACAAGCTCCTTTATGGCATTTGACAGATTTTTATATGGGTACGACTCATTTTACTAAATTTTAACTAAATCATTAATGCTACATATGGAGTCACGAAAACACTTATATTATTGTTGTTTTTTGTGGATGATATGTTTATTGCAGGTTCTACTAGTGAGGATATAAATTATCTAGAGATAAAACTATAAAATTAGTTAGCAATTAAAAATTCGAGAGGTGAAATAAAAAACAATTGTATGATAATCACAAGAGATATCAATCATGGTACCTTTAAAATTTTCCAATCATGATATATAAACAAGATTTTGAAGAGGTTTAACAATAAGAGTTTCAAACTAGTACGTACGTCTTTAAGTAGCCAATTTAAACTAGCCAAAGACCAGTCACTTAAGACAGCGGGAGATGATGCTTATATGAATAAGATCAGTTATGCATGAATGGTTGTGAGCCTTATGTATGTCCTGGTTTATACCAAACTAGATAGTGAAAATCGCAATCGCTCTTTGGATGAAGCCCATTTTGGTTAAACCTGATGAGTCCGAATTCGAAGCGCTCCCCGGATGGGTAGTCCAAGGTAAATCTCCCCGTAAAATCCGGACAAACTCCAAGCATATTAATTCGAACAGGACTTTTTCACCGGACAGATAATTTCGAACACTATAAACCTAAGGCAGTTCGAACTATGACTAAAGTACTAAAAAACCTAAACACTATCTGACTAAGCTACCTGCATATCTGCTTAAAACTTGTGGGTCTTTAAACATGACCCGGGTCCATTAAACTTGACCCGAAAGCCCATAAGGGCCCAAATTTCACACTATAAATACCCAACCACCAGCATTAACTATGGGTAAGAAAAATTAACTGCTGTCAGGCTGCTTAATTCTCTCTCCACCTTTGAAACACCCTGAAACACCTTGAAACACCTTTAAACACCACCATACCACCGTGAAACACCCTTACACCGCCTTAAAACTCCACTTGAAATTACCAGCCTACCCTCAGGCTACTTTTATCCACACCGAATTGGCGACCACAGTGGGAGGCGACGGTGCCTGAATCAAACATTCAAAACCAAGTAAAGAAATTCTGTCTGAATGAATCCGGATAATCCAGAGCTTCCACCAGCTTTGCTCGAAGTGCTGGAAGAGAACGATGAATATACTGTCCAAGAGCGTGACAGGTTGAGTGTTGAAATAGAAGCTCTGAGGGCTGAAAAGGCCAAGATGGGCATGAAGGAGAAATCCAAAGCGTCAGTTGCTCATCGCTCTGATAACCCTCGAGAGCATGAGGCTTCAAAAACTCATGTGAGCACTAAAACGATACATGCCAGTTCTAAAAAGTCTCACCGGTCCAAGCATGTGGAGAGTTCTGACTCAAGCTCAGAATCTTCGGACAGCTCTTCGGACAGTGAGGGAAATGAAAAATCCTTGTCTTCCAGTAGTGATGAGGGGCGAACCAGGAAAAAACATAAGCAAGTTAAAAAGTATTCCAGAAAAAGAGATCACCATGGAAGAATGAAAAGGCACATTGGGAAAGGATCATCTCACAACCGGAGGCATGTAGACCGGATGCTGGTGGATCCTTTTGCCTTCCATGATGAGCCAGGTATCTTTGCAACACCTAATGAGGATACTGCGTTCAGTCGTGGGAGGAATTGGAGGCAATCGCCATTGTCTTCCAAAATACTGTCCGGAAACCTCCCCAAGACGTTTGATAGCACCAAGATGGAGAAGTACGATGGCAGTACTGATCCAGACAATCATCTGGAGCAATTCAAGAACTTCATGATGAACTTTGATGATGATGATAAACTACTCTGCAGGGCATTCTCCCAGTCCTTCACGGGGAGTGCTCTGAAGTGGTACAACATCCTTCCTCAGGGTTGTATCAGAGACTTTGATACTTTTTGGGTAGCCTTTCGAAGGCAATTTGTGGGGAGTAAGGAGTTAAATGGTAATGGAGATACTATAATCCATTGTGCCCAAGAACCAAACGAATCGTTAAAGGAGTATATAAGTCGTTTTGTGAACACAAAAAACGGGCTGGCTGATTGCTTTGAACAAGTGGCGATAGCCTCCCTAAGACAAGGTTTGAACCCAGGCAACCTGGCCGATTCAGTAACCAGGAAGAAGGCCATGACCTGGGGAGGATTGCTAAATCAAGTTGGCAAACAAATAAATGTTGATGAAACAAAGAAGACCAGGGTGCACAGACAGGTGAGATCCACCCCGGTGGCACCAACTCCAAATCAAAACCAGTCCGGAAACAAAGCTAGAGAAACCGGACAGGGGCATGGAAGGGGAAAATCTCAGTCTCAACCAGCTGCTCCTGCACAAAGCCAACAGTCTAGAAACAAAAGGGGACCATGGGTCCAACCGGAGTGGTTTGCAGAACTCAAAGAAAGTGTGGCAACCATTTTCGATAAAACAAAAGATGAAGTACACTACCGGAGACCAGCAACCTTGCAGTCTCCCAGAGAACATCGAAACAGTTCTTTTTGTCAATATCACAATGATATTGGCCATACTACTGATGATTGCATAGCACTGAAACAAGAGGTTCAAAACCTGATCGAAAGAGGGAAATTGGGTGCATACGTTAAAAGAAGAGGAGGCAACAGGCCTGATAACACTCACTGGTCTGGTCCGGTTAATGCTGCCCCAGAAGGGGCTATGGTAATCATTGAAAGGTTTGATGTGGAATCCGAATACTTGGATCCTGACCCAACGAGAAACAGAGTGGGTGCGATAGAGGAGCGTTCCAGGTCGGTCTCCGGCCTCATTAAATTCTTTGAGTCCTTGACAATTTTCGGAGGGGACACTGTAACGGCTCCTACCACTTCTTCAAGAAAGAGGCATGTTCATAACCTGGCTACCCAGCTAGAAGGGGGCATGACCTCTTATCAATCGTCAAGTTTATTCCCATTCATTGTCTTTGATGGGGATGATTTGAGAGACATTGCTGGCCCTCATGAAGATGCTGTTGTTATAGGAGCATCGATAGGGGGCAATGAGATAAGGCGAATCTTGATAGATACTGGGAGCTCGGCCAATATCCTTTTCCTTGATACTTACAAGAAAATGAAGAATCCAGCTGTGATTCAAAAGTCAGACAGATCGATCGTAGGCTTCACGGGCGGCTCAGCCGATGTAATCGGTGAGTTCGAAGAAGAAGTATTGTTGGGCAGAGGCCCTTTCAAGAAAACAGTCAGAATACTTTTCATTGTGGTGGATTGTCCCACTTGCTACAATGCTATTCTAGGGAGATCTTGGCTCTCTAGGATGCATGCAGTGGCTTCGACAGTCCATCAGTGTCTAAAATATGCTGTTCAGGGGCAGGTTGGGGTTGTCCGGAGCAGTCAAAAAGTTGCAAGAGAATGCTATGCCACTGCCTTGGCTCCACGAACGCTGGGGGCAGTCCGAATAAATGACCAATAACAGTTTGAGGGCCTTTCTGGGGGTGAGGGTGAAATTGATGACCCCAGAGAGACCCCCGGAGTGTTGATCCCAGTTGAGGAGGTTGAAACACATTGCTTGGAAGAAGGGAAAATTGTCAAGATAGGGTCCAAAATGCCACAAGTATTGAAAGAAGAGGTGTTAAAATTCTTAAAAGACCATCAGCATGTTTTTGCTTGGTGCAACGCTGATGTTACTGGAGTTCCATCAGATGTGATTTCCCATCACCTATCTATCCGGAGAGATGTGGCACCAGTGGTGCAAAAGAGAAGAGCTTTTTCAAAAGAAAAGGCTGATGTCATTGTACAAGAGGTTGACAGACTCACAAAGATGGGGCACATTAAAGAATCTCAGTACCCTTTGTGGACTGCCAATCCAGTCTTGGTAAAAAAGAAAAACGGTAAATGGCGAATGTGCATTGACTTCACAGACCTCAACCGAGCTTGCCCAAAAGACCTGTATCCAGTTCCCCGGATAGACCAGTTAGTAGATTCTACTTCTGGAAACAAATTACTCTCCTTCATGGATGCCTTCTCCGGGTACAATCAAATCCAGGTGGATCCAAAAGATCAAGAGCATACCACTTTTGTTACTGATAGAGGTCTGCACTGCTATAAGGTGATGCCCTTTGGCTTGAAAAATGCTGGGGCTACTTATCAAAGGTTAATCAATAAAGCATTTGCTGATCAGATTGGAAGAAATATGGAGGTCTACATTGATGATATGATGGTGAAAAGTATGGATGAGCAGCTACACTTGTCCGACCTCCAGGAGACTTTTGCCAACCTGGCTAAGGTGAATTTAAAGTTAAATCCTGAAAAATGTGTGTTCGGAGTACAGTCCGGGAAGTTCTTGGGGTATATTATAAGTGAGCATGGAATACAGCCCGACCCGGACCAACTCAATGCCTTGTTCCAAATGGAGCCTCCACGAAATATTAAAGAAGTGCAGCGATTAACGGGGAGGTTAGCAGCTTTGAACAGATTCATCTCCAGGTCTTCGGACAGGTGTGCTCCATTTTTTCAAACCTTGAAGGGTGCAAAAGGGTTTGAGTGGACACCACAGTGTGATGAGGCATTCAATGAAATTAAGAAGCATCTGTCCTCTCCCAAGACTTTGTTCAAACCAATTGATGGGGAGACTCTCTTCGTATATCTGGCTGTTTCAAGTTGTGCCATTAGTGATGTGTTAGTAAGGGAGGTTGATGGGTATCCTCACCCAGTGTACTATATCAGCAAAAGCTTGATTGATGCTGAGAAGCGTTACTTGAAACTTGAAAAACTAGCATTGGCCTTGGTGATAGCTGCAAGAAAGATGAGGCCTTATTTTCAGGCTCATCCTATTATTGTCCGGACATCTTTCCCTTTAAAGAATGTCCTTCAAAAAGCAGACATTTCAAGCAGAATGACAAAGTGGTCAGTAGAGTTGGGGGACTTCGACATAGACTTTGCTCCTCGAACAGCAGTAAAAGCTCAAGCTGTGGCTGATTTTCTGGTCGAATTCCATTCTGATAGGGACTCAGAACAACCTGCTGATTCAAAAGACAAAAAAGTGTGGATTGTCCGAACAGACGGAGGATCCAGTGCCATAGGATCTGGGGCAGGAATATGTCTCACTTCCCCCTATGGAGACAACATGTTCCAAGCTATTTGTTTTGCTTTCAGGGCGTCCAATAATGAGTCCGAATACGAAGCAGCTATAGCTGGGTTGAAGTTGGCTTACATCTGTGGAGCAAAAAGGGTCAAGCTGCTAAGTGACTCCCAATTGCTTGTCCACCATGCCTTGGGCCTATCAGAAGCTAGAAAGGAACAATTGATCAAATATTTACTTCTCTTGAAAAATGAGGCAATGAAGTTTAAAGCTGTTATCTATGAGCATATTCCCCGGGCAGAGAATGAGCTAGCAGACTCGTTGGCAACAATAGCATACACGGAGTCCTATCCATGGATCCATGTGCTTGAAAGTCCTTCTATTCAACTTGATGAAGGGGAGAAAGAGGAAGTCTTTGAAATACAAGTAAATCAGCCTCAGGATTGGAGGTCTCCTCTTATACAATATCTGTCCGATGGCATCGTACCTTTGGATAAATCACAAGCCAGAACGTTAAAGCACAGGGCTCGTGGTTTCATCATGATTAGAGAAGTCTTGTACAAGAAATCTTATAGTAAACCTCTCCTACGCTGTTTAGGGGATCATGAGTCACAAATGGTTCTCTCCGAATTACACGATGGTGAGGGGTCAGCCCATTGTGGATTTAGAGCATTAACAAGAAGAGTGCTTCTCTCCGGATATTATTGGCCATCCATAATAAAAGATGCTAAGGAGCTGGTAAGAAGATGTGACCCATGCCAGAGGTACAGCAATGAAATTCATGTACCAGCTATTCCTTTGGAATCAATTTCTGAACCCATCCCTTTTGCTCGATGGGGATTGGACTTGGTTGGGCCTCTACCTGTGGCGTCCGGAGGGCGTAAAACCATAATCGTAGCCATTGACTACTTTTCGAAGTGGATAGAAGAAGCCCCCTTGGCAGGGACAACATCAAAGGCTGTTATAAAATTCATTCTATCCAACATATGTTGCAGATTTGGTGTCCCCCAGAAAATAACAACAGACAATGGGCCACAGTTTGACAACAGAGAAATGGAACGCTTCTGTGCCTCGAGGGGTATTCAGCACTGCTTTTCTTCACCTTTCCACCCACAAGCCAATGGGCAAGTTGAAGTAGCTAACAGAACAATACTGTCCGGTTTAAAGAAAAATTTGGAAGGGGCTGCTGGGAAGTGGCCTAGTTATTTACAAGAAGTCTTGTGGGCCTACCGGACAACACCTGGGGCTGCAACACAAGAATCACCTTTTGCCTTGGTCTATGGGATGGATGCAGTAGCCCCCATAGAGAAGATACTTCCCTCCTTTCGAGTCCACAACTTCTCCGGACAGGCTAATGAAATGGCAGTTAGAAATCAACTTGATTTAATTGAAGAAAGGCGAGTAAAAGCTCATCTTAGAGTGGCACATTATCAGGGCTTGATGAGAAGCAGGTTTGCTTCTAAAGTTAAAAGAAGGGACTTTCAACCAGGAGATAAGGTGTTAAGGAAAGTTTTCTTGCATACCAAGGAAAAGCTCTTCGGAAAACTGGCCCCAACTTGGGAGGGTCCCTATACTGTGGTTGAAAGGATCAAGCCTGGCACATACTGGTTGGAAGACAAAGATGGCAGGGTTTTAACTCACCCTTGGAATATTGAACACCTTCGAATGTACTTGGAATAAAGTTTATGTAAATATTTACTTGTTTAAACATCCATGTAAATATTTGAGGGCATACCACTTCCTCTCTTCGGCGCCACGGGGAGCTTTCAATAAAACTTGGAGCCTTTTTAAACAATTTTCTAAGTTTTTGCAAAATTCTGGTGATTGTCATACTACCCGGACTGAAAGATCTAGGGCTACTTAAATTCTAGCCAGAGAAACTAAACACTCTCACAACACGATAACTTGAAATTACTTAAACTCTAAGATATTTAAACAGACTATGAAATAAGAGAGTGGTTGAGCAAGATAAAACGTTCATTCAACAAATTTAAAATTGCCTTGGCCTTCCAAGGACTTTTTAAACAAGTTTGAGCACAATACAAAAATCTGTCCGAATAAAACGGACAGCATCACAAAAAAGGTGCCTTGGCCTTCCAAGGACTTTGGTTCAAGCAAAAGATAAACAAAACAAATTACAAACTAAGGTGGAGCATTTGAAGATGGCTCACCCTCATCTGTTTTCTTGCTCTTAACGTTGCTTTTCTCCTCGATTTTCCTCTTACCTTTGGGGTCTATCTCTTCCTCACCAGGGCTCTCTCCGGTTTCCTCTTCGTCACCAGACCAGGATATATCAGTGTACCCTTCATCAACCATGGTCCAATAGGGGAGATCATCGTCATCCACATAACGCCATAAGTCCCCTAGTCTCCTCTTCGGGAACTTCTCGTGAAACAAGAGGACCATGTCGGACTTCACTTTCTCAACCATTAATTCTTCACTCCGTATCATCTCCCTGGCATAAGCGTTGATTTTGGCCTTGATCATGGCCTCTTGGTCCTTCACCAGAGCAGCTTTCTCCTCAATAGCCTGAGTCACCGCATTCTCTAAGGCAAGTTTGTCAGTGGTCAGGTTGGTGACAAGCTTCTCCTTTGCTGCAGTCTCTTCTTTAGAGGCTGTCAAATCCTTCTCCAGACCGGACAGCTTAGCCCGGAGGTCTTTTACGGTCTCTTTTAAAGAAGCAACTTTTGTGTTGCTCTTCTCTTGATTCTTCTTCAGCTGTTCGTTCGACTCCTTAAGCAAGTCAACCTTAGTAGTGGCAGTCCTGAGGTCATCGGACAGTTTCTCCTTCTCAGACTTAAGTTCTTTAATGGTTTCTGCCTGACTCCGGACTTGCCTTTCCAGGGTGAGTACTGGTTGTACGTTGCTAAGGAGGGAATGAGCTATAACATCCCTCTCGCTGGAGACCAAGAAAGTTTTACCATTGAAGTTTACTGTGTTGGAACTACTGGGAGGAACATATGGCCCTGCGAACTCATCTCTTGACAGGCCAAGGAAGTAATCACCTAGGGGGCCCAGACCGGTGACGTCCACTTCATCCATATTAATCTCTCCCCTATCCACTTCGTCAGTGTGAAATTCCATTGGAATCCCTTCATTAAGATTCCCTGGGATCTCTTCGGCTAAGGTTGGATCAGTTGGGAAAGTGGGCTCCGGGTCCCGGAGAGCAAGCTCCTCTCCTTGTGAAATCTTCTTCTTTTTTACCTCCCTATCAGCACTGTCACTCGCTTGCTTACGAGTCCATTTAGAAGCCCTTGTGGGTTTTGGGGACTTCGTTCTTTGTTTCTCGCTCTCCTGTTCTACCACTTGTAGAAGGTTTGCATCGACTTGAGCCTGAGCTGGCACCTCTGAGCCTGTTGGGACCTCTTCCTCAGCATCCTCTACCGCTTTCCTGCTTTTCTTCTTCTTGCCCTTCATTTTACTTGGGGTTTGGCCCGGACAGGAAGAAAGAGGGTCCCATCTAACTCATGAGACCTTCTCAGAACTACATCCTCATCAGGTGGGGTGGAGAACTCCTCCCAGGATAGATCCCTCCGACCTGTGGTGTTCCACAGATGGGATCTCGCTAAATTCCCAGGGGTAAAAGCCTTGTGAAACCGGTTCTCCCAGTTCTCTGCGGCCCATGCATTTATCTTGCCACAGGTGACCTGTCCGGCTTTTAGGTAGTCTCCAAATTCCTTTGGCAGCTCTAATGAAACAAGAAAGTAGCTAGTTAGCATAAATTTAATGAAAAGAGAAATTCGAACAGAAACTTAAAGGAAAACTTACGATCGCTCCTCCATCTGCTTCGAAGAAGGCTAGGATTCTCCCCGACCTTGATTTTATTGCCATTCTCCCATGAGCCACTTACAAACAAAAACTGGCTCCTCCACTTACTCTCCGACTCCAGGAGATCATCGACGGCTTTCAAGTCATTCCCCATATTAAAGTGATAGAAAGGGAACTGATGGTGTTTGCACAAACTTGCAACAGCAGCGAACTATTCCATCGGAAGAGGAATTCCGGACAACCTAGATGCCATAATGCATGACATCAAGGTGTACCATCCGTTAGGGCTTAGCTGTGATGGACATAGCTTGACTAGGTGAAAATAGCGCACTATCTCTGGATCCAGTGGGAACCTAAGTCCCCAGTTGAATAGCTCCGTAAAGAAGACTATCTTGTTCCTTTTACAATCCATTGGGGTCTCCGGATTGATGGGAATTCGGATTTTAACGTTTTCAGGGATCCCCCACTTAGTGTGAAACCGTCCCAAATCTCTAGTATGGATAAACGCATACTTGGTCTTTAACAGAGACAAAAGATACTTGAACTCTACCTTGTGAAAGCAGGGCCCTACTCTCCCTTCGAGGCTCTCCGGCAGATCCGGACGCCTCAGATACAAGTCCTCTTTGCCCTTCTTGGCAACAACTATAGCAGTTTCAGCTTGTCCGGAAGACTCGGACTCAAACCTAACCTCCTCAGTGGAGTCTTCCATCCTCTCCTCCATTACTGTTGGGGGAGCTTCTGCAGAAACAGCCCGGGGAGGGATGAAGCTTGGCACAGCTGATCCTCCGGACTGTTGGCTTGATGTATGTTTTTGAGTTTTCACCTTAGTTTGAGTTTCTGAGGTCGAGGTTTCCTTGGGAGGTAGTGGACTGCTAGCCTCCGGACCAACCGGCCTTTCCCGGAGAGTCCTAACAGCTGCCCCGGACCCTGACTCGCTGGTATTTTTTGAAAAGAGTCCCTTAACCAATCTGCTTGGTCTTTTCATGATTAGTTTGTCTGGAGAATGATCGGAATCGGACCCCATAGCAAGGAAAGTGGATTTCTTCCTGACACTTGTGACAGTGACCCCCGGTTCAACGATAGGGATCGACTCTTGAACTGAAGAGTCAGATACGATGGGAGAAAGTGTTGATCGAAAGAGTTTTCTAGGCTTTGTGCCTTTCGAAGAAGACGAACCTCTATCAGACTCTTCGATTGAAGGGGCTGGTTTCTCGACAGGCGACGCTGGAAGCCCTGCTGCAAGCCTTTTCTCTTTTTCAACCCTTTGAGCTTTCTCTAATTCTGAGAGATTAAGCCAGCCACCCTTGATTAGAGCTGTTCTTGCTGTGAACATAAAACAACTAAGGAAATCTTGAGATTTTAGAGAGATGAAGTTTTGAGTAAAATGACAGAGTGAAAGTAATAGTGAGACTGTGAAAGATGAATGAAATTTATAGTAAATGTAAAAAAGGGTTTGATTCCTAGGAGAATCCGAAAAGTTGGGCAATGATTATAAAACGGCGCTGACGTCATCAATAGAATTTAAAGAGGTAACTTGTTCGATAAAGTGGTGCAACTTTCGAGGTGAAAAAACGGCTAAAAGTAACCAACCAGAGAGTGACACGTGTCCCACTAACTCTGACAAAGAACCGTTTGGAATTTGTAACGATTGCCCTGTCCGGGTCCGTCTTCAACTCTCCGAATTGGAAGACCACTTCCTCAATCGGACTGTTTTTCAGTTCTTTGACAAAGATACTTGTTCAAAAACCTAAAAAAGGGGCTCCTGATGAGTCCGAATTCGAAGCGCTCCCCGGATGGGTAGTCCAAGGTAAATCTCCCCGTAAAATCCGGACAGACTCCAAGCATATTAATTCGAACAGAACTTTTTCACCGGACAGATAATTTCGAACACTATAAACCTAAGGCAGTTCGAACTATGACTAAAGTACTAAAAAACCTAAACACTATCTGACTAAGCTACCTGCATATCTGCTTAAAACTTGTGGGTCTTTAAACATGACCCGGGTCCATTAAACTTGACCCGAAAGCCCATAAGGGCCCAAATTTCACACTATAAATACCCAACCACCAGCATTAACTATGGGTAAGAAAAATTAACTGCTGCCAGGCTGCTTAATTCTCTCTCCACCTTTGAAACACCCTGAAACACCTTGAAACACCTTTAAACACCACCATACCACCGTGAAACACCCTTACACCGCCTTAAAACTCCACTTGAAATTACCAGCCTACCCTCAGGCTACTTTTATCCACACCAAAACCAAATAAAATTGTGTGTGTTTTCATTTACGTTTTTATTTTTTATAGTTTTAATTTGTAACATATGAAAATTGTGAAGAAAAGCACACATAAGATTCATGTGGTGCTTTTTATAATAAACGACCATATACTTTAGAAGGAAACAATATCATTTTGAGATTTTTTATTCTGACAAGAGGCCATAATTTATAAAATAGATTCAATTATTTCAAACTACACATCGAAATTGCTTGATTTATCTTCGAGCTTAAAAACAACTGGTTGTAAATGGATATTTAGAAACAAATACCACCCGAACTGTACCATTCAAGTGTTCAAGAAAAGATTGATATCCCAAAGTTTTCTACAAAATAAGGAATATATTATTTTGGCACATATACTCTGATAGCAACAAGCACAAAAATGATATTTGCAATTGTTTTGGTATACAAACTAAAATTTCATCAAATAGATGTCAAAATGTCATCCATCTGATAAGAATGATCTTTGCAATTTGTTTGGTATACAAACTGAATTACCTCGGCGAAGAGGTGTACACGGAGCAAACCAAAGATTTTGTATTACCCAAGACACTTGATCATGTGATTGTATCTGATAGGTTCAAATACAACATGGTGGGAAAATAGTCATTGTGTGTCTATGTCTAGATAATTTACTTATATTAGTTAATGAAATACAAAGATTATTATAACGAAAACATTTTCGTAGAAGGATCTCAAAGAGGTGAATCCTATTTTTTGGACAAAATAATAATAAAATAATATAGGATTTTTATCTAAGTCAATCTCATCACATTGAAAATTTATTGGATAAACTGAAAGACCTAAAATTAAAAAAATAACACATGTATCATTTGATCATAGTTTAAAACTTGGAAATAATAAGGGTCGACTAATGACACATCACGAAAATCTAGAAATAACAAGTCATTACCGTGAAAACAACTAGGCTCTTTGCGAAAATTCTAAGAAGACAACCTACTGAAATTCATTCCAAGAGATTTATTCTAGGATGCTCACTGCATAAAAATATGGCTCACCGTGGAAACACAACAATTTTTTCATGAAAATATAAATTTTGGCGCAACAAAGATCACAACATTCATTAATCATTGGTTGTCTGTGACGATCCTTATTTTTTTTCGCAACAACATGAATCTTTTTGCAAAAAATATCACAATAGTCATTATTCATTGAGTCGCTATAAAACATCTTATTTGTTGTCGTGGCAAGCATGAACATCCAACTTCTCAAATAATTACACTTCTTTAGAATATACATTTTTTATCAAACATACTTTTTGTAGGGTTTTGATAAAGGGTATGGCTATTCTATTGACCTATTCTCTAGCTTCTTCTATAAATAAACTATTGTCTCTCATTTGTATATCCAAAATATCATTCTTTCTCAAACTAACTTCTCTCACAAATATATTATCCTCTCCCATTTTTAAAAACCTTGTATTCTTCCTATTCTCCCACCAAGAGCTTATTTCTTCTCCATATTCAAGAGCAACAAACACTTCAATGATTCAGTGACTCATCTTCTCATAATTCAAGATCTTAGTCTTCCTTTTATTGATTCATAAAGTCTTGAAATTGATGAATGAAAAGAGTAATTTCTTCCAACTTCATCT
This sequence comes from Limnanthes douglasii subsp. nivea, assembly GCA_036936605.1. Classification (NCBI taxonomy): domain Eukaryota; kingdom Viridiplantae; phylum Streptophyta; class Magnoliopsida; order Brassicales; family Limnanthaceae; genus Limnanthes; species Limnanthes douglasii. The sequence continues at coordinate 154,160,707 of JAUPFV010000003.1, read as the reverse complement.
TTAAAACTAATTTCTTGCTAGATCTTTTATGGGTAAATGTTCTAATGGTAAATTTCTTGCTATATTGTTAGTAGTTGATTGTTGATGGATAGATTTTGTATTGATATCATGCTATACTTTTTTAATTATGTTTGAATCTAGTTAATTTTTACTAAAGATCGAAGAGGTTATGGGCTGTTCTTTAGCACTTGCGGTACATAAATCTTGCACCGGCAGTACTAAACACATGTAATGCAAGAATTGTAAAACTAAAGTTACAGAATTGTAACTTGAAACTAGTACAACGGTTAAAAGCCTAAAATTTGGGCCAAAATTTTGAACGCGCAACTTAATTCTAATATCACATATTGATACTTAGACTTTGAATTGATTAGTAATATATAGAAATAATATATACTTTGGTTTCCTTGTAACAATGTGTTACAAGGGAGGATGATGTTCTCAATTCCAAAGATCATGATCCAGTCTTAATATGTTTACTGAATCCATATATGACCCTAGTCCATAAATTTTCTTCTTTTTGCTCCTATTTGAATCATATCTTCACCCTGTTCCAGCTGATTAAATTTGTCTTGAAGTAGATAATTGTATCTAATAAACTAAAAAAGAAACTAATTTGATTTTGAGGTCAGGTTGTACCCTACCTTGATAAGATTAGCAACATTTATGAAATAAATTTTTTCCATATATTAACATCTTATATTTAGCCAATACTTCCTCTATCTAGTCTAATATAACCCATATTTATTCTTTTATAGATATTAGATAATTTTTAATGAAGCATGGACATTAAAAGTTTGGAAATCACATGAGGTTTTTAAAATCCATTTTGACAAAGCGTCAGAGCTTTTATCTTTAATAATTTATTTAATTCTTCGGATTGATCTTTTATCACCAATACCACGGGCATTCCAATTCAAGAGTGAGATTTTTATTTAAGTATAAAGTTTAAGGATCTTGTATATCCTTTGAAGTTTATAGCCATAGTCTATAGAGATTAAGGGTCTATTGAAAGTTTTATATTTAAAAAAAGTCAATTTATTGCATATTATTTTATATGGTTCCTTTCTAGCAGAAGACTTTTCTATTTTTGGTGATAAAGGTAGACTGTCAATAGTTGTGAATCTGGAAGAGGGTTGATCATTATCTCGGCTGTCAAGTTCTTTCATAAGTATAAAGAAATTACATAATTCTATTGTCTTTAATGCTTCAATGATATCATTACTTGTTATTTTATTTGATTCATAATTTGTATTTGTGTTTAAATGTCTTTCTTCTATAGTATTAGTTTTTCCATCTTCATAATTAACCTTATTATTAGTATTTTTAGAATGGTTTTTAACATTGTAAACGGCATAACAATTGGAATTAGATGTACATTGTGAAGAGTCTATTACTTGTTTGGGTGTATTGTTGTTTATTTTCCTTAATTTCTTATTAGAATTAAAGTTGTCATCTTTTATTGTATATTATTATTAACAATTACAGAGATGATTTTTTGAACCTACACTTCTTGTTGAGGAGGTGGATTCAAGTTTGTTATTAGGTTTGAAGTAGTGGTAAGCTGAATATTATTAGGTGATAACTTTTCTTGATTGTTTAGAACTTTGTTACAGTTTTCTTTATTTCCCATACATTTACAATAGTTACAATAAGCTCGCATATCACCACAAGTGATACTTGGCCAGAATCCATCAAGTTTCCCAAAACCTATCCAAAAATATTTAGAGAAATGGTTTTGAAATGTCCAGAATGAGCAGATATTTACAATAATTAAAACTAGCTCGGTTTGTGAGAGACACTCATATTGACAAAGGCGACCCAATTGCCTTTCCGATTTGAGTGAGCAAGTCTTGATTATATGAGAATTCATTAATTCTTGAAAATGAAACTCTACTAGAGTTTGTGGTGACTCCACTCTGGGATTAAATTGAGGAGTCCATGTTAAAAATCTTAAAGAATAATTTCATATATTATATATTTCTCTTCCAAATCTTTTTCAGGTCTTTATTATTTTCTAATTCTACTAGTATATATTTGTAATCCCAGACAGATATACTGGATAGACCTACGAATTTAAAAGTGTCTAATTTTTTTAATTTCTATTACCTTAGGTCGACCATAAGAGAATTTAGCTACTAGTGTATCCTTGGAGATAGAAATATGAAAATTATTATTTGTATCTTTGAAGATAACTTCTTGATGTTCTCCTTTTTATGGTAGTCCACTTCTTCGTGCTTGAAAAACTTCTCTTTAGGACGAAGGACATCAGCAAGTGACCTTTGTTGTTGTTTGACCCTGAATGATTTTGTTGTTTTGAAGAGGAGAGTTGTTTAAAAATTGGATTGTTCTTATCTTCAACGTACTAAGGACCCCTGATTGAAGATTAGAGTTCTTGACTTTGGATAAAAATGAAAAATATTCTTGAGGAGGACTATCTTGTTTTGGTGAAAGTCTTATTGAAGAGGGCTATCTTGTGTTGGTGAAAGCTCGATTTTATGTTGCATGACTTATTCTTTGGTATCTTGATTTCGGATTAAACTCAAGATTTTTTAACTCGAAATTGAATGGTTTTCCTGAACGTTTTTCCAGAAATTGATTGTGATTCACCATCAAAATGAGGATGATTACTTAATTTTATCATGGATTTAAAGGATAAAAACTTTTAAAATTTAGTTTAAAAGAATTGAAGATTTGTTGAAAATAGAGAATCTTCATCAATTTATTATCTAAATAAATTATAGACAATAACTTATCTAAGAATCAAATCTATTCACACTACTATTATAAAAAAATTATAACATTCAACTTATAAAAAGCCAAAAAATTATATTAAAAATATTATTAAAAATATTATTAAAAATATTTCATGATTGTGTATTAAAATATAAATGAATGATACTATCTGATTCACAAGATAAGTAAATAAGTAATTAATTAAAATGTTTCATGACTAATTAAAATTTAGAAAATTATCAAAAAAATTATTAAAAAACAAACATAAATATATTATTATCACTCAGAACAAATTATGTAAAGTATATCAATCTGTTCCAATTATAAATAAATAAAATTTCAAATTTAATATAAATATGTGGTAGTAGTCCTGATAGTCCAAATATGCATTATTGGTACGTCTTTGCACCGGCCATGCAAACGTACACCAACAATATTAAAGGAGTGTATAAACAGTACGAACCTTCCGTGCTGTAGATATGTAGTATAAATTTGGACGAAAATTCAAGTTCAATTTTTTTAAAAAGTTATGTTAAATTTAAGTTTGATTATTACGGTTATTTATTTTAATTTTTTTATTTCGTTATTAGCTTTTATTTATCATTGAAATGTTCGAAGAATGTACAAATAAATATTAAAAAACAAAATGATTTTTTCTATTATCGTTATCATTAGGCAAAATTTATTTAAAAAATTTATTTATTATTTACCATCTATTATTTAACTATTTTTTTAATAATATTTTAAATACTTTCTTACAAAAAAATCATCAAACATAGGTATTACGAGAGTTGCAGGACGGTAGACGAGAGTTAAAACATATTTGGGACCTAAGCCTGCACGACTTCATTTTTGGTCCACTTCCAAAAGACGTCATACTAGCTGAGATATGTTTTACTTATATATCGTTGATCATTCTCATGTCTAATCGATGTGGGACTTTGATCGCACCAAACAACATGTTTATGGGATGCAATAACAAAAACAGTTAAAACACCACGAGATCAAGCAATAAAAGATATTATAATATTGTTCATCATGTAAGCACGCTCTACATTATTCTTGTTAATATTCGAGTTTGCATTAGCTTTTATAATTCTTTTTCACATAAAGTACCTGAAAAAAAATAACTATGATTAGATTGTTGCAATCAAGGAGAAGCTAATGAATTCAGTAAAACGTTCTCACTAAACAAAACTTTATAAAGTAGTTGACGTGTTGCTCTTTTACTGGTTAGTGTCTAACTCTATTTTTAAAAAATGTAAAAAAATAAAGCTTCATTGAAATGTAATCATTCATCATAAGTCACAGAACCATTTATCACAAAACACACAACCATTTGTCAATGAGAGACAAATGAAAGCATGCTACTAAAATACTACAAATGGTTGGTGATTAAAACAAAAACAAAATTTGATTTGATTGGAATTCAAAAGCATATCATAGTTTAACAAGAACATTTAATCCATAGTCTCGCATTTATTTTGTTCGTAATACTTAGTCTCTCATGTATTAGATTGTCCCGCATCTATCATCAATTATATTGCCATGTATCTATCATCTATAATATTATCATGCATATTTTATGTATTATTTATCTCACATCTATCATGCATTATATTGTCTCTGTATCCATCAAACATTATACTATCTTGTATTTATAGTATATAATATTATCACGTATCATTTTATGTATTATATTGTTCTACATTTATCATGTATTATACTGTCTCGTATCTATCATGTGTGATATTGTCCCGCATTTATTATTTACTTATGTATTTGAAACTTTTATAGATTTTAGAAGTACAATTGGTCCTAACAAATGACGAAGAATTGGAATTTGGTGGGGAGGTCCAACAAAAAGAACTTGTTGATGGAGAGGAAGAAAAAGAAGAAAAGGTTGTTGCGAAGGAAGAAAAAAAAGGTTGTCGGGGAAGAAGTATAAGAAGAGGTTATCGGGGAGGAAGTTAATCTTAACAAAGATGATGGAGGTGAAAATTGAGATGAGATATAAGAATTAACAAATAATGTGAAACAAGAGGTTGTGAAGGAAATTTTTCTATTAATGTAGATGCGACACTAAAATCATACACAAATCAAGAGTGTGCAAGTAAAAAATTAACTACACAAATTAACAAATTAGACATGATAGGAAATCCAAAGCAAGAGATGTTATACGATAGAGAAAATATTCTAAAAATCAAACAAAAAGTGTTATTGTACACAAACTTCAAGAGAAGCTCATACCGAGAAACCACTAATGCTAGTTCACATAGACACAATTCAGTATCTCGGATTCTTAAGAATCTAAACCGACCTGAAAAGTTAGTAAATAAGAAAACTTGAATGATAATACATGACAGAAACTAAGATTTAAAAGTAGAGAATAAACATCTAAAGAGATTATTGTACAAATAAAAGGTAAGAATATATTATCTTACATCTTGTATCTAGCATTTTTCATTATAACTTGTCTCTCATCTCTCATCTCTAGTCTAGCATCATTTTTTATTGGTCATCTTGCATCTATTATCTCTTCTGGTCTCGTATTACTTTATTATAAATAATCTCGCATGTATCATCTTTTCTTGACCTCGCATGTACCATCTTTTCTTAACCTCGCATGTATCATTTTTTTTCTGGCCTCACACTTATCGTATTAACCTAGTCTTGTATGTATTATCATTGTATGGCCTCGCATGTATAATCTTTGCATGGTCTGATATTTATCATCTTTACATGGCCTCACATGTATTATTTTTACATGGCCTCATATGTATCATATTTTTCTCGTCTCACATGTATTATCTTTACATAGCCTCACATCAATCATTTTATTTGGCCTCTCATGCATCATCTTTGTATGACCTTATATGTATTATCTTTGCATGGCCTTACATTTATCATATTTTCTTAATCTCACAGGTATCATTATTGTATGTCTTGCATCTAACATTATTGTCTAGCCTTGTATGTTTAATATTTTGTATTTTCATGGCCTCTCATCTATCATATTTGTTTAAATTTCTTATCTTGTATATAATATTAAAATTCATTTATATTATAGAGGATTAACATGAAAATTCCAATCCTATGTCTATTTAAAGTATTGAGCTACAACTAGTATAAGAAATAAAGAAATATGCAATTACTATTGTAAATAGAATATTAAAGAATTAAAATATTTCAATATTAAAAACACCAAGGTCATATAAGAAATGAAGAAAGAGACATATAAGGGAAAGAAAGAGAGAGGTAGAAATTCAAAATACCCTTCAACTATTTATATTAAAACTAAACATAAGGGTGGAAAAAACACCTTCCAAGATATTTAAAGCATATGAAATAAAATAATATACACAAGATAAGGAGAATGTGGAAGAATCATCTTATAAAAAACATGTATCAAGGTCTCATCTGCAGAAAAGTTTGAAAATCAAGAATCACCTTCCAAGATAAGGAAAATACACATAATCTTATTGATATGCAGAATCTCCATGATCAACAAATCGTTGCACATAAAACATATGAAAAAAACATACACAAAATAAGGAGAAGGTGGAAGAATCACCTTATATAAAATGTATTGTGGTCTCATCTACTAAAAAGGTGTAAGAATCAAGAATCTCCTTTTAAGATAATAAAAAGCTATATGACCCTACTAATATGTGGCAACCATGATGAACAAATGTTTGTACATAACCCTCCTTCTAATCAAATAGAAAACTGCTATAGAGGTGATCCAAAAGAAAGAGGTGATCCAGTAGATTGTTCCAAACCAAGAGAAGTATATTTATGTTGCTTTCAAGATTCTTATAAACCAAGAAATTATTCCAAACTATGTTCCAGCCAAATGTTGAACTGATCCAAAATATTGCTTTGGACAAACATGTGATCTAGATTCTTCAATATTGATAAATTATTTCAAAACCCTATGTATCTGTGTAATTTTTTAAACCTATGAATATGTTGTATGCAATAACATTTTTTTTTTGCTTATATCTTGTAATATATGGTCTTACATCAAGTTTATGATTTCTGGTCTCACATGATATAGTCTCCCATAATATGGTCTCTCAAGATGTAGTCTTGCATAAAGTTTGTAATGTTTGGTCTGGCATGATATAGTTCTCAAGATATGGTCTCGTATGTCATGTATTGTCTCATAGTTTCATATTTTCTTATACTTGTCATTGTCTCGCATTTTATTTTTAGTTTGGTTTCGATAATTGTTATTATTTGTTCATGAATTACTAATATACATTGTTTTGTAAAAGGACTTGCCACTGTACAACAAGACCAGGAAAATGATAATTTTGTTTAAGACATAGAAAATGATTGATTGAAATTCTATTATGGATGAGGAGGTAATCCACATAGAAAATGGTTAAAAACTGAAAGAATTAAGTGAAACTTATGTGCAATGTCTTGCATATATCATCTTGTATCGTATCTCTCATAATTTATGGTCTCTCATCTCTCATCATGTATGGTATCTCATCTATCATCATCTCTGGTCTCGTATATATCACAATATCTGGTCTCATATCTATAATTATCTCAGTTTTTGCATATATCATCATCTAGGGTTTTGCATCTATCCTATCGTCTCTTATCTCTCATCTCATCTTGTTTGGTCTCGCATATCTTATATATTGTCATGTCTCGCATCCATGGACTCACAAGTACTGAATTACTAATATATTCTTTTCGTATTTTCCAAAAATGTTTTAAAAGAATGACTTTTATTTAAATTATTTTTAGATATTTTTTATTATATCATCACTGGAAAAAAATTGATTTACAATCAAGAAAATATATTGGCCATTTGATAGTCCAGTAACGGTAATAACTGAAGTCAATGAATACCAAAAATTGAAACTAATTCAAAAAATAGAAAAACATATTGTTCTGACAGTATAGTGGGTTCCGAAATTAACATGTCATACTAATGTAACTAATATGATGGAGATACTAAGTGAAGACCAGTTGGACTATAAGATAAAGTTTATTTAAAATTTATATGTATGTTTGGTTTCCCATTCTGCAATTAATTTACTATTTGTTTCACTTTTGGCATTACATAGGTTATTGACGGTTATGTATATATTAGAAGCTTTTGCAAACAAATTTTAAAATACCTACCACTGGTTTTCATGGAAATTTAAGATAACTTTGGTGTGGGTTATTTCTGATTGAGGGTAATTTTGTAAAGTGTTTTTGGAATTTAATGTTTAAGGTGAAATGTAGAGAGATAATTAAGGTGTGTGCTAGTATTAAATTCTGATCACCCTCATTAATTAAAGTAGTTGGGGTATTTATACTTAATTATTGACCCATGGGCCTTTTGGGTCGGATTGTAGGCTTGGGTTAAGTTTAAGAACCCATTAGCCTAAGATATGATTTGACCAGCACCCAGTTGAGTCATGTTCAACTAATTTTATTCTGTTCAGTTGCTCATGATACTGGTTAAGTCCAAACTTCCCTATGGATATGCGTAAGTAGTAGTGTCAAAATTATCCAACCTTATCAAACTTAGTCAAGCAAAAACCATTTTTGGACGTGTAATGGTAATGATCATACAATTTTAGAACATATATGGATTAATAAAAAAATTGTGTCTAAAATTATTGTTTAAATGTAGTGCATGATAAATGAAAATTTAGATGTTACAACTTTTCAACTTCTCACAAAATCATTACGACGTGGAATCAACTATGATAATCGACATAGAAAACTCACAAAATATAAATAAACTTGTTGCACCAAAAGGCGCCAAACTAGTAGATAAAACACAAAAGATTGCATAAAAACTTATAAATGTCACATGTTATAATTTTATAGCAGGTTTGCTAGTGAATGTATCTCGCATAAATTTGTCTCACGTGAAATTGTCTCGTATGGAATTGTCTCATATGGAATTATCTTGCATGAATTTGTCTCATGTGAATTTTTCATTTTTTGTCTCGCATCTATCATCTCACATGCAGTTAGTTATGAATTAGTCTCGCATAAAGTTGGTTATACGTGGCCTTACATGTCGTATGTTTTCATGTATTGTTCTGCAATATATGTTATTTCCCGCATCTCTCATGTCATGTATTTTCTTGCATGTTATGTAATGTCTCGCATATTTGTGTGAATTTATGTATTAATTAAACCTATAACTTACATACTATATACCTCCAAAAGAATAACATTATGTGTACAAAAAAACTCCATCAACAAAATAGTGGAACCTTGATTGTGGCATAATAGTTTGCGAGTACGCTAAGTATTTATTGAAATGGAAAAAATTAGAAAATAAAAACCTGATAATATTGTAATATTAAGCAGAGTATGATTGGTTTACTTATTTTTTAATGATAAAAATACAACTAGATTCTACTGAAAAATCCTTAGGTAGTGTTGGTTGATGATGTAAATCCTTGTGCACCATTTGCTAATGATCTAAGCATAGTCAGAGTTGTATGTATGTTGTAATATTCCCTAATGATGTAAACACAATCAGAGATGTATGTATGTTGTAATGTTCCTTAATGATGTAAACATAATTAGAGTTTTATGTATTTTGTAATGTTCGTTAATGATGTACTTGATTAGGAATAGGTCTTCTATAGTGAATTATATACTGGTCTCGTATATATCATCTAATACCCATAAATTGGTCTTGCATTTATCACCTCATATGAGGTTATTATGAATTGTTTAATTATGAATTGGTCTTCTAATTTTAAGTATATACTAGTCCCGCATCTATTATCTTTTAAGCATATCTTACCAAGCAGGCGGTTGGTCATGACAAATGTCAGTTAACAAGAGAATATTTGTAATATTCGAGACAAAAAAAGCACAGAAAACCCCTTAAAATACCATTTACTAAGTATATAAGGCTTATTTTTACCATCTAACTTTAATAATTGTTTTATATTTTTAATCTATCTCTGTCTAACTTTACAAAAATCATAATGTTCGAACACCCAACCCACTCTAGATACTCATCAACTAACCTTGCTTACATGATATTTCTAAATGCACTACCTCTACTTGACACGTTGAAGAGTCAGATTTTATTGAAATTTGTCAAGGGTTTGGTCTTAGGTCTCTTTGATTATACCCATGAGAAATTTGACTTTTCTCATACTAATTTTGAAATTACCTAGGCTCAGTATTAGCCAAGATTTATTCCAATAGAACCCAGGTTGTAAAGGCAAAACTCGATCTTCCCATAATGCTCATGCATCACCCCAAATCTATTTGGAAGGCTCGTAACAAGCAACTATCTTGACCTAGCAGTGATGAAAATGTTAAAGACCTAACCTTCTTCATAAGGAGCCATAGGGCACAATGTCAAAGTGTAAGGATTATGCGTCATAAGCCAAGTTTTTAGGTCAATTACTTTCTTGTTTTTTTCTTAATTTGAATTTCGAATTATTTTTGTTTCCTACTTACGAAGTGTTCTTTATTTTTTATGTTTGAATTATTTTTAATTTAAATTTAGAATTGTTATATTTAGGATTCACAAATATATTGGTCTCCCATATGATTTATTTATTTATTTGATTAGTTATAAAGTGGTTTCGCATCTATATAATATATGATGGTTTTACATCTATCACCACTCGTGTACTTGATTATGGATTGGTTTACTACAGTGCATTATATACTAGTCTCGTATATATCAACTCATATGAGGTTATTACGAATGGGTCTCGCATCTAACCACTCATATACTTGGTTATGTATGGATATGCTATAGGGAATTATTATGAATTGGTCTTGCATCTCTCACCCCCATGTACTTGTCCTTAATCTATAATACAGATGTTTATATCTTGTCTCATATTAAGTATGCATTTGGTTATGTCTTGTCTCATAATTTGTGTTAGTTTTACATTTCCAAATATTAAAAAAGAGTCTGAAAAACACTAACATAAATAAAATAAAATTACATGAAGTAAAAATATAAAATCATATAAGCCCTAATAACCAAAAATATCAAAATTACTTTGATCTCAGAGAACATCTAGACATGATCCTCTATTATGACTAATTTGAACAAGAACTACACTTTATATTTCTTGTATTTATTTTCTTTTTTATGGAATAAATTTATTGTTAAGGTTTCCAAGTCTCCATTTCAAAAGTGGAAGAAGTATTTCATGAAATGTTTTTGAAGTAGATGATTAACCAATATTAGTAAAAGTAGATATGATATACAAATATGTTGTCTTATAAGAGCTTACCGAATAGTATGGATCAAAATATTTTATAGGATTCTTATCAATATAAAATATAAGAGACAAAGCATGAGAACATGGAAAACATTCAAGTTGTCACGTGCCACACGGAAAATTTAGATCCACCAAGATCAACAACCATAATTGGATAAGAAAAATATGCATGTAAAATGGAGGAAGACGAATGAACTATCCATGGACGATCGTTTGCCTCATTGGCCTTAAAACGTTTTTTCAAATTCATAACGTAAATCACTATTCCAATGTTCAACCTCCACATAATGTCTTGAAAATTGAAACATAAGTAATAATTTAAGTTTGTCAATTAACTCTAACATACGTAGACGACAATACTATTTGATCTTATTATTGAAATATTTCATTAAAATAAAAGCCATAAAGTCGTACCTCTTGCGTTTAAATATAATACAAGCCTATTTATCTAAAGGTAAGTTCTCACAAAACTAATAAATTTATGGCCTGTTTCTTTAATAAATTTGTCCATATATTGAATGGACAAATTCATATTTGGGGCATAAGCCCATTTTTTAAACATGTAAACCATCTTAGTCTTAAATGGTGAGGATGTACCACTTAAAGAATACTTCTAATTACCAATAAGACGAAAAATAAAATATGCATGATAAACATTTGAAAAAAAATTATTAACAATACTTAAATGACGATCACTAATAAATGTGATTCTATGATCTAACAAATGAGTTTTTGGTATTTCTAGAAACTATAACCAATTATCACATTATTATGTCTCAACAATGACAAGTGCAATAGGAAAGATACGCGCAAAAAATTATTTAAAATACAATATAAATCACACTGTTATTAGTTTATCTCACATGCTGTTAGTCACGCATTTATCATATGGGTTGTCTCCAAATTTTCTTAGTCTTCATCGATCATATTGGTAATGCCTCAGCTTCGCATCTATCATATTGGTTATACGTGGTCTCACATCTGTTATATTCTTTATCTTGCATTTATATTATTCATGCATCAATAATATTATTTATGGTCGAACTCGCATCGATCGTATTGGTAATGAGCAGTCTCGCATCTATCATATTGGTTATGCCTAGTCTCATATCTATCATATTGGTTATGCATACGCTCACATCTATCATATGTTTTGTCTCACGGTTTGCATCTAAAATAAGAAAATAACATGTTTTGTAATTAAAACGTTAGAGAATAGAACTCATCATTGTTACAATCTTTAGCTATGGATGATATCAATACCCATTTATGTTTCCCTGTACACAATGTTTTCTTAATATATAAAACTCGGCGAGAAGAATAGAAACCATGGAGATAATAACCAAATGATATAAAACAACGGTTGAAGACATTGGTCTCAGAAGTATATTCAAATAAGTAGTCACTTGTACTATCAAAAATCTTCAATGTTTTGCACTAACTTTTAGGTAGTTTATACGAAGTAGAACTATCTACATAATCAACCATCTTAGCTTTCTATAAAGCAATCCATAAAGGACATTACAATATATCTAAACCCTATTCGGTTTTAACAAATGATTTTACACTTTTGGTTGTAACATCAATTTTGTTCCTAATGTAGTCACATATGTCATTAACAATAAAATCCAATGATAAATACTTTTATATTTCTTTGTAAAAACCAGTCCCACGAGTTTGAAGTTCGAAATATTTTTTTAACAAACATAAACAATTAGACTTATCACTTTCCACATAACATCTCCATGGATAATCCTTCAAGAAAATTAATGTAATGAACATTAATTTTTTATTAAGAAAATATTTGAAAGTAAGACCTTCACGTGAAGAAAACTTACTCATATTTGTTCTTATACCTATTGAACCTTATTCAAAAACTTTCCAACACCTCAAGTTTCATCAACCTAACTAACAATAGCAAGTTGTTTATTTTTATGGCCAAACAAAACTCATACGAAAACTACTGTCTCCATAAATAAAATTCTCATTTGAAGTTTCAAATAAACTTAAACCAGTTTCTCTAATATTTTCGTCAACAACAATATTGATATCTATATACATAATAACAATTGAACAACCCAGTGTACCAACCATTGATAGAAAACCAACTAAATCAACATCACAACCACAACTTAAGATAAAAAAAATTAAGGTTACACCAACAGTATCTTAATCTAAATTTCCCTTGAACCAACACATCACATTTACTTAAGACAAAATTAAAAGTATATCAAACAGACCAAAATCACAAATTACAATTTCAACATTCAGTTTAAAAAATAGTCGAGTTCTAGACATCGTGTATATGTATTTGACAATTTAAAAAGTAAACATAAATATATGTCTCTTATCTATAATTGAAAATTAATAAAAATGTTACATTTATCGTTGAAAATAGAAAAATTTCGCATGTGAGAATTAACAAAGTCTCAAAATTATCATTGAAAAAAAATCTAGCATTTATAAAATTAACAAAGTCACACATGTGAAAATAAGCAAGGTCTCGCATGACTCAACTATTATACTCAGTCATTAGTTATCTCTCATCTCGCTAATGTGAGATGAGAGACGTATGACGATATATGTAAGATTAGACACAAACCATTCAAGTCCTCAACAGAGAACTTCATCTTTCTCGCGAAGCTTATCTAAAACATGAAATTTAAAATATATATAGAACCTATCTAAAATCATAAAAATAAACTAAAATACGAGTTTATATATAATTAAAACATAATAAAAATAAATAAAAACATAATTTGGCACTTACATTTACAGAAAATGAAAATGAAATGGACTATGAAACCAAGTCTATATCCATGATCGAAATCAACTGTAAATCGATAAAGAAATCGAAATATACGAACAAGCAGATGGGAAAACAAGACATAAATTAACATTCGAATGGAAGATGAATCGACACAAAAACTGCATTGAGTGTCGACATATAGGATTTTTTTAACAAATGTTAAAAATTTTGATTTTTTATATCATTATTTTTAAAAAATTGTGAAAAAAACCATTAAATTAAAATAAAAAATCTATTACAAATACATGGAGAATACCCCAAAGAAAGGCATGAGAGCCTAAAGAGAAAAATGTGGTAAATGATTTTTACCAGTCCCGAAACATATGCAGACTGGGATACAATAAAAAGAAGCATAGGATTAACATTCAAATTGAAATTAAAGTAGCGTACCCATACTAGGTATCGAGTACAATGAGCAACGACACAACCATCATGTGGAGAAAGTGATAGTTGTAAGGAGGAAAATACAAAAATACAATAAGATATAATTGAGATAAGAAATTACATTAACCAGCCAATCTTGGTGTCAAGAAATCTAAACCAAAGCTTGAAGAAAATACCGTACAAAACTGTAGAGGCATGTGCATGAGGGGAACCAAAAATTCTTTAATTGTTTTTTGTTAAACGTAGTATATAGCCATGCCAAAACAATAACGACATTATTGACGGTTTTGAGATGTAGAGCAATTTGACGCATCGCAAAACTAAGAGTGCCAATTTGGATCGGTTAGTGTGAATCCAAATTTGGAACCACTAAACCCCAAAATATTCTGAGCGAAACTACAATCATAAAAGATGTGATTTAATTATGTTTGGTCTCTCGATTTTATTATATTCGGTCTCACATGATCTATTTTGCTTAGTCTCGTGTGTCTTTTATTTCTAGTCGTCGCATGATTGATGATGTTGGGTCTCGCATATTTTTTATAGTTGGTCTCGCACGTTTTTTATATTTTGTCTCGCATGTTTATTTATTTCTGGTTTTGCATGTTTATTATGTTTGATCTCGCATGTTTTTGGTTACGTCTATTATTACATGTTACTGGTGAAAAATATCATCGATGGATCTAGTTTTGTCCGTTTTAAAAAACAAAAATGATGATACTTTAAAAAAAATCCAAACTTCGGTTCGAATAATACGAACGTTTTAAAAATATATATTTTTCAATTAAAAAAAATAATTAAATAAGTAAAGATAAATATTTAAAATATTATTTAAAAATTTATAGTTTAAATGAGAGCTAATTACACCACCCATCTTAAATAAAGTTTGGCACGGCTAAACCAAGACCCAATTTTTTTATAGTGAGACCCCAAAATTTGATTTGATTTTATTTTATGTAATTACGAAAATGCCACTAGATATAAAAACCATAATTCTTTGGACATCTCATTTTTACCTCCTCTCCTTTCTCTCTCTTCTTTACTTTTCTCTCTAATTTTCATAAAAAACCCAAAAATCCATAAAACCATTAACTCAAAAAACAATAAATTCAACTATAAATCCTAGTTTTTAAAACTAAAACACATACATTTTTATTATCTTTATCTTCTCTCTCAACTACCGATCTCTCTAATATTCAACATAAACCCACAAACCCATGAACCTAAAAAAACAAAAAACATCATCTCTAAATATATGGCTTGAGGAAAAATTTATATTTTTACATAAATTCACACTTTTTCGTGCGCCGTTTCGTACATTCGTGCGTGGATTTGGCCGAAATCACGCATGTTCGTGCGTGAATTTGGCCGAAATCACGCATGTTCGTGCGTGAATTTGGTCAAATCTTTGCGCTTTTATGCCGGATTTTGTCAAATTTTTTGCGCTTTCATGCCAAATTTTGTCAATTAATAACACTTTCATACCGAATTTAGCGTGTGTATTCTTATAATTTTTAACCACACGTAAAAATTGAACGTTCTAAAAAAATGATGGTGAATATTTTTTATATTTTTTATTGATTTTATTTTCAATTATTCTATCTATTTAATACATTTATAAAAATACAGTAAAAAAGTTATATATATATATATATAGATAATTAATTTAATTGTACTATTAAGATACATATATATTATAAATTATATAAAGAATGTGTGGAACACACATTTCTTTATTTGTACCAAAGGCATTAAGGGTATATATATATTATAACTTATATAAGAAATGTGGAACAGACATATAATCATGAACGTCCGTGCGTGGAAATGTATGTTCCAGAATACCTATTTGTAAATTTTAGATCTAGTTTTACGGCCCCAAATTCAGCAAAACTTATACCAAATTGAAACCAACAATCTAATTAAGCATACACATATAATTAAACAACTACGCGGTCAAATCGTAGCAAGTAATAAGTAAGAAAGATAAACTCTAAATATCACTACAAATATAGATCCAAATTTTAAAAAAAATAGCACAATGGTGTAGAGAATTCATATTTTAACAAGTCTATGCAGTTGGATTTTAAATATCTAGCATTTTCAAATATTGGATTAGAGAGAGTTAGGGTTTTCGAAGAAAGAAAATTGTAGAATTTGGAATTTTTGTATTTATATCGATGGCATTTTTGTAAATAAAAGGGGTCTCGTTATAGCCAAGACGGATCTCACTATAACCGGGTCTCGTTATAGAAAAAACGGATCTTGAATTAGCCTAGCCCTAATAGTAATTTGTCTACGATAAAATTTAATAATTATATATACACACGTGTTTCTGTTTGACCCAGCGGCGACTCCTGTTTTGTTCCCGTATGGAATTAATTTCCTGGAACTGCTACATACTTAGATAGTGCATAGTGCCATAGTGGACATCTACGTCGGTGCTGAATCATGTCCAAAGTAGATGATATCAGTCAAATATAGCGGCGAACCTTCGCCAATCATTATATTATTTATTACTATAATTTTACCATTTTTTTAGTTAAAAATATATATAAATAACCGGCGAAACTATACAATAAACAATTTAAAAATGAAAATCAACATATAATATGGATTACCAGTATTTTCACCGTCAATCGACGCATGTTTTTATATTTTTTTGTGCTTAAACATAAATTTTACCGTAAATCCAAAACCCCTTACATGTGCTTAAGTGTGCTCCATCGTAATTAACTGTTATCGGATGATACATTTTTACCAAAAGCGATAATAAAACGATATCTAAATTTGATTGTAAAACAGCACGTAATAAAAAATCTCATTATACGGGAATCTCTAATCTTATATCTAATATATTATATTTAAATAATATACCAATATCAAATTGTTTATTATCTAAACTACTGAATGGGACTTGCGGGAAAGATTTTACTCCAAAAATTGAATCAAGCAAATATTTTGGGTATTTAATAGATTACAAAAGTCTGTTGTTATTGTCATTTTACTTTCCAAGAAAGATCTTGTCATGACTAATGTCATCAAATTCAACCATGTTCTTTGTTTCTACCCTCGAAAAAAAATAAAATTTAAAAACAATTTCACTTCCAGTATCTCACTTACATTCAGAGCAGGCGTTGGTTTGTTCTCATTTGAGTTTTTGATGGAACATAATAGGATTGTTGAGTTTATGAGTTTGGATCCGATCGGATTTTATAGTGTTCAGTTTTATTTTTAAAACATGATTAGACTGTTAAATTTTTTGTTTGATTTAGTTTGGTCCTGTTTGGTTTAGTTCGGATCCAATTTTGGTTTTGTCCGATTTCGATTCGGTTCGTTTCGGTCTAGTTTCGAATCATTTTGGTTTGATATGGTTTTGGTCCGGTTTCGTCTAATTTTTTTTAAAATAAATTCAATCATAGTTTGATTTAAAATTATTTATTTAAATAAATTTTATAAAAATTAAAATTTATTTTTTTAAAATTTATTTTTACCTAATAGTTTTGGTAATATAATATATAAAATAAATTTAAAAAACAAACAATCGACTCTAATGATTTAACAATTTTATCGGTTATGTATTAGTTTATTGGTTTTATTGATGTAGTTCTGAACCGGTTTTATCGATTCAGATTTTTCCCGGTCTTAGTTTCTAATATGAAACCATAAACTGAACCATTAAAGTTTGGTCTAATTTTTACCGATTCGGTTCCGTTTCGATCTCAATTATCAACCATTAACAATCGTACTCATGCTCATCCTTATCGAAATCTCAGCTCAGTATTTTTCAGGATTCTCTTGTATAGAACAATCTCAAGGTCTCTAACATCATTCGGGACAGATTTTCAAAATTGTCTTCACATCTAAGGTCTATCAGTGCTTGAAACGACCCTTCAAAGAGATTAACCATCTCATGATATCTTCCCCCCGCCCCCCAGCGTCTTCTACACCGACGTTGTCTACTAGATAGTTAAGAGATGTATTACCAAGTTCAGAATCAATGATAGTTATGATGTCATGCGTACGACCATCCTTGTGTATAGTGGACGAGGTTAGTTTGGTATAAAAATAATATGCACTTCATTCGTTCATCATTTGGCTTGTTATTCTAGGAAAACTATCCACTCGCGATAAACTCCTGAGTTGGGTCTAAGCACTCCGGAAACCATTAATCATATCCTCTATGAATGTAGTTTCACTCATGTCATCAGGGGGTTTCGCAAACTCCAAGCTTGGTTTTTCTTCAGACGTAATTATAAATGGGTTTCTTGGATCCATGAGGCATCCAACTGGCCTCCATACGTACATGTTTGGTTGTTGTTGTCTACCACGTCTGGTGTGAAAGGAATGCTAGAATATTTGGATCATATCCAACCCTAGTCTATGCAGTTTCTTAGTACATGTTTTCTGACATTCGTTCAGATTCTTTAGTAACAAAGTGGTCTGGACAATCCAATCCTTTTGAAATTCTAACTTAATTTTGTATTATTTTATGCATCCATCTTTCTCTCTTGGTTCGCTATCTTTGGTCTCTTACGACAGTGATCTCCAGTCTCTTTAATCACATCGGTCAAACTCTTTCTTTTTTCTTTGTTATTCTTGTTTGGCCAATTTCACGTCGATCTTCTTAGTCTTAGCACTTTTGTATTGCTTAGTCAAGTTTTGGTCAATATTATTTATTCATTTCTTTCCTGGCTCTTAATGCCACTCCTCGAAATAGGCTCCACGTACATGTAAGAATATCTTTATATATATTTAATGTTTTTTTAAATAAAAAAGGATAGGAATAATGAGAGAGAGCAGATATAACTAAATTTATAATTCATTCGATTTTATTTTTTTAAATTCGTCTAGTTTGAATATATATAAGATAATAATTTTTAATATTATACTTAAAAATGTCGGATCTCATCGTTTTTTTAAATGTTCCCCTTCAAGAAATAATGAATTTTAAGCTTCTTAAAATGAACTCATCATAAAATGAGTTTAGCATAATTGTGTTACTTAAGGGAAATGAAGCAGGTCTAGACTTAGGGAAAACGAATCTCGTGATCAAGCATATACGTGAAAAAAGTCACCTCGTTCTCCATGATAGTGAATAGAGTCTCACTTTTATTTGAGAAGTCTATATGATAACACCTAGAGGAATACATCAGTCATTCATTTTCTAAGTTTTTTTCCTTTTCAACATACTCATACAATCATCTCTTTACGAATTTCACCAGGCCAACTTCAAATTTGTCCCCCACCGTCACTTTTATGCCTCGAACGATGGTAGGAGTAGGAACATCGTTCCTCTCAATAGAAAGCGTTGTACTAGGTGATGGTGCAATATTTGATATCCACGTGTGATGGTTTGAAATGAGCATTATCTTTTGGAGGTCATTCACCAGTGGAACATTATCATTGGAACCATCACCGGATTATTGGACATTACTGACGTTGGAAGGACTTGCAATGTATTTATTAAGACCCATAACAATGGTGAAGAGATAAAAAAACAAGATAGTGTTGGAAAAAAATGAGATATAAAGAGAAGGTGAAAGAAGAGCTTCTATACTTGAGAGATTTTCAAATGAAGAAAAACGTTAAAAAGAACCCAAACAAGGACATCCCTCTTTTAATAGAATAAGTAAGTCATAATCTAACCCTTAATTCTCATTAGTCTAGCGACCTTTAAGTTAACATGATATAATAATGAGATGGAACGCACTTAACAATTAAGATAGAATTAACTAAACATCTGAGGCTTAAAGTGTCAGATGACGCCCTTCCTCTCTGCCAAGTGTCGCATAGACTTTGGCTCTCTTAGCACGTGCATATACTTCCATGACCATCTCTTCCAAACACTAATCCACATATCGTCAACAAGATTTATGTCTCTTAATTAACTTATAATCCAAGCACCATAAAGATTTACACACATAACATTATATCATCTACGATCGTTACATTTCCAACCTCCAAAGTCAAGAACTAATACAATAAACTATATTCTTACATCCTCACTCGTCTTTCACATATAGTTAGAAATGGCTAGTTCTCTCCCCATGACCATTACTGATACATACGATCTCTATAATACTTCAGTCACACTTCAAGAAAATATATTTCAGTTTATGCATACTAGCTCTAATACCCATCTAATGGCATCACGTATTCCTACACATAGTCAACTGACGACACCTCTTTAATCCTTGCATCATCGTTCAAAAATAAGTAGGCTGGGTGGGCTACTCCCCATTTTCAAATTTATAACTGACATCTCTTCCTTCAACAAGGACTAGAGGGGCTACTCAAGTCTCACACACGAGTGCGCAAATATCCCCGAACTAAGCCTTGTAGTCCTTCTCTTATTCTTTAACAAGAAAAATAGGGCTACTCCACAGTCACCGTTGATAACAGGGAGATATTTTCTTTTTTAATCATATTTTCAAGAAAAAATATCAATAATATATAAATTAACAAGATAAGGAATCAGTCAAAACCTCTAGCATACTACTACCTTATCTAATGCTCTTTTCCTCCTAAAAACTAGAATTTCTTGTCCTCAATGGATGTTTTCCTCTAGTATATGTTTTTAACTTAGGTTGGAACATGGTCAACATAAATTAAACTTAGAGACGTCTTTAAGGATAGTTTGGCTAGAGAAAAACCATTCTACCAAGATATTTAAAGACTCTTTGAAGTCTGCCCGAGAAGGTTGTAATACTACTTGGTATACTTTAGGAACAACCATTCAACATCAAACATCACACACGCTATGAAATATATACGACAAATCACACAAGACAAATAAACGTGGTTGACCTTTGGTAAGAGAGTCGTTTCTCAATTATTTTGTTAGGATGATGGGGATATTAATAAGAGTATATTTCACCAGCTTAGATGAATCACTACATCAGCAACCATACTGGACAAATCGAATCCCTTTTACCGAAAATCTGAGCTGATGCATCTTGGGCGATGGCCATATGGCCAATGTCACCTGTCGGTTGCGGTTATATGACAATTATCATATCATCAATGGTGTTGAAAGTTACACATGATTGTAAACACATGTAGATAAATAAATTCCATTGTTACGATCTTCTATAGTTATGATAACAATCAATATATCGTAATGAATGTAAATCATTGTATTTTTTCCCTACATAAAAGAGACAAACTCATCGATAAAAAAAATCATACAATCATTCTACAATTTTGCTACTTTTTACACTAATTAATATATAATATGTACCATGATTTTCTTAAATTAGTCATTTTTATGACTAGAATAAAGGTTCAGTAAAAGAAAAATATTTTTATATTGAGTGAAAAAATGTTTAAAATTAAACGTTCTATATATCTTATTGTGTCATTTTAACGCATGCTTGGATTTTTATAGATTGACATCCAATTAATTCTTATAAATAACAAATGAGAACTTGTAGTTGAATTAGCTTGCATCAAATTTCCATCTTGTAACATTAATCCATATTTAAGAGTTGGAATTCTATACAAGCAATGAAACCTTAAACCAAATTTTTTTATTATGTCAAAGATTTTTAATACTTTTATAACTATTCATAAGTTACATAAGCTGAAACATAATTCTTTAGTCACATCACAAATATCTTAATATTCTTATAAAACTCTTTATGACTTTACAAAAGTTAAAACTAAACTATTTTGTTACATTAAAAAAATACTGTTCTTAGAAAAATATTTAGAAAAATATTTAGAAAAATACTTTTTATAAAATAATAAAGAGAGTATTTCATTTATTATTGTTTGTAGATCTTTGTTAAGGTACCTTACTAAGTTTAGTTTATATGAATTTTACATAATATTAAGTTTGTTTTTCAAGAAAGGCTTCAAACTATTCTTCTCAAGTGGGGATTTGGATTTCTAGAAAAAATGATCGTTTTCATGATTGAGAGACGATTTGTAATAAATTAATCAAATACCCAATCATTGTTGGAACCACTTGTCATACTTTCTCAAAATCAAAGTTATTCTCCAAATAATTCTCTCTAACTAAATCTAAAAATTCATAAAATATATTGAATACTCAACTAAATAGTTATTAACTATAAAATGTTATATCATGTCTTTTCCTTCTGTTAGGCATCTCCACATATAGAAATATTTCAAATATTAGTTTTTAGAATAAGTTGAAAGCAAGACGTGTGTCATTGACATACAATACTGGAAATATGAATTTACTCACACTAAACTTGTGATGAACGCAATCCTCAATTAAGTTAATCTTAAAACCAAATAATACTATTACCTCAAGGAAGTTTTGGTACCACTAACGAGAAGTCTATTTAAGAATATAAGTAGATTTCTTAAGCTTGAATACCGTAGACTTTGAGTTACCTATTTCAAAGTGTAGTGGTTGCATCATATATACCGTTTCTTCAATATCACCATTGAGAAGAGAAGGTTTTACATCCATTAGATGAATCTCAAGATCAAAGTGTGAAACTATTGTCTTGATTGTTCCAAATGAGTCATTCATTGATACCGGAGATAATGTCTCTTTAAATTTTTTCATATTGAGTATAATATTTTGCTACATAGTTCATGTCTTTGCAAATTACCTAAGGAATTTTTTTTGGTTCTGTAAACCCACATACAAACAATCTTCTTTTTCTCTTCAAATAATGGGAAATATTCCCATACGACATTATATTACATCAATTTATACTCTTCCTTTAAAGCGCCAATCCACATACGAGAGTTAAATATTTCTATAGTTTGTTTGTAAGACGATGAATCGTTTATAGTTCTATCACATGACTTTTGAAGATAAACTATAAAATAGGAAGGTATTCTCCAAAAACATGCTCTTAAATCCCCCCCCCCCTCTCCCCCACACACAAACTCAACATCCTCAAGAAAATCGGTTGTTAGCTTTACAAAAACATTACCAGTGGAAGGATCATAAAACGTATAATGTTTTGCATATTTACGATAACCAATGAAGAAGCATTTCACCATTTTGGGTCCAATTTATATTCCTAAAGGCTATAAGCCTTAGATGGACACCCCCATATATGAATATGCTTTAAATTAGGTTTGCACCTAGTCCAAAGCTCATATGTTGTCTAACCATATCCTTTACTTATCATTACTCTAACCATGTATGGTTCTGCCTATCAAATACATTATTCATGTAAGGAAAATCTGATATTATATACTGAGGGACTATTCCACACTCTTCTAGAAATTTGAAAATGTTCTTTGATATTATTCATCTGATCCACTATATCTTCCATATTATTTACCACCATAGTCAAATCTAACACTCTTAATGTTGTTACGAAGTCTCTTTTCAAGTTTGGCTTTAAAAACAATGAACTTGTCTAGGGCCTAATTTTTTCATGAAGAATGTAAAGTTACCCAATGTGAGATACTTCGTATATGAATGATATGAAGTATCGTTGTCCGATCCATGATTAATTTAGGAAAAGTCAACATATATCGGTATGAAGCATTTCTAAAAATTATGTCGCTTTATAATGGGATTTCACTTATAATTTCAATTCAAATTTAATATATATTATTAAAATGAATATATTTAATGTGATTACTTGTTAATTAAATTGGATTATGAGAATGGCCAAATATATCATTAGCATAATGATCCATAATATTTCCTACATGTTTTCCTTAATATCTCACTCGAAATGAAAAAAGCTACTATTTTTTCTTATGCAGTTGTTGCCAAACCTTCGTCATTATATGTATAAATTTACACGTTTTCTTTACATATTCGCTAATATCCAACCTTACTCACAAACAAACATCAATAACAAAATTTTAAAAAAACGCATTCTAATTTTTAAAAAAATGACCAAATAATAATATATTTGGTTAGAACTCAGTGGTAATCACGACATTGTTAACGAAAATGGTCACGATTTCAGGCTTAAGATTGTGCAGATTTGGTAGTAGGTCGAGACTTGAAACCTTAAGTAATTCACTAAATGCAAGTGTAAGAAGAAGGAATAAAATTCGATTAACTAAACCCTCTAATCCAAAGTTAACAGTAAATATTAAACAAAGGACACAATAAAATGTTTAGCGTGGTTTAAATTATGAATAAATCTTATATCTACGAAAATGGTCACTTTATATAGAATAGTATCATAACTAACAAAAAAAACCCGTCTTTGATAAGGAGAGGAGAATATAGGTGGTTAACATGTAATTTAGCTCACAAATAAGATAAAGCTCTATGTATTTTAATGATTAAGGACCAAAGTAAAGCACACATAAGAAATAGGGGTTCAAATGATATACACCAAGAACTTGTTTGTAAACAGTCAAATAGTGGGGTAAGAAATCCACTCTTACGGTGAGAGTTATGTAATTTTACCATCCACCTCATTTACTATAAAAAGGACATTCTGTTTTGGTAAAAGGGGCCAATGATTGATCATTAATTGCAACATTTATTCCTTTTGTCTCTTTCTTTTTCTAGTAATTCACTGTTTGCTGTCACATCATACGAATATTCTCTTGTCCGACCATCTCCTATGAACATCATCACTCCTGAGTCTCACTAAAAATTCACTCAGCACATCAGTGCCGCCGTCTGTGAGAACTGTTTGGTATCCAGAATTGATTTTCTAAAACCTTGAAAACTAAAGTCCGACTGCGGGCCCAAACAGTTCAAGCTATGAATCAGACCCCTCAACGGGCGACGCAGAACCAACAGTATCAACATGCACGTCAAGCTATTCAACAGTATGTCAGACCGGCTTCGTACAGGTGGGTCCGACTAGCTCATTACGCCAAATTTACGGAGTATATCTCAACTGTTTTTGAAAAGGCACGTGCGAATGCGCATTTCCACAAGCCTTTTCCACTACAGGCTCCGAAG
Source organism: Limnanthes douglasii subsp. nivea (assembly GCA_036936605.1). Taxonomy (NCBI): domain Eukaryota; kingdom Viridiplantae; phylum Streptophyta; class Magnoliopsida; order Brassicales; family Limnanthaceae; genus Limnanthes; species Limnanthes douglasii. Next base: position 154,135,662 of record JAUPFV010000003.1, on the reverse strand, counting down.
GAGCACAGGAAGAACAAATACTCTCAATTCCATGATGATATCGGGCATCACACTAAAGACTGTGTGGCTTTAAAGAAAGTAGTCCAGTACCTGATAGAGAACGGAAAGTTAGTTGACTTTGTCAATAAAAATACCGCAGTGGCACCAAAACAAAAAGTCGCTCCAAATCAAGACGATACTATGATGATATCCGATGTGATCGAAGAAGAGTGATGTAGCGACGGAATATCTTGATCTGAAGTCGGGCAGGAAAAACGTAAACGTGGTAGAGGAGTCAATCCCCAGAGGAAAGGTTAGTGAGTTATGTTCGTTTTTCGAGTCACTAAACATTTTCGGAGGGGATACAGTAGCAGGTATATCAAATTATTCAAGGAAGAGGCACGTCGTAAGTTTGGCAACGCAGTTGGAGGCAGGAGCCTCATTGCACCTTTACCGAAACCCGTCATCAATCCTTTATTTAGAAGATGATGAAATGAGGGAGGTAGCTGGTCCACATGAGGACGCAGTGGTAATCGGAGCAGAGATTGCTGGAAACGAGATAAGAAAAATCTTGATTGACACACGGAGTTCCGCCAACATTATGTTTATGACAACCTACAACCAGATAACCAATCCCCCAAGCATCCTACAATCTAATAGGACGATAGTGGGATTTACCAGTGCGACCGCAGATGTCGTCGTAGAATTCGAGGGGATGGTAGAGCTAGGCAGGGGGTCGTTCAAAAAAATAGTAACAATACTGTTTGTCGTGGTACACGCACCCACATCGTACAATGCCATCTTCGGAAGATTATGGTTGTCTAAAATGCATGTTGTGTCGTCCATAGTTCACCAGTGTTTGAAGTACATAGTGGGAAGCAATATTGGAAAAGTAAGGTCAAGTCAGAAAATGGCTAGGGAATGCTACAAACCGGCGATGGCCCTAAGCAGTTGAAGGGGGTCGGGTCCAAAAAAGAATAGAAGTCAGAGGGGTCTCCTTTAGATTCCGATCATGTTGATAATCTGAGGGAGTCCCTTGGGTTCATGGTCCATGATGAAGGCTTCGAGGATCATGATTTTATCCCTTGAAAACGTCTCAAGATAGGAACAAGGCTATTACAAGAGATAAAAGAAATCTTACTCAGATTTCATTCAACCAAATTAAATTTGTTTGCTTGGTGCACAGAAGACGTTACAGGGGTCCCATAAGATATCATGTGTCACAAGTTGTCTATACGGAACAATGTTCGACCGATCATTCAAAAGAGAAGATCTTTTTCCCAAAAGAAAACTGAAGCAATAATGGCAGAGGTAGATCGTTTAACAAAAGTAGGCCACATTCGCGAATCACAATGGATATATCCATCGTGGACGGCCAATCCAGTCTTAGTGAAGAAGAAAAAAGGAAAATGACGGATGCGTGTAGACTTCACTGGCCTGAATAGGGCTTGCCGAAATATCATTTTCTGGTCTCAAGAATAGATCAACTGGTGGACTCGACGTCTGGAAATTGTTTATTGTCCTTTATGGACGCATACGCTGGATACAATCAAATCTGGATGGACCTGAGGGATCAGGATAGCATGACTTTCATTACCAAAATGGGTCTACACTGCTACAGGGTTATGCCATTCAGACTAAAGAATGTGGAGGCAACATACCAACGTTTAGTGAACATAGATTTCGAGAGTCAGATCGGCAGAAATGTGGAAGTCTATATTGATGACGTGTTAGTTAAAAATCCCAGAGATGAGGACCATTTAGCTGACATAGAAGAAACCTTCGCTAATCTGGCCAAAATAAATCTAAAGTTAAACCCGGAAAAATGTACGTTTGGGGTAAAATCTGGAAAGTTCTTAGGCTGCATAGTCAGTGAACAGGGTATCGAAGCTGATCCGGTGCAGTTAAATCCCTTATGTACTATGGATCCACCTAGAACAATCGAAGAGGTACAAATTTTAACCGGAAGGCTGGCTGCTTTAAACAGGTTCATCTCCAGGTCATAGAATAAATGTGCCCCCTTCTTCTAGGTGCTGAGGAAAGCGAATCGCTTCGATTGAACACATGAATACTCGGACGCCTTTAATCACATCAAGAAACATCTTTCATCCCTGGAAATCCTGACAAAGTTGTGTCTGGGAAAGAAGTTGTTTATCTACTTAGCAATGTCTGACTTCGCAGTCAGCTCGGTTTTAGTCCGAGAAGAATCGAACGTTCCAAGACCAGTCTACTATATAAGCAAAAGTCTTTTGGATGCAGAAAAAAGATACCTTAAGTTATAAAATTTGGCGCTTGCTCTAGTAACATCATCTTGAAAGATGAGGCCCTACTTCCAAGCTCATATGGTGGTAGTACGAACATCTTTTCCTTTGAAAAATATGTTACAGAGGCCCGATATGTACGGAAGAATGACCAAGTAGTCGGTAGAACTCGGGGATTTTGAAATTGAGTTTGAACCACAAAATGTGATCAAAACACAGGCACTAGCTGATTTTTTGGTAGAGTTCATTCTGACAGGGATGGCGTGGACATAAAAGAAGAAAAGTTTGATCTTGAGTGGTAAGTCTGAACCGATGGGAGATCCAGCTCATCTGGTTGTAGAGCTGGAGTGCAACTAATATCCCCGGATGGCATTGCAATGTACCAGGAAATCCGACTTGGATTCCAGGCATCGCACAATGAGGCAGAGTACGAGGCGGCCCTAGCCGAATTAAGACTTGCAAAGATTTGTGGGGCTAAACGGGTCAAGTTAATTAGTGACTCTCAACTTCTATTGAACCATGCTCTAGGGCGTTCAGAAGTAAGGAAAGATCATTTGGTGAAGTATCTGGGAGTTTTGAACGCTTTGTCCTTGGAATTCGAAAACGTCTGATTCGAACATGTTCACAAGGCAGGGAATTCAGTGGCTGATTCATTGGCCAAAACGTGTTATTCAGAGGAATACCCGTGGATAGTCACTCAATAAAATCCGTCGATAATTAAGGGATCCGAACCGGTTGAAGGTAGTATCGAAGCTTTCAAGATATCCACATCCCTAACAAAATATTGGAGAAGCGAGATACAAGACTTATTAGTCCATGAAACACTGCCCGTTGAAAAAGGAAAAGCCAAGAGAATAGGCTTCAAAGATTACGTATACGTGGTCCTCGGAGATGTGTTGTATAAAAGATCTTTTAGTCATCCTCTACTTCGTTGTTTAGGGAAAGATGAGTCACAGCTAATACTTTCAGAGCTGCACGATGGGGAAGGATCCGCGCACTATGGATACAAAATGCTGATACGAAGAGTTCTTCTGCCAAGATATTATTGGTGACCATCTCAGCGGACGCCAAGGAGTTAGTACAGAAATGTGATACCTGCCAGCGGTTTGCTAACTCGTTTCACTTGCCCGGAGTACCTCTAGAATCAATATCAGAATCTCTGCCCTTTGATCGATGGGGAATATATTTGGTCGGACCACTTCTTATGGCTTCAGGAGGGCGCCAAACAATCATCGTTGTTGTGGAATATTTTTCCAAATGGGTAGAGGTCGAACCGCTAGCAGGAACAAGAGAAAAATATGTGATCAAATTCATCATCTCCAGCATCTGTTGTCGCTTTGATATACCTAGGAAGATTATAGTGGATAACCACCCACAGTTTGACAACAATAAAATGAGAACTTTCTACGCATCCAAAGGGATACAAAAAAAATTCTCGGCACCTTTCCATCCCCAAGCGAATGGTCAGGTCGAAGTAACCAATCGAACAATCTTGGACGGACTAAGAAAGTATCTAGAAGGTAAAGCATGGAAGTGGCAAGATTACCTACAAGAAGTGTTATGGGCTTACAGGACTACTCATCGGACTGCAACGCACGAGTCGCCCTTCGCACTGGTATATGAAATGGTTGCAGTAGTGCCATTGAAAACAATGTTCCCATATTTTTCACTGAGTGAGTATTCCGAGGAGGGAATGACAAAAGAAAGCGCACCATGGTAGATCTGATAGAAGAAAAAAGAAGAAGGGAACAATTGAATTATTGAATTATTTGCACTATCAAACTTTAATGAGAATTCGATACTCATCAAAGGTAAGAAGAAGAGAATTTGAGGTGAGGGACAAGGTCCTAAAAAAAGTCTTCCTGCACACAAAAGAAAAGAGACTCGGAAAACTCACCCCAAACTGGGAAGGTCCGTACACAGTAACAAAAAAGATAAAACCAGGGACGTACCGATTAAAAGACAAAGAAGGATGAGATCTTCCCCACCCCTAGAATATTGAGCACCTAAAGGCCTATTGGGTTCTATTGTCTGATATGTAAATATTTTATTTTTCAATTTATGTAAGTTCTGGTGGCACACTCTTTCCTACCCTGGTGGTGCAGGAAGGTTTCAATGAGGTGCCTAAATAGCCGGCTTTTATATCGAATTTTATTACCTTCTTAAAAAACTAACTTAAGTTTATCATTTTGAACTCAAAACATACTCCAAAGAAGTTTGGGCAAGAAAGTTCATCTTTTTGGACTCAAAACATACTCCAAAGAAGTTTGGACAAGAAAGTTCATCTTTTTGGACTCAAAACATATTCCAAAGAAGTTTGGACACGAAAGTTCATCCTTTTGAACTCAAAATATGAACCGAAGGATGTTTGAATAAATAATTCAGTATTGAATCACAAAAAGAAAAACATGAGGAAGAAATGATTTAATAAAGCATCACACTAAAATTATATCACTGTAAGCTCCTATGACGAGGAGAATATTACACAAAAAGTTTCTTTTGGCAGGATTCAAGGAACAAATAGTTAACAAAAAATGAAATGCCCAATGCATACTAATCGGATGCGGAATTTTCTTTACTACCAGCAGGGGAATCCGAGTCCGATGATTAGCTCTCTGAATCCTCACCGGATTCCATGTCCTCCACGGATACTCCGGGTGGGCGATGCTACTCAATAACCCGAGTCCAAAGACTACCAAGGTGCAGATCCGGGAACCTTTCATGCATCTCCATCACCATTGCAGACCTCAACTTAGCATCCCTTTCTTCAAGACGATCAACGATCTTAGCAACATAGTCATCAAGACATTCATTCTGCTTAGCTTCGAAGTTTTTCGTTAAGCCTTTATTATCTGCTGATAGCTTCTTGATGTCCTTAACAACATTCTCAAAATATACCCTTATTTTGCAATAACCCTCAATAAGACCATCTACCGTGGTGTCACGCTCGGCATCCTTGGCAATGAACTTCTCCCTTTCAGCATAGAATTTTGTATTTTACTCGGATAGTTCAGTCCCAAGAGAAGTGATGGTAGTCAAGCGATCCTCGGAGGTCTTCGTCTCTTTAACTAGTTCTTCAGTTAGCTCTTTAACTCCTCAGAATCACAAGATAGAGTCTCTACATTGGCGGTCACCTCTGATGTCTTGGCTAACTCATCCTTTAATTCATTCACTTCATTTTTCAATTTATCGGACTCAAAGACCAGGCTTTCCACTTTGGAAGATATCTCGGTCTATTTGGTGATCTGGTCAGTTACGTCCCTCACATTATACTTAAACTCGGAAACCACAGAAGTTAAGGCTTTCACCTCATCCATCCTCTCAATAACCTCACTCTTATATTGGTCCTTGCGATTTGATTTGCGTTTGAGTAGGGAAGCAGCATGTAGTAGCTTGTTCAACTCATTCGTAACATAGTCATTGTCATACACATTAAAATAAGCAGAGGCAGGGGAGGGGTACCTTTCCTCGTCAAAATCACCTTCTTCAGTTTCCCTTCATCGGGAAACAAATTCTCCACCAGAGTCCGAGTCGACAAACACAAAAATTTTGGACAAAGGCAGGCTTGGACGAGTAGTGTTGTCGCTCTCCCATCCACTCTCAACGATCCTCTTCTTCTTCTCCTCAACTGTAAACCTCTGTGGCCTTGTTGCACCAGCCCGACCTTGAGGCCTAATCTCAACTATATGATCAGCTTCACTTGAATTGTTTTCTGAATTAGAGGTTGGAGAGAATGCCTGAGGACCGGGAGAGGGGGGTGGCTGCGTGTTGAGGCTTCGATAACCTCGCATCTTGTAGTAATCACACTTGGGTGTCGTTGTATTGATCATCCTGAGACCTTGTTAGAGGATTGCCTTACACTCTTTCTTAGGGACCGTTTTGAGCATCTGGTTGAGAACCCTCTTGAGCATTGACCCTTCTCTCATTGGGAGCGTCGTCTTCAGACTCAGTGTCTTCCTCAGTCTCTTCTTCCTCTCCTTCCTCGGGTTTTTCGGCATCTTGATGACTCAGAGCTTGGGCCCGAGTGGGGCGGTAAACTGCATTGTCTAAGCATTCTAAATGTTTAAGGACACCATAAGTTCTGAGGCGGTCTTCTTCTCACTAAGATCGCACCGCCACAGATTATACTTGGAAAAGTTCATAGGAAGAAAGCTTTGGTGAAACTTGTGATCCCAGTGGTCACTTGCCCAAGCGCTTAGCTTCTCGAAAATAGCTTTGCTGGATTTAGCTTGACGCTTGAAGGGTTTAGCAATCCCCTTCATGGCTGAAAAGGAAACAAAGTTAGAATCTACCGAGTCTAACGACTCAAAAAAATTTAGGTGAGAATACTTACCTTGTCCGGTCTACTTCAGCGTCAACCGATGGGGAAGGTCTTCAGAGTCTTCAAAGCCGGTCTCCCACAACCCGGAAATAAACAGGAATTGTTGCTTCCACTTCTTGTCGACTTCCAAGAAATCTTTTATCACTTTAAGTTTCCTAGCAAAACCAAGCGAATAGAAGGGATAGTGGGAATTATTGGCCACACTCGAGACGGAAATAAGCTGTTCCATAGTGAAAGCGTTGTCGGAGAGCCTCGAAGCTATAATGTATGCCATGAGGGTGTACCACATGTTGGCCCCAGCCTGAGAAGGACAAAGTCCGACCAGGTGGAAATAGTCGGTCAAGAGAGAATCGAGGGGTAGTAGGAGACCCCAGTTCATCAGCTCAATATAAAGTACCAACTCATTGTTCCGAACCGATAGAAGTGTCTTGCCAACAATAGGAAATCGGATAGTGATGTTAGTCGGAATACCCCAACGATCCCTTAGCTTTACCTCGTCGGTCGGATGAAAATATTTATACTTCACTTTATACAAAGCCAAAAGGTTTTTAACTTCAATACCGCGAAGATTATCGTCCAAGATGTCCTCTACATTCGAAGGCATACCTATGGAACACTTATTTTACTTTTTACTCATTACCAAATAAGTCTTACCTCGGTGAGGGGGAGGACTAATGATAGGTTCTGAGGGAGGAGTCAAAGCATCATTTTCCGGCGAAGGAATATCAGTAAGAACAACTCGAAGAGGCTCTGCCTCAACCACAATAATGTCAGGGTTCTCTTTATCATTATCAGGGTCGTCGGATAAATGTTTCTCTTGTACTTCTGGGATAGGCATGAGAGACGGTTCGGGCCGAGTCCCCCTAGGAAAGGTTTTCCTAGGGCTAACCTTTGGCGTTTTTTTGCGGGGAACCTTGGGGGGTTGTTGGAGGAGTTGAGACCAAAGAGGGGATCCTTATCCTGACCGATTTGGTTGCCGGATCGGGCGACCTTTTACGTTTATCTCTATCTATGTTTTCTTTAACCGGCGGTTTTTCCCTCTCGTCACCCATTACGATGATGGGAGAAGGTCGAGAAGGAAAAGTTGAGGAAGTTGAAGGAGAAGAAAAATCAACCCCACCACTTGAAAGGTGTGCTTGACCAGGGGAGGATACAACGAGGTTGATGAAGCGTTCGCGGATGGGAGACCAGTTGTTACGAAAGGTAGATTCCATAATCTCTGCAGGGGAAGGATATTCTCTTGCAGCAGCAGATCTGTAAGTAGCGATCCGATTAGAAATGTTGAACCACCTCCAAAGCTTGTACCTTTCAAGATTGATAAACTCATCACGCATGAAAATGTAGGGTAAGAAGTTGGTTTAGATACAGTCTCTCTCTCTAGAGAAAACATTTTCGAAAGACAAACAGAAACCTTTACTCAAGAAAAGAGTTAGGTATTTATAGGCAAAGGAAACAGAAGGTGAAGGCAAAAGGTAACGGTATAGTGACACGTGTCCATGGTAGCTGCACCGTCTAAAAAAATACTTGACACGATAACAGCGAAATAAAGCATGCGCGCCTCACATAAATGATTACTTAGGTGACATCAGCATGACCAGAGGTGAGGTCAACAAAGCAAATCATATGATCTGACCCTATCAGAATTTTACCAAGAAGCGGAAAATCTGACTATGATGATGGCAAAATCCGATCCGACCCTATCAGAATTTTACCAAGAAGCGGGAAATCCGACTACGATGATGGCGAGATCCGATCCGACATTTTCAGATTTCTATCAAGAAGCAAAATACCCGAACAGAGTAGTGTAGGCTCTGATCCGAACGATATAAAATAGCAATTGAAGTCCATATTCAGAAAACTGCACATGGACTGGGGGCTACTGATAAGAAGAGGAAGATATAGGTGCTTAACATGTAATTTAGCTCACAGATAAGATAAAGTTCTATGTGTTTAATGATTAAGGACCAAAGTAAAGCACACATGAGAAATAGGGGGGTCAAATGATATACACCAAGAACTTGTTTGTAAATAGTCAAATAGTGGGGGTAAGAAATCCACTCTTACGGTGGTAGTTATGTAATTTTACCATCCACCTCATTTACTATATAAAGGACATTCCTTTTTGGGAAAAAGAGCCAATGATTGATCACTAATTGCAACATTTATTCCTTTTGTCTCTTTCTTTTTCTAGTAATTCAGTGTTTGCTGTCACATCATACAAATATTCTTTTGTCCGACCATCTCCTACGAACATCTTCGCTCCTGAGTCTCACTAAAAATTCACTGAGCTCATCAGTCTTCGGTTACGAAACTACTTTGTCTTACAGAAAGAACTATGGATCTTATTGTTTATTTCTGACCTCGCTTCTCTCTCTAAAATCTTGAAACTACTATATTTTATTTTGCTCTCTCTAGCATTTTTTGTCCATGCCCGAATGAATATTTAATACTTTTATTCCATTAGTTATAGAATCACTGATGAGATCGTTTGATCCTTATGCTCACAATATGACCTTACAACTTGTTCCCACATATAGTGGTACATAAACAGCACAATAATCCTAAAATTAGACGTTTGTACACTATAACAAGTAGTCAAAAGATCAACATTGACACATTATACTATTTTACCATATATTATTCGAATCATTTTCAAAGAATGCTCAAATTAACGATAACTTGATAAATGGTTGAGAATGATTCATCAGTTTCTGATTCTTAGTATAATAGTGAGTCGGTTCCTTCTAAGAATACATAAGTATCTTCAAAATCCTAAAAAACATTAGTCTTTAGAACTAAGTCTAACAGGTACTGATCCCGCATTTTCAGTTCCAGTAGCTACTTCACTATAGTCTCTATATGGCTCCTCCGTGAGATTCCAACAAACATCTTTGCACCTAAGTCTAAGCTGAGCTCCAACTACTTAGAAATTTGGTGACTTGATTCATCAAGTCTTAAATTACTCTAATCTTTAGCTTATAAGTCTCCATTAGACTGTACCTATCATTTTTAGTCTACACCTGACTCTAATATCCATTTCTATGGTGCTTCAACTAATCTTTAAGGACATTTAATTCATCTGATTTCTAATTTTTCATGAGTCTCATGTAGTTCATGAACTTATAATTTGGTAATATCTTGGTCGGAGCATGAGAATGATTTTTAATACTTACAATCTTATCACGTTCAATTTCTCTCTTTTAAACACATGTCGAATGAATTATAGTTTGATTACTACATGCTTAGTTCTCTCATGAAACTTTAAATATTTTATCAAGTGAAGTGCACTGGTATTTTCATAAAACATAGTCACTTCTTGTTATCTACCACTGATCCCATTAAACAAACATTTCAACCATATGGTTTCCTTCATTGCTTCAGTAGCAGCAACATATTCAGCTTCTGTAGACAACAGGGCAACGACCTTTTAAAGACATGATTTATAGCCAACCACTCTTTCAAGAACATTAAACAGGTAACCTAAAGTTGACTTATTTGGGTTAATTTAGTCTGTATATTAGAGTCAATAGATCTCCTAAACATAGCATAATCCATGTACTTCTTATTATAACATTACTCAACTTCAGTCGAACCTTTCAAGTATCTCATAAGTCAATTGGGGGCTTGTTAGTGAAGCGTCCCCATATTTGACATAAACCTTTTCAGAATACTAATAGAGTATGTTAGATATTGACTCGTGCATATCATTTTATACATGATACTTCCAATTACATTCACATAATATATCTTTTGCATGTACATTTTAGCTTTTACTTTAGAGCATGTACAGTGGTACATGTTAAAATTATATGTTAACTAGTGACACGTAGGATAAAAAGATATGATTTACCTATTTTTTAGCTAACTAATTTGAATGTGCTTTAGTCGTATATATTAAAAGATATTAGTTAACGAATAAAATAACAAAAAAGAGAGAGTGGTGGAGAAAAAAAAAAGGAAAAATAACCGCTAAAATACAATGGATATATCTGCTAACTCGCTCTGGGAATTTAACAAACGAGTTAACAAAAATTACTTCCACGTCATCTAACTTCAATCTTAACACGTTCATTGGAGTAGATTTTTTAGTGTTTTAACTAAAAATCAAAGTAACAAATGATTTAACACTTCCGTTGTACATGCTCTTAGTTGGTGCTTGAGTGGTACTAAGTTTGAAACATGAACCAATGAGAGTTCCAACCAATCAGGATTCAGGCATGTCAAATTTCTTGAAAACCTTCTTTATGTAGTCTTGTTGAAATATGAATAGATACCCTCTCCATATGTTCATCTTTTTATTTATACTAAGAATTATCTTAGCATATCTCATGTCATTCATTTTAAACTCTCTCTCCAACCGAGTCTTCATTGTTTCAGTAATCCTTGTGTTCTTTCAATCTATTAGTATATCATCTACATATAACAAAAACATGATTTGTAATCTCCATATGTGTTTCCATATTACAATCGAGGAATTTGTCATATCAGCTCCTCACATACTTCATGGAATTCGTAAAAGAATCAAACCTTTTGTTTCATAATCAATGCAACGGATTTCTAAGTTTTTATGATCTATCACTCACCAGATGATGATATTCAAGATTATCATGTTGATCTTTAGTCTAAATATCCCAAAGTTTTGGAAAATCAAACTCTCGACATTGTCTAACTCATGCAATGAGTGAACTTCATATGCATGAGTCATACATATACTAAGTCTGAAATCATCTTCTCTAGAAGCATCCTTAGCTTCACTCTCTTATTAAGACTCATCACCAAGTCCACATCTAATCTCGACGGTATTAGGTTTAGTCGCATTAAGTAATGGCATAAAATCCTAATTAAATACCACATCTCGTGTGATAAACGTTTTATGACTTATGGGTATCATGTATCACAATCTATACCATTTTACTCCTTTCGGATAGTCGATGAATAAACATTTTAGTACTTCTGGTTGAAGCTTATCTTTCTTCATATGTGAGGATGAATACATATGAACATTATCGAGTGTTCTAACACATATATATATATATATATATATATATATATATATTTATTCCATATATCTTGTAGACGTGTGAAATTTAGTTTACAAGATAGACTCATGTTAGTGATATATGAAACTACTATTACATCGTTTCCCCAAAACCTTCGGCCCATAATAATTACCATAAGCATAAACCTTAACGTTTTCAGCATGGTTCAGTTCATCCTCTCAGCAAACCTATTCTGTTGGGGAATTCCTTCACATATATGTGTTTTAAAATGCCAAGTTTAGAATAATGGCTAGTGAAGGATTCATATACATATTCCAAGATATTGTCACTCTTTAACTTCTTCAGCATATTCCCAGCCTGATTCTCCACCAGTTTCTTCCAGTCCGTAAAAGCATCAAATTCTTCATCATTAGTCTTCATAAGTGTAACTCATAATTTGTTCGAGTATTCATCAATAAATGACATGGAACACTTAACACTCAATTGTAGAATTACTTGTAGGTCCTCAAAATTCTGAATGAACATATTTAATAAAATTTCAACAATGAACTTAACCGGTTTAGTTTTATGTCGCATCAACTTCCATAAAATTTTAAATTGTGTTACTATCCAACAATACTTGTTTAATAAGCTCAATAAATACATTCTCACGCACATTCCTTAACCTCATATGTCACAGTTTGGTTGAATCTCACTCTACACTAGACACACCTTCGACCACTATAGACCCCTCAACACCTAAAACATCATTAGTCTTATAGGTTTTCATAACAAGTAATGAGAATTATAAAGTTTTAATTCTACCATCTCCACCCTTATATGTAAACCTTTATTCGTCTAACATGCCGATAGAAAAAAGTTTTCGTTTATCTTTAGGCATATACCTCACATTTGTTATCATTGTCCCAAGTCTTCTAGGAAAACTTGAGCCGAACGTTCCCCATCACATAATCTCAGGTTTTCAAACCAATATTTTTTTGAAAATCATGTGGAATGAAGTTCCGGATTCCAAGAACCACTTGTCATTGTACATGCAATAAGAAGCCATTAAAAAACCAGTGTATTCATGGTCATCCAAGACTATTTAGCATATCAGGCTTTATGCTTCAGATAAATATTTTTTTCTTCTTCTTCAATTTTATTTTTTATTTTTTATATTTTATTTTTGTAGTTTCTTTTTTACTTAAATATTTTTATGTTATACTATCATCTGGCGTTTGTTGTTAGTATTCTTATTATTATCTCAACTGATGCAATGCGTATAATTTAGTTTATTGTTTTGATCGGTTTTAAGTTCAAATTGGAATCAATTTTGAACAATTCTTTATTAATTTATTCTTTCTTTTTATAATTCGAACTAAATAGTTTTTTAGACTGCATTTTAGGTTAGATTTAATTTTTTTTATAAAAATAGTCATACGTTCTTTTACAAAATAATAGACTTTTAAAGAATTTTATGGTTTTTATAAATATTTTTTATATTTGTTTTATAAGATATGAAAGATTTTAAAGAACATCTATGGTTTTGAAAACTAAATAAAAATAAAAATTTCTCATTTGAAAAAGATTAGGCGAAACCTTCTTAATCCAAATTTAAAACATACAAACTAATAACAATTAATGAGACCTAATATATTATATCTTATTTATTTCAAGTATTTGTGGATTTATCATATTTGTTATGTAGCCTTAGATTTCAATTAGACTTTTGAAACTTGGTAAATTTTGAATTTAAAGAAATCTGAACAAACCATGTTAGATTTGATATAAAACGTGATGGATTTTATACGTTTTTAAGGTAAACTTTATGTAAGGCACGTAAAATTTTACAATATTAGTTTTTAACACATGTGCGTTTTATAAGATTTGAGGTAAAACGGGTTAGATTTTATAAAACTTTGTGAATAGATTATTATATTTAGATAGACCCTAGCATATATTCTTTAAAAATTTATTTTTTAGGTAATCAGATTTGAAAATAAAAATCTATATTTGAAAAATTAATTATATTTAAAGAATTTAGAACAAGACATGCCATTTTTTATGTAAATCATGATAAATTTTATAGGATTTTAAGAAAAGCATGTTAGATTTTATATGCAATAACAAAAAAAAAATTAAAACAGCATGATAGCACAATTTTTTCTTAGTTCATTACAACTTTACATGTCATATTTTCTCATTGTTTAATAAACACGATGTGACATAATAGAGTTTTTAGTAAACTACCTTAAAATTTCTAAAATTTGCATTATTTTTGCATTTTAAAATAATTTTACCATAAACTTATTTCATAATATTTTTCTAGAATGCACAATTGTCAGAAACTAATACTTAGAATAAACTAAAAGATTGAATTTACAATGTTTTACAATCAAGAACAAAAAAAATGAAATTTAATTTCGGAATTGTATTTTGAAATTTACGATTTGCAGAAAAGAGATTTTTATTTGAAAAAGAAAATAACATAATTGAATTGACGTGATTGAAATTTCGTATAAAAAAATAAACATAAAAATAAAATATATTTAATGTTTTAAGAATATTTTACAATTTGCGGACGATAGTTTTGAATTATAAGTTTATAACAAATTATACTAATCAATGAAATTGAATTTATTTAATATAAATGTACATAATATTTTAGTTAAAAATATTTTAAAAATAATATTCATTTATTATTTGTTTATCATTTTAATGGTTACGAACCTTCTCTGTATATGGCCCGGGTCATTTTAGGTGTACTTTTGTCATCCGCATTTATATGTCTTATAGGCTTATAGCGAGCGAATGGGACATCTCTATGTTTGGTTTAAGCACAGACAAACGTCTTTTTCCATGTGAACCCGACTCCATTTTCCAAAAGTCTCAGCCGCCCATGTACAAACTGTTTCCATTAAATTAGGTTGGTGCGACTATTATTTCACCATTCTCAAAATATGAGTATAATATATAAATTTTATAATTTAATATAAAGATGATAACTGTGTGGGATTAAAAACATTCGTAGTAAATTCTACTGAAATATCAGTAAGAATACAAGTAGATTTGATAATGCGGTACTTTTTGGAAATGGCAAGATCTCAGACGGGATACGGTGAAGTAATACCGGTAAGATAGTCGACCGGTCCTAAAAGTTATGAGGCAGTAACCGATCAGGTGTTGAAATCATGTTTTTGGGCAAACAATTTTTATGGTTTTGGCAGGACGAACGCCGTTTAAGATGGAAGAAAAAGATTTATCCCGAAATTAAGTACGGGCCAGATAAAACAACAGCACATCAAGAGTGTGGTAGATGGCAATATCCTGAGATGGGGTGTCGGTAAAATGGTTTACCACTAGCAAGTTGTGGATCACGTGAGAATTAACGACTTCAAAATTACTATTTACATGTCATTTAGATACAATGTAATAAAGAATTATGTAATTAAGTAGTGGAGATGATGGTAGAAATACTTAGTATAAGGTTATTTGATTTGTAAATATACTATTTTCTTTTCAAATTAACTCAGTCATAATTTTGACATTATTTGTGAAAATTTTCTCTACGCATTTGGCGGCGTCTTTGGGAATCGTAATAAACAAGAAAAATTTAGATGCAAGCTTACCAACGGTGATAACTAGTTCCATAATCGAAAATGAAGTTCCTAAAACAAGAATCAATAGTGGAACTCAGACAGGTGTCCTCAATCCAGTGGCGAGCTGTACCGCATAAAACTCCACCCTAAAGCAAATTTGGCGCTGGACTCACATGTTCAGCTCCTCGTTGTCGTGAACAATGCTCCGACGAACGAAGTTTCCTCTCATACCGACTCCAACGTCGATGGGGTCCCTATGGCCTACAGTGTCGTGGTGGAGGAAATCGACCCCGCTCAGGGAGAAAACTCCATGAAGCAGGGTATATCCAACACCCACGCCATGAACGCCATAAACGCCACAAACCAGGGTATGTCCAGCACCCCCTTTATTGTTCACCTGTTGGAATCGCAAATCAAGGAATTGAGACAAAAGCAGCTTAAGGTGCTCTAATTGCAAGAGGAAGACGAAAGAAATGGGAAAAAACGATTGCATAGCCATGAACGCGGTGGCGGGTTGGACCGAAAAGCGGTGAAGCGACCCAATGAGGCTGAGGCTGAGGTCGTGCATTATTTCAAGATACGGCCCAAGATAGCCGCATATGTCCTCAATAAATTACCTTTCATAGACCAAATCCTAGAAGCAAAACTCTCGATAAAATTTGATCATTTCAGAATGGAGACCTACGACAGAACGGGCGACCACGAGTGGCATATTGAGTAATTCCAAAATATGATGATGGCGTTCAAGTCAGACGATGTCATGTTATGCAAAGAGCTTTCCCTGACCCTGAAAGGTAACGATGTGGATCGGTTTAACGTTTTATCCAAATGGTCTATCTATGATTTCGTAGGGTTGTAGAGTGCCTTCATGGATCGATTTTTTCGGTATCAAAGAACTTTAGAAGGAAATCGATTCGATTATGAATCTGTATCAAAAGCGTGGGGAATCCCTCAAGATTTATGTCAAGAGGTTCGTTCACACGATGAACGCCCTGTCGGACCTGGAAGAAATCGTGGATCTTGCATCTTTGAAGTGAGGGCTAGATATGGAAGACCCTCTGTATGTCGACCTGCTTTGCTTCCCCGTTAAGAAAACGGGATACATCCTCACGAGGAAGAACTAATTTATAAGATTCAACGATTCTAAAAAAGGAGATTCCGCCTACTCCTCTGAAGCCGGACCACATGATTTCAAGCCTGTGTTGGACGATCAGAGACGAGGGGATGACGGCAGGTCAAGTAACAGCGCACGAACCCCAAACAGTATGAATAGGGATTCATAGTATGAAACCTTGGTGCGAAAATTCACCCCTTCCACAAAAACCATATCCGTAAATTATGATAGAACCAAAGGTCGATCCCGGTACCAGCATCCCCGAATCACGTTCGCCCCTAGTGATAAGAGATCCAGCTGCCACTTATGATCATATTTTAATTACCACGACCATCTAATCGAAGAATGTTGGAAGCTCAATGGAGAGATCTATTGACAGATTGATAGTGGTGAACTGGTCAAATTCATTAAGCGTAAATAAGAGAAAGATCGCCAAGATGACCGGAGGGGTGATGACCTAATCGAGGAGCGGCTTGAATGGAGACCAGCCATTAAAGGGTACCAACAATGGCTATTCACCATTTCCAAGGGGGAGACGATGTTGGGGACAAAACAACACAAAAATAATTTAAAGGTGCATGCGATTGACGAATCATCTTACCATTATTACCTAGACCCGGTGGCGACCTAACATTCAACGATGACAATTTGCGAGGTGTCGCGACACCCCATGAGGATGCTCTAACAATCAACTTGGATATCATGGGCTTCATGGCGACTCGAGTCCTGATAGATGTTGCAACTCTCTCACATAATTTCCAACGAAAGTTATGACATAATGCTTAAGGTATCTCCATATAAACCAACCCAAAGAATGTTGGTAGGCTATAGCGGGAAAGTGTCCCTATGTGTGGGTGGAGTCAAGTTTATTATGACCTTGGGTCATGGTAATACAAATAAAGAACTGCTAGTGCTCTTCATGACATCTGGTACCCCTAGCTCCTACCATTCTATAATAGGCAGACCTTGGCTGTACCGTATGGAAACGAAACCTTGCACGTTCAGACAGTGGTTGAAGTACCCAATAGGTTATTTGGTTGGAATAGTCAGGGGCAGTAAACTTATTGCATGAACTTGCTACGCCATCTCTATGGATACTGCTAAAACATCCAGGTAGAAACTAACTAACGATAGGGAGGGTCACCAACATAAAAATTTCGACCAATTCCTAGAAGGGGTAGACGACCCCCGATAGACGTACTAGTTCAGCAGCCCTGATGAAGAGGTGGTAGAGGAAACTCTCTACGGGGGTAGAAGGGTGCAAATATGTAATAAACTCGACCGTACCTTAAACAAGATTTACTTGCCTTGTTATAGTCGAATGTCAATGTATTTGCGAGGAGTGCGAGTGATGTAACCAGGGTCAACTATTCATATGTCATGAACTCTTCATTAACCGATTGGCAAGGCCGATCCACCGAAAGCAAAGGGATTTTTCTTCCGAGAAAGCAGAGGACATAACTCTGGAAATCGAAAAACTCATCCACTTAGCGCATAATCGTAAGGCAAGATACCTGATGCGGGTGGTGATCCCTATCTTTGCCAACAAGAAATGGGGCAATTATGCATATGCATCAACTTCACTAACCTCAACCAGGCATGCCTCAATGATGCCTTCTCTTTCCCCCCCATTGATCATCTAGTAGACGCGACGTCAAACAACGATTTTGTTTTGTTTATGGACGCTTAATCATGATAAAATTAAATTCATATGCATCCCAAAAATAAACCTAAATTTGTATGGAGGCCTATATCGACAACGTACTTATCAAGGATGACACCAAGATCCATCAACTTGAAGTTATGGTCGATATATTTACCACCCTGTGTCAGTACAACCTTAAGCTGAAACCATTCAAATGCACATTCAACATCCCTAGTGGGAAGATCCTAGGTACATCGTTAGTAAAATAGTATTGAGATGGACCCGACCCATTTGCGGGACCTCTAGCATATGTAACCCCCTTAAAATACCAACTAGGTCCTTTCTCGATTCATCTCGCGGGCATCAGACAAAAGTCATCCGCTTTTCACTATGCTCAATGGGACCAAAACATATTCCTGAAATCAAAAATGTGCCAAGGCATTCCAAACCCTTAAAGATTACTTGACTTCTCCTGAAATACTGTCGGCCCCCGTGCTTGGTGAGCCACTATCCCGATATTTATCTATTTCAGATTATGCTCTTAGTGGGGTATTGGGCAGAGAGCCAAATGAGGTGCAACCATTGGTCTAATATATCAGCAAACCTCTCTTGCATAAACTAGGTATCTGAATCTTGATAAGCTCGCCATCGGCTTAGTGGTGGTCATATGAAAGACGTGGCCCTATTTTCAACGGCATTCCATTATCTTGCCCACGTCATTTCCCTTAAAAATATCCTCCAAAATCCATATATTTATAGTCAATTAACCATATGATCCATTGAGATAGGGAAATATGACATTTACATATGCTCTAACCTAGACGATGAGACCTCCGTCTAGAGGGGTCGACATTGTGATGCATGCATCGAGTGATGACGAGTTCAAGTAGGTGATCAAGCTTTATTTTGAGCTAACCAACAATATACCAGAGTACGAAATTATTTTGTGGAGGAATAAAGTTGGCCCACATATGTAAGGAAAGGTTCATCCACGTCCACACTGATTCCCAACTTGTCATTTATTATGTTGGTTATAACCAATCCCTCAAGTAGACAGCTCAGCGGCTGACTCTCTTGTCGAGGAGGCCGTCTCCAGTAACAGTCCCCTCTTCATCGCACAACATCACCCAATGGTGTTCACATATATGCCCGACACCTACGTCTTAAAAGATACCGCATGAGATGATTTTCGCTAATGTTACTTGACATACTTACGGGATTACGTGTTCTCTGAAGATAAAGGTGAGGCCCACGCCTTACAGTTTTGAGCAACTAAGTACGACATGCTCGCCAATATCTTTTATTGAAATAGTTATACACACTCATTATTGCGATTCCTTAATCAAATCAAAACTGATACAGTAGTCCAATATTTTCACGAGCGAGCCACTGTGCATCACACTTGCCTCCTACCCCTTCAACAAGTGAGGCATCGATTTAGTGGGACCACTTCTCATTGCGACCAGCAAGTAGTATCATCTGATTGTAGCGGTAGATTATTTTACAAGTGGGTAGTAGCCAAGGATCTTTACCGAACGTGTGCCCATGAGGTTCGCAATTTCATGCACACTCAAATATTATCCTGTTTTGGGATCTCGCACATCCTAATGGCAAACAACAACCCCTAATTCCAAAAATACCATCATTACTATGTTTTGTAGAAGATACAAGATTAAGAAACAACGCTCAGAGCCTTATCACCCACATGTGAATGGTCAAACCAAGGAACTAACCCTACCATCATGGACGACATACAAAAGAAACTAGAGGGAGCGAAAGGGAAGTGACCAGAGCTTCTACCTTTAAGTTTACGTTTTCCAGCACAAAATCCTCCACCCTACCTGTCATGTACTTGTTTTTCTCCTCTTGAGTCATGTATTCGAGTAGTAACCAAGCATTTTGTGCTATCAATCAATCGTTTTACGCAGTTTGAATTTTGCTTTAGGAGATCAGGGTTGTCTTACTGCTAATCAGCTCTTACTTCTACTTATGTAAGGTATCCTTCTCAAACGTTCCCATCTCGAGAAATTGTTCAGTCTCTGCTTCCTGCTTGGCCATCTTTTCGGCGTGCATATTGGCTAACCCATAAATATTCTTATACTTGGCCAATTTGGTGGTCAACCCCCTCATCGAGCCAAAATACATATATTATTCCAACTTTCCATGATCTGGTGATCTGCAGGTGCTATGCGCCGGTATTCTAGGACCATCGAATTATGGTGACTCTACGCAACATTTACATAATATATTAGTCTACTGAATAATTAACTTGCATAAATCATACCACACTTACAACCCTTACCTCAATTTCCAGCTCCAATTGTCTCTGCAGAATCTATGTCATAGAAGTTCAACTTCGGGCAATCCTTCAATTGGCAAAACATCAGCATTGAGGGAACATGGATAAGAACGTTGGTGGGAAGCTTCTCCGTGTTTAAGAGGTAATGTTGTTAAATACTCGACAATATGAACCCGGACGTACTATATTCACTAACGAGGACTCAGACCTGGCCATATTCACCATTAGCTCCGACCGTTTTACCCAGTCAGTAAAGGTTGTTTTAACTATCAAACATCCTCCTGAACGACCATCTCATTACTATTTTGACCCTCATGCGTCTCTCCTACTAGATGAGAGTCCTCCTCATTGATGTGCTCAATTACCGCGGGGTGGATGGGAACCATATTTTCCAAACCTCTTAAGGAGTTGAAAGTCTTTAGCTACCTGCAATCTCTTGGATAAGGGCTCTCCCTGATCTTCTTTCTCATACTCCTTATCTACCAATGTCATCTTCCACGCTATGAGCTGATCATTTTTCTTCAGGCACCTTTTTCTTTTGGTAATGGCATCCTTAGTTGATCATGCCCATACCGACTCATCTTTCTGCCCCTCCGCCTGCCTCGCACAACCGCGTATCACACCGGGCAGACTATATCCAGTTGCACCCACCGTCATTTTTTACTATTCGATCACATGTACAACTCTATTCGCATCTGAATTCTGTTCCACTTATTGCCGACTACTATCCTTGGTATATTTAATGGGGGGTGCAATTATTCTTCGGACCTACTTTTTATCCTTAAGAGATTCTACTTCCCTTTTTTTCCTTTTCTCTTTTGGGCCACGTAGAGTCCAACTTCGGTGTTGTTCCCGTCTAGATACCATTGTCATAGAACACTTGAATCTTAGTGGCCATCGCCACATCACATGTCGCAGTCAGGGTTAGTTTGTTCTACTCCGACATCATCAATTCAGGTTGCGACCACTTATGCAGAGAGTTCACAATACATTTTTCTTGCTTTTTCAACCACTATTTGTGCTTGCCCGAACCATTACCAAAGAGACAACAAGTTAGCCTCCCACAGTCAATCCAGTTTTCCTTATTCTCTAGCTTTGCCAACCCCATCTTGCATGAAGCCATCCACCTTCGCTCTAAAAGTAAATTTTCAAGAGCACTCTCATGCACCCAATTTCCCGACCGAAAGATAAGAGAATTATTCTATTTTTTATTTTACGTGGGCAAGTCCATAAGATTTTACTCGGCACCAATTGCAGGTAAAAAAACAGTGATCTAGTCAGCTTGGTCATGTCAACAGTAACCAGCAGGCCGGCTAAGGTTACCAGAATTTGCAACACTTCTAAGTTTATCAAAATACTGAACAACATTCGTCGACTGTTTGTTGTTAGCTACGTCGGGCATATATGTATGTAGCTAAAGAATTTACGTATAAAAGAAGGTAAAGTAGGCGCAACCTAGTTGAACAATGTGGTATATAGACAAGTCTCATTTTTAGGGCTTTGATATGGTTGCTCCTTAGGATCGGGAAAAATAATTTGTACAACGTCAAGAAGGTCATACCTCTTCCTAAAATATTTATGGCCCTCCATCAACTGCGTGTACTTAGGTGCAAACCGTTCGAAATAAAGGTCAAGAAACTGAGGCTCTCTAATTGTTCTTTGGCGGGACTACTAGTGGGGGAGAGCCTTCTTTGATTTTTTTCTTTGCCAAATCTTTCGGGCCAATGTTTCTACAATCTTTTACCCTCGTAACCCATGTATTCCCCCGAAAACTTATGTAAATAAACAGAGAGAATTAGACTAAATAAGTTTACCTTTTGTGAAGAATTGGTGTGCTTTCGCGAGCGATGGTGACAATGGTTATTGGATGCATGGATAGCATCGATATGGTTGATCAACAATCTATAGGAAGCACATAACAATATAATGTCTCCAATCTATAATTTTAGTGTTTTATACCCCGTCCTCTACAATAAATATGGTCCATAGATTTTAATCGAGATCAACGGTGGGTATCCATCAAACGTTTTTCTTTAACAAACTACGGCTTGGGTTCTCCCCACATGGGTGACCCCTCTTTGTGTCAGAAGTACGATGCGACATACGCTGCATTTTTACCATGCGTCGATCCAATCCTACTATGCACTATTTGGATCATCCACACCATCCAATATCTGGCACATTTCCCAACACTTCGACAAACATAAATTTTACTCTACGTGTGATTTTTCTATTTACCTCGTGGATATGGCAAGACCTCGGGATACGGTGAGGTAATATCGTGTTTTCGGTAGGATAACGACCGGTCCCAATAATTATAAGGGTAGTAATTGATCAGGTGTTGAAACCATGCACTTCGGTGAACGGCCTTTGTAGCCCAGGGCAGAGTGAAAGCTGACTGAGAGGGAAGAAAATATTTTACCCCAAGACTAAACGTCGGCAAGACAAAACAACAATAGTCTGAAAGGATAATAGAGGAAAATATCATGAGGTGAGGCGTCGATAAATGAGGGGTTATACGATCAGTCCGCCTAACAGGTGTTGTGGTTAACATAGGCATTAATGACCTCATAGATGCTCTCTACATTAAATTCCATTTAGACACGATTAATAAATAATTATATAATTAAAACTGAAGATGATGGTTGGAAAACTTATATAAATAGATCACAAGAGATAGTGAAAGGGGCACTTGATTGAAAATATACCATTTTCTTTCCAAATTAACTGAGTTATAATGTTAGTATTACTATGTAAAGATGTTTCCTAACAAGATTAAAAGTCATGAATTTTGTATATCATTTTATCTAATTGAGATATTTAAAAAATACACACGTCAAGTCTTGTAATTATTTTAAAAAAACTAATGATACTATTTTTTTATTAATAAAAAAAGCTATTATTAAAAATTAATATCTTATTTTTAAGAAATTGCAAAAATAATAAATTAAAGTTAATTAAAAATTTAGAAAATTTTCAGAAATTAAAAATTAATATCTTACTTTGGTTTAGCCAATATTAAGTTGTAAATTATTTTACCCAATAAGCCTTCAAAATTTCTCATATTCTTCACACCACAACCCTTCAAAATTTCTCATATTCTTCACATCACAGCGCCTTATCTCATTAAAACCATTACATGACTTTATCGATTGGAATGTCCAAACCTTTCATTTTCCTCACCAAATAAATAATTAGACTTCATCCAAATCTTTGTCAAACCTTTTATTCGAGTATCAGTCATTCTCTCCATAGTGAAAAACTTCATCCAAAATCGTCACATTTCTTCTTCACAATTTGAGAAAGCTAAAAAATTCAACATTCAACTAATATTCTCAAATAAGTTTTGCATATGTTTTAAACTTTTAAAATATTGTTCTTAAACAATATGCAAAATAAAGTTTGTGTTCGATTCTAAATTTATAGCAAAAAATAGATTTCTATTTATTTTAGGAAGCAATTGATTCTAATTTGATAACTATTTCATTATTAAATCTTGAATTATTAACCATACTTCTTCTTCGCCAGCAACTATCTTATGAAAGCTTTGATTTCATGGAGACAAAAGCAGCTTTCTAGTAGCAGGAATTTAATCAATATCAATTTATTGTTACTACTTTTCATCTTATTTCTTCATCAAAAGTTTCAAATTCAATTGGATCCATAAAAATCTACTAACTTTTCTTTCAAGTAAATATTTAACACTTGTTTTACTCCATTCATATCTTCTGAATTACCTTCATAAATTCATGCGTCCCTAAACCATAGCGCAATTTAGCCTACTTCTTTCATCAGGAAAATCTTTCATTCTTCTTTCTCGCTTCTTACACTTGAAACTTTAGTATCTTCATAGATTAGGCAAATAAGAATAAAATTTGTTTAGTTGGTATCTTCAATGAAATATTCCAACTATTATCAATCTTCCATTCTTATGTATCCAACATATAACTTTCATGAAATGTAATAGCAGTAAGGTTGGGTTGGATGACTATGATGAACAAATCGTGTGTACCAAAGGAATACTCTCTCGGGATTTAGCTAATGAAACAACAAAGAGGAAAACACTTAGTTTCGGTGCCTTAATGACTCGGGTGGAAATGCATATTGAATTCGATGAGTCAATAAGGGAGAGGTTCAATTTATAACACATACAAAAGCAGGTTCGACAAGGGATAATCTCGAACCATCAGGGTTATCAATCATAGACTTCTCTTTGACTCAAAGCTCCAGATAATTTACAGTTGATCAACAACCACAAGTCCCAAATTATCAACAACAAAACTTTCAAGCTATGATTTATAGACCGAAAGTAAACCAGTAGGTTTGGTGAGATCACTATGTTGAATTGACAAATAATATTGCTACAGTTTTTTATAAAACTCAGAATCCCATTAAATTTAGTAAGGTTTTACCTATTACAAAGCCTAGAGAAAATATAAATACGGGGTTTTTCAAATATTACAATGATACTGGCCACTATAAAAGGGATTGTATTGTTGTGTGCAGTGACATTCAAATACTGATTGAAAATGGAAAATTGACAACCTTTGTTAAAAAGAAGGTAGGCACCCAACAGGTTCCAAATGTAAACTAACGGGTAAGGCCGACAGTTAATATGACTCTCAATCAAGAAAATGACAATGATAACCGATCATATTGATGGTTTTGATATATCTTCAGATTATCTTGATCTCAATGTTGATCGAAGGGTTATTCTGGTAGTGAATGAACCGGGGCATTTGAGTAAGGTCAGAAGTTTGTGTGAATATTTTGAGTCATTGACAAATTTTAAAGGGGACACCAATGGCTCGAAGCACTAGCTACTCTATGAAAAGATATATTGTAAGTTTAACGGTGCAGTTGGTCGGTGGAGTATCAACTCATCCATGGAAATAATCCTTTGCCTTTTATTCTTTTCTATGATGATGATTTGAGAGAGGTGGTTGGACCTTATGAGGATGTATTATTTATTGGAGCATATATTATCAGAAGTGAAATTTGAAGGATACTCGTTGATACACGTAGCTTCGCTAATATTCTGTTCATGTCAACCTACAAAAAGATGCAAGATCCTCCAGTTATCCTTCGATCAGAATGAACAATAATAGGTTTTATCGGTGCAACAACTAATGTTATCGGTGAATTTGAAAGGGGTTTTTGCTGAGACGAGGACCCTTCAGAAAGATGGTAAGGGTATTTTTTATGGTAGTCGATGGCCCGATAATTTACAATGCAATTTGGCTAGATCATGGTTATCAACAATGCATATTATTGTTCTACGGTTCATTAATGTGTAAAATATGTATATGAGAATTGCGTGGGAGCAGTTCAGAGAAGACCAAAGGTGGTCATAGAATGCTATGCCACTGCTTTACATTCAAAACAGATCATAAATGTTGAAGAAAAAAAAGAATAACAATTAAAAGGGTATGTCTTGTAGTTGGAAGGAGTGGATGATCCGAAGGAGACCCCGGGGTCGCTGATAAGTGAGGAAAATAGAAGTTTATATTTTTTCTAATGGGAAATGTTTGAAGATATGCATTTTGTTATCGCAAGGGATGAGAGAACGACTTATATATTTTTTGTCAAAACATGTACACATGTTTGGTTGGAGTACTGAGGATGTAGTTGGGGTACCATCGACTATAATTTTTTATAGCTTGGTTGTAAAAGCGAATGTACGACCAATTACTCAAAACATGAGAACTTTTTCTGCTGAAATACCCGACACGATCGTGGCAGAGATGGATCAGCTGTCAAAGGTTGGCGATATTCGAGAGGTGCAATATCCAATATTTATATTAAAGTATTTTGTTTTACAAAATGTTATAAGAAACATCCACCACAAGATCATGTATGTAGAACAATATAAGAAATATTTTTTATTTGGTTAGATACGTCTTTATTCTTGTTAGATACGTCACCTTAAATTTATATAAAAAAGTATGTATTATGTGACTGTAATGTTTTGTCCTTAATAATATATTAAATTTACAAATGGCTACAGTTATTTCCCTTAAATAAGTCCCATTACAGAAACTCTTAATCCAATACCATTTCATCCAAACCCGAACCAATTTTTAAGCTTTTTTCCTCAAAAACATATTGGGAACTCGATCTTCCTAAAAATAACTATCACCTTGTTCGATGGAAACAATAAAAGAGATAAAACACTAAATAAACCAAGCACATAAGATAATAATTAAAGTGGTTTAGATTGTGAATAAATCTTACATCCACAGGTAATGGACACTTTGTTTTATTATCAATACGAGGTTACAAGAAACATTGAAACACTTAAATACTAAACACTTAATCACTCCACTTTGTAATAATCTCTCTTATGTTCTTAAAAATAAGCATGAATCTCATAATTTATATTTAGGTGTTTATCTCTTGCCTTAACTATGAACAAACTACAAGCTTTCTGTCATTAGAAAGAACACAAATTTTACACTCGTCGCTACACCTTCAAACTTTATCTTGTTTTTTTTTTAATTTCTAGACTTCACAAGCCAATCCCTAGCTTTACTTTAGAATGGAATATTCAAATAAAACCCTAATACTTTAGACTCTCCAAATCAAATCACTTTAATTCGTGGTTATAATAAAAACCTAATTCAATAAACACTTCAGATTAAATCACTTTAATTAACGGCTATAATAAATTCCTAATACAATAAAAGCTTCAGATTAAATCTCTTAATTATATGACTGTTACTTACAAGCCCACATTAAAATTCTTAGTTCCAACCATGAACAAAAACACAATAATATTGAAGCTTCAGCTCAGGCAGCTTCGATAATATTTTGACTAGGTCATCGACAACATGCTTCGGCTCAATCTCTACACCTTTGGCTCAGGTCATCGTCCTATCATGAATAACAACAATGCATTAGGCCAAGATTTATCTTAAGTTCCAACAAATAGTTTTGCATCTAAGTTATGGTCACAACTCTTCCTTAAGAGAATCCAACAGTTCGTGTCTATAAATTTCTACAGTTGATCCATATTTGGCCCATAAATTCCTTCATCAATATCTATGTTGATAACTTACTTTTAGCCTATACCTAAAAATTCTCCACCTAGTCTTATAGTAACTCCAGTCTTCATTGCACCCAAAATTCTACTATTTAAGATCAACTCACGTGCATCCTAGACTTGCACAAGTCTCGCGTAGTTCGTGAGAATTGAAATAAAAAATTAGTAGGTATGATCATCCAAATGATTTTCTTCACTAGAAATCCTATCACCCTTCGTACCTTTTTTGTCTACATCTTGTTTTGGATGAAGTGCAGCTTGATATGTATGTGTTTAGTTCACTTACAAGAACTTTGGATTCTTCATTAAAGTGAATAGCACAAATATTATCATAGAAACATAATATCATATTTCTACATACCATTGATTTTACTAAAAAAATGCTTTCATCCAAATAGGTTCCTTCATGGCTTCCGTATCAACTATATATTCGACTTCTGTAGATGACAACCAACAACCTTCTGTATATATAAGACTTCGAGTGAACCCCTCCTCCAAGAACACTATGCAGATAAACTAAAGTAGATTCATTTCTATAAATGCAGCCTAAATAATCAGAGTTCGTGTACCTTTTAAATATTATATCAATTGTATATTTCTTATTGTAACATAACTCTATGGTAGTTGAACCCTTCAAGTATCTCACGAGCCACTTGAGTGCATTCCAAGGAAGCCTCCCAGATTATACATGAATATGCTCAAAACACTTACGGTTCACAAAAGATCAGGTATTCTGCAAATTATATCATGCATAATGCTACCAATAAAATTGGCATAAGGTATCTCTAACATTTACTTATTCTCTGCAACTTTGGTTGGTACTTGAGTTTTACTAAGTTTTAATTGAACACTAATAAGAGTTCCATCCTCTTTGGATTTGGACATAGAGAACTTCCTATGATATTTTGTATATATTTTTGTTTTGATAAGAATAAATACCCTTTCGGCATGTTCCTATTGATATCATTACCAAGTACCATTTTAACCTCTCCCGTATCTTTCATCGCAAACTCTCATTTCTGGTAAATTCGTCATAGTTTCAATTATTTTTCTTATCTCTTCTAGCTATTAGGATATCTTTCACATATAGTAGAACTAAGACTTGTCTCTTGTTGTGTGTTTCTTTATGCCAATAGAGGAAGTTTTCCTAGCATCTATGAACGTACCAAATGGATCTTATAAAAGCATTAAATATTTTATTCCATTGTATCAGTGATTGTTTCAGCTTATATAGAGGTCTCTTCGATAAACACACAACATATTTATTCTTTTCTTTAAATCATTTTGGTTATATCATGTAAATTATATCTTCCAATTTATTGTGTAGGAAGTCATTAGTAACATCCATTTGATATAAATAAAGATCAAATCTAGCAACAATTGACAGTAAATCCTAATTAAGGTTTGTTTCAGTATTGGTGACAATATCTCATTGAAATCAATACTTTCTTTTTATATAAATCCCTTAGCCACCAGCCTAGCTTTGTATACGGATAACTCAAAACCAGAAATATATGACTTTCTTTTGAATATCCATTTACTACTAACAAGCTTCTGACCATTCAGCTGTCTCACAAGAGTCAAGGTACCCATCTTCTTGAAAGATATCAGTTCTTTCTTTATGATTGTAAAACTATATTATTTATCACTGCTCTTCATAGCATCATTATAGATCTTTGGTTCAAGAACATCTCCCTTGATTTCAATAGATAAAAATAAAACCAATAACATTAGCAAAACCATACCTCTATGGCGGCTTGTTTGGTATTATTCTTTTATCTCTCGCCAAATGATAACCATCAAGATCATGTTGCTCGCTAGTCTAATCATCTGAAGGCCTTGGAACCTCGGACATTTTGCGATCTTCAGCCTTATGTCTTGATTGAATGTCCTTTGGTGTTATATCTTAGTTTATGATACTCGATTTTATCTTTTTTATTATTCAAATTTATTAGGTGTTTTTAATAAATTTGTTTTTTCTTATAGATTGGAAGTATTATTTATTAGAAATAAAAGTTTATTTATATTTTTATATTTTTAATTTCGTAGTTCATTCTTTTTATTTTTGGTTTTAATTTTGTCTTTGTTTTTATTATGATTTACCTCTTTTTTATAATTTTTTTTATTAAATTATGTTAGAATTTTGTTTAGTATGGAAAGTAACATATATTTTATTGATTAATAAGTAATGTTGTATGTAAAGGAATATGAACGACATGATATTACAACATCTCATGTGAGACAAATAATATATTTCAATCGAGGGAAGTTAAATATCTTCAAAATATATAGGTCAAACCATTGTTAGATCTTTGACACGTTACCAAGTTTTAAATTTTCTTATATAAGGTAAATTTTATAAGATTGTTATATAAGGCACGTCAGATTTTTGGGCATATAAAATTTTATAAGATTTGGAACAAAAAAATATTATTCTTTAGGCATCCAACCCTTTATTCAAGATCTTGATTTTTTGTTATAAAAAAGTGGAAACTTGGATTTTATGCAATGCATGTTAGGTTTTATGTAATGTAGTATGAGATTTTATAAAATTTGTATGTTATGATATGTGAGATTTTATTTAAGACATGTCAGATTGTATTTTATGCAAAAAAGATTAGATTTTATGTAAGATAATGTGATATTTTATCTGTATGTTAGGGTATGTTGAATTTTATTAAGACATGTCATATAATTTATTTTATTCTATATTTGAAAAAACAAATTATAGGTTTGTAACAACAAATTGACTTCATTAATTGGTTTCAAATTTATAAACAAGACATGTTATATTTATATAGGGCTATGTTAAAACGAGACATATTTTTGTTGGAACAAGACCTTCAACTCAATTTTAAAAAAATGAATCCTCTAAAATACCCTTAACTTACAAAAACTCTAATTTGAACCTAATTATCCATATTTTATCCTATTCATTATTACTACCAAGTAAGAAATACTAAACTTAACTAAAAAACATACTAATCCATACAAACATGTTAATATTTTATAAGTTTAAAATTAGTTAATAGATGTGCATTTATGATATAAATACAATAAAAATATATATTTTATATACATATCCACGTTCTTCTTAAAACTATTCGAAATTCCCTTTTCTGGAATTTAAACCACATTCCATAGCTTCAGCCACGACTTGGTTACGTTCTTACGCTTTGTATTCGTTACCTAATTTTTCATGTTCAAGAGACGAACTAAGAACAGTTGAAAACTCATTACATTAAGACTAACAAAATTATATATGGAGATCTAAACATACCATATATAAACACAAACGAAATTACTGAGGTGTTGTTACTTACCCACGTAAAAAAATGGTCTTCATTCATCATTGTGTTGTCAATAGCTATTTTCCACTAATCAATTTCCAACAAGACAACACCAAAACTGTAAATATCAGACTAAGGAGTGCAACATGCATCCGGTAAATTCTCGCACCTAGGATGCGCGAATTTACATCGACAACAATGGCTCCCCAATTTATATATCCTTAAATAGTTGACCAAATCTAACAAAAATACACCCAAATCGTAGATATTGAACTAACTTAAATTGTAGAACTATCTACAATTATTAAAAAAAATACAAATAGTATAAAAATTTGTTTTTTCATGTAGAATTTTCAACTCTAAATATCACTAAAAATAGAAAAAAAAACATCAATATTAAACAATACGTACCTTAACAACGTTGCATAGTCAGATTTTAAAAATCTTAATTTTTGAAGTGGGTATTTTGAGAGATTTAGGATTTGAGTAGAGTGTTTAGCCTAGATTTTGAAAAAAAAAGTTTTATATTAATGACAAATTTGTAAATAATGAGAAATGTGATATAAAAAACCGGGTCTAGCCGAGACTTGTTCCAACAAAAAGGGATCTCATTTTAGCCTAGCTATTTTATGTAAGGTAAAATCATGTCATGTATTATAAATTTTTTGTGAAGATACTATTATATTTAGGTAATTTTTTCAGTTAGAATAAATTTGAAAAATAAAATTTTTTCCTTCAGCAAGCAAATTTTAAAACAATCTATATTTTTTTTATACGCATTAGTTCTTAAAAATTATATTAATTGGTTTCACATTTATAAATAAAAGAAATTATATTTAAGATTAAATTTTATATGTGAGATTTTATTAATACATATAAGATTTTATATAAAGTATATTAGATTTTACAATATTTTGTGAAGATAGTACTATATTTTAATAATTTGTTCCAACCATCCATGAAAGATTGGAAAAATAATTTTACCTCTTTAGACAAAAAGATTTGGAAAAAAGTAATCTATATTTTGGAGAAAAATCATATTGACTACTTGCTTGACATATTTTCTAAATGATAAACAAACCTAATTTGGTGTGATAGATTTTTTCATCTATATATGATGTGTCAAGACAAATTTTTTATATCAATATAAAACACGGCATGAAATATTATCTCACTGGTACGATAAATTTTTTTCCATTCATAACTAATATGACAAAACAAATTTTATCGTTTGATGAACAAATATGAAGATTGGTCTATTAATGAATAAATGTGAGCAGAAAAAAAATCGGTATACATGAGACGGCATATTTTCCGTCCATAAAGCAAATTTAACCCACTCCTATATATCCTTAATTTTTGTTTTTTTATATTATCAGAAACATTTAAATTCGTTTATTTTGAATGGATAGGTTTCGAACATTATTTCTACTTTACTTATGTTTAAAATTAAATCTATCCATAGATTAGAAAATAGAATCTTGTAGAATCATAAACGTTGTAAATTAGTGGAAAATAGAGAATAGTAGGGAATATTTGATACACAAACTTAATGCGACTGATCTAACAAATAGATAAATAAATTCAGAACTTTTGTTAATGGATAGAAATTAGAATAAGAATTTTCAATCGCCATAAAGTCGACAGTCTTTCATTTCCAGACTTTCCTACAAAACACTAATCAAATCATTTGGAAAATATCACAGGGAAAAGTAAAACACCTCTGTTTTCAGAAAGCCGTGTCTTTGTAGACACAACCTCCTCCTTTAAGGAAAAAAAAACCTCTGTTCTCTCACTCTGTTTTAACCATGTCGGTTTCCGAAACAGCACTGTTTTTATTTGTTCTTTTGGTTCTTGTTTCTCCTTCCAGCTCCCAAGAATTAGAAACCCTTCTAGAATTTAAATCCGGACTCGAAAAGAAAACAGAGTCAGATGTTTTTACGACATGGACTAAACAAAACCACGTTTGCAATTTCACCGGAATTGTTTGTAAACCCACCGGCGGCGAAAACGGGTTTATTACAGAAATCAATCTTTCTCAAAAACAGCTTAAGGGTGTTATTCGCTTCGATTCGATATGTTCATTGAAATCGCTTGAGAAAATCGACCTGGGAGAGAACTCTTTGGATGGTAAAGTAAGCGAGAGTCTAAGAAACTGCAGCAATTTGAAGTACCTGGATTTGGGTGAGAATCATTTTTCAGGAGAAGTGCCGGATTTATCAACTTTGCAAAAATTGGAGTTCTTGAATTTTAATAACTCGGGGATTGCAGGTAATTTCCCATGGAAATCACTAGAAAATCTCAAGAACTTAACTTTCTTGAGTTTGGGTGATAATCCGCTGAATCCAAACCCTTTTCCGGTTGAAGTATTGGGTTTGAAGAAACTGTACTGGCTTTATCTTACGAACTGCAGCATCAGTGGAGAGATCCCTGATGAGATTGGGAATCTAGTTTTGCTCGAAAATTTGGAGCTTTCTGATAATTTTTTGGTTGGAGATCTTCCGAAAGGGATTGTGAAGCTCAACAAGTTATGGCAACTTGAGCTTTATAACAATTCCTTGACCGGAAAGTTACCTCTCGGATTTGGGAACCTAACCAACTTAGCGAATTTTGATGCCTCGCAAAATAAGCTTGGAGGGGACTTATCGGAGTTAAGGTTTTTGAAAAAGATTGTTTCTTTACAGCTTATGGAAAACCAGTTTACAGGTGAGATTCCTGAAGAGTTTGGTGATCTGAAGAATCTTGAGGAGCTCTCTCTTTATAGAAACAATTTTACCGGTCAGATTCCCGGAAAGATTGGATCTTGGGGGAATTTTCTTTACATTGATGTTTCAGAGAATTTCTTTACAGGTCCTATTCCGGTAGATATGTGTCGAAACGGTAACTTGTCTGATCTTCTCATTTTGCAGAACAATTTTAGTGGTGAAATTCCTAGAGAGTATGGGAATTGCAAGTCCTTAACTCGTTTTCGGGTGAGTAGGAACTCACTTTCCGGTATTGTTCCACCAGAGATCTGGGGTTTGCCTAATCTCGAGGTTATGGATCTATCCATGAATCTATTTGAAGGTCCATTAAGTAGTGATATTGCTAACGCTAAGTCTCTAGGGTTACTGCTTCTGGCTGAGAATAGGTTTTCAGGTGAGTTACCGGATTCAATTTCGCAAGCTTCCTCGTTAGTGTCGATTCAGTTGAGTTTGAATCAGTTTTCAGGTGAGATTCCGGCATCATTAGGGGAATTTAAGAAACTTGGTAGCCTTTATTTGGATAGTAACAAGTTTTCCGGTGAAATTCCACACTCGCTAGGTTTATGTGTTTCCCTTAATGACTTAAATCTTGCCGGAAACTCACTTTCCGGGAGTATTCCAGATGAAGTAGGGTTTTTACCTTCTTTGAATTCATTGAATTTGTCTGGAAACAAACTTTCCGGCAATATTCCTCGTACTTTGTCAACTCTAAGGTTAAGCCTTCTTGATTTATCGAATAACCAATTAGTCGGTCAAATTCCACAAGCTCTCTCCATTGGAAGTTTTCAAGGAAATCCCGGCCTATGCAGCGTAAGCATGAAGAATTTCCAGCCGTGCTCGTCCGTTTACAAGAAGTCGAGAAGTGTACAAGTTTTTATCTACTGTTTTATAGCTGCTGTGTTGCTTCTTGTTGTTTTAATAACCGCTTACTTGATTCAGAAGTTAAGTAAAAGAACTCTAAGTTCATCTTTGAAAAGCAATGTGAATTGGGATATGAAATCCTACCGGATTCTTAGTTTCACCGAGAAGGAAATAATCGACGAAATCAAAACCGAGAACTTGATTGGTAAAGGAGGATCCGGAAACGTGTACAAGGTCGTGTTGAGAAATGGAGAAATACTGGCCGTGAAGCATATATGGACTCCACCGGAGAAACATTCTTCGCAAAGCAGTGGTGCAATTCTAACAAAACATAGCTCACGGTCACGGGAATACGACGCTGAGGTGACAGCGCTAAGTGGGGTGAGTCATGTGAATGTTGTGAAGCTGTACTGCAGCATCACAAGTGAAGATAGCAATCTGCTGGTTTACGAGTACTTTCCTAATGGCAGCTTATGGGACCGGCTGCACACTTGTCGTAAGATTGAGATAGGGTGGGAGGCAAGGTACTCCATTGCAGTTGGGGCTGCAGACGGGCTAGAGTATCTCCATCACGGATGTGATAGACCGGTGGTGCACCGCGACGTCAAAAGCAGTAATATATTGTTGGATGATGAACTCAAGCCTAAGATTGCTGATTTTGGACTTGCGAAAATTGTGCAGCCTGGTGGAGAATGGACTCATGCTATTGCTGGTACTTTCGGCTACATTGCTCCTGGTATGTCTCTTTGAGAAAAATCTATCATTTGTCCAAATAATATTTATTCTATGCCCTTACCAACTACAAATAAGGTTTAGCATAACGAGAACTAAATAACATTGAAAACGTAAAATTTCGTGGCACGGAACAATCCTAAGATGAGTCCATTGTAAACTAACTAGTATTGTTGTTTCCCCTCATTTGATGACAGAGTATGCATACACATGGAAAGTGAATGAGAAGAGCGACGTGTACAGTTTCGGGGTAGTTCTAATGGAGCTTGTGACAGGAAAAAGACCGGTCGAACCAGAATTCGGAGAGAACACCGATATTGTAGCCTGGGTTCACAACAACATAAAGAAGAAGGAAAATCTGATTAATTTGGTTGATCCAATTATATCGGTCAGTTCGAGAGACGATGCTCTCAAGGTAATGAAAATCGCTGTGCTTTGTACTTGTAATGTTCCAGCGATTAGACCTTCGATGAGAATGGTGGTTCGAATGCTTGAGGAGGCTGAGCCTTGTAAACTGAGTGAGGTGGTTGTTGTTCATAAGACAAGCGAAAGCAGCCCAAATTAGGAGAGGGTTGGAGTATGGTGTGTATACAAGTTTTTGTTTCTTTCTAGAGTTGTAGATTTTAGAGACTTATATGGTTTCTTAAAAAACTATGCTAGTAGAGTAAATTTTGTAGCAAAATGTATTAGTATTTCTTACAATAATTGTTAGTATAATCAAAGTCATTTGGATGCTATAAACTTCGGGACTTTTTCTATATTGTCTCCAGAATTATGTATCCAATTTTGGTAGAAATTGTATCTCAAGTTCTCAAGTAAAAGTCCAAATTGTATTTTTCTTTGACAATTATCATATAAACAGAAAAATTAAACTTCTAAGTACATCACCTAATGCAATATATTTTCTTTTGGAATCTACTTCCTTTTACTGAACGGCTCAATCAATTAGCATTATCATCTCCTGGCTGTCTTTTGATCAGTCGGGGGATGCGTCGCCTTATTAAGTCTATATTTAACCCTTCTTTTATCGACGGTCGATCTCTTTTTCAACTAATTTCAACAACAACAAAAATCAATTTATTGATTTTTTAATATCAAAATAACATTCCCATGTTACTAAAAGTAAACAAAAATAAACTTACAGTATCTAATACTTCGACTAATATTATTATCTATTTAATACATATTTTTTTTACTTTACTCCAACTTTGTATCTAATTTTTAATATAATATCATAAATACCA
Source organism: Limnanthes douglasii subsp. nivea (assembly GCA_036936605.1). Classification (NCBI taxonomy): domain Eukaryota; kingdom Viridiplantae; phylum Streptophyta; class Magnoliopsida; order Brassicales; family Limnanthaceae; genus Limnanthes; species Limnanthes douglasii. The sequence goes on along the minus strand of JAUPFV010000003.1, from coordinate 154,099,552 downwards.
TCGAGCATATAATTTTTTTTCATAGTTTCACATTCATAGTTAGTCGAACCAGATTCAAACTTTAGAGAATCTGTATTTTTGTTCGGACGATATATTTATATTATGGTGAGATTTGTATACTTATAACATATTCTCCAAATATTTTGGAGAAGCTTTCTTGGTTGGGATGCTGATTCGGGTGAAGACTGTAAAATCATTTTCGACAAACAAATTTTATAATAGTAAGTTTCCATGTCTTTTCCTTTTGTAATAAGTTATAAACTAACTATGAACATGTAGGGTAAAAAACATTGTTAGTCCTCCATGTTTACCACTTATATCAACATAGTCCATTTCGTTCACTTCTGCATAAAACTCATCCCCTTCATTTTAAAAATTTGCAAATATAGTCCCCTCGCACATATAAACCATTTAAAAGCTGACACATGACACTTAAATTCTAAGTTTTGTATCAATTTTGGTCCTCAAATCCCAAGTTTTGTATCACTTTTGGTCCCCCAGAACATGCACAAGGACTAATCGTGCAAATTTTTAAAATGAAAGGGATGAGTTTTATGCAGAAGTGAACGAAAGGGACTATTTTGATACAAGTGGTAAACACGGAGGACTAACAATGCTTTTTAGCCGAACATGTATTTCCTTGAGTTACTAATTCTTTTTAGGTTGTGAAATATTTGGGGAGTCGATTTTAGAGTTTGCAAATACTTCCTCGAGTGTGCATTTTCTCGCATGTACGTATTGCTACATATTTTAGGTTCCCGTTTCTGATGTAAAAGAGAACTCCTCTTATACGTAGCCTTACTCTTAATTTTTGAGGATTTTCAAATTTTCTTTGAGGTTGTTGCATTGTTTTGGAGGTAATTGCAAGTATTCTTTGAGGGGGTTGAAGTCTTTGTGAAGGGTGTTAAATTCTTCCCTTTTTTGTATGAATTCACTAAAGGTTCAACCAATACCAAAGTCATCACTAAAACCGCCGGTTTCAGTTGAGGGTATCCAGATTTTTGTTTCTCTGGTTATGGGCTCGTGTGTTTCGGTTGGGATAGTTGGCGTTGTACTGGTTGTTATGGTTGGTGGGAGTCTAGGGTATTGAGGCTTTTTTCCTGATTTGTTGCTACAAAATTACTCATCTTATCAGGTCTTGGATCTGGAACAGGATCTGGGTTCCCAATTTGATAATCTCCCAGATCATGCCCATTAGCTTCATACCCACCAAATGCTTTTATTTTTGTGGCCATTAGTGTTAATTCATCCTTTAAAACCTGTGAAATGATAAAAAAAACTCAGAAAAACATGCATATCAAGTTCAATTTAACATGCACATGCAACTGAACATGTGACTTTACTGCAAGCTAAACAATGTGAGCCTGCTGCAACTAAAACATGTGATGCGACTACAAGCAAAACCATGCGAGTCTAGTGCTAATGAACATGTGGGACTACTGCAACCCAACATTCGTTTCCATTTCAATTAAACATATGATTCTACTTCAATTATAACGTGCATGACTAAGATATTTGAAACCTCATTATCTCTGAGCTGTTTTATCTTTTGAATTATATCCAACTTTGATAATTTTGACTTCAGTCCCCAACATTTGTAGCATCTTAGAATCTTGTTGGCCCTTGTTTATCCTTGTGTGAAGGCTGTATGTTCCATAATGAATGGTTGCATAAAAAATATATCAACATCATTACACCTATTTTTTACTTGTTTAATTATGTAGCAAGTTTCTTACCATTAAAAGTGCAACACATCTAATAACTTCATCAAGTTTGTCGATGACACGAGTTCTGGTTGACCTAAGTAGCCTCTCATTTATTGCTCCGTACTAATCACAATTGTTTATTTTTCCAATGTCTTTGACATTAAAGATCGACGTTTTACCTAGTATATATCTTGATACTGATTAGAACAGTGTTAAACACAAAAATATGATCAACAAAATAACCACATATTTCACAGCTTGACCCCCCTGCCCCGCCCCGTATATGAAAACCTGGATCCAACAAACCATACGAGACTAGTGTAATCTAACATACGATCTTTGTGTGAAAAATATGTGCCAGACTAATGCAAATAAACCATGTGAGAGTAGTTCATCTAAACATGCGAACCTGGTGAGAAAAACACATGTCAATCTTGATCAATCAAACTATACGAGACTAGCACAATTACACACGGAATTCTTATAAAAAAAGTTATAATAGAGCAAATAAACGAGGCGAGACTTGTGCATGTAAACACGCAATCCTTTGTTTAGTCTATGCCAGTGCATTTTATCAATTTCGTGTTTTCGACAACTGTGGTTGGAGTTTTTGCAAACATGTTACTCGCCGAGACCCTATTTTGACCAATTTTAGTTGGAAAATTTTACAACCGCCTCAGACCCTCACGCGAGTGGTAGATAAGATAATAATGAACTTATTAAATGAGCTCCGACCATAAATATCCTCATTTTAATTCGTTCTAGAAACTCTTCTTTATTAATATACGTAATTCAATTATTCATATCTCCTTAAGGCTTCGGAGCTTAAAGTCAAACAATATTTGTTACGGATTCTAAGGTGTCCACAACTCGTAAGAACAAACAACGAAAGTTTATCATAAATCATTCTTAAATTTATTGGACAAACCAAATTTCCGATACAAAATTCACTAAAAAATAAATAACTTACCTTGGCTCATTTTATTTTCAAATATATCACATAAATAAAGTTCATAAATAATGTCTCATTTCTTATTACCTGAAGAAGAAAATAAAATATATGTTTACTAACTCGATAAGTACTTCGGGAAAACATAAAGTTACACTTCACAAAACTCTTATCATTATTTCGATAGGGAAATGCTCACTCGGAATCTGAACAATAATTAATCTATCACGGGCCTCTTACCTCCCAAAATCGTTCAGATCACAAGACACTTCGGGTCCAATATGTGGTAATCACTTATGGAGATAACTTGGTCCCCATGATGGCTCGTGCCACAGTCATGGAGCTCGTTGACCATATTGCTCTTAGTCATTTCTAAATCAGGCTCATGTCTTGGAATAGATTGGCGCATCCCCGATCTACTTGGCCCAATGGACCTTGTTCTAGCCACTTTATACCATGGACCTTCGTCATCATTTCTCACCTACTGCGGAAACCCCCTATTATTTATCAACCTTTTGATCTCCTCCTTCAGTATTGTGCATTTCTTCATGTTGTGTCTAATATCATTGTGATACTCAAAGAACTTACCTTTCATATCTTCTCGGGGCCTAGTAATTATGAGTGGATGTCTCAATTAAACTTGGTGTCTCTTTACAATAAATTAGCACCACATTTTCCTATCAAATTTGTGTATTCTTGGCATCTTTTTCACTCCTCAGCAGATCTCCCCCATCTTATCAGCAGCAACCATCGAGTTGCAAGTTGTAGCTGCTTTAGAGTTGAACCTTGAGTCAAACGCAACTACTTTGATGCACCAAATGGTATATGGTGGTGGTTTGTAATTATTTTTTGTAGCAAAGTTCTCTAGATGCTTCACTTTCCTCCATGATGATCATGTAGGTTGGGTCTGGGTCGGATTATACAGACCTAGTGCATGGTCCAGAAGCTTGTGGTGACGGTTAACCTCCTCAACGTGAACTTTTGCATTAATTTTCTCTATCAGCGTATCGTAGGTTTTGACCTTCCAATTCAATACCCATTCAGTCATAGAGGACCCTGGAAGAAGACCTTATTTGAAATACGTGAAAATTACCTCTTCGGGATGTTGTTTGATGATATTTTTTGTGTGTACTAGTGTGGTTTATTTTATACTGAGGGTAATTCCGTCAAATTTTTTGGAAAGTTTAGTGAGTATTAAATGTTTGAGTGTTTTGTAATGAGAGATTTGACCTTCATGGTTGTATTAAATGTTCATTACCCTCATTAATGAAAGTGGTTGGGGTATTTATACCCTTAATTATGGACCTATGGGCTTTCGGGTCAAGTTATGAAATCGGGTCAAGTTTAAGGACCCATTTACTTAATAAGATGATTAGCATCTAGTTTAGTCAAAAGGTGTTTGGTTATATAATACTTTTGTCATGTCCAGATGGTTCAGTGGGCACTTTATGTCCGAATTACCCCTGTCTGGAAATCTCAGTAAGTAGTGGTGGATTTATCCGGACTCATCAGTAGCCCCTTTTTTAGGCTTTGTCAAAAGTCTTTGGCAGGCCTACAAAATTCACTTAGTCAGTAACGATATTTTCCGGCCCGTTCGTCTGTTTCGTTAGAGGTTTGTCCGGACAGATTTCTTCTCAGAATTCTAAGAGTTTTTCCTTTGATCATGGGACACGTATCGCACCCTGATTTGACCTACCAGCCGTTTTTACCTAGATCGGCCCTCCCACTAAACCTAAAAAGTAACTTCTGTATTTTAATATTTCTTACGCCAGTGTCGTCTTTAATCATTGCTTCGAATCTCTTCGTCTTCTCCTAGGTATCAGTTGTTTTTATCTTAGTAATATATAAACCATTTTCTTTCACTGTTTCACCATCTTCATTACTCCTCAAAATTTCTTACAGAGCTTTCACCTTTTCTTTCAAAATCATTCTCGGGTAGTTTTATGTTCACAGCTAGAAATGCTCTTGTAAAAGGCGGTTGGTTGAACCTATCTGAACTAGAGAAGGCAAAGAAAGTTGAACAAGAGAGACACATTGTTGCTGGTCTCCCAGTCTCCCCAGGAAACAAGTCTGATAACCCATCTCAAGAAGCTGATCAAGGGTCATCTTCTACCAAAAATCTAAAACCCAAACGTTTATTCCAGCCAAAACTTTCACCTATCCCATCAGGCTCCTCTGTCTAGGAGTCCCAACCCTCTACAGCCCAAGAAAAAGCAGTATCAAGTGTTAGAAAACCCTCCCCGTTTATAGCCATGGGGTCTGATATTGAGAAATCTCCAGAGAAAAACAATCCACGTCGGGGAGCTCGCTTGGTGAAAGCCCAAGCGACAGGTTCACAACCAAATTCCTCCAAACCGGGGGCCTCTAAGTCTGCGACCAAAGACAAACCCTCTAGATCAGAGATTTCCTTAAGAGCCCTTCGAAATAAGCCCTCCGAATCAGAGGCATCCAAAGTCGCTTCTCAAACAAAGTCCTCAGGAATTGAGCCCCAACCGGACACCAGACCTCTAGAAAAGACTGACGCTCAAACATGCGAGCAGACCATTAAGCGAGAAGCTGACACTCTTCCATCCACAACAACCGATAAACCTTCCACATTTGAAACAGAACCTCAGGACAAACTGGTGATGCCGCCTCTTACAAAAAATGGAAAGGCAAAGTAAAAGTTGGAATGGCTCATCCAGATCTTCCGGAGTGCTTAGAGAACAAGATAGGACCTTGATTTAAGGAGGTCAACGTAAAGTATCTGCTGGCCATGCAGAAAATCAACTACGTTTACACTCATACCGCCGAGCTGGGCCGGATCCAGACTAAGTGGGGGATCCCAGAATTAGTGAATGTGAGGATACCAGTCACACCAGAGACTCCAATGGACTATAAACTCAATGAAATTGTCATCTACACCGAGCTGTTAAACTGGGGGGCTCATATTCCCCTTAGATCCAGAGATTGTCGGGTATTTTCACCTGATCAAGCTTTGCCCAAGCCAGTTAAGTCCAAATGTTTGGTATTCCCTCATTGCCTGCATTATGACATCAAGGTTTTCCGGTATTCCTCTCCTTATGGAGCAATTCGTTGTTGTGGCCAGCCTGTGCAAATATCATCACATCCCTTTATGTCACCACAATATGGGAGACAATTTCAAAGTGGTAAATGATCTGCTAGAGTTAGAGAAGAACTGAAAGACTCAGTTTCTATTCATCAGTGGGTCATGGGAGAATGAGAGAAAAATCAAAGCCCAGACTAACCCTAGTATGCTCACTAGTAGGTGGAAGAGCACAGGTAAGTCTTCCATCTTGTCTTTCATTTTCTCTTTCTTATTTTCACGAATATTTGAGTCATGAGTTACTTATTTCTTTCTTATCAGTAATACTGAAGGATTATACCTGACACCTGGAGGAGGGGCAAACAACATGCGCTAAGCTGAACGCATGGGCCACAGAACGCTGGGGGAACGCTTTCCACAACTATTTTACCTCCGCCAACCTGGTGAGATCTCACTTCTGGAACACCACGGGCCAGAGGGATCTCACCTGGGAATAATTAACCACTCCACCTCCCCCAGTTGTCATTCTTAAGCGAACAAAGAAAAAAGATGGCAAACTGGCCTTGCCCTCTAGAGCCAAAGCTCTTAGCAAGATGAAGGGAAAGGGAAATAAGAAAAAGGCTGCAGCAGAAGCAGTTCAAGTTGCTGCAGAAGAGACCGGTCCGGGTAACCTAGGAGGGATCAATGCTACCTTTCTCAAGGTAGTTGAGGATGAGACTATTAAGGAGGCAGGCGAATCACAAAATCTACCAAGGCCTCCTAAAAAGGACCGAAAGAGGGGAGCAAGCAGCGATGGGAGGATTGCTAAGAAGAAAAAGGTCACCTTGGGGGAAGTAGTAATCCTCCGCCCTCCGGAGCCTCTATCTCCTACAGACCCAACTGATCCCACCTTAGCAGAGCAGATTCCTACCGATCTACAATCCGGTGAAGGTACCAGAGGGGATATTGATGGAGTAGACATCAGTGGCCTCCAAAACATTGGTCTCTATTTTAATGATTTTGAGAAAGATGACTTTGCTGGCCCCTACCTTCCTCCAAGCTCTTCTAATATGGTGACTTACAATGACAAGTCCTACACTATCTCCGGGGAGAACGATGTGGTGGCTCATTCTCTTCTGGGACACATTCAACCAGTGCTTAACTTGGAAAGACAAGTGAAAAATCAGTCTGCCCTCATTAATGACCTCAACACAGACAAAGAGACTCTGTCAACTAACCTTCTCAATGCTAACCAGAGCATTGAGGCACTGAAGAAGAATCTTGAAGATTTGAAGAAGTACAAGGAAGATCTGTCAACCAAGCTGACCACTTCGGAGAAACCTAAAAAAAAGCTCCAAACTAAGTGCTCCAGTTTAGAAAAAGATCTCTCCACCTTAAAGGAAGATGTGAAGACCAAGGATAGCGCCATTCAGACTCTGTCCGGCGAAAAGACTTCCCTTGAAGAGGTTGTTTCTAAAGTAACCAAGAAGAAGAAAGACTAAGTTAAAGAGCAGGAAAAGACAATCCAAGCCAGGATTGATGAGTATACCAACAAAGTTATAGAATCTCTAGAACCTAGAGATGCGGAGGTCAAGTCTGATATGATATTACTTTTCTATGAAAAGTTTCTGAAGAGAACCCTTGGAGAGCTATGGAGATATGTAGAGTACGAAGACCTCCCATTTCACACTATGGTAGAAGGTGATAGGCATGGTTACAGCAGTGGAATAGATTCGTCAACTGATAAAGAAGAAGGGACCGATGAGAGTTCGAGTGTCAAACTCAAAATCCCTAAGAAAGGAGATGATGCAGGAACATCTGAAGGGAATAAGTCCTGAGGGTTTTTGACTTTTTTTTTTAGTTTTTCCCATTTTGTGAACTATTAAAGTCCTTGGATGGCCAAGGAATTTTTGTAACTGTATCTGGTTTGAATCTGGATAAGCCTAAAACTTAAAGTCCTTGGATGGCCAAGGCATTTTCTGTGTTTTAATATCATTGTCCGGTTTTGACCCGGACAGGCTTATCCTACCCAATTTTTGCTTTGTTTCATACTTGCTTTTAATTTTAATGGCTAATGTTTAAAGAGCCCTTATTTACTTTACAAATATTTAAGATGAGAGTGTTTAAAATCTTTGATGATGTGTATTTAATGGCCATCATTCAACTAGATTAGTCTGATCTATCAAAGATATTTAGTATTAGATTGAAGACTTGAAAGGAATTGTAATCAAATCACTCCGAATATTTTAAGAAGGCATCATACTTTATTGAAAAAACTAGACACCTCATTAAAACCTCCCCGCACCACCAGGGTAGGAAAGAGTATGCCCTCTAATATTTACATGGACTTTAAACAAGTAAATATTTACACAACTTTCATTCCAGATATAACCGGAGGTGCTCAATGTTCCACGGGTGCTTTAGGACTCTTCCATCTTTGTCTTGTAGCCTATGCGTCCCAAGATTAAGTCTTTTAGAGACCTTATAAGGGCCTTCCCAATTCGGAGCTAGCTTGCCGAAGTGCTTTTTCTTAGTATGTAAGAAAACCTTTCTTAATACTTTAGCTCCTGGTTGAAAATCCCTCCTCTTGACTTTGGAAGCAAACCTGCTTCTCATCAAGCCTTGGTAATAGATGGTTCTAAGATGGACCTTAATTCTTCTTTCTTTTATTAAGTCCAACTAACTTCTAATTGTTATTTCATTAGCCTGTTAAGAATAGTTATGGACTCTGTATGATGGTAGAGTTGCCTCTATAAGAGTAATTGCATCTATCCCATACACCAAGGCAAAAGGAGACTCTTGTGTTGCAGCTCCAGGAGTAGTTTGGTAAGCCTATAATACTTTTTTCAAGTAGCTTGACCACTTCCCTGTAGTCCCTATAGACCGGACAAAATGGTTATGTTTGCCACTTCAACTTGACCATTTTCCCGTGGGTAGAAAGGAGAATAGAATCAAGGCTGAATGCCTCTAGAGGCGCATAAATTCTCCATATCCTTTTTATCCAATTGTGGCCCGTTATCTGTGGTTATTTTTTGTGGAACCCCAAATCTGCAACAAATGTTAGACAAAATAAATTTTATAACAGCTTTTGAAGTAGTGCCTGCCAGGGGGGGATGATTCTATCCACTTTAAGAAATAATCAATGGCTACAATAATAGTCATGCACCATCCGGACGCCATTGGTAGAGGGCTAACCAAATCCAATCTCCAACAAGCAAAAGGCACTGGCTCAGAAATTGACTCCATGGGAACTGCTGGGATACGAATTTCATTACCATATCTTTGGCATGGGTCATATTTTTTCACCAACTCTTTGGCATCTTCTATTATGGATGGCCAATAGTATCCGGCCAACAAAATCCTCCGGGTCAGAGCTCTATAGCCACAGTGTGCAGACCCGTCTCCATCATGCAGTTCAGATAGAACAATTTGGGATTCTTCAGCCCCTAAACAATGCAGGAGAGGTCTGTTAAATGACTTCTTATAAAGGACCCCTCTTATGATCAAGAAACCACGAGCCTTGTGTTTCATTTTTCGGGCTATAGCCTTCTCCGGAGGCAAAATTCCATCAGAGATGTATTGAAGAAGGGGAAATCTCCAATCTTTGGGTTGAACCACTTGTACACTTAAGCTCTCCTCCTCTTCTTTACTCTGGTTTGGTTGTATGGATGGGGATTCTTGCACATGAATCCATGGGTAGGACTAAGAGTATGCTATGGTTCCTAAGGAGTCCGCCAGCGTGTTTTTCGATCTAGAATTATGCTCATAACTCACATTTTTGAAGTTGGATGCCACTTCTTTAAGAATAAACAAGTACTTGATCAACTGATCCTTCTTGACCTCAGATTGACCTTGAGCATGGTGGATAAGAAGCTGAGAATCACTCATTAATCTAACTCTTTTATCCCCACACAAAAAAGCCAACTTTAGACCAGTTATAGTTGCTTCATATTCAAACTCATTGTTAGAAGCCCTAAAAGCCAAGCATATATCCTGGTATAACTTGTCACCATATGGAGAGGTTAAACAGATCCTAGCCCCACAACCCATTGTGCTTGATCCTCCATATGTCCGGACAACCCATTCTTTTTTAGCTTTATCTTCTGTAGTTTGTTTAGTACTTCTGTTCGAATAAAATTCTACCATGAAATCAGCAACAAACTGAGCTTTAATTGCAGTTCGGAAAACAAAATAAATGTCGTAATCGCCCAATTCTACTGACCATTTGGTCATCCTGCTTGATATATCTGCTTTCTGAAGTACATTCTTCAAGGGAAAAGACGTTTGGACAACGATCGAATGAGACTGAAAATATGGCCTTATTTTTCTTGCAGCAATCACTAGAGCTAGCACCAGCTTTTCAAGTTTTAGGTACCTCTTCTCAGCATCTATCAGACTCTTGCTGATATAGTACACCGGACGAGGATAATTGTCCACTTCTCTTACCAAAACTGCACTTATAGGACACTCCAACATAGCCAAGTATACAAATAGTGTTTCTTCGTTGACAGACTAAAAAAGGGTTTTGGGGGAAGACAAATGCTTTTTAATTTCATCAAACGCCTAGTCACACTGTGGAAACCAATTGAAGTCTTTAGCACCCTTCAAAGTCTGAAAAAAAAACGGAGCGCATTTATCTGAAGACCTCGAAATGAAACGATTCAAAGCAGTTAACCTTCCTGTCTGCCTCTGTACTTCTTTAATATTTCGGGGAGGGTCTATTTTTAACAGAGCATCAAGTTGATCCGGATCAGTTTGTATCCCTTTTTCACTAATTACATATCCAAAAAACTTTCCGGACTGCACCTCAAACACACACTTTTCAGGATTGAGTTTCAAATTCACATTTCTTAAGTTGGCGAAAGTTTCTTGAAGATCATATAGATGTAACTCTTCTTCTAGGCTTTTAACCATCATATCATCGATATATACTTCCATATTTCTTCTAATATGATCAGCAAACGCTTTATTTACCAACCTCTGATAAGTAGCCCCAACATTTTTCAGCCCAAAAGGCATCACCTTGTAACAATGGAGACCCCTATATGTAACAAAGGTAGTGTGTTCCTGGTCCTTCAGATCCACCTGTATCTGGTTATAATCGGAGAAGGCATTCATGAAGGACAATAACTTGTTTACAGATGTGGAGTCTACCAACTGATCTATCCGGGGGACTGGATAGAGATCTTTCGGGAAAGCTCTGTTGAGGTAAATTCGATACACATACGCCATTTCCCATTATTCTGCTTCACTAACACTGGGTTTGCTGTCCATAAAGGATATTGAGACTCCTTTATGTGCCCCATCTTGATAATTCGGTCAACTTCTTGAACTATTACATCAGCTTTCTCCTTAGAAAAAGCTCTCCTTTTTTGCACAACAGGTGCAACATCTCTCTGGATGGACAGCTGGTGTGACATAACACTTGCAGGTACTCCGGTCACATCAGCATTGCACCAAGCAAAACAATTTTGGTGATTTGCTAAAAAGGACAACAATTTTTCTTTAATTATGGTGCCATCTTGGAGCCAATTTTAACACTTCTTCCTTCAGCCACAGAGTGGGTTTCAACTTCTTCGATTGTATCAAAACACTAGGGGTCTCTCTGGGGTCATCAATTTCAACCTCACCCTCAGAGGACCCCAACAACTGCTAATCTTCATTAATCTGGAATGCCCCTAGAGTTTTAGGGACAAGCATAGTTGCATAACATTCTCTTGCTATTTTTTGGCTACTCCGGACAACTCCCACTTGTCCTTGAACTGCGTATTTTAAACATTGATGGACTGTTGAAGCCACTGCATTCATCCTAGAGAGCTAGGACCTCCTTAAGATTGTATTGTACATGTGGGGCAATCCACCACAACGAATAGTACTCTGACCATCTTCTTGAAAGGGCCTTTGCCTAGTAATACCTCATCCTCAAATTCTTCGATGACATCCGCAGAGCTCCCTGTGAAACCTACAATAGATCTGCTCGAACGTTGAATCATTGCCGGATTTTTCATCTGTTTATAAGAACGTAAAAAGAGAATATTGGGTGAGCTGCCAGTGTCAATCAAAATTCGCTTGATGTTATTTCCCCCAATGAAAGCTCCTATCACCACAACATCCTCATGAGGCCTAGCTATGTCTCGTAGATTATCTTCATCAAACACAATGAAGGGAAAATAGATTTGAGATTGATAAGAATACATGCCTCCCTCCAACTGTGTAGCTAGAGTGTGAATATGCCTCTTCCTTGAAGAAGGAGTTGGCGCTGTCATAGTGTCCCTTCCGAATATAGTAATTGACTCAAAAAACTTATGAGTCCATAAACTATCTTAGTATGTTCTGTTATCACCCCAACTTTATTCTGGATTGGATTAGGATCCAAATACTCTGATTTGACATCAAATCTTTCAATGATTACCATAACCCCGTCTAGAGCACACGTCCCCGCATTATTTGTTAGGCCAGTTCGGCGAGCATTGTCAGACCTATTTCCACTTCTTCTCTTGACATAAGCTCCTAGCTTCCCTCTTTCAGTCAGATTTTGCACCTCTTGTTTCAAAGTGATGCAATCTTCGGTGTTGTGGCCAATCATGATGATATTGGCAAAAATAAGTATTACGACTTTCCCTAGGAGATTGAAGCGCTGCCGGCTTCCTGAAATACACCTCATCTTTTGTTTTGTCATAGATGGTTGCCATACTTTCTTTCAACTCAGCAAACCACTCCGGGTGGACCCAAGGTTCTCGTTTATTTCTGGACTGCTGGCTCTGAGCTGGAGCTGGGTGAGATTGAGTTTGTTTGGCCCTATTAGGCCCCTGTCCGGTTTCTTTAGCCTTGTATCCGGACTGATTCTGGTTTGGAGCAGCTGGGGCAGACCTCACATGCCTGTGTACCCTAGTCTTCTTTGTTTCATCTACGTTGATTTTCTTTCCCACCTGATTCAGCAAACCACCCCAAGTCCTGGCCTTCTTCCTGGTTACCGAATCAGCCAGATTCCCAGGGTTTAACCCTTGTCTCAAAGAACTATTGCTACCTGCTCAAAGTAGTCAGCTAGACCATTTTTAGTGTTAACAAACCGGCTTATATAGTCTTTCAGTAATTCATTTGGCTCCTGGGCACAATGGATAATAGTATCTTCATTGCCCTTTACCTCCTTACTCCCCACAAATTTCCTTCAAAAGGCCACCCAAAACGTATCAAATTTCTGATACAGCCTTGTGGCAAGCTGTTGTACCATTTCAAAGAATTTCCCGTAAAATATTGGGAGAAGGCTCTACAAAGAAGTTTGTCATCATCATCAAAATTCATCATGAAATTTTTAAATTGTTCTAGATGGTTGTCTGGATCTTTGCTCCCATCATACTTCTCCATTTTAGTACTGTCAAACCTCTTAAAAAGGTTTTCGGACAGTATCTTGGATGACAATGGGGATTGCCTCCAATTACGACTTCGACTAAAAATTGTGTCTTCATTAGGTGTTGCAAAAATACCTGGCTCATCATGGAAAGCAAAATGATCCATCAGCAACTGATCCACATGCCTGTGACTATGACTGTGGCTGTGAGATAACCCATTTCCCAGATGCCTCTTCAACCTCCCATGTCTATCTCTCTTTCTTGAATATTTTTTCACCAGATTTTGTTTCTTTCTGGACCACCCTTCATCACTACTTGATGACAAAGATTCCTCAAGTTCATCCTCATTCGAGGAGCTACTAGAGTACTCAGATTATGAGCTCTCCGCCGGCTTAGACCGGTGAGATTTCTTAGAGCTGACATGGGTCTTTTTTGTGCTCTCATGAGTCTTTGTTGATGGGTCATTCTCCCTTGGGTTGTCAGTGTGGTGAATGGCTGACGCTTTTAACTTTTCCTTTAATCCCATTTCTGCCTTTTTAGTGGCCCTCAACGCTTTTATTTCAGCTTTCAGCCTGTCTCGTTCTTCGATCGTGTACTCATTTTTTTCTCCCACCACCTCCACGAAAGGTGGTAGCACTGCTTTCTCGTCCGGATTCATCCGAACTGGTTTTTCTTCTGGTTTTGAATGCTAGATTTAGGCACCTTCAACTTCCACTCTGGTCGCCAATTTGGTGTGGTTTATTTTATACTGAGGGTAATTCCATCAAATGTTTTGGAAAGTTTAGTGAGTATTAAATGTTTGAATGTTTTGTAGTGAGAGATTTGAGTTACATGGTTGTATTAATTGTTCATTACCCTCATTAATGAAAGTGGTTGGGGTATTTATACCCTTAATTATGGACCAATGGGCTTTCGGATCAAGTTATGAAATCGGGTCAAGTTTAAGGACCTATTTACTTAATAAGTTGATTAGCACCTAGCTTAGTCAAAAGGTGTTTAGTTATTTAATACTTTTGTCCTGTCCAGATGGTTCGGTGGGAACTTTATGTCCGAATGACCCCTGTCCGGAAATCTCAGTAAGCAGTGGTGGATTTATCCGGACTCATCATGTACAAAACGTTGTGAGTAGTCCTTCAGACGTTCTCTGCTACACTGATTGTAAAGTATTACATGGTCTCCGTGGCCCCTTCTAACCTTAATATCATCAAATTGGTGTGTGAAAAATGCTTGTAATATTTCGAAGATTGCCATAGAGCTTAGAGCTAACAGACTAAATCAGGCCAAAGCATTACCCGTAAAGGTCAAAGAGAAAGCATCATACCACATGCGATTATCCTTGGGAAGACTAGTCATTACTCTTGTAAAAATCTCGATATGAGGCTTCAAGTCTTCGAACCCATCGAAACTCATTACTCTCTAGCGTCGAAGCTTAGGTAATTCGAACGCCATAATTCCATGGACGAAATTATATGCTAACCTTATATAGGAATATGCGCGTAAAACCTCCTCCAAAGTTTATTTCAGAAGAATAGAGGTTCGCACAAAAACTTGACCTTCGGTTGTCGTACACATAATCCTGCCTTAGGGTTTTCCCGTGACGTTGGGTTGGACTTCATCCTAGTAGTGATTGATCATCCTAAAGTCCGTGACAAATCCCACAATTTTGGGCGCAAGCCTGGCGCGCGGGGGAGAAGGGGGTGTGACGAGCGTTTTGCTGAGCATTTTACTCGATCAGGCTCTGGTTATCCTCAGAGTCCCGTCGTTGATTATTAGGGAAGAAACCCTTCTTGTCTTCACTTATCAACTTCTACACGCTCTAAACTCATCCTTAGAGTTCTCTTTTTTAGGAGCTTTGAACATGGTCAGGTTCACCGAGTACGAAAGACTCTTAAACGTCGTTGATTATATCAAAACATTTCAAAAATAAAATAGTACTAAAAAATTCGTAAAATATCAAATATTTTTTTTATTAAAATCATCTTTTTTTTGTTTGTTTAAATTAAAAATCGATCTTCTAACGGGATTCAAACATGTTTGTTTCTGTCTTTTTTTTTCGGTCTGTACCGCTTTTATGGAGATCGAAACTGATTTACTGTTAGATCTCGAGTGTTTGAGATCGAAATCGGTTTGAAAAAAGAAATAACTGTCGGGAGCCATGCAGTATGGAGGATTGGTAAAAGAATGGTACAAGACGGTTTATTAATTATAATTTTATAAATAATTGATGGGGACATCTCAATATTCATTCTCACGACTATATAAAAAGTTATTTTATATAGTAAATTTGAAAAAAAAGAAATTGTCACATTGATGAAGTCGTGAGCATTATTTTTGCTATTTCAGGCTTCTAACTAAATCTTACTTAACATTTTAGCTTTTTTTTTTTATCCATGCTCTTCTAAATATTAAAAGCAAAAACTATAAATAGTAACTTTACAATAGAATTATGGTCACTTCTAAAATGAGACCCATTTTTTTTATAATGAGACTTTAAATTTTGATTTTTTCTGAAAACATGAAATTATCAAAATACCCCCACATATAAAAACCATAATTTTTCCAACTACCCATTCTCTTCTTTTCCTCCTCTCTTTCCTACCACTTCTCTCTCCAAAATTCCAAACAAAAACACAAACTTTAAAGATTTCAAACTCCCACCCAAACATTTAATAAACATTAATTATTGAAAGTTAAACCCCAACTACTCCAAGCATGGATTTAAGCGACTATAATGACGATTGGAGCTGCAACGTTGATGATTTCCTTTCGGAGGAGGAGGAGCCGCTTACTGACCACATGGAGAGTGTAGTCGAGGTAAAAAATAAGTTTTTTTATGCACAGAACAAATTTTGGCATTTTCGTACCTTGAGATGTACACTTCCACGCAAGAACACGCGTGGAAGATGACACATCTTCGCGTGTTCATGCGAAGATTGTGCCAAATCTTGGCATGAAAATGCTTAGATTTGGCACAATCTAAGCATGTTAATGCGAAGATTTTACCAAATCTAAGCATGTTAATGCGAAGATTTTGCCAAATCTAAGCATGTTCATGCGAAGATTTGACCTGTCTTGGTTTTACATGTCCTTTTTTGTTGAATATTGGGTTTGTCTTTATTATTTGAATTGTAAATACATGTTTGTGTTTGTGTAGAACCGACGGAAGCACCATGTAACATGGCGGATTATAGTCAAATATTTACGACGGATAATTTCTACACCAAGGCGGAATTGATCGAATGGGTTGATAAAGAGATCAAGAGTATATGATTTATTGTCGTGGTAGATAAAGATGACGATGGTAGTAAAAACGGTAAAACACCGCGGTTATATTTCAAGTGCGAGAGGCACTGTGTTTACAAGCTGAGGCCGAAACCGGGGAATGTGAAGAAACGACGAGATTGTTCATCCAAAAAATGCGGATGTCCGTTGATGCTTATGGGCAATCCGGTGTTAGAAGCACCCGGCTATTGGAAATTGGTAGTTATAATTGGAAAACACAACCACCAACCCTTCTTGCATTTGGATGGTCATTTACGGGCCGCGAGGTTAAAAGCTGAAGAGGAGGAGTATGTTCGTAAACTCACAACAATCGGTTCTCGGCCAAGAGATATATACCGTGGATTGAAGTTAAGAGATCCGGAAAATGTATCTAGTATGCGTACCATCAACAACATGCGGCACAAATCCCAAATGCAATACTTGTTTGGTAAGTTAAAGGAGCACGAGTACTATGTTTGGGAGCGCACAAACAAAGAAACCGACGAAATCCTAGAATTATTTTTCGCACATCCCACGAGCATCGATTTGTTGCGCACTTTTCCTCAAGTGCTTATAATGGATAGCACGTACAAGACTACAAGGTATAAATTTCCTTTGCTAGAAATAGTTGGCCAAACTTTGACGAAAAAGACCTTTTGTATAGCTTTTGTTTTTATGAGCTCAGAGAAAGAAGAGAACTACACGTGGGCAATGAGCGTTCTAAGGAGAGTGATGGTGAATAACATGTGCGCATTACCAAATATTATCGTCATGGATAGGGAGTTGGCTTTAATGAACTCTATTGATGAGGTATTCCCGGATGTAACTCATATGTTATGCACTTGGCATATAAATAGGAACATTAGCTCATACTCTAAGAAAGTTTTGCCCAAAGCGGACATGGGGGAGGAGTTCTTAGAATTTTATATCGCGGTTCAACATTCGGCGACGATCGAAGAGTATAACAAAAACTTCTCCGACTTGCACCAAGCATACGCATATTGTCCTAAGGTTCTTGAGTACTTGATGAAACAATGGATAGACCCTTACTGATATAAATTCCTTAATGTCTACACTAACAAGATTAAAAATTTGGGCAACCACACTAGCAACCGGTGAGTTATATTATCATATGTATACATTACTATATTTAATTAGTTGTTAGACTTGTAACAAATTTAAGTTTATGGTTTAGGGCGGAGAGTGCTCACTCTAGTCTAAAACGGGCAATCGGCATAAGCCTATGCACGTTTGAGCAATTTTGGGATAAAGTTCGTGCGTTGCTTCGCATTCAACACTTTACCATCTTCGAAACGTTCGAACGAAGTTTGTTTCGTCCTAGACAAGCATCTAGGGGAGCTATCTTTCGCGACATCAAAGGTAAACTTTCATGTACGACCATTCAAATATTAGAAGAAACTATTAGAAAGGCCGGGGATTTGTTGTTCACTCCCGCAAAGTGTGGTTGTGTAATTAAGACAACACACAATTTGCCTTGTGCGTGTGAGTGTGCTATGATCGCGAAAGAAGGTAGGTCGATTCAAAAGAGTGAATGTTATGTTTATTGGAGTACTTTAGTGATCAAGCCTAGGGAAAACTTTGGTACCGAAGATGAGCTTACAAGAAATCTATCCTTAATTGATGGTACCATACGCGGTTACGGTCCACAAGTGCAAGATCACATAATAAATAGGATGATGCAAATCCTAGATCCCGCTAGAAGCCATGTTTTGGAACCTAAGGAACCGGTTGTCACGAAAGGTCGGAAAAAAGTCGGTCCCGACAAGTCAACTAAGCGGAACCCATGCGAGTGGGAATACGATAGTTTAGGCGCTAGTACTCCCGGCACGATAGGTAGCACGGCCGCGTCGGCGGTTAAGGCATTTTTAGTACGCAAATCCAAGTCCAAAGCCAAAGCGCCACCGAAAAAAGAGAAAGCGACTCGATCTAGAAAATCGAATAAAGAAAAAGGATTGAGCGCCTACGAGAGTTGTTTTCCCGAGTACTTGCACAACTACATAAGTAGCGTTGAAGACGTTGCTCCGGACGGTAATTGTGGATTTAGGGCAGTAGCTTTGACGATTAAAGACAATGCGGACGCATGGAAGGCAGTGAGAAAGGATTTGATGTATGAACTTTCAAGTCAACGTGATCTTTGGGAAAGGGTTTTTGATGGTGCACAACATGTTGACAATCTATTGCGGAGATTGGATTGTTTCAAAATGTACGAGAGCGGAACTAGGCACTGGATGACATTACCCGACTTTGGGTTGGTGATAGCCACCCGGTATCAATGTATAGTATACCATGTCTCTCTCCAACTATCATACACGTATCTTCCTTTGCGTGGTGTGCCTCCAAGATCATGTCTTATTGTCGAAGTTGGAATTGGTTTCGTACACAATAATCATTTCGTGAAAGTAAATAAACTAGTAAATTTTTGATACTTAGTTTTTATTTTATCAAAAAATCCGCGACATATTTAATGTTTCTATATAATTGAAATTTTCAGATTGAATTAGACGGACCGTTGCCGGATATATACCGAACGTAGTTTGCGTTTCGCACTTGCGCTAAAGTTAGAAATTGGGCCATACCAATAGGCGAACGTCTTAACAAGTATCACCAAATTAAACCAGCACAACCGCCAACATTACACGATGGGGATGATGATTTCTACGATTTGACCGGGGATGCATAATGCGATGTTGTATTTTTATATTTTGTGTTACTTGTTTTTTTTTAATCCTTTCAAAACACATTTCGCTACCTCCGACTACTATTGTTTTGGTTGATATTAATTACGACTTTTATTTATTTTTTATGTGTATTTTGTTTTATCCAAAGTATGTTCTGAAGATGTGCAAATTTATTTATGTTTTTGAATGGACTTTTTTTTCAAAACAGAACCTTTCTCAAATACAGGCCTTAATAGGTACCCATTTGCTATGAATTTTGCTTGAAGGTCAATTTTTTTGTTTTTGGATTTTCGACCTCAAATGTTGTTAAAACTATGTTTTAAGACCATTGGTAACTATAAACGCGCGAAAAAAAAACAATCAAAACTAACCTGAAACCCCTTTTTTCGAACCAGAACAATTTTTGGCACTAGAAAACGTGTGCGTGTACAAATCCACGCATAGTCGTGCGTGGATTGGTACATGCACACGTTTTCTAGTGCTGAAAAAGGTTCTATTTCGAAAAAAAAGGGTTTTAGGTCATTTATGAATTGTTTTTCGAGCATTTATAGTCACCAATGGTCTTAAAACATAGTTTAACCATATTTGAGGTCGAAAATCCAAAAAAAAATTAAAAAAATGACCTTCAAGCAAAATTCATGGCAAATGGGTACCTTATAAGGCCTTTATTTGTGGAAAAAAAATTGGACTTCTAAACAAACTGAAGCCGTAAGGGCTAACCAATCAAAAACTAAAACAACAAATACGAACATTGGTCGTTTAAACAAAAAAAGAACAAGCTCAACATTAACTTATGCAAAAAAAAACATGAAATCGAGAAATCATATACTGCCAAACATATACTGCCAAAAAACATTGGAGGTCTCGTTATAGCGAGGCACCTAATAATAGAAATTAGGTTATAATGAGACCCCTACTGTTGCCCGCCCACCAAAATTGACTCGTCCCCTATAAAATATGACATAAAATCAAGAAATCATAATACACTTGCCAAACATTTAGCATTCAACATAAATATAAGACTCGTTAACGTTTACACATGGAGTTTACGGGGGACGAAGACTACCACATGCTTCAAGCTGTGAAGATTGCCCGCCAGATACTGGGGGAAGATACCATCGACCAATTTTTCGAGCGTGTCCTATTTACGATGTACATAGGCTACGGCTGTTTGGGTACAAGAGGTATCGTTGTGCGTACTCGTGAGCAGGTCAAACGCAGATACCTTTTTTGCCAGCCAATACAGCATCTGTGCTTCTTGCCATCGTTAATTAAGTAAGAAGCAGCTACCGTCTGGAACCTGAGCTCGATAGACTACATCACGAGGGATATGGTAGCATTTATGGAGGATAAGATTATTGCAAGGGGGGAGTTGATGATGTTGAATACAAACTGTGATACGAATAAACCTTACACTGATGTTATTTTAAGTTTTTATTTTCGTATCGGTTGTTATTTGAACTTGTGATTTTTCATTCCAGCTTTTTTTTAAGTTTTAATTTCGCCAGTTGTTGTTATTTGAAGTTGTGATTGAATGAATGTAAACTTTGGATGTTTTAATTTCGAATGTTAAAAACAATAACAACTAAAACTTCAAAATATGTTGATTGCATAAAAACATTACAATTTAATCAAAAACATTGCATAATTAGAAATACAAAAGCAAATAACTGAAAACAAATGATAGATAAGCTAACCCTGAGTTAACATTTCACACTTAGTTTTATGGAGTCGGGTAATTCATTCCATACTCGTCTGAATCACTACTTCCGTCGGGAGTTGAGTAAGTTTCGACGACGCTGGCTATTGCGTCGGCTATTTCTTGCTCAATTTGCTGCGTCGCATGTGACACCATCTCCTGCGTAATTGTACCTTGGGATCCCATGTTGAATACTTTTCGGACGTTGTCTTGGACTTCGTCAGCCAGTGACTCAATCTGTATAGTCACTGTTTTAAGATAAGCTAGCCTATCGAACACTTCTTCGCGTCCGCGTGGTCGGGGCATTAAGCATCCTCGACACGATGCCTCCCTACCATGGTTGAAAAACATTCTGCATAAAACCGCATCGATGAAACCAGGAATCTCCTCTTGCATCGTACCTCTGACGAAGTCAAATGCGACTTGGAGGTTTACATTTTCGTACACGTTCCACCCTGAATCACCCATTGTTGTAACTTAAGATGTTTTGGTTTTATAGTAAGATTCTAGTATTTATAGACTCGAAGTCGGTGTGCCAATTCTTAAATAATTCGCGGGAAATAGGTTATTTCTTTTCGCGTAAAATAATTAGCGGGAAACAGGGTTTTGATTCCCGCTCGACAATGCTGCCATGTCAGTTGATCTGTTAAATCATAATAAATGACATTAAAAATAAAATCTATTAAAATAATTAAATTTAAAAAAAATTATGTATTTTGAGGAGTCCTAAGCATCCAGTTATAGGCTCCTAGATGTTTGGGCAGGAAAGTTTTAAAGGCGGGTGTGTTTGGCGGCAATTTTTGCAGGTGTCTCGTTATAGCGAGACGTCTAATAATGGAAGTTACGCTATAATGAGACCCCTATTATTGCACTACAACGTTTGTGTACTTTTGTTAATATTAGGTGTCACACAATCATTCGTCAACATGTGATTGAATGATTGTAAACCTTGGGATTTTTTATGTTTGGTTGTTCATCTTAAAAACAATGACAGCTAAAACTCCTTAAGCACCCATTGTTATAACTTAAAACAATGGTCCGTTTATTTTTGAGGCAGGAAACATTCGGTCCATTTGTTTTTTCCCTCCGGGGTGGTTAAGGGTCTATTTTGTTATTCAAAATACATAAATACAATATTATAATATCAAACGCGAAGGAAAAAGTATCCGAAACAGAAAATGATACATTGGACACATAAAAATGAGAACAAAATAAAATGGGCAGTCAAATAAGAAACACTAGTACATGGTAAATGTAAAATACAACAAGTTCACACATTAACTTAAACAAACACTACAGAAACTCCGAGATGCAAACAATTAAAAACATAACGTAATGCCCATTAGTCGAAGTCATATCCCAAGTTATCGTCAGAGTCATTCCCCTCTACCCTTTCAGTAATCCTATTCTGAAGATACATTACCATATCCCTAGTGATGTAGTCTACCACCGTCATGTTCCATACGGCGGCTGCTTCTTGCTTAAATTTAAATGGTAGAAACAACAAACGATCCATTGTTTGCAAAAAATGTACCTTCGCTTGATTTGTTCACGGTTACGCACAAAAAAACCTTCCGTTCCTAAACGGCCGTAGTTATAGTACATCTTACACAAGACTAGGTTGAAAAACACATCGCTACTATCTTCACCCAACTCACGCAGGGTAAGTTTCACTGCCTCAAGAAAATGGTAGTCCTCATGAGGGGTAAACTCCATTATTGCACTGTTTATGTTTGAGGAGTGCCAATCATCCAGTTATATGCTCGTGGATGTTTGGGCGGGAAGTGCATTAAACGCGGGTGTTTTTGGCGGCAATTTTTGTAGGTGTCTCGTTATAGCGAGACCCCTGATAATGGAAGTTACGCTATAATGAGACCCCTATTATTGCACTACAACGTTTGTGTACTTTTGTTAATATTAGGTGTCGCACAATAATTCGTCAACATGGATTACGTTATCCTTATCTTATAAGTGTTTATACTTGATACAAAAAGTGGTACATAAAGACATTTTATAGGCAGTAACAATTATAGCAAATATATCAATTGCAAAAATGTGTCCATGGACTGAGTTGGAAGATCAATATCTGATGATGGCATCAGCTTAAGTTGGTGACCTTAACATGATAGAGGGGGGTAATAAGTATTGGTGGGCATTGCTATGCAAGATGTACTACCTATATGGAAGGGATGGTGTTCAACCGCCAAGAATTTCTAGGCGTGTTGATGAGGTGAAAGCTAGGTGGTCCAGTATAGTCACATTCCGTCAACATCCAGTTTCTGGCCTCACCGAATTGGAACGTCGTGTTGCGTGTAACCGGTTCAACTGTCAAGTCACGGATTTTTTAACAGAGGACCATCTGGATTCGGTCCGCGCTGATATTATTGACATCCACCTAGAGGAAATGCGTGACTAACAAGAATGCGAGAGATCTGTGGAGTTTATGTTTTACAATGAGTTTTATGTTATGTTTGATATTTTTGTTTGAGTTTATGTTTAAGTGTTTGATTCATTTTATGTATGAGTTTGTGTTATTATTCGTGTTTACAAAAATGTTCGGGTTTATGTTTGAGTTTATGTTGCATTTGTTTTGCATTATGATGCTTATTTTAAAGTTGGAGTTTGAAAAAATATTTGAAAGTTATATCATTAAAATGTAACAGAATATCATAACACAAAATTAAACAACGACGCAATACCATATCACAAAATTGAAACTAGTCAAAAGTAAACAACACATAAAAAGTCTTAAATTGTCAACAGAGAAGACATAAATGATAATCAATCTCTGTACTCGTGAGCAATACGGTAGCACTCGTCCAAAGGCTCCCGAAGGTCCTTCAAACTAATGTTAGGGTGGCTCTGCTCGTACGCCTGTAAATCCAGTAGGTGCGTAGTCAGCTCGTGCAGTCTGGTGGCATGTGTGAGTGGTGAAGGGTTCACCCCTAACTCTGCATCATCTCGGTGAGCCTCTGGATCACATATGATGTACCACAAGTTTTTCGTAACCCATGAAGTGTAGATCAAAGTGGTACCATCCTCCTGACCAGGAATAAACTCTGCACCCTTCAGACTCGGGTGAATACGGTGTGACTCCCAGTTGTCCCAAGTGAATGCATCCCAGAGGTAGAGGGTGTTCGCACGACGAACCCTACTAGAACCGGTAAGAATAGGACGCAGTGAACCAGGAACCTATATTTAAAAAAAAATTCTAAACTATGTAGCACACATGCGCAATACAAACAATATTAATATTTCGAGCAGCAAAATATTACCTGCTGGATGCGACCCAACTGTATAGCCACCCGTAGCGGATAGTACGCCTCGACAATGTCCGACGCCTTCAGCGTCGCATCTATCCAAGCTATATCAGCGTGACCTAGAGCATCCCGCATGGTCGTATACGGCATGAATGATACCTGCAAAATATTAACAAACCAATCCACGATTAGCAACTTATATTATATATACAATAATTGAAATGAAACTGATTATAACTTACATCGTGCTCGGTCAAGGTAGCTAGGTGATTTCGAACACCGTCTCGAGCCTCCTGGCTTTGTCGAAACTTCGGAGGCGCACGCAGGCACAAAGTAGGATCCACGATACTATACCTCGGGTACTGATGAACTGAAAACGACTGGAAATGGTCGTAAATCCACGTCTCTAACAAGGCCAAAAATCCAGAAATACCCGAAGTAACGTGTAGGCAACCTCTGCCTAGCTGGTAGTAGAGCTGCGCGAGTATCATCTGTCCCCAGTTATACCTCGCCGAGCTACTATAATCGTCAATGAACTGTAAATAGTCGAGGCTAATGTTGTTGCCCGACTTGTTGGCCAAAATGGTACAGCCAAAGAAGTGCAACAAGTATCCCCTGGTAGTTCGGCGGACATCCGCATCAGTGATATCATCGTCGTAATACTGATCAGTGCAGAATCTCCTCTTCAGCCACGCAAGGCGAACATGCCTCTTACCACCACCCTTGTTCTCCTTAATCTCCGCCTGAAGCTTCCTAACGCTGCACCCAAGTAAGTGAGCGTATGCCGCAGTACGCTCATCAGCAGTAGGGTACTCGTGTATCTCACAGTTGACACCCACAACTGAGAGCCCTGTGATCATATGGACATCATCCAGGGTGACGGTCATCTCCTTGAAAGAGAAATAGAACGTGTTCGTCTCAGGATGCCATCTCTCCTAAAATGCCTCAATCAAATGGACATTAGTAAACCACTTTCCCAAGGCATCAACAATGGGCCCGAAATACGTGGTCATAACCTGCTCACGTATCAGTTTCTGACGAACTCTCAAGTCCCAGGCACGATGAGTATGGTACATGGAATAACAGTGCAACTGTACCCGGGGCTGCATTAAAAACATACAATATATATAAACATATATGCAATCTAACATTTAAGATAAACCAATAACCAACATGTTCAATATATATGCAGTATAACAACTAAGATAAATCAATAACCAATAATTTAAATCACATGTATAACATATAAGATACACCTATAACGAATAAATCGAATAATGAATAAAACATCTAAGATAAACCAATAACGAATAAATTTAATAACATATGACAAACCAATAACATATAACATCTAAGAAATAAAATTTAATAACATATAACATCTAAGAAAAAAAAAATTATAAACCTATAACATATAACATCTAACATATAACATCTAACATTTATTAAACGAATAAATTTAATAACATATAACATCTAAGAAATAAAATTTATAACACAAACCAATAACAAATCCAATGCAGTAGACAGTGTTAAAACCAAACGGATAACCAATCGAATGCCATAGACAATAAATAAACCTATAACTGTAGCACATACCAAATTGCCTCTAATAATAATAACTTTAAAAAGTAAATTAAAACTAAAAAACTTACATCGCCTTTGAAGACGCTATAAGACTCATGCTCTTTGTAGGCATGGAAAATAGAGTATAGGTCTACGATGTGAGAATTATATCTACGGAAGCGCTGGTCCGTAGATAAGCGACGCTGGACAGGGCGGTCGGCGACCTGTAAGGTCCCTCTAACACGGACGCGGATGCTCCGAGACGTCTCAGCACGTGCGAGCTCCTCCGTCTCATGAACCGAATCATAATCTGTATCAGTAATGGGAGGACGTTGACGAGGAGGCATCCTACACAAGACAAAAATGAGTAATTAGACGAGTTGAAAACAAAAAAAATGGAAAACGGATATAAAATCGTGGATTTGGCAAATCCACGCAATTTAGTGCGTTGGAAATGCCAAATCCGCGAATCGTGGATTTGGCATTTCCACGCATGTTCTTGCGTGGAAATGCCCAGCAGCCGAAATTTCGACCCTCGGTCCTAAATCTACCCAAATCAACCCCAAATCCGAAAACAAACACCCCTAAATGATCCTAATCTCCTAACTAACAACATACATGCAGTTAAAATCCAACAAAACAACTCCAAATACATAAAAATTCAATTTTTCTACCCGAATGTTAAACTCTAAATATCTCGTGGCGTTGGATTTGAAAAAAAATCGATTAAAAAAACGTGGTTTTAGAAGGCTAGAGAGAGTTAGGGTTTAGAAGAGAAGAAAGAGGAACATATTTTGAGTTTTTGGTATTTATATGAATGGTATTTTTGTAAATAATGGGGGTCTTGTTATAGCCGAGTCAGGTCTCACTATAACCGGGTCTCACTATAAAAAAAACGGATCTCATTTTAGCCTAGCCCTAGAATCATTGGATTTGCTAAAAAAAACAAAAGTTATTCCGGGAAGTGGTTTGTTTTCGTTTTTCAATATTCATAAATTTTATATTAGGTAAAAGAAATTAAAAAACGAAAACAGACGATTTCACGAAGTATTTCGGTTATTCTTTAGCAATTCTTTAAAATTACATGAGCAATTTCTATCTCCAATAATTTAACATCTCTATTATTTGTTACATTATGTTACAAATTACACAGCTGATTCTGGGGATAGAACAAATACGTGAGAAATAAAGGGTAGCATAGTGTGGTATACAAACACTCAAGCAAGCAAAGCAAACAACTAATAACTTCTTATGTCAATTCATTCAATGACAAATTGAACAACAACGTAGCCAAAAAACACTTATAGGCCTAAGAGTTTCTATTCACTCTTCATACTTCCTTCCTTGCTTCTAACTTGCTTCCCAAGTTTTTCTTATCACTACAACTTTCTATTCTCGTCTTACCAGAAGCAACCCTACAGCAATGATGGATCCACAACGAGCATTAGTTTTTAAACTCGAAACAATTATACTTTTAAGGCACTGATATTTAAACTGAGAAAAACTTCTCACCCTCTAGTACTAAGCGGCGGTTTAGTCTTTTTCTGCTTATTTTTTAAGCTGCTAAGGTCTGGTTTCGACACTTGAACGTTGATTTCCTCACCTGTGTGCTGTTGCCTTGGAAGCATAGATGATTTTGGTTCTGCAACTACTTTTACAGCTTTTGAGCGAGAAGTTCCAATACCTTGCTGCATCAAATTCGTATAAAACAACTAAGGCTTTCTCCAACTGTTCCTATAAAATATTCACTTTGACCAAACGAAGCAGCTACAATAGATCTAGTGAACAACTTAGAAATAAACTATAAACATGAACTGCTGCGAAAGGCTTACTTGGCTCGCAACTTTATGTTTTGGGTGCGGAACTGTCTTGATTTCTTTGGAAGGAGCAAGACAATGTAGTTTCTTCTCCATGTTAGCTTCTTTAAGGATTCCTCTTTCCTAGAAAGATCAATAGATTGATTTTTTCAGTAAAAACTTGACAACATTCAAAAATATGAAAAATGGTTATCTTTTTCCGAACATTCACATAGCTTATAAATTTATGCACAATACTTTTTATTTACATATTAGTTCAACTCAAACTAACAAATAGTGAAGAACATATTGACGTTGTTTTTATGATTGATGATATCAAAATGTTAAAGAACATACAAAAGTCCAACTTACATCTGTTCTTAGTCTGAAAGGCTTCGGATTCGTAGGCTTAGGTTTCTTGTACTTCAGCCCTTGACAATGACCACCATCTTTGGTTGTCTTAACAACTATTTTTGTCACCTGCGTCAATTTCAAATACAAGTAAGAAAATGAATACATATGAAAACATTAAGACGCTACAACATGCCAAAAAAAAAACTCTACCTCCTGAGGGACTCTCTTAGATTTTCCGAGATATTTCTTCTTGTCAATCTCAATATGTGATTTTCTACAATTGCCAACAACAAACAAATTGATTAGGGATAACAGTACTAGCTAACAATTGAAACAAGAGTTCAAAATTCTCACCTGTTAGTATCAAAGGTTGGAAGATTTTCCTTGTCATCACTCTCTAAAATCTCATTTCGATTACTTGCTAGCTTCTCTATAACTTTCTCTTTCTTTTCTTTGTTACAATAACCATTCTCATCGCTTTTGGTGTTCGCGTTCTGCACAATATCGTTCTCCTCTTGACAGCTACTTGCTTCATTTGTTACTGCGGCCTTATTATCTCCCACTGGTTGTTCCATTGTCTTCAAACTTGAATTGCATACTTTTTCTTTAAGGCATGAATGAGAAAAGGGTTTGGGTATTTCCTCTTTGCTTGAAGGTTTGGGCTGCAAGCAATCAAAGACCCGGCTTTTAACTTCTCTTGTCCTTAGTCTATGGCGACTACAACCACTGGCCTTTGTTTTATTTACTTCTACTAATTTCTTCAACTCCACTGTCGTCTTCGTCGGTGAGTCAAACAGAACTTTGACTACTGGCTTACGACAACTTTCCTTACCCACTAAAACAGTTGTATTCTTTGAGTTCTCAACGCTTCGAATGTTTCTCAAATTCTGGGGGCGGATTTTGTTCCTTGGAGTTGTCCAGCACTTATCCACTCCTGATGATCCTATTGCTTCTGCTTTTGCTTTCGGCAGTGCATTCTGCCTCGTTGACTCTATTTCTTTTCCTTTCTTTTGTGGAATGGATGAAATCATAGCCAATCGACACTTTGAAAGTTTTGCAGGAACTGTACGCGGGCATTTCAAGTTTGGACTGGAAAAATAGAGCAAACAATCAAACAAACAAAAAATATAACCAATTAAAGCTTCAAGTAGTAGGAAAGCTAAGATAGTAATAACAACTCCAATACAAATAGAAAATATATTCAAACGCGAAAACTAATCATAATTCTTACTCTATACGAGACAGGCATACAAACACGCTAACTATAAGTAAGAAAGACTAAGACAATGACTCAAGAATACAATTCCATTATTATAAACTTTTTAAGTACCTTGCATCCTGTCCATATAGTGTTTTCCTGAGCCTAACATTAGGACTTCTAGCTGCCATCACCTGCGCGAATAAATAACTTAAGATCGATAGCCGATAAGCAAGAGCTGAAACACGGAACCAAGTCAAATAGGTAAGTACCCTTAAAACAAACTGCTTGTAGATTTCTTCTGAATCCATTTCTTACTCATGCTTTTGATCACATCCTATAACACAACGCCAAAGATAAGTCTTTGAGCTTTGTATTTCAAATCACTATACAAATACAATTTTAAGTATAATTTAGTTTTATAGTATAGCAATTATACAAATTTAGGACAATACTCTCTGGTTACTATATTTGAATCACTCCTGAAGTTCAATACTCAATATTAACAAAAAAATTCTATAATTTAAGGGGATCGAAATTAAACCCACAAACTGAACACCAAAAACACTACATAAACTACGACTTAAAGCTCGGACAAGAACCAAAAGCAAAAAAATTATCAAAACAGTTGACTACCAAAAAAAGCAAATTTGAAAGTTAAAATCGAGAAGGATACAAAGAGGAAGTGATACCAACTCTCATACAGAACCAGTAACGGTCGTTGTCTTTGCTGGTCCGACATCGATCCGGTGCCGAGAGATCGACGAACTTAGGTGCCTCTATCATCTCGTAAAACTCGTCACCGAATTCTCCGTTTTGGATCTCCGGCGTCATAGGCTCCATTTCTTTTAGAGAGAGAGTTTATTATTTGTTCGATTTTTATGGAAAAGTAACTTAAAGGAAGAAGAAAGGTTTTAAATTGCGGATCCAAGCAATATAGCCGTTAGAGATAAAAGGTAGATGTGTCTTGATTAAGACGTGAAGGAATGTAATGTCGTAATAAATAAAGGGTCTTACCATTTAAGTGTATCTATTATAGTTGGTGCTTTAAATTTGTGTACTAATCATGTAGTTTCTATTCCTAAAATAAGCCACATGCTAAATTTTGAATTTTTCAAATAAGGTATAACAAATTTTGTCATCTAAAAAAATACTATATAATACATTTTTTTTTATTTCTTCATTTTCAAAATAAAACAGGTCGAATTTGTTTTTTATACAATAATTTTGTTTGTACAACATATAATTTAATTCAAAATATTATTCCAAAATTTACAATTTGTAAAAAACAAATTTTCGATTAAGAGAATAGAGACCATAGAAATAATTGGATTCACGATTAAGCCTATATTAAAGGCTTTAGGTACTTTATTGGATATATGCATTAATAAAACCATTGTCATACATAAATATTGTCAAGTTTGGATAGAAATGGATGTATCAAGGACCAATATGGATACTGCATAGATGTTATATATGGGAACATTTCATTGTATTGTCTCTAATGTAATCACCTGAAACATAACAGGCACCAAGGCAAAAAGTTCAATAAAAATTCTGAAGTAAATATAGATCAAAATCCAGTCACAGATGATCAAGCAATAAACAAGTTACCTGCTAAAAACACTTAAATTAGGATCCCCAAATTGAAATCCATAATACTGAGAGAACCCAACTTAGGACATTTAAAAGTAAAAACACGAAAAATAATGTTACTAGTAAATTCACTAGTAACAATGTCAATCAAATCTAGGAAATAAGCCTTCAACAATCTAAGCCAATTGAACAATAAGGAAAGATATTGGATGAGCATGATTCAGAAATGATTGATGCTTTCCAATCCATAAAAAAATTGGTAATAAGTTTGAATTTTTAAATGCCTCGCCTATTGATGAGCCTCCATCAAATTCTCCTCATTACACACTAATTGGAAGCCTTCCAGTTTCACTAAATAAACAAAGAACATGGATGAATATCCTGAGCAAAAAGACAACATTTTGAAACCCAAAAAAAAATTAATGTGAGCAAAACAATGGATCTTAAGGAACCTAAACACTCTCCATCTAATATTAAATGAGTTAAAATATTGAATTGGAATATTGGAAGATTAGGTAACAAAAAATGAATTTGAAAACCAAAATATATTGTCAAAACGGATAATATAGAGTTCATGGCTATCTAGGAACCTATGATCTAGGAATTAAGAATTGACAGAACTCTTAAAATTATTGGTTTTCACCATGGTGTTGTTAACATCAACAATAAAATATGGATTATGTGGAAAAAACTGTTTAAGGTGAATCTGATATGTTACAAAGAGCAGCTCATTCACCTTAAAACTTCTCATCTTAACATGAATAAGTAATTTAATGTTACAGTCGTTTATGCCAAATGTTCTATGATTAATAGGATTCCCCGTTAGGACAGCTTGAGAGGGTTATGTAGAAATCCACTGGAGTGGATTGTCATGGGCAACTTTAATTGTATAACAAACATTAATGAGAAATTGTCGTGTCCAACTTTGTGTTTACGAAGTCTTGATGACTTTAATAACATAATTTTAGATTGTTTCCTTGAAGATGTTGGGTTTATTGGATCCCATTACACTTGGACCAATAATATAAATTGGAGAAGGCTTGATAGAGTTCTAATTAATTCTCAAATGAGAAACTGTATTGAATCAATCCAAATTAAACACTTAACAAAAACATGCTCTGACCATGCCTCCTTATTAATAACATTGGCCAACAACCTTCTTAAACCAAAATCCACCTTCAAATTCCTTAACATGTGGAACAAGCACCCTAACTTTTATATAATCATTGAAGATTCTTTGAAAATATATAATAAGTATATGGGTAGGGCTATATTGGGACCCCATTTGGCTATAATGAGACCCCAAAATTAAAAAAAAAATTATGTTTATGTGGGTTGACCAATTTACCCTTCATATATAAAACCAAATTTCTAACCAAAACTTTAAATTTTTCTTTTTCTTCTTCCTATAGTTTTCTCTCTCTAACTAAACAAAAATCATAAAAACAAGTTTGTAAAGTATATTATCGTATTTAATATACCTACTTAGTAATACCATTCTTCGTCAAATGACATACACATTGGACTCAGTTAGCTCTAGCCTTTCACCAATTCATCAAACATGTTAATTGCAGTATTTCCACCCGGATAACATGTCAGTTGCAGAAAAAATGAAAATTCAGCTTCCAGAAGTTAGAGAAGAATTCAAGATGTCAGAATCACATGTTGTCTTTTCACGTGTTTAAGGTAAAATCTTGTTGTTGAGGCTTCTCCTCCTAAGAACTTAAATTTCATAAAAGTTCTGGTTTTTTAAGCAACGGAGATTGACTGAGAATGGCTAGAATAATATTGTACATGCATCTATCTTGTATTGATTTGTTAAATGTATTGGTCATTCCTAATCCTTCTTATATATTCTTTTACCTTCTAAAGGTGTTGGTCTCTTATAATTTAGGTCTCTTCTTTTAGCTACTAGAGATATACCTGTAAACCAATGAAATCTTCTTGCAACCCTGCTTATATGGAGATATGAGAGGTTTTCTGACTATACAACCATACTAAGTTTGACTATGTGATTTGATAACTGAATTTGAAATCTTAAGAGCTATATCCTCTGTTGCTAAATTAATGCAACTACAATCATTCAAAAAAAGTTTAAATGTAATAATTGAGTCCTTGTTACTTGGGAGCTTGAAATTTTTGGAGCAAGAAGGAAGGAAGGTGAAAAAAAATGTTTATAGATGTTTGGATGTTTATGACTTGTTCCTCTTTGTTGAAGTTTTCTTTATATATTCTGTGGTATAACATGCTGCTAAATAAAAGTGATATATCGTCAGCTGCATTTCATTTGATAGGTTATTAATGTTCGTCTATTGGGTTGCAGTGGCACAACTTACAACTAAAATCAAGCATCTCTGGCACTTTACACAAAAAGGTGAGACTAGAAAAGCTTTCATATTGCTAAGCATGTTTCATTCAATACTTAGTTAAAGATATGCATGGAAGCACAACGAAGCTGTGTATTATTTCTATTTTTTTTACATTTTTACTGATCAAGAATCATTCTAGCTATTGCTACATACTTGAAACAGATTCAAAGATTAATTTATGCATATTGGTGTTTGTATTTGTAGGATAAATATTCACGTAAAGGTTTAGTAGCCATGGTGCAGAAGAGAAAGAAGTTGTTGAAGTACATGCGAAGAACAAATTGAGATTCATACTACTTTGTTATCTCAAAACTTGGTCTACGTGACAACCCTGATTACAAACACTAGTCAATTATACTGCGAAGCTGGCTAGACTAGACAAGGGCATGGCTATAAGCAGTAATTTTTTGAAGGTGTTATTTATCTCGACTTCGGAATCTATGTTATTGTATAAACTTTCGCAGCTTTATGAAAATAATACGTTTGTTGTTGAAGCTATGAATGCAAGAAAACATGTGAATTCTTGGAGACATGTTAATGTGTAGTTTATTTTTCTAATCTACTTGTTTAGTGTATTTAGGTAATGATTTTTTCGTGTAGATACATGCCCAATATGAAATAAATAGACGCTGAAAACAATTTTCTCGTCCATAAGTGAAAACTGATACAATGCTTCCTGGGTTTGTTTTCATTAGTTGGTCACAGTAGTCGGGTAAAAACGATATCCTTCCTAAAAAGTCCCATGAAGTGCAGCCATATTACGCTCCTTCCCACACCAAGCTTGCATGTAAGAGACAACAACCCCATGTTAATCTCGGATGTCTTGCAAGGATTTGTTTTATTTTATACTGTGGATTATCTCGTACACGTGCTTCTACCGACCTAGCAACCCAACCCACAGACGCTTTGTGATGGTGATGGTTACGAACTCCTTCACAAGTATGCTCTGCTTGAAGTGTTCGAATTTAAAATGTTGGAACTTTGGGGAATTTAGCTACATGAACCCGTCATGGACAACCTTATTTTGAGCACTTGGCTATGAAGTGGCTACGATCAGATTTAACTAACTAAACAAGATTGTAAATAATATTATCGTATTTAATATACCTATTGAGTCCTACCATTCTTCGTTAAATGATTATGCTAGCAGATTTAAAAACACCCAACGCCCAATTTTGGGCAAATCGCGAGTTGAGTACTTGCGATTTGACCAAAATTGGGTGTTGGGTGTTCGCAAATCGCGTCCAGATATCAAACCTAGCCTCTAAACTCCCAAGAACCCTAATCCTTCAAATTTAACCCAAATTCAACAAACAACATACCAAAACGTCGAAAATCACTAAACTAACACTAATCTAGAACTTACTTTCAAAAAAAACAACAACATTTAGATGAAAATTCGACTTTTTTGGCAGAACCTATAACTCTAAATATCACTAGAAATACCTAACTAAATTGCATAAAAATTACATCAATAAGTATAAGATTCATACCTTAACGTATTTGTGAGTTCGGATTTGAGAAATCTTGAGTTTTGTTTTTGCCGATTTTGAGAGCTTTTTGTGTGAAGAAGAGAGAAAAGATGTAGTTTAGGCTGAAATAGAGCTTTTATATCAAGGGTATTTTAGTCATTTTCGGGATCTCATTATAGCCAAAAAAATTCTCATTATAGACAAAAGGGGTCTCAAAATAGTCTTGTCCTAAATATATTTTTATATATATATATATATGATAGATTTTTTAATTTTTTTAATAAAAACAAATTTAATAAATAAACATTAAAAAATTTAATTATTAATAAAAACTATTTGATACGATATTTCACTTTTATTAAATCATATTTGAAATGTATATTCTTAAATAAGTAATATTTGAAGTTGAATTTTAATAAATTATTATATAAAACTATTTTATTTATCCTTCCTGGTTTATAAGATTCCTCGAAGAGGAGGTAAGAAAAGCCTGCTCATCTATTATTCTACTAGTTTGATGGAGCACATGTACATCTATCTTGAGATGAGTGGTCTGGTTCTCACTAATGTTTTTTTTTATGTTTTTTATTTTTTGTATTTATGTTTTTACATTTTTGTTTGGAATATATCTAAACTCCAATCACGAATAACTGTCTTGTTTAATTTATTATTAATATCAAAAGTTATTTGTGAAGTTTTATATTATATGAAAAAATTATAGTAATTAGATATAATGAGTTGTTAGAGTTTTATCGAGATAATGCTAAATGGTATAATATATGTTAAATACCATCAAAATTTTATATTAACTAGACATGGATAAGGTGGATGATATGTCGCAACAATATGAAATCTTTTTAAAAATTAACCAAAAATATAGCCAAACGAATTTTCAGACCTAAATTAGACAATATCAATACTAATGCAAAGTTCTCAATTTTTTAGTACAAAAAAAAATCAAATTTTGAATTTAAATCTGAATTTTAAATAGATAACGTAACCAAAATTGGTAACGATTTTAAAACTTAAAAATCACACAAAGAAGGCTTCTTGATGCTCTAAAAACTAAATCAAGAACTCAAAAGCATTCAGGGTTATTGCTGATAAGAAGCCATTTTAGACTGCCCGATAACCAGTTCTCTATGTCTGTATGTCAGGAGATAATCTAACCTTCAAACCATTACCACATTCCATACCAATATACTCCTTAATACCTACAATATTTTCACTTGTAGAAAAAAATAGAGGTGAAAAAACAAGTCAGAATCGAAAACAGAGTTTCGCAAAAGAAAATTTTCCTTTTTACCAAAAAAACAATCCACCCGAAAACAAATCAAAGAAAACCCAACTATCAATCAAAACTAAATCACTCCAATCATAAATATTCCTATATTTTACCAAATCTCTTTAAAAACACTTCAGAACAACCTATATTTCACAACAACAACAACGTTAAAATTTATACAGAAGCAACAAAAGAATCTTCAAAGGAATCTAAACATAACAATGTTTAAATCAAGGACCATGGTGATCACAAGTCCACCCACATTTCATCTCAGGATCAGGAAAGTTTATTTGTTATCTCTAAGCATATTCTAATTTGTAAACCTTCTACTGGTTGTCCTCGTATGATTGATGTTCAAAATTTCTATATAAATTTGGGTCTACTAGGGTCTTTTATTTATTTTGGTTTGATAATAGGCACATAATATTAGAATTTGAGCAGCTAGATGATTTTAAGAAAATACGGAAGAGAAATGTTTGGTCTTTAGTTAACCAAACTATGAGAAGTTTTGAGTGGGTTCCTTTTTTTATTCCAAAGATTTAATCCTGTTTAGCCTTTATTTGGATATCATTACCTAACTTACCAGAATATATGTTTAATAAGGATACCATAAACTCTTTTGCTAAAATATTTGAAGATTCTCTCATATTCTAGGTTCCAAGAAGAAACAGAGCTAAATATAATTGTTCTAAGGCTTGGGTAGTAATTGATGTATCTAAGGTCTTGATAAACAAAATATGAATACGTTTTGGAGATAAATAGGGGTTTTAGAGCTAAATACAATTGTTGTAATGCTTGCATAGTGTTTCTGAATATAAAAGGTTATATCATCGTCAAGTTGATGAAGATTGAAAAATCAAACAGCACCAGTCAATTGCTTCGAACTTTTCCAATCAAAAAGAAAAATACGCTAAATGTACATGGATACCTAAGCTTAAATCTATTATTATCGATGATAAGAATAGAAAAGATAATAATTCAATCCAACTGGAATTTAATTAGATCCCAACATCCCATAATGGAACATGGGTTCCCAAACTTAAGTCAATTATCATAAATTTAACATAAACCTGATAAAATAGTTCCTCAAACAGTTTCCATTCCTCTTTAGTTATAAAAAAGGAATAATAAGCCTTTTGTATCTAATCCATCAAAATATGGTCCTAAGAGAACTCTTTCACCTAAGATTCTAAATAAGAAAGAAAAATATTCTCATACTAATACTTATGATGGGGACAATAAGAAGAAATTCATAGAGTATTACTCAACTACCACAGAGGTTGGAAGCGCTGAAATAACTATAGGACTACAAACACTTGAACTAGAAACAAGAATTAAAGAATTTATTAGTAAGAAAGCTAGAAAGGATAAGATAAAACCTATTAAAGGGTTTTTCAATACTAAAAAAAATACTTTAAAAATTATTCTAGACCCTTAAACTCGTCATCTAAATGATAGTCAAAATACTAATTGGAAAACTATAGGTGTTAGTAACAAAAGGACAACAAGAAAACTTAATCAATCATAAAAATTTGATTTCATTGCGCTACATGAACCTTTGATATCAATGGATAAGTTTGAAAAAATCCTAAAAATACTAGGATTTCACTTTGGACCTGTTAATATAAATAATAAAATTTACACAGTAGATTAATCCTAGAATGCTTGGCCAAAATATTTTAAACTTAATTCATTTTATGTAAACTAACATGACTAACAATATTTTAAATTAGGTTCTCATACCTGAAATTTGTGCTTTTAGTTCTTCTTCAATTGCGCAAGAACCATAGATTTTGGACAAGTGAAAGTAAGACTTCCAACCTGGAGTCGGCTAACTACAAATCATGCAGCTACACGTGCAGAGAATTCTTCAAGCCAAACAAGTGAAAGCACAATTGTAGTAGCTGAAATATTTGGCTCAAATAAAGTAAAAATCTTATTAAAAAACTGGGCAGCGTGAAAAATGATTATTCGGACCTACTCGCCCATCAAATTTGATGCATGGCCGCACCAACAACATAAGAGAGATGGGAGATTCTGAGGAATATCATGGTGAATTTAGGCAGTTCTCACAAGAGAAAACCTAGCTTCCATCGTGGGAAGGACGACCACAACGTATACACGTGAGAGGAAAAAGTATGAGCCTAAACAACCGGAAATCCATTGACTTACGCAATCGTAAAATCCCTTGAAACCTCGATAGCCTCCTGAATAATATCTGTAAGAAAAACGGTGGTCGATAAAAAAAGAATATGATCTTCCCCTCCAGATCGAACTAGCATATCGGGTTCGAAACAACCAATATCAAGGTTACGATGGTGCTTGTTGACCGAGAGAAAAATTCATATGCCATCCTCAGGGAAGAAGCATGACCAAGAAATCCATATTTTTTGGATAACCTAATCTTCTAAAGAACGTTACCAAGAAATGATTCGAGAAGATGAATATTTTGTTTTGCTTCATTCGAATGACAAGGATCCAAGTTTTCAAAGGTTAGACTTTATCAAACAAATCAGAAAGAAGAAAAGATCCCAAATTGCAATGATTTTCGGTTATACCTACTGTAACATCTTTGGGCTTTTCCTAAATTATAAGACCCAAATTGCAATAGAATTTCATGTTCAATATTAAAAAATAGGTACCTCAAAAGTCATGTTTCTTGACTTTTGAAAATAACTTCACATAAAGTAAAGTTTGAAGTAATTTCTTTCATTAGTTGGTCTTTCATATAGAGTCATGTCTTTTGACTTCTGAAAATAAAGTGAGCAATATCCATAAAACCACAATAAGTCTGTTTTGGTTAAATTGGAAAGAAAATGATGATATTACTCTAGACAATGGTGTAAGAGGTAACCAATATAGATAATGGGTGGATTTGAGGACTTATTCTTTGTCAACTGAGATAAAATCAATAACGCTTCAGAAGCGTTTCAACATCGCTATAATTAAAAATTCTAAAAGGACACAAGATTCTGGTTACCATACTAAGCAATTTAAAAATTACATAATGAATTATAATGATAACGACAAGTTATTGTGTAGAGCATTCTCACAGACTTTCAGAGGCACAACTTTGAAGTGGTATAATATGATTTTGATGGGATCAATAACTAATTTTGGGATATTCTACATAGTTTTCAGAAGGCAATTCATGGGGAGTAAAGAAATACGGGCAAATCGGGACACCGTTATTCAATGCAAGCAGATAATTGAAGAAAAGTTGAATAATTATACTAAACAGTTTGTGTTGACCACGAATGAATTAGATGACTGTGATGAACATGTAGCATACGCTTCTTATTTTCAAGCACATTCAATTATAGTTAAACCTTTGTTTTCTTTTAAGAATGTATTACAAAGACCAGACGTTTCATGGAGAATGACCAAATGGTCTATAGAGTTGGGAGATTGTGAAATATACTGTACTCCTCAAACAACTATCAAGGCAAGCCTTGGAATATTTTTTTTGTCGAATTTCATTTAGAGCGATCTGATGAAGAGGGAAACGATATCGATGATTTAGCTTCAACATATGGATGGGTAGTTAGAACTAATAGAGGTTCAAGTATTTTGGGATCCTGAGCAAGAATTCAACTGGTAGCCTTATTTTGGGAGGCTATGTATCAAGCTACATGGTTTGATTCTATCATATTGAATAATGAGGTAAAATACAAGGCAACGTTGGCTGGATTGAGGCTTTCAAATATATTTAGAGCTAAAAAAGTGTGTTTAGAAACTAATTTGCAGCTTGTAGCGAACCATATGTTAGGAATATCTGAGGCTACGAAAAGCTTATCAAATATTTGCGAGAATTAAGAGGACTGGCAGACTTATTTGATAATCTAATGATTGAACATATCAACCAATGAAAAAATACTATTGTAGATTATTTGGTAACCATTGCTTATTTTAAGGGATATCCTTGGATTTTATTATAGGAGAGCGCGTCTATAATGATAAAATTCGAGTAGTGTCAATATTTTGAGGAGGTGTGTGTGGCCAACGAGGAAGAACAGAGAAATTTGTAGTTTGATTTATAAGAATTTTTACTCAAAAGAATATTAACACTTAATAAGAAGTTAGCTCAAAGATTGAGGTTTAAGTAGTATGGGTTTACAATTTTTGAGGGAGTTTTGTATAAGAGATCTTTGAATGGACCATTTTAAAGATGTTTAGGGAAAAATGAATCTTAAATAATCTTGTCCGAACTGCATGATGGAGAGGGTTCAACTCATTATGGTTTCAAAAATTTAACAAGAATAGTATTTTTTGCAGGCTATTATTGGCCTACCATAACGAGTGACGCTAAGAATCTAGTTTGTAGTTGTGATACTTGTCAAATATTTACAAATACCATTTATATGCCAGTTGTACCGCTAGATTCAATTTTCGAGACACTTCCATGTAATTGATAAGGGATAGATTTAGTTAGACCGCTACCTATGGCTTTTGGAGGGCGCCAAACTATTATTGTTGCGCTGGATCATTTTTCAAAGTAGGCAGAAGCAGAACCTTTATGTGTAAAACTGGTGTCCAAGTCTGAGAGCATACCTCTTTCTCCACACATATGGTTTGAACATCCAGAGTCCACGAACCACACATCTCCTCTTTTAGTACTTTTGACTTCCACATACGACATGAGAATAACTTCATCATTTTATTCGATCTCTGCAAAATGTGTTCCATTTCCATTTGGACATTCATTTTGAAAATTTCCAAGTTTGTGGTAGTTGTAACACTCGATTATTTCTTTATTGAATGATAATCATCAGGCCATGTCTCGGCCTATGTATGAACCTCTACCTCTGCCTCTAAAATTGAGATGTTGATCATCTTCCTTATGACTGATCGTATTCAAATTCTTTTCATATACAGATAAAGAGCTCTGCAATTCGCCAATCGTCATATTTTATGTGTCTTTTAACTCCTCGATTTTCACCACCACATATGTGACTTGTAAGTAAGAGTTCGAAGTATTTTCTCAACAATCTTTGAATCTTATATGTCTTCTTCTTGTTTTTCATAACAGATAATACTCTTCCAAAGTAATCATCGATGTTCTCTTTATTATTCATTTCAAAAACCTTAAAATATCGTCTTAAGTTTTATAGAAGATATCGGTTCACCATTTTGTTGCCTCCATACTTTATCTTCATCGAATTCCAAATAATTTGGATATTTTGCGATCCAAAATTTGTTCAAACACAACTAGGTCAATTGTCTAGAACATGTAATGCTTCACTTAACAATCCTTCATCTTGAGCTTCTCAAGATTCTTCTTCTGTGTTGCAGTCACTTATCTTGCTCTGATACCAAATGTAGTTGTAAGTTTAGATTAACCATTGCACCAGAATCTCTAACTTTTATTCATATCTTTAATGTCTATTATAGATGATACATGAACTAACTTTTAACTGAATCAACTAATAAAAGAACTAACTAACTAATTCAACTATCTCAGGAGATTCGATTACATTTGGATCATATTTGCAATGAATTTTGGTTGCAAATGCTTTCTGTTGGCAATTTATTTTTATTAATAACCTCGTGGAGACAATGAAGACTTCCGGTTGCAAACCCGTTACGAAAACCCTATTCTAATATATAAGTGACGATTTTGGTAGGTTTGTTTAAAAAATATGTTTATCCAGTAGTAATATATTATCATATAGTTAGTTGTTCAAATAATTAAAGTGAACTATTAAAAAAGAGTAACTGATTAGTAAACTTTCACTCTTCTATTCCCTTTCTATTTCACTGGTTCATGTTGTTGTTATCCATAGTGAGAGAAGCAAAAACTTCTGCTATGTCACCGGAAAACAAAATAAAACGGTCTGCGATGGATCTAGAAGCACAAGAGACAAGCCAAAAAAACAAACTGCCGAGGGGAGTTGGTTAAAAAAACAGTGTGAACTGAAATATAAATTTAGGGGATTTTTAATTGGTATTGCATGATAATGATAACTGATAATAATATCTTAGTATTAATATTGCATGATAATAAATGTTATTTAAAAGTATAATAAATATGAGTTTAGAAATCATTATTCTAAAAGCATCCCAACATATACTCTACTTTTTAGGTTACTATAGATTATATTTGAGTAATGTAAATTTATATGTTATGTTTTTTGTTCCAACATGTAGTGTATATTTAAGGTTGTTACTAATCCCTAAAATAATAGGAGAAAAATAAGATAGATAACAAATAAGCTTTACTTATTGGGTAAGTGTAATTTACACAAATAAATATAAATAGTATTTTACCGTATCAATTGTAAAGAAAAAAATCATATATAATCGTTGAATTTATCATAAACTGTCAAATAGGCGTAAGTGCAAGAGATGCTCTAAAATTCAAAACTACATGTAATCTAATAGAATAATAAAGCATTAGCCATTAGCCGCGAGGAACCAAAATCTTATATATAAATAAGAATATATTTTTTAGTAATATATTTATATTAACCATTAATATATATATATATTAACTAAAACTAAATTTATTATAGAGAAAAGTATCCATAAATGTATTCTCATGTTTATGATATCAAACTAGTACCCACTAATTGGGTAGTTTCCTAAAGTACCTAGAACTAAATATTGGATAAAAATATCCTCTATGGTATAAAAAGGGCCATTTTGAACCCACTTTTTTGTCTCTTAAGCTTGACTTTTGGGTTATTATTCCCTCCAACTTCACTTTTTTTATTTTGAAGGGAGAGAGATAGAGGACCCGACACTGAACCAAAAAACCAGTCTCGACACAACCTTCGTATGAACCGTCGCGGTGAGGGTAACCATTTTCGACTCCGATCGACGGTAAGAAAACGTCCTTCCCGATATCAACTGCATTTCGAGATATTATCTGACGCCGTTTTAGACGAACATGTTAGTTCTTCTCTTCAGCTAACGTTTTCTTGGCCGGAAAAAACATGGTAACGTCGTTGTTTAAAGTTAGAGAGTGGATTTAAATTCGAATAGTCATAGGAGACAATATTCGTGTGTTGTATGCAAGTTTTGTTGATTTCGTCAGTGTCATGTATCTCAGTTTGTTTGTATTTCTGATTTGGGTAATTTTTTGAATTTATGTGTGTTTGAGGTTAAAGTAGTTTAGTGTTGAAGATGTTTGTGTAAAAAAATGGTTTTCGGCAGATGTTATGTTAGTCTCTGCGTAGATATCGGGACAGGTCTCCGGAGAAGAAGGCTGAGGAGGGTTGGTTAATCATAAATCACAACTTGTTTACCTTTTGTTTGCTCGTATCTAGCAATGTCTGCAAGTGTTGTAGTATGGGCACACTATGTCTAGCAAGGTCTGTGAGTTAGTTGATGTTTTTTTAGTTAATAAAACGCAATGAGTTTTTGGCTTGGTAATGTCTAGAAAAGTGTGTAAAAGAAGGCCACTACAATCACAATATCTCATGTTCTTTTCTGAAGTGTTAGGTGATTGCGATTTAGGATGTTAAATTTTAAATTTGGAGTTAATACATAACTATCAATTGCGATTTATGTAGGCATACATGACTGCGACAGGTGTATTCTACAACTCTGGGTTAGTTAGTATAATTAACCTTCTCAGGAGAAATATAATTACGGCAGAACACGTAGAAGCTACTACTGGCACTCTGAAACGAGGATTTGAAGTTGAATAAGTTCCAAAAGCTGGTCGAGGAGATTTGCGATTTGTACGATGTAAGAAAGCAGGCTTTCAAAATAAGGCGTACGTATATGAAGTTAACTGCGAATGATGTGAAGGCGATTTTAGGCCTGAAACACGGGGATGAGGAGATGCTTATCAGTAAATCGAGGCCTTTATGGGTCGGTACGCTGATGGGGCCGAAAACGATTCTGTATTAATGCAGAAGTTTTTTTTTAGTCCCCGAGCAAAGAATAACGGGCTGACAAATGACAAATCAGTGTTGAATTCATTGATAAAGGTAAATAAAATCTTGAAATTTTTATTTTTTTTGATTTATTGTTGTAGTAAAGGAATATGATGTTCTTTGCTTTGCAACAATCAATAGAGAAAACAATTATGGACGGAGGGGAGGACGAGGTGAAGGACGTTGCTCGTCTGCTGATACTGTTCATATGCTCGACACTGTTCTTTTCAGTTTCAGGCGATATAGTGGAGGATGTGGAGAAAATAAACGACTACGAATGGTCTAGAACTATATTTGAAAAGCTGCAGACGTCGCTGGATAAATGTATTAAGGCCGGGAATCCCGGTAGAGTTATCGGATGCGTTGCTCTTCTATTTGTAAGAATGATGGCTTATATTATTATGTTAGTTATTAAAACCATATTTGAATGTTTTTTCATTTTGTATGCAGCCATTTTTGATGGAGCACAGTTACATGGAGGTTCAAATACCAAGGCCCAACATAATCCTATGTGTTATAAGTGGTGGGGATTGGAGGGGGAGGAGTCAACTATGGAAATGATCCGGATGGTCAACCAACTTAGAGACTCACAGGTAAGATAAATATGAAAGCATAGTTGATGGTATAATAGAGTGTATCTAAAAATATTTT
This sequence comes from Limnanthes douglasii subsp. nivea, assembly GCA_036936605.1. Classification (NCBI taxonomy): domain Eukaryota; kingdom Viridiplantae; phylum Streptophyta; class Magnoliopsida; order Brassicales; family Limnanthaceae; genus Limnanthes; species Limnanthes douglasii. Next base: position 154,055,434 of record JAUPFV010000003.1, on the reverse strand, counting down.
AATTTAACCGGTCTACAAATGTATCGGAATATAACATATCTAGAAATAACACAGAAAACATAAATCGCAACCACATGACCAAACTTATCTAGCAATTATAACTTCAAAGCAATCGCAATCCATTACTACTGAGTAGGTATTGATTTAATTACTAACATAAATCGCAACATACTTACTCGTAAATTGCAAGCATGATTAAAAAATGCTGAGGCAATCGCATTTGCGATTCTGAATACTAATAAACTGTGACTTTGTATTTGTTTATTTGTTAGGTTATGGATGAAAAACTATCTTTAATAGAGGCTGAATGGGAAGCTTTTGGAATGAGGGAATTAAGGTGGAGCTCTGAAGCTGGGGCACGGACGAGTGAGGTAAGAAGTCGGAAAATGAAAAAGTCTGTTGCAAACAGAGCAGTCAAAAGGCAGAATAAATTGTTCAATGATCAGGCTGGAACAAGTCGTAGAAGGAGATCAGAAATTGAGCTTGATGACAATACAATACAGCCACCGGAAGAAGAGGAATATGACGTTACATTTCATAAATTCATGGCCAAGAAGAACTCTACTTCATCAAAAGCGAACCGCAAGAAAAAGAAAAGGCACTGTAGGTCAAGTATTGCAAGTTTTGTTGGACTATCAAGGTCGGTGTTACATGATAAGATGGTGGTGAAAAAGAGAAGCAGGATGTGCTGCTTAGTTGTTGAAAATAAGCGTTTGAAGTTCTCGCTTGAACGGAGAAAGAAAAAAATGAGTATTTGTATGCTTTTTTAGGATAAAGCATGTATAAAAAATCAGATATACTATTTAACTTGCTTCTTTGGATAAGTTGAAGGTCCGTAGTTAAATTTTAAAAAGTTGAAAGCGAAGGTTGAGGTAGAAAAGGACACTTAGATGATGACAATGCTGAACTTAAACACCTTATTAATGCCGCTTTGTTGTGAGATTAGGAGAGTACTGAACGGGTGGCTGCGAATACTAGCGAGAAGGTAACTAAGAAAATTTTTTTTTACCAATCTCGCAAGCATGGATTTAGACAAAATAAGAGCCAAGATGTTTCAGAGAACCCAAAAATAATTGTAGCAGAGTATGTTGAGGTGGAGGAAACAGAGGAAGAAGAGAAGGAGATGAAGATAGTCAACAAAAATGAAAATGAAGGATCTAAGGAGGTGAACTTACAAGGAGTTTCAGGTGAACATGATCATAAAAAACCTGGTGAACCTAGGCCAGAGACAACATTAGAAGATGCAGCTGCTGCGAGGTCAGTTATTGCACCAACAACAACAGTTCTAGATGTACCTATGAAGGAGATAGGCCCTACCGTACTTGAATGTGATGCTGATAAGGAGAAAGGGGATGTGGAGGCTAAATAATGTTGGTAGTGGCGTCGTGGACAGACATGAAATGGTCGACGAACAGAAAAACGGTGAAACCAAAACTACCGAACAACAAGGGGAGAATACAGAGGATGGAGGAAATGTTGAAACTGTGGGAAATAAATTTGTCGTCAACAAGGCAAGGGATACAACAATGTTGGAAGAAGTAGAGATGGGCCTGGGTAAAGAAGAAGCTACAAAACAGTTGGTTGAAACCACTGCAGATTCAACCAAAAACATTGACGACTCGTGTACTGGGCAAGAGCACGCAGCACCGGAAGTCCTAGTGCGAGAACCTGGCATTGAGAAGGTGGTGGAGACATGAATTGAAGATGTAATTGGATCTTAGAATCGTTAAGATTCAACTGTATTTAGTATGATGTGTCGGCATGTCTTGAAGTTTTCAAAGTTTAGGTTTGATATTGCTACGATGGATTGTTGTTTTGTTGATTGCAAAGTCTAGGTTTGATATCAATACTGCAAGAAAGGTTTTAGACTTGCAATGGTTTTTTGTTGTTTACAGCATGAATTGTTTTTTGTAGGATACAATTATGTCTAAGAATATGTTTATGTCCCATAAATCGCAATTACAAATATAAGGAATCTAGCAATTACAGGGTAAAACAATAATACAAATCGCAATGTTAGGTTGGTCATCTGATATACAAACACATTTTATGGTTAAAGAGTAACGATATTGAATGCATATAAATCGCACAAAGGGTTTACGGGTCAATCGCAACTTTGAACTCCTTGAATTTGTAAATTACATTCATATATGTTAACTTCTAGCAATCTTAATTGCACGTAAGTCGCATCAACTCGAATAACTAATATAGCAATCACTAATGCACCTAAATCGCAATGCATGGTGGCTGGAATTTTTTATTAAACTGGGATGTCTAGCAATCATTTGTGCACGTAAATCGCAATGCATATGAGTAACACGTAGTATAATCTAGCAATGTCATAACCAATCAAATTGCAGTAACATGTTTCTCTTACATTATTAGGGACTGCAAGAAATACATGTAGCAGGAATGGAAGGCAAGCATCAATCAGCTGTAGCAACGTTAACGGCCCATGGAGCAGAACAAGTAGTGAAGTGTGAACAAGTATCGCAAACAGTGGAAGCCGTTAAAGTTATTCAAATTCATAACGAAAAACAATAACCCAAAACAAAATCTGAATCACTTACGTAACCTGAAAGAGCAGAATAAGTAAAACAGGTTGGTGGAGAGATATCGGAAAACCTGCAAATAGCGGCCATTAAGTATGAAATAACCAGAAAAAATAAAGCAGCATCATACACACTCCCCGTACGTTCTGATATACCGTTTGTTGATGAAAGTTTTGTAGACTGCACGCAATCCTTTTATGAAGAATGTGATAAGACTGTAGCATATTCAAACGAGAAGCAACGTATTTTGGAATCTATTGACGAAGGTTCAATAAATCTTGATGTAAGTAGATATTTGTCTTAATGTCATCGACCAAAGTAATGTTAGGGAATTAATTGGATATATTACAGGTGGTTGGTGATCAGTTTCCAAAGTGTAACTTACTTACTCAGACTTAGGTGGGAGAACCACAGGTTAATTACGAAGATTGGCCAAAATGTACAGCCACAACGCAATTAATAGATATAAGTGAGTGCAACAAGTTGTTGCGAATTAACAAAGAAGAAGACTAGGACGATCCAGAAGTATAGTATTTGCCAATGACAGAGTTCTCGTATAGGCTTTCCATTAGTGTGAATGAAATAATGGTACTCCCGTACGAAACTCAAGTAGACTTCAAGGTAATATTCCATTTTATTGTAATGTCGTACTATGCATATATAGCAATGTCTAATTAGTCAATCTGGCAATGTCAATTTAGACATATCTAGCAATGTCAAACTAAACTATCTAGCAGTATCAGCGTAGGTTATCTAGCAATGTCAAATTGGTTTATCTAGAAATGTCACAGTAGGGTATCTAGCAATTTCATGTTAGTCTATCTACCAATGTCATATAAATATTATCTAGCAATGTCAAATTAATGTATCTAGCAATGACATATTACGCGTATCTAGCATTGTACATCAGGTATCCAACAATGGCCTGTATCTAGCATTTATAAGAATGTTCGCCATACAAAAGGACCACGACTTTTAAGTACTCATCCAAAGACTCCAATAACTGATCCATTTGGTTTTTCGAGTTTGAGGATGAGAACGATACAGGGGACTCCTGGTCCTCCAATGATTACGATTCAGACCCTAACAAACTTCCCAAACGCAAATATATGAGGGATAGTTAGGACAACAAATCATTCGAGGAATCCGTTGATGCAGATGATGATGATGACGATAAAGCAGATGATTAGAAGCAAACAGACGAGAAAGAGGACGAGGAAGAGGAAGAAGAAGAAGAGGAAAAAGAAAAGCCTAATGAGGAAGACGACAACGATGATTCAGATTGATTTTATGGTAGTTCATGTAGATTTTTTTTTATTTAGTATATTTTTAGTTGTTTTATGTAGTAAAATGTACCAACCCTCAAAGATGTTGTATTTTTTGTGAGGGTTGAGGTATCCAGGTTGATGTAACGCCTTGCATGGACCTTTAATCTAATTTCTAATTATGTTGTTAGTTGTTTTGTTATTTGTGTGTTTTATGGATGTTTACAGTAGCAATGAAATATTTACAGTTTTTCTAAACATTAGACAGAAAGTAGTATACCAAAGTAGTTATAAAGGCAGTTACAAACATACAATCGTAATGTATTAACCAGATGATGCAGTATCTTGTAATATCATACCATGCATATATGGCAAGATGTTTTTAATGTTTCTGGCAATATAACATTAGCCTATCTTGCAATGTCATTCAAGGTTATCCCTCAATGTCTTTTTAGATTAGGCTATCTAGAAAAATTACATAAAGCATATCTAGCAATGTAAATGTATGATACTATTAGTGTATCTGTCAAGGATATATAATACATATCTAGCAAAGTCATATCAATGTTATATTAGTGTGTCTAGCAATGTCTTTTTAGTGTATCTAGCAATGTTATAACATGCATCTAGCAGTGTCAACATAGTCTATCTAGCAATGTCAAAATGAGAAAGCAAACAATGTCATGTTAGTCCAGTTACATTGGCATGCAAGAAGTATCTAGCAATATCATAATAACGTATATGGCAATGTCAAATAAGAGTAAAGAATTGAATTAACTAGTCAAGAAAACATTGTATCTAGCAATGTTACCAGTCTAAGAATATATAAATCCCAAGATAAGAAGCACTTATCCATGTATATAAAAAAGTGAACTTAAAAGCACAAATTTGTTAAATTTAGAATGGATCATCGCAAGACCTACTGTTGTGTCCTTATTTGAAACAACGGTCACACCTCGACTGGCTGGTGGTTACTTCTCCTCTCGATGGAATATGTTTTTTTTTTCGACCGTCCCAATCGTCTTTTAATGTTATGTGGTTGAAATTCTGGCTCGGCATAATCTTCAGGGATAGAAACTTCGCCAAAATCTGTTATAGCCGCTATGTTAAAAGAATAACTGGACCTGAAATTTGCAGTAGTGAAGAAGGTTTCTATTAAAGTCATAGGATCTTCGATTAAAAATGTTATTGCAGCCAATGCGTGTGGGCATGGGAAACATTTTTGCTGCCAAGAACCGCATGTAAATTTGAAGCATATTTACCACCATTATCGGGTCTGATTAAACCTCAAAAAAAGTTGTAGAAGACTTACGTACTACCCAGGTTCGACCATATTCTACATTCTGTTTAAACTTCTTGTCAAACTCGGGACATAAATTAGTGTTCCACCTTAGAACCTCCGATCAACGTCTAGAAATCTGAGTCATAAGCAGAACTCTAATCCTATCGACCCAATTACACTATAGTTGTTGATGCCATTACCTCATACCGTTTGCCTTTGACGTATGCCTGAGCATACTTTTCTGCTGGCAAATTGGTTAGAAATTTGACTATTTTGTCACCACCTTGTTGCTGAAACTTTGATAGTCGTTGGTTAAAAAGTTCGACCATTTGGGCATAAGCACAGCTCTTAAACATCACTAGCATATTCTTTTTATACTCTATGTTTGTTTTTTCAAGAGCTTTATTTAAATTCTGAAGTAGATGGAAGATACAATAAGCATGGTAGTCTTGGGATAGAGAACAACTACAATGTTAATAATACCAGCGTGGCGGTCTGAAATAAATGTTATTTGGCGCCCTAGTAAATGAGGTTTACGACTTTGAAGAAACCAAAACCAATTGTCTGAGTCTTCACTAATGAAAATGCCGAAAGCAACGGGAAAAAGACCTGGAGCAACCCCGTAATTACAAGGTAAAACGCAACAAATGAATCAACATAAATCATATGGTTCAATTGCAGTAGATATAACCTATTTAGCAGACTCAATGTAATATATCTAGCAATGTCAGTTAAGTGTGTCTAACAACTTTATTACATGTATCCAGCACTGTCGTCGTAGTCTATCTAGCAATGTCATAATAGAGCAGCAACGAATGTCATGTTAGGTCAGTTACCAATTTCATATTATGTGTATCTAGCAATTACACATCCATGTATCAAGCATTTCCATATTAGTGCAGATACAAATGTAATATTAGGCATATCCAGCAATGGTATATTAACGCTTCTAGCAATGTCATACTAGATACAGTGAGACTAATCGTTGTTGCCATCCTTTTCCACTGCTGAGAGAAACACGCCACCATGCTTCTCGGTTAGATGGGTTCCGTCAACGTACAACAAAGGTCGGCATGAATGAAACCCTGAAGGCACGCGCTGAACGCTATAAAACAGCGTCGGAAAATGTTGTCGGCAATTAAATCCAAATGGCAGTCCACTGTAATATCACGACTCTTTACTCTTTTGAAGTATCCTTTTAGTAAACAGAAAGAAATATTGTTATCTCCAAATACTACACGCCTTGAATTTTCCAAATACTGTGGCAGGTCCTAATCGAATCATGAATTTAATCTGCAATCAAATCAAATGTCAAATGCCTGTTTTTCTTTTTTGTGAATGCAGGACTGCATGTATGAGTATCAACAAACTTCTTTATGGTCATGAAACCGGTACTGGAATCAATTGATGCATAGAGCCTCCATTTGCACCCGTCAGAATCTGTGTTCACACGATAAACTATGATTTTCCTAAATGTATTATGCATGTACTTAAAAATCGTTCTCTAATGCATATCGACACAAAAATAACCATAGACCTGCAGCATCCTCAGAAAATGACTGACCAACACCAAAGATAGCTTCTTCCCATCCAGTTGTAGCAAGATGCATTTTTTCGGGGTTGAATTAACTAAACAATTAGTACTATCCCCGCTCATTCGTTGGTTTTTATTGCATTTTTCAAAAATTTGACTAGACTGTTTACGTTTAACTGTAGACCCTTTATCGACCACTTGTTCTTCAATAAAAAAATTAAAGATCTTGAGACGCTCGACATCAAGATATACTTCCAAACCAATAAAGTCGTTCTCGTTATTAAACAAACAATTTTTGTGAGCACCACACGAATAACTAATGGTTTAGTTACCTCTAACCAAATCTTTCCATCTACTTTCAGCGTACTCTTGAAGGGTTTCAAAATTTTCAAACTCGTACAACGGAACAATAACTGTTTGGTGACCAAATTTGAAGATGTAAACTTTGAGTTTTGACATATACAACTCTGCATTATAGATTTGGTTAGTTTGTTGTAATGGAAGCTAGAAAGCAGGAATGTGTTAGGGAACAAATAGATCCATCAATTCTTAAACCAATCTAGTAATGTTTTATATATACAATCGCAATCTCACAAATAAGCAACTTTATCTAGCAACCTGGTTGCATAACAAATCACAATGTGTGTTAACACTAGTAAATCGTAGTGTGGATGAGTAATCTAGCAACTGTTTTTTATGAGTTGCATAACAAATGTTCATCTCTAGTAATGTATCTAAATGTTAACACTACAATCGCATGAACATTTAATAAAATTTCAATATAGCAAACGATAACGGACGTTGTAATTGAAATATATGCACAATCGCAATCAATATGAAGCACAATCGTAATGAGAACAGACACATAAATCGATCTCGCAATATCGGTACAGTCTAACCAAGTAAACTCGCAACGACTGTACACATATTGACGTATTTAGCAATGTCTTTATTCAACCTCAAAACGCGGCAACAATATCAGACACAAGTAAACTCAGAACAACTATAAAGATATTGACGTATCTAGCAATATCTTTATTAAACACCAAAAACGCAACGACAAATTATTAAGTATCTAGAAATGTCAATATACAACCCGAAAATCGCATCCTCTTCACGAAAATCGCATCATGTTCCCTAAATCACCAGAAACTGTAAATTTTTACCAAAAACTTACAGAGCAACAAAAATACGAAAAACTCGACCACAAAGTGACCTAAACAACTTCTAAACAAAAAAAATCGAGTAACATACATGTTTTCGTACAGTTTGGATTCAGGTTGAGCTGGAAAAACAAGAACGAAAAAACTACTGAATTGCAGTAGGTACCTAACCTTGGAAATGGCTATCGATGGTTGACGTTGAGGACAAAAGTAGTTGTTCGACATGAATTAGGCTTAAATATTCGACATAACTATGGTTTAATCGAAGGTGTTCGCCGGTTTATACGTAACTCGGTTTTGGAAGCTGTTTGTTGAACAACGATTGAGAATGGTAGTTAACAGGTAGTGGGCGATGGTTTAAGATGGTGGATGGCGTTTGGAAGGATCACCGAGAGGTTAACGGTGGTTGTCGGCGACAAACTGATTACAATCACATTTTTTCAAAAAAATAGATCCTCCTTGGAAAAAGAGTATTTTGGTAGGTTAAGAGAGAAAAAGTGGCAGTTGTTCATAAATTCAAAATTCAAAATTGTTGATTAGGTGAAAATATCCATTATTTCACAAAATATGGCTTATATACTAGGTTGAGGGTAATTATGGTATTAAAATAATTTGGATATTGAAAATGAGTTATTTTATTGAGATGGATATTAAGTAAGCATTAACCCATTTTTGAATATCAAATACTAATATGTTTGGTGAGAGGGTACTTAGGTTTTTTTACCAAATACCCTTTATTATATTTATTAATAATTTTTTTGCCCAATTATTAAGCATTAGAAAAGCCCAAAGCTTTCAAAGAGAGAAACACCACAATCGTATAGGTTTAGTTTCGTCGACTCTTGCATCCTTTTACAGCCATTTGCTTTCTCCCTCTATCTTCCATCCTAAATTCATTTCCGGTGAGTCTGTCACAATAAGAAAAAAACAAACCATCTTGAAAAGAGGGGGCGCCATTTCCAACCCTCCCTACAAATCAGTGAAATAAAACTAGCGGAAGTATGTTGAGAGAGATATTGGGGGAAATCGGTGTTAGAGATATAAGGCCTAGGCCCATTAGCCCATATAGTTTATCTATATAATAGCTTTATATATTACATAGAGTATAAAGCTATTATATAGATAAACTATATGGGCTAATGGGCCTAGGCCTTATATCTCTAACAATCGGTAGTATGAAGGTTTGTACCCAGATCCAAACCCGATATTTGGAGAAGTAGTCGTGCTTCTCCCGAACGCGAGATGAATCGTTCTCCAGACACACGGTTGCGACATAAGAAACGAAACGCCCAATTTGGTGGTAAACGCTGGACGTTTACGGATTATGTTTTGGCTGAACGGTATCAGCAGCGAATGAAGATAGCGTAAAGGTGGAGGCATCTTTGGTTATGTGAAGGTACAATCATTCATTCTTGAGGCTCATGCTCGTAGAGAAACTGTAGACCGAATTTGAAATCAGAAGAAAAATTGAATGTCTTATAAGTAATATTCGGGCTGGGAAGCCGAATGGACAAAGATGAGGAGGTTTGGGCAACCTTTTGACCTTGGTTGATGTGCACTTTTGCAGCAGTAGTGGTGAATGGAATGGTGCTTTGAGCTGTAGATTATTGCTCGCTGCAAACCAAGAACGCAAAAGATTAGGGAATAGTTTTGTTTGAATTATCTGCTTGAAGAAGCAAAATCAGGTACATTGAAATGTTTGAGTTTTTTCCTTTAAGAGATTCATTGTGTTGTTTGAACCAATGCCAGTAGATTAATTTCTTCAGATGTAATGTAGTGTTGTGCCAAATCCATCTCATTAATCCCACCAACTTTCAAGAACCTCATAGTCTAACCTAAACCTTAAACCTGTAATATATACATTAAGTTCTGATAACAAAATAAAGTCACTCCTTAAAAAGAATGTTAGAATGTTAGTATCTATACAATCTGCTGGAAAATTTTGTTAAAGATTATTATAATTTATAACTATGATAGAATATAAGTAATAAATTTGAGTTAATCTAATATTTAGTAATATCCTATAATCAGTAGTTAATAATCTATATTTTATATAAAAGTACCCCTCGGCTAGTTTTTAAAAGCCTGCTTAACCCATTCATAAAGCAAAAATATCAGTAAGTTAGAAATATTAGCAAATTAGAGATTATATCTTATCCAAACTATAATTAATTTATTATATATATATAAGATAAATTTTGTAATCCTTTGTATATTTGAAAGGTAATTTTTGAAATTTGAATGAATCCTAATAAAAAGCTATGATGTTTATCCTTCCAGGTTTATCAAACTCTCATAATCCTGAAGAGTGTATTGATTTTATTAGTTTGTTAGAGCAACCACATCTGTTTTGAGGTCAATAGTCTTATTCCCATGATTGTTTTCTTCTTTTTCAATGTTTATCCAGATCTTTTTTGTCTTTTTACATTTTTGTTCCGTATCTATCCAAATTGTGATCATTGGTTTTTAAAAAATTATAACAATATTATATTGAGAATGATAAATAGTAGTTTATTTGAAAGGTAGATTTGTTAATTACGATTGATTAAATATGGTAGGATGAATGACATAATTCAATTATATGAAACCTTTGAACCTTTTAAAAATTGATTTGGAATACATAAACACTAATACCAAGTTCTTAGTAAAAAATCTTTTCAAATTTTGAATTTAGGTATATGTTTTAGATAGATAGACTAACCGAAATTGATAAGTGCTTTTAAAAATTTAAATTTAAAGCGTCTCAACAAATCCTTGAAAAACTAATTATTGGTTGCTTTAAGATAAGTAAGTAAATTGAATACTATAACCCATTCGTGTTCTTGAATGATAAAGTTTTTACGATCTATATAAATTATAAGTTATTTAAAGAAAATGTTCTTAAGAAAAACTTAACTGGTAGCATCTTTTTATAAGTAATCACAAAAAATGGTTGGGATTGAGTAAAATAGTGGTATTTGGAAATGTATGCATTTTATTTTTCATGGACTAACCTAAAATGAGATCCAATTTTATTAGATCATCCCATAGATACCTTTGGGCTCACCAGGTTAGGTGAAGCAACCAAAAAACTGGATTTCCTGAATTTTCATCATTGATGATGTCTCATCCACCCGTCAGGGATCCGGTGACACGACGCGTCAAACTTGCCAATACTGCTACGACTAAGAGTAAGACTGGTCAACAAAGTTTTAGGTCTAAGATGATTGAGGAGGTGACACAAAACGTGAGATATGCCACCACAACTAAGATTAAGACTGCTAGACAAAGTTGTAGTTCGAAGATAGTCGCAAAAGGTGATACGAAGGGACAGACGTCACACTATAACTAAGAGTAAAAGTGTTGTTGTTTGCTAAACAAATTTTTAGTATGAAGAAGACGAAGACGAAGACAATCGAGTTGATTGATGCTGCATTAAGTAAGGTTAATGGTCAGACCGGAGGATAAGTTTCTACAAATCCTCTACAAATTGCAGTTGTCTTGGAGAAAGTGTTAGCTGAGAGCAACAACAAGACCAAGACCAATGCCAAGTCAAGATCCATTCTTTTCAATCTCAGCGATCCGCGCAACCCTGACTTTAGAAGGAAAGTTTTTAACGGCCAAATTAAACCAGAAACCATCTCAACTTTGAAGTTAGAACAAATGGCTAGTGATAAGAGGCTAGCAGAAGATGATCAACTTTTGAGACAATTGGCAACCTATAGTGTAATGGGAATATCCAAATATTAAAAATTTAGATATTTTTTTTAATATTAGAGCCTGTAAATTGTTCTAGGAACTGCAACATGGTGTTCCAACCATCTGCTAATAAAATAACTTTTTTCCCCATAATCTGAATTGCATTAATAAGAACTTTTGAAAATACAGGAACCTAATCACAAGGTTTTAAAGAAAATTGGACTAAAATACAATTTTAACCAAAATTTAAAACGAAATAGAGAGAACGTTGCTTTCAATAAAACAGGGGAGCTTGGATCTACCAGAATCTAAACAATACTTAGAATAGAAGAAAAAACTCCCAAGATTCTTGTGTTGTTCTTTATCTCCAAGAACAGAGTCATCTTCTCTTGATTTTGACATTAATAGATGGTTGAATCCAGGATGATTCTCAATCATCTTCATCAATGAGGAAGGTGAAATCATTCCTACGCCGAAATCGAGCAATTCATGAGGATTTTCTCATTCTCAAGAACTCTAATCAAATAACTAATCGTTCTGTTTCTTCTAGAAACGAAAGAAACTCTTCAAAAATGGCTGGTATCAATGCAAACATGAGGTTTAATCCTTCTTTCAAAGAAATCAACAACAATAACAGAGTCTCCATGAATCCTCCATCTTATGCTGATACCCTGAAGCCAAAAGCAAGAACTTTTCAGCACAACAATATTGCAGTCTCTCACAATAATGATTATTCAGTTATTCAATTTGAGGCTAAAGATAAGGAATATCTGATGAAACTATCCAAAATACACGCTAATAGGAAAGTTTTCTACTGGGAAACCTTCCCTTGAAACCATCAAAATCTTTCTTGGGAAATTTAAACTCATCGGGCTTTAATATATGTCGATATGATACTTTAGACATATTTTCATCGAATTTGACAACCAGGGAGATTTCAAGAAATCTTTAGGTTGTTGGTAACAAAACAATAAGATTGTTGAAGTGAACTCCCCAATTTAATCCAAGTCAAGAGTTTCATTTCACAACAATCTGGGTTACTCTGCCTAATCTACCAGAATTCATGTTCAACGAGGCTACTATAAACGTGACTGCTAAAGCCATTGGTTCTCCTTTGGGAATCTGGGTTCCATCAACAAATAGAGCAAAGCTTAATTGCTGTAAAATCTGGGTAGAAATTGATATCTCAAAACCACTCATACAGAAAGCTTTGATAAAGTTTGGCCAAGAAGATAGCCTCTGGATTAGTATCGTTTATGAAGATATTCCTAACTACTATAATATTTGTTCCCATATTGGTCACTGCAGTTCTAAATGTAAAAAAATTTCTTCTACCTAAAATAATGTTATGCTGAAACCCTTACCTTATAATACTAAAGTTGTGACTGAGTCTACTCCAAAACTGAAATCTATTATAATCAACAATGAGGAAACTACTAATAATAGATAAGACTATATGAGTAGCAAGATTACCTTTGCTAAAGAAAATAAGATATTGAATCTGGAGAATGAGAAAGCTACTTTTGCCAGTCATGAAACCTCTTATAGAATGAATAATTCAATTGCTAGCTCTTCTCTCAAAGAATCAAAAGTCATTGAGGTTTTACATACTATTTGATGAGTGAATAAATGACTAGGATAAAGGATCTTGGATCTTGGACCTAATGTGACTAGAGCTCAAAATGTAGAGAGAGAAAGTAGAAAGAGAATATAATATTCAATTGTGTCCCTACCAAGAATAAATGAGCTCCCTTTTATAGTGGGGAAGGTGGGTCCCGTTTATATCCTTAGTGGTCCTATATTATTTCACTATTAGTTCTTTACAAATTACTTTGTTTACAAATAGTTTCCCAATAAACAATAAATACAATAACGGGCATATTTCCCTTCTCTTGTTTACAATTAACTCCTTTTCTAATAAGATCGGAGAATTACTCCCTTATCAGAATTACTCCAGTCTTCAAGAGCGTCGGGAATAAAGACTTGTAAAGTGAGTTGGTTCGAAACACCTCTGTCCTCTATGCCCCGGTACCGGACGACCGAGCAGCCTCGGTATCAACTGCCCCAGGGTTCCCCGATCGTCCGCTCTCTCCTGGGATGGTCGCGCATTGTCCCGATGCTCAACCCCTTATCATGGGTCTGCTACCGACCCTGATTGACAGATTCCCCATGGGCTCAAACAGGTAATCAGACTTTTTAGCAGACAAACCGGGTATATGAAGCCAAAATAGTGTATCCATCAGAGCTAGTCGATGTAGACCTATGACGCTAGCCTGAGAAAAAGCTACACGTGTCACCCGAGTATTCGAAGCGTGCTCGTCTACACATCTTTCCAAAAGGCCCGTCGACTTCCCGCTGCTTTTCATCGTTTGGACTCCCCTATACGTGAAGCGGTTAAGTAAGGGTGCCTATAAATACCTCATTCGCAAGAATCACTCTCAGAGGAATCTAGAGAGAGAAGGTGTTGTCCGAAATATTCTAGAGAGAGAGAGAGAGCAAGGTTTATGAAAAGTAGGAACCCGAAGCTAAAACAAAAAGCGAAGAAGAAGAAAGAGCCTGCGTTTGGATTTGTCGACTGGGCCAGTATTGGTGATCGTGCTGAAGAGTACCGAGCTACAGGACTAATTTGGAGTTCTGACACAAAGCCCTTTACGCCAGTGTCGCTTCCCCACGACCCTGTCCTTCCTAATCCAATCCGTGCTGAATCCTTTATTATACCCGAACCGTCTGGCGCTCAAACCCTCGAACCCATTGTTATCCCCTCTAGCAGCAGCTCTCCACACTCCCCGGTTACTTAGCTCAACCGCCCGACGCCTTTTTCGGTGAATTCTTATACTGTTCTGACCCATTTTCTTCCGCGACGTCAAGGAAAAGCTAGGTTTCTTTCCATGGGAGACTCAAATACTTCGACTTCGCCAGTAGGGGGTAATTCTCGCAAAATAATCCAGCTTACACCCAACATACAAGGGTACCAGACCGACGTTAATACCGCGCGTACCCATTTGGGCGTTACCCAACGAGATCTGGACCGTCAAGAACTGGAGATCGAGCGTGCTCGTCAACAGCGAAAAGAATCGCAACTCGCCTACACCGGAAGTAGCTCCAGTTGTACAGAACCTCTTGCCCAACCGGCAGACCCTCCAGCGGCCAGCCACCAGAAGCGAACGTTTCGACTGCTGGGGAAGGTATTACCGCTGTTGGAAACACTGCTGCTCCTCCCGAAGAGCCTCTTCCCGTGGAGATTGAGGCGGTCATAACTACAACCTACCATCGTCGGTTGCCCAGGGAAAACGTTATTTCCCTATTTGAAGGCAAATACCTTTACTTCTCTACCGCAGAATAGGCAGAGCTTCTGATCCGGTGGGGGATCCCGGTGTGCGTCACTGTACGATTCCCCGCTCCTGGGGAGACGCCAATGCATGTTCGGTTGTGGGAGATCATCATTTTCATAGAGCTCTTCAACTGGGGCCTCAGGTTTCCTCTGGATCCTGAGATTGCTCTGTATTTCAAGACCCTTAACATCTTCCCCTCATAGCTAACGCCCAACGCGTGGTATACACTGATGTTATGCATAATGGCTTCACGCCTATCGGGTCGGGTTATGCCGATGACTGAGTACATAGTCATGCCAGGGCTCTCGAAATCTCCCAAGTCACCCTTCTTCTATTCTTCCTTGGCCAATACTTAGAAGATTGTGAATGACTTCCTCGAAGGCGACAAAGGTTGGAAGCATCGGTTTGTCTTCCTTAGTGGCTGATGGGAAAATGGTCGCCCATATAGCAAGGAGAACCCGAGGCAATTGCTGCGGACCTGGGTTCCTGATGGTACATATATATATTCTATATAATGGACCGATACTTTGTGCAGTGTTGAAAGAGTTTATCCATGAGCTGAAAAAGGATTACTTCAAACCCGGCAAAGTGACCTTCCAAATTTTGAAGGACTATACCAGGAAGCACTGGGGTCGGGCGTTCCATCGCGCCTTCAAGAATAAAAACCTGATCACGAGTAACCTCTGGTATTTCTCATCTGAACCGCTCACTATTGAGCAGCTGCGCCAACCACCCAGCTTGGTGGACTTGGTTGCGAAGACGGACGCGCCTGACGCACACCTGTTCCTTCCGAAGCGCAATAAGGCTCCCAGCAAGCGTCCCAAATCGGATGAAGAGGCCGAGTAGGCAAATGTCGAGGCTGAAGAGGTCGAAGCGATGGGACAAAAAGATGAAGCTGCCGCTGAGGATGGCGAGGCCCATCGGTCCGAGGAGCTGGCCAAGAAGCGGAAGGGAAAGGCTGAGGCAGATGGTGCTCAGGCCAAAAGGTCAAAACGCTCGAAGAAGAAGGGCGGATCTGCCGCTGCGTCTGCTTTTGTTGATAATGCAACTATCCCTGCGCTTTTTGAGCAATATGGGAGGGGGGGGGGGTTAAGGGTGTGAATGTAGCCGATCCTGTAGTGGTGGTCCCCGACGATGACGATGCTTGCCCCTTAAAGGCATCAAAAAATGTTGTGGCATCATCGAGCGGTACTAAGCTGCCTATGCTATCCGTGTCTGGGAGTCCTCATACCTTTCCTCTACGGATAACAGACGGGTTGTCCTTGTCTTTGTATAATATGATCGTGCCCTTGGCGATGAAAGAGCGGCGGGCAGGGGAGCTAAGCCAGAAGCTGACGGACGCGGAGGGGAAAGTTTCTGCGCTTGAAGAGGAAGTGAAGAAATGAAATGCAGCACAGAAGCTCTTGGAAGAGAAGCTGAAGACGGTCGAAAAAACCTTGGCACAAGTCAGAAAAGACCGAGACGACCATGCTGGGCAGTTGGTTAAATAAATTGCCAACCTGAAGAATGCTAATGCCCTTTTTGCAGATAAGTGCCAGAAGTGGATGGACAAGGAGACGGCCGAGGCTAAGGCTGCTTATGTGCTGACTTTTCATCACTGTTTCCCCGACCTTCCCTTTGGGTCAATGTGGCTAGATGTTCCCGAGGCCGATCGCCCTGCCGGTGTGGTCTGCGAGGACGGAGAGTCGAACGACACCGAAACCGAGTCTGAGGATGAGGAGGCTTGACTTCCTCTATTGCATGTATTTAAATTTTGTAACCTTTGGGTTTGTAGAACCCTTTTAAACCGTTTTTAAAACCGACGCTTTGGCAAATCTATATCCACAATCGCGACGTTATTTCCACTATGCTTTTGCAAATTCATATCCGGTCGGGAATAAAGTGTAGATTGGTTGAATACCAAAAAACCCATTTAAGGTTCTGTTGGTCAACGTTTAATTGAAAAAGTTCCGTAGGGTCGGGAATAAAATGTAGATCGGTGAAATACCAAAAAACCCATTTAAGGTTCTGTGGATCAATGTCTAATTGAAAAATTCCCGTAGGGTCGGAAATAAAATATAGATCGGTTAAACACCAAAAAACCCTTTTAAGGTCCAGTGGATCAATGTCTAATTGAAAAATTCTCGTAGGGTCGGAAATAAAATGTAGATCGGTTTAAACACCGAAAAAACCTTTTAAGGTTGTGTCGATCAATGTAAAATTGAAAATTTTCTCATAGGGTCGGGAATAAAAATGTGGATCAGTTTAAACACTGAAAAACCTATTAAGGTTCCGTTGATCAATTAGGATCGCCAAAAGTTATCCACCAGCTCGTCAGCTAAAGAACTCATTTTTAATACTTCTGAGATTTAAGGGCAAAATGTTGGATTAAAAAGGTCGGTTGCTATGGATGCCTCATTAAAACCTTCTCGCACCACCGAGGTAGGAAAGAGTACATCCCCCAGTCTTTGTTTACAGTTGACGATCGTATCACCGTTGGCTCGGAAACTTTTGCTTCCCACAAAGTGCTGACGGAACATCATCCAAAACATCCCAACGTTTTTAATACAACCCTGTGGTTGTCGGTTGTACCACTTAGAAGCCTGATCCTTGAAAGTCATCGAGAACGCCCGGCATAATAACTTATCGTTATTATCAAAACTCAACATAAAGTTCTTGAAGGCTTCCAAATGGTTATCCGAATCCCTCTTACCATCATACTTCTCCAATTTGGAAATGTCAAACCTCTTCGGGAGATGTCCCGACAATGTTTCGTCAGGAAATGGTGAAGCTCTCCAATTCATTCTGAATCCGAACGATCCGCCTCCAAGCCCCTCAGTCTGAATCCCATACAAACCTCCATCTCTCGGGTTGATGAACTGGCCACTGACCCGGTACCTCTGGGTCTGGCTATTTGATGGTTGCCACTGGACCTGGGGTAATATTACCCGCTCCTCTCTGCTTCCCATCAGCATCTCTTCTTTCTCGAATGAAACTAGGGTTCTCTTCTCAGTGCTACCCTTCTTGAACTTAGGAGAGTCAGAACGGGGCGCTCTATTCCGTCGGGAATTTCTCTTTTACGCGCGTTTGTTTAGCCTTTCCTTGCGTCGGTACTTTCTTCCCGACGAGTCATCCGAAGTATAATCGGCGGAGATTCCCCGGTTATCCTTTTGGTATTACTCTGCTCTTCCATCCTGCCTGCCTTCTGGGCGAGACTCCCGATAATATCGAACAGGACGGGCATCAATACGATGGTCAATAGTCGGATAGCCTTCTCCACGGTTGTCTACGATCGGTTCTTTTCCTTTGCCTTCTCGAACTCTTTTATCATCTCGTGCGCGCTCTTTTTCAGCGTTTAGCTTTGCGATATCTTCCAACAGCTGTCTCCTGATCATGATAATAGTCGATCGCTTGTCTCGACCCTGTGCGTAATACTCCCGACCCAGAACTTCATCGCCCTCAGACAACGAAACGGCTCGAGCCACTTCTCTCCCGACCCTTTCACCGACTGCTTCGTCATTCATTCTTTAAGATCAGATCGCGATTTTTAAAGAAAAAGATTCCTTTTTTGTATCACGTGTTCCCACAGACGACGCCAATGATGAGTGAATAAATGACTAGGATTAAGGATCTTAGATCTTGGACCTGATGTGACTAGAGCTCAAAGTGTAGAGAGAGAAAGTAGAAAGAGAATATAATATTTAATTGTGTCCTTACCAATTATAAATGGGCTCCCTTTTATAGTGGGGAAGGTGGGTCCCGTTTATATCCTTAGTGGTCCTGTATTATTTCACTATTAGTCCTTTACAAATTACTTTGTTTACAAATAGTTTCCCAATAAACAATAAATACAATAATGGGCATATTTCCCTTCTCCTGTTTACAATTAGCTCTTATTCTAATAAGATCGGCGAATTACTCCCTTATCACTATTGACAGAAAATCCTCCTTTGATAACCAATTTCCCAATGAATCTACATTATCTCCTTATAAAGACAATATGGGTATCCTTCCTGAATATACTCTTCCTAAAATCAAAGATAAAGAAACTGAGTTAAGAAAGAACGAAACAAAGAAAAGCAAGAAAATAAAAAGCTGGAATTCAATTGGTGCAGTATCATCGAAACTGATTAAGCTCAAGAGAGCCACCAAAACTTCATCCTCCATCAAATGACAGTTTCCATACTCGACTGGAATGTAAAAGGGGTAAGGAACAAAAGCACCTTGAAAATATTGAAATCTTTAACCAAATCACTCAGACCAAGTTTTGTTGTTATCTAAGAACCAATGTTTCCTACTTCAAACCTTCAAACGAGTGCTCTGTCTGAATTTCATGGGATTCACTAATAATATCAACAACAAAATTTGGGTTATGTAGCATTCTGATTTCAAGGTGGATGTACTTCTTAATGATGAAGAAATTTTACACCTAAATGTTCATCATACTGTCTTTGACAAAAATTTCAGAGTTTCAATAATCTACACTAAAGGGATCTTTGGGACATTCTAAGGACTATTGATGATCATATTACATAATGGATTATCTTTGAGGATTTCAACTCTACTACAAACATCAATGAGCAAATATCATGTAATACTATAAATCTTAAGAGCATTGAAGATTTTAACAATGCAATCATGGACTGTGATCTTCAGGATGTTGGGTTTGATGGTTCCAGATTTACTTGGTCTAATGGAAACAAATATAAGCGGATTGATAGGGTGTTGTTTAACTCCTCCTCGATGAACTATTTTGGTATTACTTATGTGAATCACCTAGCAAGAAATTTCTCTGATCAATCCCCTTCATCCATTACTATATCTCTAACCTTGAAAAGAATAAGTCATCCTTTAAATTTTTGAATATGTGGGTCACGCGTCATGCATTCATGGAGCTTGTTGAAAAAAACTGGGCCGAAAACATTGAAGGGAATCTTGTTCAAAGATACCGGTTCAAGCAAAAGAGGCTAAAAGAGGATTTGAAATACTGGAACAAGAAAGTTTTTGGAAATGTTTTTTATGCCATCAAGAATGTTGAGGAAGAGATCAACTTCAGAGAATATAGTTATCAAGACTTTCATTCTCCTACTGATAAGATTCTCCTTGAAGAGGCCAGGAAAAACCATCTATCTTTACTTGATAGAGAGGAATCTTACTGGAGACAAAAATCGCATTCCCTTTGGCTGAAGAACAGTGATGGAAACATTGTTGTCTTTCAGAATTTTGTCAGAAAAATGACCAAGAAAAACAGGATTAACTTAATAAGGGATGGGGATACTTGGCTAGACAACCAGGAGGAAATCAGCACCTCTGTTGTGACTATTTCAAAGCTTTATTGACTGACAATAGGAATGACAATGATATTAACATTCTAAATGATATTATTCATAATCTTGTTACTGATGCAGATAATGCTAACTTGCTTGCTATTCCTGATGTGAATGAAATTCAGGGTATCATTAATTCCCTAAGTTATGTTTTTGCAACATGCCCTGATGGATTCAATGAAGAATTCTACAAAATATGTTGGTCCATCATCAACAAATACTTATGTGATGCTATTCAGGGTTTTTTCAAAGGCTACTCTCTCTAATCTGGCATTCAAGAAACTGCAATTTGTCTAATCCTTAAGACTGACCATCCTAACACTTGGCAAGAGTACCGTCCTATCAATCTCACCACAATGCTAAGTAGAATAATTGCTAAAGTTATTAACAATAGGCTTGCTAATCTCATGTCTAAGCTAATTTCTGAAGAACATGGTGCTTTTGTGAAAGTCAGAAGTATCTATGGAACTATTCTGATTTCCCAGGAGCTTAGTCATGATCTAAACTCTAAAGTCAAAGGAAATAACGTGATTCTCAAGACTGACATAGCAAAATATTTTGACAGACTTAATCTCATGTTCCTTCTTGAAGTCTTCTCCTCTATTGGGTTTAGCTCTAATTTTTTGTCTTTGTTGAAGAAATGCATATCAAATGTCCACTCTTCAACCATCATCAACGGGAAAATGAAAAGGTACTTCAACAATACTCAGAGCATGAGTCATGGAGATCCCCTATCTCCAAGTCTCTTTATTTTGGCAGAGGAATACTTAATTAGAAGGATCAAGAAACTTTCTAAGGACAATCCTAGTGCTAGATACAAGTCAAGAGGCAATCTTAAAGTTGACTGCCTAGCTTTTGCTGATGATTTCATGGTTTTTAGCAATGGCTCGTCCTATTCTATTAATAAAAAAACAGTTCCTAAATCACTATCAAAGGGTCTCGGATCAATTCATCAACAATAGCAAATCCAAGATCACTGTCTCAACAAACATATCTACACAAAGAATTCATATTGTCGAGAAGATTCTGGGATTTAAACATACAAAGTTACCTTTCAACTATCTGGGATCCACTATCAAATCTGCAACCAGGATTTGTGACTTTGAATACATGATCACCAGGATTAGGAACATTACCTCTGATTGGGATAAGGTTACGCTCTCCTTTGCTGGCAGATTAGCTTTCATTCAGTCCATCCTTACGGTCTTTCCCATCTACTCAATTCAACACGAGTTTATCTCTATCTCTGTTATCAGGAAAATTGAAAGAATTTACAACAAATTCTTATGGGGG
This sequence comes from Limnanthes douglasii subsp. nivea, assembly GCA_036936605.1. Taxonomy (NCBI): domain Eukaryota; kingdom Viridiplantae; phylum Streptophyta; class Magnoliopsida; order Brassicales; family Limnanthaceae; genus Limnanthes; species Limnanthes douglasii. The sequence goes on along the minus strand of JAUPFV010000003.1, from coordinate 154,034,029 downwards.
AATAAAGAAAACAACAATTCTGGTCTTAATGAGATAGATTCTACAAGACTCATGAGGAGGGCGGTCTGAAATTGTGGTTCACATTTAGCTTGTTTTTTCCATGAAACTGTGGTTCACATGAAACTGTGGTTCACATTTAAAGCTCCAAATTCATTATGGGCCAAGCTCACCTCTTCTATATACTACAGTAACCTTCATCGAATTATAGCTGCTAATAAAATAACTGAAAACCAATGAAAAATAATAATAAAATAACTGAAAACCAATGAAATATTTGCTTTTTTGTCTGAAAAAGTTGGGGCTAATAATATAATAACTCATCTTGTTTAAACGGGTCTTGGGGTTTTGCCTTAAAAGAAATAGGTGGCATAAGAAAGGTTTGGTTGAAAACTCAATCCTATCGTGTGAACTTCTTTTATATATATATATGCAGTTATAAGGTCAGTGAATACAAGCATTCTAAATGTACGATATGCTTCCTAAATATTCACGTAACTAAACAATCTAACTCTCGTAAAATAGATTGTAGTTTAGTCTGGTTTTGCTTTCTCTTTCAAATCCATCATCTTGGTTTATCCTTCCACTGAACTGTCTCTGCTCCTATGCCTCTTCTAGAATTGCTTAGTACAACTCTCTATGCCAACCTCCCTCGATTTCTCTAACTTTCTCTATCCTAACATTAATATGAAAGCATTGAATCCATCCAAGACTGATTTTAAAAAAGGAGTAGTGTCGTCAAAGACATCAGCTTGGCTTGCCAGAGTGCCAAAAGCGGAATCAAACTTGAAATTTTCTTGGGAGCACCATTAGAAATGAGGTTGAGCTCGCCATATATGGCAGATTCAAAATCAACAACAACTGAAGTTTCTGCTGTTTTTTCATCATTGTTTAGAGGTTTGTACGTGCAAAATATACTTATGTTTACTTTTAGTTCCAAAAGCTTGTTGTGTAGCTCTTTGTTTTCCTTTGCTCCTTCAAGAAAATTGATCTTGAGAGCATCCTACTTGTTGATTTATTCTAGATTGCATCATAGAATTCATATGGCCCATATCTACAATGTGATTTTTGAACGTAGATGCCTCCTCATATATCTTAATCTGTTCCATTTTTATAATCTTCCGCTTCCGTTTTAAGTCTCCAAATGACGACAACCATTTTGGTCTTCTCTTTCGCTTGCCCCTCGACGTCACATGCCAAAGATCCAACATGCATTGACTTGTGCATAAGTTCATTTTGGAGTGACGGTAGTGAATTGCTGGCTTCCTGACACCGCAATTTGATCCTCTAGCAGATCGCATGGAGCTAGTGCCGTAATTCTTGGGGAAATATGCTAATTTCCTGTCAAATCAGATCAAAAGAAAAAAAAAGAAAAAAGGAAAGCACAAACACAAAAGTGAAATCAAAGACACAATTGTTAACGGAGTTCAGCAAATTATGCCTACGTCTCCGGACCTGCTGCAGATCGATTTTATTAGGAAGAACACAGTGACTGCCGTTTCTGGTGAATACACAAAACCCTAACACTAGGTTTTATAGAGACTGTAACACTTAAAGAAGGGAAAAAATATTACAGTCCTTAATGTGTAATTTATACCCCCCTGAAATTACACTGTCTTTTCAATTCACTCCAGTTCTCTTTAATGTGCTTACCACTTGCCTCATCTCCACTGTTTTCACATTCTACTTGAAGGTTATGATATATCTTACTCAAGTGATGGCAAGCACTGGCTTCATTGGAAATGCAGATAAGTTCAGAAAAACTTAACAATCTCCCACTTGAAGACTGGTTTCAACCTGTCTTCACACCTTGATCTGTGCAGCAGATCTTTCTGGTCTTATTACTCTTGTAGACCAACTGAAGCTGAACACAACTTCAGTTTTTCAATGGCTACTGTCTTTGTCAACATATCAGCTGGATTCTTGCTTCCTTGGATCTTTTCCAGTATTAGCACCTCATCTTCCAATAAAGATCTAATGAAATGATAACGAAGACTGATGTGCTTGGTTCTTGAATGAAATGTTGAATTCTTCGCCAATTGAATTGCACTTTGACTATCACTATGCAGAACGTTGTTCTTCTGTTTGAATCCCAACTCGGTCAACAAACCTTGAAGCCATATCATCTCTTTACTGGCTTCGGTCACTGCTACATACTCAGCCTCTGTAGTTGATAAAGTGACAATTTTTTGTAATTTTGACATCCAACTAACAGCTGTAGTTCCAACAGTAAATATATAACCGGTAGTGCTTTTCCGGTGATCAACTTCACCTCCAAAATCTGCATCTACGTAGCCTTGTACCTTTAACTCACCCTTACCAAAGTACAAACACTTTTCTATGGTACCTAGTAGGTACCTCAAAATCCATTTGACAGCTTCCCAATGAATTTTCCCTGGGTTTGACATAAACCTACTCACAACTCCCACTGCATAACTAATGTCTGGTCTCGTACAGACCATTGCATACATCAAACTTCCAATAGCTGAGGCGTAAGGAACCTTAGCCATGAAGTCTTTTTCTTCATCCGTCTTAGGGGATTGATCCTTGGATAAACGAAAGTGACCTGCCAATGGTGTACTAACTGGCTTTGCATCACACATGTTAAATCTCTTCAAAACGCGATCGATGTACTCTGACTGAGATAACTGCAAAACTTTTCTATGCTTATCTCTTATGATTTGCATTCCAAGAATCTTCTTCGCCGGACCCAAGTCCTTCATGTCAAATTCTTTTGACAATTGTAGCTTCAATCTTCTAATATCATCCATATCTGAACCTGCTACTAACATATCATCAACATAAAGTAGCAAAATGATATAACTGGACTTACATCTTTTAAAATAGCAACAGTGGTCCGCATTACACTTCTGAAAACTCTCTTTGTGCATAAAACCGTCAAATTTCTTGTACCACTGTCTTGGAGCTTGTTTTAAACCATACAAACTTTTCTTAAGTCTGCATACCATGTTTTCTTTCCCTTCTTTTAAGAAACCTTCTGGTTGATACATGTATATCTCCTCATCCAAATCCCCGTGAAGAAATGCAGTCTTCACATCTAACTGTTCAAGATAAAGGTCTTCAATGGCAACAATACTCAACACTGATCTAATAGTATTGAGCTTCACAACTGGAGCAAAAATATCGGTGTAATCAATTCCTTCCTTTTGCTGGAACCCTTTGACAACTAGTCGTGCTTTGTATCTCTTAGAGCCATCATGCTCATCTTTCACCCGATACACCCATTTGTTATGAAGTGCCTTCTTACCCATTGGTAACTCAGTTAGATCCCATGTATCATTTGAGATTAAAGACTTCATCTCATTTTTCATAGCAAACTCCCACTTACTAGCATCACTAGCCTGGCAAGCTTCATCATAGCATTCAGGTTCTCCTCCATCGGTAAGTAACAGATAGTTCAAGTATCTCCTGTTGGGTACATGGGGTCGGGAAGATCTTCGCAAAACAGGAACTGCCTCGGTCGGCTGTAGGGTATCGGATTGCTGTCGATCGGTCTGTCCAACAGACTCTCCTTCTTGAGGGGTTAATCTGATCGACTCTATTTCTTGACTATCTGGGACTCCCTCGATATCTGCAAATACTGATTCATACGGCTTTGAGTCATTTGCTTCAGTTTTATGTCTGTCCTTGTACATCACTGTTTCATTGAAGATCACATCTCTGCTTCGTATCATCTTCTTGTTCTCCTCATCCCAAACACGATAACCAAACTCATCTTCGCCATAGCCGATCAAAAAACATTTTTTCGATTTCGGATCAAGCTTGTTCCTGCCTTGGTCACTTATATGAACATATGCTGTACAACCAAAAACTCTTAGATGTGATAATTTTATATCTTTACCACTCCATACCTCCTCGGGTATTCGATGTTCTAAGGGAACCGACGGGCCTCGGTTAACCAGGTAAGCTGATGTGTTGATTGCTTCTGCCCAGAACTGCTTCGGTAAACCAGACTGTACTCGAATGCTTCTGGCTCTTTCTGTCAACGTTCTGTTCATACGTTCGGCAATACCATTGTGTTGAGGCGTACCTGGAACGGTTCTCTCCATCCTGATACCATGCTCATAGCAAAAGTTCTTGAATTTGGTGTCCTCATATTCACCACCATTATCAGTTCTCAGCTTTTTAATCTTCAGACCTGTCTCATTCTCAACCATAGATTTCCATCTCCTAAAAACATCAAACACTTCAGATTTATGCTTCAGAAAATAAACCCATACCTTTCGAGAATGATCATCGATAAATGTCACAAAATAGTGTTTCCCTCCTATAGATGAAACAGTTGTTGGCCCCCAAACGTCAGAGTGAACAAGCTCCAGCTTTTCTTTCTTTGGGGTTCTACCACTCGTCTGAAAACTGACCCTTTTTTGTTTTCCAAGTATGCAATCTTCACACATGTCTATATCGACTGACTTCAGACCTGGAAGCTTCCCATTTGAGTACATAATTTTCATACCCTTCACACTCATATGGCCAAGCCTCTGGTGCCAAACATTTGGATTTTCGTTTCCTGCTGCTATTGCAATTGAACAGCTCGTCTCTGCTGTCTTGTAAAGAGTACCACTCTTCTTTCCGCGAGCAATCGTCATTGCTCCCTTTGAAATTTTCCAATTGTCACCATAGAAGATCGTACTATAGCCTTCGCTAGCCAACTGCCCTACTGAGATTAAGTTCTTTCTCAGACTGGGGATATGTCTGACATCTTTCAGTTCCCATACAGACCCATTCAACTTAATCTTCACAGTACCTTTACCAATAATATCACAAGGTTGATCATCACCAAGATATACTTTTCCAAGGTTACCAGGTACATACCTCTCGAAGAATTCTTTCTTCGAAGTCGCGTGAAACGATGCTCCGGAGTCTAATACCCAAGACTCTTCCCTGCTTTCTAAGGAGCATATTAACGCATCGTCTCCTTCTGAAGTGATATTTGCCTCTGTCTTCTTCTCTTGTTCCTTTGGTTCTCTCTTGCACTGAAATTTAAGGTGCCCGGTCTTCCCACAATTCCAACACTCCATGTTTCTCAACCCCTGGGAATTTTTAGGATTCCTAGACTTGGACCTCCAGTCTCTTGATTTGCCTCGGTAGTTCGATTTACCACGTCCATATACTCTGGTTGAATTTCTTCCTCTTGATTCTGTCTGTAAGACTGAGGAGATTGATGACTCACCTGATTCTCTCCTTCGAATCTCTTCACTGAGAACTAGGTCACGAACATCATCAAATTTCAACTTACTGCTTCCTGATGAGCTACTCACCGCAGTGACAGTAGCATTCCAACTATCTGGTAGTGAAGACAACAGTATCAATGCTCGTATTTCTTCATCAAAATCAATTTCAACTGAACTCAACTGGCTTGTGATTGTATTAAGTTCATTGAGGTGTTGAGCTACCGAAGCGCCTTCCATCATTCGCAAATTGAATAAACGCCTCATCAAGTGAACTTTGTTAGACGCTGATGGCTTCTCATACATACTGGAGAGAGCCTTCATAAGACCCGCCGTGGTTGTTTCCTTTATGATGTTAAAGGCAACGTTGCGGGATAGCGTCAATCGGATGACTCCAAGAGCTTGTCTATCAAGAAGGGTCCAATCTTCATCTTTCATACCTTCTGGTTTCTTTTCTGAAAGGGGTTGATAAAGTTTTTTCTGGTACAGATAATCTTCAATCTGCATCTTCCAGAACCCAAAATCTACACCATCGAATTTTTCGAGTCTCACCTTTCCTTCGTCTGTAGCCATTGCTCCCACTCAAATCTGATTTCCTTTGGATCGCTACCACCCTGGCTCTGATACCAGTTCTTGGGGAAATATGCTAATTTCCTGTCAAATCAGATCAAAAGAAAAAAAAAGAAAAAAGGAAAGCACAAACACAAAAGTGAAATCAAAGACACAATTGTTAACGGAGTTCAGCAAATTATGCCTACGTCTCCGGACCTGCTGCAGATCGATTTTATTAGGAAGAACACAGTGACTGCCGTTTCTGGTGAATACACAAAACCCTAACACTAGGTTTTATAGAGACTGTAACACTTAAAGAAGGGAAAAAATATTACAGTCCTTAATGTGTAATTTATACCCCCCTGAAATTACACTGTCTTTTCAATTCACTCCAGTTCTCTTTAATGTGCTTACCACTTGCCTCATCTCCACTGTTTTCACATTCTACTTGAAGGTTATGATATATCTTACTCAAGTGATGGCAAGCACTGGCTTCATTGGAAATGCAGATAAGTTCAGAAAAACTTAACAGTAATAACTTCTGCATTATCATCTGAAGCATTTCCCGTGACCAAAATGCCACAAACAGTTGCGCTCCCCATGAGCCCTTCAAATCTAATACATACGTCCTCCTTAGGATTAACAAACACCTTTGGGTAAGGTATGACCAGTGGCTTATTAGCACCTACCTCGGCATATATATATCTAGGCTAGAGACAACATTTTTATCTTGTAGGAAAACATCAAATACTCTAACTGTAAAACAGTTATCGTCCTCGAAAATTACATTATCTAAAATCACTTGTGAATCCTGCATTAACACACAATATATATATATATATATATATATATATATATATATATCTTTTTGGTGAGCTTTCTTGCTTTTCTTGTGGAAGAAGAAGTTTCAAGAAAGATTCAGCTTTGTTATTTAGGGTTGTTGATATATCGTGTACTAATTACTATCTAATTTTTGGTTTCTCTAAGTAATGCTGCAGATCTCAAATGTAGGGCCTGCTCACTTCTCTCACATTTAATATTGTGGGCCCTACCTTTTGGTTTCTTACGAGAAACAACTAAGCATTAAATGAAGGGTGACTTACAAGCAACCTCCTTTCATTTAATGCAAGTGGGTTTCTTGCAAGTAACAATTAGCTTCATTTGGAAGCATAAGTGGCTTCCTTTGTAAGCTTTGTTTTGCTATACATAGGACCATGAGTTGGTCTTGGATAGCATCACTTGAATCACTTGAAACACTTCACTAGAGTGTAATATTATTTGTAATATTGGGTGTAAGGCGTTCGTACATGTCCCTCGAGATGAAAGATCCAAGCTGGATGAGAAAACCAAAGAATGCATATTTCTTGGTTACGGACATGATGAGTTTGGTTATAGAATTTGGAATCCAAGAAGTAGAAAAGTCGTTCGAAGTAGAGACGTTGTGTTCTTCGAAGACCAAACTCTTGGAGATATGAAGGACGTCGAGAATACAAAATCAGATGTCAATAATAAAATTGACTTAGTTCCGGATGCACCATTTCCAATTGAGTACGAGGATCATGGAGAGGCTCCCGACCATGAAGAAACAGTTGATGTTGAAGGAAATCATACTGAAGAACCCCATTTGAGAAGATCCATTAGAGATCGTCGACCTTCGACTAGATACCCAACAAATGAGTACGTGTTACTTACTGACGGGGGAGAACCTGAATGCTTTGAAGAAGTTGTGCTGCACATTCAAAAGAAGGAGTGGTGGAAAGCCATGCAAGAAGAGATGAAGTCATTGCATGAGAACCACACATACGATTTGGTAGAGTTACCGGAAGGGAAGAAAGCACTCAACAATAAATGGGTGTTTAAGCTGAAGACTGAAGAAGGAAATCCACAACCAAGATACAAGGCGCGACTGGTTGTCAAAGGATTTGGTCAGAGAAAAGGTATTGATTTTGAAGAAATATTTTCACCTGTAGTAAAATTGTCATCTATTCGTGTTGTTCTTGGAATAGCTGCTAGCTTGAATTTGGAAGTTGAACAACTTGATGTGGAAACTGCTTTTCTCCATGGTGATTTGGAAGAAGAAATTTACATGAAGCAACCTGAAGGGTTTGAGACTAAAGATAAAGAGCATTTGGTCTGCAAACTAAAGAAAAGTTTGTACGGTCTCAAACAAGCCCCACGACAGTGGTATAAAAGGTTCGATTCCTTCATGGTGCAACACGGGTATAATAAGACTTCATCTGACCATTGTGTTTTCATTAAGATATTTTCTGAAGATAATTTTATCATCCTTATGCTCTACGTGGATGATATGTTGATTGTTGGTCGTGATATTGGAAAGATAGAGAAGTTGAAGATGGAGCTCAGCAAATCTTTCGCAATGAAGAATTTGGGTCCTACAAAGCAAATTCTTGGGATAAAAATCACTCGAGATAGGGTGAAAAACAAATTATGGTTGTCCCAGGAAAAATATATTGAGAAGGTTTTAGAAAGATTCAGCATGAGCAAAGCGAAACCTGTTACTTCCCCACTTGCAGGGCATTTTAAACTTTCTTCCAAGCAATCACCTACAAAAGAAAGCGAGATGGAAGAAATAAATAAAATACCTTACTCTTCAGCTGTTGGCAGTTTGATGTATGCCATGGTTTGTACAAGACCTGATATTGCTCATGCTGTCGGAGTAGTCAGCCGATTTTTATCTAATCCTGGAAAAGAGCATTAGGAAGCTGTAAAATGGATATTCAGGTATCTTCGAGGAACATCTCAATTATGTTTATGTTTTGGCAATGGTAAGCCTATTCTTGAAGGCTACACGGATTCAGATATGGCTGGTGATGTTGATAGTAGGAAATCTATTTCGGGATATTTGATGACGTTTTCAGGGGGAGCAATTTCGATATTGCCATTACTGAAGCTAGTAAGGAACTTTTATGGTTAAAGAAGTTTCTTATAGAGTTGGGCCTCAATCAAGAAAACTATACTCTCCACTGCGATAGTCAAAGCGCCATTCATCTTAGTAAAAATCCAAGTTTGCATTCCAGATCGAAACATATTGATGTTCGATACCATTGGATTCGTGAAACCTTAGAGTCAAAGCAGCTGAGTATTGAGAAGATCCATACTGATGACAATGGATCAGATATGATGACAAAGTCACTGCCGAAACAAAAGCTTGATGTGTGCATAGAGGTTGCCGGACTGGTAACACTCTCCTCCTGAGCAGGCGGGGGAGATTTGTAGGGCCTGCTCACTTCTCTCTCACATTTAATATTGTGGGTCCTACCTTTTGGTTTCTTACAAGAAACAACTAAGCATTAAATGAAGGGTGACTTACAAGCAACCTCCTTTCATTTATTGCAAGTGGGTTTCTTGCAAGTAACAATTAGCTTCATTTGGAAGCATAAGTGGCTTCCTTTGTAAGCTTTGTTTTGCTATAAATAGGACCATGAGTTGGTCTTGGATAGCATCACTTGAATCACTTGAAACACTTCACTAGAGTGTAACATTATTTGTAATATTGTGTGTGACACAATTTAGAGAGAAACACTTTGAGTGAGAGAGAAATACGGGTAGTGTTTAGGAGAATTTGTTTGAGTAATCTGTGAGATTACTATTCTCTTTGGGTATAATATTTGGGGGGAGAAAAGTGAGTGTATAACTTTTGAGTGTATGAAGTGAGACTCCAATCTTTGTAATATTTTTTGAGTTATAGTGATTCTTATTTTTCTCGCGTGGACGTAGGCAAATTAGCTGAACCACGTTAAATTCTTTTTCTCTTGTTTGTTCTAATTTCCGCATTCGTGGAATTATTTTTCCCAACATCAAATGTCATCAAGATTTGTTCCTTTGGCTCCAAAAGGGTTCTATCAGTGGGCATATTCAACTGTCAATGCAGAAGATTTCTTTTGCCGGGAAACTCAAATGTCTTAGATTCGATGAGTTACTTGTAAAGGAAGTAAACAATCAATTCTTTGGTTCAAAAATATCTCAACAGCAACCCCCCATTTCTCTTTATCCATCCATTTGGTTTCAGTTTTATGTAATTTTGTTATTTTTTATTCGAGTATTGTATTTTGATTTTTTGCTCAAACAATTCTTTTTGTATCAAATTTTTATCTAATAAAATTGACTTTTGTTGTAAAAAATATATTATTATATATATGAAGTCTAAAATACATAATTTCTTTTTACCAAATTCATTAATCAATTTGTAAATAAATTGAATAGCAACTATTGACGAAACATTAGACACCGACACCTTTCAATGTTTTAACATCATCGTCGTAGCTCCGCTGCCAAGAGGGAGACTTAGCCAATCCATCAAGAGGTTACGCAAGCCCGAACAAGCTCGCGGATTATCAGGACGGACCTCAGCCTACCCAGCCACCTGCGCCTCAACTTTGGGTTCAACCTCCAAATGTTAAGCGTATCTCTTTCCACTTCCGGCTGCAGATCAATGTCAAGGCTTCGGATCATATTCACCAAATTACTTTGGCAACTATCTCTTGGTTCCATACAACTCTTATTTACCCGGATTGGAACAAAGGTTCAAAAGGATTTTCTTACTGAGATCTAAGCCGGTGAGTTGTTACCAATATTTGATCAGTAAAATATGGACAAATATGATGGTTCGGGTGACCAGGAACATCATATTGAGCAATTCAAATTGTATTGTTGATCTCCGAGAGTACTAATAGACTTATGTGTCAAATTTTGTCGATAACGTTTTGAAAAAACAGCTTAACTTGATTTAATTAGCTCTTTCCAGATTCAATCGATGGACGTTGTAGGGACCAACTCATTAAGAATAAAGAGATGAAGGGTGGTAACTACATAGTGCTATGTAAGAAGGACCTCCTTGATTCTACATTGCTTCTTAAGTTTATCATATCACTACAAGTTTCTATTCTCGTGTTACCTGAAGCAACCCTACAGCAATGATGGATCCAGATTGAGATTTAGTTTTTAAACTCAAAACAATTACATTGTAAGGCACTGATATTTAAACCGAGAAAACCTTCTTACCCTCTAGTATTCAGAAGCGTTTTGCTCTTTTTCTGCTTAGTTTTGACCCTGCTAAGGTCTGGTTTCGACACTTGATGGTTGATTTTCTCACCTTTATGATTTTGCCTTGTAAGCATAGATGATTTTGGTTCTGCGGTTACTTTTACAGCTTTTGAGCAAGAAGTCCCAATACCGTGCTGCATCAAACTCGTATAAATCAACTAAGGCTTTTGTTTTGATATCAGATATGTATATTATGGACCAAAAGATATTTCAACCAAAAAGGAAAAAAGACAAAGATTTTGTTTTTCTTCAACTGATTCCTATAATATATTAACTATGCCCAATGCAATCAACTACAATAGATCTAGTGAACAATTGATAACTAAAACTATAAACATGAACTGGTGCAGAAGGCTTACTTGGCTTGCAAATTTATGTTTTGGGTGCGGAACTTTCTTAATTTCTTTCGAAGGAGCAAGACTATTTAATTTCTTCTCCATGTTAGCTTCTTTAAGGACCCCTCTTTCCTAGAAAGATCAAAAGATTAATTTTTTTTAGTAAAAAGTTGAGACCATTCAAAAATATGAGAAATGGCTACTTCTTTTTTTACAAATTATATGAATGTTCAAGAATTACAAAAGTCCAACTTACATCTGTTCTTAGTCTGAAAGGCTTCGGCTTCGTAGGCTTAGGTTTCTTGTACCTCAGTCCTTGACAATGACCAACATCTTTGATTGTCTTAACAACTTCTTTTGTCACCTGCATTCAGTTCCAAATAAAAATAAGAAAATGAAATCATATGAAAATACTAACAAGCTACAACATGCCAAAATTAAATTTTACCTCCTGAGGGACTCTCGGACGTTTTCCGAGATATTTCTTCTTGTCAATCTCTTGATATGATTTTCTACAATTGCCATCAACAAACAAATCGATTAGGGACAGCACTACTAGTTAACAATGGAAACAAGAGCTCAATTTTCTCACCTGTCACTCTCCAAAAACTCATTTCCATTACTAATTGCTAGCTTCTTTATAACTGTCTCTTTCTTTTCTTTGTTACAATAACCATTCTCGTCACTTCTCGTGTTCGTATTCTGAAGTATATCTTTCTCTTCTTGACAACTACTTCCTTCATTGGTTGTTGCGGTTTTATTATCGCGCACTGGTTGTTCCTTTCTCTGCAAGGTATCTTTCACGTCCTGACAACTTCTTCCTTTAGTGGTTGTTGCCGTTTTACTATCACGCACCGGTTGTTTTTTTATCTTCAAACTTGACTCGCATACTTTTTCTTTAAGGCGTGAATGAGGAGGAGTAGGTTTGGGTATTTTTTCTTTGGTCAAAGGCTTGGGCTGCAAGCAATCAAAGACACGGCTTTTAACATCTCTTAGTCTATGGGGAATACAATGGCTCGCCACTGTCGTGTTTGTCGGTGAGTGAGACAGAACCTTGGCTACTGGCCGCCTACTGCTATCCTTACCCACTAAAACAGTTGTATTCGTTGGGTTCTCAACTATTGGAAAGTTTCTAAGATTCTGGGGGTGGATTTTGTTCGTTGGAGTTGTCCAGCACTTACGCACCCCTGATGATCTTATTGCTTCTGTTTTTGCTTTTGGCAGTGCATTCTGTCTCATGGGCTCTATTTTTTTCCCTTTCTTTTGTGGAATTGATGAAATCATAGCCGGTCGAGACTTTGAAAGTTTTGCAGGAACTGTACGTGGGCATTTCAAGTCTGGGCTGAATAATGGTACAAATAATAAAAAACAAAAACAAAAAAATTATAATCGATGATGCTTAGCTACTCTAGCAATTAAGGTCTCAAATAGTAAGAAAGCTAAGACTGTTCCGGGCTCAATTTCATACTTCATAGCTAGGTACTCTTCCGTCCCCAAATACATGTTCGTTTTAGAAAATATTTTTTTTCCCGCAATGCATGTTGTTTTACAAATCTAAATTTTAATATTAATTATAATCATCTACCAATTAAAGTCATTTTTTCTCTACTTTTTATGAAAAAAAGTTTATAATTAGTAATATGTTTAATACTCGTACATAATCTTAAACGATATGTATTTTAGTAAACAAGAAGTATTATTTTAAAAAAAATTATTTTCCAACCCATAATCAAGAGAACTATATCTATACAAAGATATACCTTAAGACTTAAACTTACTATTATTATTAATATGCTTTGTTTGTTAGTGGTTTGGGTGGGTGAACTTAAAACTTAAATTTAGTATTGTTTGATTTAGATTTAAAAATTTAAAAAAAATTTAAAATTTAGTTTTAAAATTTATGATCAGAATTTGGATGGAATAGGAAGAGATCTGATGTTCTTATGTAAGAAATAAAAAAAAACAATGATAAGAACATGTGTTTACTTACTTTTAAAGAAAAAAAAAATAGATCCTTCTATTGAAGGGTATAATTTTTCGCTATTTTTTTAAGGGAATTTATATCTAAAGTACCTACTCAACTATTTTATTGTCATATAGTACCCGTGGTTTGATCAATTATCTCTTAATACCCATTTCAACTACCTAACTACCACATAGTACTTAACATTATTTTAATACCTTAACTATCCTCATCCTTCATGAATAACCACGTAACCAAAATTTCTCTTTCCTACTTTTTTTTTAAAAAGATATTTATCTTTCTAACCGGAGTTCGAAAAAAATAAATGAAAGTACTATTGCTTTTGTTTTTTAAAATGAACAAAACTAGATTCATTGATGATATTTTTTTATTTTTTACAAAAATAAAATTTCACTAGTAACAACTCTCAGGATATCCTGAGAATTGTTCAGGAAATCCTGAGAGTTGCAAACAATTCTCATGATATCCTTAGAGTTGTTCAGGAAATCCTGAGTTGCAAACAATTCTCATGATATATGACCGGGGGTATTTTTGTCCAAATTTAAATTCGAGATACCAAATTACACTATCCAAAAAACGGGTACACTAGGTAATTAAATAGTTGATAAGGTATTTATTGGTATTTTTTTTAATTAAAATATTTATTTATACATTAGTTTCTAGTTTTTCTTTACCCTTCATAAAATAAAATAAATGATTTAATCATCAAAGCTAAAGCTTAAGTTGTATTATTTGGTAATCCAAAAATTTAGATTTAAAATTTTTAAATGTATAGTTTATAAATTAACGGTTAGGAATAGTAATAAAAATTGTAATACATGAAAAATATTCTAGGCCACTAATGATAATAGACATGCAAAACAGACACCCTAATTTATACTCAGAAGTACATGTCCTTTTAAAATTTCAATCCAACTTTTGTATCTACTTTATTTATTTATATTTATATTATTGTTTTAGCAAAGGTTATATAAATAAATTTATAATTATATTGTGTAAAATCAAATTAATCAATATGTCTTTTAATATTTTGAAAAGCTTAAAAACATTAATTTTATTTTGAATGGGAAGGAATAAGTAAGAGTAATGATAACTGTAAAGAATACAACTCCATTACTATAAACATTATCGAAGTACCTTGTATCCTGTCCATATAGTGTTTTCCTGAGCCTTACATTAGGACTTCTAGCTGCCATCACCTGCGCGAATAAATAAGTTAAGATGGATAGCCGATAAGCAAGAGCTGAAACACTGAACCAAGTCAAATAGGTAAGTACCCTTAAAACAAACTGCTTGTAGATTTCTTCTGAATCCATTTCTTCCTCATGCTTTTCATCACATCCTATAACACAACGCCAAAGATAAGTCTTTCAGCTTTGTATTTCAAACGACTATACAAATACAATTTTAACCTACAACCTAAAAAGCGAAGTTAAATATAAATTTAAAATCAAGAAGAATACAAAGAGGAAGTGATACCAAATCTCGTACAGAACCAGTAACGGTCGTTGTCTTTGCTGGTCCGAAATCGATCAGGTTCCGAGAGATCAACGAACTTTGGCGCCTCTATCATCTCGTAAAATTCATCACGGTATTCGTAGTTTGGAATCTCATTTATCATCTCGTAAAACTCGTCGCCGAACTCATCGTTTGGAATCTCCGGCGTCATCGGGCTCCGTTGGAGAGAATTTATTGTTTTGTTGGATTTTTATGGAAAACTAAGTTAAATGAAGAAGAAAGATTCAGCCAAAAAAAATTGAAAAAAGGTTTTTAATTCCGGAGACACGCAATTTAGCCGTTAAATTGTGTTTTATGATTTAGTGCACGTTATATAGAAGACGTTGTAGATGATTACATACTAATTTGTCATTAAATTTCCTAAGACCGTAAATATTATGTAAGCATTTATTTGCTTTTTTTATTGTCTTTCCTATTCTCTACTAATTATTTGGATTTCTTTTAGAAACTTTTTCTTTTAAAAGCCCGAAAAATACCCACAACGACGAGGAAAACCAGTTAAAATCGGCAAAAATCAATAGATGGATAAATATAATATAAGAACAATAAAAGGAAAAAAAAAATATTTTGTCCAATATAATTTCTTGTGTAGCAGAGTAATAATCGTGTTTTGAACAACGATTTAAAAAATAATAAAGTGCGTAATTGACGCATGTGACACACGTTAAAATCAAGTTGCATGGAAGTTTACGCCAAAGTTTTGAACATCAAATTTAAAAAGAAAAACGATATAATGGATGGGATAACGTTGGAGTATAGAAACAATTTCGTTGAATTTTTTAGTGAATGAACATTTAATTTGTGTTTGAATAACATTTAGATATGCTTATTTTCTTCCGCTGAATAGTTAGTTATTAAATGTATCTCGAATACATCTTGTAATGGGCTGGGCCTTCTTTTGTTCAAAAGTTTTAATAATAAAACAATCAGATGTATCTCGAATAAACATTAAGTTTGGTTTAAACAATACTGCTTTGGTATTAATGAGAGAATATGAGATGATTTCATAACTGGTTTTTATTTTTACAGTCCGAATATTGCAAACCGGCCTGATCCTGTGTCATTAGATCGGGTTTTATCCGAATTTATAATGAATAGAAAAAAAAAATTATGGTTTATAAACCAATCGGATCGGATATAAAGTTTTAGTTTATTCAATTTGATCCTATAGGCAAATATAAATAGGAAATTGTACTTAAAGTACCCCTCAACTATTCAATTGTCACTTACTATCCAAGGTTTGATCAATTGTTACTTAATACCCAACTCAACTACCTTATTGTCACTTACAACCTAATATTATTTTAATACCCTAACTACCCTTAATCCACTATATAAACATAATTTTCTGTTTTCTTTCTATTTTTTTATAGCTTTTTGAAGATTTGAATTTGTTAGCCACTCTAACCACCTAACCCTACGAACCACCACGAAACCGGTTGAAATCACATTTTCCGGTGATCGGAAGCTGTTAAAGGTTTGTTTCTTTATGTAGGTTGTTGTGTTAGACCTGTCTAACCTCTGTTTTATACGTACATGAGTTGATCGTCGCTTTTTGGAATCTTATAGCTTACAAGTAATCGTGTTGCGAGCTTTTTAGGTAATTACCTACCGATTTCGAAGTTATTTATTGGTTTTCTCTGTTGGAATAGGTTCTATTCTACTGTTTTTAGACGCCATTGCCTAATTTCGAGCTTTTCTCTATTTTTTTTCGTTATAGTGATCTGTTATTGTTTAGTTAATATTGTTCGTTATATAGTTTTGTCCTTGTTTTCTGATGTTATATACTAATTTGGTAGTGCTTTAGTTTTGTATTTGAATGTGTAGATTACGAATATCAGGACAAGATGCGAATAACTCGATGTAGGTATACACAATTCGCAAGATAGGATGTGAATTGTTTGATGCAGTAGTAAATAATTTGCACATAGTTTTTGTGACTAATAACAAATATCACGATTTTTTTTACATACAAATATCATGACAAGATGCGAATAGCTCGATGTAGGTATACACAATTCGCAAGATAGGATGCGAATTGTTTGATGCAGTAGTAAATAATTTGCACATAGTTTTTGTGACTAATAACAAATCTCAGGACTTTTTTTACCTACAAATATCAGGACAAGATGCAAATAGCTCGATGTAGGTATACACAATTCGCAAGATAGGATGCGAATTGTTTGGTGCAGTAGTAAATAATTTGTACATAGTTTTTGTGACTAATAACAAATAACTTGTATTGTCCATGGTAAGAGATGTCTAAATCATGAGTTTGTATTTTTAAATATGGTCACCAAACTGCAATTGTGCCTTTCACGGATTTTGAAAGCTTCCAAAGTATCCAAGCTTATGTAGAGAACACATGGGAGGAGCTTGCCATAGGTGACTACCTAATTACTTACTCCTGCGGGGATCACAATAATTTTTTCTTTAATAACCAGAATGATTTTGTTGGGTTGGTGTTATATCTTGATTTGAAGCGTTTAAAACGGGTTAGTTTTCTCATAGAACAACACGTCTTGGATAAGGGTTCTGGTAATAAAAGTTATGTTGATAAGAGCTCTGGTGGTAAGGATTGTGGTGTAAAGCGTAAAGAGCGTAGCTTGATTTTGAGGGAACCATCTCTTGATCAACTAGTTAGCGGGGAGAGTAGTAACGGTTTAGTTAATTCTGATCAGAGGAAAAAACAACTTGCTACTGCTGGTTGGGCTGATGCTATTACAGGAGTGGGTCAAGCTTTTGAAGAAGGTGCTGCCGGTCTGAGGGTATCTTTGTGCAAGTTTGCGTTAGAGCATGGTTTTTCTTTCAAATACCTGCACAACACAACAAATAATATCACTGTTTATTGTGAAAATAAGTTCACAAGCGGGTGCAAATGGAGGGTTTATGCATCATTTGACTCAAGAACCGGCCTTATGACGATCAAGAAGTATGTCCAGTACCATACTTGCAGTCATGTTTTCTCCCAGAAGTATAAGCATAAGCGGCACAGGCATTTGACATCAGATTTGATTGCAGAGGAAATTCAGGATTCTCTCCGGACCTGCCATTTGTTGACAGCCAAAACCATACAATTGACTATCAAGCAAGATTACGGTCTTGACATCTCTTATCGTTTGTCATGGAATGCTTTAGAGAAGGCTAGGAGAGGAGTTTTTTGAGATAGTTCAAGTTCTTTTAGTTTACTAAGCGGATACTTCAAACGCTTGAAGAGCCGGGATATTACTTCAGACTGCTAGTTGGAGTTGTCAGCTGGAAACCGATTCAAGCGCTATTTTGTAGCATTTGGTTCGTCCCTTCGGGGTTTTCATTCATGTCGTCCAATGTTGTTTGTCGATGGAACCCACTTATATGGAAAGTACAAGGGTACATTGCTCACTGTTGTAGCAAAGGACGGAAACAACGGTTAGTTACATTTATCTAGTTAATCTGAACGATGTTTTTGTGTGAAAATACTGATGCGAATTAAGCAGTGTTGTGATCCTCACATTTCGCATCTGAGGCTGCGAATTAGGTATTATCTGAGTAAACTGTACTTACATCGCAGCTTGAGTTAGGTATTATTTAAAGTTGTCACAAACAATTCGCATGACAAGCTGCGAATTGTTTGTATGATCAATTAAAATGTCACACACAATTCGCATGGAAAGCTGCGAATTGTTCCAGGACAGCATGCGAATTGTTTACAATCTTAAAACGTTTGCATACTGCTGTAGTGTTCATTTGATCTGCCTTTTTCCAGGACTATTCCCTGTTGTTGTTGGTCTAGTTAGCATTGAAGATTGGGACAATTGGATGTGGTTTTTGGGGTGTTTTAAACCACATTTGCTGGATCACCAGATCACATTTATTTCAGACCGTCATTCTGGTATTGTTAATGCTGTTTATGTCTTGAATCCAAACGGCTTCCATGCGTACTGTTATTTCCATCTCATGCAGAATTTGAAAGCCAAACTGGAACATACTAACAAGGAGTATAAAAAAAGGATGTTGAGTTTCTTCCATCGTCTTGCTTATGCTCCCAGTCAAGAGATTTTTAAAGATATACTTACAGGTTTTCTATGTGAAGGTGGTGAGAGAAAGAGTGATTTTCTTGCAAATTTACCCCCTGAAAAGTATGCGCAGGCTTACGTAAAAGGGAAGCGATACGGCTCTATGGCTTCTACCGCAGCTGAATCGTTTAACAGTCAGATTAAAAAATATTGCGGCTTACCAATTGTTGAGTTTATTGATTGGATTAGAGTCTTGCTTATGACTCAAGTTTCACGGAGATACAAAGAAGGTCTCAGCTGGAGTACTAATTTGGTTCCCGAGTACGAGAAGAAGCTAAAGCAGAATGTTGACATGTGTCGAACTTGGGTAGTACGTAAGTCCTTTTCCGCCATGTTCGAAGTCTTTTCAAATCCTGTGGCTGTTGTTAATCTGTTGGATTTCAAATGTTCATGCGGATCATGGCAACAAGAGTGTTTTCCATGTTCTCATGCTCTAGCGACATTACAATACACCGACCAAGATCCATTGACTGTAATATAACCCTTCTTTACGTTTAAGAATTACACAGAAAGATACTCTTTCAGCATACCAGCTATAACTGATTTCGGCGAAGGGTCCAGCGCTAACGATCCTTCTTTTGTTGAAGTTCTGCCTCCGAACGTTAAGAGACGCTCCGGAAGGCCTAAGAAAAAACGAATCCTTTCTAGAGGAGAAATCTCAACCAAGAAATTGAGGTGTGGCCGATGTTCGAAATCAGGCCATAACCGGAGGACTTGTGATGTTCCAGTTTAAGGACAATTCTGGTTGGTCATGTCACATTTTTGTAGTAGAGTTATTGTTCTGTACAGCAAACTAAACATTTTTACATTCCTGTGTTTTGTATTGCTATTATTGTAGTTGTACGCATTTCGCATCCTGTGTTGCGAATTATGTACAATATGTTGGTATATTGTTACAGACATCTATCAGGATTACATGCGATTTTGTGTGAAATTTCCCCAGGATGCGAATCGCTAGTAAAATCATATCAAACATTTATCAACATTTGAGGATGCGAACTGTGTGAGCTATAACGTAATGCCTTTTCATATAAATATCAGGACTTCTGGCTGCGAATTATGACCAGAACATATGATAATAATTATGCGCATACGTTTCGCATGATAGGCTGCGAATTAGGGCTAGAATTATGATGCGAATGGAGAACGATTAGAAGTCGTGATATTTGTCATATGATAACCTGCGAAGTGTGCTTTAATAAAAATAACTGGATATTCAATAAGGTTGAAAACAAGTAATATATCAGGTTAACATGCAAATGATTTGCAAATTGTAATTGGATGCAAATCGTTTATATGATTGAAAGTCTGTAAAGAAATTGGATTACAAACAAGAGGATTACAATATTTTATGCACTAACAACTGTTTACACATATCACTACAAGCTACTGTTGCTAGTTAGTTGCATTCCAAAAAAACAAAAAACAAAAACCAACTCTAGCAGTTGGTAGAGGATTCATCACCATCTTTTTCCTCTTTCTCCGCTTTGTGCTGATCATCTTTGTCTTTCTCCTCTTTCTCTTCCACTTTCTCTTCATCTTCAATATCTACGTCCATCATGCTTAAAAATTTGTCCTTGATGGACCAGCTTCGTCTTCCCTCTTCCTTTTGTCGTTTCGAACTGCTGCTGTTTGAGGTTGCACCTTTTCTGGCTGAGGTGCAGCAGGAAGCATTGGAAAATATTATGGCTGAGGTTCAACAGCAACCAGTGGAACAACTTCCACTAGTTGAGAGTCAGCAGAGTAGTAGTCATCATACATGTCTAGTTCGAAGACAGAGACTGAGCTGGGGGGTGGTACTGCTGGCATGATCAACTCACCACTACAGTTAACGGTTAAGGATGACCATGAGTCACCTAGAGAACCGAGTGAACCAGAGTTTGAGTATGAGGTGGTGGTTGTGGTGGTGGAAAAAAACATGACTGTTTGAATTCGAAGAGAAGAAGAGGTATTTTTAAAAAAATATAGAGTTTGGTGTAAAATTAGCCTCTGGTTACTAGAGGTATTTATAGGGAAACGAGGTAATCATTACATAGCCTCCACGTCCAATCAGCATTTAATGAATTATGTACTTGATTAGAATTTTTTTTGTGTGCTCAATGGAGAAAACGTTTACCAAGGCATAAGCCACAGCCTTTTCGTATCCTTGTACTTTATATTTTGAATTTTTTATTTATGCACCAGGCTGCGAACTGATTGTAAGGTGGTATACCAGGCTGCGAACTGTTTTATGTAGTGATAAGCATCTATCAGGTTAAGCTGCAAACTATTTGATGATAAGTTAGGCTGCGAATTACTTAATGATAAATAAGCATCTATCAGGTTAGGCTGCGAACTGTTCATACATACCAGGGATTTGCTGCGAATTATTTGGTTGGAATTAATCGAATATTAATCAACCCTTATAGATCAGGTAATGATGCGAACTATAAGCTAAGGAATATTCAAATTTCTGAAAATGTAATTTGTTTATGTATGCACAACAAAACTAAAAATTACAACTGATGTATTTACAAACTAAAAATTACAACCAATGTATTTAGAAGCAACATCATAGTGTTTTAAATCGAATCAGCCATATGCGATGCGGTCTTTGTCGTTTAAAAAGTAATAAAACATTTCTGTTCTGAAGGCAGTTACCATATCTACATCGTATTTTTTCTGCACTGATCCATGCTCGATAATATCTTTTGCATATTTACAGACAAAGATACCACAGTCCAGGGTGCCTCGTTTTTGTTGTGGGATACCTATTTCAACTTTCACCTTCCACCTTGTAGTATATTTAGGTAGGAATCCTCTATCCAGCAAATATTTGATCTGTGTATAATAATTAGTGTTAGGAATAAGCACAAAAACAACAACAGTTGGTGCCATACAATTCGCAACTTAGGCTGCGAATTGTGTGACAATAAATCCAACATAATTCGCACCTTAGGCTGCGAATTGTATGACAAAATGTCCATCATGGGCATGTCACACGATTCGCAGCTTAAGCTGTGAAGTATTTGATATGAAAATGCCCCGTTCAACAGAATTCGCATCCTATACTGTGAATTGGGTTATGGATAGGCTGTGAAAAGCAATGGACTTACTCACAATTCGCAGCTTATTAACCAGAACACAACTTAAAATGTGTTTAAATTTAAGTGTATAGTTTGGAATATTTACCAGTAGTGCAGGTGTCCTTGTGGTGTGGTCTATGGCTTTAAGCTTAGGCAGAAGCGGATTGTAGTTTGAAATTTTCCTGGCGTCGATGTCAATGACGAGAAACGTCCAGTGGTTTATGGTGTCCTTCATCTCGGTGCATACTGGAACCATGATGATGTTGGCATCTTTGCGCCCCATTCTAAAAGCCATGTCCACTAAATTTTCTACTTGCCAGCCTGCTTTCATTTGATGCTGCATCCAAGCAAGAGTATATTAAAATGAGAACATTTTCTGAAAACTTGGTTCAATTTACCTGAGCTAAACTTACCGCAGTCATGCTCGAAATCAGTACGACGTCATGATGCTCTCCTTTAGTTGTAGTGCATGGAACTTTGAAGTCTGCTTCTTCAAGCATCTTTCGAATCCAAGCATCGATAACCTAACAAAGGAGTTGTAGATTTATGTTAAATATACAAGACATATTTGAAACATTGAAAATATAATTGGTTGAAAATTTGATACCTTTACGTCCAGCTCCAGTTCTAAAGGTAGTGCCATGACATCACTCGCTTGCACCCTGATTCCGTATGTAAACTTGGACTCTGGTAACTGCCATACCACTAGATCAGGGGTGTCGCTCTCGTAGGCTTTAACTAACTGTATTTTGTGGTATTCTGCCAGATCGATACAGTCAGTTACTTTTGTTTTCTTTGGCCAGTCGGTGTATTCTACTACTGGCGGTTCCCGTATTGTTATTACGAACTCTTCCTCTTCATCTGCCACTTGAGGCTGCGTTTGTGTCAGTAGAGTAAAACTTGGCTCCTCTATTTCTTTACTGGGCTCGAGCTTAGTAAATAACAAAAATCAAAAGTAGAAGGGCGTCAGTAATTATAATTGCAACGACTCCAAACAGTTCGCATCTTAGGCTGCGAACTGTTTGGTTCTAGTCTAATAAATTTATTAGTATCTATCAGGGTAGGATGCGAACTGTTCGGAGGAGCCACTGAACAGTTCGCATCCTACCCTGATATTCTTTTGTAATACCCCAATCAGTTTGCTAAGACAAATCTCATGTTATGATGCGAAATCATTATAAGTAGGCCTTACCGCACGGTCAGTGACAACCAATGCCGTTGACTTGTTCGGCATAGGATCTGGATCGTGTCGGCAGAAATCATTAAAGTCATCCTCCGACATGTTCTCCAAAGACCGTTGTATTATAGAATCGTAATATACATTATCAATTTCATTTAAAAATGTCTGTGAAACTTGAGTGTAAATACCATCAACAAAAGCATCGGGTAAACCTACCGTGTTATCGTGGGACTCTGGAGCTTGCAGTTGATTTGTTACCGGGCCTACAGTTTCACGTTGGCTTAGCAATTCTGACTTTGCTGACAGCATCGTTGTTCTTTGAGGTTCCACCGAAGAAGTGGTGTCCGTCTTCTCACCGGGATGGACATGTTCTGACTCTTGAGGTGCTATCTCTTGAGTTAGCCTTTCTCTCTTTGTCAAGGTTATCTGTTGCTGCTGTTGTTGTTCTTGTTGTCCTTGTTGCTCTCGTTGTTGTTCTTGTCGTTATTCTTGTTGCTGGTCTTCGTGTTGAACTTGTGACTGCTGGTGTTGTTGTTGGTGGTGTTCTTCTTGTTGTTGCTGTTGGTGTTGTTGTTGTTGGTGGTGTTCTTCTTGGTCTTGCTGTTGGTGTTGTTGTTGTTGTTCTTCTTGTTGTTGCTGTTGGTGTTGTTGTTGGTTTTCTTCTTGTTGTTGTTGTTCTTGTTGCTGTTGTTCTTCTTGTTGTTGCTGCTGGTGTTGCTGTTTCTGCTGTTGTTGTGCTTGTCTTTCGGTCTCCTGTTTCATACAAAATTCCAAAAAAAACAAAAGGGTGGAAGGGTTAAGCATAAGTTAATCATTGTTGAGCACGATTCGCATGCTGACCTGATATCTGTGTTGTCCATTCCAAACAATTCGCAGCTCAACATGCGAATTGTGTAAAGTTGATTACACAATTCGCAGCTTAAGCTGCGAAACGTTTGGACAGGACTACACAAGAGTCCTGATATTTGTTTGATAACATCATATCATCTACTTACATTATCTACCTCCTTTGGGTCGTTCGGAGGAGACTCGTGTCTTTCTTTCTCTGTCTGTGTCTCCATGATGTCCATCTCTTCAGATTGTACCGGTATGGGTGAATGGTTGGCATCATCGTCCCTTTCTTCTGGCAGTACTCCATCAGCATGGTGGTGATCAGCATTAGACACGGATGCTTGCTGATCAGTGGATGCTTCTCTTTCTGGAAATGCTGCTGGTACTTGCTCAAGTATTGGGCTTTCAATCTGGCAAATTGGTTGAGAGATAGCAGCGTGGAGTTGTTGTGTTTCAAGTTTCGCTATCTTGCGTTTCAATTCTTTCAGCTGCAAAAATGATAGCAAACTTTTTATAAACATATTAAGTGCTGATTGTAGCGATTATTTAAGGCTCAAGTCATACTTACTTCTCTGGCCTGTTTTTCTATCTTTCTCTCGTACTTGTTCTTGTCGGCGTATGTCTTCAAACACTTTGATTCAGCAACAATTGCTGAAATATCGGGATTAGGATCTCTGCGTTTGAGTACATAATCACCGATTGTTTCACTCATACTGGTTGTGTCGTCGTCGTCGGGCAACTGCCTCGATTTGCCTTTCGGTTGTGGTGGAATCTTTTGCTTGGGGAGTCTTGGTGGTGGAATCGTTGGCTCGGGTGGTGTTAGTTGTTCGGGTCCGGGAGACATCAACTTATTAATTACATTTTGTGATGCTCGTCTCCTTTGTTTTGGTTTTGATGCTGTGATTTTCGTCCTCTTCCTTGGTCCTTCTTTCGGTGAAGTAGAAAAGGTTTATGCATCTTCACCATCTTCTCGTTCTCTGAAAGCTTCACTTTCAGCCTCGGTAAGCTGTAATGGACCTTCTAAAACCTACCAACAGAGGCACATGTAAGTAAATTAATTGTTTCGAAAGTACGAGGGTGTAGACAAACAAATTGTTTTTTAGAAACAGTTCGCATCGTATGATGCGAAATGTGTGATTTTAATCATGTTAGAGTTGCAAAACATTCGCATGCTGAGCTGCGAAATGTGTATGGGACAATATGATGCGAACTATGTGTAAACCATATACTGCAAACTAAGTGTAAACCACATGTTGCGAACTAAGTATTTATGTCAGGCTGCGAAAATGGTTGATGCATGCAGAGCTGCGAAATGTGTGTAAAACTATATGATGCGAACTGTGTGGAAAAAGAAGCTGCGAAGTAAAATTCATATCAGGCTGCGAAATGATTGATACATTTTTCTAAGCAAAACGCATGATATGCTGCGAACTGTTTGCACCCCCAGTTCAATACATATATAAAGCTTATACATGGTCATTATCCAGCAAGGGTGTTCGAAGAAGATATGTCATGGTTGATGCTTGGCACTCTAATCCCAACCATTTGAAAAACCTTGGTATCAATGTTGGCTTCGCTACCTCATGGCCGATTGTTGTGTGCTCCATGATGAAGGGCTGCATGGGGACAAGTTTTATCAACAAGATGCTCTGTGCATGACTAATTTTTATACCGAATATATCAATCTTACAATTATAAGGGCGACGCAACCTACGACTTTATCAGCTCTTTCTATTGCTAAGAAACTCCTGATAGACTGTCGAAGCTTGTACAATATTGATCCAGCTCAGTCATAATTGTTTATTCTGTTGAGGTTTTCAACATAATAAATCGTGCTCCAACCCAGGATATCTCCAGATACGGAGTAGAATAGGGTGGAGCACAAAAACAGTATCAACAGCCTCGCAACGTCTTCCAACTCATGCTCCCCTCCTTCGTTTATGGCCTTCGCTATACCCTCATGTAAAACCAATGACAACATGCTATGTTAGAAATGTACAGAATCTTGCTTTATAAAGATGAAGTCCATTTTAGACGTACCTTTATAATGGCATTTGTTATTGTTTTGGTATTACTGGTTGCTACTTTCCGTCCAGTTTTACCCATGAAGTGTGTAGAAGGGTGTGTTTCTTGCAGCTTCAATGTGCGCCCTTGTAATACGCATGTCTTTGAGTAGCTTCAGAAGGCTCACCAACCCTGATCTGTAGTAGCTGGGTTTTGTTGTCATACTTTCTGCACAAACACAAATCAGTTGGGGTATCACAAATAATTCGCATCACACGCTGCGAATTGCATATATATATGAATATTGTTTTAACAGACAATTCGCAGCCCGAGCTGCGAATTGTTTGTAAATAAACTACATAAACATATAATCGAGCTGTGAATTGCTTGCATAATGGGTGATCAGGATGCGAACTGTCCCACTTTTTACATGCACGTTGCACGAATCTGGGAATTATTGAACAAACACCAAAATCAACAATGAACTACCTAATGTACATCTAACATACATAATATTTCTCAGGAAAGTATTAGCATTACATGCAACTAAACTTCTACCCTGCCTTCGACGATAAACCAAGAAACTGAGCAACTATCGTCAGTAGATACTTCATTCCAGTATTACAAGCAACGCCTATCGTGAATTAACAGAAAAAAGTGGTTCAAATTCGTCAAAAACGCAAAAAAAAGTACATTTTCCACGATAATGCATACCTGTTAAATTTCACCGGTCGGAGAACGAGATTCAAGCTTTCAGAGATGACTTCACGACAACTTTGTCGAACAGAAGGTGTGTAGTTGGAGTGAGTAAAAGACGGTGACCGGTGCGATAGTGTCGAAAGTGCGAACGGTGAGAAGCTGTAGGGTTTTTGGGTTTGAGAGAGAGAGAGTGTATCACGAAGTCGAACGGTTTTCTGGTGGTTTCTAAAATTAGACTTTTTGTGTTTGTTTAGGGTGATAGGAAGGTGGAAAAAGTGGGTTGGAACTGAAAAATAGGTATATATAATGAAAGGGTATTTTTGTCCAATTTATTAGTCTGGGTATTAAATAACACTATGTCAAATTTGGGTAGTGCCGGGTAATAAGATAGTTGAGTGGGTATTTTCAAGTACTTTTCTCAATATAAATTATATATAAAATAAATAATAATAATAATAATAAATAATAAAACTATTAAACACTTTTTTTAATAGTGTATAAATTTTGTAATTTTAATAATTACTAATTATATTCTTCAACTAATTATTATTTTTAATAATATATTAAATAATTAGATTCTTCCACTAAAATTAATCAAAAAAATATAAATTTTTATAGCTTTTAATATTATTTTAATATAAATTCATTAGTTTTTTTAGGTTAACAGACTTTCATTAATAATAAAAGCCCAAAAGGGCTTACAAAAGAGGTTAAAAATTAGCTATACACGAACTAAACAAAATTGGCCAAAAGAAAACACTAAACTCTCTAGCTCTCATAATCCTCCATGAAAAGATAAGCTTGAATTGTAGCTGCAAAAGATGCGACCTTTTCATCTTAAAAATTGGATGACAATAGATCACTCCAGAGAACTTCAAATGCTCGACAAGAAGAAATCAAACATGGAAAATCTACTTAGGAGCACCAATTCGAATATCTTGAAGCACCATAAGCTGGGAGATGAACTCTGAAGAATTAGACAAAAGCTACTTCGAATTGATTGAACGACCCCTCCGTAATTCGTCATGGAGCTACAGCTAGAGCTACGAAATGATTCTTCCCCCTCATCCTCATCCTCCGTCGCTGCAGTTAGAAACACGGCAGCTGTCGATAAACTTTTCCTTGGTACTCGTGTTCGTGGATCTTGTTCAGAGAAGAAGCTTCACTTGAGGCAGTTTGATGGTCCAGGTCTGTCTTCTAAACCTCAAAGGCTATTCGACCCGGCCTTTGATAAAGACTATTGCGGTGTTAGGTTTGTGCGGAGTTATCAGACGGTGATGGATTCTGACACGAAGGATTTGTACTATAACTTATCATGTCTTATGGAACCATATTACTGATGGCCGCTATTTGGGAGCTACGCTTGATCGAAATAGACTACGAGGGCCTTCATGGTTTAGTGGCTCCACTCAAAGATTTTTGTTACACAGTTGAGCTTTGTATATGTTGCTGCTTCCCATTGCAACAGATGGTACAGAGCCCCTGGTTCCATGGGAAATGATACTTCTTTGGTTGTTATGTCAGACAGAGAGAAACACTCATATGAATACTGCAAATAGATGTTCACTCAAGTAACTAAACCACCAACTGATCCTATACGAGAGAAGATTGTGACATCAGTGGAGTCGGATGATTGGTCCAGAAGGTGATCTGACTGAAACAACTGAAAAACAATGCCATCGCCTTTCCTTAAAAGGTCCACTTGAACAGAATTTGCTTTGAAGCACACGAGGAAGTAAGGGAGGGATACACACATGTTGGGTTGATC
Source organism: Limnanthes douglasii subsp. nivea (assembly GCA_036936605.1). Lineage (NCBI taxonomy): Eukaryota > Viridiplantae > Streptophyta > Magnoliopsida > Brassicales > Limnanthaceae > Limnanthes > Limnanthes douglasii. The sequence continues at coordinate 154,005,785 of JAUPFV010000003.1, read as the reverse complement.
GTTGAATCAGCTGAACCACACGAGATGAATCATTTTTGCAAACTTGTTGGTTTTGATGCAGATGATATTTGCCCATACTTGGTCGTTGAAGCTATCTTGAGGATGGCAAGTAATTTTGGAATGATGAAGGCTCCTTCCAAAATGGGATATCGACCACATACAAGAGTGCTCAAATATTTGAAGCTCTTGGCCTTTCTTCTGAAGTAATGGTTTCTTGTGAAGTAATGGAGAAGTGATTTTCTCTTCAATGATTTTTTGTTTCCGATTCACGATGTTCACTACCATTTTTTTTTCTTTAGAGTTACTTTGTTCAATGCTTGTTGATTGATTTTCTGAGCTATCTCCTTTCATGATTATAGACTTTAGTTTAGGTAGCCTACCATTTTCTTGATTTGCAAAGTTTTCTTGCTCTTGTAATTGATTAGAATTTTTTAGATGTTCTTTGTTGTTGTGCTTCCTGCAGTCCTTTTGTTGATGATCCAAATGATAACATTCAGAACAGTAAAAGGGTAGATTCTCATATACTATTTCTTGCCAGTAACCATCGTTTTCACCAAAGCCTATCCATACTTTGGTGAAAAGGTTTTGAGATATGTTTAGTTCCAACCAACCCTTGCAACAATTGTGTTTAACCATGTTTTTTATTGGGACCTAGATCGTTGGAAGGATTCCTATTGCTTTGGCCGCAAATCTTATTATTACTTCATCAAACATAAACTCTGGTAGGTTTGGAAATGAAATCCAAATCGGAGTTACTGGTATTTCTCTGTCTATATTAAAATGTGGAAGCCACTTTAGTAGCCTCATCCTTTTGTCTTCAACTTGCCAAACATTTCTCTTCCATAGTCTTCTGAAGTCTTCAAATAGATCAAACTCTAGAAGGATATGTCTATTATCCCAATGTGAAACGTTAACTTCTACATAAAAGCCAATTGAATCAACAAATTTCTGGATAGATGCATGTTTGGGTTTCCCTGTAAAGAATTTTCGAACGAGGGTGTTCTTTGCTCTTTGTTGCAAACTTTCTTTCACATTAGCTGAGAATTGAATGTTAATGTGATCTTTCTTCTGTTGTATTTGGCACTTTTCTTGCATTTTTTTTGTTCTTGGATTTGTAATTTCTGCATAAAAAATTTGATTTGTGCCTTGTGCAGATAGCGGAGTGACATTTTGCTCGGAAATTGGGTTTATCCACAAGTTTCGTTTCCCTTGAAGTGAAGAATCTAATTTATTGTTTAATGGAGGAAAATCATTTGTCTTTGTAACATGTTGAGTGGATCTTGTTGAATACAATTTGTTTGATATGTAGCCTTGATTTTGAAGTTGTTTGCTTGCACCCATTCTGCTGAATTGAGATGGACAACATGAGAAGTTCTTCTTAAACTCATGATGCATTTCAAGAACCAAAAAATCTTTATTGGAGCTCTTCAACTGTTTGATATGTCTATTGAGTTGTTGTTTTGCTTTATATCGAAAACTTTTCATAAATTCATTAGTCTTTATTATTTAGCATTATGTTATTTGTTAAGTTTGTCAACCAAAAGCAATGAGACATTTAATATCGACATTTCAAAAAAAATTGATGATTTCGACATGAATACGAAGATGAAAACATTGTGATAAATAGTGGGTGATGATTGATGATACTATTAGAAATACCGTGCATTTAATATTAACATTTCAAAAAAAAATGATGGTTTTCACATGAATATGAAGTCGAAAATATTGTGATAAAGAGTGGGTGATAATTGATGATACTATTAGAAATTAAAAAACTTTCAAAAACATTTATGTTTATTTTAATGTTTTATTTCACATTATTTAACACATGTTTTAGATTCTTTGTTTTATAACATAAAAAAATTTATTTGAGTAACATTTAATGATTTATTTATTTAAGTTTTTTTGTGTAAAAAGTTTGCATCTTAAATTTTGTATAAATTAAAAACTAAAGTCAAGTTTGAGATTCGTTCTAACTGGTCGAACCGAACCAAAAAATCTTAATAGTAAAAATATTGTTTGTGGGTCAGATCGGGCTGATTCGCAGACACGTGTAAGTTGGGCTCTGACTCAAAAATATTAAACTTGCAGCGGGCCGGATCAGATTAGGGTTCAAGTAAAAAAAAGATGGGCTCAAACGGGTTGGGCCAAACTCGACCTATTATCTTCCTTAATTGCACAATTGCACAATGTCTATATAAAACAATATTATTTTGTATTATTATATTAACTCTCCAAATACAATAAGTGATAAAATTGTATCAAGGTGAGTTTTTAAGAGTTAATCAAATATTTTAGAATTTTTGTTACATGCAACACATTTTCATAATTCTAATGAAAATATAATTTAAAAGTAAAAACAAACTCTTTTAATTAAAGAATATTTTTAATAACCTCATTATTTTGAAAAACACATTCACGTTTAGTTCACTACCACCAACACGGCCACCACCACTGCGACACACACGACCACAATCACAACTACCACCACCACAATCACCACCACCATTATCATCACAACCACCACTACCACTGCGAAGACGAATAGCCCCCAAGGGGGTAGCCGAGTTGGTTGAGTATGTCATTCTTATGACCAAAAGGTCATGAGTTCGATTCCCTCTACATACGCTTTCTCGGCTGAGCCTGTCACCATGTGTGGTTTACCTTCTGGCGTTGGTTTGCAGGCTATCGCGTCAGACTGAAAGTTTACTGTGTGCGCACTTATTGCACTCTGAGTAGCGGCTGCGGGTTCCCTCTGAAAAAAGAAAAAAAAACTGCGAAGACGAATACAACCACCACTACAACCATCACCACAACCACCACCAACACCACGACCACCACCATCATCCAATACCACCATCACCACAACAACCACAACCGGTACCGCCGCCACGACTACCATCACAACCATAATGACTACCATCACTATCATGACCACTATTACCATAACCACCACTACCAGCACCACCACTACCATCACCCCCACCATAACAACCACCATTACCATCACTATCGCTACCATCATCACTACTACCACCATCACCACCACCACAACCATCATCATCACCACTTCAACGACCATCACCACCATCTCCACCATCATCACCACCAATACTACCACCACCATCACCATCACCACATCCACAACCACCACTACCACCATCTTCACCACAACGATCATGACCACGACCACCACCATCACCCCAACACCACCACCACTACCACTGCCACGACCACGACAACCATGATGATCATAACCATCATCACGACTACTCCCACCACCAACACCACCATCAGAACCACCAAAATGATGTTCACCATTATAACCAACACCACCACTACCGTGAGTACGACCACCCCTGCCACTGTAACCATCACCACTAGTATCACCCTCACCATAACAACCACCAGTACCACCATCACCACCATTACCACCACCACCGCTACCATCACCACTACTACCACCATCACCACCATCACAACCATCATCATCATCACTACCACGACCATCACCATCACCCCCACCACCATCATCACCTCAACGACAACCACCACCACCATCACAATCACAACCACAACCACTACCATCTACATCACAACGATCACAACCACGACCACCACCATTACCGCCACTACCGCTACTATCACCATTACTACCACCATTACCACCACCACAACCATCATCACCACTACCGCGACCATCACCACCACCTCCTTCATCTCCTTATCAACATCATCACCATCACTACTACCACCACCCTCACCACATCTACGACCACCACCATCATTACAATCACCACCGCCATTATCATCACAACGACCACCACCACCATCTCCACCACAACGATCACGGCCACCACCACCACTACCACTGTCACAACCACCACCACCATGATGACCATAATCATCATCATGACTACCATTATCACCTTCACCATTATCAGAACCACCACAATGATGTTCACCACTATAACCAACACCACCTCCACCGCGAGTACCACCATTTCTACCACTATAACCACCACCACCAGCACCACCACTACCATCACCCCCACCATAACAACCACTATTAACATCACCACCGCTACCATCACCACCACCACAACCATCATCATCACCACCACCTCCACCATCATTACCACCACTACTACCACCACTATCACCATCACCACCTCCACAACCACCACCACCACCACAATCACAACCACTACCACTGCCACAACCACCACCACCATGATGACCATAACCATCATCACGACTACCACCATCAGAACCACCAAAATGATGTCCACCACCATAACCAATACCACCACCACCGCGAGTACGACCATTCATGCCACTATAACCACCACCACCAACACCAGCACCACCACTACCTTCACCCTCACCATAACAACCACCACCACCCTTATCACTATTAGCACCACAACTGCTACCATCACCACTACTACCACAATCACCACCATCACAACCACCATCATCACCACTACCACTACCACGACCATCACCATCACCTTCTACCATCACCCACACCACCATCATCACCACCAATACTACCACCACCATCACCACCTCAACAACACCCACCACCACCAAAATCACAACCATCATTATCTACGATGAGCGTATTTGTCTAGGATTTAGGTTTGATGATTGTGCAAAACGATACGTTGTGAAATTATTATAATGAGGCATTTTTTTCTTACAATAAGCATTTAAATAGAGAATTTATCAAGAAGAAGATCTAGGTTAGAAAATAATAAAGTTGTTTTTCCTTTTATATAGGTTATTGAATTAGATCTTCACCGTTGATTTGAAAATAATGTCAAAAATGTGTAAGTTAATACTAGATAGTCATTAAGCTACAAAATTTATTGTCACATTATTAGACTGCTTATTTAAATTGGTTGATTCATATTTTTACCGAACGGTATGCATGCATAACATAATACCATGTAATGTGTTCAGTTAACTTAGATTTGTGTAATTTTAAAATGATATTATCTTGTATGAGTAGTCCAAAATGAGTAGCGCAAATTTGAGAAGTCTTACCTCGCCATAATTTTGTCAATAGTCTATAAACATGTATTATATATTTGATTTAGGAAACATTAGGAGAGTGATAAGGGCATATCCCGTTATGAGGTGTATACCATTATTAGACATGAAATAGACGATAAAAATAAATAGAGGGGATAAAAAAATGAAGCCTACATTGCATAATGCTTATTAGAAGATTCTGGAGCTATGATAAAATTATAAATATGTCTTAAATGTTATACGATAGATTAGTAATCATCAAGTACGGAAATGTAATGGATGATTATCACGTATTTATGTTACATATGTCAAACATCCTTACTTCTTAAAATTACTTGTATTATAAATATAAAATTTCACCCTTTATTTTGGTGGTAAAATAGTTATAAAAGATCATTTGTAACATATGTCGAGTTTCTTTCCGTACTTATTTATTTAACATTTTAATCGTTGTAAAATATATTCTCAGTGGTTTTAAAAAACATCACAAATTTATGCTTGCCATGTTCATTTTTAAAATATTGTCAAATTTTGTAAAACTAGTTTATTGATTCGTCTCTCTCTAACAATATTATTTTTATTTTTACATTTATTTTCTTATAAAAACTATCAAATCATATTAATTCAATTCTATCAATCAAAAACTAATTTTTAATTGTTTAAAAAATGAGCACTTTTTTCAGAGGGAACCCGCAGTCGTTACTCAACCAGTGTGCACAGGGTAAACCCTTCAAAAATGATGCACTATTTATATATATGGATTTTATACCCAAAGGCATCCAATCCCAAACTTTACTACCACTTATATCCAAACAATCGAAAATAATTACACAAAGGCATCCAATCAAATTTTATTGATCACTCTCTCTCTCTCTCTCTCTCTCTCTTTCGGTATCTTTCAAAACATAACTTGGAAAAGAAATATGAAAGTACCATTGGTTTTGTTTTTTAAAACGAATAAAACTAGATCTATGAATAAAATATATTTTTATTTTTTTTTGTGAGATCCAGTTGTTAGAACTGTAAGGGTCCCAGCTCATTCACCATTTATTTAATATATAAATATAAGTTTATATTCTATGTAATACGCACACTTTATGCATAATACAAAAACAAAAGTCGTCTAACGAATTCTTTCTTTTGTTCTTTATTTTACATGGTATCAAAGCCTGAAGTAATCTGATCGAGGAAGCGTAACGATCTCCTATTTCGTAGATCTATCAGAAGAGTAATTGCACAAGAGTATGGTTTCTTGTAAAATTGTATTATTGAGTTATTTAAAATTTTCGATGGCGGATCGATTGGTAAAATTGCGGAAGATAATATAAAATTGCACTAAAATTATTTGTAAAATTGCAATAATGAGAATTAATTGGTGAAAGTTTAAAAAAATTGGTATAATTAATTAGAGATAATTAATTTGGATTTCTATTCAGAATAGAAAAGACATTTGTTGTAAAAGCTGCATTGATTTATTGATTTGGATTTTGGTTTTGTTTTGGATCGGCTTTTGTGTGGTTTCCAATTTTGTTCTCTTGTGTTTCGATTGGATTTGTGTTGGAAATTTTGATCTGTTTTCCGCAGAATATATACTGTTTTCAGTTTTTGGATCTGATGTGTGCAGTTCCAGTCAAAAGGTCTGATTGAAAGGCAAGCGATATCCGTTTTTGCTAAATTTTGGAAAACGTGTTTGGGATATCTAATCCTTCAATCTGACGGGTTGGAATATAATTCGTTGCTACAGTTCAGGAGAAATTGCTACTGGAATAGTGCAGCAGGTTTGTTGTTTGGTATATGGACTTGGTATTAGGATTTTGTTTGGTATTTAGACCTGGTTTTGGATTTGGATTTGATTGAATATTCGATTTGATTTCGCTGGACCATTGAGATTTTGAATTTGGACTAGGTTAGATTTCGGATTTGGGGTTTGATTAAGATTTTGATTTGATTAAAGATTATGGACCGTATTGCGAATATGATAGGAAAAGACGATTTTCTACTGTCTACTAGTAACAAACTGAATAACAAGACCTTGGTTATGTCTACATCTGCATACCATTCAGGTATGTCTTCGTCTTCCACTTCAGGTATTGATTCATCATTGTGGATTTTTTATTCGGGTGCGTCTCATCATATGTCACCTCACATGTCAAACTTTGTTTCATTGTCTCATCTTTCACCCATATCTATTTTTTCTGCTAGTGCTATGCCAATGTTAGTAGAGGGTATTGAATCTATATGTACCCCTCATATATCGATATCTGGTGTTTACTACGTTCCTACCCTTTCTTTGAATCTTGTTTCGGTTAGCCAATTGTGTAAAGCTGGTTATTGCATCTTGTTTTCTAATTTTTTTTTGTGCTATACAAAACCAACATAGGGAACTCTATGTTTTAGAGAAACTCGAAGTAACAAATGTGGATGTATATGGTGTTGAAATATACTTAACTGATATTGTTGCCTTTGGTGTTGATTTGTCTTCGTTTCGTTTGAGTCCTTCATCGTCTGAGTTTTATCTTTGGCATTCTCGTGCACAGACATGTATCTGCATCGCGTTTAAAAAATTTAGTCTCTTCATGTGCTTTTGGTCAATTAAACACTTGTAATATCTCGGAATGTAACTTGCAAAAAAATTGGTGTTACCGTTTAATGAAAGTATTACTTCTTTTATTGCTCTGTTTGATATTATTCATTCTGATGTATGGGGTCCATCTCATGTCTCCACAAAGGGTGACTCTTCCTACTTTATTTCTTTTACCGATGATTATACTCGATATACTTGGGTTTACCTTATGAAACGAAGATCAGATTTCTTTGGAATTTATAGAGAATTTAGGGCACTTGTCAAGACTCAACATTCTGCTGTAATAAAATGCTTCAGGTGTGACTTAGGGGGTGAATATACATCCAATTATTTTACTCAGTTAATTGCATCTGATGGTACCCTACATCAGTCTTCTTGCATTGACGCCCCTCAGCAAAATGGTGTTGCAGAAAGAAAACCCGTCACCTTATTGAGACTGCTCGATCTTTGCTTTTATGTGTTGAGGTTCTTACTATTTTCTTGGGAGAAGCAATTCATATTGCTATATATGTGATTAATCGAATTTCCACTGCTCATTATGCAAGGATGTCTCCCTTTTTGAAGTTATCCAGATTATTCTTCCTTACGAGTTTTTGGATGTACATGTTTTATCATTCGTCCTCATATAGAACGCAACAAATTGGGCCCTAAATCTGTAATATGTCTTTTCTTGGGTTATGGTGTCAGACATAAAGGTTATCGTTGTTTTGATCCCACAAGTCAGAAACTTTATGTCACTCGACATGTTAAATTTCTTGAGCATATCCTGTTTTATTCGATTCTAGCTAAATCACGTGATATAACAAGTACCAAATTTCAAACTATTGATCCTTTTGAAGTTAATAACGACATACCCATTGATATTGTTGTGCCAGCTCATGAGCCATCGACTACAACTGATACTACTTATGCTTTATTAAGGCGTGGGTTAGGTCCTTCTTTTGGTGAACCACCACCTCCACTGCTCAGAAGATCTACCCGTACAAGTAAGTCTACCAAACTACCAGATTTTGTGTATTCTTCTTACTCGGCTCCATTCACCTCTTTCATAGCAAACATACATGACTTATTTGAACCTCGGTCATTTAAATAAGTTTTTTCTGATCCTCGTTGGCAAAATGCAATAGTCAAAGAGCTTACCTCTCTTTATCAGACTCATACATGGGATATAGTTAAACCTCCATCTGGTAAGCATATAATCGACTCTCGATGGGTTTTTAAAATTAAAAACAAAGTCGGATGGGTCTTTTGAAAGATATAAGGCTCGTCTTGTAGCAAAAGAGTATTCACAGAAGTATGGTATGGATTATGATGAGATATTTGCCCCAGTGGAAAAAATGACGACAGTTCGTACTCTTATTTTGGTTCCAACTAATCTTGAATTACATTTTCTTGATCCCATATTTTATTTTTCCATGATCTCGCATGATTAATAGAGAGATGTAACAAATCATAATATAATGGACAGATGCAAGATCAAGTATGATGAAGTGGAGCAATGTGAGTCCTAACATGATAAAATGAAGAGATCAAATATAAAAGTAGAAATATCATGCATGATGAAATGAAGAAATGCGAGACAAAACATGATGAACTAAAAAGATTATGCATGACAAAGTGGAGCGATGTGAGTCCTAACATGATGAAATTGAGAGATCAAGCATAAAAGTAGAAAGGAAATGCATAATGAAATGGAGAAATGCGAGACAAAACATGATGAACTAAAAAGATTATGCATGATGAAGTGGAGAGACTGGACATGATGAGATGGAGAGGTACAAGACAAGACATAACGTAGTTGAAAGACCATACATGATGAAATGGAGAGGTGCGAGCCAAGATAACATGTGAGAGACCATGCACGATGAAATGAAAAAATCAGACATGACAAAATTGAAACTACACATGGTGAAATAGAAAGACGTGAGACGTGTACTACTTGATGATACGAGATGCGAAACCAACCTAACTCGGTCCGGTGAAAAAAAAAATTAAAAAAACTGAAAAATATTTTTATCTGAAAAAAAAAACGATAACACTTTCATATTTTTTTTTCGAACTACAGTTCAAAAGTAACGGACGTTTTTCAAACAAAAAATGGTTCAAAAAGATAAAAAGGTTATTTTTTTTCTTTTAATTTAGATTTTTTTTATTAATTATGGTTGGAAAACTTGGCTAAATATATTTAAATTAATCAAAAGTTTTTCGTAAATTTCACGGTTAAAATTTTAAATTAATTTTTTAAGCTATATTATTTTTCTTCTTTATTGTTTTACTATTCAATAATATTTGTATGCGAAAATAATAAAATAATATTTTCCTATACATTTCAATATTATATATATAATAAATTTATTCATAATTTAATCAATTTTAAATATAAAATTATTAAAATGCGATCAAAATTCTACACCGATTAAACATAAATAAATAATATATATATATATATCTTTTGGAAATGGACTAATGGCAAAACCATACTATCTTCGTTTCTTAAGCGGACAAACTATTAAACATTGCCATTAGCACCACCTAACGATATTATAAATTAAATAATATAGATTTAAATACATAGCAATTATATTAATGAGTGAAGAATATCATTTAAATTATATTACATATCGAATTTATATTTATTTGTTATTTAAATAAAATACTATATCTATATCCGAATAACTTGAAATCTAATGCAACAAAAAAACACTTCAAATCTATATTATTAATTTCAGTTAATCATACAACCCTAACTATTTCATATTATAACATATTAGTGCATAACCTTTATAGACACTTCGCTTAAATTTTTGGGATAAAGATCCATTTTACAAACCTATTACCAATAAAGATCTAAAATAATTCATAATTTTTTTTCCAAAACTACCTTTGATGTAAAAACTCGTTTTGAAACACTTGTAACTTCTTCCTCTCCCTTTTTTTCAAATTCCTCCTCTTTCTCTAACTTCCTCTCTCTCCTCAGTCCGATATCGACACCGATATCGAATTCAATTCACTACTTTGATCGACTCCCGCGAATCAACAACGATAACGACTCTGATTACGACTCCGACGAATTCAAAACCACAGTCCGATTACGACTCTGACGAATTCAAATACACAGTTCGATTCGATTCTGATCAGAGTGTCAACTCCGATTAAGACTTCGATCAGAGTATCAAAGTATCAACAACGACAACAACAGTGAGGCAGTAAGTTTTATATTGTTTTACAATTACGATTACTCAGTTCGATTACGATTACTGAAACCTAGGGTTCCAAAACACTGTTTCCAGTTTGTTTTTCAGTAATAAGCATTTCTTACTCATGTCTCGCTAAAGCGAGACATGAGACGCTGTAGAAACTGCTTAATCAAAATATAATTTCGAATACAGAAAACTTTACTAAATGTTACTGAAATTCATACCTGCCTTTGTGACATTTGTATAGGTTTTGCATATAGATTCGGTTGTAATTGCAGGTTTTTTATATAGGTTTCGCGTCTACTAGTGTTTTCTGGTTATAGATCTCTTTATGTTTCGCATTTATTAGTCTTCTTTGCATTGATATTTACATAGGTTTTGCAACTTTCATCTTCCCCGTATTTGCAGGTTTTTATATAGTTTTACATCTATCAGTCTATACTGCTTAACATTTGACATAGGTTTCGCATCTAGCAAATTTTCTGGTTATAGATCTCCAATAGGTTTCGCATCTACCAGTCTTTATGTGCATTGATATTTACATAGGTTTCGCAACTATCAAATTCCCCATATTTTCAGGTTTTTATAGAGATTCACATCTATCAATCTGTACTGCTTAACATTTGACATAGATTTCGCATCTAGCAAAAAACAATTATTATAGATCTTTTTAGGTTTCGCATCTAGTAGATTCCTTGATTATCGATCTCCATAGGTTTCGCATCTACTAATGTTTTTTTGTTATACATCTCCTTCGGTTTCGCATCTATCGGTGTCTAAGTTCATTGACATTTACATAGATTTCGCATCTACCATTTATCTAACTTCCACAATTTTTGCATCTATCACATCTAATATATTTTTCTTTTTTATTGCTTTTACAGGTAAAATGGCACCAAAAACATGTTTCTACAGGTTCTGCCTCTTTGTACTGTTAAAACAGATGGAAGAGACAAAAGTGAGGCCAGAACATATAGAAGCAGCAAAGAAAACACATTTTTACTCACTTTTAAAAACAGCCTATGATCTTCGAACAAAAAAAATTGCATACAAAAAGCACTGGGATGTAATTGAGCAGATAACAATGACATATGATGACGAACAAGAAGCATTTAAATTGGGGAAAAAGTTTATACAGTTTACAAACCATGACATAAAGATAAACTTTGGTTTAAAACATGGAAATGAAAATATGTCACTTCAAGCCAAAAGTTTTGAACCTAAGTTTTCAGAATTAGAAGACGAAGAAAAATCGAGGATAATAAAGAAGTATTTTTCTGAGAAGACATTAAAAAAAGTTAATGCAAGCCGAGCAAGACCAATCACGAACAAACTTATAAAGGTGCGCAATTCCATTTTTCTCACATTTTTGGACTGTTTTAATATTTGCATAGGTTGTTTCTCATCTACTACTTTTGTTTTACTTTAAAATTTGCATAACGTTACGCATCTATCTCTTTAATTTGCTTCACATTAAACTAGATTTCGCATCTATCACCTTATGACTGTTTCAAATTAAACCACGTTTCGCATCTACTAAGATTAATACAGCTTTCGCATCTATCACGTTAGGTATGTTTCAAATTAAACCACGTTCTGCATCTACTAAGATTAATACTGGTTTCGTATCTATCGTTTTACCATTTACATGGGTTCTATATCTATCGTTTTAAATTCGCTTTCACATTCCAATAGGTTCTGCATCTATCTGAATGTAATTACTAGGGTTTCGTATCTATCCCTTTTTTAAAATGGTTTTTCTTGTTGGTAGGATGCAATAAAGAAAACAATAAAAATATATGGACAAGAGGCAATAAAAGATGTTTTCATACTCTTTATATTGATAGCATGTTCTACCTTGTTTTTCTCTACATCTGGAGATGTACTAGCTTTGACTGTGGTGTATTATGTAGAACACCTTGATAAAATAAACAACTGCAATTGGGCTGAAGCATTCCGGGAAAAGTTGATGAATTCAATAATAGCTTGTCATGAAACTAAACCTGGAAGAGTAGTTGGGTGTGTTGCCCTTTTACTGGTTAGTATTTTTCTTTGTTCTATTTCATATATAATATTTAGTCAATAAAGGATATCTAAAATATTGTTAATATATAGTCATTCATCATGGAATACAGAACTTTATGTCAAGATATTGAAATTGAAGACAAGATACCTAGATGCTTCAAATGGCTGGCTATTGAACGCAAAACATATTTAGATTTGGTTGAAGCCATAAAAAACATAAAAAATGAACAGGTATATTTACGATATGTTTTTTATTCATGTTTCACATTTTACATATATATTTCTTTACTATAACATTTTAACAATTTTATACATTCTTGAAGAAGAATTAAAGCTAACAGAAGAAGAAGAAGAACAATTTCAAGGAGAATTCCAAATACAAGAAGATAATAATGATGCTCCTCAAGAAAATGATATTGTTCCACCAATAAATTCTGAACAAGTAAACCTCAATGAAGATGAAAATGCTTTGTATTGGGATACGTTCCAAGAACTGGCTGCAACAGATTCTACTAATAGCGAAAAAACACTCGACCAATACATAGTTCAACCATGTAAAAAAGTTTCAAGAACTAAAATGAATGTAACACGACGAAGAAAACCAGTACAAAACATGAAAGAGAAAACTTTACCAGTGGAAACTCGTCCTCTGAAAAAATAGAAAACAGTACATACAGCTCATGCCCCTATTGCAAGAAAGGTGAATACAACATCACAGATTCTTAGGAATCTCAAGAAACCTGAAAAGACAATAGAAAAGAGATTTAAAATCAACATTTCGGATAAATTATACCATCTCAAGACAGAAAACAGAAGGTTGAAAAACTTACTAGCAAGAGAAAAGGTAAAATCTCATGTTTTATCATATTTAATATACATTCCGCATCTAGCATCAATAGTATCCTAAGATGTTTCACATCTAGCGACATGATTACTTAAGGTTTCGCATCTGTTTATAATTAATGTTTCTCATCTATCATTTGTTTAGGTTCCACATCTATCATTCTGTTTTACGTTTCGCATCTATCGTTTATGTGCGGGATCCGCATCTATCATTTCTTTTACGTTCCGCATCTATCCTTTCTATTTAGGTTCTGCATCTATTATTTATACTACGTTCCGCATCTATCATTTTGGTTTTACTTAAAGGTTTTGCATCTAGTTCTGTGAATGCTAAGGTTATGTATCTACCATTCATCTTCTGATGTCAAAGGTTTCGCATCTATCTTTGACATTGCTTATTATTTTGCAGAAAATTAACACAATATACCCAGCCCCACACCCAGACCCAACCCTAACAACAACACCAGCCTTAGATGCAGCCAAACCACAAACTGACACAGTCTCTAGCTAGAGCTTTGACTTAACAACATTTGAAAAAGTAGAAAAAACTGAAATGGAACGCTGAGGATTTCAACAACAAATTGATGAACTGAAAAAGAACTCGAAGAAAATGAGAAGATCATTACACAAATGAAAGCTGATGTAGAAATAGGCATTGAGGTTGACCTACAAAACAAACTTAAACTGCCTATGTTGAAGCCTAACATAGAAACAACTGTACAACAACCAAAAACTTATTCAAGAATAAAGAGATTGAATGATCAAGGCCACCAATCACCAAATAAAATAAGAAAAACACCTAATATTGTAGTCCAAAACCCTGTTGTTTAAGATGAAAACAAAGACAAAACACCAAATATTATTGTGGAAGACAAGGTTCCACCTCCACAACAAGAAAAAAGTGAAGATGATTTGGAAAAACTGGATCATAATGTTGTTGTTGTTGTTGAATATGACTATGTTGGTGATGTTGAGTTTCATATTGTTGCTACTACATCTGAGGATATTTTTGCTGTTGAAAACGAGCATGTTGGGGTGGAAAAGCAAGTTGATACCACTGTTAATAGTGATCCCCCTATTAATGTTGAAATTGTTACTTCTGAACATTTTGTTGTTGTAGAAAATAAGAATTCTACTGCTATTGAAGTTGGGGTGGAAAAGAAAGTTGATGCCACTATCAATAGTGATGCTGGGTTTGAAAGGAAAGACAATCCCTCAGTTGAAACTCTTACTGAAGTTGGTTTTGAAAACAAAAATGTCCCATCAGTTCTTCTTAATGTTACAGAAGAACAAAATCCCAATACACTTATGGAAGAACATGATAAAAATACTAATGTTGTTGTTCCTATTGCTAAAGAATCAGTTGCTAAAGTATTTGAAGGGACAAGAGTGTTGTTGAAGCATCTGGTATGATAAAAGATGTTCCTGAAGAATCTAAAGTGGCCAACAAAGATGTTGTGGGCAAAGAGGTGATACAGACAACCCAGAATTAACAAAACATATTTTGAAAAACTTTTATATTGAAAGATATATATTGTTGTGTGTTATCTTCTTTTTTGGCTTAAATACTGTAATATTATCTGTATTTATATGTTTATCTGCATTTGGTGTTTAACTGAATACTGGTTTTATATTTAAAGATACATGTTTCGCATCTATCTTCCTTATGTATTACATTTACTATGTTTCGCATCTAATGTCCAGTTTTCTGTTTTGTTAAGGAAAAGGCATCAGAAGTCCAAGAAATCCCTACGCCACAAGTCACTGACTTAGACCCGTAAATTGAGAAAGAAATTATAAGAATTGAAAAGGATATACAAAATAAAAAAATAAGTGATTGAAAAACTTTCCCACCTATCATATTTTTACTGTTTCGCATCTAGTATAGTTTCTGTACTTTCTCATTTACCATAATTACAAAAAGGTTCCGCATCTAATTTATTTTCATTGGTTTCGCATCTAATTTATTTACATAGTTTTTGCATCTAGTTTGGTGTTCACTGGTTTCTCATATATCTAAGTTACATAGGTTTCGCATCTATCTGAATAACAAAGGTTTCTCATCTATCAATATTACTTATGTTTCGCATCTATCTTGGTTTCCCTTATTTCCCATCTATTTTATTTCTGAACGTTTCGCATTTATCTTCTTTCCCATCTATTATATTTCTGAACGTTTCACATCTATCTTGGTTTCCCTTCTTTCCCGTCCATTATATTTCTGAACGTTTCGTATCTATCTCCTCTTAGAGTTTCAATTGTTTCCCATTTGTGCGAAAAGATTTGGATGAAGGTCCTTCATTTGAACTAATTTTAGATCCTACTCAACATCAAGTCTCTAAAGAACTACTTAACAAGGAAATTACCATAAAAGAATGACCCTTTTACAAACAAAGTAACAACTGCAATTGACATAAAGGAATACTACAAATTAGAACTGATTGAAAAAAGAGAAAACAATTATGATCCAATAGTATGGTCATGTCCAGATGTACCAGGATTTAATATTTTTGTTAGTACTTTGATGGAGATAGCAGATGAAGATGAAATCGACTCTACGGTAAAAGTTAAATTTAGATTTAGTTTGTTTCCATTGCTTCCCAGTACATATGTTAACAAACTGTTGGTTTCCACTTTTGACAACATAGGTAATTGATGGTTATATATATATCAACCTTAAACAACACAACTTTCAAATACAAGTTGCTTTTATGCCAGGAAAATTTATGCCAGGAAACTTTATGCCAGTAACATACTTAACTGGAAGCGTAATGGTAAGAATAAAATACTTTTACAACATGTGTTAATTTATAAACATAAATGTTTCTAATTATTACTCCTCCAATGTAGCATCTGCTGAACTGAAATATGGATGTAACATTATATGTTGACGATAAGCTACGAGGCATCACAGAAGTTTTAATCTTTGTTCCGCTTCTAACATAAGCTAGATCTGGGAATGTTAACCATTGGACATTATTTTTAATAGATGTTGAACATGAAAAAGCAGTAAATCTAAACCCAATACCAAAACGTCCAGATCCAACAAGAAAAACTGTAGAAGATTAGTAAGTGTCACTCTTCTATAATAATTTCATAGAACATATATATATATATATACCATCTGATTTATTTGTATGTTTATTAAATTACAGATTGCATACCTCCAAAACAAAAACATTTTACAAGCAGAAGAACCAATAAAGATAATTTGTCTAGTAAAAATTCATAAACAAAGACCTGGATCACTTGATTGCGGAGTAATTATCTGAGGTTACTTCAAAGATTATATTTTGCATAGGAAACTTGACTTTCACAAAACTTCTGATATTGCACCATTAAGAAGAGCGTTAAAAATGTTTTACATGTTTCTTAATGGCATGAACACTAACAAATATTGAGACGATGATTTGTAATATTTGTTTTACTTCTTTTTGTGATGTTTGACATATTTTTTTTATTGTACAGTTTGTCTACTATAAAATATATCTCAATGACAAAACTGTCTAACAGCTATGGTTTTGCATCTATCTGAGTGTAATTACAAGGGTTTCGAATCTATCGATGAATCTCGAATCTATCCACAGGTTTCGCATCTAGCTTTTATATTCTAATGTATGTTTCGCATCTATGAATTTATTTTTCCTCTTGGAAACTCTTTCCTATTTTCTGGTCTAATTATTTTTCGTCCAATTACCACTTGCAGAAGTTAATATGGTTTTGCAGTAAATAAACTCAACAAATCTCACACATATATATTTCAAAAAGTTAAAAATCAAACTAATAGCTTTAGTTTGATTTGATATCTTCTTACATGATTTGACAAGTTTACGATACTCATTATTACATTGCATTAATTACAAAATGCTCACGAATATCAACCAAAGATATTATTTCTGTCAAAGCTTGTAGTCTTTTCACCTTCTTAATAATTTTACATATCAAAAATTTAAATACACCGTCCCGCATCTAGTATATCATACGTCCCTTTATTTCACATGTTATTTCGCATCTACTAGAGAAATGTAAATAACAAGTTTCGTATCTACTATTTAATTTTTATATAAGGTTTCGCATCTAGCTTTTATATTCTAATGTATGTTTCGCATCAATCAATTTATTTTTTTCTCTTAGAAACTCTTTCTTATCTTCTGGTCTAATTATTTTTCATTCAATTATCACTTACAGAAGTAAATATGTTTTGCAGTTAATAAACTCAACCAATCTCACACATATATATTTCAAAAAGTCAAAAATCAAACTAGTATATCAACCAAAGATATTATTTCTGTCAAAGCTTGTAGTTTTTTCACCTTCTTAATAATTTTACCTATCAAAAATTTAAATACAGCGTCCTGCATCTAGCATATCATATGTCCCTTCATTTCATAGTGTATTTCGCATCTACTAGAGAAATGTAAATAACATGTTTCGCATCTACTATTTAATTTTTACATAAGGTTTCGCATCTAGCTTTTATATTCTAATGAATGTTTTGCATCTATCAATTTGTTTTTTCTTTTGGAAACTCTTTCACATCTTCTGGTATAATTATTTTTCATCAACTTATCACTTACAAAAGCAATATTTTTTGTAGTTAATATACTCTACCAATATCACACATATAAACTTCAAAATTCAAAACTCAAACTAGTAGCATTACTTTGATTTGATATTTACTTATATGACTTGGCAACTAATAGATACCCATTATTACATTGCATTAATTACAAATCTAAACAATATCCACCAATATATTATTTATGTTTAATCTTTAAACTTTTCACCTTCTTATAACATCTTAGCTACCGCTATAAAATATCATTTCATTCTTTCAGTTCTCAAACACAAAAGTTCACTTCATTCTCAGTGAAAATCTTCTAAACTTTTCACTTCTAAAAAGTTGCTTTGAAAAAATATCAAATTTTAACTATTCTCAGATGATGGTCCTATTATAGTGATATCAGTTCTCCCACTCGTTCCCCCGAGGCCAGGAAAGAGTGGAAATATACCACGACAGACAAATTTTCTGACGACATATCTGATGAAAGTTTCGGTTCTTTTTTTGAAGATGCTTATACCGAAGATGCTTATTCTAAAGATGAAGAAAGGCCAGATGAGGATCCTATTTTTGTCCTCTTAAAAAAGAGGAAGCGAGACCAGATGGAAGAAGATGAATACACTGAAGACGAAGAAGATGAAAACGAAGAAGACGAGATTCGGAGGAAGATGACTCTGAATACGATGAAGAAGACTCTGACTGATGGTTAGGTGAAAGGTCTGGTTTTTTTTTGTTTTTTTAACTAAGAGCAGGAAGAAGTTTATCTTTTTTTTAATTTTTGATGACCCAAATCAAACAAGGAGACTAACGGTCTGCTTAAACAAAGTTTGAACATGGAGACTCTGTTTTTAAATTTGTTTAAGTTTGTATTTCGTTTTACTGAAATTAGTATGTATTGCACTTATTTAATAATGAACTTAATCCTTTTATTTATTTTTTTGTATTCATATTTTAACACATACATCAAAAAATGTATTTTATGAGCTAGTTTAGCAACTGGCAAAAGAATGTACTTAAAACCAACGTTTCGCAACTATCACAGTATAATATATTTGATTATCCAAGGTTGCGCATCTATAAAAAAATATTTAGTATTTGATTATTCAAGGTTCTGCATCTATCATGTCAGTGTATTTGGTGTAAGTTGTTTCGCATCTATCATAAATAATATAACTTGTTGTCAAATGTTTTGTATCTATCATAAATAAAAAAACTTGTCATCAAACATTTGGCATCCAGTTCAATAAATCTTGTAAAACGTGTTTCGCATCTAGCAAATCCCATCTTGTTGTTTATTACACATTTTGCATCTATCAGGTCGATATATAACAAAATGTTTCACATCTAGCATCCATTGAAATGTTCCTAATCTATTGTCATTATGACAAAACAGCTCAGAAAATTAAAAGTATCAAATATTACATCCATCTTACAAAATGTCTACACATGTTCGTCTACTATGACCAGATTTATGACAACAAGAACACGTTATCTTACGAATACTTAATTCTCCTCTAGACGGAATTATTTTCTTCTTAGGTCGTCCAGCTCTCCTTTTTAAAACAGGAGGAAGTAGATCTGGAGAAGTTGTTGAAGTAGATCATTGACCAAAAGTAGTAAATGCAGCTATACCATATGAATATGTTACCTTATAAGAGCTTACAAAATAGCATGGCTCAACATATTCCATAGGATCTGCATCTATATAAAACGGCGTACACTAAGATCAACAACATGAGAACAAGGGAAACACTCATGTTGCCACAAACCACAAGAACAACGACGTACACTAAGATCAACAACCATAATAGGATCACAAAACACTTTAAGAAAAAGAGGAGTAGACGAATGAACTATCCATGGACGACCTTTTTCCGCATTAGCTTTAAACTTTTGATCAAATTCAGAACACAAATCAGTAGTCCAGCGTTCAGCATCACCAAAACGTCTCGAAATTTGACTTATTTCTAAAACTCTAATCCTATCAATTAACTCCAGTATAGGCAAACCACAAAATTGTTTAACTTGATTGTTAAAAGATTCAGCTAGAGTAGATGTCATGGAACCATACCTCTTGCCTTTGAAAAAAGCACAAGCATATTTCTCAGGAGATATATTTTTGAAAAAACTTTCAACATTATCACTTTCATGCTTAAGTAATTCATTAATATATTGATTAAACAAATTCTGATTAGAAGCATATGCACATCTTTTAAACAGTTTAACCATAATATCCTTAAATGTCGTCGGTGTAGCCCTTAAAAAATGCCTCAAATTATTCATAAGATGATAAAGACAGTATCCATGATGGCAATTTGGAAATATAGCAGATACAACAGTAACAATACCTAAATGACGATCACTAATAAATGTGATTTCGGGATCCAAAAAATGAGGTTTCAACATCTCCAAAAACCATACCCAATTCTCAGTATCTTCGGACGAAACAATACTAAATGCAACAGGGAAAATACCTGCAACAAATATATAGAACAAAACATAGTATAAATGAGTCATTATAAGAGGTTTCACAACTATCACTTACAGATATAGATATGTTTCGCATCTATCTTGTTAATCATATACTATAGGGGTTTCGCATCTATCTCGTTAATCATAAATTACATGTGTCACATCTATCACGTTATTTATTCAAAACGTTTCGCATCTATCTCTTTGTTATTCATCTCCAATCCTGTATTTCGCAGATTTATATATAAAATAGTTAAAGATAATATATATTCCAATATAAATAAAACTTACCATTGTTACCATCTTTGGCTATAGCAGATAGCAAACTCCATTATATTTTTCCGTTAAAAAAGTCTCATCGACAAATAAAACTTGACGACAAGAATTGAAACCATAGAGACAAGACCAAAATGTTACGAAACATCGCTTGAACACATTGTTTTCCAAAGGATACTCCAGTATGTAATCACTGCTGCTATCAAGAACCTTCAATGTTTTAAAATAATTCTTAAGAAGTTGAACTATCTCCATATACAACCCTTTTAGCTTTTTCTAGAGCAAGTCATAAAACACGGTAAGAAACATCTAAACCGTAATCTTTTTTTTAAATGATTTCACGATTGTAGCTGTAATATCAACTCTCATTCTCACACAATCACGTATTTCATTTCCAATCAAATCTGATGACAAATGGCTTTATTATTTTCTGTGCTAAAACCAGTCACACATGAATGAGTTTCGGCATACTTCTTAATAATAAAAAAACCAGTTGACCTCTCTTGTTTAGCATAAAGTCTTCAAGGATATCCTTTTGAATCTTTTTTCATACAATAAACAGTTACTCTTTGTTTATTGTTATGCAAATATTTAAAAGAAAAACTTTTTTGTAAAGCCAACCGACTAACAACTAATCTTAAACTTACTGCTCCATCTTGAAACACATGCCCAACACCACTAACTTCATTAACCTAACCAACAGTAGCAAGTGCTTTGTGCTTGCGACTAATAGCATTAACACCAGAAGTTTCACCAGTTTCTCCACAAACAAAATCTTCATTTGAAACTTCAAATATACTTTCAGCAGTTTCTCTAATATTATCACCAAAGCAATTAAATCGCCATCACAACCTACGATAACGTTTTTTAGATCACCACAAGAGTATCTTAATTTAAATTTACCATGAACCAAAGTATCATATTTACTTATAACAAATTTAACAATATCTTCAAACTCAGCAAACAAACCAAGATCACAAATTGCAAGCTCCCCATTTAGTTTAAAAATTCATATTCTACTATTAGACATCGCGTACCTGCATTAGCCAAGGGTTTTGCATCTATCATTTGTAAACAATACAAGATTCCGCATCTATCTGTAAAACACGTTTCGCATCTCCTCAAACAAGAAAATTATTGTTTCGCATCTTCATAAATAAAAACATTAACATTTCGCATCTACTAAAAATACATGTTGTATCACCCGTTCCAGAAAAAACCTACACATTTCGCAACTATCACTAAGTTCATAACACAACGTTTCGCATCTTCATAAATAAAAACATTAACGTTTCGCATCTACTAAAAATACATGTTTCATCACCCGTTCCAGAAAAAACCTACACATTTCGCAACTATCACTAAGTTCATAACACAACGTTTCGCATCTCCTTTGTAGAAACACAGAATAGTTACGCGTAGACTAAAAACCTATAAAAACTAATACACTGACTCAAATTCAACGAAAAACTAATGCTAATAACACAAATATACTACATTATCAACGTAAAATAACAGATGAATACTAAAAACATAAAAAAAAAAAACCCAATCGACTAACCTAATACATAGAAATTTAAGCTCGAGTAACAAATTTTACTAGAACTCGAATTCTACACCTATAACAAAAAACAAACTGCGTAATCAACTTAAACACAATCAAAATCAACAAAAATACAAGAAAAATACAAGAAATCGATTAAGAATAGTAGTGAACTGTTAAAGTCACGTAGAAAAAAATTAGAGAGAAAAAGACTCAAATATGAATGTTAAGGCTTTTATATAAGTGAGTAGGGGTATAAAAGGTATTAATGGATCTTAGATAGTAAATATTTCACAAAAACGGGTATTTCTTGAAGATATATGAAAATATACGTCTTAAGTGGATAATACTTTGGGTATTGGATCTTAAATGGTACTTTACCGTGAACTGTTTGACTTATTAAATAATTTAAAATTTGATTAATTACATAGTATGTCAAAAGTTGTATTATCTTCAAATGGTGAAAAAAAAAATCACTGATTCAGAAAAGAAAAAAAATATTATACAGTTGATGCATATTTCTTTGAGAGAAGCTATTTGCCCCATCAAATATGTTATTGCCTCCATATTTGAGAAAAGACGTCATGTTGTTATTTCTTCCATAAATGAAATGACATATTTACCATTTTCTTATTTTTAATCATAAACCCCAATTTCTGCAGGTGTTTGTCGCTAAAACCTA
This sequence comes from Limnanthes douglasii subsp. nivea, assembly GCA_036936605.1. Lineage (NCBI taxonomy): Eukaryota > Viridiplantae > Streptophyta > Magnoliopsida > Brassicales > Limnanthaceae > Limnanthes > Limnanthes douglasii. The sequence continues at coordinate 153,982,562 of JAUPFV010000003.1, read as the reverse complement.
CAGACATCGAGATTTGTGATTAAAAGGGTTTTTTTTTAATACGGATTTTCAAGTTATATGAATATACAACTTAAAAATAAGATTAAAGTATGATGCTTTTCGGTGTTAAATCTTTAGTTTGGATGTCTTCCTCCTTTATGGTAATTTTTATCAAATTTAGGATTTAAGTTAAGATATATATATATATATATGTTGGATTCAATTGCGTTAAATCTTTTGTTTGTTGATATAAATGTTTGAGAAGACATAAAATATAAATTAAAAGATAAAATAAGGGTAGAATAGTAAAAGCAAGTGATGAGTATTTTTTTAGAATTTGAATTATAGAGGAAATAAAAAAAGTAACAGTGAAATAGAATGAGCTATGCAAATTTATAACTCCCGGTTAAATTGGAGGGTGAAACATAGTAATTGTCCTTCAAGAACCACAAAAGTTCATACTTGGGACATTAAATTTCACAACTCGTACAACATAGTTCCTATCAAAGTTTACCGGATATACTTCCTAGCTGTGCAACATAGTTCCTAGCCTGAGCAAAAGCGCATTTTACTTCATCCAATATAGACCATGTCTATCTCATTATATTGTTAAATAGACCAGAAGTTATAGGTTTTTGCACAAATCTCATCTGCAGCAAAATTGCTAGTAGATTCTTGCTAATTACCTACTTTCAGAGTATCTTACTTCTGACCGAAGACATATTATGAATCATCAAAATGGTTATCCGTTTCGTCGAAGATCTCCTCCTACAAGGTGAAAACCAAGGTCAATATTTGAAAAGACTAGTACAACACAAATACTCCTCAAACAACATGCTTTATAACGCATCTATTTTTCAGATTTTTGTGTCAAATACAACTGATAGGATGATCTAACAAGGATGAAAAGATACTCCTATCATTTTCTATTAATCAGGTAATTTGAAAAGTAGTAAAAGCTCAAAGGGGAGTTTAATATTCCAGTGTTGTAAAATACGTAGAAGAAAATCTAAATATGAGGAATTTGGGAATCGCATACCTGTAGAAGCTCTTCAATGACATCTTCCATTGTTATTATGCCAACAGCCTCTTCTTCTTCAGGCAACCTCGGGGGATCACCGTTTAAAAGCAAAATGTCATCGTCTACGCCTTTCGACCATTTCTTACTCCTAGAACCAGCCTTATATTCATTGCTTGCAGTGTTGGGAAAACTCTTCCATTTGTGGAATGACCTCTTGCTCTTCAGCATTTTTTCTGGGACAGGTTTTTCATTGTCAATGTCAACTCTCACATCCGTCACCAACTCCACTGAAGAGAAGACAGTAAGCGTGAGAAACAGGGAGTTATAAGGATTTAGACTATGTGAGAGGGGAAAAAAAGCGACTTGGTGTTATTGAGTTTGTGTTCGACAAAACAGCACAGGTAAGAGAAAATTTTAGATACCAAAGCATCCCAACAGGACCAAAATAAGTAAAGGTAAATAAATTGATCTGTTACTAAATGTAAAATTAGAAGTAAACAAAACGAAACTAACCAAACAGAAAAAACCCAAAGAGAAGCAAGCCAACCAAACTAAGTTATCTATTGAAAAACCCAGAAGAACAAGTCTAATAATATCGAGAGAGAGAGAGAGAGAGAGAGAGATAGAGATATAGTCATTAAGGAGAAAGGTTTCTACTCTATTTATGAGGAACGTGTAAATACAAATTTACAATGGCATAATAGGAGAGAGTAGACATGTACGTACAGGTTTCTACTCTATCTATGAGGAACGTCTAAATACAAATTTACAATAGAACAACAGGAGAGAGTAGACATGTAGGGGAAAAAACAGGTTATGGTGGTGCTTACAGTCACTCGCAGGCTGCTGCTCTGTCCTGTTGCACTGCCTGACAACAACAGCCATGTGACTATGTCCTTTCTGGAACTCATTCAATATGTCATACAGTGGCAAAGTTTCTTGAACCCTTCAGCATATAGGTACAAGAATATCAATATATCAAAGATGAATCTTGTCAAGAACATTCATAATTATATTTTTGTAAGTATCTCAAAAAACTTAATCAAGTAACCATTAAGATACCTTGGTATCCTGCGCACAGTGAGATTCTTTACGGGGATCTCATTGTCTGCTTTAACAGTCAAAAGATTCTTCACCTAAAATATCAGAGTAAAAATGTTCAAGAAAAGAAGAGTGTATAACCCCAACAAAGATGGTAGCAATCAGTCATGGCAAATTGGGATTGTAGACCTCTAGATGAAATACAGTTAAATTCTTTATTTCCTGAAATTTCAGATGGAAGATGGAAAAGTATCTACCAAAACATAATAAACTTGAATAATGGAATCTAATTCTTGTACTAAAAGTCTGAGATATAGAGTCCGACACTACAGACTTATAATAAAGCATACGAATCCACAAGACAGGCCAGACTGATGGGTATCGTCAAACCTACAAGCATAAGCCTTTAAAGTTATTGGCCACGTAATCTACAAGAAACAATCCACGAAAAATGTGCAAACATAGAGGCAGAGTGCATGCACTTAGATAAATCAATCACCTTAAATTATCTGAAATATTTAATAAAATGGGGCAGAAATTTTACCAAAATAACTCCAATTAAGTTTGTAGGTTGCTCATAATAAACTGGCACTCTGCTATGTCCTTTTTCCATAATTAAATTCATCAAATCCCTGTCAAGAAGTGATTGGAAACATATAATTTATGAGAAACATATATTTACACAATGGCTGTTGTCCTATACAATAGTTTTTCATATATGACAATTCACAGACCTATCCAGCTTTGCATTAATATCAATAGCAAAAGTTTCAGATATAGGCGTCATAGCATCCTTGGCTGTTTTCTCACTGAGCTCGAGTGCTCCGGCTATAATCGTTGTCTCATCATGTGTTAATTCTCCGCCTTTTCCAGCCTAATAGAAGCAATCAATAGGTTATACAGCTGAAGATGTACGGACGACCATAAAGGTTCAGAAAGCCTAGAATCTGGTTCTGTTTGGATATTGGAAAATTTGAAGTGAGAGAATTCATGGGAAAATAGAAAAGGCGAAGGAAAAGAGATTTAAGAAGAAAATTATAAAATTCACATGGAAACAAAGTTCCAACTTTTCCCAAGGTATTGAAGATGCAAACTCTTCTATACACTTTACACTAAACTTTTCCCCTCATAATTGCCCGACAACCAAACATGAATGCAGAATCTTCCGACATTACTTTTTCCTCACTAAAAAAGTCCAAACTTTTAAAGAGTCTTACAAGTAGATAACATATAATGTCACGTATTGATCTACAGGAACTCGAGAGATAGTACAAGAACGCAAATAATGAAATGAAATGAAAGAACAAATGTTCTTTCTGTATCTAATCATTCACAAATATACTAAATAGATCAAGAAAATCAGTACTTAAAGACTCTAAACACTTCATCGCATCGAAGTCAAAAGAAAAGGCTTAAAAAGATTATAAGTAGCCTCTTCTTCCATGTACACTTAGACAAGCAGGGATTGCAAAAAAAATTCAGCTTTTTCTCGAAGACACCCAAAACTATAGCATACATGCACCAGCTAATAAGGGGAAAAGCAAATGAGTTGCCAACAAATTAGTAAAAGAGGAAGAACCCACCTCATTCCCGTGAAAATCGACAAGTGTTTTCAACTCTGCTCTTCGAAAGAGTGCTACATGTCCATGACCCAGTAGATAGTCTAACAGCTGGAAAATGTTCATTGACATTGCTTAGATTCAAGTATTACAGAATTATTCATAAGACAAGCTCAAAACAAACCCTTTACCTTGCTTATGGGGAAGGCAACCGGGTAACAGATCCAAACAAGAACACGAACAGCTGGGGCAACGGTAGCACCGATTGCCAAACCATGCCGAGAACAAACAGACTGCGGTATTATCTGTGAATAAATAGCAATTACTAGAATTACTGAGTAATTAAAGAGAGGTTGTATTTAATTGGCCTTCCGTGAATGAGCACGAATTTGGACCTGCCAACAAGCGAATCCTTCAACCAACTGTGGCTCAAACAGGCTAATATTTAGCATTTATAAGCAACAATTTAGTCACACATGATCCGGCTACAAATCTCACCTCACCAAACAGAAGAATCAATGTGACTGAAATGAGAATAGCACCCCAAGCAGTAACCAGACCATCAAGGAAAATTGGAAGAGCCTGATGAAGAATATAAATCCAAATATTAAGAAGAATTGAAAACAATCAGTTAACCAACTTAAACAATCTAGTTAGCTTATTTTACCTCCATTGCAGCCGCGTTGCAGATAAGTAAGGTGCAAAGCAGCAAATGCTGATTTTTTACTACTGGTAATATCTTAGCTGCGGAAGAATTAAGCATATCGTAAGAGTATAGTACTCTAGCCATTTAGTATTGACATCGGAAGCTAAGAATTAAGGAAAATATAATAGAAAAATATAGCATCAATAATAGGACTATTAAATATTTGTCGGTTTCTGGATCAACTTTCAACCCCTTTATTGGTATCAAGCATCAAGAAGATCATCCGAATTACTAGCAATTTTATCTATCGTCCAATTATACTCCATAAAAAGACGGAGGAAGTAAGAAGTAGTAACACAACCTTCAACAGCTGCAGAGTTCACTGCCCCAACTCTAATTAACTTACTAGAGATAAGCAGATAACTTAAGGTCTTTTAGTTCGGTGCCACACCCACTTGACACATATTTACAGAATAAAGAAACCCAAGGCATTTGCCTACTTGCAATCAGAACGGAGATATTCGATTAGCGCCTAGATAAGCTTAAAACACTACTTACGCGCAGTTAGACCGCCTAAATAGTTCAAAGTTTTTATTACTACAAAGATGAGTCTGTAATTAGTTGGAACGAAAACCACTATTCTGTCAAAAATACAAGTAAGTACTCTTTAGCTAAAATAGTACAGACTCTTTCTTAGCAGACCTAACAAAGTACAACAAATTGCAAGCGACAAATAGAATCTAGAATAAAAGCATAGGCATAAATGGACAGTCATTGATAGTACTAGCACATTATCTCTTCTTTCCTTAATTTTCCCATCAACCAAACAAAAGTAGGAATCCTATATACGAACAAAAGGACAGATTAATTAACAAAAATGCCGCACCTAAATAGGAAATTACATATACTAATTAATAACTAGATTGGAAAAAATCTACAAAATGGAACAAAAGAGGAAAGACTTTACCAGCATGCTTGCGATCTTTAGGAGTACCAGATCTAGCAAGGACCTCGAGATCAACGAGACTCATAGACATAAGGCCTAGTGTAAGACCAGACATCAAACCAGCGAAAATAACAAGAATCACTATAATCAAAATGTGCAAAAAGAAAGACGTCTCGCAACATCGATACTCCACCGCCATTCAAATTCGGTATCTTCTGGAGACGTAACTGTAGCAGCAGGAACCCTAGACTCGGTCTCCGTTAGAGAAACATCAACCGGAGGCCAATCTCTTCCATTGACACAGAAGTTGATAAAAATCGTGTACTAAAATGATCAGAGTCTGATGATCTTGCGGAAGAGAGCGAGAGAGACGTGTCAGAGTTTGTGCTTTGGTGTGATGGTCGAAAGATGAAGACAAAAAGGTTGGGCGTATCGAGACGATGATGATAATACTAAAGAAAAAAGGCGGTGTTGTTTTGTGTATAAAGTTGAACTCGCGCTGGCTTTTTCATATGATTAGAATGAAGAGCAGTATATTAATCACATTTTTATCGAGTCTTGGGAGTAGTAAACTTGAGTTCGTTAACTACCTAATTCTAGTTAAAATACTTTTCATCTTTCATAAATTATTTACCATTTTTATAGAAAAGTAGAAAAATAAAAATACAATTGATGCGAAATAATAAACATAAATTAATTTAATAAACTTAAAATTAATCATCTTCAGATTTTTAAAGTCGTATATAATTTTATGCTAAAAGAATCAAAATAAATATCGTTTTATAGTTTTAAAGCACAGCAAATTCTATAACAAAATTACTGTTGTCTTTTTTGTTCTTTTTTATATATTGTTGTTTTTAATAAAGGTTAATTAAATAAATTTATTTATTTATTTTTTACAAAATCAAAATTTTAAATATGTGTTTAGCATTTTTAAATACATTTATTTTGAACCGCGTATATAATAAAGAATGTTTTTAAAGTACTATTTAATGGTAGAAACATAAAAAAAACAAAAAAGTCTTAATTTATTCCATAAATTTAGGAAGATTTGATTCTGTAAATTTGGTTAATGTTTTTTATTTTATCTTTTTGTCATTTTCAATTTTTTGTTTGGTTTCTTTTATGTTTTTATGCAACAAAAATTTGTTTTTTCATTTTTTAATTTTTATTTAGTCAGTAGGTTACTCATTCGATAAGATCGAAACAAAATATTTGGGATGTAGCACATAGCAAAGAGTTTATTGCAGTGGCTTCAATGCTCAAAATTTGTTTGTATATATTTTTTATTACAATTAACCGTTAATTAATAGATTAGGGTAGTTAAGCATTTCTATTATAAAAAAAGTAACATTAATTTAAATAGGAAAGATGTTGGTTGCTTTTAAAATGAGTTTAATAAAATAATAAAATGGTGAAAATCAAATTTGAAATTATAATAATGACGTATAGTTAATATAGAAAGTTTGTGTGGTGTTTAGTATACAATTGATTTTCACAATGGTCCGCAACTTGATGAATATTTTATAAAATTATAATAACATTTTAGAATAAAAAAAATATTTAAAAATAGAGGAAAGTACCCCTAAATACCTACTCAACTATCAAATACAAAAATGGTATCCGTTTTATGTTTTTGGACTAGTTTCATAAAATACCTAAAGCCATATTTTGGACAATTATAACCTCTAGGGTATAAAAGGGGTTGTTTGGTTGACCTAATCTGACTTTTAGGTTCCAATTCTCCCACTTTCACATTTCTAAATTTGAGGAGAGAGAAAAAAAAACTAGAGCGAACCCAAAAGCCAACCTTGAACCCAAAGAGCAGTAACTATTCCGTCGACTTTCATGAGTTCCGTCGAGCAGTAACCATTCCGACGATTATAAACGTCCCGGCGACGGTACCATTCACTGCGAAACCGATCGCGACCTTGGGAAGGCAGCCGTCGACCAGCAACCGGCATCGTTATTTTGGAGAAGGTAAAGCCAACCTTGAACCTAAGGAGCTGTAACTGTTCCGTCGAGTTTCATCCTTTCCGTCGAGCAGTAACCATTCCGACGATCATAAACGTCCCGGCGACGGTAACACTCACTGCGAAACCGATCACGACCTTGGGAAGGCAGCCGTCGACCAGCCACCCACCGGCGTCGTTATTTTGGAGAAGGTACGTTCGACGTCATTGTTTCCGTTTCTGTTTTTGCTGGACTTTAGACTAAGTTTCTCTGTTTTTTGTTTTCGCCGTACGTTTGAATTTCCGTGATTTTGTTCATAAGCAGATTTGACTGACGTCGCCTGAGTAGTCACTGTACTTGAGTAATGTATTGGACAATTCTCCATTCTCCGGCGATGTTTTTAAGTTTCGTTTACGGTTGTATGTCAGTGTTAGTTTCTGGTGTTGAAAGGCAGTTGTGAGCTTGACATTGCGTCTCATCGCAATGTAGTTAGACATGGCTGGTTAGTATCGGCGTGTGTATGTGTAGGCTGTTATTGGTGTGAAAACTAGAATTTCTGTTGTCGATTTGGTGTGGCTGATCTATATAGTTGTCAGCACCCCTGATACTTGTCTTACTGTACATATTATTCTGGGGTCTAGACTATAAGTATCTTGGTTCGAATCTTAATGGAGTTTCTATGCGTAGTAGCAGTGGTATAGTATTGCTAATCTCATTTACGAAATACAGAAGAGTAATCAAAACTCAAAAGCAAATTTGATCAATGTGCTAGCTCAAAACAAGATGTGTGTCTACATGTTACAACTATGCAACTGGCTAACTTGATCTTTAATTATTGTCATTGCTTTTTAGTATACTTGTGGACCCTGTGAACTAGATATTGTTTTGCCTTAGAAATATAATGAGTTCCTGCTCTCTTTGATCATTCTCGAGTGGTTCATGTACTAATGTATATCAATGTGTGGATTTGTGTAGTTAGATGGCAGATTTTTCGGCACATAAGTATAAGTTTGTAGTCTTGATCAGTTTATATATTGTAGTCTTGATCATTTGATCCACATTTGTAGCTTTCCTTTCAAGAATGGACACAACAAGTACTAGATATCTTAAACACCAACAAATTCGGTGATATTGCTTTCAAGGACAAAGATTTCAAGAATGCAATAGAGTATTATTCAAAGGTAATGATAAGACAATTTCTTTTTCTTTATTCTGAGTTTAAACAGTCCTCAAAGGAATGCCTGTCAACTTATGAGTTACTGGTAATAACAGTTAGTGGGCATGATGTCGGTTCCTTCGGCAACAATATTTGCTCGAAGGGCATTTTCATACTTGATGAACAACCAAGCAGAACTAGCACTATGTGACGTGATGCAGGTTCAAGTATGCATCCCAGAATGGCCGACAGCGTTCTACTTGCAGGCTCTTGCTCTCTCGAAGCTAGGAATGGAGACCGACGCACAAGATGTGCTAAATGATGGGGCTGCCTTCGAGGCCAAGCGAACCAATAGCTGGCGTAGTTAAAACTTCAAGTAGTACTAATTATGAGGTTTTAGGTTTGGGGTTTAGTGATATGACATGAAAGTAGTGAAGAGAGAGAGTAGAAATTGAGTTATTTTCTAGCTGAGTCAGGTGACTACAGTTGATAAGTATCTATCAGACTAGTATTTTCGTATCTAGCAATGTATATGCGTCTTATCTATCAAACTTATAATCAAGTATCTAGCAATGTCTGTATTACATATCTATCAGACTTATTATCGAGTATCTATCAATCTCCATATGTCGTAGCTATCAATGCAGATGTTTCGTGTCTATCAGACTATTGTTCATGTATCTAGCAATGTCAATATATCGTATCTATCATATTTATACTCAAGTATCTATTAATGCAGATGTTCCGTATCTATCAGATTTATACTCAAGTATCTATCAATGCAGATGTTTCGTGTCTATCAGACTATTGTTCACGAATCTAGCAATGTCAATATATCGTATCTATCAGATGTATACTCCAGGATCTATCAATGTTATATATCGTGTCTATCAGACTATTGTTCACGTATCTAGCAATGTCAATATATCGTATCTATCAGATTTATACTCAAGTATCTATCAATGCATATGTTTCGTGTCTATCAGACTATTGTTCACGTATCTAGCAATGTCAATATATCGTATCTATCAGATTTATACTCAAGTATCTATTAATGTAGATGTTCCGTATCTATCAGACTATAATTCACATATCTAGCAATGTCTTGCAAATAGATAACGAGTATCTAACGTTGTAATCTCAGCGTATCTATCAATTTAGACATTATAAACGATAAGAATCATCAAATGAAATAGACATGGTACATATCAATATTAACAGTATACAAAAATATAAGTCAAAAGATAAGGAGTACTTATCTATGAAAATCAAAATGTTACTAAAAAATCGCGAACACAAGTTCATAACGGAGCATCACATGACCTCTTATTACTAGACTAGCAATGTCAATATATTAGTATGCTCTTGTTAGGGTATTAGAGACTAGCAATGTCTTCCTTCATATATAGCAATGTCTATAACATTGTATATGTTTTGAGTTGATGCTGCATCTGTCTAGCAATGTGTCCCTTCATATCTAGCAAGGTGTTCTTCATATCTAGCAACGTGTTCTTCATATCTATCAGAGTTAATAAAATCAACATCCTCCAAAGATAAACCGTAGTAATGAAGTAAATGCATCACCTGCTCCATGACGATGCTCACCTGCGCGACATTTTGAGTTGAAATCCGCAACAAGAACAAAAGAACCATTAGCTACATAGAGTATATGCACCAAAGGAATTGTCTACATCCCCTGCCCAGATACCATTAGCTACGGGACGACAGTACCAATCCAAAGTCTTAAAAGTCATTTTTGTTCTCAGCTGCCAACACACGACTCCTCAGTTACAATGCACTAACATGCTACCCCGTTCTTTCGCTACACCTGAAAGAAATGCATAACTAGCTAAGCCCCTGTATAATTCAAAGCCAAATAAAACACAAAGAACTGCTGAAAACTGCAAAAAAAACAAAAAAGTATCAAAACTCATAAGAAGCTTTTTAAATCTCTGACAAGAACATTGTAATCCAATAAAGAAAATTTGGAGGTATCAGGTATGGATGAATATTCCAATATCTAGCAGTACAAAAACAGAACACAAAGACAAGATTAAACAACAAGATTAAAAACAGAACATAAGGTATCAGGCCCATCATATATTGAATGAAACAAACTAGAATACATTTTAGCCATAAATAAAGATTCCGACCATCTTCTAATCTCATGATCATGTTAAGGAGTCGACAAAACATTTACAAGTAACTTTGTTTTTATAAATCAGAAAATCTAAGATTCTCTCTGTCTTTTCCTTCTAATCTTTTTGAGGAATAAATCACAAAAGAAAAATGATACTACGTTCATGGTCTTTAGAAGTGTATAGCATGGAGGAGTCAACCACTCAAAACATAATGGATAACGACAAAGCAAAACTGACTTATTTACTTGTGCAAAGTGCTCGAAAGTTTTTTGCACAAACATAATTCATGTTAAGTGTGTAAATTTCCAAAAGAATCGAACTTAACAAATACACAAGATGGTAGTCTTATGTGCTTGAGCATTATCATACCTACTGTTTTAGGAACAGTTTTACCGAAAATGCCAACCACAATGCGACCTGAAAGTAATAACCTCTGTGTCATAAGTAGTAACCTCTGTGGGTTTAATCATTTATTAAACAACCAAGATTCAACACAGATGGCATGATTTGTTAACTTCAATAATACATAACCATCTATTTACACAGTGCTAACATCTTCGAAAACAAAGGTTCACTAGCTCACTTCTTCAATGTAAAGAAGACACAATATCATATCAAAAGCAAACAATCAGTGCTCTAATTGTCTATTAGATGAACAAGACTCAATAGACATTGCAAGATTTGTTGATTCAATACTACATCACTGTCTATGTATGCATTGCTAACACCTCAAGAAAGACAAACAAATTGATAGAAAAACATACCATTTCCTGCTGATGATAATCTTTTGGCGACCTGGAAACCAAACTACAAAGATACACAAGAATAAAGAACATTTCGAAATCGAATTCCTAAACAATGACAGCAGAAAAGACACTGGTTTGAACGCAAAACTTCTATCCCGAACATCAGCTTTTACCTTCCAAATCAGCCGTTCGTTGACTACATCACTGTCTACTACATCACTCGTTCGTTGACTGTGCCTTCGAGGATACCGTTCCAGATTTCTCGAAGAGCAACCGTCTTCCTCAGGCGTCCATCGCCGTCGTTTCAAAAGTCCAATTTTTCTAACAACGTTGCCGCGGGAGCTTGTCCGGCGTTATGGCGAAGTAAATACTCAGCGATCCAACAGTTGATTTCTTTGTCCATGGTTGAATCTAGATCATTGAAAATTTATTGGTTCTGTTCTAGTTTTGATTTTGTCGAAGAAGGATTAGAGTAGGATTTGAAAATTGATGAAAAGATTCAAAAGACAGGTCACGTGAGTGAGTGAGTCATTACCGTCGACGAAGTCGTTCCGGTGGTTTGGGGAGGTCGAAGGTGGTTCTGGTGTTTTGGGAGGGTTAAGAGAGAGGGTTAAGAGAGAGTGGAGGCTGGTTCAAAATTCAAAATTCAAAATTCAAAATTGTTGATGGCTGAAAATACTCATTAATTCTCAAAATAAGGCTTATATACCAGGTTAAGGGTAGTTATGGTATTAATGAAATAAGGTATTAGAAGTGGATATGTTTAATGAGATGGGTATTAAGTGAGCATTAACCCATTTTTGGGTACTACATAGTAATAGGTTTGGCCAAAATGTACTTAGTATGTCATTTCCCTAAAAAATACTCTTCAAACTATAAACATGGATATCATGAGTTTATATATTGAGGAGTTAAGTTGTATGAGAACAAAAAAAATGAGACTAAAAATTGAAATGATGGGTTGAAATGAACATTTCATAATATAAAAAAATCAATGATAGGTTGAAATGAACATTTCATAATCTAAGAAAAGTAAGAAAAAAATATAGAAAAAACGTATGAAAAATGCAGCAAAACAAGAAGAAAATAAAAATTAAATCGTGGAAGAACATATCTGAAGTCAATTATAAATAAAGAGGATAGAGTTTGGTTTATAAAAAATAAAAACTATATTTGACATGTTTGATGAAAATGATCAAGTGGTTGGAGCCATAGTCAAATTTTTGAAGGGTTTTTTTTATAAGTAGTATTTCTCAAAAGTTAAATAATTCAATCAAGTGCATTTAAAAGTAGCGCAAGTGGATAGTAGGTGTTGTTGTTGGATAAAATATTTATGTATTCAGGTTTCAACTGGTAAATTCATAATAATGTTTCAATGTGATCGCTAATAATCTTATTTATGAAAGCCCTTGAATTTGTTATATATGTATATGTTTTAAGTTATTACATAAATTATGTTATTTTTTTCCGTTTTGTAATTTGTTTATGTTAGAGGACATAAGCCTGAAAATTCTCAAAAGACGCATTGAGAGAAGAAGATTGCGTATTAAATTTATATACTAGAAATTAAGAGTACCCAGCCAATGTGTAATAATCCTTCAATACCCACCATCAGCACCAGAGGTTGGACTCACTAGGTAATACTATTTACACGCAAGGTTTGGGTCAAACAACAAACAACAATAATCAGGAACAACAAAGCTATGTTACCATGAAGAATAATATAAACAAAATACGGCTAGAGTTTTATTATTAGAAATGTGTATCTTAGAAAAAGCTTTAGTCACATTATATAGAGTAATATCTTAATGTCTTAATGGGCCCAAATAGTATTATGAACTATAATGTTAACACCATTTCTCAAACTCGTAATGCAACGCAACAATAATAAGTATTTCGAGTTTGTCACATATAAAACAAAATTGATATGTTGACCGAGCCTTTGTGAAAAAATCCGCAAGTTACCTTTAATCTTCAATTTTTCTTCAAACGACTTTGAACTATGATATTTTTTCTATCTTTCAAACGATTATTTTTTTAATAGTTATTCTTCATATTTTTCTTCAGACATCTTTTACTTTACATTTCTTATACCTCCTTATCTTTTTCAACCAAATATCTAACCCAATATTAAATATCAAATCTTCAACTAAATATCTAACCTTAATATCAAATCTCAGATCTTCAATTTCAAATTTCAAATCTCCAATTTCAAATTTCAAATTTTCAAATTTGAAATTGTAAATTTGAATTTCTCAAATATCAAATTCCCAAATATCGGTTGCAGTTGATGGATGAAGCATCAACTTCATGTAGGGCAGTGTAATTATTTATCTTAGTCATATATCTCTCAAACACGACTATCTTTGTTTGGAAGATCGTTTAAATATTCACTGTATACATTCTTGAATTTTTTTTGGACACGTAATTATTTTTGGAGTGTATTTCCAATAATCTGTACGTTTTCTCGGTATTTTTTTATGTTAAAAGACCTTCGTTTGTAAGGGATATCATTGGTTGTCGTTCCTCAATAACCCATTATAAATTTTTAGAATACCATGATGATGGTATATTTACATAAATTCCTTGTAACATTCTTATAAGTCATACATAGATTCGTCGCTTTGTTATGCGAAGTCGGTGATGCCATTTTTTAACTTGGTTGACTTCACTGGTGGTAAGTATTTTCCCAGAAAAGAGTTGAGTCAGTTGCTCCCATGCTGTGATGCAGTATGGAGGTAATGACTGTAGCAATGTCTTGGATTTTTCCTTGAGGGAGAATGAGGTATTAGCCTCATCACATTTGATGAGACATTATTGTACTGGAAGACGTCACACATCTCTAGGAAACCCGATTGATGGGTATTTGGTTATCGTTTCCAATCTCTATCGAACATATGATTGTTCATATCATTATGATTAGTCTCGGCTTGATTTCAAAATGAGATGTAGTTACATGTTGTCTGAAGATGCTGGGGGTTAAACCCGACTAATGATGGATTGGCATAATCAATAAGTTTTATCATATCAGGACCTGCTTGTATTACTTCTTCAGCCATTTTCAGTTCTTTATTTCTTCTAAAAATAATCTTTCGATTTATGGATTGAAGATAAGAAAACATTTTCTATCGATCATATAAAAACTAAACCAACACAAAAATATCAAACTAATAGATAATAAAAAAAATAAAGAAAAATTTCCCTAATAACGGTGCCAAAAACTTGATGACATAATCGCAATTATACGATTGATTATAAATAATATTGAGTATCTAAAGACTCAAATATCAAACCACGAGAAAATATCTAATTTTATATCCTACGAGTTAATATATTATTACACTTAGTTAAATAAAATTTAAATATTGCGATTGTTGTTAAAATAAATTGATTAAAAACAAAATAATGGAAAAGGGAAGGTTTATTCAATGATTAAAAACTATTCTAGTGTTATTAACGTGGATCAACAATCTATAATGATTTATTCTATAATCAGATTGATATAAAAAAAATCAGATATTCTTTAATGTCAGGTTCTCTTTCAAAATGTTACAATCATCTCTCGATCTCACATAACTAACCTTATTGTATGGTTGATTACATCTCTAGTCCCATATCTCTTACAATTGGTCATAAGATCTAAGAACATAGTTTATACTTCCTTGGATCATGGCCGTAATAAACTACTCATCCAACCCATGATATTGATATAGTTCATAAGTAGATATTACATTTTGATCTCAACTTAAATCTATAATCAAAAAAATTAAACTCATAGGTATTGCAGACATTAAAATTAATATCAATACACAAGAACATAAGAAAAACTATATTAATTAAAGAAAATATATTATATTATAAATTGCGTCTACAATGGTTTCATCACCTGAAAACAAAAAAAAAATAGCTACTACTAAGGATGTTTATAGAAACAAAACCAAAGAATATATATAATTTAAGGTGAGAGTCAAAGCAATATGGCCTTTGTACTTTTTTACTATAAATTTATGTCTAAATTATTTTTTATTTATTTATTTTCTATAAGTGTGTAATTTTTTATGTTTCTCTTCAAATGTAGTTTATTTTTTGCAATTTAACTAATTTTTGCTCTTTTATCATTCCATTTTTTGTAAACAAAAAAATAAATTGTATGAGAGTATGTTATTCATTATTAATTTCAACTAATAATTAAATTAGTACAATATTATAATCAAATAAAATAATAAATATCATTTTATCATAAAGCAACCAAAACAGTTTGCTTTCTTCTTTTAGTGGCTCAAATGTTTAATTTCTAGTCTTTTTATTTACAGGTCATACGTTTCAAATTTTGTATATATTATTGCAATTTGTTATTTGCTTACTAATTTATTGTTTTAAACGTGATCATAGAAATTCATAGTGCAGATGTTATTGGTTCCTTTTGTTTTAATATCTCATTTTTTCACGTGAATTCAACTTCACTATTGTGTTAGTATGGTCTATTAGCAATCTCCAAAGATTTATTTTTTGTAAATATAGGTTGAAATGTAGATTATTTGTTGAAAAGAAATTAACATAATGAAATTATTGATCTATACTAAATCCAATAATTAAATAATTAATATTTGATTTTGTTAAGGACCAAATTCTCTGAAACACGAGTCAGAGAATTCTAAAGATGTTGAGTTTATTCTTCATGAACACTATAACTTCTTATTCTTGTGTGATAATTAAAACGTTGATTTTTACATTGAAATAAGAAGATTATCGATACTAAATGATCAAATATTTATATTTTTAATTTTAAAAAAAAACATTTCGGAATATACCACCAAAATTAAGATTGTTGTTCACTTAATATTTACCACAAAACTAAATATCCTCAAAAAACATATTGTAGTGTTTCAATCTAAATTGGGTAGTGGGTTTCCAAATTGAACTGTTATCGAATCGAATGTATTCTAAATGTAGATTATTATAACTTATCATACTCTGATTCCAAATGTTATGGATGTAAGACTTCGCTTATACTAGACATCCCAAAATGTAAACATTCCTTAAACAACGTTTTCTTTATGTTCAAGGTTGAATGTACCAGTTTTAATAATTATATTATAGTGATTTTCTTAAGGAACTATTGCATATATAACTGTATAAACTAAATTTGGATCATAACATTATTCATAGAAATACCGTACCTCCCTTTAGTGGCAGCCACCCTTAATTCATCCTTAAAAGATTTAAATTTGCCAATAAAATCTATTTATGTTGAAATACATGCATAATAAAGCCAAAAGATATCTACAAATAAAATGTAAATGTATAGTTAACTATGAATAAGAACATCTTCTTAAAGAACTTTCTAATATTGTCCAAAAACTTATATTTCTATATACACACCTAATTTATTTGATTTGGTTTGTTCCATTTTGATGTATTCAACGTATGTAATAGTCAGAATAGCTAAGAGCTTATGGAGTATTTTATCAACTAGATTACTCACCTCCTTTTGAGAGAAATGAATACTTGTGATAAAGATGTACTTATTTTCCTTAGTATTTCAATTTATTTTCTACGAAGTATAGAAATATATATATATATATATATATATATATATATATATATATAACATTATTGTGATACAAATTCCAATCCTTAGCGGCTACGATAGACGTAATGACACTATACAGTTAATTCATAATAGAACTCATATATGTATAAATCACCATTATTTGTAAAAAAAATTATCGTCACTTGATTTTAGAATTTTAATGTATTTTATGAATGAAGATAAAATATGATGGTTGAAACTGTATCAATCTATCAAATATATTTATGAGTTTTAAGATAACTATAAAACACCATTATCAGTAAACATGTTTTACGATCACTTAATTTTGATAATAAAATGTCTCTCATGAATGAAAAGAAATTATGATGGTTGTAGCTATATATATCCATCAAAAGTCTTTGAGAGCTGAATATAAATTAAAATGTGGACTAGGCTTACTTAAGATATGAAAATTTGTGGAACATAATTATCAATCCTACTTAATATATTTTATTAACAAATTTTAATTTGTAAATATATTTAGTGCTCAATACTGAATAATCATTATTCTCCATTGTAGTTCAATATTTACTATTGACAACACTTAATAATTTCATCATAACTAAACTAAGATTGAAAAATATAAACTCTGGAGGTAGTATTGACAATGTTACTTAAAAAAGATCAAATATTAAAATATGAAACTTGACCATATAAAAAGACTTATAAATTATTTTCTCATAAACTTTACCACTGCCCTCATCTGTAATGAAGTTTTAATCTGCATCATTTCCAAATTCAACCAACTTGTAATGTCGAATGTTTTGAAGTAATAATTTATATATTTTGTTCTCTTATTTGAGAGTTTTTATATGCATCTTTTGTAATAACTACACCTATATTTTGGTTTTACAAGGTGTCTGAACTTTTACTTGAAGAGAGCTAATATTCTACTGTTATTGACATGTGGTAGTTAAGTTGTATAATAATTGAACTATTATCAAAACAACTCTTATTTAACATAATGACTAAATTTGATCGATTTTATAAAATAAATCAAATTGTTTAATCTTTGTTTATGGTTAGTCACAGTTCAAAATATTACGATGCTAGGATTTATATATGCATATTACATGTGTTATGAGTTCAAATTTTGAAGATTTTTGGCCCTCCAGACGAGCCTATTTGGCCTCAATTTTCCGAGATACATAGATCCAAGATCAAATATGCCAAGTACCACTCAGTGTTATTGTTATAAAAACTTTAAGCAATTCAATGATGCATAAAGCATTTAAGTATGACTCTTATGTCAATGGATGAATCTCAAAGTGAAATTATTTTTGTACAAGTATTATGTTATTTATCATCGTGATTATGAATAATAAATGTTATCATATGAATGATATCAATCACGTAATAAACCATAACATTTTACTTGATCTATTATAATTTATATGGACATCAAAGTGTTTAATGGTTCCTAATCATACTTTGGATGTGCTTTTGGATTGTTTTAAATTCTTAGCTTGTTGTTTTAAATTTATGGTAAAATATTTTATTGTAAGTGATGATACCTCAATCGAATTGTTGAGTAGCTCATTTGAAATCTGTTGGAGCTAACAAAACAATATATATCATATCATATGCTAAAATACTTAACTATTATTGTAATTATTAGTAATTTATTTTTACATGAACTTAAAATCTAAACTCTTAATTATTTGCCAAACGGAGCTCATTAGATGTATGCATGTTGGTTATTAGTGTTTTTTATTCTCATAAGTTTCTAACTTAGATATTTTAAGTTTTTCTATTGTATTTGTCTGCTATATTGAATCTATTTTCATGTATTATTTACTTGTGGCATCTTTTGTTGATGTGTTAATTATTAATTACTACATATATTTAAACATAGAATTGATTCTTTTCGTCGTACGATATTTAAGGTGATGCAAATTTTGATAGGTTATGTGATACACCTATTAGAGAAACATAGTTGACTTTTAACTCAGGGACAGCGATGTAAATTATGAAGATGTCAAGACTGTATATATTGATATAGAAATAATAGCACTTAAAGTAGAAAAATTGTATGAATTCGCAACTATTTATACATAAGATGGTGGTACCCTTTTCACCATTCTCAATGTTTCATGAAAATGTGCTCACCATATTTTGGCTAGGGAAATAGGAAGGTAATCTCGAAGGTTAAATAACAGTCATTCGATCAACCTGGTTACATTGATTCATAAGTCTTTTCAATCTGCATTTGTAACTTGGTTGTACTTGCTTACGAAAAGATTTATTAATAAAGCAAGAAAAAGTGTTTCTTTTGATAAAATTTTACTTGACAAATGTAGTAAAATTATCTTCAATATTTCTTATATACGCATACATTATTTACAATGAGGTTAGGCAATGTGTTATTTCAATATTAATATACAAGTAGTATTTGAGCACATATATACATTTGAAAATCTTTGCAAAATAGTAAGAAACAAATGTTGTGCCTTCTACTATAGCTAGCTTGACTTTAGGCATAATTTGTAACCAAACGGACATGTACAAGGTTGTTTTATTTTGTCGAAAACTTATATCCGAGGTTAATCTATTTTACTTATCAAACATTGAAATTATAAAATTATCCGAACATTATTCATTTCATGATAAATAAACACAAGCTTAGGTTATAGAAGAAGGTTGTCTGGTCTTGTGATATATAACATCAGTATATTATTCAGAAACCTATCTAACAGTCAAACCCGAATTTAAACTCCTAAGGTCGATACATTATTTCTAAGAGAATATATTAATAATATGTATAGTCAAGTATTAGTTGTACATTTAAACATACACTTATTTTCAAATAAATAGTCGTAAAAATACTTATATAAACAAAAGATGATATTGTTACAAAATAACATGTATTTACCTTTAACGAATCAAGGAAACGGTAGTCACGTGTTTAACATTAAATAATTTTTGAATAAAATATACTAATTTTTTTTAAATTTTTTAAATGATACAAAGTATATGTTTTTATCTTCATCGTTAAAATAAATATGCAAATTATAAGGTTGGATATCAATATTGTATTTGTCTATGTTAGGGTGGTGATCAAAGTCCCACATCCCATATCGGTTAAATATGGGAAGGATCAGTGGTACATAAGTAAGAACATATCTTAATTAGTATAAGGCTTTTTAGAAATGGACCAAAAACAAAGTCATGAGGGCTTTTGGGTCCAAAGCGGACAATGTTATACTAGTGTGGAGATCGATTGTTCTTACTTATATACGGATGCGGAATATGCGGTACCCATATTCTCAATAAATGGTATCAGAGCGTCAGGCCCAGACGGAATGCGATGGTGGTGAAATTCTCGAAAGTCGAACATGATGAACCAACATGTGTCATTCTCAAGGTGAATGATCTGCTATAGAGATCCTAGTTTGGAGTGTATATGGCTCATCAAGCAGTGGTACTTGATTTGAGTAGTGGCGCTAAAGAACGAGATAAATGGTGATCTAATAAGAGGTGAGCATCAACATCTGTAGTGCCTCTATGGTTCAAGTAGCCCCAAAGTATATGGCTCATCAAGCAGTGGTACTTGATTGGAGTAGTGGCGCTAAAGAACAAGACAAGTGGTGATCTAATAAGAGGTGAGCATCAACATCTGTAGTGCCTCTATGGTTCAAATAGCCCCAACCTAATTAGAGTGGGTTGGGCGGATGGAAGTCAATTGAGAGGAGACTAAAGTGGTACTTTGTCGAGACGAGAATTTGTTAGGGTGGCGACCAAAGTCCCACATCTCACATCGGTTAAACATGGGAATGATCAATAGTATATAAGTAAGGACAATATCATACTAGTGTTGAGATTGATTGTTCTTACTTATATATGGAGACGAAATATGTGGTACCCATATTCCCAACAAATGGTGTTAGGGTGGCGATCAAAGTCCCACATCCCACATCGGTTAAATATATGGGAATGATCAATGATATATAAGTAAAGACAATATCATACTGGTGTTGAGGTCGGTTGTTCTTACTTATATACGGAGATGAAATATGTGGTACCTATACTCCTAACAAATGGTATCAGAGCTCCAGGCCTAGATATAATGCAATGTGGGTGAAATTTTCGGAAGCCGAACATGATGAACCAGAAGCCAAATGTCATGCTCAAGATGAATGATCTGCTCTATAAAGATCCTAGTTTGGAGCGCATGTGGCTCATCAAGAATGTGCTACTTGATTGGAGTGTGGATTGGAGTGTGGATCTAAGGAACAAGACAAGAGATCTAATAGGAGGTGAGCAGCAACATCCGTAGTGCCTTTATAATTCCGGTAGTTTGCCAACCTGATTAGAGTGGGCGGATGTAAGTCAATTGAGAGGAGGCTAATGTGGTACTTTGTTCGAGATAATGATTTGTTATGATGGCGACCAAAGTCCCACATCGCACATCGGTTAAACATGAGAAGGATCAATGATATATAAGTAAGAACATATCTTAATTACTATGAGGCCTTTTGGAAATGGACCAAAAACAAAGCCGTGAGGGCCTTTGGGTCCAAAGCGGATAATATGATACTAGTGTGGAGATCGATTGTTCTTACTTATATACGAATGTGTAATATGCGGTACTCATATTCCTAAAAGCATATTTATTTCAATTACTATCCAAAACGAGTCAAAATATGAGTGGTCAAAACTGTTATGTCACGAATATAGGAAATATAAAAGATACATTCATTAAGTAAAGGTTTCCAAGTTTTGATTTTAGGATTTTGTTTTTGTTTTTAATGATCATATTATGTATAATAGTAAAGTTTTTAATTATATTTATTGCATAAATATTTTTTATTTTAGTACATAACTTGACATTATACATTTCCGAGTTGATCCTTAAAACACCAAATGCTAGTTTGACATATTTGCAAACAACTTTTTGCATTTTAGCAAAAACAAATTTATCATTGTTAGGTTTGAATTTGTTTGGATTAACGTGTCTAGCATTATTTATATAATAACCAAGACTATACGAATGATTATTGACATGACAGTTACTAAGAACATTTACATTAATGTTTGCAACTAACATACCAAAATATAAATATAAAATCCTTAATTTTTTTGATGCAATACGTTTAAGTATAAGTCTAGGCTTATAATGATGACCTTTATACGTCTAATGTCATGTACTAGAATAATGTTTTCATTTCTAGTGCATACAATCTAACAAGCCAAACACACTCGAAAGTCCTTATTTTTCTTAAGGAAGACTTTGAATGTCTTTTTATAAAGCGAACACATGTATTGCCTTTCATATAACATTATAACTGTAGTAAAAAAATGTTTCAATCTTTTGTCGACATGGTTGGACCAATTTTATGCATTCATCACCACGATCAACTAAAAATCCATAAAGTAATATATGAACACATGCTGTCATTTTTTATATTAGAAGAATATTTAAATTACCGCAACAATATTTCACACACTGGAACGCCATTTACATGGATAAAATGAATATTCAACATAATCACGATTAATTTTATATATATATACCTTATGTGGTTTTTGTGATAAATGATACCATAAACTAAGATAACAAAAGGTTACAATTACGAGATCATTATTGATACATAATAATTTTTTATTCTTTATCCATTGATTTTTTTACGAGAAACTTGAAAATATAGAATTAGACATATTATTTTTGATGATAAATTCATACTTTTAAATATATTTCAAAAACAAATATTAAAAAAATACTAAAAACTATTTTGATATTTTTAAATGATAAAATCCATTATCTTACATAGTCTTAGGATTATTGGAATATTTTTTACTTGATTTATAATATTGACCGTTAAGAGGGTTTTATGGACTTTTAGTTGCAAATAACTAATTATGTTGGATTTGATTATGAGGTTGAGATGGTTTGTTCATCCGTACGGATAAACTGTTTTAAATAGTTTTAAAATGGTTGGGTGTGGTTTTTATTTGATTTTTGGAATTATATATTAAATTTTGTATTTGAAATATTAGTTTAATTGCTATTGACGTCGTTTAAAATTTAAAGATTGTTGCATTTTTTTATGAACTATGTCAATAATCTGAACCACATGAGTCCCTTGTTATTTTAATTTTGTTTTTTACATTCTATTTTCCAAAGTTACATATATTACTCTGAGGAACTTTAGTGCCGAAGATTTAATGGTGAAAGCCAAAGCAAAACCAACATCTAACAAAACTTTGGTTTTTCTAATTTCATTGATCTTCTTTCTCTGTGTATATAAATCATACTAAATACAAAGTGTCTTGTTAGGTTCCATTAAAAATGGTTCGGTGAGCGTGGAGATTTGATATATCATAAGTAAAGTCAATTGGTTGGTGGTTATCAACACTAAAGACGATTGAAAAAGGTAAATATATGAAGATGAGTTCAATGAAATTTTATTTTGAGAAATCCATTGGAGATAATAATTTTATTTTTTGGAGAATCATAATCAAGACTGACTACGTTGTAACATATATGTCAAGTTTTCTTAATGCTTCCATTCATAAATACATAATATTAATATTTATTTAATAAATCTCAATGATGAAGTATGCAAGATCTACTATAATTATCTCAAAAGTGTCATTTAAAAATATGAAGTAAAGGTTCTCTCATAAGGTTAATCGTTCTACACTAAATGAAACCTATTTGGTGTAAGACCTTATGTATATCTTAATTGAGTTGTCTTACATCAAATTTTTATTATTTTTCAATGATTCACAATTTAAAAAATTGAGAATATGAATGTGATGATATGAAAGCTTAAACTTAATTCTTCATTTAAATCACACTATTTTTAATTTTCTTATACAATTATTTATAGTGTAGATCTTAATGTTATTGTAGATCTCTTTATAACATTATAAAAAATGAAAGTCGATTTATCTATAAGCGGTTATACTAACTTTGGTTTGCACGATTTCTAAGGATGTTGAGTTTGTTCTTCATGAACAATTATAACTTCTTATTCTTGTGTGATAATTAAAACATTGATTTTTAGATAGAAATAATAAGATTATCGGTAATAAATGATCAAATCTTTATATTTTTAATTAAAAACTATATATTTCGGAATATACCACCAAAATTAAGATTGTTGTTCACTGAATATTTACCACAAAACTAAATATCCTAAAAAATATTGTAGTGTTTCAAATCTAAATTGGGTAGTGGGTTTCCAAATTGAACTGTTATCGAATGGAATGTATTCTAAATGTAGATAGTTATAGGTTTCCAAATTGAACTGTTATCGAATGGAATTTATTCTAAATGTAGATTGTTATAACTTATCATACTCCAATTCCATATGTTATGGATGTAAGACTTCGTTTATACTAGATATCCCAAAATGTAAACATTCTTTAAACAACGTTTTCTTTATGTTCAAGGTTGAATGTACCAGTTTTGATAGTTATATTCTAGTGATTTGCTTAAGGAACTATTGCATATATAACTGCATAAACTAAATTTGGATCATAACATTATTCATAGAAATACCGTACCTCCCTTTAGTGGCAACCACCAGGGTCGGATATGACAAACTTAATTCTTAGTGATACCTTAATTCATCCTTAAAAGATTTAAATTTGCTAATAAAATCCATTTATGTTGAAATATATGCATAATAAATCCAAAAGATATCTACAAATAAAATGTAAATGTATAGTTATCTATGAATAATGACATCTTCTTAAAGAACTTTCTAATATTGTCTAAAAATTTATATTTCTATGTACACACCTAATTTATTTTATTTGGTTTGTTCTATTTTGATGTATTCAACGTATGTAATAGTCAGAGTAGCTAAGAGCTTATGGAGTATTTTATCAACTAGATTACTCACCTTCTTTTGAGAGAAATGAATACTTGTGATAAAGATGTACTTATTTTCCTTAGTATTTCAATTTATTTTTTATAAAGTATAGAAATATATATAACATTATTGTGAAAAAAATTCCAATCCTTAGCGGGGACGATAGACGCAATGACACTATACATTTAATTCATAATAGAACTCATATATGTATAAATCACCATTATTTGTAAATATATTTTATCGTCACTTGATTTTAGAAATTTAATGTATTTTATTAATGAAGATAAAATATGATGGTTGAAACTGTATCAATCTATCAAAGATATTTATGAGTTGTAAGATAACTATAAAACACCATTACCCGTAAACATGTTTTACGATCACTTAATTTTGATAATAAATTGTCTCTCATGAATGAAAGAAATTATGATGGTCGTAGCTATATATATATATATATCCATCAAAAGTCCGAGAGAGTTGAATATAAATCAAAATGTGGACTAGGCTTACTTAAGATATGAAACTTTCTGGAACATAATTATCAATCCGACTTAATACATTTTATTAACAAATTTTAATTTATAAATATATTTAGTGCTCAATACTGAATAATCATTATTCTTCATTATGGTTCAATATTTACTATTGACAACACTTAATAATTTCATCATAACTAAACTGAGATTGAAAAATATAAAATTTGGAGGTAATATTGACAATGTTACTTAAAAAAGATCAAATACTAAAATATGAAACTAGACCATATAAAAAGACTTATAAATTATTTTCTTATAAACTTTACCGCTGCCCTCATCTGTAATGAAGTTTTAATCTGCATCATTCCAAATTAAACTAACTTGTAAAAACTAGAAAATTGAAAACACTAAAAATATGAGTCTTTTGCCATAAAATTTACAAATGTCTGTATATTTAAAAAATCTAACATGATATATTTAAAGATTGTTATACGGGTATCATCACTTTATATCGTTGTATTTGAACCTTTTTTATGTAGTCATTATATACCCGCTTAAATTTTGGAGTAAAATGAAGATTAGTCAACTACCATAGTCTTATAGATATGATAGTACACTTACTCAACAAACATATCATGATTCCAATATATATTAATAATTTAGAATGAGATATCTAAATGTATAACCATAACCTAAAAAAATAACATTTACTCCTAACCATTGCTAATCAACATAAAAGGGCTTAATTTATCATTTGTTATCCTAACAAGTGAGCAACCTCAGTATCAGCCTGCTGGTCTCATCCATTTTTACTCACTAACTATCCCAACAAGCGAGCAACCTCAACATCAGCCTGAGCATATATCTTCTTCCTTATATTTTTGAAATCTATATTCGACATCACCTATTCCATGAGGGATCTCATTTTTCTTTACAGACATAAAATGTCTTCATTGGTTAGGGACCCTCACTCATCAATCACAACTACTTTAGAAGGATTCGAGGGAATATTATTTAAAAACCACTAACTTATCTTCATTACAAACTAGCTCATCATCTATGATAGCAAATCTAACACCAACATTATTACTTTTGACTGGAAAACTTGAAGTTGCTGATGTATGACCATCAACTTTGTCGTCGGAGCTTTTTACAACACTCCCCCAAAAATGATGAATTGTTAATGATAAATGTGGATTTCACCCGCTCAACTGAATTCTTACATCAACAAATATATCAGGCACCTGAAAACTCTGGTTGATGACCACGATTGATGTATTTTGTTGATGAAATCATTTATCCAATGGCCTCATGTCGATCCCAATTT
The DNA here is from genome assembly GCA_036936605.1 of Limnanthes douglasii subsp. nivea. Lineage (NCBI taxonomy): Eukaryota > Viridiplantae > Streptophyta > Magnoliopsida > Brassicales > Limnanthaceae > Limnanthes > Limnanthes douglasii. The sequence goes on along the minus strand of JAUPFV010000003.1, from coordinate 153,956,152 downwards.
GACTTAAGATATGAATTTGTTACTACATCATCAAATGCTTAAATGGTTACGTTTTAAGTACATTACAAACATGTAAATAAATGTATTAGGCTATTACAGTCATCTATAATTATGAAAGCAATCAATACCATGTAATAAATGTAAATCATTACAATTTCCCTTATATAAAAAGATAATTCATCAATAAAACTAATTCACTCTTCTATTTATATTTTGTTATATTTTACACTCATCAATTGGAGACTGAAGGTATTCTATATTTTTATTAAAACCAAAAGATAAAAGATAAATCAAACACATAGCAACTAAAAAATGGTAGAAATAGAACATGGAAAGACCATGTTTGAAACTACTAGTGGGAATAAGAAACAAATCGGTGAAATCGATCTAACTATGGAGACAAGACAAATCTTGAAGGTGTAATTCAACAACTTTATGGAGAAACTCCGGGAGGACAACCTATAGATGATAAAATCATACATCAAAGTTATAAATAATTTTGTCGAGTGGAGAATCAGATCTTAAATCTATAGACAAACATACATGGACGAAAATGAAGGGGTGACATAGATAGTCCCACTGATAAGTATCAATATATAGCAATCATGTGTAATTTTTTTTTATGAAAATAGGGAATGCGCGGTTGGCTCAGATCTGATATCCTCATACAAGAGAAATAATCACTAGCGATGTTGGGAGATGAAAAGAAGCCAAATTCCATGATCCCAACCAAAACATGGAAAATGACGAGAAGAAGACCCTCATAAGGAGAAACTTGGCTATAAAACTGAAAGAAGAAATTCAACGAATCCACCGGTCGATACCTTACTTCCGCCAGCTGCTCCATTAGTAACTGATCCAAACCAACAATGACACAAACAAGAACCCACACTGTACATCCCGACTCTCCCATCCATCCCTCAAGCAAGATTTTATGAATATAAAGAATTGGCTATCAAAATAGGAGATTTTATAACTATCGTCCGCCTGTCGTTGCTCCGCCAACACAATAAACTTATCCCCATGGTGCGGCTTCAGCCTATCCTCAAATGCCACAGGACTGGTAGTTTGTACCGCTTGCTGCTAATATGAGAAACCTCTATGAGCCTTTGTCAGTTTATAACAGAATCCTACCACATCAGGGGTGAAATGAGAACTCACCACAGTCATCAACATATTACCCCATATGACAATCTGCAGCCCCTCACCATAGTGACACAGCTTCAGCAAATAAGGTATCATGAATTTGCATACAACCTATAAACAAAAATAACATTCTATGATGTGTATGATAAATTTATCTACAAAGAATCTTCATTTGCTTCATTGACTGAACATCTAACGCTAACTTCAAATTTCAACACATACAAAATTGATAAGTTCACCAGAAAAGGTGACCTTGACCACCATGTGAATTATTTTAGAAATGAAACATTACGGTACCCATGAGTGGATGATGGGTTCAAGTGAAAAAATATCATCCTCACTTTGAAAGAAGTTGATCTTACTTGGTTCAATGACTCGCCCATTACCAACATCCGAATATTTAGCAAATGTCGGATCACTTTTTTGTAACTATTTTTTTCAATCCAAGTCAATCGTGTAAGATTTGGGTTCAATCATTAATTGAAAAAAATATCGAGCAAAAGCTTATGAGAATATACATAGTGATTTGTGGAGACAAGAGATTAACTATGGGTTTTCTTGGATAATGTAGCATGTTTGGCATATAGGCAGTGAATACTACGATGATTTACAACCAAATCTATTATGATAAAAAAGAAACATGCCTTTGGAGATTTGCTCGCTAAATTGGAAAGTTACATAAATTACGATGAGATAAAATTGACAAGGATAATAGTAGACCAAGACATAATGATGACGTATTCTTACAACCACAAACAGATAACCATGGCCCAAACCAGTTTTAATAACTAACATGAATCAAGATAAAGAAGTACATGAGGTTCATCTAGGCCACGGTACCCCAATTAATCCATGTGGTACTGAGGAAACAACAAAAACAACACCAAGTACAATAACCGCGACAATTATTGCATGTCTGATTGTCCCCAACGGGGACCAAATGATATATTCTTCTTCAAAAATCTATAAAAGATCAAATGATATATTCCACTACCAAAATATATAAAAGATAAATTGCCTAAGAGAGAACATGGATACATCCAAATATTATAAATTTCACAATGATGTAGGACACTACACAAAATATTGATGGGCAATACAATATCATATCCAACAACTGGTAGACGATGGAAAAAATCCGAGTTTGTATAAAAATAAGAACGGCTTGATTAAAAAGGCTCCAAAAGAGAGAGAAATTGGGAAATAGATTCCCCCGTGAGGCGAAAGAGAAGAGAGCTAGAATGTATGAAAGGGTAGGACAAAATGAGGGGTCGAAGAGTCCAGGGCCTTGGCAAACCACACTATCTTTGATTGGCGTCATCGTCGAGGGAGATCCTTTTTTAGTTACTTTAATTGATGACCTCAAAATTCAATATTACGACCAAACTTCACAATATATATATATATATATTATTTTCCAATCTCATAAAATGGGCCATACTTCCAAGCTTACACCATTATTGTCCAAACTTCTTTTATCTTGAGAAGCGTAATGTTAAAGTCGAACATCTCGAAAAGGCTAATAAAATAGTACGTCGAGCTTGGTAATTATGAGATCCAGTATGAGTCCAGAACAACAATCAAAGCTAAATCCTTAGAAGATTTATGTACTGAATTCTAGTCTCAACGGACGATCACATCTAAAGAACAAACAAAAATAAAGATGGCAAGTCTGAATTGACGTAGGAAGTAATAAGTACGGATCTGACACATGCATAAAACTTACCTCACATAATGGTAATTTTTTAACTCAAGAAATTAAGTTTAATTTTTGTGCCTCCAATAATGAAGCCTAGTACAAGGCTGCTATCGCAGGGCTTTGGTTGGCACATATTTATGGTGCCAAACGTGTCTAACTATTTAGCGATACATAACTAGTTATCAAACCAGGTGCTGGGTCACACTAATGTTAAAAAAGATAATATAATCTAATATCTCAAGGAAATCCAACGAAAAATCAATTTTTTTGTACATGTAGACTTCAAGTATGTACCTTGAGCAGAGAACACTAAAGCATATGCTCTATCATTCTTATTATATGCGACTACCAGAGAATGAGTTATCTTCCAAGATAGTCCATCTATCACCCTCCCAAGCAAATTTGTTACAACTATTGATGAATCTGGATTTATGATGATCAAGAGGAAGAAGAAAGAGAATGGCTGGAGAACTCTGATAACAAACTACTTAGCCGATGATACCCCGCCAAAAATAAGCTTGAGCGAAAAAACTAAAAATGAAGGTCGATAGGTTCGTCCGACTATTAGAAACACTTTTAAAAAAATGGGTTAACAAAACTTTTACTACGATTTCTTGAGTCGAAAGAGGCCCGTTTCATTGTCCAATAACTGCACATGGGGGAAGGTAGCATGCATTGTGGCTACAATTTATTATACAAGTGAATTCCACTTTAAAACAACTATTCACCTACACTTTTGACTGACGCTAAAAATCAAGTAAAGCACTACGGTGTTTGCCAATGTATTTCAACTTCATTCAAATCATCTCAGTCATTCTAGAAGCCATATGTGAGGCCATACCATTCAATCAATGTTAAATCACTATTATGGGGTCATTTCTTCCGATATGAGAAGGCTAAAAATTCTTAATTATGGCCATCAACAACATTTTAAAACGTTGGAGGCTAAAGTATTAAATAATATTATAACCAAAGAACTTATAAGCATTATAGAATCACACATTTGTTGTCGTTATGGAGTAGCGAGAGTCTTTTCTTGCGAAGCTGGCATACAATTTCAAAATGACAGTCTTACTCAATATTGTCAAAATAAGAGGATCAAGTGAACTTCTTCTCAACATTCCACCCACAGACCAATGACCACGTCAAGTTCAAAAATAGAATAATAATCGAAGGCAAAAAACTAGGAGCAATCGGTAACTAATCGAATATCATACCCGACGTATTATGGTCTTATAGGACAACTCACAAAACGATCACTAGTGAAACATCTTCATCTTTTGTATGGCAATGAAAGTGGTCGTCTCGGCATAAACAGTGGTACTATCGTATCGAATTTTAAATTGTATTGCTAAAGCAAATTATGTTGCTAAACGAGAAGAAGTGGACACTGTCAAAAGAAAAACGAATCAAAGCCCACATATGGTCCGAGAATTACAAGGCCTTCATACACAATCATTACAACTCTTAAATATGGCTCAAGTGCTTCAAGCCTGACGATAAAATTTTACAAAGAGTTATCTTGCACACTAAGGAAAAAGGTTTGGGAAAGCTCCCCTCCAAACTGGAAAGGTCCACAATCGAATCTAAAGTCAAACCGGAGATATATCATAGGCAGCGAGGGAAAGCAGTTGCAACATCCATGGAATATGGAGCATTTAAAACTATAACGTACTTTGTAAGTGTTTCCCTATGATTCAGCTATTCCATACCTATGCATTTTCACCGTACTTTTTTTCCCTCTAATGGCGTGAGTGCGGTTTTACCACGATAGTCAGATTATTAGTATAATTATGTATGATTCAACCTTTTTATTTTCCGTTGCATTAATGTAAGCATTATATGCATACATACGACAACACACCAACGTTTACTGACACAAATCATCATTATATTTTATCCATTTTTACCACGTATTACGACATGCACTTAACTAAAAGTTAAGACTGAGATCTCTCAACACCCATTCTCAACAACCAACGGGGGGCTAAGACTAATATATCTCAGCACACATTTTCATCAACCAACTAACCACGAGCTAAGATTGATATCTTTCAACACCTAATAAAACGGCTAAGACTGTGATGAAATATAATCCACAACACTGAAATATAATTACATGACCTCATGCTACAAAATTTCATAATGCACCATACAAAAAAGGGTAAGACTTGACAATACACAATGTTCATCACCAACTGGCTTGAGGTGGCAATGCAACATAAAGTGGAAGTTATGAATCCTCTTCATATTGTTGAAGGGGACCACACACATTTTCTCCTCTAAAATAAAACATACTAGTTGGGTAAATTAGATATAGCCCAATTAGGGATGGTGTTATCCTATATAAGTTTATGTCTTTGATGTTGATCGTTTCATTAGTAACAATAAAATCCCAAGCATTCATCATGTATAAAACACTAATTTTTTTACCAACGACATACATTTGACAACCACAGTAAAAGAAGAAGCTAAAGAAGTGATAAACAAACCAAACATAAATTACATAAATATGATTCAAATCACCCAAATAATGAACTTGGTTCAAACAAGCAACATAACACAAAACTGCCCATAAAAGTGACTTGGTCTAATAGAAAAAGTTATATCATCAAAAAATAAAAACAAAAGGCATATTTTATTATGCATGGGAACATCTTCTTTATTTTCTATCCTAGATGGAAGCTGTAAGATACCCTACATTGCCAACATTCTTATTCACCACCATAAAAGTATTAATCTCATCAGATATATCAACCAAATGGCTCAACTCCACAAGTAATTTAACCGAGTATACCTTCAAATCCAACTCTGGATACCTCATCTGAAGGTCAATGAGCAACACGTTTTCATTATTCTCCATCACCGCCTCGTTCGAGTTACGTAGAGTACCAAGAAACTTGGCCACTGTCTCCGACCATTCAAGCTTCTCGATAAAAAATCTATTTTTTATAGCAAGTTCACCCCTCACCTTCTGAATAACTTGTGTGGACCTTTTATCTCATGGAGGCTTTCTTAGCATCTATATCATTTAGGTTAATTTACAGCTCTATCATCTCGGTGGTCTAGCCAACCTGCTCTACAACCACCAATGCGTCAGTCATCTTTCAACTTGGCCTTAGACTCCTTCAGCTGGACATTAAGACTTTGCGCAATATAACTGACCTACTCTTTGAGTAATTGATGCGCTTCTTGCTCATTCTTCAATAACTACTATACCCGGTTCATCAACGAATCTTTAGTCTTACACATCATTTTTACCTTAGTCTCGATAATAGTTTTCTTTATCAATCGGTTTTGAAAACTTCTTCTCGCACTTCTCTCCTGATGCAGTTGAACCTTCACTGATGTGTCTTCCTCACATACAAAGGAAAATTTATGCATAAAAAATTACAAGTTTTGAATAAAAAAACAAGGTCATTGGATCGTCCAAATTAATATTCTACGATTCTTTATTTTCCCCATCAGTTACTTGCCCTTCTACATAAATTTATTTTTGATTGTGCATGTCTAGGTTCTTCATCACTTTAGCTAGCTAGGCATCCACCTAGGTTAATTAAGCCACAATAGGCAGTATGTTTTAAAAGAGATCAACACGGATTACCACCCTTTTATTTTTCTTTTTCTTCATTTCAGTACCTTTTGTCGTAGTGCCAATATCATGTTTTTTTCTCTACATCATATTTGGATTTTTGTAGAGTATTCACCTCAGTATCGGTTACCCTCATCGATGGTTTGGGATCAAAGTGAGGACTCATAGCTGACACTTGAGCCTCTTTATACTATTTAGATGGGGAAGTATTGTTGCACAATATTTGACGCACTTGTCCGTGATTTTACGAACTTCACAAAAAGAGTTGGGATAGTTTCCTCAACACCACGTGGTCTCTTGACCCCGTTCATATTCTGGAACATATCTATTACTCAATATTCGGTAATATGCGGTAGCACTACAACACTAATCTTTAAACCTTCTGATGATAGTTTTTTAGAAATAACAATATCTCTTTCACTATTTACTTTTCGGATCGACTCGTTTTTAATTACCTTATAATTTAAGGTAAATATGATATAATCACTAACGTAACCACCTCTACTGTCTTTTTTTCCATGTCCAAGTGATCCTTGGTGTGTCCTCACAAGCTCTTTTCACGTCTTTTCTCATATTTATGTCATTGGTGTAGGAGCACCAACCTATTTTTTGCCCTCTGTAATGATATTTTTGTACAGGAAAAATGCCTTATCTTCTCAGCTATTACATGGGATGATTTCGTCTTTATATCTTTAGACATCACTAATTTATTGACCCATCTATTTAGAGAAGCCTCCACCTGAATCTCCTCAATTTCTTACAACCATAAGCTACCCAAATAACGTTGATACGACCATAACTTGCTCATCAAAAATATATTTGGCACCAAATATTTCTTGTAACTTATGTCAAATTCCTCAGCCTTCTTCATCATTAGATTATAATTTAAATTTTCCTCATTGATAAACTCTTTATAATCTAACTCAAGTGTGGCAGATATAAATATAAGGTTAAATAAAAAGATATTCTAATTTAAAAACTAAAGCCATGCCACAAACCATAAATAATACATTTACCTTTCGGTTGTCATGCCTAATTGTAACATATTCCTTCATAAATGGATTATTAAAATGAACCTTATACATAAGAAAATCATCATTCTATATCTTATCATAGTCAGACAAGCTAGTCAATGCCCTCGTATAGGACTCCACTTGGGATAAAAAAATTACAAATTTTCCCTTTTTGCGTACAATTTAGTTCGTGACAAAAAAAAATTGAACATTAAATTGGCGAAAACAATCATGTGCGACATAATGGTTCCCATAAGCACTCTCCATGCATTCAGAACATCTATGTCAGACACAGCCCTGCCGCTTAAAAGAACTAAGAAAACCACGATGCAAGAGAGATTGGAGCATGTAATCTAAATATCATGTGAAAAAAATGCGACCTCATCCCCTCCCCATTAAATGACATATCTCCCGTTTTAGGAAACCGCAGAACAACTTCCTTAGGGATGAAAATATCCAACAAATTTTGGCCTTACTTTGACTCTTGAATATAATCATAGAGATAGTCATGCACCGCTTTTATTTGGCTCACTTCAAAAGTTGCATAAATAGACCGACGTGTTTGGATCCAAATTCATGTCTAGAGGAGAAAACTTCTCCACACTTATTGTTGTATCGCTCTGATAAAGATCCATCAGCGGGACATCAGAGTCACAATTGTCTCCAGAGTAAACCTGAGAAGTGGTGGAAACCTTGCTTCTCCTCTGCACCATGACGACTCAGAAAATTAACAAGGTGAAATGATTTTTAAAAAGGATAGATGGCTAAAGCTGCAAGCTTGCGTAAGAAAATATGAAGCTAGGAAATAGTATAATTGTTTTTTGCTCTAAACAATACTTCGACACTCATTATTGTATATAACTGGAGAATTGAGGTAACTTCTCCAGTGTATGAGGTAATTGAAATATAACCCTACGTTTTATTTCATCCAAAAGCTTATGTATTTGTAAATACAATAGAAAATATGACATGAAGATCAATGATCAAGATTAAATGAGACAAAGAGACTAAGAGTCATATTTAGGAAGTCGTTACAACCTTTTAGGCCACATATCTTCACATAATGCTTTAACATCACACAATGCTTTCAAAATTTGCATTAAGATTGTTTTAATCTAGCTAATAAACCATAAATATCTCTCCCGATAAAATTTTTTTTGTTCTTCCACAACTCTTTAACAACAAAAGTTTTTCCTAAAAAATCAAGTAACTTGAAAATATGCATCCAATATAAGTATACCAATATACACAAAATTAATTATTGATGCCTCATAATCCTTCCCGCAGTCCCTCAATAGGGGGCTACTCCACGTTTATAAATTTAAAGTATATGGTTTTATTCTTTACTTTTCCCCTCATTATTCAACAAAGACTGGAGAATCTACTCAACTTTTACCATCTGAATGCATATAATTCTATAATCCAAGGATAATATACCTTCTTATATGATTTAAAAATTCTAATGGACTAATGCATAATACCCACCATTAATATGAAAAACTTTTCACAAAATCACACCCTGAAGCCAAACTGCGTTTTCAAGAAAAAACATCAATAAGCCACAAATTAATCAACATAAGGTAACATCTAAAAACTCTCACAGTTTTTTACTTGTTTGGGTACTATTTTCCTTATAGAAAAATAAAGTCTTCATTCCTCAAATGATATTTTTAGCCAACCCAATTTTTTTTAATGTATGTCAGAACATGGTCATCATAAATTAATCTACAGACATATTTAAGGTTAGTTTGGCTAGGGTGAACCAATCTAGAATGGTATTTAAAAACTATTTCGAGTCTAACCAGAAATGCTACAATACTACTTGGTATATTTTGGGAATGAACATCCAACATAAAAAATTAAACATAATACTAAATACATTCGGTGTGTGTACAAGGCGAATAAATATAATTTATCCGCTTTATGGTAGTCATTGTAAGAAGGCTAATGATGGCCATGATCGATACCTTTGCCAAAATCACTTGGTTGATGAACTCCTAGCGGATCCCACCATTCGGCTTAAGATATGCATCAATTATTACATCATCAAATACTTTGACAGTTACATATTGATTATATTAAAAACATGTAAATATATGAATTAGGTTGTTACGATTTTCTACAATTACAAAATCAATCAATACTATATGATAAATATAAATAGTTACAACTTTCCTTATATAATGATGACAAATTCATCAATAAAACTAATCCACTATTCAATCTACTATTTCAATGACTATATTAATAATTGTATTACATGTTCTATCGTCTAATCTCCATTTGAAGCACATTGTGGCATGGACCATCCATCTTTAATCTCTTTTAAACAACTTTATTCTAATTAAAATATTTAATTTCATTAGAATGTGAGTCTTTCATATTCACTAAACATTATCATCTTCCGTCATATCCTTATGTCAATAAAAAAGGTTGGTCTGCTTCTAAATTAGTTCATTAAGATGTTTGGGTCCTTGTCCAGTCATATCTAAAGTGGATTTTAAGTATTTTGTTAGTTTTGTCAATGATCATCTAGTGTTACATGAATTTATTTCATTGAAAATTGTTCTGATTTATTTTTTATATTTCACAACTTTTATATAGAAATTAATACTCACTTTAATAGTCTAGTTCGTGTTTTAAGAAGTGATAATGGTAAATAATATTGTCCAACTTCATTTAAGTCATTTATGGGACATTATAGAATTTTGCATCAAACCTCTTGTGTGGATAAACCATCTCAAAATGGTATCGCCAAAAGAAAAAATAAACATATTCTAGAAGTTTCTCGTGCACTCTCTTTTTTCAAATGAAAGTACCAAAAACATTTTGGACTAATACTGTTTCTATTGCTTGTTTTTTAATAAATCAATTGCCACATACATATTCTATGTTTTTTTCTCCAAAACCTTTATTCTATATTGAACCTCATATATTTAATTGTACTTGTTTTGTTAGCGATGTTAATTCTAATCAATCACAATTAGATCCCAAATTTTTAAATGATATATTTTTTTGGATACTCTAGAGTTCAAAAAAAAGTATAACTGTTTCTCTCTCTCTCTCTCTCTCTCTCTCTCTCTCTCTCTCTCTCTCTCTCTCTCTCTCTCTCTCTCTCTCTCTCTCTCTCTCTCTCTCTCTCTCTCTCTCTCTCTCTCTCTCTCTCTCTCTCTCTCTCTCTCTCTCTCTCTCTACCGATATATCATGTTTAAAGATATTGCATTTTTAGAGCATGTTTTTTTCCAGTTATGCCTAATGTCAGCCTTCAAATAGATAAAGATGATGGTGACATTCTCATTTATACCGTAGTTTAATCCTTAGTATTACTAAAACTATTACTGATTCTGTTACTCAATCTGTTGCACTCATGTGACCACGTCAACCTTCCAGTACACATGTTTATTCCCGATGTTTGAAACCTCTTCCAACATAAGTATTGCCAATTTATTTATCTTTGGTTGCTTTTACAAACGATAATGAGTCTGATCACGATCTTCCTATTGCTCATCAAAAAGTAAAAGACAATGTACTTATCCAAATTTTATATTTTGCAAAATATGATCATTTTTTACTTTTGACGAGAGCTTTTATTTCAATTATTGACTTTATTTCTATTGAAAAAACAGTTTACGAGATTCCATGTAATTATGTTTAGAAAGTTGCAATGCTTGAAAAGATAAAAGCATTAGAAGATACTAATACTTGAAAGTTGGTTAATTTACCTACCGACAAACAAGTTATTGGTTGTAGACGGTGTTTAATGTCAAAGTGAATCCAGACAGGACAATAGCTCGTCTCCAAGCAATACTTGATGCAAAATGATACTCATATTTATGGTATTGACTATTTTGAGGCATTTTCTCCAATAACTAAGTTTACCTCTATTCGCTTATTTATTCCTTTGGTAGTTTCAAATGATTGGCCATTGTATCAGTTAGACGTAAAAAATATATTCTTACATGGAAATCTCTAAAAAGAAGTGTACATGGAGCATCCACATGAGTTGTTGCTCAAGGAAAAAAAAGGAAAGGTATGTCATTTGTACAAATCGTTACATGGTTTGAAACAAAGTTCGCGTGCTTGGATTGGAAAGTTTAGCGAATCACTCATTGAGTTTGGGTTAAAAAAGAGTAGTTGTGATCATTATATATTTCATAAATGTTCTTCAAATGGTATTACACTCGTGGTTGTGTATGTTGACGACATCATTATTACTAAAGCTGATTTACAAGACATATCTTTACTTAAAATATTTATACATTCAAAATTTCAAACAAAACATTTAGGAGTATTGAAGTTCTTTTTGGAAATGGAAATAACAAGAAGCAAGAAATGTATTCTTTTATTGCTGAGAAAATATGTTTAAGATTTATTGACATATATATGAAAGTTTAGATAAAAATCACGTAATACACCGATGATTTCCAATTTACAGATACTAAAAGACGATGTCGAATTATTTGATGATCCAAAAATAATTACTGATTGGTAAAAAATCTTAATTATTTTACAGTAAATCGACCAAATATTGCGTATCCAAACAATATTGTGAGTAAATTTATGTCATCACGAACGGTTAATCACTGGACAGAACTATAGTATTATTTCAAACTAACTCATGAACTTAGATTATACTAATATATTATAAGATAATATATCTAATCAATAATCAATCGTAGATTTTGGTGTCCATATAATTAGAGTAAATTAGAATATAAGGTTTAACCTATACGTATAAGACCTTGGTTTGTATGTCAACGATATGATAATGATAAATTTATTTATTATAAATTTGAATATGAAAAAACTAAATGTTGATAAAAAAAATGTTATGTTGAATATAAATAGATTATGTTGAATATAAATAGATTAAGTGGATATTGTATAAGTAAAATGAATTAGATGATATAAAATGATAAATTTAAAATTAAATAAAAAGTAAAAAAAATGAGCTAAAATTACATTTTTTAAAATTAAATAAAAAAACAATGCAGATTAGGAGAGAAATAACTTTTCCGTAACAAATTTCCACCCATTCCTAGATAATAAATTATACCCTTATATATATTAAAGTGATAATAAATAGATTTATTTGATTTCTACTCACCACAAAAAAAGTTTGATAACGAGAAATAAGGATAATAACAGAAAAAGAATGAGATTTTTTATTGTTAAATGAGGTTTTCAATTCAAATTTTTATTAAAAACGAGGAATAGAGTTTCTTCTCTCTCAAGAAACTCTTTCTTGATATCTAAGCTTTCTTTTTCTTCATCATGAATACAACTTCAAAGCAACTTTCAACTGAAGAGTATCTTGCTCTTCATGGTGATATTGGTAAATCACAAAACAAGAAGACTTATGCTGATATTGTTAAGCCATCTCCAAGATCAGGTATCAAGCCTGAATTTCATAAAGAATCGGAAGATCATTACACAATTCAATACACGAAGGATATTAAAGATCTTCTAGTTTCTCAATCTTCAACTACGATTATTGGAAAGTTTACTGATGGTATACCAAGGAAAACTGTGTTAGATGGTTTTCTTCAAGGTTTCAAATTTCAGGGCAGTTACAAGTATTCTACGTATGATTCCAGACATGTTTTCATTCAATTCCAGAGCAAAGAGGATGTCAGTAAGATCTGGACGAAGAACTTTTGGAGAATTGATGAAAAAGTAATGCGAATCTTGCGATGGGAACCAGACTTTGATAAAAGATATGAAAGCCCAAGAGCTTTGGTATGGATACGTTTCGAACGAATTCCTGAGTTTATGTATAACGAGACTGTTATATATGATTAGGCCTCATCTATTGGTCCAACATACAAAGTTATCATCCCTGATAACAAAGCAACTATGAACGCCTGTTTTGCTCATGTGGAAATTGATGTTTTGCATAGATTGAAATACAGAGTTTGGGTTGGTTTTGGCTCCAACGATGGCTGTTGGATTAATATAAGTTATAAGAATGTTGCTCCATACTGTAATGTCTGTTTTCATATAGGTCATAAAGACGAGGAGTGTAAAAAGGTTGAAAAGAAGAAACAACAGGTTAAAGAATCTGAAGAGGTTGAGAAGATTGAGAATCAGGTGGATGGTTCAAACACCAAGCTTGAATCAAATAATGCTGTTAATGAGTTGGTTGTTGAGCATCAGAAACAAATAGCTCAAGATGGTTCAAGTAATGCTCAACCTTTTATTAAAGTTTATAGAAGGAAATTGAAATCGGTAATAGCCAGAAAGGATAAAGACTTGGATCCAAAAGACTGTAGTGATATTGGTCAACAGATTAACACTGATAGCAACATGGAGGTCATTGAAGCATTACATAAGATAGACCATGATTTTGCACAGAGCAACTTTAATATAGATGACAACAAAACAGTCACAGAATGTGCAAACTTTGGTGGCAGTTGTGAGGTTTCTCCTACAAACTCGAATTACAATAGTGATTTTGGCTCTATTATTGGCAGTAAAATTCGTTCTGAAATGAAAAGAAGAAGATCAAAGAAACTTACTATTAATTCTCTGCTCAAGAAAGGAGAAAAATCAACACAACAATCTTTATCAGATAATGATAAAGATAACTAATTGGAATGCTCGTGGATTGAACAATAAGCCTACCTTGAGAAGGCTCTTTTACATTGTTAAAGAGAATAGGTCAAAAATTCTGTCTATCCATGAGCCCATGGCTGATTTGAGTAAGATGTCAGATGTTTCTGTGGTTCTTGGTTTCAAGAACTTTGTTTCAAACTGCTCTAACAAAGTCTGACTTTTTTGGGATGAAGATGTTGATATGAATGTTGTTGTGGACCATGATCAGTTGCTTCATATGTCTGTGGATTATCCTGCTTGTAATTCTAAGTTTTTTACTACCATTTATACTAAAAGTAGTCGCATTCTTAAATTAGATCTTTGGGATCATTTGAAAGCTATTGCCACTAATGAGTTACCTTGGATTGTAACTGGGGATTTCAATGCTATCACTTGCTCGGAGGATCGGGTGGGTTGTTCTACATTTGATCATGTTGGTTCTTGTGATTTTAATGATGCTATCAGGCACTGTCAGCTTGAAGATGTTGGGTATATTGGCTCAAGATATACTTGGAATAGGGGAACCCGTTGGAAGAGATTGGACAGAACATTAGCTAATGATGTGTGGATCAATAAGTTTAATAAAACTCAGGTGTTCCACATGGTTAGGACTTGCTCTGACCATGCTCATTTTCTGATTCAGTCTAGCTTGATAGCTAATATTGAGAATTGTAAGAAGAACTTTAAGTTTATCAATGCTTGGTCGAATGATGACAGTTTCACTAGTACTGTGAGACATAATTGGAATTTGGCTTGTAAATGGAATAGGGGGCAGGTTTTTTGGTTCAAGTTAAGGAGATTAAAGAGTTGCTTAAAAAGGTGGAATGTTAATAAGTTTGGAAACATCTTCAAAAAGGTGAAAGATACTGCTGAGATGGTTAACAAAATGGAGGTTTTTCATCTTCAAAACAATAGTAATGATTCGAGAGCTGCTCTCTCTAAAGCTAATAACTTGTATATTAAAGCCCTTAGAGATGAGGAAAGTTTTTGGCATCAGAAGTGTTACAGTGAGTGGCTTCATGATGGTGATGGGAATACAAAGCTCTATCATGCTTATGTTAACAAGAAAATGAGAAGGAACAATATCAATGGGATCAAGGATAATGGAGTCTGGATTGATAACCCTATTGAGCTTGCCAATTCAGCTGAGTCTTTCTTTAAATCTATCCTTTCTTCTAGCTCTTTCAATAATGTAGATAATAAATCTCTTTTGATGCAGGATGATATCTTTTCTAACATTCCCAGTTTTGTTAATATGGGGGATAATTTTTCCATTACAAGGCAAACCAGTAAAGAGGAGGTGTGAAGTGTTATATCTAAGATGAAAAATGACAGTGCTCCTGGGCTTGATGGTTTTAATATATTTTTCTTTAAAACTTGTTGGTCCATTATATGCAGTGATCTTTGTAATGCTTTCAACTTCTATCTTTCAGGCAATAGCTTTTCTAGTGGTGTCTTTGCTACAGGCATTTGTTTGATTCCAAAAACATATAATCCTATTACTTGGACAAATTACAGACCAATCAGTCTGTGCACAATGTTTAACAAGATTTTCTCTAACCTTATTAACTCTCGTTTAGCCATTATTATGCCTAATATTGTCTCTAAGATGCAGGGGGCATTTGTTAGAGGTAGAATTATTCATGAAAATATCTTACTCACTAAAGAAATGATACATGATATTATTGATAGAAAACCTAAAGCTGGCAATGTGATCATTCAACTTGACATGACTAAGGCATTTGACAACCTTTCTCATGCCTTCATTCTGAAAGTTTTAGCTTGCTTTGGCTTCTCTGAAAACTTCATTGCTTTAATTGAAAACATGATTACAAACATTCATATATCTGTTCTAATTAATGGTCAAGTGAATGGTTATTTTAAGCAGATGAAGGGGCTTAGGCAAGGAGACGCTTTGTCTCCAAGCCTGTTCATCTTAGCTGAAGATGTCTTACTCAGAGGAATATACAACCTTTTCAATAACAATAAAAGCCTGCACTATGCTGCTAAATCGAGTTTCTTGGTGCCCTATCTGGCTTTTGCTGACGATGTTCTCATCTTCACAAACTGCAAGCCTTCCTCTATTTCTATCCTGAGCAGTCTCCTTGATAAGTATCAAATCATCTCTGGGCAAGCTGTAAACAAAAATAAAACTAATCTCATCTTATCCAATAAAGCTAAGAAAACTAACAAGAACATCATAAAGATCAGCACTGGTTATATTACTGATTCTATTCCTTTCAACTACTTGGGTATAACAATTGCTCGTAATAATAGAGGGAAGTACTTCTCTAGTCTCCTTGATAGAATTCAGGATAAGATAAATGTTTGGGACTTGAATAATATGTCTTTTGGGGGTAGATTAACTTTAATATCCAGTGTTCTAATGCATGTTGTTTTTTACTGGATGCATAGCACTGATCTTCCTACTAATATTATCAAAAGAATTGAATCTTGCTTTAATAAGTTTTTGTGGAGATCTAATTATCAGGTTAAAGCAATTCACTGGTCTTCTTGGAACCGTCTATACAGGCCTTTTTCTGAAGGGGGGTTAAACATTAAAAGCATTGAAGAAATTCAACAAACATTTTCTTATAAGTTGTGGTTTCTTTTCAGGAAAGTAAACAGCCTATGGTCTTCTTTGATGCATATAATATATTGCTCTAACACTCATGCTATTAAAGTTTCTTGCAAACCATCTGATTCAAGTGTATGGGAAAGGCTTTCTCTCATCAAAGGGTCTGCTGAAAAGTACATAAAATGGAAGCTTGGTCAAGGTCTTATGGATTTCTTGTTGGAAGACTGGCATGACATGCCTCATTTGATAAGTGACTCTAACCCTTAAAACTGGTTTCTAAATACTAGAGTTAATACTTTTTGGAATTGCAATAGTTGGTCTATTGACTGCCTTCAAAACATTGTGCCTAATGATAGAATCTGTCATATATCTAAATATAAAATTGACCCTGAAAAGCCTGATCAAATCATTTGGACACTATCTAACAGTCAGGCTTTTGATACTAAATGCACCTGGGAAACTATCAGGAAGTCTTTCACTAAGTCTGGTCTTTACACTAAGATTTGGAGCTCCTTTATTCCTAGAAAATTTTCTTTTTTGTGTTGGAAGATTCTGAAAGGTTATATCCCTATTGATGCCTTAATCATGTAGAGGCACATTCAAATGGTTTCAAAGTGTCAATTCTGCAATAGTTGTGAAGACAAAGATCATCTTTTTGTCAGTTGTTGCTTTGCTTGGCAGCTGTGGAACTATTTTGGTTGTTTGTTCAAGGTTAAGGCTGGTAGACATATGACCTTTTCTCACATTCTTCACAACTGGTTTTGGTTTTCAAACAACAAAAAGCATATAACTCATGTGGTTCCCCAAGTAATTTGTTGGGTTATTTGGAGGAACGGAAATCAGGCTAAATTTTCAGGCCATTCTGACTCTATTAATCAAGCTATTAATAGAATAATATTCATCATCAAAAGCATGTATGTAGCTAACATGTTTTCTTACAAACTATGGACGAACACTAATAATGTTGCTATATCTCTTGGGTGTAGTTCTTTTATTAACAGCAAGAAAGTTCCAACTGACCTCAGATGGATGGCTCCAAATCCAGGGAGAGTCAAGCTGAATGTCGATGGATCTTGTAACAAGCATGGAGAAGCTAGTACTGGAATCTTGTTTAGAAACCCAGATGGTGATATTCTTTTGGGCTCGGGGTCGCTTTTAGGCAAGCTAAACCCTCTCTTCGCTGAGCTGAGTGCATTAACAGAAGGTCTGCTTTCCTGCAAGAATCAAAATTGGACGAATGTTGATGTTGAATCGGACAGTTTGGTTCTGATAAACCTTCTTGCATATAGAAACGAAGCTTGGTACCTGAAGGCTTCGTTAGATGTTTGTAGGTCCTCGATTCACCCGAATATGTCGATTAAGCATATCTCCAAGATGTAGAATCAGTGTTCTGATTGGATTCCTAAAAGTGTTCTCAATTCGAAGAAAAGTACTCGTTTCGTCGATCCACCGAAAGTTTAGGGATTGACTATGTCAATTGATGAATGAAGAAGAAGAAGCCATTGTTGTTTTTCGAAGCTCTGGTTCAATTTGAACTCAGCTATAGGCGCGTTCTTTTGTTCTTAGGCCTTATTGTTTTTCTTTGTTTAATTTTGATCCCGAACTTTTGTATTTCTTTCAATTTAGTAATAAAAGTTTGTTAGTTGCTTAAAAAAAATTCAAATTTTTATTTTAAATTTTTTGAAACGACTAAAATGCCACAATATATAAAAACTCAAATCTTTTTATGAGTAGCAGTATGGTATATAATCAGAATTTTATTTTTAAAAATATCTAGGCTAACCGTTAAACAAATATCTTGTTTATTTAGCCAATAGAAAAGGTTAGGCGCGCAGCAGCGCTAACGCACATGAATCGAATCCCCAATAAAATATAGTAAAAAATTAAAAATCACACAAACAAAGATGTTAAGAGCACCGACTAGATCGTAACAGCAGTGTTCATGACGGAGAAAAAGACTGGTGCTTTTCCCCTTTCTGATCTAACCCCCTCTCAATTCTTTCCCGTTCATCAGATCTAAATCGTACTCATTTCTGGTAACTCTCTCTCTTTCTCTCTTAATACTCTACCTTCTCCTTCGTTCCTCTCTTGCTTTTCGTGTTATGATCAACCATAGTAGAATTATGACAAGCCACAGATCTTCCATTCTTATTTCTGGAGATTTGTTTTCGATTACTGTTTTTATTAATTACACGCTCATCAATTCATGATTATTGTTGCTTTATGACGTTGGATCCATCAAATAGAAGCTTAATAGATAGATATTTTAGATAGATAGCTTTTCTCGATTTTGGAAAGCTAATTGATTTTTTGAGTTGTGGTTTGTCGATTATAGTAAGGTTTAGTTCATATAATCATGGTTTGATAGCATAAAGTTTTGTAATTAAGATAGTTAAGGAGATCAGACAGAGAGATTCAGGCGGTGCAGTAATTGCCAAACACTGTTTCCGATAAAGAATTTATGGTATAAAGAGTAATGGGTATAATCTGGAAAGGTTATCAAGAGTGATGAACTTGCAATAAACCATATTTTTCCACATCGAATTATGCTAAATCATTACAATAAAAAGAATCGAGACCTAGCATTGTAGATGCTTTTATTTGAAAGACAATTTGATAGGATATTATATTATTGTATCTAGAAGTATAATGTGTAGGAAGAGTTTCTACTGTTGTAGAAGGGTTCTCAATGATCGTGTTGGATTTCGCAGGGTTAATTATATACACAACAATGTCAAGGAGACCAGTAAATCCTGCTCGCCGTCTTTCTGATGGTGGAAGCAGCATTTTTATGGGGTATGGGCATTCCAAATCACGCTCTTCGCCTTTACTGTCTATGGGGCTTCTTATTGTGGTACACTTCTAAACTTCGTTAGACTTCACTTTCATGGTTGCATTATTTTTTTTCTTGACCATCTGATTTGGCTGGAAATTACCTCAATTCTTTTCTCCGTTGCTATATATGGGACATTGCTGTTGATCAAACTGTTCTCTCTTTTTTTTGAAAATTTCAGGGTGCAATTCTACTCATTTGCTATTTTTATAGTGGATCAGGTTTGTATTTTTCTATTAGCCTTAAAAGACTTCGGGTCCCCAGACATGAAGCGAATGAGAGAAAAGAAAGAGAGAGAAGAGATAAGAAATACCATTGTGTTACTATGTTTGAGCTTTGTCTTCTGTTTGTTCTTTGTATTTACAGGTACAATTAGCAGTGCAAAAGTGGCATTAAGTAAAATAGAAGGTAAAAGTTATACTAACTTGTTTTTAACTCATATATCATGCTTTGTGAAGCTCCCATCCTAATTGTAATTGCAACAATTATGTTGCATTTGCATATGTATTAACGTATAATACAGTTACTAATGATGTCTTTGTATGCCGGTGCTTCCATGGTTGATTATGTTTTCTTGGCATTTCGATCAATGGTTGATGGTTGTCCCCATGTTCCAGTTGCTTGTGCTTTATCTTGGTATTTTGTGTGATTAATTGATCTATATTAGAGAATGAAGAATATGCAAAAACTATATAAACATTGTGGTAATAAGTAATTCGATAATTGTAATATTTTGGTGGAGAAATGATCTCTGAGTGGAAACATATGTATAATCTAAAACTTGAACATAACAGATAAATCCGACTATCGTTATTTCAGAAATCGTTGCAGACTGTTTTTTTCTGTAGGATAATGTGACTGATCTTATAAAATAATTAGTAGCTTATTTTTAATTTGTTTCTTTCCAAACATCATTATTACTGATTCCGCCTACATCTATCATGTGTGCATTTATAGGTGGTGATTCATGCACATCAGAAATCCAAAAAGCAATGCCTGTCTTAAACCAGGCATATGGAGACAGTATGCGTAAAGTCTTGCACGTGGGTCCAGATACTTGTTCAGTGGTATCTAACTTATTCAAAAATGATAATACAGAAGCCTGGGGCATAGAACCATACGATTTAGATGATGCGGATGCTCACTGCAAAAGTCTTATGCACAAAGGCCTTGTGCGCATGGCTGATATCAAGTTTCCACTCCCCTACCGTGCGAAATCATTTTCTCTAGTTATAGTTTCAGATGCAGTAGATTACTTGACTTCAAAGTATCTTAATAAAACACTGTTGGACTTCGGAAGGGTATCAGAGGATGGTGTTGTCGTATTGTCTGGTAAATTCCTTATGAAAATTCTAATAAATCGAAATTAGAACTGAAAGAAAAGAAAGGAAAAGGTCACTTCATCTGATTGTTATATTAAAATAACCTCAACCCTATTTTTGTCGGGCTATGAGGGTTGTTCGTTGGTTTAGTTATGGTTGAAAGTACTTATTTTCTTATTAGCAATGATCAGTTTAACTTTGAAGCAATAGTGATAATCATATACTTTTTAGTTTTCTTAATTTGAAGTGATCAGTGAAAACCTGAGTGGAGTTTTAATCAAGTTTATTTATTTTCTCAAAGGCCAACTTTAAGATCTGACGATTGGTAATCTGACCCTAACACCAGGGTACAAGTTGCAGTTGAGAACAAATAGCCAAAATAGTTTGTCAAATTCTACTGTCACACAGTATCGTCTCTCACGCTTGAGCTCAGTATTAAACAAACTCTTGTTAAGTGTTATGTCATCATTTAATTTACATGTGCAACTTACTTGCACCTGACTAAATATTCCTCTCCATTATTCCTAAACACCTGTCTGGTCAGTCATTATCTAATTAAGATATATATGGGATTGTTATATAGTGGGTTTTACTATTTGCTTACATGGTATACATCTTGCAGGTTTTCCTGGTCAGCAGAGACCCAAAGTTGCTGAACTATCCAAATTTGATCGCCCAGTAAGTAATAACTGATACATGCATACCATATTATAATTAGTAGTATTTATTTGTTACCAAACCTGGAAAACCTAGGAACACATATATACATACGGGAGAAGCCAAGATTAAGTTATATATAATGCTTGATTTTTCAAGCATCACCAGACTTCAACGGTGTTTATTTTATGGTTTCCATGCATATTATATTTACAGCTGTTTATGCTTGACTCCTTGAAGTAGAGAATAATAATAATACATCACGAATAGCAACAGCTATTGTCTGTTCCCTGTAGCATTTCTTTCTCTTCTTAACTTTTCACCATTAGTCATAGTTGTACTGAAGTCTTCTCTTGTTAAATGTGACTAGACATCTCAGCTAAATCCCTCCATGGATGATCATCTTTTCTCCAGTGAACGCAGCTTAATAGGATCCAGTTTTAGGATGATATGTAGCAAAATTATCGTAGGCGTTATATCAACGTGTCAAGCTTTATTGTTTTCTACTTCAGTTTATTTCTTTCTGGTATTATTAAAGTTGAGCTAAGCCTCAATTCCAAGTTTTTATATACCTATGCTCGAGCTTGAGAAGAAACACTAGCTCTTACTTGAGAAGAAACACTAGCTCGAAACTTGAAAGGCTTGACCTCAAAAAACAATTTCAGAAGAGAATTACTAGAATCATCAGAGAAATCAGGCAAACTTTTTTGGTCTAAGATTCAACTGGTCGGACGTTTAGGAGCATATTGTGCTGCACTATCAGAAGTTGAAGTTGGCTTGCTTACTGAATGAGACTTAGACTAGGCTTAATTCTGCTCAGTCAAATTTCATCCTCTTACTCTTTCTTAAACCGTCCATAAACTTTAGTTGCAAAATCTTTTGCTTATATCAACAATCTAATAACATATCATCTCCTTAGACGTTATACTTGAACATCTGTAAGATCTCTAGCAAAGAATTTCAACTTAATGTCATATTACTTGTATTGGGAAGCAAGTAGCTACTGCCCTTATAGAGCCTTGATGGTACTTTTGCAGTTTCCCTTGTTTTCAAGGGGTCAGTGCTTCTTCGAGGTAAAGAGTTGACATATTGGATGTATGTCACTGCACGTTAGGGTCTTTGATTGCCCCAGTTTATAATCTAGAGCACAGAGCTCACTGCTTAGATATTTGGCAAATTAGTGAAGACATCACTAATATACAACTATGCACAATCTTTGTTTCCTTGTGATATTGTTTTCTCGCTTTGTCTGTTCCCAGCATTTGAATTATCATATGTTGTGTTTCTCTGGTAGTTTTTGTTTTGGTAAACTCTAAACTGTAGAATCTGACTTTTCTTTGTAGGCTAAATTGCGGAGCTCAAGTTGGTGGACAAAATATTTTAGCCAGTCCGGCATCATAGAGAACACGGCTGCTATGAAGAAGTTTGAAGAAGCTGCAACTAAGGCATCGTATAAGCCATCTTGTCAAGTTTTCCACCTGAAGCCCCACAAATGAGAATTTTCGAATTTCTTCAAAGCAAAGTGTCTCGAGCACCTGCACGGTAAATTACATTATGCTGCAATTTTATCTTTTGAGATGTTGCAATTTCAGATAAACTGAGTTATGGAAATTTATTCAACGGTTGTAATTGCAACATATGATTATATATAGGTGTCTTAGAATGTTTAACCCATTTTTGTCTTAATTACTCCCCATTGTATATTTTTTCTTCTTTAATAGCAATGTTATAGGAAAAGAAAAGCCTTTTTTTTTTTTTTTTCAATGCAAACACAACACAAAGATACAGATTCTTAGCTTGAGAATTAGTTGTGTTTCTTGGTGATTATAATTATTGGCATCATTACTAATTAGAGAATTTTACTGGAATGTCTAATCAAAAGATTACATTGCTAGAATTATATAATTTTGATACTTGAATTTAAAATAAGTAAGGAAAGCATAAGAAGATACAGATAAATAAATGTCGAAAACAACCTATATCAAATTTAATCAAGTACTAAACATCAAACGATTAGAAAAATGTAATCAAATTCAAACAAACAAAAAAGAAAATTCCGATTTCAGCCAGAAATGCATTATTCTACAATCAGGTAGCATCAAAGGCAACTATTTTACCCAAATTTTCAGAATCACGAAAAGGTGTAGTTATTAATTTTCTTACATTTTGTCGTCTCCGGAACTACAACTTTCCAACAGCTAAAAATACATTGGAACTTCAGTTGTTGAAACGTCTTTGGGTAGTTTTGCTATATTAGGTGAATTTGTCATTTTTATACATTTTTAACTATAAATCAGTTTTAACCCCAAATTTTATTTTTTATGTTTTATTTTTTTTCTAATTCACTCTACGAGAAGTTGAAGGTATCAAAATTTATTGAATCACGAAATCAAAATAACCGTCTAATAGAACCGAGCGGTTTGTTTGGGTGGTGAAAGTTTTATCAGTTTTATCGGACTTTTTATTTCTCGTTTGATATATGTTCTAATTTTAGGTATATTTTACTTTTTATTTTTTCTAATCTTGAACATAGAATAACGGTTGAAAATCACTACATGTTTTACTAATGTATTAAACTAGTCCACCAATTTTACTTTTGTGTATTACTCATTCTCCATGTTTCAGAAATTTGCAAATTTTTTAAACATGAGGATGAATGAGAGACAAAAATGAATAAGAGGGACTAGTTTGTTACACGATTGAAACATGAGGGACCAATGGTGATTTTAGCCTAAAATAACTAGCTTAATTATATATTATTTGTAAATCTAAATTATGAAATGTAAAAATCTTGTTTATATTTAACTTAAATATACCTATGTTGTTGGGGATGTTCTTATACAAGAAACTCAATATGATTTTTTTGCTAAAAAGGGGATGCGAACCAGTACCATTTTACCAAAGATGATAGGTCAATATGTTTGGTAATAATTTCTCTCTTTCTCTTTCGCTAGCTGATGTTTTCTGCTCTCAATTTCGTCACAAAATTTGTTTCGTTATTAGTTATGACTAACAACAATAATTTAATAACGAGTTTAGTTGTATATCATATTGTGTAATTCCAATGTGAATGGTGATTTTACTAAATAATGTATAAAGTAAAATCATATTTTGAATAAAATTTATATAGATAGATTTATATGAATTGATTTGAAAAAAAAAGAACAAAGAAAAAGAACAAATAACTGGTCTTTTATTAATTTTTTTTGTTTTTTTTTCATTAATTAGGTTTTAGAAATTCAAAATACATTGTTAGACTTTTTTTTAAATATTTTTTGAGTTTAATTTTTAAAGTTTATGAATAGATGTTCGATTGAATAGGAAGATATTATGTGTTTGTAAAAGATAAAAGTAAAAATAATGTTTTTTCCCTTACAGATTGCTTTACTTTTGTTGACAGGGTAATTTTGGCATTTTTGCCATTTTCACGGTTATGCTTTTCGTTTTGTTTCTTGTGAGAAACCATACATTTTAACCCAACAAGATATCCGCCAAATGTTTGTTAGTACAAATCCTTGTTAATATCATCTTTAATGGCGTCAGATCCAACTTTCTCGATCTTAATTTTTCCTTGAGGAAACATTTCAAAACCTTTCAACCACCAAATGCTAGATAAAGCGAAATTAAATCTATTAAACAAAAGATGATAATACGTTGTGACAATTTTTCAGTCCATGAGGGTTGCAAACAAGACTTTAAAATGTTTTAGTTAGACGAGAAAAGACAGACAATCAAAAGAAGAATAAATATTAATAACACATTAGAAATGGCGAACTAAACAATTATTGTAGTTATTAAAATTTCACTTTTTATCTTACATGTTTTCATCTAATGTCTTTCGGTTTGCGAGTTTTTTATTACGATTCCCAATGTCAGTTACAAAAAAACAAAATTTGACTTTAGTTCATAATTCGAATTTGAAAGCTTGACGACCTGATCATAATGACCCAATCCAAGTTAATAAAAGTGGTTCATTTCAGTTTTTTAAATTTTACACTTAAACAAAACAAATTTAATAGTTATTGGCATCCTAAGGAGATTGGAGGCTAGTATGACGCTAATCAAATTCCTCCAATCCTTAGGGTCGAGTTGATTATGACATATTCATATGTATTTGAATAATTTGATGATTACTGGATGAAGTGGAAATCTGAGACTTCAATTCAAAAGATTGTATACAAATCATACTTCATTGTATTTCTTATGATGACAAAATTATACTTTTTAAGAGTGTGATGCAAGCAAACTCGGGAATACCGAATTATAACGAAGCTCGTTTTCTTCGAGTTCGTCAACATAGTTAATGAGGTGGGGTGGTGCAGAGAAAACATTTTCAAAACAATAGACATTTCTAACAAAATTTTCAATATCAAATGTTAAAGGACATTCGATAATACGATGATTAAATGGAGAAGAAATTGTGGGTTTTAAAGTTATTGAGGGAATAACATATATAATTTTTTTCTCAAACAATATTTTTCCTGATGAGGTAGGAGTACTAATTTTCCTTCTCTTCAAGACTTTGGTATCAATAGTTTTGGATTGATAATTGTAAAATCATTATGATGGTAAAAAAAGTGGCACTACTGAAATCCAAACTCTCAAACGATCCACTATGTTGATCATTTTTAGAATCATATTGTTCAATACTTTTAGACATTATTTCTTACCAAGGAATAAAGCGGATTCATGACTTTTCCCACTATTTATACAATTAAAGAGACAATAAGTATAAATAATAAGTCGTTCTATCTTTGGTTTTTTAAATTTAAACAATACGACTTGGAATTTTATACAAAGAATGAAAAGGGGATGCAAGATACTTTTGTAAGATAAATTATAGAGAGAGAAGATCTAGAAGAACTATTAGAGAAAAAATTTGAAGCTTTTATATAAGCAATATTTGTGGATTAGAACCGTTATATCGAGATAAGAATGAAGGGGTACGAATTGGTGATCACGAATAACGAGGTTAGAATATGAAAAGTTTTAAGTTTTATTTATTAAATAAATATATAAATTGAGTATGTGTCAGGGAAGTACTGTGTAATTTCAAAAACGAAGGGGAGGAAATTAATAAATTCATAGTAACACGAACTTTACTTTATTTTGTGGTCTTTAAGTATAAAATTATATTTGAAAAATAAAGAGATCCCTGATGATATCATATTCCCTTACGACTCATAAGTCTTTAATTAAGAGATAAATATCAATTATCAATACTAGGTTGCACTAAACAAAAGAGAACTTTCTAATGATGACGACCCAAAAAAATAGACTCAACATATGTATTAAATAAGATATTCTTGGAATGATTGAAGAGGCGACTTTAACCAAGTATATGATGACCATGGTATAAAGACTACAATGATCAGATCAAGAAAATGACATGAAGAACCAAGAAATAAACTTTATTTGACGGCATGGATATGAGTTTAAGTTGATCTAATAAGAAACATGAAGACTCGAGAGCCATAAATCTCTGAAGTATTATAACGACCCCAATATAAAGAATGGCATACCCAATATAGAAGATGAGTTGATCGTGAAAAATAAGTGGCATGAAGCCATATATATTTGATCTCAGATTGGACAAAACAGATAGGAGTCGACATGTTAAAATATTACTCAAGAACGTTTTAGGTTATTCTAAGATACTATCTAATATTACTTGAATACCCAAGACATTAGATGACAATTTTATAATGTTTGTAACTAACTCTTTCGTAGGTGAATGTGACACGGACACAAAGTCATGTGTTACTCATCCATAAATTTAAAACTAAGGCTATAATTATACTATAAGTAAAGATTTTAGTCTCATTGTAAAGGGTCTACAAATTGTAATTGAGAGAAAACTCTAATAAGGGTTATTTTTAAGAATTATTTAGTTTTTTAGCCATTAAAAATATTCGTTAAAAGTTTATTCTTATGCTAAATGATGTATGCTACTTTGGTACAAAATTTGTTTAGGACTCACTTGGTTAAGATATATTTTATAAGACTTTAGCATTTATATAAGATTTGAACATTTTTACAAGATTTGAACATTGCCATTAGGATTATTATCGATTAGGTTTTTTACTAAACCGAAGTAGACATATAAAATTAGTGATATTAACGGGACCGAACCAATAAGAATTTGGTTCTAGTTTACGGATCCGAACCGTAATTAATAAATCCAGTTCAGTTTGGTTCAGTTCCAATATCAATTCAGTTCGATTTCGATTTCATTTCAATTTCGATTTTGTTTCGATCTGATTTCGGTTAAAATGTTTTTAAAAGAAATCATTGTTCAAAGTTGTTTTTCTAGATCTTTCAGGAGATTTAGCCCAGTTTGATTACATTATCTCTTCAAATATGTGAAGAGAAACCAAGTTTTTATCTTCCGATTATATGTATTGATACAACGTAATGACGAAAAGAAACAATCATAGATGATAGATGAAACCCTAGTCCAAGGGTAACAAAAACTAAAATTTTAGAGAGAAAAAATATATATTTCCAACGACTTATTTAAAACTTAAGACATATGAGGCTTTATATAAGAGCTGCTCAAAATCCTAAATTAAATACAAGAACATAAATAAATGTTTTAAAATGAAATAAAATCTTAATACTATTGAATTTGATTTGAATAATATAAGATATTTGAATAAGAAAATTCACTATCACCATCAACAACCAAAATTATTTTATTTTTTCAATTGTTAAATTGGGAATTATAATTGTTGACCTTATTATAATAAGATAAATTATTCTCGAGTGTTCCTTGTTCAAAGTTACATTAAAGCCATCCAGTTGATGAATTTTTTTTGGTTTCGAAAGCCTTTTCATAGCCTCAAAACAACACCACATGTCCAGTTGATGAAAAAAATTGGTTTCAAAAACCTCTTCATAGCATGAGACAACATCTCGATAAGAAAGTTTCTCCTTAATCTGAAGATTGATAATCAATTTAAACTCCTTGAGTAACCAGTCAATATGATCGTCATCTAACACCTGGTGTGTCCCCACATACCAAACGATCTTCGAGATCTTCATGACAATAAATGTTGTTCTCTACTTTAGACCTTAAATGAGATATAATCAAGATTCAGAAACATGATTTCCCTATAGCATGAACTAAGGCTATGATACCAAACTGATACCGCGGAATGACGAAAAGAAACAACGATAGATGAAACCCTAATTCAAGGATAACACGATAGATGAAACCGATATCAAGGGTAACATGATAGATAAAACCTTATTCAAGGGTTCAAAGACTGTAATTTTCATAAATAAATTAATTTATTATTCCGAAAATTTATTTAAAACTTAAATCATATGAGGCTTTATATAAGAGTTGCTCAAAACCCTAAATTAGAATACAAAACAATAAAATAGATGTTTTAAAAAAAAATTAATACAATTAGATTTCATTTGAATAATAAAATACATTAGTTTCATAATAAACAAATTCTAGAAAATCTTCCTCATGAAGCGTCTCTGTTCTTCTTCTTCAAGAACAGAGAACAAATCTTGATTTCTGGGCTTTCAATTTGATCTGGCTTCTACTATGGAGGAGGGTGAAGCGTCTCCATTCATTAACAATACATCAATGATTAAATACATTGCTAATAACATTCAGATTGAGTCAATTGAAGAATTTCCTCTGCTCAGGAAACTACCCCTTCAATTGGTATATGTTCTTCAGATTTCGAGAAGCAATCTTTGTTCAATGGAGAAAATCTTAATATTATCAATAATCCTGGGCTTGAGGTTGTCAGTAAACAAAAATTTAATTTCAAATCAAATCCTTTATCGGGATACTATGTCGATACTGTCAAGAACAAGACTTCTGAGTTTGTTCACAAGAATGTGTATGTAACAAAAAATGAAGATTATCCTGTAATTACATTTGAAGCTACTGATAAAGACTCTTTAAATAGGCTTTCAAAACACAGTTTGATTGCCAAGTTTGCTGCGGGCAAACCAACCATGGAAGTTATGAGGAACTTTCTTGGCAAATTCAAGTTCTCTGGAAACTATAATCTTTCAATCTAGGATTATAGACATATTTTCATTGAATTTAATGAAATTGAAGACTTCAAAAAGTTATGGTCCAAGATCTCGAATGTCCTTTCACCCCGATCTGGGCTCCCCTGTTCAATCCAAATCTCGAATGTCCTTTTACCCCGATCTGGGCTTCCGTCCCTCACTTACCTGAATTCTTGTTCAATGATTCGACCATAGGAGAGATAGCAAAGGTTTTTGGTACTCCGTTGAAAGTTTGGGTTCCGAATATAAATCGTGCTAGGCAAAATTGTTGAGAATTTGGGTAGAAGTTGATGTCTCGAAACCTTTGATCCATAAAGTTTTATTGCGGTTTGGTGAATCTGATAGTTACTGGGTGAATATAATCTACGCTAGTATTCCTTCTTATTGCAAAGTATGTGCTCACATAGGGCATTCTGATGAGAATTGTAAGAAACAAGCCCAAGAAATCATAAATACAAGAGGTGATACTTCAAATATACCTCCTAAGAATGATGAGTTCAGTAAATTGAAATCGATCATCGTTAACAAAGATGATGCTATAAACCTGGATACTATTAAAAGTTCTACAGGAAATGAAAGTACTAATCAATCTTTTAGTGCCCCTGTTCAAGAAGTTCAAGATGAGGTTCTTTCTAAAGCTACTGCAACAGATATACCAAAGGATTCAGAAATCATTGATGCTCTAAAGACTATTGAAAAGAGGAACTTATATGAACCAACTGCTGAAGAGGATAATTATTCTCCAGGATATTCAGGTAGTCTGGTCAGATCTCTTGTCAAAGATCAAAATGATCCTTCTTTAAAGAAGGTGGAGTTAAAGAAGGTGAAGAAATCCAAAATCTGGAACTCTAAAGGGCATGTATCATCGAAACTTATTAAGCTCAAAAGAGCCACCAAAACTCCTTCCAATTAATGACTATCCCCATTATGTCTTGGAATGCCAGAGGTCTTGGCAGTAAGCATACAATTCAAAGGTTAAAATCTCTCATTAAAGCTAACAAAGCTAACTTTGTTACCATCCAAGAGCCTTTCGTTAAAGCTAACTGTGTTGCCATCCAGGAGCCTATCATTAATGTGGATCTCTGCAGTATCATTCAATGGTTTTTCAATGGGCATAATCTTACTACTGGGATGAAATAAACTGATATCTGTCTCTTCCTAAGATAGCTAATCCTAATCACTAGCAAGACTACCGTCCTATTAGCCTCACGACTATGATCAGGAGGATCGTTGGGAAGATTATTAACAACAAATTGTCAAAGCTTCTTCCCAAACTTATCTCTGAGGAACAAGGAGCCTTCGTAAAAGTCAGGAGTATTCATGAATCTATCCTTACTGCCCAGGAGATGTGATGTGATTTGAATTCTAAGTTCAAAGGTGGGAATGTCATTATAAAGACAGACATGACAAAGGCGTTCGACAAACTCAACCACAGGTTCATCCTCATAATTCTAAATCTATTTGGTTTCAATTCTAACGTAATTTTTCTCTTAAGTAACTGCATCAGCAATGTACATTCCTTTATCTTGATCAATGGAGAAATGACGGGTTTTTTCATGAACACTTATAGATTGAGACAAGGAGATCCACTTTCTCCAAGTCTCTTTATCCTGGTGGAAGAGTATCTTATCAGAAGCATAAAAAAGATCTACCTGGATAACATTAAGCTCAGGTTCAAAACTAGAAGTGAAATTGACATATCCTGCCTTGCTTCCGCTGACGATTTTATGATCTTTACTAATGGTGGGGCTACTTCTGTTCAAACTATAAAAGACTTTCTCGATCACTATCAGCTTGTATCTGGCCATGAAATTAACTCTTCAAAATCCAAAATCATTGTTCCAAACAACATGGGAAATCAGTGCATTGCAATCCTTGAGAACATCTTGAACATAAAGCACAAAACCTTGCCATTCAAGTATTTGGGTTCTACTATTGCCACTTCAATAAAAATTGCTCATTTTGATAAATTGCTCGATTAAACCAGAAGGAAAATCCTAAAATGGGATAAAGTTGATCTCTCCTTTGCTGGTAGGCTCTTGCTTATTCAAACTGTACTATCAGTCTTTCCTATCTTTCTACTTCAGCACACTATTTTTCCTACCAGTGTTATTAACAGACTTGAAGTTATATACAATCAATTCCTCTGGGCAATAAGGATAACAAGCATGTTATCAAATGGTCTAAGTGGGATAGACTATGTAAACCTACAGATGAAGGGGGCCTTAATATCAGGAAATTAAAGGATGTTCAAGCTGTTTATTTCATGAAACTTTGGTTCATTTTCAGAAATCAGTCGTCCTTTTGGGCTAAATTTATAGCATCTATATATTGTAGAAATCAGATTCATCATGTTCTTTCTATTTCACCTATCAAAAAGTCTAAAGTGTGGGATTGTATTATTAAAGTTAGAGACAATACTGAGGACCTTATCTTTCACAATCTTGGGTATGCAAATATGGATTTTTAGCTTGGCAGATGGTGTTCTGACAAGCCTTTCATCCAATTCAGAGACAACGTCAACAAAAGCCTGCTATGGGATGTTAAGAGTGACAGATTCAATAGCTTTTGGATAAATGGAAGCTGGGATTTGGTTAAATTGAGAACCATGGTGACCAACACTGAAATAAACAAAATCATCACAATTACTTTAACTGACAAAGATGACAAGACGCTATGGTTACTGTCTAAGAATGGTGAATTCAATAGCAAAGATACATGGGATTACATAAGACAGAAAGGAAACAAATCAAAGCTTTATTCTAAAACGTGGAACACTGTAACACCTAAGAAATTCTCTTTTCTGCTATGGAGAGCTTTCTACAATTGGATTCCTACTTCAACGCAAGAACATTCAACTCACTTCGAAATGTACCTTCTGCAATAATATCGAAACCTCGCAACACGCCTTAGTTCATTGTCCTCAAGCCTGGTCTGTCTGGGTCTACTTCCGCGCCATCTTCAAAATTCAGATACAGCCTCACATGAATCTGGTTCATGTTGTCAGAAAGTGGTACTGGTCTTCTCAGAATCATTGTGATATTCGATCAATCTTGTCTGCTATAATCACCTGGTCCATCTGGTCTGGTCGAAACAAGAGAAAACATTCTGATCATATTGTTAATGTTGCCTTAATCATCAAGCATATCCTTTACATTCTTTCTAGTCTTGATTACGCTAATGTCCTAAAGAAAAAAGCATTGGGGAAGATCAGATAAACAAGTGCTAGAACTGGGTTGTGTTCATCAGTTAAAGAAATTCACTAAACCTCTTTTCCTTCGTTGGAAGAATCCAAAGGGTAATAGATTTAAACTTAACGTTGACGGCTCCTGCAACCACAGCAACGAAACGAGTGGTGGTATTCTTGTTCGCAACAGTAATGGCAACATCGTTATAGGAATGGGTAGACTTTACGGCAAAGGAGATCCTCTCATCGCAGAATGTAAGGCATTGCTCGATGGCTTAAATCTCTGTAATCTTCTCAATATCATCAATGTGGATGTTGATATTGATTCTGAGATTCTTATCAAGCTTCTATTAAACGGTAAATCAGTGTAGTACCTGGAACCGATTCTCAGTTGTTGTAGAAAGTTTATTCAACCTCCAATGGTAATCAATCAAATCTACCGAGAGCAGAACTACGAGGCTGATTGGATCGCTAAGGATGTTTTGAACAAAAGGAAAATCTGGATTTTAACATCTTGGATACCTGGATTAAATTTAAGGGAATTACGTATTTGGAGAGTATGAACTTAAGATATCTTCGTTTACACCATTAAAGAGTCTGGCTGCTCGTTGGAGAAGATGAAGTCGAAGGGTTTATTTTAATTTTGTAATATTTCCCTTAGCCCTTGTACTTTCAACTGTTTTATGATGCAATCTAAATTCAGATAAAAAAAATTGCATTTGAATAATATAAAATGTTTAAATAAAATTAAATAGGTTTTTCTTTGTACTTCTACACTAGGTATGAGCATTCGGTTCTTCGGTTCGATTCTTTCGGTTCTTTCGGTTCTTTCGGTTATCGGTTCTTTAGAACTAGTACCCATTTAGGAACCGATTAAAATTCGGTTAGGTTCGGTTCGGTTCTCGGTTTTTTCGGTTCTTTAAAACTAATACCCATTTAGGAACTGATTAAAATTCGGTTCGGTTTGGTTATTCTCGGTTCGGTTCGGTTACATTCGGGTTTCGGTTCCAAATGGTTATTTTCTAACCAGAAAAATTGTTTGTAAACGAACCCTAAAAGAACAAAATGGTTATTTTCTAACCAAATAGTTACTTTCTAACAAAAAAAAACTGTTTGGAACTGAACCCGAAAAGAACTAAATGGCTACTTTCTAACCAAATGGTTATTTTGTAACAAAAAAAATCGTTTGGAACCGAACAGTGAACCATGGATATTCAAGGATACTATTGCTTATTCGGTTCTTTATGGGTACTATTCGCTTCTCGGTTCCGAACCGAACCGAAAATCGTGAATATGGAACCGAAAACCGTGAATATTTAAGATAAAGAACCGTACATGTATTTACAAGGAACCAGAACCGAATCCATTATTTCGGTTCTTTTCTTCGGTTCCATACCATATGTCTATGCCTACGTACATGTATTTACAAGGAACCAGAACCGAATCCATTATTTCGGTTCTTTTCTTCGGTTCCATACCATATGTATATGCCTATTCTACGCTATATCGAAGATTTTTAACTCTTGTGATATCGGATTATTTTGTAAACAATACATAAGATATATTAGTTTTAATATCATAAATAGTAGACGATGCCATAGACAAGCAATTAATTGTTACATGTTAATAAGTATTGTTACAGAATATATTGATAGATTAATAATTTGAATACAATCAAAATTTAATGCAGTCAATAGTTACAGGTATTTTAATCCAGTCAACATTTATAATAATTTCTTTTCGTTACGTACTTACATGTATTCATATGTTAATCAATTTTTGTTATATATTTAGAAAAAATAATAAAATAATAATGGGATCTACATTTTTACCGCTTCTATAACGATTCTGTCGATTTATTAATTTTCTTCAGAACAGAAAAATGCTTTGATTGTTGTATAGATACTTATACTGCGAAGGATCTAAATCAATCCAAATTAATATTCGGTTAAAATAGTTACAGCGAATTTCTCATTTATGACGTTTTGGTGTTATGTTCACTTAACAAGTAAGATCTACTGATAAGCTTGAACCATAGAGATGATGTATCATAAATTTTATTCTTCAATAACCAGCAAGGTAGATATATCATAGCAATATCGAAATCCTAATTATTACAAAGGCTAATAGCTAACAAATCTGAATCGTCCATCCCCTAATAGCTAACAAATCTGAATTGTCCATCCCCTCTTGTCCTCCACCCGACCAGTTTGGATAGCTGTTAACGTTTCATACAGTTTACGGGCCACTGTCCCTTCTCCGGTTTTGTACTGACTCCTACAATTACATGCTTGGTCAGCATCAGCAACAACAGCGCAACCACACCCACATTTAAATGAGGGGTTATTCTATGAGATAGTAGTAGTGGACCATGAAAATATTTTAACAAGTCAAACATGTTTCACTAACCTGACACAAACACATTTACAGAAATTTGTTCGTGAGCACCAATTTTTGTTGGCTAAAAATCATCACTGGTTTCATTCGTTTTGCGTCTGTTTCAACCTAGTTTTTTCGTTCACTTTTATCTTCCACTAGTCCTTATGTTATAATTTTTTGCATGTTTAGTCTCCGCACGTGATTGTTTAGGAGTTGTCATGTGACAGCTCAAACCATAGATTTTCATTCATATTCGGTCTTCAATCTTTTGCCAATGATATCCACCGTTTAGATTTGAATATTATTAGCAAAAGATTGAAGGTGTATTAAAGACAAAAAACTGAGGGACCGAATGTGAGAGAACAGTTTACTATTTGAACGGCCACGTGTCAGCGCTCACGTAATTGCACGCGCAAAGTGACCAAACATGTAAAGTTTTAAAACGTGGGACTACTCAGAGTTTTAAAACGTGCAGACTATTGGGAGACAAAAGTGAACAAAAGGGATTAGTTTGATACAAACGCGAAACATAAAGGACTAGTGGTGATTTAAACCTTGTTTCTGTCCTCCGAACTTACTATAGACTAACATCAATTCTATAAATATGTACATTTTTTATACAATTTTCAATAACTTGCGAGACACATTCAGTAACACAAAATTGAAAATTCAATAAGCCACGAACAAGTTTAAAGAAGCCAATCACTCTAAGATTACTCAATGTCCGTTACTGAAATTTGTTCACGAGTTCCTAAATTTATTTCTACATAGGACGGAGTTCAAGTCGTAAATGTAAGTTAGAATGATCAGCTATTGGGAGGTAACTTAGCTCTTATGTTTGTTTAGATTACTATCTTTTGTGCTATAAGAAAGATATTACATATTAAAATATCGGAAATGTACCTTTTATCTTTGAAGGTTATACTGCCAACAGGGGTTACAACGACTGCAGTTCCTGTGCAAAACACTTCTTCAGCATCGAGCAATTCTTCTATGGGTACATCACGTTCCTCCACCTGGTAACCAAAATCACTGGCGAGTTCAATGATGCTTTTCCGTGTGATACCAGACAGAATAGTTCCAGAGGCCGCTGGGGTTGAAATTGTATTTCCCTGCCAGTTTAACAATCGATATAATATTAACAGCAGGAAGCCCAAACTTTGGCCAGTGATTCTTTACGATACCTGAGAAAAATATCGAAAACTTGGACTCCAAGTCTGCAAATTCCCAGCTTCTATTATTTTTTACGGGAATTAATCTTATAGCCTACCATTAACAAATTAGGATCTTTGTAAATATATTTCGACAAAGTGTTTTGAAAATCGTGGCTGTTTATAGTCGAAGTTTCCACCTTGTCTCTGAGTATTTATGAAAACACATCTTATTAACGGATTTTCTTACTTTTTCTTCTATATGTATCCAACAACCACATTTCTTTTGCTCCAACAATTTTTTTTTTCAGACAGAACGGAAAAAAAAAGTTTATATGAAGAAAGAATACAAGATTACCTTCAGAATAAATATATTACATGCAGTAACCTCCTCAATATATTTCCCAGTAGCTGCATCGACATATAAGACATCTGAGAAACCTTTGGACTTTGCATCAATTAAAGGTTTCATGACCTGTAACAGAAAACATATAAGGAACATTTCGAGGAATCGACATAAACTACAGCAGACAAACTCAGAAGCGCGTTAGAGTGATCTATAGATCTACCAGACCATGAGTAATTTTCTAATGTAATTAACATAAATATAAGTGACTGTATTTTACAGGAGAATAGTTGGTAACACTCTTCACGCCGCCTGTTCCACCAGGAGCAGCTCGGTGAATTTTATCCTCGATATATAAGTTCAAAGATTGCTCGCCCTATCACATAAACAAAAAACAAAAGACAACCAGAATCAGAACTAATAAATAGAATTAACCCCATGAATTATAAGTACATCATAATAATATATACTTTTAACTGAGAATTTCGTATATTTCCAGTTGACCATAAAGCAAAAAGATCACCTTATGGTACAGTCCAACTGGAGAAACATAGATTACAAAGGTAAACTCTGGCGCTGGCCCGACTCCTAATCTTGCGCCGCTTCCAATGAGCAAAGGCCTAACATACAGTGATCCTTTCCCTGGAGGAGGTACCTATTACAAACATTCAGAATCCAATAATTAGAAATCTTTCTAATTTTTTAATTTAGAACGATTGAGCTTTCAAACCTTCCGGCCTTGTTTGGAACACCGGATAGGAGGGGACTAAATAAACTAAATTGGATCGGACTGTAATATGGTGGACTATTTAGAACCATCCTGTCTCAACCCCTTGAATGGACAAAGAACTAATGAGTCCAGTCTAGACGTCATTTAGTGTAGACTAACAATCGTCCACTCCAATCCGGGTGAAACCCTATGTATCACACGAGCCTTAGTTCTAGAAAAAAATCTTTTTTTTCGTCAATCGTCCTAAACTCAAGTATAGGCTACTTACTGTCTACATAAAAAACTAAAAACAGTATACCCATTTCTTGTTGGCAAGCACAGTTTGCTTAACCGCTTCAACGAAATGTTGAATGGAAGGTGAAGGCATGCACATTCTCTCTGAACCCATTTTCATTCGTATAGCATTTTCATCCGGCCTAAACAGCAGAATCCGTCCTTTTTCAGTCCTGTATGCCTTTAACCCTTCAAACAATCCCTATACGGAAAACAAATTCATACTCCAATGTTCGTCAAATGATAAATAAAAAAATATCGAAATTAATAACAGCTCACCTGGCCATAATTTAGAATTGACGAGCAAGGACTTAGCTCGATGTTTCCATACGGCAAGATGTTGCCTTGTGAGAAAGTCCCTTCACTCGAGCATTTCATCACATACATGTAATCTGTTGGAGTAAGAGAAAATCCTAGCTCATCCCAGTTAACTTCTGCATATTTCTCCTCATTCTCACTGCGTCCGCTGTCATGTTATAAGCAACTCGAATCATATCATACATGCTATAAAGCATAGATTTTTTTTTTTAAATTAGGAAACAAATTTATTGAAAAAGACGTTGCTTTAACAATTGGGGATACGAACAACAAATAACTTTATCATACATTCCGAGTTCTAAACAGAGTAATTAGTTCACTTTGAAGGCTATACAACATGACCAAACGAAAACGAAACATAAAAGGAAACACACAGATACATCTTACAACTAAATATATAGACATGTGATATGGCTGAATCGTGATACCTTGTTCTTCTACTTAAGTTAATGTTGAAGGGTCTTGCTTTATAAACAGAACATAATGAGTTTCTATAAAATAGTTTCATGGATTCAGGCAATTGTCTTGTTCGTGGGATATCCTTGACAAATAGGATCCTTAATATTAAAACATTTCTTGCATTTTAGTATAGAATGATTCAAACATCCATTTCGTAACTTATTTTAAAATAATGGTGACATTGTTCATCTGTATAGCAAATCGGTAGTTTTTCGGATCTAGCATATAGACAAACCCAAAATTGTAGGAAGTGCAATTCTTTTTAGAAAAATAAAAATACAAGAGCAATGTGATCCGTAGCTAGCGGTGGAAGCGGAATGATACCTTGTTGCAGAAAAAGAATCAGAGGTTTGATGTAGAGCTGGACCCATTTCAACTATCGATATTTTTAAGACTGCTGAATTGATGATTCATATAAATGGTATATGTATGTCGTCCAAGAGGCAAAGAACCTTCAAAGAACCCTAGGGTAGGTGACAGATTGTACACTGTTTCAATCGATTGTTTTTGCATTTTGTATTATGTTTATAAAACTTAAATTTTTTTTCTTTTTTTGAAAAATCGTTATATTTTCTTTATTCCTAATTTTATGAAGAAATATTTTTTTAATATTCATAACTACTATTTCACACGAGTTATTTTTGTTTGTTGATTCAGATGAGTGAGAATGA
Source organism: Limnanthes douglasii subsp. nivea (assembly GCA_036936605.1). Classification (NCBI taxonomy): domain Eukaryota; kingdom Viridiplantae; phylum Streptophyta; class Magnoliopsida; order Brassicales; family Limnanthaceae; genus Limnanthes; species Limnanthes douglasii. The sequence goes on along the minus strand of JAUPFV010000003.1, from coordinate 153,917,161 downwards.
AAAGCTCCAAGAATGTAAACTCTGTTCTTCAAGAACAGAGTCATGAATTTTAATTTGGGATTCTTTCTTTGAATCTTTTAATTCTTCTAAGATTATTGTTGATATTCCTGTGGTTAATGTCGTTCGAAGTGACAAACTTGGATGAATTTCCTTTACTAAGGAATGATGTTCAAATGGAAACAGAGGGAATGTAGAAAGAAGTTGGAGAGAGAATGATTTCAGCGAAGGATTGTAAGGTGATGATGAATCCTATGTTTGAGGAATCTGTGCAAGGAAAGCAAAATGAAACTAAGGAATTGAAGAAAGCGTCTTTTGCTGATCCTTTAAAAGGTCAAGAAACAGAGTTCAAACATTCGAACGTTTCTGTTTCAATGACAAAGGAGTTTCCTATCATTACTTTTCAGATTGAAGATAAGGAAAGATTACTAAAAATGTCAAAGCACACTCTGATTGCAAAGTTTGCTTCAGGGAAGCCTTCAATGGATGTTTTTAGAAGTTTTTTGTCTAAATTCAAGTTTACTGGCAATTATAGTGTTTCTGTGTGGGATTACAGGCACATCTTTGTTGAATTCAATGAAGTTGATGATTTAAAAAGACTGTGGTCGAAGAACGTTTGGGTTTTGGGTGGTAAGGTCCTCAGGTTATTAAAATGGACGCCGGATTTTGAACCAAAGTTGGAATGTCCTTTCACTCCGGTGTGGGTGTCTTTGCCAAGATTACCTGAGTTTTTGTTTAACAGAGAAACTATTAATGAAGTGGCTAAGGTTCTGGGGACACCTTTAAAAGTATGGGTGCCTTCTGTTAATAGAGCGAGACAAAACTGTTGCCGTTTTTGGGTTGAGATTGATGTTTCGAAGCCGTTAGTTCAGAAGGTGCAATTGAAATTTGGAGAAATGGATAGTTACTGGGTTGATCTGGTTTATGATCATGTTCCTCTTTATTGTAAGCAGTGTGCTCATATAGGTCATTCGGAAGATCGTTGTAAGAAGATCTTGTTGGAAAGGGAAGGTATGAAGAACAACTTAAAAGAAAGGAACAATATGGAGAAAGTTCTTGAGGGTGTATCTGATGCAAGCTCTCGACCTGTTAATGAGATTAGTAATTCTGAGGACTTTGCTAAGTCTTGTGATCAAGAAACAGATTCTGCTGTTATTGGAAAAGGTGGTATTGGTCAGTTAAAGTCTGTGGTGGTTAAGAAGGTGTTGGAGATTGAATCAGATAAGAATTTGACTTTGAACATAGAGGGTGAAAGTGATGATAGTACTGTTAAAGAGGAAGAGATGATTGATGCTTTAAAGATTTTGGAAAGAAAAAATATGTTTGATGTTTTGAGTGATAATACACAAAGTTCTCCAAAGCATATTGGTAGTTTGCCTAACTCTCCTGTGAAAGACAGATTGGATAAAGGAAGATTAAAAAAGAAGGATGCTCAAAAGACTTTAAAGATGCCAAAACTATGGGAAGCAAAATGGCCAGTTTCTTCAAAGATCATGAAGCTCAAGAGAGCCCATAGGACACCATCTGATCAATGACCATTAGTTTGCTGAATTGGAATGCAAGGGGACTGGCAAATAAAGAAACTGTTAAGAGGTTAAAGTCTTTGATGATTTCTTTTAAAGTCAGTTTTGTTGCAATCCAGGAGCCTTTGGTTAAGGTGGATAATTTGAGTGTGTTAGCAAAGAAGTTAAAGTTAAGTGGTTTTACTTGCAATGTGAATAATAAGATTTGGGTGCTTTGGCACCAGGATTATACTGTTCAGGTAGTCCTTGATACTGATCAGCTGCTTCATCTTAAAGTGCTTCATTCTGTCATTAAAAAGAAGTTTCATGTTTCGATTGTGTATGCAAAGTGTATTCGAGATCAGAGGTTAATGTTGTGGGATTCTATTAGAACATTGGATGTGTCTCTTCAGAATTGGATTGTGTTTGGCGACTTTAATGTTGTCTCTAATGTTCAAGAGCAGATTGGGTGTTCAATCATTAATCAAAGAGCTATGGATGATTTTAACAATTGTATAATGGACTGTGGTCTTATTGATGCTGGCTATAGTGGTTCTCAATATACATGGTCTAATGGTCGAAAGTGGAAGCGATTGGATCGTGTTATGTATAGCTCATCATGGTTAGAGTATTTTGATGTCACTACAGTTTCCCATTTGGCCCGTAACTGTTCAGATCATTGTCCTATGGTGGTGAAGCTTTCGTCTAGTATGGCTAGAGCTAAGTCTTCTTTTAAGTTTCTAAATATGTGGGGTATGCATTCTGATTTTTTGAGGATGGTTGCTGAGAGTTGGTCTGCTGATTTGGATGGTGTAAGGAATCCTATAATGTATTTTTGGTTAAAGCAACAAAGATTGAAAGTTGCTTTGAGGAATTGGAATAAAAGCACTTTTGGTAATGTTTTTGATGCAATCAAGAAATCTGAGGAGGACATTAATAGAATGGAAGTGAAGCTTCAAGCTCAGTATAGTGAAGATAATAAGGCTGCCTTAATTGATGCTAAACAGAATCATTCTATGCTCTTAGATAGAGAAGAGATGTATTGGAGACAGAAAGCTCATGTTTCATGGCTTAAAGAGGCTGATAGGAGTACTGCTGCTTTTCACAATTTTGTTAAGAAAAGAAATAAGAAAAACAGAGTGGATAGAATTAAAGTGAATGGTTGTTGGTTGTCTGATAAAGAGGATATAGGTAGATCTGCTGTGGATTATTTCAAGTCATTACTTGCTTCTGATATAAGTGTTGAGAGTGATTTTGATCTGTTGGATGTTATACCTACTTTAATTACTGAGGAGGATAATGGAAGTATGGCCTGTATTCCTGATGTTGAGGAGATTCATGGGGTTGTAAAGTCCTTGAGATCTTCTTCTGCTGCTGGCCCTGATGGGTATAATGCTGAGTTCTACAAGCTATGTTGGGATATTGTTGGAGAGGATTTATGCAAGGCTGTGGGAGCTTTTTTCAGTGGCTATGTTCTTCCTAAAGGGGTAAAGGATACAACAATATGTTTGATCCCAAAAGTTGAGAATCCTTGTAGATGGATGGACTTCCGTCCTATTAGCTTAACCACAGTTTTCTCTAGAATTGTCAGTAAACTTCTAAACAACAGAATTGCTAAAGTGTTGCCTAAATTGATTTCTGATGAGCAGGGTGGTTTTGTGAAAGGGAAGTGTATTCATGATTCAATTCTTATGGCCCAAGAGCTTTGCTTTGATATCAACATTAATAGAAAGAAAGGGAATGTGATTATAAAGACTGATATGACAAAGGCTTTCGACAAATTGAATCATGGTTTTCTTTTCAGGATTCTTAATCTGTTTGGGTTCAATGATAAGGTTTCAGCTCTTATTAGAAGTTGTGTTAGTCAAGTTTGGTCTTCTGTTTTGGTTAATGGTGAGTTAACTGGTTTCTTTGCAAATACTAAAGGTTTAAGACAAGGGGATCCACTCTCCCCAAGTCTTTTTATCATGGCAGAGGAATATTTGATTAGAATGGTAAAGAAGGTCTCTGATGATAATGTTAGTTTTCGTTTTAAGAATAGAAGTTCTCAGAATGTGGCTTGTCTGGCTTTTGCTGATGATTTCATGGTCTTTTTGAGTGGAGACATGGATTCAATGAAGGCTATTAAGACTACAATGGACCACTATCAGACAGTTTCTGGTCAGGAGATCAATCAAGCTAAGTAAAAAGTCATTGTTTCAAATAAAATGCCATTACATCAAATTTCTGTTATTGAAAGTATTTGGAATATTAAGCATACAAACTTGCCTTTTAGATATTTGGGGGCTACCATTACAATTAACACTAGAATTGCTCACTATGAAGACTTAATTCATAAAGTCAGATGCAGGATTATGGACTGGGATAGACTTCACCTTTCCTTTGGTGGTCGAATGCTGTTGATTCAGACAATCTTGGTAGCTTTTCCTAATTATACTTTACAGCATGCTAAGCTTCCTGTTGGTATTGTTAACAGACTGGAGATCTTGTTTAATAAGTACCTGTGGGGTACAAAAGAAGACAAAAAAGCTGTTAGTTGGGCTAAGTGGGAGAAGCTTTGTAAGCCTTTAAATGAAGGAGGTTTAAATTTTAAAAGCCTTAATGATGTGCAGAGAGTTTATGCTTTAAAGTTGTGGTTTAGTTTCAGAAGTCAGCAATCATTCTGGGCTAGATATATGATGTCTGTTTATTGCAGAAATAGAATCCATCCATCTCTTGCTATTTCTCCTAGTAGAAAGTCGAAACCTTGGGCTAGAATGATGGGGATTAGAGAAAGTGCTGAGGAATTTCTTTTCTGGTTGCCTGGTTGTGGTAATATGAACTTTTGGTATGATAAATGGTGTTCAGCCAAATCATTTATCATTGTAGACAGTGATAATGATAGGAGACTTCTCTGGGACAGTGGAAATTTTTATGTTAAGGATTTCTGGATTTCTGGTTCTTGGGATTGGCAAAGGCTTATTTCTACTGTCACAACCTCTGAGATTACTAAGATCAAAGAGGTATGTTTAACTGATAAGAAGGATGTTCTTTGTTGGTCTCTTTCTAAAGATGGCTTATTTAACTTTAAAGAGACCTGGAATCATACAAGATGCAAAGGAAACAAATCAAGAATCTATGACATGACATGGAATGCTGTTACTCCTAAAAAGTGTTCATTTTTCCTTTGGAGGGCTCTTCATAACTGGCTTCCTACTGATTCGGTGATGCAAGCTAAGGGTTTTCAGATAGCTTCTAAATGTGTTCATTGTGATAATGTAGAAACTACTCATCATGCCTTAGTTCAGTGTTCTCAGGTCTGGTCAGTTTGGCTACATTTCAGTCTTCTGTTCAAGGTAGATATCCAACCGTATATGACTCTACCTCACGTTATTATGCAATGGTATTGGTCTGCAAAGGGTAAATGTAACATATATTCTATTATGCCTGCTATTCTGGTCTGGTCTATGTGGGCTGCTCGGAATAAGAAAAAGATCAGTAACATATCTACTAATGCTGCTACTATTATTCAGCATGTTATCTACATCATCACGAGTCTTGATCAGGCTAGGATCTTAACTAAAAAGCACTGGGCTGGTTTCGTAAAAGAAGGTACTTATCTTGGGTGTGTGAATCAGATTAGTGCTATGAATAAACCTATGTTTCTGAAATGGAAATGTCCTAAACGTGGAAGATACAAGATTAATATCGATGGGGCTTGTACCTTTGAACATGAAGCTGGTGGAGGTGCATTGATTAGAAACAGCAATGGCGGTCTGATTCTGGGAATTGGAAGGCTTTATGGTAAAGCCACTCCCCTGATAGCTGAATGTCGTGCATTGTTTGACGGGTTGAAGCTCTGCAGACTGTTGAATATGAAGAATGTCGATGTGGAGGTTGATTCAACTGTGGTTGTCAATCTTCTTCTTCATGGTTGTTCAATCTGGTATCTTGAACCTCTAATAAGTTGTTGTAGGAGATTGATTGGTTCTCGAATGGTTGTTAGACATGTTTACAGAGAGGAAAATAATGGTGCAGATTGGTTGGCTAAGGAAGTTCTAAAGGTTCAAAGGAATATAGAGTTTAATGAAGAGGATGCTCCGCCTAGTTTGAAAGCGATTTTGTTGTTAGAAAGCTTGGAGATTGGTTACTTAAGAGTCTGATTTAGGGTTTGGTGATTGGGGCTTTCTCAGAGGTGGGAAGGTTGAAGATGATGGAATTTTTTATTATTATTCAATTTGTTGTTAAATTGCAAACATGGGTCTGTATGTTCTGAAGTTTAAATAAAAAGGCTTTGGATCTTAAAAAAAAAAACTACTATTTCACATAATTATACATTTTGATAAAAAGTTATTGTATAAAAAATAATTACTAAAATCTATCATAATAGTTATTATAAAAGTTTTTTTTTTCAAAATCTTTCAATTTTTTTTTAAAACAAATTTATTCAAATCATCTTTTTAGAAGTTGACTATGATGAGATAGAACTTTTTGCCATCAAACTATACGGTAAGGAAAATAAAAAATTAAGTTCGGTACCGTTCTCCATTATAACAATACGATGGTGTATACAAGTATTTATTTGTCAAACTTAACCTACATATGTTGTGAAACACTCGTATACTTAATTTTGGTAGAGTTTCACATATCAGTGTTAAACAATTTCGCAAATCAAGTTTTATGAAATTTATAGTATTTTAGGTATGAAATTAGGCGTTGTATTTGAATTTTCAATCTTAAGTAACCCATCGCATGCGAAATTAGTATATTTTGAAACTTAGACAACACATAAATTTTAGAATTAGTATACCTAAACTGTAAAACATAGACAACATTTGTCCAACAAAATTAACATATTGTAACTCTCAAACCTAGGTGAGCATATATGTATGGTAAGATACATAATTTTGTAACAAAAGATATAGTACGTTTCGTATATGGCTTAGGAATGCACTAAACCAAGAAAATTTGTGTGCGTATTTCAACATATTTCGCCAGTTTATGGCTAATTTGAAAACAAAATTACTTCGTTCTTGACAAAATTTATAAAAGATTTCACCACACTAAACTGGAAAATTTTATACAATATTTCACTATACTTAAACCATCAAATATTTACACTTATTTCGCCAAATACTTGGTGAATAAAACTAACTATAACATCAAAACACAAGTTATTTTATACCATTCTAACTATTGATTCATTTATTTTTATGGTACATTTGTTGTTTTGGTATCATGGTAGGAAGATTTGCGTAAGATATTAACTTTAGATGATTGTTCTTATTGTTTTCAGACCTAGATTAGAAATATTAACTTATTATTTACCATTTTAACCATTGATTTATTTATTTATTTTGGTACATGTTTTGTTTTTGTATCGTGGTACGAAGATTTACGTAATGTTCGTTCTTATTATTTTCCAACCTAGACCATAAATAATAAATTTATGAACATGTTTGCGAAATATCTCGTAAGATGCATGCGAAATCTTATATAACTTATATGTGATACATGTAGTTAATAAGGGCATAATACTCAATAGGAATAATTTTTTATATACACGAAGTAAAAGTAATATAATGGTATTTAATACGGGTTAATATTTGATAAGAGAAAATCTAATGGATAAGTATTTTTAAGAACATGAGAAAAGTACTTAAGAAGGGCTAAATATAAAGGTAAGAAGGGAAGACGAAATAATTACATGGTAAATATTTTATACAACCTAAAATAAGAGAAAGGAAAAAAATAGATAAAGACGAGTTAAATCTAATAATATAGACGAGTTAAACAATGCAGACTAAGATAAAAAAAGATGACGAGTTAAGACAAATAAAATATAAAAGAATCAATGAATATGGAAGATCTAAGAAGACTCAAGAAGCTTCTAGTTTAGTTTAACAATATTACTTAAATATCCTTAACGGTTAAATATATTTATCAAATTTTAAATATTTGCAACAACTTATTTCTTAAATGAATACCCCATGTCCATATTTATACGTGTCATTCATATGTTCATTATAGTTCTTAGAAAATTCTATAAACAGAGTTGTAAACCTTCATTTAAGGTTCATTGATTTTTGAACAATCAAAACTTATTTTGTTTCTCTCTAGCTCTTGAGTTGTTTAACCTTAAAAGCCTTTATATGTTTTGACGAGGTTCACCTTCATCATAATTTTGCATTTGTTTGTAGGAATAAATTTGTGAAATGTAACTAAACCCAATAGCGTTGACTCGTTTTGGAGTAGAAATGGATGTTTCTCATTGGTAATCGGTTTGTGGCTCGTCGTTAGTATCTCAAGTTCCAGTGAATTCTAGCGTAGTTTTATGAGCTTCTGGAAATGCTGAAGTAAAACATAATTATATTTATGTAGTTTTTAATGTTACACTTCTCTAATTATTAGTACTACAAGTACTAATGTTATCTTACTAGGTCATGTAAATGTTAATGTTCAGAGTAACCAAAGATCTCCAGTGGAAAATGTTAATACTTCTTCACCAATTTGCGGGAAAAAAAATATACGACGTAATTATTCAGTAACTCTAATGTGTCCCCTAGTTGTCGTGTCTCCAATATTATGTAAAATGTTAAATAACAAAGAAACCCTCAAGTATATGTTGATTTAAATGCTTTTGGATTATAATTGAATGAATTACGACAATACCATCATAGATATAATTTTTTGCAAATGCAAAGAGACGAGAAATGTATGATGATGATGATGATGAAAAAATGTCTAAAGTTTTACAAATATCACCTAAAAAAATAATAACTAAGGACAATGATAATCCAATAAACTTTGTTCCAAACAAGGAGATTTCTGGAGGACATGCTTGGTCATTTTCGGTCGTATTGTACTTCACTTCCTTCTCCTTTTGTCTTTCTTTACTGTCAATTTACTCGACTGAGCCTTGAAATTATAATATTTCCATTTCTATTTTTTCAGTTTCATATTACTTCTTTCTTTTAACTATATAATTATTTCTTATTTTCCTTGCATAAAAGTTCACTTCTCTTTTCTTTGTTTTTCTAGTGTAACTCGGTTTACTTTCTTTACCGTTTAACTTCTTTTTTCTTTAATTTTATGAAACCTGTATGAATATTCAGTGCACAAGAAACGAAGAGAGTGACTATGAAGGTGATGAAGGGAAGTGTGTTACTGAGATTAGCATGTTTTGATATTATAATGTGTTAGAATATTCAGTGTATTAAGTTTCATTGTATATGCCTCTAAGTTCTCTATATATTGAGAGCCTTACTTGGGTTTGCAATATAATAAAAAAGAGATTCTCTAATAAACACAAAACCATAGCCGCTTCCTGGCGGCTATTGCTCTGAGATGCTACATAGAACATGTGCATGTTAACATGGTATCAGAGCACGTGTGATTCTGGGAATTCTGAACATCCTCAACAAAGATGGCTGACAATGAAGTCGTGGTGAGTCAAATCCCTGATGAATTAACAATGCAGATTGCTGCCAATCTGAGAAATGGTCTCGGAACACAACAACAAACAACTAACCCCGAGAATTTATAACTCGGTGGTGACAACTATGCCCTATGGGCAAACCTGATGAAGAAAGCAATTGGGAGAAGGGGGAGAGGTTCTCACATTACAGGGGAGCCGACACCTCCATCCAAAACTGACAAAACATATACAAGGTGGGAACAAGATGATCAATGTGTTTTCACATGGATTATCCAGAATCTTGAATCCAACTTGGTGAATAATGTCTCACAATATCCCACTGCAAAAGCCCTCTGGGATGGGTTAGCCACAACATACAGTTCTGTTACAGATTCGTTACAGGTGTTTGACCTTCATAAGAGGGCTAATTCATTAAGGCAATGGTCTGATACACTAGAAGACTTGTGGAACAAACTGCATAACATCTGGATGTCTATAGATAGGAGAGATCTGAAAACTATGAAAGACCCAGAAGACATTCAGATCTACAATAAGAAGACTCAAGAACAAATACTCTATCAATTGCTAATGGCGATTAATGACAAGCTGGAACCAGTCAAGAGAGATATCCTGAAAAAGGATCCTCTTCCTTCCGTGGAAACAGCATATGCTACAATACGAAGGGAAGTGGCCAGGCTTAATATACTAAAATCAAGTTCTTCTGATAGTGACTCGATTGAAATTGGAATGCGTTTGGCTGCTAAAGATTCTACACAGAGGTTTAAATTCCGATCCAAAGAGAAAGAAGATAAATCCAAGTTGTATTGCACTCGTTGTGGGATGAAGAAAAACACTAAAGAGACATGTTTCCAGCTGGTTGGCTATCCAGAATGGTGGGAGGACAGTCATAAGGAGAAAAATAACCGGCGTTTAAGATCTAATGTCAAACGGGCTTCGTCTACAAGTGACGGTGAAGATCCGACTAAAAATGAGCAAGGAAGTGGTACTGGTTTTGGAGGAATGACGGCGAACTCCTATGAAAAACTTGGAGGTAAAAGGTTTGAGAAATCAATGAATTGGATCTTTGATTGCGGGGCTACAGACACCATGTCTTATGATCCTAATGACTTTGGTGGCATGTCATCTCCAAAGAAATTCCATATTGAGACTGCTAGTGGAGAAATTTGTGAAGTCAAAGGGGGAGGTTCAATTATTTTTTCAGAAAAAATGAAAATTAAAAACTGCCTCTACATTCCTTCACTATCCTTAAAGTTATTATCTGTTAGTCAAGTGACAAAACAACTCAACTGTGTGGTTCTTATGTATCTATTTTTTTGCATTTTACAGGACATTCGTACGAAAGAGATCATTGGGCGTGGTACTAAACAAGGAGGTATCTATTATGTTGATGAGGTAGTTCATAAGGGACATGTCATGCTTGCTCACGGAACAACCGAAAGGCAACTTTGGTTATGACACAGACGACTTGGTCATCCTTCTTTTAGCTATCTTAAGAGTTTGTTTCCTAGTCTTTTTTCTGAATAATTTCATTGATGAGAAATGTGAAACCTGCATTCTTGTAAAAAATCGTAGGGTCTCATTTAATCAAAGTAATACTAGAGTTGATTATGCTTTTTCGCTAATCCATTCTGATGTTTGGGGTCCAGCACCGAATTCCACTAACAATCAAATCAGATACTTTGTTTTATTTGTGGATGATTTCTCAAGAATGACTTGAATATACTTCATGAAACATAAATCGGAAGTACCAGAAATATTTGTTTGTTTTTACAAAATGATTTTGACTCAATTTAAAAAAAAATACAGATTCTCTGTTCTGATAATGGAACAGAGTTTGTCAACCAAACAATGCATAATTTTTTCAAAACAAATGGTCTTATCCATTAAACCACTTGTCCAAACACACCTCAAACAAAATGGTACTTCAGAACGAAAAAATCGTACTTTACTTGAAAAAACTCGTGCTATTATAATTTAATCTAGAGTTCATCATTCTCTTTGGCCAGAAGCTCTTGCTACAGCTACGTATCTTGCAAATCGTCTACCAACCCAATGTCTAGGAAATAAAACTCCATTACAAGTGCTTGCCACCCAAGTTACAATTCCATCTGTTATGACCTTACCACCTCGTGTCTTTGGTTGTTCGGTGTTTGTTCATATCCCTAAAACTAGTCGAAACAAACTTAATCCTTGTGCTGAAAAGTATGTATTCGTTGGATACGGTGTTCATCAAATGGGATATCGGTGTTACAATCCGGTTACTCGTTGAATCCATGTCACCATTGACTGTGACTTCTTACAATCCGATTATGTTTTTGACCACCAATCTCGTGCTCAGGGGGAGAAAGTAAGTGAATCACTCGACTAGTTGCTATATGAAAGTTACTTTGAGGATGTGTCGATAAAGTCGGTAGGTGGCGCCACTGAACACGCCTCTTCCAACATAAAGGAGACTGACGAGGCAGTTCTTACCACCAATGATTCTCCCGAAGATAATGTCCAACAAGAAACAAATGCCATGGATACTACCAGCGTTTCAGCCGAATAAAATGTCCATCAAGAGGTAAACAATTTACAATGTCATAACTCACAAAATGCTACTGATCACGACATTTCAGGAAGTTCATTTGTTGAAACTCAAACTCTGGTTCTTCCCCCAAGAAAAAATAGAGGGGTTCCTCCTGACCGGTATTCATTGGAACACGTTCCTCGTGCTTCTACATATCCGGTAAAAACGGACAGGAAAGGAATGACGAAGATTGCACAGACGTTTTCAGCTATTATTCTCTCTGAACAAATCCCTAAAACAGCTCAAGAAGCTAAAAAGATAACTGAATGGCATGCAGCAATGAATACCGAAATGGAAGCTCTATGTGAAGAATAAACTTCATCCCATAGAGGAACCCCAATCCCACATTGCCAAGATTGAACATAAAAGAGTGTATATAAGTGTGGACCAACCTCAACTAGCAAGAGGCCTTTTGGGAGTACACCCAAAAGCAAACCTGTGCGCGCCTACGAGCGAAAAGCGGACAATATCTCGCTAGTCAGTGAGGTCGGGTCACACGCTCGCACACCACCAATTGTAACATGGTATCAGAGCCATAAATGGCTTAACCGCCGAATTTCCGGCAAATTACTAGGATAAAGTTTAAGGGGGAATGTGAAGAATAAACTTCATCCCATAGAGGAACCCCAATCCCACATTGCCAAGATTGAACATAAAAGAGTGTATATAAGTGTGGACCAACCTCAACTAGCAAGAGGCCTTTTGGGAGTACACCCAAAAGCAAACCCGTGCGCGCCTACGAGCGCAAAGCGGACAATATCTCGCTAGTCAGTGAGGTCGGGTCACACGCTCGCACACCACCAATTCTAACACTCTAAAAAAGAATGGTACATGGGAGAATTATGTGTTACCACAAGGGAAGAAAGCAGTCGGGTATAGATGGGTGTTTAATATAAAATATAAATCTAATGGCACCATTGAGCGACACAAGGCAAGATTGGTTGCCAAAGGATATACACAAACATATGGCATAGACTACTCTGAAACGTTCTCTCCGATTGCAAAGATTAACACTATCAGAGTTTTACTTTCAATAGTCGCGAATAAAGATTGGCCTCTTCATCAATTTGATGTAAAGAATGCTTTCTTACATGGAGACTTGGAAGAAGAGGTATATATGGAACCCCCACCAGGGTTCTCTGATGGTTTTCAAGAAAATGAGGTATGTGAACTGAAAAGGGCATTATATGGGCTCAAACAGTCTCCTCGTGCTTGGTTTGGGAGGTTTACAATGGCAATGAAGCAGTATAGCTACAAACAGAGTAATGGGGATCATACCTTGTTTTACAAAAAAAGAGGAGAATTAGTCACTTGTCTTATAATATATGTCGACGATATGATTATAACGGGGAATGACGAAGAAGAAATTAGCTCTCTTAGGAAAAACCTCTTCAAGGAGTTCGAAATGAAAGACCTTGGAGGATTGAAGTATTTCCTAGGAATCGAGGTTCTTAGGTCAAGATGAGGGATTTATATCTCCCAACGGAAATATATATTGGATTTATTAGCTGAAGTTGGCATGGTGGATTGCAAACCAAATAATACTCATATGGTTGTGAATCACAAACTAAAGATAATTGAAGGGGCCAGACCAGCGAGTAAAGAAAGGTACCAAAGGTTGGTGGGAAAATTGATTTACCTGGCTCACACTCGACCCGACATTGCATACGCGGTGGGAGTAGTTAGCCAGTTTATGCATAATCCTCAGGAACACCATATGGAGGTAGTATTGAGGATTATTCGATATCTCAAAGGCACACCAAGAAGAGGCATAATTTTTAAGAAAAGTGGACACCTTGATGTTGAAGTATTCACATATGCTGATTGGGGAAGGAATCCTAACAACAAGCGATCAACTGCTGGCTACTTTACTCTTCTTGGAGGTAACTTGGTGACTTGGAGGAGTAAGAAACATAAAGTAGTTTCACTGTCAAGTGTTGAATCAGAATTTAGAGGAATCGTTAAGGGGATTACTGAGATACTTTGGTTAAAAAAGATAATGAAAGAAATTGGATTCCCTCTGAAGGGTCCAACTCAGTTAATGTGCGCTAATAAAGCTGCGATTAAGATTTCAGAGAATCCGTTACAGCACGATAGAACAAAGCACGTTGAAATAGATAGGCACTTCATAAAAGAAAAGATTGAAGATGGGACAGTCGAACTTCCATTTGTTAGATCCGAAGACCAATTGGCAGACATCATGACAAAAGCGGTTGCTGCAAGAACATTCGAATCGGTTTTATCCAAATTGGGTATTGGTGATCCCACTACACAACTTGAGGGGGAGTGTTAGAATATTCAGTGCACAAGAAACGAAGAGAGTGACTATGAAGGTGATGGAGGGAAGTGTGTTACCGAGATTAGCATGTTTTGATCTTGTTTGTTCTCACTTCATTTCTTCAATATGATGCTCTAGAATCTGAATATTGGAAGGAGTAACATGAATACCTTAATTTTGGATGTTTTCACCTTGAGACGGCGTGAAACATCCAGGTGTTGGTTGATTTATATCTGCCATTAATACTCTCGTAGTTATTTTCTCTTGAGTTATTGAAATGTGCACACCAGCTGCCACACTAGTAGGTTGAACTTGCTTTAAATTAACTTCATAAGCCGACAAACTTGTCATAATTCCTAGAAAGATTACACAGATCAAAATGGTCGTATTTTGGAGTCTCTCTTTCAATTCCTGATCTTGTCATCACCATTGGTATTTACTTAAGGGTTTTCATCTTTGAAAATAAACTTTTCCTCAGATGGTGCCAAATCTGACGAGGGAAAATCATTATCAAATGCTAAGATAAAGTAATGAATAAGAATAAAAAAGAATAGTTACTCAAAGTTAAATGTCTTTTCTCTCTCTATTATTGCAATGATCTCTAAATGAGGATTTAAGTCCTCATTTATACAATATACATTTTGTCTTCCTCCAATCAACGCACAATACATGTTATAACTAATTAACAACCTATATTGATGACCTATGAAGTAATGACACATGTCTTTTAGTTGTAACTGTTCTAACAACCTTTCTAATTTTTTTGTATCACTTTGTATTTCCATTACACCCCTGTCTAAAGTCTTCAGGATGCTCTTCAGTTAAGGATCTTTAAAAGACCCCCGTCTTCTTACTTTCTCTAGTTTTTTGTCTAAAGCCTTCTAGGTATCTTTCAGTTAAAGATCTTTGAAAGACTCTCATCTTTATATTTTCACTAACCTCTCATCTAAAATCTTATGGATATCCGTCGATTAAAGATCTTTGGAAGACACTCGTTTTTTTACTTTTACTAGTTCCTCGTCTAAATTTTTTTGGATGTCCCTCATTTAAATATTTTTGAAAAACCCTCATTTTTTTATTTTCACTAGCCTTTCGTATAAAGTCCACTTGATGTCTTTCGATTAAAACTCCTTTTGAAGACCCTTATCTTTTTATTTTCACTAATCCCTCGTCTAAAATCCACTTAATGCCTTTCGGTTAATAATTTTTAAACAACCTTCATCTTTTTACTTTTATTCTTCATTCCATAATTTTATCCTTTTAACTAATTTTAATATGAATATTTCTTGTCAATATAAAAAATATACATTATATAAAAGATACATGAGGCAAAGGGATTTCCAAACTAGTTATTGTCCTTAAAACATATTATAGCGATATAGAATTCTCTAACAAATCAAATCGTCCATCCCTCTATTGTCCTCCGCTCGACCAGTTTACATAGCTGTCAATGTTTCGTACGGTTTAAGAGTGACCGTCTCTTGTCCGGTTTTGTGATTTCTACAATTACAATTTCAGCATCAGCAAAGACAGCAGAAACACAATCACATTCAATTGCGGGGTCATTCTATGAAATAACAGTAGTAAACCATGCAAATAGTTTATAAGTAAAACATATATGATTCCACAATATATACAATCACATATGGATTAAAATACTATATATGATTTAAGACGCTAAAAAATCAATAATTTAAAACTAAAAGAGGACTCGAAACTATAAAAAATCCGTAACTTTGGTTTACTGTATCCAATAATTCTAATCAATCACGTTATGATCTAAAACAATTCAATTGCACCAACAAGATAATTGACTTTATATATTAATGGTATATTTTAATATTGGAATTTAAATAACCGTTCTAAAATAAATGATTAATTCCGATGATTAACGAATTCAGCCACCACATTTGTATTAGTATAACACAAGATTTTATAATACGTAAAACACCCATATAATATTGTATTAGTTTCCGACTCAGCGGTTTATTTAAATAGTTAGGCAATTCCCAATAATATCAGGGAAGGAAAAAAGACATGATATTATTATGAAATGAGGTGTTTATTATTTTAATAAAAAGCTCACCAAAATAGTATGAATGAAAACATGTATAACAAACGGTTGATCTCTTCTACTCCAATTGATATGAATTATTGTTTAGACAACAATGATATCATTGACTTCATTTATTTACGCGATTGGTTGAACTATATTTTTCTTAGAACGAATATGAAGTAATATTTTAATTGGCTATTTTTTATTTTTGTTCCGTTTGACTATTTGTTGGGGCGGAACTGTTTAGTCTCATCCCATGGGAACCTCTCTGCCAGATGAGAATATCCATTCCGACAGAGATAAAATAATATTTTTATAAATTTTTAAACTTGGTAAAATTTTGGAGCACGTTATTTTTGTTTTACCAAATTTAGTCGTACACGTCCTTAATCATTATCGGAGCGGTGTATTATAGTTATTTTCCATTTTATTTTACACTTTGTTTTAAAGTTATTTTTAATATTTTATATTAAATATTTTTATAGTATGTTAATACAAATTTTAATATTATTTACTATCTTTTATTAATGAACTCTACTTATATTTTATATAAAAAAAACAATTATTATATTTTTTAATATTTGTGCAAAATCTTAAAACGACATATAAAATAAGACGTTAAACTAACAGAACAATAACATTGGAAAAAATATGTACAGTGAAAGTCAAAAGACTAATTTCGAAGAATAAGACGAGGAAACAATTAGATAAAATTCTTTCAATAGTAACCAACATACAACATAGAACAAATACATAAACTATCAAACTGATCAAGTTATCAACCGGTGTAGTTTAAAAAAATAGAGGTAAAACGAAACTATAGAAAACAAAAATAAGTAGAGGGAGGATAAAGTATGGTTGAACTGACAAGATAATTTTACTTCAAAGAGATCTCAAATGAAGGTTTGAGAGCATATGGTGCGAGATTACAGAGACAAGAACGGGAGAAAAACAAAAAAAAATTGAGTTCATCTCTCGCCAAACATGGTAAATCACCGCACCAAAACAAGAACGCCGATGGAGGCTAGTAGGGGGTCAATTTTCATCCTCTCATGGATAACTAAAAATCATGCTCATTAAGGGAAACACGAGATTGGTGCATGCACATATATAATATGAGTGAAAGCATAGTTCCCCAAGATGTGATTAATAGATACATCACATGGATAACAAATGACACATTCAATAGGGAAGTTTATGCCGAAACCGTTGAGTGGACAACATCCTAAAGACGGAGAGCCAAAGAATGAATGATTGACGAGTAATATTGTACCTATGTTCTACTAACCATCCCACCTGACACAGGGAACAGAGGTACATATGTTATTGTAAGTGTCTTTAATAGTGAAATTTATATTCTCCCTTTTGGTGGTCCAGCAGCAGACACCGTTACCATCAATACTTGGAGTGGGGACCGAGAGACTAAGATTGTTAAGATCTTAAAAGTTGTCACAATTTTTAGCACACAAGAACCTATTTATGACAGGCTAATGTTAGCAACCCTAAAACATTAAGCCAGAGACCTTGAAGTTGGTGTTTAGTCTAGAATTATAAATAATATTTTACCCGTAATAGGTTACCAGCGAGGTAAAGAATAACCAAAGATCATACCAAAATGAGGTAGACTCCACATTTTCGATTGGCACTTTGTATTTTAATAGCCAAAAGTTTGATTCAAATATTTTTTATCCATGATGACAATGGAGAAAAATCAAGATTTAAGTTATATCTTCTCTGCTCGGTTTAAGTGTTTGTCCGCTCTTCTTTATTACTCCAGATCTTCATTGATTTTCCCTTTGTTCTGCTCTGCTTCGATGCTTCTCTATATTGGTCTCTTTAAAATAGTTACTGAGTGGAATAAAAAAGTGAAAGAAAAATAAAGAGAAGCGTGGGTGACGTGTCAGTCCCTGATATGATAGCGCGTGTTGTATTTGATTTGATTTTCTGACAGATTATTGTAGGAATGCGTGCTAGGCGTTTGAGTTTCTCTATGCATGATTTGACGAGTGTCATTATGTGGCGACGGTTGGGTGAGAGAACCGTTTCTCGAGTACCAAGTCATTTTGAATAAAGTCGAAAATATTAACCTTGTAGATTCTTCTGAGAAAAAGAAACTGCCTTTGAAAGAAGATTGAAGAAAGAGAGTTCCCATCGCGAATTTTGCAGTGTTTTGATTCATTGTTGTGAAGGGCTTCTGTTGGTGTTCGACGCGAGCCGAGAACAGAGTACCGATATAGGTATGCAATTTTTTGGTTTTTTGGTTTAATTTAATTAGATAGTCAATGAGGAAAACCTTGAATAGCGCTAGAGGCTTGGAAGTTTTGGGAATATATGCTTTATTTTGAAAAATGTTGGGTTCACTGAGAGTAGGGCTACATATCATAGGTTGAAACCATATTCAGATAACTATTGTTGGGTAATTACAGTCGGTTAATCATGGCGCCAAAGAAAACTATGAAGAAGAAACTTGTGGAAGTTAAATCAGAGTATGAGGAGATGGATGTATTAGAGGATTACTTTGCTAAAATTACCCTGAAATATGGGTATCTAACGGATGGCTCCCTTATGGATTTTAGAAATAGGTATGGGTTTCCTGATGATGTGACTATTAAGGTGCCGCGGGCAGGGGATGAACCTTACACCACTGAAGAAGAGGAAACCTGTTTATATACCACTTTATTTGATTGGGGCTTGCGGCTCCCATTACCGCCGCTAATTAGAGATTTTTTTAGTTTCATTGGTATTTGTTTCACTCAGTTAACGACGAATGGTTAGAGAACGTTGCTGAGCATCGTCCTGAGTTCTCAGTAATTCAGGATACCCCTATGCTTGGCTGATGTATTAGCTGGGATGGAGGTGTCTAAACTGGCGTGGTCGTTGTTCTTCTATCTGAACTTAAATGGAGCGAGACACATAGTTGAACTCTCCAACTCTGATAAAACTTGGAAGCATAGGTTTATATACGTGTTTGGAAATTGGGAGCACGAAAGTGCCAAATTGAATCTTCAATTAGAAAGGCGTTGGAAGTCCAAGTGTAAGGTTTTTTTAGATATTTGAGTATGTATAGTTTATTATAAAGCTGTTATAACTTGTGACGTATTGTAGGTGAAGGGAAGTATGAGGAGTGGTGTAAAGAGGGTCGCCCTAAAGGGTCAGTGAATCTTTTGGCGAAATTGTTTGCTGCTGCGCACGCTGCTTAGGGAGGCGAGTCGATGCAAGTCTTTTGTGTGGTGAATTACTTGAAGTTTGGTTTGTGGCGCATTCCTAAGCTTTCTGTTTCAGAGGACGGGAGAGTAATTATGAGAGGTAGTAAAGAGGAGGATACTTTGGAGAGGTTGCGAGCATTGATGGAGCAGCGATATGACGAAGGATATTTTACAGGGCTAGGACTATCGATTCCACAGGGGCGAAAGGCGCGAGAGGCGAGCGGGTCATCGTTTACGCTTGAAGGGGCGCAGAAAAACGGAGGGGGGAGGGGGGGGGGGGGGTAGAAATGCAGAGCAAGAAGGTAAAGTTTTTGATTGTGGCCTAGGGATTAGAGGCCAGTGGGAAGTTGGCTAGGCCACGAGAAGAGTATTCGAAGGAGGTGGTCAGTCCGTTGAAGAGGAACAAGAAAGGGGTCATTAGTTCGGCTAAATTTTCTCAACGGAAGATGATGCTTGTGGATGAGGACAAAGCAGACAGGGTATTGGGGGCACAAGTAAGTAATGTTGTGCAAACAACGGAAACAGAGAGACCTTCCGGCAAGTCCCCGGAGTTAGTTGTTATTGATGATAAAGCGTCAGAGCCAAATAGGGGGGTGAAGGGAAAAAAAGGCACCACCACCAGTAGCCCAACGGATGAAAATTTGTGTGCATGGTCTTGGATCAGGGGTATCGCTAGTAAATGTTGTGGTGCTTGAAGGTCCGCATTTGCAGAGGTCAGGAGGGGTTGAAGACGGGGCTCAACAATCCGCTCAACAATCCGAGCCGATGCCAGAACCTTCTGCTAAGTTGGTTATGCTTGTGGCTTCGCAAATAATCATCGACCAAGTGTGGCACATATCTGATCTGTCATTTTATGATACACTACCAATGAGTGAAATTCTGCAATGTCAACTGGAGTTGTCATTGAAGGTAAGAGATGTTAACTTGTATGCTTTTTTTATGTAGCTATTTCGATTCGTATGTATTGGAGAAAACAGTCATGTTGAAACCATTTGTTGTGTTTTTACGCAGATGCAGTATAACTCGCACGCCCTGGCGTATCGGCGCATGTCATCAGTTGATGTCCGGACGATGGAAAAGTGTTAGCCAGAGCCCATGTTTTTTAGCTCGGTGCAAAGTCTGACTACCGAGCTGGCTCGGTTCAAAAATGCCTATGGGGTGGCGAAGCAACGAGCGGAGAAAGCACGTAAAGAGAACAAGGAGCTATTACACCAACTGGGTAAAGCATTGCTTGGAGACAATGAATAGCACCACAGTGCTGATCTCCCAGAATAATGAATTGCTGAAGAAGAATGAGTCGCTAATCACGCAAAATTCTCATTTGTTGGAGCAAAATGTGCATTAGGAAAATAAAGTAGAGGAGCAAGCTGCCAAGGTGCCCAATCTGTCGGTGGAGCTGGCCGAGGTGAAAGTGCAGCTAGCTGAGCTGCAGAGGGAGAGAGAGGAAAAGCATGGTGAAGTCGTTGAGCTTAAAAAGAAAGCTGATGCTGATCTTGAAGCCAGAGAGCGCCAAGTGATGCATGTAGCCCTAGGAGAAGTACACAAAGAAAAAGTGAAGCTAGTGGCGGAGCTGATAAAATGGAATCCACAAATGGATTTGGGTTCTCATAAAAAATTGCTCGATGTGGTGGAGAAGGGAAAGGCAGATGTTGTGGAGGTGGCAGCGACGAATCCTACTAAATCTTAGAATTGTAAATATTTGTAAAGACTTAGTTTTTTATTTGTTTAAACCTTGGAAGGCCTTATTTATGTGTTTATGGGTATTTTGATGATTCTGGATGATTAACAAACATTGCGCTATGTGTGTTTATACTTTTGAGTTGTTCATATTTCGAACTTTTTCTGTAAGATCGAGCACATTGAGGGTAATTGTGTAACTTATGACTAATAAAGTGGTCATAGTTAAGTCCGCGGAGCGACCGGTTTGGCCATTTGCGTAACCCATTTGGCTTGGAGTAGTTCGCGATTATAATACCTGAGTGCGGTATTGAGCACAGTATGGCCCGTTAACATAACCCGGTGGGCATGGCCGATTGGCCCATTTGTCATGTTTTTTAGATCTTGTCTAAGTATGGCACAATATGGCCCTTATTGCCTAGTCCTTTGGGCATGGTTAGTGACCCTATGGCGGAGTTACAGAAAACAAGTATAAACACAAGGATGGCGAAAAACAATAAATGTATTGATAATAGGTGTGTAGATGCCTCATTAAAAAACCCTTCCGTGCCCTTAGAAGGGAAAAAGAGTGCATCTAAAATCTTACATCGTAGTATGATATAACTTTTGGTGACTGATATTCCATGGGTGTTTAAGGGAATTGCCCTCAGCATAGGCAGTGCGGAATTCTCCACGGTGGCCTTTAACAATTATTGTGTATGACCCTTCCCAATTAGGACCACTTTTCCCTAGTTTATGGTCACCAATTCCTTGGAAAACCTTTTTCATAACGAGGTCGCCGATTTTGAAGGTCCGCGGTCGAAGCCTGGTGTTAAAACGACCATGCATCATGCTTCTATAATGCTCTGCTCTTATGCGCGCCTGATCTCGTCTTTCTTCGATTAAGTCAATATCAGCCACCCGCCCGACGTCATTGTATACTTCTGAGTAGTTGGTGATGTGATGCGAGGGGACTAGTATTTCTGCTGGTACGACGGCCTCGGATCCATAGACCAGGGAAAAGGGAGTCGCTCCTGTAGTGGCCCTAAGGGTTGTACGATATGCCCACAATACTTCGGCCAATTTTGTCCGACAATTTTCCTTTGGTCGCTACCAGTTTTTTCTTAACAACATCAAAGATTGTACGGTTGGCAACCTCAACCTGCCCATTTTTTTGCTGGTAGTAAGGGGTGCAAAGTGTTGCGTGATGCCGAATTTTTCGCAAAAAGTGGAAAGTGCCTTGTTTTGAAATTGAGGCCCATTGTCCATTATTAGAACCCGCGGTATACCAAAGTGTGTTAGGATATAGTGGTGTATGAAGTCACGTGCCTCTTGAGATTGGATTCGCGCTAATGCTTTAGCTTTTACCCATTTTGTACAGTAATCGACTGCGACAATTAAAAAATGGACGTTGGCCCGTGGCCATCGGTAAAGGTCCAACGAGATCAATTCCCCACTTGTCGAAGGGGTAGGGAATAAGGGTCGCTATCACGGCTCACCCGACTTATGGGCGGTGTTAGCATATTGTTGGCAAGCATGGTATTGTTGGACTATGAGCTCGACATCGGCAACGAGTTCAGGCCAATAAAACCCTGCAAGAAGGAATCAGGGGATAAGACTGCAAAGACCGTAGTGTGCCCCAAAATCTCCTGCATGTAGATCATGAAGAACTGACACAGTTTACTTTTTATCTAGGCAACGCAACAACAGCCTGGTAGTAATTTTTGGTACAGTGTGTTATCAAGTAGGCCGTAATTGGTTTATTTGACCTGGAAAGCGCAGACGAGAGCTTTACCTGTTGGTAGCGTTCCTTGGGTGAAATACAGTATAAAAGGGCTGCGCCAATCGTGGGTACTGTTGATCGAACATACCAGAGATTTCTGGAGAAAGTGAGCGGTGCTAGGAAGTTCCTGAGTTATGAGGATAGGGTAGTCAGCTGCCGCGGCCGCTTTGGGTAATGCATCTCCAGCAGAATTGGTGAGGCGGGGTACTTGTTCGTACTAGACAGAATGAAAATCCGCTTCAAATTCGTTAAGAATCGCGAGGTAAGTTTGAGTGGCTTCCTGCTTGGCGTAAAAAATTCCCTTAGTCTGATTTATGACTAACTGGGAATTCGAGCGTACGTGAAGATTATCAGGACCACAGATTTGTGCCAAATGCATGCCTCCAATAAAAGTCTCATACTCTGCGTCATTATTAGTTGCTAGGAAATTACAGCGGATTACTTTCTTGATTTTCTCCCCGGCTGGTGTTCGTAATAGGATGCCTACACCCCCTGAATTGGATGACGCACCATCAAATTCTAAGATCCAAGTGCTCCCCTCTGCACAGGTACTGAGGTCCTTGTTTGGTGGACCGGGGCAGAGTATTCTGTTAAAAAATCGGCCACTACTTGCCCTTAATCGCCTTGCGCGGTTCGAACTGGATATCATATTCCCCCAGTTCAATCGACCACTTAGTTAATCGCCCCGAAATGTTGGAGTTGTGTAGTATAGTGCACAGAGGAGAGGATGTGCCGACGATGATAGTATGACCTTGAAAATATGGTCGCATTTGTGCGCTGCTACTACCAGACCTAAAGCGAGTTTCTCGAGATCCATGTATCGCATCTCGGCATCGACTAACAACTTACTAGTGTAATAAACGGGGAGTTGAAGTTTATCTGTTTCTTTGACCAGTACCACGCTGACAGCATGGGCAGAAACAGACAAATATAAATACAGAGAGTCACCTGGCGCCGGGGCGGTGAGAATTTCAGGCAAGGTAAGGTAAACTTTCAAAGCGGTGAAAGCGGCGTCACATTCATTATTCCAAGATTTTTTTTGTACTCCGTAGCACTCCAAATAAGGGATGGCTTTTATTTGAAGCCTTTGATATAATGAAGGATTAGGCCGCGAGGCATCCGACTAGGCATTGAAATTCTTTGATGTTCGACGGGGGCGTCATTCGTAATAACGCCTGTAGTTGAGCGGATTCAGCCTCTATGCCTTTTTTGCTGACCACATAACCTAAAAATTTTCCTTTTTGGACACCAAACGAGCATTTTAGTGGGTTCAACTTAGGTTATACTTACGTAAGATTGCGAAGACGTTCCTCAGTGCTTGTAAATGCCGGTCGAGGTCGTTGGTTTTGACTATCATGTCATCAATGTAGGCTTCCATGTCATGGCCTAACTGGTCTTTGAAGATCTGGTTGATGAGACGCTGGTAAGTTGCACCCGCATTCTTCAGTCCGAAAGGCATAACAGTGTAGCAATAAAGGCCTTGCTCGATTTGGAATATAGTGTGCTACTCGTCGCTTGGGAGCATTCATATCTGATTGTACCCAGAATACGCGTGCATGAATGACATGTAGTCACAGTCGGATGCAGAATCTACCACCTGGTCGATGCGTGGCAAAGGGTAAGCATCTTTTGGGCACACTTTATTTAAGTCGGTAGAGTCAACGTACCTGCGCCAGTCACCATTTTGCCTTCATACCCGGTTAAATTGTGCTGCGTGGGTTTATATGGTGGGACTCCCAACATTTGATCATAGCTAGCTTTGACTATAATATTGGCCGAGCTACCCCCATCCACCAATATATTTGTCATCATTACCCCTCCTACGTCCAGAGTTATTGTCAGAGCATCCTCGTGAGGGGTGGCTACGTCTCTCATATCGTTATCGTTAAATACTAGGTCAGAAACTGGGTCCCGATAGTGACTGTAGGAGGGTCCGCCTACGGACAATACTTCTCGTCCTCTCTTGACCTCTTCTTTGCCTGATGGTCTGCCTCAGTTAAGGAACCCCCTCTAGATATTGCGAGCACAAAAAAAAATTAACTTGTAGAAGATGAAGAGAGCACATCGTTTATCACTGGAAGATGACTATATTGTTACAAGGTCATGCCTTTCGGCCTAAAAATGCAGGGGCAACTTATCAGCATTTGGTCAACAAAAATTTTGAGAGACAGATTGGTAGGAACGTCGAAGCCTAGATCGACGATATGCTTGTCAAAAGTTTGAGGGACGAAGATCATTTCTATGACTTAGAGGAAACTTTTAACAATCTACGTAAAGTCAATTTGAAATTGAATCCAGAAAAGTGTATTTTTGGGGTGCGATCGGGTAAATTCCTTGGCTACGTGATAAGTGAGAGGGGCATAGAAGCTGACCCGGAACAGATAAAATCTTTAACCACCATGACACCCCCTCAGAATATCAAAGAATTCCAAATCCTGACAGGAAGGTTAGTAGCGTTGAATAGGTTTATTTCTCGATCATCGGACAAATGTGCACCTTTCTTCAAGGTGTTGCGGAATACGAAACAATTTAATTGGACCGAGGAGTGTTCAGCCGTTTTTTTTATCAAATTCAAGCATATTTGATGTCACCGGAAATACTGTTTAAACCATTGGTGGGGGAGAAATTGGTTGTCTACGTGTCGGTATCAGATTGCGCAGTCAGTACTGTTTTACTCCTAGAAGAGGCGGATATATTAAAACCCATCTATTACGTTAGCAAAAGTCTGCTGGATGCGGAGAATCGATATCTTAAGCTGGAAAAGGTAGCTTTGGCTTTGGTAGCAGCTGCCTGAAAAATGAGACCGTACTTCCAAGCACATCCTATTGTTGTTCGAACGACATTCCCCCTGAAAGGTTTATTACAGAGGCCCGATATATCTGGAAGAATGACTAAATGGTCAGTCGAGCTGGGAGATTTTGACATAAAATTCGAGCCTCGAACGACGATAAAAGCTCAGGTATTGGCTGATTTTTTGGTCGAATTCCACTCAGAAAGAAGCGACATAGAGATTGTTGACCCCTCGGATCAGACAGAATGGTTGGTACGAACGGATGGGGGTCGAATAATTCTGGAAGTGTACAATTCAGATTAGTAATGCTTTAGTTAATTCGGATCACAAAAAAAAATTCTACTAGTGGTTAGGTTGATGTTATCACAGATGTTGGTCAAGTTTTTTATGAAGGTTTTGCAGCTCCAAGTTATCATTATGTTGATATGCCTTAGAGTATAAGTGATACTAGTGTATATGGTTTTAGGTTTAGTAATTCCATTTCTAACTCTTGTTATCATAGCATGTGAGTTAGGTAGGATATATAAGTGTCATAGTGTTGGGATAAGGAAGTAAAATATCTATTGTAAAGGTGTGTGTTTGTGTTTGGGAAGATTCTTTGATATGAACATGATTTGTAATAGGATCAATGGTATGCATTGGATGATTTGCAAATTTAATGACTTTGTGAGGCTGTTAATAGAACTATGTGGGTAAAGTGTTTGGTGGTAAAATACTATGGGTATGATGTATTGGTTGGTTTGGCTTTGTAGTGACTGTGTGAGGCTATTTTTTAGGAAGATGCAAAGAAGTAACTAGGTTTGGTCTAACCATCTTTGAAACACTACTTTCTACTAGTTGTACTGGAAAACTAAGTAACCAAGAAGTGATAGACTAACTCTTTGTAGATTTAGTATTCAATAAGTCTAAAGGAAAATTCAAATACAAATTCATCGAAGATAACATCTCTAGAAATGTAATTTTTTTCGAGTAGAACTCAGGAACTTGTAACCCTTGTGGGTATCACTATAACCTATGAACAAATAACTTCCTGAGTGATATTAGGCCTTATGGGGTTTGTATGGTCTTAGCCATATGAACAAGCACAACCAAATGTCTTTAATAAAAAATAATTGGGTTTTTGTAGTATAGCTTCTCCTAAGTGGGAAGGTTGTCTAAGGTAGTTGTTGGTAGTCTATTTATTAGAAATATGGTTGTTATAAATACTTATGTCCACTACTTCTAGAATGGATTAGATTGTGATAAAAGTATGAGCCTTATTTCAACAATATGAATGTGCTTTCTTTTTACCATATCATTATGGGAAAAAGTGTAAGGACATAAAGTTCTTAGAAGAAAGCATGATTATTTAGCTGTATGTACAAATAAGCTAAACTCATCATCCCCCCAATAAGACTGTAGAACTTTAATTTTTCCATCAAACTGATCTGAAATATTTTTCTTGAAATTTATACAAGAATATAAATCTTTATAATTCTGCTTTAATAAATACAACCAAGTGTATCTAGTGAGACCATCTAGAAAGTGAATGTAATATCTGAAACCTAATTGTGATTGTATTAGTGAAAGCCTCGTTATTTTCAAAATGAATAGGTATTAAAGCACGATCAGAATGAGAATTATAATTAGAATATAATAGGTTATGTGACTTGTCCAATTAAAAAATATCACATAAACACATTTTATTACTCGGAAAAATAGATAAGTTACATTACTTTAAATCAAGATAAAGAATGTTTCTATAAGGGTGGCCAAGTTTTCTATGTTATCCCTCTTTTAGGAAATTTAATTTATTACTTAGACTAGACTTATTTTTAGTACGAAGAGACTCAACATTGAAAACACTTGACCGGAAACTCGAAAACTAATAATTAGACATACTAGAGTTATGTGTTTTTTCTATATGTAAAGATCATTCTCACTTCTTTATGTGAGAAGCAACATATTTTGTTGGTTTGTCATTCATAAAAAATCATAGTTATAAAATTCAATGTAAACAGGGTTATGTAGAATAAGTTGTAGACAGAAAGTAAATCTTTTATTTATTTTAGACATATGTAATATGTTTTTAAAATTGATTATCTTGTCTCTATGTGTAGTCATTTTAGAGTGTCCTA